>CM033424.1:63566152-66111152 GCA_019425775.1 Rafetus swinhoei | reverse complement strand
TTCAGGTTGCAAATAAATGTATCATTGGCTTCCTCTCCACTTTTATTTTCCATAAATGCCTTGGCCATTGCTCTGCATTTGTGCAGCAGCAAGCGACTCTTGTCCTATGACAATATCAGATTCCACTGATATTCTCAAAAGCTATGTTGATGCAAAAGCAAGTGCATTTGCATGATCATAACTGGGACAATTTCACTGCTTTTTACCATATGGACAACTGAATGCAAATATTAAACATTGGCCCAAACTGAGTTTTGACCTGAATTTTACAGCTGAGATCTATTTCTGTGCTGGGCTGAAACCAAATATGTAAAAGCACCATGTAAAAGAAGCAGTGAGGGACAAAAAGGCATCTTTTAAGAAGTGGAAGTCAAATCCTAGTGAGATAAATAGAAAGGAACATAAACACTGTCAAATCAAGTGTAAAAATGTAATAAGAAAAGCAAAAAAAGATTTTGAGGAACAGTTAGCCAAAAACTCAAAAAGAAATAACAAAATGTTTTTAAGTACATTAGAAGCAGGAAGCCTGCTAAAAACCTGTGGGTCCCTAGACAATCGAACTATAAAAGGCGCAATCAAGGACGATAAAGCCATTGTGGAGAAACTAAATGATTTCTTTGCTTCAGTCTTCATGGCTGAGGATGTTGGGGAGATTCCCAAATCTGCACCATCCTTTGTGGGTGATGAATCTGAGGAACTGTCCCGGATTGAAGTGTCATTAGAGGAGGTTTTGGAACAAATAGAAAAACTTAATGTTAACAAATCTCCGGGACCGGATGGCATTCATCCAAGGGTTCTAAAAGAACTCAAATGGGAAATTGCTGAACTATTATCTGTGGTTTGTAACCTATCCCTTAAATCGCTTACCTAATGACTGGAAGGTAGCCAACGTGACACCAATATTTAAAAAGGGCTCTAGAGGCGATCCGGGCAATTACAGACCGGTAAATCTAACTTCAGTACCGGGCAAATTAGTCGAAACAATAGTAAAGAATAAAATTGTGAAGCATGTAGAAGAACATAATTTGTTGGACAAAAGTCAACATGGTTTCTGTAAAGGGAAATCCTGTCTTACTAATCTATTAGAGTTCTTTGAAGGGGTTAACAAACATGCGGACAAGGGGGATCCAGTAGATATAGTATACTTAGATTTTCAGAAAGCCTTTGACAAGGTCCCTCACCAAAGGCTCTTGTGTAAATTACATGGCCATGGGATAAGAGGGAAGGTCCTTTCTTGGATTGAGAACTGGTTAAAAGACAGGAAACAAAGGATAGGAATAAATGGTAAATTTTCAGAATGGAGAGGGGTAACTGGTGGTGTCCCCCAAGGGTCAGTTCTAGGACCAATCCTGTTCAACTTATTCATAAATGATCTGGAGAAAGGGGTAAGCAGTGAGGTGGTAAAGTTTGCAGATGATACCAAACTGTTTAGGATAGTCAAGACAGAAGCAGACTGTGAGGGATTCCAAGAAGATCTCACCAAACTGAGTGATTGGGCAACAAAATGGCAAATGAAATTTAATGTGGATAAGTGTAAAGTAATTCACATCGGGAAAAATAACCCCAACTATACGTATAGTATGATGGGGGCTAATTTGGCTACGACAAATCAGGAAAGAGATCTTGGAGTTATTGTGGACAGTTATCTGAAAACTTCCACACAGTGTGCAGCGGCGGTCAAAAAGGCAAATAGGATGCTAGGAATTATTAAGAAAGGGATAGAAAATAAGACCCAGAATATCTTACTGCCCTGTATAAAACTATGGTATGCCCACATCTTGAATACTGTGTACAGATGTGGTCTCCTCACCTCAAAAAAGATATTTTGGCCTTGGAAAGGGTTCAGAAAAGGGCAACTAAACTGATTAGGGGTTTGGAACGGGTCCCATATGAGGAGAGGTTAAAGCGACTGGGACTTTTCAGTTTAGAAAAGAGGAGACTGAGGGGGGATATGATAGAGGTATATAAAATCATGAGTGGTGTGGAGAGGGCCGATAAAGAAAAGTTATTTATTAGTTCCCTAAATAGAAGAACTAGAGGACACCAAATGAAATTAATGGGTAGCAGGTTTAAAACTAATAAAATAAAGTTCTTCTTCACACAGCGTGTAGTCAGCCTGTGGAACTCCTTGCCAGAGGAGGCTGTGAAGGCTAGGACTATAATAGAGTTTAAAGAGAAGCTAGATAATTTCATGGAGGTTAGGTCCATAAAAGGCTATTAGCCAGGGGATAAAATGGTGTCCTTGGCCTCTGTTTGTCAGAGGCTGGAGAGGGATGGCAGGAGACAAATCGCTTGATCATTGTCTTCGGTCCACCCTCTCTGGGGCACCTGGTGCTGGCCACTGTCAGCAGACAGGATACTGGGCTAGATGGACCTTTGGTCTGACCCAGTACGGCCGTTCTTATGTTCTTATGTAAATATGCAAGTATCTGTGAAATTTGGAGATGTTTGAATCTGGACCTGAATTCTCCAACTCAGGCCTGTTTTTAGTGTTAATACTTAATATATTATCTGCAGGAATTAAAATATATATTTATTTAACATATAAGAATTCACCTTCAAGGAGTATAAGAAGACACCCATGACTGTTTCTTTTCAAAAGAAAAAGCATTGGCTTATTCACCCACTAATGTACTGTGGATAGCAGAACTTTCATACATTTTATAATTGTCATTCATATCGATATTTTGAATATAAAATTACTAATTTCAATTGTAGACTGCTTGCACTGCTTCCAGTATCTTTGTGGACATTACATCCTGCTTTCCGAGGGTATCTTGGCTCACTTTATGGAAATAAATGGATTCACCTCCTCTCTTCCCCCCTTTAAGACAGTATGTCCCCGCTCCCCAGGCCTGGTCTACACTAGGACTTCAAAATAACACCCCCACCCCCCAGGTCAAATTTCTAAGCGGAGCGTCCACACTACCAAGCCTGTTGTTTCAAAATAATGGGCTGTGGAATTCAAAATCTGTACTCTTGCTTTTCATCAGGAGTAACGCTAATTCTGAAATAGTTATTTCAAAATAGCAGTAGTGTGAACGCTCCAATGCTGCTATTTTGAAATAATTTCTCCCCAGAGTAATTCCAACTAATTACTCCCCAGTGCTTCCTGGGGCTCTAAGTCTGAGGTAGCGCATCCACATATATGGAGCCTGCCTCCAAAGTATAGTATTTAACTCTCCTCAATAGTTTCATTTGAGCATATTTTCTTTGTTCTATCCTGTTGCCCCCAGCAAACTGGTGGTGTACTCTTCCTGTAGTTTAGAGGCCAAACCAATGGTTTCCTTTATTTCTAACACTGTCTGAGAATCAGCTGTTAAAATATGCTATAAATACAATGTAACCCTCTCCCTTCTCTGACATGTGCTTAGCTTTGTTCACCTCGGAAAGACCTGCTTCATTCATATTCGGATTTGCCAGCTGAGAGTATGATTTACTGACCCACTGTTTTCTGATCCCCACCTTGTTAACTTCTTATGGCACACATCTTGATCTGCTACACCAGAATAAATCCAGAATAATTCAATTGGTTATAATGGAATTGCTTCAGAAATACACTGGTGATCTGAATCTGTCCCACTATACATTATTAGCTAACTTTTGAGTGCACTTTGATGTTTCTCCTTGCCTATTCAAGCTGCATTTTCCCCTTGCATTTCAGAGATGGTTGCCTTCTGAGCTTATGCAGAACAGAAAATAAAGCATCTGATTCTTGTTCCCCTTTCTGGTAGGTTTGATGTGATAGAAAAGCAGCTTCTGCACAGAGGCTGGGGGTATAATGTGCCTTGCAGTTCTCGTTAGTTCTGTGAAAGTGCTGCTCTGTCATTGAGATTCCTGCTACATCTGGCAATTCTCTCTGTATCAGGCTAGTTCCCTGCTCCTGGAAACCTTCCTCTGGTGTCACAATTTTCACAAGAGTCTTTAGTTCCTTTTGAGGTCTTAAGGGAAAGGGGGCAGCTGCAGGTTTGAAGGAACATGGCAGCATTCCCTGAAAGCTCTTCTCCCTGCTTCTTCTCTAGATTTATCCAGCTTCTGCTTGCTTTGCTTCCCTCCAGGCTGTATAATAGAGAAGATGACAGAGATTATTTGTACTAGGAGGAGCAGAGGACATTATTCTTTATCCTGTGCTCCGAAAGCATATGGTAGAGAATGAATGCTCTTATACTTAGGCACTTACTTAGAAGATCTGGGTTTAACTCTCAGCTTTATCACACATTGCCTGTATGGGATTTTGGCCAAAGCATTTAATCACACTCTGCTTCAGTTCCCCTTCTAATGATAATACTGCCTTTCCCTCTGCTGTTGTCTAGCAACACTTCAATAGTTACAGGCTGCAGCAGAATTTCTAAGAACTCTAACATTCCTGTACATGGGGCAGATTGCCTTGAAACAGGGGTAGCAGTAGAGTGTGTATCACAGGTTTGGGGGTCATCTGGCCAAGAGGTTCCCAACATACAGGTCTCCTCCCAACATAATATGCTACAAAATTGTCCTTATGGGGCCACAGATTGAGCGAGATGGAGAGAGGGAATAGGAGTACTTGGTACTAGGATACCATCCTGAAACTCCATTCATAAACTTGGCTGGTTTCTAGGTTCTGTAGTGTGCCACATGGCAGGGGCAGGAAGGCATCACCTGGTTCCTAGTGTGTGTCTGTGCGGAGCATCTCCCCTGCAGTTTTGAGCCCAAGGGATGGGGTTGGGCAGCTTTACACTCTTCCCACCTCGAGTCACCTACCAACTGGAGCTATCCACTCAGCAGAGATTTTACATGTACATTTGTACCTGCGATGAAGGCAACTAGCATTCTTCATACCTGCAGCAATTACACACAGGCACTTACAGCAGAGCTGAAATGTGTGTCCAGATCCTTTATTCGGCAGTCCCAAGCCTCTGCCACTGCACTGCCTTTTGAAGTAGATGTGCCTAATCAACTAGTCACACATGCTAGGCTGTTAGGCTGGAAACACTGTGTAATGAATGTGTAATGAAAGTGGACAATGACTGTAGAAAGAGCTGGACTGTGATTAAAGGAATGGGCTAGCATGTGAGACTTAGGCTCTGTTCCAGACTCTGTAGTGATGTTGGGCGAGTCACAAAGCCCATACAATTGAATGGGTGGCTGCTTTTAGAGGACTGTATAAAGACCCACCTTCAATGCTGAGAGGTGTAGGTTGAAGGACATTTTTTGTAGCTGAACCATTAATTTTGGACTGAGCTGCCTTTGATTCTCGTTGTGTATGACTTTGTCCAAGATTCTTCAATTCCCCATATTTGGCTCATGAGCAAATTGTAGGTTGCTTACCGTTCAAGAGACAATTTGGGCACATTTAAAAGCCTCGAGTGTCTCAGTTTTAGAGGGATTTTACCTCACTCGCCCTCTAGTCAACAGTGTGAGAAGGTAGCAAAAAGAGCCCTGGCAGGATATTTGGGGGCCTGCAACATGAGGGAGCTATGTTGTGTTTGTGTAACACAATTCTCCAGATGAGACCTGTGTCTCTCTCATGCATTGTAGAGTAAGGGGGGAAGCAAGCACAGGAAGTCACTTTCCTCCCCTCTAAAGGGCAGCTTCTTGAAGGACAGTATGTAGCAAGCCTGCCAATGGGAGCAGGGCCGGATTAAGGGGGTGGCTAGCTGGGCAGCTGCCCGGGGCGCCAACCTATGGGGAGCGCCTGATGGCAGCTGTAAGGGGCACCACGTGCCTGGCCGCGCGGCGCCCCTTAGAGCTGCCATCAGGCGGGTGTGCTGGGGGCCGCGCGGCGCCCCTTAGAGCTGCCATCAGGCGCCGCATGCCCGGGGCCATCAGGCCCGGCAGCTCTAAGGGGCGTCACACAGGGGCGTGCACCGCCTGTTGGCAGCTGTAAGGTGCACAGCGCGCCAGGGGGCAGGGCTGCGCATCCGTTGCGCACCCGCTGCCTGGGGTGCAGGAATGGCTCGAGCCGGCCCTGAATGGGGGGAGGGTCCCAAAGGGGGCAATTACACCAGGGCCTAGTGATTTAAAGGGACATAGGCTCACAGCTGCCGCCGCTGCTCTGCCGCGCCACCCTGGGCCCTTTAAATTGCTACCGGGAGCATCAGTCCTCTTGTCTCTGAGAGCTGGGGTCAGAATCACAGTCCGGGCAGTGCTGAGAGCTGGCAGTGCCCCAGCCACACCCGTTCCACCCGAGGCCCTGCGCCTTCCAAGAATGCGGAGCCATCCCGCCCCCCTCCCCACCCTACCCCACCCCCCACACACAAAAGCTGTTGGCTCCCCTGGTACATGGTACTGAAATGGGTAGCTCAGTCCATGCCTCATTCACAGATCCTTAAAGGATTGGGGTAAAAAAAATATATGCCTGGCAGGCAGGCGCAGTGTGAGCCAGAAAAGGGGATCTGAAAGTAAAGAAATGCTGCATACCACAGTTCTGGGAAATCATGCATTCACAGCTCTGATTCTTAAAAGAGTGAGGGCCCTTTTTTTTTTTAGATGCTCTATGTCTAGGAGCCAGTGGTGTGCTTGATGTAATAGTATAGATAACATCTTTGTGTCTCCTGAGCAGTAGGCATGAGGAGGTTGGGAACCCTGCAGTCTCACTTTTCTCAAAAACCTGCTGCACCACATACAGCATACCCAGGCATGGGGGATAAAAAAAGGGTATCTGAATGTGGGTAGGGATGGTGCAGTAGCGGGAAGGGGGACAGGTCTCCCACTCTACCTCATTGTGGAAGAAAGGATTGTCTCAGTAAGGCAGAGGCAAGGCCAGGCTCCCCTTGGTACCATTAGTTGCTAACTATGGGACAGTGAGGTATGCCTAGTGCTCTTACACAGATGCCTCAGTTAAGCCTTCTGCCTTTCTAGCCCAGGGGAGCTGAGGAGCCCAGCAGGTCCCTCAGGCAGGTCGCCTGCCCTCCAAAGCTCAAAGTGGACAGCTGTAGGGGCCATGTGCTCTGAGGGTGGTTCTACTAGTTCTATGTCATTGTCTTTCAGACATTCCCCAACTAGCAAGCTGTGAGTGAAGGGGCTCAGTTCTACCCTGTGTTCTTAGTGATCTTCTGCAATGGAGTAGTTTAATGTCCAACATAAAATGCTGGCAATCCAGCCACAGGGGAAGGCTTTGCTGTAACCTTAATTCTGCCCTTTTACATGAAAGTACTTTACCCTCCCTAACTCAACCTGCCATTTACTAGAGCCCAGTGAAATTCTAACTCCGTACTTGCACTCACACAGTTCTGAGGACCCATGGTGCAGCAAACAGGCATTATTATAGGGAAGTGCTGTGGCCTGGGGTATATAGCATGAAGACTGGCTGAGCACCATCATCACTGCTGGGCTTAGGAGAATTTGTGAACCATTGCTCTGGGCAGTACTGGCCCTTGTTCATCAGACCCAGAAAAGGATAAAGCACGGTGGTCTCCCTCGTGTGCAGAGGTTAAGGTTATAGCAAAGTGTCACCTTTAACAAGGATTTTATCGTTCACCGCTCTGGGTACTTACGTTGTGGGGTAATGCCCTAGTAGCAATCCCAAAGCCATGACCATGCGAGAACTCCACCAGAGTTCTCCCGTGATGACACGGTCCTCTGCGGTAGAGGGCAGTTCACCCCACCCAAGTCACTCCTTTGTCCCACTCTTGAGACTGCTGATCTTTACCAGAATGCTGAAGCAGAGGGGAAGGTGGGCAGCTTACGTGAATGCCAAGAACAGTTAACAATGAGTAACCTTTTTGTGCTTAAAGGGCCTCTCTGCATTCCCACTTGTGGGAGATTAAACCAGCAGTGCCTGAGCAACAGAGGAGTAGGCAAGAAATTCTTAGCTCAATACCAACTGTAGCGCCGGGTTCCTACATTGAACCTTGAACCACAAAGATGGGGAGATATATGGAGGGTAGAGCAGCTCTCCTCACCGGAGTCTTTAAACCAGGAACTACTGGTTTTCTAGGAAAGACTTACCAGTGTTCAATATTTCCTATTCCAGTGAGGCTGTTTGGCAGTGGGGTCTCACTATGTACACAACAGGGGTGAAATGCTAATTTAAGAAGAACAAGGAAGGGAATGTAAGTGTTAAAGGGGGGAGATAGAGGCTTTTGTCCCCCAGGTAGGCACCAGCATTCACAGAACCCCTGCCCAGCTGTTGTATAACATTGTAGGCACTCCAGTGTTTGGGGTGGGGACAGGCCCATAAACAGCTGCCTAAGTCTTGACAACATCCAACAGCTCTGTCTGTCTAAGGCTGTCAGCACTCTCATGCTAAGCATGGCTCTTGCCTTTGGCCATGAACTAGGAGGCATGCTTTGAGTAGAAGAAAGGCCCTGTTTATAAGCTTTAACCCAGTGAGAGCACTCATTTAGGTTGTGGGAAACCCAGTTTCAACTGCATCCTCATCTTGAAGCAGAGAAGAGATTTCTGCTTTGGTCTCTCCCCAGGAGGATGCCCTATTCAGTGGGGTATGGTAAAATCTGCCACTATGTATAAATTAAACAAACGAGAAGGGGTAGAGGAACAGGGGCTGGAAACTGAGCTTCCCAGGGAAGCACCCTCCACTTAGCTACAGAATCACTCATACTTCCCCTTGCCTGTGAATCCCACCCCAAACCTTTGTTAGAGCAAGACTGAGGTCCCATGATGGCTAGAGAGGCTATCTGTGCCAAAGAGGGGTAGGGGCTCAGTGCTAGCACTAAGGGCTTTCCTGGAGCTGGTCTTGCATCTTTCAAAAGGGTTAAGGATTCCTAGATGGAGGGCTCCGTAAATAACTGAAGGTGGCCCTGGGTTTCTTTCCAGGATGCCTGATGTCTTGAGGTAGTGAGAGGGAGTCTCCAAGGACAAAGAGGTTGATGGTACCCTGAAGTAGTTTGAGTGGGACCAGTGGAGCAGGCAGTGGAGACGCACGTGACAGGGTGCCTCACAAGCTGAGAGGGGGTATTGTCCCAAAAGTGTACAGAAGATAACTGATGTAAAACAGAAGAGGAAACAGTGCCTCAGGGGAAATGTGTTATTACACAATCAGACATCTAATCTCATCATGAGGCACTAAGAAAGGCAGCTGAGCCAGAGGACAGATTCAGAATTGGTGTCATAGTATTGCTTGAGGAGTAGGCACGATTGTTACAACCTGTGATGGCACCAACGCTTCTGACACTTTGAAGAACAAACAGGCACAGCCTTTTAACCAATGCCAGATGGTGCTGCGGGAGAGATTGTCTTGCAGATTAAGGCCAAAGAGATTCTGATTGAGCCCATGGCAGAAGGTGGTGCTGAGACCAGACTGATAACGTGCCTCTTGGTTCCTGTGTAAGAAGCTCTGCAGAGGCATTGGAAGATCAGATGAGCATGTCTCCCTTAGCAGGCCCATACACAGGAATTTCTGTGTGTAGCGGGTATGTGAGCTGTGGGAGGAAGTGTGGAATCAGCCCCAGGCTTCACCCGGCCGGCCAGAGCCCGGGGGAGGGAGGCTGGTAGCGTAACCACCTCTGCTTTCCCAGACAGGCTGGAATCGGCCCCATGGCGGATCATGAAGGACTATGGGGGGGGGGTTGCATCATTTGCACCCCCTATGTATGGGCCTGCTTCAGGTGCAAAGCATGAGTGTCTGGTTTGTAAGGCAGAGGGAGGCTCTGCCTACCCAACGCTGGGTCTGTGTTGGCCCCACCCTGCCCCTCTCTGCCTCCAATTTGTCCGTGGGGTAGCTGTGGAATGGTTAGTGTGGTTCAGGTAGGTTCCAGGGCAGCTGGGAAGGCAGAGTAGCAAGGAGCCTCCTCAGCCGCTGCCCCTGAACCTGTATGGCACAGACACAAAGCTCCAGTTACAGTCGCGTGGGCTTTCCTTACTGCAGCAGCATTCTCAGCACAGCGGATCCCAGAGGAGAGCCAGCCCAGCTCTGTAGAGACCACTACACCCGGCTTCCTGTGTCCCTGCTGCTGTTGTGCTTGCCGGTTTAGCTCCCTCCCTGCACCTTGGCCCAGGGTGGGCAAAGTGGGCTTCCTCCTTGCTGCCCCCCTTCTCCTCCTTTGCACTCTCCCTGTTCCGTTGCCTCCCCCCCCCTCCCCGCACCCACACCACCACTACCACCTTACTAGTGTGTGGAGTTGGGGTGGGTTTGGTTTCACTTTCCCAGACCAGTTGCTACTGATCCTGCTGCTGGCTTTTCTCCCCTTGCCCTCTCCCCACATGTGCTCCCCATAGTTCCCCTCCCCCTTGCTAGTGCGTGCAGTGGTGGTGGTGGTGTGGGGTTGCCTAGCCCAAGGAGCCCTGCAGAGACAGCTGCCCGGTCCCTTCCCCTTCTTGTCCTCTCCCCACAGGCTTCCTGTTTTCTGTGGCCTGCAGTGGAGTTGGGGGGTGCGAATGAGAGAAGTGGGGGGAATAGGCAGTGGGATGGAATGGGGAGTGAGGGGGATGGAGAAGAAAAGGGGATGAGGAATCAGGGGAGGAGAGGGAAGTAGGGTCCCTCATGCAGAGTGCCCTGAGCAATAGGGATGTTAGATATCGAGTAATGGAACGGACAAGTAACAGCATGAATTCCTTCCTATCCATTACTCAACTATTCTATAGTCCCCGGGGTGGGGCCAGCAGCCAGTGCAATCTGGCCCCACTCCCGGGGCGTACCCTGCCATCCTGCATTGGTGCCAGGCGGGAGCCAGTCTGCAAGGGGACCCAGTTTAAAATTCAGCTCCCCGTGCAGACTAGCTAACACAGAGACAGCAGCATAGGGTGGCAGCAGCCCCTGTCCGTGGGGGGGGAGGGGCACCCTCCCCTCACTTTCAAAGGGCTATTCAAAGACACAGGCAGGCCAGCCAGCTTTATGATGCGTGTGTGCCGAAGGGAGGGCTGGATCATCTGTGGCAGCAGGTACCCTGTGTTGGTGTGCTAAGTGGGACTGGCCAGAACAATAAATGGCCAAGAGGAATGGCTCCCCCTCCTCCTGAGCCAGTGGAGGAGCCCTTAAGAGCTTTCCCACAGTTAAGCAGAGGCATGAGCCAGGGCAATTTGTTTTTTGTTTGTTTGTTCAAATTCTGTGCTGGGCAGGGCAGCAGGAGCACTTGGTTGGGGAGAGCAGTGATCTTGAGCAGTGGGAGCCTAGGGAGAGAGCAGTGTAGAGGGAGGAAGGATGATGTGGCAAGGAAGACAGAAGTTACGGGCAGGATAGGTCTCAACTCTGTTCAGTGGTTGGGAGATTACATTTGCCTGATGAGAACAGGGCTCAGGATTTGCTTTCTTCACCCCTAGGGATATTGGGTCTGCCAGTCTGGTACATAAAGTTGGCACCACCATGCTGCTTCAGTGGGACATTTTACTTTCTTGGTTCTGTGAGCTGAACGGGTGCTGGTGGTGTTAAAGCAGGAGACAGCCTGTATTTTACTGGCATGGCCCTTGGCCATTCTTATTCAGTGTCTGAGGTGTTTACTACTGTTGAAGGAATCAACATAGGAAGCCCTCAACTTGTTTGTGTGAAGTTAAAACAAGATAAATTTTGCAGTCTGATTCTAGTTACCTTCTTCCTGTCAGGAAGCAAATGCAAACTAAGGGTGAGGCCTGACACCTTGTTTGATTGTGTGAAGAAAGGACAGAGATTTCTCAGTGAGCTTTAACTGGTGCTTGCCATTCTCTGTTCCCCAGGATCAATGAGAGGAGTTTGGGGTGTTTGCAAGCTGCCTGCAGATCTGCTATGAGGGTATATAATAAACCTGAGACTGACATTTCTTACTCTCAAATTTAGTGCTGTTAATTAGGTACCTTCTACATGTCTAGCACATGGTACAAAACATGTTCCATTTTGTTGAGTTAAAGTTGCAGAAAAGTGGAGGGTTTTTACAAAAATAATTTGCTTGGATTCAGGGACTGGACTGGAAGGGGACAAGCACACAGTGAGCAGGGACACAGGATGTGCAGGGAAGAGAGGAGGGAGACAGTGGGCAGGGAAGCTACTGCCTCCCCAAATGGAAGCTTCACTAAGCACCCGTGATGCAAAGAGTGGAAGTGTGGCAGAGTACATAAGGTTATGCAGTGATCTAAGCATGGAAGTCTGTTTCCAGTATTATCAATGGGGCACAGATGCAGGGCTTTCAGGCTGGACCTAGTCCAGGTAAATGATTGAGGTCAGCTGGGACAATGGAAGGGCTGCCTGTACTAAACTAGCTTGTACTACAACTATTTACAGAACTTTTTTATTTTCTTTATTGCACTGTCAGAAGTGGGCTTTATCATGATCCTATATATTATCCTTAATCTCTAAAGTGCTAAAAACTCATTGTTTTTAAAGTTAGACTAACTTGACTACCCCGAGATTTACTTACAAAATCTAAAGCAGGGTTTGTGACCTGGGGTAAGGGGCTAAGGTCCCTGCTCTGGGAAGGTGCAAGGCTATGTTTAGACTGCAAAGAAAAGTCAGAAAAAGAGATGCAAATTGCAAACTGCAATTTGCATCTCTTTTTCCACTTTTTTTTCCCCCGGGAAGAGGTTTTTCCAAAACTTGGCCTGACTACACAGGGCCAAATTTCTGAAAAACCTCTTTTTGGAACATCCCTTATTCCTCATACAATGAGGAATACAGGGATGCCGAAAGAACATGTCTGCTTTTTTTTTTAGAAACTGCTTGGACACAGCAGAGCTTTTCCGGGATACCAGCAGTATCATGGAAAAGCTCTGCAGTGTAGACATAACCCAAACCCTTTACACTCTTGGGCTATGTGGCTATCCCAACAGGCACCTCAGCCAGGTTCCCTGCCTTCCACATCCCACATGCTGCTCACAAGTAGCCAGCTGTGGGGGCCATGCACTCTGAGGGCTGTGAGCCTGGCAAGGGGTACTTTGTGTACTGCTTGCCCCACAAATAAGGTCCAGGTAGCTCCTGTGGGCCGGTTTCTGGCCGATGGGCGCTGAGAGATGGGGTGGGGGTAGTACATGAAGTCTTTCCCCTTGCCCCTGCCCTGTAGTGCTCAAAGAAGCACATATTTCCCTCCCCGTCCTAAGCTGGATGCAGTCCCCTGATCTAAAGCTAAGCATGAGAAAATACTGTCCCAAAAAACACAAATGTGGGTTCAGTTCACTCTCTGCTGTGACCATGAAGGAGCAAAGGTTAGGGGGGTGGAGGATACATTCAGGCTATGTTTACACTTGCAGCTTCTTGCGCAAGTATGGCCGTTCTTGCGCAAGAATCGGCAGAGCGTCCACACTGCCTGCCCGCTCTTGCACAAGGAAATTTACAGTACGGCGTGGTAAGAGAGGGCTCCTTGTGCAAGAGTTACGCTCTTTATTAGGTGTAAGCCCTCTTGCGCAGGAGCTCTTGCGCAAGAGGGCAGCGTGGATGCTCGGCAGGGATTTCTTGCGCAAGAAAGCCCTATGGCTAAAATGGCCATCAGAGCTTTCTTGGGCAAGAGAGTGTCCACAGTGCCATGGGAGCTCTTGCGCAAAAGCACAGCTCGCACATGGCAGTGTGGACGTTTTCTTGCGCAAGACTTCTTCTTGCAAGATGTTCTTGCGCAAGAAGCCGCCAGTGTAGAGACAGCCTCAGAGTAAGGTAATGCTACCTTTTTGCAAGAGATCTCATGACACAACCTTTTCAAAGTAGTTATGGGCTGAGACAGGTCAGGCTCCAAGTTGTGAATACAGAGAGGGCCTTGAGAAAGAACCCAACTGTTTCCTGGTTTTTCCAACATTCAGATTTTTGGAATTCAATTCATGTTGTGGAAAGGCATGAGGAACATAGGCGCATTGTCTACAGCCAGAGCTCTACATTAGAGGGTTTTTGCGTATGAATTTATATGTAATCTCTGTAAGACAAAGATAAATGCACAGCCTCTAAGTACTGAACTCCAAGACAATACAGTAGTTAGAAGTAAATTGCCAGGTAATTGCATAAGATTTGTTTAACTGGTCTTTGCTAGCTTTAATCAACTATTTATTTTAGTGGGTTTGTCTCCTAAAAAGTAAGAGCTAGGACCACCAAATTCGGCATACAGCTGCCTCGCCTCAACTTAAAACACAAGGGTATGGTTGTGCCAGGAAAAGGGGATTGCTTTTTATAAAACCAAACAGAAAAGAGAGAATCACCACATCAAGTACAGTCCTCAATTTTTACATAACTGAGCAAATGTTTAAAGAGACTGAACCAAGATGAGCCAGAAAAATAGGATTAACGTGGAACAGGCTTGCTTTTCACTAAGCCTTACAGAAAAGAGATAAAACTGAGAAATTTGGAGTAGTGCTTTGTTTTGGCACAGCTAAATCAATGCTTAAGGTTTGAAAACCTAAGAAGGCAGTGTTATTGGGAAACTAAATTGACTATAGCCCTTTTCTGTTAAAACATAGCAAATAAGCGTTTATAGGGATGAAGAAAAATATACTGATGGAATTCCCATTTAAACAAAGTTATTAAAATTCACTTCATAAAAAATAACACTGCATTTTTTAAAACTATAATTTCAAAAAAAGCATGTACTTTTCCTTTTATTTTTTAAATTGAGTTAAAGACACCAGCAATATTGGGTAATTTAAAATAAAGTAAAAATCTTGCACTGCCCCATTAGATGAATAAATTTAATTTTTGGGGTGTAGAGTAACAACAAAAGGAAGTGCTCCACTTTAAGCATGGACACACAAATCATCTTCTAAAAAAGCCTTTTTTTTTTTTAATATAGGTATGAGTAATTCTGATGTGATGGTTGCTCTTCAGCGTGGATACCGGATGCCACGCATGGAAGCCTGTCCAGCTGAACTTTATGATATCATGAAAACATGCTGGAAAGATAAAGCAGAAGAGAGGCCAACATTTGATTATTTACAGAGTGTGCTTGATGATTTCTACACAGCAACAGAAGGGCAGTATCAACAACAGCCATAGGGCAAAAACATTTTCCAGTTGGCACAGACTATTGTTCGGACAAACTGGACAGACCAGTTACTTCATGGATTTGGATATCCTAACAGATTGTGGCTTCTGAAACTGAAGGCTGAAATTTCACTGGAAGAATCATTCTACCTAGAAATAAACCATCTTTTTCTTTGGTTAATTTAAATGTTCACGCTGCTTAGAGTTCTCTTTAGATGTTATCTTTTTATTTGCCTAAATCAGCATCCAAACAAGACAAACTTTGAAACAGACCAAATACAGTTCCACCAGTATAAACTTTTGAAGTATTTGCAGCTGAAAAACTCTAAATGACAGCACACTTTACAAGATAAAAATGAACAATTTATTAATAGAAAAGTCAAAAAGCTAATCTGGGAGCAAAATTTGAGATTAAAAATATGAAGTATGATTTCCTAGCTTCTGATTATTTTACTTCGGTATCTGGAGTACTGTATCTTGTTGTAAGACTCAAATGTTTAAGATGTAATCATCCCCTTCAAGAAAGGGTTAAAGGGTAATTTTACTGTAATTATCTTTTGCATTTATACATAGCACAAGCATTTCCACCGCTAAGGTTTGAAAAGCATGTCTCTTACAGGCACCAAGGTAAGAATATTGTGAAATTGCATTATAAAACAGCAATGATTGTGCTAGTTGGGTCAAAAAAGACAGCATGGTGTCTTGTTCTGCATATGGAGGAACATGAATTTAAGCCTGGAACCACTTGCTCAAAAATTTAATTTTTTCCCATAGGTTTAAGCCAATGGCAAATCTCCCTTAGAGATTTTGGAGAGCAGGATCTAGCCCTCCAATGAATCACAATCAGTACCTCAAACTACCTTTACTTATAGAAAGCATTTTCATGGGTATTTTAATAGGAGTAATTCAGTAATATTTTGCTGTTTCGACAGAACTGAAACCTCTCTAAAGATTAGCCAAAATTAAGGTATTAAAATGCAGCATACCTTATTAGCATATTGTGATCAGTGAAATTACACTGAAGGGTTTGTACACTGATTCTGCTTTTTGAGTATGTAATTACTATTAATTTATAACCAGTTAAAAACCCATAGCTGATTTACTTGTTACATAGTTTTTAATGCATATTCTGCTAGGATCAAGGTGTATTAACAAAACTGTATTTAAACTAATTCTCAAGTCATGAAGTGAATCATCAGGTTATGACTAAGTTAGTTATCAAAGCATAACAAGTGCAATTATATAAAAGAGGACACAGATAAGAGACTCAGTTAGCACTGGTCTGTTCTTAAAACAAAAACAATTTCTGCACAATACAAAACAATTTATGGGGAAAAAGGGTACTTAGCTAGCCTCTTTTTTTAAAAAAAGCTTCTGTAACTACTAGTGACGCTTTACTATACCAGCAGTCCAAACAGTGAGCAGTAGAAACATTGCTTTTCTTTATTTAGTAAAGCATAAGGGGTTTCTGAATGAAGTCAGTGAGTCCGTGTGCTGAATAACTACCACAGATTGTAAATATTTTTACTGTATGTTTTTTTTAATTGTAATAAACTCTTAAGTTTAAAAATGTGTACCATAGTAGTTATAATCTGTGGGACAAAGAAAGTAGCAGATTTTAATAGGCCAGGCTGACAGTTCTGTGTACAAGGAATGCAGGAGAGATCCTGTCAGTGTTCAGATGCTATACAATCAAAATAACTATTTAAAGTGACATTAAAACAAAATTGATTCTTGCCTTTTATACCCATTCATCTCAGAGGAGATGTACAGAGGTCTCAAGACAGTCATTTCACTGCTGAATATTTTAGTGGAAATAAATAGCCAGATAAGCAGCTCTTAATCTAGAATCCTAAACTACTCACCACACTAGTATGTCTCTTCTAAAAAACTGCCAAAAACTCAATCTTAAACAATACCACTAGGCCTGTGTACTGAAACATTTAAGAAAGCCTAAACACCTGGAAATAGCATTTGCAAAATTTAAGTCATCCTAGTTGCAGAAAATGTCTAGGAGCTATACATTGGATCAAATACAGTATGAGGCTGCAGAGCTAATGGAGTGTTTAGAAATACAGGTGTACTGAAGTGTACCCTATTCCCCTTGTTCAAACACAGATGGAAGCATGTGTGGCTTAAGTTAAACCACACTTTATGTAATGTTTGAGGAGGAAAAAAAAACAATAGATTTCAGAGAGGCTCAAGAGGTTTTCATCATTTGTTTGAGGTTTATCAAGATTCCTAATCACGTTACCAGTTTACTATAATAAACTAAAGCATTTAAAATGAGAGCCTCCATTCATCATCATTTCTGATTTTGTCCTGAGTGGTCTGGCTAGACTGAATGCCATTTGACTCAATCTGCAAGAAGGCTATATTTCTTTGGAATTTCCATGGCTGTGATGAGTCTAGTGGATACCTGTATTGACAGGACAAATAACCCCTCTGGATATTACTTTTCTGGGGAGTATCTGGTGTTTCCTACATCATAAAATACCTCTCCATGTTTATACAAGTCCTTGAGTACACATTTCTGTGAGTTTAACAGACAGAGACTCTCTGAACCGATTAGGAGTATTAAGTTCTGACAGAGGAAAGAAGAAATTTCAAGACTAGAGCTTTTAATTATTATAAAAACATGATAGTCTAAGTGTTGCAACAGTAATGCTGCTCCATCTAGTGTTTCACAATGCTAGTGACAACCTCTGACTCAGGCCCAAGATGAGATGAAAACATGCCGAAAGACCTCCTACATGACTCAAGGCTTCTGATATGTAGCTGTATAATGCTGATAATATAATGCAACAAAATCTGTCACCAGTAAACCTCACTAAGGCAACTGGTCAACTCTTAGAACTTTGTCACTGGCACACATTTCTAAAGCAGTTAACGTATTAGCTGGCTAAAATAACTATTTCTGGTTATAATCACCACTCTGTCCTGGCCCCACTAAATTTCTTGAGAAAGTTTCCTTTTAAGATTAGGTAATGGCCCTCTTGATTTCAAGTGCATCATATTTCAGTAGAAGCAAAGCTAAAACACAAGGATTCAAAGATCAAATTACAAAATTTATCTCTTGATCTAATTAACACCAAATTTTAATTGACTTGAAAAAAAAAAAACCAAGCTTTATTGTAAGCAAATTTTAAAAAGTCTATTACATAGACAATACAGTGAGGGACTTTCAAACAGACATTACTTTCCAAAGGAAGACAATTAGGGATATGACAAGCATCAACAGTGGCTCCATGCCATTCCATCATCTGACTATATCATTAAATGAAATCTGAGTACCAAATCTCACATTTTAATTCCACAGTAAACTGACATCAAGTATAAGAAGATTAATGGAGGAAGCCAGCTCCTCTACAAACAGTATCTATTAGCTAATGAAACAGTAAAAGTGAACAAGCTGTTTCCCAAAATGGTTGAACACAAATGCCATTAAATGTTGGAAATAAATGTAAAAAAACAAGGAAAGTAAAAAGACAGGAATGTACCACAAACCTTGACACAAGGCACTATTCTCCTGCAGTCTGGAAATCCATGTCTGCTGTCTTTCCATGATCATATCTTCATAAGAATCCCAATTTAAGTTTACATTTACATATTTCTTTAGTAAATGACAACACTTGACAGAATTTTGTTTCTATTAATAGCTTATCCTCCCAGTTAAGTTGATGGTAAGGCTATGTCTACACTAGCCTTTTTTCTCCCTCCAAATTCCAATTGTTGTCAACATCAGTTCAGAATTACAACTGCTGTTTCTTATCAATACAGACATAATGCATTAAGGATTAGAGTTATTCTTTTGCTTTACGTGCCAAAGTAGCTTGTTTTCTTGATGTGGTTGGAGAGTCGTCAGATTTCCCCAAGGTTTTGCTGATGGGTGTTTTAGAAGTCCCTGCTACTGTAGACTTTATATTAGCAAATAAGCCCTTCTTGGGTTTTTGCTCCTTAAGAACTTCTGAATACAAGTGCTTTTTGCACTCATCTAGTTGTTCTTGCAAGAGAGACACTGTAGCTTCAAGCTCAAGGACACGTTTAGCACAGTTCTGAAGGCCTCTCATTTCTTGTTCCTATGGAATAGTTAAGCCACATTAAATAAGTGAACATTACTAGGGATGTGAATGTGGACATGTTTAACAGAGGAGTCTAGGCTCATCAGTTAACCCTCATGGTTATACGCAGCTCCCACCCCCAGGATGCTGCCTCCATATCAGAGGTAGTGGGGGGGAGGGAGCAACAGGAGTCTGTACTTGCAGGAAGCCACCCCCCCATGCTGCCACCTCCAAGCTGGCTTTCACAAGCACCAGCTCCCAGAGCCACCTCCCCCTCCTCTCGCAATGGGGAGAGGGGAAGGAGGGGCAGATAGGAGTGGTACATGCAGGAAGCAGAGCACCAGCTTCTTCCCCTCCCCTCATGTAACTGTTGAAAAATTCAGCCATTATACATTTACAAAAATAACACATTTTAACATCACTGGATAATATTTTGTTCATTTTCTCCAAGAAACTTCAGAATGTGATCTGTAGGTCATAAGATAGCACTGTGCAGTTACACTGCCACTACAACAACAACAACAAAAACTGAACAGCCATAAAAGGTCAGATCAGTGGTCCATCTAACCCACTATCCTGTCTGACAATGGTTAATGCCAGTTGCTTTGGAAAGAATGAATGAACAGAAAAGTCAGAAAAAAACAACAAATGGTCTGGTAGCACTTTATAGACTAACAAAACATGTAGATGGAGTGATTTATCTCCTGTTGCCTTCAACCAGCTTCTGGCACTCAGACTTAGAATATTCAGAGCATAGGACTACATCCCTGATTATCTTGGCTATCGGCCAGATCTAATTTTTTTACCTCCTTTATAGTCTTGGCCTATAAAACATTCTTTGGCAATGAGAGCCACAGGTTGATTGTGTGTTACATGAAGTAGAACTTCCTTATGTTTGTATTCAACCTACTGTCTATTAATTTCATTGGGTGACTGACAGTTGTCATATTGTGAAAGAACAGATACTTCCTTATTTACCTTTTCTACAGCATTCATGATGCTTTTATAGACCATTATAACATCCCCATAGGGGAAGTCCCAGTCTTTTTAACCTTTCCTCATACAGAAGCTGTTCCATATCCTTAATTTTTGTTTCTCTTCTCTGTACCTTTTCCAATTCTAATATATAAAATTGAAGAATACTATAACTGGAAAAGACCGAGAGATCATCAAGTCCAGTCCCCTGCCCTCAAGGCAGAACCAAGCACTGTCTAGATCAGTGTTTCTTAAACTCTGTTCTGCAGTACATCAATAAGCCACAAGGCAGTCGGAGGTGTGCTGGGAAGAACAGAATTCAAAATGGCTGCCCTTAAAGGGGCAGGCTACCTTTTATTGAGCAAAACAAACAAAAAACCTTTCCCGACCCTTCCCCAATAACTTCCCAACCCATTTCCCAACAAAAATCCTTCGTGTTCCTCAAAAAAAAATTGTTCGGTGTTCCTCAGTCTTAAAAAGTTTAAGAAACACTGGTCTAGATTATCCCTGATAGACGTCTGTCTAACCTGCTCTTAAATATCTCCAGGGATGGAGATTCAACAACCTCCTTAGGCAATTTATTGCAGTGTTAACCGCCCTGACAGTTAGGAAGTGTTTCCTAAACTCCAACCTGAACCTCCCTTGCTGCAGTTTAAACACATTGCTTCTTGTCCTATCATCAGAGGCCAAAGAGAACAATTCCCCCCCCCCCCCGGGGACACCCTTTTAAATACCTGAAAACTGCTATCATGTCCCCTCTGTCTTGTCTTTTCCAAACTAAAAAACCCCAATTCCTTCAGCCTTCCCTCATAGCTCATGTTCTCTAGATGGTTAATCTTTTTTTTTTTACTCCTCTCCGGACCTTCCCCAATTTCTCCACATTTCTATTGAAATGTGGTGCCCAGAATTGGACACAATACTCCAACTGAGGCCTAATCAGCACAGAGCAGAGCAGAAGAATGAATTCTCATGTCTTGCTCACAACACTCCTGTTAACGCATCTCAGAATCATGTTTGCTTTTTTTTGCAACTGTCACACTGCTGACTCATATTTAGCTTGTGGTCCACTATGACCCCTAGATCCCTTTCTGCAGTACTCCTTCCTAGACCATCACTTCCCATTTTGTATGTCTGAAATGGACTGTTCCTTCCTAAGTGGAGTACTTTGCATTTGTCCTTATTAAACTTCATCCTATTTACCTCAGACCAAAATGATCTGGAGAAATGAATTATGCACCTACCCTTCAAAGTTTCCTGTTATTGTTTCTCCCTCTTCATTGAGCAATTCTCCCTGTCCTTGGTCTTCCTCTTGCTTTAATATATTTATAGAATGTTGTCTTGTTACCCTTTGTCTCTAGCTAGATTGAGCTCATTTTGTGCCTTTACCTTTCTAATCTTGCCCCTGAATACTTGTTTGCTTATATTCATCTTTTGTAATTTGAACTAGTTTCCACTTTTTATATGACTCCTTGATTTTTAGACCATGCAAGATCTCCTAGTTAAGCCAAGCCAAAGATACTTTCTATCTTTCCTACGCAGCAGAGTAGTTTTCTTTTGGGCCCTTAATAATGTCCCTTTGAAAAACTGCCAACTCTCTTCAGTTGTTTTTTCTTAGTCTTGCTTCCCATGGGACCTTACCTACCAGCTCTCTGAGTTTTACTAAAATCTGCCTTCCTGAAATCCATTGTCTCTATATACATCTTTGAGATAGGATGACCAGAACTGCATACAGTATTCAAGATGTGGGTATATCATAGATTCACTGAGTGACATTGGTATATTGTCTTATCTATCCCTCTCTTTCCTAATGGTTCCTAATATTGTTCACTTTTTTATTGCCACTGTACATTCAGTGGTTGTTTTTGGAGAACTATCCACAAATACTTCAAGATCTTTCCTTAGTGGTCCTATGTAAATTAGTTATTCAATAGCCAAGAAGTGGATTTCTGGGCCCAGTCCAATTCCTATGTAGTCAATATTCAATCACTGAGAAGAAGAATGGCATCAAAATTGATCAATGTTGAAGCATGGGTAGGGCAGCTTGCAAAGTCATTTAAGCACTCTACCATCCCATAGAAAGCAGACCTCAGCTTGTTGTGTGTACTAAATCAATTTTTAAAATCGATTTAGTACACACAAGTCTTAGGGCACATCTACACTCACCACGCTGGAGATCAACGTTCTGGTGTTCAACTTAGCGGGTCTAATATCAACTTGTAAGTCGAATGAGGAGAGCAGCTCCAGCCAACACCTGTACTCCTCCTAGTTGCAAGGAGTAAGGCAAGCTGATGGGAGTGTTTGCTCCCATTGGCCTCCTGCTGTGTGGAAGCTACTATACTTGGCTTACGGTAAGTGGACTTCAGCTGTGTACCTTAAGCTGACTTTCCAGATCTAGTGTAGACCTGGCCCCAGTGTCTGACAAGACTGGGCTCAGTAATTAAAGTTGTGAAATGGTCAAATGTTCTGCCCATTTGATGCTGATAATTTAGCTTCCATAGCAGATTCACATTTTGAAGAATGTAAGATCTTAAGAAAAAAATGTTTTTCATTCTTATAGCTGCAACAAAAGACTTAAGCGTGAACTAATGTAGCCAAGTCTGAGAATAAAAACTGAAGGCGCTGAGCTACTCCAGTGAATTGAATGCATGTGCATGCAAATTGCATATTTAATATTCACATATGCTAAAGCAAAAAGCTCAGCAATCCTAGAAGTATCTTACATTGTTTTTATCTGTCCCTTCCAAACTCAGAGGCCAAATTCAAGGATAACAGTATGAACATAGTTGCTATCCAAAGAATAATCTACTTGTTGTTTAAGCCTCATTGTCAGTGGGAGAGTCACTGAAGCTAGAATATGGCCTTAATTAAATCATCTGGGTTAGGCCTTTAATTAGATGCAAGTTAATCCCTTCCATAGGAAAGGCACCATTGCTTAAGCTTATATTCTTATGTTTCCCAGTAATCAACATCAGTGTCAGGTGTTCTGCTGAGGTCTAGGAAGCTGCAACAGGTGATATTTGGGCATTCAGGGAGAGCTCTCTGAATACTTCATCTTTGACATTTGAAAGTTGCTAGTTTCTAACTAACTAATGTTTTATAAAGTAACTAGCCAATTAGCCCGTCATAAAACAGGATTTTCAGGTCTTCTCTCCAGAGCTCTCTCACTCTGTGTCTCTTCCTACTGCCTCCCCCCCTCTCTCTCAGCTCTCCTCCGCCTCCTGCCTCTCTCTCCATCTCTTTCTCTTCTCCCCCTCCTGCCTCTCACTCTCCCTTTCTCTTCTCCTCCTCCTGCCTCTCTCCCCCTTCCATCTCTCCCCGCCCCCCTACCCCCCCGCCGTGGCGCTTGGCTGAGTGCTGCCTGCTCAGCCAGGCTGCCATGAGGGAGGGGGGTGGGACGGTGATGTACACATCTGGGGCCAGGGCTATGTACATCACCGCCCTCCCACCCCGGGGGAGCCCAAACAGCCCCTTGAGCTGCTGGCTCCCCCGGCGGCCTGGCTGAGGGGCTCAGCACTCAGCTGAGTGCCACAGCAGGAGGAAGGGGGGCGGTGATGTAGACAGCCCCGCCCCCTGGCTGTGTACATCACCGCCCCACCCGCTTCCCCTCCCTCCGTGGCGGCTCAGCTGAGTGTTGCACGCTCAGCCAGGCTGCCGCGGGAACGTACACGGCCAGGGAGCGGGGCTGTCTACATCACCACCCACCCCCCCGCGGCTGCCCAGCTGAGGGGCACATGACTCAGCGCCACAGCAGGAGGAGGAAGGGGGGGCCGTGACATACACGGCCCGGCCCCCGGCCGTGTACATCACCGCCCCGCACCCCTTCCTGTCCCACTGGGCTCACCTGAGCGGCGCTCAGCTGGGCCCCAGCAGGGGAGCAAGCAGCCTGTGGTTGCACCTCCCCCCCCCCCGCCAGGTCTGTTTCCTGCCCCCTCCTCCCGTCCAGCTCCACAGCCCCGATCCTCCCCAGCTCTGCTTCCCACCCCTCTTCCTGCCGGCCAGCCCCACGGCCCCGGACACCACTCCCCGCCAGCGCTGCTTCCCTCCCCCTTCTTCCGGGCCCCCCATCCTCCCCTACAGCCCCTATCCTCCCCAGCTCTGCTTCCCACCCCCTTCTGGCCAGCCCCACTCCCTTCCCCTCCTGCATGGTGCCCGCCTGCCCCCCCTTTCCCTACCTCCATGGCACACTGCACTGCTCCCAGCTTAGCGGAGCTCCCTACCTCCAGCTGAGCGGAGCCTTTGCAGGGGAGCAAATGGCCGCTTGCCACCCCAGGCCCAGCTGACCGCCGTTCCCACCGGGCCCACCTGAGCAGTGCTCCGGACGGGCCCCGGCCGGGCCCCGGCGGGGGAGCAAGCAGTGGCAAGGGCTTGCCACCGCTTGCTCCTCCGCTGGGGCCCGTCTGGAGCACCGCACAGGTGGGCCCGGGGCCGCTTGCCACCACTTGCTCCCCCGCTGGGGCCCGGCCGGAGCGCCGCTCAGGTGGGCCCGGCGGGAGTGGCGGTCAGCAGGGCCCGGGGCAGCCAGTGGCCATTTGGGGTCCGCACGGACCCCAAAGGGCCGCTTGCCACCGCTTGCTTCCCCGCTGGGGCCCGGCAGAAGCGCCGCTCAGCTAAGCGGCGCAGCAAGCCACGGAGGGAGGGGAAGGGGCCGGGGCTGGAAGGGAGGAAGGGGTAGTAAGCAGAGCTGGGGGTTGGGGATGTGGGGCTGGAAGGGAGGATGGGGGCTCCTAGGAAGGGGAGAGGGAAGCAGCGCTGGCGGGTGGCGGGTGTCCGGGGGGGGCCGTGGGGCCCGAACTGCCAGGGATCGAGTGGAAGGGGGGCGGGGCGCTGACGTACACTGCCAGGGGGCATGGCCGTGTACATCAGCGTTACAGACGCACAGACACTGGGCTACTATATATATGATTTCAAATGCAGTAAGATTTACAATAGAGTCCTCTAGTTTTCCTTTCAAAACCCCTCTACACAAGGGCAAACAAAATAAACCTCCTTTTACACATTACCAGCTTAACGAGTTTAAGCAACAAAGATTTAACATTTGAATCCATATTACAGGAAGCATCCTCTAATGGCAGTGGTCTCTAACCTTTTTAAGCACAAGATCACGTTTTGAATTTAAGTCAATCCAGGATCTACCCCATACCCAAAATCCCTTGCCCCGCCCCCTTCCCTGTGGCCCTGCACCTACTCCACCCCTTCTCCAACGCCCTGCGCTTGCTGCTCGCTCTGTGGAGATGGGGGACACCCTGACATCAGCACCCCCTTCTTCCACCCTGCATAGCAAGCAGGAGGTTCCTGGGGGCAGCTCCACGACAGAGAATAGGAGCAGCACAGCAGTGGGGGGGAAGAGACAGCTGAAGACAGCCTCCTAGCCAAACTAGTCAGAATCACTTGTCAGAGGCCCCAGGATCTACCAGTATGTCCCAATCTACTGGTTGGTGACCACTGCTCTGCTCTATGGCCTTTAGGATATGGATTGACTATACAAGAGATTCAGCAAACAGTTAACCCAAGGACTAGCTTTATGCTAGCACTAAAAAGAACATAAGCCAAAAATAAAATTGATATCTCCTGTTCATATATAGTGCAGCTCATTGTTTCACAAGGCTAACAGTCAATTAAAAAGGTAGTTTCAATACTTGTCTGACAAACCTTCAGTGTCAATATATGCGTCAGTCTATTGTTTTCCTCGATTGTTTTTCTGCTAACTTCATTCACTTCTTGTAAGGTTTCATTTAATTTCTGTATTTTAAACTTCAGAGATTTTATCAGCTGCAAAAAAACCATGAAGATTAAGAAATCATTGAAAATTTTAAGGGTATATATATATATTTGAGTGCATGGAGAGGTAGTTAAACACTCTAAAATGTTACTCAGTAACAAGCCATTAAGACCCAAAAATGAAAAATTGGTCCCATAGCAGAATAGAATTTTATAAGTACATCTTATCCACAATAAAGTACAACCAACACATAGTAGAATAGTTGAATCAGATTCACTTCAGGAATATTCAGCAGCCATTCCACTAAAAAGATAGGAGAGTTTTGAAAAGCAAGTGGCAGTTTGGAGAAAAAAAAAAAAAAAAAAAAAAAAAAAGGATTAGTTACCTCTTGTAACTGTTGTTCTTTGAGATGTGTTGCTCGTGTCCATTTCATGTAGGTGTGCACGTGCCACATGCACGATTGTCTGAGAGTTTTCCATCAGTGGTACCGTCAGGCCAGCAAGGGAGCCCCCTGGAGTGGCGCAACTATATCGGCGTATATAAACACCTGCTGGTCCTCCACCCCCTCAGTTCCAGGTGGGATTTGGAACAGACATACGCAACACATCTTGAAGAACAACAGTTACAAGTGGTAAGTAACCATTTTTTCTTTGAGTGATTGCTCATGACCATTCCATGTAGGTGACTCCAAAGCCAAACCCATAGAGGCAGGGTCGGAGACTACAGAGAGACGGACTGCAACACCGCCCTGCCCACAGCCGCATGATTCCTGGCCTGCTACACTATGGCATAGTGACTTGCAAAAGTATGCACTGAAGATTTCCACAATGGGCACCTGGAGCCAGAAAAGTGGTAGACGAAGCGTGGGCTCTAGTGGAATGAGCTGTAATAGGGGGAGCTGGAACCTAAGTCAGCTTATAACATGCCCTGATACAGAAAGTGTCCAGGACGAGATACTCTCTGCTGACACTGGCATACTCCCTCATGCTGTCAACTACTGAAACAAATAACTGGGGTCTTATGAAAGAGTTTTGTTCTGTCCAAATAAAAAGGCCAAAGCATGTCTAACATCTAAGGTGTTTAGAGCCTGCTCTCTTCCCGACTCGTGAGGTTTCAGGTAAAAAACAGGCAAAAATATGTCTTGGTTGACATGGAAATGAGAGACCACCTTTGGTAAAAATGTGGGGTGGGGGCAAAGACTGACTTTATCCTTGGAAAAGATGGTGGGGAAGGGGGTCCACAGTCAAGGAGGTAACAGCCTAGTGGAGGTAATGGCCACAAAAAATGACACCTTCCAGGAAAGGTGCAATAGCGAAAACATCATTAACGGCTCGTGGGGGGAGGGAAGCCATCAACTTAGAGAGCACCAAGTTAGGATCCAGGGGGGCAGGGGCTGTTGCACCTGGGGGCATACCATATCCAACCTATTAAGGAAGCGACACACCATATGGTCCTCAAAGACAGTCTTACCCCGAACCTTGAATGGAAAGCCGAGAAGCAGTTAGGTGCACACTGAAGAACAGGCAAGGCCCTGGATTCTAAGGTCCAGAAGGTAGACCAAAATGGCAGGGACAGGGACTTTGGGTGTGTGTGGGTGGAAGAACCTCCTCCCTTCTGACCACAGCATGAAGCACTTCTGTTTTGCTAGCTAAGTGGCCCCAGTGGAAGGTTTATGACTCCCCAAGCAAGATCCTTTGACCGCGCTCCTTTATTATAGGAAGTAGGATGCAGGCAGGGAGGCTGTGGCCATGATAGCGTCAAAGAAGGCCCTCACTAACTCTATTCTTTGGGTGGGAATCAGAGTGGACTTGGCCTTGTTCTGGATGAGATCTAACCTGAGGAAGGTTCCCTGATTACAGATATGTCATCTAGGACCTGAGAAGGGGAGGAACCCCCTATGAGCCAGTTGTCTAAATACAGGTACACCTGAACCCGTCTTTTGTGCAGGAACGCGGCCAGAACTGCCATGCATTTGGTGAACACACCGGGGGGGAAGGAGGGGGCACAGAGAGGCCAAAGGGAAGTTCCATAAACAGATAATGATCTTAGCCCACAGTGAACCAGAGGAAACTACTTAGAGGGTCCACAATTGAGATGTGAAAATAAGCATCTTTGAGATCAAGGGCAGTGTACCAGTTTCCCAAGGCTAGGGAATGGATGATCACCATCAGCCAACATCACCATCTTGAATTTTGACTTTACTATGAAGTCATTCAGGCCTCTGAGGCCTCATATAGGATGAAACCCAGCTTTAGGACCAAGAAATAGTGAGAGTAGAACCCCCTGCCTCTGCAGTCCGTTGGGATCTCTTCCACAGCTCCAAGATTGAGGAGCTGTTGTACCTCTAGCCATAAGAGATGCTTGTGAGAGGGGTCCTTGAAGAGATGCTTGAAGGAGGAGGAAGTTGTGGGAGGGGAGCAGGGTCGGAACACGATGGAATATCCCCTTTGCACTGTGCCAAAGACCAGGCTACCAAGGAAATAGCCAATTGGTGAAGGGCTGTTGTACAGTGGCTGGTACGTTGTCCCCAGGCAAACCTTCAAAGGAAGATGTACACACTGATTGCTCTCCCAGGTAACAATTATTTACACTGGGCTTAATAAAATCACTTTTATTTACTCTTAAGTGCAAACAGTAGGATTTAAGTGGTTGCAAGTGAAAACAGGCAGAGCAAAGCAGGTGGGAATTCTTTGTCTTTACATTCCACCCTTCCATGGAAAATTACCTGGTCAGACATCTAGTTGGGGTGATCACATGACTTCCTAAGACCAAACACTGCTTAGACTCAAATGACAAAAGAGGCTGTTTACAGGTAATCACTTGAGACTCTGTGGGAAAGACCCTTGATGGCTTCCATTTGCACATTTAAAAACATTCCATACTTCATATATTTAACTTTACAAAGTCAATGTCATAAAGCATGGGACGGAGGAACTGTCACACAGCGATCTGAAGTTCAGGATCTGGACTGTTACCAGGCTTCCTTGGGCATGTCACTTAATCTACACCACCCCTTCCCCACATCTCTAACATAGGGGGCAATAATTATTTCCTACCTCAAAGGATTGTTGAATAATAAGTGTTTATGAGGTATTCTGATTCTAGGACAGATTCCTTGCTGATTCCAAGCTTCCACTGCATCCCGACTAATAGTGATTGCATGCAACAGTCACTACAAGATGACACTCAAACCAGTGGCAAGTCAGAATGCAAGAAAGCCTAATTCCCATTTTAGGCACCAAGGAAAGAACTCAGCATATTGGGTGGAAGCACTTTTGAAAGCTTCTTCTCAGTTGAATGGGTTCTGGTGCTGAGCAATTAAAAGTCTGGCCCTTACCAACTAGAACCCTCAAACAACAAAACAGTCCACCATTCATCCAAACCTAGAATAAGATAGACAACTTTACCTCATTTCTATTGTCACACTGCCTTCGCAATACTTCTGTAGTTCTCTGCGACTCCTCATATTTAAGATCTGTATGTGGCAAAGACAGAGTTAAACTGATTCATGCTCTACAACAAGAGCATACTGGAAGAATATTAGATGTGTACCTGGTTGTACTTTGTCTTCTGAATTTGGGATTCCCAAAGCCAACAATCCATCAGACTGCTCTCCAAATTTTTGTTGCAACTCTAATATTTTCCTATCTCTGTCCTGAACAAAGAAATGCACTGATTTTAACAAAGAATATACACCTTTGACTGGTCTTCAATCACGTTTACTATTGTAAATGTGATTATACTAAACATGGATTTTAGAAACAGATGCTTGTTGAAGGTTTACTTTTAAAGCTGATTTCACTGAATCTTCTCTAGAAATTTGTGCCACTCTCGCCAAGGCAAAGGGGTACTGCACTTAGAAGTATGTGCATGTCCAGGGTGCTGGAGCTAGAGATCTTTGCCTTGCCCTAGCACGGGGCAGGGCAAGAGCCTGTCAGTGGGCCAGATCTGGACCACCTAGCTCTTATCCGACCCACACAGCAGTTCCCGGCTCCGCCTTTTAACAGATTGCCTGGGTGCCGGGGACACAGGAGCCCTTTCAACTGCTTCTATTTAAAGGGCTCGCACGAGGAAAACAGGCGTGAGCCAGGACAGCGGATTCCCGACTCAGACCCAGTCCCCCTGCTGTGCTTCAGCCTTAAGAGTCTCCAGAAGCAGCCCGTCTGCGGGGGTCCCAGAGTGGAGCTGGTCCCCCTGGCATTAGCAGCCTCTGTCAGCAGTCAACTCTGGCTGCCAAAAATAGGGGCTGTTCCGGCAGCAGCTTCTGTCCACCACCAGCTCTTGCCACCGTGAACAGGAGCTGCTGCCAAAGCAGTCCCTGCCTGCGGCCAGCCTCAGCCGCCGCGAACAGGGGTGGCTGGACCCGGTGCAAGCCGGGACCTAGCAGTTCAAGCTCATGCCAGTCCAGGATGCTACGCCTCTGTATTTTAAATGTAGTAAAAGCCCGGTGGCTCTTACTACATTTAAAATGCAGAGTCGCAGCAGTCCAGAGTCAGTGGGGGCCGCGACTGCTTGGTTCCGGCTCCAGCCGGTTCCCACTGCGACTCTGTGGAGGGTCTCCTTATTGACTAATTGTGTAGTCGATACCAATTGTATCAACCACACACTTAGCCAGATAATTGCAATTTAACATCCTTATGCTGGACATGTATGCATCTAAGTGGAATTCATGTCTGCATCGACTTGAAGAATGCAATTTAGTGTAGGTTACTGTTACTAAGACTCAAGAGTCTGTCTCCTTTTGTGTTTTATTAAAAAGTTGGATTTCTTACCATGAAACTGCCAACCTCCTAACCATCAACTGCTTCCCTCTGGACCTTCAGAATCAAGAGCTGCTACAAGAGCTCTCATTTCACTCAGGTCTCCATCTGCTTTTCCTCCACACAAACTCCCCTTTAAAGACTGAAAGTGAAGTCTTGCTCCCACCTCAAAAAAAAATCTCCTTTCAGTCATGGGATCCCATCTTAATACCTGACTTCTATACTGTAACTCTCATAACCCCCAATCCTTTGGCCCAAGGAAGAAGGTAGCAATATATTGCAGATCAATTGTGTGCAACCTGTAGCCCATGGATTCCACCTGCGGCCTATGCACCCCCTGTGTGCCCTCTTTGCTCACTGGGACACTAGAACCTGCACTTGAACAGTCATGAATCAAGCTCTGGGAGGGAGGGAGAGGAACGGAGGCAGAGTGCCAATCAGCAGGTTTGAGGTGTTCAGCAAGTGCTGGAAGGGTGGGGGAGGAGTAGGAAGTGTGGTGCTCTGGGGCCCCAGTACATCAGAGGGATGTGATGCAAGGGGGCAAAAAGGGATTGGGGGCCCCAGGTGGAATCCCAGTAGGCCACAGGTTGCCCACCACTGGAAATCATGTGGCCCACTGAGATGAAGGAGGGCCACTGATGCAGCCCAGTCACTAGTCTTGATTGCCAATTGCTATTCTAAGTCTTTCCTTCGGTCACAGCTTTGCTCAAATCCACATTCCCACCACTTGTAACAAAATCCTCAAAAAAAAAAACAAAAAAAAAAACAAAAAAAATCATGTCTGGGTGGAGTGTACAGGTAGTCTTTCCACACAAACAGCAGAGCTCATTGGTGTTAGGCACATAGGATAGGTCTACAGCACAATAAGACACCTGCAGCTGGCCTGTGTCAACTGACAGGGGCTCGAGTTGTGGGGCTAGAAAACTGCAGTGTAGACATTCAGGCTCAGGCTGGAGGGTCCCAGAGCCCAAACTCCAGCCAGAATGTTTACACTGCAATTGTATATCCCCACAGTCCAAGTCAGCCAACATGGGTCATCCGCCAGTGTTTTATTGCAGTGTAGACATACCCACAGCCAGAGTTCGTAAAGAGGCTATTTGTATACTAACAGTATCAGAAGGAGCCAGCATCACCCTACAGGTACAATATGACCATGTACCACAACATAAATGAGCTGAACTTCCTCAAAAGTTATTTTGACGGCTTAGTTTACAATGTTACAGAGAGAGAATTCCTGGAAGACATCTTTAAGGAAAGGCAATGTTACATAGAGTGACTTTTTTTTTTTTTTTTTTTTTTAAATTTAAAAGTCAAATCAACTCTACCTCAACTTTCTCTTGTTCAGCTATGAACTCTTCTATTGGAACATAGTTGTCTTCAACTTGTTCCATTGCACACATATGCATGTTTCTTTATAGCTTCCTTATACATTTCAAATTTATTCTCCAATTCATCTTCATAACTTTCCCTCATATCTTCCAAGCGTTTACTGAAATTGATAAATCAAGTTAGCTTGAGTGTTACAATTTACAGAATTTTCCAAGACTCAAAGTATTAATATTAAAACCTAGAAAGAGTTGGTCAAAGATTTAAAGTAAATAAAAATCACAAGGTTAAGTGGGAGACTAGCAGAAAAAGAAAGTTCTACTTTTTATGTTTGCAGTAATTTCACTTAGTCCTTTAGACGAGTGTTTCTCAACCAGTGGTACGAGTACATTTAGGGGTACTCAAGAGAAATCTGGGGGGGGTACATCAACAACTGAAATTTGGAGAAAACTGAATTTGTGTTAAGTTTTACAGCGCTTTTTGTACTTTTTACACCCAAAAATTTCATTGCCCGCCCGGCTACGATTAAGTTGTTTAAACAAATGTGTAGCAATAGTAGAATAAAATTGTGTCTGAAAACTGTAGGTACTTGGGGTACTTTTTTTTTTTTTTTTTTTAAAGGGGGTACTTTTTTTTCTTTTTTTAAATAAAGGGTTGAGAATCACTGCTTTAAACCATAGTCTTAGAGTCTATTTTTCAGGGTCAGAAAAATAATTAGTTCTAGTTAATCTATTGTACTAGAATATTGTAAATTAAATAGGAGAAATCAAAAAGCCAAAAATTGTTTTGATTTTTGCTTCTTTATATATATATTCATGTTAGCAAGGACTTTTTCTGAGCTACTTGCATAAGGTAAGTCTGAGACAACTGTATATACATAACAGGAAGTGTATGTGGATGTTTAATGCTGAAAGTTGAGTTTGGTTGGTCTACTTCTCTATACTACTATGGTTTGGCAACAGATATTTGCCAGTCCAGGAAAGGTAAAGACATGCCATGTCACTGCTTTGATCACAGTACAACAACTGGCAACATTCACGTATTAAGATAAAAAGGCTCTCAGGCATTTATATGGCCCACATTACCGAGAGGCACTCAAATACTGCAGTCTTCAGTGGATTTAGAATAGCACTGCCCAGCCTCTGTGGTGGTATGATTATCCCTCATTTTATAGATGCAGCACTGAAGCACAGCAAGCCCAAAGACACACAAAGCCAGTGGAGAAGGCAAAAGAACATGGGGCTCCCAAACCCACGCTAGCACCCTAAATACTGGGCCAGATCTCCTCCCTTTAATATTCAGGCTCAAACACTGTTAAGATTAAGCTCCTTGCATTTGATTAGCTTTTAAACTCAAACCCTACTACAATTTAAGGCTTTATTTTATTTATAGTGGGGAAGCTATGGCCTGCAGGCTAGATCTGGGCTCTGGCTTGCCTTGATCTGGCTGGTAACATTTGGAGGTCCCCCCCAATCTGCAGATGTGGATGTGGCCCACAGGCTCCGCCTGTGGGGAAAGGAAGCAGCTCTGTGCCAGAAATGGTAGCACAGGGAAGTCCCATCCCATGCAGCCAGAGATGGCTCAAATGCCAGGAGTTTGAGACCCCTGTGCTATTGCACGTGACATACCTATCAACTTTGCAGATACTGAACCAATCCCTGGAGTTATGACTATGACACAGAATACAGAGCTCGTTCTGAGCAAATCACTGCATTTTAGCCACCAAGATGACAGTAATGATTCATGGAGTGGCAAAAACCACACAGAAGATAAAAAGTGAGGTGTGCTTACAAAGGTGTTCTACCAATCGGGCAGCAGTTCGTATTCAACAACAATCTAGGAGAGCATCCTCAGAGGTACTGAGTATGTGATTAGACTTAATCTTTTTTGGTCTGGTAGATTCTCATGTATGGGAAAGTCAGAATGCAATATCCTCCAGTAATTTCAGGTTAACCATAAAGTACGTACAATGTTGCATACAGAGGGCATTACTACTTTTTTTCTTAAAGCCTGCATCAACAATCCGATCACTGAGATGTTTTCCAGTCTTTTGCTCTTTGAAACAACAGAACTTTAAAGTTGGCAAGCCATTATTGGCTTCTCATGCATTCACCATTTAGAGATGTGTCTATTCTATTCCATCATGTTAAATAGCTTTGGTGGTCTCACCACTTACCTCCAGGTTTCCTCTGTTTCCAACAGTTGTTGAAACATTGCTTCTGCCATCTCTTTACGTATCTGCACTTCAAGAAGAAGTTTACTCTGCCTTTCTGCTACTAGCTTCTCCTTCAGGTTCTCAGTAATTTTCAAGAGCTCCTGGATTTAAAATACTTCACTTCAGAAAGCAAGCTAAAAGCAGTAGTAACATACAATTTAAATACAAAAAAGTGTTATATACCAGGTAATGGTGTTCATAAAAGCCACAACTACCTATCCACTACCAAATCACATCTCAGAGCGGTTCAACCTGTACAAGGATAATGTTTTCTTAACAGAATGTTCTTTCAAACCAGTGGTTGAGTTTGTTATCCATGTTGTAGCTTAATGAGATGGAGACAGTTCTCCACTTGGAGATTAAAGGCTGCTTTATGTTGCTAAATTATTAAAAGCTTTGCTACCAAGTTATGAAAGATTAGGCTGTTTGTAAATGATCTGAAAGTTGGCTACAGAGCCAGTAGAAAGAGGCTGCATTTCTTCTACATTTGAGTTTTTAGCAGTTTCTAGCATTCTAAAGAAAAGGTTTAAGAGAAACTCAAATCTGAAAATATTTACTGCGGAAATTACTTTATAATTTCTGCTTTCACCTTGGTATTTAATTGCCAAAAGATGCTAGGTTTACTGATTCATACACATTAAGACCAGAAGGACCCTTATGATTATCTGGTCCAGTGATACTTAGACATCAGTGCTTCAGAAGCCAAATAAGCAATCAACATTACCTGAAAGGCCCACAGTAGTGGGAATTCACTGGCTCATTTACTATAATCATATTTTAGCATCCCTAATATATAGTAAGTAAATGTGTAACTGGTGAAGTTTTCAGAGGTTACACAGTTACATGCAGGGCTGCAGTCAGCTCCCCCAGGAGCCAGTGTGTGCAGGGAGCTGGCTTTCAAGCTGATTCCTCATGTGCACTGGCTCCTGTCTGTCCCCCTCTTCCCGCCCGCTCTCCCCCCCCCCCCGTGCTACTGCCTCGCCATGCCAGGCCTGCCCACCCCCACCAATCCCCTAGCTCCCACTAGGTGGGAAGGGGCAGGGCTTGGGGGAAAAGGGTGGAGCAAGGGCAGGGGAATACCAAGTAAAATAGCTTAGAGAAGCCCAGGTATATTATTGTGACATGGCATTCCATATGCTATAAACAAATATGCTTATTATATTAATGTCACAACTGAAATAGGTTTTATGCAAAATGGTTCATGTAAGAAATCATTTGAAAGGTTATGCCTTACTGAATAGGATTATCCCATTCATATATCTGTATCATTTTTTTAGATGAAGTTATGAATACAGATTTTCGTATTTGTACATTTGCTGTTTTGGGACACTCATACTGCTGACACTTCAGGAACTACAACAGAAAAGCTATACAGGGAGAGATGGCCCATCAGCTAGAATAATAGACTGAATAGGATTGGCCTTCCTGCAGACATACTATAATTCTACAGACTCATGGATGACAAAAATCAGGTGACCTGTATCTTCCACTGCTAAACTGTTCCACAGGAGACAGAGAGGGGGAGGGGGAACCAAACACAGGTTTCCAGTCTTACAGAAATTCTGTAAGAGGCTAGGAAGGAAAAATAGTAATTATCTTTAGCTGGCTTTACCTCTGCCTTCCCACCTCAAAGGGATACTTGAAAAAACCTGGAAACAAAAAAGGACTGTAACAAAGGGTGAGGAAAGAACTTCTGGACCTAGGCCAAAAAGGACACTGCAGGCTTGTGAAGGACTTTACCAGAAATAATATCTAAGGTGATAAATTATTTCTAGTTGTCATAATCAGAAGTGCTGACCAGCACCCAGTGACTCAGGGGTTAACTAATGTCTCCTGTACCTAGCCAGGAGGGTGGTCAGCCAATAACAATGCAGATAGGAATTTCAAACTGGAAGCGGTGGGAGTGGGAGGGAGGTGTCTCTCTCCTGTGTTTGAGAGGCAGAGCAGTTTCTTCCAAGACTGGGGGCGATGAAGACGCTTCTCTCTCCAAGAATGGACTTCTTCAAATGTGAAAGTAGGGAAAAGTCTAGATAGTCCGTCAGGATTTGTTGTTTTCCTTGTTTGGGAATTTGGAAATAATGTCCGAACTGTTAATTGTGGGGGTTTTTCTTTGTAACTAAGTTTTAGCCCAGGGGGTTTCCCTGAGTACCTATATCAATTGGTGGTTCTTCCCATCTACCACTTAATATGCTTGCAACTGTAATTTTGTTTTGATAAAGGATTGTTTTCTAATTAACCAGGATTGGTTGATTGTTGTGTCCTTAGGACTCAGTGCCTAGTTACAGAGGCAGAGTCCACTGTCTGAATTCCCTCGGTTTCTCCCAATTTCAAGAAAAACAGAGGTTGGGGCAGGGGGAGAGTTTTACCTTAAGGAGGAGATTTCCCAAGTAATCTCTTCCCTAGTTTTGTTCGAATTACTTGGGTGGTGGTAGCGGATTCCCCAAAATCTGGGTATTAGGGTTTTTGGGGGGGGGGGGGGGGGGGGGGGGAGTTTTTGTACCAGAGCCTGTAGAGGCAAGGTTTTGGAGTGCTCTTGCGGGCCCTCAATTCTGCATTCATCGTGCCAGAGTGGGGAACAGCCTTGACACCAGTGATTTTAGCTTAGATTGTGTGATTATTATTTTCTTAATCTACTTTATTCTCTTTGCTACTCTCTAAGGCCACTTAAAATACACCGTACCATAGTTATATTATAAACCAGAAATAAGTTTAACAATTTATGTAATTTCTAACAGGGAGGAGAGGCTGTGCATACCTGCTTTCACACTGAGGATGGAAGCAACGTAAGTTTGGGTTGGTTTCCCAAAGGAGTGGGGGCCTGCTAAGCATCTGAGTGTTAGAGTAAACCCCTTAGCTAACTCATCCCTGAGCTGATTTCAGTGTCTGTATCAGCAACTGAGAGTGAACCTCCCTATGGTCTTTAATGGAGGAGGCTAGAGAACCTGAACCATCAAGACCAGATAAAGGTGGGGACCCAGGTTGGTAGCAAAGTGGGCTCAGTGGTGTTTTAAGCATGCCAGGTGACATCCCAGGGGTCCTGACCCATCACAATCAGACTGGTAAATGTTTAAAAAGGTGACAGGTTTGACAAGACCTATTCTCTATCAAACCATCTGAACTGGAGTTAGTTCTATTTTTAGCTTCTAATTATTAGAATTTCAAATTAACTGTTCTATTATTTTAACTAAGACATCGGTTAACCAGTCTATAGTTCCCCAAGTCATCCTTTTCATTCTTTATAATAACTGGAATCACGCTAGCAGTCCTTCAATCTTTTTGAATTTCTCCAGTTTTCCAAAATTTGTTAAACATTAGCATTATGGTTCAAAGAGGTCCTCAGCTAGTTCTTTTAAGACTCTTGGTTTTAAGTTATTACAAATCAATAGGCCCAATGTTTAATTTTAGCAGACGTTACCTCAGGTCCTTTGTTAAAGGTAATAAACCGTCTATTCCAGCCACATCATATAGGACAGATACATGTTCCTGCATTTATGACTATTTGTATACACAAAGCAAGTTAAAAATATTAGCCTCATTTCCTTCATGTCTTCGTGCCTATATGACCGCAGAAAGTTGACTTAAAGTAAGCAATTCCAGCTACATTAACATAATAAATAGAGTAGATGTACCTTAGGTCAAAATTAGCATAGGATCTATATGGCGGGGGGGGCTGATGAGAAAAACCCGCCCATCAACTTGTCTTACTCTTCTTGTTGGTGGCAGAGTACAGGGATCAACTTCAGAGTGATCCGTGGTTGCACTGATGGTCTTCACTAGACCCGCTAAATTGACTGCCCGGGGATTGATCCACACTACAGTAGGGACTGATGCTGGGAGATGTAACCCAAGATAGCTTTGTTAAAATGATCTGAAGAGGTTTTAAAGACATGTTTATAAAGTTCCCAAGGAAGAAAATAGCTATTTAAAAATAATTAGTGCTGTGTTAATAAAATAAAACTTCTGCTTCCTTACTTTCCTTCTTGTATATTACAGATTTACATCACTGTCTAAGAAGAAACAGACATCCCAAACTAAATAGTCACTTAGTGCTTTTCCTTTTGATCAGATATTTTAATGGTTAGTCTCATTAAACTAAAATTTAACATCCATATCTGGCTAATCGAGTAGTCCATATAATTTGTATTGACTACATGATTAGTCGATAAGGGCCGCTCTGCAGAGTCACAAGGGGCATAGCTCCAGCAGCCAGTTCAAGCTGGGACCAAGCAGTCCTGGCTTGTGCCGACTCTGGCAGCCACCTGTGCTATGGCTCTGCATCTTAAATGTAGTAAGAGCCGCTGGGCTCTTACTACATTTAAAATGCAGAAGCGCAGCATCCCAGACCAGCGCGAGCTGGGGCTGCCAGTCTTGGCTTGTGCTGAGTCCAGCAGCCCCTGTTTGCAGCAGCCAGCCCTCTCCACAGTGAATAGGAGCTGGTACCGGAGCAGCCCCTGCATACAGCCAACCCAGGCTGCCATGAACAGGGGGCTGCTTGGCAGCAGCAGCCCGTCTACATGGAGGGAGGGCGAGGGAGAAGAGCAGCTCCCCACTAGGCCCCCCCGCAGACAGGAGCTGCTGCCAGAGCAGCCTCCCCATCCATCCCACCACTGCCTCTGATGGGGGGGGGCAGGCGGCACTGTAGAGATGGTGCTGGGGGGAGGGGGAGAACTGGCTTTTAAGCCAGTTCCTCCCAGCACCGACTCCTGGGGGGGTGGGGAAAGCAAGCAGTTGATACTCCACTCAACTACCCGATAAGCTTATGCTTATCCGGTAGTCAACTACTCGCTAATATCCCTACTCTCATTTCTATTCTACTTAGCCTTTTAAAGTTAAGGTGGGCCATCCTACCATCCCAAACCATTTTAAATTAGATTGAGCAGGAAGTCAACCTTTCATGTTAGACAACATGTTACTTCTCCTATGGTTTGATTATATTGACTGAAATTGAATGTTAGCCAAAGCTGAGACTATACGGTATGCCTGACTGAATAGATTTTAACTACCTCGTGGGTCATGATGGTGATGTCCACTTCCTCTTCAGAGGAGAAGGTATCAATATCTTCATCAGGAAGTTCTTCAGAAAATATGTTGGCATCAAAATGTACTATAGGCTTGCCATCCTTCCCAAGTAGTCTTGGGGCAAAATATTCAAAGGTTTGGGAGTGGATTGTCTGAGTAACCTGAAAATTAGTCATAAAGTTACATGTACTGTGAGGGGAAAATGGTGTTTCTTTCTGGCATAAATATAAGGAGCTACGTTAAACCATCTAAAGAATCTGTTATAATACATGTACTTTCAGGACAGAAGTTTAATGCTACTATCCCTCAGTTTTTATTTACTAAAACAAGATCCTCCTCCTTTTTTTCAGGGTTGCTATTGTTCAGTATCTAAGCAGATATCAGAACATTTTCCAAAACTAGAGATCTTGTTTAGGATATTGGTTGTAAGAAACTAGAGAATGCCTCTTCTTACTGCACCTCTTAAATCTGCTGATAAAAAGTTTGGGGACAAATCATCAGCTTGTGCAACTCATGTATTTAAATATTCATAAAATAAGCACGTGTAATATGTAATTGCAATTTAACTATTTGCATATCTACAGATGGCATAACATGGCTAGCTCTCTGTCTGGCCACACTAAGTAACGGCACTTAATTTAGTGCACACTAACAAAGGAATGTAATTCTATGTATCTGACTGGAAAAAAATATTTCAAGAAGGTTAAGACTTAAAAACTTTGCAAAAAAACCAATATAATATGTAGGGGATAGTGTGGTAGTATAAGATAAGCCCAAAAGAAACAAGCCAGATGCTCTTCAAATCATAAAGTCTTACATACACTGAAACCATATGATCAGGAGTTTTTGTGTGTGTTAGTCAACCTAGGCAATTCACAAGTTAAGTGTAATAGTGCTTCAGGAGAAGTAGACTTCTACTTACCTGTTTGGCTATAGCAGAAAATTTCATTACATGTAATGTCTCATTGTGAGTGGAAGCGCACTGATTAACATTGACAATCATACAAGCTTTGCCTTTACCACAGAAGAATGGTTGAAAGAGGCGGGTGAGTTTACTCTCTCGGAATGGAATATAGCTTGGTTTCACTCTTAAAAAGAGAAATTGTAGAATTTCCATGAAGAAAGCTGAGCAAGTTGTAATAGCACAGCTGACCAATACATTTTCTAAAGTCACGCTCAGGAAACACGTACTTTTCCATAAGAACACCCAAGTTTGAATGCAACGTCCCTGAACATGTTCCCAAATTAGGGATGTTAGATACTGGGTGACAAGAATGCATGCGGTTACTCAACTATCCTATCAGTTACTCGACTATTCTATAGTCCCAGGGCGAGGGGCGGCAGCCAGTGCACTCCGGCCCCACTCCTGGGGAGCCTCCTGCCACCCCGCGCTGCTGCCTCTGATACAGGGGCAGCAGCATGAGGTGGCAGCAGCCCCTGTCCGTGGGGAGCTTGGACCCCCTCATAGACATGGGCTGCTTTACAGCAGAGGCAGCAGCGGGGGAGGGGCAGGTGGCACTGCGAGCCGGTGCTGGGGGGTGGGGCGCGCGCAGATCTGGCTTTTAAGCCAGCTCCTGCTTCCCCATCACCACCCCCTGCTTCCCCATCACCACCCTTGCTGCCTCTGATACAGAGGCAGCAAGGGGGGCATGCGAGTGGTCAACAAGTTTAACAAATAAACCTAGAACTACTGGTTAATCGTCTAGTTGACTACTGTTGACATCTCTATCCCAAATAGTGTCCAAGGAAATGTTTATGGCAGATATTTTTAAAGAGTCAAGAAAAAAAAGGGGATACGGACAAGAAATCTGTCTTTTTGGCGAAGTTCATACCATTCATAAAAAGGAGATACTTGAATCTTATGTCAAGTACAGTCTTGTTTCTAATTTGTTGAGTGACTCTACTTGCACAGACTGAGAAAAATCTACACTTAAAAATAATTGGTTGTTTGCAGTCTGAAAGTCACAGGTTTTGCAGTTTAATGTCTTTTCTACCACATTCCCACATAAAAGATATTTGTTAAGTGAACCACTGTGCAAGTTTACAGATTCACTTCAGTGCTGTGCACTGCATGGTTAGTCTTTTAGCTGAACTAAAATTCAAGTTACTATTTTAAGTCTTCTCACTTACTTAGGATTCTGATTCAGCTTCAGTGCTGCCATGCATTTCCCAAGAATAAAAAGAGAATTATTAATATTCCCTGCTTCTTTTAGTCTGTCTCCAAAGGCTTGTGTTTTATTGCACCGTTCAGACCCAGCCAAGTCACAAAGAGACATTCTAAATGAAAGAATTAATCAGTAATGTAAATATTGTATAATTTTAACACTATTTTCGGATAAGTCGGTGTGATAAAAACCACTAAATCTTAACATTTCTGGATATACATTCAAGAGTCACAGTACAGAATACCTTATTTCTAATGTTTGATTGTTCAGTGGCTTTTGGCAAACAAAAGGCAAGAAACAGTTTTTTTATTGAAGGGATGGCTTTGTACAAAGTCCAGAGTAGGTCATAAGTTAATCATCAGATAATATAGCTACAGTTAAATACACTGCAATAGCTTAAATACTGTAATTACTATTTCCATATTCCACAGAGAGTTAGTCAAGTCAACATCATAGCTCGTTTAAAATAATAATAAAAAAAAAAAAAAAAAAAAAAAAAACACACACCACACACACACACAATGGAAACAGGTGCATTCAGTATGACATTTATCCAATTTTTTAGTACCAGTATTCATAGGAACCCAAATCTCAATGTAGGACTGTTCTAACAACAACTTGACCTCAAATGAGTGCTACCAATGCACTTTCTCTTAGAAGAGAAAAAACTGTTAGAAGTACTTGGATCATTATCCTAGTCAATTTCAGTGCTGCATGAACTTATTCCTGGGGAAATTCTGCACTGCTGTGCGTGCACACAATTCATATCCCCCCCAGATTTCTTTGCTTCCCTGCAGAAAAATGACTTTGACAGGGAAGCAAAGGTAAGCTGTAAGGGCAGTCATGCACCACTCCCAAGACTTGAGATGCATCATTTCAAGCATCTGGAGCAGTTGATGGAGGGGTAAATCACTGCAGGGCTCAGGATACCAGGGCCAGTGATGCCTACCCTGTACTGGGATCAGCTGGGGTATCAGCTGGGATAGGACTTCCTCTTTCCCTGCAAGGAGTAGCTAGGGCTGTGTCAGACCCACCCCCAAAAAGCTACCAGCTGTAGGAGGAAGAGGGTCACTGTACAGAAAGCTACTCCCCCAGCCACACCTGTGAATCTGGACCTCCAATACCTAAACATCCCTGCCAAGTGTTACCCAAGTACATCCAGAACTCACTTAGCCCTCTATACCCAAACTTCACCCCACCAAACCGCAACCCCTGCTTCTAGACTCCTCTTTCGTGCACACAAACCATCCCCCAGAGCTTCCTGAACCCAAACCCCCAACCTGAGGAGTTCCTCCCCATTGCAACACCCTGAGCCCCCCACATCCAGACCCCACCCCAGCCCCTAACTAGCTGCACCCAGACTCCTACCCCACCAGAACCCAGATCCCAAAACACAGACCCCTCTATTGAGCCCCCACCATCTTCACTTGGAAGCCCCTACAGATGGTCACAATGCCCCTGCACCCTGACACCCCAGCCCCCAACAAGACTCTGTGCATCTAGATCTCCCCACTGAGTGGTTTGCAACCAGATTTTCCTCATATAGAATGCTCTCACCCCACACCTGGATCTCTCCACACTAAGCCCCTTTCCACTTGGATCCTGCCTGCCTGATACCTGGCACAAAGTGCAGGACCCAAGGGTGTTTCTGGGGCAGGCCCAGGCTTTATGCTACATCACAAATGGATGCAGCCTCACCTCTGAGTGTACTGGGGGTGAAAGGAAGGGTTTCAGGGTCATCCTGCAAGAGGAAGACCAAGGACAGGGTAGGCCCAATGGTCAGTGAGGAGGGAGAAACAGTAACAGGAAACTTGGAAATGGCAGAGATGCTAATGACGTCTTTGTTTTGGTCTTCACCGAGAAGTCTGAAGGAATGCCTAACAGTGAATGCTAGTGGGAAGGGGGTAGGTTTAGAAGATAAAATAAAAAAAGAACAAGTTAAAAATCACCTAGAAAAGTTAGATGCCTGCAAGTCACCAGGGCCTGATGAAATGCATCCTAGAATACTCAAGGAGCAGATAGAGGAGGTATCTGAGCCTCTAGCTATCATCTTTGGAAAATCATGGGAGACAGGAGAGATTCCAGAAGACTGGAAAAGGGCCAATATAGTGCCCACCTATAAAAAGGGAAATAAGAACAACTCAGGAAACTACAGACCAGTTAGTTTAACTTCTGTGCCAGGGAAGATAATGGAGCAAGTAATTAAGGAAATCATCTGTAAACACTTGGAAGGTGGCAAAGGGATAGGGAACAGCCAGCATGGATTTGTAAAGAACAAATCATGTCAAACCAATCTGATAGCTTTCTTTGATAGGATAACGAGTCTTGTGGATAAGGAAGAAGCGGTGGATGTGGTATACCTAGACTTTAGTAAGGCATTTGATATGGTCTCGCATGATATTCTTATCAATAAGCTAGGCAAATACAACTTAGATGGGGCTACTATAAGGTGGGTGCATAACTGGCTGGATAACCGTACTCAGAGAGTAGTTATTAATGGTTCACAATCCTGCTGGAAAGGTATAACAAGTGGGGTTCCGTGAGGGGTCTGTTTTGGGACCGGCTCTGTTCAATATCTTCATCAACGATTTGGATATTGGCAGAGAAAGTACGCTTATTAAGTTTGCAGATGATACCAAGCTGGGAGGGGTTGCGACTGCTCTGGAAGATAGGGTCATAATTCAAAATGATCCGGACAAATTGGAGAAATGGTCTGAGGTAAACAGGATGAAGTTTAAGACAAATGTAAAGTGCTCCACTTGGGAAGGAACAATCAGTTTCACACATCCAGAATGGAAAGCGACTGTCTAGGAAGGAGTACGGCAGAAAGGGATCTAGGGGTTATAGTGGACCACAAGCTGAATATGGGTCAGCAGTGTGAAGCTGTTGCAAAAAAAGCAAACATGATTCTGGGATGCATTAACAGGTGTGTTGTGATCAAGACACGAGAAGTCATTCTTCTGCTCTACTCTGCGTTGGTTAGGCTTCAGTTGGAGTATTGTGTCCAGTTCTGGGCACCGCATTTCAAGAAGGATGTGGAGAAATTGGAGAGGATCAGAGAAGAGCAGCAAGAATGATTAAAGGTCTAGAGAACATGACCTATGAAGGAAGGCTGAAAGAATTGGGTTTGTTTAGTTTAGAAAAGAGAAGACTGAGGGGGGACACGATAGCCGTTTTCGGGTATCTAAAAGGGTGTCATGAGGAGGAGGGAGAAAACTTGTTCATCTTGGCCTCTGAGGATAGAACAAGAAGCAATGGGCTTAAACTGCAGCAAGGGAGGTTTAGGAACTTTTTCCTAATGTCCAACCTAACTGTCAGGGTAGTTAAACACTGGAATAAATTGCCCAAGGAGGTTGTGGAATCCCCGTCTCTGGAGATATTTAAGAGTAGGTTAGATAAATGTCTATCAGGGATGGTCTAGACAGTATTTGGTCCTGCCATGGGGGCGGGGGACTGGACTCGATGACCTCTCAAGGTCCCTTCCAGTCCTAGTATTCTCTCTCTTACCTTCCGGCCAGTGCTCCTGATTGCCATGATGGAGACTCTGCATTTATTTACTGACAAATAAACCTTGTAGAATTTTAAAATAGCGTACAGAATTTAATTTTTCAGGGCAGAATGCCTTCAGGATAACAGCTGCCTGGAAATACTAGTGCAGAGCATTAGTAATAAAATGCAGATACTTTTTGGATGCAGAGTAGTTTGTTTCTGCAGCTTCCAACAGATGTGCAAAGGACAGGAGTTCCCCACAGACTGACCTATATAGCCATGTGTCAACACTGGACAAAGGCAGCATTATATACTACCAAAATTTGAATTAGGCTACTGATCTGCCCTCACATGGCCCACCAGAATGCTGAGAGAAATATTTGTCCCAAGATAAATAACTACATTAAAAACTGCATTACAAGGACATTATTTAGGTTACAACGTCAAGTACATTTGGGCATGTCAAAACTTTTAATTAGATTGCCCATGCAATCTATGCCTATGCAGATTTTAGACATTTACATGTATATGGCTAATTACATGATCATACTATGTTCACAAGTACCTCATTCAATACACAAGAGGGATGGCTGCTCAGGGAATGATGCAGTTGTACACTAATCAAAGTATGCAGGCAAATACAGAACCAGGAGTAGTGAGCTGTATGGGCCCATGGTGGTTGTGCTCCACAAGCATAAGAGCACAGGGGCCTGGCTCCAATGAAGTTCAGAGCTAGGTCTCCAGCACTGGCCCCACCTGCCACTGCCACCCCTACATACCTTCCCCCTAGCTCTGTCTGCCTCTCAAAGGCCATTTAAAAAGGACACAGGGGCCCTACTCCCACCACTGGCACCATAGCAGGGCTAAAGTGGCTTCCTGACTGCCCACTCCACTTCCAAATCCAGAAGTGGCTCCCAACATGTCTGAGTCCTTTGGGAGGGACAAAAGTAATGTTTTTTTGCACACCACCCCTGCTCTGAGCACTCCTGCAGCCAATGGGAGATGCAAGTCACTTAACAGGAGCTGCACCAGGTAAGCACTACACCCTTCATTCCCCTGCCCACATCTAAACTCTGTCCCCAATCCCGCACCTGACTCCAATCCCTCCCCCCACCACACACACAAATTCCTTCCCAGAACCTTAGGCAAGTGAAGGGCTAGGAATTGGAAGTATTCAACAAACCTGCAGCCCACAGAACACTTCATGATATTTTCCTAGGGCAGCTCTCACCATAATATCAGAGACTAATAAATGTATTAGGTCATGAGTTTTTGAGGGTAAAACCCACTTCATCTGATGAGTTGGCACGGAAGTTACAGAATCCAGGGTGTACATATAAACGGCAGAAGTAGTTACCTGTCAATTATAGCACCAAAGTTAATGAAGCTATTTAAGTCAGTATCATTTACAGCATTTGATGTGAAAATGTGAATATCAAAAGGTGGGGAAATGGCCTTTGTAGTTCTTGTGACCTAATGAATTCATTAGTCTCAAAGATGCCACAGGACTGCTTGTTATATTTGAAGTTACAGACCAACAAAGTTACCCCTCTAAGATACAGTATCAGAGTGCCTCACAAATGTTAGGGCTCTTATCTCACTGGAGAGGAATTTATTTTCTTAAGTGGGGAAGATAAACTGACTCACTGGCAAATCATCATTCCCCCAGATCACAGTCTTACTGCTTGGGTACCCACAGCTTCTATTAATATTAGCTGAAGGTCTGAGAGCTCAGCATTCTTCCTGTCAGGACTCACATGGCTCAGAAGGGGCATCCAGAAGGAAAAAAACCAAAACAAAACAAAAAAAACCCCAAACATGATTAGTGGCACTTCCCAAAAAAATTGTTAAAAGGACTTCCTCAGTAAGACATGTGAGCTATGGTAGAATCAGAGATATTTGGGCTCTCCTGTTTGACATTCACCTGCCTAAAATTACAAGACCATCCTTTCATCTTCCTGAAAGTCCTCTATTTTGTTCTTTTCACTCCTACCAACTTCTAAGGCAGGGGTGGCCAACCCAAGGCTCGTGAGCCGCATGCAGCTCTTCCCCCCCTTAAAATGTGGCTTGCAAAGCCTCCCCCGCGGCTCACGAAGCTGCCCATGCCCCTAGAAACGGTCCTCAGCTCCCTGTGCTCACCGGGGCAGGGGAGCTGTCCAGTGCGGCAATTCAAAATGGCGTTGGCTGATGGGAGCCTGATGTGGGCAAAAAGCCTTATCTTTTAAAGGGGCAGCGTCTTTTTTTGCTCAACAACTCTGGGGGGCTGGTGGCCACCCCTGTTCTAGAGGAGGGGAGAACAGGGTTCTACAGACATCTCTGTTCACTACACAACCCTGATTCAGTTCCTGAGTGCTATCCATTCTATACACTGCAGGAATCAGAAGTCCTGTGGGAGGGGAAAAGTCTATGTATATATTTTAGAAAGGTCTGTCTGTCTGTGAGTCTGTTTGTTCAAGAACTCCTCCTAAACAGAAAACATAAGAACGGCCATAGTGAGTCAGACCAAAGGGCCATCTACCCCGGAATCCTGTCTTCCAACAGTGGACAATGCGAGATGCCTCAGAGGGAGTGAACAGAACAGGTAATCATCACGTAATCCCTCTCCTGACATCCATTTCCAGCCTCTGACAAACAGAAGCTAGGGACACCTTTCCTACCCATCCTGTCTAATAGCCATTGTTGGACCTAATCTCCATGAATTTATATAATTCTTTTTTGAACCCTGTTAAAGTCCCGCTCTTCACAACATCCTCTGGCAAGGGGTTCCACGGGTTGACTGAGCTTCATGAAGAAAAACTTCCTTTGTTTGTTTTAAATCTGCTACCTATTAATTTCCTTTGGTCACCCCTAGTACTTATATTATGAGAACAAGTACATATTTTCCTTATTTACTTTTTCAACATCAGTCACGATAGTCCTCAATCATATCCCCCCTTAGTCGCCTCTTTTCTAAGATGAAAAGTCCAAGTCTTTTTAAATCTCTCTTCATATGGGACCCATTCAAAACCCCAATCATTTTGTTGCCCTTTTCTGAACCTTTTCCAATGCCAATGTATCTTTTCTGAGATGAGGTGACCACACCTGTATGCAGTATTCAAGATGTGGGCGTACCATGGTTTTATATAGCGGCAATAAGATATTCTCCGTCTTATTCTCTATCCCTTTTTTAATTATTCTTAAGAATCATTAAGAGCTAGGACCACCAAATTTGGAATGCAGCTTCCTCTTATCTTAACTTTAAGTAAGGTCAGGGTTTGGTTGTGCCAAGAAAACAGTAAGTGCCAGGAATGGGATTTTTTCATAACATGGAGAAGGAGGGGGCACAGACAGCAGGGATGCAATACTGAGAATGGCCACTGGGGGCAGTGAAACCACAGGGGAGAGCTATATGCAACATGGCCACTAGGAACAGCTGTACCCACCAAAGAGTGGCCACCAGGGTGGCCTGCCACTAGACTGGGTAAGCAGCCCCCCTGCCCAAAACCCTTTGCCCCAACACAGCCCTTGGCCACAGCACCAGGAGAAGACTGGGGGAAAGCTGAGGGAGGGAGAAAGCCCTGCCAGTTGGGACCAAACATCCTGAGCCCCTCCCCCGCAGCCCTCACTCTTGCACCCTCATGCCCCTCCCCACACCACCAGCCCCCCTGCCCTGAAGGACCTAGGCAATGCCAGGACAGTCTTCTAGTATGTATATAATACATAATTATCACAAGTAGGCGGAATTAAGGTTGCCCAGACAAACTGACATTTCCCAAGTTCCAAGAGCTTGACTCTGCCAACCTAAACATTCATTCAACAATGTAGTTTCTCAAGTTGTTCAAAAAAGGACAACTTACTTTTAACTGCTTTACATAGAACACCCATGTGCCACATATCATGTGACACTGGTGGAGTCTGGACTCAGCCTCCTGCAGTGCAGCACAGCTCAATGTGAGAGACTCACTATGTTATATGACATTAGCAAAAGGCAATTACCATGAGGGGAGATGTAGTGGGCTCATAATCTGAGTTGGGGGGGGACACAGCCAAGCCTTGCTCCCCACACACAGAAGACAGGGAGCTCCTCCATGTGGTGTCCAAAAAGGAAGGGATTGTCAGGAGAAGCTTGTCTTGCTCTTCCCATTTCCAGAGAGGCCATGGTCATCTGGGGTTCCCTGAGCAGTACATGTTATTGTTGCACTAGGGTTTGTTTTCGCCCACTCAGATTAAAATGTTCACATTCAGTTATTTCAATAGGCTACTAACAGTTTCCTAGAGGAACACAAGCTACCGACAGAAAGTGGCTCAACCATATCTGAATGGAATTTACTTGGACTCAATAAAGGCAGTCTTCGGGCCAGAAATATTTCTCCCCTACCAAGTTTTTAAGGCTTGCTGCTAACACAGTTCTGAAATACTCAGTCAACTTATAATTCAGCAGTTTAAGACATAAATTTCACTATTAGCGCTCTCAATTAATTTTATTGTAAAATTGAGACAAAGGCACTTACTCTGAAACGCCAAGAATACGAGGTTCATCTTCAACACTTAGTTTTAGTAGTCTGATAGAAAATATGCTGTGACTAGCAGGGAAAAACAGACAAGTGGTCATCAACAATCACACTTCCAATTAGAATAACGTTTGAGTTGAACAAGTATTTTGTTTTTAAACTAGTTGAGTGGTATTAACATGTATAAGAGAAAATTAAGCATCGGACAAAATACATGTTAAGGAGCATATTTGTACAGCCAATAAAAGTCCATATACTATATGATAAATACCATTAAAAAAAAAAAAAAAAAAAAAAAGAGGTAAAGAGCTAAACAAATAGAGGTACTTAAAGTGTGGGAGTTAGCTGCTTCAGAGGGGGAAAATGGTTTTCATGAGTCACACAGTTTGGCTTAAGTGGCATACAGAAATCTACTGATCCATGACAGATTAATTTATGGATCCCTGAATACAAGAACTTCAGACAGGAACTAGATCTTCCCCTGCCTTTGGAGTTCCAACTCCCTGGAAATACACTGAGTTGATTTGGAAGGGGATAAGAGGAATCTGCTAGTCTATTAAATCACCCTGGTTTTTAGCATATGCATAAATTAGCTATTGTTCAGTTTACCCAATATGCTATAAGGTTTTCCTCATATATTAACATTTGTACATCTCAAGAAAACCCTAGATCAGTAGTTCTCAAACTTTTTGGCCCATGGCCCATCTGGCTCAATGCAAACCTTTCTGTGGAACACCAGTTGCTAATAGAAACTCGCCATTAATTACGCCGGAGCCTTTTTTGTTAGTGCTGCAGCTAGGGAGAATGGTTTAATTTAAGCAGTAAGAAAGGAAATATTAATTTAAATTATTAAACAGATTAAGCATTTTAACTTTGTCATCTTAGTTTATCAAACTTCATTTTAAATAAAGTAAAATATTAATTTATGTCCAACACAAAAGGTTTAAATATTTTCTTTATTTATGGTAGGGCTAGGGAACCTTTTTTGGGTCAGGGATCACTGACCCACAGAAAAATCAGCTGGGAACCACACAAGTGAGAAGCAAAAAAAAACACCTACAGAAACCCCCAACCCTCACTGATGTGACCCCCAACTGAGACACCTCTCTAGCACTCGAGCCCCATTAGGCGAGAGGGAGGGCTGAGGTTCAGGGCTTCCCATAGGCCAGATTAACTATTCTCGGGTTAACAGATTTTGTGAACAACCCCCTTCCCCAGCTCTGGGGTAGGAACAGAAATGAGGAGTTCAGTGTGTGGGACAGGGCTGCCAGTGAGTGGGATAGGGTTGGAGGTGCAGGATCTGGGTTGGAGAGGAAAAGGGGGAGAGGAGGGGGGAGAGAAGGGTGCAAGGTCTGGGTGGGAGGTGCAGGAGCAGGCTGGGGATTAGCTGTCTGGCCAGGGAAAGGGTGCAGGAGCAGGGTGGGGGTAGGGTGTCTGACCAATGGTGAGGGTACAGGAACAGGGTACGGTATAGGGTGTTGGTGGGGGGGGTGCCTGAGGGGGTGCATTGTCTGGGCATGAGGGGGCACTTGCATGCTTTCGCTCCTCACACCGCTCCCAGGCAGGCTTCCCACTGCTCCCATTGGCTGGATTCTGGCCAATGGGAGCAGTGGGGAAAGCCTCCAGGCAGTGTGTCCTGGCACTGCTGTTCCCCCAGCTGGGGGAGGGGGAGCAGCAGCCTGCAGAGCTGCTTCTGGCTCTGCTTCTTCCCTGTGGGCAAAATCTGGCGAGGAGGTTCGGGAGCAGCAGCCTGCAGAGCTGCTTCTGGCTCTGCTTCTTCCCTGTGGGCAAAATCTGGCGAGGAGGTTCGGGACTTTCTCCCTTGCCCCCAGAGAGAAGCTAGCGCTGGTACTCCAACCTCACAAAGGGAGTGGTGAGGCTGGAGCACCAGTTGCTGGGGAGGGAGGCTGAGCTCAAGCCACAGACCAACTGGAAGGCAGCTGGTGACTGCTAGTCATCCACAGACCGCAGTTTGAGAAGCACTGCCCTAGATCAATACCCTCAGAAAGAAGCAGTCATTAGTGCTCTGACATTTTATACTCTGGCTGCTAGACTAGATGGAAGTAAAATTTCAGCATTAATATGTTCTGCTTCTAATTCCTCCTGCATAGTCTGAGCACCCTAGTTAATCTCTACTAAAAAGTTTGGCATAAAGGCACTCCAACTGTTGAGTCACAGTTTCTGAAGGCATTAATTTTAGTGTGTACAGGCCATGACTTAGAATCAGAAATGGAGCATCAGTGTAACTGTTCCATGCATGAAGCTCTGCTAAGAAAGGAGACCAGAAGTGAAAGTAAGTGGGTGCACCTTGGTGTGCAGTTCTGGCAAGAGCTGGCTGAGCTGCAGCAAAAGCCAGCAGTGCGCTATTTAAAGAGCTGGTAGGGCCTCGGATTGCAAAAGGACAGTACCTGTAAGATATTAAGGTACTTTCACTGCTAAAGAGGACAGTTATGTTCTGCACTAGCTTAAGGGATAATCAAGCATGGCCTTCTATGGGTGGATTCAGGCTGCCACTGTACAATAGGAGATTGTGAGCTTTCCCATTGAAGACAGACTGAAAAAAGCATCCTTGCTCAACAGATAAACAGACATCACACAGCAAAGTGTAAAAAGAACCTTCCCATGTTATAAAACTGAGTAACAAATGGGCATACCTTTTCCCCTTACTTGAACCTAACCCTATATCATCTCAGTCTTTTCTGAACTGAGCTACAGCCAACTAGCTGTATCCATAGAGACTAAATGGAAAGATGAACTGCAATATCTTAGTCTGGCAAAATGTACACATATTAGCATCAGAAAAAAGCTCTACTGCAAGTTAAATGATAGTGGGAAGACAAGGAAATCTTGAGAAGCCACAACTGGAGACCAAGCAGTTGCCTAGTAAAATCCTGTTTAATCAGTTAACTGGTTAAGTGTAACATTTAACCAATTAACCACTTAAACAGGATCTCAAGGGTGGGGAAGGCTGTTGTAACTTGGCCAGGCCTGCTATGGGGCGGCGGGACTGCTCTGGCTGAGCCTAGCAAGCAGGGGGTGCTCTGGTTGGAGAGGGCTGTCAGCTCCAGCCTAGCTGCACTGTCAGTTAACCAGTAAGCATCACATTTACTAGTTAACTGCTGACATGCCTACCCTGTACTACCTTCTGAGGCTGAAGAGAAAATAGCCATTCCAATCCTATTCTATTTATCTCTACAAAGATCCACTGATTTGTCATCTCAACTGTATGGATCTGATTACTGGTAAATCAACATGGATACATGATTTGATCCATTTTGAGATAAACTGATTAAATCTGTGCAATTTTTGTACCATAATGAGGCCTTAGATCAGGGATGGGGAACCTCAGACCCAGGGGCCAGATGAGGCCCCCGGCTTGCCTGGCTACGGGCCCCCGAGGCTCTGCACTGGAGAGTCTGCGCTAGTGCTCCAACCCACTGCCACCCACTTGCAGGGCTGGAGCACACAATCTATTAGCTTGCCTCCCCCCAGGCTCTGATGTGCAAGGGGAATGTGGGGAGGGTCTTTCTCCTCCTCAGTCAGGAGTTTCTCAGTTTGTTTCTCACTTGTGTGCAGCCCGACTGATTTTTCTGTTGGTCAGCAGCCCCTGACTCAAAAAGGGATCACCATACCTGTCAGATTGAAGAGGTGAAGAAAATTACTCAAATTACTGTTAAATCAGCTGTGTCAAAACCTCTCTTCCCCAAACAAAGGAATTTAATGGCAGACTACAATGGCAAGAATACAATCAAGCAACCTCTTCAGCAATCAACTGATAGCTCTTTTCAGAGCTGCTTTCAAAGTATTCTAATTTTTTTCAATTTAAAACAAACAAGGGTAAAGTACATGGACATATATATTGTTACAGGCAAGCAAACCTTCTGCTTGAGTGTTGGTTCATTCTAGTACAAGCCAAGCTTCGGTTCTTGTTTCCTGTTTTTAATATTTTGCAAGCCTCTTCGGTGCTCTGAATGTTGATCCACTTTAAATCTGTAGAAAGAGACTTGTTTACAAACACATCAAGTTACTAACATTTATACAAGACAAATAACATCACAACAGTAACGTTATTACCTTTTATGCAAGAGCTTCCCCCTGGATCCTCACAGATTCTTAGAATTTTGCGTTTTTGATTTTTTGACATTGTGAATACATCCAGAAGGTCAAACACATACTCATTATAAATTTCACAGAAGGAAACCCACACTGAAAACTGCATTCTCTGATGCTTAATCCTATCAGCGTCCAGTAAAACCGAGTCCTCCACTGTTAACCATACAAAAAGGAAAAAAAGAAAAAGAGACAACCCAAAAAAAAAAAAAAAAAAAAAAAAAAAGAGGTTGTTCAAGCACCTTATTGGCAAGTCTGAAATTGTTAAGAAGCCTCTGAAATTCAAATTGCAGAGTCCCTATTACACATCATTTTGTGCGCAAAATTTAGATTTTTAATAACTTCTCAAATTTTTTGCATATACCTAATGAACACTGATGCATGAGCACACTTGACAGATTGGTCTCATATGTTTTAACATTTCCCATCAAATATCTGCAACTCAAAAACACTTGCAAATGATTTCTGTTTTCCTATTTTCTCCTTTTATGCAACCACTAACTTTATATCTCTAACCACAAGTCCTGATCAAACCTCTTTTTGACTAGCAAACTAAGCCACCATTTAAAGGTGGCAAAGCTACTAGAGAATTTTAAAAATTTCTTATTAATTTCTCTTCTACATTTTAATCCATTTTCAAAATGTTAATCTTTAACTTAGACTTTAAAGTTTTCCATGAGCTACCAATTATGAAATATTCTGCTTCCATTCCCTCCATTCTTAAAACAACTCCAGCAGACACCGAATTCATTTTTACTAAAAGAATTGAAGTATATTTTACCTAGTGGCTCACAAGGCAGACTTGTTGAAGTATAGCTGCAAGAAGACTCAGATTCCAAGATGCACAATGAAGCATTCTGAATTGTAGATTTGGACGCATCTTCCTTGATAAAATAAAGTTTTTAAAGGCAAGTTAACAACATATCATATTTGAAAAACTAGTGCAACAGTGACAATGTTACGCTGAGCTGGTCTTCACCTCCAACACTAATTTTTGAGGAAAAAAGTTAATTACAAGCAACAAAACAAAATCAAAGACAAATAATTCTTGCAACTAAGGGAAAAACTGTAGTCATTAATAAAAAAAAAACCACACAGAGTTCTTGAGTTAGGCTTAAAATCTATATTCAAAGTAGTCATTTCTTGGCCACCTGCTGGCAGCCACTGTTCTCACTAAAGGTTTTACATTTGCAAAAGCAGCAACAGTGAACTAGCATCAGATTGCCACAGCCTCTTTTCTTAAATGTTATGCCCATCTCCCATCTGCCCACCCCCATGCCAACAATTTGATCTTCAGCATCCTGAATGGAGCTCCAGGCCTTTTCTTCCTCCTCCCAATATTTTGGCCTGCTTCAGCCATTGTTCTTCAGTGACTATTTTACATAGATGGAAATAGACAGCTCTCTCTACCCGTTCAGGAGTAAGCAACAGAAAAGAATGTCAGAATCTGATTTCTCATATGGCTAGTATAGTTAGTCACAACTGAGAAAGTCGTTGTTTCATTTAACACAATATAAACAGTGAACTCTTTTGAAAGAAAAAATCAGTAAGCAAGATGAAAAATTTACTTGGGGGGGAAAAAAAAAAAAAAAAAAAAAAAAAGGGAAGATGTCCACTTGTTTAAAAATGATTAGATTCTCTAGAGAATCTATCTGAATGGAACTTAAGTAGAAGACTGTAAACGTAGTGAAGCAATACTCTATTATGAAGAGTAGCTAGAGATACTGGATGGTACAGGGCACTCAGACATGTCAACTACAAGGAATTCAAGCAAGTCAGACAAAAAGCTTCATAGATAACAGATTATATAATCTAGTGGTCCCTTCTGGCCTTAAACTATACGTACAAGAGCAGTGCCTTGATGAGTTACTGGAACTTGATCAATATAAAGAAAGTGGTCTGTCACACCTAGATATCAAAATTACTGCAAATTTTATCTGGCTACATCCAGAATTTGATTTCATAAAACAAAAAGCTGACTCTGGTGTCATTAAAGTCCCATACATTGTTCAAATTTTGCTAAAGTAGTATATCCAAGCATTTCTTTTCCTCTGCCCTCCACATATTTGTTTGCAATATAATATTCTCATCATGAAGAACAATCTTTCTAGAGCACACTACTAAAATTCTATAGCAACAGAAGAATTAAGCCTTAGCAATTCTTCTGCACTAAAATATAAGAGACACAAGTAGTCAGTTTAACCAATTATCTGCTATTCAAAAAAAGATCCTCAAGAACTGTAGCAAGTTCATTTATGAGCTCTTGACTATGGAGTTTTGACATTGTAACAATAACTGGTCTTCCTTCCTAATTCTTTTGTAAGTTTCAGTTTTGCTAAGATCAGCAAAAGCCTTACAAGAAGAATTCAGGTTGGAGTAATTTATTGTGGAGTAAGGTATAGCATAAGACAGTGATGGTCAACCTAGGCTAGTGAGCGGGCCGCAAGATTGTTGTAACCAAGATGGTCTCACGGGTTAGGGTAGCTCTGCTAACTGCGTTTATGTACCTAGAATTTGCAGGGTGTGCAGATTGAACCATAGCAACCCTTTAAATGTGAGAGCAGTGTGTTCCCTTTGGATGCAATCAATGTTGCATGCAATCAGCATGCACCTCATTTCATTTGCCCTTGCTTTACATGTTTCACTTTAGCAATACCAGTAGGAAAAAAAACTACGTGGATGGAAGTCAGCACAATCTGGCAACCCTGGGTAACAGTAAACAAAATGTCCTAAGGGCCACACAGAACCCCACGGGCCAGAGGTTGACCACCACTGTCACAATATCTTTAGGGAAGGGACTAAGTATAAGACAAGAGACCGCAGATGGATACAGACAAATCGGGAAGCTAGAAGTACTCACTTTCTAATGTGCAGGGAGGAGAGGGAGTGTTCGACTCCCACAAGCCCCACTCCTACTCAACCTCTTCCTCCAAGCCCCCATGCCTGACCCACCTTTTCCCATCCCCAGTACCTCCTCTAAGGCAACTCCACTCTTATTCCTCCTCCTGCCCATGAGGGCCTCCTGCATGCTGCAGAACAGCAGATACAAAGCAAGGAGGGGGAGGTGCTGGGAGGGAGAGAGTTGCACAGCACCAACCTTTCCTCCCCTCCTCTACATATAGGTACACTAACCCTGGAGCACCCACAGAATCAGCGCCTACAGGGAGAGCGCAAGCAATCAGTAAAACAATAATGGTTGTCAGACAGGAAGTGATACCAGTGGCCTAACTGCAGTTAATTTTTTGCAGGCATCATGGAAAAGAAGATTTAAGGAGGAATTTTTAGGATAATGTAGAGTTGCAGATGGTTTACGAGGCACTCCTAACCATGAGGGTCAGCATGGAAGAAAGCACAAAAGTGCAACTTTGAAAATTTAAACAGGTGGGCAATCTTGTCTGGCATGGGTTAGAAGCAAGAGTCAACATCTTGATAGCAAGTGATAGGCCACCAAGGGCCTTGAAAGTAAAGACAGCAACTTACATTTGATAATATAAAGAGGAAAGATAAAGAAAAGCAATGGGCTGGGAGAATGATTTTTGCAGCAGCATTCTGAACAAATATGAGTGAGTTTGAATGAGTTGCTAGAATAATTTCTGTTCTCATTTATTAAGGAGATAGGTGTCTCATAGTAAACTGGACTACTTCAAAAGTAGTCATGACTATTGAGGCAATAGAAAGGACAGTTGGGAGGGAAGATGGCCCACTAAACCACCTCACTAATCTCATAACCATCCAGGTATATTTGACATAAGACACATTGAGCTGTCCATAATACACACTTCCATTTTAAGAATATTAGTGCATATTTTGGTTGTGTCAGACTGATCATATTCATAATATGTATGAGGAAAGGTGCATAGGATTAAAATTTCAAAATGCACTGATTTAGGAGCCTACAGCCCCCAATGAAATTTCATTTCTATTCCTTACACAAAGCCTTAGTCAGTCATTCTGGAACTGAACTGTTTTGGTTGCCTGGTTTCAACTTCACATACATTTTGAGAACAGAGACCAAATCTGTATGCTTCTTTTTATTCAAGGTATATTACAGTCAAAAACTCAGCTGAGAAGGAGATGATCAAGGTTCTATTGATGTTATCTTGGGAACAATTATATAACTGGACCCTCAACAGCAGAACATTAGCAGGTTACAAACAGTTATATTTTTCACTTGTTTCCCATGCCTGCAGCAGACTGAGTTCCCACAAAGTTCGCATTAAAAAGTTTAAGTCTATGATGCATGAATGGCCTCTTGTTGTTATTTTTCAAAGACTCCATATCTTAAATCAACACTACAGATCCTGCACAAATCTGACAATGGAATTCACTACAGCAGCAGAGCCTCATAAGAAAGTATTAACCAGCAGCTTTTTTTTTTTTTTTTTTTAAATAAAGGGGAAGAAGATTTAGATGTTACCTAAGGTAACACATATTTGGTTACTGACCTCTTTCAAAGAAGCAAGAACAGCAGCTTTTATAGTTTCCTCTTGTTTAACCTGTGTCTCATCTAGCTTCTTTACATCATTGCTTAAATATGGTTTAAAGTTCATTTTCAGGTATTGCCTTCCTCTTATGTGGTGAAAGATCATATCAAGAGAACGAGGCAAAATTCCACAATCTTTTGGAGAACCTGTGAAGAAAAAAAAAAATTAGTGTATTATACTAATTAATCTCACAAAAAGTGTTCATTGGATTTTATGAAAATTTTCATATTTGCTTTGGGTACCTTGAATAGTGAATGTTTTGCCTGAATTAGTAACCCCATAGGTAAACACCAGTCCATTTGCTCCATCAATGTATGATTTTACTATATCTTTCATTGTGCCTTCAAAAAAGTCACTTTGAGTAGTTTCTGGACCAAAGACCTAAACAAAAAAAAAAAGGACAAGAGTTTTCCAATGTCTGGAGCTGCTGAAAAATGGATTACTACATGGTACAAAGAACTTGTGTATACCATTCACAGTTGGATAATAGGGTAAGTTAATTGTACAAAGAAAATTGAACAAATAGCATCAGCTTCATTTTCTGTATCTCCTATAAACTGATCACAAGTTTCTGTTGTGGCTCCACAGTCAGAGATGTTTAATTCCATCTATCGAGATAAATGCAGACTTGCAACTGGCAGACTTGCAACTGGCAAAAACCAAGAATCATCTGAGCTCCTCGTCATGTACCAAGTACCCTGGAAGAAGAATTACCAACGCTTGTATTGCAGGATAGGAGGGAACCATACGGAAATGTGAATCTACAATTCAAGAACTACTCCGTGAAACATCAAGTTTTAAATATGAAGCTATTTAACATAAAACCACTATCTCTTGACATTGGGAGAACAGAAGCTCCTGTAGTCTTTACTAGATTTTGTATTCATGTCTCAAGAAAAGAAAATCTAGGCTTCAGATTCAAATGGGATAAGCTATAAGCTTCCATACTTTTGACTGAAAGATACTTTTCTATAAGCCAGTTTTAAGTGTAACACATTCCCACAATACCTGTACATCCATTTGTAATCTAGAGGGACAGTGAAAGCACAAAATTTTGTGCTATATTGTTCTTTAAAAAACTGCCTGCAAGAAGCTTTAGTAAATGTCATTTAATCAAAGAAAGCAACAGGATTACTGCATAAGTGTCCTTCTCTCAACTAACTGACATTTGCATCAATGTGTCTGGAGGGCTGTACTTTAACAGTGAACATGAGTCCCACGCACTGTGTTTTATTTCAAATGAAGTTAAGACACCACAAGTAATTCACATCTGAAAAGTCATAGTCAACAAATTATGCAACAGAAACACTTTCACTGTAACTAAAAATGAAAGAGCAAGCTACAACTATGGTTTCCTAAAAGGTAAAATTGTTTTCCTTCTAAAGATAATTGCATGAAGGTTAGCCTACCTTGGTGAAAGTAAATTGGTGTACAGACTGTCCAATCCCCTTTTCACTGTTTTTAACGGTAAAGGATTCTTTGGGTGCCTGTAGAGTTACTGTTTCTGAATTTTCAATAATTACACAGTCCTAAAGCAAAGAAACAGAAGTTCTTTCTTTTAAAATAGCTTTCCAAAATGTTTAACATATTTAATAGGTGCATTGCAACTTTAAAGGGACACCAAGTTCAGATTTGGACCAAAATATGGGCTTTGTAAAAGTTTACCTTTTACAATACCCAAGAGAATTAAAAATGTTGCCAGGATCCCTCCACCCACTCCTATTTGCAACACACACTCCAAACACCTGTAGAGTTTGCATCCCAAGCTTTGCAGTACCATACTCATGCAAGGAACCTGACAACAAGGATTAGAAAACTGACTAGTTTTCCTCCATATTTTGTTTCTAGACCAACTGTAAACTATGAACTGCATAAACAGTAGACTGTAAACTGCATTTGAAGAGTTTCAATTTGAATGCTTATGGTGTTATTTGTAACCTAGGAAAGGGAACGTGCCCTAGCTCTTATTTAAGAGGCAGAAGTTAAATCATGTATTACATCACCATAACAAAATCCATTTGATAACTGGTAGTTAGAGCTGGGCAAGTTACTTATTTTTCAATTCATTGGCAGATTAGGCTCAATCCTAATTGAAATTTTTTTTGCAAATTTAAAGTCAATAAAAGTTTTAATTCAGACTGAATTAGTGTTTTGTTCCTCCTAACCCAGTTTAAAAGATTAAACGAAGGGCTGGATTCATAGGAAGGAAAGGTAGTGCCTAAATACTCAGTAACCTACTCGTTGCATCACATAGCTAGTACGTGGGAATCCCAAATTTAAATCCCTAATCTGGACCAGGGATTTAAAGTCAATCTCTCCGTTGAGGGCCCTAAGCAGCAGACTACTGAATGTTCTAGTTTGTCTCTCAGTCTCTCCTGTTGAGGCAATTCCACTTTGTGTAAAATAATTCAGTATTCATTGGAGCAAGAACTTCAACATGGATATCCCACCCCGCAGTTAAGTGTCCTAACCATTGGTACAAAAGGGGAAGAAGGCTTACATAGCCATATGAATTTAAAGCAAAACTTTTTTGGGGTCTAAAACTATTCCAGTCAACCCCAAGCTGCAACTTGTCAAAAAAATAGATGTACAGAGAATTTCACCCAGTTTAAGAGCACATGACCTTGTGAATGATGTGGCAGAAGTAATTACCTTCCACAACACATAAGCCATGCAATATTACCTTGTGTACTGTTTTCCTATAACCTAGGTAACTTACAAAGAAAATAAATATTTGCAGTGGAGCAGTGTTTGGTCTTTAAATTACCTGTCACATGTTACTTTAACTGAAAAAAGAGCTGTTTACTGGACAAAATTTGATACACTGTTCTGATCTTGTTCATTTACTCAAGATGCACTGCAGAAATCAGTGAAAGTAAAGACTGCTAATAAGTAGCACTTTTCTAGAACACAGAATTGTTTTTGAAGCATTCTTAACTTTAATGGCACAGTAAAGTATGGTTTACTGTTACAGACTTTAAACTCTAAACTTACAAAAGCTTTTCTATTGAGATGAAAGGCAAGTGTTTTCCATGGAGGGCAAAAATAAGTCATTTATGGACAACCACCAACCTGAGATTCTTTGCTTTCAAGCTCTGCCTTAGAGAAGGGTCTGACTCTCAAGTAGACTCTCAAAGGTTGATACATCTGCACATTTAAAAATATATACAGTTAAGTCAACTGGCCAAAAAGACTCAGGATTCCAGTTTGTTTCTCTCTGATGTTTTTCTCGCCCCTACCACTATATCTCATGCCACCCACATTACTGTGACACTTTTACTACCCTTTCACTAATCTTCATGTCTTCTCCAAGTGGTCCCTTATGCCTAGAACTAAAACTCCTACTATGCTAAACACTCCAGTGCTTTTCATTCAAATTCTTTATTCCACACAGCCAGGCCAACATTAATCTACCAACATTTTTATATATTTAATTTTTTTAAAACTGCACTGCTTCCACCTTCTGGTCGCTCTGTGCACTATATCTAGAGTTGTTTGCATAAACAGCAGATTTGTACTTGTTTAATATTGCAAGGCATGCTAGAGGGGCTCAGTAAACAAAGAACACCTTGACCCTATTGCCAACTCACAAACTTTTGCCCAACCCTTCAGAAACAGTCATGGAGAAAGTCTACTTGGCTACTGGGGAATAAGGGATGTTCCCTCGGTGCTGTTCTCTCCCATTCTAGCTACTCAGAAGAAAACAATCCAACTGGGTCTACCCACTGTTATCTATTAGACAGAGGGATCCTGCTCATCCTTCCCTTTCCACTCAGCTATGAAAGCGGAAGAGGTATTCTAGAGTCTCCCAACCACTGAGCTGTCCATTTAGCACCTTTCATTACCACTCTTCAGACCAGATGGTGTGCTGACCAAAGATACTGAAGCAGTAGAGGACAGCATGAACAGCAGAAACAACATGCCAGGCCAGAATTGCTATAGCTGTATTGCATAAAGTCAAAAAGCTTGCAAGCCAAGTTCAAGTTTACAACTCTTTGGTGCCCATGGTGAGCTTGAGATAATAAGAAAACTAGTTTGACCTGAGAATACACCTGATGGATGATATGCAAGCTTCCATGTGTACTTCTGCACTACCCTGTAATCCTTTATTTCCTCCAATGCTTAAGACAGACATTATACCCGCTAAAATGTTAATTCACTGAAGGACATGATCTGTTTCTAAATAAAAGGAAAAGATAACAAACTTTCAGAAAAAGGGAGAGTGTTCACAATACAAAGACAAACTTGATATTTAGTTTTTGCTACTTAAATGCAAAGGCATCATTAGAAGAAACATTACAAATACGCCCCACCTCCTGTTGCTGTTCATCAGTATTAGATAAGACTGACATCTCCATAGGTGAAGTTTTACCCATTGAGTGCACATAACAGGTGGATTCCAACACACCACCTATTGCGGAGGACTTATAGCTTCCCTTATCGGCCATCTTCTTAACCTGTTTGCATGGAGAGGAATAAGAAACAAACACATATGCTCTCACATACAAATGGTGGAGAGTATGCAAGAAACAGGTAAGGTTTTAAAGTAACCTCATGAAGGGAAGGGGGAGGAGGAAGATCTAAACACACAACCTCCAAGACACATTTAGTTATTTACCCTTTGAAAATGCTCTGCAGTTTAAGACCACATTTCTAAAACTACATTTAGTATGAAAAGAGTCTGCAGGAAATCCAACCCTTTCTGTCTACAGTACCACCTCAGAAACAGGGGCAGCGTTCGCTGTAAGCCCTGCACTTGTGCTGTCAGTCAGGAGAAAGTCAAGCCCCGCCCAACTGATTAGCAAAGCACCCACAGCTAGATGTTTTTCTCTACTGGCGTGCACATTCACACGTGCTTAAAACGTTATTCTGCACATGGACGGAAAAAGATTGGCGGGAACATTGGGCATGGGTACTGCCCTGTTGTAAGGAGGTACATCTGAAGGGGCCAGCGCTTCTAGCGTTCCCTTTCCAGCTGGAAAAAGGTATTTCCGAAAGGCTGTGACTGGCACGCTAACAAGATCAGTGCAGCGTGGACTGAACTCTGCCCTCTGCTACCCCTGTGCAGGGCGCCCAATGACGCAGCTGGAGACAGTGGGTGCACGGTAATCGTTTGGCACCAGTCTCTTTGGCGCCCCCTTCTCGCTCCCGCTCACGGAGGAGAAGCCGAGGCAGCCTCTTCCCCCAGAGCGCAGCGGCTCCGCGGCCGGGCCAGGAACTGCGCCGGAGCCCCGCTGGCTCGGGCGGAGGGGAAAGCAACTAGGCGCCCGGACTGGATGAGAGACAGGAGCGGCCCCATCCCAGGCTGGAGGCGGGCGAGGGAGAGCGGCGGGGCCGCCGGCTGGGGCCTCAGAGCGGAAAACCCGCAGGCACCGACCGCTGCCCGCCCCGAGCCCGGCGCCGCAGCCAGCGCTCCCCCGGCTCAGCATGGAGGGAGGAGGGCGGAGCGGCCCCAACCCCTCTCGCGCGCCACCTGGAGAGAGGCCGCTCGAGCGTGGCGCGCACCTCGCAGGCGCTCCCGGCTCGCGCTCTAGCTCCTCCCATAACCGCTCGCGCCCGGCCAGTCGCCTTTTCTAGTGCGCCCGGGCACGGCTCCCCTACCGGTCCCTGTTTGCAGGGCGGGGGGGGGAGGAGTTGACACAGTTCTACCGGCCCGAGCTGCGTGGGGGGTCGCCAAACGCCTGCTCTAGCGCGTGTACGTGAGAAGGGGAAGGGGCCTTAGGTAACGGCCCTTCAGGGTCCCGTTGGGCCAGGCCTCTCCGCTGCCCCTTTCACAGGGCTGCAGCGTGGGCGGCGGCAGCCCCCGCTCTCCCACCGCGTCACCCCCACCAGGACGCGCCGCAGCTGGAATTTCACTGAGGGGGGGCCCCATGGCGCCCGTGAGACTGCTGCGAAGCGACACCCGGGCAGAGCGGGGCTGGAGGGGAGCTGCGCCCAAGGGGCAGAGGGCGGAGTTTCTCTAAGGGGAACCCTAGAGCAGTGGCTCCCAACCTTTTCGAGGACATGACCCATTTTCAATCGATTACAATGTTACGCCCTCACCCCCAACAATATAGCTGTGCCCGCAGCGTGCACGTCCCTCAGCCCGCACTGCTTATCCAGTGGTGACCCTCAGCCCACTGGGTCATTAACAGGGTTGAAGAACAGCTGGCCTCAACCCAGCTCTGCTTATACAGCCTGGAAGGCTCCGCGCTGACCCCTTACAGTAGTGCCGGGTCCAGACCACAAGTTGGGGATCACTGGCCTAGAGCTTCCCAGCCATTGCTTTGAGTCTGGTTAAACTGGCAGTTTTACTAAGAAAAGATTCAATCCAGACCAGTTGATTATGAGAGAGTCCAAAATTAGCGGCAGCAATTGGGCGGGTGCAGGAAGGTTAGGGGAAGTAACTTGAAAAAGCAGGATGGTAAGTGGAGATCACCACTGTTTATTCCTGGGTCTGCCACTGACTTTGAGGCCTGGTCTACATTACACTAGGGATGTAAAAAATTGTTTTAAAATGTAACCGTATAACCGCTAAATCCTAGTGGTTATACGGTTATACTTGCTGTGGGCTCTGCTACGGGCTCCCCACTGGTGGGGCCAGCAGCCTGGAGTCCATGCACTACAGGCTCTGCAGTATAACTTTTTTATAAGATTTATATTTAAAATATAAGCTTTATACTGCAGAGTCAACACTTCAGCCGGCTCCCCAGCTCCCCAGCAGCTCCTGCCCGTGTTGCTCCCAGGGAGCCCATATAACCATAATGGAAACTGATAACTGGTAAGTATCAGTTTAACCATTTAAACTGTTACTTTTGCATCCCTATGCTGCACTGGTCGATGAGAGGTAGCCTTGGTCTAACTGTAAGCATCTCCACTACAATTTTCTTCCCAGCAGTTTAACTCCCTCACTATGCCAACCTAATAATTCCACCTCCAGGAGAGGCATAGGTTGATGTAGTTACATTAACACAGTATCCCTATAGTCACTGCATTGCTTACATTGCCTGTTACTGTCTTTGTCACCTGAGCCCGGCTGCCCACGGGTGACAGCTCAGATTGTCAACCCTATGGTGGTAGGGTGCCAGCTGTCAGCCTTGGAGAGTGGGGTTCTGGCAGTTGGCTCAGGGCAGTGCAATGCTGGCTGTCAGTGCCTCATACTGCCCCACTTAAGTTGATGCACATGCACCTGATGAGGATGTGTACCACTGACAGGAGCATAGTGTGGACACAAAGAGCCAATGTAATTACTGTGGTGGCTCTAGACTGACCTAACGTAATTTGTAAAGATATCTTGACATATGCTGTATGCAGTTATGTAGGAAGCAGACCCTTGGAGCAAGCAGGTAACTTTAATTTCAACACTCAACATTTTCATCAGTAATCTGGTAGTAAATATTATCATGGCTGATAGAATTTGCAAATGACAGGTATTGGTAGAGTGATAAGAAATGACAGGGTAGCTACTCAGGTTATTCTGAATTGCTTGGAGAACTAGGTCCATTCAAACAAAATGTGTTTTAACACAGCCACCTGCAGTTATATATCACCAAGGCATGCAGGCCACACTTACAAAATGGGGGATTGTATCCTAAAAGGCAGTGACTCTGAAAAGGATTTAAAAGTCACTATAGACAAGCACTTCAACATGAGCTCCCACTGGGATGCTGTGATACCAAAAGAACTAATGCAATGCTTGGCTGTATAAACAGGTGGGAGGGAGCACCAGAGGTGATTTTAGCATACTGCACATAGGTGTAGTGTCCATTTTTTTTAAAAAGAACTGGAAGCTGCATGAAAGGTACAAGAAGTATTTGAGGTCAGTGCCTTCCTGTGCAATTTAAAGAGCTCACACTTTTTGGCTATCAAAAAGCCTAGGAAGGACTTAAGTACAGCATGTAAGTATTTTCAGAGGGAGGAAATACCAGGCACTTAGGGGCCCTGTCATCTAGCAGAGAAAAGTATAAGAAGAATCAATAGTTGGAAGCATAAACTAGACAACTTCAAATTGGAAATTAAGCACAAAATGTTAACAGTAAAGACAGTATTTGTACAATTACAAGAAGTGATGAATTCTCCATCTCTTGATGGCTTCTTATCAAGCATGGATACCTTTTTGGAAGATATAATTGAACAATAGTTAGTGGGCTCAATACAAGGATAACTGGTGAAATGTAATTACTTGTGATAGACTAGTACAACTAAATCATCTAGCAGTCTTTTATGGCCTTAAAATCTATCAACTTATCTATATTTGTTTTCCTTTGATAAAATTAATTTGTTAATTCTCATATTTCACAGTAGATTCCTGAAGCAATTTTTTTTTTTGTAAAATGCTTTGAAAACTACTGATAATAAGATACTATAAAAGCACAAAGATTCATTAAAAAGTCTTTGGCCAGCTGATCTAGAAATGTTTTGCAAATATAACAAATTGAATGGTCTAACATCCTGCCACTGGATTTGGGCTTTTATAAAAGTATATGCAACAAGTAGCTGTTTCCACAAACACTTAAGTTTGGGAATAGATAGCTCATGTATTTGCAGTTATCATGGAAACTTGTAAATTAGTAGTTTAGGAGAATCATTGCAGAAGACTGAGCTAGCTGAAAGAAATGAAGTATTTCTGAATATTTACTGAGTCACAATAACTGGATTCTAGAATTTAGAATGTTTTCTCTTAGAAGACAACATGTAATAAATTAGTTGGTTTGTGGTACTCAAAGCATAATCTTGTCCCCCATCTTTCTGTTAAGTTATTTCACTACAGGTTATACCTCCCTTAACCGGTACTCCCTAGTCCAGCAACATGTCAGACTACGGATGTTCCTGGACCACAGCCCAGGAAGAGGAAGGTGTGACAGCAGGGCAGGAGCTCTATACGGGGCACCGATGACTCAGCCAGGAGCCTAGAGTGCGTGTGGGGGAAGGAAGAGAGTGTAGGACGGATGGCATGGCAGAGAGTTCTGGCCCCAGCAGAGCTCCTAGTCTGGCTGCATCCAGGGACCTCTGGCCCCATCCCTCTGCTCCAGCTGCAGAGCTCTGGCCCCACCTGCGAAGCCAGGCAGCTGCAGAGTTTTGGCTGTGGTGCCCCAGGGAGTTGAGGCAGCAGAAGGAGCAGGCTGGAGCCCTAGCTCAGTGGCACCATGGCCACAAGCAGAGGGACCTTTCCTGGTCCAGCAAATCCCCTTGTTCAGGACCATTCAGGCCCCGAGACTGCCGGACAAGTGAGGTCTAACCTGTACTGAGTTGCTTGACTACTATACTCATTGTTAATTTAGAGTCAGATATAGGCAGAGAGAAAAATAGATGAATGTTAGAAAACATTTCTAAATCTGCTGAGGTATATATTTTATACATAGTATTTTGGTCTAACAGAAAGGAATTGATATTTGAAGACTGTAAGACACTAGATTGAAGCACTGTATTTTCCAAGCATCCTGCAAGAACAGGCATTTTTAAATTTGAGTTTAGAACCACCAGCCCGTAAGAGTGGCAATGTGAACATATTTGTGATGAATTAAATAGTCCGGCACTTCTTTCAATTGCTTCAGTTAACTGAATCAAATACTAGATTTGCAAAGCTTGACTTTGGTTTACTGCAGGATCTTTGAAAGCCCTTACAGGTGATACACAAACTTTGGACCTCTGCCCTTTCATTGCACTGTGTGTGTGCGCCTGTGTGCGGGGGAAGGGATTCTTAATCACACAAAATTCAGAATCTATCTACATTGGAAGACTTGGCCAGGTCCGTGGTAGACTTGTATCAGTGTATATAGGCTGCTCAGAGGTGACAAATCCATAAACCTTGAGTAGCCTTACACACTAACCTACCTCCCCTCACAGTGGTGGAGGGAGCGTCTCCCATCAACAGAGCTATTGCCTCTTGGGGAGGTGGATTAATCATGTGCTAGTGCATTGTAGAAGTTTTCGTACTGAAAAGAACAGGTCCAACTCTCCCCCCTTGGCTATGGGAATTTGCAGGCTCTGTTAGAAAGTCTGGGTGCATGAGGGGTGAGGGGATCAAGTTCTGGAAATAAGTTTTGGTACAGGAGGGGTTGTGGGGTGCAGGTGCTGGGTTGGAGGGTGCAGCACTTACCTGGGCACCTTGCTTGAAGCAACATCTAGGTGGAGAGCCAGGGGTGGGGATCAGCATGCTGCTCCCACCCCAAGTACTCCTGCAGTGGGAGCATAAGGCAGGGGCAGTGCATGGAGATCGCCCTCCCCTCCAGCAGGGAAGTGCTGCATGCAGAACCAGAGCAGGCAGGAAGCCGCTCTAGCCCTGCTGTGCTGCCAGTGGTGACAGCAACAGAGGCCCCTTTTAAATCACCCTGAGGTAGCAGTGGGGGTTATGGGGAGGTACATTGAGGTGGTAGGCAGAGACCCAGTCCTGAACTTCGCTGCAGCTAGGCCCCTGGACCAGGAATATTCCTGGAGCCTAGGCACCATGAAAACAAGCCCCCCCAAGACTGAAGTATCACAAGAGCAAGTTAAGCAGTAAGGAAGGGGGTGGAGTTTTTAGTCAGCATTTAAACTTTTAAAAGATTTAACTAAATGCTGAATTCAAATTTGAAATTAGAGGTGGTTGAGATTCACTATGCTCACTGCTTCAAATGAAGTCTCACAATAAGTATCCCCAGCAGCTCTTGCAGATACTCTAGCACAGTGGTCTTCAACCTTTTTAAGCATGAGACCACTTTTTGAATTTAAGAGCAATCCAAGATCTACCTCAAACCCAAATACCCTTGCTCTGCCTTTGTGCCCCTTCTCCGATGCCCCGCCCCTGCTCACTCCATTCTCCCTCCCTCCCCCATCCTCCCTCATTTTCACTAGGCTGGGGCAGAGGATTGGGGTGCAGGCTCTGGGCTTGGATTAAGGGATTTGGAGTGTGGGGGGCACTGAGCTGAGCTTGGGGCAGGCAGTTGGGATACTGGAAGGGGTTCTAAATGCAGGCTCGGGGAAGTGCGTCTAAACTGCTGTTTTTTTGGAAAAAACTTCACTTACTGCAATCGCGTTCAAAAAAAAAAAAAAATCAAAAGAACAGAGGGTTTTTTCTGAGATTGGTAAACCTTCTTTCTACAAGGAAGAAGCCTTTTTCCAAAAGAGCTTTCAGAAAAAGGCGTGTAGACGGGGAAGAGGAAATTCGTTCGAAAGAAGAAAAAGCACAGGTGCCCTGGTGGCCATTCTGTCCATAGTAATCACAGCTTAAATGCGAGATTGCTTTGTCGATGCAATCTGTTTTTTCGAAAGATAGCATCCACACCAAATGGATGCTATCTTCAAAAAAGCAGATTGCTTTTTTGATGCACCTTTGCTGTGCAGACGCTCTCTTCTGGAAATTTTTGCTGAAGATTTCTTCCAGAAAAGCTTCTTCCGAAAGAAGCCTGCAGTCTGGACATAGCCTGGGAGCGCATTTGGATGCAGGGGTGCTGAGGAATAGGTCAGGGACTTGGGGTGCAGGATGGGGTTCACAACTGGGGTAGGGTTTCAGGATATGGGCTCCAGCTGGGCACTGCTTATCTCGTGGCTCCTGGGCAGTGGGCCTAAAGCAGGCTCACCCCTGTCCTGGCCCTGCACCACTCCCAAAAGCAGATAGCAAACTCCCTCCAGCTCAAGCCCTGTTGTCTCCCCTTCTCTGCTCTACGGAGATAAGAGGGGAAGGGGACACCCTGACATCGGCACCCCCACCCCGCCAGCCCAGCAAGCAGGGGACTCCTGAGGGGAACAGCTCCAAGGCAAAGGGCAGGAGATGCAGAGCAGTCAGAAGAGTGGCAGCTGAAGTGCTGGCACTTGATAGCCTCCTGGCCAAACCAGTCAGGATCACCTGTCAGAGGCTCCAAGACTTACTGGTTGGTGACCACTGCTCTAGCAAAACCACAGAACACCCAAAGCAAGCATGATTGCGCCCTTTTATGATGTATAAAAGCTATCTAAAGGATTTGAACCTTTTCAGTTCACTTTATCAGAGAACAGTGACCAAGTACACAGCCTATAAGACATTTCAAATAAAATTCACTGAAATCTCCCCCCCCCCCCCCCCCCCCGGTTAATGTTTCTTTTGGGTTTAATAGCTATTTAAACAACACACTTCTCTCCCATCTTCAAAATACATAAAAGCAGTTATATATCAATCATAAACACAAGAAAATAACTTTTCCACCTCAAAACTTATCCAACTGTTCCCCTCAAAATGCCTACAATTCTTGATTGTTAATGCCACTTTGTTCCAGTTCTTTGTTTAAAGTTTCACGATTCTAGTCAAGATTGTATTTCACGGACTACAAAGCAACAATAAAAAGTTACAAATCAACTTTTATTAAAGCAGATGCCAGGTGTTTAGGCATCGGCAATAGTAACTTCAACTTCTACACCTGGTTCAATGCTGATAGAAGTGATCTGCTTAACAATCTCAGAGGGGCTGTGTAAGTCAATGAGACGCTTGTGGATACGCATCTGGAAACGATCCCAGGTCTTAGAACCTTCACCACATGGTGTTTTCCTAGTAGTGATTCGCAGAGTCTGTAACAGAAAGTGGAACAGTAACCAATAGAGGTCAGATGTATGCAGAGGTTTATGCTAGAATCAAAACCTTATAGGTCTGATGTAATTAAAATATTGCTTACAGTATTTTTAACAAAATTAACTCTACTTATTATGATGGCCATCCTTTTCATACCTGCCAAAACAGCATTAAGTTTAAAAAAAAAAAAAAAAAAATGCAGATAGAAAGCTGATCAAAATCCCCTTTTGCATGTCTCTTCAGCATGTTGTGTTTGTATTAAGCAATTTAGTCACATTTATGTGAGCTACTAACCATTAACTGTCTAGAATTCAAATATACTCAATCCAGTGTAATCAGACTGCACTCCCTCTCAAAATTACTATTTGTATTTACAAATAAAATCTTGTAGAACTGGTCATAGTTTTCCTGCCTCCTAAGCCATAAGTACCTTAGTAGGCATGCGAACAGGTCCCTTCACTTTTAGATTCTTTTCCTTGGCACCTCTGATCAAATCAGCACAGACTGTAAGAGAATACACAACTGTTTTAATAGAGAAGGGTTTTTTTAGTTGAACTAGATTTTCCACTTCAGATAAACTGTTGGCTCAGAATAGCGTAAATAGCAATCATAGTACTTCAAATTGACAATTTATCCTCATAGCCAACTACATGTGAAAAAACCTCATCCCAGAATTAACAGTCATTTGTAATTTTACTTTTTGGGTCTATCCAAAATTGCATTTTAAGCATGTTAAATTATAGTTAAAGACTTAAGAGTTTAGACTAACATGGTGTAAACATATTTTCTTTTGAGAGCATGGACCAGGCCTATTTTTGAAGACTATTTACAACATAGCTAAAACATTGTTCAAGAGAGTTCATAGACAATTTAACAGGGATAAAGAAAGCATTTAAAACAGGTTAACAAGTTTATTCCTAGTTTACTTTAAGTGACTGGAAGAGTAAGTCAATGGCTGAGATAAAGAACACAACTGACAATTCATAGGCAAATAACCTAAGTTGTCAACTTTCCCAATTAACAAGTTGTGTTGCAACATTTGAAACATCAAATCATAAGCAACCCTAAAAAAAGTGCTACTTACCCTTCTCCAGTGACTTTACATTGCGACTTGTCAAGGTAATTCTAATTCGGTGAATTGCTACTTCCTGTTCCACAGGTGCTTTGCCACTATCTTTAAATGCCTGAAACATTTACATTATGAAAATTAGAAACTATAGCCAAACTGGTCAGTATTGCATGTATGCTTTTTAAAGTACCTTCACTAAAATCCAGAACATATATTTAGTTTATAACTTTTATTAGAGAACATATCAAAAGATGTAGCCTTGATGCTTCTGAATGAGGGGAAAAGGAAGAACAGGAAAGGGCAAGAATCCAGTTTTAGAGATGTTATTTCACACTACTATTGTAAAACAATCAATCATTCACCTTGAAAAACAGCAGAAGCATCCCATACTGACAAGTAACTATATGAACAGGCATATCTAGCCACTAAGCCACCTCCAAAATAAAGCAACTGCCTCAACTTGGTTACACCAACTTAAGGGCTATGCCTCACACAAAGGGTACCCAGTGTCACAATTAAATACAAAAATCAAATACATAGCTCTTAATATCTTTCCCAGACCTTAAGAGCTGTCTAGAATGGGAACTCTCCCACCAACACCTGATAGGAATATATTCCTATCACTCACCTTGTCTCTAACCAGGTAGCAACATACAAATCTGTAATGCAAGTTAACCAGTTTTTGTTTCATAGCAAGAAGTCAAAAAGAGAAAAATGCCAATATCTTAAGTTCAGTCCAGTCAGGTGATAAAGAGGGGTGTCTGGACAGGCAATTATAGATATGTATCATGAGACTGAATCTTAAATTCATTTGGGAAGATGACAGGTACACTAGTACATTTGTTCTGATTTCTGATGGGAAAAGTGAAACATTAAGGAAGAACAATCTTATTTTATCACTGGTGAAATATGCAACTTCTCAGAGGAATCAGAAAGGAAAGGCAATCCATGTAAAGGCTGAATCTCTCTTGTCCCGACCTCTGGCTAGCAACCAGAGTCTTTGCTTGACCAGGGAGGTCCAACCTGTATTAACAGATTTAGGTCAACAGTATTTACACGTTATTGCCATTATATATTATGTGTAAATGGGACCCTTTCTTTTGATGGTAATATTGGCTAGGACTTTTACAAAGATATTCGTATTTATTTTACAAATGGCACGGGATTGCAATCATCCAACTGACGATAGAAAGTTTAACTAGCGAAAGGTTTCTAGAGGCAGCAGAGCTACACATACAGGGCCCCTCCCTCAATTTAATTTGTAAGGCCTATTTAGGTACGACTTATTGAGGGGAACGAGATGCAACCACAATCGCCGTGGGCCAAGATGCCGCCCCGTCGTAGCAGCACACGTATCTGGAGCTGGCAGCTTTTAGCCGCAAGGGCCAGAGCTGGCGAAGCTGAGGGCAGCTCAGTCACAGCCCGTTGGCCGAGTCAGGCCATTCCCTCGAGCAGCAAACCCACCGCCCCTCTGGAGTGTCTACCGGCCAAAGCAGAGCCTCAGGGTCACAAACGCCTCTGGAGGCGCCAGCTGCAAACTGCCTAGGCCCCGCGCTCTCGCTGCGGGCCAATGCCGCCCCCGATTCACCGTCAGCGCAGACGGTCGCTGCAGCGGGGTCTCGCCAGCCCAGCGCCCTGTCGCGGTGGAGATGAGCCCCGACGGGGCAGCCACAGCGAGGCCGGGCGCGCGACGGAGCACGCGGCGTGGAGAGGCCTGGCCAAGCAGCCGCGCGCCAGCGGGGAAAGCGCCGCGCGCTCCCTCTGACCTCCCCGCTCACCATGGCTGCACAGAGTCCTCCTGACCGACTTATTCCCGGGCGGGGCGGGCAGCGCGGCCCAGCGAACAGCGGTGAGCCAGGAGCGGCGCGCGAGGCAGCAGAGACAGGGCGGCGCGCGCGCGGCGCTTATATAGCCGCGTTCCATCCGGGCCATCACGCGACCTCTGCCGCCGGAAAGGGAAGAGTGAGGGTAGGGGAGCGCAGGGCGGTGCCGCCCCTGCTGGGCGCCGGGGTCAGGCGGGCTCCACGCGAGCGGCGCTGCCAGGCAGGGGCCAAGGGGCGCAGGACCCGCCCCCGCGGAGTAGCGGGGCGCAGAGGTGGGGTCCTCCGCGCTGCCAGGCCGCAGCTATCGGGCGGCTGCACTGAGCGACTCTCCGCTTGCAGCCCCTGCCCGCGGGTTGAGAGCGGTGGCCGCTCAATAGCAGGGTCTTTAAAATAATATTTGAGTACAGTAATTCCTCATTTAACACATTTTCGCCATGGCACGATTTTTTTAAGGGATCTTTTTTGAATTACGACTGTCCCCGGCATAACACGATTTCCCCAGCTGGCCCCTTGCTGGTGGCTGGGTGGGGCTTCCCCTGCCAACCTGCAAAGCGGCGAACCCTCCGCAGCTTGCCGCGCTGTTCCCCGGCGACCCTCCCCCCCGCCCGCTGGACGCAGTGCGGGTCCCGACAGACCCATCCCAGGGGCATACTCCCAACCCAGTCCCCATCCCCTTCACTTCCCCACAGCCAAACACCTCCCCTCCCTGCTGTAACCCAGTGCCCTTTTTCCCCAAACCTTAGGTCCCGGTCCCAACAGATGGCACCGTTGAAATACAACCCCCACCTTTTCCATTATTTTCAATGAGAAAATTGACCCCACATAACACGTTTTCACTTAACACGATCATTTTCTGAAACATCTATAGTGTTAAATGAGGAATTACTGTATGCAGAATCTGTATGGCCTACACAAGGTTATGCTTAGGTTTATGTGGCCCTCCTATCTAATAAGGCGGGCAGCACTGAACTAGAGCACATCTTTTAGAGACATCCAGTCTTGATTTTAAACTTTCCAGTGAAGGAGTATCCACAACATTTTTGAATTTTATTCCAATATTTAATTACCCTTTCTTTTAAAATTGTGCTTTATTTTTGTATGTATTTATTTAGCTTCAAATAAGTTGGATCTTTTTATACCTTTATATGCTTGATTGCAGGTCTCTCTATTGTCAAGTTCTCGTTCCCTACGTTGGTATTATAGAATGATCAAATCACCTCTTTGCCTTCTTGTCAATAAACTAAATAGATTGAGCTTCTTAAGTCACTCTTAAGTCCTACTTTCCAATCCTTAATCATTCTCCTGTGGTTTCTCTGATCCCTCTCTGGGTTATTATAAGCCCCTTGAATTAACACCAGAACTGAACACAGTATTCCATTAGCAGTCACAATATTGTCAAACTCAGAGGGAATATAGCCTTCCTATTTGATATTCTATACATCCTAGGCTTGCATTGGTGCTTTAGCCAATGGGTTTTGCCTTACACTTAATCTTATCATAGTAGTTCATAAATACATATTTAATAAAAGCATATTTTCTACATTCTCATGCACACAGTATACGGATAGTTCGGTTTCTATAACATGAGAACACATGGATTATTTAGCATCCCTGGACGGACACACACACACACTTCCCCTTTTACTTTACCATTTAAACTATCATTTTAGCTGTCCTATAAACAAACTTAGAAGACACTTCTGCTTTCCAATTCCCCACATGCCTGCCTCCACCTTACACATTTAAACTGACAACAACAGGCGTTCCATCCATAAACTGGGCTGAAGTGTTGGTTGGCACATTTAACATGGAAAGGGAAGTCGTCTTAAGGGTGTAGAAGATTTTGTTCAACTGTTTATAGAAATAAGTCTTGAGAAATGTGTAGAAAGCAATTAGGGGTATGAGAAGTTACTTTCATATAAAAAGTGTTGCTAACTTGCTTTTCAGGCCTCGTTATATTTATCTATCTTGAACACGCTCTTGGAATCATGACTATATACTTTTATAAAAAAAAGATTTTAAAACATTTCTAGCACTTATTGCTGCAGAGAAAAGCTTTGAATCTGACTCAAAAACCAGCAAGAAAATAACTGAAAAGTATTAGTGTCATGATCTTTTAATGATTGGGGTTGGCAATAGTGCATTAATGGGCTGTGAGCCAGGACAGTCAGTTTCCATGTGTAAGGTGTGGGATGAGGAAACTGCAAATGAGGGTATGAAATTTACATCTCAAGCTGTAGCAATGCAGATTCTAGGGCCCGTTCCTGCAAAGACTTGCACACACATTTAACTTTACATACTACTAGTAATCCCAATGGACCAGAGCCTATTCATAGTGCATAAAGGTAAGCATGTATATGTCTTTGCAGAATCTAGACTCTGCTTTGGCTACTTTTCTAGCTGGATATTTAGGCACCACTTCCGCTGCTGTGCTGCTCTATTGTGGCCCAGCTACACTAGGCCAAATTTCCGGAAAAATCTCCCTCTTTCAGAAGATCCCTTCTTCCTCATGGAATGAGGAAGACAGGGCTTCTGAAAGAGTGCGTTTGCACTTCTGCAAAAAAAAAAAAAAAAAAAAAAAAAGTGGAATAGCAAATGTGTTCCCTGGACGCGGCGGAGTTTTTCCAAGAAAAACCCCACAGTGTAGACAAGGCCCAGTTATTTAATCTTCTCTTGAAAGAAACTGCTCTGAGGCTTTTTTTCTCCAGTTATAGGGTAGGGGAATATACTGATCTTTGGGGTGATGCAGCCCTTGTTCTCCATTGCCAGTCTCATTCTGAAACTGTTAAGAGATGGCTTTGTATGCTGTGTGAACCTTTCAGTTTCACTGTCAAGGGAAGGAGGAGGGGTCCATACATTCTCCCAACCTCTCCAGCCCCTGAAGTCAGGAAGTACCGGACTCCCAGCTGTGCTCCCTCACCACCCTGCTGTCCATCACTGGCTGAGGTTTGGGAGAGGGAAGAGCTAAGCTTTACTTAAGTCTTCTTATATTTCTGAAGTTTTAGAAGATTGGCTTTTCAGAAATCAAAACTTCTATTTCCAGAAAAATAAAACAAGTGAAAGTGCCAGACACCTCCTTGTGACACCACAGGGCCTTGCAGGTGCATTGTTCTCAGCTCCCTTTTGGTTCTTATAAAAATGCTAAAATGCTCAGGTCAAAATGCTAAGATTCTCTTCACCTAAACATACACACTCCCAGTGTGGGGTCAATTTATTAAGTCTATTAAGTTTATTTATTATGGTATTTCAAGGTAGCCCTTAGTGTCACAAGTCTAAACTTTGTTCCCTTTGAATCAGGGTTCTCATGGCCCTCAGTCTAGGCCTTAGTGATTCTTTGGGTAGGTTTCCCCTATTTGACTCAGGAGTAGAGTGGGGTACATAATGGATTTTTTTCCATTCAGTGGCAGGTTTTTTTGGGGGGGAAGGGGGAGTTTTGTTTTGGATCAATCTAAAAATAACTAATTTTTGGCAAATTAAGTCACTTTTTTCAATAAAAACAGTTTTTATTTTGGGCATTTTAACAAAAGCAGAGACCCCTAGATTTACCACCTGCAGCAGGAAGAGGGGTGCCCTTATTGTAACTTTGAACCCAGATCTCTCCTGTAGATGCCCTAGCTCTTGGGGAGTTTGTGAGGGTTACTGGTCTATTGACTAGGGAAGTAGTAGTCAACGTGATCTCAATTTTAGTGAGGGTTTTGGCACAAACCCACATGATATTTTCATAAGTAAACTAGGAAAATGAGATTTAGATTAATTTACTATATGGTGGATGCACAATTAGTTATTAGTTGAAAGATCACACTCAGAATGATTATCAATGGTTCACTGTCAAACTAGGAGAGCATAGTTAGTAGGGGCCCACAGGGTTCATTGTTGGGTCTGATATTTAATATCTTCATTAACTTGGATAACAGAGTAGACAGTATGTTCATAAATTGGCAAATGATTCCATGGTGGGAGGGTTTGCAAGCACTTTAAAGGGCAAGATTATAATTCAAAAGAACCTTGCAAATGGAAGAATTATTCTGAAATTAACATGATGAAATTTAGTACAATAAAGAAAAATAAATCAAACGTGTAATTATAAAATGGCTAAATGATAGTACTGCTGAAAAGAATCTAGGTGGATCACACTGAATATGAATCAGCAATAAAATGCAGTTGCAAAAACAGCTAATAGTCCAGTGTGAATTTACAAGATAGTTTGACACATAAAAGAAGGACTTTGTAACTCTTAAAGTTCTACTCATCTCAAAAAGGGTGAGCTTTGTATCAAGTGGCTTAGTATGCTTATGTGCCTGAAACAACAAAACTAGAGACTTCTCATAGTCAGAATCTTTTAATAGGGACATATTTAAAGCAGTTCTTCACATGAGTATACAAGGTATTCCTCTTTTGAGCAGGACATAGACCTCTTTTCTGAAAACTTCCACCGAGCATAAGAAAGAATGAAGTATTCTGGGTGGTCTCTGAGAAGTCTTAGACCACTCACAAGTAGGGAAAGGTTATTGTGGAACATGAGTATTCTTTACTTTAAAAACAAAACAAGAGTTTACTAGGGAAAAAAGGGACAGACTGCTAAAGGATTTTTGCTAGTGGGGTTTTTTTTTTTGTAAGATTAGACTTATTTTTCTTACCTGTTTGTCTGGACAGAGGGGAGACTCATTTTTTAATGAGTCAGAATAGAGAAGATCCCAGAAAAAAAATCCTATTGAAAAGCTTTAGGACACCATAAAATGTCTCTCAAAATTACTTGATCATGATCATAAAATATATTGTTCTATTTGTTAGGGTTATGAAAATAAAAATGATAAATCCTCTAATTTGTATCAGCAATATGGAGATGAGAGAACCATCCAGACTGAAAAAATGAAATACCCAGGTATTGCTAGTCTATTTATCTTACATACACTTAAGCCTTGTTTTTAAAATACTGCTTAACTTACATTCACTGAGTAGATGGGAATGTGTCAAAAAAAATTACTGGAGAACTGCAAACTGACCTGGGTTGTTTTACTTGTACACTGTTGAATAGAAACATGAGTAACTAAGAATTGGTATTCTAAAGAATTCTTATGTCTTTTGTCTTATTAGACCAGCAGCAGGTTTCTACTTACTCAAAAGTTAAGCTTACCTAAAGTTTTTCTGCTGCTGACATAGGGGTATGGCTTCTTGTTCCTAATGTAAGAGGTCATGAGCTCAAATCCTGAGCTTCTGATCATAAGATCCATTAGCACAGAAAAGCATTCATAGCAGTGACTGCGGAAAGGAAAAGGAAAAATATATGCAGCGTTAGATCTCTTAGGGCACATCTATACTACAGAGAAGATTGAAGCTACCACAGTTGATCTTCCGGGGGTTCAATTAGCGTGTCTTCACTAGACCTGCTAATTTGAACTGAGAGGGCGCTTCTGCCAATGCCAGTAGTCCTGCTTCTACAAAGAAGCGGGGGGGGGGGGGGGGGGAGTCAAAGGCAGAGTGTGCACCTTTCAACTTCCTGCAGCATGGACAGCACGAAAAATTGAGTTAGGTACTTGGACTTCAGCTATGTAATTAATGTAACTGAACTTGTATATCTTATCCTGTAGTATAGGCATACCCTTAGGTATTTATTATAGAATACAGAGCCTGACACCATTTTGCCCAGATTAGTAGTGATTAAAACCTATTGCTATCTGATTGCAGTTAGGTGACCTGTCTGAAGAAAGCCTGTGATCTCAGTCCAATCTCCAGAAGAAAGGAATCCAAGAAACCTGGCTTGATGTTTGAATAAGGATCTGATTCTGCCCAATGGAAATGTACCTGCACATTACAGAAATTCTAACCTTGAAGTTGTGCTTAAGAACTAATCTGAACATATCCTTTCAGTAAGAGTATTGCTGGCTGGTGCCACCTGAGATACCTGGACAATTTAAAAAAAAAAGATGTTGCTTGTAACTGCAGCTGTAAAATATTTTTCTTTCAAACATCAGTACAAGTATTGCATTATTCAAACCTCATGGGTATTTTTTCCAGTTAAAGTCTCTTAAAGTTGTCTTTTCTAAAGTCTTGATTCTCATTAATAGGAGTGGTTTTATTAGGTAAAATAAGAAAAATCTTTTATTTCTTCCCTTCAGGTCACTTTATTTGCAGAAGTGACATAACTGCATGATTTCTGGTGAGGTCCTTTAGGGACTGGTTCTTGAACCCATACTATTTAACATTTTTATCAATGACTTAGAAGGCAATAACATTCATAACTGAAAGTTTGTAGATGGTGCAAAAATTAAGTGGGTTAAATAATGAAGACAAGCCACTGATACAGACTGATTTGAATCACTTGGTGTGCTGGACACAATATACATTTCAATATGGTTAAATGTAAATACATACATCTAGCAACAAAGAGGATAGTCCATCTTTACAGGAAGCAGACACTCTGAAAAGGATTAGGGGGTTGAAATTGGATAATCAGCTGAACATGTGTTTCCAGTGCAATGCTGAGGCCAAAAGGGCTAACACAATATTTGGATCCAAAAGCAGGGGAATCTTAAGTAACAGAAGAGCAATTATTTTGCCTTTGTATTTGGCACTGCCGTGACTGCTACTAGAAGCCTGTGTCCAGATCTGGTGACCACGATTTCAAGAAGGATGTTGATAAATTGGAGAAGGTTCAGAGAAGACACACAAGAATTACTAAGAGATTAGAAAACATGCTTTATAATGAGACTCCAGGAACTCAATCTATTTAGTTTAACAAAGAGAAGGTTTGGGGTTTATGAAGTATAGGTACCCACTGGGGGAACAAAGATTTCACAGTGGGCTCTTCAGTGTAGCAGAGAAAGGTTTTAATAATCCAATGGCTAGAAATTGAAGCTAGACAAATTTAGAATGGAAAAAGGATAAATTTAACATTGTGGGTATTTAACCATTGGAAAAATGTACATAGCTTTGTGGTACATTTTCCCTCACTGGCCATTTTTTTAAAATCAAAATTTGATTAAAGAGAGATATGCTCTAGGAGCTATTTTGTCAAGTCAAGTTCTGTAGCCTGGCTTGATACAACAGATCGGACTACTAGATGGTCACAGTGGTCCTTTCTGGCTTTGAAATCTATTAGTTTTGTTACCTTGGTGGTGGGTTACGTATTTTAGTGATATGGCTAGCAGCTGAATCTCTCTGCAGGGATACATTCAACCCCATGAGCTAGGTCATTGTTTAAGATTAATTTTCACCATGGTTTAAACTGACCCACTGGAGGCAACATACAAAGACAATAAATTAAATAAGAATATCCAAATATCCGTATTTGATTACATGTTTGGCTACCAAAAACAGCAGCTGTAAAGAGAGCTATTCACACTTACCCCCAAGTTCCATCTTACTTTAAAGCCACTTGCTTATAAACATACATAAAATACAAGTGTCACAGCCCTCTTACTGAAAAATTGCCAACTTTGTTTTTACTGTATAATTGTAAAATAAATCAAATCGAAATTAAAATATTTTCCTTACAGATCAGTGTATAGAATGAACTATACATGAGCAGTATAAACAAGTCAGTATCTGTATGAAATTTTAGTTTGCACTGATTTTGCTTGTTCTTTTTATGTAGCCTGTTGTAAAACTAGGCAGATTTATAGACAAATTGATGTACACCTGGAGGACCACTGGATACCCCCAGGATACATGTACTCCTGGTTGAGAGCCACTGCACAAACAAGTGCAACTGCTTACTCCTTAGCAGAATATTTGGACCATTGAACTCTTTGTCAGGTTGGGCTGCTTAACAACTCTGATGTGTTCTGGGAAATTTAGGATCTGATCTTGCTTTTCCTATCAAAATATTCCATGTTTTAGATAGAGCATTGGGCTTAGAGCCAGTAGACTTTTGCCCACTTCTTGCCTGAACTGACAAACAAACCAACCCCTATTTTATGGTGAGGATAACAGAAGTGCAGAGACATGACAAGGATGACATAGGATATTTATGGCAGAACGGATGAAATAATTTGCCTTTGAACATTTTATAAATAAAATATTGTTTCCCCAACTTAACCCTATTACATTTCCAGTTACGTATGGGAGAGTTGATGGGTAACCTACGACCATAATCCTGCATACATTTCTGTACAAGCTTAGTTTTAGACAGTAGTCCAACTGAATTCACAAGTGAGCATAGAACTTCACACAAAATCTCTACAGCCAAAAAGATGCCTACATTTTGTTTACAAACAAAGCTTCACCAATAGCTACAGAAGACCAATTCAAAATAACACAAAGTGACAAAAATCATTGTATTCAGTGTGGTTGTAGCCGTGTTGGCCCCATGGTATTAGAGAAATAAGGTGGGTGAGGTTATATCTTTTACTGGACCAATTTCTGGTGGTGAAAGACAAGTTATCCTTTATAGTGGAGATGGTACCAAGCTCACACACTTCAAGAAGTGCCTTCAGATGGCAACAGCTTCTCTCTCTCTCTAACACAAGTTGTCCAATTAAAAAACAAACAAACCCCCCCCCCCCCCCCACAGCCATACACACCTTTCCTCTCCAAAATTCAGACACTCCATTTCCAATTTAATCTCTTCTTCCATCCATTCTCATTTCCCTTATATATTTGTCTTTGCAGTTCAAGGTAACTCAGCAGCAATCTTTTCCTTTTTTCTGCTGATCACTTGGTGGATCAAGTTAACATGTGAAATCTGGAGTATTTCCCAGCTCTAAAGGGCTGGTTCAAAGAGGGAAAATTAAAAACAAAACCAAAAAACCCTAGGACTGAGAAGAGTTCATTTTGATCCAAAACATGCCCAGAGTTCTCCTGAATGGTGTATTGACACTTGATCACACATCATGACACTTTCCACATATCATGTTTGTTGAAATTTCAACTTGACAGCACTAGGATTAAATAAAATCTGTTTCTGAGCTGCATCTTGACATTTTCTAAAAAGTTTCAGAAAGAAAATTCTGTCATCCCAGTGTTCTGCTTAGGCTTCTTTATGCTAGAGCAGATCTGCTTTGCAGACCTTGCCCTCTAATTACACTAAATTGTTAGGGATACTCGAGCAGAAAATTCTACCAAGCACACTCATATTAACCATATTCTCCACATATGGGAATATTCATCCACATTACAGATGCATTATTTATAGATATGTGTTTGTCAAATTAAGAACAACATTGGAAACAAATTCCTGAGAATGTCCATGAAGTCATATTAAGGTTTTGGCCCTTGTGGATTCCAAGGTTACCAAACAACTATATGACATTGATAGTAATTAACACAACTGATTACATTTAATTGCAGTTAGCCTACAAAAATTAAATGAAGAGCTATTTTATAGCCCTAATTCATCAATACATAATTGACCATAATTTTGAGGCATAGTTCGGGAAGCAGATTATCAGAACCAAGAGTGTTTTAAATGACTTGCTATTCACTTGTATGGATATGGTAAGCTGGGAACAAAGAAGAACAGAGGCAGACAAAAGGTATTCCTGTGTAAATCTTAAACACACCACTGAAACATATATCCTGTCAGAGGATGCCAAAGACAAAATTGTTATTGCATCACTTTGTGGTCAGGGTACAGTTGTTCACACCAACATAGATATGACAATAGAGGGGAAATTCCAATGAATAGTTATACAAAGAACTGCTATAAGCCACCCCCAAAGTTTCTACAAAAGCTAGTGAAGCCCTTTAAAAGGGACAAGTGGCAACCTTCTCAGGAAATGAGAGGTTGGATTAAGTCACCCAATAGCCTCACCTCTCTGGCAATTTGAGAATACCAATTTGAAAATAACCTGGTGACCAAGCCCATAATTGCAGCAGCATCTCAGAATCCTTTCCCCAGGCAGCCATACTATGAATGAATCTTGCCACTTCATTCCTAAGATTTCTTGTATCTATCAGATCCCTCTTTCTGTTCAGGAAGCTCAAATGTTTATCCAGTCCCCATCATAGCTCTAGCTTCTGATTTCTTTTTCCCCCTCACACTGGCTAGGAATATTTTGGGGGGAAGGCTGCTTAAGTTCCAAAAGGTTTCTGTTTTTCCAGCTTGATACTTATACACTCTGGACACTTTGCTTTTTAAGACTTGTCTTAAAAAAAACAAAAACACAACACATTTGTCCAGTGCTTAGTGCCAGGGAACCCAGAGTCTGATACCAGAAACTACTGTAGAAGCAGAGATCCATTAATCTTATGGTGTTTCACATTCAGAACACTAGGTGTCACTAGCTTAAAACGTTATGTCTGCTGACCATTAGTTACAAGTGTGGCTAGCTTGGTGAAGATTAGCTGTTCTAAATTAGGTTTTACATTAAATGCACTCTGGTCACCAAGTTCCAAGACAGCCATGTGACTCAATACGGTAACGGTATGTTAAAATTCATAAGGCTCTCCATTTAAGTTGTACAGTATTATAGGGCAAGTGATCATGGTACACTGTGAAATTGCCACACAATGACCTCCATAAAGCAGGTTTTGAAGGAAACAAGAAACATGGAAGACCAAGTCTAATATTTACCTTTACAGTTTTCTACATGCCAGTATGCTTCTCAAAGCCCTCAATAATAAATAAATATTATGTAGAAGATTTAGGAGTACCTTTTAAATATGCAAAATTCTGTGATCAACGAGCCCCAGACATTTTCATATTGAAGATTAGCATTTCCACCTCCAAGTCACAAGAACCTATTTCCAATACTTCATAAGAAATGAACAAATCAGTAATTTTCTGACTTGTAATACATTAATTCTTGAAGGAATGGAAATTATTGAGAAACAACAAAATTGCATTGAACCACAGTTTTCCATCTTCCCAAAATGAGCTATGAAGAGAAGAGCTGAAAGAGTACAGACTATAGCTGTCTTCATAGTTCCAAGTAAGTCTTACAACACTAATTGTCCAGAATGTGTCAGTTATTGTGACCCCAATCCAGTATCAAGACTCCATTATTCTAGGCAGGTTCCATTATTCTAGGCACACTGCAAACACTCGTAAAGTCAGCCTTTGCCCCCAGAAAGCTTTCAGCACAGGTTACACCAAGATGCAACAGATTATCACACCTCCCCTGTGTTTTATCAATCTAGCAGTACTAGTTTCCCCAATTAGAATATCACTAAAATGTTTATGTTGTTAGGGCAGCTTCCTTCCTAGCAGTTCTAAAATGTCTTCCTTAGTGCCAACCTTAAGTACAACCAGCACTTAAAAGTTGTGAATCAGGCCCCCCAAAAATCAAGAGTTTGGCTTTAAAGTATTTGGTTCTTTATTTCTTTTCAGATTTTTTTAGCAGTTTGTGAAAGCTGTGATTCTCCATAGACTTCAGGGGGCAGTGTTTTAAGTAAACCATCACAGATAGATTCACCTTAACAGCTGGCAACACTGCAGCCTTTTCTTAACCCAATACACCTGCTAATACAGCATTTGTAGAGTCAGTTTATCTTTAAGAACTTAGATTGATGAAAAAACCATCTTACTTTGTTGCCAGGGTGCTAAACAGGCACATAAGTGACCCAACATCCTTATTCCTAACTCATCACACATAAAATGAGATGACATTTGGGGAAGTGGAGGAAGAAAGGTTTTGGTTATCTTCAATGTTTGACTGTTCACGGTACATCTACTTATAGGAGGTATGATCAGTATCTGTTGGGGGAATTGGGAATGAGAAGGAAGGTTATTAGTAGACAAATACATGAAGGGTTTTTCTGAGGCAGTTTAAAATGCTGCCTCAATCTCACATTTTGCAAATAGTTAGCTAGATTGTTACAAGATTCCCATCACTCTGGTCTGAGGCATTTATAAAAATTCTTTTTGGGGGCTTAACAGTCATATTTCACCCCTCAAATACCAGAGTTCAAAACCAAAATTCTTTCTCTGGTTTCTCCTGGGCAAGGCAGATGATATAGCAGACACATTTTGGACAGTCCTACCTCTATTTATTTCTTCAACACTGACCAAGCTAATTTTAATCACTTTATTTATAGAAATCTCAATCAACAGGTACATTTTTTTTTAACCCCTTTGGAAGAAATAGAGAGCAGATCCACAACATGCTAATGCAGCCACACACACAAAAAAGAAAAGGAGCAAGAGAAAAGCCAGCAATAAAAGGGAAGAAAGAATAAGAAAAAGAGACACCACAGAACCTGCTATTGTCTATCTTGCAGTGAATGGAGGCTTTGAAGCAGCAGTTCTGCACTGGGACGTTCTTCTGCATCAGATCTCCAGCAACTGCTGATAATGGTCTCAAGTCTTCGGCCTGAGGCTGTCTCAGAGAAGATTGCAGCAGCCAGAGAGGGACGCAAGTTATAGGCTACCACAGCATAAAGCACATATTGGCGCTCACCCGAGTAAGGCTGCTCACGGGTAACCATTTGCCAGAAGGTGATAGCAAAAGAATAAATGTCTGCTTTGGGGGTGACCTGCTCCCCTTTGAGAAGCTCAGGGGCACGGTGGGTATATGTGCCCCCCTGCTGGCAAAGCTGCGGACCTGGGGACACACTATTCTCCAGCTTTTGGGAGCACCCAAAGTCTCCAATCTTGCACACACCCTGCTCAGTGATGAACACATTAGCAGGCTTCAGGTCCAGGTGCACAATGCACTGTGAGTGGAGGAAGGCTAAACCAGTCACAATGTCAGAGCAATAAGCCAGGGAGTCAGCTATGCTTAGGGGTTCTCTGCCACACCCATCCCAATCATCCTCTCCCTTTCCCCGCAGGCAGCCCATACCGTAGATGACATGGTGGAGGGTAGTGCGGCCAGTATATTCCATGATTATGGTGCCCAGGCTGTCTTGGCTGGCAGGAGCACAGGTGCTAGCAGCTACAACACGTACCACGTTGTCATGGAGGAGGCGGGCCACATTCAGCTCAGCCCAGAAACTTTGCCGTGATGCCAGCCGGTTTTTGCTGCACTTCTTCACCTGCTTCACAGCCACCGTCTCCCCATGGTAGGTGGCCTTGTAGACGGCCCCAAAGCCCCCAGAGCCCAAGGGGTGTAGTAGGCACAATTGATCCCAGTCTATAGAGCACCATGCCAGGCGGGGAGGCAGCCGACGAGCCCTCGGTGAAGGAGTTCCCCCCAAGAAGAGTTTTCCGCCTCTACCAGGGAGTACCAGGGGACTACTGCAGGGCCTCAGGTCCAGAGAAGGGGAAAACTCCAGGGACAGAAAACTATTAAGAGGGCTAGGGGATGGCATAGTGAGATGGGAATAAGAACAGGAGCTGTCTTTAAAAACAAAGAAAGAATGGCTGAGAGCCTCCTGAAAAAGAGGAACAAAGTAGTTGTTTTCCAGAGCCTCTTTTATTCCCCCCCCCCCTTCCAAATGAGCTGCATCTGTCACCAAGTACCTGAACCCCAATCAGTTTCAGCTGCAAACATTTTTCTCTAACTCCAAAAGCAAATTCCACTCAAATCAAGGCTTTTAAAGAAAGCTCCTTGATACAAATGGGATTTAGGCTAAAATATGTCAACTCACATTATGAGATAGTTGCCTTTTGTATTCATTTCTCTTCCCAGGAGAAAATGTTACTTCAAGTACCCCCAACTGACTGTCATTAGAAAATATCCCATGAGTGAATGGACTACAGTGACCAAGTAAAATGTTTCACTGTTGGCAAGCATGATAGTCACCAGGTGCATTAAACACCTCTCAGTTATTACTGGAGGAAGCAGTTGAAACTGAGAAAGCCAATACTGAGAAGTTTGTTAAGAGAATGATTGGTTGCCACCTAAATATAATGGCAAAGATGGCTTCCCTATTTGTGAAATTACCTTTCCCTTCTCATGTCCTACTTGGTTAGTAAAGCCACTTTTGAGCTCATTATACAAGATAAGAGGCTGGTGCCCGCTGACCTCAGTGAGGATATTTTCATTCAAAATATCCTAATGCTATGTCTTTGGGGCATGCTGCAAAGCCTGTCGCTTTTTCCTGCTTTTGGTGAGGGACAATTATGATGATGGTGAAAGGGTGCAACGTGAGGAAGGAATGGGAATCTAGGTTTTGTTGGGGAATTATAGATGTCAATAATAGTGCATTTAAAAAGTGTCGGGGCACCCTAAAATAGGGATCCCCAAACTGTAACCTTCAGGGCCATACCACTCAGTCTTGCTCTAAGGACAGAGCAGGTCAATTATAGAAAATGTCATTTTTTAATATAAATCTAAAGGGGGTAAGAGACTTTTTCCTACCCTAAAGAGCTTATAGATAACATAGACAAGACAGTAGAGGGTGAGAGAAAGTTGTGGGTATGATGAGGTAGAAGTGTGCATGATGAGGTAGATAGGAGCTTAGGGGAAAAGCAAGAGGGGAGGAAGAGGCAGTGGAAAAGTAGGAAGAAGATGAAGTGGGAAGCAGCATGTGGTCAGGAGAAAGAGAATGGAGAAGAGTCTCTCTTACAGACTTAGTTTTGTCTTTGCTGCATCAAGTCCTGGAGTGTGCTTTATCTGTAGATGTGCGTATGTGCTTGTGATTACGTTCCTTGGGAGAACATTATGTTCTACCACTGCAGTTCTATAGGCCAGTGAAAACAGTGTTTGCACCAAGAGCAATATATCCTGAAAGACAAGTGGACCAGCGGTTAAAAGAAGGATGGGGAACCTTTTTTGGGTTGGGGGCTGCCGACCCATGGAAAAGTCAGTCGGGGGCTTCACACAAGTGAGAAGCGGGAAAAAAACACCTCTCATTGAGGCGGTCCCCAATGAGGAAGGGTTCTCTATATTTCCCTTGCACACCAGAGCCGGGGGGGACGACAGTCTAGTAGATTTTGTGTGCTCCAGCCCTTTTGAATGCTGCATGAGAGGTTTGGAGGATTATATAAAGGAATATTTAAATTAAGAACTGGTGCTGTCAAGTGATTAAAATATTAAACATGATTCATTATGCTGTTAAACAGTAATAGAATACTGTTTATTTAAATATTTTGAATCTTTTCTACATTTTCAAATAGGTTGATTTGAATTAAAACACAGACTACAAAGAGTACAGTGATCACTATATTTATCTTTGATTACATACTGATGCTGTAAAAACAAAATAGTATTTTTCAGTTCATCTCATATAAATACTGTAGTTCAGTCTCTTTATCATGAAAATTCAATTTACAAATGTAGAATTATATATAAAAACTGCATTCAAAAAGAAAACAATGTAAAACTTTAGAGCCTACAAGTCCACTCAGTCCTACTTCTTGTCCAGTCAGGCACTCAGACAAACAAGTTTGTTTATAATTGCAGGAGATAATGCTGCCCACTTCTTGTTTACAGTGTCACTTGAAAGTGAAAACAGGCATTCTCATGGCACTATCATAGCTGACTTTATAAGATATTTACATGCCAGATGCACTAAGGATTAATTTGCTTCATGCTTCCACCATCTTTCCACAGGACATGAATCCATGCTGATGATGGGTTCTGCTTGACAATGATCCAAAGCAATGTGGCCTGATGCATGTTCACTTTCATCAGATACTACGAGCAGCAGATTGATTTTCTTTTTTGGGGGGAGAGGGGAAGGATTGGGAGGGGTGCATAGTGCAGTGTTGCTCTGCACCTTGTCCCTTTCAGATTTTGGAAGGCACTTCAGATTCTTAAACCTTGAGTTGAGTGCTGTAGCTATCTTTAGAAATCTCACATTGGTACTTTTTTTGCATGTCAAATCTGCAGTGAAAGTGTTCTTAAAACAATCATGTGCTGGGTCATCATCCAAGACTGGTATTACATGAAATACATGGCAGAATTTGTGTAAAACAGAGTAGGAGACATACAATTCTCCCCTAAGGAGTTCAGTCAATATTTAATTTAACACTTTTTTTTTTTTTAACAAGCATTGCCAGAATGGAGACATATCCTCTGGGATGGTGACTGAAGCAGGAAGGGACATTAGTGTATCTGGCACATAAATACCTTGCAACCCCAGCTACAAAAGGGCCATATGAACACCTGTTCTCACTTTCAGGCAACATTGTAAATAAGAAGTGTGCAGCATTGTCTCCTATAAATGTAAACAAACTTGTTTGTCTTAGCGATTGGCTAAACAAGAAATAAGACTGAATGGACTTGTAGGCTTTAAAGTGTATGTACATTTTGTTTCGGTTTTGAATGCAGTTATTTAACAAAAAATCTACATCTGTAAGTTACACTTTGACGATAAAGAGACTGCAGGAACTGAATGAACTAAGCTGAACTTGTATGAACTGAAAAATATTTCTTTATCATTTTTACAATGCAAATGTTTGTAATAAAATAATATAAAGTGAGCACTGTTCTGTATTGTAACTGAAATCAATATATCAAAAATATTTAATAAACATCGATTGGTATTCTATTGTTTAAGTGTGATTAAAAGAGATTAGTCAATTATTTTTTTAATCACATGCATTAACGGCCCTATTAAGAATATTCTCTATCTCAGCAATGAGGATTTCCCCTCTCATGTTATTCTTCCACTCCCCCCCATCTCCATGTTTCTGTTTTTCGGAGGTACTTAACAGAGACATCATGTTGAACTCAAAAGTCACTGCAGGCATGCAACACCTTTCTAAAAAACAAACAAACAAACAAAACTCGGAGCTTTTGGTTTTTGTGCTAGGAAAAGCATTAGCCTGAGGAACAGGAGGAATAACTTAAAGGGCACCATCAACTGGAATTTCTTTACATCAACTCATTTAAACACAGTTCACTTTCTGGTTAAACACCTTTCAAACAGTGCACCCTATTTTCTCTCTGTTATCCTTTTCAAAGTGATTTTATAAGGGATTTTCTGCTCTGATGTTGATGATTCAGGTCTTTCCTCCTCCACTAACTTCTCCAATTTGCAGTTGTCATCGGTGTTGCTTGCTTGTAGCAATGTTAGAGAACTATGTTTTCCACATTTTTTATGTCCCTTCATCTCTAAAGATGAACACACAGAGAAAGCAACTTGCATGTCTTTATAAGTGTTTGTTGTATTGGATTTTGGTAATAAAAGCATATAAGGTTAAACTCTTTAGGTCCTAAAATGTGTCTTCTATTAAGGAAACTAATTCCTGTGCATGACAGCAGTTGCAGGGGAAGGAAGGGGGAAATGAAGCAGAATACCCAAACTCTTTCAGTCTGCATTTAATTAAAGCAGAATTTTTTAAAAAGGGAAACAGATTTTTAATAGCTTTGATTTTCGTATAACACAATTAACGCTGCACAATACATTACACAACACATTACTGAAGAGTGTCTTTTTATATTTAATGCACCAAGCCCCTCATTGTTGGGGGTCCTCAGTTACCCAAGTTCAGAAGAGAGAAAGAGATGCACTAACAGGAATGTGCGTTCAACCATTTTCTGTATCTGGTGTCATGATCCTTATTGACCAGGAGGGGGTGCACTCTCCTTTATTTAATAAAATTCCCAGTACAGCAGTTCTACTGTATCCCATGCAATTCCACCAAAGGAGCCTCTCATAGCAACCTATGCATGTGAAAAGGAAATACAACCAGACCACCAACAAATGGCTTCTTTTTCTAGTCATACAAAACAGAGAGGAAGCTGCATCAACTGAAAAGCATCAATGAAACGTCAGCTTTAAACTCTTGAAATTTCATTAGGAACAGATACATAACAAGGGATTTTAAAGTCAGGGTTTTATAGTTCCCCTTTAAAATGACAATATTGTAAAGTGCGTCCTATTTCATGAGAGTTTCAGTATAACACAGGTGAAATAACTATAGCAAGATTTTTTACATCTGCAAGGTCAATCCTTAAGTGCAATGTTTCTAAAAAGCAACAAATGATACTGCATTTGATGCTCACACGAACCTCCTTTACGCATGAGCAAGAGTTCCAAGTGCAAAGGGAATGCAGGATCAGCCCCAATGAACACTGGAGTTTATCCTGTCATATTCAATGTTTATAAATTTATATTATTATTACAATTAAATTCTGACAATGTTCTTGTTGCTGTACAAGACAAACAGCAAATAAATAGTCCCTGTCCAGAAGGGCTTACAGTCTAAACAACAGACCCAGATAAAACATGACACACTAGTGATTCCATAGTTATCAGCAAATTTTTTTTTTTAAATGATCAAATGTCCTCACTCTAGGTAGTGATGGAATTTTATTAATATGAACTAGTGTTGGTGGGTGTAAAGAAGTGCTTAAGATGAATTTGAAATATTTTAAGCCTCAAACAAGAAATGAGTACAAAATTGACATTTAGAATTCAGAGAATGTAATTGTGTATGGTTTCTTGTATTTTCCCCCCAAAGAATTCTCTCTCCATTTCTAATACACCCAACACCACATAGCATCAAGTTGCTATATAACTTCCAAGAAGAGATTTATAAAGATTTTCCACTGAAAAGCTTTAAAATCATGCAAAATGGTTCAATTTTATCTCCTTAGATTTGAATTACCATTCTACTCTAAAAAAATATTTTGTGAAAATGGCTGTAAGGTTCTACATTTATGATTCGATTATTTCTGTATCAAATTTGCTCCATTTACAATTCAAAAATACTATTTTCCTGTCATCCCTTCACCCTGTTCTGCATTTGAAAGTCAAGCGGAGTTCTTTGATTTATGTATCATCACCATTAATAAAATTTTTTGTCAGTTACACCTGTTCAAGTGCATGGCCCTCACATTGTATGCTCATTTATATTCATGAAATCTTTTTGTTGTCAGCTGGATTGCAAAAGTGTAACTGATGGCATAATTTGAGGGCAATAGAGATACACCGGTTGTCTTGCAATTGGACAATTACAATTGCTCTCAAATTCTGCTGATGAACATGAGGCAGGTGCTTCTGCAGGACAAATGGGATGAAGCAAATCATGTTTCAAGTAGTTGCATGTGACTCTGAATGCACACAATGAGCACATCTGCTACAGTTGTACCACTAGTTTATTTTTAACTACCTACTTATTTTTTTAAAACTCAGTCTTGTTCATACAGAAATTAATACTGGGATGTCCTAGGCCTGTGTTGTACCTAAGATCAGACTAGATGATCGCAACTGGGTTTACAATTCGTGAATCATATATGCTGAGCCTGACTTCCAGCCAATGTGTTGCCTAATAGATTTTTCTTTGGCTTTCTCTCTCTTTGGGACACTAAATGAACACTGTGCTCACAGGAGGCTGATCCAACCCAGGTTACTCTTTGGAGCTGATCCCTCTTCTTAGCCTGAGAATGGAAGACCATAAGAACGCTATTACACATGTTCAAATGACAGGTCTGCTGATGGAAGGCAGGGGGGAGAATAACAGGGATAGTTGCCTCAGGGCCCGGCAATTCAAAGGAGCCTGAGATTCTGGCTCCCACAGCTGTAACAGTAGCATGGCCTGTAGCCGGAACTCTGGGCCCCTTTGAATTGCTGCCAGAGAACTGCACCCCGCAGCTCTGAGGACTATAGGGATATCCAGCACTGTGGGTTGGGCAGCACGGAGGACTGGCTGCCTCCAAACCCACCCCTTCCACCAGGGCCCCTGCTGTCAAAAGATGACTACAACATAGAATATTTTGCAGGCCATTGCAACAAAATATTACTAGCTCTTCTGTGTTGTAACTATCTCATAGGTAACCTTGGCATACATTTAGCTAGGCCTTTGCTTTCCTACATTTCTAAATATTTTTTTGTGGGTTACCTTGCTATGAAGTGTACACTAATCAAATTCTGTGGAGACAAGTCACAATAGTATCAAAGCCTGTTAACAGTATGAAGATGGATAATGTGAACTAAGGGCATTGTATGACAGGCAAATTCAGCTGACTGTGCTAGAAGGTTTAACTCTTGGCCCAATGCAAATATTTGATAATGGATTCCTCAGTCTAGCAGACAAAAGTATAGTAAGATCTACTGGTTGGAAGTCAAAGCTGGACAAATTCAGACCAGAAATAACATGTACATTTTTAGCAGTAAAAGTAATTAACCTTTGGGACAATTTACCAAGGCTTGTGGTGGATTCAACATCATTAAGATTAAAAAATAGCAATTGGATGTTTTACTAAAAGGTCTGCTCTAGTTCAGACAGGAGTTATTTCTGGGCAGTTCTCAGTTCTGTGATTTACAAGTCAGACTTTTCCCAGATCTTACATGCTACTGGGGCATCTACCTCCCACTGAAATCAGTATCAGTGAGACACCTGAATACCTTTGGTGGATTTGGACCCATGAACTTTGGAAAGCTAATTAATATCCTATAGCCCCCCTAGTTTTCCAATAGTGCAGCTGATGGATAAAGAGTAATACTAGATTTTGAAGGTTGTAGTTTAGGGGTAGAATTCTGGTTTTCCACAGAGATGAGTAAACATGACACACAATGAGCTCAGGAATCATGTCAGTGAGCTTTCATCACTTACTGACTGCCCCTTGTCTTGGTACAACACTAATAATTGTGGTGGTTGGGTTCTGAATATTGTATTGTAAGTGAAAGGATGTTAGTTTCTTTCTACCTAAGTGTCCCCCCCACCCCGGGCCTACCTTCTTCCACAGTCCAAAGAACCTGCTTCAGTTCTAGCATTGTATTTGTCACATCAACATAGTGACCACAATGGCACCTATTAATAAATGGTGCAATTTTGGGATGTCCTCTTGCAAAGAGATGGGAGGAGGAGGAACACTGGCTAATTCCATAATATTTACTGTCATGACACTGAACTGTAAAAAAAGGAGAGCACTTTCAGGCATCTGTCAGAGGTAGAGGGGTAGCCGTGTTAGTCTGGATCTGCAAAAGTGACAAGGCGTCCTGTGGCACCTTATAGACTAACATATATTGGAGCATAAGCTTTCGTGGGCAAAGACCCACTTTGTCAGATGCATGTCTTGCATCTGACGAAGTGGGTCTTTTCCCACGAAAGCTTATACTCCAATACATGTTAGTCTATAAGGTGCCACAGGACACTCTGTCGCTTTTGTCAGAGGTAGGTAAATCTGCCACCTGTAGGACTTCAGTGAGTTTGGGGTTTTATTCCCCTGCTAGTTGTCACTAATGTCTGCTACATTAACGTTCAATGGAGGTACAGTCCTCTGTCCTGGCATGTTTTGCTAGACTGTTTCCACTTAAAAAACACTGATTTTGTGAAAAAAGTAATGATCTTATCCATAACAATATCATGTAGTGTCCCTGACCTTTATACTTAATTTAGTTATAAAAGCAGTAAGTCAGAAGGTGGATGTCATTTCAAAGGCAGTGCCAGGAGAATTTTGATGCTGAAATTGTATCCGGCAAACAGTGTAAGGGTCTGACAGTACGTTCCTGTCAGGACTCAGTATGTTTTACAAGTAGTTGCCATCTCTCTTAGACAAGTCAAATATTTGTGGGAAACTCTTCAGCTTGCTTGGAAACTATATGTAGCGTCTTAACCCCTAGGAACATTTCACTGTCTGACCCAGCTTGGACTTGTAAAAAAGAAACACACAACCATCTATTTCTTTAATTAAAAAAAAAACAAACAAAAAACCCAACAACCTGGTTGGTGATAAATTACTGTTCCAGGGTGGGTCTGTACTTATGGTAATTTTCTTTCAACTTTGAGCAAATAGTTCTAAGTTTATATAAAGTCTATGACCATGGGTGTGTAAAAATCTTATAATGCCCTGAACTCTGTGTATTGCAGAGTCCACAAAATGATTTATATGAAAAGAACACATTAATACCATTTTTACACAACATACTACAGATTAAATGTAAATTTGGAGCAACGATACGCAGCCTGAGGTTCATGAGCTGTAACTGGCTCTGCAATGTCTCCTGCAGCTCTTTGCAGCACAATATTGAAACACTGTGTGATTTAATTATTAACCAATCTAAGTTGTTAATCCATCAGGATTCTTTTACTATGTAATCAACTGTAGTTGATAAAATTATATTTGGTCAATTTTCATGAGAATTATTTTTATTTTATACAAACACGTATGTGAATTCATTGTTTCATTTACAGTAAATGAAACAATGAATTCACACTACTATGGCTCTTTTAGGGAATATCACTTGTTTATTTGGCTCATTAACCACTGAAGTCTGAGTAACACCACTTTAAAGTAACAGTGATAGTTAATGGCATATATAGCCCACCCAGGGTAATGCAACAATGTGGTGTGATCTTGTTTCAATTTTTTTTAACCACAGAAGCCACCAAGATTATTAGATAAATACTTTCACAATTAACGGTCTTATGAGATGCATCTTATGAGTTGTGGGCTGAAAAGAAAGTGTACTGTACAATAACTGGCTGATTACATTTTAAAATTATGCATCACAGAATTCATCTTCCCAATTTCAGTCTTTGAAGTCATAGTGAACTATTTTGCCAATGAATTAATACTGTATAATTATAGACAAAACCTTTAGAAGATGCTACAGATCTGTACCTAAAGTTGTAGGGAACATCTGATATTGACTGCACTGGGGCTCAGAGCACAAAGAGACTGAATTGTAAGGCACTTGCACTTTTTATTTCCTGACTAATCCATAATTGCACAGCCTGAATATTTTCTGATTTATTACAGAACATGCATACCAGGTAGAAGTATTTTATTTTGGAATTAAAATATTAAATACTTAAAAATAAAGTTACTAGGTGTCTTTTGCTTTTATCATTCTTTCCTTTTACTGTCCTTCACACTTCTTTTTCCTTTCTTCTGTTTAAAACAAACAAAAGGAAGTTTTTCTTCACTCAGTGCAGTGTCAACCTGTGGAACTCCTTGCCAGAGGATGGGGTGAAGGCTAGAACTTTAACAGGATTCAAAAAAGAGCTAGATAGATTCCTGGAGGTTAGGTCCATCAATGGCTATTAGCCAGGATGGGTAGGAATGGTGTCCCAAGCCTCTGCTTCTCTGGAAGGGGGAGACAGGGGAGTGAGGCTAATGCCCTCCCTCTATTCTTGGTGAAAGAGAAAGATGACTGCTCACATCATATTTATGCCTCAGTAAGTAAAATGGGTTCTCTTGGTTGCTGTGTGCGCCTACAGGGGCTAGCTTAGAGTAGGTAGATGGGGAAAGAGAAGGAAGGCTGTGATCCTTACTGTTCCAGGGAGTGCTCAACTGCTGTTGGTATTCCATTTCCAGACAGCATAGATGTGATCTAAGGATACTGTCATGTAGCAACGCAGCATGTGCCTTTTAAATTACCACAGTTTTATTAGCACCTTATTAAAAACAAACCTAGGTCTGTCTGATATTTCAAGAACGCAAGGGGGGAGGGCATGCAAGCAGCATCTCTGCTGCCCACTAGAGGCCTAATGAACTATAGAGATCACCACGATACTGTCCTATTCTACTCCAGACATACCTTCATACACACCCAGGCTAATATGTATAAATGCACAAGAAATATATTAGCTGATGGAAGTCAAAAGCTAGGCAAAAAGCTGACATTGCACAAACCTTATGAAGGACAAAATGCACTCAGGTCTTTCACAAGTTCTGGCTTGAGTGAGGAACACATGGACAAAGATAAGCTGCCACATTTACTTTGGATCTATGAAGAAAACTTCACTGTCTTCTCTGGGGAACCCTGATACTTATGCTCTCTAGGACTTAGGCATTTGTCAAGCTTGAGCTAACTTCTGAGTGACAATGATCAAAGTTGAGATATGAAGAGAGAATGCCAGAAAGGAGTGGATAGAACTTCTACCTCTTTCTTACATGCTTATAGCCTCAACATCTCTACCCCCAAAACAATTATTACTCTGGGGTTGAGGCATCACTAGTCCTTTACCTAAAAGCCCCGCTCAATCACCAAAAGACAAGAGTTAAATCATCTAAGCAGGCCTTCTCAACATTTTACATCGTATGGACTGCATATTTTAAGCCTCATGCCCATTTATGAGAACATAACATTCCTCTGGCAATTACAACTGGCAAAATGGAAAATTAAAAGTACATTTACACCTGACAATGAGGACACCAACACCGTGTGCCCAGTCCACTCTCTCTCATCTGCAGATCATGCACAAGTTCTAAGTTCTCTCTCCCAACCAACCAATTTTCTCCATACTAGGCATCCACATGGAGGAAAAAGGAGAATCCAAGTGGGCTTTCCCCGCTAGTTTACAAAGAAGAGTAGAACTAGATCTATTGCTAAGAAATATATTGAACCTTCATCTCCTCTCCAATTTACCATAGACATTGCCTCCTAAATAGGGAGATCCATACATTCTCTTTTAGTTTAATAGAGCTGAAGTGATGACATCTCTGAACACTCCACAGGGGTCACACAGTGATCCCTTCTCTGCAGTGGGGAAGAAAGAAGACAGAGCAGAGGGACTTAAGGAAAATTTACCCCAGATTACAGAAGCGGGCAGTGCTAATGCTCTGCAGGATCTGAGATGGTGGCTGAACATAGTGCCCATGTGGTACAACATAGCAAGTTAGTATTTACTTCCCCTTCCCCCCAAGCTAAAAATAATGAGGACATGCTGAAAGACAGGTGACAAAAAATACCCTCCCCAGCTGAAAGGCCTTTAGCTCAGGGTCAGGCTCACAGGAGGTACTGTCAGGGACTACTGCTGCTGAGAATACAACCCATGGAATCTTTAGAAAAATATTTTACTGTCCATTTTACAATATCAGCCACGTGGCTTTGTCTCACCCGTCCGACCATTGATACAACTTACTCTATTTCTCTGTCATTGTCAGGTTGGAAAGGAGGACACCTTAGGTCAGCAAAGGTGGAAAATACTGTGTTGAGGCACCTGGACAAAGATATTTTTTTAATGGGAAAAGGGAGGGTCGGGGGAAAATGTAAAACCAAAATGTAACTAATGAGACATTGTGTGTCTGTACTACCCGTTCAGTTAATTTACGCTGTAACTTTTCAGAGTAGGGAACAATCTTCCCATGTATATAGAGCCGGGCCTAAATTCTCATGAATGTCTTGGCGCTACTGCAATATAAACAATCCTCATGAGGAACCTGTGGTACAGAAGAGATTTTTTTTTTATTGGCACCAGTCAGTGCAGAGAGGGATACATTTGACAAAGGTTAAAAAAAAAAAAAAACCCCACACCTTTCAAAATAGGTGATCGAGGTCCATAATTCTCAGGAGCAGAAGAATCTCTTTCCAATTCATTTCTGCCTTTTCTTTCCCCCCCTTAATGGGGGAAGAGAAAGCAACAGCACAAAATATAGTTAATGGTGAGGGTTAAGCTATATACTCCTAGAGATATAAACCCAAATACACTGATGAGAATGGATAGAATACAAATTTAAACCTACGGTCAGGCAGCTGTTAGCCTTTTAGCTTCCTAGCCGGTATATTCATAAGTCAGTGAAAGTAACTACTTGGAATGGGACCAAGGGGAAACAAACTGCCTTGCTGAGCATAGTAATAGGATTTTTACTGATTCATAGTACTACTATCTGCATGCACTAGAAGCTGAGTCACTGTTTTTAGTGAGGCCTTAACTGTAGTGACACATGCATATGTAGTATTTCAGCCCAAACTTCCCAGGATAGTTTTTCATGGAAATGACCCAACAATCTGGTTTAAAATATAATTTAAAATAATTACAAATAGCAAGTGTAAAGTCAACATGAATTGCCCACATTTCTGTCTGAAGTGATCATGTAACACATTGCAATCTTCTGTACGCTTGTAAGTCTCAAAACTCACCTGCCAATTTCTCACAGCAGGCTTCAAGATGTCATGTGGCAGCTTCCTCAATCCTTATTTTCAATGTAAAGATGCCAATGCTATACTTCAGCGAAAGTAGGAGCCTCAAATTAGGCCCTTAGGCAAATCATGTACTGCAAATGCCTATGTTTTGTTTTACAAGACTGAATAACTGCCATCTTACCAGTTTTAAAATCAGATAAGTTGTTAAATCCTCACCAAAATAAAATAGTGTTTGAATCAGTTGTAATTTATGATCATTTTCTGAAACCCCACACATGCAATAACGTTTATCTATTAAAATGCCAGCCATACATTATACATTAACTAAAACCATTCTGTAACTTTATTGATATATTTTGTGGAGTTCACATATTTTTGTACAGCAAACATAACACTGTAGCTGCAGCACTATTGTTTAATAGCAGCAAGGTATATTTTATAATCTGGGTATGTGGACAATAAATAGTCTGTTTCTTTGGATGTGAATGTTTAAAATGAAGTTCTGCTGCAGCTTCATAATGTGATTGCTATTTTACAGAGCTTATACACAAAAATATATATGCAATCTTTTTGTCTATATTTTATACAAATACAACAGTAGTTTGTGAATACATTTTAAAGTACATATACATGATAAGCAACTTGATTTTCCATATCACAGGATAGCAATTTTAAATGCAAGAAACGTATACAAATTCAATCTGGAATGCAGGGATGGTTTTTTTGTTTGTTTGTTTTTTCTTTCTATTTTTTACTCAATCTTTATCATTTAAACATTTTAGTATACAAGTCCAAACATTTTTTTCCGCTAGCTAAAATATAATTTCAGCAATCCATGACAGGTTCAGGTGCGTCATCCATTCCCCAATCTAGTTTTCCCAGTTTTTGTCTAAATTCAAAGGGCTCTTAGCAACATACAGTATGTTCTTCACTCCACACTATAGAAAAAGCCCACATTGCATTTTAACTAACAGTCATCCTCAAGTTTTGTGAGCAAAAGTTGGGCTTGTTTGGGTATACATTTGCATGTCCAAGATTTTCCTTTTGCAAGTGCATATGAATACATTGTGGTGTTGTACAAAGTTCATTAATGACAAATTAAGTCACAGTATAAAAATATATCGTATACCTATAGGTCTAGTATAGTCCTTTTTCTAGGGGTAAAAATACATCTGAATGAGACAGAAAGGTTTGTAGCACCATGAAAGAAGTTGTATCCCAAGTTACATTAGCAGCATGATCCAATATAACAATATTGCAGGAGTGTTTCTGAGAAGATAAACATTCATTCTGGTTCAACTGTACCACTGAAGCTTATACTGAAAAGTGTTTACATATGATTAGCAATAGTTCTGTGTCACTTCCAGGGCTAGATAACTGTTATCAAAAGACACTGCCTTCCAACAAAATAAGACACCCTTATTGTATAAGGGCTTTGGGGACTTTCCAAACACTCTTTTGAACTATACTTTATTTTGACTTTCAACGTAATGTTAAATAGATGATGGTTTTAATCGTACACTGGAGGTTGCAGGATGGGTAGCTGAGTGTCTACACAGTTAATAGCAAAGTACATTTCATAGGCCTTCTATAGACTGAAAAGGATGTAGGATGAGCTACTAAACCAGTGTATGAGACAAACAGACATAACTAAGGGTGCAGATCTGCTTCCCTTTAATTTAATGGTGTAAGATCAGGCCCTATGTTTACTTCAGACAGCAGCATAACTAAGATAGGATATTACAACATTCTAGGACAGTTTACCATCCAAAACTCCAGAGTGTACAGTTTATAACTGATGAACACTTTTTTATTGGCATTAAAATGGCAATAGAAGACAGTGTAGTTTGAAACATGTAAACCTAGTAAAAAACCATTGTAAAACCCTTAAGAAAGACACGCTGGTTTTGTGCAATATAGCAAATTGATAAGAAAACACTGTAAAAATGTACCTGTTTAAAATTATGTCTACCATTTTGTACACAAAGCATTATACCAAAGTCCTACATATATGTAATCTAATGGCACTTGAAACAAGTTATAATAAAAGGTTTTATAATAAAAAGCATAACCTGTAAGAAATTTTCTTAAAAGGTTTAGGGTTTCTTTTTGAAAGTGCTATATCTTGTAATATGTGTAACATAGAGGTTGACCAAGCTTTATTTTAAAAAATATTGGCCTATAATACATGGATAGCTCACTAGGCAAATGATCCTGAAAATATGTACTCTTAACATTCATTATTAGCTTAATAAGCAATCAGCTCTGGCTCATGTTTCAGTCAGTATATGGTTTTTAAAAACCGCTACTGTGAAATTAATAAATCACTCTATTCCACAATTTACTACTAAATAAAGCACAAGCAACAAGTACACAAAAATATATATATATTTAAAAACATACTAGAAATTTAAAAGTTGCACAAAGAGTGGTGCATGATCAGCCAGCCTCCCTCCCCCCTTCCCCTGAAAAAATAAAATCAACTCGGTAACAAGAAAGTAGGGTTTAAAAACTGACATTTTAATAGTGGCCAATAGTAACTCTGCCTAAATATACTCTAAAGCACTAATGTGTTAATATTGCTTACAGTGTCAATCTGCTTCCACATATTCATACATCTTAGTTCAGTAGCAACAATACATCATGTAGCCACCAACTGAAGCCCTGACTGAATGAGGTTCAATATCTTGTCTGAGGTCCCTATTTCTGAAGTGACATGTAAATCCCTTTTAAAAAAAGCAAAGGCACTACCATTAGCATATTACCAGAATCTTTACTACTAAGAAAATGGATGCTGGCAATTTTTTTTTTAAATCAAGCCTAATCAGAACTAAAACTGATAAACAAATGGCACTGTCTGTTTCTAAATGCTACACACCACTTCCATCCCTTAAGCAACGGGATAGGTCTGTCAGAATGCTCTGTGTTGGCAGTTAAGATTAAGCTAATTTGCAACACTAACAAGTGGCCTTCCCTGCTGCCAGACTGACAATTCACTGTGGTTCTGAAATTGGCGATATGCATATTCATTTTCCAACAGCTGCGTATATTGACAAACACAGCCTAATGGTATTGTTGTCTCCAATTGCCTTTTCTGGGTGATAAATGTAGCTAATGAAGAGTATGATTCTGTGAGATTGTGTGCACCCAAAACTTTCATTTACTTCAACGAAAGTTGAAGATGTTCAGTTCCACATAAAATACAGCCAATTAGGGGAACAGAATCCATTTATCTTCAGCTCAAACTGGTTAAACCAGATCCAGAATAAAATAACTTCTTTCCACTTGCTTTTTATCTTATGCTTGCTGGTTTAAGCTAGCAGTAAAGTGTTTCTGTTCTGTTTATTTTGTGCTCTCTTTGCACAAGGTTTTTCTTTCCTTAACATGTTTGGGGTGGGGCAAAGAGGAAGCAATATTGAACACATCATTCAACTAAAGATGTAGGTAAGCAATCTGTTTCATAGAAACTAAAGGAAGCAGTCATGAAGCAGAGCTAAAGTCCACTTTGAGATAATATGCTCCTAAACCCAACATCTAGGAGTATTCTGCAGAATTTGAAAGGTATTATCCTTATTAATACATCCTTATTTTAATGCCTTTGGAACACAAACATTTATAAAACATTATCTTTCAGTAATAAAATTTAAATACATATAAGTATAAAATAGTAAAACTACACCTGCATATTGCTCCTAGAGAAAAAAAGTAGGAGCTAATGATAAAATATTGGGAGCAAAAACTCCTTCAATGGGAGCAACTTTTGTTTCCGTGAAGTATATTTATTTTAACCACTTAAAACCTTGTATGCATCCTCACTATTGACAGAGAGATACTAATGTATTTCATTTTTATTTTTTAATTCCTTATCCAAAAATGACAAGGAAAATGATTATTAGTATTGAGTTAAAGCAAATCTAGCTTGCTTTGACACATCACAGTTATTTCTCTTTTGGTTATTAGGGATAGGGGACATGAGTATATTGGATTAGGTAAAAGTGGTGTAAGCAATATGCTTTTACTTCACTCCTAAGAGTCCTGTCTTTAAACCTTGGCAATGGACAAAGAGTCCCTAGCCAAGAAACCAGGTGTAAAAAGTGTGATTAACATTTAACTTGTCGCTTAGGAGGACATAACACACCACATCACACAACTGAAAAGATCCACTCTACTTATATTGATATCTGCAATTTACATTCATTCTCTGACTGCAGACTCACATTGATCTGACACTAAGTAAAACTTCTGGCTGGACTTGATCCACACTTTGGCTGTGGCAGCTGGAAAAGACTGATACCTACAGATGTGAATATAAAATCTGAAAATTCCTATGCAGTACACTTTCTATACTAGGAAAGAAAAACAGCAAGTTAAGAATTAAATCAAAAATTGTGACAAAATATTCTGCACTACTAAATTACAACTTTTATATTTCAGGGTCAGCCATTAATTTTGCCCCTTCTCCCTTCACCAGAATCACAAAAGCACAAAACAGTTCCAATTTTAACTGGACACATTTGCCAATTAAGCAAGAATAAAGATTTTTTTTAAATTTTGTTGTGCCATGATTTGAGTAAGTTAAATTGCCTTGTATCCAATCTTGATATAGGCAGCAACAATTTAAGACAGAAAACAGCAAGTTCTTTACCATTCATAATGACTAAGTCAAAATGTAAAATATGTACAAACTTCCTTGTTGGAAGTGTGAATTCTATACTAATTTTAAAAAAATTAATTTCAGATTATGGACCGGATCAGATACCACCATTTAGTTCACTTGAAGATCTTCAGGAAGCTATGTGTAAAATTAAAAAATAGAAATCTATTACAAAATGCACAAAATGAAAAATGGTAGAGCTACCATTTACAGAACAAAACAGAATGACTGATAAGTTTGAAACAAGGGGTGTATGTCAAAGTTTAGTAGGAATTGCTTTCTATTGATTTCTTGTCAGTATGTCAACTGGCAGTGAAAATTAAACAATACATTTTTTAAAAAAACAAAAAGTAAACAGTTGAGAATAAAACACTTTCAAAACATTTAAAAGTTAATTTAAATTTCTTACTGGCTTCATGAGATTGGTACTGTACAAAAGCAGAGGATTTATAATGTCTTATAGTAGGCACTAAGTTAAAAATGATTACCTAAGGCATTTCTACAAATAGACTGTAATAAGCCAGCTTTGTACATCCTATTGGAAAGCTTGATGAAAACGTGGTAGGGTTGTGGTTGTGCTTAGACTGCTTGCAAAAGCTGCTGATAATGAGTGCAGGGACCCAAGACCTATACTATTGGTAGGATCTTGAGGATCCTGTGTTTGTGGTGGAAGTTGAGCCATTGAAGAATGTGCCTCCTCCTGTGTATAACTCATTCCAAGATTTCCCACTGAAACGGAAGGGTTATAGGGAGGGCCATTTACTGGTATAAAGTTGAACAACTGAGAAAAGTCCAATGATGGGGTATTTAGAGGTTCACTAATGGAAACAGAGCTTTTGGAAAGGGAAACCTCCCCAGATCCATCATCTAGTGGCCCTACTTGAGGATCCAACCCTAATTTAGATGAAGATGCTTGAGAATCCTGGGATGAAGAAGGTATACCACTTTGCAACTCCATTAAGTAACTTTCAATTTCCCCTTTCAATGGCTGTTCTTTTTCAGGCATAGAAATTGCATATGAGGTAGAACTGAGTGGATATTTCAAAGATAGCTGGTGAGATGGGTGGACAGACTCCATATCTATTGGACAAGGCATTCCCAAGGGTAACGATGTGGTGACCATTTGGTGTGCAGATGCAGAACTCTGCATGGACTGAATTTGAGTGTTGTAGAGATTCAATTGCAAAGTGTTTGTAAATGGCTTTGATGTCAGCTCACTGGAAGGTAAAGACATCACTGGAAGCAGCTCATCCTTTATAGGCACAGAAACATTGCAAGTAAAGGGATCTAGAAGGTCCATTGGCTCTGTTTTGACCTTCAAAAGTTCTTGGTTGTGACTTTTCTTCATATGGCGTGTTAGATGATCTTTCCGCCCAAATCTCTGTGCACAATACTGACAGAGGAAGTCCTTTCTTCCAGTGTGCACTACCATGTGTCTACGGACATCCTTTCGGGTGTAAAACCGACGATCACAGTGTTCACACTGGTGTTTTTTTTCCTTTACTCCACCCGATGACTTGCCTGCATGAGTTTTTAGGTGCTCCAGCAGCACTCCCGTGCTTTCAAATGTCTGCAAACATACCTTACAGGTGAGGTCACCACTTGTTGCGGCATGCAAAGCCAGGTGACGCTTAAACCCAAGCTTGGTATTGTAGTTCTTTCCACATTCTTCACACTTAAAGGCCTCTTTGTTGGGATTGTGTGTATGTAGGTGATTCTTTAGGTGATCTTTTCGGTGAAACATTTTCTCACAATAATTACACTTGTGGGTTTTCTCAGGAGAATGAGTAGCCATATGCCTTTAAACACAGATATATTCTGTAAGTAATTATTTTGATCAAAAAGTACAAGTGTTCATTTTTTAATGGTAGCTAATTACTACACTAACGTTTCTTCACAACAGAATCTTTTAAAGCTGACAGCATGACACTACAAAGTTTGACAAATTTAAATATAGCAAAACATGAGCCATTACATTTAAATTGACACTTTAGTTTTTGGTGGTTTTTAGCTACTGGAACAGGGATATGGGCAAGTAAGCAAGTACTTGTGTAAACGTCCATAGCCAAAATTTTCTCAGTCCATACACTTTTCTTGTGGCAACTCCTTATACAAATGAAAATTCTATTCTCATTTATATAAACAAACCCAAAATACATTAGCTGGAAAACTTACATACTGTAATTTAGAATGCTAGAAACAAACCAATGTCTACTTTAATTAACATTTCCTCTCTGCAAATCAGCTGAAGAACGTGTACATACATATATACTTTTACAAGGCTTAAAATGGCCAACATAAAATAGATAATATAATCTGAAAGATAAATAGAGTTTAATACCTTAGTAATTTGTACTTAGAAACAAAGGCCTTGGTGCAGTCTTGTTGTGTGCACTTGTAGGGCCTCTCTCCTGTGTGAGAGTATGAATGAACCTTTAATTTCTCAACACTGTTAAAGGCCTTGTCACACAGTTGGCAAGGAAAGTTTTTTCTTGGTTTGGTTTCACCACGCTTACGTTTCCCTGAAGGGACTTTCTGGGTATCTCTTACTTCTGACAAATCACCAGGAATGACAGTGGCCATCGCAGCCTAAACCAGGCCTTCTTGTTGGACACTTGGGAATTGCCCAACTCCACTAAATGATTTAGCTTTAGATGGCTTCTCAAGTTTCATGTGGTCGTAAAAGAAAGCAAAAGGGGACTGGAAAAAAAAATAAGAAACAACTAGTTTGTAACTAAACTTAATTTTGAAGTTTACTTGCTATGTGATGCTTCTGTATAAAACTTAATAAAATTAGGTCCAGCTGGTCTAATGTAATACCTGTAGGCTTCTTTATTCTATGTGTCACAATTCTTAAAATGCATTGCTCAGGATGAACAGATCCACATGTGCCACTACACCTTGTCACTTTTCCTTAGGGCACAAACAGAGAATGGCCCTGTTTCAGAAAGATTACAGAAGGCATAAAAAATAACTTTACGCAAAACTATATAAAGCTGACTTTAGGCAGCTGCAGATTCTGCAAGGGATTAAATTGAACTTGTGTACATATAATTGAAGTATACAAAATGTTCAGTTAATGCCCAGTGAAATTTTCCTGTAACTATACACTGTACTAAGTCAAAACTGATATGGATAAAGATATCTATAAATTAGGAATTTTTTTCAGCTCAACATTGGAAATACCCATCCTTCCATACAATTCCTACATCATAAAAGAGAGAAAATGTTAAAGAGTTAGATTAGATCAAGGTGGAAACATTCATTCCTTGTAGAAGGTTCACAATTGGTATTAAGATCTGAGAAATACATGAGAAATCCACTCAGGAGGAAGTCTATCCCATTGATATTGTCTGCTGGAAAGAGTAGCTCTGAATTCTTAATCTGATAATACATGGTAGCAACTGCTCTTTAGTGATCTCACAGTACTTTACAATCATTTGTTGCCAAAAGTACTACAGCACTATTTTAAACATCAAAACTCAAATGTAATTTGAAATACCAAAGGATCCAGTGTGACATGGATCAGAAGCTAGATCTACAACAGCATGTTAAAAGACTGTATGAGGGAAACAGAATAAATGACAGAGTTCAATATAAAAGGCAGGCAGGATTTGAAAGAAGTGAATTTGGCATTTCTATCACAAGTGAGTAATTTTTTGAAAATCCCATGTGCAATTACCATCAGATTAGGAAGTCCATCTGAGCAACTGTTCTACATGCAGTTTTGCCACAGACACCAGAGGTCGAAGTCAGCAGCCTGAGGAGGCTGGTATTAAAATGCAACTATCTGTAGACATGGGAGGGCACTATTCCCAAGCTTGCTGCCTCCTTCAGTATCTCAGCTCCCTGCTGTGTGCTTCTGCATGCTTGCAGCTTAAAAGCAGCAGCTGTTGGGACAGGTGGGGAAGAACAGTCAGGAATCAGGCAAAAAGCACAAGGCAACAGCTGTTCTAAGCTAATGCTACCTCCCCTAGTGAACAAAATGAACTGTCCCTAACTGGCGGCGAAGGGAGAACAGCTAACTTTCTAGGCAGCTTGTCCCCTGGGTCAGCTGTCCTCTCCTCCCCACTGATACTGGGCTTCAGTTTAAGGGACAATGAGTTAGTGAACACTGCTTGGAAAAGGGATTTAAGAACAAAGCCCAAGTGAGATGGGTTTCAGCTTGAAGAGAAAAGTAGAAGGACCTTCCAAAAGTGTCCAGGACATACTATTGAGGAGAGCTGGAGAGTGTCTCTCCTCTTAGTCAGGAGGAAAAGAGAAGAGTTCTTCTGAAAACAGGTGTACATTTCAGACTGAACATTAAACAGAAAATGTGTGGACTGTGTCTGCATATGCCGCCTCATTTAAAGAATAAAAACTTGAATTGACAGACCAAAAAGGTATTATCGTATTTTTTTAAATCTCATGATATTTTTACTATCTTTTTTTATTGTGATGAATTAGCAACACTGCAGCTTTAAACTCAAAGTTTATTATAAAGCTGTATCAATGGTCTACTAAAGCATTTGGTTTAAGATAACCAGTGATGAAAGAGAGGTTTCTTCAATAACAGTGATTCTTTAAGAGTTGCCTCCATACAGTCACACTCATGAGATGGGAGCATTGGGAACCAATTCCTAAGTGGGAATGTACATAGGCCATCAAAGAAACAACTTAGTTTTAACCCTCCTCCCCTATCAAGTGATGAAATGAATCAGTCAATTGGCAACTTGAGGTCAAATTCTTCTTCACTTACACAAAGGTAAAGGCCAGACCTATTTTTCAATGACTTAACTAAGTTACCTCTGATTTATAATACTGATATGAGGAGGAGGATCTGGCAGAGCAACTTTAAAGTTAAGTTAAATTTGTGGACAAAAAGATTTACTAAAGTCCCCTTTAATCATACTTTGAGAAATAAAATTAAACTAACTTAAACGGCAAATTGAAGTCACTGGTGCTCAATATGTACTATATCCCCTCCAACCCAAGCCTTCAGTTCTCTGATCTCTGTATCAAAAATAAATCACAGAATGCTGAAAAGAATCAAGCATATTAAGCAGTTAATAATGTTTCATTTCACTATGATCCAAATATATTAAGAAGATTTTTGAATTCACTGTGCTGAAAAAATTACCCAAATGTACATCATTAAAGCTTAAGAGTGGATTTGACCATCTAATTATGATAGTGATTCATTCAAAAATGTTGTTCTGACTGCTATCCCTAGGGTATTTTCAATAATTAAAGAAGAACTTCAGAATTATCTTTCAATATAAAAAAAAAAAAATCACTTTTCATCTGTGGATGTACAAACTGAGCAATGAAGACAAAGCTTAAAAACGTTGATGCTCAAATATTACATTTTCCAAAGATCAGCTGAACGAATTTTATATGAGTAAAACCGGCTGTTTGTGACTCAACATATCACTTAAAATTCTCACTCTCATTGGTGCTTTCACAACTGTAGGATGAATGACGATATACACTATAAAATCTACTGCATTACATACAACTATATTTTATACCATTTTAAAAGTGCATACTTAAACAAATTATGGTAGCCTTTGTATTAATGCACACCTGATGGTAGCCCAGTAAAGTCCTCAGATTTTGGTCTTAACCAGTTCCGCTGACTCTTCTTGGAGGAAACCAGAATCCAGTACTTCCCATTTTTGCTGGTCTGAAAAACAAAAAAGGAAGAATGAACTAGACTGTAGTGAAACCAATATATTTCAAAAGGGGGGGAGGGTAGAGGGATGAGCAGGGAAGAGACACAAAAGTGGAGCAGGCAGTGCAGGAAGGGAAAATTAAAGGGGTAGAATATGATCTAATGCTGATTAAAACTGCATGGATTTATTGCAATAGTAGTATCAATTAATGACTAAAACTTACGTAAGTCCACTTATACAACTTCAGTTATTTCTGCATTTGGTAGTAACACATAAAAAGACAAGATTACATATCAGCAAAGGATTTCCTAAAAAGTAAAAAAAATCTATGAATGATTTGGAAATTAAATAAACCCTTCAAATATTGGGCCCAGCCGTAAAGTCTTCACACAGTACTGAAACAAACAATAATAAATAATCACTATCCAGGAGAGGACTTCTGGATGGGCCCAACATTGCAAGAACTTGAATCTTTCATCCTGCTTAATTATATTGGAAGTTTCATCCCCTTAGAAATTGACCTGTAATGGAGAAAAAATAACTTATTCTCTTCTTTGCCTCTTTAGGCAGTACATAAATAAGCCATGGATTTTTTTCCTTACAAACATCAAATCTCTCTTCCCGTTTCTTACTGGAAGGCTTCCTGAATGACAATGATGTATTGCAAGCTTACTTAGTCCCTAACTGCAAGTACAAGGTAATGAATCTCTCCATCTGTTTTAGTTTAGCAGGTATATAAAGCAACATGTTTTTTATGGCACATAGGCCCTGAGAAGTCTGTGACAGGACCCCAGAATTATGTAGCACTGCCTCATACCAAATCCTCTCCTCTGTTACTACCTGTCCACTCCAGTAGAGTACCCTTTATTTTGGTATCCAATTCCAACTTCACATAACTTCATCTTTCACTGTACTGGATTTTTGTATGCAAAATATGTAATTACATTAAAGTTATTGGGGGGCGGGGGGAGAAAAGACTGAAGGTTACCGACACCTGGAAAGGAGTATTTGGAAGTTTTCATCTCCAGGAGGGTGGGAGAAGCAATTCTGGTACTGAAAATGGCAGCTAAAACTTTTGGTACTAGGGAGGGAATGCAGCTCTTCTTCCCCGCTCTTTCAGGCAGAAGCAACTTCAAACATGAGATTTAAATTCCTCATTCCCAATTCCTGTAGACCTTTCCTGAACTCGCTACTCTAACTTTATCCTGTCTCAACATCTGCCATGACCACCAACCAGAAAGAGTATATTCTATGGCTATTTCTACTGAAATAAGTAGTTTCCTCACTGAAGCAAGTGAGGCTCTGCTATCAGGGCTATTGTTTCAAGTTGTCTGTAGACTAAAGCAGACACTGCTGCATAAAAGTTACAGAGAATCTACAATGCTCTTATGAAAGTTGTTGATATACCTTCACCTTAAATATTGTGCTCAATTCTAGTTATCCATCTAAAAAAGTCCCAGCAAAAGAGTTCAGAGATTAGCAGAGCCATACAAACATTACCAAAGGCATTGGAAGGGCTACCATATCAGGAGAGAGCGAGAGGACTATGACTGATTAATAAATGAGGACGTGACAGATGTATTTAAAATAGTGAATGGTATATAGAGAAGGAAATCAGGTGTGCTTATTTACACACTCGCTAAAAAACAAGGCAATGTTACTCTAACAAGATGAATATTTTGAAACATTAACCTGTGGAACTTTCCACCACATAGTTAAGATCAAGAACCAAGCAGGATTCATAAAAAGAATTAGATCTTTACATGGATAATGAAAACATGTTACATTAGATAAGATAAAAATAGAGAATATAAATCTTCTTGCTTCAGTGCAATTAGCCACCTGCTACTTCTCAGAGAGTAGGACAAAATTATTCTCCATGGGCAGGTTGTTACAAAATTGTCCTTTACAAGGATTTTCAACAATTATCTTTGAAGCATCTGGTACTCAGCACCGTGAGGCAGGCTACTGGGCTAGACAGACTACTTCTCTTTCACCCAGTATGGCAATTTCAGTATAGCAATTGCAGAATGCAGATTTTAAAAATATCCATAAGGGCTAGTAACAATTTTTAAAGAAAATTAAAGCTTAGATTCTAGATCACAATTACAGGACAAATTCATAGAATCATAGAATAGAATCATAGAATACTAGAACTGGAAGGGACCTTGAGAGGTCATTGAGTCCAGTTCCCTGCCCCCATGGTAGGACCAGGCACTGTCTAGATCATCCCTGATTCATTTCATGGAGAAGAACAATTGTGCTACAATATGCATAGCTGCATAGACACATTTAAGTAAGGGCTCTATCAGGGTGCTAAACAAAAATCCTGATAATAAAATTACCTTTTTCCAAATTTATCAGATTTTACTTCTTGGCACTGTGTTGCTATAATTCTACTAGTTCTTTAATTATCCAACACAAATGTCCCAGACAGGCAAGACTTGAATTTCTAATACATTTTTTGAAAACGGTACAAATCCCTGTTTTCCCTTTGCAGTTAGTTTTCAAATTATTAACAGTTAATTGCATTTTAAAAATCATTTAAAAATATGACTTGAACTCCAAAAAGTATAGCCCAAGACAGCTGAATTATTTGGTTAAAAAAAGAAAGTCAAGATTCCTCAATCAGGCTTGCAGCCCAAATTAATTACTTCCATAGAATTTCAATTGTGTCACAACAAACAATTAATTTCACCACTTTCTCTAAAAATATTTATTTTAAAATAATTAGTGAGAGCTAGGTCTTCTGAATGTATTAATGAATCTAGAGGAGATTAAAGAAACTACCAGTTTGTAAACCAGACTTCTGTAGGGGAAAGATCCAAGAAACGTTAATGAGGGTCAGATTAAAGATGTAATTGATGACACAAATAATGAAATTATAGGCATGCTATGTTTGAGATATTTTTAATGGTGTAAGGAACAAAAGGAACCGCCAGTTAAAGCAGTGGACGTATTTTACTTGAACAACATGATTCCTACATATGCTATAAACTACAATACAGAAGAACCCTAATTTTGTGGATTAAATAGCAGGTTTTTTTACAGAGAGATATGTGAAACATACATAGGGGTTGGGGAAAAGAAAAACCAAAAAAGCACACAGGGAAATGAGCGGTTTATGAAATGATCTGAATGAAGCACGAAAGTATATTCAATTAGCCTAAGAAACAAAACCAGGATAATGACCTGTAGATAGTGAGAGATCAAACTTATTATGTTTCAGGCAAACTACTTAATAGATAAACCCATTCCTCTTCCAATTAGGAAATACATAACCATAGGTATCAAAAGTTAAACACAGAAAATCATTCTGGAATTGTATAAGGAAGTAGTGAGAGCATGTCAGCAAAGTACACTACTTTATGCTTGTGCTATTATTAGTATAGTATCAAGTAAGAGAAAGTATAAAAAATGAATTTTAGGATTTCATTCATTCAAAATTATAAAGTGTAAGCCTTTATTACTTGGCAAAAATAGAAATCCACAGTAGAAACAAGCAGGCTGAAATGCACAAAATTTAGAAACAATAGGAGCTATGTCTCTTTCAAGCTAATGTGGGCTTCTTTGACACCAAAATCCTAATTTTTTCTATTCTAGCCAAAAATGTCTTGGCAAAATTTTCAAAAAGATATTAAGCTTGTTAACCTACAGAGCACCATCTTTTTTATATTAGAAAATAACTCAATTTTACCATGCTACAGCAGCATAACAATGAAAACCAGCCCAATGGTATACATCACCTTACTGAAAACAAAGAACAATTTTTGTCTTATTTAGTTTGTAGATATATAAAATATGAACTTACCAAACTTTATCATGACCCAACATGTTATTTAAAAAGACAAAATATTTAAATCTCTTTGTGTGTGTGTGTTCAATGTTTCACATTGTATAGATCCATTTTAAATCTTCAGAGCTCAGCTTGGGTTACTAGATAGTCCAAATTATATACTGAATGAAAGGAAAAGTGTTGTTTAAGGTTAACCAATCTGATCCCCACAGGATGTTATGTGGTTTGTTTGTTTGTTTCTAGAATTTCTCTGGCACCACATGGATGCTTTTCTGAGAACTTTGTAGAGACTATGGTGCAAACAATTTTGGAGTTGTAAACTGAACTACTGTCAATGTGCCTAAAGCGTGTATACGGGTAGGTTTTTATATTTCAAGATCAAAATAAAAATAATTTGCACAAATTCATATATAATACAGTGGAACTTTAATTCTCTAACAAGACTACTGCAATAGCAAAATGTCATTTGCATGTATTAAAATATCACTTTACATATAGAACAAATGATAGGCAATGGTGAATTATGTATGGCATACATTAGCATAACCACAGAGTACACAGTAATATCAGAATCAAATTCATTTATGAAATTTATATAATCATTTTCCATTTATCTTTCACAAAGGGTAATAAAATCTTCCCAGAAACTCTCCAGATTCCAATAGCCATAAGTTATTAATTTCAAAGGAAGTTTTATATACCCATGTCTTTGAATGTTGCTGTTTAACAACTGTATTTAGATTGTGCAGCAAGGTAAAGTGGTAGAATAGGTTAGCAATAACTTTTCAGTTCTTGTGAAGGTGATTCTATTGCTATCATGGCTCTGAAGGCTTTCAGAAACCAATGAAGTCAATTGACATTTTGGTTGTCACTGTACAGTAGAAAGTGAAAATGAAACTGATTCATGCATAACCACCTTATATTCATGCCCTGTACAGTATATGGCAATAGTGTTGTTTTTTTAAAATAATTTAGCACAACTGACATGTCAGTTCTAGAGGAATCCAGAGCAGGAGTAGCATGGAAAAATACTGCTACCAGTCATATCACTTCTCTGTATTCTGAGCTGCATTTATACTATGTGCTGAAAGTAGAACATACCGAGTTTAGCAATTTCACTTAGAAAGTCTGCTATGCAGGCAGCACAAAGGAACAAGCTGTGCTGGAAAAGCTAGCAGGATGCCAAAAGACTGGGCCAATTTTTAAATAGCATGGTCTGAAGAATTAAGCATGGGACTAGAAATCATAAAGTCTTGAATTCTAATTACAACTCTGCCAATGATTCACCATGTGGGCAAGTCACTACATCTTTCTGTCTCAATTTCTCCTACTGTAAAATGGGGATAACATTTACTTTCCTCCTTAACAGGGACAGGGTGAAAAAAACCAAAATCCACACCCCTGAGCACTTCAGCCATGGCAATCTTGAGCACTGCAGCTGTGCCAACAACCCTTCCGCTCTCCCATGCACACCTAGCTAGGCTGATGGAAGAACGGTTCTGCTGATCTAGCTACTGGCCCTCTGGGAAGTGGAGTTCCTACAGCAACAGGAAAAAGCCTTCCATCGCTGTAGTCTGCATCTGCCCTACCAGGCTATAGAAGCATAGCTATGGTGCAAAAGCTATGCCCCCACAGTGCAGACATGGCCTATGACTGCACAGGGTACAAACTGGAGCAGGATTTGAAGAACAGCTTTTTATTTTAGTATGTTTTCTCAATGAAGCTACTCCCATTAGAACACTGGGGTTGGGGGAGACAGAGTGTGTATGTGTTTTTTTCTAAGATTTTCAGTTGCCATGCAGCAGAAAATGTCCTAAAAACACTCCACCCTACAAGAGCCTGCTTTTCTACTTTAATATATCTCACAACTTTTCTGTCAAGTTATTTTCTTTTTAAGAAAAAATTCACTTCAAGATGGCCATTGCTACTACTGCTGGAGCTCTGAGGCTGGCTGAGTATGTCAAGTGACCCTATGAGCTAACATGCAGAAGCCAAGAGATCATAACTGAAGATGCAGCACACTCAGGACAAAACCCCTTCCCCCACAACTGAAAGAGTTCTCGTGGCTTTTATTGTTTAAAACATCAAATAATAAATCAGTTAATAGTTTAATTATTTTTCTATTAAAAGTTTGTGGTTTGGATGGGGATAAAAAAGGTAGGGTTTTGAAGGACGATCGGGTTTCTGTAACATGCTAAATTTCCTTTCAAAGGGAGAACAAACCTCAAAGCAGTGGTATCAGCAAATCTGTTTGGAGTTGAACTACTCAGAAGACAGTAAAGTTTTGGTTAACTTCAGTCAAACATGTAAGTAAACCCATCACCACTACTGTCAAGCAACTACTACCCTCCTTAGCTGCTAGTTATATCACCTGTACACCTATTTTGAAGTTTCTCAAAAAACTAAAACAAGCTGCCTGTTGCTCTCGGTGGGAGTCTAGTGCATCTGAAGTCTAGTGCACGAGGAAAGCTAAGCTACTGCACTGCTGTACTCAGAAGAGAAAACAAGTCTGAGTTGAAATAAAAAGACAAGTGAAGGATACTTTTCCTGCAGTATTTTTTTTCTTTGAGACAAGCCTTCAGGCCAGCACACAATCTGAGGAAATGAATGGGGCTAGGAAAAGCTCTAAAGGAGGTGAGGGAAGTAGTGGAATCATTCCCACTCCCAGACTTTAGGGTTCGCTTCATGACTATTGTTACAGATTCAGTTCCCCTCTGTATCTCCTCTGTCCCACTAAGTCAGGAAAAGGGCTGATGGAGAGATCCACATATATTAACCCACTGGTGCCTGTAACAGCCCCATCTCTTTAGGAGCCTTTCGTTCTTGGTACAGGAGGGATTAATGTGACACTGCTATCTATTTCAGCTATTATAAAAAACTCACTGTTCATCAGTAACCATGGCACCAGTACCCTTTTCAAAGTTTCCCACCACCTTTTATCCCTCAATCTTGAATTGCAAAGGTCTATTTCCAATGCTAGAATCCTCTTGTACATCCACTACATTCTCTTTTGTTTTGGCTTATTTTGCTATTAACTTTTTGTAACTGGTCTATAAAATTATAACTTAAAAGATGGTTAATACGGAGCAACAGAACTGAACAGTGCCCTCCCCCCAATTAAATTGTACAAGCTCCATTTAAAACCTCCTTAAATAGACATCAGTACTAACAAAACAGGTTTTCTGACAACCAGCTCAAAAGACAAGGTGAGTGAGGTAACATCTTTTACTGGACCAAATTCTGTTGATGAGAGAGAAGTTTTCAAGCTTATTGAGCTCTCCTCCAGGTCTGAGAAACAAGCTCAGCATCTCTGCTAAATACAAGGTGGAACAGATTCCGGAGCGTAACACATATTTTAAGGGACTATTGAAAGTGAAGTGGCCCGTTAACATCCCCCCAGATACAGGGAGGAAAGGAAGAAAGGAGGGAGGAAGTGAGGGTTGGGGGTGTTGTAAGTAGGTCACAGATTATTGTAATAAGCCATAAATCCAATGCCTTTTATACAGTACAGGAACTTTCTAGCAAAGTTATGAATTTAAGCTTCCTCGCTCATATTTTGAAAGTGCTATGCAGACTTCCTTGGAGGGCGACTGAAAAGTCAGGTAGAGAGTGAATGCTTTGGGAAAAGTTTTCACCCACGGATGTGTTTGTCTGGTTTCATTCACACAGTTGCTATTGAAACATTTAGTGCATTAGATAAGGGACACCATATGTGATAAGAATGCATGGGACTCATGGATCTTAAAAGGCATGTTGTGAGAGATACTGATTGTAGTAGCAGGGGAGATATGGCTGCATCACATGCTTCCTCTCCCCAATATCCTGGAATTAGCATTGAATACCCCTATAATCACTAGTGATTCACCAGAAGTGCAATTAAAAAGTGTTTCAAATGTTAATCTCAAAATGATGGAAGGGATGAAATACTCAGTGGCTAATTTGATATTTAAATTATCTTAACTAAATTTCAGTTACATATCAAGTGCCATGCATGTGACAAACACCTAATGAATGCCAAATATGTCATTTCAGTGACATGTTTCAACTAATATATTTTCTAAATAATCAAAACAATTGATCGTTGATCTTGACTAGGATGAATGGACTGCAAAGCTCAGCATTTTCATATAAAGCTGTGAGATAGGTCATCTGTGGTAGAAAAATGTAGTGTGCTAACCAGTATATAGGCAGGTGAAGCTCATCTCATATCCTCATACAAATACTCCCAACTATTAACAGAGATTATAGCTACTGTTTGGATTACGTTTGTGCTTTTAGGACTTGGGTGTTCTTCATTGGTGCATTGCTAATGTGGACAAAAAAAATCACTGGTATAATTGCTCTTAAGGGACTAGCAGTTCTCTCACTATTGCCCACAGCACACCGATCAGTGCTTAGATGTCTTGGCTCGTCTACTTTATTTGCACCTAATTGCACCAATGTCAAGTCAGCTTATAGCCACTGAGCCTTAGTCTTGACAAAGCCTACGTCTACACTGTGCTGCCCCTTACAATAGCATGGCTGTGCTGCTGCACATTGTCTGGTGCACGGGGTAGTTATGTTTTGTCACCAGGAGAGAGATTTTTAGAAGGGCTGTAAAAGCTCATGCTTCAGGGCCTAAACCAAATAAATGCAGCTAGGGAGGAAACTTTCCCTTCCCCATAACAGCCTTTTGCAGGGTTTTTGTACGTTCCTCTGAAGCATGTGGGAACGGCCACTATCAAGGCAGGATTCTGGACTAGATGAAACTCAAGTCTGAATTCCTGTGTCATATAATATCTACAAGCCAAATCGATAGAGTAATATTGTGTACATGTATGCATGGAACTCCAAGTAGCAGCTTCGTATCTCCCTGGAGTCTCTTTTGAGACATGCAGTTGAACCTGCCTTGGATATAACTGAACATGTTTCAAGACCTCAGGCACTGGGATACCTGCCAGATGACGACAAATAAGTATATATAATCTCATCTATTTAATCTTTCAGTGGAAACTCTCTGCCCTCTAGATGTATCCCTGTAGGCTATGAACACTGCACATGTTTTACAGAAGACTTACTCCTGTCCAAGTAATAACTGAAAACTCTTCTAACATCTGAACAATGCAAACTAGCTTCTCCCAAAACTGAATGAAGACTGGTGAAAATATAAATTACTTACTACAAATACCTGAAGAGTTGCACAGAACCATCTTATCCTTATGGAACATTCTGGGGATGGATGGAGCACATGGGAGCATGGATCATGCACACGCTTAATACTTGTGATAATAATTAAGAATGCAGCCTTCTAAAAACAACTGTAATGAAATGAGTACAGAAAATGGCAAAGTTAATCAAACCAGAGGTCTATCTAGACCAGAGGTGGGGAACCTCAGGCCCAGGGGCCGGAAGTGACCCCCCCAGTTTGCTTGGATCCGGCCCCCAAGGTTCAAGGACCACCTCCCCCCCAGCATTGGGGAGCCCATGCTGGTGCTCCAGCCCTCTTTCCCCTCCCCCTCCCGGCCCCCGCTGCCCCACCACGGGGCTGGAGAACAAAATCTACTAGGCCCCTCTAGGCTCTGGTGTGTGAGGGGAACGCATCTGGGGAGTGTCTTTCTTCTTCTCAGTCGAGGGGCTACGTCAGTGAGAGGTTTTTTTTGTTTGTTTGTTTCTCTTGTGTGCAGCCCCTGACTGATTTTTCTGTGGATCAGTGGCCCCTGACCCAAGAAAGGCTCCCCACCCCTGATCTAGACCCACATCCTAGCCTCACCGTAGTCAGGGGAGGAAAGCATAACAAATTCTCGAGTGGACATTTGTGGGATAATCCATAATGAGGCAGTAATATTTTTGCAGATAATAAAATTAAGAGGGGAGAATACAGTTAAGAAATGCAGAGGGGACTTAAAATTAATTAACCAGGTAGCAAAATTGCAGATGAAACTCAATGTAGATAGAATACAAGGAAAGAAATAATCTGAACTATTCGCATACCCATTTATGAGTTCTATACTAACTTTAATCAGCCAGAGGAAAAAAACTCCAGGCTGCCATTGTGGACAGCTCAGTTAACACATCTGCTCAATATTGGCAGTCAGAAGAATAATCAGTATTAAAATGTATGAAGATTGTGAACAAAATAGGTCAATAAAGAAATCTATAATGCAGCCTTGCTTGTAATACTATTGTTATGATTACTCCATCTAAAAACAAAAACCAAAAAAACCACAGACACACACACCACCACCAACCCCACACACCCCACACAAACACACACACCACTTCAGAAACAGAAGGGGTCCAGAAACAAGCAAAAGAATTAGAAAAATGAACAGATTTATGGATAAAATAGTCATTAGCATTGCATTTCTGCCCCACAGAGGCCCACCTAGCTATTACCACCACCTACAAAATTAATACATAACACCTCTGTTCTGAAGCAATGAAAATTTAAGCCTAAAAGTACATAACCCTCGTCTCCCTCACCATAAGTATATGTTACTATTACAACTATTATACAGATTACAGACCACACACTGCAAACTTAATTCTGTCCCCTACAGATGCCAATCTTTAATTCAGTTTAGTTCCTTTCACCAATTAAGACAACAAACATCCACAACTATCTTATAAAGGGGATCCATGTAAAAGAGAGGCACAAATCTTATAAAAGGATGCATGCAAAAGAGAGGCACAAGTTATCAGAAGGGGGAGTTCAGTGTTTACAGAAGGAAAAGAAAGGTTGCCTTTATGACTAGTTTGTTGTCTTGTTGCACTTATGGGCCCTCAAATGCCAGGTCCTTCAGAAAAGCCTGCTTCTTAAATGAGACCCAAGGCCCCATCAATCACAAATATAGTCTCATAGTTATAGTGGTGTCACTAAAAAAGTCTATGAACTGCATCCAAAGCATTGTGAAGCCCTTACAGTTCATATTTTGTGACTTAACAGCCATCAACAACTTTAGTCACTGTTTCTCTCACGGCCTCTGCAGAATGGTGCTCTAGCAATGACAGCAGTTTATCTCAAGGTAAGAAGTAGTACTCAATCTGTGTAGTAATGGAGATTTTTTGAGATACATGTCTCTGTGGGAGCTCCACTTTTGGTGTTGTTGCACCCCTATGTTCATAACTGGAGATTTATTGTAGCAGCGCCCGTTTGGATTGCACCTGTGTGGCTGATGTGATGGCCCCCAGAAACATAACCTTCACATAGAGTATAGTAACAAGGTTGTAGCCATGTGCTCAAAAGGAGGCTCAGTGATGATGTGGAGAATTAGGTTGAGGTCCCATGGTGAAGTGGATTCTCCCCATTCCAGACAGGAGTTGAGAGAATCTTTAGGAAGCATTTAGTGATAGGATGTGTGAAAATATAGAATCCATTCTTTTGGTGAAAGGCTGTGATGGCTGACAGGTATATGCAAATTGATTTAATGCAAAGGCTTATTTAAGTTCCAGCAGATAGTCTAACGTAAGAAGTAAAGAGGATGACACAGGTACGCCATATTTCAAATAGTTTCCACTTATGTACATGTGTGTGTCAGGTAGTTGCCCTACAGCTGCTTAATAAAAGGTTTTGAACTTCCATTGAATATGTCATTTTATATCTCAAGAGACATGCAGTACCAGGCTATGAGATGATGTATTTGGGGGATTGAGCCAAAAGCAATCTGATGAAGTTCAACACTGAGAAGTACACAGTTCCCTGCACTTACGATGGAAGAATCCCATGTACTGCTATAGGCTAAGGACTATGGCTAAATGGCAGTTCTACAAAAAAGGACCCGGGGATTACAGTAGATGAGAAACTGGACAGGAGTCAACAGTGTGCTCTTGTTGCCAAGAAGGTGAATGGTATATTGGGTGCAATAGTAGGAGCATTGCCAGCAGATCAAGGCAAGTGATTATCCCCTCTATTTGGCAATGGTGAGGACACAACTGGAGTATTGCGTCCAGTCTGGAGAGAGGTCAACAGAGGGCAACAAAAATTATTAGTGTGCTGGGGCACACAACTTAAGAGAGGAGGCTAAGGGAACTGGGCTTATTTGGCCTGTGGAAGAGAAGAATGAGGGTGATTTGATAGCAGCCTTCAACTGCCTGACCAGCGGGTGGGGAGAGGTTCCAAAGGGGATGGAGAGACGCTATTCTCAGTGGTGACAGATGACAGAACAAGAAGCAATCATCTCAAGTTGCAGTGTGTGTGAGGTCAAAGCTAGATATTAGGAAAGACTATTTCACTATATGGTCCTGCTTGGAACAGGACCATACTAAAATCAGTTACACACACTACCGGCTCTGCAGTATAACTTTTAACTGTGGGAGCCACATAGTGAAGAAACACAGCAAAGCCTTTTATACTGCAAAGCCCACAGCAAAGCCAGGAGTCAGTGTGTAACTGTAAAGGAAACCAATAAACTAATGCTTATCGGTTAACTGTTAAACCGTTACACTTTTACATCCCTACTTGGAGCAAGTGGTTGGACTAGATGACCTCCTGAGGTCTCTTCCAACCCTACTCTTCAATGATTGTAAATGACCACTCTCTCGTAAGGTTCCTGAAACTGCTCGAAATGGTCTGCAGTGTGCAGTGAGGAAGATAACAACTGATTGTCATGTGGTTTATCTGGATTCAAGAATTGTTCTTCAAGCCCTTGGGTGGAGATGGCAGCAGGTGCCCTTGACAGCAAAATGGGTGGTTGAGGTGCCCCAGGTACGGGCAGAGCAGTGGGTACTCCTTTTTGTTGCTGTTGTGGATATGAAGCCCATGGCCGCCAGAATGGCCACTGCAGCTGGAAGGGTATTTTGGGCATCCAAGGTTGGCCATACCAGGCCTGTGTGTAAAGTTTTTAGGGAACCCCATACTTGGTGAGGCCAGTGTAGCAGGAATAGCCACAGGAGATGAAAGCTGTGGTGAGTTTCCAATATTCTCTTCATCATCATGATCCCCACTACAGAACTGTATTGAAAACTGTAGAGGGCTTAGTTGGCTAGTACTGCGTGTGCTGTGGTACCATCAGTGCTAAGGAGAGAAAAGTGTGGTACTAATGAGACAACTTGTTGGCTCTGGTGGAATGGAGGAGCTCAGTACAATGTGCAAGTATGAGTTTATGAGAGCAGGTGTGTGGCTAAAGTGCCTAGAACCAGCAGTAGGTGGCAGCATTAGAGCAGGGATGTTCGGTAGCAATGGTTTGCTTGATGTAGGTGGTGCCAGGGATTGGGATTCACTTTCCTTTTAATGCTGGTAACAGAGCTCGACTGTTCAGGACCTCTGGGTTTCTTGTCACAGTCAGTATCAGAGGTACCTGGGTGTGTCAGCTGTTGGTATGGCCAGCGCAATTGGTAAGGGAGTGTTTTGCTGCTATTGGAGTGCCTTTTCTTGGTTATCTCTGGAGTTGGGGACACGGAGCTCCATTTCTTCACTGCCTTCTTGGGATGTTGTCCAAGCTCTTTACCTCTGAAAGAGGAGCCATTATCTGAAGCAGGAGCTGTCCAGGATGGATTCTCACCTCTGGTTCAGATGCTGGGCCAAGAGATTGCTCCATGGAGGAGAAGCTTTAGCTGTAAATCCCTGGTTTTTCTAGTGTGGACTTTCAAGTTGTAGTAGTGCAAGCATTGTTAGGATATCTCTGGGAGAAGATCAGAAGGAAATATTAATGCAAAAGAAGCCAATGCTGAAGGCTGACACTTATTCTTCAAGGCTGGTTGAGGCTAAGGAGACTAATACTGTGACATCTCCCACACTAACTAATTGGTTTTTTTTTTTTCATATTGTGGAGTAATACTGCACTGGCAGAGATGGCACAGATGTTCACCAGATCCTCTGCTCTCAGAATGGCAACAAAGCCAAAGAGGTTGAGTGTAGTGTTCCCTGTAAGATGAATGCTTAGGCAGCCACCCAGGAGAGATACAAATGCTGCCTAGCTGATTAGCAGAGTGCCCACAGCCAGCAGCATATGTTTCTACTTGTGGCGCACATCTGCACATGTCTCAGTGCACATAAAAAATTTATTCCTCATGTGCATGGAAAAAATTAGAAGGAACATTGGTTGAGTTGAGTCCACATCTGTTATCTTGCAAAGAGAGCTATAAGTCTATGTGGAGGCAGCTTCACTACAGACCTTCCCACCAGCAGAATTGGACTTCCACACGAAGCTGCTCATCACCAATTCACCACACCACCTCAACAAATGCTACTTAGAAATCAAGAGTTCCCTTAGCACTGACTTCACCAGGCAATCAGAACTACTGCTAGCTAACTAGGACTTGGGTCACATCTACACTACAAATGTGCATCAGTATAACTATGTCGCTCAGGAGTGCGAAAATCCTAGTGTAGACAGCACTAAGTCGACGGGGAAGTGCTTCTCTCTTCGACATAGCTATTACCTCTGAGGGAGGTAGATTAAAGTACACTGATGGGAGAAGCTCTCCTGTTGGCAGAACAGCGTCTTCACTGAAGTGCTGAAACTATACTGCTGCAAAAGCAGCGAGGAGTCCTGTGGCACCTTATAGACTAACTGAAGTGTTGGAGCATAAGCTTTCGTGGGCAAAGACCCACTTAGTCGACGAAGTAGGTCTTTGCCCACGAAAGCTTATGCTCCAACACTTCAGTTAGTCTATAAGGTGCCACAGGACTCCTCGCCGCTTTTGCAGATTCAGACTAACACGGCTACCCCTCTGATACTATACTGCTGCAGTGATTTAACACAGATTTGCCCATAGACCCCTCAGAGTCCCTTTTATGTTGATCACCTCAAGGGCTTAGCATTGGACTTGAATAAAGGAATCTTTAAAATTGCCTTGATCAAGAGCTCACGGAGGCACCTCTATTTGGGGTTATATCCCTTACCACCCAGTTCATGCATTGGATTTACTCATCTGTCACCAACATCATAGCATCATATGAGGCACTGATCTTAGCAGTGGACGTGCCAGTTGCTGAGCGCTAACAGGACCAAACTAAGTCCACATCATTAGAAGCAAAGTGTATGTTGTCTAAAATAAAAACAAAATAAAAATGATAAACCACCTACAAACGCTAACAGGGATGCCTATGACATAAAGCAATGGATAGCCCTCCGTTCCAGCTTGCTGCTCTTAAGACTGTAAGAAAGGACCAAAACCTTCCATGTTTCTCCTCCAAAAACCAGGCAACTACAAAGCAGAGAGCTCAGTGCAGTCATTTCTCAAAGGCATTACCCTTTCATTTAAAAAAAAAAAAAAAGTCAGTTGAAAACCTGAAACTAGGGATGTTAAATTGCATTTAATCAGCTAATTGAGTAGTCAATAGAATTTCCATCAACTGCAGCCGATCCCCAAGTTACGAACGGGTTACGGACCAAACACGGGCCATAACTCGAAATGTTCGTAAGTTGGACCCCACCGAGTTACATTGCGACTACGCTGTTCGTAAGTGCGGGTCGCGTTCGTAACTTGGGGACCGCCTTTATGACCGCTTAATGGGAGGTTTGGTTGTAAATGCAAATGGTCGTAAATCGACCATTCGTAACTCGGGGACCGGCTGTACTAAATTAGTTGATAAGGGGGGAACTGCAGAGCCACAGCAGAGGGGGAGGGGAACCGGGTGCGAGCCAGCACAACTGACTCCCAGCTCACGCCCAGTGCCCCTGGCCTCTGCCTCCCCTGTCCCCCCAGCACTAGCTCCTGCTCCCTGCTTGCTGCCTTTCTCTGACAGAGTCAGTAAAAGCCCTGGGGGGTGAGCAGTGATTAGCTGAGTCATTCTTCAACTACCCAATAAGCATATGCTTATCAGGTAATTGACTAGTTGCTTACATCCCTACCTGAAACATGAATCAAATGTAAAAAGATGCAGTAGTGTCTTTTCCAGTTTGCAAACAAATGAAGTCAGTGCCTTTACTGCTGCTCAAGAGTCTAGACAAGAAGCAGCAATGGAATGAAATTAAACTGGCCAGAGTTGTTAACAGCTGTCACAAGAAAACCTAGGTGTTAGTGAGACTGTCAATCACTTGAATTTCATGTTGCTTCTGCAAACTACAGATGATGTGCTAATTATTCACAGGGGAAGACTACCCAAAAATGAGACACAGAATTCCCTGTAGCAGCTAAATATGTATGGCAAGTGGAGAAAACAAGAGAGAAAGCTCCTTGTTCCTTCCAGGAGCCAGGATGGGCAATGTTTGAAGGTGATCAGATATCTAGTAACCTGAGTGATTCGAAAGAGACCCTAGGCAAGAACCAGGAACAGCACACTGAAAAAGCCATTCACAAAAAAAAGGGGGCAGAGATAGGGATGTAAGCGACTAGTTGACTATAGTCAAGAAGCGACTCAACTAGTTGCTTCTCCTCCCTTGCTGCCTCTATCAGAGAGAGATAGCAAGGGGATGGGAACAGAAGTCGGTGTTAGGGGGAACCATCTCCATGAGGGGCAGGGGAGGCAGAGGCACAGCAGGGAAATGGCATGAGCAGGGACTGTTGCAGTCCCTGCTCGTGCTGGTTCCCACTGCGGGCACTTCTGCTTTTGAAATGTATAAGAGTCCTCCGGGGCTCTTGTACATTTCAAAAGCACAAGTGCCACAGGGAGCACAGAATCAAGCAGTCCTTGCTCACCCCGTGCTCTTTGCGGCACCCCACTGCCTCTATGAAAAGCAGCAAAAGGGAGGGGGGGACAGGAGCCGGTGCTGGGGGAGCCAGCTTAAAAGCCGGTTCCCCCCAACACTGTCTCCAGAGTGCTCCTGCGCCTCCACTGCCTCCATCAGAGGCACAGTGGGGGATAGGGAATGTTGCTGCAAAGCAGCCCCTGTCCACAGGGGTCCCAGTGGGGAGCTGGGTCCTACCTGCGGACAGGGGCTGTTGCCACCAAGCAGCCCCTGTTCACGGCCAGCCTTGGCTGTTGTGAACAGGGACTGTTGGACTCAGCGTGAGCTGGGACCGAGCAGTCCCGGCTTGCGCTGATCACTGCATCTCTGTATTTTAAATGTAGTAAGAACCCAACAGCTCTTACTACATTTAAAATGCAGAGCCACAGTGCAGGTGGGTCTGGAGCCGGCATGAGCCAGGACTGCTCAGTCCCAGCTTGCATTAGCTCCTGGAGCTACCCTGCTGTGGTTCTGCAGCACGGTGCTTATCAACTAATCGTATAGTCAATACATATTGTATTGACTATACGATTAGCTAGATAATAGCATTTTAACACCCTGAGGCAGAGAAAGGAGTCAGGGAGTTCACCAGTTATCACTGCTAGACTTCACTGCTCCTAGAAACCATCATCTAATGATCCCCATCTTTCCTATCAACTTAAGCTAGGAGTTTGGAAAATATTTTTCTTTTATCATACTCATAGTTATGACATTAACAAAGTAAAATTATACTCCATATCAACAACTGATTAGGACACTAACTACAAAAGTTAAAATTTCTCAAAAATGAACACCTTGAGGCTAAAAATTACTAAAGTTTCAACCTGATTATGGTAATTTGCTAACCAGTAAGCATCCTTCTCAAGATCAAATCTCACTGAAATAAATACAAAAACAATTCAGAAATACATTTAGAACTGCTTATTTATAACATTCAAACAACATTCAACACGAGAAAATGCATAATTCATAATGAACAATTCAAAATAATAGTTTTAGTTTAAAAACCCAAGTTAATAAAAAAAGTCACTCATCACAGAAATCTTACAAAGACCTAATTTGTTCTACAACACAGCCTTTATCCATAATTAAAAACCTATGTTTATTGCCTCTGATTCAAGACAAACATTTCTGCATGATAGGTTTTTTTTTTTTTAAGTGCTATTATTTTTAGTCTAAAGCTGGAAATAAAACGGAAGCTTTACAGCCAAATGACACAAATGCCTCGCTTAAGCAGAAAAGATTTTTACACTGAAAATGTGTAATTTAGTAATGTCTCAAAAATATTTAAGTCCTATTTGTGTCTCTAGGCTGGAGAGACTGTTTCTGAGAAACCATCATTAACAATATGGGAACACAAATTGAAAACTTATCTGAGTATTCCTTTGAGAAACAGTATATTAACGTTTTAGCATTATGCTTTTAAAATGAAAGGGACAGTGTGTCAAATGCAGCATGCAGAATTGTTCTTTTAACACCATGATTTCACTGGACATTTTACTGCCAGATGGAAGCAATCCACTAACTGCATCCTCATGTAATCTGAAGTGACATACTGGGAAGAGATCTTCTTGTAACCGTCTCATAAGCTTTGAGATGTGAAAAAATGAGGGTACTATGGAGGGGTGGGGACAACTGTAGCTGAAAGCCCTTCCCATGCAGGTGGGTGTGATGAGAAGAATGCATCCCACTGATAGTCTCTACAGAAATACTGGGCTGCAGAAGATGGGCAAGAATAGATGGCAGTCTCCCCCAAGTGAAGTGGACTAATAGTAACCAGCCTGAGGTGCATGAAATGGATGGCAAAGGGATTCAATATGTGGCCATCTGAGACAACAATGTTATCAAACCATATTAGGTCCCAAAATTCTAAGGAAACAGTTTTTGGTTTTTGTATTATTTCCTATTATAGGTCTTTAACTAAGCCAATAAAGAACAGTAGTGTGAAATGCTCTGTGCTTCATCTTGGCTCCAAAGTGGACTGATTAGGCCTGACAAAATGGCTTGCCTTAACTAAAAGCGGGACAATAATTCTTATACTGTCTTATGCAGGATTTCACATTGAGTAATATGCAATCCATTTCCCACAGGCTCAGAAAATTAATAAGCCTATAATATTTAGTTGAATGTTGCCTGACATTTCTCATTATAAGACCCTTGTAGTGGGGCAACTTTTCCACTGTGGCAAGGGAGAGGTTAAAGCCAGGCTAGACAGCGCCTGCTCAAATCCCTCCAGGGTGGCTTAGAGGAAGCCAATCAATCAAAGGGAAGCTTGCTGAGGCAGCCCTGTTTATAAGGGGCTGCTCAGAAGAGCAGAGGGCAGTTGGGTCCTGATCAGCAGCGCTAGAGAGCAATGTGGGTCCAGAAGCAGAGGGTAAAGACAGAAGGGAACAGAGCAACGAAGGGCAAAACACCAGCCAGAAAGCAGTGCACTTCAATGGACTGAACTAATTCCTGATGTGAGCGGCAGGAGGTGCTGCCAACCCCACTACACCCTATTTTTCAACTTTATAGTTGTGAAACTATATGTTTGAAATCTTCCCCAAAAAAATGAAGCCTGAAGCATGTACCGGACATGGATAATTTTAGTAGGGATGTTAGATAATGAGTAATTTAATAATCATGTAACCGCATCAAAGTTTAGCAGTTACACGATTATTCGATAGTCCCCGGGAGTGGGACTGGCAGCCAGTGAACTCCTGGCCTCCTTCTGGGGAGCCCCCTGCCACTCAGTGCTGCTGCCTCTGTATCAGAGACAATATTGAAATGAAGTGCACCATCAGTAAATAAAAAATGTCAGCAGGTAAGCATTTTATAGCAGGAGATGCAATAGCAGCTCTGTGTCCATAATAGGGATGTTAGAAATGGTTTATTTTAGTAATTGTGTAGCTGCAACAATTCAGTGGTTACACAGTTACTAAAATACTCCTCTCCCGGGGGCGGTGCCAGCAGCCAGTGTGCTACAAGCCCCATTCCCAGGGAGCCCCCTGCCACCCTGTGCTGCTGCCTCTGATACAGAGGCAGCAGCTCATGTCCACAGGAGCCCCAAGTTCCCCGTGGACAGAGGCTGTTCCAGCATCCCATGGGGCAGTTTCTCTCTGCAGCAAGCTGCATGGACCGGCAGCAGTACATCAGAGATAGCAGCGCACAGTGGGACTGAGCCAGCCTACCAGTCCAAGTTTTAAATGCAGAGCATAGGGGAGTGGTGTTGGAGTTAACTGGGACCATTAACCAATAAGCAATTGCATGTAGGTTAAACTGTTAGCTGATAAACTGCTAACATCCCTAGTCCATAATCCATTAATAGTAACAATTACTTGTCACTTACAACATATATTTAATAACCTAATTTTAAAGGGGAAGTTAAAATTACAGAAGAGTCAAAGATGAAGGTCCACCAATTTAAGACAGACATACCTTCATCTGCATACTACCTCCATCTCAACAATTGTCAGCTACAAAATAACGGATACTTGCAGCTACTCAAGAATTCTCTAAAACACTCCTCAAATCCTAATGACTTTAGGGTAAGTTGGGATATATTCAGACACTTTTCAAATCAAGCCGTTAGCACTGTATTCTTAAGCACAAGACGTTTGCAGTCAGAAACCTGAAAGAATGAAACCAAGGAAGATCTATATATGAGAGAATGTGTGCACCTGCCCATGTGTCTATCCAGCCATCTGTGAGTCTGTTTGTTCAAGAACTCCCCAAATGATAAGAGCTAGGACCACGACATTTGGTATGCAGCTTCTTCTTATCATAACTTAAAGCAAGGTAAGGATTTGGTTGTGCCAGGATAATGGGATGTGCATGGAATGTGATTGTTTCTTATCAAATGTAAAGGGAGGTCTGATAGTAGGAACAGTTATACTCTAGCATGACCAGAAAGGGGCAGCAAGCACAAGGGACAGTTATGATCACAAGGGGGCCAGCAAGTGCCTCAGCCCCAGGGAGCAGTCACTGGCTAGGCAGCGTAGTCCCTGCTGCCTCGGGCCAGCCCTGGGGATACAGCCAGTTGCCACCCAGACCCCTGCATTGAGCCTGCAGGCCCCTCCCCATCTCCCAACCCCATGCCCTGAGCGCCTTACCCCTGTTCCATAGAATCTTCCATACTCTAAGAATATGAATATAGCAGTAGGGATATATTACAGACCATCTGACTAGGGTGATGGTAGTGATGATATGTTAAGGGAGATTATAGTGGCTATAAAAATACAAAACTCAAAAAAGAAGGATTTCAACTATCCTAAAACTGAGTGGGTACATGCCACCTCAGGACAGGATGCAGAGATAAAGTGTCTCGATACCTTATAGGACTGCTTCTTGGAGCAGCTGGTTCTGGAACTCATAAGAGGAGAGAGAGTTCTTGATTTAGTCCTAAATGGACCACAGGATCTTGTCCAAGAGGTGAATATAGCTGGATTGCTTGGAAATAGTGATCATAATATAATTAAATTTAACATCCCTGTGATGGGAAAAACACCACAGAAGCCCATCACTATGGCATTTGATTCCAGAAAAGGGAACTATACAAAAATAAGGAGGTTAAACAGAAATTAAAAGGTACAGTGCCAAAAGTAAAATCCCTGAAAGATGCATGGAAACTTTTCAAAGACTCCATAATAGAGGCTCAACTTCAATGTATACCCCTAAATTAAAAGACACAGTAAGAAAAGCCAAAGTGGCACTTTTGGGGTTAACAACCAAGTAAAAAAAGCCATGCAAGATAAAAAGTCATCATTTAAAAAGTGGAAATTAAATCCTAGTGAGGAAAATAGAAAGGAGCATGAACTCTATAAAATGACGAGTAAAAATATAATCAGGAAAGCAAAAAAGGAATTTGAAGAACAGCTAGCCAAAAACTTGAAAAGTAATAGCAAAGTTGTTTTGAGTACATCAGAAGCAGGAAGCCTACTAAACAACCAGCAGGCCACTGGACAACCGAGATGCTAAAGGAGCACTCAAAGACGATAAGGTAATTGTGGAAAAACTAAATGAATTTTTTGCACTGGTCTTCACAGCTGAGGATGTGAGCAAGATTCCCAAACCTGAGCCATTCTTTCTAGGTGACAAATCTGAGGAATTTTTCCAGACTGAGGTGTCACTAGAGGAGATTTTGGTATAAACTACATAGTAGCAATCACTAGGACCAGATGGCATTCACCCAAGCTCTAAAAAAAACTCAAACGTGAAATTGCAGAACTACTAACTGTGGTTTGTAATCTATCCTTTAAATCAGCTTCCGTACCTAATGACTGGAAAATAGCTAATGTGATGAGAATATTTAAAAAGGCCTCCAGAGGTGATCCTGGCAATTACAGGCCACTAAGCACTGGGTAAATTAGTTGAAACTATAGGTAAGACTAGAATTGTCAGACACAAACATAATTTCTTATGAAAGAATCAACATGGTTTCTGTGAAGGGAAATCGTGCCTCACTAATCTATTAGAATTCTTTGAGGGGGAGCCAGTGGATATAGTGTACTTAGATTTCCAGAAAGCCTTTGTCAAGGTCCTTCACCAATGGCTCTTAAGCAAGGTAAGCTGTCATGGGATAAGAGGGAAGGGTCCACTCATGGACTGGTAATTGGTTAAAAGACAGTAAACGCAGGGTAGGAATAAATGATCAGTTTTCAGAAAAGAGAGAGGAAATTAGCGGCGTCCCACAGGGGTCTGTACTGGAATCAGTCTTATTCAACATATTCATAAATGATCTAGAGAAAGGGGTAAACAGTGAGGTGGCAAAATTTGCAGAGGATACTAAACTGCTCAAGATCATTAAGTCCAAAGCAGACCATGAAGAAATTCAAAAGAATCTCATAAAACTAGGTGACTGGGCAACAAAATGGCAGATGAATTTTAATGGTGATAAATGCTTTCTAATGTGCATTACTTTCCAATCTCAACTATATATATAAAAACTATGGAGACTAAATTATCCGTTACCACTTGAGAGAGATCTAGGAGTCATTGTGGATAGTTCTCTGAAAACATCCACTCAATGCGCAGCAGCAGTCAAAAAAGCAAACAGAATATGAGGAATCACTTAAAAAGGGATAGAAAATAAGACAGAGAATATCTTATTGCCTCTATGTAAATTCATGGTACGCCCACATCTTGAATACTGCATGCAGATGTGGTCACCTCATCTCAAAAAAGATATCTTGGCATTGGAAAAAGCTCAGAAAATGGCAATAAAAATATTAAGGGGTTGGAACAGCTGCATTAGGAGGAGAGATTAAAAAGACTGGGACTTAGCTTAGAAAAGAGATGACTAAGAGGGGATATAATAGAGGTCTATAAAATCATGGCTGATGGAGAAAGAAAAAATTATTTACTTGCTCCCATAACACAAGAACTAAGGCCCACCAAATGAAATTAATAGGTAGCAGGCTTAAAAACAAAAAGGAAGTATTTCTTCAAACACATAGTCAACCTGTGGAACTCCCTGCCAGATGATGTTGTGAAGAGCAGGACTTCAACAGGTTTCAAAAGAGAGCTAGATAAATTCATGGAGGACAGATCCATCAATGGCTATTAGCCAGGATGGGCAGGAAATGGTTTCCCTAGTCTCTGTTTGTCAGAAGCTGGCAATGGGCAAAAGGGGAGGAATCACTTGATGATTACCTGTTCTGTTCATTCCCCTGGGGCACCTGGCATTGGCCATTATTGAAAGACAGGATACCGGGCAAGGTGGACCTTTGGTCTGACCCTGTATGGCTGTTCTATTGTTCTGACTCCTGCGCCTCTCCGCCCCCGACCCTGAGTCCTTCACTCCCCCACATCGCAACCTCTCCCCACCCCCAACCCTGACTCCTCTACCCCCACAACCCAACTTCCTGCCCCGAATCCCTCCACATCTCTAAGCCCTTACCCAGAAGGACCTAAACATCGCTGGATAAATCTAGTATGTTCATAAAAAACAGAGGGGGGAATGTAACAGAAGAGGAAGAAGAGGGGGAAACACTATTGGTTAGATTACCTCAGCATTACCTTAAGTGCTAGATGCCCCCCTTCTCCTCCAATGATTTACAAAAGATTAGCTGGGATATTTGGAAGACAGGTAAGCCTTTAACCATACCTGACACAGTTGGAAAGGGGAGAGGATATTATGTGTGGGAGTTGTTTAATTTTTCTGGAGAGAGGTTCATCTTTTAAAACACAGTTTGGAAAACACTAGATTGTTTGGAGCAGCTTGGCTGATTGAATATTTCAGTTCCTGCTCTTTTCTAATATGTGCCAACATATGAGAGGAGAGGTAAAACATATGATGCACAGTCATATGTTGCAAATAATTTAAAAAGTAAAGCCATAATAAAGAGGATTTGCATACACCACACAACCAGCTCCTTCCATGGGAAACACCTGGAAATTTCTTTTAGACTCTCCATACAACTGGGTTGCTTTCTGATAGAAAGATATTCCTAGCATGCCATTCTGGGGGGTATCCCTTAATATTCAGAAGGTATAACTGCAGCTCTGAAGCAGCCTTTTTGGAACTACCTGTTTGTTTCATCTCACTTTCTTCCAGCTGGTAAGTAATTTTGAAGAAATAACTTTTTGAGAATGTGCTACTTAGAAAAAAAATATTTTTCTTCAAAATGGTCCCAGTCATACTGTCAATTGACTTCAATAGTTTCCCCTCCTCCCCAATCATAACTAATGGAATGATCAGGTCCCTTAATTAAAAAATTCCTATCAAAACATAATAATTTGATTCTTAAACAGAAGCACCATTCACTTGAACCTTCAGGCTCAGTCTTGTCCTGAACACTGCATGTGTACTAGGATGTTTTTATAAGAGGGTAAAGTACAGAGGAAAGGACAGACAATCAAGATAGCTGGCACACCAAATCTCCAGGGAAATATGTTCTCTTGACTAATTGCCATAGTGAAGTCCCCAGCCATCTATTGCACAAGCTCCTATTTGCAGCATTCCCTAACTGGGATGCAGGCTGCTTCAAGAATCATCTGCACACACCCTACTGCACTCTTCCCTCATAGCCTGGGGTCTGAAAACCAGAATGTTACCTGTTTTCTAGAAGCAATTTAATTCTCACTTCCAATGTTGCTTGTCTCAGCAGATCATTCTAATTCAAACACAATGTTTCCCCCCAGAAAATTTTTTGTTCAGTATCCTGTACTGGTGGCAGATTGGAGGAATAATGGTTTGGCTGTTTGTTGCTCGGGGACAGTTGATTAATTCTTTTTTTTTTTAAATATTTGGTTGCTTCCGTAACTGTCAAGCACTGAAATTACTACACAAATATGGTAAGTTCTTTATTTTATTACCAATTTTTTTCTTCCCCACTCCCTGCTTGTCAAATATCTTGTGTCTCAATCCCAAGAATGCTCATACCACCATCTACATGTTGTTAGTCTTAACGGTGCGGCTAGACTATTCATTGTTTTTAAAGTTTTTCCAGTTACAGACTAACTCAGCTATCCCTCTGAAGCTTTTTAATTACATTAATGTGATCCCTTGTATGTTTTTGTACAGCACAATGGATCCCGATGAGAGCCTGCAGGCACTACCACATTACAAATAAAGGATTCAAGTCATAAAGCAATGGAGAAAAGGTGTATCCGTATTTACTACACCTAGTAATGTGGTATCTGAATATCATTTACACTGGAGAACAACATACAAGGCTATTTAGTCCAAAAAAGATGCCCCCTTCTAATTAAGAAAACTGACATTTTAAAAATGTTATTCAATTAGTCTTTTGAGAGTAAACAATTAAGTAAGTTATTTTTCCTAATTTTAGTGGGAATTTCCATATGAAAATCTAACAGGGATCACCATACACTGTCTAGCTATCTGTATGTTGTTTCTGATTACCCTTCACAGTAAATTGGGTGGAATGCTAACTCGGTGAGTTCCCAACAGTTAGAAATTGGCATAACAATTCTTTGGCCCTTATAAGAAATAGCAGTAAAAAAGTTGAGACAGCGAGTAAATAAAATAAGAATACATAATACCTCAGGGTACAAATACTGAAGCATACACAAGATTAAAAATTAACACTGATATTGAGACACTGCACACTTCTCAGCCATGATGTGCACAAAGTGACATAGGCAGCCCACAAGAAAGAAAGGCAACTGTTGCTCTTGAATTAATGCTGCAACACCCCTGTGCAAGTTTATCATGACACAAATATTGTCACTTCCAAAAGCCAAACAGCTCGACCATGGGATTTTCCTGGCCTCTATATCTGAATTCAGAAAATGAAAAATATTACCTCTAATGGCAATATGGACATGCTGGAACCTACAGAAGCCAGGTTATCACTAACATTGTCATCAAAAAGTCAACCCATGATTGGGAACAACTTGCTGGTGTCTGCTTCACTGCTGCGGTCAATAGCTAGACTAAACGGTGAAGACATTCTGCTAAATGGTTTAGAATAGTTTACCATCTCTTTGCTAAAGGCTGTCATTTTCGTGTATGGACACATCGTCTGGAAATTTTCAAATCAGGAAATGCAGTTTTCAGCAATTCTGAGATGTGATTGCTTATGTCTGATGATGAATCCTTTTACCATTGGTCTGGTCAGGCCTGCTAATAGGGGCAGGGATGGGAACAAAGGGGGAAGCTGTCCTTGGGCCCAGAGATTCAGAGCACTGAGCAGTGCACTCTGGGCAGTGCTGAAGAGTTAGTGAGGGGGCAGCTAGCCACACCTTCCCCCGTTCTGCCCAATGTCCCCCCAACTTGCCCAGGGGCCTGGCAAGTCTGTCACCTGCCCTGATTCTACAATAGATTACACTATTGTAAACTTTCATGGTGAAGAACGGCTTTATATGTGCACGCTGCTAGATGATGTTTTTGCAGTCTAAACATGCTTTTTCAAGCTGATGTGAATTTTTGCATTTTTATAACCACCATGCACAACAGATTTGTCTGAGACAAAGCTAACAGTACACATGATCGCTGCCCTTTCTTAACGGCTTAATCACTATTAGACTGTTTAGTTCATTTTTTAACTTCTCAAATCCTTTTGAGTGCTGGGGTTTTTTTGGGGGACACGCATATTTGAATCATTGTCGTCACCTGCACTAGTCATTCCAATAAACAGCGATGTTTACATTTTGGAGCAAGTAGGGTATAAAAACAAGATCATGCCTACTTGCCCCCATGGATGCAATCTCATCACAGATGCAATCAGAATTTTCTCCATTGCACCCTTTCTCTAAACAGGGTAAAAGGGAAGATTGGCCCCAGGAAAGCTGCCTTGCTATGCCAGCTCTGGAGGTTATGGAATCTCCAGTTAGGTTTTTAGTACAAGGTTAGAAACAACTCTCAGAGATGGTCTAGTTATTACTTGTGAAGCGGAGAGTGCAGGGGTCTGGACTAGATGACATACTGAAATTTCTTATATTTCTACAATTCTATAAATTCTGAGGGAGCATGGGAGGCATTTATGTATATGCCCCCCATCTGTCCTAAGACCTAGTCCCCTGCATTGAACTCTTAACCCAAAACAGAAAGAAGGGGCAGATCAGTCCCAGGAAATCTACCCTGTTATGCTGCCTAGGATGTTTAATTACCCAGGCCCACATCTGCTTTCCAGGATGATCCTCTTCTTCTTCCTCCGAGATCCCATTTCGTCTCTCCTCTGCCTCCTGCCCCTCTAGCTGCTCCTCCCCCACAGAAAGGTCTGATAATAGGCAAACCACAACAATTCTGAATGGAGTCTGAGGTGTGGGATTTGCCACTCAAGACACAGGTCATGGTAGCTTGGATTGCAGGCAGGTGGTAACTAGGGGCTGCGTTCAGGCAGGGAGGTACCCCATGGTGCAGAGAAGAGGCAGCTTGGGGCTGTGTGCGGGCAGGAGGTAGCTCAGGGTCTAGGAGGGGGTAGCCAGGGACTATGTGCAGGCTGGGGAGTACCTACCTCAGGATGCAGAGAGTAGGCAGGGAAGGGTTGTGTGCAGGCCGGGTGATTACTCAGGGTGCACAGTAGGTTCCATACACAGGCAGGGAGGGTTCCTCAGGACGCAGGGAAGGGGTAGCTAGGGGTCACGTGCCAGGAGTTCTCCCCTCTGGTCACTTCTCCACAAAGGCGCCACAAAGGCTCTGTTGGCAACAGAGCAGGATGCCCCAGCCTGGCCAGCTCTTACTATCAAGTAATTGAGTAATCAATAAAAAAAACCTGGTTGGTTACCCATTAGGAAAACCACCACATTTTAACATGCTTAGTCTATTCCCAGTCTGTTCAGCCCATAATTCTCGTGGCATTAACCCACTTGTTAAATTTTCAAACAAGAACAGAGGGACATGGTATGCCAGCAGACTGCAACAAAACCAGCTATACGGCCCTACAAAATTCTGTAAGCATAAGCTTATCAGGTAGTTGAGTGGACTACCTGACTATTCACTCCCCCACCTTGCTGTCTCTGTATGAGAGGCTGCAAGGGCAGGGGAGAAACAGGAGCCAGTGCTAGGGGGAGCCAGCTATCAGAGGCAGCGGGGGGAGGCTGCTCCAGCAGCAGCTCCTGTCCAAGGCCAACCAGCATGAGCTGGGATCAAGCAGTCTTGGCTCGTGCGGGTCCAGGACAGCTGCACTTCTGCATTCTAAATGTAGTAAGAGCTTCCGGGCTCTTACTACATTTTAAATGTAGTGGCGCAGGGGTCCCGGAGCATACCTCTCAAATTGTATGGACTATACAATTAGCAAAATACCCGTTCCTTAACATCTTTAAACATTACTGCATAGTCTTTAGCACTATTTACACACCCTTATCTTTTACTTAACAGTCCTATGATTGGTAGCATTGTACAGCTAAGCAGAGCAGAAAATCAAGATCCTAATGTTTTCTTTTGAGAAGAGGAGGATGAAATGATTATATTGTCTATCTCAACAGGGAAAAAGAGAAATAAAATGAGAAGCAAACTCACACGGAAAAAAATATGCATTCAACCCAAAGGGAATAATGAAAAAAAATGGAAATGGCAAGTAACATGATATAGATTATTCTCTGAGAAATAAATGGAAATGTATTAAATTTTTCAGTTAAACATTGAAGACTTTGTAAAATAAAAATTAAAAATCAATGCATTAAGTTTTGAAGGGCAGTTTAGGCCCAGACAAAGTTGGACAGTTTTACCCCATTTTATTATTTTCCTTGTGTAGTATATTAAAGGTATGAATGCAACAGTCAAGGAGGAAAAGTTAATAGGTGTTGGAATAAAGCATGTAAGACTTAAATGAATTTTTTTTTCAGGTTGAAAATAAACTACTTTTATCTCAAAAGGAATTAAGTATTTTAGTAAGCAATATATGTCAAGTTAATCCTTTGTGTAGTTCTGGTTTCTGTGAAGTTACAATAGAGTTGAGTTGGCTCTATGTGCTCTTCTCAGACCTTTTAGCAATAGCACATCACTGTGGATAATCTGACAGAACACCATTAAAGCAGCATGAAAACTTCCAAGTTTAATCACAGGGGAATTCTGTGCAACTGCACAATGCAGAATTGGCATGGAAATTAACGGTTTTTTCCCCACAGAATTTCTTCCCCTCCCCTTGAACGGGCTGCAGAGCTCCTGACCATCACTAGGGGGCACTGGAGCCAGCAGAGCTGAGCTCTCAGACACTACAAGGGAAAAGAGGATGGAGGGTTTTGGGCAGCTGAAACACCCTCAAGGAGGCTGCATGAAACAACCTCTGTATAAGCCTGGGACCCAGCATCAGGCTGTTTCTCCTTCTGGATCCCTGGGATTTGCGGGAAGGGGGTGCACATGAGCTATTTGCGGGTGAGGGGAAGAAGATGCAAGTGTCTAGGCTGAGGGGCACCCCACAGCTGGGTTCTGAATGGTGGTGGGTAGGAGGTGCATGTAAGTGTCTGAGCTCAAGGGGGTCCCCTGTAGCTGGGACTTGTGGGGGTGGGGAGGGGCTGAGGGTGTCTGGCCCACCTGCTGGGCTCATGGAGGGGCAGAAGAGGCCAGAGAAACATGAAGTGAGCTGTTGAGAGTTATGGAAACTCCTACTACTCCTAGAGGAATTTTTGGGGTCTGCATTGCTGGTAGGTATTTTGGAATAAATTACCAAAATAATTGAAACTGGAATGGTTATATAGTGTTATTTTGAAAAATAAAATATGCAGAATTTTAAATTACCAAATGAACATTTCTCAGTCTACCATTAACTGTTAGATGATAATTTAGAATGAAAGCCGTTCTTGCTAAGTTCCTTCAATAGACTTTGCAATCTAAATTAATGTAGGTACATGCAAATGTTCTTGTATTAAAACATTTAACAACTGGCAGTTTCTAGTTTTTGATGTTTAAAGGGGCAGTCATCTTAAAGTTACACCAACCTCAATTTTTTAATTTACCGTTGTTACAAATAACATTTAAAATCCCTGAAATCAAAAGATAAGAAAAATTTTATACTTTATGCATTTTTCAAAACGTTGTGCATATTCTGTTTCCATTTCCTATAATGTTTTTGACTGTCTTTTATACAGCAACAGAAGCCAAACTTTTATAAAAATTAAGAGGAGGAATATGTGATTGTAAGAAAAAAAGGAAAATAAACTAAGGAGCAGGATCAGTAAAACTGCTACTTCAGATAAGCTCAAACTAATATTTCTGGAAAACATCTAATATGTATTTGGTTTCATGACTATAACTCATCTAAACTAAAACAAACACTTCACTGCTCACCCGAGAGAGTGTATAAGCAGTGGATGGCATCTGATCATCTACCAGCAGAATGATACTATTTAGACATTTAGCTTTTAAAAATATTGGTTTTATAATAATTTTGTTTGCTATATCCAGAATGCCTTAATGTAGGCCAAACTACCCTGAGCTATAAATTTCATACGACTCCTGGAATACTGTTAAATTGGCCCTGCCTACTCATTGGAGCCCATTGAGACCTTATAACACAATTCTATCCCCATACATTTAAAATGTTAGAGGTGTATTTTTGTAATAACTTGAAAGCACTCAGACAACTGCCTCAGTTTAAAAACATTCCACACAGAATGATGCATGGTTTAACAGATTAGCACATTAGACTTAAAAGCATAATCTTTGATGTGGCTATTTTAAGTAGTTTTAGCAAAATTATAAAATATTTATCCTGTTTTCCAATAAACATAACTTTTGATCTGCTAAATCAGTCTTGCTACATGAAATAATCAGAGAGGGAGGACAATGTAATTAAATTCATTTGGGGGAAATAAGACATTAGCACAGTGCTCTATAAACTAAAAATGATGCAATCACAGAACAACATTCCAACAAAGGCAAATGCACGGAATACAGTAATTTTGACAAACAAGAGTTTTTATTCTATGCCTAATCCACAGTATTGTGCAATCAATTCTACAACTACTCAATACATATATTAAAATGTTTAGAAAAAACCTCAACTCAAAAGAATGTATAGTGTATTTCTATTTGTTAAGTGTTTATCACTTTAATAATGTCACTCAATGTTTACTTTTAATTCTGAAATTTGAAAAAAAAATCTAGAAAGATTTCAAACACCAATATTAAACTTCTTGAGTGTTCTTAAGATACAGCATTTATACATGGGTAGGCAGGATTGTGGTAGCAATATGAAGCTTCAGAGTTCAGCAAGTACTTTTAATTAATTTACTCTTTTTTAAATATATCTCTAAAATTGTTTTATTTGCTAGTGGAATTATGCTGTTTTGGTCTAATGGTGATGGTTTTCCTACTAAAAATTCATACTACTTATTTACAGACAATCAAATTCCTAATATCTCTTCCCCATCCATCACTGCTACCCTCAAATCACACCTGGCATTATAGCAAAGCTGCTTAATGCAAATGGCTGCAGCTGACCCAAGTTCTCTGTGATAAAAAGATGCCAGTAATTTGACCTATCCTAATGTACAGAATAGAGAGAGATGGACAGCCCCAAGAAATGAAATCAGTATGCCCTGCACCACAGAAATGAAGACACTGAAATGGTTGGACACTCCAACATAGAAAACAAAATGAGACTGTGACGGGTCTACTACAACTCACCCCAACTGAGGATAAGTTGAAGGCAGCTAGGCTACATTAGTAAGGACATACCCAGTTGAGACCCCTGAAAGTTATATTGTTGAGATAACCTTTACAACAATCGTGGACAGAAGACAACCAAGGAGGAGAAGGATGACTCAGCACATGGACTGGAGATCAGAAGACAAAGGACAGGTCTACACTATGGGGGAAGGTTGGCTTAAGGTACGCAAATTCCAGCTACATAAATAAGGAATTGACGTACCCTAAGCTGAGCTAGGCGCTGTTCTCGCTGCGGGAGGTCGACAGGAGAAATGTTCCCGTCAACTTCTCGCAAGGAGTAACGGTGTTGACAGGAGCACCCTCAGCATTCAATTTAGCGTGTCCCCACTAAACCCATTAAATCAAATGCCAGAATATCGATCACTGCAGCATCAATCCTCTGGGCAATGTACACATTCCCTAATTTGCATAGTGGCCAGGCATACAATCATGTGTTTTGGAATAAAGCTACAAAAGTCACCAATCCTGAACAGGGAAGTGACAAGAAAGAAGAGTTCCTTGCCCATCCTGTGGAAAGTCATATTCTCTTAAATTATGGGACAAATTGCTTTGTTAGCTTCTTGGAAACACGATACCTGTGTTCCTTGATTTGCCTGACACTTAGGTTCCCAACAGAGTCTGAAGTACTGGTATTGATCAATAAAGCTCTAAATGACTTGGTTCTTACCTACATGAGACATGACTTCTCTTTTGATGCCAGCCATCAGAAAATACTCAAACTAAAGTCCCTGTGATATAAAGAGAAGGGGAACTGTCATGAGTGTGCTCTCTGTCAGCTGCTCACCATTTTTAAACTAGTCTTTGGACTGAAACAATATGAAACTGTTGTGCAATGACTACCAATTTACTTATAATTTGGGAATGAAAAGGGGAGAGGGCTTGCAATGTAGGGGAATGGGAATACTGGTTGGATTCAACTGTGGTTGGCAATTTTTTGGCTTGCAATGTAGAACAGCTGCTGGTTTTACTGCTTGAAGGCATGAAAAGAAACGAATGTTTTTTGTCTAAAAGTTCTGTAGATCAGACCAAGTATTATTCTTGCCACTGCCCATAAAAGCACCTTGTGAGCAGTCACATGAAACAAACTGCTTAAACTACTAACAAGCCTATCAAAAGCAGAAAAACATAAGAAATAGACTTGCATCAAAAAGCAGCAACCTTTGTTCCCTAGACAAAAGGGCAGGAGAACTGGGTAAAGAATTAGACACTGCCATACACTACATGGCCACATGGAGCAGAGTATGTATATATTTTGTCCTCTGTCTTTTCTATCTAAAATATTTGAGTTGATACGAAGTCACAGCATGCATTAACAAATACACAACACATTAAAACTTTAAGAAAGCTGCTAATATCTTTTTTTCTTCAGTTTCTTTAATTTCTTGCAAAAACCTCAGCTTCAGAAAGCCTGGCTATACATGCACTGAGAAGTCACTTTATACAACTAAAGTGTCGTTAAAGCTTGGTTTTGGAGGGTTTTTGTTTGGGAGGGAGGGTTGGTCAGCTGAAGTTGGTGGTCACCTATTTACCATGTGTTGGGAGGGAAGAATTCACAAGTCAGCTAAGCCCAATATTCTACAAATCATATTTCCCACAATTGTCATGAAAGCTGAATATAATTTAAAGTGTAAGCACTACTTAAGGAGCTAGTTTTAGAGTATTCCACTCCTATTCAAAGAGATGACTAATTTTCTCTATTAAAAACTATAAAATAAAGTTATCAATCCTTTTGCTAAAAGGACAGTTTGATAGAAATGATTATTTCATTATATTCAAGCATAGTTTAACAACAGTCTTAACATGAAACTCTGGGCATTAGAGAAGCCTCTATTAATTCAGAGAATAAAGAGATTTATCACTAAAACAGGTTATCGAACATATAGTTAATTCCTGCAGAAGATATGTACATTGGAAGAAAGCTGAATACTATATATTCTACATCAAGAAAGAAGTGTCCATCTGCTTGTCACTTGCCCCTAAGAGGAACAAAGAACACAATCCTGCAGTCATTACTGAGACAGAACTCTTAGTAACATCAACTTGCCCAAGCAGAGTTTGTGGACTTTGACCCAAGCTAACTGAATATATTGAGAGCTTCATGGTTGTAACAGAGTGAATGAAGTAGTAAAAAATTGCTGGGCCTCATTTTTTCCAAAATGTCTATCCCTACCAGATTAAATCGCTAGAGAGCCCCACCCACCAAGTGTCATGAAAATATACAACCTATTTTAATATCCAAGATTTTAAAAACACCCATGAAAATTTCTTAAAATTTTCTTAAAAATAGAATATTCATGCATATCCCAAACAACCCCTACTTCTTTTGCAAACAACTGAACTACTAAACTCTTCAGTTAAAGATTACTCAAAAATCCAGTTCCCTTTCAGCATACACATTTTCAGCTAGATAAAAAGAAAATCGAGTTAGATTTACATGAACACACTGACTTTTAGTGCCATCTGTACCTTTTCATTATCCAATCTTGCTCTCTTAAATATTCTAGAGTGGCCCACAGTTTTCAAAGTAAGAAAAATGGATTATATTTCAAGGAAATGAGTGACCAAACAAATGATACTTACCAAAGCAATGTATTTCACAGAGCATTTTTTTTTTAAATACAATCTATTTTTCTGTTTGCTTTCTACAGCAGTTGGTAGAAATGTTCAAGTATTTCCTATGGGAAATGATACTACATCATATATCTATTTGCTTGCAAGGAATACTCTAAGTCTGCAATAATTCACATCTCTTTCTCAAAGGCTAGTATCAACATTCATCTAGTTTGGGCTTGCTCCCATCACCCAAATACCAACGGTTGCTAGTCTTCCATTTTATCTTACAATCCAGTTTCTATATTTGTAATTCTATTAACATAAGTGATGTCATGCGTAAGAAGAAACTAATTGTGAGAGAATGAAAGTCAAGACCACTTTTCACTTTGATTTAAGGACCAAAGAGAAACATACATGAATGTACTACACAAAGCAACACATCTTTAAAAATTACTGTAAGGAAACAATTACACCTGAAAAGCATAAAGAAAGGAAGAAAAATACTAGATGATTATTTTATATGAACTCTTTATAGCAGTTTCTACATTCATGAACTTTACATCCATAAAGAACAAGCTGAATAACTGGAATTAACATACTATGCTTATCAATAACTTTTAAAATAACAAATCATGCAGTTTTATCACTTAAGAATAACTTTCCTCCCAAATTCATTGTATTGGTATGCTTATATTTAAACTTCATTTAAAACACTATGTAATCATATCATGCTTTCCTACGGGCAACAGCATTTGTATTACTCTATTTGAACATGAAAAGTAGCCCATAATATATTTTCTGTTGGGCTTAATTATAATGCTTTAATCTACATATAATCCTAGGATTAAAACACTAAAGAAAATTACATCAAGTCACTAAGAAAAATCCACCAGATTCAAATTAAACTGACGCCTATTGCCATCAACTGTGTTTAAGCTGTTCTTTTTAAACTCCATGATTCACGGTTTCTTAAAGTCTCCTGGATAACAAATTAAATCTGCATTAACTACAATATCTTACAGTGAACAAAATCAGCTTTGACAATATCTGTATTTGGCTTTCAGACAAAGTGACTAAATTTTAAGCACTTTTTCCATTTATTTTGTTCTCATTTGGTTTAACATTCATTTTATTTAAAATACTATTATCCATTTCCTCCAAAAAGTAACTGATAATATTCAGTAAGTAGCAGATATGAACCCCTTTATAGCATACCATTTGACTAAACACACAAGAATATCTGCAAGCTGTAGAGGTTAATTTTTTTCAATTTTAGAAAGAGTATGTAAGTGTAAATTCATACTTACAAGTGATGAATAATGTGATCGCTAGAGATTATGCAATTTTATTAAATGTACAATTAATATCACTTTAGGAATTATTTATATTAAGAGTTTTAAGAAATAATATCTTACATATATTTTATTACTAAATGTACAGTCTTGAAGTTTAATAAGCTTCCAGAATTCCTTTACTTTCTGGTTTAGAATTTTTTCCTTTTTTAAAGGCCCTTTTCAAAGGTTTATCTTGGTAGTATGGATAGTTTTCTATATTACACAACTCAGAAACTGCATCATCCTCCCTAACAGATCAGAAAAGTCTAATTTTTAAAGAAACTGGTAACAGTCATGATGAATACATATGCAACACTAAGCACTTGCTTAGTAGTAGTAGTACAGTAAAATCTGACTAATTTGCATACAAGAAATGCTCTTTGCATTTCTCAAAGGCTTAACAGCATGTTGTTGTAGTGGTCTCATTAATTTAGATGAGTACTTTCTCAAAATATGATACAGAACATTTACTAGTAAGTTTGTCAAGTATACACCTGTCAAATCAACAAACAAGATAGGTTTTGATACATTATCCTTGCTTTTTGTTTGCCTACTTGATGATTTACACAATTCAGTAATTGGGAGTGGGATCCCTAGTCAACGTAGTATGCAAGATTATAATATACAACTTATTAAATTAAAAAAATCTCAAGTTTGACAGTTTAAAATATTACATTTGACCCTACATCTAAAGACATCAGACTATTTATGTTCTATATGCAGAGTAGAACTTTCCAGTAAATGGTCTGATAGTAGTGTGTGTGATAGTAAAGATGTGAAAAGACATTTACTGAAAATTTTAGGTCACTATCAGTATGAAACAATACAAGATAACCTATCTTTTACAGAAACATGCAATTATTTTTAGTAACCCTAACTTTACTCCAAGTAAATATGACATAATTCCCATTAAACAATTTCTAAACTGATTTCTAGGGGTCGTCTCCTCAGAGAGGCATTTGATATCTAAAGTGCAAAAAAAGATTATAACAATTCAATGTACTGTAACACTTTTTGTATTTTTCAAGTATTTCTACATATGTAATTTTTCATTTCTTTTTATGGTCATAGTAGAATTTGCTTTTCTGGTTCCCATTTAAATGCCTACAATTCAATTAAGTTATTTACTTAATCGTTTTGAATTACTGTTCTCTGCATTATTGCCTTCCCTTGAATACTATCACTTGTTTTACTTATTTTAGTATGACTGACAACTCGTCTCTTTTTTAAAAAAAGAGAAAAACCATGAACATTAGACCATACTCTACCCTCATTTATACCTATGCAATTTCACTGACATCAGTAGGGCTTGATAAGTGCATCTGAGAACAAAATGTCTATTTACTTTTTATTAAAAAGTATTTGACAAAATGTATTCAGATTCTAAACAGATAAGTGCATTTTAAAGCTCAAAAAAGATATTAGGAAAGTTTACACAACAAGTTAATTTACCCTGTTAACATAAGTATAATTGCATAAGCTCTCTCACTTCTCAAATGTTCAAGTATATGCACTCACATCCTATGTAGTCATCTCAGATTCCCCTCACTCACTGTGGGCAGTTTTAATACTGGTCCTGCAGTTACTCTGTTTACAGGATATCCAGGGACCATTTAAATATTAAAAATTTTAATATATTCTGTGAGAATGCCCCATCTTTGTAACTAGTATCATGTCATGATTTTTAAAAAATATTGCAGTATGTCTTGTCAACTTTTTAAAAATAAGAACTTGCACATGAAGTTTTAGCTAATATGTCCTAAAAAGATGAGACTGATAGGTGTACCCTTTGAGGGTAAAAGGAGGGAAAGAATCTAATACTTGAAAATAGAATTTAAGATGGCATTTTTATGATTAAGGCTATTACTCATAATTAGACTCTCATAGCAGAATATTTCTAATTGTTGTAAAATGAAGCAATCAGAATTCTTTTCACATTTGTTATGTTTCATGTTCTGAGGACAACTGTTCTGAGGACAACATTTAAAATCCATTACTAATTGCAATCTATTCAAATGTAAATAATAGATAATTATGTTTCCCATTTCATTAAAATAATTTAAAATACAGGAATCTTTATGAGGCTGTCTAATGAAAAGTAATATGTTTTAAGTTAAAGTCCCAAGTTTTCACAACTTATAAATCAATAAACATTTGACTGACTCCTAGATGTGATTTTTTGACTAGAGGAAAAACACACATTATTTAATTATCTTCAGGGGGTAGCCGAGTTAGTCTGTTACAGAAAAAACAACAACAAGTGTTCTGGTAGCACTTTATAGACTAACAAAACATGTAGATGGTATCATGAGCTTTCGTGGGCACAGCCCACTTCTTCAGATGACTGGAGTTATGAGTTATTTAATTAGCAAGACATTTCACTAGCTAAATGCAGCAGTCTTCTGCCATAGGTTAGAACTCCAAAACACTTACTTCACAACTGATCAATACAAAATGTTACTTTGTTCTCATATTTGAATTATTTTGAAATAGTTCCCTAATGCTACCTAAACATTTGGTAATTGGTTAAAGATGGTTAGCAGTTCACTCGCCAGACAGAAATATGCAATATCAAAAGTAAAGAAAGTTAAAAGTTCTCTATTCTATTTCAAGAGGATATTCTCACCAAGTATTGTCACCTCATTAGAAGTGGTTGTTGGTTTTCTTTAACACTACAATGAATCTGAGGAAGGTTTAAGCACTCTTATATGTTTTAAATTTCCCCAAATTTGTTTACCAAAAGAAAAGATTTAACTTGTTTAGGACCCCTTCTTAACAAAATTTCTGTAATCATAAAGTTAGTTTTTAAGATCTAATATGTTAGAGATACAAGATAACCATTAGGCTTTAGATTCTGAAATAAAGTAAGTCTTACAGTAAAATCATTTAAAACCATTACAATACTGGTTAATTCAGAACATACGTAATCATCCACTTTATCCCATTCATTTTATGAAACATCTGCAGCGCACTGAGACGAGGAGACTTAAGGGCACCATTTTGACTCAATAGCTCTGGAGATGGATGACCATTAAAGTAGTTGCACTTTGGATGCAGTGCATTTTTGTGTTAGATAAAATGAAAAACTTGAAAAAAATGTAATTTAAATTTCAAAGATGTGCGCTTAGGTAAACTAATTTTTCAGACTAACTTACTAAATAAAGTGTGCATGCCAAGAACCATACATAGATTGAAGCATGCCAGAAAAGCTTGATGTATGAGAACTTACGCTCTTACATTTGTTGAACAATTTTAGAATTAGTGTAACTAATAAAACCTACGCAAACATTATCTGATAAGATAGATAAATGCCTACAAAAGCTTTTAACGTGTTCAGAACGTTCTAGTTTACCTACAGAAACTAGGACAACTTCACCAATAACAGCGAATGAACATTTACTTCCTCAGGTACTTAAAGGGCAAATTTTCAAATTATTTATCATACACCAAGTCAGAGCTATTGATATTAGAAAAAGGATTTTAAAATCTTCAGTTCCCTGAAGTGTTACTTTTATTTCTACCAAACATCACCTCATCCATTCTAAGAATGATTCAGAATTCCACAAAATGAGAGCAACTAAGGATATAAAGAATATTATCAAGTAACATTTACCATATAATCAAGTAGAATAATAAAATATAGATAAAACCCAAAATTAGAGTGTCTGAATATCTTCCCCCACTGTTTTTTTTTTTTAACTATACTTCGGTGGATTGGATTCACTTCACAATAAGCAATTGAGAGTCAAGAAAAATACTCAGCAACTGTTACACTACACTTGATGTTATGAACAATGTTTATATTTATATTCAGCATTATAAAAGTGAAATTATAATTTATGTTTCCAAATAAATGAAATGTCTTCCATACTTCCAATGATCATAAATGTAATATTAGTTTAAAATTTTATTTTGGTATCATTATTACACTAGTTAAAGGTATTTCTGCATAACTAAAGACTAAAAAAATTAAACTACAGTAAACAAACATAAGACACTTCAAGAATTTTGTGAAATTTCTGTTTTTTCAAGTCAGTATAACTTTAAAGGGAAAGATTTATGAAAAAAATATTGGAAAGGCCCTTCTAAATTTGAATTCTTGTAAATCTATAAAAGATCTCAAAACATGGAAAGATAGTATTGTAAAATGTACAATTTCATTCCTTTATGCTAACAGATTAATCCTTCCCCCTTAATGAGCTTTTTTCTTGCCCAAGAATAGTTGATGTGATTTAATTTTCAAAACTGTGAGTCACTGGAAAACTTTGTGATTTCTTCCAAAAATCTGTAACCACAAGACTATCCCAGTCAACAAACTGTTTTACCATAGTTTTTAGTTCCATTTACAATAAAGGTACAAATTATTTGTAAGCATAGGCCATTGAACACAGTAGGCTATAAGAAGGCATATTAAATGTCTAAAGGGCAAAGGAAGATATTTACTGAAAAAGCTTCCATACAAATTCAGCCCTCTTATCTCCGGTAGTGGATTCCTGGTATTTAAATTTTAATTTACAATTAAATATAAAGGCTATAAAAACAAAGCAACTGTAATGAAAAAACGTAATAATTTTTTATAAAGATATCCAATTAGTATATTAAGAAGTTATACTAAGAATTTTAAAATTTAGATGTTTTAATGAGAATTAAAATATGCAAAACTACACAATCATAAAGTAGAAGAATTGACACCATGATAGTTAAATATTTAGAAATTAAAAATTTAGGTGGAATCTGTACCAGCTACCATACTGATGTTAACTGACATATATATATATATATATATATATATATATATATATATGAGTCTGAGTGTAATTAAGATTCTTTAAAAACAGAAAGTAATTTTTCAAGAGATGTTATAATTACACAGCTATGGTGTACATATAAATATCCCTTGCATTGTCCAATTAAAAACATATTTTGGACCTGTTCTCAGGTTTTAAATACAGAAGATGCTTTGCACTGCTTTTCAACAGACAGTTATATGTCTCCCATAAAGCTGAAAGTACTCAAAGTGAAAATTATGCAGTTAACTTTTTACAAGATGGCTATGAAATTTTGTTACATAATAGCCTTTAGGTCACCTTTCAAGGAATTCAGAACTAACAGAAGACTATTATATTTTATATTAATAATGTTAGACTTTCAAATTTCTGCAACATCCATTCCAAAGTCATTTCCAAAACACAGCATTTTAACTAATACATTAAGAAAAGTCTCCTGAATACCTGCTACACACAAAAGAAATGCTTGAATCCAAACAAACCTGCAAATTTATCCCCATTATGCTGCATTAATTTATCATACAAAGGTCAGTTTAATGTCTTTATCTTAAAAAACCCGGACCCACCCCTGTGCTTTAAACAGAGGTTCTGCATAGGTGATGATAACTATAAGAAAAGAGAAGCTGTCTCTTTAAAATGCCCTGCTCTGTCCCTGTTCCCACGTGGAACCAACATCAGCAGCACTTTCGCATTAACTTCAATGTGATGCAAGATGAGGCATCATTTTATATAAATAAAACGAGAAAGCTGTAGAATACATTCTTTATGGGACACAAACAGGTGAACTAAGCATGCTAGTGAAATCACAAGCCATCCCCAGAAGAGGTATCCTTACTCTGCGCCCTCTACGCTAGAAGAGGTGCCTTTACTTTTTCTCTATGAGGTAATGTTCCAATCCAACACTACACTGAAGAATCCAGTTTAAATAGAGGAGGGAGTCACAAGTAAAATTTGAATTTCAAATGCAACGAAAATGTACTTTATAAACCGGAAAGGTTTACTCTTTGCTTCACACATCCTAATTAGATCAGGAAAGTGACACTACAAAGGCATTATATTCCGGCCAAAAATAAGAAAAAGAGAAACCAACCACACACAAAGAGCATTAAAAAGGAAGTTATAAAGGAGCAAATATAGCATTTATCTTATCTAAAATCACTCCACATTACCCCAACGTTATGTAGTTTCTGCACTATCATCTCACCCTACCTCTCTCATCTGAATGGGCTTTTCATGTTTTCTCATTGTCGGTGGCGAGTTATAAGAAGCTTTGCCTTTCCAAAGAATTCATCAACAAAAAATTAATAAATATTAACTCCTTGCTCCCTGAAACGTTAAAAAGGGCATGCGAGGACTCGGGGTTTATTCTGTTACCCTTAGGAAGAAGAGGGGGATCAGTCCCGATTTTTAAGTATTTTTGGGAATTTTTTTCTAATTTTTATTTTGTTATATGCCTCAGTTCTCCCTCCATTTTGGTTGTTTATGATACTGACAACAAGCTGTCCCTGCTCTCTCTCTCTCTCTCCGGATCTCTCCTGCTTTCAGTTAACAAACCCCTCTCCCCAATGCAACAACATACAGCACTAACTTGGAATCACACTTCCCTCTAAACATGCTCGACTGGGGAAAACCAATGGCTCCGGGGCGACTCAGAAGGGGGGAGAGCACATAAATTCGTTTCTTTATTATGAAAGGAAAAACTTTAGTCCTCTCTCCCCCCTCCAAAGAAAACGAAGGAAAGGGGGGCTGAGTTCCCCAAAGTGGCTCCAGAGTCCCCCCAAAGACTGAGCTGCTTGTTTCCTAGAACACTCTCCAGAGAGAGGGGTCCACCCGGGAAATTTCTGTGCAAAATGCGCCTGGTTTGATAATTTGGGTGAATTTATATTAATTTTTCCCTTATTTTTAGGCAACACGGTCTCTAATGTCTTCCGCTCACTCTCGCTGCTGTCACTCTATTCACAGCGCAGACCCTGGAGTAGGAGAGGGTTGCTAGAAGATGGGGGTTAGAAACTTTTGCAAAACTTTTCAGAACTCCCCAACGAAGCTAGGGGGTGAGGGAGAACCCCTCTCCCTCCTTAAGTTCCCCGGGCAAACTTCTCTCCCTCTAACTACTACGGTGCAGGAGGGAGGAAGGGGGGCTGTAAACTAAACTCCCAGGATATATTTTTATAAAATACATTTTCCCGGCTTTCTATTTCTCTCCCCTACTCTCTGCCTTGGGGTGCCGAGAAGGATGGTGGGGGGCAGCTCCGTGATGTGGGGAGCGAGTAACACAAACTTTTCCTTGCCGCTGGTTGCTGCTCCTCTCTCCGCTCCCCCTCCTCCTTCTCCTCCTCCCCCTTCATAATTTAAATAACCCTGATATTTCCCTGCTAAACCCCGGCGCCTGCCCCCCAAACCCGCAGCAGACTCACCGCGGGAGCCTCAGCATCCCCTCTGCGCCCCGTTTCCACCCTTTACAGTGTTCTCCGATTTTTCTGTAATTTTTTCCCCATATTTCGGGCTGGACGCGGCGGGCCTGGAAATTGTTTGCTTTCCCCTCTTTTCCAGCAGCCATTGTAGTGTATGCGCTGCGGTGCAGCCCAGCCTGCCGCACACGCCGCGCCCACACCGCCCGCCGCCCACACGCGCCGCGGGTTGGCCGCATCCCCCTGTCACTCAGGGCCCCGGCCGCGCCCCGCCGGAGGCGCCTACGGCCCGCGCCGCCCGCGCGGTTGGTGGAAGGAGGCGCCGCTCAGGCCGGCAGCGGGCGGGGCCGAGCGGGGATTGGCGGCCCGGCCGCGGGCTCGGCGCTGCCACTCAGGCCGGCCGGGGAGCCGGGAGTGGGCGGCGGCGGTGTCAGTCCGGGGGGAGCCGCGGGGCCGGGAGCGGGCTAGGCTGCGCCCCCTACATAACTGCTGCCGCCCGAGCCGCTGACGTCTTTCGAATTGGAGTTGGGGCTCGCGCGCCTGCCTGCCCGCCCGCGAGGTAAGTGCGGGGCCGGGGCGCAACGGGCTGCTCGCGCCGCCTTCCCCCTGCGGCCGGGCCCCGCAGCCTCGGGAGCGGAGCTTTACCCGCCCGCCCGCCTCAGGGTGGGGCGCAGGAGCGAAGCCCGCTCAGTTGCCCTTCCCCCGGCTGCCCTGGCGGCAGGGGGCGGTCGCGGGGCCCGGGCGGCGAGGAAGAGGAGGCCGAGCCTGGGCCGTAGTCCAGGCTTCGCTGTCCTGGCAAAGAAGGGGGGTGGGGGGTCTCCTCCCGCCGCTGACCCTCTCCGCGGGGGGCGGTGCAGCGGGAGCCCCCCACCCCACCCTTCCGGAAGCGGCGCCTACCCCCTGGCGCGAAAGGGCGAGCGTGTGACAGGTGCCCGGTGTGAGCTGCGTATCCCGGGGGCAGCTCCGTGCCGGAGCCTGGGGCCTCCCGAGACCCTCTGGAGCGCAGCGCCCCCTCGCCGATTTGTCCGTGGGCACCTTCCTGTCCCCGCTTTGCGCAGGGCGAGGCCGTGCGAGGGCCCCCCCTGCACCTCTCCCAGCCCGTCCTCCTCCGCTCTCCCAGATCTAGGTGTTAATGTAGTCCTCCTGGTTAGTGGTGGTTGCGGGGCTTCACGCTGCTAGGCTCCTCTAAAGGAGTTGGCAGTAGTGGGAGGTGTGGAAAATAGCTTGATGGCTCTTGAACTACTAGTCTGCCCTAGGGTTAAACTGTACTAGGAACAAGCATGTTCCCTGTCTGTGCTATTTACAGCTGTTAACTTATTTTAGTAAGATATAATGACTAACTGTAGTATAAACAAACCCGGGATGTGTTTGGGGTTGGCCTTCCCTTTCTAAAACAGGAAGGTCAGTCTGCATGTGTGTAAAAACCGGGGGGTGGAGGGGAGAGCTTACTTCCTGTTAAACTTCACTAAATCAAATAGTAGTAGTATTTGCATGTGACTTACCTGCTTGATGGTGGGTTGTGCTCCCAGTGTTGTTGGAAGCCTTTTATAGAAGAATCTTTTGAGGAGCCATCAGATTATTTTCCATGATACCTTTACCTGTGAAGTAGCTTTGTGTAGTAGTGGCCTGTATGTTTGTAAATAGACTAGCATATTTAAACAATTTCACATCCTCAACCAAATCATTTAAACAACTTCATAAGAGCAAAACCTACTTTTTAAACAGCAGTTTGACAAATAGTACCCTTTTTATGGCTCACTAGCAACTGGACTAGACAAATTGACAAGCACTAGAAATATCTCCATTTTAAACAAACAAAGTTGTGTACTGACTGACATTAATAACATAAACACTAGACAAAAACTGTTTCCAGAAAGCAAACTTCCATGTTGTCTTCATGAAAATGATATTTCAATGATGGCTTTAAAGTCATACCTGAAATATGTCCTTATTGAGCACCTTTTTCTCAAATAAGGACAACACTCTTGGGTTATAAAGTAATAGCTGGGCAAACCTTTCACATGTCCTATACTGGTAGCATTGATGTAGATGGGATGTAGGGCCTTTCCACCTTTTCTGCATTCTGTCTAGAAACTAGCATTACTATTAGTGTACTTCCATTTTATTTTTATGCTCTGTGAGCAAAAATACTCTTGCGCTAATGAAGAAATTAAATACTTAGCTCTAGATAGCAAAGTTACAATAAAACTAAAATTTCAGGCTCACTGTGAAAACTTGCTACAAATAACTTTAAGTGTGTGAATTAGCATTTTTTATGTGTATGCAGCTTTTTTTTAAGCATTTTTAATTTGTATTCCCTCAGCAATAAATTCTGAGAGTTCAAATTCATTTTAAAAGAAATAAAATTCTAAAGTGTGTTTCTCTTGTGGAAACATGTCTATTAATAGAGCCCTTTGCAGATACAACATTTGTATCCAGCTCACAAAAATGAGCCATGGCTATCCGCATTGATAACCACTTTATATGCATAGATATCTGTGCCTGTGGCTATCTGTGGGTTTGCAGGGCTCTATCTGTTAAAAAGGCCTCTGAGTTGCAGGTTTGTTTCAGTGACTTCAGACTGTTTTAAAAATTGTGCTCCAATTGTATACTCTGGTCTTAAACTTGAGATTTAAGCTGCTATCAAACCATCCCCAAACAAGGAAACCAAATTCTGCCTTCAGTGGCACCTGGGAAGCCTGGTTTTCAGAGATGTTGCCTAATTGTAACTAAAGGAGAATTTGGCCTGCAGTTGAAACCTAAAAGTTCAGTTGATTTACAAAAAGTTATATAATCCCACTACCTCCTATCACTGTATTGACTCTGTAATAATAATAATAATAATAATAATAAAATGGACTGAATAGATTTGTTACTGATGTAAGCATAATTAATACAAGATGCTATTTTATTGTAGATATGCTCAAATAAAATGTGTATTTCTGAGCTTGTCTTTACTAGCGGATTTTTGTAGAAAACCGATACTTGAAATCAAGTAGGAAGCTTAGTATCAAACTGAAACTAGTTTTCTACTTTATTTTACACTGCTTCCAATTGCTAAACCAATCTTCAATATTAGTAAGTAAGTATAGTTTAAAAATCTTATTCTTAAAATGTGAATTAAGTAGGATATAAATAAACATTTCTCTAAGGAACCCTTTTAGTATGTCAAGCATGTCACTAATTGGTAATGCATTGATAGATCTAGCTGTTTCTGTACTCAAAACCTAGTTTACATTCAGGCCCTGATTCTTGTGGACTGTCCTAAGAGCGCTTGGCACAAGGTAGAATGCATTTGCGAGGGCACATGGCAGAGAACTGAAAAGGAGTATAATCTGGGTGCTAGGCTGGTCACCATTTTAAATTAGAGCAGTTTGAAAGCTTCTCTAAATGCGCTGTGGTTGTTAAAAGACCCCAGGGACTCTTGAAATACTTGGTGATTTTTTTGAGTGTAGGAATGTGAGACCTACCCCTTTCCTCAGCCAAATCTCTATATTGATAGTCAGGAGGCAGAGGTGCTACTGTATAGGGATTTTCACTGGAAAATGGAATCCTAGTGGCTGACTAAAGTGGTGAGAATAGCATGAAACATTGCGATACAAAGAAGCCTGGTTTTCCTGTGTATGCAGAAAATTAATTTTCTATATTCCTGTTTTTTCTAAAACGTCTAAATTTTATGTTTAAAAAAACCTGCCAGATCTTGCATGTATGTACTGTTAGCAGTTTCTGTGTTAAACCACTTTAAAATGGAAATTTTAAAAGTGAGTCTCAACTTTAGGCACGGGTCAAATATATTAAAAAAATCTATTTCTTTCCTGCTTCTAGCTGCAGTGAGACTTTAGGATGTCCAGAAATGTGCAGCGACTTAGAGACCATGATACAAATCCTTGTATAGCGGTAAGATTGGTCAGTTACGACTTAGTCTAAAGATTCATTACTGTAGGGGTATGAAAAGTAGCAAAATCATTTTTTTTGAAAAGCAAATAGTTTATATTGCTTGATCTTCCTTCTGAAGGGGGTGGGGTGTGTGTGTGTAAACATCAGAAATATTTGGACCTTTTTAAAGTTGAGAATACTAAGTTCAGAAACATAGCTGTTAATGAATGGCTGGGCTAGGCTTGTGGTTATCAGATTTGGAATTCTGATCGCGGTTTCAAGGACAGACTTAAATCCTTGTAGCTTGCATTTGGGTTGTTTTTTGTGGGGTGGTTTTCTTTTTAGGTAATCAAGTATTTTGCAGTATACTGTGTTTAGTACCTTTGAAAGTACCCAACAGAACTTCTGTTTGCATTCTGCAGGCAGATGGAGACAGATGGCCTGACTCTTTCCCAGAGGTGTTGAGCAGCTGCAACTCCTAGTGAAGTCTTTGCTTTCAGATTCCCTGGCCCTTCTTGTAAGAGCAGGAGTTGCTGTAGTATCCCTGATGCAAAGTTTCTCCTAATTCCCCAACTATTGTTTGTAGCATTCAGGCAGCTTCCTTTAACCATAGTTTGTGCTTTGGGATGTGGGGTTTTTTTTTTTTTAAGAATGAAGTACACTAAAGATGTGTAAATATATTTATCCCCACCAGCTCTTAAGTGTGACATGTCTTCCATATTAAAGGAAACAGATGCCTCTAGACATTGTATGGAAGACAATAACTACAGAAGGGATATGTGTACCTCTTATTTTTTAAAGTACAAAAACTGCAGAAAATTTTGGGTAAGTAGGCTTGAGCAAAATCTCAATCAAACAGAATATTTTTGTTTAACAAAACAGTCCTTTGGGTTTATCCCAGTAACTGATGCCTAACACTAATCAAACTTTTTGCAGTAGATAATTCCAGTTTCTGTCAATATTCTGACATATTGCATCTCTACTGTTTTAGCACTATTAAAATGAAAATAGTAATGAGATTTTTAATTTTGCCTCAGTGTAATTTTAAGAACAGTGGCAATACCAAGTAATTTTCAGATACTAAAGCAAATCTTAAACTGATGTATTTTGGGGGCGGGGAGGTTGAGGTTGTTTGCTTTTTGTTGGTTTTTGTGTTAAATCTGAATGGGTCCACTCAAATGTTTCTTGCAATATTAAATACCCCCTTCACCTTCTGACTCCTTAGACCTTAGTACTACAGGATGGACCTCTGGTCCAGCCCCCTTGGGACCTGATTGGTCCCAAACAAGGAGATTTGCTGAACCAGAGGAGGTCCTGTACTAAACTGCTGCTGCCGCCGCCCATGCCACTGCTGCCTGGCCAGCCGTCGCTCCCTGGGCTGGAGCTCTCTAGATCCCACTGCGCAGGCGGGGCTAGAGATTTGTGGATGCTGCCAGCCCCCTGCTACTGCCTTGTTGCTGGGGCCAGATCTTCCCGCTGCGGCACCCTCCCCCCATGGGGCTCCTGAGTGAGGTTCCCTCCCACCCTACCCCCCCCCCCCAAAGGAACTGCATCATGGCCAGAACTCCCTATACCTGAACTCTGTGGTCCTGCTGGAGCATGGATGTTGCTGGAACAGAGAGTCCCAGTTAAAGGAGGTACAACCTATAGTACTATATTCTGACCCAAATCTCATGGATGCATTAGAAAACAAAATTAAACAATATAATAAGGGAGTTCTTTCCTATGTTAATTTCCCTCACTACTGTTTAAATAAGCTTAGTTCTGTAACACCTTAGAGACTAACAATATATAGAGATTATCATGAGTTTTTGTGGGCAAAACCCGCTTGCTCAGATGAGTCAGGCTCATGGTACTATATACCGTCTTTTAGCAAATATACCCCGCGTTTTTTGCAGTTTGAGTAAAAAAAATCTTGTATACCCTGCGCACAAGTGTAACCTGCAAGGGTATACAAGACTTTTTTTCAAACTCTGCGGGGCAGGAGAGGCTTCTATGGGTGGGGGGGAGGGGAGGGGAATTAGCCACCCTCCGGACGGGGGAGCACTCACCCCGCCTGGTTCTCGCGCAGCCGCACAACCTCCAGGCGGGGGAGCACTCACCCCCGGTTCCGCGTGGCCGCACAACCTCCAGGCGGGGGAATGAGTGTGCTCCCCTGCCCCTTCCTGCGGCTGCGCAGCCTCCGGACGGGGGAGCACTCATCCCCGGTTCCTGTGAAGGAGCGCTCCCCCAGCCCCTTCCTGCAGCTGTGCAGCCTCTAGTCTCTAGGTGGGGGAGCGCTCCTTCGCAGGAACCAGGAGATGAGTGCTCCCCCACCCGGAGGCTGGCAGCTGTGCAGCGAGGGAAGGGGCGGGGGAGCGCTCACCACCAGGTGAGTAAAAAAAAATTTTTGTATACCCCGCACCCGAGTATACCCCTCGGGGTGCGGGGTTTGTAAAAATGAATATAACCTGCGGGTTATATTCACTAAAATACAGTATATATTTTTGTTAGCCGCGCTGCTATATTCGCTTTGTCTTCCCTGACATTATTTTTACTCTTTGTTTTGCTTCCTGTTAATACATCTCAGGGAGTTTTCCATCTTGGGTGTCATGCTGTGTCATTTCTATGTCCTTCTAACTCCAGCTTTTCCTTGTTCAGGCAAAACATTTTGCAGTGGAAATAGCAGCAGAGAAATCACTCATTCTGTACTCTATTCGCAACACTTTTTAATTAATAGACTTGTGGACAAACAGCTATTTTTTGGGTTGTACTGTTATGTAGTTAATGTGAAATATTGCTGTAAGACTACTGTAATTCTGTACAAGTATTTCTGTTCACTATACTGACATGACAAGGAGTATGATTTATCTAATGTTACTTAACTAATGCAGGTCTGTTTAGATGATCAACTAATCAGATTAAGTACCTAGTTTCTGATAAAAAAAAAGGACTTCTGAAAAGTCCATTTACCAGTAGCTGAACTAGATGTACAGATTTCTAATAAATTAATGTATTCTCATATTCACTTTATTCTATTTACAGCATGCCATTATGATACAAAGGAGAAAAGATGGGGTGAAACCAAATATGCCTTCGGCAGAAGAGAGAGAAAATATATTGAAGTCAATGGGAAGGACGCCATACTGACCACACAATCTGCATTGTTTACTCTTTGATGTTTACTACTGAGACTTGTTAGCTAGACAATAAATTTTTTTAACGTCTCTTTATTTTATCTAAGATGCTGCCAACTGAAGAACATGATTGCCTTAGATTATAAACTTTTGGAGTAGGAGAAGACAGGGCCTGGCAGGGACAGCTTTTCTTCTGTTTTTAAAGTATCTGGCACTATGGGGTCCTGGTCAGAGTTTGGGATGTGATAGTGTTAATAGATGAGCCTGGGCAGTTGGGGTGGGGGACGCAGGGGGGAGTCTGTGGTCCCGGGCAGTCGGCCTAAAAACCATCTCTCAGGGCACACTGACTCCCAAGGAGGGTCTCTCCTTCCTTCTCCCTCCCTCCCTCCCCCTCTCTTCCCCATGTAAACATGTACCCGCTGACATTTTTCGTGGTTACACATTTACCTAAATAAACACATTTTAACATGCCTGGTCAGAGTCGGGCTTCTAGAAGCTACCATGATGTAAACAATTGTGTTCCTAAAAGGTATGTTACAGGCATGTAGAAAGATGGCCCTGAGGCAGTTATAAAAGTAATTATTTCACTTAATGCTAAATACCACATAATTACCCTTGATATCTGACAGCTTCTTCAAAATAAGTTTTGACAGAGAGGCATATCTGTGGCAGGAGACAAAGCAGCTGCCTAGACCAAGAATTGGAGAGAGAGAAACTACGATGACTGGTTTTGTTTGGTGCAACTTAAGTACCAACCTACTGTCTTGCTTAATAGTTAAAGTAGCAGGTCCCTATTCTGGATTTTTCATGTGTTTATGCAAATGCTATCACTTATGAGTCTCACTTATCGTAACTCTAATTGGAGGTATCTGACAACAATACAGTCACTGAAGTTACAGCTTAACAAACCCGAACCATACAAGCTACTACTAGGAAAAAATACATACATGCATTTCAGTGGAAACTAATTTCTAATTAAAGCAAAAAACATTAAATCAGATTTGTGGAGTAGCATCTGCTTCTTAAGGGAAAGTCTTGAGAGGAAAGAAGTTTGATTGCGTTGGTCTTAAACGTGCCTTTTGATTAACTGTTTAATGAAACACTACTATATACCATCCCCAGTGGGTAAATAGTAATAAATAAGTTGACAGAAAATGCTTAACCTATAGTTACTGTAAGATATTTAAGATCTCAGCTCTGATTTTGGGCATTTAATAACTCTCTGGTCAGTTCCTCTTCCATGAAACTTTCAAATCTCAACAAAAGCATTCTTTTAAAAAAAAAAAAAAAAAAATCTAAAGCCACACTTGAGCACACAGAGTACATAAAGCATCTTGGATGCTGAAAGTGACTTTTTCTGAAAGGGAGTAGATTGCTGAGCCTGTCATGCACTAAAAAAGGCAGAAGATTGCCTTTCATGTTGCTACCTAATCAACCACCTTGTTGTACCACATTAAGAAAATTCCCCCAGTGTTGGCATTAAAGCATGAGCCATGATCCTATTCTGCCCGAGGGAGCACCTTCTACAGTGTGGATCTGTTCATTAAGGCTACTGTTGCAATAGACTTAGCATGTTGCATATGTGTTCCAAGTGATAGGATGGATGCTTTTGTCTGTAATGCAAGGGGTTAGTATATCCTGGCAACACTTGGTGAAATGAGCTACAGGTAAGATTTGAATGGAGAGACAATATAGTGACTTTGGAGAATATAGTCATCCGTTCTGGAACTGATGTAATGGGTGCATTGCCATTGATGTGTCTACCAGTAATTACTGTCAAGAAACAGTAAAACTTTTTATATGAAACCTTGAAATCAATTTTTTTTACTTGGTTGACTATTGAAAGACACTAGATCTCAAAGTTATTTCCTCACCAGGAGCTGCAGTGTTTACCTTTTTATTCTGTATACTGTGGGTGATTGAACTATGAATGTGAAACAGTTTGAGTTCTTCACACTTTACAAAAATTAGTGGATTAACTTTGAGCTGAGGATATTGGTCTTTCCTTATATCTCTGCTTACATTCCTTTTTTTAAATCAAGTGCGGTAGGCCAGAGACTAACACAAATAAAGGGCCAGTGTTTGTTCCTGCTTTCAACTGTATCGAGTTCTAGAAATGTTCTCAATTTGTTAGTACTACACCCCTGAGCTGGATCTTCACTATAGTTGTCTTATTTTACTCTGAAGAACTATAACCATGTTTTGAAAGTACTTTAAATTTCTTAGTGTTTTCCAGTTATTTGGTGCTATTCCACAACAAAATAGTCTTAATAAAACAGCCTTTTATTTTGTAGAATTAACTCCATAAGCATGCTTCTATATTTTAAGTAATTCAATGTATAAATTGATAAAATGGCAAATTAAAAAAATTCAATCTGGGCAAAATTTTAGATGCTCTAAACCAGGGCTGGGCAAAATACGGCCCAGGGGCTGGATCCAGCCTGCCAAGCCAGCAAAACCCCGCCAGGACCCTCAGGCATGCAGCTGCAAGATTTAAAGCACAGTCCAGTGGCTCTGCAGGGATAGGGAGGCTTCCTGTGATCTCCCAGCATAATCCTCAGCTCCTGTTGGCCAGACACAATTGTCCAATAGGTACTCACCCCAGCCAATAGGAGCTGAGAAGCTAGCCTGGGGATGGGAACAGCACAAATCTCTCATTCCCTCCAGGATGTGAGAGCCCTGTGGAGGGAGCAGCCCGCAGTTTCAAGCAGGGTGCCTTGGGGTGCTGCTGGCTTAGATAAGCATCTCCTAGCCAGACCCTGCTTCTGGTACCCCTGCCCCTCCTGCACCTCAACTCCCTGCTCCATGTCACAACTCTCACCCAGACCCTGTATTCTCTCCTACATGCCTCCCCCAGGCCAGAATCCTCTCCTGCACCCAAACACCTTCCCAGACCCTGCACCAAGTCACCACCCAAACCCTCTGCAACCTTCCCTTCTAGGTAACAGCTCCCTCCCAGACTCTGCACCCCCTCATAATGCCCTTCCCCCAGTCCAGATTCCTCTTCACCCATACCCCCTCCCTGACCCTACACCCCAATCTCCTGATCCAGGTCTCATTCCCCTCCTTTGCCCAAACTCCCTCACAGACCTTTCACCATCTCCTGTACCCCAATCCCTTACCCTGTGTGCCCTTCTGTGCCCAACTTCCATCCTAGATCCATACGCCCTCCACAGGAAAGTGTGGCTCTTGACCTCTTTCCAAAATCTTGGAGTGGCCCCCCTGCCAAAAATTATTGCCCAGCCCTGCTCTAAACATTTATATGGGTTGTGTAAGATGACTTGACAAACATTCCAAACAGCAGAATGTCCTAGCAATACATCTTAAACTGGTAAAAATCAAAATTACTAAACTTCAGAAGGGAATATTTTCAAGTAAGTCCTAAAAGAATGAACATTGATGAAAACCTTTTCCTCTCCCATGTCCCTTTTGTCATCGTTTTTGTAATTCTATCTCTTGCGTACCTGAATCCTGTCTATCTTGTCCATGCTCCATTCAGGCTGATGCTAAATTTTGCCCTACCATATCAGCCCTTGTCAGTATTTTAAAACATTCTTGTCTCAGCTACTGCATGTGTCTGTTAAATATACTGCAACAAAAGTTCTTGCTTGCCATTGCAGCTGTTGTTTTTTACCTTGAATCCCTGATTTCCCTGTGGGTCAAATTGAAACTTCTCACCCTATAGGGTCTGCTGCTAACTGTATCTTGCCTCTTTCTTCCTTACTGTTCTCTTGATGATCTTATATGCAAACTTTGAAAGCCATCTCATTATTGAATATCTTTCTGATTCTGTTGTGCAGTCTCATTTTCCTCCACATCCCTCCATGACTTTTTTCCAAACTAGCCTTCCAGCACTGATCTCCATCCCTGCACATCTCTGCCTCCTCCTAGCTAATATGTGAATATTATAACAGCTGTACACTTTTATATTTAAAAAATCAATCTGTATATATATGCTTACAAAATATTGGGTGCATAACAAAAGCCTATGATTTTTTTTTATTGTTGTAGCCCTCCTACTTAACAAACTTTCCACCCTCATTTGTTGTACCTTGTGGGACAGTCTGCCTAATTGGAATTGTCAACTCCTTAAACAAGAATCTGCCATTTCTTATTAGTCTGTATAGGCAAGTGCCATATATAGCTGTAGCACTGTCGAAAAAATAGCTGAGTACACCGAAGACTAGAACAGACTTCAGAGTCCTGAAATTCACAAGCAATGGGTCAGAATCGGGGGGCTTGTTTAGTGAGCTCTCCAAGGGAATCTTGCAAAGAGATTAAAGAAGGTGAAAGTTTATATTAAGTGCTTTCTCCCTGTAGTAATATGGAACTGTCTGATTCAATTAAAACTGTTCTTGGAGCAATTGTAATATATGTCAGAGCTGAAATAGCAATCCCTTTACCATAAGCATGTGGATGAAACTTCAATCTTGGCTTTGTATTCCACCTAGCACTCACACAATGCAACTTACTTCAGTGAAAATATTTTTTTATTAATTTCTATGCATTATATATAAAAATTTATATTTTTGCTATTACTTAGCAGACAGGTTTATTAAGAAATCTACAATAATTCTTAGGGTTTGTTTGGTTTTTTTAGAGGATCATTCAGATGCAGAAATCATCAGTTGATTGAGGTAGTGTATTTTTGCCAATTGGTATAGTTTTTAAGTTACATTTAATCCAGTCATGTCAAATACCCAAATCCATCTGGCATTTTTTCCACAATGCTTACTGCCAACCCCCAAATTTATTACTGGCAAATTGAGATACTCACTGTACTTTTCCTCCAAATGGCTAATTTTAATGTTTGCAAAAGTCCCAATACCAGCATCCAGGTTACCTATCTGCTTATCTTATTCTGATAGTAAACAGCTGCTTAGGAAACATGTGTAACCAAACTTTAATACGTGACAGGACTTGGATCCTTGCTCACCATTGTTCCTATGATCCTTCAGAAAGATAATTTTTTATTAAAAGATAATGCCCCTAGTGGGTTGTCTTGATTAGTCTTAACTTTTTCCAAAGTGTAATAGGCTTTTTTTAAATTCTGGAATTAATGCTGGCTGCTATTAGAATAATCCTACAATTATCCAAGTGTCGTGCTACTGTATTCTTAATTACATTCAGTCATTTCCCTTCCACTGAGGAAGACTCTATGGTATTATTCCTAGGATCTCTGCTGGTTTCTTTTTCTGAACATGAACGCCATGCTAGAGGTATCTTTAGGAACAGTTGCTATTTTTAAAGAATCTCATATTTTTGCTATTTCACATTTCCTTTAGATCTCCTTAGAGGATTTCATCTAGTGTTAGTGATTCAACTGTTTAAGCAGCTTCATAACTTCAGTTTCTGCTAACGCCATGCTCTGATTTCACATGAAAAATGTCCTTGGATATAGGTCACTGTTTATGATAAACACTGCTACAAACTTGCATTCTCTCTTACCTAATTTTTCCCTAGTCCTTTCACTTCTTTGTAATCAGGAGGGCTTACAAATCACACTAAAAGCCTTTCTTGCTTTTAGTAATCTGTTAATGGGATTTTTTTAAAATTAGCCTTGGCTACATGTTCTTCATATTTATTTCTCTGTACTATGTATTTCCTGTTTAAACCTTGGTTCATTGTGTATTCTGCTCTCCATGCCAACTGAGCATAGTTTTTGCTTTTTTTTTAAAGGTGCTTCATTTTTTTTTTTTAAACTCTCTCAGATTTCTTGATGTCAGCACTTAACTATGCTGGGTTGTTGTTTTTTAAACTTCAGATGACAGTTCCCCTACACAAACCCACACACTATGTGCCAGTGAAGCACATTGATGCTGTTATATACTGTTCTATATAATAAGCATGCTCCCCATTCTCATTGCAATTAGGAGCTCTTTGACTTAGCTTTGTCCTTCTCAAACCCAGCCACATCCTCACACTTTATAGATTTTTTTGTTTAAGAAACATTTAAATTTGTTCTTGCTGGCAGGGCTGAAGGAGATTTTTTGGAGGAGGGTGGGGCGAAGGAAGTGATTTCTTCTCCTACAAGACACTCAGATACAAGTGATGTGTGACCTTATGCAAACCTAGATATAGAATGTAAACTTGCATGGATGGATAACACTTTGCAGCAGGGATCATCTTTTTGTTGTATTTCTGTACCACATCTACAACAATGGGGCCTTGCTCCCTCATTGTGTAGACCTACAGTCCATGCCAATCTAATGTCACATAATGGCTGGAGATGTGAAACAACATAAAGAATAAATTTCTCTCTGTCTAGTTGTTCCAAAAAATGGGGAAAAAATGGTGAATGAATAATAATGGAATATGTAGTATTCTTTTACCCTGGGAAAATGCAAACAAGCAACTGTGTGCCCAAGAACTATGTTGTACTAGAAGATTTACTTGGCTTTGCTTGGGTTCCTACATAAATTTTGTTTTTCTTCATTTAAATCTCTACGGTGGGATTGAGGATGAGGGGACAACTCCAGTTGTCTTTCACCACAGTAGGTTGGGGCCAAGTGAGAAGCACCTGTCCATGGCCATTGTAATCATAGCTGGGGAGGGAATGCATGTCCCCTAGCAGGGAGACAAACAGACAAACTCTCTGAAATATATAGTAGATAGCAGTCCCTTTTTCCACCATTGCTCCCTGATGGCCTGAAGGGGTTATAGCTGCCCTGGTCCTATTGCTGCCACCCTGTGGTCATTCTGCAGTTAGAATGTCACTCTTACAAGTCTCCTCCCTTTCCATTTATGGAAAACAATCAAAGTCCATGCACATGCCATTATTCTGGCCCAACCAAATCCTGACCTTGTTTAAGTTATGATAAGAGGAAGCTACATATCACATTTGGTGGCCCTAGCTCTTACCATTTAGGAGACGTTCTTGAACAAATAGACTCACAGATGTACCTTTCTAAAATATATAGTAAGATAGATCAAAGACAAATTAATATAGTGAAGTGAAGTAATGCCTCTAAAACTAAGTCCAACAGTGAAAATCAAAAGCGTCATCTTGAGCTTGAAATTGTATCAAGCATGAGAGAAACTTCTCTATTCTTTGAATATAAGGAAATGAAGTTGGTTTGTCAATAGCCTCACTTAAATTTGCTGATAATTCAGTAAAATATTCAGGTGTAATTTTTTTTTTAATAACATAGGTCATCTGTAGGAAAGTAACATCATATTCTGTCATCAGATATGATGCTGAGTTCTAGCTGGTCTTAGGCTCTATTATTGGATGAGTTGGTCTGAGAGGTCTTACTGAGAGCAAAAATATAAGTATAATTTTGGTTTAAAAAACATCTCCAGAAATGGTTTTCACTCTGACTGGCTGCATACTACACTGCAGGTTTTGTGCACTTTAGAATAAAGTATATATTTCAGTCTATGCATTATAATAGAGTTTAAGGATAAAGAGCTAGATTTTGATGTGGGATTTATAGTACTGTACATTTGAAGTAATACAATTAATATCAATATTCAGTTCCTTAACTTTAGGAAATTCAGCTACAAGCGGATGAAGTTAGGCCAAAGAGATTGTCTGAAAGGGACAGCAATATACAGATTTTTTTTTTTTTATCCAATGGGCTGGTGGAATCACTTATTTTGAAAAATGCATTTTTGATTTTTAAAGATAATCCTATGATAGTTTCTCATGTCAATATGTATTTTTACCTGCTGAAAACTGTGTGATCAGTAAAAAGCATCCTGAGACTCAGAGAAAATATCTACCTGTACATGCATCAAAAGCAGTTTTCAAGAGTGAATATTTGCCAGTTTATTTTATTTTAAAAATATTATATTTGATTACCACAAAAAGTAGAATAATCTCAGCTACTTTATAGTTTTAGAATGACAAAAAAGCAAAATATTGTTTTTATATAGAGAGAAAAATTGGTAGCCAGAGACTGGCAGAATATATCACATTTGAGCGCTGCCCTTCTGTTGCTCAACTGGCCCCCCGATGTGCCTGCTGCCATATGAGCTAGGATAATGTTGGCCATTCTGACTTTAAACAAGGCAAAGATTCCCCATGCTTGGAGAACCCATAGCTGTCCTATTTTGCATTGGTTACAATAACCATGGAAAATGTTGTTTACCACTGTTGAATATTGTTACAAGTACAAAAGGCCCGGACAGAAGCAGCTGAATTAGTTTAAACAAAAAATGGCCCCACTGATGTAATCCAAGGGAAGTTAATATTGTTTGGTACAAACAAAATGTAGAACTGGAAATTAATAGACCAAGATTGGTATGATGGATATTCAGTCTAATTTGGTGGACAAAATAATAAAGAAAATGCCACTTTCCTCCCTTTTGGGGTTCCCTAAAAAAAGACTTTGAAAGAAAGGACACAATCAATTCAATTCAGATCAGCTCACTCTCTCTTAGCCCATCCCAGTTGTTTTCCCTCCCCTAGCATCGCACTTTATCTCAACTCGTCTAATGGATTTTTTTTCCCTGAGAGGAAGACTGGCTTGGCCTTAGTCTTGTTCAAGAAACTTTGTTTTCATCTGTGAGTACTGAAAATCACACATCACATCAAGTCACGTAAGATCCTGCATTGTTTTTCCTCCCTTGTGGTATTTTCTGCCCCTCTTCTAGACCAGGACCAAGCAACAGGTGTTGTGGTTGACTTGCCAACCAAAAAACATTAGGAGTCCAATATTACAGAAGACAACAAAACTGTATTTTACCCATCTTTTTATCCTGTCTCTCCACCTTATCTCTGTCAAGAACAGGCTAAAGTCAATGTTCTCTATGCGTCAGAACTGAAAGTAAAATGAATCCTTTCCTTTTCGTTGAAGAAAGTTCATTCTGAAAATTGATTTTTGCCTCTGAAAGGAGCAAGTCAAAACCTTTAAAGCCTAAGACCCTTTGCATGATAACACTAGTTCCAAGAAGAATGCTTGTTTAGCTTTCTTATTCTTTTTTATGTTTAATAAAAAAACTTTTAATGTGAATGAATACTTTAGGGTGTTTGCCAAGTAACTGAGGCTATGTCTACACTATGGAGTTTTTCTGGGATACTAGTGGTATCCCGGAAAAACTCCACTGCGTCCAGGGAACGTGTCTGCTCTTCAAAAAAATTTTCGAAGAGCAGATGTGCTCTTTCGGAAGCCCTGTATTCCTCATTTTATGAGGAATAAGGGCTCTTCCAAAAGAGGAGGTTTTTCCCACATTTAGCCCCATGTAGATGGGACAAATATCGGAAAAGCCTCTTCCGAAAAAATAATAGGAAAAAGGTATGCAAATTGTGGTTCTCAATTTGCGTACCTTTTCCGAAAAAAACCTAACAGTGTAGACATAGTCTGAGTAAAATGCCAAGATCTCTGTTTAAAATGTCCTGGAACCTACCTATTACTGTCTAATGTTGAGCAGCAGAAAAGTTTAATTTTAATTTTTGGGGTCTTTAAAATCAATAGCTATAAAAATATTAAGTCTATCCCCAGCCTTGATACTAAGTCTGTTTATTTTATTGATATTTTGTATATTATTATTATTGCAAAATGGCCTTCAAATTAATAAATTGTGACAGACACTGTTCCTTGTCATAACATGTAAAAATTAACTGCTTATTTGAAGGACATTGCTGGATTAAATTATGGTTAGGCTTGGCACAATGTGATTTTAAAAAAATTGTTTAATAGTGTGTTTAATTTGTATTGATTTTAAATTTTCACAGTTGTGCAAAATTATGGGTTTTAAGCATTTTTTGTCAATTTGACTGTTCATGCCTGGCTGCAGAAGATTATTGGGGAGTCAGACAGTAATTATTTAATGACAATAAATGTTGAGATTCAACAGTTAAAGCTTTATAACCATTAAAAATTAACACCACATACACCTACTAAATGTCTTAAATTAAGTTCTTGAGCAGCATTTTCCTTACTTTGCCTGTCTGTACATTTTGATTATTATCGATGGAAATAGTTTGTCAGTTTGTGTGTTCATTGAAATTGATGATTACCAACATCTGCTAGTAAAAATTTAATCCTTCCAAGACTAATTATGATGTTTTGTTTGTGCCCTGTACTAAGTGCATGTGGACACTTGTATTGAATTATTTGGCTGTATTTTTTTATACTAGTTTCTCTTCTTTTTGATTATTTTTTATTAAATCTTTGTAGTAGTGCTCACTTTGTGCCAGGTTCAATACAGAGATAAGAAGCCAAACATTTCTTATCCAGTAGCAGTTTGCACTTTTGATAAAATTTACTTCTTAATGCAGCAGGTTTGTAAAGGTCTCAAAAAAATTAAGGACCTATAGATTTGGTATTACAAGAAGTACTGTATATGTATTCAACCAATTTAATCTAATATAACAAGCCACTTTTGATCCGTTTACTTAAGTCAAATTAAGTGACATTAATGAAAATATTTAGTTAAAGGCATTTCTTTTTATTAGCAGAACATTATGTAATTATTGAACAAATTGTCTCTAATGTAATAATCTTGAATTAAGAGCTGCATTGTCAGTGTTTGGAGATATCCCACTGAAAGGAGCTGTGATCTGCACAGCTCATCTAGAGGGTACTTCATGGAAAGATTCATTCATCTTGTCACTGTTGGGTAATATCCTGAAAAATGCTTTTACATTACAAATGGTGTGTGATAAGGTCAAGAATGCCAATGTGAAAATGAACCCAAAGAAATGAGCTATTTCAAGTGCCCAGATCACCTTTTCCAATTGATTAGTGAAGCAGGAATTTTGACACAAAAAGAAAATTGAGGCAATACTGTCTGAGATGTACTGAATTTTCTATGGCTCTGCTCCTATTAAATATTTTCTGGGTTTGCTAATAGCACAAATCTGTTTCCTAAGTTAAATGAAAAATAAACCGTGTTAAGTGGGCAAGTGTGCAGTTTGGCATTTGCAGAGTTCAGAGATGCTGCCCTTTATTCAAAACCCCTTATGTATCTGAAACAGATGTAAATGCTTTCAAACTGTGAGCAATTTCTCTGCAGCCCAAAAACATGAGAATAGCTGTAAAAAATAGTCCTATTAGAGCAAGAGTGTCAATTCTGCAAAGATAGATTATTACACTATTCGAAAGAAACCTGAAGCAGTAATTCCTTCTCCATACTGCTTTCCCCAATATTTTTATGGGAGAGAGGTGAAAGTTCAGAATGGACCATGCATTTTTGTAGTGACTCTTCAAATCTGAGATTGCTGTTGATATGCTTAGAAATGCCTGTGAACAGTCTGACTGGCAACCAACAAAAATTGTTTATCCTGCACTGCTTAACCTAATGGCCTGATGTTGACCCAGTTAAAAAATAAGTTATAGGTGAGAGATTCGTAAAGTTTTATATTTTCAAAAACCAGATTTGAGGTGCCTGATGGGCTATATATACATAGATCAATTTTCTTTGATAGGTGGAAAAGAGGGGTCTTTACTTACATCTTTAGCAAGCATTACACATCATGCAATTTTTAGGACCGTTGCCTTATTTTGTGCTGTGTCAGGATTATATTATTCATACTATTTTCACGTCTATTGTGCAATGTGTTAGACCTCAGCAAGCACCCCTTCCTTGCCACCCACTAGGACAGCCGTGAGGGAAAATCCAAGATTCTGTGCACTGGATTCCCCAAGGATATTTATGCTCATGTAGTCTGAACATAGTCCAACCTCTTCCTCAACCTTGTGCTTCCTAGGAACAATCTTGTGGCATGGACCTTCTGATTGGCACCTCCCACTTCTGAGCATTGGAACCCACTGTCCAGCTACCTAGTCCCTATAGGCACAGAGCTGACCTGTCAATTTCCCCAAAGCTCTATGTCAGATCGTGTGATGCTTCTGGTTTACAGTTCAACTTGCTTAGAGGCATGAAGCAGTGAAGCAGTCACCTCTCACACACGTTTTGTTCAGTCTATCAACTTTATGCTCTTGACTGACCTGATAAAGCACAGGAGCCTGCAGATTATTCAACACAATGAAACTTTCGAAACACAATGTCCTATACTAGCTCATCCTACCCTTGGGTGATCAGCTGTGGTCTGGCAGGCAGGCTCCACTGTCCCCTTGCCTACCCTGCCTTTGTAGCAGACTCCCTCATTTTACTCTGGTGCAAAATGGCTCTTTCCTCCAGTTCCCCTCTATGAGGCCCGTTATAGACCCCTGCTGGGGTCACCTGGTGCTTTTGTTCTGCCATTCGGTAGTTTTCCATTGCTCCCAAACCCCTTCCCTCCAAATAAGAAAAGGAAGTTTTTCTTCCAGGTAGAAGCAAATCTATTGTCCCTAGAGAGCTTTACTTTGAATAGAGGACAGCCGAGTGCTGAATTAGGATTGCTAACTGTCCCAACCAGATGGACCAGACACCATTTGCCACAAAGATTTAAGCTGTGCACATGAACACCCCTTTTATTTTAAGCATTACAGCAAAGCTGTAAACGAGTTTTGAGGCAGATTTTTCACATCCTAGAGAAGGATATTGTCCGTAAATTTCCAGTAACCCATAATAAAAATAATCCCATAATTTACCTTTTAAAATAGCTTCCTTTTGTAAGTACTAAAAAGTCTAGGAAAGATACCCAGTTGAGAAATTTCTTTAAACAAGCATTTAAGACTAATTTATCCATTTTATTGGCTGTTGGCTGAAGTGGCCATTCACAATTAGAAATCTATGAAAATGCAAGTTGTCTTAGAGGACTGATGTAGAAACTAGTTATACTGTGAAATGCATTGCATCTTGAGGATACCAGCTTGCAGAGTTTCTTTGGATTTCTTCACAGATACATTCTTCTGGTTCCATCATTTCCTGGTGATTGAAGCTGAAACAATGCTTTTTTTGTTCCTGATCACATGGTTTCCATTAAGAGGGACCTTTGATTTTGTTTTCAGAAAATCAGAAGCATGCTTTGATTAAAACTTAAATAACTAACTTTTAAAGTTATTTTGCAGAGTTACTAATATACCTTCCTAAAGGAGAATTTAGAGTGCCCACAGGGCTTGTAAAACAACAAACAAGCAAAAAAAAAAATCTTTCAACAGAGTCATTCCCATTTAATTTCTCTCCTTTCTCCTTTGAAAATGTTGTACCCTAATGAAACTGCTCACTGTACTGGGTTACCACCTTTATTTCCCTGAACTGGTTTTGATTTATTGTTGCTTGTATTTGTATTCCTATGCTTATAAATTCTAACTAAGGCCCTAACTCTGCAATGGTGTACTCATACCAGTAGTCTTTATTCATACAGCTGGTCTCATCAAAGCTGATGGTACTACTTGACTGAGTAAGAATTACTAATGTGAGTAATAGCTGGAGGATTGAAGTTTTATTTATGACTCTAGTTTATGGTCATAAAAGGAATGCAGAAAAATAAATCTAGCAAAATATATATTTAAAAATATATTTATAGTTCAACATACAAACATGAAAAGAAAGCTTGTCCTAGGTTCTAGGCACCCTGACAAAATTAAAGTGCCTTCCAATTAAGAGAGAAATGGCAATAACAAGCCAACAGCGTTTCTCTGCACCAAAGATGCCAGTCCACACGGCCAATATTTCCCAACCTTAGTTCCTGCAAAGCCCTACTTGCCCACCTCACACCCTCACCTTTCCCTCATATTTCAATACTCCCTAAATTCTGACCCAAATAGATGAGCATTCTGCAGAATCCTAGAGGTTAATCTAAGCTGTTTTGGAGAGTAAATTCCAAAACCATGAATGGATTCTCACAGAAAATATTCTACCAGCAGCTCCCTCTCTAATATGCTGAGAGAATTCCAGCTCTAGCACCTCTATGCATCTCTAACATGGTAGGACCACATATGGAGAAAGATAATTTCTCTGATAGGGATGGACCAAATAATTGGTGGCTTTATGGTACATAAATGAGGCTTGGCAAAATTTACATTTATTTTACAGTTAATATTTAAACCTTTAGATTTTTATTAACTAAATTTTCAAGTTGTGGGAAATTATAGGGGAGCAAAAGATAATTAATGAAAATAGACACTGAGATTTGAAAAGCTGATGCTTCCAAAATCATTCATACACAAAGTGTCAATATCACATGCCAAAATAGATAAAGTAAAGAATGATAAACGGGCTCTGTTAATGCCAGCATTACATACATTTTTTTTAAAATAAAACAGGACTTTAATAAATTCTCAAGCAACATTTTTCAAGCTTTGCCTCTCTAAATTTCAGTCATCATCAATGGAAATATTTGTGTGTGTGTGTGTGTGTGTGTGAGAGAGAGAGAGAGAGAGAGAGAGAGAGAGAGAGAGAGAGAGATAAATGATATTTACCCGCATTTACTTAAAAAAAAACCCCAAACAAATGAACCCTCCCAAACCTAGAAAGTTTAGAGCTTCACTGAAATAACTGGCCACACAGGTCCAGATGCACAAAGGTATTTAGGTATTCAGTGGACGTTATGAGCATGAATACCTTTGTGGATCTGGGCCATAGCAAATTGTTGGACTTGAGTAGGGAGGAGAAAACACTATGCTTCTGTAGGGACTTACTACCCTAGAAGCTAATTATTTGGAAGTTATAGGGCCAAACAAAGTGACCAGGATACAATAAACAAAACAGGGTGTGGTACAGGGATGGGGAGACAGACAATAAATGGAATAGCTAATGAACTTTTCAGCCTTTAAAATACATTATTTTTATTAAAAATGGAATGGTTTTTCTTTAGTTAATGTGTGGGCAGGTAATTAAATTTCACTTTAATTTCACTGTTGAAGCCATATCAACTACATTTATATTAATTTATAACCAGCTGCAAAGTACACATAGTTAAGATACAAGTGATATAGAGCAAATATTTCTCATAGTTAATATGAAAATGGACTTGTCTGTAAGTACCACTACACACTGGTCCATTCCAATAAAGTGGCTTTACTGAAATTGCTCTCTCTAAATCTAGCTCTAGTCAATGCATTTGTTTTTTGAATGCATCTGGTGACTTTTTTGTGATTTTTTTAATGAAGGTTGGCTTATGCTTTTCATTCAGAATATTTTTATTGCTGCTGTAAAAGCCAACTATCTTCAAAGATGCATATCTAGGCTCCAATCCTACAAACACTTGTTTCTTCTTTGTGGAGTGTCCCTGTGGGTGCTCCACCTTAGGTGTCCGGGGTGCCGTTGTGGGAGAATTTAGGTAGCAGTGCCCTCAGTAGGCTGCGCACATGGGGCAGCTGGCACACACCGGTGCAGCTATTCTGCAGGCACAGCCAACTGTTCCTTCTCTGCAGTTGCCCGTGTCAATTTTATAGCTGCCCTCATAGTATTTTCAAAATGTTATTAGTGTTAGCGTTAGTGTTGTTTGTTGCTGTTTGTTAGTTTGTTCAACTATTGTAGTTAGTTAAAAAAAAGGAAAAAAATGTTTCTTCTTCTAGTGATTGCTCATGAGCATTCCACATAGGTGTGTGCGCGCAGTGTGCACGCTTCGTTTGAAGTTTTTTCCCTTAGCATTACCCTTTGGGCCAGCAGAGGAGCCCCCCTGGAGTGGCGCCGCTATATCGGCTAATATATACTTGCTGGCCCTCCACTCCTTACCACACATGATGGTTGTTGGAACATGCTGCATTGTTGCTCTGCAAGTGCTCCTTAGCCATTATCACTTAGTTTAGTTTAGAGTTGCTGTTAATCATTCGTTATCTTCTGTAAATAGTTCCTAGTTCTGTTCTATGAAGCTGATTGGTTGGTTTGTAATTTGTTTACTTTTTTCATTGTATCCCTCTGTTACATAATGGTCATGCCAATTCGCTTTCAGAATATGATCTGAAGAAGTGGGTCTGCCCCACGAAAGCTCATCACCTAATAAACTATCTTGTTAGTCTTTAAAGTGCTACATGACTGCTTTTTTTAGTGTTAAGTAGTTCGTTCTGGCATGGGGGTTCACTTTGTTCTCCCAGCACCTATGGTGGGGTATGCCCAGGCCCCAAGGCTTCAAGCCCTGTGTCAAGTGCTCGAAACCTATGCCCTGTGGGGATCCCCATGAAGCCTGCCTAAAGTGCCTTGGGGAGGCCCACTTTTCAGAGTCCTGCAAGATTTGCAGAGGATTCAAGCTGAGAACCAAGCAGGAGTGTGAGTCTTGCCTTAAAATCCTACTTATGGAGGCAGCTCTCCATCTGGCACTGGCCTCAGACCCCGCACCAGCCACAAAGAGCGCACTGGCCTTCGTGTGTGAGGCACCCGGCCACTCTAGGGCCTCCCGACACTGAGATGGTGGCAGCAATGCTTTCAATCCCTGGTGCTGCAGAAGAAATGGAGGCCAAGCAGGGACTGGTCTCTGTTGCGGCACGTGCCAACAGTGCAGCCTCAGGAGGGACACAGGGCACCAGTGGGCTCAGCTCCCAGAACTGCGAGATCGGGCAGACTTCATTCCAGCCTGTGCTGGGACTCCAGCCCAGCAGAAGACTTCCTGGAGCCACTGATGCCGGATACTTTTGAGGCTACGAGGGACCGAATTGAGGGGACTTCATCCCTGACCCAAGTGCTGACCTTGCTGAAAGAGAAGGACTCTCGGTGGCACAAGGCCAAGGTTTCGGCCCCAAGTGCTCCTACCCCAACCCCAAAGGAGCATCACAGATGCACCCTGGTACCATCAACGTTTACACTGGCACTGCCTCTGCCAGCGGCGCCAGCACCATTCCTGGTACCATCACAAGTCCCAGCCCTGGCTCCAGTGGCACCGGCACCGACTCTGACCCTTGCCCTGGCCCTGGCACCAATCTCTGTGCACAATTTGGCGATAATAACACCAACACCAGCACCAGGGCCCTCCACGAAATCGCTGCCGACTCTGGCTGGGTGCATGGCACTGCCTTTGCCACAGGGCCAGCCATCGGGGCTCCCTATGCTTGCTGCCTTCTCCTCAGCACCGCGGGAAGTCCAGTCTATGGCTAGGCATGCTCCCAACTGTAGGTCGCCAGCTGCCACCAGCACGGCAACGTCTTAGTTTCTGAATACTCCACTGACTCGGGGGCTGAGTCAGTCCTCTCGTCTCAGGCTTCCAGATCCAGGTCCCGCCACTGCTCCTATTCCCAGTACCGCCCACAGCACTGGAGCATATCTGTGCAGCCTCAGCAGCAGACCTGGCCGCCTCAGCCCACACTTGTCCAGCCAGCTCAACAGTCATGGCCTCTGCAGCGGCAAGCGCCCGTCCAGTCACCTTTTTGGATCTCCTGGGGCTACCACCAATCACAGGGTGCCAGTCCCTTTAGACCAGAATTGATCTACTCAGGCCCTAGGGCCCCTCCCCCCAGCACCCTCTTGGCCTGCTCCCCTACATTGGGGTAATCCCTGCTCCCAGGACTCTCCCAGGGCTGCTGGGACGAGTGCCCTGCTACAACCCAGGCTGCAATGGCAGTTTCCTTGGTGGTTTTCCAGGTGACCTTTCAGGCCTGTGAACAAGATGCCATTCTCTGAAGGGCTCCTCATCCTCATCCCCAGATGAGGCTCTCAGTGGGGCCCTCCCATTGATGCCATCCATGGACTCGAGGGCGCATCAGGAACTCCTCCGCAGGCTGGTCCAGAGTCTGGAGGTACAGCCAGAGAGGGTGTCAGATGACTCACACCCCACAGTTGACATCCTTCAAGATGACACCCCCTACCAGAGTGGCTCTGCCCCTCAATAAAACTGTGACTAAGATTATGAAAATGGTCTGGCAGACCCTGGCCTCCATTCTGCCAACAGAAAAGACGGTGGAGAGGTATTATTTTGTGCCCCAGGAGGGGAATGAACATTTGTTCTCCCAGCCACCCCCAGGGTCCTTGGTGGTCCAAGCGGTCAATCAGCATGAGAGGCAGGGGCAGCTGGAACACATGTGTTCTTAGGGAACACATCCCTAAGAACACGGCGGCTAAGAAGATGGACCTTCTGGGTAGGAAGGTCTGCACCTCAGGGGTCTGCAGCTATGCATAGCAAACCAGCAGGTTCTGCTGAGCTGCTGTGCTTATAACACCTGGATCGCTATGGACAAGTTCATCGAACTTCTCCCCCAGGACTCCCGGCCCAAGTTTAAGTCCCTCTCTGAAGAGAGCAGGGTGGTCTCCCGTGCAGCCTTGCAAGTGGCCTTAGATGCGTCAGATGTAGTTCACGCTCCATGGCCACTGGCCTAGTGCTTCGCCGCAGCTCATGACTTCAGGAGTCTGGAGTGCCCCCAGAGTCCTGACCACTATTCAAGACCTGCCATTTGAAGGGCTGAACCTATTCTCAGAGCAGACTGATCATTATCTTAATGGCCTGAAGGTCACGTGGGCCACTCTTAAATCCCTCGGCATCTATATTCCTGCCCCCCTAATGGCAATTCTTTTCTGGAAGAAATGTCCCCCCAGTCTTACCTGCAGGGTGCACACCCAGAATTCTCTTGGTGCAGGAGGAGGAATGGGAACAGAAGGAGCAACGGATGCCGCTCCTGCCCCTTGTCCAATCAAGGGTCTGGCCTGACCAAAAAAACCCAGGGCTCTTGTCAAGGGTTTTGAGGGTGTGCCCAGGGACAGATTGCCAGTTTTATCACTCCCTTTCCTGGACTGCCTATTCCCTTTCTACCATGCATGGGCTTCCATCGCTTCGGACTGGTGGGACCTCAAGACAGTAGGAGGGGGCTATGCTATCCCATATTCAGTGCTTGGTCCTGCCATGAGGGCAGGGGACTGGACTCGATAACCTCTCAAGGTCCCTTCCAGTTCTAGTATTCTATGATTCCTCTGACCCCCCCGCCTCACACTTCCCTTCCCCTTCCCTATCAGGAGCATCTCCTGCAGGAGGAGGTACAACAACTTCTAAGCCTAGGAGCAGTTGAGGTGGTCCCCTCAGAGTTTATGGGCAGGGGTTTCTACTCCCGGTACTTCCTGGTCCCCAAGGTGAAGAAGGAGTTCCGACCCATCCTACACCTCGGAGACCCGAATGCCTTCATCACCAATGCCAAATTCAAAGTGGTGACGCTGATGCCGATCATTCCCTCCCTCAATCCTGGAGACTGGTATGCTGCTCTCGATTTAAAGGACACTTATTTTCAGGGCTCAACAAATTATGCAAAACCCTACTCACCAGACAAAAAAAGGGACTCGCCACTCCCCCCAAAAGTGTTTTTTTAATGGCATAAATTCCTAATAAGAATAAGAACAGTAATTACTAATAAGTTATTAATAAATATTAATAAATATCAGCCAAGTTATTAAATAATATCTTATAAACCTCTACCTTTTCCCTCTGCTGCCATGTCTCCTCCCCTTGCTCCATCAGCTCCCCTGGTGCCTACTGCCCCAACCCCTCACCCTCCTCTGCTGTCCTGACTCCTGCCCTTCTCACTGCCCTCAGCCTTCCTGAGACCTGCCCGCCTCCACCAGCCCTTCTCTCCCCCCTGTGCCCACTCCTCCAGTAGCCCCACTCTGATCCTAACACCTTCCTCTACACACCTGCCCTCCCTCTCTCCTCTGGTGCTGGTCCCTCCCCTGCAGGTGTCTGCCCTTCTGCTTCACCCCCAGAATTCCCTGGCACCTGCACCCTCCTGGTGCCCCTTCCCTCACTGCCCCTGCCCCCTTTGCCTCTTTTTCCTGATGCCCACCCCTCACCACCCTCTGCCCCCATTCCCCTCATGCCCCTGTGCCCTCACATGCCTTGCTCCATCCCTGCCTTCCTCATGCCCACCCCTTCTTTCAAGCCTTCTCCCAGCATGTAAGCCTCCCCCCTCTAACCCTCAATACCCTTACCCTCTCCTCTCCCAGCATCACTCTGTCACCCCCTCCCACTGACACCTCCCCTCCTGCCCTTTTCCTCACTGTCTCCACTTGGCCCCTGGCATTTGTCTCTCCTGCACCCTGTCCCTTGGTGCCTTCCCCTTTCTTCTATTGACCTGCCCCCTCCCCTCAGCACAAACCCCTTCCCTCTATTTTTTCCCTCTTCCCCTCCCCTACCTGGCTTCTGCCTTCCAGTTTGCGGGGCTGCCAGAGCCTTTTTGAATCCAGTGGTCGCCGGCCGTGATGTCACGACGCCATGTCACACCAGCATCCTGGCGTCTGCCGGCATCCCACCCTCTGGCTCACGCCCCGCCTCCTTGCGCCAGAGCTGCACGCAGGCAGCCCGGTGGTGAAAATTGCCGCACTTCCCCCTCACCAGCGGCGCTCCGCTTCTCCACCTGGCCAGTGGATGGGGCCACGCCACCCGTAGTGCACACGCCTATGTCTCTAGCTACTCGCCAGCTGGTAATATCTACTCGCCACAGGCGAGCGGCAAGCGTATTTGTCGAGCCCTGCTTATTTTCATATTTCCATTGCCCCGCCCCACAGGAGTTTCCTGCATTTCACCATAGGTCAGGAGCACTTCCAGTTTATGGCCCTTCCCTTTAGCCTCTCCACGGCTCCTTGAGTCTTCAAGAAGTACATGACTGTAGTCATGGCCTTTCTGAGAAAGCATGGGGTCCGAGTGTTTCCGTACCTGGATGAGTGGCTGGTGCAGGGCCCATCCTTGCACCAAGTGTTGGCCTACATTGCCATGGTTCAGGCACTTTTTGTGGACCTTGGCCTCCTCTTAAATGTGGCCTAGTCTACCCTGGTCACAGAGTTTGTGGGAGTTCACTTAGACTCCACATCAGCCATGGCTTCCCTTCCAGGTCCTGCTTTCTGGTTATCAAGGAAGCCATTATGGCCATACACCTCCTGGGACTGATAGCTGCCTGCATGTACATGATGCAGCACACCAGGCTCTGCATGTGCCCACTGTAGTGTGGCTGGCACAAGTCCACTATCCATCCCTCCACCCTGAGAAAAGGGTGGTGACAGTCCCTACAGACGTCCTCAGATCCCTGGACTGGTGGACCTCACCCAGCAGGAGGTGGTCTGAGCCAGAGTTCCATGCTCCAGGCCCCTCCCAACCTTGTGGCTGGTGATGGATGCTTCCAACACTGGATGGGGGGGGGGGGCCCACATCGGCAAGGTGCAGATGCTAGATATGTGGATGTGGGAGAAACTCTCCTTGCATATAAATGTCAGGGAACTGCGGGTGGTTCACCTCACATGCCAGGCCTTCCTTCCTTAACTCAGGGGGCAGGACAATTCTCATCCTGTCTGACAACACATCGGCAGCAGGGTTCCCTCTAAGGTGTGCACCTCAAAAAATGAGGAAGAAGGGCTCTTGCGCAAAAGGGGTTTTTGCACAAAATGGCACCGTCTACACAATGCTTTTTTGTGCAAAAACCTCTTCCACAAAAAGACTCTGAAGCAAAAATGCAAATGAGAGCGCAACATATGCAAATAAGCACTCCATTTGCATTTCCTCTTCAGGAAAAAGCTTGTAGTGTAGCCATAGATACTAACAGAGCACATCTGAGAGGACTGGTTAATCAGCCTCATGGGCTGACCCCTTATATGTCCATGGACTCAGCAGGCTGGGTTTAACAGCAATGCCACACTGCACCCACATATGCATTTGGACTCAGTGGGCTGGATTTAACAGCACTTTAAGCTACCATCCTCATATGCCCCCAGGTTCAGCACCTTCCCTATCCCAACTTTGACACCACAATCATTTGCTGGTAAACCACACGATGAGCAAACCCCACAGGCTTTGAGGCACTACAGGGATCTTTAGCTTGGGTACAAGCAGCATTGTTGCAGAGCGAATGGGAAGCCAAAACAACACCCCTAAGGAAGAGTGAGCAAGAGAGAGAGAAGCAACCAACTTAACAATGAAAGTTATTTATTTCTGAGTAGTGAAAAAAAATATATATATATATATGGGAGCCAAACACACAAAAATGTTACAATATTAAATCTAATTGAAACTGATTACAAATGTTAGGGCTAGCAAACCATATAACTGTTTACACAGGGCAGGGTCAGGAGGCTATGCTTAGAGAGAGACACGGGGGAAGAGAGAGAGAGACCTCACCACTCCGTGAAGCTTGCACTGATCGGGGTCCCTAGATGGTGAAAGTAGCAAGGGATCCAGAGGGCAGGAGAAAAGCAGAGCAGAGCCCTCAGCAGGATCAGGCAGGAGATGATGAAGGCTCAATGGAACTGATGCAGTTTAAATCCAGGCAACAGAACAGTTTTTTCTTCAGCAAGGAGAGGTGTTTTTTTAGGGACAGGACAATAGTTTGTGAACACTGGATTTGTTTATGGGTAAGCAGAGGTGAGACAATAGAGACGGATCACACCTGGCTATGGGTGATGTTCCTTGAAGGAGCTTACAGTGCAACTAGGCAGTTTCAGTATTTTGGATGTCAATAGGATCCATTACTAGAATTGGTCTGATAATGACTAATTTGGGTGTGAGCAGGCCTGGGTTCATTAACATCTGGAGCTGAGATGTTCCCATCAGGCAGTGCTTCTCTTCTTTCAGTATCCCATAGTTCAGTGCAGTTCCTGCTTTGGAAGAGCTGTTCTCCATTCTGTATGCTAATGGAGATGTGTCTCTGTTCTTTCTTCAATGCAGATGAGGCTGGAGTGTTTCCTTAATTCTATCATCCTTGTCTGGAGGGCTACGTCTACACTGGCATGATTTTCCGGAAATGCTTAAAACAGAACAGTTTTCCGTTATAAGTATTTCGAAAAAGAGCATCTACATTGGCAGGATGCTTTTCCGGAAAGCCCTTTTTCCGGAAAAGCATCCGTGTTATCAGACGCTGCTTTCGGAAAAAGCCCGATCGTCATTTTTGCGATCGGGCTTTTTTGCAGAAAAGACTACTGTGCTGTCTACACTGGCCCTTTTCCGGAACAGTTTTCCGGAAAAAGGACTTTTGCCCGGGAGCAGAATAGTTTTTCCAGAAAAGCAGCTGATTTCTTACAGTAGATCGTCAGTGCTTTTCCGAAATTCAAGGCCAGTGTAGACAGCTGGCAACTTATTCGGAAAAGCAGCTGATTTTCCGGAATAAGTGGCCCAGTGTAGACACAGCCGAGGAGTTTAGGTTTGTCTTCCCCGGCCTTTTCCTGGCTATGTCTTTGATTCAAGCAGAGGCCTGGGGGAGGGAGATTGTTTTCCCCGAGTATCATTCCCTGGCTCCCCAAGAGCAGAGGGCTGACAGGTGGCAGTGCTCTGGTTCCCCAAGAACACAGATCTGGTATGTAACACCTTTCCCCGACGCCCCACCCCATCCCCACCCTGCCCTGCTTACTCCCCCCTCCCCTCCATTACTTGCTTGTTCTCTCCTCTTCTCTCACTTTAACTAGATTTGGGTTTGTGGTGCAGACTCCGGGCTGGGCCAAAGGAGTTTGCAGTGTGGGAGGGGGCTCTGGGTCAGACCCCAAGACAGGGGCTTAGGATGCTGGAGGTGACGGTGCAAACTCTCGGAGGGAGTTTGGGTGCAGGAGGGAGCTCCGGGCTGGAGCAGTGTTGGGGTGCAAAGGGGATGTGCGGTACAGGAGGGAGTATGGGGTGCTGGCTCTGAGAGGGGGTTCAGGATGAAGGAGGAGGTAAGGGATGCTGGCTTTGGGAGAAAGGATCAGGTCTGGGACTTTGGGTACAGCAGGAGGTGCTGGCTATTGGAGGGGGCTGGGGCTGAGTGTGGCCTCCTGCTAGGTGGCACTTAGCATGGGCAGCTCATGGTTGGTGGGGCAGTGAAGTTATGACAGGCTTCCTGCCTGCTTCAGCCCCATACCACTCCCAGAAGGGGCCAATGCACCCCTTTGGCCCTGGAGGTGGGGGGCAGGAGACACGTGACTGTGTCCTGACTCTATCTGCCAGCACCACCCCTTCATCTCCCATTCCACCAAGTTTCTGTGATGCCTATTATATCAATATCCTCATTCAATATGAGGTACTATGGTTCATCCAATCTTACTATTTAGACTTCTGGCATTTGTATACAAGCACTCTAAAAACTGGTCACTATTTAGCTGTCTGCCATTACCTGAGGTGATTGAATGGAACTCTTTTTCATTTGGCTGTTTCTCATCATATCTTACCCATATTTTATCATCTTCCTCTCCTCTTTTCTAGGACAGAGAGACTCTCTGTTAATAGACTGTCCCCTAAAGCAGTGTTTCTGAAAGTTTTCTGCGAAATCACTGGCTGCAAAGGACAAAACGGAGCCAATGGGAGCCGCGAGGCTCCGTGGCCACGGCGTCAGTAAATAAACAAACCAGGGCAGCCAGTTAATGTGTTTCTGAAAGCAATTTCACGTAACACTTTCAGAAACACTGCCCTAAGGGATGTCTCTGTCCTATCTATGTGTTCCTCCACACCTGTCAGTTTTCCTCCAGCCCTTAGTTTAAAAATTGCTCTGTGACCTTTTTTAAATGCCAGCAATCTGGTTTCATTTTGGTTTAGGTGGAGCCCATCATTCCAGTATAGGCTCCCCCTTTACCAAAAGTTTCATAGAATCATAGACTACTAGAACTAGAAGGGATTTTAAGAGATCATCAAGTCCAGTCCCCTGCCCTCATGGCAGGACAAAGCACAGTCTATATAATCCCTGATAGATATCTGTCTAACCTGCTCTTAAATATCTCCAGTGATGGAGATTCCACAACTCCCCTAAGCAATTTATTCCAGTGCTTGTCCACCCTGATAGTTAGGAAGTTTTTCCTAATCTCCAACCTAAACCTCCCTTGCTGCAGTTTAAGCCCATTGCTTCTTGTCCTATCAACAGGGGCCAAGGAGAACAATTCCCCCCCCCCCCCCCCCCCCCCCCCCCCACTCCCTGTGACACCCTTTTAGATACCTGAAAACCACTATCATGTCCCTTCTCTTTTCCAAACTAAACAAGTCCATTTCCTTCAGCCGTGCCTCATAGCTCATGTTTTCTAGACCTTCAGTTTTGTTGCTCTTCTCTGGACCTTCTCCAATTTCTCCACATCTTTCCTGGAATGTGGTGCCCTGTTTCTCCAGTTTCTCATAAATCTAAACCCTCTTCCCTACACCATCCTCTCATCCATGCATTGAGACCCTGCAGTTCTGCCTAACTGGCCCTTCATGTGGAACTGGAAGTATTTCAGAGAACACTACCATGGAGATCCTGGATTTCAATCTCTTTCCTAACAACCTAAATTTGGCCTCCAGGACCTTTCCCCTACCCTTCCCTATGTCACTGGTTCCTGCATGTACCAAGACCACTGGCTCCTCCCCAGTACTACAAACACATCTATCTAGACGTCTTGAGAGGTCCACAACATTTGCACCAGATAGGGTAGTTACCATGTAGTTCTCCCAGTCATTGCAAATCCAGCTGTCAACGTTTCTAATTATCAAATCCCCCATTACTAATGTCTGTCTTTTCCTAATAACTGGAATTCCCTCCCCCGGAGAGGTATCCTCAGTGTGAGAGGATACCATATCATCATCAGGAAGGAGGGATCATTTGCCTCTGCTCCAGTTGGATGTTCTCCTTCCCTTTCACAGTCCTCAGCAGCACAGAGGCTGTCTAACTGGGTGTGGGACCATTCTACTGTGTCCCGTAAAGTCTCATATCTGTACCTCTCTGCCTCCCTTGGCTTCTCCAATTCAGCTACCCTAGTCTCCAAAGCCTGTAGGCGGTCTCTGAGGCTCCTTGCACTGAATGCATACATATGCCACCTGCCCATACATGCCTCAAGCTGGAGAGCTTCTCTGGTGAGCTGCTGCACACAGCTCTGTGATATTCTACCCCTCAGCTCCAAGGCACCTCTCCAAATTTCTATATTCACAATATTATCCTTATGAGGCGTCTCTAAGTTATAATCTCCCACATACAGCTCCACATCTTCCTTAAAACTATTATATACACATATAAACAGTTCCTTCTTTATGCGCTGATGATAAAGAATCAGTTAGACAGGAAATGCCAGAGTCTACATCTACTATCAATGTGCTTTCAATTTCTAAATCCCTTTGATTACATCAAAAAGGTCACTCCCGGTCTACCTGGTCTATGTAAGACCTTTGATGCAGTTATTCTTTAATGGTGCCTCTTTGGTCCCAAGAATTAGAGGTGTGATTCCTCAGGCACACTCTGTCACCTGGGTTAAGAGATGGGAGATCCAGGTCCTTTTGTGAAAATGATACTTCTGCTTCCACTTCTGATTTTCTTTCATCTTCCATATGGTTTCATTGTAATGAGATTTCAGCAAGTTATCAGTGATGGGTAAAATAGATCTGATTGCCCATCTAGACCTTTCCACAAATCCATTTGATTGGGATTTTCATCACAAAACATCAAGTCCAAATTACCCTCAATCTATGGCAAATTGTCTAAAATGTGCACTGGAAAAGTGTGGCCCATTATTGCTAAAGACTTCATCTGGAATTTCATGTCTGGAAAAGATTCCCTTCGTGCCAGCTATCACTGACTTACTATTAATACTTTGTAGTGTGCAAATTTCTGCATACACAGAATAATAATCTGTGACTATTAAATAACCTTATTTGCCAGGTAAATAATATATTGCCTACTTTCTCATTAGGCCTTGTGAAACTGGATGAGAACATAAGACCAGCAATACTGGGTCTGACCAATGGTCCATCTAGCATAGCATCCTGTCTTCTGACAGTGGCCAATGCTAGGTGCTGTAGAGGGAATGAACAGAACAAGTAATCAAGTGATCCATCCCCTGTTGCCTATTCCCTACTTCTCAGGCTTTGTCTGTTCTTATCTGGAACATTGAGTTAAGATACACAACTCCAGCTACCTTAATTGCTGGAGTCGACGTACCTTAATTCGACCTTTGGTGCCGACTCCACTGAGGGAGGTCGATGGGAGCAAACTCTCTCATCAACTTCCCTTACCCCTTACTCCTCACGAATCGAGGAGTGCTGGTGTTGATGGGAGCACCCTCAGCATTCGATTTATTGGGCCTTTACTAAACCCGCTAAATCAAACTCCAAAACATCAATTGCCACAGCGTTGATTTTCTTGGTAGTGAAGTCGTGGCCTCAGTGACACTGCCTGCTAGTATAGTTTGTATTTCAAGCATGAAAAGCAGTTTCTTACCACATTAGGAATGCCATAGTTTTCCACCATCAATACAGTACCTTCCATGCTCACTGTTTGCACTACTCAATTCCTCAATGACCCAAGTGGATCTTCTATATCTTTTTTTTTTTTTTAAGGCTTACTAGAATTACAACCTTACTGCCCTTGAAAAAAATGTTCATGTCTGCAGTTCCAATAGTCTTTTATTTGGTTAGCAACTACTTTACTTCTTCAGGCTGCCTTTAACGATCACTTCTTTAAGGATTCCCAACAATTCATCTTACTCTGTTTCCTCTCATTTGTTACAATTTCCTTGTTAACTCTGGGAATTGACTTTACAGTCAAAGCTATACAGGCTAGCATCTTTGTCTCTAAAGTCTTCTCTAGTTTCATAGGAGACACTACTCTGGAAAGTGCATCTGCAGTGAACATGAATTTACCAGACATGTAGGTCACAACCAAATCATACTTTTGCAGCTTGATCATCATTCTTTAAATCCTTAATATACAGTCACTTAGCAGTTTGCTAAATAATGCTCAAGGGCTTTTTGGTCCATTTCAACTTCAACTGTGTGGCCATAAATATACTGATTGAATCTCTCCCAGGCAAACAATATTACTAAAAGCTCCCCAATCTGTATGTATCTGGTTTGTGCCTCAGTCAGTGATTTGGATGCATATGTCACTGGTTGCCAACAATCCTCATACTTCTGTAAAATCACTGCATCTAACCCAGACTGTGAAGCATCTGCAGAAATTTTAATAGGTTTGCCTGGTGCAGAAAACTTCAATGCTGGTTCTTGTATCAGGTGTTGTTTTAAACCTTCTCATGGTTCTGCTTGTTCTGCACTCCAATACTGTTCATTTTAATTCTCTAGTTCTTAAAGCTGTTGATTTGATGGATAGATTAGGTATGAATATGCCAAGTTAATTAACCATTCCCAGGAACTGTTGGCATCATTTCAGTGGCTGAAATCTCTCTCTCATCAGGTTTCACACCTTTTCTGGAAAAAAAAAAAGTCCCCAACAAACATCAATTCTGTAACCCCTAAATTACATATCTCCCTATTTAGTTTGAACTTGCCACTCTGGTTACAACCAGTATTTCCCCAAGTCTACAATTATGCTTCTCTTTCTATGAGCCCTAGCTGATTATTTCAATGAAGAATCACCACCATTATATATAATCACCATTATATACCAATATATATTGGTAGATCATATGTATGGCTTTGTTGTATGGAAAAGAGAAAGTATAAAAATATTTATCTTTCAAATGGGATATTAAATATGCAGAAAGATGCATATAGGGAGAGATTCCAAAGAACTGCCAAAAGGCAAACATAGCGTCCATCTATAAAAAAGGGAAATAAGGACAACTGAGGGAATTATAGACCAGCAAGCATAATTTTAGTATCTGGAAAAATAATGGAGCAAATACTTAAGCAATCAATTTAATAACACTTAGAAGATAAAGTGATAAGTAACAGACAGATAGATTTGTCAAGAAAAAAAAATCTGCTCAAAAGCAATCTGCAACAGTAAAACCTCAACGATACAAACACCAGAGTTATGGACTTACTGGTCAAGTGGACACCATGTGGAACCAGAAACTGGGAGTAGAGCTTCAGGATTGAAGCCCCAAGCCCCAGTGCTCCCTGCAGGTCTAAAGTCTTGGATCTCCTGCAGGGCAGAATCCCCAATCTCCCCCATTTCCCCCACCACAACTGACACACACACACAACCCGTAGGTTGTAGCCCCATGCCCCTGTGACTAAAGTCTTTAACATCTTGCTCAGAGTTATGCAATGTTTCTGAATAATGAACACCATCCATTTCTGAGGTGTCCGTAACTCTGAGGTTCTACTGTAGCTTTCTTTGACAGAGTAATAAGCCTTGTGGATGGATATAAAAAGTATAGCTTGACTTTAACAAAGCTTTTGATACTATCTCACAGGACCTTCTCATCATAGGCGGCTGGTAAGCTAGGCTGGGGAAGGCACTGCCTTCCCAAACCGCCAACCTGGCCCTGCTCACACTCCATCCCCATAACACCTACTGTAGGTGTTCTACTGTGTTGCTACCCCCCAGTGCCAGCCCTCCCTGTGCTCTGGGGAGGATGGAGCTGTGCTCCTTCCTCACTCCCCATGCTCCAGGGCTGGGAAGGCTGGGGTGCATATGTGCACCCGCTCTCCCCCCTACCCCATGGTGAGGGGTGCATGTGCATGGCATGCTGCTGTGCCTCCTTGTGGTGGGTGGGGGAGGCAACTTGGCTCCCATGGGGGGAGTGGAGCCTTAGCAGAAGTGGCAGGGCTGGGGGGTGAGGGATTGCTTCCTCCAGACCTATCTTCCCATGCTTCTCATAAACAAACTAGACATACAACCTAGATTGAGCTACTATAAGGTGGTTACATAACTGGCTGGAAAAACTGTTCCTGAGGGTAGTTATCAGTGGTTCACAGAGAAGCTGGAAAGGCATATTGAATAGGGTCCTACAGTGATCAGTTCTGGGGTTGGTTCTGGTCAGTATCTTTTGCAATGATTTAGATAATGGCATAGATAACTTGCAATGTTTGTGAATGATATCAAGCTGGGAGGGGTTGCAAGTGCCTTGGGTGTTAGGATTAAAATTCAAAATGGAGAAGTGGTCTGAAGAAAACAGGATGAAATTCAATAAGGACAAATGCAAAGCATTCCACTGAGAGAGGAACAATCAGCTGCACATGTATAAATGGGAATCTGAGCTCCTGAGTCCAGTTTCAGTGGAATAGTTGTTTCTTTCACTGTCATATGCAGTACCCAGTCCCACTCACCAGGCTTGCTCGATCAGACTACATCTATGAAAAACTCCGTAAGCAGATTGTCTTTCACGGAATCCACCTGACTGCAGCATTTTGCAAAGTGACTGTTTTCCCCACCTTTATAACAGGCAATACACTGCTTGGGACATGCTGTGATCCTTAGCTTCCACATACTGTCTGTATACAGTCTTCCCCCAGCATTAGTTCTCATAGTAAGGGGTTCTACTTTCTGATTTCACCTACTCTGGCCACAGTTCCTTAGTATGTGGATAACCTCTTCCGGTGAATGCAGCTCTTTGGCTTGTGCTTTCATAGTCTTTCCTGCCCTGTACATTCCAAGAGCTTTTTCTAAAGTTAAATCTCCTTTCTATATATAAGACAGCAGCCTCTGTCTTAACATGTTGTCTTTATGGCATCACAGGTTTTAGTGAGTTTCCTTAATTATGTGGGAAATTCCTGAATGGCACTGTCAGTTTTGTGCATATATATAAAAACATCTCTAAGGTTTCATTCCTTTTAGGCAGGCAATGTTCCTTACATTTAGTCAGTATTTCATTTAACTTTGTATTTTCACCTTCTTCAGACTTAACATTGTAATAAATATCCAGTGCTTCCTTCCCAACATGCACCAAGACAGGTGATTTCATTTTACCATTTTTCTCATCTCCCCACCCCACAATGACTGCTCAGTACGATTCAAAACAATTTCTGACTTTTTGTCCAGTTCTCTGCCATGTTGCAACACATCAAATTTTGTCTTTTTTCCTCCTTTTTAAGCTAGTCAAGCCATTATTATGCTCACCGAATACATGCAAAGGCCCCTGTGCCTTGTGCTCCCCATGCTTCTCTACATTCAGCTGCAAACACAGCAGTTAACTTAAAAATGACTCCAGTTACCTTCTTATTCTGAACTTCTGACACCATGATTTTTGGGGTTCATTAAATAGCAAACCAGGGGAAAACAAAAGAAAAAAAAAACCTGGAGAGCTTCTGTAGTGCACACAGACATACAGGCTACGTCTACATTGCGCTCTCTTGCGCAAGAACATATGCAAATGAGGCACGGCAATGAATATCGCTGCACTTCATTTGCATACTTAATGAGCCATCATTTTGCGCAAGAGGGGGTTTTTGCGCAAGAAGGAGCAGTGTAGACTGCTCCTTCTTGCGCAAAAGCCCCTTGCTCAAATATGGCGGCTCATTAACTATGCATATTCATTGCCGCCCCTCATTGGCATATGTTCTTGCGCAAGAGAGCGCAATGTAGATGTAGCTACACTGTTTTCAATCCCCACCTCCAAAGCACATTCTCCAAATTCCTATGTTGCAAGATTATTGGGGGAAGGGAGGCTCACAGCATTGCAACCCTTACTTCTACCCTGCCCTCAGAGCTGAGCAGCCAGACAGTGATGGCTGTTAACTGCTCACCCAGCTCTGAAAGCAGCACCCCACCAGCAGCTGTGCAGAAGGGTGACAATACCATACCATGCCACCCTTCTGCACTGCTGCCATCAGAGCTGGGCATCCAGAGAGTAGCAGTGCAGAAGGGTGACAGTGCCATACCCAATCCTCCTTCTGTACTGCTGTTGCTGGCAGTGTCTTTGCAGCCAAGCACTGCTGGAGCACCATCTGTGCATACAACAATCAGTTTTCCCCATGAAAGTCTATTTTCTTCAAAAAGTCAGAAATCATTTTCATAATATCAGAAGCCTTTGATGTGGTCGTCAATTCCTTTGAAAAAAGCAGTTCTTCTTTCACAGTTCCATTGTTAATGAATCGAACGTAGACAAACAGCTGACAACATTGTGCTACATCAGTGGAATCGTCACACTGATTTGCAAAAAAAGAAGCCAACACTGCCTCCACAACTTGAAGTGTAAGATCTTTCGCCAGCTCATCGATGCGACGTTTCACAGAATTGTCAGAAAGTGAAATTTCCAATAGTTTTTTCTTGCTTTCGACACCAAGCACAATATCAGCTGCTTTCAACAAGCAAGGCTTCACAAGAGTTTCTCCGATTATGTGCACTTTCTTGGCTTTAGTGATGAGCAATGACAGTTCATAAGATGCTTCTACCGCTTTGGCCGATGCTTGATGAAAAGCTCCAGTAGTGTCCAGCTTCATGCATTTCAAATTTTGAAGTTTAGCAGCAAAAAACTCTTTTGGTTTCTCTGTCAAAGCGCTGTGGTTCTTTGTCAAGTGTCGCTCAAGACGACTAGGTCTCAAGGCGTTATTGCTAAGAACTGTGTGGCATACTACGCGTTGAGGATGATCAATCCCATTTTTTTCCATGACAGTGAAGCCATACGTGAGAGGTTAAAGCGACTGGGACTTTTCAGTTTAGAAAAGAGGAGACTGAGGGGGGATATGATAGAGGTATATAAAATCATGAGTGGTGTGGAGAGGGCTGGATAAAGAAAAGTTATTTATTAGTTCCCATAATAGAAGAACTAGAGGACACCAAATGAAATTAATGGGTAGCAGGTTTAAAACTAATAAAAGAAAGTTCTTCTTCACACAGCGTGTAGTCAACCTGTGGAACTCCTTGCCAGAGGAGGCTGTGAAGGCTAGGACTATAACAGAGTTTAAAGAGAAGCTAGATAATTTCATGGAGGTTAGGTCCATAAAAGGCTATTAGCCAGGGGATAGAAATGGTGTCCCTGGCCTGTTTGTCAGAGGCTGGAGAAGGATGGCAGGAGACAAATCGCTTGATCATTGTCTTTGGTCCACCCTCTCTGGGGCACCTGGTGCTGGCCACTGTCGGCAGACAGGCTACTGGGCTAGATGGACCTTTGGTCTGACCCAGTATGGCTGTTCTTATGTTCTTATGTTCATACTTAATGTAGTCTTCATCCTACTTCCTTTTCTTAATCGCAGTCATAATATATTAAATTTAAAAAAAAAATCTATAAAAATAATTTTCCCGATTACAATAAATGTAATGGATGCAAGTTACTTTGATAAGTTATTGCAAATGTTTATTTACTACTACTCTTACGTACGGACGCGTGCTGCCTTATATATACCCCACCACCAGTAACCACGCAAGATTGGCTACCTACTCCCACGACAAAACAGTCCCAAACACTCCTGCGTGCTAGAAAGTTTGAAAAAGTTCCATTGCCTTCTACATCATTCTTTGGCCTCCCCACTAGTCAAACCAGTACCCCTACACGTCAAAAGGCAATATAAATATATATATTCACATTTCATGGTATGAAATTTGAAAATTAAAATTTTTTACGGTAGTGTCTCCAATCTTTTTACACCCAAGATCACTTTTTAAATGTCAGGGCAAGCCCAGATCCCAGCCCTTTCTAGAGGCCCTGCCCTCTCCCTTTCCCTCCTCTCCATCATTTGCTGTCCCCAGCCCTTACTCTCACTGGGTTGAGACAGGATGTGTGGGCTCTGGGGTGGGAATGAGGATTTGGGTGTGGGAAGGGGTGAAATGTGCAAGCTCTGGGAGGGAATTCGGGTGCAGGAAGAGGTGGAGAAGAAGCTTCTGGCTCAGGAAAGGGCTCCAGGCTGGAGTGTGTTGGGGTCAGGTGGAGTGTTGGGGTGCTGAGCAAACCACAGGCTTGTGGATGAGGGTGCAGGAGTTCAGGTTGAGGTGTCTGAGGGGCTCAGGGCAGAGGGGTTGGGAGTATGATGGGCTCAGGACACAGATTTGCAGTGTGTGGATTGTGCAGTAGTGTTGTGGCAGAAGACTGAGGATGTGAGACGCTCAGGACAAGGGGTTCCAGTGTATGATAGGCTCAGGATTGAGTCGTGTGTGAGGATGCAGGGGTGTTATGTTGCTGTGGCCAGATGGGGGCTTGGACCCAATTGGGGCCTTGTGGGCCAGACTTCATTTTTAAATAATATATTTCCAGCACAAATGTTTCAGCATTGTCTTTATTTATGGGAAGAGCAGGGAAACTGTTTTGGGTTAGGAGTCACTGACCCCCAGAAAAATCAATCAGGGACCACACAAGTGAGATGCAAAAAAACCCCAAACCCTCCTAGCCCCCCGAAACCGCGCTGAGGTGGCCGCAACTGAGACACCTCCCTCCCCTGGCACCCCAGCCCCATGCGAGGAGGGTAGGTAGGACTGAGGTTCAAGAGCTCAGGCCAGATTAATTTTTCTGGGGTTCCAGGGTTAGTGGAATTTGTGGGCCCCTCTACACTCTGAGGTGGGGCCAAAAATGAGGGATCCAGTGTGCCAGTCAGTGAGTTAGGGATGGGGTGCAGAATCTGGGTGGAAAATAGGCTACAGGAGCAAGCTGGGGGTAGGTGTCTGGCCAGGAGGTAAGGGACAGGAGCAGGGTCCTTATGAGGCCCTGAGCAGGGGACAGGAGGCAGGTGGGGCCCTGGGCAACGTACTTGTGGAAGTTTGAGCAGGGGAGGCATGGTACTCAGGGGGGCTTGGGGTCTGGACAGGGGCAGGTACTTGTGGTGTCCTCAGTGGGGGCAGCGTACTCATGGGGGTTGGGGTCTGGACAGGGGCAGGGTACTTGTGAGGGTCTTGGCAGGAGGGGCACAGTACTCATGGGGGTTTGGGCAGGGTATTCATGGAGGTTTGGGCAGAGGGACAGGGTACTCGTGGGAGTTTGGGGTCTGGACGGGGGCAGGGTACTTGTGAGGTTCTTGGCGAGAGGGCAGGGTACTCGGGATTTGGGCAGGGGCAGGGTACTCGTGGGGGCTTAGGGTCTGGATGGGGCAGGGTACTCGTGGGGTTTGGGGTCTGGGGTCTGGAGGGGCAGGGTACTCGTGGGGTCTTGGGGTCTGGAGGGGGCAGGGTACTTGTGGGGTTTGGAGTCTGGGCAGGTGGTACTTGTGGGGGTTTGGGCAGGGGCAGGATATTCATGGAGGTTTGGGCGGGGGGGCAGGGTACTCGTGGGGGTTTGGAGTCTCCCCACAGGAGGGAAAGGCTCACGTAGCTGAGAGGCAGCAAAGAAATATAGTGCTCCCCACTGCCAGGTCCAGGAGAGCCTTTTGCTGGCACATGTAGCTATCACAGTGTGGACATAGCCTGTTTTTCATTGTGGCATATAGCTACACGTACCCTACATGCTGCCGCTAGAGGTGTGCAGCGCAGATGCAGTGTAAGATAAAAATGAGGAGTGGCAGATTATTATAAGTGATGGGAAGCCCATTCAGAGGAGCAAATTATAAGTTATTTATGAACTTTTAAATTATTGCATGGTTGATGGTTTGTTCATTTTTACAGATGTGGAATAATTCCATCAAATTTAACTTCTTCTGCCACCACACTGCAAGAATTTCTAATAGAGAAACTCCTGTTAAACTTCTTCCAGGGATTTGCTTGTAGTTGGCAGTCATCTCATCTGAAAGGATTTCTGAGCTCTATCACTGCCACTTGTATTCAATGTGTCTTCATATCTCAGTTCAAGACAAGAGTTCAGAGTTACAATGCTTTAGACATAACTTAATAAATTTCCTCTTTTTTATATTTGATAAATAATGCAGTCCTACAGAAAATATGGGCATTTATTCAAAAGTTAATATTTGTAATCAGACAAACATGTACAATTGTTATGAGCACATCTCTGGAAGGTATACATTTATAATCACTCCCTTTTGGAATCTTTCCCACAGATATTAATAACAAATTATTTATTACCCTTCATATGTATTTGATTAGTGAATCAACATCACAAATATGGAAAATATTTTCAGTATGTACAACTGACATTTTACTTAATTTCATGATTGTGAATTTTAAGGCTCGTAAAAGATGCCAAACAGTTCAGGAAATTGAAACTAAATACTTCCAAGGCTATGACAAAGATACGCTCTCTCAGACAGCCCTAATAGCAACATTGTGGAGGGGACTATCTTGAAGGCATTCAAAGTCAATCCAATTTCCCAACCCATTACAACCTATTTCTTAGTTGAGAGTACCTGTATGTGCCAGTTGTGATTAATTTGTGAAATGGATACCAATACTCATTCAATAAGAACTTAAGAGACTACAACAGAACTCATTTAAATTAAATGAGTTCTGTACAGACATCACATCAAGGATAGCTATTCCGAAAATCAAGGAAAGGCAGGTTGTGTTGAAAGCTGTTGATTAAAACTGTTAACTAAAATGTATGAGGCACTACAAGTGTAATACAGAAGACAAATTCTGTGCTGCTGAAATAGCAGGCCATGTTTTAAACTCTAAACCCGTCAATTAATTTAGAGCTGCTGGTACTGGATGTCTTCACTCTTTATTATCAGTCCTCCTTCACCCGACCTCTGAAGTGGTCCATGAAATGGAAGGCCCCAATGTAGTCTCCTAGGACTATCCCCATTTTCACAGGCAAAATACTGAAGGGAAAAAAAACACACCAGAGTATTTACATAGTCTTATAAATCACAGAAGACATATGTGGCTGTGCCCAAGAACACAAATCCTTACAGCTTCTAAAATACAGCACAATTAGTCTTCACAATGTATTTATGGGGTAGCAAGTATTCTCAGTGCACAGAGAGAAACTGGGTCAATGTTTCCCCGGTATCAGAGCTAGTCAGTAGCAGAGCCAGGATTAGAACTCAGGAACTCAAGCCACTGAATGGACACATTCCTTCAGAACATACTGCCTCACTGTCCATATGATAATTTACATTACAAAGAAATGATAGATGCTCCCCAAATGTAAGCAGGCCCAATGTATTTTGGGAACTGGTAGTTTCAGGAATAATTCGTTTTGTACTCAAGACCACAGAAGCCAAACTTCTGCATGTTAGTATAACCTAGGGGTGGGCCAATACCAGTTTGTGGGCTGGATCCGGTTTGCCAAGGTTAGCTCCTGGTAGGTCTCCATCACTATATTCACCTATCCTTCCACAGGTATCGGTGGTCACAGCTCCTGTTGACTGCAGATCACCATTCCCAGTCAAAGGGAACAGCGGAAAGTGTTGTCCCAGTCTGCACTGCTTCCCACAGCACCCATTGGCCGGGAATGACAATATGCAGCCAACAGAAGTGGCAGTTGCCCATATGTGCAGCAGTACAGGTAAATATAGAGGCGGTGGCCCGGCAGGGGCTAACCCTGACAAACCGCTGCTATTTTATTGCTCATGCATGGTATAAACAATCTGTGTAATAGGACTTGCATTATGGAGATACATTATTCATTCTAGTGATGCCCGTAGCTATAAAAGTCATGTATTTGTAAATGAAGTACAGAATTTTTGAGGAAATATATTTTCACCCCTCCCTAAAAGTGTCTCACGCATGCTCACCTAGATGATCAATGTCTCTAGAGAATTTAACATGGAAATTTAAGATTAGGGATGTTAGATATAGGGTAATTGAATAGTTGTGTAATTGCATAAAATCTTAGCAATTACATGACTATTTATTAGTCCCTGGGGTGGCAGCCAGTACGCTCCCGGCAAATCCCCTGCACAAGGTGGCAAGCGGAAGCTGGTCCACCAGGGAAGCCAGTTTAAAAACCAGCTCCCCTCTTAGACTAGCTGCCTGCTGCCCCGGGCTGCTGCCTCTGATACAGAGGCAGCAGGGTGGGGTGGTAGCAGCCCCTGTGCATTGGGGGTCCGAGCTCCTTGCAGACAGGGACTGCTGCTATGGACCAGCCTCTGTCCGCAGCAAGCCTGGGCTGCTTTGCAACAGCCTCCCTCCACCTCCACACTGCTGCCTCTTATTGGTTAATTTTGTTGACTACATGCATTCCCCTGCTTGCATCAGAAGCAGCAGTGTGGTGAGGGGGCTAGGCAGCACCACAGAGCTGGTGCTGGGAGGAATTTGCTTTTAAGCCAGCTCCCTCCAGCACCGACTCCTGCCTGCCTCCCTGCTCGCTGCCTCTGTAGGGGGCTGCAAGGGGAGGCAGGCAGGTCCATGGAGCTGGCACTCATGGGAAGCCTGCTTGAAAGCTGGCTTCCTGCACATATTGGCTTCATCCTGCCTCCCCTCCCTCTGTGCTGCTGCTGTTCCTTGTGGGGAGCCTACTTAAAGCTAGCTTCTCACGGGAACCAGCTCCTGCTCGCCCCCCTTGCTGCCTCTGATACAAGCAGGGGAATGCATGTAGTCGACAAGATTAACCAATAAGCCTTGGCTTATCAGTTAAACGTGTAGTTGACTACATGCTGGCATCCCTAAAATAGATGTCTAGTAGGAAGACAAGGCAAATAAGGAGTATACTGGGGGGGAGGGGGGAGGATGAAGAAGAGAAGCTAGGAGGAAAAAAAAAAAATGTAAGCTGCCCTTCTCCCGCACCCCAAGCTATATTTTCAGCACTGTTTATGTACTTCCTGCTATTTACAGAATCACCTGCTACTGCCAAAACTGATCTGGGAATGTTTACATTTAAAAAAGAAGACACACACTGATTTTAAAAGTAGATATTGGACCACTAATTGCTGCTCAGAGTGTGGCCAGCTTTCAGATAGTCTAAGAACCTTTAAAAAAGCCTGAAGAACAAGTGACTGTTGAAAGCATTAAGGGAAAAGGTTTTCATAGTCTTTTCTACTGTTTTATCCTAGTTTCTTTCCTAAAGTAATGGGATAATATTGCATCAAGCTTCCAATCATGTTAATAAGCTCCAATAGAAATAAGCCACATCAGAGCATGCATTAAATAGGCTACTGGTATGCTCAGCCATCCAAAACAGCATACACTACCTTTGGTCTTCAACATACCCAGGCTATGCAAGCATTTCAGGGCAGAAACAGCATTTCTTTGGGTGTATGCAAAGTAACACTGGAGGCCAGCATAATAACTCTATTAATACACAGCAATATACATGGCTATTAAATTGCAGCAAATTGTGTTATCTGAAGCAAGGAAGAGGATAGTATTTCCAGAACCAGTTTATCTCTTGTACAGTAGTCCTTATTTTCTCAAGGTCTTCACAGTCAATATTAGAAGTTATGTGCTACAGTTATCATTACTGACTGGTTCTAGTCCACATTTGACTACCTAATTCCATGGCCGGATTATCAAGACTATTGAGCATTGTAGTGAGGCAGTTTAACCTCCCTCTGATCCAGAAGGGGAAGGGCCTCTTGGTGGGTGGGACCAGTTATCCAGCCCCACTCACAGGAAGCAGAAAGGCAAGGCCAGGAGGATAAGAGTAAGAGCTCAGTTGGAGCCAAGCCACAGAGCAGTCCAGATGCTTGGCCCAAGCTCCCCAGGAGGAAGGCCCGAGTTCCCTGTCCTAGAAGGGAGAACTGTCTTTGGCTGCCTGAGCTGCTGCCAGGCCCAGAAGACTGGGTTGGGCCGCCTGGGCTGCTGCCAGGTCCAGAAGACTGGCCAGGGCCTCCAGGGTCGTGGCTAAGCCCCAAAGATTGGCCTGGATGACCAGGGCCCCTGCTGGGCCCAGGAGATTGGGCTGCGTGGCCTGGACTGCAACTCAACCTGGACCCAGGAGCCCATGGAAACTCTGCCAGCGCCACTGTCCCCGGCGGACCCTGAGGAACAGAGGCTGAGCCAGGTAGGCCCACAAGGGGAACCAGGAAATGGCCCAGAGATATCTGACACTGGGTTGGCCAAGGACATGGAGGTCAACTGGTCAGCGTGTTGTGGCAGTACGTGCTGCCACTGTTAGGGCCCTGGGCTGGGATGCAGTGGAGTGTGTGGGTCTGTGTCCTCCCCTGATCCCCCCACTGCCACCCCTCTCCTTGGGTGGCAGGTTTCCTCCTGTTGGGATAAAACCCCTGGACTTGTCAGCTCTCTGCCAGCAAGGAGACTTGACCACTGCTCAGCCTGCAGACAAACCTGAGCTTTAAACTGCTTAACTGTTTATTTGTTGCCCCACTCTGACCAAGGGCTGGGCCTTATAAATTATTTGCTCAGCCTGCTGTCAGGTCTGAGCCCTGATTGTTTGTTTGTTGCCCACCCTGCACCAGAGCCAGGGCACTGAACTATTACTCGGCCCAAAGAGGGCCTGTGATCTGCTGCTCGGCCACAGCATTGTCCTGAGACCCACAACCTTTGACTGCCTTGCCCTGTGCTAGGGCCAGGACACGTGAGCTATTTCTAGCCAGGCCATAGGCCAGAGCTGCTTAAACTGCACCAGGCCAGCCCTGTAGCTGGGCTTGACAGGCCTCCCAACTGGATGGGATGCAGAGTAGTGAAGGAGCTTGACCGCCCTCCATCCCGAGACCAGGACAAGCATCCAGCCACTTCTACTGACTGGCATAAATGCTAAGTAGCAGTATAAGAGCAGCCCTCTCACAGCCACAAAGAAAAATCTGTTGCAGCTTTCTTAGTCAATACTAACAATAGTTTCCCTTTGGAGATGATTTAAATATATATAGCAATGGGAAAGTGTCCCTTATTGGGAATCTTCAGAGTCTGGTAGAAGATTTGCAGACATGCAAGTTATCCAAGACCACCACCTGTCGAAGCCTTCCTGTGGCAACAACTAAAAAGTGGCTGGAAATCCACTAAGGTCAATATCTAAGTAGCCCCCCTTTCCCCGCCTAGTTAATCATTTGATACTATAGCATGTAGAATTAGTATCTGTGCAACTAAACATAAGGCATCTGACAATAGACACAAACATAACAAGGAGAATCTATCCTTACCTTTTCAGAAAGCATAAAAAGTACAGGCTTCGTGGCATTATCAGATGCACTTGTTCCCGTTGTATAGCACTCACAATCTTCTCAGCTGCATACTCTGCATTTAGAATAGGGAGTAGACAAGGCCACCTGGAAAAGACAACATATGGCTACTACTATGAAACTGTCAAAGCTTTCCCCTCCATGTTCCATCTAGATAACTTCAAATTTAGAACAAGGCAGCTTCAAATTTAAAGCTATGCACCTTACAAAAGAAGGTTACCCCATTTTACAATGGTTTTTGCCTCTTAGAAGGAAACATTTCAAAAGGAAGTTCGTGGGATTATATAACACCTGACAAATCAGTTGGAAAGTGTCACTGTTTTGTTTTCACTTGATATTCGTACCTGTGAGCTAAATTCTTGCTATCTTCAAATTTTGCAAAGGTTTCATTTAGGTAACCTTATTCTGCTACTATATTTTCTATGTTTAATGTGCCATGAAAGATTGTATGGGTTGAACCTCCCTGATCTGCCACCCTTGGGGCCTGACTGGTCCTGAACCTGGACATTTTCCAGATCAGGGGAGGTCAATTTCAGCCCCTCTGCTGCTACCAGCTGCAGGGCTCCACTTTGGGGAGAAGGCATGAGTCTGAGGACACAGACTGCATGTTTCTTCTCAAACGAGCAGTGAAGGAGTTAAATGTGTTGATGATTAAAGTGACACCATCACTAGATTGCAGAGTTAATGCGAATGGCAGTTTACACTTTTTTTCAGAATGACTGTTTCAGACCATCTGTAGAATTGGAAAGAGAACACTTCATTGGACTATAATATATTGGCATCTGGAAGAGTCACATTCTAGCAATAGAGGCTAGAAATGTAAATAAAAAGTCTTTGATTCTGCATTCTAGCAATTATTGGATTTTGTCTATAAGCCTTAAAAATTGCACAAGGATCAAAATCTACCTTACAGTAGTTTCAGATTGTTATTTCTACTGATTATTAATTCTCTTTAATAAATCCTGTATTTAATCAAACATTTTTGGTGTGCCATATACTAGTTATACACAACCCCAAAATTCACTCACTTGGTTTTACAACCATCAAACATTCCCGTGTTTATGAAGTAAGGACACACAATAGTGGTTTTAATGCCGGTCTTCTCCAGAGCTAGCATTTCTAAACCAACTGTTTCTGCAAACCCAACTGCTGCAAATTTACTTGCACAATAATCTGTAGAGTGAAGAAAGATGAACGGTTATTTGGTGCAATTAATTTTCTATTAAGAGAAAAATCTCACAACTCTTGCAAACAACATAACAACATGGTTTTAGTTCTCCCTCTGTCCAGTGTGTCATGCTGAGCAATTAAAGCACAACTTCTTGCCTAAGAAGAAAGTCAATCAAAACTATGCCCTAATGAGGGTAGTCTGGGTACTGTTAAAACAATTGCACGTACAAATATATCTTAAGTGTGAGGTTAACTGCAAAGAATGAGTGTAAGTTTATGAAGTGTCACAATAATCTATAACAAATGCTGAAGGGAAATGGTATGAAAGAGAAAGAGCAAAGCTAAGTTAGATCACAAAAAGGGCAAATGATAGAATTCAAGGACACTGTTAAGATTATGCTTGGTCAATAAAATAAATGTGGGACTAAAAATTATGTATCCAAATCAGTGTGTCAGAAATGAGGCCTAGTTTGTGAACAAAATAAAGAGGGTTACGCTGCTATTGCTCCCCTGTGGGATCCTTAAACTCCCCACTACCAATCAAAAGCTGTCTGATGGCCAAGAAACTTTATAATCATAGCTGCCACCTCTACTGCCTCCTAGGACTCTAGGATCTATCATGATACCACCAGGCCTTTGTTGTTCTAAACCTGAGATGTGTCCTGATCAGACTGGGCCAGAAAAACGGATTCAGATCACATTGTCACCTCCACTAGCTTTGGGTAAACCGCAATCATCGCCTGGTGAGATTCCTTCCTTCCCCACCACGACTCTCTTCTCCTCCTCACCATATTTCTTCTCTTTCATCTTCTGTTTCATGCCTTCAGGTTTTGCAACACTGCTATAAGCCTGTTATGAAAAAGGCAGCTAAAACTAAATGTCCTAAATTGCCCAATGCTGGCGCAAGTTTGCCAGATTTCAGAGTGGCTAATAAGACCGCGTGCCAAGCCTGTGTTTTTCCAGCAGTAATGCTGCAAATAAAAGCCAACACCAAAGACACAGAAACTGCATCTTCTATTTTTATTGTTCTTTTCTATACCATTGTGTGTCCTGGTTCACACTGTGTGTCCTGGTTCATCTTCTAAACAAGAGGATCAGACTTAACAGCAGCAACAGCTCCAACTCTAGTCCATTTCAATTAGCTTCTCTTTTTCCCCAGAAGAGTAGTTATTACCATTTTTAATATAATCTAAAATACTATCAAATGAAAGGGGAGGAAGAAGGGTGGCTATTCCTTTTACAGACTCTCCAGCTAAAGGGAACAAGCCACAGGATGGTAAGTAAAGGGTTTATCATAACACTTTATATTTCAAATGCTTTAATTATTTTCCTATTCTCCACCCCTACCCTGTACCTTTTAATAAAAGGTGAAAATAATGTTTAATGGCGCTGAGAACTTACGTTCCATTGAGGTCAGTGGGAGCAATTAAGTGTGCAAGTGTTTTGAAAGTCAGATAATGTTATTAGGTGGCTTGGACGAAGAGCTGTTGTTGAGGAGTATAACCAAGAACATACCTTTACATTCCATTTAGAATTATCTTGAATACACTAACCTGCTAGTCCATTGACTGCAATCAGTCCTGCTGAACTTGCAATACTAACCAAGTGTCCATGATTAGAGGCCATCATTGCTGGGAGGAAGGCTTTGTAAGTCTATGAAACACATTAAAACCCACACTTACAATTAAACATTACTTAAAGTGATTTAATTGCCCGATTGGTTAAGAGGATTACTACTGAAAAAGTATTAAGGAGAGCTATTAAGGAGAGTATTTCTTGAGTTCTAAGAGATAAGAAAAATGTCTTCCTCATTCTACAGAGGCTAATAAGACACATATTAGTTAGAACAAGAAGTATTGCTACTTTGTCTACTAACTGAATCCTCCGAGGTAAATCTCTAAGGACTCTCCAATACGTTTCCATAGTTTTCTTCATGTTGTAGTCATCCACTAGGGGGAGTCAGAAACTAAATTGATGTCAGCGAGACTGCAATCAGCTGAAGCCTTGGGAAGCTTCCCTTCACCTAGGAGTTCAGTACTGAAACATTTTCCAAATAGGCTTCCATTTTAAAAATAGCAGCTGAGAAGGGGAAACAGCTTCTAACCTTTCTAACATCATTTCCTGATTTCCGCAACAAATTCTCTGTCATTTCCATGTTTTCCAGTGAACAGAGCAGCATGTGTTAACTCACCATTCCTTCTCCAGTTCTTTATTACTATATCAGTTCGTCTCCTTCATAACGAAATGCAAATCGAATGACTAATTTAAGGTAAGTTTTTGTCAGTTTATATCAACAGCTACAGAACAATATTGCCACAATTAGAGATGTTAAAAAGCAGTTTATTAGGTAACTGTGTAGCTTTTAAAAATCTTAAGCGGTTACACATTGCAGGCTCTGCAGTATAAAGCTTATAGTGCAGCTGGCCTCCTGGGAGTGGGACTGGTAGCCATTGTGCTCCCGGCTGTCAGCCCCACTCCTTGGGAGCCTGTACCGCAGGGCAGCAGACAGCTTCCGGCGTTTAAATGGTTACACTATTACATCCCTACCCACAATATTAGTACTTTTCAGGTTTACATTTCCCAGAAGTATTTCTTAATATCAGACAACCAATACTAGGCAGTTGCATCCTTTATTTCTTCTTTAGGCAGAAGTGATTACCCATACAAGGGGCTGCACATATCCCTCCATTCTCCCCCAACAAGCTTCCTGTGGGACACCCTACCATCCTCCCTATTTCTGGAACTCACAAATAAATATCACCAACTTGCACATAGGACTTCACAAACTTAACCAGCTAAAAATCAATTACATAAAATAAATCTCTCCCTCCCCATTTCCAAAACAGGTGTGAGTGCCAACATTTCATAGTTCCCTATGAAAAAAATTCTGTATATTACCCAGAAGTGTGCCATGATGTTCACCTCCATGGTTTTCTCCACAAGCGAATCTGGAGAATCAATGAACTTCTTTCCAGTTACAATACCAGCATTGTTGATTAGGATACTAACATCACCAACTTCTTTTTTAACCTAAAGAAAAGCAATCAAATCAAGATGTCATTCCAAGCTGTTCATAAGGTAGAAGTCTTTTCCTTTAGTGAAGTGTTAGAACTCTGAAGACAACAACTTTACAGGGCTGTAATTTAAATGTGACCTGCTACAGGGAAATACTGGGCTTTATAAAAGAAAAATACAACCACCAGCACATTATCTACTACAGGTTGAGCCTCTATAATTCAGCACTCTCTGGTCTGGCAACATCCATGGTCTGGCATGATTTTAGTTAGCTGGGTGTCTACTTATCATGGGTGTGACCAGATTTCCCTCGGTCCCACACAGTTTGTTTAGAGCCACCAGTTTTGGCTCTCAGTGTGCTGTTATGTAGCTCCCAGTAAGCAGTGGAAATGTTGGTAATACTGCTAGACAACACTAATCTACTATGGTTCGGCAAATTCTCTGGTTCAGCACTGGTCAGGTCCCAAAGGTACCAGACTATAGACATTCTACCTGCATATATTTGAGAGTTTGTCTGTCCCTCTGTTTGTTCAAGAACTCCTAAATGTAAGAGCTAGGACCACCAAATTCAGTATATAGCGTCCTCTTAGCATTACTTAAAGCAAGGCAAGGATTTGGTTGTTTCAGGAAAGTGGGATGTGCCTGGAATTGGATTCCATCTCATAAAACCATACAGAAGAGAGACATAATAACCAGGCAGTGAAAGGGACTGTCTGAGGAGGGGGGGCGAGGTGATGTCCCCCTGTCTGAGACTGCCCCAGACCTGAGCTTCCCACCCCTCAGGTATCCTTTAGAAAGGGCGGGGTGAAGGGGAGAGGGGGAGGCTCTCCACCCCCATTTGTATGGGGACTTTCATCAGGGAGTGAGGGGAAAGTGCAGTTTGCTGCATTCTTCACTCTGGCTGGGGAGCAGAGGGGACAGATGAATCTGCACCTGTCCCAGCCGGTGACATGTACCCCCTCCCTCACCTCTACCTGCTGGAGCTGCAGTGGCCATGGAGAGGTACTTCTCACCTGACCCCAAGCTGCTGCAATGAGAGAGGGCAAGAGGTGGTCCTCTCTCCCTGGGGCAACCTGCATACTGAACCCCTCATCCCCAGCCTCAACTCAGAGCAATGATTTAAATGATGCATGTACAATTTCCCCCAACAAATTATATTCATCCATGTGTCTGAGAATTTTATTCTTAACTATAGTTTCAATTAATTTGCCCGGTACTGACGTTAGACTTATCGGTCTGTAATTGCCAGCATCATCTCTAGAGCCCTTTTAAAAGATTGGCGTCACGTTAGCTATCTTCCAATCATTAGGTACGGAAGCTGATTTAAAGGCTAGATTACAAACCACAGTTAATAGTTCTGCAATTTCCCATTTTGAGTTTTTTCAGAACTCTTAGGTGAATGCCATACATTCCTGGTGATGTGTTACTGTTAACACAATTTGTTCCAAAATCTCCACTAATGACACCTCAATCTGAGACAATTCCTCAGATTTGTCACCTACAAAGGACAGGTCAGGTTTGGGAATCTCCCCAATATCCTCAGCCATGAAGACTGAAGCAAAGAATTAATTTGGCTATTCCGCTATGACTTTATCATCTTTGAGGGTTCCTTTAGCATCTCGATCATGCAAGAGCCCCACTGGTTGTTTAGCCGGCTTCCTGCTTCTGATGTACTTAAAAAACATTTTACTATTACTTTGAGGTTTTTAGCTAGCAGACCAATTCTTCTGACAGGGATTTTATAAATGAAACAGTGTTAACCTCTTTTGGATTAATCTGTTAGTAGCATGTTAAGAACTGCTTTGGAACAATCTGCTATTGGAATTTTTTTTAATATTGTAACTGAAAGTCCATTTTAAACTTTGTACTGCCTTAATTCAGTTTAAAGTTGGGTGTATGTCTATACTCTCATTCAGAAGAGTGCATATGGGTGTGTGTGTGTAATGGAATCAATGATGCCAGCCCAACTCAGTGACCGGCTACCAACACCTCTTGGGAGGGGAGGGTCGAAACAGCAGAAGAAAATGGGGGTGGGATGGTTTCTGAGTCAGACTTTCAGAACTGATCCTTGGCAGCAGAGAATGGCCCTATTCTACTTCCTACTAAGTAGGCCCTGCTCTCCTGGCAGAGGGAGGGTTGTTTAAAGCTATAGTTGCTTTACAGTCAGCCTTCATTTTGTGTAATTTCAGCAAGAAAGAAGAGCTCATAAAAGGCCCTGAAGTTTCATTCTTCGTATTGCCACAGCTGTTTTTTCCTCCTGGCTCCTAAAGTAGGGGTGTATGGTATTCTTTGTGCTGTTGTTCACAAGAAAAAAAACCTTTCTTCATAACTGTCCTCAAGCTGAAGCAGACCTGAATCTTGGTAGTTTCACTGCCTCCTAGAGGGTTTCCAGCTGCAAAAACTCGTAAGATGTTTTACCTCTGTTATGTCTAGGGAAAGCTGTGAAGAGCAGGAACTGGAGCCATCTTCCCATGTGTATGTACTGCCACACAGGCTTCCTATGTTAACTGAATACCTATTAGCACTAAAATAGAAAATAGAAAGGAGCATAAACTCTGTCAAAATAAGTGTAAAAATATAATCAGAAAGCCAAAAAGGAGTTTGAATAACAGCTAGCCAAAAACTAAAAAAGTAATAGCAAAATGCTTTTAAGTACATGAGAAGCAGGAAGCCTGCTAAACAACCTGTGGGTCCACTGGATGATCGAGATGCTAAAAGAGCACTCAAAGATGATAAGTTCATTGTGGAGAAACTAAATAAATTCTTTGCTTCGGTCTTCATGGCTGAGGATGTTAGGAAGATTCCCAAGCCTGAGTTTGAGACCCCCATGATAGAGTTTCTCAAATAATTTTTTGTAAATTTTTAACCAGGGTAAAACATTGTATTTTCTGCTCCAACCTTCTTCCCAGAAAGAGCTGCACTATTTTAGCTGAAATTTTCCAAAAATTTAGCCTGAAGCAGACTCAGAATTTTCAGCTCAGCAGGCAGGTTTAACAGCATGTTAAGCAGAGGCAAACAGCTTCTTATAAAGGAATGTAATATTTCCACCTTGGTGTGTTTGATCAAAACATACCCATGAAGTCCTTTAAAATCTCACAAGTTATTCTAAATTTGTGCTAAATTTGTGCCATTTTACAAGATACTGCTACCTCTAAGGCTCATTCTGTGCAGTTGTTCAAGCATTAGTTGCTTTAATATTCTGACTTATTATGTTTAATAACCTATTGCATTAGCGTCCACTTCGTCTTTTTTAATAAAGTTATCTACGATAATGCCTAAGTGTTGCTACTGCTTTTAACAGAAGCAGAAAGAATTGGACAAGTTGACGCTAGATTCTGAAGTGTGTGAAGACAGATATTGCACACGGGACTGGATTAACATGGAATGAGTGATATGAACTCTGGACCCATTAACTTTGTTCAATGACATCTAGGTAAAAGGTCACTTACGCTTAGATAGTATTTTATGGGTTCATAAAAAAACAAGGAACATGTAATATTTTACCTGATCTGCCACTCTGTAGATCTCTTGCCTTTTGCTGCAGTCACACAAGTATGCATGCACTCTCACAGCTCCATTTTCTTTAGCTAGTCTGCTTGTTTCCTTGTTACCTTCTTGATTAATGTCCCAGAGAACAAGAGTGGCTCCAAGGCGGGCAAATTTTAATGCTAGAAGTCTTCCAATTCCACTTCCGGCTCCTGTTATAAGTACTATTTCACCAGCAACACTTTTCTTTCGAACAGGAACAAACAACAAGACTAGAGACTCCAACAGGAAATATATTGAGAGCACCACAACTTTGAGTGTTTCCAGGAAGAAATTCATCTTGGAGAAGATTTTTCAAATACCTGTTAATGATGAATATTTACCATTTAGAACAAACCAGCAACAGTGAAACTTCAAATATTTTAGAATGGAAAAATATTGCTAAATAGATCCCCTCTGTGAATACATAAATCAGTGGAAACTATTAGAAATAATAGGCAGGGTCCTACCAAAATTCACAGTCCATTCTAGTCAATATCATTGTCATAGGTTTTAAAGTTGGAAATTTTCATTTTTTTCCAGATTTTTAAATGTGAAATTTCAGTGTAACTATCAGGATCCTGACTCAAAATGGGGCAGGTGGGAATCACACATTGTCATCCCCACTTCTGTGCTATCTTCAAAGATAGGCACAGAAGGCTGCAGCTGCAGAGCTTCCTACAGAGGCAGGAAGTTCCCAGAGTTGAGTCTGATCCAGTGTTCCCTCTAAGCTGCATGGCAGCACAGCTTCACAGGTAGTTCATCAGTCCCGCCCAGTCAGCCAGCTCCATGCATAGAGTCCTGAGCCTCTGACTGGGCAGGGCTGATTAATCACTTGTGAAGCTGTGCTGCTGTCCAGCTTAGAGGGAACACTGGTCTGATCTCCTTCAATATGCTGTGAGTGCACCAGGAAGGGTCTCTTAGTTGGTAGTCCTGACTCGGCAGGGGAGGGACAGGACATCCTCTTCCCCTTCCAACCACTAGACAGGGTGTGTGTCCCCCTTCTTCGTGCAATTATTAGCCTGTTTCAATACAATAAAAGTCATGTGAACTTGACAGGATTTACTGAGGGACATTTTACAGCAGAAAATAATTTTCAGAACTCAACTCCTTGATTGATAGATATGGGCATCTGAATCAATATTATGGAGTACTGATCTCAATTGGTAGCCTCAAACTTGGGAACGACTACCTTAAGTTAACAAAAGTAAGTGAAAAAAATATTTCTGGTTTCTAATGTCATCAATTCAATGTCAGTATGGACCATCCAGCAATGGACTCTTTCTTCATGCCCAGTCTCTATGCTGAAAACACCAGTCTGTGTTTAAATACAGCTCTCTCTCTGCATGCATAGAGTACTGTACAGCCCAAATATAGGCATTTCAATGACTAATTGGTGGCTACAGTGTAATATAATGTTTTCTCTCTCTTTTTAGTTATTTCAGTTGGTTTTGCAATACACTGCCTAAATCAAAGTTTAAACTTTGCCCTAGCTGCAAAGATCTTTTAAGGTAGCTGAATTGTTTATTAACATTACCCAAACTTGCATCTACCCCGCTGTCTGGGTCACTCCTAGCAGCACAAGGGAGTTCAGATTTCCTGGTGAAGGACTTATTTCATGGTCTGGGATATATTTTTCCACAGCTATGAAACTGGTAGGACCTGCCAGATAAGCAATCACTCAATTCCTAATCACTTCATTTATGCACACATACTTTTAACTGATTAGCACTCTAATACCATTTCATTTATGCAAGACATCTTAATTAAGCATTTGATATTTATTCTTTATTTACATTTTTTCTAGTGTGTATTTTTATAAATGTGTGCCTTAGATATAGTGTGTTCTACAGCCAAAATGCTTCTGAAATAAAGGTAGTCAAACTTTACTAATTCTGGGTCACTGAGAACGAAAATGATGCTTAAAATTGTTGATTGTCTCTAGTTTTCAAGATATGCTATTGGGTCAGTATATATGACCCTTGACTTGGGAATGGCGGAGGATAAGTGAGTTATAAAGGGAAGGGATCTCAATTTAAACCAGAAATGACTAAAATACATCTTTGACTGGATCTATGAATAAATCTATGACTGGGTTTGGACAGTACTTGCTTTTAGGCAAAACAATGAATGATGCAATCTGAAGCTGGTATTTGCATCATACATGATATGAATTGCATCATGTTACTCCTAGAAGTCATGGATGATGCAATCATAAAGCTTACATCACTCTGCTGAACAAATTGCCCTATATCAGCTCTAGAAATCATAGTGTCGTGCTCTCTTATTTGTCAGTGTTTGATTTTGCAAAGGGACAAATTTCTGTTTAGCCAAAGTGAGCAGAGATGCCTCGTACTTGTGTGAACAGTGCAGATAACTTCTGCTATGTTTGTGGTGAAGTGACTTTTGCATCACAAAAGCGCAGTATAACCACTATGGTTAAGAAAGCCTATCACCTTTATTTTGGCTGCAAAATTGGAGATCAGGACAAGAGGCGGGCCCCACACATATGCTGCAACACTTGTGCAACAAATCTTCGCCAGTGGTTGAACAGGAAAAGGAAATCTATGCCTTTTGCAGTGTCAATGATTTGGAGAGAGCCAACAGATCATACCAGCAATTGTTACTTCTGCATGGTGCCTCCAGTTGGGAAAGGTGTGTCAAAGAAGAAAAAGTGGACTGTGCATTATCCAAACATTCCATCAGCTATACGCCCAGTACCTCACGGAGAAGGACTGCCGGTTCCTGATGCACCAGAATCATTCTCACTTGAGTCAGAGGAGGAAGAGGATGAAACTTCTGGTCCTGAACCATCAATGTCTGCAACAACATCGATGGTGTGATGGCAGCCCTCAACATCGTTCACGATCCAGATGAGTGGAGACTGTTCATTGATTCATCGAAGACAAGTCTTAAAGCTGTTTTGCTGCATAATGGCAATGTTTTGCCATCAATTCCAGTTGGTCATGCAGTCCATATGAAGGAAACCTATGACAACATGAAACAACTTTTGAGGTGCATAAACTATGACCAACATCAGTGGCAGCTTTGTGGCAATTTGAAGGTTGTTGCTCTCTTGCTTGGTCTGCAGACTGGATACACAAAGTACTGCTGTTTTCTCTGCAAATGGGATAGTCGTGCAAGAGATTCCCACTACATCAAGATAGATTGGCCACTCCGACAGTCATTGGAGCCTGGGAGGAAAAGTGTTCAGCATCCACCACTTGTTGAATCAAGGAAGATTTTGTTACCACCCTTACACATCAAGCTGGGTCTGATGAAGAACTTTGTCAAGGCCATGGACAAAACACAAGCAGCTTTCAAGTACCTCCGTGGAAAATTTCCAAGGTTAAGTGAAGCTAAGATAAAGGAAGGTGTCTTTGTTGGTCCTCAGATTCGTGAACTTCTTTGAGATGATGCATTTGACCATGCACTGCGTGGCAAGGAAAGACGGCATGGAAAGCCTTCCAGTTAGTGGCAATAAATTTTCTCGGAAACAACAAGGCAGACAACTACAGGTTGTTGGTGGAAAACCTCCTCAAGGCATACAAAAGCCTTGGTTGCAACATGACACTAAAGATACATTTTTTGCACTCTCATCTAGATTTTTTTTCCACTGAACTGTGGAGCAGTGAGCGACGAGCACGGCGAGCGATTTCACCAGGACATTGCAACAATGGAGAAACGCTATCAGGGCAAATGGAGCCCATCAATGCTTGCAGACTATTGCTGGACAGTGACAAGAGATGCTCCATTTAATGAATACAAGAGACAAGCCAAGAAGTGCCGAGTAGACACTGAATAGGACTAAACTATGTACATAATAGTTTTTGCCTTTTGTTTCATAATACATTTTATTTATATAACCCTTTTGCTGATTTTTAAAGTGTTACATAAACAGGACAGGTGAAATATTATCATGTAAAGCAACCATAAACACATGAAAAGACCTAGGTTTACAATTTATGATTAAAACTCTACTATCGACACAATATACATAGATGTAAAATGTAAAAACTTTAATATCTTGGAAACAGTAGCCAATCAGTTGTTTTAATTGTCATATTTGAATTCAGCACATCAAAAAACCTAATAAATAGCACATTTTATCTCTGAAGCAGACGACTTCTAAAAAATTGTAGACCAGTGTAATTGCTAACTCACACCCTCTTTTTTTAAATCAACCATGGAGAAACATTACTGGAAGATAGATTTTTGCATTAAATAGGTTGTTCCTTCTTTCAGAGTACCCAGGCTAAAGCATAAAGTCTGCCCTATTTCAAAGCTGTTAGCATATAGGACTTCAGAAAACAACCTATTTTCATAAATTCACCAAACCGCTTGAGAAAAAATTACATACTTACATGGCCCACAAGACAATAACTATCATCTCTCCTGGCTCTTTGCAGGTGAGCTACAGTAGTAGAAAACTATTTGTACCCCTTACAAATCAAACAAAACCCTTCCTCAAAATGAAAAGAGCTACATGTGTGTTAAGCAAACATGCAGTAGAAACTTTAGTGCCTGACATGCACCCTGACTCTACAGTCTCAAGTGGTCTTAACTTAATGCACTGTACTCAATGCAGTTAAACATATGCTTAACACTTTGTTGGTTTACAACTTTATTTTACCTTCCATAAACATATGGAATATGATTTTACTCTCAGCAGGATGATGAAACTGCTCTGCAACTCTTAGTTTAAGAATCAATATTTTACCCTCCCACTCCTCAGCTGAAGGTTCAGTGTACTGGAGCTCAGAGTTTAATTTTCAGAACTAAGACTAAAAAGTTCTTAAACTTGGGATATTTCTCATTTGTGTTGCCACTGCCTTTTAGTTCAAGACTGCATGAATAATAGAAGGTGGATAGAGGTTCCTTTGGGAAATTGGGCCATGATGTTGGTGAACCCAGAATACAAAGATTTCCAGGGTCCTACAAGACCTCCACACACACACATAAAAAGCATGTCCTTTTATACACTGCTATGTATATAGACAACAGTGCTATACAAATAATGACTGATACAACTACAGTAAAACTCCAATTGTCCAGCACCCAGTGGTCCGGCACTCCCGATAGTCCGGCACCAACTGGAACCCGAAAGTGCTCCAGCCAGCCAGACAATTGGAGCTGTTCCACGCCGCTTCCCCAAGTCTGCTGCTGCCGCTGCTTAAACTGACCAGCTGCGGACCTGGGGAAGCGGTGCGGGAGCAGAGCAGCTGGGGTGCTGTCGGGTTGGTCCCGCAGCGCCGCCCCTTACCTGAGCGGCGCTGCAGGACCAACCCGGCAACTCCCCAGCTGCTCTGCCCCAGGGCTTCCCCAAGTCCACGGCAGACTTGGGGAAGCCCTGGGGCAGAGCACCTGAGGTGCTGCCGGGTTGGTCCCGCAGCGCCACCCCTCACCAGCACCCGGTTCGCCCCATGCCGTGCCGTTCCCCGTCCGACCCCTCCCCCAGACCCGTTACAGCCCCCCTGCCGGAGTACCTCCTGATACTCCGGCATATCCGATAATCCGGCACCCCCTGGGTCCTAAAGGGGCCCGGATTATCGGAAGTCTGCTGTACTTGGCTTCTTGATTCTCTGAGCAAAGTTCAGTGAAATTTAGCAAGTTGGTGCTCCCAGATTACTACTTTAATGTTTTCATGTAGGCCATGTCTACACTGGCAGATGGAAAGCACTAGCAGTTACAGTACCGCTCACTCAGGGTACGTCTAGACTACACGCTTCTTTCGAAAAGCTTTTTTGAAAGAATCTTTCAAGAAAAGCTTCTTTTGAAAGAGAGCGTCTAGACAGCCACAACTTTTTTGAAAAAGAGATCCTTTTTTTTTTTTTAAAGAGAGCACCCAGGCTATCTGTTTGTGGTCAAGAATGCCTTTTTCCAAAAGAGCTCTTTTGAAAAAAGGTGATCTTCCTCGAAAAATGAGGTTTACCGCTAAAAAACCCGCTGCATTCTTTCAATTTAATTTCGAAAGAACGCGGCGGCAGTCTAGATGCAGGTGAAATTTTTTGGAAAAAAAGTCCACTTTTTTTTGGAAAAACCCTATAGTCTTGACATAGAAAAACACTATTGGGTATCCACTCTGTCAGCTGCCAGCACAGTAGCGTGACTACACTTGTGACATTTGCAGTGCCTTTTGGAGCATTCTGGGCAGCTATTCCACAGAACATCTCTTCCTCTTTGCTGCAGAGGTTTGTGGGAAGGTGGAGGGCAGGCACGGGTCTTATCCCAATGCCTTGTAGTGTTGCTTTGCTTCCATCTGTATTTGGCGCTATCTTTCAATGGCTTCTGTTCTGCGCGCTGTCAATTTGGTCCTCGGTATGCGGGAATGAATCCACAGCTGTTGTCGAAACTGCTGATAGGTCTCAGCAATGGTCATAAACGGCAGTCAAATTATTCCTGAAGCTGCAATGTGATGCTGAGGAGTCCCAGCAGCTTTTGTATGACAGGAGATATCTTGTGGCATTCAGAGGTGCTGACCACAATGGAACCTCACTTTTGGGCTCAGAAACAAGCACTGAGTAGTGGGGTCACATCATCATGCAAGCCTGGGATGACTAGCAGGGGCTGCAGAACTTTTGGATGAGGAAAGCCACTTTCATGGGACTGTGTGCTGAGCTTGCCCCCACCCTGCGACACCAAGACACGCAAATGAGAGCTGTCCTGCCGGTGGAGAAGTGCATGGTGATTGCACTGTGGAAGCTGGCTACTCCAGACAGCTTTCGCTTGGTTGCCAATCAGTTTGGAGTGGAAAAGTTCACTGCTGAACTCGTGCTGATGGAAGCATGCAGGGTTGTCAATCACATCCTACTCTGAAAGACTGTGATTCTGGGCAACATGCATGATATTGAAGATGGCTTTGCTCAGATGAGCTTCCCAAACCAAACTGCACTGAGGCAATAGATGACATGCACATTCCAATTCCATCTAAGCCTCTGAGTACATTACCGCAAGAGGTATTTCTCCATGGTTCTGCAAGTGCTTGTGGATCACTGTGGGGCATTTCACAGACATTAACGCTGGCAGGTCCAGAAAGGTGCATGACTCGCGCATCTTTCAGAACGCGGGCCTATTCAGGAAGCTGCAAGTGGGGACTTTTTTCCTGGACCGGAAGATCACTGTGGAGAAAGTGGAAATCTCCATTGTGATCCTTGGAGAACCTTCATACTTTAATGCCGTGGCTAATGAAGCCATACATGGGGGGTCTTGACAGCAGCAAGAAGTGGTTTAATAACAGACTGAGTAGGTACAGAAGGACTGTGGAGGGGGATTGTCTCTGTGTTGTTTACTGCACCAGCAGCTGGATCGGTGCACAGAGAATGCCCCTGCCCCAGCATGTGCTGCAGGGATGCACATGCTGGTAGCGGCCATGAGGAGCAAGTTGCTAGAAGACATTTTAACTCCGCTGCACTGCCCCTGGGGGTGTTTTAAATCACCCGGGGCAGGCAGGGCCAGGGGATATGTGAGGGGGCGTAGTTCAGAAGGGGAGCTGGGAGACGCACCCGGGGTGTCAGGGAGGCTGCAGCACCCAGAGACCCCGGGCCTTCCAGGAGCCAGTCAAAGTTGGCGTGCTCTCCGGAAAGTGTGACACCCTCACCCATTCCCTCCATCCCTTCCCATTGTGCACCCCACTCCCTCCAGGGCCTGCACCTTCTTTCCCCATCCCCCACTCTGCCCCCAAACTCCCACCCAGAGCCTGCACCCAGAACCCCAACCCTCTGCCCCAGGCCAGAGCCAGCATCCACATTCCCTTCCAGACCTTGCACCCCAGACCCTATCTGCACATAGTTCTCCCAGAGCCTGAACTAGGGAGGTTAGAAACAATTTATTTTACTGTATAGCTGCAACATTTTTTACCAATTACATGGTTACTAAAATTCTCCCCTCTGGGGGTGGGGCTGGCAGCCAGCGCACTCCTAGGTAACCCCACTCAAGTAGCCCCATGCCACTGCACACTGATGCCTCTAAATCAGAGACAGCAGCATGAGGTGGCGGGTGGGGCTGGTCTGCTTCCTGATGCCCTGCTATGCTGCCTCTGATACAGCAGCAGCCCTTGTCTGTGGGGGCCGGAGCTCCCTGCTGATAGAGGCTGCTGGGAGGGTTGGGGGTGGGAAGCAGGTGGCTCCCCATTCCTGCTCTTCATTTACAACTTGGACCAGCGGGCTCGGACTGAGCCTGCCTGCCAGTTGGAGTTTAAAATGCAAAGCGCATGGGGGAGGATGTTGTAGTTATGTAGGGCTGTTAAGCCACAAGCAATTGTTTAACATTTGGCCGGGTAGCCGCTAACAACCCTTTCCTGCGCCCTTCCCCGCTTCCGCACACAAACTCCCACCCCCATCCAAAGTCCCTCTCAGAACCGTGGGCAGTTTAGAAGGAAAGGGCGAAAAGAGCTTGCGTGAGGGAGGGGGTGGGCTCTGGGCACCACCGTTTTTCTGCAAGCCCTTGCCAGCCTCCCATCACCCAGCTTCCGCCCCCCTCCCCCTTCAAAAGCACAACCAAGCTGCTAACCGCAAGGCTGGTTTTGCCAGCCAGTCTCCAGCGCTGCCCGGCAGGAAGCTCCGGAGACCACCTCCCGCTTAGAAGTGGAGCGCGGGGTCCCTCCTGCGCTAGGGGCGGCCGCTTGCCCTGGCACCCACCTTTCAGGAGCCCCAGCCTTCTCGCCCGGCCTGGGCACCGCCCTGCAGCCCGCCCAGCGGACTGACCCAAGCGAAGGCGGACGCGCCAGCTGCCCCGGGACACTCAGAGCTGGGAACCCGGACTCCCTGCAGCGCCCGCAGGACGGGCAGAGCCGCGCCCCCACTCACCGCGCTGGCAGCTCCCCGCGGCCGCTCGCGCTCCGGTGCCGACGCAGCTTCTCGGCAGGAGCTCCCGGCAGCGGCCCTGCTAAACGCCCTTCCCCGCCTCCGGCGGCGCTCGCGCTCCTCTGTGCCAGAACATTCCCGGGAGCAGGCGCCACCCACCACGGAGCGGGGCGTATCGCAGCCGGGTCCCTTCCGCTCCACGCGGGAAAGGGGGAGGGGAGCGCGCAGGGGACTCCCACAGCGGTGGAAATGGGGAGGTTCCATCCCTGTTACGTTGCCGCCCCCTAAGCCCGGAGCGGGTTAGACGCTGGGGAATAGGGGTTCCGCCCGCCCCTGGGGAGTTTGCCTGCTGGGGCGGATGGCACCAATAGACAGACGCATCCGCACACACCTGGCCGGCAAGCTGCCCGGCTTGCAGCACCGACAAGGATCAGTGTGACAGTGGATCCCGCGGCATTGATGACTCGGATTTGGGAACGCTGTCAGCCCTGATGCCCAGCCTGACTGCTCCAGGGCTACCAATGACCAGCCTCTTTTTTATGTTCATAATTTTAAAAAGTTGGGGTGTAGACATTTTTTTTTGAGTATCTGGCTACATCATTTCCCTAGGTTTGTCGTGGTTGGGATTTGGTTTGGGGGGAGGGAATTTCCACCAACCGGAGGCTGCAGGAAGGGGCAGTGAGCTTCCGCCATGCTGCTGAGGGAAAAACCATGGAAAACATGATCCCGTGGATCAAATGATACCTTTCTGTCATTAACCTACCCACAGAATTACACAAACCAGGAGAGCATTAGCGATAGTAAGCCGCCCCCTAACTTTTAAATATCACGTGGAGGCATTCTTCCATCCATTCTTCACCGCCAGAGAGAAAGAGAAAAGCAGTTCTTCTCACTCTCACACAGAGCGTGATAATGATTTACAAGGATTAAAACTAATAGATGTTGGATTTTTTAAAATTGCTCTCTTGTTTTTACAACACAGAGTTTTGTGGGTCCTTTAAAGACTAACAGATTTATTTGGGCATTTGTGGATCAAAACCATTTGGCCAGATGCATGAAGTGGTTTTGACACATGAAACCTTTGACAAAGTGGTTTTGATCTACAAAAGCTTATGCCCACACAAATCTGTTCAGGGTATATCTACATTGCAGCTTCTTTCAGAATAAGCTACCCCAGAAGAAATCTTCCGGAATAGCATATTTTGAAATAGCATGTCTACACACAAAAAAGCACAACGAAATAGCGATTTGCTATTTAGAAATAGACCACACTGATTGGATGCTGTCTCGCATTTAAGGCCACCCAGAACCAGTTCAGGCAGGGCATTAGGTCAGCAGTGACTTCCTGGAGCTGCTGCCTGAGGCTATCTGAGATGCCTGCTTAAAGGGACCCCTTATGTACAGCTATTTCTCAGGTTATTCTGCTTGCTTGCCTACCTCTCTGAGGGACAGCAAATCATTTCCATTGTGTGCTTTGGTTGCCCTGCCTTTGGACACCACACCACAACCCGCTATGGAACTGGAGCTGCCTCTGGGCATGTGACGGCCCCTGACTGCCCTGCTGCAAAAGCTTCAGAGGGGTAGCCAAGTTAATTAACTGGAGAAACTTAAAAAAACAATGAATAGTCTAGCAGCACCTTAAAGACTAACAAAACATGTAGATGGTATCACGAACTTTCATGGGCATGTTGTATCAGGCAAGCAAGGTAGTAACAAACTTCAACAGGCCTTTATTTAACAAAGGTGAAACCTCTTTACAAAGCTGCTGCTGCTCCCCTCTGTAGCTCTCACTCAGGCCTGGCCCATCTCGTCCCCGCTCCTTCCTGTTTCCTGTGCTTCCAGATTCCCAACAGCCAGTGCTCCCAGTTCTAATAATTACAAGCAGCATCTAAAACACCACATTCCCTCCTCTCTTAAGAAGCTCTCCCAATTATAAAATAAATATTGTTGTTCTAACCACAGCAACAAATATGGAACAAGCCACTATACTGTTAGCAGAAATATTACATTGAAAACACTGTAAATACTACATAACATAGTCTCTAGTCCAGACAGGTGGTCGTCTATGTCTGACAGACCGTCTCTCAAACCTCGGTTCCAGTGCAATGTCTTGTGTTGGTGCTACGGTGAAGTCATACAATGTGGGCTGGGTGTTGGCATCATCTCCTCTTGGTGCGTAGGCAGGTGCAAGATAAGAAGCATTCCATACCCACCCATCAGAAAGTCGATAGGTATAAGGTCCTTTCTTCTCTATGATTTTAAGAGGAGATGTGAATTTATGGTTCCCTTTGCTTAAAATTCCAGGTTTTCTTACGCTAACGAAGGAACCACACTCAAACTTCGGTTCCTTAGCACCCCGCCGTTTGTCTGTGAAAGTCTTATACTTTGCTTGCTTCTGTTCAACTGTTTTTCTCACAGCATCCTCATTTGGTGCATCAAGTCTTGCCTTTAATAATCCAGCAATGTTCAGTTTAGTATTCATCTGTTTTCCATGCAGTAACTCTGTGGGTGATTTTTGCATTGTGGCATGTCGTGTAGCCCTGTAAGCTTGTAAGAAATCAGTAGTGAAGGTTATGTTAGAAAAAAAAACTGCCCCCCCAGTAAAAAGTTTGGCCAGGCCGCTCTTGCTATAGTGGGCTGCAGTACTCCTTGGAAGAAACCGGCCGCACCCTTCCTGCATACCATTGCCTTTAGAAAAAGGGAAGGTGTGAAAAGGGGAAAATAGCCTCAGACTCTCCCACCCGTCACCTTGGCGTGAGAACTGCGGGCTTACCTGGTCGCATGAAACCTGCACAGTTTCGGCCCAACCCCTGGGACACATACCCCCCACTTGGTGACCATTGGGCCATATATGGTAATATGCAAGCGCAGGAAAGCGATGTGCAGATTTGGGGATAAATACCCATCGCACAGTTCGCTCTAAGAGGTCTTCGCAACACACGTACCACCATGCATGTGCCTTCCGGTATACTTCAAAGCGCTGCTGGCCTGATCAACCGACCAGCCACCTCCCCCGACTCTCGGGTGTAACCAAGGCTTTCGCAACCGAACCGATATCTTTGAAATGTTCTGTGTGCTGTGTAAGTTGGCATGTATGATTTGATTTTCTTTGTTGTATAAGCTTAGTGTTGTAGTTGTTTTGGGTAGTACATAGAGTTTGTAGTTATCACTGTTATTTAATTAGTGTAGCTGGATATTTTTAGAATAGAGACTATTCCCCTTGCCATTCCCATCCTTATATCTCTGACACGTTTAACTAGAAATCGTAGAATAAATATAATAAATACTGTAAATTCATTATTAACACGGTCTATTAAAAATCTTAGAATAAATACTATAAATTCATCACTGTCATAAATAAATATCCTTTATTTGCTAAAACTGTCCACCTGGTTCTGTTCTTCCCCCCTTGGGTATGCATCATCGGACCTGTGGTTCTCGCAACAGTTATCCATGAGCACCCTTCCAGTTTAGCCGTTTGCAAACTCTCTTTCAAGCTTCTGTTAAACCTTTCGATTTCCCCATTGGCTTGAGGGTAATACAGGGATGAACTTCTATGTGAAATGTTTCTCTCTGCTAGAAAAGTTTCAAATTCCATGGAAGTAAATTGACTACCATTATCTGAAACCAGTTCTTTGGGGTTACCTTCCCTGCTAAAAACTGTAGAGAGGAACTTAGTTACTGTAGCAGAAGAAACTTGCGATGTAAATGCTACCTCAGGCCATTTACTGAAATAGTCTATTAAAGTGATGGCATAATGACAGTCAATTGGAGCAGTTTCAAAGGGTCCTATGATGTCAATTGCAACTTTTTCCCATGCAAAATCAGGAAGAGAAACAGGCTGTAATGGTGGGGTACATGTCACTGCTGTCTTATCATGCATTTGGCAAGTGACACAGGATTTTATGATTGCTTCAGTTTGGGAGTCCATCCCTGGCCACCAATACAGATCTCGTAGTCGTAGTTTGGTTCTGACAATACCTTGATGAGTATCGTGTGCCAGGTGTATGAGTTTTGTCTGTAATTCTTCTGGCACAAGTAGCCGGTGTGTACCTCGTAGCACACAGCCATCAAGCAAAGAAAGTTCATCCCGAATTCTAAAATAAGGCAGCAAAACTGGGTCAAGGTTTTTAGGGTTACTGGGCCATTTCTTTGTCAGAAATTCCTGTAGCTTTTGTTGAATTGGACATGCTGAACAAGCAGCTTGGAATTGCTGTCTTGTAACTGCAGTAAGAGTGCTTGTAATAAGTGCAACTACTTCATCCTCATCCTCCGGGTGGACCATCTGGTGAAGACAAAGGCAGGCGAGAAAGGCAATCAGCTATCACGTTTTGGTTTCCCAGGCTTATATTCCAGTTCATAATTGAAAGAGAGTAGTCTTGAAGACCATCTAGCAATACGATTCCCTGCTCTTCCCAGGCCTTTTGTGGTTAGCAATGTTGTCAAAGGGCTGTGGTCTGTGCGCAACTTGAACGTGCGGCCCCACAAGTAAGTTCTCCATTTTTCAGTAGCCCAGACACAAGCAAGTGCTTCTTTTTCAACTGTAGAATATTTTCTCTCAGCATCTCTCAGTGTCCTTTAAGCAAATGCAACAGTCCTCTCTGTGTTGTCCTCATGAAGTTGTGTGAGGACAGCCCCAAGTCCATAATCAGAAGCATCAGTAGTCACAATTGTGAGCAGTGCAGGACTGAATAGTGCAAGTACTGGACTATGTACAATCAAGTCTTTCACAGTTTCCAGACTAGCTTGTGCATCCGTTGTCCACACCAAGGTTGAATTTCTCTGTAGTAATTCTCGTAATGGTTCAACGACAGAAGCATAATTGGGAATGAATTTTGCATACCAGGAGGTTAGACCCAAGAAGGAACGTAAGGTTTGCAAATCTGTTGGAGGAGGAGCATTTGAAATTGCTAGGATATGATCTGGATCAGGTTTTAGTCCAGCCGGTGAAATTGTATGCCCCAGAAAGGAGAGTTCTGTTTGTCTAAATTTGCATTTAGACATATTGAGCTTGAGGCCTGCTGTGCTGATGCAGTTTAGTACAGATTGCAGATTATTGTCATGCTCCTCAGAAGTATTTCCAAAGACAATAATATCATCCAGATAGCACTGAACTCCATGTTGATTCTTCAGAATCAATGACATCATTTTTTGGAAGGCACTTGGGGCAGATGCAAGACCGTATGGAACCCGTTTAAAACGAAATAGTCCCTCATGTGTAATAAATGCTGTGAGGTCTCTGCTATCTTCATGCAACATAACCTGGTGGTACGCACTCTGCAAATCAAGAGTAGAAAACATCTTTGCTCCACGGAGTTCTGCAAATACAGTAAACTTCCGATAATCCGGCACCTTTAGAACCCAGGGGGTGCCGGATTATCAAATATGCCAGACTATCGGAAGGGGGGGCTATGAGGGTCTGGGGTGGGGTGGGGGGGATGCCATCCCTGACCCCTCATAGCCCCCCCTTCCGATAGTCCGACTCTGCCCCAGGCGTCCCCGATTCAGCCGCTCCTGGTCAGTTTCAGCAGCGGCTGAATCGGGACGCCTGGGACAGAGCAGCTGGGGTACTGCCGGGTTGGTCCTGCAGTGCTGAGGGGTGCCTGAGGGGTTGCTGGAGTGTGGGGTGCGGGGCTCTGGGGTGGGGCCAGGGATGAGGCAGAGGGGTGGGGGAGTGTGGGGTGCAGGCTCTGGGGTGGGGCCAGGGATGAGGCAAGAGGTGGGGAGTGTGGGGGTGCAGGCTCTGGGGTGGGGCCAGGGACGAGGGGTTCAGGGTATGGGAGGGGGCTCAGAGCCTGGGCAGAGGATTGCGGAGGACGGGGGGAAGGGGTGCGGGCTCTGGGGTGGGGCCAGGGACGAGGGGTATGGGGTGCAGGCTGCCCCAAGGGTGTGACAAGGGGAGAGGACTCCCCGCAGGAGCCCCTGGGCTGGGGGAGGGGCGCCTCTGCCCCCTGCTGGGGCTGGGTTGGAGCTGGGAGCTAGGCGCCCCTCCCCCAGCAGCTGCAGGTGTGGGCTAAGCCGGGCAGCTGCCCATGGGCACTTCTATCACTTCACGGCTGGCCTGGAGCCAGGGGCCGCTGGGCACTGCCAGGGGCCACTCTCCTTTTACAGCCTGTCCCCCGCCAGCCTGTGCATGGCCAGGGTCACCCAGATTTCTGCAGGCCCCTGGGGCAGGTGGGAGAGCCCTACATGGCAGGTCCCCCCCGCCCTCTCCTCTGCCCTGCACTGATGGCTCTGGGTTTCTTCCTGGCCCCTGCCCGGGGAGGCAGCGCCCTGTCCAGAGGGCTCCAACACCCTGCAGTTTGGGGTATTTGCACCAGTGACGAAGCAGGAACGGTCTCAATGTTATTGCTGCAGCCTTGGGGGGGGGGACAGTATCCCCAATGTGCCAGCCCCCCTAACATTAATTAATCCAGGGCCCAGAGCATGGGGATGGTTCCCCACCTCCCTGTCCTGCCCTCCACCCAGCCCGGCTCCTGGCTCACCCCCAATGCTGCCAGGGTCCGAAGAGCCCAGAGCCCAGCCAGCAGCAGCCCAGCCCTCGGCACGGCCAGGGGGGCCCCCGAGCTCAGACAGCGGAGCAGCTCGCTCATGGCCTTCGGCGCCCAGAGAGCCGCAGGGGCTCTGAGCCGCATCACAATGGAGCTGTGCCAGGCCAGCATGGCCCTGGGGCTCGGCAGAGACCCGCTGATGCAGCCCAGACCTCACAATAGGGCACAGAGCTGGGCTGGCAGGTCTGCCATGGCTGGGTCCCCAGGGCCAGGGGCGATGCCAGGCCGGTGGGATGGGGTGGGGCTGGGCTTTGAGAGCTGCCCCTGCAGGCACCGCCGAACTGCCTCAGCCTGCCCATAGCCCGCAGCGCAGACCCAGGAGCACGACCAGCCCAGGCAGCCGGCGCCTGGCACCAGCACCGCATGCCCATCCATGCTGCTGCTGCGTGGCCTGGGGCAGGGCCGCCGGCAGCTTTCCTGGTCCTGGGGGGGGCAGGCTGCCTGGCCCGACAGCCTCTCCTTCCCTGGCCCATGCCAGGACCCTGCACACGCACCTTGTGTGGGGGGGCTGTGGGCTAAGAGCCCTGTCAGCTGTCTTAGGGAGCCCATCAGGGAGCCCATCTGCACGAGCCTGTCCCCCCAGCCCTGGACCGGCCCCAGCAGGGCGCCGGGGGCCGAGGCTGCTGCAGAGAGAGAGCTGGGGGATCTGCTGCCCCAAACCTTTCATTGCCGGCCCCACCCAGAGCCTGCACCCGGGCCCCTCAGCCCCCCCCGCAGGCCTGGGCTGAGCCCGTAGGACTCACATCACGCGCCCCACATCACGGTGCAGGGCACAGAACATCCCACCCTGCTGGGACTGATGGGACAGGCTGGGTGGTTTGGAGGGGTGTGATGGAGTGGGGGGACACTTGGGGGGCAGGGCGATTGGGCGGGTGGTGGGGCAGTTGGGGGCTGGGGGCGGTTGGGGCAGGCGGGGTTGGGCGGGTGGTGGGGCAGTTGGGTGGCTGGGAGGTCTGGGGACGGGGCGGTTGGGCGGGTGGTGGAGCAGTTGGGGGCTGGGAAGTTTGGGGGCAGTTCGAGGTGGGCGGTTGTGCGGGTGGTGGGGCAGTTGGGGGCTGGGAGGTTTGGGGGCAGGGCGGGCAGTTGGGTGGGTGGTGGGGCAGTTGGGGGCTGGGAGGTTTGGGGCAGAGCGGGGTGGTTGGGTGGGTGGTGGGGCAGTTGGGGCTGGGTGGTTTGGGGCGGTTGGGGCAGGGCGGGGTGGTTGGTGGGGCAGTTGGGGGCTGGGCGGTTTGGGGGCGGTTGGGGCAGGGCGGGGCAGTTGGGTGGGTGGTGGGGCAGTTGGGGGCTGGGAGGTTTGGGGCAGGGCGGGGCGGTTGTGTGGGTGGTGGGGCAGTTGGGGGTCTGGGCGGTTTGGGGGCGGTTGGGAGCAGGGCGGGGCAGTTGGGCGGGTGGTGGGGCAGTTGAGGGGCTGGGAATTTTGGGGCGGTTCGGGGTGGGCGGTTGGGCGGTGGTGGGGCAGTTGGGGGCTGGGCGGTTTGGGGGGCAGTTGGGGGCAGGGTGGGGTTGCTGACCAGTGTGGGGGTTGAGTGAGGCTTTAGAGAGGAGTTCTCCAGGTAGAGGAGAAGCAGATACAGGACTCTTGAGGGAAGTGTGTGTTGTGTTTGGGGCTTTCTTGCTGTGTGCTGAGCTTGTGTTTGTGAGTGAGGGTTGGTGTGTGTTCTTTTTTTGTTTGTTTGTTTTTTCCCCTGTGTTTGTGAGTGAGGCGCTTTTTTTTTTTTTCCCACTTCCCCTTTGCCCTCCCCCTCCCCTTCATGGAGTGTGTGCTGTGATTGGCTGGGGCTCTGATTGGCTGTGATTGGCAGGTAGAAACTGTTGGCTTCTAATTAAAGTTTGAATTCTAGAAGCCTCTGCTGATTGGCTGAGCCTTGGTAGGGGGAGGGACTTTCAGGCAGTCCAGGGCTTTATAAGGCTCCTTGGGCAAGCGATCAAGGAGCTTGCGAACAGGTGAGTGCTAACAGGGAGTTTAGAGAGGGAGTTGGGAAGGGGGCGAGGTTCTCTTGCCTTTCTTTTTGAATCCCTTCTCCAGGACAGCAGGGATGGATGGTGATGGTTCTGCTGTTGTTACCTGCACGGAGTGTGCCATGTTTGTCTTCCTCCCGGAAGAAAGAATGGATTTCATCTGCACTAAGTACAAGCTGGTCGCCATTTTGGAAGAAAAAATTAGAGGGCTGGAGGCCCAAGTGTCAACCCTATGCTCTATCAGAGAGGATGAAGACTTCCTCGATAGAAGGCAGCGTTTAATCCTTCACGCGCGGCAGGCGGAAGAGCCAGAGAGGGCAGTACGTGACCAGGAAGAGAACTGGCAGCATGTAACTTCTAGAAGGGGAAAAAGGCCAGCATGAGAATCCCCCAGTGCTATAGAGGTAAGTAATCGCTTTCAGGCTCTCTCCACAGGCTCTGCAGTGCTGAATGCTTTGGAAGGGACCTCACAAGGAAGAAACCAGAAGGGAACACCATCTACGGAAGGCATGGGATGCGTAGTCCTAGGGATGGGGATTCACGCCACCACCCCAAAAGAAAATGACGGGTGGTGGTGGTCGGGACTCCTCCTAAGAGGGACTGAGCCATCCCTCTGCTGTCCGGACCTGGAATCTCGAGAGGTGTGCTGCTTACCGGGAGCTCGCATTAAGGATGTGACTGAGAGGCTTACCAAACTGATCAAACCTTCGGATCGCTACCCCTTCCTGCTTCTCCACGTGGGAACTAACGATACAGCCAAGAATGACCTTGAGCGGGTTACTGCGGATTATGTAGCGCTGGGAAGAAGGATCCAAGAATTCGGAGCGCAAGTGGTGTTCTCGTCCATCCTCCCTGTTGAAGGGAAAGGACTGGGCAGGGATCATTGAATTGAAGACCTAAATGCGTGGTTGCGCAGGTGGTGTCGCAGAGAGGGCTTTGGTTTCTTCGACCATGGGACTCTGTTCCGGGCACGAGGATTGTTAGGAAGAGATGGGATCCACCTAACAAAGAGAGGAAGGAGTATCTTCGCGGGCAGGCTTGCAAACCTAGTGAGGAGGGCTTTAAACTAGGTTCGTCGGGGGACGGTGACCAAAACACTGAGGGGAGTGGGAAAATCGGATACCGAGAAGAAATGCAGAGAGGAACGAGCAAGAAAGGAGGACCCCTGTTTCGAATGGAGAAGATAGGGCGATCAACTGGTTATCTGAGGTGTTTGTACACTAATGCGAGAAGCCTGGGCAACAAACAGGAAGAACTGGAAGCCCTGGCCCAGTATGATTTAACTGGGATAACAGAGACTTGGTGGGATGACTCGCATGACTGGAGCGCTGTCATGGAAGGGTATAGACTGTTCAGGAAGAACAGGCAGGGTAGAAAAGGAGGAGGAGTTGCACTATATGCAAGAGAGCACTATGATTGCTCTGAACTCCAGTATAAAGAGGGAGAAAAACCTATTGAGAGTCTATGGGTTAAGTTTAAAGGAGCAAACAACAGCAGTGATGTTGTGGTTGGTATCTGCTACAGGCCACCGAATCAGGTGGATGAGGTAGATGAGGCTTTCTTCCGACAACTGAGAGAAGCTTCCAGATCGCAGGCCCTGGTTCTCGTGGGGGACTTTAATCACCCTGACATCTGTTGGGAAACCAATATGGCAGTACACAGGCAATCCAGGAAGTTTTTGGAGAATGTTGGGGATAACTTCTTGATGCAAGTGCTGAAGGATCTGACCAGGGGCCGTGCGCAGCTTGACCTTCTGCTCACAAACAGGGAGGAACTAATAGGGGAAGTGGAGGTGGGTGACAACCTGGGAAGCAGTGATCATGAGATGGTAGATTTCAGGATCCTGACCAAAGGAAGAAAAGAGAGTAGTAAAATACACACCTTGGACTTCAAAAAAGCAGATTTTCACTCCCTCAGAGATCTGATGGACAGAATCCCCTGGGATGCTAACATGAAGGGGAAAGGAGTCCAGGACAGCTGGCAGTATTTTAAAGAAGCCTTATTGAAGGCACAGAAAGAAACCATCCCGACGCGTAGCAAGAGAGGCAAACATGGTAGGAGACCGGATTGGCTTATGGGGAAATCCTTGGTGAACTTAAGCACAAAAAGGAAGCTTACAAAAAGTGGAAACTTGGACAAATGACCAGGGAGGGGTTTAAATGTATAGCTCAAGAATGCCGGGGGGTTATCAGGAAGGCGAAAGTGCAAATGGAATTGCGACTGGCTAAGGATGTGATGGATAACAAGAAAGGTTTCTACAGGCATGTTAACAAGAAGAAGGTGATCAGAGAGGGTGTGCGGCCCCTACTGGATGAAGGAGGTAACCTAGTGACAGATGATGTGGGGAAAGCTGAAGTACTCAACACTTTCTTTGCCTCTGTATTCACGGACAAGGTCGGCTCCTGGACTTCTGCACTAAGTGACGCAAGATGTGATGAAGATGGACAGCCCGTGGTGGGTAAAGAACAGGTAAGAACTATTTAGAAAAGCTAAATGTACACAAATCCATGGGGCCGGACTTAATGCATCCGAGAGTACTGAGGGAGTTGGCAAGTGTCATTGAGGAGCCTTTGGCCATTATCTTTGAAAAGTCGTGGAGATCGGGAGAAATCCTGGATGATTGGAAAAGGCAAATGTAGTGCCCATCTTCAAAAAGGGAAGAAGGACGATCCAGGGAACCATAGGCCGGTCAGTCTTACCTCGGTTCCTGGAAAATCATGGAAGGGATCCTTAAGGAATCCATTTTGAGGCATTTGGAAGAGAGGAAAGTGATTAGGAATAGTCAGCATGGATTCACAAAGGGCAAGTCGCCTGACCAATCTGATTAGCTTCTATGATGAGGTAACTGGCTCTGTGGACGTGGGAAAGTCAGTGGATGTGATATACCTTGACTTTAGCAAGGCTTTTGATATGGTCTCCCACAATATTCTTGCCAGCAAGTTAAGGGAATGTGGATTGGATAAATGGACGGTAAGATGGATAGAAAGCTGGCTAAAAGGCCGGGCCCAGCGGCTAGTGATCAATGGCTCGATGTCAGGATGGCGGTTGGTTTCTAGTGGAGTGCCCCAAGGTTCGGTTCTAGGACCGGTTTTGTTCAATATCTTTATTAATGACCTGGATGAGGGGATGGATTGCACCCTCAGCAAGTTTGCGGATGAGACTAAGCTAGGGGGAGAGGTAGATACGCTTGAGGGCAGAGATAGGGTCCAGAGTGACTTAGACAAATTGGAGGATGGGGCCACAAGAAATCTGATGAAGTTCAACAAGGACAAGTGCAGAGTCCTGCACTTGGGACGGAAGAATCCCAAGCATAGTTACAAGCTGGGGACCAACCAGTTAAGTAGTAGTTCTGCAGAAAAGGACCTGGGGTTTACAGTGGATGAGAAGCTGGATATGAGTCAACGGTGTGCCCTTGTAGCCAAGAAGGCTAATGGCATATTAGGGTGCATTAGGAGGAGTATTGCCAGCAGAACTAGAGAAGTGATTATTCCCCTTTATTCGGCTTTGGTGAGGCCACATCTGGAGTATTGTGTCCAGTTCTGGGCTCCCCACTACCAAAAGGATGTGGACGCATTGGAGAGGGTCCAGCAGAGGGCAACCAAAATGATTAGGGGGCTGGAGCATATGACTTATGAGGAGAGGCTGAGGGAGTTGGGTCTGTTTAGTCTGCAGAAGCGAAGAGTGAGGGGGGATTTGATAGCAGCCTTCAACTTCCTGCAGGGGAGTTCCAAAGAGGATGGAGAGAGGCTGTTCTCAGTAGTGACAGATGGCAGAACAAAGAGCAATGGTCTCAAGTTGTGGTGGGAGAGGTCCAGGTTGGATATTAGGAAAAACTATTTCACTAGGAGGGTAGTGAAGCACTGGAATGGGTTGCCTAGGGAGGTAGTGGAGTCTCCATCCCTGGAGGTGTTTAAGTCTCGGCTTGACCAAGCCCTGGCTGGGTTGATTTAGTTGGGATTAGTCCTGCCTAGAGCAGGGGGCTGGACTTGATGACCTTCTGAGGTCTCCTCCAGCTCTATGGTTCTATGATTCTATGATATGGATCCAGGCAGTAAAAGCCATTGGAGGCTCATCTGGCCTTTGCAGAAAGGGTGCAGGTGGGTTCAGAGGCAGAAGATCCATCCTCATCGCCAAAATGTTGTATCATGCAAGCAAGGTAGTAACAAACTACAACAGGCCTTTATTTAACAAAGGTGAAACCTCTTTACAAAGCTGCTGCTGCTCCCCTCTGTAGCTCTCACTCAGGCCTGGCCCATCTCCTCCCCCCTCCTTCCTGTTTCCTGTGCTTCCAGATTCCCAACAGCCAGTGGTCCCAGTTCTAATAATTACAAGAAGCATCTAAAACACCACAGGGCACAACTCACAATGACACATCGGTTGTGCCCACAAAAGCTCATGATAACCTCTACATATTTTGTTAGTCTTTAAGATGCTGTTGTGCTGCAGTTTCTGCAGGCTGCTCTCCAGGCCCTGCAGGAACACAACCCTGAGCTGCTTGAGGAAACCCTCAACCTGCGTCTGGGACCACAACTCTTTCAGATGCACCCCACCATGGAGTGCTGCTTCTGACAGCTGGATACCAGTTCTGATTGGTGGGACTGGCTCGTCATGGAGCGGTGGAACGACCAGCAGTGGCTCCAGAACTTCCTTATGAGGAAGGAGACGTTTCTGGAGCTGTGTAGCTGGCTCACCCCTTACCTCACACAATGGGACACGCAGATGCGGCCCCCTCATCCCCCCAGTGAAGAGGGTCGCCATCACGCTCTGGAAGCTCGCAATGCAGGACAGTTACCAATCCGTTGGGAACCAGTTTGGCATGAGGAAGTCTACTGTCAGGACCCTTGTCATGCAGGTATGGTGCTCTCGGGCTACAGTCCTGGGGGCATAGGGAAAGGGGGTGTGGGAGTGGCAGGGGTTCTGCAGTCCTGCCCTCACACAGCCCTGTGGGGGAAGGGGACTTCATGGGGGCAGCTCCTGGAGTGTTTGTGGGGGGGGGGAGGAGGAGGGAGAGGGATCAGGGACCTCCCAAGGGCTCTGGCACCCCCTTTGATGCTCTGTTTTGTTTGTTTTTTTGTCTCCTTCTGCAGGTGGTGAGGGCCATCAACACCATCCTGCTGCGCAGGGTCATCCACCTGGTGACGTGGACCCCATCATCACTGGCTTTGCCACCATGGGCTTCCCTGACTGCGGGGAAGGAGGGGTTATTGATGGCACCCACATCCCCATCCGGGCCCCCGACCACCAGGTATCGCAATATATCAACCGAAAGGGATACTTTTCAATGATCCTGCAGGCCCTGGTCAACCACTGTGGCCAGTTCTCAGATGTCTTTGTCGGCTGGTCGGGGAAGGCATATGACGCCCATGTCTTCAGAAACTCCAGCCTCTTTTGCAAGCTGGAGGCTGGCACTTTCCTCTCTGAGCACAGCATCAGAGTTGGGGATGTGGACATGCCACTGTGCATTGTGGGGAACGCGGCCTATCCCCTCATGCCATGGCTAATGAAGCCCTACACTGGCCACCTTGACCCAAGCAAGGACCACTTCAATGCCCACCTGGGCAGGGCCCACATGTAGGCAGAGTGTGCCTTTGGGCATCTGAAGGCAATGTTCAGGTGCCTCCTGACCCACCTCTATGTGGGGGAGCAGAACATCCCCCAGGTGGTGTCCGCATATTGTGAGCTCCACAACATAGTGGAGAGGAAGGGGGAGGCATTCCTTCCAGGGTCGGGGACAGAGGACGGATGGGAGGGAAGGGCCTTTGAGCATCTGTGCACAGCTGCCATCTGGCAGGCCCAACAGGGTAGGGGGGCTTAGAACCGAGGAGGGGAGAGGTGGGGGCTGAGAACCTTGGAGGTGGGGGAAGAGAGGCTCAGGGCTGGGGCTGGGAGTGGCACATTCCTAAGGTGCTTCCTCAGCCTCATGTGCGGGGACCTCAGCGACCTCGGGGTGGGGACCCAGGGAGTCTAGGGGGATAAGCGGGGGGGAGGGGGCTGGAGCAGGGTCAGGCATGGGGGGGCTGGAGCAGGGTCAGGCATGGGAGGGGGAGCAGGACCGGTAACAGTCTGGAGAAGGAGCAGAAGCTGGCACCAGGTGGGTCAGGAGAGCCTGGACGGTCACGCACATGTGTCCCTGCTGCAGCAACCCCATCAACATGTCTCTCCGCCACTGCATGTCATCCTGGACCTTCTGGGCCCGTGTCTCCTGCATGTCCTGGAGGATGGAGACATGCTCCCTCATGAGGCCTCCTGGGCTCTCTGGCACCTGCGGCTCCCCTGGGGTCGGGCGGCTGGCTCGGGTGGTATAGCCTGCCCCAAAGTCATAGCTGGTCTGGCTGGAGACAATAAAGACAGAGGGTCAGTCATCCCTGGAGACACTCTCCCTGAGGCATTGCCCTCATCTGTGAGCTGAGACCAACAGTTCCCAGGTCAGAAGAAGGTGTCCTGGGAGCAAGGCTATGTGTGACCTGAACAGCGGGCCCTGTTTTACAGGGGCCCAGACGTGCCCAGGGTACCAGGCTTCCTGCCTCCCCACATCACAGGGACAAGCAGGCATGGAAATTTGCCGGTCACAATGGGATCCAATGGCGGGGATGGGGGCCTCGAGCTGCTTAGGCTTCCATCGGAGCCATGCACACGTCAGCTCCAGCAGTGGTGGCATCCCAAGGGGAGAGACCTTGTATCCCTGGCCACTGGGTGAGAGGGAGCAAGGGTGTGGGTGTGAGCAGCAGACACATCTGTGCCTGGCAGTGCTGTCCTCTCCTCTCCCCCAGAGTGGGTGCTGTCTCAAGCATGCAGGTGTGCTGTGTGCGGCACTCCAGAGTGTGTGTGTGTGGGGTGTCCCCCGTGTCTCCCCCATGGGTAAGAAGTGTGACCGGCCTCCCCAGAGCCTGTGTGTAGGAGCCCAGGGGTGCTCTGGTGCTGTCTCCTGAGGCTGTGTGGCGCAGACTAGTGCTGCACATGCCTCCACATGCACAGACTGTAGCACGATGCCCAGGCCAAAAAGCTGAGCGACGATCACACCCCAACCCCTCAGCACCCGCCACTCCCACCCTGTGTGTGTGAGCAAACTAAGACCACTCACCTGATGATCCTTCCCTGGCCTCAGAAGATGCCTGGGACACATCCAGGCCGTGGGGTACCGGCTCCAGGGTGATGGAGCCGGTCCTCTTCCTCGGCTGGGACCCCCGGGTGAGTGACGCCGGGTGTCTCCAGCCCCGAGTCCACCACCAGAGGTGGGGAAGGGGCTGCACTGCCTCTCAGGATGCGGTGAAGGGCTTCATAGTAGGGGCAGAAGTGGGGTCCTGCCCCCAAGCGTGAGCTGCGCTCCCTCCCATTGGCGTATGCCTGGTGGAGCTCTTTTACTTTACTCTGGGCCTACTCCTGGATCCAGGTATGGCCCCTGGTGATCCAGGCTTTCATCCATCTGGCCATAAATATCGACATTGCACCATTGGGAGTGGAGCTCCTGGAGGTTCTTACCTCACACCTTGAGGAGGGCCAGGATGTCTGCCCCAGCCCAGACTAGTGCATGCCTTTTAAGGTTCCTGGCAGGCTCCTGGGAGCCCTCTGAGTGCTCTTTGGGATGGACAGGGTATTCTTGGGGGCCTTGAGGGTCTGCCATGGTGGCTAGACAACGTTCCCTAGCAGCTGTGATGTGACTGGAGGCTGTGATGGCCAGCTTCCTGTCACAAGCTTTTTCCCCTGTGTCCACAGCTTGATGAGCTATAGGGGAAGAGGAACTATAGAGTCCTGATGAGTGTGGATGGAGTGGCCAGCAGAGCACCTGGGGGATTTGTTGGAGGTCCCTTATTTTGAAAAAACTCCCTGGGCTGTGTCCACACATGCCCTCTTCCAAAATAGCTATTTCGGAAGAGGTATTACTCCTCATGAAATGAGGTTTACCAATGTCGGAAAAAGCCGTCTGTTATTTTGAATTTCTTTCAAAATAACGCAATTGTTGAGTAGATGCTAGCATTGTTATTCTGGAATAATGGCTGTTAGTTCAGAATAATGGTGCAGTGTAGACGCGCTCTTAGGATATGTCTACACTACAGCATTATTTCGAAATAGCTTATTTTGAAATAACGCGTCTAGACACAAAATGCATTTCGAAATAGTGTTTTGCTATTTTGAAATAGTGCATCCACACTGATAGGATGCTGAATTGCATTTAAGGCTGTCTGGAACCGGTTCTGGCAGGGCATCAGGTCGGAGTTACCTTGTGTGGCTGCTGCCTGAGGCTATCTGAGACCTGTGCTTAAAGGAACCCCCCCCGGACAGCCGGTTCTAAGGTTTCTCTGCTTGCTTGCCTACCTCGCTGAGGGACAACAAAGCATTTTTTTCTCTGTGTGCTCTGGTTGCCATCAGTCAGAACACCACAGCACTCCGCAGCATGGACTGGAGCCGCCCCTGGGCACTCTGGTGCTTCTCCTGGATGTGTTGCTTCGAGCCTGGCGTGTGCCCCACGGGCGTGTGTCCCTGGTGTGCCCCACGGGGGGCTTGTGCCTCATTCCTCCCTCACGTCCTTCCACTTACCCCTCATTAACCCCCCCCTTCCTGCTGTACAATAAAAGACAAATGTGTTCATTACAACAAAGCCTCTTTATTGAACAAAACTGGGGTGGAGGGGGAATGAAACTGAGGTGAGACTGGGGAAAGAAGGTGGGAGGGGGAGGGGGAAACCTGGGAGGAGGGAACTGGCAGGGGGAGGCAAGGGGAGGAAGGAGGAGGAGAAGCTCAGGATTGGGGGTCTCGCCGGCCCAACTGTCTCCCAGCACCGCAGGTGCCGGGGTCTCGACGTCCCTGGGGGTGTGGGGAGGGTGGGAAGGAAGAAGCAGGAAGGGGAGAAGGAGTGGGAGGAGGAGCAATAGCTGGGGAGGCAGCAGGGGCTGAAGCAGCAGGAGGCAGCAAGCTCTGCGCCAGGGTCGATGACCACCTGGGAGGCATGGACCGTCCTGCCACCCAGGATGTGGTCCATGGCATCAAAATAGGGGCAGGGGTCTGGGTCTGCCCCTGGTTGGGAGCTGCCCCCTGTGGCCCTGGCATACACACCTGCCGCAGCTCCTTTATTTTCTTGCGAACCTGCTCCTGGGTTCGCATGTGGCCTTCGGTGGCCAGACTGGCAGCCATCTGCCTGTAGACGGTTGCGTTCCTCTGTTTAGTGCAGAGATCATGGACATTGGAGGCATCCCCCCAAACCTGAATTAGGTCCCTGATCTCTGCTCTGGACCAGTAAGGTGCCCGCCTTTTCCGGCCCCTGGCAGGCTCCTGGGAGCTGGCAGACTGGTCCTGGGGAGCGGTGGAGGGCTGGCTGGCACTGGCTGCCTGGCTCATGCTGGGGCCACTGGGTCAGGGGCAGTGACTGCTGGCTCTGGACTGGCAGGCTTAGAGCTGGCACAGGTACTATGGCCAGAGTCTGCCCCTTTAAAGGCTCCAGGGAGGGGCGGGGGAGGGAGAGGAGTTTTCTTGGTTGTGCCCAGAGTAGCCACCAGGGCATCCTGGGAAGGGCTGGAGGCTCCCTATTTCGAAATAAGCGTCTACACAGCACTTATATTTCAAAATAGCAATTTCAAAATTGGTGCTATTCCACGTGGAATGAGGTTTACCAATTTCAAAATAAGCCCTCCACTATTTCAATTTAATTTCGAAATAGCGGTTTGGCTGTGTAGATGCTGGTAAAGTTATTTCGAAATAACAGCTGTTATTTCGAAATAACTTTGCTGTGTAGACATACCCTAAGTCTTTAAGGTTTCATCAGACTCCTTGTTGTTTTTGCAGATACAGATTAACATGGCTACCCCTCTGTCTCTTGTTTTCAAGCTCTGTCATCTGACACAGGTCACATTCAGGCTTTCAATGCAAGCAGAAAGGCTGGAATGCACTTGCAGAAATCAAGGCAATAATTCTCATCTAATCCATTTTCTGGAGTGGCTGGGCTTAACATACAAAATATTATATGAATTTTGGCAACACTGGCCATGCTTAGGGTGTGACTAGGGACTCACTACAGGAATGTAATTGTAAGGTTCAATATGCTGGCAGTGGGGGGTGGTGATGGTTGTGGGGGAGAGTGCCAACTGGAAATAAATCTAGGAAGTGTTACTGAAGGGACGGTGAGGAGTCCCTAAAGGGTCCTGACTGTCCTGAGGCTGAATGAGAAGTAGCAATAGGAGGGCACCAGGATGAACTGGTTGAGCAATGGCCTTTCTTCTTCCTAACTACCACCCAAATGTAGGGCTCCAGATATGTCACAGTTCTGGGCAACTTCATGTGTATTTCCCCTCAGCGGTCCAGAAGGACACTCAGTCCAGCTTCCAGCTCTGTTGCTGTTTTCTCTCCTGGGAGGAGACCTGTTTCTCCCTTCTGAAGAGGGTGTGTCCAAACTGAATAGTTCCCTGCCCTCACTGTGTTTATTCATAGCAAAAACAATCTGCCTAAATAGGTTTGCTTTCTCTTCAGTCTGATAACTTAGTACTACAGGTATAACGCACCACACAGTTCTTTCTAAGCAAACTTACTTTAGTCTTATGGTAGAAATAATGACAGAGAAAACATATTAAAAACAAAAGAATGTACATGTGTGCTAACAAGCTCTTAACTCTGGCTCTGATGTCTGGCTCTGGTTCCTGACTCCTTTTTCTGGCTCTCTCTAATTCTGGTTCTTACCATTAAGATGTACTGTCACTGCCTGGGCTTTTGATAATTGCTGGACCATAGGTAGGGAACACAGGTACAGTTGCCCTGAACAATGATATTTCACCTGCCTTTTGCACCCGGTGATTTAAAACATATCCTTTTATGTGTTTCATTATTACCCAGAGTACAGTACTCTTTAAATTTATTTTCTACAATTAGCCCCATGTTTCTCAAACTGTGGGTCCCAGCCTCCCGGGGGGTCGCGAGCAACTTAGAGGGGGGTCGCAGTATCACAAAGTTTGAGAACCCCTGAGTTAGCCTCTTCTGCATGAGTTAAATGAAAACTATTAAAAACTTCTAGTGATTCAAATCCAGACACTGCCAAAAATAAGGCTACCTTCTGGATTTCTTCCTTTTTACTCACACCCATTGCTTTTAGATACATTGTAAAGGGCTTTTTAAATGCCTCTGCTGTCTTCTACATTTGCAGTGAGCTTCAGCTCAGGTGGAGCTTTTAAGCACTGTATTATTCCACTCAGGATATTTTCCTAATTCCTTTCTATTCCTAGTACAACAAACTGTTCAGTGATCATTCAGTGTTTAAAGATACTTGCAAGAGCACTCTTTTGTGTTTGGTTCCAACTGGCTGTACATAGTAAGCGCTCCACTGTGCTCCACCAAGACTGTCTTTCAGGAATGCTCAGCCCTTACAGGCACAGTCCCCAATACCACACTGAGAACTTCCCATAACACCTCCCATCATAGAAGAGATAAGCGTCATATGGCCCTCCCTGTTAAGTGCTTTCCCATGACCTACTAACTTTTCTTCAACAATTTTCTGCATAGCCAAGCTGTTCTGTCATCGTATACATTAGCCTGCAAGTCTCCCCAGTTGCATCACTACGAAAGCTGCATTAGAACTATGGAAAGATGACTGGAATGATCACATGGAAATCACAGGAAAAATTGTTTAATTAAATACCTGCCAACTTAATCAGCTATGACAGGTTTATCAGCCTCTTTAATGTGATGGTGAAGAGGAACATTCCTGGCAGCTCCACTAGTGCCTATACTCCCTGTTGGATTGGCAGACAGTGAGGCTCTCTTCAAGGTGTACAGGACAACAGGTGGTTCTGATACCTACCAGCTCTGTGTTCTTGGGGAACCAAGGGGTGCTGGTCAGCCCTGTGTTCTTGGAGTACTAACGCATGATACTCATGGGCTACGTCTAGACTGGCATGATTTTCAGCAAATGCTTTTAATGGAAAAGTTTTTCCATTAAAAGCATTTGCAGAAAAGAGTGTCTAGATTGGCACTGATGCTTTTGCACAAAAGCACTTTTTGCGGAAAAGCGTCCGTGGCAACCTAGACGCGGTTTTGCGCAAGAAAGCCCCGATTACCGTTTTCACCATCGGGGCTTTTTTGCGCAAAACAGTTTTTAGCTGTCTACACTGGCGCAAAATATATTTGCGCAAGACGGCTTTTTCCCAAACGGGAGCAGCATAGTATTTGCGCAAGAACACTGACAATCTTACATTAGATCGTCAGTGTTCTTGCGCAAATTCAAGCGGCCAGTGTAGACAGCTGGCAAGTTTTTCCGCAAAAGCAACTGCTTTTGCGGAAAAACTTGCCAGTCTAGACGCAGCCATGGAGAATACCCCAAAAGTAGAAAAGCACTGCCTGGTGGGAAATCTCTGCTACAGATACTAATGAACTTGCTCACACCCACATCAGTAATTATCAGACCAATTTTAGTAACAGATCCTCTATTGATATCCAAAATACTGAAACTGCCTAATTGTATTATGATCTCTCTCAAGGAACACCACCCATAGCCAGGAATGATCAGTTTCTATTGTCTAGCCTAAACAAAGCTTTAGAATACTCCCTTGAACCATCTGTATCAGAGGGGTAGCCCTGTTAGTCTGTGGAGGTGTGAATACCAAGAGAGGAGAAACTGCTTTTGTACTTGGCTAGCCATTCACAGTCTTTGCTTAATCCTAAACTGATGGTGTCAAATTTGCAGATGAACTGTAGCTTAGCAGTTTCTCTTTGAAGTCTGGTCTTGAAGTTGTTTTGCTGCAGGATGGCTACCTTTAAATCTGCTACTGTGTGTCCAGGGAGATTGAATCATCTGTTTATCCATAAACAAATCCAGTGTTCCCCTTGAACCATTGTTATGTCCCTACAAAAATACGCAGCCTTGCTCAAGAAATTTCAGGGGGTAGCCGAGTGAGTCTGTTACAGAAAAAATCACAAATGGTCTGGTAGCACTTTATAGACTAACAAAACATGTAGATGGTATCATGAGCTTTCCTGGGCATAGCCCACTTCTTCAGATGACTGGAGTTATGAGTTGGGGGATATGAAAACTCAAAATAAATACCCCTCACCTATTTATTTCGAGTTTTCATATGCCCAACTCATAACTCCGGTCATCTGAAGAAGTGGGCTGTGCCCACGAAAGCTCATGATACCATCTACATGTTTCGTTAGTCTATAAAGTGCTACCAGACCATTTGTTGTTTTTGCTCAAGAAAAGTCTTCTGATGCCTGGATCTAAAGTCAACATCAGTTCCATGGGGACTTGTGCTGACTGATCTTGCTGGGGGCTCTGCTCTGCCTGTCTCCAACACTCTGGACCCCTAGCTAACATCACCATCTGGAAATCCCAATCAGTTAAAACTTCATGGAGTGGTGATATATATATATATATCTCCCTCTCTCTCTCCCTCCCTCTCCCCCCCTCCCCGTACAGCCTCCTGACCCTGCCTTACGTGATCAGTTTTGATTTGCTAGCCCTAACATTTGTAATCAGATTTAAATTAGGTTTAATATTCTAACCCAGGGGTTCCCAAACTTTTTGACACGGGGACCAGTAAATCCATTCGCGAGCTTTTGGAGGACCTGTAACATTCATTTACATATTTGCATATTCATTAAGCAAATGATGAATATTCAAATAAGTTGTTTCTGGTCCTCCCAAAGCCCCCAGTGCCATCTTTAGCAAAGCTTTTGATATGGTCACCCACAATAGTCTTGTCAGCAAGTTAAGGGAATATGGCTTGGATAAATGGACTGTAAGATAGATAGAAAGCTGGCTAGACTAGGGTTTTCCAAACTTTTTACTTTAGCTGGAACCCGTTTTTTTTTCAGTAGTGTTTTTTGCAACCCAAAAATATAAACGCATATAAAAAAAAGAATTAAAAATGAATAAATTTTCAGTGTTTCACCTGGCTGCATCCTCCGCCCAGCCTGGGCCAGGGCTTGGGGGACCCGGCACTGCACGGGCACTCCAGGAGGCAGGAGCAGGAGCAGATTGAGGGTAGGGTATCTGGCTGGGAGGGTGCAAGGAGAGGGGTAGGGTTGGCAGGTGTCCGATTTTGTACCGGACAGTCCGGTATTTGAGGGTTCTGTCCGGGAAACAAATTTAGAAAATACCGGACATATAAAATGTCCGGTATTTTCTAATTAGGTAAGTTTTATTATTATTAGGTGTGTCAGTCTGTAGCTGCGAACTGCATGGCTGGTAGATGCGCTCACGCTGTGTCAGTGTGTCTACCAGCCAGGCAGTTCGCAACTACTCGAGGGAGGGTTTGGGGGAGGCAAAATGGAATCCCCGGGGCTGGACTCATTCATGTGCCTGGGTCAGTCCTGCTTCCCACCGGCTGATTCGCTTCCCCCCCTCCCCCAATCTCCCCGTCCAGCCCTGCTGCCCCCATATAGCCCTGCTTCTGGCGGCCGGTTCTCCCCTGCCCCCCACCGACCTCCCCTGGCCAGCCCCGCTCCCCTGACGACCCCAACCAGCCCCGCTCCTTGACCACCTCCCAGCTGGCCGATTTTCCCCTGCTTCTCCTCCCAATCTCCCCTGGCCAGCTCCCCCACCCCCTGGCCAGCCCTGCTTCCGCCGGCCAGCCCCCCTCCCGATCTCCGCTGGACAGCCTCGCTGCCCCCAACCCTGCTTCCCAGCGGCCGGTTCCCCTCCCCCCACACCTCCTCCCAGCCTGCCCTGCCCTGCTCCCCTCCCGGCAGCCACGCTGAGGCCCGGTATTTTTTTCCCACGGCCCAGTACTGGGCCACAGCCCATAGTTTGAAAAACGCTGTTCTAACCATTTTGTTTGTTTGTCTCTCCCCCCCCGCCCTTGTATGATTACTACCTACCTAGAAATAAATAACTTTCATTGTTAAGCTGGTTGCTTCTCTCTTTTTTTCCTCTCTCTCTCCCCTCACTGTCCCTCAGGGGTGTTGTTTGGTTTCCCCATTCACTCTGCAGCAACACCTCTTGTACCTAAGCTAAAGATCCCTGGAGCACCCAACAATTCTGTGGGGTTTGCTCATCAAGTGGGTTACTAGCAGAACGATTGTGGTGTGAAAGTGGGGAGAGGGAGGTGCTGAATCTTGTGGGCAAGCTTAACTAATCATTTTACTAAAATATTACAGAATCATTCTTTGACCAATCCTAACATTGTGAAACAATTCTGTACCCACTTGTACCCCCTGAATAGGCCTGCTGACAGGAGTGTGGGGGAAGAGGGCAGTTGTCACGGGACTTGGCAATTCAAAAGGCCCCCAGGTCTCCCAGCTGTCATCACTCTGTGTAGCTCTGAGGATAGAGGGGGACACCACTTCTGAGGACACAGAGCCGCCTCCCCCTACACCTAGCCTGGGGACTCCGCGGAGGCTGTTGGCGCCTCGTTCACCACCTTAGCTGACTTAAATCTTGCAAAATTAGGAAACAATCAACAAACCAGAAAGAAACCATAGAGATAAGCAATATACAACTAGGGACCATAGCACCCTTTCCCCCAATCCTGACTAACAATAATACAGTACACTAATCCATATAATATACTTCCAAATCTCTTGGGGAACATTCATCTTCTTAACTCCTTTTATGTTCTCCTTTACAGATGAGGAACTGAGACCGAGTTTAACAGAAAGATTAAATCACTTGACAAAGAGTGCAGAGAGTTTCTGGCAAAAGTGGGTTTAGAGCCAACAAGCTCCTGTCTCTAAGCCCTAAATGCATTCCTTCAGGTCATGATGCCTTAGTTTTTTATTCTTCATGAGCTCTGATTAGCAGTTGTAAATCAGTGACAAAAAAGCAAGAAAGGATAGGTGCATTTCTTTTTATGTGACAGCAAGGTTTCAATTCGTGGATCAAGATGCTCTGTCACATTTAGATTGTCACAAGGAATGTGTGTGTTCCTTTGCCACTGAGATTGCTAACATCTGATTGGCAGCAGAGGAGGCTATGGTGAGGACAAATGTGAACCAAGTCTTCAATTTCAGCTATTGTTGCTTTCTTAGGGTAAGAACTTCGGATGGTCCTGGAACCTTGCTCAACCCATGTTTTTCATTTCTGGTGACAGCCAATTAAGTATCCAATCCGGTCCTTGTGGAGAATTCCAGCACCTCCCTTTGGTAAGACCAGGTGCCAGCTTCTCTGAGAAAATATTTGTTAGATTTCTGCTAAAAATCTGTCTCTTGATGCAGGCAGTCTCAGCCATATAGGCCTATTTCAAACTCTCATTTTGACAGAGTTCATGGTGAGACAACTCCAGAAATATTTGAAGGTTTCATATTTCTTTATCCCAGCCAAGCTGGTTTCAGGCCTCGTTATTGTAGTCAATCTATATTGTTCACATTATTTCCCACTAGCATTGGACAAAGATCAAGAGTCCATATTTATCAACCACAGAAAATAAGAAAAATTAAGTTTGGGGGACATCTGCCGTAGATGGATATACTCGCCTAGAGTGTCATCATGCTTAGGTTCTAAGAGAAGGTCCAGGACAGTGTTGAACAATTGTTTATCCTGCCTAAGAAGGCAGCCCATGTTTTAAATGTGTGACACACAATGTTTAGGGAATCCCAGCTAAGCTGAAGCTGAAATCTCTTCTCCCCCAGGAATAGGAAATGGGTGGTGAAATAAAATCTTCAAGCTCTTGCTTGTCATTTAGGCAAGAATCTTATAATTTACACATGGATGCAATTTCTCTCTCTTCCTTTTTAGCAAGACAGTGGAAATGTATGAACTGAAGAGCTGGCCCAAGGTAGTCTGGCATGGGGAGGAGTCTACCCATGGCAAAGCCCTTCCTATGCAACTGTGTCCAAAATGGTGCTGTGCTAGCCCAAGTGCTGGGATAGATTTCGTGGGGCGAAGGGGGGTGTCTATCCATGGCTTGCAGTGCTTTAAATTGGGCTGCTCTATGAATTCATTTGCAGAGACTCTCTCTGGCCTGGTATGGAAGCAAGCTTGCCTAGAACTGTCTGTGGCAGTGATATGAGAACAATAATTTGAATGATTAACTTCCAACTGCAGTTCCTCATTATTAATGCAGACAGTTCGGAAGGCAAAGAGTAAACTGCATTTGGCAGCAAGACCTTTTAATGAGAATGTCATTAAACAATTCAGTCTGAAAACCACAAAATGATTTGTAGCACACCCGACTGACTTCGCTGTCTGTTTCTTCCCTGTGCATTAAACATAAAAATGTCATTTTGGATATATTTCCTAAATTATGGATCTTACTGATATCACACCCTGGCTTTAGCAGAAGGCTGGTGTTGGCTTCTGGCCAATTGGCAGCAAGGAGGAGTGCTATTCAAATGATGTGGAAGCACAGCAGAAACACAGCAGGCAAATGCAGGCTAGAAATACTGAGTTACTGTAAATGTCTTCCAGGGCAGAATGTGGCCAGGGAGGAGGTAGATGGAAAGATACAGCTTAGTTGGAATTGTGAGACTGCATTGGAGGACTCAGCACACTGATGTTATTAGCCTGTATTCTCAGTGAAGAGTAGGCATTTGCAAGTCTGGGCTGAAGTGAAACTTGACCTCAAACCTGTACCCTCAGTCATACTTTGTAGCTCAGACTTAAAGCACTCTGGGGAAACTCTTCTGTGAAGACCAAAGGCTAATGATAAGGGTACCACTCTATTTCCAGTTCAGAGTGGCCTATTCTGTCCTGTTAATCAAATTAAAGAGATTATGGGGAGAAGAGGGGGAGCGAGGCATAAAGGGTATATTTGCAGTGGTAGGAATAACTACAAACAATAGATATAAAATAATAGCTGAAAGACCAGGACACTGAAGATTCTAAGGCTCAAACTTCCTGATCCCCCACTGCTCTCCAATATCACTTACCCCCAATTAGAAACTGTACATTTGTCTGCCTTATGACTCAGCTATATATATATATATACTAGCTGGAGTTACCCGGCGTTGCTCGGGACAGTTGATATAACTGAGGTGAGGAGTCTGAGGGGAGGGAGGGGGAAGGGAGCCGTGCACCTGCCGCTGGCGCCTGAGCCTGCCCTCCGCTTCCTTGTCCCTCCGCCGGCCTTAGTGAGTGACTGTCCCCGCCACTTCCCCCCAGGAAGCCACTTCTCTCCACACTGCCAAGCTCAGTGCAGCCCCCGGGAGAGGAGTCAGTCTCTCATCTCTTCCCTCCCACAGTCCCTTAAAACCTTCTCCTGGATGACAGGTTATCCCTCCACCAGCCTTAGTGAGTGACTGTCCCTGTCACTTCCCCCGGGAAGCCGCTTCTCCCCGCACTGCCAAGCTCCGTGCAGTCCCGGGGAGAGGTGTCCGTCTCTAATCTCTTCCCTCCTACAGTACCTTAAAACCTTCTCCTGGAGGAAAGGTTATTCCACGCAAAGTTTGGTTGTGGTAGCTCTTATAGGGTATGTCTAGACTACAGGCTTTTGTCGACAGAGGCTTTGTTGACAGATACCATCGACAAAGCTTCTGTTGACAAAGAGCATCTAGACTACAGCCAGTTCTGTCGACAAAGCAAGCCGCTTTGTCGACATGACAGTGTAGACGCAAAGGACAGTGTAGATGCAATAACGCCTTCTGTCGACAGAACTCTGTCGACAAAAGGCGCTATTCGTCGTAGACTGAGGTTTACCACTGTCGACAAAACTGCCGAGTTCTGTCAATGTTATGTCGACAGAACTCTGCAGTAGTGTAGATGCAGGTATAGTTTTGTCGACAAAAGTCCACTTTTGTCAACAAAACCCTGTCGTCTAGACACACCCATAGTGTTCAAGTTATTAGTGCACAAACATACAAACATTCTCCTTTATATATTAGATATATATATGTGTGTGTGTGTGTGTGAATAATTTCTTGTTCCTTGAAGACAATGTCTCTTTGTAAGTCTCAAAGGATGTGAAATAAAAGGGATTAAGCAATACTCAGAGAATGTAAAGCATAGGTCCACAGTATTTGGAGGAACTGAAGATTATGTTTGTTTTCTTTCTAAATGATTTTTGCACCTAGAAGGGATATGAATTGTATGGCATAGAAAGAAAAAGCATTATTGGAAGGTATAAGCATCTGTGTGCACGACACTGAAATTGCTTAAAAGGAGAAATTCCAATTAATAGTTTGGGTGAACACAGAAATACAATCGCTGAAATGAATAAAATATAGAGACTGATAAAAGGAGCAAAGACATTTGTTACACGCTGTTGCCATCTACTGGATATAGATGGACATAGCTGAGAAAATGAAAGCAAAAATGAGAGCCCATTGGCATGTGTCCAATAAGAAATATGAGGATTGCCTCTTCCAACAATTTCTGGAGCAAGGTATAAAGCCTGGGGCCATCACATGGAATTTCAGAGTTTGCTGAACCCACCAAAGGAGCTGCAGAACCCAGAAGTGCTACCAGTCCCGTGGACCTGCGCTCCCTTGGTTACCAGAATACGTGGTGAGACTTCATTTCAGAGAGTGCCTCTCTCTTTATGTTCTTTCATATAAGTACTGAATGCTACCTTCTTGAGTCTACACTCTTTTTAGTGAGACATCAAGGAACTGCATTTTTGGATTCTAACTAAGCAATGCTCTAAGCATGTTTTTCTTTTGTAAGCTGAAGTAAAAGACCTGAGCAAATCTCAGAGAAAACTGTTAAGCAATTGCTTCTGATACGTTAATCTTGTCCATTACAAACCAAACACTGAACATACCAGGACCAGATTAAGCTAGAGTCCAACATTACGTCTTGGTGAATTACTTCAAGTGTGATAAACCCATTAGAGATACTAAAGAATTGATAACTGATTATATTCCTATATGATTCTTGGTGATATAATATACTTAGCTAAAATAACTAAATATTTTATCTCTGAAGGACTAATCTCTGAAGGACTGTCCAATACAGGAGTTTTCCTGAGAAGAACATAGCATAAAAATTGGTAATCTAATGATCCCTGGCTTCAATGAAAAGAGGTGCTATTAAATTCAATTCAGATATCTATTATATATTTTGAAGAGTTTGTTTGTGCATTTGTTTGTGCTAAATAAAGTCATACTTCGTGATTACCTACAGATACCAAATTTTACATAAACAATCCTGCCACTTAAATTACTTGAATGCACTACTTTTTACACCAGAATATGATGGGTGAAAGGTTTAAATAATTATTTTTGTTTTTCATCAGAAAAAAGTCATGACTATTATGATTCGAGTTCATAAAAATATTTGCTAACAAAATTAAAATCGAGTCACCTATTTGACTGTCATTTTAGTGCAAAGAAAATTTTTACTGTTGCAAATCACAAAATAATTCAGATTAGTTATGAAAAGAGTAATGGAAGCTTTACGAGTTTCTGATTCAAATTTGCTATGTATGGTAATTATTCAATACAATTAATAATGTTTGAAGTTGAAATCCTACAAATTTAAAACTATTCTTTTACTTCCCTTTTTCAAGCACATTGATAAAAAATTCTATTGCATACATTTCATTTCTTGAACTTTCCTTTAAGTGTAATCTATGCAAAATGACTTTGCCTGGTCAACAACGGGCCTCACCTGCTGGTTACCTATAATTAAATTGAAATATCTAGTTTGTTATATTTCAGCTTTAAAAAACTAACTGGTACCTCAAAAAATTCATAAATTTGACCCCACTTACACTAACATAGCCTACATTAACACTGTTAACAAATGTATTGTCCACTACTCAGTTGGTAATGAAACAGGTGCTGGAGCTTAAGCAATTAGGTGCCAGGAATAAAGCAATTGTTTTACTTTCATAACTGATGCAGCAAGCCCAGAAATGCCAGGACCATGCATTGTCCTTTCAAGAGTTAACAGAAAAATCAGCTGCTCAGGCTGTGGGGTTGTTTTGCTGTGTAGACTTCTGGACTTGGCCTGGAATCAGGGTTGTAGGACCCTCTGTGGGGTGTTAGAGTCCCCAAACTTGGGCTCCAGCCTGGGACTGGAAGTTGACACAGGAATGAAACAACCTCCCCCCAGCCCTGCAAACATGTGTCAGCTGGTACTGGAAGTTGTGGGTTTTCCTTTGCTCTGTAGACATATCCTTTGACTCTGAAATCCACTACACTCAGTCCAAAATAACCAGATTCTGTTGACTTCTAGTGCATGCAGCAAGACCCATCTGTTTCTCAGACCACTGGGAGTTGATTAAAGAGCAAATAGGATGCTGAAGTTTGCTGAAGACTATTTGAGTATAGCTAATTCTGAAAGGCTTACTGGGTATTTTATTGCACAATTTTGTAAGTGATTTTAAGCATTGGCAGGGCACAGAGAGGTTTTTGGGTTGGTTCTCTTTTGTATGTTTATGAATGGAAACAGATAAGTGCTGATCAGTCAGAGTTGCAACTCAGTGTAAGATATGCTATCAAATGCCAAGTACTCTGAAAAATTAGACCCTAGTGGTCTTGTATTGGGCACTTGAAATTAGTGGAAACATTTGACCTTAATCTCTCTGTGCCTCAGTTCTCGTCTGTAAAATGGGATATAATAGGAGGTATTGTGAAAATAAAATCATTGTTTTCTGAAGCACTTGGATACTCAGTGCAGGGGTCGGCAACCTTTTCAAACCAAAGAGCCAAACTATATGAAAATTCAGAACAAGTGGTCAACAAAGAGCTGTATAAGAATGCCCATTTGCATGACTGAAAATATACTGTTACACCTTGGTTCGGTGATGTGGTGAGAGCCTCAAGGGTTAAAGCCAATTACCCAGTGAAAACTACTGGATGATGGTGTAAAACAAATTATCTTTATTAAGTGGAATGATTCTTTTATCAAAACCAACAATTAGCAAATGGCTTTTTAAACTAACAATTGCCCAATGCTTTTACAGGGTAGAAAACTTGAACACAACTATACCTAACTGATTACAATTCCTTGATTACAGTTCACTTATATTAAATCACTATCCCTAATTCGCCTAAGGCAGCGCAGCATACAAACGAAAAATACAAAAAACAAAGCCAAAATAATAATAATAAAAACTCCTTCCAGCCAGCCCCTCTATGGTTATTTTAGGCAGCTGGTGGAGTTAGTCATAAATCTACCTTTACAACTTAACAACTCCTGGGTTTCTATTTCTAACACTTATACTTGGTCTAAATACAACACCACTACACAACACAAGATTATACAATTTACACAGTGTGTTTAATAGAACTCAGTTACACTTTACAGAATTACACAGTGAAATTAACACAATTCAACTATTAACTAAACCAATAACTAATATATTTAAGCAATACTTACAAATCCAGCAACGATAACAACATAAAGACACACAAAAACTCGGAGCATGCTCAGGACTCGCGCACCCCTATGTTTGACTCGAAGGGTGGGGAGGCAGCCTCAGGGTGATAAATCCTTCAGCCGGGCAAAAAAACACGTGCCCTCAATACTCGGAACCTCCATCGAACAAAGGAGTTGAGGGTCTTTTATACGATGTCTAATGCCATACTAGGGTCTGCGTTTGGCAGGCTCTGATAGGCTAGTAATGAGGTAGTATGACAATACTGCCCTATAGGAGTTTTCGTGATGCCTGCGTGATCCCCTCGTGGACAGGACCAGATGGGGCATGGTCAGTGTGAGACAGTTGTGCTTTATTACTTTGTGTTTATTTCCCTTGCCTCAAGGACCGGTCAAGCCACGGTCAAACGAGCCTTATCTGTTAATTATAGCTGGGCACTATCTAGTCATGCTCACCTCCCTATTTTTCGGAGCCTGTGAGTCCCAGGATGCCTGTAAGGTTAAATTCCATTCACAGAAAGCTGCATTGTGCTTCCTGTGCTCCTCTGAGTATCTCACGGTCTGGGTTTTCTGTGAGGGGCCTTGTGTGGCAGGATGGGCTATACACAAAGGCCATGGTCAGAAAAAGCCTGCTCTACAACATATACAACTTAATATTATTGATAATTGAACTAATGATTAATAATAGCATAAATGAAACATTGTACTCATAGATTTTATTTAATGGGACTTCCGCTGCTGTATCTTTTCACACATGTCTTTGAAGTTTACATCATAACTGGTCAAATCCAGCTTCATGCATGTATTCAGGCTGTCTTCGGTCAATCTTATGGCAGGGGGCTGGGGATGTGGGGGTGCAGGAGTCTGGGTTGGAGTGTATGAAAGGGTCATGGCAGCTGGTTCAGGTGTATGATGGGCTCAGGGCACAAGCTTGGGGTATGTGTGGGGTGCAGGAGTGTGATGGCAGGTGCTGGGGATGGGAGGAATGAGGGGAAGGTGGTTCAGGTATATGATGGGCTCAGGGTTGAGTTGGTGTGTGTGGGGGGAGGTGCCCGTTTTCTCGGGCAAACTTATTGAGAAAAAAAAAAACCTGCTGGGGGACAAAATGCGGTCACGGCTTCTTTAAGAGCCACAGCCCCATGCTGGGAGCCAGAAAAAAACCCACTGCACGTCCTGAGCAAGCTTCCATTAGGCGCTGAGCTGCCCCAGGAAAACAGGTGCCGAACGCACAGGGGAAATCCCATTCCTTGTCTGTGGGCTTGGAAAATAGGTGACAGTATGCCGTTCTGGGCAGCACCATCATAAAAAAAGCACTGATTATGATGCTGTGGCCAGATGGGGGGTGGGCCCTAATTGAATTGGGGGCTTGTTGGCCAGGCTTCATTTTTAAGCAAAGTAAAATATTACGTCCAACACAAAAGGTTTCAATATTGTCTTTATTTATGGCAGGAGTAGGGAACCTTTTTTGGGTTGGGGGCCACTGAGTTTGGGTGAAGGAGGCAGTTGTGACCTGAGGCACAGCATTGGGGTGTAGTTGTGACCCAGGGCAGGGGATTACAGTTCAGGATGTTGGGTTGTGACCTAAGGCAGGAGGGGATTATGAGCTAGGCCAGGAGAATGGGGTGCAGGGTCTGGGAGTATGTATGGGCTCAGGAGGGGGGCAGAGGGTTTGGGTGATGTGGGGTAGGGAGTTGGAGTATGGGACAGAGGGCTGGGGTAGGGGGTGCCAGAGGCAGGCTCTGGCCGGGATACTTCTCAGTGAGACTTGCAGCCCATCATGTTTCTCTGGCAGGAGCCTGTCCTGCCCCCACACAGAGTGCCTGGCCATGTGCTCGTTGACTAAGAGCCTGAAGGGAGGGGGATTGATGCTTCCTGCGCTGCTTGTTCTTGAAATGGGCAGTTTCCATTGCCCAGGACTGGCCATTGGGATAGTTCAGGTGGTGGGAGCAGCCATGAGACACCACTGCCCCCTTGCCTCCCAGCTCACAGTGTGTGAAAAACAAAGTGCCCCACAGCTGCTTTTCTTCACAGCGTGCAGGGGGTGGGGCAAGCCGGGGAGTCTGCTTAGTCTGCAGATGGTTTTGCCCCAGCTTGCTGTAGCGCCAGTGTGGGCTTCCCTGCTGCTGGGGGGAACAAGGGAGGGCTGGGCTCAAGCTTCAAAAGAGCCGTATCTGTCTCCCCCACAAGCCATATTTGGCTCACGAGCCACAGGTTGTGGACCTCTGCTATAGTGATTAGCACTATGTAAAATCCAATGAGGAAATGAGTAAGTCTATCTTCAGAGCAGAGTTTGAATAGTGTGTTTGATTTTGCAACCTTAACAATATTTTACATAAAATATTATTGTGTGTGTAATTATTATAAACAATGTTGTCACCAGCCTATTACAGGCCACACTTTCCTCAGCGTGCTGGACAGTCAGGCTGTATCCAGTTTTGCCCATAATGAGAAAGTAGCTTCAATCTTAGGCCACATCTATACTTACTGGTGGATTGACACTATGGAGGTCGATCTTCTGGGGTTCGATTTAGCTGGACTAGTAAGGACTCACTAAATTGAATGCTGAGGGCGCCCTGTCAGTGCCAGTACTCCTACTTCTCACGAGGAATAACAGAAGTTGATCAGAGCATTTCTCCCATCAACCTCCTGCTGTGGGGACAGCGCCAAAGTTTGAATCAATTAATTGTCGCCAGTTACGCAATTAATGTAGATGGAATTGCGTATCTTAATTCGAACTTCTTCCTAGTGCAGACCTGGCCTTAATTTGATGAGTGGTTACTCCTCCTTCGTAAGAAACTAATACTTTAGCTCTTTCTCCAGTATTTTCACATAATTATATACATTTCCCTTTTTACAGCTTTCTTAGTGTTGTTCTATCTGCATTTGCAATGTTCATGAGAATAATGCAGAGCTATGTGGGCTCCATGCTTCTGACAGAGATGGCAATAGTAAAAGTGCTATGTGGGATTGTGGGATTAAAAAAAGATGCAAAAATTATGAGATATGGATGGAATTATGAGATAGACAATGTTGCATGCTGAGAACTTGATCTCCAGCTCCCAGAAATCCCTGGATAAGTCATTTCTATCCCAAAACATATTGCAGAAACTTCCAAGAAGGCATTGCCCTGGATGGTGTCACCACACTTGGAATTGATGCAAGTGCTCTTGGTGAGCAGGAGCAGAACTGATGCAAGTTGCTAAGTATGCATGTGCCTGAGTGTAACAGATTCAGCCTCACTGTGGTGGCGCCTCCTGCTGGTCATTCTGGGAATTAGATCTTCTCTAATGCTGCAGCGCCCTCCTCTGGCAGTGTCTGGCCTGCCATCACCTGCCCTTTCAAAGTCTCCACTGCACCAGGCCCTGCATCCCTCTGAGACTGTGGTGCCCTTCCCCGGGGTACTGCCTTCTGGCAGTGGCCAGTCTCTGGGTGCCTTCCTCTCTCCCTAATCCCAGCACTCGCTTCAGTGACCCATTGCCATTCTTCATCTAGCCCCTTCCCTCAGGGGCAAACTGCAGTCTGAACTGCCCAATCATCGGGGCAAGAGGGTGGTGATCCTGTAGCCTAATCTGTCTGTAGCTGCCTCTGTGCAGCCCTAGAACTCTCTCAGACCCCTGTAGCAGGGCTTCAGCCTGGGTGTTGGTCAGGCTGGAGCTCCCCTGGCTCCTTCTGTCTTTCACCAGCACTAATCTGTCCAAGGTACCTTCCACTAGTAGGCAGCTCAATCTTTCTCCTTCGAAAGCTAACTGTGCTTTTACACAGCCCAGTCAGGCCATGATTTTGGCTGTCTCGTGCCCTCTCCCAATTGGTTCCTGGGACAGCCTTTTGCAGGGCTGTTTTTAACCCTTTCCACTCCAGTGCCAGCACCCGGCCCCTCACAATGAGTGATAGCATAACTTTGGCAGCTTGCCTTCAATGTAACTGGCACCAACCCAAGTTTATAGTGAGGACTTAGTATCTAACACTAAACTCACCAAACTGCACTGCTTTTGTGTCCCTTCCTAGCATTTCAAACTCTGTTGTTGCAACCAGAGTTGTGCCCTATGACCTCCTCAAGAGACTGTCAGTCCTTAGGGGGTCAGGGCCCAGGTAAATCTAACCCTGACACTTACAAGTGCTATACCATTACTAAAAAGTGCATAAAATGTCAAAAAGCAAAATGTAACTTACGAGCTGACAGGCCATCAGTTTTGTAAATACCAGCAGATTACAATGCTGACCAATATCAATGATGGTATGGCCTCTAAGGGTATGTCTACACAGTGCAGCTATTTCGGGATACCGGAGATATCCCAGAATAGCTACGCCGCCGCGTCTTAACAAGCTGCCCATTATTTCAAAATATTTTTCAAAATAACGGGTGTGCTCTTTTGGCATTCCTGTAGCCCTCATTCCACAAGGGTTAAGGCATGTCTCAAAATAGTGTGTTATTTCAAAATTTGGTGCTGTGTAGACATGCCAAATTTCAAAATAAGTGATTTTGAAATAGAATCGAAAAAAGATACTCAATTTGAATAGTGCAAATTGCATATCTTATTTCGAGTTTAGGGTGCTGTGTAGATGCACTCTGAGGGTATGTCTATATTGCAGCTGAGATCATTCTTCCCCTATTCAGATAGACAGAAACATGCTAACTCTATCTGGGGTGGCATGCTAAAAATAGCAATGTAGCTAGTAAGGCTCGTGGCTTGGGCTAGCCACCAAGTATGTACCAATGGGGTACAGGTGGGTTTGTACAGGAGCAGCTATCTTGAGCTACCTCCCATGCAACCCCTGGTTACCCTGCTATTTTAATGCTAGCTAAAACAGAGCGAGAGTCTCTCTCTGTGTGAGCTGAGAAGCACATTCCCAGTTGCACTGTAGGGCTACGTCTAGACTGGCATGATTTTCCGCAAATGCTTTTACGGAAAAGTTTTCAGTTAAAAGCATTTGAGGAAAAGAGCGTCTAGATTGGCACGGACGCTTTTCCGCAAAAGCACTTTTTGCGGAAAAGCGTCCGTGGCCAATCTAGATGCACTTTTCCACAAAAAAGCCCCGATCGCCATTTTCGCGATTGGGGCTTTTTTGCAGAAAATAAATCTCAGCTGTCTACACTGGCCCTTTTGCACAAAAGTTTTGCGCAAAAGGGACTTTTGCTCAAACGGGAGCAGCATAGTATTTCCGCAAAAAGCACTGATTTCTTACAGTAGGAAGTCAGTGCTTTTGAAATTGCCGCCAGTGTAGATAGCTGGCCAGTTTTTCCGGAAAAGCGGCTGATTTTCCGGAAAAACTGGCCAGTCTAGACACAGCCTAGATGTATCCTGAGTGAATCATATCTAAAGAAGAGTGCATTTGCAACCACGCAATGTCACAAAGGGGTGCAATGGGGTCCACCTCCATTTCATGCCCCCAGATGTTAAACACATACATCTCATAAACAATAAAATAACAGAGAAGAAATAATGAGTTTGCTGCCCAGCTGGCACAGTCCAACATAGAACAGGCATGCAAAATATGGCTCTTCAACTAGCCACACTGATATAAGCACTCACTTTGCTTGCCTGACATGTAAAAGACCACAACTCCTACAATAGACTCATCATTGGCACAAAAGGGATCTTACAGTTCCATAGTGAATCAGAATTTTACAATCCTACCCCTTATGGCAAAACTGTTCCCTAAATCTAATGACTCTTCTCATGGAACTGACACAGAAGAAAGCTTGTTTCTCCCACCAACAGAAGTTGGTCTAGTAAAAGATATAACCTCGCCCATGTTGTTTCTTTAATATCCTGGGACTGACATGCTACGACAACACTGCATAGAGAAGATACATGTTCTCTGCCCCTTCCTCCACAATTAGGCTGTGGCCATGCAATGAAGGGATCAGACATCTTCACCAAGAAGTGATAGTGCTTTATCAAAAGGCTATTTCATCCATTAATGCTGGCATGTTGACAGGACTCCCCATCCCAGGCAATAAATCCATCCTCATCAAAACTTCTATGTCCCTGTGGTACATCTCAATGATAACTGATTACATTTAAACAGTGAGAAAAGAAAGGGGGGGCAAGACACAACCAAATGCCAAATGGAAAGCAGTCCAACTAGGAAGTTCCTCACAAGACATTATCTGTGTGTTCAGCTGCCTACTAAAATCAGAAGAGGGACAAGTATATGTTCACCTGAGCAGAACTAGCAAGAACAAGGTCAGAAATGTGCTTTCATGGATGCAGAAAACTGCATGATTAAAGATGAAGGGTGGCTTTCAACTGGTTGCTAAGTCTGTCAGAAATACATTAAACATATACTGCCCAATAATACATGTCCTCCATCATCCCATAGAGCATAAAGACCATCCAATCTCTGATGAACAACTCCACACAAGACATACAACAGCTGGGGAGCTAGAAGCATGAGTGTGGGTGCCCTTGGCTGGGAGAATCTGACTACTGAAGGAACAATTGTGCTGAACTGAGACAACTGTGAGATCTAAAATCAACCATTTTTAGTATTCCATATGCAATTGCTTAATATGCAAAATATAAGAAGTTTTACTTACGAGACATGAACATCTGTAGATAATTCTGTGTTTACAAAAGAAGGACACACAACAGTTGTTTTAATGTCTTTCTTTCCTGCAGCCTGCAACTCAAAAGCTAACAACTCCAGAAAATCAATTATTGCAGATTTACTTACACTATAATCTGTAAGGTGGAGAAAAAAGGAATATTTAAAACACATCATTAGCATCACAACAAGTGTGACTGCCCACATTTAAATTTTTACAATAAAATATTTAAACTTTGATAACAATGAATTATGCAACTTTCTGTTTTGTGATGAATATCTTAGGGCTCAATTGTGCAACTCTTACTCATCTTGGTAAGCATTTATTAATGCAACTGTAATGGTACTATTTATGCAAGAAAGAGCTCACTAGCATGAGCAAAGTTTGCATATCTGGACCATTAGTTTGAATAGCACAAGAACTATAATCAGACAACTGCTCTGGCAAGAGCAGCTGGGATGTTGAAACTTTTCTGTTTGTTACTGGAGCTTAGGTACAGCATTGGCATGAGTGGAAAGATCATCCTGCATATTTACATGTATCATAGAATCATAGAGCTGGAAGAGACCTTAGAAGGCCATCAAGTCTAGCCCCCTGCACAAGGCAGGACCAATCCCAATTAAATCAACCTCTCCAGGGCTTTGTCAAGCCGAGACTTAAACACCTCTAGGGATGGAGACTCCACTACTTCCCTAGGTAACCCATTCCAGTGCTTCACTACCCTCCTAGTGAAATAGTTTTTCCTAATATCCAACCTGGACCTCTCCCACCACTTGAGACCATTGCTCCTTGTTCTGCCATCCATCACTACTGTGAACAGCCTTTCTCCAGCCTCTTTGGAACCTCCCTTCAGGAAGTTGAAGGCTGCTATCAAATCCCCCCTCCAGGGGCGGCCCGTGAGGCTAGGCAAACTAGGCAGTTGCCTAGGGTGCCGCTGGTCCGGGTGCCCGATGATGATGTCACGGGGCACCAGGGCGCCCCGTGATTATGTCACGGCCATTGATGGCCATGTAGGCAGGGGCGCCGATCGCTCCTTCTGCCTGGGGCACCAGCTGCCGCAGCCGGCCTCGAGCCGCTCCTGCCCCCCTCACTTTTCTTCTGCAACTCTCTCAGCCTCTCCTTGTAGGTCATATGCTCCAGCCCCCTAATCATTTTGGTTGCCCTCCACTGGACCCTCTCCAATGCATCCACATCCTTCCTGTAATTGGGGGCCCAGAACTGGACACAATACTCCAGATGTGGCCTCACCAAAGCCGAGTAAAGAGGAATAATCACATATCTGGATTGACTGGCAATGCTCCTCTTAATGCAACCTAATATGCCATTAGCCGTCTTGGATACAAGGGCACACTGCTGACTCATGTCCAGCTTCTCATCCACTGTAACCCCCAGGTCCTTTTCTACAGACCTGCTACTTAGCCAGTTGGTCCCCAGCCTGTAACAATGCTTGGGATTCTTCCATCCCAAGTGCAGGACTCTACACTTGTCCTTGTTGAACCTCATCACATTTCTTGTGGCCCAATTCTCCAATTTGTCGAAGTCACTCTGGACTCTATCTCTTCCCTCCAGCATGTCTACCTCTCCCCCTAGCTTAGTGTTATCCGCAAACTTACTGAGGGTGCAATCCATCCCCTCATCCAGGTTATTAATAAAGATGTTGAACAAAACCGGTCCCAGAACCGAACCTTAGGGCACTCCGCTAGAAACCGACCGCCATCCTGACATTGAGCCGTTGATCACTACCCGCTGGGCCCGACCTTCCAGCCAGCTTTCTGTCCATCTTACCGTCCATTTATCCAATCCACATTCCCTTAACTTGCTGGCAAGTGTTACCAGCAAAGGCACACTAGTAAACAAAATTTAATGGGGCCTGCTCTGATTAGATGTTAAAATGCCTTTGTCCCCAGAAGGAGGTCCGACCTGGAAACTACCGTATCTGTCACCGGCGGATTTACCCCCAGTCTCATTAAATAAACACGGACACGTGTCAGATTCAAATTTAAAAGGTATATTGAAAATATAACAAGTAAGTAACAGCAACACAACACTAAATCGATAACCCAGCCCCTCACCCTCTGAAATAAAAGAAGATAGGAGAGATATAACTGGCAACAGAATATTATACTTAGTCCGTCAGAGGCAGCTTTGATGTTCAGGACCTTCAACCCTTTAGCTTAAGGTAACTGTCAGAGGAGGAACACTGAGGCGTCCTTGGGGACGTGGGGAGACGTTTGGTTTGATGTTAAGTCTCTGCTTGCACAACGGACAGACGCGCAGTTTGTGGGTGATAGTCAAAGAGCGGTTCTAAGCGCCGTGAGGGCCTTCACCACCACAGCATGCGCCGAACGATGTTTGAGGCTCTGTTTCGGTCCCGAGGATGCAGGGAGCAATCAGGTAGCTAAGGCTCACGATGCTGGGCTATCGCCACAGTGTGGGCCAAAGCACCCTGAGGGTGGCAGGAATGGAATCAGGTAGGTCTGTCAGCTAGACTGGGCCTTCACCACGGTCTTCTCTTGTGACAGGACTCCTTCTTCTCCAAGATGTTGTGAGAAACTGCCAACCCGATCTCCTCAGGATTCTAGATTTTATAGAGTTCAAGGTGGGAAAACTCTAAGGGTCTCTAGTGCAAAGCAGGGCGTGGTGCTGGGTGCAAAACTAGAGCCGGGTGCAAACTTCCATACTGCGTGCAGCACTGTGGTGCAGTGTGCACAGCCATGTGCTGTGTGCAGATAGTGATTTTGGCAGCAAGAGCTTCTCAGGTTTCCATCTTGAATTGTCCCTCAGTTCACAAACTCCATTTTGCATACTGTCCATATGGTGCACTGTTCAGGGTTAACACAAGAATATTGTGGGAGACCATAACAAAAGCCTTGCTAAAGTCAAGGTATATCACATCCACTGACTTCCCCATATCCACAGAGCCAGTTACCTCATCATAGAAGCTATTCAGATTGGTCAGGCACGACTTGCCCTTCGTGAATCCATGTTGACTATTCTTGATCACCTTCCCTCTTCCAAGTGCTTCAAAATGGATTCCTTGAGGATCCCCTCCATGATTTTTCCAGGGACTGAGGTAAGACTGACTGGCCTATAATTCCCTGGGTCGTCCTTCTTCCCTTTCTTAAAGATGGGCACGATATTTGCCTTTTTCCAATCATCTGGGATCTCTCCTGATCTCCACGACTTTTCAAAGATAATGGCCAAAGGCTCCTCAATGACATTTGCCAACTCCCTCAGTACCCTTGGATGTATTAAGTCCGGACCCATGGATTTATGTACATTTAGCTTTTCTAAATAGTTCCTAACCTTTTCTTTCCCCACCAAGGGCAGTCCATATTGCATCACTGAGCGCATTAGTCTGGGAGCTGACCTTGTCCGTGAAGACAGAGGCAAAGAAAGCATTAAGTACTTCAGCTTTCCCCACGTCATCTGTCACTGGGTTACCGCCCTCATCCAGTAGGGGCCCCACACCCTCTCTGATCACCTTCTTCTTGCTATCATGCCTGTAGAAACCTTTCTTGTTATCCTTCACATCCCTTGCGAGTTGCAATTTCAATTGTGCTTTCGCCTTCCTGATAACTCCCTGCATTCTCGAGCTATACATTTATACCCCTCCCTAGTCATCTGTCCAAGTTTCCACTTTTTGTAAGCTCCCTTTTTGTGCTTAAGTTCACCAAGGATTTCCCCAGTGAGCCAATCCGGTCTCCTACCATATTTGCTTCTCTTGCTACGCATTGGAATGGTTTCTTTCTGTGCCTTCAATAAGGCTTCTTTAAAATACTGCCAGCTCTCCTGGGCTCCTTTCCCCTTCATGTTAGCATCCCAGTGGATTCTGCCCATCAGGCCTCTGAGGGAATCAAAGTCTGCTTTTCTGAAGTTCAAGGTGTATATTTTACTACTCTGTTTTCTTCCTTTGGTCAGGATCCTGAAATCTACCATCGCATGATCACTGCTTTCCAGGTTGTCACCCACCTCTACTTACCCTATTAGTTCCTTCCTATTTGTAAGCAGCAGGTCAAGCTGTGCATAGCCCCTGGTTGGATCCTGCAGCACTTGTACCAAGAAGTTATCCCCAACATTCTCCAAAAACTTCCTGGATTGTCTGTGTACTGCCGTATTGGTCTCCCAACAGATGTCAGGGTGATTAAAGTCCCCCATAAGAACCAGGGCCTGCAATCTGGAAACTTCTCTCAGTTGTCCAAAGAAAGCCTCATCTACCTCATCCACCTGATTTGACAGCCTGTAGCAGACACCAACCACAACATCACTGCTGTTGCTTACACCTCTAAACTTGACCCTAGACTCTCAACAGGCTTTTCTCCCTCTATATACTGGAGTTCTGAGCAATCATAGTGCTCTCTTACATACAGTGCAACTCCTCCTCCTTTTCTCTCCTGCCTGTTCTTCGTGAACAGTTTACACCCTTCCATGACAGTGCTCCAGTCATGTGAGTCATCCCACCAAGTCTCCATTATCCCAATCAAACCGTAGTTCTTGGACTGGGCCAGGGCCTCCAATTCTTCCTGTTTGTTACCCAGGCTTCTCGCATTGGTGTACAAACACCTTAGATAACCAGTTGATTGCCCTACCCTCTGCATTCAAATCAGTCATCCACCTTTATGCTCGTTCCTCTTTGCATTTCTTCCCAGTATCCAACTTCCCCACTCCACTCATGTAAATAACAGACCAAGCATACCATTAGTTTCAGAACACCTGGATCCAGTACTACCCCAAGAAGCTTACACTGGAACAGAAACTATTTCGTGTGCTAAATCACAAAAGCACTACCTTCTGTTAGAGAAGAAACAGGTGACCCAAGAGTGGATGGGGTAAAAGAAACTGCTTTATTGCCTACGCACATTTACCTCGGACATTCAACACAATGTCCAAGTGGCAACAACCTGGTGTTGATCACACACTTTTTCACTTTTATCTATTTTAGTATGTTAATTCACATGTCTATCAGTACTTTTCCTAAAGCCTTATTTAGTAATGTTAACTCCAATAAAATGAATATTAATAAGCAAATAATGAATACAATTATACCCACCCCTAATTACTATTTATATAATTTCTAATTGAATCAACATTTTCTTACACTACAAACTAACAGGTTACGGAGATTACAAGGAATTTGACCCTGAAAATATTTTATATAGCACCAATGAGGATAACAACAAAGTAGAGCAGCGGCATGCTTATTTATTTTTCTAGGCTGCAAAAACAAAGGGAAAGAGCATGTACAAGAGTAATGCCTGCTGAAATCCTTACAACCATCCCAGACCCGTATTTATTTTACATATCCCAATACCTTCTAAATACTGTCTTTGTCACAGAGGATTCTCTTCAGACCCTTTATCCCATAAACCATGCTTTCTCTTCCAAGTTCTCATTGCATTTTTCCCTACTTCACCCACTATTCCTCAGAATCTCCTTGGGTGTCTCTTCAATCTCAACTCTTTCATGCCTAATTCCCTTCTTTTTCGTAGCGATACCCTTAACAAATTCATCTGTTCCCATGATTCCTATTATCTTGCTCTGGTAACAATAATCCCAAAATCTAACTATCTCTTGTCTAGATTCTCGCAGTTCTAGTTGTCCTCCTGCATGTCATACCTGATATTTCCAAAACTGAAATTCTCATCTTTCTCACTAATCCCTCCCACATTACCTTTCTCCATTACCAATGGCAACTCTGTTTTGTCTTTCCATTGCCCAGGACTGCAATATAGATGCCATTAAGGTTCTACAAACATCCTTAATACAGGTTTTACCTAAATTTTGGTGTTTTACTTTGCAACTTTAACAACATTCTTATAACACTTTTTTTTAAAAAGAATAAAAAGAAGAAAATGACATTATACACAACTATAATATTCCTCCCTCACCCACTTTTCTAGAAGACTAACTTCAATAACTGATCACAGGAGTAGTTTTATTCTTTGAAATGGTGTGGTAGATGTGAATGACTAGCCCCATTTTATAGGTAGAAGGACTCTGCCAAATCTAACTACTCAGACATGCTGACAAGCAGTGTAATTGCTTGGTTGAGAATTGGGTCTGCCATGTTAAAGACGTGATTACATTCTCAGATTTTCAGTGGAGTATGTGGTCTTGCCTAATAGAAGTTAGAAAGAACACAGAATTATTAACACCAATCAGTAGAAGAAGCAAGATATGTCTCTAATTATTATTAGAGACATACACAAGATATGTCTTGTATTATTAGATATACACAAGATATGTCTCTAAATATACTGGTTGCTAGCATAATGCACCTTCCCTGATATCAAGGGTATTTTGAGAGGAAATAGGAGGAGCTGGATGCCCCATTTTGTCTGGGTGGAATGTAAAAGAGAGAGGCCGAGACGCATACAATATGTGGATGTTCTTTTCAGAAATTTAATAGCAAGCTCTACTGAGAAAAACACAACAGGAAAATGGATAATTTTAACAGTTTATAACAGATCAAATCAAAATGGATTTTCATGGGGATCATAAAAAGCACTTTTATGACACCAGGACCATTCCCGACTAAATATAAAAGTTCTTACTGCAAACCATGGAAGCAACAGAACTCTCTGTAAAAATCAGAAAAAATGGCGAAGGGAAATATTAGGTAATGTTCCTAAAGGGATCACCCTCGAATCCCCTGTAATACTTGAGTTATTGGTTTGTTATAATGCATACTGCTCTTTCCAGACCATGAAACCTGCAGGGGGCTTGTTTATGTTAAACAGGTATAATTTTTATAGTTCTCTCCTTCAATCTGCTCATAATTTTTACAAACACTCACAAGCTTTTCATGAGTTTACACTATTTTTGCATGATAGATTAAGACAACTTTTCTTTAAAAAGCTAGATGAGATTTCAGAAGTAAAATGGTTAACTCTGAGCGTACATGTTCATTAATTCAGGGTAGCTTTATAGTATACTAACCTATCAGTTTATTGGCACCAAGAAGTCCAGGTCCACTTGAGATACTAACCAAGTGTTCATGGGTACAGGCAATCATAGCTGGAAGGAAGGCTATGCGAATCTATGAAACACACAAGAAATCACAAAAATGGGCATCTATTAAAATTAGTTCATTCTATAATTAGGTTTAATAACTTAAATTTCTTTTCAAAGCTTCACTTTTTAAAATAGGAGACTTTTAAGTTGATGACTTTTCAAAGAATAAGCTTTTTCCTAAAATAATGCAGGTTTGTCAGCATAGAGATTATTCTTATTTAATCTGCTTAGTGTTTCATTCAAGTTTGACTTTGCTAGATTCACTGTTATATTAATCCACTAGGGGGAGCCAGAAGCCAGTTTATAAGGCAGACAGACATAAAAGGATGGTAGTTACAGGCATTCCTGTTATTAGGACAGGTCTATATTGAAGCTGGAAGGTTGGCTTAAGGTACACAAATCCAGCTACGTAAATAATGTAGCTGGAGTTGACATACCTTAAGCCAAGTTTCGGTGCCATCCCCACAGTGGGAGGTTGATGGGTGAAACACTCCCATTGAGTTCCATACTTATCACGAGTATGAAGAGTACCACGGTCAACAGGAGCACCATTAGTGTTTGATTTAGCCAGTCTTTACTAGACTCTCTAAATTGAATGCTGGAAGATTGACAGCTGCAGCATCGATCTCTGTGGCAGTGAAGACAAGCCCTTAGGCGTGCGGCAATTCTCCAAAAAAACCCATATTTTGAGGTTTAATGTATCTACCCTAAACATCCCTACATTAAATATTATTTGAATGCTTATTTTATGTACTACACTAGGAGATTTACCTGGCGTTGCTTGGGTCCTTTACTGAATTAATTTTTTTTGGAAAGTAAAAGGAAAATGTGTGTGCTTTATTTAAATGATTATATTTTTCAAAAATACAGTGTTACTTTGAAGATAATTTTTATTTTGGATTTCTAAAAAATTGAATTTTTAATTTTTTTAGGAAAATTTTTAAATGGAAATTCCATCTAGTGTGTATTTTTCTTCAACCCTATACATTATCATCATTGCTATGTTTTAACAAAAAAGGGCTAAATTAATTGGATTTCCAGTAACATTTTCTTCTAGTTTTCAAACCTTAAGAATTGATTTAGCCATGCTAAAATAGAGAATTACTCCACATTTCTCCATTTTATCCTTTCTCTGTAAGGTTTATTGAGAAGCAATCCTATTCCAGGATCATCTTTTTTTTTTTTTTTTTTTGGCTTATCTTGGTTCAGTCTCTTTTAATATTTGTTCAGTTATATTAATTTTGGGATTCTACTTGATTGGTGATTTTGTCTCTTTTCTGTTTAGTTTTGAGAAACACAATCCCATTCTAGGCACCTCCCATTTCCTGGCACAACCAAACCATCACCTTGCTGTAAGTTATGATAAGAGGAAGCTGTATGCTGAGTTTAGTGGTCCTAGCTCTTACTGTTTAGGAGGAAACTTGATCAAACTAGGGCTACGTCTGCACAGCTTCCCTCTTCTGCAACAGCCTATGCAAGCGAAGCGCAGATTAGCATATTGCCGCGCTTCATTCGCATAATTAATTAGGAGCTGTTTTTGCGCAAGAGGTTTTTGTGCAAGAGCCATTCTTCCTGAAAAAATGAGGAAGAATGGCTCCTATGCAAGAATGGCGCCTAATTAATTATGCAAATGAAGTGTGGCAATATGCTAATCTGTGCTTCATTTGCATAGGCTTTTGCAGAAGAGGGAAGCTGTATAGACATAGCCTAACAGACAACAGACAAACACTAAGTCCAGGTCTACACTAGGGGGCAAAGTCGGACTAAGGTATGCAATTCCAGCTATGTGAAAAGTGTAGCTAGAATTGATGTACCTTAGTTCAACTTACTGCGACATCCCCACTGAGTCTCCAGCAACGATCTCCCAGTGACTGTAGACAAGGCCTTCAATATATAGTAGATATCAAGGCACTTTCTTCATCTTAGCTGGCTTGCTGTTTCTTACTCTGACTTTGGGACCTGGTGTAAATCAGTCCCACTCTGTGAGGTTTTTAATTCCTCACTTTGGTTTATTGTTCAAGTATTTACAAGGTGGGCTTCAAGGTAGGCCAGAGGAGCTCTCTTAAGCAAAACAAAACACCAGATTCACAATGCAAAAAGAAATATCTTTTCCCTCCCCCTCTTCATGGTGTTGCCTTACTACGTTCACTTCTCGTTGCTAGTTTTCCCCCCAAACAGAAGTTAACTTGGGTCTTTCCCATATGGGGTGAAAAACAATCTTCCATCCAGGAGAAGCCTTGCCTCCTTTTTGCCACTAGTCCTCCTGTAGCTTGTTTCTCATCTCATCCCTTCTCTCTCTCACGCACCAGAAGAGGGGTTTTAAGGCTCACTAGAGGCCCTTAATTGGTTCAGTCATTTCTAGATAACTTCTTTTCAGTTCACAGGCAAAAGTGCTTTCACCATTCAAGGACTGATATATTCCACTCCTCTTTTATACCTGTCAAGTCTGACTTTGTCACAGTACATTTAGATGAGGTATTATGTGAAGCTATAAAGTGGTTCCATAAGCCTGCATAACAGTGGAAAGTTGTCATTACTAAGAGATGTCTGAAGGCAAAAAAAGTTAGCATTACTAAGACATCTGAAGCATATGACATGTTCTTGTGTCCTTTTTGCGAGAACATCTGTTTGTGATTATCAACAAATTGGTGCAAGACACATACATGCTAAACTAAATCTTTGATATGACTTCAAGATCAAGATGCCAAGTTTTTTAGGCAAAAAACCTTCAAAATCAGACTGCAATGTAAAGCTGCAGAGCTGAAATTCATATACAAATTTGACACAGTCAAAATGAGTCTGAATAGAAATATGGAATGACTCTGAATGGAAAGTAATTTCCCCTTCAGGCACTCTCAATTTCTCATCAATGTTGGAGGTAAGCCACATCCACCCTGATTTAATTAGCGCTGATGTTTCACTCCTATCTCTGTATCCCTGCCTTTCTTTTGTTTCACACATCTGAGGAAGTGAGTTGTATTTCATGAAAGCTTATGCTCTAATACATTTGTTAGTCTTTAAGGTGCCACCGGATTTCTTGTTTTTGATGAAGCAGACTAACAAAGCAGCCCATCTGAAACCTTCTCTAACAAGGGCATTCACTATCTATATCATTTCAGTGACTGCTTTCACATCACTTAATCTCTGGAGAGCTATAAGCTTGGAACTATATAGCATGCTTCCCCCCAATGGCAGCTTCTCGCTGAGCTGGAAGTGTAAATTCCACCTTGAGGCAAATCCCTGCTAGCCTTCATCAAGCTAGTGTGCTAAAAATAGAATGTAATTGTGGTGGTGTGAGAAGTGGGAGAGAAGAGCTGTCCTCAGCATGTGTTTATCATCATCAACACAACACCCAAAGTTGTATCATGCTTTGTTCCCTGGACCAGACATCAAATAAGGAAAAGAGAAAGACTCTGACCACCAACTCAGCCAACCCTGAAGTCTACAGCTGAAAGAAACGAGGCCAAACTTTCCTCATCACATGTAAAAGAACTCCAAGCTACAGCTTATCAATAAAGATAGCAGTAAATATCAACATAGTGCCAAACTAAGACCCATCATGTGAGCTAAAGTGTTTGAGAAGGTATGAAATATTTTCTATAGAACAATTCAAGGACACTCAAATTGTCCATTAGTGTGTGCATGCATGTATGTGTTGCAATTGCCCAGCAAAGTAGACACTAAACCAGCAATGGGCAATAAGCAAGCCATGGATTGGTTACAGTTCACCAGGGTTAGCCCCTGGTGGGCCGCTGGCACTATATTTACCTGTGCATCTACAAGTATGGCCACTTGCAGCTCCTGTTGGCCATGGATTGTCGTTCCAGGTCAATGGGAGCTACAGGAAGTGGTGTCCCGATCCATGTCACTTCCCAAATTTCCTAGGAATGGTGATCGGCAGCCAACTGGAGTTGCAAGCAGCGGTACCTGTGGATGTACAGGTAATAGAGTACCAGCAGCCCTCTAGGGGTTAATCCTGGTGAACCACATCCAGCCTGCTGGCCACTTCTCCCCACCCCTGCACTAAACTTTGAAGTGTTATCTATATGTGATCTTGGGTTATAGCAGTTTACAATAACACTGATTTAAGTATGGGCCTCAAGAAAACTTTCTACATCTGTGTAAGACTGCCAGAAAAATGCAGGTTTTGTGTTCAAGTCAGGAGAGGAAATAGATTAGATGAACAGAAGCTTCATATGATTTCAATAAACATGAAGTTTAGCAGAAGAAAGCAAGTGAAGTGAAGAAAGCAAATTAAGAAGTTATCAGGAAACCATTTTAAGACTCAAAACAAAGGCAAGAAATGACCTCTGCCTTTAACAGACCCTTAGTTAATGGCTTAGATAAGAGGAAATAGCCTCTCCCCTTCATCTTCCTGTAAAATCTTAACAGAAATGTTTTTCTTAACTTGTTCATAGGCAAACAAGATAAACTGAACCATTAAATTACTGATTATATTTTAATTATAGTCTTAATTTGTCTGTTACATTATACCATTGTAAGGTAGGCTGGGAAAACTTAAACATAAATTAGTTTGTGACATATGTTGCTTACATTCATATTTGTTCTATAATTGCTTGCTTAGTCTTTTAATGCGTTTATTTATAAAAAATGCACCAAGCTGGTTTTACACAGCTTCAATCCAAAGTAACCTATGTAGAAGTAAAAATCAGTTATTCCTGAGCCATCCTATATTTTAATTACTTAAATTAACTCCCTGTTGTCTCTGTCTTTGTACCTCAGTTCCCAATAATAAAATTAGGGATGTTAAAATGCATTTTTTGAGTAAACAGGTAACCACTGAAATTTTCAGTGGTTATACATTTACACGTTGGCAGCTTTTCAGGAGCTGGTGCGCATGGGGAGCTGGCTTTTAAAGACAGCTCCCTGTGTGTACCAGCTCCCATGGAGCTGCCTGACCCCCTCCCCCTACATTGCTGCCTCTGTATCAGAGGCAGCAGCACTGGGAAAGGGGCTTGCATGTAACCATGAATATTAAACAATGAGCCCAGGCTCATCAGTTAACCATTTAAACATGTACACTATCACATCCCTAAATAAATATGGATAGTAATACTTCCTTTACTTTGTATTTTTGTATCTTATCTATTTAGGCTGTAAGTCATCTATTTGCATCTTTAGACAACTAAACACCTTTGAAAATCTAGTCCTGTGGTGGTGCGAGGAGCGGGATAGGCAAGCAGGGTGGGCAAGCATGTATCTTCCCCCTTCTTTCTGCATGGTCCTCCTTTGCAGGGATCAGTAACTGCAGGGGATATTCTTATCTAATTAGGGGTTCCAGCATGTTGGCTATAGTTCATTGTGCACCAGTGACTTGGCACCTTATCGAAGACTCCAGTTTAGCATATATGTGTCTTGCAGCAATTTATTGATAGTTGCAAACTGATGCTTTCACAAAAAGGATGCAAGGAAGTGCCAGTAATCAAACTTCCACTTACAACCAAGACATGTGTCCTAATTTTTTAAAAATATATTTAATAACTAGTCACCATAAATATGTCCACTCATTCCCACACATCGTTGTGACAGCGAGTTAATTATGATGGGAAATATAACAGGTGGAGCAGATCTTAAGGCAAGTGAATGACTGTATCCTAATAACCTGTTGCCTACAAGCCGCAAAGCTGCTTCAGACATCTCTCAGTAATGATAACTTTTATTAAACATTTCACATTAAACTATGATTAAATGTTTCTCACTGGGCAGCTGTAACCCAGACTGCCTGAAGTCTGCATCTTAACCTTATCACTCCTGTTAACAGTTAAACCACTTATGTTTTCAGTCTTTATTTTTTTAATTGGCATGATTCCGGCTACCAAGCTGTATGGGGCTAGTTGTGGCTAATGATTTCCCTTCCCAAAGTCAAATCACTTAATGCTATGTTTTCAATTTTGTTGTTTAATGAGTGCCTCGGTTTCTGGGTGCTCAGCTTGCACACTTAGGGCATGTCCTCACTAGTTATTCAAAATAACTTTCTGAATAACTATTAGTTTTTTTTGAAATAACTAAAATCGACATAACTCCCAATTTAACAAAACTGAAATAGTGTGTCCCCACTACAAGGAAGCATTGAAAGGATTAGAATTATTCCAAAATAGCGCGTCCACACTGACTGGAGCCTGCCTCAGACTTAGAGCCCCTGGAAGCACTCTGAGGAGGGCATCAGGAGGGCAGACACTTCCTGTGGCTGCTTGGTCAGGCAAGCTGTGACACATGCTTACAGGGGCTCCTCTCTATGGCTGCATCTCACACACCACTCCTCCACTGCCTACCCCCTCGCGGGACACAAAAAGGGACACATGTGCTCTGGTTGCCCTTGCAGATACCACAGCACTCATAGCATGGAGCCAGAGCTGCGGCAAAGCAGTGCTAGACTCATGGGCCTCATGCTGCGCCTCATGGTGCAGCATGTCCAGACTGCCCACACGCTGCTCCAGCAGAACAAGGACCAGGATCTGCAGGACGAACCCCAGTGTGGACTGCAGGCCCTGCTCACCCAGGTCCTGGCATTCCTGCTGCTGTGCATGCCCCTCAATCCCCTAGACATTGTGGAACACTGCTTCTGGCGGCGGGAGATGAGCTCGGACTGGTGGGACCGCATCATCAGCCAGGGATGGGATGACCAGAACTGGCTACAGAACTTCTGCAGGGGAAGGCCACCTTCCTCAAGCTCTGTGAGTGGCTTGCCCCTTCTCACAGGTGACAGGACACCCACAGGAGACCTGCCTTCCCTGTGCAGAAGCATGTGGCCATCGCACTCTGGAAACTCACCACGCCAGACAGCTACTGCTCCATCAGGAACTAGTTCAGCATGGGGAAATCCCATCGGGGCCATGCTCCTGCAGGTAGCCAAGGACTGAGGGCTGTCACTCTGGGTGGACATCATGGACAGCTTTGCTGCCATGGGCTTCCCCAACTGTGGAGCTGGAGAAGGGATAGGTGGCATGTACATCCCCAACCTGGCTCCCGACCACCGGGTCTCAGACTATATCCACAGGAAGGGGTACTTCTCCATGGTGCTGCAGGCCCTTGTGGATCACAAGGGATGCTTCACCAATATCAACGTCGCTTGGTCAGGAAAGGGGCATGATGCTCGCATCTTCTGGAACTCCTGCCTGTTCCAAAAGATGCTCGCCGGCACTTTTTTTTCCTGACTGCACGATCAGAATCGGACATGCCCATCGTCATCCTGGGCAATGCAGCCTATCCCTCGGTCCCCTGGCTCATGAAACACTACATGGGCAACCTGGACCCCAGCAAGAAGCACTTCAATGCCAGGCTGAGCAGGTGCCGCATGATGGAGGAAGGCTCATTTAGCCATTTAAAGAGAAAGGTTCAGGAATCTCCTCACCCATCTGGACCTCAGTGAGTGCAACATCCCCTTTGTGGTGGCAGCCTGCTGTGTGTGCTCCACAAGCTATGCAAGAGCAAGGGGGATACTTTCCTGCCAGGGTGGGCAGCTGAGGCTGAACTGCTGGGCCGGGCTTATGAGCAGCTGGGTGAGCACATCAGGAGCTGTGCTCATCTGGGAGGCCTTGAGGAAGAGTTTCAGCAAAGGCCACCTGTGAGATTCTCTGCTGGGTCTCCACACAAGGGGCCCCTTCAATGTCCCTGTGTGCTTTTCCTCCCCCCACCTCTCCCTTCCCCTGCCCTCCTTTTCCATCTTCCCCCTCCCCTGCAGAGCAAATAATGAAGACATGTTTTTTGAAAAAACAGGACAGTTTATTGCAGGGACATAGAACAAGGGAGGGACTGGGGAAAGAACCTGGAATGAGGGAAGAAGGGGGGGGGGGAGGAGGACTCAGGGATGGGGCTGGAACTGGCACCTGTCTCTGGGTGGTTGGGAGGCTTTGACTCCCTGAGAGGTCCCACCTCCCTGTGTTCTGGGGCCCCAGAGGTCCCTGGGAGGGGGGCTAGGAGGGGAAGCCATGGGGGGGCAGGGAGGTTGTAGCAGGTGGCCTGCTCCATCACTGAGGTGAGGGAAGAGCACATGGCATCATGCAGGCTCACCAGCTGGTTCCAGGTGATCTTCCTTTGTCCCAGCCAGCCCAGTGCTTCTCCTGGTCAGACCAATACTCCTCCCAGTCTGTGGCCCACTCCTGATGATCTTCCTCAAGCTCCCGGATGAGGGACCTTAGGCAGGCCATCTGCTCTTGCACTAGATCCTCCCAGGTGCATTTTCTCCTGCAGATCCCACAGAATCAGGTAGATGGAGTGGGAGGTGAGGGACATGCCAAGCTCATAGCTGGCCCAGTTGTGAAGAAAAGTTACGAAGAAAAGGGCAGTCACCCCAGGAGACTCTGTATATGAAGCCTAATCCTAATCTTTGAGCTGACACCTAAGGTCTCAGTTCAGATGATGGCGATGTGCTTCAAGCAAGGCCATCTGTTGCCTAGGCAGTGGGCAGATTCCAGCAGGGGCACCTGATGTTCCAGGGGAGCATCGCTATCTACACAGCCTGGGGAGAAGCAGGCATGAGAAAGTGTCGGCCAGGCCAGGAGCCTCCGGGTGGGAGAGGGGGATGGGGTGGCTTGGCTTCCTTCTGAGTTTCACACACACTGGGTCTGGCAGTGGAAGCATCTCGCAGAGAGAGAACTTCTATCCCTGTCCACTGGAGAAGGGGCTTGGAGGTAGGGGAGGTGTGTGTGAGCGGCAGATGCTGTTTGTCAGAGAGCGTTCTACTGGGTTCTTCTCCTCTGCCTCCCTCCTGCAGGTTCCCATGCATGGGATCAGTCTCCACATCACCGTGCTTGACTGGGAGCAAATGCTGCTTGAGTGCAGGCATGAACCTGTGCTGTGTGCAGCACTGCTGTGCGATTCAATGACCCCAGCCTCCTTAATGGTGACTTGTTGTGGGATGGTGTCCCACCATGGTGGCCAGAGTAAGGCAGGACTCTCCAGCAACCTTGTGAGAAGGACTGAGGAGTTTCTATGTGAGAGTATCATGAGGTTGAGTGCTCCGTACTGGCACTCCATGTGCACCCACGTGCACAGGCTGTTGTGCAGCCTCCAGGCTAAGTAGGCCAAGAGACGAGTGCACAGCCCCTCACAGCCCATCGCCTGCCCCCACATGTATATAGAGAAAGTTAGAGAATTCACCTGAAGCGCCTTCCCTGGGTTTGTCCGAAGCCTGGGAGACATCCTGGGTGGGGGCAGGAGAGACTGGCTCCAGGGTGAGGAGCAGGTCCTGGCTGGCAGGCATGGTTGCCTGGATAGCTTCCTCCTCCTTCTCCTTCTCCTCGTCCACCACCCTGCCCTTCTGGAGGCTGACTCCAGGCATATCCTGGTTGGATTCCACGATGATGGTGGGGGAGGTGACTGGATCCCTCCCAGGATGCAATCCAGCTGTCCGCTCTGCTCCCTGTCCTTGTAGTAGGCCTCCTGGAGCTCTTATTTTCATGCAGCACTGGTTGAGTATCCGGATGTAGCTTTTCTTGGCCAAGCTGGTGGCGATCCAGCCATAGACCTCTGCATTTTCTTTCTGGTGCGGAGATCCTGGAGGTTGGTCTCCACCCCCCAGACCTCGATGAGGTCCAGGATCTCCGCACCAATCCAAGCCGGAGCTTTCCTGTATCCCTGGCCAGTGGCAGCTGAGGGAGCTGTGGGAGTGCTGGCAGCCATGGGAGGCTCTGAGGGAGTGTTGGGGTTGCTCATGGATACCTTGCTTGCTGCTGTGTCACATATGGTCTCACTGCTCTGCAACGTTGCACAAGCCCTTCTCCTGCTGCTGGGAGTTTTAAGCTCTGCAGGAGAAGGGGAGCAATGGAGATGCCAGGTGTGGCTAGAGCTGCCTCTGAGAGAGGCCTCAAGAGGCCAGTTATTTCAAATTAGCAGCACCAAAGCATGCACACTATAGCTATTTTGAAATAACTATTTCAAAATTAGCTTTATTCCACAAGGAAAGCAGGAGTGCAGATTTCAAAATAACCAGCCTTTATTTATTTTGAAATAACAGGCTTGGCAGTGTGGATGCTCTGCTATAAATTCCACCCAAGGAGGGTTATTTTGAAATAACTCCCTAATGTAGTCCAGGGCTAAGGGTCTGATTTCTGGAAAAACCCCAAACTCCTGTGGAAGTCAATTCCAACTGTGAGTGTTCAGCAACTCAGAAAATGGTGTATTAGGGCTCAGATTTTCAAAAGGACCTCAGCACCCACAAATGGGGTTGTTTTTCAAAACAGATCAGCTCCCATTCAAACACCATGTGCCACTCAGCACAATGGATAAGAATCCAGCCATAAATGTCACAGTGCTGAGCTGTTTTGCAAGTCACACCCAGAGTTCTAAAAATATGCACGAGACTTAGATGACACATTTCCAAAGATGACACTTCACCACTTTGTGCCTGTCCCTGACTCCACAAATCTCTAAAATGGGACAATTCTCAATTAACCATTGAAAAGTGCTGTCAGACTCTTGGAATAAAGGATCTGTACAAACACCGGTTGTCGAGGACAGATGGTACCACAGATGGTACTAGCTGTGCAGTCCTGCAGACTGGTGTAAGAAGTATAGATTAAATATGTAACAGCTTATGTTTTATAAAGGTCAAGAATAGGCAAAAAGGCTGAAAAATAGAATTCTGTCATCACTAACTGCAGTCACAGCTATTATAGAGAGATACTTTGTGTTGACTTAGCAATACAGAGCCTTTGGATTTACCCCAAGGAGCTCTGTCAGCTTTGCTTTTAATAACATTGCACATTATTTTTTGGTGAGCACAGTTTGAATGCCTGCTCCTAGTCAATTCATACCTTATAGAGAGCAGAGCTTTCAAGCTAATACTCTTTCATCCTGGCTTTTGTCACAAGTTGAACCCAAACCTTGTTCCATTTCTAATGGGAGCTTATGAACACTAGACAAGTGGGGCTCAAACTTTTTTCCCCACAGACCACTGGAAAATTGCTGAGGGTCTCAGTAGACCACTTAATGATCTTTTCAAAGACTGTTTGTACCATTAGCTTACTATTGTAAAGCACTTTGAATAAAAACATTGTATACAATATTAATTATAATTAATGCTTTTTGGTTCTACAGATAAAATCACACAACTCATATTTTAATATCAGCAGGGGTCTCTCCCCCTACACAGCAGCCACAGAACTGAGAATGGGAAGGAGGGTCATCTGTCCTTGGCAGTCACAGCCCTGGAGATGGGGAAGTTCCCTCTTTCTCTGGCCGCCTCAGCCCTGCAAGTCCCAAATTCCCCTACTCCCTCTTCTCATCCTACTGCCCCCTCTCACCTATCCCCCCACAAGACCATCATCTCACCTTACATGTGAGAGTCTAGGGTCAAACAAGTACAGCCACACCTGAAAGCCACTAATTAGGTGGACAGCCCTTATCCCAGGGGTGGCCAACCCATTTAACAAAGAGAGCCAAAACAGCAGCAGAAAAAATGAGAAGAGCCGTACCAGAATTGTCAAGCAAAAAATAAAAATAAATAAATAAATAAAATGTTTTGGTAATGTTGTAATAATTGATTTTCAGGCATTATGACAAAAGCACAGCACTGACAAAGCAGCTAGAAGAGGAGGTGCTTCCCTTCTAAGCTTTCACCTAGCAGTTGGGTCACTCACCTAGAAAGAGGGAAATCTGCCTTCAGTTCCACACTCTGCACGATGTGGTGAAGGGATTTGCATTTGGGCCCTGCACATCGCAAGAGATCACCAGTTTGTGATAGGACTTTCTTAATCTCACCTACTGAAGCTGTTGCACTCTGGCCAGATTTATACAACAGATATATATCAGTATAACAATGTCACTTTCAGGGGTATGAAAAGTCCACACATTTGAGCTATGTAGTTATGCCAAACTAACCCCCATGTAGATGGCGTTATACTGATGAGAGAGCTTCTCCTGATGACATTGCTATTGCCTCTCGATTAACTGTCAACAGGAGTAACTCTTGTCAGTATAGTAGCACTTCCACTAAAGTGCAAAAACAGCACAGCTGCATTTGAAGGAAAGCTCTTCGTATTAATAATGAAATAGTTATGGAACACGGACTTCAACTTGTGCCTCCCATATCTTAGGTAAGTGCCCTAAGTACCATGCTGTAGTCAGACTCACTCATTTCTCCAGGCCCAATGACTATCCATTGTCATTCACAGTATCCAGAGTAATTCATAGTTCTTAGAAAAGTTTTTGGGCCAGGGAACAAAATTCAGAGTAACTCTAGAGCTTGGTAGTTACAAAACTCAGATAGGATTTGGGAGACCCAAATTGAAGTCCTTACTTAATGACTGTTTATTGGAAAAGTGGAAAAGCTTCAACAGAAGAGACTGAGAAAGGCCTACATCAGAACAATCCAGTAGTTGGGCATTCTCCTGTAGAGCAGGAAACCCAAGTTCAAGTCTCTTTGTTTCCCTGCTCTGCCTGATGTGGAAAACACAGGTCTTCCATGTGAGCGCCTTAACCAATAAATAAATAAATTATTCACCCATTCAGGAGTCATTTAGGAAATGCTCATGCAAAGAGTACATCTATGAGCTTAACTGCCACTTTTGTATATGACTTTGTAAGAGAGAAATAGAAAGTATGGAAATTCAGACTTTATATCAATTTTTAAATTGAATTTCTTAAATGCTTTGTTCTTGAAAGGTGTGAAAGTAACCTCAAGATTCCAGAGCACAAGCTGTTTGACATATAGCTTGGTTTCAAAATAGAAAACTGCAAATTGTCTTGTTTGCATGAAGAATGAAGACTTTGATCACTAGTTGGTTAAACTTATTTTTAATTTTGTGAAGGATCAATATTAAGTAACTGATTGAAATAGACCACAGAAACAATCAGCTAATTTTAATAGGACTCATGTTGAGCTTTTCATAACCTGGTTATTCCATATTATCATAAAACCTTTTTACTTTTAGTATGTCACAATTATTTTCTGCAAAAATGCATTTTATCACTAAATATTTTTCTTGTATTTTCTTAGGAAATCATGGTGTAGTGACAACTGCTAATGATTGCTTAGGCCAGAAGAACACAATCCCACACGTTTCCTATTCACTTCATTCTAACACACCACTTTCCATTGGTTGTAATCATAGACTACATCTACATTGCCCAGTCTTGCACACAAGAACATATGCAAATGAGGCATGGTGATGAATATCGCCGTGCCTCATTTGCATACTTGATGAGCCGCCATTTTTGCGCAAGGGGCTTTCATGCAAGAAGAAGCAGTCTACACTGCTCCTTCTTGTGCAAAAGCCCCTTGTGCAAAATGGTGGCTCATTAAATATGCAAATGAGGTGCAGTGATATTCATCACCACGCCTCATTTGCATATGTTCTTGTGCAAGACTGGGAAATGTAGACGTAGCCACAGAGTTAGAGAAGATTAGGGTTGGAGGATACCTCAGGAGGTCATCTAGTTCAACCCCCCTGCTAAAAGCAGGACCAATCCCAACTAAATCATCCCAGCCAGGGCTTTGTCAAGCTAGGCCTTAAAAACCTCTAAGAATAGAGATTCTGCTGCCTCCCTAGGTAACCCATTCCAGTGCTTCACCATCCTCCTAGTGAAATAGTTTTTCCTAATATTCACGGGCATCTGTTCTATAAGGCAAAACAAGGCACAGCCTACCCAAAGCTGAGCTATGCTGGCCCCGCCCCTCCAACTGACATGTGGGGTTGCTCTGGAATGGTTAGTGTGGTTCAGGCAGGTTCCAGCATGGCTGCCCCTTGGCCCAGGGTGGGCAAAGTGGGCTTCCTCCTGGCTGCTCCCCCTTCTCCTTTGCACTTTCCCTGCTCTGTTGGCTCCCCCCACGTTGCTAGTGTGTGGAGTGTGGGGTGGGTTTGATTTCACTTTCCCAGCCCAGTTGCTACTGAGCCTGCTGCTGGCTTTTCTCCCCTTGCCCTCTCCCCCTTGCTAGTGCGTGCAGTGGTGGTGGTGGTGTGGGGTTTCCTAGCCCAATGAACCCTGCAGAGACAGCTGCCCGGTCCCCTCCCCTTCTTGTCCTCTCCCTACAGGCTTCTTGTTTTCTGTGGCCTGCAGTGGAGTGGGGTGGGGGTTGAGAATGAAAAAAAGGGGGGTGAGAAGGTGGGGGGAAGAGACAGTGGGGAAAGAATGGAGAGGGAGGGGAATGAGGAGACGAGGGTGGAGAAGAAAAGGGGATGTGGGCAAGGGGCGTGGGGAACAGGAGTCCAGCATGCAGTGTCCCTCAGCAGCAGCTGGGGCTCCCTAGTTAAGCAGACCCATCTAACCCTCACCTTGACAAGCCCTGCTCCCCTAAACCTGGACTCATCCAACAAGCTCCCCACACCCCCAGCCCACAGAGCCCCAGCAAGCTGCACCTGGACCCCCTATCCTATGAACCTGGACCCCACACCAAGCCCCACCTCCCCTCGACTCCTCCACTGAGCTCAGCCAGAGTCCCATTGCCCCTACAACAGAACCTGCACCAAGCCCCTGTGCATCCAGATCCCCACTGAGCCAACCACAGCTAGACTGCCCCACACCTGGATCCCCACACAATAACCCCCTCCACACTTGGCTCATGCTGGGATGACTCGTCCTCCCATTGTGTGATGCTGGAGCAATTTGCCCAAATGTAGTGCTGTTAATTAGGTACCTTCTGCATGTCTGGCACATGATACAAAACATGCTCTATTTTGTTGGGAAAGAAATTGCAGAAAAGTGGTTTTTTTCCAAAAATAATATGCTTGAGTTCAGGGATTTGGCTGGAAGGGGACGGCACGCAGCGAGCAGGGACACAGGATGTTCAGGGAAGAAAGGAAGGAGATAGTGGGAAGGGGGCGGGGCCTAGAATGGGAAGCTACTACCTTCCCTAGTGGAAGCTTCACCAACCACCCATGACAAACCTAGAACCCCTCCCTCCCTCCAAAACTTGAGACCATGGCTCATTGTTCTCTCATCTGTCACCGCTGAGAATAGCCTCTCTCCATCCTCTTTGGAACTCCCTTTCAGATAGATTTAAAAATCACACCCGGTGTTTTGTATCATGGTAAAATGCACCAATGCTCATGAGCAGTTTAGAATTACAATCTTACAATTTAATAATGGCAGCACATCATTCTATTTCTTTTATATTGTTCTATATTGTGCCTTAAAATTGTAGGCCCTTAAACTCCAGGGACCTATTATACGTCTGGCACATTTCACTTCTGCAGATGCCATGCATTAAAAGACAGTGCTATATAATTAGTTTGTGATAAAATTATCTTGGATTTTTGTAGTTACTTTGAAGAAACAGATGAAATTTCATCCTTTCCAGCAAGATGTAATGGAAAATAATGTTTGCCAAGTGGAACAAAGAAGCAATTTGGGAAATGTCTGGTATTTTTCCCCTAAGTAACAAGGCCAGAAAGGATCATCATAATATTTTAATCTCACTGTCATGAGACAAGTCCTATCTCACTCAGCAATTCTGCATCTTGGAGATAATTTCTGTTTATTTTTAAAAATATCCTGTCATGAATTAAACACTTTAATTGATAGAGAATCCACCAAGCCATTGGGTAAATTATTCCTACAGTTAATTGCTCTTACCATAAAAGACTGAATTATTTTGAATAGGAATTATGAACTATGAAAAATTCAAGAAAAAAATTACTTCTCTGCCCTGATTTTTTAAATGTGCTACCTGTGCTTGAGCAGCTACATTGTATTTTAACTTTAAGTTAAAACTTTTCTAACCCATGCTAAAACCGGGGACTCTGGTGTCCAAACTGCAGTGTCCAGACGTGAGTCAAAGTAACTTATTCCAGCATCCCGAGTGCCCCCTAGAATATGGCTGCTCTAGCTCTAGGACTGGGGTGCAATGTAGGAAAAGGTTACTGCTTGCCTGCATCTTACCAGGAATTGGCTTGCTTTCAGGAGTGACAGGTTTGCAGAAATGTTGGTGGTGTTCAGAATACCCTGAGCTCACATGTGTTCCCCTCCTGAACTTCCTCCCCCTGCCTCCTAAGTCTCTGGGGAGGGGGGGCATTTGGGTGGGAGAGGGGTGCAGGCTGTGTGAGGGAGTTTGGATACTGGGTGCAGGCCTCTGGGCTGGGGCAGGAGTCTGGGGAACAGGAGGGGGTGCAGGGTCTGGGAGGTTGGGTGCAGGACGGTGAGGGGTCAGGCTCTGACAGGGAGAGAAATGGGGGCTGGAGAAGGGGCAGGAATTTGGGGGCAGATGGGGGATGGAAGAGAAGGTGTAGGCTCTGGAAGGTAGTAAGATGTGCAAAGAGGTGCGGCGTGGGGGAGGTTGTGGGGGTGCTGCACTTACCAAGGGCACACCCTCTGCAGCAGTTCGGGGTGTGGGACAGAGGTCTGTGAGCTCCCATCACCAGATCCCCCGGCCCTGCCTGCCACTCCCCTGCACTCCTCCTCCCCTTGCATCCTTCATCCCCACCTGCTGCCCCCGGGTGGTATAAAACTGCCCAGGGGGCTCCGCTGCTCCAATGGGCAGCTCAGTGGGGTAAGAGTGGCTTCCTGTCACTCACTCCCCACTGCTGCTGGCATGTCCCTGCAGCCCCTGGTAGTGTCTTTCCCAAGTCCTTTTCCAGGACTTTCCCCCCATGCAGGGAGTGCACCCCAAGAGTGCCTTACCTCCATAAAGAGGACCCCGATGGTGGACTTCCCCATGCCAAACTGGTGGCTCACTGACTGGTAGCTGTCGGGGGTGGCGAGCTTCCATATGGCTATTGCGACCCACTTCTTGAGGGGGTGGCGGGCCGCAGGTGGGTGTCACGTCTCCAGAGGGCAGGAGTGAGCCAGGCACACAGATCCAAGAACATGGCCTTCCGCATGTGGAAGTTGTTGAGCGGTCATCCCACCGCTCCATCACCAGGCAGTTCCACCAGGTGGAACTGGTGTCCAGCCTCCAGATTTGTCTCTCGACTGTGAGATATGGGGGGCAAGGGCATTGCTCCTGCATCCAGACAGAGGGACTCACAGATGAGCTGGGAGTCGAGTTGGGGCAGGACTGTCGAGACATTCTGCTGGAACTGCTGCATAACCTGCAGCATGATAATGTGGGGCCATCGCATGCCCAGGGGCAGCTCCGGCTCCATAGCCAAAAAAAAAATTGCTGTGGTGTCCAACAAAGTTGGGCACTCGGAGCACACACTGCAAAAACTTTGCTGTCCCTCAGAAAGGTAGGCAAGCATGCAGCAGAACCTGACAAATGGCTGTCCAGGGTGATCCCTTTAAACACATGTCTTAGATAGCCTTAGGCAACAGCACCAGGAAGTAACTGCTGACCTAATGCCCTGGCTGAAGTGGTTCCGGGTTGCCTTTTCTGCAAGAGTGTGTCCAATGAGTGTGGACGCTCTTTTGAAAGAAGATTTTTTGGAAGACCTCTTCCGAAAAAGCTTCTTTTGAAAGAAGCTTGCAGTCTAGATGTACCCTATAGACTAACACAGCTACCCCCTGAGACTCTGCTAAGGTTGACAATCTGTAGGATTACTTGGTAATTAGTGCAGCCGCCAGCCTTATGGAAAAGCTGAACAAATTGTTTTACCCTTACTTCCTTATGGAGTGTGTGCCAAGACCAGTACACTGTGGTGTCCATTTCCTTCTACCGCACACACCATATATACAATGTCTTGAGCAACACTAAGCACCCAGAATTTTACTGGTTCTTGTTTCAGATTCTCTTCATCAGCATCACCCACAAAAAAAGTCTCTGTGAGTGGAGGAACGTGTAGAGGCAATCTGGAATGCAAGCAACTGCATTATCTTTACTGACATTGAAGCCTTTTTGGCCAGGGTGTAACAATGTCTCCCCAAAATTTTAATGCATGTACCAGTGACAGAAACATGCCTTCTTGTGGCTGGTAAGTGGGGATGGCTGTCACATTGTCTTGGAAAGAATCAGTCATCTGTGAGATGAGTATGGATTTATACTGGGCTGGAACTAAGGGGTATTTGTCGCTCAGCAAGAGACTGATCAGGCAATGAAATTATCTGAAATAAATTCCCAATTGAATTTGGAATTTTTTTCTTGTATGACACAAGAACATAAGAATGGCCATACTGGGTCAGACCAAAGGTCTCTCTAGTCTAGTATCCTGTCATCCAACAGTGGCCAATGCCAGTAGTCCCAAAGGGAATGAACAGAGCAGGTAATCATCACACGATCCCTCTCCTGTCGCCCATCCCCAGCTTCTGGCAAACAGAGGCTAGGGACAGCATTCCTGCCATTCTTGGCTAAAAGCCATTGATAGACCTAACCTCCATGAATTTATCTAGTCCTTTTTTGAAACTAGTTAAAGTCCTGGTCTTCACAACATCCTCTGGCAAGCAGTTCCACAGGTGTCTATCTATGTCTGATGTAGGAGTGTAGAATTTCAATGCTGGTTTCCTTTGCATGATTGGAGTAACAATCCCAAACATCAGAGAGCTCCAAAATGCGGCCTTGATTGGGTGTGTCCTGAAGCTCATCTTGGAGCCAGAGCGTTGCTATGTCAGTAATTTTGATGCTCTCACTCTTTCATCACAGACAGGATGTAACAGGTCATGGGGTACTTGCCTTCAGCAGTGATGAGGTCATTTATTCCAGCAAATTAAACATTCATTTTGTGGTCAAATACAGCTGCCTTCATTATCTGTTCCCTCATCTTCAATGTAATTACAGAGGGGAGTCTCTGTTTAGGGTGCACAAAACATGGAGTGATACACTCTGTTCTGAATGAAAAGATGGACTCAATTCTGTCAGTGGCCTCTCTGTATTTCACATGTTGCAGTTTCTTTCTAATGGCTGTCCCTTCCCTTACTCTGTGCTATTCTTGTTCACCTGCTTCACACAGATCTTTGATTCTTGACTAATATTGTAGAGACTCTAAGAAACTGGTGTGGATTTCTTGAGACTACTGGCATCAGAGATTATTTACAACTGTAATCAATAGGAGGGTCATAAACCATCATTTCTTCTAAAGTTGCTCTTTTCTCAAAAAGTACCATTACCGTCACTTCAGTGTTAAGTCCACTCTAACTACTAGAAAAATACTAAGCATGCAAGGAAATGATTTCACATATTACAGGAAAAATAAGTTGTGTTATGACTGAAATATTACACTATTAAATATTACAATTTATAGAGGACTAAATAATGCCATTTGGTTTTCTTCCATAATTACAGCACTTACATTGGTCTTTGTTGAATTTCATCTTGTTGTCTGTACCCCAGTTTTCCAGTTCATCAAGCTCCCTTTGCATTTTAGTTCTACCCTCCAAAGTGTTTTCAACCCTCCCCCCCCCAGCTTTGTATTATCTGCAAATTTGATCTGTATGCTCTCTCTTCCTACATCCCAGGGTGTGAAACCAGCTCCAGACCCAGAACAGCACCCCGTGGAACTCCACTGGAGACCTTCCTGTCACTCTTTGTCCTCAGTTTAGCCAATTATGTATCTTGCTAATGACTTACTAAAGTCCAGGTATATTATGACCACCGCATTCCTGCTATCCACCAAACCAATTACATTGTCAAAGATGGAAATGAAGCTTGTTCAGTATGATTTGTTTTTAATAAATCTGTGCAGTTTGCTACTGATCATCCTTTTATCTTCTTTGTATTTGCAAATTAAATGTTTTATACATTGCTCTACTAGCTTCCCAGGTATTGAGGTCAGGCTGACTGGTTAGTGCCTTTCTCTCCCCCGCTCCTCCAGGTACTGGCCATTGGGCCACACTCCCTGCATCTTGGGGCCCATATAGACTGTGTCCATTGGGCCATACTGCCCAGCATGTAGGGATTGCTAAGTAGATTCTAGTCATTGGGTCTCACTGCCCTGTGCCCAAAATCTGTTATACCAACAGTGGCTATTGGGCCTTACTGCGCCGCACCTAGGGGCTATTACACTGGCTCTGGTTATTAGACTATGCTGCCCTGAACTCAAGGGCCACTGTGAATGATTCTGGCTGTTAGGCTGCACTGCCCTGTACATAAGGGCATGACCTGTAGCATGGGGAACGGATCACTTGCTGGAGGATTCTCTGCATCTTGGGGTCTTTAAACCATTATTTGAGGACTTCAATATCTGAGATATAGGTGAGAGGATTATTCTAGGAGAGGGTGGGTGAGATTCTGTGGCCTGCATTGTGCAGGGGATCAGACTAGATGATCATAATGGTCCCTTCTGACCTTAAAGTCTATGAGTCTATGAGACCATGGGGAAATAATTGGAAAGTTCAAAAGACTTCACATGCAATCCTGAACCTGAAAGAAACAGTTTTGCACACTGCATGGTCCAATGCTCTAGGCAGTTTTACCTGAGTGTATTCCCAGAGGCATTCATGTACATTTTGAACATTCTAGAAAGAGCCATTGTATAAAATTAAAAAGAAATGAAAACCTTGGCTGTCATAAGATAAGAAATTTCTTTTAAGACACTTGAAAGAACAAATCCTGTATGATGCTAATAAAACTGAACCCAGAGATTCTTTGACGTTTGCATTTCCAGTTCTAGGAATGTGATACCACAATGAGTAAAGATGAGTGTACATAGATGGATCAGCTCTGGAGCCTGATTTGGAACCTCAGGAGTAACTCAGCCAAAGTCAGTGTCCTTATACCAATGCACAACAGATTAACATCAAGCCTTTGAACTCCAAGATTGCTAGCATATTGTCAAAAATAAATGAAATACTGATCAGACATGTGTCTATCGGTGGAGAGATTGTTTATTGTATTTGTTATCACATTTAGATCAGACCTTCTGCTTCAAACATGTCAAAATTGCATTATGAGGACTTACTTAGGTTTGTTCAGTGTAGCTTTTCTCGCCTACTTAGGATGCAGTATCACAGCTGAGGGATTTCAGAACAAAACCTTATTAACGAGATGCAATTTTGGAACCACTTGCGACAAACACAAGCAACAGTATTTTCTTGCCTGTTGTTGTGTGAATATTCTTTCAGATTCACTCAATGATTTGTTACAGAGACACCACCGTCATGAAAACCTAACATACAAATAACCTGTACTAATAAGATGATGTTAGCCAGTACACAAAGCTTAGCTCTGAAATCAAAATAACACAGAGGTGACTGAATACAGAGAGGGAGTCAGAGAGAGAGCCAGAGCTGCCTATCCACATGGATGAACATGGTAAATAAATTACTCAGTAGTTGAAAGGGGGCACATTAACTTGCTATTGAGCTCCATGCAACATTTCTATTCCTAACTGTAGGGCACACTGCACATTTTGGCTGTGTCTACATTGCGTATTTATTGTGAACGATACATCTTTTCGTTAATGATTAGTCGCACTACAATGACCATTAAATATGCCCGGTATTTCACATTAGATAGCTACCGCTGTTCCCGGCTGGGGCTTGCGGGAAAAAGCTAATGAGCAGGGGATCTATGATTGAAGCCCTTTTCCGCCAAGATCTCTTATTCCTACTTGCAAGTAGGCATAGAGATCTTGCGGAAAAGGGTTTATTTTCCGCAAGATCCCCATCTAGACTGGCGCTTTTTCCGCAAAGCCCCGAGCCGGAAAAAGCGGCAGTTATGTAAATGAATACCGCTGGGGATATTTAAATCCCCGCGAATTTGCAATTGCGACTGGTCTCATTAGCATCCCTTTTCCGAAAAAGGGTGCCAATGTAGACACAGCCTTTAAGTATTGGTCACTACCTGTGTTCACTACCAAAGACCCAGCAGTTCTGTGGTTTTTTGCTGTTGATTGCGGCAGCACAAATAAGATGGCTCTTAAGTAGACTTAAGAACAGAATAGCCAGGAGAGACCATCATCATGACCTGCTTTCTTCCAGGCAGAGCCGGCTCTAGGTTTTTTTGCTGCCCCAAGCAAAACAAATTTTGGTGCCCCCCTGCCCTTGGCCCACTGCTGCAGGACAGGCACTGAGGAGGAAAGCACCCCTTTTACCTTGCAGCTCTTTGACTCCCACCACGCCCTTTGGCCAAACCCAGCCTACATCCTGTCTCCCCTCCACACACATCCCCGTCCACACACATCCTGCCCCCCGCCCCCATCCACTCACCGAACCCAGTTTCCACCTTCTCTCCCCTCCCAGGCAAACCCGACCCCTCAGTGACCGGACCCAGTCTGCCCCCTTCCTTCCCCACCTAATCCACCCTGCCCCTCTCTTCCCTCCCAGCCAAACCCGATCTGCCCCACTCCCGGCCGGAACCAGTCCACTCCCCTCTCCCACCTCCCCCCACTGACTGAACTCCATCTCCTTTCCCTCTGCCCACCAAACCCTTGTGTCCCCTACCCACAGCATGTGCGGAAACGTCAGAGCACCCTGGGGGAGGGGTGAAAGTGGCATGGCGCCAACCCCCCAGCCCTTCTGGCAACGCGCAGACAATCATCTCATTGTCTGAGCAGAAGATGCAGCGCGGCTGGCGGGGGTGCACATACCGGAGCCGGCCCGCTAGGCGGAGCACACCCCGCAACCTTCCTCAGAACCAGTGCTTTGGCTGGAGGGAAGTTTGCAGTGTGGAACATGCTGCCTGCGAGCGTGCCCCTTTCTCGCCCAGCCCGCCACCACTGCCCCCGCTGCCCAGCCCTGCCTCCCCAGGGGCGGTGAGAGACTCCCCCGAATGGCTGCAAGGCCCCACTGGAAGAAAGAGGCGCACTGGCCCGGCACTGCCGCTGCGGCCAAACCCCACCCTGCAGCTGGGCGCTCTAGGAAGCTGGTGCATCCAGCCCAGCACAGCTGTGGCTCCCTCCAGCCCCACAGCGCACTGTGAAGCGGCTTCCTGGAGCTGCGGGTAGGGGCGGGAGCCGGTACTCAACAGGGCAGCAGCATCCCCCACACTCAGCGGGCCAGGGGAGAGCGCAGTGGCTGGGCACGCTGCAGCAGCCTTTTCTTCTGACTCATCAACTTTTTTTCTAGCCCCGTCCCCATCGGGCGGTAAGGTTGGCCAGAATGCCGCCCCTGGAAATGTGCCCTCCCAAGCACATGCTTGGTTTGCAGGTGCCTAGAGCTGGCCCTGCTTCCAGGTTTCTCCTGGATCAGTATAACTCATTCCCAGCAGGCCTTACTAGAACCCAAGATTACAATATGATTGCTAAGAGAGTCTATATTTCCCAGCAACCTCCCTCAGCTGCAATGAAAAATGAGGCTGGCCAGGAAGCATTGGGAACCTGCCTTGTGTCTTACAACTGAAGGGAGTCTAAATCCATCCTTGTGGAACTCTCATCTTGGGCCTAAACCAGGAGCATAAGCTTCTTTACAAACTCAAGCCACTACTTCCTACTTCATGGTCATGTCCCCTATACTGAGGGAACTCTGGGAGAGCGTAGCATTGGCCCCAGAGATTATCCTTTTATCCCTTAAAAGTCCATATCCTGTTAACTGCATTTCATTTAGTTAACCACTATCATGTCTAGTTATGGTATTTTCTTGGAGTTAAAAGATGTTCTGCAAGTTGTCTCTCAGATCTGCCATTACAATATTGCCCAGAAAGCAACCCAATACTCTAAAAATACTTTTAATGTAAGGGGCATGGTAATTATTCAGGTTAATTCAGCCTCGAAGGGAGTTATTGCTCCAGCATAGTTTGGAGAGACACTTGTATTGCTGTAAAAGCAACTTAGAATCAAATGAAATTGCAGCAGAACTCTGATGTGGCTGATGAACTTGCACACACACAGCTGCTAATGTACAGGCATCATGGCCCTACATCAAAATCCCTAAAAGATTTTTTCATGTGCATGAAAGATATCCTTGCCATGCTTTGCACACACTGATTCTTAAGATGGGGACCAGCTATGGCCAGGCAAGAAAGGAATAAAATTAAATTAATTTCCTCATATATTGTCATATTTAAAAAAGAAACACCTTCTACATGACTTGTGCTGGTGAAATGACCATATGCCCTGGAGAAAAGGTATGCACTTTTTCCTTGTTTCATCTGTCTAGTTCTATCTATGGTACTGGTTTTGGCCCTGGTTTTGGGCCCTTCCCAATTAACTGACGAGTAATAACTAGATCTAGAGAAGTGATTATTCCCTTTTATTCAGCACTAGTGAGGCCACATCTGGAGTACTGTGTCAGTTCTGGGCCCCCACATTACAAAAAGGATGTGTATGCATTGGAGAAAATCCAGCGGAGGGCAAGAAAAATGATTAGGGGGCTGGAGCACATGACTTACGAGGAAAGGTTGAAGGATTTGGGCTTGTTTAGTCTACAGAAGAGAAAAGAGAGGGGGGATTTGATAGCAGCCTTTAGCTACCTGAAGGGAGGTTCCAAAGAGGATGGAGAGAGGCCGTTCTCATTAGTGACAGATGGTAGAATGAGGAGCAAAGGTCTCAAGTTGCAGTGGGGGAGATCTAGGTTGGATATTAGGAAAAACTATTTCACTAGGAGGGTGGTGAAGCACTGGAATGGGTTACCTAGGGAAGTGGTGGAATCTCCAACCCTAGAGGTTTTTAAGTCCCATCTTGACAAAGCCCTGGATGGGATGATTTAGTTGGGATTGGTCCTGCTATGAGCAGAGGGTTGAACTTGATGACCTCCTGAGGTCTCTTCCAACCCTAGGATTCTATGAACTGTGAAAATACACCCACTCATAATGTAAAGAACCTGGTTAGTTTAATGGTGCTGATCCCTTTCCCCACAATACCAAGGGTGAACTCCTCTGGCTAGATGCAAATCTTGCCTCAATTTCCCCCTTCAGGGCTGACCCAGTTGCTGACCCAGTTGCTCATCTTCACCACACATCAGACCAATGTTCCTCTCCATCACCAGAGAATGTTGTCCCTCTCAAAGTCCAGTTTAAGACTGCAGACACAATTAATAGAAGTGCACCCACTGGCTTATCCCTCAAGTAAGACAGATCTCAAAGCCCCCAAAGTCAGGCTAGTTAAAATGCGGCAGCTCTCCAGCCCCACACTCTAGGGATCATCTCCAGGCTACGTACTTATGAGTCAATAATCCCTTTTTTTGAGTTCCTATGGCCTTCTTCCAGGGCCTCCATGACTCTGTCAATTCTCCATGTTTCTTGTGAGTCTCCTCCCACTGTCTTCAATTCTGGGCTTCTGTGAGAAGGCTCCCTGTTCCACTCCCCAAGGTACCCTTTGCCTTAGTTCTACCCCTGCTCGTGGGACCTCCCTCCAAAATCAACCCTCCTGCTCCTGGGCCTGGCCTACACTGGCTGTGCTGGTCCTTCCCCTTTACTTAGAGGCCTCTGTACCTACCTTCTCCTCAGCTGAGTTTCCCCACATTGGCCAGTTCTCTCCAACAATGTTCCCCCAACAGTTCTCTTCCTGCACTGGGTCTCTTCAGCAGCAGCTCCTGATTACTGCCTTCTCAGGTCTGAATTTGATGGTATGGGGTGCAATTTTTAGCTAGATATGGATGGAAGAGTCTTTTAGCTTACAGTAGCACAAAAGAGCCCCAAATATCTCATGGCTGTTAATTGAACAGACAACAATTTGAGGGCAGATGCCTTCAGTAGTCAGAGATGCTATAGAGAATGTAAATTCTTCAAAGATCTTCTCTTTACCTGCCAGCTTCATCTCATCAGTCAGTAGTCCTTCACTCATGTACTGATTTCAGCAAGATGTTGTGAAAACCAGGTATAGAGATGGGTATTACCTGCACTCTGCCATCACTTTAATCCAAGTTGTCTGACCAGCTCCCCCTAGTGACTTAATAAAAATGTTGACTAATACAAGGAAGGGCTTTGGGGGCAGGGAAAACAGTTCCCGCTAGGTTCTGTCTGAGAGAAAGGACCTGTGAGCCATGTCAAGACATTCTATTCCTCCTGCAGCTCCTTGGAGTGGGGATGGATAGAAAAATTTGAGATTACCAGTCTCAAATGCTGCAGAGAGGCCCAGCAAGATGAAAATGGATGCTGCACAGCTCCAAACTAGTTCTAAATCATAAGCCTTCTCTTGAGTCTGTTGACCCACACCCAGTAAGTAACAAGTGTGCAAGCTCCTGAAACACACACTAAGTTTGTTCTTTATTTTGAACAAAAAATATAAAAAAATCCAGGGAAATGTTTTCCAGAGTGAGAAAAACTGTGGCATTGCTAGGATATATAGAATTTTAACCAGCCGCCTCAGTACTGCCAAATTGTTACATTGGACAAATCCACTGCTTGGTTGTGTTGATGCTAGTATCATATTCAGGTAATTCAGAGTCAGAAAAGTATGAAGCAAGATATCCCAAAGCACCCATTCCAGAATATCTGCTGGGAGCACCATAAGACAATAAATCTAATTGTGAACTCATAACATGTATCTATATCTAATCTTGGCAACAATTTAGGGCCATTGGGTGCATCTACACAGCACCTTTAGCGCGAAATAAGCTACACAATTTGCACTGTGCAAATTAGCACTATGCAAATTGTGTAGCTTATTTCAATGATATTTCGAAATAGCTTAGTTCATAATTTGTCACTGTCTACACAGTTATTCCAAAATTCCCCTTAACCCTTGTGGAATGAGGGTTACTGGGACATTGGAATAAGCCACCCATTATTTCAAAATCTATTTGAAATAGGCTGCTTCAAAAGATGCAGAATAGCTATTTTGGGATACTTCCGGTATCCCAAAGTAGCTCTGCAGTGTGGATGTACCCATTGTGAATAGCAACTCATCCCACAAACTGCAGTTTAAAAGGCCTGGAATGAACATGAGCACTAACAGAGGTCCACCCCCAGAGATCTGACTGTGGAACTGGAGCATAAGACGAAGCATGCTATTATAATTTATTAGGCAAATACAGGGTCAGAAGAATCTGTTAGAAGCAATTGCTGCAGGACCAGTGAGGATGGCTGACAGAGAGTAAGAGAGGGATCAGTGGCAATCAGACTTGGCATGCTGTCATGAACAGGAGCTGCTAAGGAGAGTCTGACTTACCTGGAGAGTGAGGAAAGGTTTAAGCAACACTGGAGATACACCTGAGGGAGGGGGCTTCAAGCATTCAGCCAATGAAATGCAGATAGGAATTTCAAACCGAGAGAGGTTTTTTTTCTTTTCTCTTCCTTTGTCTTGAGATCAGAGCAGTTTTCCCCAGGTAACAGGGGAGACGGACTCTCCCAGGAATGGACTCCTTGAAATGTGTAAGTTGGGAAAAGTTTAGATAGTCCATCAGGTTCTATTGTTTTCCTTGCTTGGGGGTTTGGAAATTCTGTCTGAGCCGGTTAATTGTGTTTTGTCTCTCTTGTAACTAAGGCTTACAGCCCAGGGATTCTTCCTGAGTCTTTTTCACTCCATGGCTGTTTAACATCCAGTCATTTACACTATGCTTGCAACGGTAGTTTTGTTTTGATAATAAAAGTGTTTTCCTTTTTTATTTAATTAACTGGTATTGGTTGATTTTTGTGTCCTTAAACTATGTGCCCAAGTTACCCAGGAGAAGCAGAGCCCCATTGTTCTCTGCAGATTCCCTCTGTTTTCCCAGCTCCAAGAAAAATGGAGGTTGGGGCTGGAGGAAGGGAGAACTTTGCCTCAGGGAAGGGATTCCATGTGGTCTCTTCCCAGTAAGAAGGTTTATTTCTTTTTTTATTCAAATTGACACTTGGTGGTGGCAGTGCATTTTTTTCTTAGATCTCAGGGAAACTGAGACCAGACAAGTTTGTCTCTGTGAGTTACAGAGACAGGTTCTTACAGAGTTTATTCTGCTAGCCCATATCTACACTAGGAGTGCCAGGTTGCGGAATTGAGCCGTGACCCAGGCAAAGACCACATATGCCTTTAGTCTACTGAAAAAAGCAATGGTGTCTCTGAAAAGACTCAGTGATGAACTCTTATCACAGAAATGTGCCAAGCTCCATGAACACGAAGCAGTGCCGTACTCTTTGAAAAATCATTTAGAACCCAGGGGTGGTGTTCTGACAGCTGTTTATTCTTGATGGATTTCATTGCATGGCTTCAATAAAGATTACAGTAAATGCTCAATTTAGGTAAGTCACAATCTAATTAAAGAATTTCAGTCTAAATCCCTTCTGTGCTGGTAAAGAGGCATCTGTCAAATGTCTCTAAGCCTTCTTTCATTTTCCATGGCAACAATTAATTGGATATGCAACAGTTGGGGCACTTTAAATGAGGCTGATGGGATTAGTAATTGAGTGCTTGGATTAATGATTTACAGCTGGTTTCACTAACTTATTTGTTGTTTACAAACATTTTCACTGTGACACTTCCCTGCCTCCCTAGGAGGAAGCATCAGGACATAGCCACAAAACAATGGGGTGTTTTTAATCTATGTATTTCCTTTGATCTTTATGATCATTTTTATTACTGAAGGCAACAGAAAGTTTAAGGACAAAAAAGTTCAAAGTTGGAAACCCACAGCCACACTCTTAACTACATATATAAGCATTTAAACGAGGCTTCATTTTTTTCCAGGAGTACTTCCAATTATTTATATCAAATATTCTTTCCATTTTTTCCAGTTCAATTCAAATCTGCCTCTCCTGAATGGTGAAATAATGTTGGTCTCTTGTGGGGAAATTGATCCAAGAATCCAGGAAAGATGGCTTGAGGTGAAAGCAGAGATTACTAGAAATCTATGCATTAGAGGGATCACCGACATTGGAGAAAAGAGGGCAAAGAAACAGGTTGGAGAGGAAGAGATACCCTTAATGACCACAGGCAGAAAGTGTGAAGGTATAGGACTTTGAAAGAAAAGTAGGCATTTTATACAGCTCTGTTTAATTTTTTTATAACTCACTCATCACTGGGTTATTTGAATGCCTCAAGGAGGTAGGACTGTGCTAGAGATAGGATTATCTCTCAAAGCACTAAGATTCCAGGCAGTGGTGCAATCCATATGGCAGTCCCAGAAGGCTGCTCTGTCCTTCTGAGGCAGGGTGAGTTATGATAAAGGTTTCCTATTTCCACAGAGCTGCCCTGGATTGGGAAGATGCAAAAGCCTCCTAGTCTGTGAATTCTATGCTGCTCTTCTTGGCTAGAATCTCAATCGCTATGTCCCACTAAGATTTCAGGTGTGGATAATAAAGCCAAATGTGTGGCTTTTGTGGCACTGAAGTGGGTAGTGATCAACGGCTCGATGTCAGGATGGCGGTTGGTTTCTAGTGGAGTGCCCCAAGGTTCGGTTCTAGGACTGGTTTTGTTCAATATCTTTATTAATGACCTGGACGAGGGGATGGATTGCACCCTCAGCAAGTTTGCGGATGACACTAAGCTAGGGGGAGAGGTAGATACGCTTGAGGGCAGAGATAGGATCCAGAGTGACTTAGACAAATTGGAGGATGGGGCCACAAGAAATCTGATGAGGTTCAACAAGGACAAGTGCAGAGTCCTGCACTTGGGACGGAAGAATCCCAAGCATAGTTACAAGCTGGGACCAACCAGTTAAGTAGTAGTTCTGCAGAAAAGGACCTGGGGTTACAGTGGATGAGAAGCTGGATATGAGTCAACAGTGTGCCCTTGTAGCCAAGAAGGCTAATGGCATATTAGGGTGCATTAGGAGGAGTATTGCCAGCAGATCTAGAGAAGTGATTATTCCCCTTTATTCGGCTTTGGTGAGGCCACATCTAGAGTATTGTGTCCAGTTCTGGGCCCCCCACTACAAAAAGGATGTGGACGCATTGGAGAGGGTCCAGCAGAGGGCAACCAAAATGATTAGGGGGCTGGAGCATATGACTTATGAGGAGAGGCTGAGGAAGTTGGGTCTGTTTAGTCTGCAGAAGCAAAGAGTGAGGGGGGGATTTGATAGCAGCCTTCAACTTCCTGCAGGGGAGTTCCAAAGAGGATCGAGAAAGGCTGTTCTCAGTAGTGACAGATGGCAGAACAAGGAGCAGTGGTCTCAAGTTGTGGTGGGAGAGGTCCAGGTTGGATATTAGGAAAAACTATTGCACTAGGAGGGTAGTGAAGCATTGGAGTGGGTTACCTAGGGAAGTAGTGGAGTCTCCATCCCTAGAGGTGTTTAAGTCTCGGCTTGACAAAGCCCTGGCTGGGTTGATTTAGTTGGGATTGGTCCTGCCTAGAGCAGAGGGCTGGACTTGATGACCTTCTGAGGTCTCTTCCAGCTCTATGGTTCTATGATTCTATGAATGTATAATTTAGAACCTTAGCTGGTACAGTATCATTTATTTCACATGTAGGCACTCAGGTCCATATGTCTGAGCAGTTGGAGCAGGAACCTTAGTATAGCACTGAAGGCAGTGCTAGAGGTACAGAGCTGGAAGCACAGAAAACCTACTTATTCTTCCCTATCTCTCCCCCCCCCCCCCCCAGACTACTCTCTCCTATCTGCTTTGCTTGGTATAGGAAATCCTCTTACTGCTGCCTCTTGTTGATCTATGACCCGTTATATAGACCCATGTCACCTATATCTTGCCTGATAGCTCCACTATTTCCTTTGGCTAGCCAACTGGAGGCAGATAAATCCCTCTTCTCTCCTCCAGATGCATCCAAAGTTGTATTAGAGACCAGAGGAGGAGCTAATCCCTGTTCTGGAAGCTGGCCACCCCCCTACTAGTCAGACCAAACTTCAAGGCCGGCATGAGGCATATGCAGTCGGTTTCCTCACTCATGGCTCCACGTTTTATTATTGGACCTGTACCAAGCTCGTCTCATTACTGGAGATTTAGACAATTTCTTTTATTACATATTAAAACAATGATTAAAAGTTCAAATTATATTAAAATACCTATGCACATACATTTGTTTTGTTGAAGTAAAATGTTCCTTATGATATATACAAATAAGGCTGAAATACGTAAGTCCATTTTAAACCAAGCGCCATAATGAAATCTGTAGTGCACTCTCGGTAGTGTAAACTGTAGAGATATGCTCATGAGTTGTGCACAGAGAGCTATCAGCCGTTTTGACAATTCTGAGTGTGTAAATGATGTTAATGTGGTGGAACATAGTTTTAGTTGAATTTTTATAGTGAATTTGGATTTGTTTTCTTTGTCATTTTTTTGCACCACCCAGTACATGTATAGGCTCTGTTGTCGCTCCATTTATTCGACCTAGGCCCCGCAAATAATTACTCCCATCTGTGCCAGACTTCCTCCTGCTGAGATGGTCAGAGGCTCTCTTTCACATCTTTCTAAGTTGAGCATCACTTTCTGTCTAAGAGAAATAAAAAGACAGATGCCTTGCTTGCCTCTTCAGTAAAATGACTGTCCTGTAGTTAATCAGCCCTGCCACTGACTCTTGACCTTGTTCAGCCGTCTGAGTTATCCTCTCTGGACTAAGCCCAGGATTTTCTGAAATTGGGGGCATAAAGCTAGTCTCTTAAATCCATATTTAGGTGTCTAAACAAGAAGCCTGATTTTCAAAGATTCAAAGCACTCAGCAGCTCCCTGGGCTTCTAGTGAGAGGAGATACAGGCTAATAAATTGGCATCTTTGTGCATAAGCATCACTTTTTAAAAATAAATCAGATTTCACTAGCAGCTGCTGTGCACTCAGCCCCACTGAAACCAATCGCCTCCTACTCAGGCAGTTAAATGTAAGTTTAGGAGCCTAACTTTATTGTCAATAATTGAAAATTTTGGTCTTATCTTTTATTTGTCTTTGAACTCTTGTGCACACCTCCAACACTAATTATTAGTAATACAATGTGTAGGTGGAGAAGCTTTGTGGGAGATACCCGGTGACTAGATGTGTAGGAACAGAGCACAGAAGCAGCCACTTTGGGAAGCTCCTGGGCAAATTATGCATTGCCGCTCCTTGTGGCAAAAAGACCAATGTCAACAGAGTCTCTAAGTGAGCTGCAATGTTAGGGAGCTCTGGTAAACTGGGGGAGGTGCTAACTGAGGTTGGGATGGCTGCCATACGATCTGCAGTGCTGGGGTTGGGATTTCCCATACAATCTCAGCTTCTTTGTTAAGATTAGGCCACAAACCCAGCCCCAAACACAAGGGGCTAAGATCCTCAGCTGGTATAAACCAACAGAGCTTTATTGATTTCAACAGAGCCACATCAACATACATTATCTGAGGATAAGCCGCAAGACTGCTCCCCAAAGAAACCTCTGTCAGACACTCTCCAAGGTCAAAATAGTGAGTTTTCCTTTCAGTTTTTCCTTCTTTTGTGCACTTTCCTGAGGAAGGGAAACCTTTGACTGTTAATGATTGTAGCTGAACAACCTGTTGCACAAACCTATATTGGATGAATGTAAAAAATATCTCTAAAGAAACAAGATATTAGAACTCCCTGCTGTGCCAGGGATATTGAAGAAATGTTTTTAGTATTTTAAAATGAGTTAATGTATTCAGCTAAATGTAGTAGATACTAACATTTTTTAAAAAGAGTAAAATTACTATATCTCATTACATTGCAAAAATTTAGGATATATTCAGTGCCCTAACTTTATTAGAATCCTAGGAAGCAAAGATAAAAATGAATCCAATTTCAGTTCCTGCTATAATGTGAACAGTAGGAATTGAGTGATTGCAAAGAGCAGGGGCTTTAAATTATAAGATTTGGTTATTTAATGTTGAATGAACTTGACAAAGTGGTTGATTAAATGCACAAGTAGGAAATAACAGACACTTCAAAATTCATTATGCCGTTAGGATGAAGAATTTATTATATATACAATTAAGCAGTTCTACTGTAGATGTGCAGTAGTGTTTAAAGAAAAGGGATATGGTAACCAAAATAGTTTTAGCATGAAAATTACAATATAGATTTAAAATCTGACTAAACCAGAAGTTATTAACTTCAAAGAACACAGAACCTGAAACAACAGACTGCATCATTAACTAGGACAGTAAAAAACTGTACAGTACAAGCAACACATTACAATAAATTATGACCAGTGAGGCAGTGTCTCTCATTTGGGACAAAAGGGATAAAAGGTAGGGTATTAAAATCTCATAAATCCACCATATCTCTTTTCCATCTCTGGAATCTCTTTGGAATAACTTTCCCCATCTTCATCTGAAGGGAGAAAAGAATCAGAGAAGCGCTTAAGAAATCCACCATATCGTTTCTGGTAGTCCAGCCACCATTCTGGCCTCCCTACTCTTCTCATAAAGCCGCCATATCTCTTTTGCAACTCTTTGGCTTCATCTTCCAGTTCTGGACTGCGCTTGAAGCTTCTCATGAAGCCTCCATACCTTTTGATGACCTCCCCATCATTATCATTTATCTGTCGGTAAGGTGAAGAAGCTTCAGCCTTGGCCCCTGTTCCCAGAAGCTCCTTCAGGAGATCTGAGGAATTAACCAGAGTGTCATCACCGGAGTCTTTCTTCATAAACCCTCCATACCTCTTAGAAAGGGTTTCTCCTCCATTTGTTTCCTCCTCTGGTTCTACACGATAAAGCTCATCCATTTTCTTCATGAAGCCGCCATACCTTTTCATGAAGCCCCCATACTTCTTTGCTAGCAAATGGTTCTCCTCTTCTTCTTTCTTGTTGTCCCCTGGAGCACTGTTGCCTTCCTCAGAAAGATCCAGTTTAGTCAATTGCACAAGCTCCTTGCAGGTTTCCCAGGCTTTGGCAGAAGGCAGTTTTCCTTCACATTCTAGTGTGCATGCCTGAAAAATTGATGGGATTTACTAAGAATGATTTAAGATACTACACGCTGATGTCTTTTTTGTTTCTTTTTTGGTAAAGGCATAAACCTTTAGATCTCTAGATCAGTGATACTCAGACCTCAGTGGTTTGTGAGCCAAATTAGTGATCAACACTACCCAAAAGAGCCACAATAGTGTGATTCTTTGTTTCATTTGCTATAGCACTAGAGAGTCATATTTAAACAATATGACAGGGGGAAATATTTAGTTTATATATATGTTATTCTTGCAGCAAAATGACTGACCAAGTATTATTTTATCAATCTCAATTGGTTGTAAACATAGTAAAAACATGGTGGTTGGTTAATAAAACACAGTGCTTTAAATATCATATGCCGTAAAGAGCACATAAAACACACTAAAGAGCCACTTGCAGCTCACAATTCTGTCTGAATATCACTGCTCTAAAACTCATTGGCTAGAAGGAACTGCCTGGTGGACAGCTTATTGCATAATTGTTCATTACACCATTTCTTATGCCTTCACCTCACATAGTTGGTATTGGTACTGATCATTGTCAGATACAGCTTACTGGACTACATAGACCACCACAGGTCTGATCTGGTATGACAATTCCTTTGTGTCTAGTTTAAATAAAGAGAGCCTTGTGTACACACACCCCTCTTCAGTTTGGAGCACCCTCACATTTTCATTTTCAGTATGCAAATGCATAAGACAGCTTCTTTTCTTAGTCATTATAACAAAGGTGAATAATAAGAGAAAGCTGCTTAATAAGAATGAGTAATTATAAGAATACACTGATTCTTTTTAATAAACAAAGGAAATGCCACTGTTTTAAAGGAAAAGTTTACCTTGATTAATTTTCTATTTTGGATTTGCTAGAGGGATTTCCACCCACCATGGAACATTTGCTAAAAAGTTAAAATAGAACATAAAAATAACACTAACAGTACAAACAAGCTACCTCTAATGTCATGGCTAATTTATTGCCACTACATCATATGGCTCTTAGAGATATAATGCTATATATAGTCATTCCTCAGATTTACCATATTTCAAATTCCAAGCCAATGTATAGGCATGTAGAGGTGGATCAGACTATTAGTTTAGGTAGTCTGGTGTACTGCTGTGGCAGCAGCCAACCTGATGTGCCTAGGGAAAGTGAACACCTCTAACAGTGCTGTATATGGAAGAAACAGTGCTTCCTGACCTACACAATCATCTTACTTGCTCAAGCATAAATTATACAGCTAAACATATACTCTGTGCATGGTTTGTCTATATTACTACAGGTTGAACCTCTCTCATCTGGCATCCTTGGGACCTGACTGGTGCCAAACTAGTCAATTTCTCTAGCAGCATTACCAACACTTCCACTGCTTATTGGGAAACTTGGCCACACCGATGATAAGTGGACATCCGGCTAACTAAAATCATGTTGGACCATGGATGTTGACGGATCAGAGAGGTTCAACCTGTACTAGTATTAATGAAAACTGTTAATATGAATATCCAAAATGCTCATAGTCATTGAGATGCCAGGAAAGTTTCTTTCCAATGAAATAAGGCTCCTAAGTCAAATAGGAATGAATTTGCATCAACAATTCTCACACAATTTTCTTTCCCTTCTCCAAGCAACAAAGTAGTAATTTCAGAAAGACACATTTAAACACTCATTAGGACTGGTGATCCTAATCATCACATACGATGCCCAAGTGCTCAAAGAGGTCTGGAATGATTGATGAGCACTTCTAAGTAATATTCTATGTTTAAGTGTACAGTTTAGGGAGGGCAAAATGTCTTGTCAAAATAATTTTAAAAGGATTAAGATTTGCTAAAACTGAACAATCAGCAGTAATTCTGAAATTATTTCACTTCAAAAAAATCTCCACTCCACTAGTTCACAATATGCCATTGGTGGGGCTCTGAGAAATTATTACATCATATAAAATATGATCTCATATGATCAGATATTTACCATTGTGGAATGTACTTATTATATTTGAAACATTACATTTGTTTACATTTTTAACCTTATTGTTCCATCATCTTTAATAATAAATAAAAATAAATTATGATATTTATTTTACCCTTGTATACTGCTTCCATCAGAAGATCTCAGAAAGCTTTATGAATGTGAAAATAAGCCTCAAAAGAGCTCTGTGTGATAGGTAACTGACTACCTCTATAGTTACTTGCCAGTGGTCAGTCCTAAGTGTGATAAATATATTGAGAAATAACATCTTTTAACTTATGGTACAATTATTTCCATATTAGTAACTACTAGAGAGTTAAAGGCTTGTCTCAAATTGAGTACAAAGTAATTATGTTGTTACCAACATTTTATTCCTAAAACATCACAATTTCTGCTTTTAACAGGCACTCCATGTCTATTCCATGTGAACATATTTGGGTTATACAAATATGTCAGCTGCAGTCTGATTTGTAAGTCACTGTAATACAACTCCCCCCCCCAAACAAAACAAAACAAAACAAAACAAAACAAAACAAAACAAAAACAAGAGCCCCCCCTTTTTTGGTTAATGGATCAGCTTAAACAATCAATTCTTCCAACACCCAAACAAACATGCACCTCACACTTCCTATATACTAATGATTTGATTACATCCTATGGTGTTCATTATGAGAAATGTAGTAGTGAACTCACTAGCTGTTAATGTGTTTAGAAACATGCCTTTGGAAACCAATAGTATGTAGAATACTGTGTAATACTGTACTTTTTCTGTTTTGATATGTCAGCTTCTAAATGCTATTGATGAACAGAATTTAACACTTACATAGCTTTGCTGTTCAAGAAAGATTGTTAAAGTTAAGCTAGGCTTCCCGTTTAACTTTGAGAAGTCATTGAAATCGAAGTACCAGTTTTTACGTGGACATATGTCAACTGCATTCAGAATATTTTTCTGTGGTTAAAGAAGTGCTATTGTTTCTGAAAAATGTTCAGTGATTTATAATTCAGATAGATCAGCGTCCAGACCTTCATTCGTTGGGCACCGAAACAATCTCAAACTTCCATTAGTTTCACTAGGAGTATTCAGTGACTGCATCATGAAATTTTGTGAGGCTAGAGTCTGCAAGGTGCTACTGTCTCTTGCAAAGTACTCAGAACCCTATTTCCCCCTTCTATGGGAACTCAGGACACCCAGCATTTGTCAGAATCAGACCCTTAACTTCCATGGATGGTGCCAGTGTGGATGCATGTTAAAATGACGCTAGTGGTTTGTTGTTCACAGGCTGCACTTTAAGAACACCTGAAATGATTAGCGCTACATTAGTGCCTTGGAGCGCACCAATGCTTTCTGGCCTCTGAATGGGGAGGGGAAGGGAAGGGAGAAAGCATTTACTGAGGTATTGCTGCTCATGAAGGGGCTGATCCTCCGCCGCTAGAGCCAACGGGAGCAGGAGCAGACTCTTAGGACTGATCCTGCCGCTTAGTCCCATTGACTTCAAGGAGCACGTGAATAGATCCATTGTATTCAGCGGGACTGTTCACTACAGAGATAAAGCCCGAGCTTGGCCGCAGAGTGTTGGGGAGCTTGCCCGTCTCCATGGTACCTCATTTCTAATGAGAAACTCCAATGCCTAATAATAAAAGGAGCCAACGGAGGCTAAAATACAGCGCAGCATCGTGTCTTCTTCTGCAGCCTTGTCTCGGAATTGTCCTGATTTTTTTTTTTACCAGGTATTAACTTGGACATTTAATTTTGTTTAACTTAAACTTTTTTCCCCGTTAAAATGAATAAATATCGTTAAACAAAGTGAAAACTATTTCAGCTACTTCTGAGGTGTGTCCCACAGACATATTTTTGTTTGTTTCCCCTCCCAAATTGAAGAAGAAGAAGAAGAATTATTTTTCCTCTGCTCTGTTCTACTGCGAAGGACCCGCGCCAACAACAGGGAGATCTATATGACTGATTATATAGGGCAACTATACACAGACACGCACTGTAAATACAGTCTCCCCAAAGTGCTGTCAGATGCGCGCATTCAATAAACCTACAGTCCGATCATTGTTCTCTCATCTCTCCCAGCTATAGAATTATGAGTATTATAACAATGAGAAGCGAAAGTGGTTTGCTTTCTCAGCAGGAAACGGGCACCTGCGCATAAAAAAGTCCACTGTAAGTTCACATCACGCTTGCAGACTTTTGAAGCGCATGTATGTCGAGTGGAGCTTTGCCGTACAAGCTATTTATTACTTGGTAACGAGACATGAAATAACAGATTTAAAGGAAAGTGCTGTACACTCTCCCGTGTCTATGATGACTTGTCCTAGCTGGATAATCACATTATAACGTTCGTATTTTGCAAAGCTATTCTCAAAGGAAAATGTTCATCCCGAGGGAAGGCGCTTTATAGTGGCCTGTTTTCGAATTAAAAGACAAGATCAACGCGGCACCCTATCAGGGAGAGTTTTTGCTGAAGGAACAGTAAGGTATTGGAAACACCTCAGAGCAAACTCCGCTCCGGAGAGGATTCGAATACGGAACATTGGTTCAATTCTATTCTGCGTTTACATCTCATTACTCGCTGCTTTCGCTCTTTTAAGATGTGATGGGTTTGTTCTGACCCAGAGGCTTAGACCGGAATTGTAGAGATTTCCTTCTTCTCTAGGTTTCAAGTCCCACAGCCATCGTCTAAGGGCTCGGGGCAATTTATTTGCTACTGGGAGCTTATCCTACGAATTCTCAAAATTACCCCTGGGGATCAGGGTAACTTTTGACTCACATTTAAGAGGGAATTTCTTTTAAGGGGCGAGGGAGCTTGGCAGTTTTTAGAAGGGCCTATTGGAGTCTCTTCCCGTGTCCTCCCCCCAGCTCTGTTGGCACTTCTAGTCTTTTTCACTCTAGCGCGAAGACATCGGACCTCCAATTAAAATGCAGCATTTTAGTTTTTAAATAAGCTAACTGGTTACAGTGGACTCGAGTTTAAATATCAGAAACCTCTGCACTGCACTTGGGGCTAGGTCCTGTTAAAGGGCCCAGCACCCTAGTTCCCCTTGGCCACAGTAGGCATCAAAGGCGCTCGGAGGAGGCATCGTTGCCTGCTCTCCTCCAAGGTCCGATCCTACCCAGGCACCTTAGCACCCACTAGTGGACCGCAACAGTCAATTAACTCAACTCACTGGCTGGGCCGGGTGGAGCGATGCGTTGGGAGTTCTCCATGGTGCTGAACCGTCTGGCCTGGCTCAGGGCAGGACAGCGCAGCGCACAAGAAAGCCTGCCCGGAGAGCGCCCGCGACCGGGCGTCTGTCCCTGTATCTAAGAGCTCACGGGGTGCAGGAGCCTGCACGCTGCTGCTGCTGCTTTGCTAACCCTGGTCGTGCGGGAGCGGCAGCTGCGCCGCTTGCACCGTGAGTGGGGTAAACGAGTTGGGACCGGCGCGGTCTCCAGGGATCGCCCGGCGCCTGCTTACCAGGGGGTTGATCTCCGCGTGGTGCCCCAGCCGGTAGGAGCAGGAGGCGCAGTCCTTGCTGCAGTCCGCCTGCACTGTCCACACGAGGCAGCTGCCGAGAGCCAAGAGCAAGCCGCAAAGTCTCAGGAGCCACGCCATGGGCTGCGGAGAGAACAGGTCAGGATTCAGCCCGGCGCCAGCTTCCTCCTGGCCCTGGGCGACACATCCCCAGTCCCATAGCCAGTCCCACCTGTGCCCCAACTCCCCTGCTCCAGCTCAGCCATAGGCGCTACAAGTTATCCACCAGGGGCTGGACCCACCCAGGGTGAAAGTAACGTAAAATTTCTTACAGGTACTGTCCTATTGCAACCCAGCCGGTGCCAGCTCTTTAAATAGCTCCCTACTGGCTTTTGCCGGAGCTCAGCGAGCTCTTGCGGGAGCTGCGCACCAGGGCGCACCCGCTTACTTTCACCTCTGGACCCACCCCTTAGACGACCTTTGTTGGGACTCTGCGCTCCCGGTTCCGCAGCGGCGGAAAAAGACACCCCCTGGCTTTCCCTTCCCTTCCCAGGGTCCTCCACACCTGAGCCCCCTTCACTGTGCGGCTGGAGCTACCAGGGCTGGGGCTGTTCCCTTTCGCCAGCCCAGAGCCTGCAGGGGGACAAGATCTAGCGCTGTCTGCGACGAACCAACTTACAGTGGTTAACAGACCTCAGATTGCCCCCAACCCCCATGAAAGCATTGCTCCTGCCCCGGGTACGGCGCCCCTCTTCCCCTGTCCCAGTCACTGCTCCGGAAAGCCGGCCAGAGGCTGTTCCCTGGAGCAGTCGGGACAGAGGCGAGGCACAAGAGCGAGCGAGCCATTGGAAGGCAAAGCCTGCTCAGTTTCCTGGCAGGAGTTTGCACGCACAGAGCGGTGCCCGGTGGAACCCAGTCGGGCGCGCCTCGCCCCAGCCTAGCGCCGCTGCTCAGAGCGGGTCACTCACATACATGCCGCTTCCCCGGGAGCCCGCGGAGCAGCGCCTCGGCACCGAGCTGTCGCGAACTGCTGCCGCCTCTTGGTGTGTGTGAGCCCCCTGTATTTATAGAGGGGCCAAGCAAGTTGTGCCTCTGGAGAAGCTCTGGAAGGAAAAAAAAAGTAACACAGGAGACAAGTAATAGCCCGGAGTCAGCGAGCCTCCGCGTCTGGAAATCTTACAGGAGCGAGCAGGCAGGTGGAGCAAAGCGCCCAGCTGGAGCGGCCGTCTCCTCGCCCCCCGCGCTGGCTGGATCAGGCTGCAGGGCTGGGAAGCTCCTCACCCAAGTCCGGGCTCTGGGAAGCGGCCGGAGCCACTTTATAATTAGTCAAAAAGGGAAAAGCGCAGCCTCCCCCAATCGCCTCCGGGCGCCAGCTGACGCAGGACCTACGACATCCCACTCAGGGCGCGGCCCCCCCTTCGCAGCGAGCGGCTCTGCCTGGGGGGATGAGCCAGGCAGGGAAGCCAGCGAGCCCGTTTTCTGCTCCTCCCGCGGGTAGTGGGGGCAGGGGCCGGGGGAGGCTGGGCGCCGGGAAGCGCTCCTGGTCGTTTGCAGCCCCCACCTCTCTTTCACCAGGGCCCTGCTGGGGCGGGAGCGACCCCAGCGACTCCCTTGGGTGCCCCCGCGAAGCTGCGAGCCTCTCCCCCCGCCTCCCGAGCTGGGGAAGGGGAGCCAGTGTGGGCAACTCGAAGGCAGAAAAGGCCCCAGAGGACAACGCCGCAGGGTCTGGGAACTCGGGGCCACTAAAGATGCGCGGGGAGAGGGAGGGCGGTTTTATCCCAGCGGCTGTGCAGGTTCTGTGTAGACCGGGCTTCCCGGCTCGCCCACCTGTTTGGCTGTAGGTGAGGTTTGGTCCCTAGAGGGCGCCCAGCTCTCGCAAAGGCTGGAGGAGTAGCCAGGCTTGTGAGAGGGGTCTGCGCTGTAAGCCTTGGTGTAAACTGGCCACGTGAAAATAAGCCCAAGGATCACCCGCAGGGAGTGGGGTTCATAAAAACAACCATACTGGGTCAGGCCAATGGTCCATCTAGCCCAGTATCCTCTTTCCATCCAGGCCAGTGCCAGATGCTTCAGAGAGAATGAACAGAACAGGGTAATTATTGAGTAATTCACCCCGATCCAGGTCCAGAATCTGATAGTCAGTGGTATAATCACACTCCTCTATGGTATAAATTTGGTGTCAACACTTGTAAAATTCAGAGACTGCTCCTCCTGGACCTAGCTTGGTCCCTGGCTAAAACATGACTTTGAAGAAAACTATATGTCTCTGCATATTTATTCTCTAACTGATGGGTATTTGGCCCTTAGACTCAAAAGCCATGATAACATTTCAGACCTCAGGTGTAAGCACAATTTGAAACTGATCACACCTCACCGACTGAATTGCCTGAGGAAGGTTTTACAGCTTATTCTGGTCCCATATATTTCAAGGCAGACATTGTCCCTTCCCAAAGATCTCTTCTGATTGCATGCGTAATAGCAAGTGGGTTCTCTGAAGACGTCCACACAGTGTGCAGCGGCAGTCAAAAAAAAAAAAAAAAAAAAAAAAAAAGCAAACAGGATGTTAAGAATAATTAAAAAAGGGATAGAGAATAAGATGGAGAATATCTTAATTGCCTTTATATAAATCCATGGTACCCCCACATCTTGAATACTGCGTACAGATGTGGTCTCCTCATCTCAAAAAAGATATACTGGCATTCGAAAAAGTTCAGAAAAGGGCAACTAAAATGATTAGGGGTTTGGAACGGGTCCCATATGAAGAGAGATTAAAGAGAGTAGGACTTTTCATCTTAGAAAAGAGGAGACTAAGGGGGGGTATGATAGAGGTCTATAAAATCATGACTGGTGTAGAAAAAGTGAATAATGAAAAGTTATTTACTTACTCCCACAACATAAGAACTAGAAGTCACCAAATGAAATTAATAGGCAGCAGGTTTAAAACAAACAAAAGGAAGTTTTTCTTCACTCAGTGTTTTTCTTTAATATGATGTAGCTCCAGACAGGACATTAAACATCAGTGGGGAATGGACCTGGCCTTATCCCATGTCTAGCTCTGCACCAGCTGCGGAATGTTCTGATGTTAGGACTTTGAAGAAAGTCAGAAAAATCTCTCATGTCCATAATTCTCTCTCCTCCTGGCTCTCGCCCCATGGAAACAAAAGGCTTTGTATGTTAATAGCAATTATTATTATTATTACAAATCTGCAGAAATCACACCTCACATCTCTTCATATAAATGACACATTGACATTAATACAACTTTTGGAAAAGCATGTCACAGTTGCCTTACTTAAGCACCAGTAAGTCCCCTGTCAAAAGTAGTTTATTACTTTTGTTTTATTGTTTGGTTTCGTTACTTTTTTGTCTTTAGGGAAAAACATTTTAAGACAAGATGTGCTATGAAACACACAGGAGTCAGCTTTAAAGACTTAGTCACATCAGATTCCTACATTGCAAGGCCAGAGGGGAGCACTGTGATCATCTAATCTGAGTACTTGGGTAATGCAGGCCATAGAGCTTGCCCACAAAAATTCCTACAGCATATACTCATCAGACATTCTAACCTTGCCTTTGAAGGACAGACTAGAACATATAGTTAACAAACCCTAATGTCACAATAGACAATAAATAAGCTACTGCTGGAACACTCTGGCTGCTGTTACTTCTGTAAATGCTGCAGCAAATCTGGTGTGTTAGAGAAGAGGGTTGAAAAGCTGTGGACTGAAGTTTAAAGGCAAGTTTTAAAGTAAGTTTTCCCTATTAGTTAATCAAGATGGAGCTTCTTTCATGTGGCAAGAAAAGCAGGTGGAAGAACAAAAAGAGCTGTAGTTATTTATTATAACCCAAGAAAGCCTATCCTTTGCCATAGATGAATTTGCTCCCAAATTAGAAAAAACACCCTGAGCCAAATCCTGCTCCATCCATACTGAAGAGAGGAAACAGGGTCACTGGCCTGGATTCTCTCTTGACCCACCTTTGCTGACCAGGGCCATGCTGGATTTACACCTTCCAAGCTCCTATGCACAGTATCTTCAATCTCCTTACTTCCTCCCCATGCGGTCCTCCCTAGAGCCTTCCCCTCACTGCATCCCCTTGTGATCAAACCTGGAACCTCTCCACCTCCCCATGTGGTCCTGCCTAGAGCCTCACCACTCTCCTATGTGGCCCTCTCTTGAGCCGCCCCCCCGCCGCCACATTCCCATGTGGTCCTGCCTGGAAACCCACCCCCCTCACTCCCCACGTGGCCCTGCCTGGAGGTCCCTGCCTCTCCCTGTGGCCTTGTCTGGAAACCCCTCACCATATGACGCTGTTTAGATCCCCCCTCTTGTACTCCCATGTGGCCCTGTGATCCCCCCAGCAGCCTTGTGTGGCCCATTTTGCCTCATAACTTGGATCCAAGAAGGCTGCTGTGACTTTTCCCCCCGAGGAAAATTGACCTCGCCAGCAGCCTGCCAGCTGTTTTCCCCCACCCTTCATGCCGTTCTGGTACTGCAGGGGCCTTTGGTGGGCAAAACCAGGAACTGCAGCACATTTTCTGCAGGAAAAAAATTCTGCTTCCCCTGGATAAGAATTCTGCACATGCTGCAAGTGTCACCTAAAGGGAGGGGCACAAAGTGAGACAAGAGGCATGTGGGGTAACTCAGCAGGGACCAGGGGAAATCAGGAGGCTCCCCTCTCTTCTGAGAGCCCCATGCAGTGTGACAAGCAGCAGCAGGGCAGCAAAATAGCCCATAATAGTACAACTGGCAACTGATTATACCCCCCCCCCCCCCCCAACAACCACAGCTAAAAATGTCCCATTTGGGCTAGAAAATTGCATACTTTGACAACCTCCCCTAATACATCACTGCCCCTAGACATCTGACTATTGTGGAAATCCAGCCCTGACCTGGGAATCCAGAGGGCATAGTTAAAGTGTTCTCTGCTGCTCCTTGTCAAAAGAGCAAAGAAAACTCTAGTTTCTCCACACTGAAGCTATGGTCATCATGGATGGATGTCTTCACCCCTACACAGCCCCTTGTGGATGGTATCTGTATCAACTAATGAAGGAGCAGGTCCTAGTACTCCCTTCCAGCACCAAAATGAGACCTAAAGGTGATAGTGTGCACGAGATGTGACTTTCTACCACAAGGGTTACTCCTAGGACCAGAAATGGGCTCATGGACTAAAGTAAATGGGCTGGGTAAAGAGCCCCAAATGGATCTTTGGGCTAAGTCAGGAGCCATTAAAAGCACTGTATTTACACTAGTGTAAAACCACTAAGTGAGAAGAGCATCCAAGCCCCATATTTATAAAGTAACACCAAACAGCTTGGTGAATTAATCCTCTTGGGAAAAGGAAGATGGTTAAAAAGCTTTATAATGGTCCCTTGTTTTATTTTTGACATGTGAGGGATCTGAGTATGGAATTATGGTGTTAGTACCAGTAGAACTACTGTGTTCACAGAGATACAACATGGATGGCATGCACTTTGGAGAATGAAATGTCTCATGTCTCTCTGAGTCCCCCTCATGTGGTAAGGTGCAAGGTAATGCAATTCTGGCTGCAGGTGCCACATTCATTCACTCCTACAGCTCCTGGAAAGTCTTACAAGCAGGGCCTGCTGTGGAGGTATAAAAGCAGGGAAGAGGGAGATGTTCAGTTCCCAGAGCTTGAGGGAGTATCAGAAGAGTGTATCTATAATGTAACTAGAACATTAGCCTACAGCTTTTAAGCACAATGAAAATTTAATTTTAATTGCAAAGCAACACAATTGTTTCAGCCACTCAGGGCCCAGGGATGCTGCATAATTACTGACTCACAATTGTACAGTCATTTATCAAATATGCTAATCCTTGAACTCCAGTTGTGTGTCTGAATGACACACAGATATGCTAATCCTTGAACTCCAAATGTGTGTGTATGGGGGGGGAGGAGACATTGGAGTGCATAATGCCTATGTGATTATTGCTCAGTCACAGAACAGCCAGATCTTAGATTAGCTGGAGCTATTTGGAGTGGAGTTCCAGTAAATAGTTTAAGCTGCCCGGGAAGGGGAGTGAGAGCTGGTTTCAGGGGGTCTGCAGGGCCCCACAGCTGAAGCCTGAACACCCAAGCCCTGGCATACCCATGGGGGCTGAAGACTCGAACCTTGGTGCCTCCCATGGGGAAGATTCCCTGAACCCTCCCAAATCCCCAAGACTCCTGCCACAGCTGAAGCCTGGAGTCCTGAATGGGGAAGGGATACGGGGGGCTGTGGGAAATAATATATGAGAATTTAAGCCCTGGGTACAGCACATATAATTCCGGTGCTCCACCTGGCATTCCCTTCATAACCCCACATCCACGTGCCTTTAATAGTCACCTCAGATACTCAACCCACCTCTATCTTCTTACCCCACATACAGGGGAGAACCAGTGCTGTCCAGTGTTAGTTCAGCTTTGGGAGAGATATTCTTTTCAAAGAGGACTTAAAACTGGGATGGAAGAAAGGGAGCATAGAATAATTATCATGTAAAAATTACTCACTGTGGGAATGGGAGCTGATCGGTCCTAAAAAACACAAGGAATGAGAAGCAGAGATGTGAAGACAGACATACGAGGAGGGAGTATGCTTTTCAATATAGTAATAATGATACCTTGTTGCTAACTGTTAACTTGTAATAACAGCATCCTGGGTTTATACAAACTGCAGATTTATGAGTTTATTAAACCCAGAATATTGTGAACACTATCTAGTTCCCATCTAAATATACTAGAGAAAAAAGAAAGATTGTTTGCACAGGTTGTACCTCTCTAAACCAGGACTCTCTGGTCTGGCAACATCCGTGGTTTGGCAGGACCATTGATGTTCCTGAACCACAGAGCCCAGGGGTAGGGAAGTCTGGCAGCAGGGCCATGAGTACAGCAGGAGGGGCAGGCAACTTGTCTGGGAGCCCCGTGGCATAGAGGGAGTGGGCGTCCTGGTGTGGAGTTCTGGCTCCAGCAGCCAGGGAGCTCCAGTCTCAGCAGCTGTGGCACTTCAACCCTGGAGAGCTTTGGCCAGGCCAGCGGCAGAGGGGCTGAGGACAGAGTCCGAGCCCAACGGGTTCAGGCACAGCCAAAAGCAGCTGATATCAAGAGGGTGGTGGGCTAGGATGCCAATTACAGGGGGCCTTCTCTGGTTCAGCAAATCCCCTTGTTCAGGACTGGTCAGATTCTGAGAGCGCAGGACCAAGAAGGTCCAATATATATTACAGCAATGCTTAGAATCCACAGTCAAGGTTAAGGTCCCATTATGTCAGGGTCTGTACAAATACATAGTAAGACACCATCTCTGTCCCAAAGATTTTTTAATGAAAACAGGAGATGGTGGACAGAAGCCTCATATTACACATGGGGAAGTAAGGGAGATGTGTTTGGACATGCCCAAAGTCATGCAGAAAATCACCAGAACACCTAGGATTTGAACCTACTTCTCCAAGTTCCAAGTCAGTACATTGGCTAGCCATCCCTCCCCCCAGTTTTCCTCTCTGAACCGTCTCAGCTCCATCATTCTAAATATCTCTATGTTCTATGAAATAGTGAGGCCAGAATTGAATGGAGGTAGATTTGTGAAAAAACAAAATCAACATGCTAATAGAATCCCAGGAGCCTTTGCTAGAGCAGAAAACTGTAATAATGGGATCAAAATGGGAAGTAAGGAACTAAAAACAGCACTTCATGCTATTTATTTCACTACTGTGCAAAAGGTCAGCATGAAGCCTAGGCATTTTTATATCCTCCAAATGGTCTGGTTCTGTTCAATTTGGTAAAGAACACAAGGGTCAGTTTTTACGGAACATTTGTATTTGGTATAAGCACTAAGGAAGGATGCTCACTTATATGAGAGAGCCTACTGTTTGCTATAAAACACCTAATCTCTCTCTCTCCTCCAAGACACATAGGATATATATTTCTCCTCATCTTTTTAATGTCTGTAGTAACACTACATCCAATGTAGGTAAGAAATGTAATACCAAACCATAATAGTTTATACATTCTATATGGCAGTGTCATGAGATCCACTTTTATTGGACAAAAATATGCACCATTATGGGCAATGTCTATTCCATACATTCCTCAAGCTATAAAGCAGCACTTACTAGGAAAGAAATGAAATAAGAGTGGTACAATGGCAGGGAAATGCCTGTTAGTTATCTAAAAGAAATGTATGTTGAGAAAATTGGAGTTTCACCCATATCTAGTGAGTGGATTTCCTTAATAAAACAATGAATTATAGCAAAGAGAGAGCAAAGAGAAGTATGAAGATATGGAAATATCTTTCCTTTCTCATTTTAGATTATGAAGACTATGAAGCATGCTGCTAAAGGAGAAAGAATGCCTCATTCCATTCTCTGATCTTCCACCCATGTGAAATAGACAGAATACGGCATGTACTTATTGCTCCTATGTATAATGAACAGGCACTTATAATTGCGTTGGTTTGCCTGTAGTTGAGTTACAAAAGAATTATAAAATAGGAGCTTAAGATAAAACAAGCTTTAAACTGAACTATGGAGAATGCACGGGGGTGTATCCCCTCCTCAGCCAAACACACATAAGTTTGTAAACAAGGACTGAACTGAATGGAACATGTAGCATACTTTACAGAGAGTACGTATTAAATATAACAGCATTATGTAGTTCATTTCACTAGAGGGCACAACAGAGAACATTTGCAGTAGATTCAGAGAATTCTTGCTATCAAAATACATTTTGATTTAGAATCCGGGGCATTTCTTATTACGGCATACATGAATTGGGTGATTTATTTTCATGTTTTAAATTGAGAAAACATTTCCATGAACTAAGATGCCATAATTCTGGGTGGGGGAAGAATTGGAATGCATACGTTATAAAGAGGATTATGGTGTCTATAATGCAGAAATAGAAGGATTAGTAGAACATTATGTGTATGATTTTGTCTGAGAAAATAATCATTTTAAGCATATTTAAAAAACCCTAAGCAGTGAAGCTACAATGTCGGTTTGGGTTACTTTGCCAGCCTAGCACAGAATGTGTTAATATATAATTGAGCTTCTGAAGGCCTGATGCTTTCCCACCCCCCACTCCCCTTCTCAAAATTCTCATGTTCTTGTTTCTAGTATTACATTGCCCTGTTGGGAGGTGTTGCTTTCACATGATATTACAATATTCAGAACTAATTTCTCTGGGATAGTTAGGAACTGAAAGGGATGCTAACCAGGCATCTAATGCATCATAGGCACTCAGGGAGAGATTTTTTGCTGCAACTCTCAGGAGGAGTTGTAATGGGAGAGGGAAAAGGGTGGTTTTAAGCTGCTTCTACTTGTGCCAAATTTTGGGCAGTTGAGGTGCTACTTCAGAACCCTATAATAAATTACAGCAATTTGAGGAGCTACTTGAATTTAGGGAGCCTTTACCACAAAGTTGCCTAAAGGCTTCTTTGATGCCTAGAATTGCCAGAGTAGAGAGCATTTTGGTTACTACCACCTCTGCTGCTCTGGGGATTATGAGGTGAGGCAATGTAGAGACATGCACACTAGTCCGATTTTGCCTCTGCACTGGGGAAATTTCCATCGGCCACTGGTTTGGCATAGAAGGGCCATAATCTGACCCAGTGTACAATCTAAGGCCCTGTTTAGACAGAGGATTTGCCTCAGTCCCTGACAGGGGTGTAGCTGAAGCAGTGCAATTCATAGCATAAGCAGGTAAAACTACTATTTGCATTGGCAGAGCTTATCCTTGTTTCAGAATGGATTAAGGACTTGTCTACACTGGCAAGTTTTGTGGAGGAAAAGTGCCTTTTGTTGACAAAAGTGCATGAGCAGGCACACTGCAACGTGACTTTTGTTGCAAAAAACATCCATTTTCATCCACAAAAAACTTCCAGCTCCACGAGGGACTTTTGTTTTCCCCCTTCCTGGGTTGTCAACAAACATGCAATGTGGACATCTCGAGAGGCATTTTGTCGCTGATTCTGGGCTCCAAGAACTGGCCCACAATTCTCAGTCAGCCCCTCTGCTCAGAAGTTTGAACTCTACTGCCCTGCAGCCAGGTGACCAGTTACTCACTCTGCCCCCTTGCAAGCCCTGCAAATTTTAAATCCATTTTCCTGCTGCCAGAGTGCCTGGAATCCATCCCCTCTCTCATGTGCTGGCTTAGCATGCAGTGGTCTCATGGCATCTTCCCAGGGACCCACGCCACCAGACACTCCCCCGCTTGGACTGCTGCAGAGCTGTTGGATCTGACCAGTGTATGGGGAGAGGAGTCTATCCAGTCCCATGAAATGGGACACATACACACATTTCTCGAGGCTTGTGTGAAAAGAAGTATGAGAGGGACATACATCAGTGCAAAGTGAAGATTAAAGAACTGAGACACACCTATCATAAGACTTGTGAGGTGAACCCATGCTCTGGTGCTTCACCAAAAACCATTTCTATAAGGAGCTGGACGCAGTCCTTGAAGGAGACCCCACCTCCACCACCAAGAGATTTGTGGATACCTTGGAGGGCACAGAGGCAGTGCATGGAGAAAGTACAATGAAATTATAAATGAGGAGGCTGATGTAGATGAGAACCAGGGGCTGCTCCTGGGGGTCACCGAATGTGTTCGCATCCAGGAACTGTTCTCCACTGCTGACAGACATAGCCAGTCTGAGCAACCACTTTCTAAGGGACCAGAAAGCTGGTGATGAGATGATGGGTAAGTGGGGTAGTGCACGGCTGAGGGAATGGAAAAGTGGGAGGCTGGCTGTGTCTTTGAGGGCTGCACATATCCTATGTGGTGGAGCAGAATGTTGTTGTCTGTGATCTCAGTGGAATCCTGCAACGAGGCTATCCAAAGTTTTGGAGGGGTATTTGTACATTTTCTGCTTACATTTCCATGGCAGTGCTGCTTTGTCCCCTCCTCTGTTTTAGGAGCTTTGCCTGTACCATTCATCAATCACTTATGCAGGAACCAAAGCAGAATATAGGTGGGAAAGGGGTTTGTAGAAATGAAGAGGAGAAAGCGATTCAGTTGTATGTATGGAACATTAGTGTTAGAAAAGAGACAACTCCCTCATCCTGGACTAATAGGAAAATACAACCAAACCCTCACTGATGTGGCCTCCGACTGAGAAGGAGAAAGACACTCCTCACATTCCCCTCCCACACCAGAACCTAGGGGGGCCCAGGCTAGTAGATTTTGTGCACGCCAGCCCCATGGGGGAGCAGTGGGGGATTGGAGCACCAGTGCAGTTTCCCCAGTGCTGGCCGGGGGGGGGGGGGGAAGAGAGCCCTGAGCCTCGGGAGCTGGATCCAGGCAAGCTGGAGGCCGCATCCGGCCCCTTGGCCTTAGGTTCCCCACCCCTGTTCTAAAAGAAGCAGTATTGATCATTGCCAGAGGCAGTGTCTCTTGCTCTTTCAGAGAGGGTTCTACTAAGTGACTTTATTATGTCACTCATGTTTTATGTCCAGTAACTGTTACAAGGAGTGTTGGGATGGGAGTTAAAAATTAACCGTTGACTGTTGTGAGGTTTTTATCTTGTCAGTATACTGCTATAAAGATTCAGCATTAGGAACAAGACTTACACAGTCCCATTGCTCTATTATGCCAATAAATAAAATGACTCATTTGTCTATGTATGTTGTTTATTATTATTAAAGTAGGCTACATTTCAAGAATATTTGTAATCTGTCTGCTTCACTCTCTGGGCTAGAATCAGACACAGTGTGATTTAGTGCTGGTAGAATGACTCCTGAAGTCTTAAAAGGTGTTTGTCTTCTGATTTATTTAACATTGTTTTGCTTTTGAAAAAAGGAAAGTTATGTATTTGAAAGATGCAAAAATAAATATTAATGAATCCATTTACCATGCAAGCAAAACCCTCAGCTAAAAGAAGCTGCAAAAAGAAGTTGGCATTTGAGTTGCCTGGCTATTTATTTAAATATCACTATAAAATGAGAGGTTTTCATGAGTCAGGAGACCCTGCAGGATAAAGGTAGGCCACCATAGCACTGCTAATTGTTCTTTTCTCAGCTTGAAGTTTTGCTGCATGCTGTCAACCAGGTGCTTCATTTCCTACACAACTGGACCTGATTACCAGTTTGTGCTTTAGGCCACTGACTTCTCCATCTGTTTAAACTCTTATTGGGTGGGACGAGCAGGGATGGAATGCACAATGCTACAGTCAATTCTCAACTGGCAGAATGGCCCCATGGGATTGCTTCAACTGGTATCACCGATATTAGTCAGTAGGTGTCTATCATCTATGGGAATTAGGAGGTATGACTTTTGGCCACCAGGGGACACCCATATATTTCTGTTAAGACAACAAAATCATCCTGGAAGTGTCTACCAATATAGAGCTGTAAAGCTCAATACTATAGTTAGTCATAAAAATTCCAACAAAATGTTTTTCCATGGAAATTTGTCAGTTCATCTAAATAAAAATGTTTTGCAGAGATGGTTTCATTTTGATGAATTACCAAGAGAAGAACCCTGCCAGCCAGCCTTCACCAGAAATCTGCCTGGTTTCCTGCCAGCTTGCCTGCCTAGCACTTTGGCAGGTTGCCATGTTTAGTGTAAACTGAAAGTTGCAATATTATTTACATGCATCCAATCAATAATCAGAACCTGACAGTTGCTACTGCAAAGAATGTATAATCCCTTTAACTCCACTGACAACAATGGAGTTGTATTGGCAGAAAACTACTATATGAGAGAATCAGGCCCATTATATTCTTCACTTTTTAACAATATTTTAGTATTTTCATTCAATGCAGGGCATGAGTGATATTTACATGATGAAACTACCATCCTTTATAGTTATTGGTTCTGCAGTTCATCGCCTCATTATTCAAGTGTCTTCCATGTAAAATAAACTGGCAAGAACTACATCCTTAACAGGCTCACAGAGCCTGTGATCCTCTTCCTTTTTAGATTATAGAAAGCTGTGTTGTGGTGTGTCTTTCTCTCCATTTAATATATGCAAAGTGAGCCCTTTGATTCGTAGAAAAAAGATCCAAAGCCAATTCACAGGAGAACTACATGGCTAGTACTTTTGGTCCATTTTGGCTATCTTACCCTGATGTAGCACCAGTGACTGCAATGGAGCTACTCCTGATTCACAACAGTGCAAGTTCAGAAACTAAGCTTTTTTTTCCTCCAAGCAGTTATTTTGCTGGTTACATCTATGGGAGCATATAATTATTTCCTCTGCCTCCAGAGGCTTGCATACAACAATTATACAGAAGAATGCTAATTCACATGAATGACTGGGAGAGTCATTGTGAAGTATCCAAGTTTGCAAGTTAGTAAATGGACAAGAAACAACAACAAAAGAAGTCAGGATAATGAAATGTAGTGGGTTCTATTTGAAAACATGGGAGGGTAAGCCCCTCCCCCAACCTTGTGGGAGGGAAACTGGACCCATGTCCAACTAATCACGGGGGACAAATAATGACTAAAGGGTCAGAGGGTGTGAGTCACAGGTTTAAAATGAGGGAACCGGATGGGGACACCGAGCAGAGAACCCCGGGCAGCACCCACTGCTCCTCAAAACTATCAATGGAGCCAGTGGACGCCACCCAGAGGAACTCTGCCCAGATATGTGAGACCAGGGAGGAATAAAAATAGGCCCCACAGTCACAGAGAACCCCCTTGTCCAGCATCCTCCTCCTGGTATTGTAGATGGCAGCTTTTGCTAAGGCCAGGAGGAGGTTGACAAGGAGGTCTCGCAACTTTGTGGGGCCACAGAAAGGGTGTGCATAAATGAAAAGGTGTGGGAAAAGTGCAGCCAGAACCTCAATAAGAGGTTCTGGAGGAGCTGGAATAGGAGCTGCAACCTGGTGCATTCTAGATATGCATGTGCCAGGTTGTCCCTCACGCTGCAGAAGGGGCAGGTGTCCGGGATAGAGGTGAATCATGCCAGGTACACACCCGTGCTCACAGCTCCATGCAGGAGCTGCCAACCGTTGTCCCCGATGGGCCACGGAATTAAGGTGGAATATACGCAGGCCCATCAGGGTTCCTCACCCTCTATTGGTCTTAAGCCACTTGGTATCTGGGCGGGACATGAGAGTGAGGAAATGCAGACTGTGGAGCACGAGTACGTTCAGGTGTTCTCTTGGCATGGTTCGGAAACAAACCGGCTGCAAATCCTGCAGCCAGCTGGGGGTCCAGGAATGGGAAGGCTGGGGAAGCCCGTGGAACAGGCACCCAATAACAATGGATGGAGGTTTTGCAGGAAGGGAGGGGCGGGGTGTACCCTCTTGCAGGGCTCTCTTCAGGAAATCAAGAGTGGGCTGCGGCAAAGCTGCATTCACCTCCTGGAGTAGGCGCAGGAGGGTTCTGGGGTGGAGAGCCCTGTGCACTGAGTGAGCACTCGGGGATCCACCTAGTCCCCTGTCGTAGTCCAGGAGATCTCCGACCTTGGTGGTTTCTGCCAGGATCAGCCTCCGGTGCACTGAGGATGACTTCGCCACCTGCACACAGAAGGCTGGATTGTGGAGCAAGGGCTCTGCGAGGAGGTCTCCCCCCTTGGTGGCCACAATGGACCTGGTCGCTGAGAACAGCTTCCAGGTCTGAAGGAGTTCCGGGTAGAATTCTGGCAGCTCTGAGAGGTCTCGCAGAAGATCCCTCGAGTGGATAAAAAAGAGCTGCTAGTCCTATCAGAGCCCTCGGAGGGAGCAGAGGAAGGCGCATGCCAAAGTGCTCCACGACGGACTACCTGCACTATAGAGGAGTCTCTGCAGGGCCTGGAGGCGGAAGGTCTGGACCTGGCTGCGCACACAGACCAGGCCCAGGTCCCTCTCCTCCAGGGGAAGAGACAGAACCCCTGCAGAGACCCAGTGCAGTCCTGGCCAAAAGAACTCCAGGGCTGTCCTCTGGAGCTTGGCCAGGACCTCTGGGGCTGGGTTCAGGGTATTGAGCCAGTGCCAGAGCATGGACAGGACCAGCTGATTTAGCACCAGTGCCCTCCTGTGAAGGAGAGACACTGGAGCAGTCCTGTCCATCTCCGCAGCCGCTCACCCACCCTGTCCTCCAAACCTTGCCAGTTCTCTGGTGGAGAAGGATGCGTGGTGGATAAATAAATGCCCAGATAGAGCAGCAGACCTGCGCTCCACCTGATGGCGTGAAGCGTGGGTGGGAGGGAGCCTGCCCTCCACCCATCCCGGACCACCAGGCCAGAGCTCTTGACCCAGTTGACTCAGGCAGAGGAGGCCGCCGAGTAGATCGCATGGCAGGCCTCCACCCGTGCCAGATCGCCCAGGTCCTGGACCACGAGGAGCACGTCATCGGCGTATGCCGACAGAACCAGCTGCAGCCCTGGCTCTCGGAGCACCAACCCCATCAACCTCCTACGGAGGAGACAGAGGAAGGGCTTGATTGCCAGAGCATACAGCTAGCCTGACAGAGGACACCCCTGACGTACTTCCTGCCCGAAGCTGACTGGCTCGGTCAGGGTCCAGTTGAGCCTGACCAAACACTCCACGAGGCCCTATAGCACCCGGAGAAAACCCATAAAATGGGGCCCAAAGCCAAAGGCCTGCAGAGTGCCCAGGAGATACCCATGGTCCACCCTGTCGAACGCCTTCTCCTGGTCCAGGGACAGGAGGGCGAACGACAGACCATCCCTACACCTAAGCTCCAAGAGATCCCAGACCAGGTACAGATTATCAAAGATGCTATGGCCCAGGACAGTGTAGGTCTGGTCGGGGTGGATCATGTCTGCCAGCACGGACTACAGTCGCAGTGAGATGGCCTTTGCTACGACTTTATAGTCCGTGCTGAGGAGCGACAGGGCGCCAATTCCGAAGGTTGCGAAGGTCCCCCTTCTTTGGCAATAAGGCGAGCATGTCTCGCCTGCACGACAGAGGGAGGACCCCACTCTCCAAGGACTCGGCCCAGACAGTGATGAGATCTGGGCCAAGGATGTCCTAGAACACGTGGTAGAACTCCACGGTCAGCCCGTCCATGCCCGGGGTTTTATTGGTAGGGAGGGCTTCCGAGAACTTGGCCAGAGTGAGAGGCAGCTCTAGCTGGTCCCGGTCTCCCATGCTGACCGTTGAGAGCTTGGTCCAGAGCACCTTGCAGGCGTCAGCTTCGGTTGGATCCGGGGAGAACAAACTGGCGTAGAAGGCCCTAGCCCTTCCATGCATCTCCTTCGGATCCATGAGGGGGGTGCCATCCTCTGCCAAAAGGCAGGTGACGTGCTTTTTAGCCCCCCTCTTTTTCTCCAGGGTGTAGAAGAAGCGGGAGCCGTGATCCATCTCCTGAAGGAGATGGATGCGGGATCGAACAAAGGCGCCCTGGGCCCAGTGGTCCTCGAGGGCCCAGAGTTCCTCCTGCTTCTCCCGGTACGCCTCGCGGAGGGGTAGATCCTTGAGGCCAGATACCAGGTGCCTCTCAAGCTTCAAAACCTCCCATTCCAACTGCTCTATCGCCGCATCCCTCCACTGGCTGGCACCCCAGGAGTAGTCACGGCAGAAGAGCCAGGCACACACCTTCCCCACGTCCCACCATCGCCGCGCCAAGAGAAAGGCGGGCCACTGCCCCCGCCAGGCCAGCCAGAACTCCCGGAAGGATGCCACAAAGCCCACGTCCTCCAGCAAGATATTGTTAAAGTGCCAATAGGCCGGCCCCAGACTCTCCGAACTAAGAGAGGCTTTCACGGCCACCAAATGGTGGGCCATGAATGGGGCTGGCTGGACACTGGAGGAGTGGGCTCGTGCTGGATGGAACCGGAATAAATAGATGCGGTCCAACCGGGAGTGGGTCGACCGATCGTCTCCCACCTGGACATATGTGAAGGTGGTGGTGTCATCCGGGTGGTGTTCTCGCCAGACGTCTACCAGGGAGTGATGGTCCACGATCTCCCTGAGGATGCCTGCTGTGGCCTGGCAGTTCTCAACTCCTGCATGGTCCTGGTCCTCGAGGGTGGTATTGAAATCCCCGCCCAGGATCAAGCATTCACAAGGCTCCAGGGTGCCGAGGAAGGTGGCCACCACTGATAAAAGGTGACCCGGTCCAGGCCCGCGTTTGTGGTATAGACGTTGACCAAGTTCAACATCAGTCCCTCCACGCGGGTTCGGACATGAAGCAGGTGGCCCGGGACAACCTTGGCAATCCACAGCACCTCGAGCCGTAGGGCAGGGGAGAACAGGATGACCACCCCAGCCATGCGAGCGCTGAGGTGGCTAATATTCACCCCATATCCCCACTCCAGCCGCCAGCCAGCCTCAACGGCTGGAGTCATGTGGGTCTCCTGCAGGAAAACCACCCATTACTCCCCTCCTGAAGGAAGGAGAGTACCCGGCTCCTGCGGAGACCCGCCCTACAGCCCCGGACATTTAACGTCGCAAAGATGGTGTACTTCATGATGAGGGCTGGGGTGGATCCTTGCGGGCAGGGTGATCATCGGTCACCTGCAGGCCCTGCAACAGGCCTCTCCCTGACCCGAAGGCGAGGAGAGCATCACGGAATTTGTGGGCCCACTGGTAGGCCGCGATGTCCTGCCTCTTGGTCCCTCTTCCCCTCCTGCAAAAGGGCCCTCATGGCCCCCAAGAGGGAATGGAAATCCCCCCAGTGCTGAAGGGCCAGCTCCACCTTCCCCTTAGACCCGCGTGTATCCGCGAAGAATTGGTGGAGCTTGGCCCCCAGCGCTGAGGGGGTGCCGGACTTTTCCTCCGTCTGGGCCCCGTGATAAGCCTCATGGGCCACAGAGATGGGCAAACAGGGATCCGATCCCCGGCACAGTGCTAAGAATGATGGCGCCATGCTGCCCGTCCCCAACCCCGGCGAGGGAGGGAGCGGCAGAGGGGAACATGGCAGTCCTTAATGGATTGGGGACCGGGGATACGAATACCACCCGCTGAGGACCGCCCACAGCTAGCGGGAATGAGACGGCCCCCGCGGGGGTGGCAATGACAAAGGGATGTGGGGACGCTGGAGGGGAAGGGGGAACAGGCATCACCATAGGGGCAGGAAGGGGGAGGATGCGGGGAGGGTGACTGGGGAGTGGATATCATGATAGGGGCAGGAGACGGGGTGGGCTCAGGGATGGGCGGTGGGTTGGGAATGGAGGAGGGGATAACGATACTAATGGGAGAGGGGTCAGGAATGGGGGAGGACTCGGGGCTGGAAATAGATTCACAGAGGGCAGGGTCGGGACCAAGGGCATGAACGGGGATGAGGGGAGAATCGGGACAGGGAAGGGAACCAGCACTTTGGGCAGGGTCAGGGGGAAGATGCCCTGAGTCTGTGCCACCGGGCTGCGGCGCCTCCTGAATGGGGACCGGAGGGTCAGGAGTGGGAAGGGGGCCCGCGCTGATGCTGGGCTGAGGTGGAGAAGCAGAAACTACAACCACAGCGTCGGCTAGAAGGGTGTCCTTTGCTGGGCCCCTGACAGGAAGGGAAGATGGCCGCACCGCCTCATTTATGGAAGAGGGGACATCCCTGAGCTCGGGACCCGGCTGCTCGCACCAGCCATCGCCCCCAAGGGCTCGGGCCAATGGGCAACACTAGGGGTGCCCCGAGCATGAGGACAGGGTCAGCCATCTGGGGCATAGGGGTAGGAAGAGGAGGGGGCAGCACAGCAGAGTTGCCGCCCAGACCGAGGTCCGCTGGCGGAGAGTCGTCCTCCCTCTGGGTGAGTGGGGTCAGACCCAGGGTCTTGATCTCCTCAAAAATGGAGCTAAGCTCCATCCCATCGGCCCCAGAGCCTTCCCCGCTGGCTGCCGAAGCAACAATTACCTCGGCAGTGGCAACGGGGGGCTCAGCTGGTACCAGGGGAGCTCCACCTGAGGCCTCCTCATGGATGGGCTCCTGCAGGGGGGACGGCATCATCCCCCCTTGCTGCCATGGCTTCCTCGGCCGGTGCCTCCTACTCACTCACCTCCTACTGCTCACCGGGGACATTCTTGGCAGCTCTGGTCCCCCTCGGGATTTTTTGGAGGGGGGCCTTCCCACCCTCCTCGTCGGAAGAGGGAGAGAGAGCCCGCAGACAGCGGGCTCTGCGCTTCCCCCGAATGAGTGTCCAGCCCTCTGAGGTGGAGATGGAGGGCTAGTCAGCAGGGGCAAGGCCAGGGGGCGCAGATGGTTTTTGAGGGGGATGAGGAGGCAAGGGAGGGAGGAAGCCCTCTCCCTCGCCCAGAAGCAACCGCACCACCCTCTCCTCCTCGGGCCCCTCAGAGACAGATGGAATGGAGGCAGGGCCTGCCTGCTCACCCAGGCTCTCGAACAGCCATCAGTTGGAGGAGGGGCAGCCAAGGAGGCCGGACTACCAGGGGGGCCGGCGGTGTTAGGGACCGGCGCCCTCCTGGGCCCTGGGGGGCCTGGATGCTTCATCCAACTGGGCCAAGGGACAGAGGTTAGGACCACCTGTACACCCAGATCCTCCAGTGGTTCGAGGGGCACATGCACCCCTCCACCCGCCAGGACCCTCTCCACCGCCTCCTGGGCGGCAGCCTCCAAGGCAAGGAAGAACACCACCTTGCTGTACATTTTGGAGGCCACCGCCATGGCCAGGGACCCCACCACCCTTGCCAATGCCCACACGTACATTTCGACATGGGGCGAGGCGGCGAGCAAGAGGCACGGACACTGTGCCTCCTAGTCAGGGTGGGGAAGGGGCCCCGGCCACCTGGGATGGAACTGGAGGTGGCGGTCAGGTCAAATGACATGGCGGAATGTGGGGGGGCAGCCGCGGCCACCTGGGCGTATGCTCTGGGGGCCGCGGGTGGATTGCCCTCAGAACTGGTGGGGGGAACAGCAGGGGAAGGAAGGGGCGCGACAGATGGCAGGGCCGAAGTGGTCAGGGCGACTTCGGCTGCGTGAGGTTTGGCCTTTTTGGCTGGGCCCTTGCCTTTCTTCCTCCCCTGGTCCTTTTTGCCAGCTGAGGTGGAGGACCCACCCATATTGCGGGGGGACATTGGCTGTGGCAGGTGTGGAGCCCAGGTCAGGGGTCGGGAGGTCAGCCGCAGCAGTCTGCGGGGTCGGTGGCAATGGGGGACCTTTGGGATCCTCTGGGATAGGAGAGGGGGCTGGGACCTCCTCCGTCATGGTGGGGGGTGGGTGTCGGAGGAGGTGGAGATTGTGGGGAAGGGGTAAGGAATCTGCTTCTCCTCCCCGCCAATCAGCCGGCAGGGAAGGGGTGGGGACAAGTAAGGAAACCTGGGAGGGCGAAGCAACCACTCCTCCCTGCTAAGACAGAGACAGGGGAGGAGGGTGCTCCAATTAGGGGGGTGGGTCGGAGGGAGGTGCCAGCCACTCTTCCCCGCTAGATTGGAGGCTGGGGAGGAGGGCACTAAACAAACCCCCTCCACAGTCCAACTGGTGGTCTTCTTCTTTTCTCCCTCGGCTGGGTGCAGATGGTGCAGAAGCAGCAGCAGCAGCGGGCGGGTGGCAGCCAGCCGGGGAAGGCCTCTGGGTGGTGGGTGCTGGTGGGGTTCTCTTCACCTCTCCCTCCAGGTGGGTGGGTGGGGAGGCAGGATGGCAGGCTCCCCCACCCCAGACAGCAGCAAGCTGTGGATGATGGTGAAGGCAGCAGTAGGGGGAGGCAGAGGCTCAGCAGCAGCAGGCAGGCTTAAGAGGGTTTCCAGCAGCAGGCAGGGCAGGGGAGAGAGGGAGGAAAGGGTGCTTCAGAGCAAAGGAGCAGCAGCCACACCCCCGGGGGCACCCACTGACCCCGAGGGAGAAACACCCCTCCCTGAGCCATGGTGGGCTCACCTGGGAGGAAGCCGGGGGCGGGGCCAGGGATATAAAAGGGCTGCCTGCAAGGCCATTTGCGGCTCTGCCAGAGAGGGAGTCAGACGCCTTTTCTCCCCAGCCAGCAAGGGAGCCAGAGGCCTTCGCGTCCCAGACAGCCAGGGAGCCTCCCCACTTTCACCTGCTGAGGAGCCAGAGCTGAAGGGGAAACCGGAGCGGGAGGGAAGCGGACAACTGGCCTGGCCCTCCGTGCCCACTGCTGGAGGACTACCAAGTGGGCCTGCTGTTGTGGCTGGAGGTTCCCAACCCGTGTGGCCTGGAGGACCTGCCATGGAGCCAGGTACAAGGTACGGAGGGGAGAATTGGAGCCAGCCCAAGGATAGCTGACCTTGGTCTGGCCGAGGGTCAGTGGGCTATCGTGTGGACCCCCACTGATCCCGAAATACCAGGTCAGTGACCCTGACATAACAGGTCAGCCCGTGTCCCCCCCGCCACCTCTTGATTGGGTGGTAGTCTCCCCTACTGCAGTTTGCAGCCACAGGCAAAGTGCCTGAATCCCTCCTGAACAAGGAGACAGACTGCTTACTGGCTGTGTACTGGTTAGCTTGACCTGGAATAAGCCCTTGCCCTGCCCCAGGGCTGGGCTCCCGAACTGTTTATTTGACCGCTTAAGTGCTGCAGCCTCCCCTGCATTTGGGGCTGGCTTCCAAACTGTTTAATTACAGCCCCTTCTCTGTGTTAGGGATGGGCTACTAACTGTTTATTGACTATCTACCTGGGCAGCCTACCTTGTGTTAGGGCGGGCTCATTAACTGGCTGGATCAGACTTGAACTGCGTGTCGTGGGTTGGAGTGGCCACCCACTGACCCCGAGGGGGACACCCCTCATTCCCCGTGCACCCCAATTGGCTATATGCAGGTCAAGATGCTATTTGTTCAATTATTTTGACACTTGTGATTTAGCTTTAATTATGAGAATACTCCTTAGTATACCAGTAGTTGAATTGTTGCATGTTTTATAAAAGAAAGGAAACTGTAATATAAGATATCACAAATATTTGCTATCCAATCTTTGAAGAGATATATTTTGAGAACATAAGGATGTGTAATTTTTTTTTCTTTCATGGTAAGATTTATTACGTTTGTGGACTGGCCAAGTGAGAATTAATGAGGTTTTATTCACTGTATATTGAGAAAGTAATATAACTAACAAATTAAATAGGAAGAGTATAGAGATCAAACAAAGTACATCCTTTTGGTCATAATTACATCTATATATACATTCAAAATTTAATGGAATTAAGAATGAGGTCCCAATCCTGTAAAAATTTACACACGTTTAACTTTATGCATGTGCATAGTTCCATCAACTGCAATGGGCCTATTGTTAGGATATGGAGGACCCCAGATAGGCCACATGTTTAGACGCTTCTAATTCCCCAGGTTGATGCACCTTTGCCCTTCTAGTTTCATGGTTTATTTCATCACTTTTAGCATGTGTTTTGTTTAATGTTATAATACCTGTTTTGGGCTCAGCAGCAGGAAAAGCTGTGGCTGGGCACGTCTGGATCTGCTATGTATGTGATGTGACCATCATAAAATGCATGCAGAACATAATTTACAATGGAGGTGTTAAAAACTTTCTTTGTGGAGAGGTGACAGACTCTGGACAGAGAGGAAAGTTCATCTGTCTGCAACTGGTAAGTCTCATGGGATCACCTATCAGGGAGTGAGATTGCTTACTTTACTTGCTATGCTGTAGCCTGAAATCCCTCATTGGGATTCTATTGTAATTTTCAATAAATAGTTAAAAGCCACCTGCTCTCAAACAAAACTTGGAACTGGTTCAAGTTTGTAACACTATGCATAAAATAAACAGCTTCAAACATCTTTACATGAGCTTTACTTCTTGAACTAAGAGACATTTTTCAACTACTGTATAAATTTAGAAAATAATGAAATTCAGTGTTAATGTAATTCAGCGTGTAACTACAGTTCCATGTTTAATTTTTGCAAAGGTCTCCAACCACAGTTCACTCACAAGTGATATGTGCCACACAATATTTAGGTCCAGGGACATAATTTTAAAATGGAATCTCGTCTTTAAACACATATGTTCCTGCTTTGGTGAATAGAAACTCCTTATTGTGATTAAAATTGTCGTTAGTGTATATTGTGCAATTAGTTAAGTTACAAATTTGAATGTATGAAAGGTGAAAATTAAATAAAATACAGGAATGTAAGCATTAAATATTTGACTTCCCTGAATCATTGCTACTATAACAGCAGACTAAAACAGAAGCCAATTATTTCAGGTATCTAAAAGGGAGTCACAAGGAGGAGGGAGAAAAATTGTTCTTCTTTGCCTTTGAGGATAGAACAAGAAGCAATGGGCTTAAACTGCAGCAAGGGAGGTTTAGGTTGGACATTAGGAAAAAGTTCCTAACTGTCAGGGTGGTTAAACACTGGAATAAATTGCTTAGGGAGGTTGTGGAATCTCCATCTCTGGAGATATTTAAGAGTAGGTTAGATAAATGTCTATCAGGGATAGTCTAGACAGTACTGGGTCCTGCCATGAGGGCAGGGGACTGGACTTGATGACCTTTCTAGGTCCCTTCCAGTCCTAGTATTCTATGATTCTATATTAGGAAAAAAAGCTAAGGCATTAATATCCTTGATCATTTATCCTTTAAGTTGCTCTTCCTTTCTATTTCTCCTACTTCAAGAAGGAGTAAATAGAGTAACAAGTCATCATGGGTAATACTGTTTTATCTGAACTATCTGAATGAGCTACAAATGCCAGCAATTAATTCTTCATTTACTGAACTGACACTTTAACATTTAAGCTCTTTATATCAGAGACATTATTTCAGAACCCCACTTTTACCTGCATTTTCAGAGCAACGTTTGTCAGAAAATCTAAACTCACCTAATCTCTACCTAAAATATAAACTCGTTCTAGAGTCTAAAGCCCCACAGTGATTCCCATGATGAAGCACAATGTGAATAGAAGTACAAGATTTTGAAAAGTAAGTGCAGAATGGGATGCATTAGACCAGAGGTGAGCAAAAGGGCCTCTGTGGGCTGGATCCGGCCCGCCAAGTGGGTGGATCTGGCCTGCGGAGGCCCTGCTGCTCCTCCCACCCTGCCAGGAGCACGTGGTGCTTTGAAGTGGCCCCCGGGCAAAAATTATTGCCCACCCCTGCATTAGACATATTGGACCAGCATATCAGCTGCTATGATCCCACATAGCTCCAAAGGTGCTGCATTGATTTACATGAGGGGTCTCACTCATCTTTGTCTATGTATCACATATTAACATGGTAATCATGTTTTAAAGGATCAAAATTATTACATTATTGAATTTTTAGTTAACTTCATGACATTTCATTTCCTTACAGATAGTGATTTACAAATTGTTTATAATAGATATGGTAAACAGGGACAAGATAGATACCTTCTGAGACAGAAGAGAGAGAGATCCTCTGAGCAACAGGATTAACAAGAAAAAAATTGATGTGAATATCAGGAAATGAATATCCTAAAAATTCTGTGACTAGTTTCCCAAGATTAAACCATTCCCCAAGGAAGAGGTGGTGTTCCCACTGTTTAATCTTAATAGCAATTTAGAGAAAAGTCTTCCATTGGGATCAGAATAGACAAGACAGCTTTTTCCATAACTAATTTCTGATTCTATACACATGAGTATCACATTAAAATGAGAATATACTTATAGTCAGATAAATATTTATAATTAAAGGCAGATGTTGCTGCCATGTGGGAGCAACCATGCTGCTTTCATTAACACCAGCGACTCAAATCTGGTACGAATAAATGAAAGATTTTCAATTTTTTGCTAATTAAATAAACGCTGTCTCAGGTTTTACTTGGCTCTTCTACAGCTGATTCTGTCCTAGGGTCTCAAAGCACTATACACAATTTAGTCAACCTTCACTATTCCTTTGTGAAGTTAGATGTATTGTTTAAGCATCACTATACTCACCTATCATGACTTCCTATCCACTCCCATACTCTTACATTACCCTCCGAATTGACTTGTTTACATCATTCAATCTCTCATCACTGCCTTTTCTTCTATGCTGCCCTTCGTTCTTTAACCTTATCATCTTGTTTTTGTGAATGTGCTCTCCAGCCCCCTTTAAAGCATTAAGGGGACAACTGAGGGTCTGCTTCAAGTAGCTAGGCCCTCGACTACACTTAAAATGTAGGGTGAACTAGCTATGTCACTCAAGGGTGTGAAAAATTCACATCTCCGTCCTGTGCAGGGTAGTGAAGCGGCCTACTCCTTTGTATAGACACAGCTAAACTGATTGGAAGAATTCTTCCATTGACCAGCCAGTGCTGCTTGGTGAGGTGGGTTATTTGTAATGATAGCAAAATTCCTTCCACTGATATAGGAAGCACTTGACACTATGGCACTACAGCAGCTATAATCCTCATAATACAGACAGGCCCTAGGCCTCAGACACCCCCTAGGCCTTTCAAGGCTAATCTTTGCAGGACTCCATCTTTTATTCATCATCTCAAGCTGGTGCCATTATCTGATGTCAGTGGGATGGTTTATGTGTTTAAAGCTAAAGCTGTAAGTAAGGGTTTGCAGGATGAATACCTTATTCCCTGTGCTCTGAATTAAAGCTACCAGGTAACATGTTGCATTGCACAGACCAGAGGGAGCATCTTTGAAAATCAAGTCATTTACCATGGTGCCCAAATACAGTTTTGGCCCTTCAATTTGAAAGTGTTGGAAAAACCAGTTTTCCAGGGCATCCATATAGTGTATATACAAATCATGTGGGTTAATTTACAGATTCTGAGCTAGCCTTAAAATGAATCTAAATTAAAGCTGTGTAAGCGTTACCCAAAGAGAGAGCCTTCAAAGGTTGTGGGAACACTATACATCACAGGGTTTAGTTGAGATGGCCAAATTTGTTTTGTCTAATTTTAAATTCACGCAAACATTCTGGGTCCATCCAAACACATATGTAAATAAAACCATAGTATTTAGGACTTGAATAGACATTTACATACTTGCCAAAGTTTTACCTTGTCTCCATTTCATATTTGGTTGGGCAGTTTTGTTAATTCTGTCATTGTTGACGCTTCATGCTTGATGAGCAGAGAAATAAAAGTCTCACGTTCCCTTTCTGTAAATTTCCAAAGCAATTTCATAAACATGCTAAAAATAGGCCATTGCAGCTATTAATCTGAAAATTTTAATGACCACCTGTCAAAGCAACTGTTTATGCTAACAAAAGGACTATGCCTCAGAATGCCATCAGTAGGCTCATGGATATTCAATTTTATTTCCATGGATTTGACAATGTTCTCATGTTATTCAAGCACAAGAGATGAAAAACATAAATTTTTCATATCAATAATTTTAATGGAAGAAATGCAGCTGATTAATCTTAAAACAGCAAAGTGCTTTGGCTGTAAATCAGTGATGATGTGCAGAATAAAGGTATGTGATTATAAGATTGTAGTTAAAGTAGTCAGAGGGTTAGTCAGGTCATGGCTGTCTGTGTCAAATCCAAGACAAATTCCTAAGCTAATAAATAAAGAGTAATGGGTTTACTGATATACACTACTATTTCCCCCCACTGGGGATAAGATGGCTTTGGGGAGTAGCCATAGGTTAATCAGCATTTCCCCTATTTGCTTACTGGTTGAAATCCAATTTATATTGGTTTCTTATAGCTATTCACTCACCATTGTTAACTGTGTTAGTGCAGGGGTGGCCAACCCGCGGCTCACAAGCTGCATGCAGCTCTTTGATTACAAAAATGCAGCTCCTGCAAGTACGCAGCGCCTGAGGGAAATGCGCTTGGCGGCGGCAGCGGCCCCGGCCCCAGCTCCGGGACTCGGGCATAAGGTTGGGGGGGAAGGTGCCTGGCTCTGGGGAAGGCAAAGGGATGGGAGCGGGACTGGGTTGAGGGGGGTGCACATGGCGCTCCAGCCAGCACATGCTCAAGGCCAGCCACTCAGCATACATGCCCCAGCGCCTGGAGGGGAGATGTGTGTGGTGGTGGCAGCGGCTCTGACTCCGGGACCCGGGGATAAGGTTGGGAGGGGATGCGCATGACGTCCCAGCCAGCACATGCTCAAGGCTTGCCGCTCATGGCGGTAGCAGCGGCTGCTCTGGGATCTGGGCAGTGGCGGCCCGTCCATATAGGCGAACTAGGGGGAAGGGGAGGAGGATTGGATTAGAGCGGGGGGGAGGGGGTGCCTGGGGAAGTGGAGAGGATGGGGATTGGGTTAGAGTGGGAGGGATGCCTGGCTCTGGGGGAGGGGAGGAGATGGGGATTAGGTTAGAGCAGGGTGCAGGGAAGGAGTAGGAATCCTGGGACTGCATGCCAGCTCCAACTTCTCAGGAAGCACGCTGTCGTGGGAAGCAGAGGAGGAGCACATGCTTCCTGAGAAGTTGGAGCTGGCATGGAGTCCCGGGACTCCTACACACACACACCCTGTGCAGGCAGACAGGCAGCAGGGGGGAAGGAAGTCCTGGCTGAGTGACAGACCCGGTGTTTCAGGAAGCGCGCCAGCTGTTGAGGGGAGGGAAAGGTAGGGGAGGGGAAGAGCAGCCTGTGCATTTCATGAGACCTGGGATCCGTAGGTACCAGCCAAGCTGTCCCTTTCCCCTCCCCCTGGCCAGACTCCCCCTCATCAGCACCCTGTCCCCTGCCCCCACCAGCACCTTGCCCCAGAACTCTGTCCCCTGCCCCCACCAGCGCAGTTGGGGCCACATTAGTGAGGCTTGGGTTTTTTTGGAGGGGTTGTTTTTTTGCATCTCACTTGTGTTGCCCCGACTGACTTTTCTGTGGGTCAGTGACCCCTGACTCAAAACAGGTTCCTCGCCCCTCTCATAAATAAAGAGAATGCTGAAACTTTTTTGTGTTTGACATAATATTTTATTTAAAAATGAAGCCTGGCCAACAAACCTCGAATTGGGGTCAAGCCCCCATCTGGCTACAGCATCATAACACTCCTGCACCCCACCCCAGCCTCCAAACCTGAGCCTATCATACACTGAAACCCCCTGTCCTGAGCCTTTCACATCCCTAAACTCCTGCACCCCCACATCCTCAGTCTTCTGCCACAGCACTCCTGCACCATCCACACACGGCAAATCTGTGTCCTGAGTCTATCATACTCCCAACCTCCCTGCCCTGAGCCCCTCACACACAGAACCCAAACTCCTGCACCCTCACAGCCATAAGCCTGTGGCTTGCTCAGCACCCCAACCCTACACCTGACCCCAACACTCTCCAGCCTGGAGCCCCTTCCCTGAGCCAGCATCCTCTTCTCTACTTCCTCCTGCACCCAAATTCCCTCCCCGAGCTTGCACCTCTCACCCCTTCCAAAACCCAAATCCTTCATTCCCACCCCAGAGCCCTCACCTCCTGTTTCAACCCAGTGAGAGTGGCTCTTGTCCAAAATGTCCTGTCATGTTATTTTTATCACTATATTTTGTGTACTATATATATCTACCCAGTGCTTTTTTTGTGACGGTATGCCCTGAGATGGCGTATTGGCACCTATTTTCCCTGCATAACTTAAATGAATTGCATTACCCTCTGGTGTACCAGCACCAATTTTCCTGGGGTGGCTGGGTTTGGGACACGCGGGTCCTAAAGGACGTCCCCGGCGTAGCTCTTTTTTTGGGGGAGGGTTCAACAACTTTGCCCCCCGGAGTACTGGCACCTATATAGATAGATATATAAAAATAAATATATAATAAGTGGCTCTTTGCACTCTATCCACCACTATTTTGGCTCTTCGTCTCTAACGGGTTGGCCACCCCGTGTTAGTGTTTCCAATCTTGTTTTTTGCAGCCAGATGTCGAAGACTCCATCACAGCTAGCATACTCACTGGCCATCTCACAGAGCTATGAAGGATGGACTTATCATTGAGAAGTGGGTCAGAGTTGAGAACCACAGGCAGTCCTATGGAGAAATTTGCACTGTTGCTGTGTGGTACATTTTGTAGATTAAAGGCAGAGGTGTCATGAGGGCATTCTATTCAGAGCCCTTAACTGTCACTTAAAATATTAAACTAAATAATAAATTTATGACACCTAAATAATTGAAACAAAAAGTAAGTTCTCGGGTTGATAGTTTAACAAAGAAAGATTTGTTATTTCGCTCTATGAGCTAACACAGATATCGCAAACTTCTGGATATAAGATTTGTTTTTCTTCCAGATCAAATCCTCTCAGAGCTGCTCTGAAAAGTAAACTTAATGTACCTTGTTTGTTGTCAGATGATGAAGGGTGTCATCAAAGAGAATGTATTCCTTTCAGAGGGAAGGAATATAGGTAACTAGAGAGAATACTGCTGTTTGGTATGAAGAGTAGCTATGGAACTTCTATTATGTACACAGTCAATTACCGGTGACCTCAATGGCAATTTAATTCATAGTATAAATAAAGTTAATGTTCCAACAACATTTCAAATCATCACTAACACAACTGAAGAGGTTAATCCCAAATAAGCAATCTTTAAATAAAGCTATGGTTTAGACAAGTCTACTGAAAGCAAATCGTTTAACAAGGACTATCTAATGAAAATGTACACATAGTGGCATCAGAATGAAGCTGCACTTTATAAATTTAAGTTTTACATAAAGAGAGAAGTTTCTAATCAAGATTCATCTATTTATTTTATCTCAATTGTTAAATCTCAATCCTGTTTCTGCCCTGCTCTAATATCATTTTAATTACCCAAAAGAGAACTGTGCTATTTAACATTTAAAAGCAAACTTCTCTAAGCAGTAACATTTAGTTTGTGATTATTAAACTTGTATAAAAGCAGAACGAAAATCAATTACAGTCTATTACATTGTTCTGCTAGTCTTTAGGTGCCACAAGAATTCCACTTAAGCCATAAAGATCCTCAGAACCGCTCATTTTAATTAAAAGTCTTCATGTCTACTTTCCAGTGCATTAAATAGGGAGACTGAATTGAGAAACCATTAAGAAAAAGTGAATAGTAGCTCTCTCAAACATTGCCTGCTTAATCAACATTTCCAGAATCTCATTGGCTGTGTCCACCATTTCCCATGAGAAATAGGAATAACAAAGCATTAGCTCTGGTGGTTATATTATAATGATTCACCCTAATACACCTTGTTGTCACTGGAAATAGTTTCTGATTCCCCTTCCCGTCAAATTTTTACAGATGGTAGTTTTGAACAATTTTTTTCTTTTAAAATATTCAGTATCACACATTCATAAAAACCACTACTTTTTGAGATCTGTCAGTTAACCAGTTCTTAATGCATTTAACACATGGTTTATTGATGTTGCATAGAGATGATTTATTTAATCAGAATTTTGTGCAGTATTAAGTCAAATACCTTACAAAAGTCTATGACATCTACTCATTTACCTTTATTGACCAAACTTGTTATCTTATCAAAGAATGAGATCACGATTGTTTGCAGAGACCTATTTCCTATAAAACCATGTTGACTAGTATTGATTATTTTCCCCATCCTTTAATTCTTTACTGTTTGGATCCCGTATCAGCTTTTCCATCATTTTGCCTAGGATTGATGTCAGGCTAACTTTCCTGTAATTGCACTGGCTCATGTTAGGAGAACTAGAACCCTTGCAGTTATTAAAAATAGGAAACTCCAAGACAGCTGTTTTTGCAAACAAAATAGGCCTAATTTTAAATGTGTTTCTCTAACGTGCCTATGAAAGCCAATTATGCTTATGAAGCATAACAAGCAGCACCATTCCTTTCAAAAAGACAAACAAACAAGCAATGCTATTTTTAAAATTCACAGCACAGAATTCTATCACTGCTGAAAACAACCCGGTGGAGTAATCCAAGGTCAGATGCAGGAGACAGGCCACAGGTTTAGAAGGCTGGACCAAATAAAGGCAAGAGGACATTACTCACCTAAAGTTTCAGAAAAAAAAGAAGAAAAGCCTTCTTTTCTTGGCATATGGACAATATGCCTTAGGCATACATGTAACCAGGATTCATCCCCAGTGTTCCTCTGGTTAGATCATTAGCTTCCCTGACTTGGGTTGGGTAATGACAGAAGTGCGATATGAATTCTGAGCCATGACCCATGAGGCTTTCCCTAGCCTGTTGATTGGTTCAAATGACACACCAAAATTCTACAAGCCACATGCTGATATCCTAATTCACAATGAGTAATACTTTACTCTGTACGCTGCAAGCAGTCCCATTGATTTCCAATGGGATGCTCATGTAGTAAGATATTACTCAACATGATTCGAAGTATAAAAATCTGCTCCAAAGTAAGTGATTCACACAACTCTCTTTTTGTATAAGCACAGACACTTTTCTAAGCAACTAGACCCAGGTGATGCCAGGTGTTTTCTCCTTTTCCCCACCCCCCGATAATTTCATAACAAGCCGTGTAGCAAGGACAAGTAGCTGGTAATGATCTGCTCAAAAGGGGGATTATAAAATCCATTCCCAGCAGTTGTGATCTAATTTAATCTTGAAGTCAGTGGGTCTTCTGGGTGCTCAGTGTACCTCTAGAAATGTGAAATTTTGGCTCTTGGGGTCATAAATGCTTTCAGCATCAGCACAGCTCCCCTTTTGATGTCTTCAAGGATAGCTTCATGCCTGGATCGAGGGCAGTCAGTTGCCTTGTTTATGCAAGGACATAGAACAAATGATTCAGAAACTGAACATATGTTTCTGATTAGACTTTTGCTTGTTGGCAAAAGATAGATTCGTTCTCCATGTATAAATTGAGGCTGGTGACCAGCATCTGCTTTGAATTAAGCTGCCTTCATGCTATATTGCTTTTCATTGCTAAATAAATGCTGCTTCAAATTCTGATTGTAGGAAGCTAAAAATGACATTGAGTAAAAGGGGGATAGTATAAACTTATGATCTCTACAACTGATCTTTACATATCTCCTCCCTGCTCTGTATTGTGGAGCAGGGAGAAGATATGCCCAGTGGGCCAGAATCAGTGTAATTTTTACCTCCCTGTACTACCCTCACCCTCTGTACCCCTGTGGGCTTCCATCTTGATGGAGGAGTTGCTACTGCCATCTTTTCTGGGATTTCCCTCTGGGGAGGAGCAGCATTAGTTTTCAGACAGCAGTTACATAGTTGCTGTGCTGCTGGCTCAGAGCATCCCTTGTCTGGACATGTCCCTTTCCTAGCCAGCATGAATCAATTTTTAGGCTGTGCCCGCCTCCATATAAGTTCCCATCACCAAGCACAAGGGAAGCAGCAGATACTTTCTATCACCTTAAGTTCCCCCACACTGGAAGAATCCCTATTTTGGGAGTCCTGAACTTCCAAACTCTGGCTGAATCTGGCCCATTGCTTTGGGATTGAAAGCAATGGTATGGAATTTAGTCCATTCCCCCACTCCAGACTATGTGTGGAAATCAATTATATCACAGTTACCTATATTCCTTGCTTTTGCTTCTATGACAGTTTAACATATTGTTGGTGAAATTTCCCTCTCCCTCCAGTGCACTCTTGTCTTGTCAGGGACCTCACCCACAGAAAGGAGATAGGGCAAACCTTTCTACAGGTTGAACCTCTCTGGTCTGGGACTCTCTGGTCCTGCAACATCTGTGGTTCAGCAGGACCATGGATGTTGGTGGACCAGAGAACCTCTGGACCAGAGAATCCCCGCTCAGGGCAGTGGAGTCCTAGTGTCCTGGAGCAGCCTCAGGGCTCTGGAGTGCCAGTGGCCTGTGGTTGGCCATGGAGCTCCACTGGGCCCAGAACAACTGAGCTCTGGTAACCTTGGGAAAGTGGATTAATGGAGCCCTGGAGCAGTGTAGCCGTGTAGCCCAAGAGCAGCAAGACCCCCTGGAGCAGCGGAGCAGCAGAGCCCTGGAACAGTGGAGTCCCAGCCGCCCTGGAGCAGCTGAGTCTGGCAGCCTTGGGGCAGTGGAGCCCCAGCAGTGCCAGGGCTGGCCAAGGAGCTGGGAGCCCAGTGGCCCAGGGGCAGGGGAGCCTGGTGACTTGCTGACAGATCCTGGGAGATCCTGGAGTCTTTCAGCAGAGGGGCCGACCTCTCATGGTCTGGCAAACTCCCTCCTTTGGGACCGGTCATGTCCCAAGAGTGCCAGATCAGGGAGATCCAACCTGTGGTTTGTGTATCTCTAATTTTATATAGCCCTTAGGTATCACGATGATAGGTTCTGAGAAATGGGCACAAATCTGGATTTTTTGGTTCCACCAGTTTTATTAAGGAGAAACTTCCTTGCCAGTAGATGATGAGGAACAAAACAAATTATAGAAAATATTTTATGGGTGGAACTTAAAAAAGGAAGGACCTAAATATTTAAAATGTATCAGATCTAAAATGAGAACAGATCTAAAATGAGATCTGTTCAAGCTGGGATGTAGTTACATAAAATTTCTTGTGATGTAGAGTGATCTATCTATCTATCTATCTATTGAATAGCAACAACTGGTTAAAATCCAGGGCCTGCTCCTTGCTCACCTTAAAGTCAATGGGAAAACTCCTATAACCACATAAACTGCATTTAACCAAGTCCAAACCTTCTCAGTCAGTCCAGCTGATATTTAGTAGAATTGATATGAGATTGTTAATACTACAATGTTAGTGGAGCTTATTTTTGGTACTAATTTGATCTCATTTCATTAATTCTCAATTTAGAGAAATTTAAGTCAGAGTTTACAATATTTTAAAATAATTGTTCCTCTTTTAATTCAACCATGCTATTTTTACTGTTTATAAGTTATAAGTATACTGCCAAAATGAACATCAAAAGGTGAGCTTCTTTGATATCTGTGAAGCATCCAAAGAGGATGGGGAGAGGCTGTTCACAGTAGTGACGGATGGCAGAACAAGGAGCAATAGTCTCAAGTTACAGTGGGGGAGGTCTAGGTTGGACAGTAGGAAAAACTATTTCACTAGGAGGGTGGTGAAGCACTGGAATGGGTTACCTAGGGAGGTGGTAGAATCTCCATCCCTAGAGGTTTTTAAATCTCAGCTTGACAAAGCCCTGGCTGGGTTGATTTAGTTGGGGTTGGTCCTGCTTTGGGCAGGGGGCTGGACTTGATGACCTCCTTAGGTCTCTTCCAGACCTGGGATTCTATGATTCTATGGCTCATTCTCTTATCCATGTTTCGTGAATCTAGTCGTCCTTTGTTTTTATTAAAATGACAAAACCCCAAATTTTGAGTTGGGTGGAATGAAATGTTTTGTTCGACCTGACTCAATGTTCTCTGGCTTTTCAACTAGCTGATCTTTTTTTTTTTTAAGTTTTCAGTTTCTAGTTTTCAGTTCAATCCAAACCATTTTTTCAACATTTTTTCAGAACTGTCACCAAGCCAAAAACATCCATTATTCACCCAGCGATAGTCATTAATATAATTGGAATAAGAGACTTGCAGCTGACCTCCATATGCCAAGACAGAATAAGAAATAAAACAATAAGAGATTTTTACAGAACCAGGGCTGAATCTTGCAGCCTTTATTCAGGGACGACGTGCACCAGCATCAATGCGTTTTGCCTGACATCTGGAGGGCAGTGACTGTCCGTATTTGGGCATTAAGAGTATTATTCTAAGCCCCACTTCTGCCCCTTTATACCAGTGAAGGGGCTCTAGAGTCCCAATTCTGGCCAAAGAAGAACTTCCTTGGCACAGTGTCTCAGAAAACAACCATAAAGACCTTCCAACCTCAGGATTAGGAGGCATTGTGGAGAGTCTGGGCAGCACTGCTGAGTGTAGAGCAGTGGTCACCAACCAGTAGATCGGGATCTACTGGTAGATCTTGGAACCTCTGACAGGTGATCCTCACAGGTTTGGCCAGAAGGCTATCAAGTGCCGGCACTTCAGCTGCCCCTCTCAGCTTTTGGGAGTGGTGCAGGACCAGAGAAGGGGTGAGTCTGCCATAGCTCCCTGCACCACCACCCAGAAGCCACCTGTGGTAAGCGGTGCCCAGTTGGAGTCAGAACCCCACCCCCAGTCCTGAACCCCTCCTGCATCCCAAAGTGCCTCCCAGAGCCTGCACCAGGAACCCCCTCCTGCATATCAACTCCCCTGCCCCAGGCTCAGCTCAGAACCCCTCCCACACTCCAAATCCTTTAGCCCAAGATCAGTGTCTGCATCCCCTTCCCCTGTCTCCCAAGCCTCTGCCCCCAGCCTGATAAATGTGAGTGAGGATGGGGGAGGGAGGGAGGATGGAGTGAGCAGGGGCAGGACCACGGAGAAGGGGCAGGAAGGAGGCGGGGCAAGGGTGTTAGAGTGTGAGGTAGATCCTGGATTGCACTTAAATTCAAAAAGTGGTCTCATGCTTTAAAAGGTTGGAGACCACTGCTGCAGAGCAACCAGGGCCACTGCTTGTAATTTATGTAGGCTTCTAGACTATAAATTACATGGGGGCCAACCAGGCCAGCTCAGATGTGTTTTGATAGTCAGCGTCCTTTCCACTAAGTTGTGAGTTCTGGGCTGTACTGTTACATGCAATATTTAACTTCAGGCACCTACCTTTGCAATTTTGGGTCATGATGTGAAAAGTAGATTACATTCTGGGAATATCAACCTGGAATATGGTGATGATTAACAGGATTAACAGTAAATTGCTGTGAATGCTTTACCTTCAGGTTTTTTGCCCCTATAGAGGAATATCAGAATAAGCACAGAGTATGTTCTAAATTTCCAAGGATGACTAAATGAGTGCCCACAAAATATAACACATTGCTTCGTGCTGTAAATAGCATGAAAGAGTAGAGTCTCTAATCAGAATTTCTGTCTCCTTATTTCATAAAAGACACGGACTAACCTGAACCAATTGTTATCACTACACAATACAACAATGAAAAGGTATATATAAGATGGGCAGGAAAACAGCAAGATCCAGAAGAAGAACAGACTAGGAAAAAAAAAAAAAAAAGAGAATGAGGAAATTGAAGCGAGAGAGATGTAATAGTAGAGAAAATGAAGCAAATGGAATCAAGAAGCAGAAACTCCCTCTCCCCCCCAGAGGAAAGTACATAAAAGGAAGGGAAGAATGAGAGAGAGAGAGAAAACCAAACCAAACCACAGATTCCTAGAAAGCAAGGAGTATAGTACAATCTTTTTAGGCAAAAGATCAAAAGGGGATGAGATGGTTTTGAGTAGAAGACAGGGGGATATGAAATAGTCAGGACATTGACAATAGCCTAAGCCACAAAAATAAGCAATGTAATGAAAGCCATGAAAATGAAGGTCAGAAGCATCCTGAGGTTTCTTATGTTGTCTTTAAGCTATTCTTGTGCATTTTCATGAAGTAAGGTTTCCAATTTTTACTTCTATGTCTACTAATAACGTTTTTATTTTGCCATGTGTCTAGATACATTAAATTTTTGTAGTACACTCAAAACCTCTTTCCTGGAATGTCTCTCCTCCATCCACTGCAGATTCCTTACAAATTCATACATTTTAAGACCAGAAGGGACTATTATGATCTAGTGCATACCAGAGGCCAAAGAATCTGACCCAATCATTTCTGCATGACTTCTATTTTTAATGCAGCATATCTTTTAGAAAGACAATCAGGCTGGATTTAAATACTTTAAGTGATGGAGAATCCACCACATCCCTGGATATGTTGTTTCAGTGGTTAAATCCTCTGATTATTTATAACATACATTTTTGGTCTGAATTTGTCTAGCTTCAGCTTTCTAATCACTGGATCTTGTTATGCATTTTTCTGCTAGATTAAAGAGACGTCTATTGTCAGGAACCTCTTCACTGTGAAGGATCTTGTTGTAGACTGTAATCAAGTCACTTTTTAACATTCTCTTTGATAAGCTAAAGTGAGCTTTAAGTCTCTTGTTATAATTCATGTTTTGCAGACCTCAAATCAAGCTAGTAACTCTTTTCGGAATGCTTTCCAAAATGCCAATATCCCTGCTGAAGTGAGCACACAAGAAGTGGGAACACTATTGCAGTAGTGGTCTTACTAATGCTGCATCATGCATACAGAGGAAATATCACCTCCCTACTCCTAGTTGATATTCCCCTGCTTGTCTTTCCAGGATTTTTTGTTCGCCCTCTTAGCTGCAGCACAGCATTGGGAATTCATGTTAAGTTGTTTATCTATTATGCCCCCTAAATCCTTTTTAGTCACTGTTTTGTGGAATGCAGTCCATCATCTTCTAAGTGTGACCCCCATCCTTATGATATTGCATTTGATTATGTTAAAATGAATGGTGTTCCAACGAGCCCATTTTGTCAAGTGATCCAGCTCAGTCTGTATAACTGAACCATCTACATCATTATTTACCATTATTTAACAGGATGTGCCCACCTATTTTGTGCCATCTGAAAATTTTACATTTATAAATTTAGGGTATGTCTACACTACAGCGCTATTTCAATTAACTTATTTCGAATTAGTTAATTTGAAATAAGCTAATTCGAAATAACACATCTAGACACAAAAACTAATTCGAAATAGCGTTTTTCTAATTCGAAATAGCGCGTCCACATTGAGTGGACCCTGAATCGAAGGTAAGGCTGGCTGGAACCAGTGCCAGCAGGGCATCAGGGTCGGACTTAGTGTGTGGGGCTGCTGCCTCAGGCTATCCGAGGTCTGTGCTTAAAGGGACCCGACCCCCCATCCTGGACAGACAGTTCTCAGGTTTCTCTGCTTGCTGGTCCACCTCACTGAGGGACAGCAAAGCATTTGTGTCTCGGAGTGCTCTGCTTGCCCTCACTCTGGACACCATGGCACTCTGCAACATGGAACCAGACCTGCCCCATGGGACTCGGCTGCGTCTCGTGGACACGTTGCCAGCAGCCTGGCTGCACTGTCTGCAGGCTGCCATCCGGGAGGACCATCGAGGGGATGTCAGGATCCAGGGGGCCCTGCGGGAGAGCTTCCACCCTGAGGAGCGCTAACAGTCTCCCCGGTCTGCCCCACTGGGGGTTTGTGCCCCATTCCTCCCTCTCGTCCTTCCACTTACCCTTCCCTAGCTCCCCCTTCCTGATGTCAAATAAAATACACATATTTTCAAAAATATAAACTGTCTTTATTTAACACAACTGGGGAGAGGGAATGAAACTCTGGGGAGACGGGGGAAAGGAGGCGGAGAGAGGGCAGGAGAGAGGGTGGGAGAGAGGAGGAAAACTGGGAGGAGGGAGCTGGAAGGGGAAGCAAGGGAAGAAGGGGAGGAAGCTCAGCACTCAGGGATGGGGGTCTCGCTGGGCCAACCGCCTCCCAGCACGGCGGGAGGGGCCTCGGCGTCCCTGGGAGGATGGGGAGGAGGGTGCGGAGGTTGAGGTGGGGGTGTGGACATTGAGGGGAGGTGTGGAGGCTGAGGAGGAAGAGGTGGGAGGGCAGGAGTGGGAGGAGGAACAGTAGTTGGGGGGCAGCAGGCGCAGGCCCGGCACGGGGCAGCATGCTCTGCAGCAGGGCCTGCAGGTTTGCGTTCATGGCTCGGTCCTCAGCAAGCTGCTCCTGGTGGAGCTGCAGGTCTTCCAGCATCCAGGCCTGGATGGTGCGGTGCAGGGCTCGCAGGGTCCCCAGGTGCTGGTCCCGGTACTCCTGCCACGTGCTGGTGGTCCGGAGCATGCTGCGGGTGCGGGAGCATGTCCCGGGCGGGGTGGTGTGTCCTGCACGAGCAGCTGGTGCAGCTGTAGAGAAAGAAGAGAAGTGGTCAGTTCTCCCTGGGGACACAGTGGATGAAGCCCAGCCCCGCCCTGCGACGTGAGGGCGAGCGTGCCCTGCACCGTCAGAGCCGCTGTGCTTGCACAGAGGCCATGGTCAGGATGTCTGGCTCTCCCCAGGACTGGGAGCTGCCCCAAGACCGCACCCATGCCCCTGTGCCGTGTATAGTGTGGCCGGGGGGGAGATGTCCCCTGCCTCTGTGTAGAGGGGGCATGTGAAGGGAGAGCGTCCTGCTGGGTCCCGTCCTGGGGTCGGGAGCGTGTCAGGTCTCTTCACACACGCATGTGCCTATTGGGCCACGGCCCCTGGGTGTCATGCAGCTGGAGCCTCCTGCCCAAGGGTGGCATGGCACGTGCTCGCATGTGCACAGGTGGCTGCATGATCCGTGAGAGATATGGCCCACGTGCGCGATTCCTAGTCTTCCTCTCCGCCTCCCCCCTGGGTAGGGGACAGTGCTGGCATTTACCTGGTATGGCCTCCCTGGACGACCCTGCCGACTCCGGTGCTGGGACAGCTGGCGGTGGCCCCCTCTGGTGTGCCCGGGTCAGGGCCCTCCGGTCCCGGCTCGCTGCCTCTTGGGCTGGCGCGGACCGCCCCGCCCCCCAGGAGTCGGTCGAGGCCGGGGAAGTAGGGACAGGTGTCAGCCCCTGCTGCGGTGCCGCCCCTGGTGGCCCTGGCATACGCCTGCCGCAGCTCTTTCACCTTCAGGTGCACCTGCTTTTGGGTGCACCTGTGGCCTTTCCTGGCCATGGTGGCCGCTATGCGGCCGTAGACGGCTGCGTTCCTCCGCCTAGTGCGGAGATCATGGAAGTTGGGGGCCTCCCCCCAAACCTCAATGAGGTCCATGATCTCCGCACTAGTCCATAAGGGTGCGTGCCCTCTATGGCCCCTGGCTTGCCCCTGGGTGCTGGGGGACTGGGCGGAGGATGGCTGGCTGGCACTGGCTGCCTGGCTCATCCTGGGGCCACTGAGTCAGGGGCAAGACTGCTGGCAGGCCTGGCTCTGGCAGGTGCCGTCAGGCCAGAGTCTACCCCTTTAAGGGCCCCAGGGCTGGGAGAGAGGAGAGGAGTTTTCCTGGTTTGGCCCAGAGTGGCCACCAGGGGGAACTGGGAAGGGCTGGAGGCCTCCTAATTCGAAATAAGTGTCTACTTAGCTATTTCGAATTAGGTGCTACTCCTTGTAGAATGAGGTTTACCTAATTCGAAATAAGGGCTCCACTATTTCAAATTTATTTCGAAATAGCGGTTTGTATGTGTAGACAGCTATTAAAGTTAATTCGAAATAACGTCTGTTATTTCGAATTAATTCTGTAGTGTAGACATACCCTTACATACATTTTATATTATCTTCCAGATTGAAAAAGATATTGAATAATAATGGACTCATTATGGATCCCTGCAGAAATCCCATAAGCACCCCCATTGGCAGATGATTTCCCATTTATAAGTTTGTAGTGTTAGGGCTTTTTTTTTTAAACCTCAGAATGTAACACAAGACTAAGTCAAATGCCTTACAGGAGCCTGAGTATGTATTGTATTAATAGAGTTGCCTTTGTGAACCAAACTTGCAAGCTCATTGAAAATGATGAAGTTTGTCCGACAAGTTCTATTTTCAATAAATTCACATTGACTGGCATTATTTATGCTACCATCCTTTAATTTTTTATTGATTGCATCATGCTTCCTATGATTTTGCCTGAGATCAAATCAGGCTAAATAGCTTATCATTTCCAGGTCATCCCATAAAATATTGGCATAAAATTAGTTGTTTTCAAATCCTCTGAACTTCTCTAGTGTCACCAAAGTGAACATTACTGGCTCAGAGGTTCATCAGTGAATTATTTTAATACCCCTGAGTGCAAGTAACTCTACCTTAATTATTGATGGAATAAAAAAAATTCCTTACCACTATGTTATTGATGTACACATATACTGTGTTTTTGTCTGAATACAGACCAGAAATATTTATAGAATATTTTTGTCTTTTTGGAATTTTGAATAATAGTTGTGCTATCTTTGTGTTGTGTCAGAATTATACCATTGCTAGGATTTCATTTGTTCATTACACATTTAAGGAATTCTTTCTTACTGTTCTAAATCCTGCTCTCCACAAACCTTTTTCATTGATATCTTTAGCTGTCTTTATCAACCATCTGCACTTCTTAGGGGCCAAGTCAATCTAAGCTATGTAATTTGACTTATGTTAGTAGTGTTACTAAAATTGATGTCACTTAGGTCTACTTACCATAGGATCCATGCTGTGTGGGATCAACAGAAGAAACTCTCCTGTCAACTCCCCTTACTTTTCTCATTCTGGTAGAATCAACAGGAGAGTGATTGGCAGTTGATTTAACACAACAGACCTGCTAAATGGACTCCTAGTGGATGAGTGTCACAGCATCAATCTCATAGTGGAGACCTACCATTGTATAAATTTATACTCACTTCTATTGCTTTTTTCCTATTTCCTTCTCCTTTCCTCGTAACCAGGACAGTTTAACCAAAGAAGGCTGCTTTCATGAATCCAGAATTATATGCTGCAAATACAGAGATTTAGCAAGCTTCCTTCTTCCTACTTTTTTCCAGCTGGAGATATTTTAAATTGGTTTGTTCTTTTTATTCTATATTGATTATTAGAAAGAACAGTAGGGATAGCTCAGAGGAGTTACTTATAACACCCATTTTTAGGAGATATGGGTGTACCCAATCACACACAAACTAAATTTCATGCTCTCAAATGTCTTTGATGGAATACTTGCTCTAAGTAATAGGACTAATGAGATCTTTTTGCTGGGTTGCACAGAGATTCTGATGCTTTCAACAGCTATTTTAGATCCTGATTAAACCTACACAAGAAAACACTATTAGACCTGTGTAAACTCCCCTCCTCTTATTGTTTGGACACATTCGGCAAGATTTCTGGCCAGATCTAGTTTGTGTTATGAACTTTGACACATACATAAATGGCTGTGTTCCCTGGAACATAGAGTCCTGCACTTCTGACTGCAGGAATGCAAACTTTCATGATTTATTATGAACTTACTGAAATTGTGTGTGAATTTTTAAGAACGTGCTGGTCTAATAGCCTTTCTGAGGAGTCTCTCTTTTGTATTAGGGCAGAAGTTCATTGGGTTTACAGAGAAGGCATTAACATTTAAAAATAAAACACATACACACATTCCTTTTTTTTACACAAATGAATCCAAGGAATCCTTTGTGCAATTTGATACAGTTTAATTATATACAGTAGATGTATAAGTTTTCTTCAAGTTTTTTTGTAGAAGTTTATAGTATCAGAAGTAGTATTGTATATTTATTAGTGTAATTCAGTTATACAGTATTTGTAGTTTCAACATAGCATAATAAAAATTACTGCTATATAATACATTTTATTTTTGCCAGCAGCTTACAGTAGCACATTAGCTTTGTGTGGTGTTTATAGGAGATGATGCTGGAATGGAGACATGCAGGGGAAACAGGAAGAGGTGGATAACACTTGCCAGTGGTGCAATAGATCAGGCAAAGAGCTGGATAATGGAGCTTGGATCATGGCACAGGATGAGCTGGTCAAGCCACATATGCAGTATGTTGAGCCAGTCATAGGTCTATAAGCACTGGCACATAGGAAGCAATCACCCTCCAGTTAGGGTGACCACATAGCAAATGTGAAAAATTGGGACGGGGAGTAATAGGTACCCATGTAAGTCAAAGCCCTGAATATTGGGACTGTCCATTTAAAATCGGGTCATTCAGCCCCAGCAAGTTAGTACTCACTGGGGAGCAGGTGGAGTGCAGACACTCCTGAATTTTTTTTTTTTTTGGTAGGTGATTTTATGAGCCAGTTTGCTAAATAACCCTCAGTTTCTCACACTGGCAGACAGTGACATGTGCGCCGCACACTCTTATCACTGGCATGACATTGAAGAGACAGCAGAGAGAGAAAGCAGACCTGTTTCCCTCAAGCACTGTGTGACAGACCGGGCCGTGTCTGGGCACAGCTGAGGGCATCCGCTCAGGGCGGATTGCTCAACTTTGGGGCTCCTTACAGCCCCCAGACCGGAGACCTTCCCAGATAGGCCACAAACCAGTCCCAGAGCGCTTCAGTTGCCTGCCTGAAGCCTCATGAGCAAAACCCCTCCAACACCCCAGCCATATCCGTGCCCCAGATGGCCCCGGGCCTCTTACACAGGTGGGGGGGTCTTAGAACCCAATCCCACCTACCCCGAACAAGTTCTGTCCGGTTCCAAGAAACCAGCCACAGATCCCCGGTCAATTTACCCTCTGGATCTTACCCACAAATCACGCTGAGCCAATCCTTTAGAATCTACCATCTAAAAGTTTATTACTACAATAAAGAAAAGCATGAGAGTAAGGTTGCTAAAGAATCATACATTACATGCATCAAATCTCCCAGTTCTCGATGCAGGCTCTAGCAGAGATGTTATAGCTGCTGGCTTAGAAGTCCTTGTTGCACATCCTAGGTTAGGATGGGTCTACAGTTCTTCCCGGCTTGTGATTCCCTGCGAGGCCGCATCTGGGGTCAGAAGCAGATCTGAAGACCAAGATGGAGTCAGCCACATGGCCTATTTATCCCTCCTTCTTGGTCTCTTCTTGGCTGCAGCAGGTCACCTGGCCCATGGCCTATCCCTGTGTTCCCTGCTGATAGCCCTTCGGTATGAGTCACCACTCTTGAGGTGTGTCCTTAGCCCATTGAGTCTATTGTCCCACAGAGCCTCGCTAATTAGCATGTCCATAGGCTGGGCTCTGTCCAATGCTCAACCACATGCAGAGAAATATTCAGTATCCATACAAAGTACATGCTTATAACTTCCCACACAGACATTATACAATCACATGAATAGCGTACATAGGATTAGCAGACAGTAAGCTTCTATTCAACACCTCACATGGCCCCCTTTTATACCATTTTTGGGGCCAACACCCCCACCTATGGGTGTAGCAGTGATCTGGCTGCTTCCCTCAAATTCGGGTAACGTGACACACTGCGCCACAGAGCATTCCTGACTCTGACCTACACACTGCAGGGCATATATGCTCCACGTAGCTACTCACGAGCAGGCGCGCTAACAGTTGGGAAGCCCCTCTCATTCAGCAGCACAGTGCAGACCAGAATTTCCATCTCTTGTGGTGATGCTGCTGCTGCAATTGGCATGTAAGATAAACCCATCCTCTGTGCACCAATGGTCTCATTAGTTTCTCATAAACCAATTCCCTCTTCCTTACTGGGTGTGGGGTGACAATAAGTACTGGGACTTACTGGTATGCTGGGGTCCTGGGCAAGGTGGGGGAATTCTCTGGGCCCCCAGAAGGGATAGGGCCTTGAGTGGAAGGGGTGGAGCTAGGGAGACCAGACTCCCCCAGCCAGCCTTTCATGATGACCACTGGGCCAGGAGCCCTGGGGCTGCAGAAGTGGTTTCAAGGACCTGTGGCTCCTAGTTGCTGTTGTGGTGCCTGGAGCCTGGGCTCTGGCCATTGCTGCTGTGGTAGTGGTGGCCAGGTGCCCCAGGCCTTTTAAATCTCTGGACCCCAGGGCAGCTGCCCCTTTTGCTCCCTGGTCAGCATGGACCTACCAGTAGAGTCCAGCAGTGCTGCCAGACCCCATTGGCAGGGCTGCCGACAGGGGAGAAACAAAAGGGGCAGAGATGTTAAAGTGCTGCGCTGCCATGGCAAGGCTTTAGTATTGGCCACGTACAGGGTGGTACTGCTGTCCTCTTCTTACTGGTATGCTATACTGGCTCATTCCAACCCTCTTTCACATCTGCCTGGGAGAGACAAATTCCAACCTTATTGTATCTTCCAGCTACCATTAGAGCAAATGGGAGATGTGTGTATCTCCAAGGGCAGAATTTGGCTCATGATTTCTGTGTAAAAGAGCATCCAAAAACCAGGACCACTACAATCTCCAAAGGAGAAGAGCAAGCTCATCTTCCCCCACCTGAAGAATGGTTTGGTGGAGCTGTTTCAGTGCAATTCTGCTTCTTATACTACAACTGCCTCTCTTTAAGGAAGGAACTTACTGTGTGGCAGCAAATAACCACAGAGGTTATATCTGCTATAGTCTGCATCCACCCCTCATCCCTCAGCTTTGCCTGAAAAAAAAAAAGTTTTGTAAAATTTAATAAAAAAACCCTCTACTGTAGAATTCTATAGGGTGTTTTTTTAAACCCCTAAGGATATAATTCATAGAATTTAGTAGGGTTTTTAAAGTTATACCACTTTAAAATTTTACTTGTTAAATCCCTACAGGGGGATAATAGGTGTATAGGGCTTTACCATAAGGGACAGCTGATATTCATGCTATTTATAATTTACTAGCTTCTAATGACAGTATCTTACTAGCAAGTATCTAATACAAAGATTAAAATGCCTCTTCTGAGCAGAACTGAGTATAATCAAGAATCATATTCACAAAATGTCTTTGATCACTTTTCTTTTTAAAAAATTGCCTAAAACCAACAAAGAAATAACGGGTAGAATTAAGCAGCTGTCCTAGAATACTGATGTTGTTCCATTCTGAATTATTCTTTTGATTAAAAACTTCAAGATTATAGGTCTGCTTATTATACCACTATATGTTCTATGCACATTAAGTTATAGATAACATTGTAGGATGGTGGTGAGCAACCTGTAGCCATGGACCACATGCAGCCCACTTGGGATCCACCTCCAGCGCATGGACTCCCTGTCTGCCCCTCTCCCCCATGTGCCTCTTGCACACTGGGGCACTGGAGCCCCACACTTACCTGCTCCTCCTCCTCCTCCTCCCTCCCAGCACTTTCAGAGCACCATTAATCCACTGATTCACACCTGTCCCTGCTCCAACCCTCCCTCCCAGAGCTTGAAGAGCCATGAACAGCTGATCCACAGTGTTCAAGCTCTGGGAGGTAGGGAAAGCAGTGGGCATGGAGCATGAATCAGTGGATTCATGGTGCTCTGAAAGTTCTGGGGGGAAGGGAGGTAAGTGTGGGGCTCTAGTGCCCCAGTGCATGAGAGGCATATAGAGAAGGGGAATAGCCAGAGGGTGTGTGGGCTGCAGGTAGAACCCCAATGAACCACTAGGATGCACAATGCCCATCACTGCAACCCACTGAGACAAAGGAAGGCTGCTCATGAGGCCCACTCACTAGTCTTGGTTGCCCATTGCTGTTGTAGGCGTTTCTGGCCTTAATGTAGTACTTAAACATCATTTTTGACTCTTTTTGACTCCGTAGAAAATGAGAAATAATCAACTGTGTGGAAATAAAAATGCTGCCAGGGTTTTGTTGATAAGAAATATTTGCCTACGAATATTTACCACTGAACCCTGACCAGTCAAACATCATAAAAGGATGTAATGCTATGTATTTATGTTGCTAAAACTGGAAAAATTGGCATTATGGTTGAGAAATTATAGCTGGTTTGGGGGGAAACTACTGGAGTTAGGTGCTGCTGAACGTTGTGTGAGAGCTGGCTAATGATTGGTAGGCATTCTTTTTTGAAGGTGTTAACATAAACGTTATTGGGAATTATGTCTTACGGAACCATTCATATGTAAAAGTCTCAGAGGGGGAGACGTGTTTGTCAGCAACTTAAAAAAAAACCAAAAACCAAAAATGAGTGGACCTGTAGCACAAAATGGAGCTGATCACATGTAGGTCACCAGTTTGAATCTAGTCCCGATCAGCAGAGTTTAAAATTTGGTGGCTATTACTAGAGCCCTGTAAATTCTCAGGTATCTGAGAACATATGAATGGCCATATGGGGTCAGACCAAAGGTTCATCTAGCCCAGTATCTAGCCCAGTATACTGTCTTCTGACAGGGTACTTTTACACAGCAGGGCTAAAGTGGAATTAAACTATACAACTTCAGCTGTGTCAATTGTGTAGCTTAAGTCAAAATAGCTTAACTCAGCTTTAGGCGCTGTCTACACAGCAGGAAGTTGAAGGAAGAACACCATTCCTTTGACTCCCCTTACTCCTCACGAAATGAGGGTTACCATGAGTCAGAGTAAGAAGTCCTCCAGCTCGACATTATTTCGAAATAAAGGCTTGCAGTGTAGACGTGCATCATGGTATTTTGGAATAATGTCAGTTATTCCAAAATAACGCTGCTGTGTAGACATACACACAGAGGCCAGTGCCAGGTGTCCCAGAGGCAATGTTTTTGCAGACACAGGCTGCCCCTCTGAGGCTATGTCCACACAGCAGCATTATTTCGGAATAACAGACGTTATTTTGAAATTACAAAGAGCGTGTCTACACTGCAAGTCGTTATTTCGAAATAATGACGAGCTGGAGGACTTCTTACTCTGACTCCTGTAACCCTCATTTTACAAGGAGTAAGGGAAGTTGAAGGAAGAGTGTTCTTCCTTCGGCTTCCTGCTGTGTAGACAGCACCAAAAGCCGAGTTAAGCTATATCGACTTAAGCTACACAATTGACATAGCTCAAGTTGCTTAGCTTAATTTGAATTTTGTCCTGCAGTGCAGATATGCCCTGAGACTAATAAAAGAAGAGGAGCACTTCAGTCATCAGGGCTATTAAAACAACACCTTTTCCGCTGAGGCACATCAAGTTTTCCCTTTAACAGGGAAATGATGCTCTACAGAGGCTGAAGCCATTTCATTTTTCTATTTTGTTAATTCCAAGGTTCATATGGCACATATTTTAAAATAAAAGTGTCCAGAGTCTAAGATTTTGGAAAATCACTGAATTTTTCTGTAAAAGATTTTAAATTGTACTATTTGAATTTCCCCACTTTTATAACCCCAATTTTATAACCCATCAGAAAATGAACAAGAGTGAAAGGGATAAAGAAAAAATAGAGTAAGTATAAAAGAAATGCTAAATCAGAAATTTAATGAAATGAGATAATCATCTTAAATTCCATCTCCCACTATTATCCCTTAGTAACCACACTGTCTCTTTGTCTGTTTAATTTGTATCTATTTAAAACAGTTGTTTATCACTCAAGGCCAAAATGGTTCGACGAGTCTATTCCCAAAAGAAGTGGAAGATAATATCTCAGGGACTGAGATAATTTTTTCTTCTTTTTGTTCCATTAGTTGAGAAGGGAGTGGGAGATGAGTGCTAAAAAGCTTTTTCATTCTACCAGAACAGAGATAGGCTCTAAGTGCAAAGCCTGGGGCCAGAGCAGTGGCATTAGAACATTCTTTACAGTGGTGATGTTGAAAGCCTGTGATCCCCACCCCAAACTTTTTACCTCACTCCCCCTTTAGTCTTATCTGTGTCCTCCACACCCCTGAGAGCTGGGGCCAGGAGTCGGGCCGTGGCTCTGGGTGGGTAGGGGAAAGCAGACAGGGTTAAGGAGGCCAAGGCTGGGACTCCACATGCGGGGCTGGTGGCAGCCAGGACCTATGTGCACACTCCAGGTGCAGGGTCATGGACAGAGCCCTGGATGTGTGACTGGTGGTAGCTAGAAGCTGTGCCCCTGAGCACAGGGCCAGGATCAGATCCCTGAGTGCGGGGCTGGTAATAACTGCAACCCTACATGTGGGGCTGGGAACAGAGCCCTGGGCATAGGACCTGCAGCCGGGACTGCAGGTTTGGGGCCTGGAGTGGAGCCCTTGGTGCTATGCAAGCAGTGCTGGGACCCTGAGTGCAAGGTGAAGGGTGGAACAAAAACAGGGTGCTGTAGCACCCCTGCATCCCTAGTTCCTGTGCCTATGTGACAGAGCCAAATTCTACAAAGTTTAGAGGTCTTCAGGTCCATGACTTGGATTGGGCTCAACTCTAATTACAAACTGACAAAGCACCAGGTCCAGGCAAATTACATCCTACTGTTCTGAAATATGGAAATTTACATTAGGGGTTGTTGATTGCTTATTAACGGCCTAATCCTGCAAGGCACTGGTTACACTCCAGCAGCGCATTTAGGAATGTGCTTAACTGGATTGGGCCAGAGGGCTCAGTGGCACCTCACACAATCAAATCCCCAGAAAACTCTTAAATACGTGAGCAGTTCCATTGAAATTAACAGGACTGGGGTCATGTCAGCAAGATCTCTCTCTGGAGTGGTAACAGCTAAATTAGTCCCCATCATTTTATATATATAGTTGGGATTATGTTTTCCAATGTGCATTACTGTGCATTTATCAACATTAAAATTCATCTGCCATTTTGTTGCCAAGTCACCTACACAGAACATAATTATCGTGATATAGCCAAATAAAGGCAACTACTCATGAAGACCCATCAGAATAGTGATTTTAGATGATGTAATTTGGAGAGATGAAAGCCTCCTTGTGGTAATGACTAATATGTAAAAGGAAGAGTAGGGAAGATTAATTGTTGCACAGATTAACAGCCCATAAAACTCTATGGCTGTGTCTAGATTGGCAAGTTTTTCCGCAAAAGCAGGCGCTTTTGCGGAAAAACTTGTCAGCTGTCTACACTGGCCGCTTGAATTTGCGCAAGAGCACTGACTTTGTAATGTACAAAATCAATGCTTCTTGCGCAAATACAATGACGCTCCCGTTCGGGCAAAAGCCCTCTTGCGCAAATGTATTTGCACAAGAGGGCCAGTGTGAACAGCTAAAAAGTGTTTTAAAAAAGCCCCGATGGCTAAAACGCGGCGATCGGGGCTTTCTTATAAGAAAACGCTGTCTAGATTGGCACAGACGCTTTTCCGCAAAAAGTGCTTTTGCAAAAGTGTCCGTGCCAATCTAGACGCTCTTTTCCACAAATGCTTTTAACGGAAAAACTTTTCCGTTAAAAGCATTTGCGGAAAATCATGCCAGTCTAGACGTAGCCTATATGTTATCTGATGGCATATCTATTTTTAGTTAGCCATCCACAAACATACATTTTCTGTTACCAAGTACATTTTTTCCATCCCTGAATAATAGGATTGTTTTAGGTAAAGTGAGACAAATGGACTTCACAGTGAGCGCTAAAATAAAGAGGCCTACCTGTGTTATGTTATATTCTGTTTGTACAGTACCTTAGGTAGAACTGCTTCTTCTTTTGGTAGTTGAGATTTTACCAACTACCATCACGTCTCCAACTATCATTCCTGGGACAAAGTCAATTGGAAGGTGTTAGCGAGCAAATGTCAGTAACACCAGATCTCTGCCCATCCTAGAGCCTCCAGAATCCCGCTTTATACTAGGACATGGCAAATAGATCTGGTATCACTGGTAGATGGTTTTCTATGGTTATGAGAACAAGACAAACTTCAGTGCTTTCGCAATGGTGTTTGTCAAGTAGTTCCCGACACTTTTGATCATACAAAACAAAGCAAGAATGGATGGAGCAGAACTAAAGTTAGCTTCAGTCATTCCAGCCTAACAGGTCCCAGCGAAGAGTGATGGAATGCTGCAGCTTCCCACCCCTTTTCGTCTTCTACACCCTGCACATGTGGAATTTGACAGAGTTGGGAGGTCCATTTCCTCTCCTTTTCAACTGGCTGGGATAAAGCTGCTGCTGCAGTTTCCCTTCTAAACTCCCCAGCTCCACCCCTTCTAAGGTAATGAAAGTCCAAATGAAAGTCCAAGTCTTTACCCACTCTCTTCTTAGCTCACAGGCCTCCTTCAAGTTTTGTTAGTCTTCATCCTTCTCAGAGGTACAGGTGCAAAGACACTGTCAAGCCCTCAAGGTTTGTCCATTCTGCAGTTGGGAGCATGGATTTAGTAAAGCTCTCCTTGTCCACATTAGAAACTTTCCAAAATTCTACCACTACAGATCTTTACTAGACTTGGTAGCAGTTGTTAAACTGTTATAAACTGTACAAGTAGAAATGAAATCACAGCGGGGAAAACATGCCCAGTTGCTACTGCTAAGTTATAATGAAACAGAATGTGCATCCCATTCATATGAATATTAAATAAGTTCATCAGGCTAAATGATAACAATCATTTTGAAATGTAATTCATAATAATGGGTCACAAAGGAAAGAACTTGTCACATGCAGATTGCTTTAATTTTGTCTGACATATGTGGTTAAAATGAATGCCTATTTGTGCAGGCTTTTTCAGCAGAGAAAATAATACGAAATAGCAAAACTATATGCAATATTACAGATCAACATAAATAACATGTTACAGCATTTGAGTTGCTTAGTAGAACATAAGAACATAAAAACGGCCATACTGGCAACATACATCAGACCACAAGGCCAACTATCCCAGTATCCTGTCTTCCGACAGTGGCCAATGCCAGATGCCCCAGAGGGAGTGAACAGAACAGGTAACCATCATGTGATCCCTCTCCTGTCATACATTTCCAGTCTCTGACAAACACAGGCTAGAGACATCATTTCTACCCATCCTGGCTAATAGCCATTGATGGATCTAACCTTCATGAATTTATCTAATTCTTTTTTGAACCTTGTTAAAGTCCTAGTCTTCACAACATCTTCTGGCAAGGAGTTCCACAGGTTGACTGTGAGCTACATAAAGAAAAACTTCCTTTTGTTTCTTTTAAACCTGCTACCTATTAATTTTATTTGGTGACCCCCCCAGTTCTTATGTTATGGGAACAAGTAAATAACAAGTAGAAATTAAACTTTAAATGTTGCCATGCAACAACACCTGACGATGTGCATCACAGAGTGCTATTGAGTTGCTGGAAAAGGGGAGAAATTGATGTCCAGCAGAGAAAAGAAGCATGTTTTCAAAGGCAAGAAAACATTTGAGGGTATTTTTGGTGAAAGGGAGGGCAAGTTAGTTTAGTGCTCTCAAGAGAAGAACAGCAGTAGAACTAGACAATACTTGATATCTGGCCACAGGACTTTTTCAAGTTTCTTCCATGCAGCTCTTACAATCCAATAGTAGCCTTACTATTTCTCCTAAAGAAAGAATGTAGCAACTGAGTGGCACATTGTGATAATTTTGTGAGGCAGATTGAAAGCCATTAGAGAGAGACTTGAGTCCAACTATGTCACTTGTGACCCATCAAAGTTTAGCCCTAGTTTTTAGTTAGAGACTGTTTAACTCACTATTCCACCTTGGACCCGGTGAACTCAGGCAATATGTAACTTCTAGTATCTTTAGACATGTTTATCAATTCCTAAATCACTGTAGGACATCTTTCCTTTGGCACCATTATCTGTGATAATCCACTTTTTATGATCAGTATTCCTGAGAATCACGTCTCAGAAAAAAGTCAGCCTCTGATCTGACAGAACTGCGGAGTACTTTCATACAGCTAAGTAGACCTATGCAAATAACCCATTTTTCGGTTTGCTAGAAATGCTGGAAAAAAAATTAAAAACCTTTTTGTGTTTTGGGTCAACCACTTTTTTAAAAACACTTTCACTGGATTGAAAAAAAACCAACCAACCTCATTTTGTGTCAAATGAAATTTTTCATTCCACTTGAAATAAAAATAAAGTTTCATTCCACGTTTGTGCATTTTCAATTTATTTTTACGAAAAGCAAGTGAAAGTTCAGGTTAGAGTGATAAAGCCAAGGAGAAGATGGCAGAAGTTCCCCTTTTTTACTTCCTCTGAGGAGATCCACATTCAAATGCCTTCTTTGGACCCAGATTACCAGGTCATTGACTATTCTGAGGTGGAGTGTCTTTCAATCTCTCCTGTTGAAGTTGTTCCCCTATGTACTAAAAATCCCCTTTTTCCCTTCCACTCTCATCTGAGGAAGTGGGTTTTGTCCATGGAAGTTCATGATGCTAAATATATATTTTTGCTAGTCTCTAAGGTGCTACAAGATGACTCCTTGCTTTTATAAAGTTACAGTCTAACACAGCTACCCCTCTGAGACTTGTGAGCTCTTATGGATGCTCAAATGCTTAAATGGGCCTCCATACTGAAAACACTTAAGATGTAGCTAACTTTACTTATGCAAGTTGTCCCACTGGTCTTGGAGTCAGGGTCACTTCAAGGCCTATTATGTAAATGCTTTAATGGTCAAACATTTGTAAACATTTAAATAATTTAAGAAAATCTAGAAACACTTTATAAATGGAAGCATTTAGTAACCAGCGTATCCTTAGTTTTAAAGGCAGGAACAAGACTGGGATATCTGATATTTACTTTGTACTTTATTTTAGAGGGCACAAATAACCATATGCTATAATACTAAAATTCTGAAATCCATGCTAGTTAGTAGACAATCCAAGTACATGAAATTGCTATGTAAATCACGTTTTGGATGGGGAACCAGGATTTGGACTCTAGTTATAGTCCATTCTAAAAGCTGGAAAAACTTTGGTAAAAGATGTCCCTGGGAAACCTTACCCAAGAGAACTGATAAATGGCAGGAGCCAGGTCTGAACACTCTTCCCTTCCCTGTCTGCCAAGGGGAGATATCTTCCCACCATGGTAACTGTTGTTACTGATGGGAAAAGAGAGTAAATGAGTGGATGTGGAAAGGCTGCGTGTAGAGCATGTGTGTGACTGGCCACAGAGGCTATGTCTACACTACACTGTTCTTCTGGAAAAAGCTATGCAAATTGCAAACCGCTATTTGTGTAGCTTTTTCCACTTCTTTTTTTGGAAGAGGCTTTTCTGACATTTGTCCCATCTACACTGGGCCAAATGTTGGGAACCCCCCCCTTTTTTGGAACATCCCTTCTTCATTGTAAAACGAGGTTTACAGGCATGCTGAAAAAGCGCGTCTGCTTTTCAGAAAAAAATTTCGGAAGAGCAGATGCGTTCCCTGGAAACTCCCTCCCAGAGCCTGCACCCTGTATCCCCTCCTGCACTTCAACCCCTTGGTCCAGCCCTGAATCCCCTCCTGAAACCAGAACCCCCGCCTCTTCCTGTACCCCTCACACCTACCCCAGCTCTGAGCTACCTCCAGCTTCCAGACTCCCTTCCAGAGCTTGCACTCTGCATCCCCTCCTCTGCACCCCAACCCTTGCCCCAGACCAGTGAAAGTGAGTGAGGGTGGGGTACAGCAAAGCAGGGATGGAGTGAGTGGGGTGGGGCCTTAGAGAAGGGGCAGCACAAGAGTGGAGCCTCAGGAAAAGGGAGGGGAAAGGAACAGGGCAAGAGTGTTTGGGTTTGCGTGGTTAGATAGTTTCATGTCTAACAAAGCTGGTTGAAAAATGGAAAACATGTGAAAAAAACCCTCAGATTTGTTTTAATTTTTCAAGATTTGAAATGGAACTTTTTCATTTTTTCAAAATATTTTGCAATTTTAATATTTTTTAAATTTTTCAAAATTTCAGTATTTTGAATTTTCATTTCCTCGCTTTCCTTTTTGAGAGGTGTAACTCATTTTGCGCCTTCGTCTTCTTGATTTTGTTCTTACATGCTTGTGCTATTCTTTTGTATTTCTCCTTAGTAATTTGTTCACGTTTCCATTTTTGTAGTATTCCTTTTTTATTAAAGACATCGTTAAAGAGCTCTTGATGTTATTCTTCATAGCTTTTCTTCACATTGGGAAAGTGCGTAGTTGTGCCTTTCATATTGTTTCCTCGAGATATCTATCATTTTATGATAATACTCACCTACTTCAGATTCACAAATTCCTCACTCCTGTTAGTCAAACTCAATTCTAATATGGCTGCTGTCCTGGTTACTTCCTCCACCAAATGAAACAAGAGCTTGTCTCCAGTACATTACAAGAATTTATTTGACTTATTTGTGTTTTGCTGTATTGTTTTTTCCAACAGATGTCTGGGTAGTTAATGTCCCCCATTAATACCAGATCTTGTGTTTTGGATATTTATTATTTGTCCTAGAAATGCCTCAGTTCCCCTCCCCACCTCTATCTGATTGGAGATATATGATATACCACCACTCTGTCTTCTGTTTCCCCACCTGCTTATTTTCACCCAAAGATTTTCAGTAGGTCTGCCTCTCACTCCCCTTTGAACCCAGAACAATGTAAGCATTCTTTATGTACAGTGCAGTGCCTCCTTCTCTTTTCCTCCTTCTCTTTCCTGAACAAACTATACTTCTATAGCAATATTCCAGTCTCAAGATTTATCCCACTAAATCTCTGTGATGCCAATTTTGCCTGTGTACTAATAGTTTTAGTTCTTCCAGTGTATTTCTCATACTCCTTACATTGATGTATATTGAGATATAATATATTGAGCAGATTTCTGCACTGATTTAGTTCCTTTAACTCTACTGCAATTTTTCATTACTTACCCCTTACAGCCATCTGTCAGGGTCATCCCTTTTTGGGGTTTTGTCACTTGCCCACTTCAAATGTATTTTAAACCTGTCTTCACGATTGCTTGTTCAGTGTGCAAAGAAGCCATTTCTCTTCTTTGTCAGGTGGACTTCATCTCTTCCCAGCTGTCTTCTTTACTGGAACAGCAAACATCCTTGGTCAAGGAAGCCAAAGCCTTTCTGTCTACACTATATTGAGGCATTTAGTATGAAATATCTCTTAGAGACATTTTGCCACACATATGTTTCATTTAGACATATTTATGGAAGAAAGCATACTCTTCTGAGGAAGTTCATTGCTGTTTACACCTCTAAATTATTCTGGAAGCAGTAAAACAAAAGTTTGGATTATGTATATTGAAGAATTAAACAGAGGTAAGTCAAACTTTAATAATGAAATATGGAACCAGGGCAAATTTCTTCAGTTATTCAGATTTCTAGTCTTCCAATAAAAGTAGCCAGGGATGATGCAATTTTTTCATTAATCTCTGTCAGATTTTAAATTATTCCTGGAATATCTAATGGAAGCTTATTATATAGTTGCATCAAAGAAGATGAAAAGGATGGTGCTCATTTAAAGGATTAGTTAGCATTGAACCTGAGTAGCTCTAACTTTGTTTCTTTTCTCTAACTTTCCCTTTTTGTAGCTATCTGTGTACATGGTTGGTGTTGACAAGATGTGCAATGTGCAACCATTTTGTTGTTGAAAGGAGAGCTGTGATATAACTGATTTATTTCAGGATTTGGACTATATACTATGCACCAAATCCTTGTTCCATTGAAGTCAGTGGTAAATTTTGCATTAATTAAATGATGCCATGATTTGGCCCAGAGCATTTGTTGTCTTCACAGCAGGGTGGGAATTACATCTGCTCCTATAAATTTGTAATTTGGACTTTAGCATGTGTGGTCTTCTTGAGTCTAGAGAATATATCCTGCAACTAATAGTGCTGACTGTGCAAAGTTATCTACATAGATGGAACTTTATATTTTTATCTTATATTGCTATTTTAAATTCCAATATATTTTAATAGACCATTTAAGAGAAAAATATTTTACATTTATATAAACATGGATTTTTGTAGGTAGTATAAAAGATATGTGTATGTTAGGATGGAATTATTTTATTACGAGAATAGAGATTATACCAGATAGCAACAGTAGTAAATTACTCATGTCACATGCAGATCCTTGCAGCCTGAAAAGGTTTTATCCATGGGGGATTTAAATTAAGTTTGGTCAGAAATGTTGATGGAACCATTTTCTGTTGATTGAATACAGAGCTTTATGAAACTGTAAATTTTGTAGAAATGAAATTTTGAAGAACAACTGGGGGAAAAGGCTCCAGCAATTTCAAAACATCTGTTTTAATTGGGTTATAATGAATATTATAGAAAATATGTCAGAATCAAATTAAACAATTTTATGTGAATGAAATACTTCTGTTCCTTTCACCAATCTGAAACAATCCCTCTTCCCCTTTTGACCCTCAAATTTCCCTTTGTGGAGAATTTTGAAATGTTCACATTTTGTTCCTATTCAGAAACATCTCAAAATCCTTCATGAAATTGAATTTCCATCTTCTACACAATTCTAGTGTAAATATATTATAAAGCCATAAATGTGACTAAAAGCTGGTTCAAAGATGCATTGTCTTACAAATATGTATAGCTTTGTGCATATTCACAATAACATACATAGCTTATCAGGATCATTACAATATCAGTCACCTATATGTGGAGGAGTATAATGAATTGGAATAACTAGCATACTTTACACTCCTTAGATTACAAATGTATGTCTTGTTCCACCACATTAATATTTTCTGCTCTTCCCTGCTAGTTAAATTCCTTGTTTGAAACATGACAGTATGAACTCATTGGTAGAAGTATCTTTCTATAATTCCAGTTTATGCTTGTACAGAATTGTCATGCCTGCGAATGACAAGGTCTTGATACGATATCTCACAGGAATTACCTAGCTGCATGAAAGGAAGACAGAGAGGGTTTTACTGCACTGCAAACTATGCCGTCATTGGTAGATCATAATGGGTAGCAGAAAAACATCTATTCCCACTTATATTCACTCAGAACTAATTTTTTTGCCATGCCGTTTCTCTTATTTTTACTTTGTAAAAAATAAATCAATTTTAAGTGCCTCTTTAAACAGTTTATACAGTGGCAAGTAAAAATGTATGCTATTGTTATAAATAATTAATTTATTCTCTAGAAAAGGTTTTCTTTCATTTCAAAGATAGTCAATCTGCTGTCCTTGGAGAGTGCCATAAAACAAATATCTACATCTGGTGAATTACCTATCTGACAAGTATATCTTAATTTATTGTCAAGATCGTTATGTTCTTGAATACATTAATTTTTCTGAACTGTATGCCAAATAATTTCTGTAAGTAATTCTTGATCTATACCAGTTTGTGAGCTGCCCATTGTACCTAGCATATGAAATTAGTGTTTTGATTGGAATCACTGGTCAGCTGGTTTCCATTCCCTCAATTGATGAGAATAATTTAGTTTAGGTTTTCAGTCCGAATCCTTGCAACTGGAAATTTTATATTCACTTGCAGCAAACATTCAACTACTATTTTTATGGACATGAATATTTTTGCCAGTAAACTTTTCTTTAATCAATATTATTTCAAGTTATTTACCATCATAATAATATTTTACTTAATAAGTGACAACAGTGTGTTTATTGCTACATGAGATGCAAATACAGACAGTCCCTGCTATGAAGAGATTAAAATTTAAGATAGAGCATGAACAAGCATTTTTACTTAAAAAGAAAAACAAAAAAAGCAAAAACCTCACAACAGGCTATTAAAATATTTTGTAAAAATTAATGTATTTGTCTAAATGTTTTCTTTTGCCATGAGCCTACTTCTATATATACATTAATAGGTAGTACTTCCATTAGGTATTTGCTTAAAATACACTAGAGATCAAACATATTTGAAAAGAAAAGCCTCTCTTTTAGAACTTGTGTTATAAAATCTTTCTTACTATATATCAGTGAACAGAGTAGATGAATGGCTGTAATTCCCATGTAGAGTTGACATTTTAAAATGTCATATTCTAGACAAATAATTGGACAAGAGGATCTGGACTGTTAGCCCCAATCCCCAGAAAGTAGACCACTGAAAACAAATTCCTATTGAGGAGACAGAGCCAAATGTTTCATAATGAATCACATACATAAAGAAATCTTGAAGCCCATGGACTATAATAACTTCTTTCCCGCTGAGAAGTTAATAACCTGTTGGTCATGTGTGCTTCTTTAGAACACTACTTTGAAGAACTTCCATTATTTTTGGTACTAGCTGAGCTGAAAGCAAATTTTTTGCATCTGCTTTTTGAAAAGCAAAATAAATTGCTCTGCCATTTCATTCATGAAACAAACAAAACAAGTTTTTTCCAAGAGCAACTTTCTACCTTCTGCACACAGAGTACCTGAAAAGATCTTTGATTCTACTTTAACCCCCAAACCATATGCTCGACCCTGCTCAATTCATTTGTCCACTGAGTCTTGTTCTTCAATTTGCCTCTGAGGTTCCCCACAAACAAATTTTCTTTTTTCCAAATGAAACCCGGGAGGGCGATTCCATTTCTCCATCCACATCCTGTACTTAACCGACATAAAACATGACCACTCTGGCTTTACTTGTAAGGATTGACTCACATACACCCATCCATGTTTCTGATGTGGAATCTCACCTAACTATAACATTTTAAAATAAGCTTCAGCTTGGGAGCAGAAGGTTATGAATGTTTTTTTTTTTTTGAAAGCCTACTTATTTCGGGGCATGTCCCCCTCGAAGAGTGCAGAGGAATATTCAGAGAAGGGTGGGGTAGGACGCAGGCCAGATCCCACAGGAGCTGGGAGAGGACTGGAGATACTTTCAGCTTCGCTCCTCCCCCTGGCCAACTCTACCCCCCAGCCTTGCTTCTCCTCTAACTCTGTTCAACCTCCAGTCCGACTCCACCTCTGGGTCCAGGCCAGATTAAATGTTAACCTCTTCATAGCATGGGCTGTCTGTTTGCATTTCCTCCCTCCCATGGGGGGCAGAGAGGGGAGCATCATGCTTCCAGTCCCCGCTCTGCCCCAGACCAACTCTTCCTCCAACTCCATCCAGCCCCCAGTCCTGCTTCACTCCAATCCTACTCCACCAACAGGCCTGCTCTGACCCCTGCCCCAGCTTCACTCTGCCCTCAGCTCAGCTCTCCCTGCATTCTCTCTCCACTCCCAGCCCAGCTCCGCTACAAGTCCCAGCTCCTCCTCAGTTTCACTCCATCTTCAGTCCAATTTCCATTACTGTGCAGTAATGGAGTGGGGACATGGATGGATATTGTCAATGGTGGGGGGACAGGACTGGAAAAGTTTGTGCAGCACTGATGTAGTCTATCCATTGTTTTCATGGTCATCTTCTTGTTCGCCACCTGCAAAACCATCTCAAATACCTCCATAATAGGATTCCCTTCATGTATACCCAAACCATCTCAACCTCCTCTCCTGAGGCTTCTCTCTGATACTGCAGGCCCACCAGTGTTACCCCTCTCACTGCCTGCAAACATCTCATTAGAATAACTTCAAATCTTCTTAAGTGCCTTTCTTTGGTTGTTGATGTCTCTGATCCATATGGAAGAGCTGGCCTTACCATGGTTTTGTATAGTTGTCTCTTAAGTAGTTTGGGCCTTCACTTATCATAAATCACTCCTCCTATCTTGTACCAGACTTCCCCTGCACCCAGCAGCATTGCTTGTAGTTTTCTGTTGATTTCTCCATTTGGTGCTATCCGGTTCCCAAGATACTTAAATAAATAAATAAACCTTATTTAAACGCTGGCCCTCAAATGTTTATATTAATACGTCTTGGTTCCATGCAAGTCACCCACATGATTTCAGTCTTTTGTATACTCATTTTGAGGCCATCGTTTGTTAATTCCCAGATCCAGGCATCCATTACCAGGACCTGGACCAAATGTTCCTCACTATCAGCCATTAATGCAATATCATCTTGTAGTGAGGAGGAGCGGCCGACCACTGACCCTGAGGGGGAGAAGTCCCTCCCAGAGCCCTAGTGGGTGGAGCCTGGCCCTAGAACATCATCTGACCAGCAGTCAGGAGGCCGGGCTAGAGCTATAAAAGGCTAGCTGGGGAGGCCAGTCAACCCCTGGCTGCCAGAAGGACCAGATGCCTGCCCTGTGCTCCCAAGCTGAGAAGTGAAGGTGGATCTGAAAGAAGCAGAGGACTGGTCTGGACTGCCAAGTCCACAGATAGATTATGGCCTGGAGGAGCTACCTACCCTACCAAAGGTTCCAGGGCTGCAACGACCAGAGGAGGACCTGCACTAAGGCCAGGTATGTGCCAAACGGAAGAATGGAAGGAGCCCAGGGATAGCCAACAGTAGTCTGTCTGAGCCAGTGCCGGATCAGCATGTTGCAGTCAGGATTCTCACTGACTCAGCAGCAGACTAATCTGCTGCTGTTAGGGCCCTGGGATGGGACGCAGTGGAGTGGGTGCCCACCCCTAGAAGCAATTTTATGACTAACACTGCAGATAGCTCTTTCTCTCTCTCCCCCACACTCCCATAGTTGGCAGGCCTGCTGCTCACACAGCCAACAAGTAAATTGACTCTCAGCTAAATAAATAAAGCACACATGAACCACATATAGGCAACACCCAGAAATTCTTAGTCCCAGCTTTTCCCCCCAGAAATGTGTGTCTTGTACTGCTCAGTACCCTTGTGAACAGTACAAACTCATAGCAAACCCACCATTTCATCAAAGGAAAATAAGACTGTGGCAGCTTGTTATTCCAAACAGTTTCCCTCACCCTTTCCCTCACCCTCCAATCCAAACAAATTGCTTAGGCTCAAACAATAAGGTACGTTTACTGATGACAGAAAGATAGATTTTCAGTAAGCAGAAGAGATGATGCATAAAAGTCAGGATTGGCTATGAAAGAAAATGAAAGAGTAAATGCAAGCTAATCAACAAACTAAACCAACTTAAAAGCAAAGGTTTTCCTCACCATATGTTGCACTACATTTCACAGGCTGGGTCTCCTTTCATCCTGTGACACCTTCCCCTTAGTTAAGTGTCCTTCAGATATTCATTGGCGTGATGAGCAAAAAGATGAGAGGAGAAGAGGTGAGGAAAGGCCACGGCCTCTCATTTTTATACCCTATCCCTTCTTTGAAGATTACCCTCAGAGGGGAGGTAGGGGAAGATGAGAAGCAGACTTTTGTGGATGTTAGGTTAGAACTGAAATCTAGGATGAAACACACATTTCTTGTTTTCCTCTTTCCCCCTGATTGAGAATGGTCACTTAAGCAGGTGATGGCCTTTTCATACCTATCTAGGATTGGTGCATCTTTTCTCTGAAAAACTGTGGATATTACTCAGAATTACAGCATATTGTAACACCCACAAAGTAGAATCATATAAGAACAGTCCATCTAGCCCAGTATCCTGTCTTCTGACACTGGCCAATGTCAGATGCCCAGAGGGAATGAAGAGAAAAGATAATTATCAAGTGATCAGGTGATTACTTGTCATCTATTCCTAGTGTCTGACAAACAGGGGCTAGGGACACCAACCCTGCCCCCAGAGACTTCACATAGAACGTTGCTATACACAGTTCAACAGGATAATAATATTCAGAAGTTTATGACTTTTCAAATGATACCTCACAAAACATACGTTGTACAAAGTTTATTATAGTCTTGCAAAAGGCATGAATAAAATGGTATAGCTTCTTGCAAAGGCAGTTTCTGTGCTGGCTTTCTGTAGATGAGCATGCAGGGTACCACTGAAGTGAGCTAGGGAAGGAGTCATGTCAACCACAATGATATGCATCAAGCAACACCTAGGTGTGACACACGAAACTATTATAGCCCAGAGACCGGAGTTCCAGCCAAAAGGGGCAACACTGAATTTCCATGGCCTGATTCAAGACTGAAGGGTGGCTTTCCCTTTTGACTGACTACACCATTATCTGCATAAAGTCAGATCATTCTTTATGAGTGTGAATAAGCTTTGTCTATAAGTATCAACTTTGTTTATTTATTTTAAAGACATGAATCTCATTGAACTACAGTACTTCTAACCAAGTCTTTGAGTCAGATGAGTCTTGAACAAAAGGCTATGGAAAGCTATTATAGGTGTTTTTTTGTTTGTTTTTTTAAAGCTTGCTTTGCATTTTCTGTGGCTGCTAGCTGTAATGATGATAAAGGACTCTTATGCACAGCATCTGACTGGATAACTATATGAAGCTTAACACAATATGTGAAGGAAATGAAAATTGGAAAATTAATAAATTCCTTGAGTAATTGTCATACAGCTAAATAGCTTTGTCCTAACAAAGCTGTTGGCATCCAGCACGGAGTTTATGGACATTCTAATTTCTCATTAGCGTAAAACATAGAGAAGCCTGGGTTCTCTCAGAATGAAATGTGGCTCTAGAAATTGATGCAGTTTGATTACTCAGCTGGAGTTGTAAACAACAGAGAGCTGAGTCCTAATATGCAACATCCACCATTAAAATTGATTGCCCCATTTCACCTCATTCATCCTAAGAACAAAAATTGTGTGCAACACAGGATGAAGTTAGTGGAATGGTCCTATCCATGGTGCTAATCATCAAAACGGCAGGACTTGGCCTATTGGCCTGAGCCAACAATGTTGGTATCCTCACTCCAAGCTCATTGTGGACACTTGGCAGTGCTGCTTCTATAGGGGTTTTGCTATCAGTGACTTTCTTGAGTCCTAGGTGACCCCACCTCTCCAATTCTACTCTTGCTCCCACTCATTGAGGAAGGAATGGTCTAGAGTTCGGAGGTGCCAACCAGTTAAATTACCACAGTCCATTTAGAGTAAATGTATCATCTATGCCCTGACCCTGCAAACATACACATTCATGCTGAACTTTACTACCATGGGACTACTTGCTGTGGTACATGTGCCTAAGCATTTGCAGGACTGGGGCTTTAGAAGGACCACAAAAGAGGATAAAGGAATAGATTCTCAATCCCTCTTCAGATTTGATGAGTTTAAAGTATAGGAACATTCAATCTCACAATGGATATAAAGTGGAGGTGGATGAGCTGTGAACATTAACCCAAGGCTTAGTCCAAAATTCCATGGTCAAACATGAAAACTATTTTTTTAATTTGAAATTTGTATTTTGGCTCTCCCCATTCCAGTCCTCCCCCTCCCTATCTAGAAATAGATAGGAATTTTCAAACCAAGTGTTTTGTCATTGGAAAAGGCATATGCATCAAAACAGAAACTGTTATCAGGAAAGGGCCAGTTTAGATGAATCTCCCCAGTCCAAAAGTTTTTGAAAAAAAAAGGGGGTTCTGAAATTATCAAAACATCTCATTTCAGCATTTTCAAAATGTAAATTTTGTCTTATGGTTCAAAACAGCTTTTTGGGTTGAAATTATGCTTATACTTAAAAAAGGTTAACAATAAATATCAAACAGTCAAATATGAAACAAAACATTTGGAAATAATAAATGATACCGTTACTCCACGAGGAGTAACGGTAGTTCGAATTAGAGATCCTAATTCGAACTACATACTCCGTGCCGCGTGTAGCCGTGGGCATGGAGTTCGGACTAAGGGGGATTTAAAAATGGCGGCGCCCAGGAAGATGCAAATGAAGCCCAGGATATTTAAATCCCGGGCTTCATTTGCAACTTCGAATGCCTACATTAGCCTCTCTAGTTCGAACTAGGGGGCTAGTGTAGACATACCCTCATTGACTTTATCAACCACATGATGGGTCACATAAAATATCATTCAAATACCTGATGATAAATATTAAAAAAATGTTAAAATATTTTTATTCAGGTTATAAATAACTTTAAGGTACAGTATTCTATTGAGACCAGGTAACTCCCACTACCAGAGCTGAGAGTTAGCCTGGGGATAGAAGAGAATGGACACTTCTCAGCAAGGCCTATGTTATAGCATCTGGTACTTTCTGGACTGGGTGTCTTAAACATTTTTAGTGTTGACCACATTTTGATAGAAATAATATCACTGAGCACTTTTTCCTTTTGCTGTTGTGTGGATGGCTGCTCTTGCATTTGCAATCCCTATTACAGCCATTGCTTACATAAAAATTAACATAATTTATATTTACTGGTTTAGTGCAATAGCTGTTTTGATCCTTTAAAAATAATCTCATTCTATTTTTGCTCTTCATTGAACAGATGATATCAATCTCATTTGATTTCAGTATTGTTTTAAGTGAAGAAGGAAAAACATTAAAAAAAAACAACAAATGGTCTGGTAGCACTTTATAGACTAACAAAACTTGTAGATGGTATCATGAGCTTTCGTGGGCACAGCCCACTTCTTCAGATGATGGGAGTTCTGAGTAGGGGATATGAAAACTCGAAATAAATAGGAGAAGGGAAGGGGGGGGGGAAGAGAATGATGCTCTGTCTCCCACCCCCCCTTCTTGTTTTTTCTTTAAGTATCTGGATAATGGGTGCTAAACCTAAGCAGATAAAGATCAAAGTCAATAGATAGATTGCTAAGACAGGAAGGATACCACTCAGAAAGGTGCTAACAGCACCTTTATAGTGCTAACTATAAAGTGCTACCAGACCATTTGTTGTTTTTTTCTGTAACAGACTAACTCGGCTACCCCCTGAAGCTTCTGAAAAACATTAAGTTACACTTAAGGTTTAGAGAAGAGGTCCTCAAACTTTTTCTTATTGCATAGCTTCTTCCAGCTCTACCAGCTGCCAGTGTACACCTACCAGAATACAGGCTTTATATTTTAACTCTTTTAATGCCCAAGCACTGTAGAAAATGTACAAACTGTAATACATTGAAATACATATAACATATAGGACTATTCTAATAATAATACATATAATTTACAGCTTTAGTTTTAATGTACCCTTACTTTTGACCAACTAAAACAATGGCTAATAGTACTTGTGACGGGCTGGCCTGCCCTGCACTGAGCAGGGAGGTGGAGAGCCCGCCTATTGGGTGGACTATGCCCCTCCCCCGCAGCCCTGCTGGGCATGCTCTCGGTGCAGCCCCAATATAAAAGGCTGCCGGGCTGCTCAGTTGGGGCTGGCCTCCGGGGAGGAAGGAGCTCCTGCCCAACCTCCAGAGCCACAGCCGGACCTGCTGCCGAAGCAAGAGCTGCTGGGACTGCTGCTGTTGCTGCTACCGGCCCCGGGTCGAGCACGCCCGCAACGCCGACCCCGGGGGGCCGCCCGCCCTGCCGGACAACCCCTTCGCTGCCATTCCAGAAGTCGGACCTGCCACCGGCATGGCCGCTGCCAGCCCAGTGTCTGCAGGTGGGATCTCTGTCGGCCACGGGGCCAGGGTAGGAAGCAACACAGGGCAAGGGACAGAGAACACCCCGGCGGGCTCGGTGCGTTTCGGGGAGAACTTCCCGCCGAGCCAGTGGTGGGAACCACCCACCACTGATAGGGCCCTGGGTTGGGGTCCGGTGGAGAGGGAGGGCCCGGACCCCCCTACCCCATCTACCCCGAGCGTGGACTAGGCCTCAGGGCCTGTGTTTGTGATGGACTAGGCCTCAGGGCCTGCTTTAAACCTGGACTAGGCCTCAGGGCCTTTGTTTGTGATGGATTAGGCCTCAAGGCCTGCTTTAACCTTGGGGAGAAGAGGGTGGGGGCTGGGAAGCCCGCCACAGTACTACTCACCAGTAATGTGATGGATGAGGTTGGTTGTTTGAGCACAGATGCATAATATTTGGAGTGACAGGTAGCAGTTTGAATTGTTAGTTGTTTTCTGCACAAAGGCCCCCATTGTTAACATCTTTATGGCTGACTTAGAACAACATTTCCTCAGATCCCGTCCCCTTTTACCCCTTCTCTACTTATGCTACATCGATGACATCTTTATGATCTGGACCCATGGCCAAGAAACACTGGATTCATTCCACAGAGACTTTAACAACCTACACCCCACCATCAATCTCAGCCTGGACCATTCTACACGAGAGATCCATTTCCTGGACACCACAGTACAAATCACCAATGGTAAATTAGATACCACTCTCTACAGAAAATCCACTGACTCATACAGTTACCTACATGCCTCCAGCTCCCATCCAGAACACACCATAAGATCCATCATCTATAGCCAAGCCCTTCGATACAACCGCATCTGCTCTAATCCCACTGACAGAGACCAGAAACTTCAAGATCTCTACCAAGCATTTATAAACCTCAATTATCCACCCGGAGAAATACAAAAACAAATTGAAAGAGCCAGACGAATACCCAGAAACCATCTACTTCAAGACAGACCCAAGAAAACCAACAATAGAACACCACTTGTCATCACCTATAGCCCCCAACTTAAACCCGTCCAACACATTATCAATAAACTACAACCTATACTGGAACAGGAAACTACACTCCGAGAGGCTCTGGGAGACAGACCCATAGTCTCCTATAGACAACCACCTAACCTCAGGATGATTCTTACCAACAACCAAAGGACATACCACACTAATACTAACCCTGGAACTTTCCCTTGCAACAAACCCCGTTGCCAGCTTTGTCCACATTTACTCTGCTGACACCATCATTGGACCTAACCAATTCAGTTATAAGATCAAGAACACATATTCCTGCTCATCCAGAAATATAATTTATGCCATCATGTGCCGACAGTGTCCATCTGCTATGTACATTGGACAAACGTCTCAGACACTTCGCCAAAGAATCAATGCACACAAAACAGATATCAGACAGTTTCACAAAGAAAAAACAGTTTCTTGCCATTTCAACCAGAAAGGGCATTGTCTCAACAACTTGACTACCTGCATCCTGCTTCAAAGACATTTTAACACAAGACTTCAAAGAGAAACCTCGGAACTGACATTCATGCTTAAATTTGACACTTAACAAAGATGCTAATGATCTTACCCATTACAAAGATAGCTTCCCCCAATTATCACCTCTAATATCATTAGCTCACAGACATTAACCTCCCCCCGTCACCCCCCCTCTGTTCTGAAATTTGATTTGTCCTTTTTATATGTGTTCACTTTTTTTTGATTGTATCCCTTTGGTATATATGGTCATGCCAATTTTCTTCCACAGTTTGATCTGAGGAAGTGGGTCTGGCCCACGAAAGCTCATCACCTAATAAACCATCTTGTTAGTCTTTAAAGTGCTGCATAGTCCTGTCTTTTGTTTCAGCTAGACCAGACTAACACGGCTACATCTCTATTACTATTCCACACAAATAAGTTTAGCAAATGGCACCAAAACCTTGACAGTCCTGTCTGACAATTCAGGCCACTCTGCTTGCATTTGGATGTAAAACTCAGCCAACTGCTTTTGTGGGGACTTATTCTTGAATCCACTGTCCATTGAGATGTCCTCTTCTTTTGTTGATGAGTCTTGCAGCATGGGTACTGCAGAAAAATTTGTGAAAGGCTCTCAGGCCCATTGGTTTGTGTTTCCCATTGAGGGAAAGTACTCATAACTGCCTCGCTAGTTCAGTAAGATATTGTTCAAGAGTGTTAACAGTCACCCTTAACACTGTTCTGCAATTGTAGTTCATTCATTGTCAGGAACTCATGTATGTTTGGAAAAAATATCAGTGTTGTTTTCCTCCACACAGCAAGCCCAGAATTCCATCTTTTTTATTATCATTGATTCTGTTTTGATTTGGACATTAAGAACTGAATGAAACAATCTTCAAAGTCCTAGATTTATCTAACAAGTAGCCCAGCTGTGAGAACCATGCCACGTCATGCAAACAGTGAGTAAGTGGGAATGGGTGGTCTGTAAAGCACTTCCTTCAACTTAGTAGGCATACTTTTGGCAGCAATGTATGTATACTGCAATGCTCGCACATCAAATTAGGAGTGACTTCTGTGACGTGTCACTATTCCACTATGCCCTACCAGTCATTGGCTTTGCCCATCAGTGCAGATTCCAATATACCATGACCAGTCAGGACATCATTGGCCATGTCTTCAGTTTGACGTGACACTGTGTTGTTTGATAATGGCTCAAAAATTAATTTTAATGGATTAATTTGAGGGCCTCTAAGCATAGTGTTTACCATGTCTGCAGCTACAGAGAGCATTAGTTCCTCTGCTGTGGTGTGAGGTTTTCCTGACTTCACAACTCTGTAACTCTCTAAGGCAGTGGTCCCCAACGTGTTGCCTGTGGGGACCATGGCGCCTGCCAGGGCATTTATGTGCGCCCACCTAGTGACCAGGGATGGCCCGAGCCATTCTTGTGCCCTGGGCCTCAGGTGCCTGGCGCATGTGCGGCCCCCGCCCCGGGCGCCCAGCAGCCCCAAAAGGTTGGGGACCACTGCTCTAAGGCTATGTCTACAATGCAGTTTTTTTTTTTGCAGAAGAGGATGCGCAAATGGCATGCTCATTTGCATATCTTCTTCCGATCTTTTTGCGGAAGAGGTTTTGCTGCTAAAAAGCCCCATGTAGATGGGACCATTTGTCAGGAAAAAAACCCTTTTTTTGCAAGATCCTGTAAACCTCAGTATTTGAGGAATAAGGGAACTTGTGAAAAAGGTTTTTTCCCAACAAATGGCCCCATCTACATGGGGCTTTTTTTAATGGCAAAACCTCTTCCGCAAAAAGAATTGGAAGAATTGGAAGCACGCCATTTGCATATCCTCTTCCACACAAAAAACGCAGTGTAGACATAGTTAGTCTGATGCTTCAAGAGCCTTCATCATCATCATCAGGAACAGAAAGCAAAACTTTCTTGCTCACATTACCTACACCGGCAACCACTTGAAAAATTCTGGTAGTTTGTATTTGTCCTTGTGTTGGGTATGGTTTTGTTTTCCAAATCTCTGTGTAGTAGAGATTGTTTTAGACTGCTATTAAACAGGAATAAGGGTATGTCTACACTGCCAAGTCAACACCCAAAAGTTGACAAAACAAAAATCACCAGAGGGTATTCACACTTGTTCTCTCTGACAACAGATCATCATCTGGGGGCATAATCATTGACAGTCTGAGTCTCTCGTAGGGGTGGAAGTATTTTGTCACTTAATATGTATCTTGCAGTGCAGTTTTGTGGGAAGGCAGAGCTGATCCCTGTACTTCTTGGGGTTCCCTCCGAGTTCTCCCACAGCATTCTCAGATGCTGGGAGTAGTATCATGAGTAGCTCTGTGAGCTCTCTGTGCTGAGGAATGTCAAAGCAACACAGTGTCTGTCCCACTCCACCCGCAGAGGCGGTCTACCTGCCGCTGAGTACCTAGTGCAGAGCAGAACAGGTGCATTCCAATGATTTATTCTTTGTTTGTTTCCCAAATGGAGCTGCTCACTCAGCTGTCAGAGTTATTGGAGCTTTGAAAGGGGAGGGGTGCATGCCTGCAGGGAAGCAGAGATCACAAAACACCAAGTTCAGTCATCAGGTCAGGCATTGTGGATACTGGCAGAAGCCAGTTCTGTCAACAAAACAAACAGCAGATTCTTCACTATTTCTTTGTTGACAATAAAGGGAGGGGAAAAGAAAAAAGTCTCTCGTGGGGCGTAAGTTTTTTGTCACCGAAACTGGGTGTTTTCCCCACAAAAGTCACATTGCAGTGTGAATGCTTTCGTTGTTTTGTTGCCAAAAGGCAGTTTTTGGCAACAAAACTTGGTGGTGCAGACAAAGCCTAACACACACTGCACTTGAGAGTATTCACTGTCTCCCATTTCAATGTAGTTTTGTCAGTTTCCTCTCTTTGATATAGATCCTGTTTTAGCCCTTCTGTCGATGTTTCATTTCACAGGCTGAGATCTGCATGTTGAGTCAGCAGTCGTCATTTCACCAGCAATTTCAGCAAGTGCACTGGCACTGCCAAGACAAATTTCATTTCACTGCTCTTCTCAGCACTGGTACTCTGTGCATTCTTCTTAACGCTACCCGTCTTTAGTCATCTGTCCAGCTTTCACTGTTATGTGCAGATATCGTTATAGTGCAATGTGTACAACAGAAATCCCTTCCCCCAGTTCTGAGCTCAGTTAGATTGGATGGTTGCTGGGCAACTGAACCCATGCTGTATGGTGATTGGAGGTCAGGGCTCTGTACATGAGCATCTTTGTATCTGTTCTCACTGGTACATCTAGAAATAATTAACTACCCTATTTTGTATAACAAATTCCCAGAGTTTTAAAGCTTCGTCTGAGTAGTCTATTATGAAAATACAACAAATAAAAATCCATCATAACTCAATTTCGCTTGCATACCTTCCAGAGATGCTTAGCATGCCCAAGAGGTAAACATACAGTAGTTTTTAAAGGGTACGTCTAGACTACAGGCTTTTGTCGACAGAGGCTTTGTCTACAGTATCTGTCGACAAAGCCTCTGTCGACAAATGGCATCTAGACTACAGCCAGTTCTGTCGACAAAGCAAGCCGCTTTTTTGACAGATAGTCTAGACGCTCTCTTTTGAAAAAGCAGTGTGGATGCAATAGCGCCTTTGTCGACAGAACTCTGTCGACAAAAGGTGTTATTCCTAATAGAATGAGGTTTACTGCCGTCGACAAAACTGCCGCGTTCTGTCGACTAACTGTCGACAGAACTCGGCGGTAGTGTAGACGCAGGTATAGTTTTGTTGACAAAAGTCTACTTTTGTCGACAAAACCCTGTAGTCTAGACACACCCAAAGTTACAGACTAACATGGCTACCCCTCTGATAGCATAGTTTGGGAACCCCTGGTTTAGAGGTATTTTGAGAACAAACACTCTCACATACACTCTCTCAGTTTTTCCACTGCACAGATGCTGATGGCATAGAAAGCCTTTTCTTTCAACAGTGCAAAATATATTCCCAAGTATTTATTCAGGAACATTTTTATATTGTCTTTTGAGACTCTGCTTATGATTTAAAAGCAGAACTAATAGCTATTGGAATGCATTTCATAGGTTTGGCACCAGGAGGCTTTGGCTAGAAATACAGTAACTTAATTTGATTAATCAGTTAGTGTCATTGCTGATGATCTTTTTATGCTAAATTTATGTTAAACTTTGACATAGCAAGGGAACAGTTGATACAGTGGTAATGGTGTGGCAATAAGAAAAAGAACCCTAGATGAACATTACATTGTTGTTGATGATGTACCTTCAGAATGATATCAGAGAAACACATATTTGAAATATGATGGTGCAACCAAGTAATCAGTTGTCACAGCACTGCATCCAGAAATCTTGAATGATTTGTGCTGGATGTTTGAATTTGATAGTGTCAGGGTACATCTACACTAGAGACTGTATAAGTTCCCTGAGCAGGCTTATGCCATAACTTCCCCTATTGTCCTCAGAAACTCCTGAAGCATGTGTCTCAAGATGAGCAAGCTTGAGGACATGGGTCAGTACATGCCTTATCTATGGCACTGCCACAAACCTATCCCAATTTGCAGTATCAGTGGGGGAGGGAGTAAAGGGTATTGAGTTGTATTAGTCTCCCACCCCCATTCCTACAGTGTATGGAACCCTTTTAAGAACCTAAGAATGGCCATACTGGGTCAGACCAAAGGTCTGTCTAGCCCAGTATCCTATCTTCCAACAGTGGCCAATGCCAGATGCCACAGATGGAGGGAACACAACAGGTAATCATCACGTGATCCCTCTCCTGTCATCCATTTCCAGCCTCTGACAAACAGAGGCTAGAGACACCATTCCCACCCATCCTGGCTAATAGTCATTGATGGATCTAACCTTCATGAATTTATCTAATTCTTTTTTGAACCCTGTTAAAGCCCTGGTCTTCACAAAATCCTCTGGCAAGGAGTTCCACAGGTTGACTGTGAGCTACATAAAGAAAAATTTCCTCTTGTTTGTTTTAAACCTGCTACTTATTAATTTCATTTGGTGACCCCTAGTTCTGCCTGAGTCTTGAACCTTACACAATTTACATCCTTGTCCCCTTGTGTACTAGTAGTAGCATGCTGCACTGACCACAGCAAGACAGGTTTCCATTGAACATGTTATAGGTGACAATGGATCCAGGACCAAGAGCAGCTGCCTGGTCTGAGAGCATGCTCAGGTGATCTCAGTGGGTAGGGAGAAATACACTGTCTCCCCATGATTTCGGCTGGAGGTGCAGCAGGAACATTCACCTATTACCAGGCATTTCACAAAGGCTGAAGCAGGCAGGCATTCAGCAGACTCTGATCTGGTATTGAGAAGATATGAAGTATTTAAGGCTCCTATATGGGGGTGGAAAGCAAACAACTCCAACAGTCAGTTTAAGAGAGCTTGTTGTACATGCCCCTTTTAGGAGGAGCTTGATTCAGTGCTGCCAAGTTACTCCCTGTACTGAGGTTGAAATGCCTCAGTTTCTTCCTCAACTCTGCTTCCATGTTGTCCAACAAGGTGAGGAGGCAGCAGAAACCCTGGAGATACCCTAGAAGACCCAAAGGGTGAGGAGCAGGTTGAAAAGGCCCTCACTGATGAACATAAGGAGGTATCTGAGCACCAGATGGCAAATTAAAATGGCTCCCCACCAATATTGCCTCTTCCTTTATTGTGAAGATTGGAGGCATTTGAGGTAATGTGTACTTTTTGTCTCTGTGTTTGAACTTACATGCTGAAGCCCCATGCTCTTATGGAAACACCCAACTTCCCCCCTCCCTCTAGTCTCCACTCTTTTCCACGCTGAAATGGTTCTCATGTCACCTTCTGTTATACATCAATTATTTTAATGATTTTTGATGAGCCATGATTACTATGTCCATGCCGTGCACTGGGTTCTAGAGTAAATTTTTCAAATGCATCAGAAAGGAAAAAATCAGTGGCAATCTACGTCAGTGCACTTCTTGGCCTCCTGTTAAGTGGAATTTGTCCAGGGACAAACTGGGATATTGATGGGTGGTGAAAAGGGCTTGGTTGTGAAAAGGGAAGTTGACTGTAGAAAACATACAGCTGGTTCCCTAAGGAACTGAGAACACTCCTTTTTTCAGTTCTCCTAACCCCCTGGTTTTCCCTTTGCAGAGCAAACCAGAAAGGGGGAGGGGGGCATCTGAGGAATTGGGGGAAGGTCCGAGAACAGAACAGGAACACATGTATCAAAAGTTATAGTGGTTTATCTAGCAAAAAGTTAGTTAGAGCAGACTTTTTTTTCCCTTGGAAGATTATGAAGTCTGTACAGTGTCTGTCCTTGGTCTTTGCCCTCTCTATTCAGAAAGCCATGAGAGGAGTGGGAGAAGATTCTGATCTTGTGGTCAGCAAAAACAGTGCAGTGTCCCTCTTCAGTTGTGTAAGAGGCAGGCTGCCGCTGCTAAGCTGTGCCTTTAGGCAACATAATCAAATTACACTTTGCATCTTTCTTTCCTGGACCATTTCACTGTTGCTTGGGAGATAAAAGGGCAATGGTTTTGGATAGAGCTAGGAAGTGTGGTTCGGATCATATTGTGCATTACATCTTCATATGCTAGCTCAGCATGGAGGGGTTGCTTGGTTCACTGTGGCAGAGCTCTGGCTGTGCCCACGGGTTCTGCACCTCTGGCAGAAGCTCACTGTGTCCCACCACATGGCATCTTTCTTTTACTAGAGGCAGGGTTCACAGCCTACTGAGCCATACTTATCACAGGCTAGTCCATAATATGGGGGAGGGGTCTGAAACCCCTCTATTGTTCTGGTCTCCCTGTCTAGGGACAGATGCTGTAGTGCTATGGGGCAGGTTGAGGGGAACCTGCCCAGGGACCCTAACACAGCAGATGGGGTTTGTTCTATTCCTCATCCAGCAACTACTTCCCTGGGCCACTCCTCCCCCCAAACAATCACTCTCAGTAGCTTTCCTGTGGTACCTGAGCAGCCTATCCTGCTCCTCTGCCTGACTTGCAGCTCCCTAGCTAGACTCTTCTCACTCTCAGAACTTTGGCTCCTTCCTTCCTCTAATCTAACAGAAGAGGTGCCCTTTTAAACCAGTCTTAACTGGTTCCTGATTGGCCTCAGGTGGTCTGATTAGCCTGACTCCCTTGGCTGTGAAAGGCTCCTAATTGGCTCCAGGTGTTCTAACTGGCCTGATTTTCCAGACTGTTTCTGGAAAGTTCCTGCTGGTTCTAGGCCAGCCCCTGGCAGTTTACCCAGGGAACAGAGACCTACTTAATCTAGGGCTAACATATATCCCTTTGAGTATTCTTCTATAGCCATCTGACCTGACTCTATCACATTCACCTTCATAGCTGAGCAAACCCCTATACTCAGCAATATGAAGAAGGTTAATTATTAGAAGGTTTTACTGCACAACAACCTGACAGTGGACTTTTCCAACATCAATCCAGTTTGCAGAGGACCTATTGCTATCATGTGTAACCAGCTTTCACAGGATAATAGCAACCCACTTCCATGGTGACTGCATCAGTCTTAACCTGACTTCTCCTCAGTGAACAATTGTGGGCAGGATTTTTCCACTTGTCAAGGGGGAATGTGGAATTTCTTGAGGTCTTGTTTGAACTTGGCACTGTATTGGAATGTGGGCCTTTCTCTATGTCACAGGAAATTCTTAAGTTGTCCATAGAGCACAGCCTTTGGCAGATGATCTTGAGCATGTTCTTCACATGTTGCAACCATCAAAGCTGTGAACATCCATAGACTGTAGGGCAGTTATTGGTGATCTGTTGTTACTAAGTAACTCCAAGGATTTTTCTGAGTCAGTGAAGGTGGACACTGTTCAATCTCTGTTCTTCCTTAGAGCACATAACCCAGCTTTTATAATGGTAAAAGAGGACACCACGCCTGATAAAGAGACACTTTTGAGTTCAGCAGCAACTTGTTGTTCTGAACATGTGAGGTAAGTCTGCCCAAGGTGTAAGAAGCTTTGATGATTCTAGCATCAAATTCCCTATCAAAGTTAAGTGAGCTAAAAAGAATTGAGCTAAGATAGTAGAAGTGATCCATGTTGTCCTGAGCTCTATTATTGACTTAGATTTTAGGTAGAATGTTGTTACCTTGTGACATGACAACTGTTTTCTTGATACTGCTTACCATGTGAAACTTGGTGTATGCATCACAGAATTTGTTCATTCTGACTTGCAGTTCATCAGGTGAACTAGAGATGAATGCAGAGTCTTCTGTGAAGAGCAGATCCCAAATAGTAAGCTGGGCAACATGCCTTCTGCTCTGGAATCATCTGATGCGAAACACAGCAGGGCACAGATTTTCCAACAAGTCCTTGAACTGTATTGGAGACAATTTTTTATTTCAGAAGGTTGAGAAAGTTACTAAGGGGGAAGCTGTTCTAGACTTGATTTTAATAAATAGGGAGGAACTGATTGAGAATTTGAAAGTGGAAAGCAGCTTGGGTGAAAGTGATCATGAAATCATAGAGTTCACGATTCTAAGGAATGGTAGAAGGGAGAACAACAAAATAAAGACAACGGATTTCAGGAAGGCAGATTTTAGTAAACTCAGAGGGTATGTCTACACTGAAAAGTTAATTCCGAAATAACAGCCGTTATTTTGGATTAACTTCAATAGCGTCTATACATGCAAACCGCTATTTCAAATTTAATTAAATTTGAAATAGCGGAGTGTTTATTTCGAATTTGGTAAACCTCATTCTACGAGGAGTAACGCCAAATTCGAAATAGCTAGTTCGAATTAAGTGCTGTGTAGACACTTAATTCGAAATAGGGGGCCTCCAGTCCTTCCCAGGGAGCCCTGGTTACCACTCTGGGCACAACCAGGAAAACTCGTTTGCTCCCCCCTCCAGCCCCAGAGCCCTTAAAGGGGGGCAGACTCTGGCCACAGTGCTGTGCCAGTTGCATGCCTGCCAGCACACAGCCAGCAGACCGTGCACCTGACACAGTATGAGCTAGCAACCCGCTGCCACCCAGCTCTCCACCACTCCCCAGGACCAGGCTGGTGGCTCCCAGAAGCATTCCAGGGGATGCAAAACGCGGGTGCCTGCCTGGTCTAGTGCGGAGATCGTGGACCTCATTGAGGTTTGGGGGGAGGCCTCCAATACCCACAATCTCCGCACTAGGCACAGAAATGCGGCCGTCTACAGCCACATGACTGCCAGCCTGGCCACCAGAGGCCACATGTGCAGCCAGAAGCAGGTGAGGACAAAAGTTAAGGAGCTGTGGCAGGCCTATGCCAGGGGCTCCCAACCAGGGGCTGACCCGGACACCTGCCCACATTATGAGGCCCTGGACCGCATCCTGGGGGGGTCAGACGGTCCATGCCCCCCTAGTGGTCATTGACCCCGGGGCAGAGGACCCTGCCCCTGACACAGGGGAAGAGGAGGAAGAGGAGGAGGATGACAGCCAGCAGCTGCAGGAGCCTGCAGGGAGCGTGCCCTGCACCCAGACCCCCAAGCCATCCCAGAGAGTCTGTCAGCAGTCTCATCCGAGGCCGGGGAGGCCTCCACATGTGAGTGCCATCACAGTCCCCTTATACGGGGTGGGGAAGAGGGGGAGCCCAGGGACCATGCGCGTGGGTCTTGCCAACCACGGAGCAGGCGGCAACCTGTGCATCTGCCATGCCAGCTGGGACATGTGGCCCCAGCTGGGTGCCATGCAGGGGCCCTGGCCTGTTCCCCCCATGCATCTGCACGTGAAGGCACATGACAGGCTCCTGACCCTGGGGAGAGACACTGCACACTGCCCTCCCTCCAGATGCCCCCTCTACACAGAGGCAGGGCACATCTCCCTTCCCCCCCACTCCCACAAACCACACTATAGGCAGCACAGGGGCTGGGGTGCAGTCCTGGGCCAGCTCACACTCCCGGGGAAAGCAGGACGTGATGGTGCGGGGACCTGCCGTCCTCACCTTGCAGAGCGGGGCTGGGTTTCACCCACTGTATCCCCAGGGAGAACTGACCACTTCTCATTTCACCACAGCTGCAGCACCTGCGAGTGCAGGGTGCAGCACCCCACCAGGAATATCCACCCGCACCTGGGCCAGCAGGCACACCCGGAACCAGGAGGGGTATCAGCGGCAGCACCTGGGGTTACTGGGAAGACAGGTCCACAGCCAGGAGCACTGGGTGCAAGAAGACCTGCAGCTGCGGCGGGAGAAGCTGCGCGAGCTGCGGGAGTAGGGCCGTGCCTTCTGCGAGCACCTTCAGACACTGGTGCAATGATTGCTGCCTCCTTCTGCTCCAGCCCCTGTGGCCGCCCCAGCTATCGCTCCTCCTCCCACCCCCGTACCCCCTCCCACTTCTTCCTCCCCCCATCCCTCCTGCCCCACCCTCCATACCCACTCCCCCCTGGGGACGCCGAGGCCCCCCGCACCCGCAGTGCTGGGAGACAGGAGGGCTGGCAAGACCCCCAACCCTGAGCTTCCCCTCCTCCTTCCTCCCCTTGCCTCCCCCTTTCAGCTCCCTTCTCCCAGGTTTCCCCCCTTCCCTCTCCCGACCTCATTCCCCTTCCCCCCCACCCCAGTTATGTTAATTAAAGAGAGTTTTTTGTGGCAACACACGTGTTTTTATTGTACATCAGGAAGGGGGGTTAGGGAGGTGGGGGTGGAATGTAAGGCACAAGGCCCCAGTGGGGCACGCCAGGGGGACTTCACTCCTCCTCTGCCTGGAAGCTCTCCCGCAGGGCTTCCCAGATGCAGACAGTACCCTGAAGGGCCTCCAGGATGGCAGCCGTGCGGGGCTGTGTGTACTGGCCAGCTAGGCAGTCAGCCTCTGCCATCCAGCCTGGCAGGAAAGCCTCCCCCTTCCTCTCACATAAATTGTGGAGCACACAGCACGCTGCCACCACGTGTGGAATATTGTGCTCGGAGAGGTCGAGGCGGGTGAGGAGGCATCTAAATCCGGCCTTCAGTCGGCCGAAGGCCTCCTTGACCACAATGCGGGCCTTGCTGAGACTGGCATTGAAGGCCGGCTGGGAGGGGTTCAGGTGTCCTGTGTAGTGCTTCATCAGCCAGGGCTGTAGGGAGTAGGCCGCATCTCCCCCCAGGCACACTGGCATGTCCATGTCCCTGACCCTGATGTGGCGGTCTATTTTGAAATAGATTTTGTGTCTAGATGCGTGATTTCGAATTAGCTTAATTCAAATTAACTATTTCGAATTAAGTTAATTCAAATAGCGCTGTAGTGTAGACATACCCAGAGTGCTGGAAGGTAAGGTCCCATGGGAAGCAAGTCTAAGAGGAAAAACAACTGAAGGCAGTTGGCAGTTTTTCAAAGGGACATTATTAAAGGCTCAAAAGCAAACTATTCCACTGCATAGGAAAGATAGAAAGTATGGCAAGAGACCACCTTGGCTTAACCAGGAAATCTTACATGACCTAAAAATCAAAAAGGAGACTCATACAAAGTGGAAACTAGGTCAAATTACAAAGGATGTATATAAGCAAATAATGAATGTATGTTGGGGCAAGATTAGAAAGGCGAAGGCACAAAACAAGCTCAATCTAGCTAGAGGCATAAAGGATAACAAGAAAATATTCTACAAATATATTAGAAGCAAGAGGAAGACCAAGGACGGGGTAGGCCCATTGCTCAGGGAAGAGGGAAAAAACTATAACAGGAAACTTGGAAATGGAAGAGGTGCTTAACGACTTCTTTGTTTCGGTTTTCACCAAGAAGATCAGTGATGACTGGATGCCTAACATAGTGAATGCTAGTGGAACTGGGCTAGGTTTAGAATCCATTCCTCCATCCCTGAATAGCCAATACCACTGTGATCTACAACTGAGGCACTTAATCTCAAGGAATGTTTTTGTTGGTCCCTAAATCTCATCTGGAGGATATCACTTCCCCCCAACAAAATGTTTCAGCTATGGGAAGTTGTACCCTCCTCATATGCCTTAGCATATACAACCGTAACATGGTCTTGATTTTATTTGTATTTTAGTAAGACTTTTGACACAGTCCTTCATGACATTCTTATAAACAAACTAGGAACATGTGGTCCAGACGAAATCACTGCAGTGTGAGTATATAACTGTATTCTGGGTGGTTTTCAAACTTTTTGAGTTGGGTTATAATTTTTGGTTGTATGCTGGGTGGCCTGCTGAGTTGAGCTAGAGATGGACATGATGCTCTGTGTGGATCTGGCTTGGGCTCCACTGTTTCCTGTCTCCCTCCAAAATATAGATGTCAAACTACACCTATGGTCTCAGCACATTTAAGATGCATCTTCCCTCAGTTACTCTATCCTAGCCCCTGAAAATTGGTTTTTACCTCAGTCCCCTAGTCCACTAGCTACTGCTTATTCCATATCTCTCTGTCTGTCTGTCTCTCAGATTTGTGCTCCTAAATCAGGGATGCGCAATAATTTTTGCAGGGGGGCCACTGAATGAATTTTGTTATGTGGTCAAGGGCTGGCTCCACCCCTCAGGAAGGGGTGGGGCCTGGAGCAGAAGGGGTGGGGCTAGGGACTAGCCTCCCCCCCAGAGTTCTCTGGGGCTGGAGGCTTTGAATTAAAAACACTGAAAAGGGCTTGCAGCTCTTAATCCTGCCTCTACTGCATTGCTTGGCAGCTACTCAGGGTTGCTGCAGCTATTTAAAAGGCTCATGGCTCTGTCCCTGCCTGAGTAGCGCCATGAGCTGTGAGCAATTTAAATATGATCCTGATGCCTGAGCCACCATCTGGAAATTCAGTGGCACAGGCAGCAGGATATAAATAGAAAGTGGCCAGATGAAATCCACGGGGCGGATCAAAGTGTTAGGTGGCCCGGATCTGGCCCATGGCCTGCATCTTGCCCTGTCCTAAATCCTCTAGAAACTTCTGAATGTCTTCTCCTCAATGGACAGAGACTATTAATGCTATAATTCATCAGTAGGCAGAAGTGAAATCAAGTGCCAGGAAGTAAGATTTTTTTTCAGTATTTGTACAGAATTTAACTGACATTTCATTTTCATAACTGGAGTTGCACAAAGTATTCAAATGATCAACATTCTCATTTCATTTAGTTGATACACTTGGTAAAATAAATGGATGAGTTAATAAGGAACATTTTAAAAACAAAACTTGAAAGGGAATGATGGTATAGGGAAGGGCAGTGTGTTGCTTAAACAGTACATAGCACATAGCCCACAGCAATGAAAGGTTGTGTTTTGGATTTTTTTAAACTTTTTTCTTAACTCCCAGAGTGTATGTGCTAAATATCTAGGCATAATAATTATACTGTCACTAAAATATTCTAATCTCCTTATAATTTAATTAAAACATATTTGCAGTGGATTCATTCAGAGATAATGGATTGTGGTGCTTTGCATTCATTTAGCGATTTAACTGCAATCAGGTTCAGTCAAAACAAAAATGATGCAGTTTAATAGCTCTGGGCAAAATTAATTGTACTGAATAGATTTGTTTTTTTTCCCCAACCATCTTCATACCTTACTGAAGAATTGCAAATCCCAGTGACACTGGGAAAGACTTCTGGAATCTCCCAAAGCTTTTTGACATCAGCGTTGCAGACATGAGTATAGGCAGATAGCACAGTTCCCGGGAAATTAAAACTTGTACATAGCACGCTGTCTATCTTACTTGTACCTACATCTATTTGCAACCATCACCACACCATACTTGTTGTGTTTATTAATAAGCAACAAATAACCCTGCAATATACCATTGTTCCCTTTTATGTTTTGTTTCTACCGTTTTCCTTATTAGCTCATCCACTTATTTTACTAAGTGTATCAACATTCTGTCTTTTTCAGCTGATTAAAATGTCATTGCCTTCTGAATGGGCCTGGTTTATCTTCAGAAAATGCACAGATAACCTTACTGTAAAAAGTGAAGGAATAGCAAAAGACTTCTGTGAAAAATGTAGGGACTGAACTGGGAGCGGGAGGATGAGGAAGGAAATCATTGCAGGCAATCAAATCAATCTTATACTTTGAAAACTTCCATTCAAAATAATGTTTGTTTTTCACAAATTGTTAACTAAAGGCTAGATTCTGCCACTCTTACTAACACCGAGTAGTGCCTTATTTTCCGAGAACTACCTTTGGCTTCCCTGGGACTGCTTGTGGACTATGGTGCAAAGGGAAGGTAAAGGTGGCAGAATCTAGTCCTGAGGAAATGAAAAGAACAAGAACAATACACTGGGGGAGAAAATGGAGCCAATATTTTTTATATCCTACTGTTTAATACAGTGGTTCCCAACCTTTTTTATACCGTGGACCGGCAACCACATTCACAAACTTTTGGTAGACTGGTAACATTTTATTGCATATTTACATATTCATTATGGTAATTCAATTTAAGAGGTCATGTGTTATTTTACATCACATCTGTATGCACACAATACATGTCATAACTGATCACAGTTTGCAGAGATCTACAACACTGAAAAAAATTCACTGGCTTCTGGATGGGGCAGATCCTTCCCCAGGGGCAACTGGTGCCTGCAGAGGGAGAGGCTCAGGAAGGGGCACCCACAGGGGCAGGGGGGCATGTGGGGAACCCTATTTAGCAATTGAAATTTTGTCAAGGTATAGGAGCTGGTGCTCCCAAGTGCTACCACCAGCCATCTCTGCCCTCCACACTCCTGCCCCATGGGGTGGGGGAACTGCCATTGTATCTCCCCTGTCTCCTTCTGTAAAACCTCTGCTCTATGTCTCTCCCTTCCCCAGCCATGCTGCTCTTGCTCCCACAGTCTCCCCGCAGCCTCCCCTCCTCGTATCTCCCCTTTTCATCCCTCTGACCCCCCTCAGAGCTTCCCTCCATTGCACCCCTACTCCCGTCCACCCATATGTCTCCCCTGAATCTCCACAACCTCACTTCAGCACCTCCTGCATCCCCTTCTGCCCCTGCCTCACACATCCCTGTTCCCCCTCACCCCCCTTATCTGCCCCTGCCCCTCTTCAGCCCTCCCCTGACCTCTCCCAGGAATGGCTCCCCCAATCCTACACATGCTGGGAGCTGGCGGCAGCTTCCCTGGGCCCCAGGCAGGGATGGCAGCCAGCTCTGCTGGGAGCAGCTCGGGGCCAACCCCCCTTCCCCTGCAGCCTCAGAGCACCAGGGGCACTGCTCCTGAGGGGAGGAGGTTCTCTCTTACCTGCCCCCCAAGCACTGCCTGCCCTGGGGCAGGAGCTGGGCTGGCCAGGGGCTGGCCAGGCTGGGGGCACTGCCGTGGGAGAGGCTCCTGGGGAGCAGCAGGACTGGCCCAGCTGGAGATTCCCCCTCCCGGCTGCAGTCCAGGCTCTGGGAGCCCAGCAGCAGCAACACCCACCAGAGCCTGGTCCCAGAGTCACTGCAAGCAGCAGCTGCAAGTCACATCCTGCTGGGGGGGAGGGGGCCCGAGCCTAGCCTTGGCTCCCAGAGCCTCTGCTTGCTGCTGCTGGGTCCTAGTGAGCAACCTGCCATGCTGCAGTCCCTGTCCCTGGGGGCCCTCCTGCCCCTGGGCTCAGGCAGCATCACCCACATCAAGGCAATGTCATGCAGAGAAGCCAACGCAGCACTGGGTGCAGGAAGAGAGGCAATCCCGGGGAGAAGAGAAGGAGGGTTTCTGGGCCTTACTCCAGAGTCCCACCGAACCAACCATCAAGGCATGGGCATGGCCTATCCGTGTGCCGTGGCTCGGCAGCCAGTGGTTCATGGCCCGGCAGCAGTTGGCGAACTGGCATTTGGGAACCACTGGTTTAATAGCTTTCTTAGGATATAATGTAATTCCCTCCTTAGGCTTTCTTCAGTGGAGCTTTTTTCAGTCTCATCAGAAGCCCATAATGATTTCAGCTAGTGAGAGTGGAAGTCATGTCAGCAAGGCCAATTGTTAGGTGAAAAGCTATTGACAAAGAGCTTGGTCCTGCAAATTCTCTGCATCAGAACAGGATAGTCCCATCTTCGGTGGGACTGTTCTTCTGTAGAAGCTGAAGGATTAGGCCTTGGCTTTGGTCACTGATGTGGCCGGTCACCTGAAAATTGTTATTTAGATTCCAGAAAGAATCCATCATTCATCGGCGAGCATCTTAGATCAGTGTTTCTGAACACCTGGTGCATAAACAGGTGCTAGTCCTGGAGATCTCCCTGACACAGTTTAGAAGGCAGCAAGCCGGATATCAAAAAGGTTGAGAACCATTGTCTTAGATGACCTGACCTCTTCCCATGTGACCTCAAAGGCTAGAAGACCCGCTAACTACTCTGCTGTGCTGAAGATAAACTGTAATTCTTTACTGTGTCACAAATGATAAGAAGTGGGAGTGCTGCACAATGTCTAGGCAAAGGTACCCGATCAGCCTTGTTAACAGATCTATGAAGTCTACATGTTAATTAGACAGTTGCTTACAACAGTGAGAAAAATCTGATCACCTAACTACTTTTATCATCTGCCATCTGGATATAAGGCTCAATAGGAGCATTTGCCCAACTCTTACCTGCTGTGTTGGTACAAATCAGTTTGAGTAGGACTTTGGTTTTGTAAATTAAAGCAGCTGTCAATCTGCAGTGGGGGTGTTGTGCTTTGTAACACTGCACGGTTGTGGGATGGGAATCTGTCACCTGTCATTCGGTTTGACACGATGCTCCTCAGTCAAAGATTGTTAATTGTGCATGATGACAGTGTATAATACTTTACAGAGTTAAGCAGGTGTTTAAGGACAAGTGGGCTGTGAAAAACCAAAAATAAAAAGTGCATTCTTCTCTTCCCAGAAGAGGGAAGGAAGATGCTCAAACCAGTCTGTGAAACATATCATGCTTTGATTGTTTTTTGACAAGTCAAATTGATCAGATCTTAGTGGAAAGCATTTAAAAGATCACATGGGAGCAAGAGTGTACTTTGACAGCTCACTGTGATCTTCATCACAATTACATATTAGCAAGAGATGTTGGCTTTAGCACATGAGGAGCAAAAACTCCACATTTTGTTTCTCTAGTTTCACACCTGAGAATATTACAGAATCTTAGAATTTCATGGAAAATATTGGCAGCTTATAAATCTGCAGAATTATATATAATAATAATAATAATAATCAGAGTAAACATAACATTCAAGCTATGAGATAGATTCGTGGCTGAGTATTCTAAATATGACCTAGATTCAGCCTGCTGCTTGATTTTCAGTGGCCTCTTTGCAGGCATAGTGGTCTGATTGTATGTAATGAACTGTAGAACAGTTACATTATTCCATTACCAAAGCGAGCAAGCAAACAAAACCAGACTTTGCAGGTCAGCTTTGTAGAATGTTGGTCTCTTACCCAGTGTGCAATGGACCCTAATTCAGAGGAAGAGAGAGAGAGAGATTGGAGAAACCAAGCCCACAAGAAAGAGTCTGAGCTTCCCTTTTGCTTTAAGAATAACTAAATAATCTGCTGACAGTTGGAGCCTTCTCTTTCCCTTTGGGGAGATCTTCCAGTATATTGTAAAAACCTCTGTTCTGAGGGCAATTTGCTAAAATTAATGCAATTTGAGATTTTATTTCTGCATGGTTTTTTTTTTCAGAGGGGAATAAGATAATACTGTAACAAGTGCTCTGAGATTAAAAATGGCAAATGTCACCAGTAGTAACTATGAAGTATGAGGCAAGGGTATTTATTCTTCCACTCCTCACAATCCCTTATCAACTATTTTGTACTGTTTTTGTATTTGGATCTGTTTTTTATCATTCTGAGGACTTGGATGTCCAATTGCACTCCACAAAAACAAATAGGAAACAATGCTCAGGATTACAGTTCTTATAGTTACTTATGGATTAGTCTATACTGTTCACACCAGCCCAATTGTGTACTTTCCTAACACACTGTGTGCTGCTCAATCAGCAGCCCATGGGCTCTCGTGACCCCATCAGCACCCAGCAGTGGCCTATGTGACTTCCTCAGGTCCATACTGGTAGTATTGGATGCAGCACACATAACACAATTTGGGCTGCATATGAACAAAGGTAATATGTTGAGGACCACGGCTTCACTCAGATAATATGAGGAAAGAGACACATTGTAAATTTTCCATCAATTGCATCTAATAATTTGCTTACCTATATTCAAATTTGACTTGCAGCAAGCTAAGCGTCAGCTACTTGAAAAAAACATTTTTCATCCAGTCATTCTGGCTCTTCCCCTTTGTGTTATTTTTAATTAACCTTGTCTGGTTCAATCAGCTGTCTCAGAAACTAACAAATGCTGTTCCAACAGTTCGGAAAAATGCAACAGTTAGGAAAGTAGGAATGTCTGCCCTCACATCTCCAACAGACTGAAACTGGGGTTTTCAGTGTAGTCAGCGGTTTTTGTTCCCTTTAATGTTCTCTTTGTCATTTCCATGTAATTCAGAGAATTCAAACTGTTTTTGGCTGGATCAATTGTAAACAATTATACACAGCAACACTGATCTTCAGGGAAACTCTATTAGCCCCCCACACAAACATGGCTTTACTAGAAGTGCAGAGGAAGGGACAGTTTACTTCAGCTTAGGAGGCAGATTCGGATACAAAGCGACTCACTGTCAATGTCCCTAGTTTCCCCAGTTCCACGGAGAGAGGACCTAGCCTATAATGTGCCAGTGTAGCTACCCAGCCAGGAAGTTGGGGTGCGATATAGCGGCTCTGTGGAGTTGGTGTCATTCTTTCTACATTCTTGGGAGTGATGAAAATGTTGAGGTTGTTGCAGGTGCTTGTTGAAATTGTTTGGGCTATTGTCACTCTAAATTGTAGCGATGTACTTTGTTCACTACTGGTCCAGGAACTGCAATGGGATTTAAGTACATGTTTCAAGTTAGGTGTCTGGAGAAACAGTTTCTTTCTATTTTAGATTTTCTTTAGCTGACCTTTTCAGGGCCATAGGACAAGTATAAAGCGCTCGTTAAACTCATCTGTGCTGCTCTCGGCTGATATTGTTCAATCAAAGGTGATATTTTGCTTCACACCTGTAGAAGGCCAGCTCCTTTTCCTTGTCAGAGGAAGCAGAATGAAATAGCTGGTGCCAGCTTGAGCAACAGCAACAAATGCTGAGTCAGCAGGAGGTGAAAAACCTTGTGGCTTGTGGGGCATGCATATTGGGGTATATCAACACTGCATGGCTATTTTGGGATACCTGAGGATCCCGAAATAGTTATCCCATGTCTTAACAGTAAGCTCGTTATTTTGGGCTCGCTATTCCGACATCCCTGTAAACCCCATTCTATGAGGAGTAAGGGACGTTTCAGAATAGCACTTTATTTCAAAATTAGGTGCTGTGTAGACAGCGTCGAATGACGAAATAAGCTATTTCGAAATAGCATCGAGATAAGATACGCAACTTACACAGCACAAATTGCGTATCTTATTTCGAGTTATGGTGTAGTGTAGATGCACCCTAGCCGCTGCCAAAATCAACGTCAGTCTGGTAATGAAAGACCTGTGGTTGATTGAAAAGCATGGAAGTGGCCATGTACACCAGCAGCCACACTTAACCTTTTGGGATTGACTTAGAGACAGTGAAGTGTGAAAGGAATCAAATTAAAAAGGGATCTGAGATGAATGAAATGTTTGGGCACCTTCAAATTGAGGACTAATTAATGTCTGAGGCTTTTCTCGCCAAGATCATTATCTCAGTTCTGTTCTGGCAGTGAAGGAAAAAGCGGGGTGTGTGAGGCAAATGGCAACTGGAACAGCATAGTCATTAGCGAGTCCATCAATACATCTTCTTCTTTCTGACATCAAAGACAAGCAGCAGGCAGTGAACACATCCAAGGCTTTCACGGCTCTGCTGGAATTTTAGTGCTGTTAGCTTCTGTAGGCAGCACCTGTTTCTCCCCATGAAAAAAGCATGTCTGCACTTCTGTATTTACCTATGGGCTTCTGTCCTTTTGTTAAATACTGCTTCCTTAAGAAACACTAGCCACAATACATCATGGGCTTAAAATCTGCAGCCACAGCTCTGAATGTGGCCGGATCAGGGACTTTCATAGATTAGGGTGTAGTACAAAGTATTGTGAGTAGGAATCATTAAAGAATCTATGTGTTAGCCAGCATGTGAGTGTATCTACTGGATATAGCTGATCACATCAGAAAGGCTTTGTTTTGAACATATCAGGGCTGGTCATGTGCCTTTAGCTGCATTTTATTTGGATCTTTATTAACTGCCTACCCCATTTAACCCTGTTACTTCTTTTAGATAAAACTGCCCAGGAAGTGAGGCCGTAAACAGTGACCCTGGAATGCAGTTTCTTGTTTTGTCCATAGTCAGAATGAGCCCCAATTCAGTTATTGGTGGCTGGTAACCAGAGTACCTGCACTGATACAAAATAGACAAGGAAAGTTGTGCATTGCATCACTTGAATTTACTCCACCTTTAAGCTGACTTCCGGATTAAGTTGTACTGGGCACTTTACAGTAGTGATTTGCGCTGGTGTAAGTATATTGATGATGGCAGACAAGGCTCTGCAGCACTAATATCTGATTTTCTCTTAATTATGGATAAGTTAGAGATAATGCCCTTAGGACCTACCCAGCGAGTCTGTCTTCAATTAACTCTCCATGCTGGGGATCACCGAAGGGATTCAAATGCCAGGGGATAAAAATCACAATTTAAGACTAAATCTGCAGTCCACTTCTGTTATCCGCTGATATTGAATTTGGCACTGAGATTGCCATATGACTGTTCCTCAATTTGGTGGTGCCTGAAACAACTGGGATATTGCAGACCAAGATTAAAGTGTATTTGCAGTGATCTGAGAAAACTTAACTATCAAATCCTTCGTTTGGCATGAACACCGGATATACTTAAAATATAACTGTATGGAAACATTAAACAACAATGATAATGTCCTTCACAGAACTGTGAAGATCTGAAAATAAAGTAGGAGGAATTAGTGACTATTTCTTTGAAAAAATCAGTCTCAGTAGAGTACTGCCAATCCAAATTAAAAGTTAGCATAAGACCGAATGGATTGTGTTGATGGGTTTTGATGCATCACTGAGGCTACGTCTACGCTGCAACGCTTTTTCAGGATACTGGAGTATCCCAAAATAGTTATCCTGTGTCTTAACAGCAAGCCCATTATTTCAGGCTCGCTATTTTGACATCCCTGTAAATCTCATTCCATGAGAAGTGAGGGACATTTCAGAATAGCGGGTTATTTCAAAATAAGATCAAAATAAGATACGTAATTTGTGTAGCTCAAATTGCATATCTTATTTTGACCTATGGTGCAGTGTAGATGCACCCGGAAAGTCCTGAATCACTTCATTTCAGATTGCTAAGATAATCATTACATGAAAGGGCAAACTTTAACTTTTAAAAACTATTAACTTTCTTGGTTTTGTTGCATTATATTTTAGCACCAGGTTCCAAGTCTGTTTTTTTCTTAAATAAAAATACCTTTATCTACATGGAGCCCACCGTGGGTTAGAGATGCCGATACTGTCTGTACACACACATTCAAGTGAGTAGTTCCACGGAATTCATACAGAGCATATTTATATTTGGACAAGCATGCATCCTCTCTGCATTACAGAATCTCTTTCTTTCAACAGCAAAAAATAAAACAAGACTTTTATGTCCCAATCCTGCCAGTGGCTTATAGCTTCCTCTTCTGTCAGAATCTAAACATCATAATCCAAAGAATAAAATAAAAGGAATTAGCTTATTATTCAGGAGTTTCTACTTGAGGTTCAAATATAAATTGATTCCAGCTCATTGCTTATTAGGTTTTTAAAAATGTATTACTACCTAACAGGTGAATCAATGCCTAGATACATTTTCTTAAGTGCCAAACCCAAAGATTGTCATGTGAGATTTCCGTATGCTTTTTTTTTTTGGTCTTGGGGAGATGGCTGAGATCCCCAACCACATAAATTTAAAAGAGTTCAAGCAACCTTATACCTCACTAGGGGTATGTCTAGACTACATGCCTCTGTCGCCAGAGGCATGTAAATTAGACTACCCGACATAGTCAACAAAGCAGGGATTTAAATATCCCCGGCTTCATTAAAATAAAAATGGCCGCCGCGCTGTGCTGGCTCAGCTGATCGTTGGCATAGCGCGCGAGTCAAGACGCGGATCGGTCGACAAGGAAAGCCTTTGTCGACCGCTCCTGTAAACCTCATTACCTGACTATGTCGGGTAGTCTAATTTACATGCCTCTGGCGACAGAGGCATGTAGTCTAGACAAACCCTAAGGGTATGTCTACACTACAGAGAATGATTGAAGCTGCCGCTATCAATCTTCCAGGGGCCAAATTAGTGGGTCTAGTTAAGACAGCTACTTAGAACTTGAAAGGGGCACTCTGGTCGATGCTGGTAGTTCTGCTTCCAGGAGGAATAAGAGAATTTTAAGGGAGAGTGTTCTCCCTTTGACTTCCTTCAGTGTGGACAGTGCCAAAAGTCAAGTTAAAGTACTTTGACTTCAGCTATGCAGTTAATGTAGCTGAAGTTCTGTATCTTAATTCGACCTTGTCCCTTAGTGTAGACATACCCTACGGGCTCACCCTAACACTGACTAAGTCAGTGTAAAGACTCTTATTCATTTTACTGAGAGGTGGATCATACCATAAATGAGGATTTTGAATACAATTTTCAGATGGTTTGGCTTCTTTAATTATGAAACACAGAAGGGCAGCTAATTATATTTTAGAAATAATTTTTAAATCTACTGTGTGTACAAATAGTATTATTTATTATTTGTATTACCATGGTAGTGCCCAGGACCCAAGGTAAAGTCAAGACACTGGGTGCTGTACAAACACATAGCAAATGTTGCTCCCCACCCCAAAGAATTTACAATCTCATTTTAGACAAGCTGTAATGTGTGAGTGTGATAATCATCACATCATGAGGTTACTTAGTAACAATTGCATAGCTTGAAGATTCCATGTGGTTTCAAGTTTTTGAAAAACAAAATATTAAAAAAAATAAATTTACACTATGATTTTTTGTTCCTTTGAATTCTTTTTACTCCATTAACAAAGAATAACAAAAGAATAAACCACAAAATGAAAACTTCTCAACACTCACAAGACCTGTAGAATAATGACAGGTTTCTCTACAAGTATACTTAAAACTTTTTCTTAGCTATGGAACCAAAAATCAATGCCCAGTCATATGATCTATTTTGGCCAAAGTTTTGCCCAGGGTCATACATGTACAATAATTTTTCAAAGTTAGTAAGCACATCAATCTCCTCCTTTCTCTTACATAAAATTAAGTTTTAATTTATGAAGAAAGTGGAAAGTGGACTCAGCTACAAACAGATCAAAGTGATATTGCTAAAAGGTCTTAATTCAAATAACATCCTTCATCAAATGCATTATTTCCCCCTTTTTATACAGTACAAGTACTGCTACATACCCTGAGCCTGTTTGATCTTTAATCAGATTTGTAGGTAATTTACCAAATTCATTTATTTATTTAATTTGGCAAAGGAAGAATGAAAGAAAATTAAGATTAGAACGCATTGTAATTAACTGATTAAAGGCTGAGTTTTCAGCTTCCAGTCTTACATTCAAAAGAGGAGCAGAGCCTTTCTGAAGCCTTCAGAAATTTCATCCTTTGTTCTATTGTGTACTACCCTCTTTTCACTGGTTGCTAGAACGTTCTATCTCTTCAAAATAATTCTAGGAATTGGTGCACTGGTCTGAAATTCATCCTTCCTCAGATACTCTTGTTGTGACTCTAAATGTAAAGCTAATATTTCATTTGTGAATAATACTGGGTTTAAATATACCCTGGAAGTGAGGTCTGAAAAGAGGTTATTAAAATCATATTAATTATACAGGAATGTGCAGTAAAAATTACTTGGCTGCTGCTAAAATAGTCTAGCCCTGAGTAGGATTAATGAAATGGGATAGTTCCTTTCAAGTAAATATAATATACACCAACATATACAAGCTTTTCCCCATTGGATTTCAGGGGACAGATTTTGCATGTGGGTCTTCCTTCACTGCACAAAGGGATTAGTCCCCTTCCCCTCCTAGGGAGCCCTCTCTTAGCCTGGGTAACTTAGCAGGAGGGAATGAAGTGGAGAGTAGGCATCATCCATCAAAACTGCATAGGGATGACTTAAAAAAGAGAAGACATCCTCAGGCGTTGTTAACTTTTCTGAAGTGCCCTCTGTACTAGACAATCCACTTTCAATATAGGGGACACTTTGTAGCTGCACAATAGAAAAGCTGACAGCCACCAAGAATGCTAATGTCATTTAACGTAGCTGGATCTCAAGCTAAAAGTTACCTCAGAGATACCTAGAATGCAGACACAGAATGATCCATGAACCCACTCACACAGGCAAACTTCCTCTTATACACAGACAAAGAGGCTGCTCACAACTCTTACACACCAATACATGTAAATTGTCTAGGAAGGTTGTGGAATTTCCATCACTGAAAGTTTTTAAGAGCAGGTTAGGCAAAGACCTGTCAAGGGTGGTCTAAATAATACTTTGTCCTGCCATGAGTGCAGAGGACTTTACTAGATGATTTATTGAAGACCCTTCCAGTCCTACGTTTCTATTATTTTATGACGCTTCCCTATATGAGACAAATGTGCAAGGTCTCTGTAACACTCACAGGATACGTCTAGACTGCATCCCTCTGTCGGCAGAGGGATGCAGATTAGGCAGGTCGACATTGCAAATGATGCAGGGATTTAAATATCCCATGCCTAATTTGCATAAAAATGGCCACCGTGTTTTGCCGACTCAGCGCTTTGTCAGCAAAAAGCAGCAGTCTAGAGGGGGATCTGTGTAGAAAGAAAGCCTTTTTTGACAGATCCTGTAAACCTCCTTGCAGGAGGCATAAGGGATCTGTTGAAAAAGGCTTTCTTTCTTGACAGAGCCCCCACTAGACAGCCGCTTTTTGCCGACAAAGTGCTGAGTTGGCAAAACATGGCCATTTTTATGCAAATTAGGCACGGGATATTTAAATCCCTGCCTCATTTGCCATGTCAACCTGCCTAATCTGCATCCCGCTGCCGACAGAGAGATGCAGTCTAGACATACCCACAATGACTGGCATAGTATGGGGAAGAAGAGAATAAAAACTACAGAGCAGTTAGATGTTGATAGTTGTGGATGGAAAATGATTCATTCTTTTTCAATTGTTGAGATAGTTACAATAAGTCACAAAAGAAGTGTGTTAATGGATTCATTAGGAGTGATCAATGTCACAAGATTAAGACAGTGATCAGAAAAGGGAAAGTCAGGGGCTACGTCTACATTGCGCTCTCTTGAGCAAGAACATATGCAAATGAGGTGTGGCAATGAATATCACTGCGCCTCATTTGCATACTTAATAAGCCATCATTTTTGCGCAAGCAAGGGGCTTTTGTGCAAGAAGGAGCAGTCTACATTGCTCCTTCTTGCGCAAAACCCCCCTCTTGCGCAAGAGCCATTCTGCCTGAAAACAAGCGGCAGACCGGCTCTTGCGCAAGAGGGGTTTTTTGCACAAGAAGGAGCAGTGTAGACTGCTCCTTCTTGTGCAAAAACCTCTTGCACAAAAATGGCAGCTCATTAAGTATGCAAATGAGGCGTGGCAATATTCATTGCTGTGCCTCATTTGCATATGTTCTTGTGCAAGGGAGCGCAATGTAAATGTAGCCTATGGGTATAGCTACAGTACAGTCAGCCAACTGTGTTTGGCCTGTGTCAATTGATTTGAGCTCACAGAACTCAGGGAAAGGGGCTGTTTAATTTCAGTGTAGATGTTCCATCTCAGGCTTCAAACCAATCTCTGGGTCCCTCTCCACTCACAGGTCCTGTAGCCTGGGCTCCAGCCCATGCCCGAACATGTACACCACAGTTACACAGCTCCTTAGCCTGAGTCCTTCAAGCCTGAGGTATCTGGCATGCGCAATGTAGAAACACCCTAAAACAGTGTTTCTCAACAACTGGAGCAAGGAGTGGTGCTGGTCCCTGAGCTCTCCCTGACACAGTGTAGGAAGGCAGTGAGCCAGTTCCTGGTATCAAAAGGTTCAGAAACACTGCCCCAAAAGAAAGTGCTTGTTAAAGACCATATCAAGAGTGACCACAGCCAGGTGTGATGGAGTCTGGTTAGATATTAGGATGATGATGAAATTAGGGAGATAAACCAGGAGGCTAGAGAGCTGGTTGGATCATCAACAAGGTGATTTCAGAGAAGTCCATTGATTGATGCTAGGCTAGGTCATGTGTTGTGAGAGAGATGTGCTTCACTTCTCTGAAAAGGAACTTCCCTTAGCCACTCACTACTGCCTAATACACAGATGTGATCCCAAACATGCCCTGTATTTACCGCATATGCACTACTGTAATATCTTTGTGCAAAATATGCCTTGTGAGGAATTCATTTGAAAACTAATAATTTGCTGGTCAAGCACATAATGGTGAAATGTGTCTAGCAACTTTATTTGAAAATTTATAAGTGTTCTCCATGTGTAGTTGTTTGTATATGTTTAAATCCAGACAGCCCTGCCCTGGCAGAACTGTTAGCCAGATCTATCCAGGCCTGTATATTTATACTTACCTCTGGAATTTCCACGACATGCATCTGACGAAGTGGGTCTTTGCCCACGAAAGCTTATGCTCAAATAAATCTGTTAGTCTATAAGGTGCCACAGGACTTCTCATTGTTTATGCAGATTCAGACTAACACGGCTACCCCTCTTATACTTGTGACCCAATTAGTATATTCAGAGCTGCTGTGGCACAGATGAAGAGTTACTGAAAGTGCGGAACTTGGCGGCTATGTCTACACTGCCTCCATTTTGCACAAAAAATATGCAAATGAGGCAAAGCGTGGACTATTGCAATGCCTCATTTGCATAATTAATGAGGCTCTGTTTTTGCGCAAAACCTCCCTCTTGTGCAAGAGCCATTCTTCTGCATTTTTTCAGGAAGAACGGCTCTTGTGCAAGAGGGGGTTTTTATGCAAAAGCCTCTTGTGCAAAAACGGAGCCTCATTTGCATATTTTTTGCATAAAAACAGGGGCAGTGTAGACATAGCCGGAATGTATTTTGCAGCAGTTTTCTAGCTCAGCTACACTGATTGAGCTGGCTATGTTCTTTTAGGGTGTTTCCCCTATCGGTATGCTTTAACTCCACTGTATCTCTTTTCTAACTCAGGGTAACGAATGGATGATGAATGCACAATCTGCTCTTTTAAACGGTCATGAAGCTGAGTACACTGAGTATTGTTTTCCTTTCTCATTTCAGGATTTTTCAGAAAAAAGAAATAATTGTTGGACCTTTTGTGTATATTACTGGTAATGATGCGGTTGTCTCCATAAACTTTATTTAGTTTAATTCCAAAAGCACTTTGAACAGAGTGACTTATTACAATATTCCTGTGCTTCATATACTTCATATCCTCTGACCCAGATGATATCAACAGATAAAAGTGGGATAGGATTAATACAAGTAGAGAAAGGGTATATTATTAATCAATTTTGTATATTATTAGTTAATTTTATGTTTTTAATCTCATGGATTTCAGGGGTACTTTCACACAAACAAGGGCTGCAGTACTGAAAGTCTACAAGCTATATGTGACCTTTTAGTAAATTACTTCTGGGAAAGCATCCATGCAACAGTTTTTCATGAAAGCCCCTTTATTATCTCAGTAACATAAGAACTGTACAGATACATACTTTGTCAATTTCCTTCCAGCCTATCAGCACCATGCCTAGCTATTTAGTGTAGTTGTTAGAGGGACCTCATGTTCTGCATTTTGCCGAGTGAACCCAGAATCCAGGCTCTTGGCTGCCTGCGCCATATATGTGCTAGGAGGCTCAGGAAACATCTTATCCTCATGTAACCCCCTTTTTCTCCTTGGGTTACTTGGGAACAGGTCACACTCACATGTGTGCCTGGGTGCCTGATGTTTTTAACAATAAAGGAGATCCTGAGTACCGCAGTGGTGATAGTTTTTAGTTGGGGATTCCCTATCCAATCCTTTGCTGCAGTCCCTTGCTCCTAAAGAATATACAATGGTAGTGCCTACACCTGGCTGGTCCTGTACACACTTAATGGTGTGCCTTGGGAGCCTCCAGGGATAAAATTATTCCTGCAATAATCTGGATCTAACTCAAAGACAACAATTATAAATAATATATATCTAATTGATTAAATTAGAATTAACACACCTTTACTTAACAATTTAAAGTAACAGGGTTTAACAGATTAAAAGTGAATAAAATTAATGAACAAAGTACACAGAAAGAAAGGAAACTTATCTATCTGGCATTTACACTGCCATCATTTATCCCAAGCCAGAGTGTGCACTCCTCTGGATTCAGAGTCCCAGACACTTGCTTGCATGGGCACACTTGAAGGTCTTCAGCTGGAATGGAGACAGCCCTGTGCAGATTCTGTGTGTGTCCATCCAGGCAGGCAGCCAGCTGCAAAATCCCTCTGCCACTGGAGTAGGCCCCACCAAATGCCAGCAACTCTGGTTCTCTGGGCAGATCACTCTGGCTCTCATTGGACTCAACATCAGTTTGTCTTCTGTGTTCTGTCCCAGGCAGCACTTTTCCAAACTGCCCAGTTACTCACAGTTACCTCCTTTGCAGGTTTATGTAGGCCCTTCCACTCCTGGGACAATCCCCAGCAGTCTCTGAAGCAGCCTGCTAGATCCAAGCCCCAGCAGGCTCTCAGTAACTGGCTCTAGCTGCAACACAACAGTTCCTGGCCTGGAAAAGGCTCCATACCATCAGCCTGGCTCCTCTCTCCAAAATGAAGCCTAGCCTAACTCTCTCTCTTCATGCCTGGAAGAGCCTCCTTTTCCCCCTCCTTTTTCCCAAGGGCTCATGGGAATTGTAGTCTCTAGGGCTAGATTGCAGCATAAAGGATCCTCCCAGTAAAAGTCAGAGGCTTTAGTAAGGGGAATACATTAATTTGTGGGATCCTCTTGCCTGGAACTCAGAGAGGTATAAGATCATGTCCACATAAACTTGACTGATTGGTGGCACTAGGCAGGATGGATGGGTGGGTGATATGTTTGGGGGATACAGGAGGGAGATGGTTCTGTATTGGGAGTTTTGTTCTTGAGGAGCTCCATTCACAAGTTATTACACCTTGGAATGGGCAGAGAAAAGGCTGGCTGAGGATGGAGAAGGTGGGATGCAAAGAAGAGGTCATGACCTTGAGGGTGGGAGGGAAGGAGACTAGAGTGGCCAGATAGCAAGTGTGAAAAAATTGGGACCTTTTTTCGTGAGGTGTATGTATGGGGAGGAGGTATAGTTGCATATATAGAACAATGTCTCTAATATTAGAATGTCTGATCAGCGGAGATAGAATGTGAATAGTGATAAGAGAAAGTTAGATGAGAGTAAGACAATCTTATGGGAATCTTACTGCTGGCTTTTCATTAAGTCAATATAAACATGTTTGGGGCAGAGGTGTGGAAACAATTTTTGGAGTGGGGGTGCTGAGCTGTACTCCATCCTACCTGTGGCTGTACTCATCATGGTCCCATAAAGCTGGAGGCAGTTGCTAGGACCCTGCACGTGGGGCCGGCAGTCAGGGACCTGGGCTTGGTGGCTGGGCAGGATCCCACATGTAGGTCTTGGTGGCAGGGGGCCAGCAACTGAGGGGGACCCAGGGCTGGTGGCCAAGATGCTTCGAGTGGGATGGCAGCCAAGCAAGAGCCAGGGCCAGTAGCTGAGCCCCTGTGCGCAGGGATGACAGCCAAGTGGGACCTGAGGCGGGAAGCGGAGACAACAGGTGGGGAACAGTGGGGCTGATGACACATGGCAGGGACACGTGGCCAGCGGCCACAAACCTGGGCAGCAAGGGCATGTGGCTGGGATGTCCAAAATGTGGGGATACTGCAGCATCCCCACACCCGTATGCCTATGGTTTTGGGTAAGGCTTAATACCCCACCTAGGGATCTTTGCTCCAAAGAGTTTGTAATTTAGGGAAAATTAATTACGGCTATTGGTATTGCTATTATTATAAAACAAAAACACTTTGTTAAATTATGTGTGGTTCAATTCAAGACAAGTTCCCTACCACTAAATAGATCTATACCTCCCCAACTCAAAATGAAACCTCATGGAAATAAGCTAAGATCACAAACAATGTTGATGCTGACCTTAATGCACAAATCTCATGACATTAAACAAAAACAACTCTGAGAGTATTTTTTCTGTATGTTAAGTGTATGTTCAGGTATATGCAAAAAAAAGTCACTGCTAAGAAGGCAACATATGTGAAGAGTTACCACATACAAATACAGCAGCTTTGTAGGTACAGCATGAGAAATAGCTGAAGTGTCTCAGATACAATAGTATAATAATTGTTGGTGAATGCTGACCTTTCCTGGAGATTGTAGGAATAACAGTAGGCTTTGACAACAACAAAAATAGAGAAGGGGACTCTTCCAGTTTGTAGGGTATGAGCTTGATCTAAAACCAACTCAAGTCAAGGAAAAGATTTCCATTCACTTCAGCATACTTTGAATCAAGCCCTCAGTATCAAATTCTGCCCATGTGAAGTGTCTTTTGGATTTCAGTATAGATTGAAGATGGGTTGGTAAATTTGTTCATTTTTGCAGGATTGAGAAATCTGATGCTATATGGGTTCATTAATTAGGCAGAGAAGGGATAACGGTTTGAGGGGATCTGGGTTGAGAAAAGTTGTGATTTTAGGAACAAGAAATCCAAATTTATTTTCCATTGGAAATGCAATATTGACATTTTAGAGTGTTCTATTTTATTTTGGACAATAGAAAATATATACACTGTTGAACAGTTTCAGTCCATATGCCTACTCTTTTTTATATCTAAATACTTGGAGAAATCGTTCTATCAAAAGTTCTGCTTGCATTTGAAAGTAAAGTCTAGGTGAGCCTTTCAATTTGATGACCCAGTGTTTTAGTGTAAAAAAAACCCCCAAAACAAAACAACCCTTGAGCAGTGTTCGCTCTAAGATTTTCTATCTGTGAGTAGAGTGAGTTTTGTCTTGTGCACCAATACTGAGGTCATGTGCGCTTGTTCGAATGTGTGCCACTGTGGTACCCACCAGTTACTAACAAATATCTTTTATATATTTTTAAAATTATTATTACCACATCCAGAAGCAAATATATCAATGCCTAGCTCTCATACTGTGCTTTTCCTCAATAGATTGCACAATACTTTACAAAGGAGAGCACAATCATCACTATTTTATAGATGTAGAAACTGAAGTATAAACCATCTAAGGTAAGTGACACATCCAGGAATAGAACCCAGCTCTCCTAAGGCACAAGCCCATGCACTAGCCATTGGACCACAATGTTATAGATAGAGGGGTTAAGGTCACAATTTTCAAAGTCAGGTGACAGAATAAATTATCCCATACGTGGAGAGATTTCAGTTCCTGTATTTCTCAGTGTCTCACTTTCCCTGTCTGACACATGCCAAATTCTTATGACAAAAGAACAGATTGATTTTAAACATGCATAAAGTGTTATCTGCTTTCATTAGGGTTTCCAGCTTCTTTTCCTGGGTTTAGTGAGTGGTTGCAAAAAACACAGATGCCAATTAATTAATCCTGTGCTCCTCCCAACCCTGCTCTACATCAGTTTATTTTATACTTCCCACACCAGCTCCTGCCTTTTCCCCTTGCAGCATTTTACAACTCACACCCTCCATTCATAAGTATGCTTGGTATTGCTGCACTCCTGCGCTGTTCAACTAGCATTAAGAATAAACATTCATACTTGCACGTGCAATTTGGCCAATTGCCCATGCTAATACCATTCCCACTTCCCCAAGCACACAAATGTTTTGAAGAAAGTCAGTTACCTGTTTGCACAGTCAGATCAATCCTGTCTTTATTCTTAAACAGGTCACCCCCTGCTCTTTGTTTCTTCCTACAGTGGTCTCCAACCATTTTAACCACAAGATCACTTTTTCAATTTAAGTGCAATGTAAGATCTACCCCAAACCCAAATACCCTTGCCCTGCTTCCTTCCCGCCCCTTTTTTGAGGCCCTGCCCCTGCTCCACCCCTTCTCTGAGGCCTCAACCCACTCACTCAACACCTCTTTCTCCCCCATCCTCACTCACTTTAACCAGGCTGGGGTAGCAGGTTGGAGTGCAGGCTCTGGTCTTGGGCCAAGGGGTTGGGAGTGTGGGAGGGGCTCTAGGCTTAGCCCAGGGTGGGGGATTGGGGTCCAGGAGGGATTTCAGGGTGCAAACTGTGGGAAGGAGTTTGGATGCAGGGGGACTCATGTCTGGGGCAGGAGGTTGGGTGCAGGAGGGGGTTCAGGACTGGGACCGGGATTCAGGAAGCTGGCTCTGGCTGTTGCACCATTTAACTGAGGCAGCTTCTGGGTGGTGGAGCAGTAGGATTAAGGCAGGTTTACTCCTGCCCTGGCCCTGCACCACTCCTGAAAGCAGCTAGCATGTACAGCAATGGCTCCATGATGCCATGTGCTGCCCTTCATCTACAGGCACTGAGCCTGCAGCTTCTACTGACCATATTTCCCCATTACTGATCAATGGGTGCTACAGGAGGGTATCTGCAGGCAAGGACAGCGCATGGAGATCCCTCTGCCCTCTGCCTTTGTCAGGAGCTTCAGGGACACGCCAGCTACTTCCAGGAGCAGCAATTACCATGGGGATAATGACTCCAGCCATGACAAGCATTTTAGAACTCACTACTCAAAGAATTAAATATAAAAGTAAGAGAGAAATTGAAATTATGAAATGCACAGACCAGTCAAAACCCCAAAGTAACACACTTTGCAAGCAGTAAAAGAAGTAACAACAACCACCATGTATGTGTTGGGTCAGGAGAGGAGAGTGAAGGACAGTATGTGTATGAAAATGACAGAGACACACCTAGGCTGTGTCTACACTGGCATGATTTTCCGGAAATGCTTAAAACGGAACAGTTTTCCGTTATAAGTATTTCCGGAAAAAGAGCATCTACATTGGCAGGATGCTTTTCCGGAAAAGCCCTTTTCCGGAAAAGCGTCCGTAACAATGTAGACGCTCGGGAAAAAAGCCCCGATCGTCATTTTTCGCGATCGGGCTTTTTTGCGAGAAAAGACTGCTGGGCTGTCTACACTGGCCCTTTTCGGAACAGTTTTCCGGAAAAGGACTTTTTTGCCAGCGGGAGCAGCATAGTTTTTCCGGAAAAGCAGCTGATTTCTTACAGTAGATCGTCAGTGCTTTTCCGGAAATTCAAGGGGCCAGTGTAGACAGCTCACAGCTTATTCCAGAAAAGCGGCTGCTTTTCCGGAATAAGTGGCCCAGTGTAGACACAGCCACAGTGTGTGAGAGTGACAGAGATTTGCATTGCCAAGCTCCCTCCATCTCCTTCTCTCTGTGTGGGGATAGGATACAGAAGCAGGGGGAGAAGGGACACCCTGACATCAGCGCCCCCCCTCTTCTCCCTCCCACACGCTGCACAGCAAGCAGGAGGCTCCTAGGGGGCCAGCTCCAATGCAGAGGGCAGAAGCAGCAGGACAGTGGATGGCGGGGCAACTGAAGTGCCAGCACTCAATAGCTTCCTGACCAAACCAGTCAGGATCAGCTGTCAGAGGCTCCAAGATCTACCGGTAGATCCCGATCTATTGGTTGGTGACCACTGCTTAGTGTGGATTCTCTTTTTCAGATTTCACAATCTCTCAATTTGCAAGTGGCTCAGCATCCAACTATGCATCCAGCAAGAGCTGTACAATGTACACAGGGGCAAAGAGGGAGACAGGTATCTGTTCTCTCCTGCCTTCTCCCCAATCGGCCCCAGTCGCTAGAGCAGCTGTGGCCCGCCCACAATGCAGCTTGGCTATGGCCCCAGCTGGGGCTGCCGAAGCAGCTGCCACCCGTCACGCTGTCCCCGCAGCCCTGGGGAAGGGCTGAAACTAGGCCCAGGGCCACATGGTGGCTGCCCTGCTGCTCCTGGGGCAGGGCAGCTGCCCTCCACATGGCCCCACACTGGAGCAGCTCAGCAGCTACTGCATAGCTCTGCTGAGGAAGTGTGAGGGAGGCAAAATCTTGGTGTGCACCCGCACAGGCATGCACATTAGAGGGAACACTGCCCTTGAGTAATATCATGCAGTGAACTGAAAACCTTTTCAATAGATTAGATTTCAAAAAGATTAACTGCTTACAGAGTCTTAGCATTTGTATAATGCGCTGACTGTTAATTTGCTTTCTTTTTGTGTGGTGTAGAGGGCAGTGAAAAGCTGTGAAAACCTTTAGCAGGAAGACAGAATCAATTTTGTGGGGAATGAGAAACTCCTAATGAAGAACAGAAGGCTGTGATGTAGATTTGAGGTATCTACTGCTCTACAGTACACGCACTTATATTCCTCCTGTTCTAGGTAACTGTCATCAACACTTCAGTGTAGCAGCTACAGGCATATCATCTTCACTAGCAGATCATGAAAACCTCTGGTTCTGTTTTTTTTATTAACTGTACTGATGAAAGCCAAGAGACTGTCAGTGCAGCAGCCAGAAGACTTCTGTTTATCACTCAGCCAGGCTGAGTATAAACACTTCACAAGATTGTGCCTCCTGAAAGAACCTCAAGCCCTCGTGGATGTTGGCAGAGATGAAACATCATTACATTTTTGCATTACTTCCTGGTGTCTTTTCCTGAGCAATCATAAGGCATTGCTCCCCGCCAGGTCTGTAAGTTGTAGGATAGAGCCTGCTGAGGATTAAATTGATAAAGAACATGAAGCATCTTTCACAAAGGCAAACTGAATTCAATTCTGGTTACAAACATGAAACACAGCAATTGAATTTCCTGGGAGAAAGAAGTCTCATTCTCAAGCCAGGAGACTGCATGCCTCTACTTCCAAAAAATAAAAGAAGTGCGCAGGCATCCATTTTACCTTTGCAATAGTGTCAAGGGCTACTTAACCTTTATAATACAGTATTGTTAATTGGTATAATTAGAGATGCAAATGTTTAAAATATAGTGTGGGTTGTGCGGTTACATGTGAACCAAGGGGGAAAAAATTGAGGTTCTCTGTGTTATCTTCAAACTGATAGACTACATTTAATTTAGATATCACTATTCCTGGATATATCACCACAGTGCATAGCACTTTTGTTAATAGCTCTGTAGTGTTACACCATGATGGGAGTTTCATGGCTATTATTTTGAAGGATCACCTCCTTTTGGAATTTAGGATTGCTGACATAGGACTGTTTTAATTTGAAATAGAGGGAAAATATTTGGAAGTTCCCTGCAGTTGTTGGGTATGCAACAGCTTGTTTTTACAACATTTGAATTTTGGACCCTAATAATCCTGATTGTATTTCATTAATGTCAAGTCTAGCTTTGTCCCTGGTATAAACTAAGCATTTCCTTACATGAGGGAAGTGTTAGGCAAGGAGTTTATATTTTTATGAATACATTCATATATCTTCTAGGTTGACCTGCCCAATAGGTAATCTGTTTCTTTTACGGTCATGAATTTGTGCTAGTGTACTCACTACGTTTATTATAGCAAATTCCTAGAGGGAAGACTGGACCTGGTACCTGAACTTTAATAACTGAAAAAGTACAAATAATGATTTAAAATTTTCCAGAGTACATTAATTAGCTTAAAAGGAACCTGGTCTTATGTGGGTATCTGTAACAGTTCCTCGCCACCCGGTGTCGTTATTCGTACCCATACCCCCACCCTGCAGCCCTGTGATTTAACCCGCACCCGTGCTTCTGCAAACTTCGTCTCTTTCCTCAGTCACAATCGCGGGTCAGTCCACTCTACTTGGGGGAACCGACTGGCAACACTGCCTTTGGCTTTGGGAAGAGGGGGGTCCGGGCCCGCCCTCTCTCACTCACTCACGGACCCCAGCCCAGGGCCCTAAGGACACAGACCTGACTTGGTCCAGTCCGGCTGGCGGGGCTTCCCACCAAAACACACCAGCCCACGGGCTCTCTGCAAAATGCCCTGCCCTGGGCTGGTTCCTCTCCCCTTACATAATGTTCTGGCCTCTCGTGCAACACCTGTCTCTCCGCCCCTGTCTGTTTTCCAGTCCTCCTTTTGAACTGCCCGCGTTGGGCTTCTTGCCTCCCCATGGCTGACGTTTCCCTCCCAGGTCTTCCCTCCAGACCTCTTCCTGCACGTCCCGCTTCCCACGTCGTCTTACATGCCTTTTCCTTGCTGAGCTGTCGCCGGCGAATTTAAAGCGCAGGGGAGGTAGCATCACGTAACGCCCACACGTCCTCCCTCCCAGCTGTTTGGCGGCATCTGAGCACGCCGCGCATGCATTCACCCCAGTTCGTCGTGCCCCATACAGGGCCGGCGCGGGGGGCTTTAAAGTGCAGGGTCATGGTGCCCCGTCACACGCCCCATCACAGTATCAAATTCACCTGCAAGGTAAATGTGCATTCTCAACAGTTCTAATCTGAGTTAGAATTGTTAAATTTATACTCCTTGAATCCAAATTTGATCATAATAAAGCTCATGATGAACCAGTTCCCAGCTTCTACCAGTTTCCACAGTTACCATTATATAGTCTGTCTCTAGAATGTTCTGCGTCCTGAAGCCTGTCACTCATCTCAACTGCCAATCCAAATGCTTTATCCTGCCCTTATATATACACATATGCAACTTAAGGGATGCACAGCTCGCAGTTCTGATTGACCGATGAGGATTTTGTTTTCAAATCCTCTTAGTTCATGCATTTTTATTGCCCAGAAAATGCAGTCTAGTTCAGATACACTTAAGTATTAGATGAATAGAGATGAATAACAAGAGCCCAAACCTCTTAGACACACTACCATAATACCTACCACCAACACACTGACTATAGATCATTGCTACAGGCTACATTTCCACTAACTCCAGCTAAAGCTATTCTGCAGAACTATCAGCATGTCTACAACATGCATGGCAGACACTGCAATACAAATCAGCACAGACTGTCTTATGCTGATCACACACACGTCAGGTTATTCCTGCTCTTCCAGAAATATAATTTATGCTATCATGTGCCGAAAGTGTCCGTCTGCTATGTACATTGGACAAACGTCTCAGACACTTCGCCAAAGAATCAATGCCCACAAAACAGATATTAGACAGGATCACAAAGAAAAAACAGCTTCTTGCCATTTCAACCAGAAAGGGCATTGTCTCAACGACTTGATCACCTGCATCCTGCTTCAAAGACCTTTTCACACCAGACTTGAAAGAGAATCCTCTGAACTGTCATTCATGCTTAAATTCGACACTTTACATCTCGGTCTAAACAAAGACATTAATTATCTTACCCATTACAAAGATAGCTTCCCCAATTATCACCTCTAATATCATTAGCTCACAGACATTTACCTCCCCCCTCTCATCCCCCTTCTGTTCTGAAATTTGATTTGTCCTTTTCATATGTGTTCATTTTTTGATTGTATCCTTTGGTATATATGGTTGTGCCAATTTTCTTCCACTATTTGATCTGAGGAAGTGGGTCTGGCCACAGCTCATCACCTAATAAACCATCTTGTTAGTCTTTAAAGTGCTACATAGTCCTGTTTTTTGTTTCAGCTACACCAGACTAACATGGCTACATTTCTATCACGTCAGGTTAGGATTTTCATTTTTAGTGATTGCTTCTTTCTGTTCTCTCATTGATAAATGTGTGTTTCTCTTATTTGCAGCGAAATAATGATGGAAAAAAGATAAATGGGGCAAGGCGGGAGCAGTGACACATTTACAGCAGGTCCATGTTGTGTTCATGGCCTACACACAAAGAAGTTAAACAAGCAGAAGTTACACAGTTTCATTGGAAAGTTGTTCTGAATTCTAAGAGCCTTCTGAATTCATTGCAACTCCATACAACCATCCCAGAACAGACACAAAGCATTCTGCTCCCTAAAACAAAGAGGCACATCTCGCCATGCTTCACTACAGGCTAGTTGTCCACAGACTAACTACTGCTAGCCCTCTACACTGCAAACAGGATCAGGAAAACTCCCTGAAATGTGGAAAGGCACAGCTTACAATGTTAACACAGTTTTCAATACACCACCCAGAGAATCTGGCCCAATGTTTCACAGCTCTGACAGCACAGTATCGTCTATTAGAGGATGACATTTTTAATCACAAGAATATATTAAGTTTATATTGCTCAGCTTAATATAAACTCATGGAGACTTATTTGGATAATTTTTTAAAACTTTCTCACTTGCAAAATCAAATTACTACAGTGAATTTTCCTAGCCACATTACTGGACTTTTCTATATTTTTCCAACATGCAGCATACCCTGAGCAGTGGCTGAAGCAATGTGATGATTTATATTTTAGTTACTGATTTATCCCAGATAAGAATGTATCACAATAGGTCTCTCTCATATTTTCATGCAGTATTTCTGTGACTAATTACTGAGAGCTTGTATACCTTGCTGCTTAGGTCATTGTAACTTATATCGCTTGGGGTTGTGACATTCTCCCCCTCTCCCCGAACAAGGTAAACTACATTGACTTAAAGCAGTGTCTACACCACACTATGGCTATGTTTACACTACAAAGAAAAGTTGGAAAAAGATAAGCAAATTGCAAAGCTCAATTTGCGTATCTTTTTCCGCTTTCCTTTCGAAAGAGGCTTTTCTAACATTTGGGCTGTCTACACAGGGCCAAATGTCAGAAAAAAACCCTCTTTCAGAACATACCTTCTTCCTCATAGAATGAGGTTTACAGGGATGCTGAAAAAACGAGTTTGCTTTTCTGAACTTTTTTTTGGAAAAGCAGATGAGTTCCTTGTACGTGGCACGTTTTTTCCGGGATACCTCTGGTATCCCGGAAAAGCTCTGCAGTGTAGACATAACCGATGTCAGTAGGGCTACGTCTAGACTACAAGCCTCTTTCGAAAGACAGCATCTAGACTACAAGCAGATTTTTCGAAAATGCGAGCCGCTTTTTCGAAAGAGGGTCTAGACCCTCTCTTTTGAAAAAGCACAGTTTGCATTCAATAGCGCCTTTTTCAAAAGAGTACTTTCAAAAAAAGGCATTATTCCTTGTAAAATGAGGTTTACCATGATGGAAAAACTGCCACGTTCTTTCAATTTACTTTCGAAAGAACGCAGCTGCAGTCTAGACGCAGGTAAAGATTTTTCGAAAAAGGCCACTTTTTTTTGGAAAAATCCCTGTAGTCTAGACACACCAAGATGCTCTCCCACCAACATAGTTTTCTCCTCTTGTTAAGGTGAAGAAATTACATTGATGGGAGAATGTTCTCCAATTGACGAAGCAAGTCTTCACCAGACATGTTACATGAGTACTGCAGCAGTGCCAAACCACTGTAGCGTGGTATTGAAGATAAGCTCATAATGGTGCAACAATTGCACAATAAGCCAGTTCACAAGATCCAACTGCTCACTGATTTTAATGAAACAGCTGCTGATATATTTTAAAGATTTACTTCTCCACCTTTTTATATTAAAACAATTAGATTTAAACTGACTCAAAATATAACCCTTCCACCCATGATGCAAAGCATTTCTGCTCGAGAAAGCAAGGTTGAAGTAATGTGCTTTGTACTTGGATTGGATGGCGATGAGGTTTGTGATGGCCAATAGTTCTTTGGGGAATTGATTACATAGTTTCTGACTAGCCCTTGAGCAACTTCTGTCTTTTATACTATCAAGCTTTACCCTTACAGGAGAGAACTCATTGTGAGGGGGGAATTGTATGATTGTCCATATGCCAGAAGTGCAGACAATCTTTTGGATACCTTCACCTCAGGCCATGAAGTGTCTTGGAGATAAGGACTGAGACCTTGAACTCAATTTGGTATTCCATCAGGAAGTTAGTATGACACATGGAAACAAGTCCGATGCACTCAAATAGCCTGTGTTACTGAGGGGAGGTGCTCAGTTGGACTTTCCTAAATGCTACACGTTTCATACCCAGATGTACCACATTGCTGTAATGCAGCCAAGGATGATGAAGTTGTGAATAAGTGAATCCAGATCATTGTCCACTAGAAGAGGATGGAGTCTCCTTGCCAACCGATTAAAAAGTGTTACCCCATATGCCACCCTGTGGGAGCTTAGCATCAGTTGGGAATCCAAGAACACTTGTAAACCACAGACTGAAATGACCAAGTGTGCGTGTATATCTTTCTTCAAAAATAAACTGCACTTTGGCTGCAGACTATTCAAAATACTTTCCTCTGCCCATCTGCATAATCTTTGTGCTGCTTAGGTTCAGTTTCAGCCATTTTTCAACCATGAGCATATCTCATCCAAACCCTGGGCCAGCTTAATACTAGTGGTGGGGTCATATGTGGCAAAGGACAGGTATCTTTGTGTATCGTCTGCAAGTTGCTGGCATCTGAATCTATGTTGTTAGATCTGTTTACCTAGTGGTTGCATGTAGATGTTACAAAGAACCAGAGGGAGAATTGATCCTTGTGGGACTCCATGAGTCAGGGGTCTACTGGTGGAGGTGCAGTTTCCTGTCACTATCCATTGGGTGCATTCCTCTCAAACTATTTCTGGGCATTAACCTGGGCAACTGCCATCTATCTTAAGGCCAACAGTGTTGAATGCTACAAGGAGCTGCAGGAGGATGAGAATGGATGTCTGCCCTTCACTGACCACAAAAGATCACCCATCAGTGCAACTACACTAATTTCAGTTCCTTGTCCTGGCTGGTGTCCAGACTGTGCCAGGTCTTGAATGTTGGCTTCTATTCAATGATCTTGTTGTTGGTCTTTGGTTAGCATTTCAATGAGCTTGCTCAGGAATAGAAGATTTGACGCTTGGTGGGAATTGTCTAAACCTGTAACAAATATCCAGGGTGCTTTTGTTCAGCTTTGGTCAGAACACTGCATAATTGAAGATGGAAATGAAGAATCCTTTCTGAATGATACATTGACTGTTTCAGGCAGGAGTGTTACCAGTAATTCTTGCCTCTTTTTCAAAGAAACCTAATTAAATGCTCAAGCAGGTTAAATATAAAGATCCAGAAGGCCTCATTTTTAGAGATGCTAAGCAAGCCCTGGAGATGATTTAACCTAAAAAGATTTACAGTTAGATATGACCTAAATAGATTTATAGATTTTACAGTTCATGCTAAAAATGAAACAGGTTTTTAACTTCCTAAGAACATTTTTACTGTTCAGGCTTCTTCTGGAGGTGGAAGTGGAGTTTTTGGTAGAGAGGTTCTGGAGGTCAAGTTTATGTCTCAATTAATTACTATGATTGACCTCCAACAACTTTGGCCTAACCTATAACCACACAGCAAAATGAGACTGGCAAAAAGGTGTTGGCTCCTCTTGGCTACTGTTCACTGCAATGTACATGTTCCTCTGCTACTTTCAAAAAGGCTGTGCCTACACAGATATGTTTTTCTAAAATTTCATCCAGTTGTTGATGCTAGTTGTTTATCTCCACTGGTAGCAGCAGCAAGGAGTACTAGTATAGAGAAAGCTTCAGGCTAGAGCTCTTGTTTTAAACTTCATGCCATCTAATCTGTCTAGGACACTGTTTTTCAAAGTGGTCCGCAGATCCACTCTGAGAAAGCTGCTAACTGGCTGCACCGGTATGTTTACTTTCTGGCTCTACAACCACACAGCCTTGCAGCTCCCCTTGGCTTGTTAGCCCAAATATGCAGTTTTGAAGCCAAAAATTTTTGGAGAAGTATCAGTTTTGATGAAGTTTGTGACAGGAAGGTTTCTGAGGTCCAAGGTGGACTCTGGCTTCTCTGTGGAAAATATTTTAATAGTCATTGAGCCAGAAAGAGACAGGTAATTAATGACTCTAAAGCAGGGGTGGGCAAGGCAGTGTCTGCAGGCTGGATCGAGCCTGCCAAGCTGGTTGATCCATCTCGCGGCCACCCTGCTGCTCCCCCGCCCCAAGGCCTATCGAGACCTGGGGATAGGGGAGTGTGTAAAGTCTCTCCCCTCCCCCGCCAAGAGCACACAGCACCAATGGGAACCACCAGCTATTCAAAACGGCTGGTGGTTCTCTCTAGGTGCCGCTCGCCCTTGGCAGAGTGGGGGCAGGGAGCAAAGACTTTACATACTCCCCCACCACCGGGCCAATCAGGGTCTGTGGGCGTGGGGGGCATGTGGAGTCTCCTGGTTCCACCAATTCCGCCCAAGGCCTTGCCCCATCTGGGGTGTCCCATGACCACTTCCAAAATTCGTGAAGTGCCCCGCCCCTTCAAAAATTATTGCCCTCCCCTGCTTTATAGCCTGGTGATATCCATATAAGACATCCAAGTTCTAGGCCCTGCTCCACTAATTATTTATACACAATAAACACCTTCAACAAAAGAGATTGAGAAAGACCTGCTCTATGCTTTTACATAGCCCAGTAATTACGGTAGTCTCTTGTAAAGTGGGGAGACCTAAATTTGAATCTATGATCCTCATCATTCAGAGAGGGGAATTGAGCCCAGTTCCCATACCCCCTGTGAGTACCTTAACCACTGAGCTAAACATTATACAGCCACTTGCTTCTGTTCTGTGAATGATGCCTAAGTCCAGAAAAAATGTGACCATTTTTTTGGTGACTAAATTTGTTTTGGGAAATAAACTATTCTTCCACAGACATGGGGGCTGACGGCATTGGCAGCCCACTGGGCAAGGTAGAGGGAGGCCTGGTTCCCCACATCTGGAAGACATGGGGCATCCAGAGGAAAAGGTGGGATTGGGGCAGCCAGCCCTCAGAGCCACATGGAGTGTGTTGCCTGGAGCTCCAGTGGCAATTTAAAGGGCTCGGGTTTCTGGCCACCGCAGCTGCCACAACAGCAGTGGCCAGGAGCCCCATGCCCTTTTGAATTGCTGGAACCTGGAGCAATTGCCCCCTTTACCCTTTTTGTCGGTGGGCCTGTCCACAGACATTGCCCAATTCTAGTTACCACATAGTTATCAGAGATACCATGAATTTCCCCTGCTCTGTGGCACAGGAAGTAAATTTGGTAACAGTTGACAATTGGTAAGCAGATCCTGTACTTAATTGTTTGTGATTTTTTCAAATTTCACAGACTAATCAGAGTAGATAAAGATCATCCCATGAATGGGAAATCATGGAATGATTGGAAATGGAATGGAATGTTCAAAATCCAGCTACAATTTTTGGAGCTTTAGCTCATTTCTAATACTAAACTAATGCCCTGGCATTCAGGAAGGGAAAACATTCTCATTTGGTGGATTTTTGTTTCTGGGATTAGGACTGAATTTTTCCCTCCAAGAAAACTGTTACCAGCCCTCAGGGATAGGCTGAATTCTGCTTCTCATTATCTGGGGCTCTGTGCATAACAGAAGGAGAGCGAAAATCAAATCATACATTAAGTCAGTTGCCATTAAGGCTTTCACATCTGGAACACACTGTGCTTCAGTTTGCACACACCAGATATGAAATGTTATTGAATCACACTCATCTACCCTCTACTTATGAACACAGTAACTATCTGAACATCTCAGTAGGGGTGTTCTTTTTGATAATGTCTTTTATGTGAGCTGCTATTGATCAGTGGAAATGGAGGAACCAGAAAGCCTAGACTTATTTTTCTCATTCCAATGTTATAAAAAAAGTCCTCATGATACACAACTAAGTGCATTTGGATTCTAGAAAGTCACTAAGGTCTACGTTTTCAAGTGGATACTTTCATACTCAGAGAAATGGCAAAAACAGCACGAGAGACAAAAACATTTGGAAACTAGAAAATGTGCGAATAGTTAACGATGAAAAGTTTTAAAGTGATCATTGATTTTGGTGATTTACTTGAGACTTTTGAAAGGGGTCAGATATTCAGAAATTGCTGAGGGTCCATACTATGAAAAACAGCCCCACACACCTCCTTTAACTGTCATGATATTTCTGGATTACCATGTTCTCTCCATGGTAGGATTTCAGAGTGAAACTTTCTACTACTGCTGTTACGGTTTCAGTTTGCCCTGGAGCTACAGAACAGGATAGATGTGCAAGAGCGCAGAGGCAAACTAACATTTAATAATTTTCAGCTTGAAGATCTGCTTTGTTTGGAGCACAGCAGGGGAGGGAGGAAAGAGGCAACAGATCAAGGGAAAGTTAGTGGCAGTCTCCCTTGATCCTGACGGGAGTTTGAGAGTGCTGTACAGTGCTAGTGTTCTCCTCCCTTTCAACCACTCATCAACACTACTTGTTCAGTCTGAAGCAGACAGCTGCAACAGTGCTACACATGCTAATTAGAGAGGTGCTCTGTTTAACACACTCAGCAGCTCCTCCGCTTGGCTTTGTGCATCATGCTGAGCACAAAGCACTGATCACTGGAGTGTCAAGTGACAAACAACATGACAACTGCTCTTCCTACTGCTTGTAATACTGGTAGGTGAAGGAGAACAGAAATGACCAGCAATGGAGTAGGAAGCAAAATGATGATGCTCAGAAGTATAGGTTCTGCTCCTTATGGTCATCTGGATAGAATGTGATCAGGGTACCAGGAAATGGGTCACCCACAGCCCCAAACATATTTAAATATCATCTGTGGCAGCAAAGATCAAAATACAAAAATGGCCATGTGGAAACCATATTAGCATTGAGGGACAGTCTGGTGCTGGCAGTAGCGTTGTAGTACCAGGACAAGAGGTGTCCCGAAGAAGTGAACGCATCTAATGAACAGCCATAGCAGCAGTGAAATTTGGTTACAAGACTGATTCCAAATATTATGGGGCAAGTTACAACTCAGAGTCAGGGAACTTTTCTTTTAAAAAAAAAAAAATTAGCCCAGTAACATATCATGAAGGGCCAAACAAAAATTAACATTTGCTAACTGTTGAACAGAAAAATAGTACACATTGGCACAGGCTATATTCCGATGGAGTGAGAAGCAGAGGTTATGATTTTTTCAAATGTGTTCTGCTATTTTCCAGCTAGATCAGAGAGACTGACTAAAACCTGATCTCTCTAATGATATGTCTATACTGTGCCCGTTTTGTACAATGAGGCTAAGCGTGGAATATCGCTGAGCCTCATTTGCATAATTAATGAGCACCTGCTTTTTGCCCAAGAAGCTTTTGCGCAAAAAGGAGCCATCTACACAGCTCCTTTTTGCACAAAACCCTCCTCTTGCACAAGAGTCGTTCTTCTGCATTTTTTTCTGGCCAACACACGTATTCTTCTTTCAATTCTCGGCTCTCTCTCTCTGGTGGCATTGAGTGTACTTCCCAAATACACAAATAATTTCTTCTGCTTCACCGTCTCTCCTGAATCTTCAAACGAAAGCTCTTCTTCTCTCTTTGCTTGGAGTAAGGGAGAAGGAAGGAGGGATTATGAAGCCCTGAGACCTAGGGGCATGAGAGAGAGGGATCTGATTAGGAGAACAGGAGAAACTTAGTAGGAAATAGTTCAGGAGCTAGACCACCAAGGTCAGTGCAGCTGCAAACCTTTATTGCTTGCTAGAGGCTTTGAACTGGAATCCAGGGTAAAGGGCAGGCCTAGGTTCCCTTACCAACAACTGCAGAGTGGTAAAGCTTGGGGCAGTGAACTAGAAGATTACTTGGCGCACTGCAGGAGTGACAGAGTCAGGGCAGTAGGCATGAGGATTGTCTGACATTGTTTGAGCAGAAAGACTTTGAAGGATTTCTCATCACCACCCACAGAAAAGGGAATCAGAGTGTGATCCTGGTTGGTGGGCTGAGTCACAAAATAGCCATCTTGTGATTTTGTGTGAGAGAGGAGAGCTGCAGATGGTGGAAGAGAAAGATGAGGCTGCTGAATTGGGCAGAGATTATTCCCAGAATTGCACGAAGAGGGCACCACCCATTTTTGAGTAGCATGTTCCATGATGTGGTAACATTGGGAAGACACTATATTTGAAAACACGCAGATAAAACAATGCAAACACCTTCAAGGGCTATTAAAGACAATTAAAGAAACTAGGTTTTTTTTAAGGAAAGGGAATATTAAGTGGTTACATGTCTAAGATGTGGTACATTTCTGAAGGACATAAGTAAGATAAATACTATGGGCTCATATCCTCAAAAGGTATTTATAGATTTCCATTGAATTTGTGGAATTTAGGAGACCTGTGATGGGGCAGATATGTAACACTATGGTTTTTCTGTAGCCATATTGGAGGGCCTAAAGCCTTCATCTGCAGCTAGATTAAAAAGCAGCAGTTATTAGCAGTAAAACTTGGCGTCACATACTCATGTTCCATCTAAATTCCATTAAAATAGTGTCACAACAGGCTGTTAAGAAGGAGACCTTGTCCTAATGGCAACCAATATCACCAGGTAAAGAAACAGATCTTAAGATTTGCAAAGGAAACTTAGTTTAACAGCATTTCATCTGGCAAGAAAATGTTTATCAATAGTTAAGATTGTGGAATCCTCATTCTATTGTTATAGTCTTCACTTTCCTATTGTTTGCATGATCTCTGTATGGTTTTTAATTGTTTCTGTCTGCTGTATAATTAATTTTGCTAGGTGTAAATCAACGAAGGTGGTATGGTATGTTTGGTTAGGTAATTCTGTTACAGTACATTATGATTGGTTAGTAAAATTTTAGTACAATAATTGATTAAGGTAGAGCTAAGCAGGACTCAGGTTTTACTATATAAACTGGGTCCCAAAAGGAAGAGAGCCAACTCCAGGACACAGCTCCAAGATCAGAGCTGCCAGACCTCAACCTTTTGCTAATAACATTGTGCTGAAACTGGAGTCCCCCAGATGGACCTAATCCTGATTGGCCATCAAGACAAGTTATTAAAGTTGTATTTAGTTATTTAGTTATTTAGAAATAATTTATTAATGTAGACATGCCCTACATGAGTTTATGTACCCCCTGAAAGACCTCTGGGTACCCCCAAGGGCACGTGTAATCAGGCTGAGAACCATTGCTGTGGAGGATACAGGTCAAGAAAACTATTTGCAAGGTTAAGTGATTTAATGCATATTACAAAAGAAGATAAGATTCTGTATAGGAGTAACCACATTAAGGCTGTCTCTAGACTTAAAAATGTCTAAACAAAAAATGAGGAGTGCAGGATCTGCCAAAAAAGCTCCCCGCTGTCGGCAGAGCCGTGGCTACACTTTACTTTCGCTTTTGAAAGGGCGCATGATCGGCACAGCACACGAGCATGAGTATGCAAATGAAGCCCAGGATATTTAAACCCCGGGCTCATTTGCACTTCCGAAGTGCTTGATTTGCATCTCTTTGTCGGCAGAGGGATACAGTCTAGATGAGCCAAAGTGAACACTAGCAATAGATATTGTAGTCCTTAAGACTATTAGCAAAAGTTACACAAATACCGAAAGAGATACCATGAGGTAAAAATTGTATTTACACTTGTCCATTAAGTTTCAGGATCTCCTTGCATGTTTGTGGAATATTTACAAATTTACATAGGGATAGCATAAATTATTCTGTGAAATTCCTGTGTGCTTCCTACATGAAGACATTGCTAAATGTTCAGAGATTTTAAATTAAAAAAAATCAATGTGACATGACAGATCGAAAAGCCAAAGTGTTAGGAAGTGAGTACGAAAAGTAGTCACTAAAGGAAATCTCTTCAGTTTAAAAAAGAGAGGCACAACTGGAATGGAACTGTCTTAAGTGCCTGGTAATCTAGAATATTAGTAGGTTTAGAGGCATCTCTTAGTTTATTAATACCCTAGGATCAGAGTGCAGAGAGATCTGTAGAGCTTGGTTTGGATAAAAACCAGGAATATACTAAACTCTGGGGAAATAACTTCTAAATTGCACTCTAATATGCTATAGTAGAGGCATTTTCTCTTTTTTATATACTGGCTAATTACCTAAATAATTGAACAGAAAATAGCGATTTGTGTTTCTTCTTTCTGCCAACATAATAAATATTCTCCATTTAAAAAATCTTTAACAATAGAAAAGCAGATGGTGTGAACCATTCTTTAGTATCCTATGAAGTACTGGAATTCTCAAAATGGTATGTATACTAACTGTGGTATAATATCACAACAAAAGTGGGGAAAATTCTTTGGCAGTTGTGCATATATTTTCAGTTCAGGATGGTGGCCATTTTGACCACAAAGACTAAGCTGCGGAGGACCACATGCCATTTGCTTTCTTCATGCGATCCCATAGCCAAGGCAAAACGGTGCCTTAAATAAAATGGTACTCAAGAAGGATCCCTTCTGCCTAATAATTCTTGTCCTCCCTCTAGGTCTTTTGAGTTCATATTTGCTATTTGTCTCCATCTCTAGAAGTGCCAATTTAAGGAGATGACCATGCAGCTGGACTGAAGCATCTCTTGAATTTTGAGCACAGAGCACTTATAAAGCCCCTTGTCAATGCTGAATCTATCAAATGTACCTCTTTGGTCATATACAGGGGGAGAAAATCTATGACAAACACCACAGGATGAGGTAAAAGGTGCGTGCATGGTACCCGTCATCACCTATCACATACATATCTCTAGCTCCTCTTGCTGTAAGACAAGAATTTACCTTTTCTTGGCTTGAGTGGAGTACATATCCTGAATAGGGAGGAGTCTAGGAACAGTTGCCTCATCTGCTATGTTCCTCTCTCTGTTGCAGCTTACAATGTAAAATGTGCTATAAACTACTACACAGTAGAGCCTCCTCCCTTAAAATCCAACTACTAGAAGCATAGGAGGCTAAACTTCTTTGCTGTAGAGGAATGCTAATGGGGGACTGTGATCAAATGCACTCCAGTAGTCACATCCTACATGCTATGGTAATGTATTTTGTCCAGAATATGCCTTTTAAGGGATCATTTGAAAACTAATAACTTTCTGGGCAATAATATCATAGTGAAATGTATATAGCAACATTATATGTAAAGTTATTAACATAAACTGAAATAATGACTGACGTTTGCTTACTAGACAATTCTGTGAAGTGGGTAAACCTGTTTCTCAAAGGCAAAGGACAAGCTGACCCCCCATCCAGTATCATCAAAGTCGATGAGCCATCACCTATCAAGTCACCATTCTTTGGCATGGCAGGGGGAGGAAAAACACGAACAGATCTGCATTGTAGCAAACAGAGGTAAAAAGCAAGAGTTATTGGCATTTTTCTTAGCCATTTTTTACTTTGATGCCTTAATACTAGTACTCACTTAAAAACGTATCTCTTTGTAATTAAATAAAAATAATAAAGTGTTGTGAACTGTGTGGGTGTAGCAAAAGGGCATGGCGTCCCTCAGATACTTTGTCTATGTCTGGGATAGGGAGTGTACTGTGGTAACCAAAGCTAGAGAAAGCTAGAGTGTGACTGGAGTGTGTAGGCAGGCCCCCACTATACACAGATACTCAGGGTGTTACCTGCATGCTGGCAGGCTATTTGTGAGCAGCCCAGGTGGAAACTACCACAGATAAACATTGTGAGGCCCTTAAAGTTTCAGGGCAGATGTGACACAGCCCCTGTAACAGGGGTAGATAGGATGAGAGCTGGTGGATCTGTCAACCTTTTCCCTTGCTGGTTTTACTCTGTTGTAAACCCAGTGTTCTATGTTGAAGGGAAAGATACTATTCGTAGGAGTGTTAAAGGGTGTTTTTTGGGTAAACATGTAACTGCTGAAAATTTCAGCGGTTACACGTTTACACACATGGGGGGGGGGATGCAGCTCTGTGGGAACCTGTACATGTGGGGAGCTGGCTTTTCAGCTGTTTCCCCATGAGCACTAGCTCCTGTGGAACCAGCTGCCTCCTGACCCCCTTCACTGTGCTGCTGCCTCTATAACAGAGGCAGCAGTGGAGGAGGGAGGAGAGTCAGGTGGCTATCCAGGAGCCGGTACTCGTGGAAAGCCCGCTTAAAAACTGACTCCCCACAAGCACCAGTTCCCAATTGCCCCAGCACTGGCAGCGGGGGGAAGGAGGGGTTGGCATGTAACCGTGAAGGTTAACCAATGAGCCCTGGCTCATCAGTTAACCATTTAAGTGTTTAAATGATCACATCCCTAACTGATGATGCAGTTTTCTCCATAGCATGTGTTTTAATGCTTAAGTACAGTGGAACCTCAGTTACAGTCACTCAGGTATGAACCCTGAAAAGTTCATAACTCTGAACAGAGCATAGTTCGGGTTCCACCTTCTACCCCATCCTCCTCTATAATGCAAAGATAATGAAAACAAGACACAGAGATTCAAACTGTCAAATGTCTATCATGCTAAAAAATTGATGGTGCTCAGCTTTAGCATCAACTGACTGGCAGAGCAGAGGTTTTGAAAGGCTGAATTCCAGCAGCTGAAATCTTTTTGCAAGAGTACAGAGGGACCAACTAGGAGGCTTATTTATTTTTTATGCGAATGCACTTGCTACACAAAATCATGCATAAAACAACTTATCTTTCCCCTCATGAAAAAGACAGGTGCACAGTGTGTTTGCCTGTGCAGATGAAATTAAGAAGTGAGGCCATAGTAAAGATGCATGCAATAAAGAAAGCAATAACACTAAAAAGGGAGGGAGACTAGTATTGTAGCAGTCCATTGGGCATGTGTGTGTACGGCTGGAGGAGATATCACTTAAATATTATTTTTAAATAAAAGTCAATTTGTAGAATCCTAACCCATTGCATATTTAAAAGGATCTATAATTACAGTTTTCTGGATATGCTTTGTATAGTTCACAGTGGTACAGGCTAACATCATGTAGACAGTTGGGGAGAATAACTTTCATTCATGTCTTTGTTCCCCCTCAATATGAACATGTAATAATCTGGAACAAAAATAAATGGAAGTTATATTTTTCCATAGCAGCATTGGATAATGCAATTCCACTAACAATACATGTATCAAATAAAAAGGTGAGGTTGAACCCAGTAAAAATGATTCTCAATCTACTACAGAAAAAAAATCTAAGTAAATAAAGCTTGCTGTGATGATCGACAGATTCTGGCTGTCCTAGACCAAGGTGAGATGAATGTGTCAAGAAATGCCCCTGAAAATGGAACCTCTATCACTCAGAGAAAGGACCTATGGGTCATTGTGAATTGCTGAGTGAAGACATCTGCTCAATGCACAGCAGAGGTCAGGAAAGTGAGCAAAATTTCAGGGCGACTATGGACTAAAATAATGGGATATGAAAATACTGTGATCAAATCGAGCTACCATCTTCATGCATTATGTGTACTGGTTTGATCAACCTATCTCAAAAGTATAATAAGCACTGATGGGGTCAAGAATTAGAATATGAAAACAATTCTCCACAGTGGAAATAATAGTGAGAGGTCTATAAAGGAATGAATAGTATAGAGAAGGAAAATCAGAAAAATCTCTCACAATATAAGAGGAACATCCAGTGAAATTGAAAAACAATACATTTAAACAAGATTTAAATCCTAGGCATGTAAGATAGACATTTATATATATACTCCTAGTAATACTAGACAAGATATAAATATATAAGGCGTATACACACTTAAGCTTCAGTTATATACTAGTAATTGACAGGGTTTTGGTGAAATTTTCCTTAAAGATAGGGTATCTGATAAACTGTCAATTACCAGTTTCATTGTTCCTTCCTCTGACACCTCTGGTACCTGACTGTGAGAAATGATATATAGAACTAGGTTACTGGACTAATCTAGTTTGGCAATTTCTAAATTAATACTTGCAGTGTTGTGGCTATGCTGGGCCAAAGATAGGAGAGAGGCAAGGTGGGAGAGGTCTCTTTTATTGGAGCAATATCTGTTGGTGAAAGAGAGAGTGTCTAAAGCTTTCACTGACAAAAGTTGGTTCAATAAAAGAGATTACTTAGCTCATTATGTCATTATTATTGTATTTTATGTTTTATTTATGGAAGTGCCCACAGTGTGCTTGGCACTTCCATAGGGTGAAATTTTGTTCTGCCCCTCTTAGAGGCACAACCGAGAACTCATTACCTCGAAGAAGTGGGAATTAGTAGGCTGCAGCTGAGGGGAGGGGGACTTAGGTTCTATCTTCAGCTAGGACTTGTCAGTCAAGCTCAGCGTTTCTTAAAGTGTGTTCCATGGCACACCGGTGTGCCATGAGGCAGTTGAAGGTGTGCCATGGAGAACAGAATTCAAAATGGCTACCATTAAAAGGGCAATGCCTGCTCTCCTGATAAAAGGGCAAACTGTTTGGGGTTTTTTTTGCTTAACAACTTCTTTTCCCTGTCCTTTTTTGCTCAACAACTTTTCCATGGGGGCTTTTTTTTTTTGGTCAACAACTTTTCCCTTGGGAATGGCCGCCCTTAAAGGCAATCCTCCTTTTTTTTTTTTGCTTAAAAATCCTTGGTGTTCCCCATAAAAAAAAATTATTGTTTGGTGTTCCTCGGTCTTAAAAAGTTTAAGAAACACTGGTCAAGCCTATCTGGGCAACAGTTGATGGGGGCTTGAATAAATCCAGGAAGTAAGAGCAGAAAGGGCTGTAGAATGGCAGTCTATATTCACTCTCCAGGCCTAGTGAGGCAAAAAGAAGGTGGGAACAGAAGCTCTTGGAGCCTGATCCTGAAGGAAGGGAGTTGACCAGAAGGGTTGTAGAGAGGAGAGCCCACAAAATGTGATGTAGGAAGAAGTCCAGGGAAATGGCAGCAATGGTTCTAGCCTGGGAACCCTATAATTAGCAGCTCTGCACTGAGCTGCAGGTAAGCCTGTTAGCCACAGAGGAAAATAGCAGTCTTAACTGGAAAGGCTGCCTGGAGTAGTATCTGGACAGTTGGTCCGATTACCCCAGAAGGGGAAAACTGTATCTAGTGAGCTGGCTGGAGGGCCAAGCCATGATGAGGAAACACTGCAACTCCTAGACAGCCAGAGGCTTTGTGCAATGAGTGAGTCATATAAGGGAATATCAGTTTGGGCAGAGCTAATCCCTAGATGCAGCCACCATGGAGCTCCCCAGTGGTGCATAAACTCTGTTACAAACATGCAGATCAAAGGATAGAGCAACAAACATTGTGCCTGTTTTCTCACCCCTCCTGAGAGCCCTGTGGGTGTTAGTGTTTTCTGGAGAGTCTTGGGGTCTTCTGCACCCCTGTTATCCTTCCCAATATTGTCTTCTGGCTCTGGTCACCCTTCCCTTGCTAGGGAGAGGCTCTAGCAAATTCTACCCCTTTAATCTCTTGCTATCCTTCCCTTGCAGGTTTCATTATCCTTTAATCATTTGTTATAGCACATCAGAGTCATTAGCAAATCAATAATCTTTGGCCGATTGTCTCCCCTTGGACTTGGACAAAACAACAACAGCTCTTGAGGTGTATTTTTTGGTTAAGTGTCAGTAAGTGTGAAATCCATGTACCTAATAGGGAGATATCTCTTTAAGAGACCTATGGGGTGAGGTTGGAATGAGTTTTGTCTGTGTCATGTGGCTAGACAGATTTAGGACTCCTCACCCAGAAGCTTCTGGATTTAGGTGTGACTCTACACCCAGAAGCTTCTGGAATTGGGTGTGGCAGTTTGAGGTCTGCTCCAATAGGTTCTGTCTCTGTTGCTGGGGGCAAGCTGTTTTTCTAAGGCCACATGTCCTGTGTGAGCTAGGAGAAGCTGAGCTCAGGAGCAGGAAGCAGGCTGTTGTTCCTCTCTTTGAAGCACTTTGCAGTAGGTAGTGATGATGTTAATCCTCTACCAGGGAACATGGGCAATGTTAATTGTAGCAAGGGGAAACTGGGAGGGAAAAAATAACTTATTCTGGTTTAGTTGTATGTGTCAAATATTGTTTTAATTTTAGCCAAGCTGTTCTAGTTAACTTTCTTAGCTAGTGTGATTCTTTGGCTTGTCTTTAAACATAGTAATGGGGAAAGAGTCATTTCTATTTTGTTATTCTCAGTTTTTGTATTTTCTTGTAACAGGGTTAATCAGTGAGTTGACTGGCTAGCTGTGATCCACAGCAAAGGGAAAGTCTGCCTGGATTCCAACTGAAGATCCCTACAAGCAAGTGCAGAGAAGATGTTTCAGGCTCCGCAAATTGTGCAGATTTGGTGATCAAAGACACTCACAGAGACTTAGGTGAACTAAACCTAAGCTTTTGGGTAGAGATTTTAGATGGTGTGTAACTAAATAATCATGTAACCGCATCACATTTTAGTGGTTACATGACTATTTGATAGTCCCCAGAGGCAGGGCTGGCAATTCCCGGGGTGGCAGGTGGGAGCCAGTCTGTGATTTAAAAATCAGCTTCCTGTGCAGACTGCCTCCCACTTGCTGCACCGTGCTACTTCCTCTGATACAAAGGCAGCAGCATGAGATGGCAGGAGCCCCATCCATGGGGGGCCCCAGCCTCCCTGCGGACAGAGGCTGTGCTGGCATCCACAGAGCAGCCTCTGTCCAAGGCGAGCCTGGGCCCACGGGGACAGAGGCTGCTCCGAGGCAGCCTCCCCTGCCCACCCCCTCCCCTGCTGCCTCTGTAGCAGGTAGCAAGGGGGGGACAGGCGGCACCAGAGCCAGCACTGGAGGAGAGCTACCTGCCACCTCCCCCTGCCCCTGCTGTTTCTGATAGAGAGGCAACAGTGTGGAGGGGGAGGGCGGGGGGAAGGGGAGGGAAGCTGGCTTGAAAACCAGCTTCCTGCATGTACTGGCTTCTGCTTACGCCCCTCATCCTCTGCTCTGCTGCCTCTGTATCAGGGGGGCAGGAGGCTTCATGGGATCCAGTGCTTGTGAGAAGCCAGCTTTTTGCTGCCTCTGTAAAGAGGCAACAAGGGGTGGGGGTGGGGAGGAAATATGTGTAATCCACAGAAGTAACTGATAAGACCTGGTTTATCAGTTAATCGTGTGGTTGTCTACAGTCTGACATCCCTACTTTTGAGATCTCTCAGTTTCTTCTTACTGTGTTTTGTTTGGGCTGAACTGTTCAAAATTTACTTTTGTTTTTCTCTTTAATTATGTTTATTGTAACTGTGAAGATAATGTCTATGGGTTATAACATAGCTATGTTATGTTGTAAAAATTAGATTATTATGTTTCTTCATCATAAGATTCTATAAAGTTATTTAATTAAATTCATTTCTTTACTTCCTTTTGGGACTTGAATGCGGAGAGGCTGACACTGTACAATCATTGGTGAAAATCTTTAGAGTCTGAATTCTGGGAGTAAGCATGCTCCAGCCCCCATCAATCAATTAACCACTAACATCTCTAGTGTGAGCAGGACCAAGAACTTTTGCTCCTACAGCAAAGCAGTGCAAAAATGTCCTAGGTTGAAGATTGAAGGAGCACAACTGTCCAGATTGTACCCTGGGGAATGTCATGTTGTGTTAAACCCTCCCCCTGCACCAAGGACTATGTGTTGTATGTGTAACCTTACACAGGCACCATCAGATAAATGGTTGTATATATTCATAAAAAATAATGAATCTATCTCCTGCATTCTTCACTGGGCTACAATTTGTATGGTATGAGGAAGCGAGATTGGGTTTGGAAGGAAAGCGGAGGTTGTTGCAGTACTCAAACTGGATTATAATTAAAGTCTGAACACAAGATTTCTTCACTTGTATGGATAGCTTACTTTATAATGGCTCTATTCAAATGGTACATTTTTCCAGGCTTAATTTAATTCTGTCACGTCCACAGCAAATACCATGTATTTAATGCTAAATCTACTGGTAATTGCAGAACATGTGGTTTAGAATTTCAGAAAGAGTGAACCTATTTGAATATAAATTAATGCTTTGTTAGCACGTTTAAAAAATTTGGGAGCTTCTTTGTATTTTGCTTATGCTTGTGACTGAATAACAGGGCATTTTGTATCCTTGCATCAAGAGTTCTATCTTACTATAGTAAGTAAGTAAGTCCAAACCATTTAGTGGCAGAGTTTTGATATTATAACCATCAATGATAGAGAATGCTATAAAGCTCCATTAACCTTTATTCAAAATCCATGTTAGTAGAATTATATGGTGTTTACATTTAGCTCATAAGTAATAACATTTAGTCTCTCTATCATTAGAGCCACTGCTGCAAGTCTGTCTTCTATTCTGTATTACATTCCAGTGTTTGCATTTTCTATCCTTCTCTTTATCAATTTATTTTTTATTCTTAAATGCCTAAAAATGTTTGATCAGAAAATTAGGTGGAAACACATAGTTGCTATTGACTATAGAGGAAACAAAATTAAAGTTAAATATTTATACCAAGAATATGAGGAGAGAAGTTAATGATCTATTTGTTCTTTGCCTCTTCTTTAAGCTGTGAAATAAAATGAGATACATTTAACTTGAGACCGAGGATACATGCTCTTGGGGTGAAGTGAAATAAAAAAAATGCAGCCAGACTGCCAGACATTAGAAGATAATTAATAATTTAGATTAGCAAAACTGTCAATTATGAGCATGAAGGCCAATATATGTTTAAAGGGCAAGGAATTAAAGTACAGTAGTTATATGTGAAAATCATCAATGACTGTGAATGATCTCATAAATACATGATATCTGGCAATATTAAAGAATTAGAAAGAAGAGTTAAGTATGTAACACATTTAACATATAAAATCAGCAACAACATTTGTGACAGTTAAAGCTTAGCTTTCAGTTTTTAATTTTACTCCCAGTGAAAGAATGAATTGTTCACTGGGTGGAGATAGGGAACGTGAACAGCTTGTTTGGAGATTTCAGAGAAATGGACTGTAACTCTGGAAGTGTTACAGTACTCTAAAATTAAGGTGCATAACAGAAACTGGTCCAATCGTTATAGATGTCTACAAGAGTTTTTCCACTCATTTCTATGATGATGACTCTGTTCTATTCAGGTGGTTTTTATCAGCCCTATCACCATTGTTCAGTGTGCCTAAATTAGGCCCTAGAGCACTGTGCTGAGTTTTGGGCACCTTACAAAAGAGATGTAGTCCATGTAATGTATGGAGAAAGAAACAAATATTTTGAAGAGGCTTCATGGTAGGAAGGATGTGGGTGAAGAGATGAATGAATGGAAAAGGCAAGGATTTTTCTTCTGGAAAGAAAAAATACCAAAAAAGGAACTTACTTGAATCATGGAGGTGTATATCCTACAACTACCTGACATTGTGTTTTTACCCTGTTCCCAACATAAAAAGAAGGGCATCAGCTAAAAAGGACAAGATAATTTTTTTTAAGACAGGAAATGAATGGTGATATAGTGTCATCTGTGAAGTTCCCTACCACAGAAAGCCCTCAGGATATGTAGTAGTGCCTGCATATTAGAGGAAACTGTCATTTTAAAATGTAACTAATGTTTACAGGTATGAGCTATAAATACCACACAAGAACAATAGCAGACTCCTCTGCAGCAGACAGGAATTTTCTCCCTCACATATTACAATTAACAAATAGCCCAGGTATCTCTCTCTTAGATGGGGTCCTGTAAAGCATCTATTATGGACAACAACCAGAGTCAGTACTAAATGATTTGATGAAGTCTGGCAACTCCTAACATCAAATATGAATGGGTGAAATGCAATGAGTTTTTGCCTGTTCAAAGGAGAAAATTCTAGGCAAACTGAAGACAACATTGCATAAGTTTCCCAACTTTGACATCTGATAGTCCATGGTTTAAAGATACACATTTTTTGTCTTCTTTTTAACTTTGGGACTGATGGCCTGACTGATTTGAGACACACTTCTATAAATCAGAAATAACCCAGGTAAAGTCAATTGTTACCCGAAGAGCTAAGGTAAACAATTGCTGTGCTGTGGGCTATGCAATTTAATTTAAGCCTAAGGTGCCCTCCAACAGAAGCCAGATTCGGCCTGGTATCCTGTATCTAATCACCAGGGAAACAATTTAGAAATCACCAATCAACAAAGATTTAGGGCCAAACCATGTATTTAAAGGTAAAGATCAAACATCAGCAACAACATGCAATTTAACAACAGTCCCACCCTATCCCTAGAAGAAAAGAAGATAGGATAGTCCCACACACATAAGGTCATACGTTACATTTACAATCAGCGATTGATGCTAGATGTCCGTGACCTACAACCTTGCAGCTAATGTGAAGCTTTAAGGGAGGACAAATGGAGCGATCCCTCGATGGATGTTTCTCGCCTCCTGCGAGCTGACGCTTGATGGGGTACCGGATCCTGTCCAAGTATTCCGTAAGTGAGACGGTATTCTAAATCCCAAAGTCTTAGTGATAGTGGAAAAGGCTTCCCTTATTCCGAGAAATGTCAGTAGAAATGGGTAGTCTTGTCAGACTGCAGGCCGGAACCTTGGTCTCCTCAATGTAGACGACGACGTACAGGGATGACGAACCACAGATGCACATGTAGGACACGAGGAGAGTCAAAGAACACGAGTGTTCCTTAACAAGGGTTTATAAACACTTCAAGGCGGGAAAACCCTGAAGGAGAGGGGTGCAAAAACCTGGAGCCGGGTGCATAAGAAGTTGAGTGCCTTGTGCAAAAGATGGATGCGCAGGCAGGCAAATGGGGCTGTGTGCACAGTCTTAGGTGCTGAGTGCACAGGTGTAGTGCTGAGTGCACAACCTCTCTCTCCACCCGATTTTGGCAGGAAAGTTGTTCTGAGGAAAAGAGAACCCCTCAGACTCCATTTTGTATTTTAGATATTATGCCCAGGCAACACAATGGAATTACACCAGAATGCAAAACCACTGTAACTATACACTCACGCCCACAGTTTGTACAGATTTATTTGACTGATAACTAAATCAGACACACTCAATTCCCAAAAGTATATTTATGAAGAACAGTCAGATTAGTAAAGGGCAAAACTGAGAGAACCAAAGCCAACAAATTATCTCCATAAATGTTTTATTGCAGAGCATATAAATATTTAAAATACAACCTTTAAAATGAGTTCATTTATGTAGTTGAAGTAAAATTATATTACGGGTACCATGAAGAATATTATAAACTAAAGCAGTTTAAATTTTTAAGTGCTCTGTTGTCACTTAGCACTTTACATCGTCTAAGTGCTGTACAAACATTATCTAATTCACAGAGGTGTTTTGAATATTAGTTAAGTATTATCCCCAAATGGGAAAAGTGGTGCAACAACGTTGACACAGCAGATGTTGGAAATGCAGTTTGTGAGTTTCTTTCTCATTCCTGTGCTCTAACCATGAGACCAACTGCTGCACAAAACCAATCTGTCTGTCCTGAAATATTACTCAATCACTTGCTGAAACAAAATTAAAATAAATTGCTTATAGCTTTGTGTTTTGGGGATGGGCACTGAAACAACATTAAATGGAGAGAGAGCCTACAAGCATTCTGTTTTAGAGTGTTTAACCTGCAGTTAGGTCCATGGACCATTTTATAGTTGGTCAACATTCATAAATCAAATGCTAATAAATATTTCTAAGCTGCTCCTCAGTTGTGATCCAAATTTATCTCTACGATAATTTTTGTTCTAGTAAAGTTGGTATTTACTTTTACTCTTGTAGATTCATTGTGGCAGAAATGGTGAATCAACCTGCCACAATTGTCTTCTTGCCCCTAAAAGGCAGAGGTGCAAACTCCAGCGTGAAGTGCCTCTCACTGGCTGTTAGTGTAGTAGTTGTATTCATGTGAGGAACATAAACTAAGAGAACCTTGGTATCTGTAATAAACTGAAGGAGGTCAGCAACACAGTGCTCTCGATTAGTTGGCTTTGGAACTCATGTCAGCGTATGGACCATTAGGGCCGAGCCTTAATAAACTTATGAACAGCCTGCAAGACTCATTTATTTTTCCTGCAAGGCTCATCTATATTCCCAGGCTTCTCTAAAGGGAGGTGACTGACTAGTTGGATGATCTAGGGTTATTATGGGTGTGAAGGAAGCTGGATTAAGTGAAGTGGAAGGTATGACTAAGAAGCTGAATGCATGAGGCCAATTGTATTTTTAAGGTGTATTTATGTGACATTTTGTAATGAGGTTAAGAGTAAAACAGGCAACTTGGATGAACCTAAGTAAACCACTCCGGGGGCCACCTATGTCCCAACATTTTTACTCTTGTTGAACCCATCACTCCAATGAGGTTGCAGAAATGCAACACTTTCACTCCTGGTGTCTCTTTCACGCTCTCATCCAGCCTTCCTCCTTCCATTTTTTTCAAATTATGAAGGGGAGAGGAAGGGAGGAAGTGATCCAAAGATACAGATTTTTCTAATCACATCATAAAAATGTCATCTGCAAACTATTCCATCTAAAGATGGCAACACACACCTGGAAAATTCAATCAGTCATCCTCGCAAGGAATTCTAATGCAATGAAATGCATAAATCAGACCATAAAAAGCAATTTAATAGAAAAGAGCAGATCACACAACACCTCCTCCTCAGCCCCAAAGGCCAGGTTCGACTAACAGATACTTTTCACATGATATATTTTTGGGCTTTGTTATATACAAATATTATTTGGAACTATGTGAAGGATAGTCATATTGGAATAATTCATCGTAGCCATCTTGTCCTTTTTCTTTGCATAAATTACTAATGAGGCTTTCTTTTTATTTGGTCAGCTCTATCTTACTATATAATTTGGAAATGGGCATTGTCTGTCTGTCCAACCATCTGCCTGTGAATCTGTTTGTTCAAAAACTCCTCCTAAACAGTAAGAGCTAGAACCACCAAATCTTGGATGCAGCTTCCTCTTATTATAACTTAAAGCAAGGTAAGTGTTTGGTTGTGCCAGGAAAATGGGATACGCATGGAATTTGCTTGTTTCTCATAAAATGGAAAAGGAGGGGTCTGGCAGAAGGGAGTTATACTGCAGAATGACCATAGGGGGCAGCAAGTGTCCAGAGACTGGAACCAGACAGCTATAATGCCATTGGGCCAACAGGGGGCACGGGTAGAGAAAGGGACGGTATCTACTGTATATTTCAGAGAATTTGCTGTGTGTCTATCTGTATGTTTGTGTGTGTCTGTCCTCCAGCTTAGGAACATGCACCCCTCCCTCAGCTGTGCCTGCTGCAGCTGCAGCAGCCATAGACAGGCACTTCTCACCTGGCCCCAATCTGCTGCAGTGACAGCAGTCTGGGGTTATGTCCTCTCCCCAGGGCAGCCTGCATTCTGAACCTCTCATCCCCAGCCCCACTGAAGAACAATGCTTTAAATGAAGGAAAACAAAACTTATTTGAGTTAAGGACCTGAGCAACACAGGGTAAATCTTGAAGCAATATATAAACATGATGCATGGTTCATGAGCAAAAGGATATCAACCACTGCCACTGGGTTGAGAATTTAAGTCCAAGGCTCTATGTTTAAAACCAGAATCCTGCTCTCCCCCCTCTTCCCATGTTCCCTTTGTTTCAGTCATAATTCCCTTAGGATAGGGGTAAAATTTTCCGAAGTACCTGGGAGCTTAATCCCACTTTCAAAAGCTACTTGAGCAGTTCAGAGCTGGAGCCCCACTGACACAATGAAAATTACACTTAAAGAACCTAGTTCCTTATGCACATCTAAAAATTTGGTCCTAGATTTTAACCACAAGGGACAGTGCATAGACAGCTTCCAGGAATAGTGCCAGTAGCTCATGCATCAGACAGAAGAATCCTACCCTGACATACTCCTAATGCACCCTGCTGCAAGAGACTAAGGGCCTGATCCAAACCTACAGATTTGGTGGAAATCTTCCTATTGACTTCAGTGCATTTTGGTGTAGGCATTGACTTTATTTAATCACCCTAGGAGACAGTGAGTAGCTTATTTAAAATCCAATTAAAGCAATTAAAATGTGTTTTGATAAGGTTATTATGAAGATTTGCACAGTGAGCCAACATAATGAGTGTTGAATCAGATTGATAATGCTCCTTTTACTTTGATTTGAGAAGTACTTTCTAAAAGATTGCCAATTTATTGCTAAGCCTCATTGATGTGTATATAAGCCACACGTCTAAGACGCTAACACAAACTGCTTCCATGTGAACTCAGATTTGCTTTGTGTGCAAATACATATGCTTTCTCTGATATTCACTCAAGTGTGAGAAAGGGTGCTAAAAATGTGCAGCACTAAAAAGGCATGTCTACACTAGGAAATTATTTTGAAATAACTTATTTCAAAATAAGCTTTATTCCTTGTGGAAAGCAAGAGCTATTATTTCAAAATAACGAGCCCATTATCTGGAAATAACAGACTTGGTAGTGTGGACGCTCCACTTGTTATTTTGAAATAAGGGGAGTTATTTCAAAATAATTCCCTAGTTTAGACCGGGGCAAATTGTGTTCCCATGATTTCTAGCCATAAAATGATCTTCCACTCCTACAGCCAGAACAAGGAGAACAAGGCAGCCAACATTCATGTCAAATTGTTATGCTGGTTTTTGTAAACTCTCGCTTCTGTCACTGGAACATGAATACAGCTGAGTGAATTCCTGAGTTTCCAATTTGGAGTCTGAACCAACAAATCAAGGGGAAAAAAGTGGTTAATTTCTAACCGAAAATTTTCAGTTTCTCATCAAAACAAAAAACCAAGAGCAAAAATGACTGGGCCAAGTAAAACATTTAGGCTACGTCAACACTGCAGGCTTCTTACGCAAGAACTGTTTTGCGCAAGAGTTCTTGTGCAAAAGGTCTTGCGCAAGAGCATGTCCACACTGTCATGTGCTTTTGTGCAAGAGATATGCTTTTGTGCAAGAGCGTCCATGGCAGTGTGGACGCTCTCTTGCACAAGAAAGCTCTGATGGCCATATTAGCCATAGGGGTTTCTTGAGCAAGAAACCCCTGTTGCCCATCCACACTGCCTTCTTGCTCTTAGGCTTATTCCTTGTGGGAAGAGGAAGAACTCTTGTGCAAGAAGCCCTCTGTTCCGACACCTTACTGTAAATGTACTTGTGCAAGAATGCATGTGCAGTGTGGACCAGTGTTTCTTAAACTTTTTAAGACCAAGGAACACCAAACAATGATTTTTTTAATGAGGAACCCCAAGGATTTTTTGTTGAGGAAAAAAAAAAAGGTCTGGGGGAAAACGGGTTGGGGGGAAAGTTATCGAGGAAGAAAGGGTCAGGGGAAAGTTTTGTTTGGTTGGGTTTTTTTTGCTCAATAAAAGGTATCTTGCCCCTTTAAGGGTGGCCATTTTGAATTCTGTTGTTCTCCGTTGCACACCTCCGACTGCCTCGTGGCACACTGGTGTGCCGCGAAACACAGTTTAAGAAACACTGGTGTAGACGCTCTGCAAGTTTTTGTGCAAGAACTGCCATTCTTGTGCAAGAAGCCTTCAGTGTAGACATACCCTTAGTTCACCTCCAACTTTTTTATGTTAGTTATTTAGAAAAGATAAACCAATACCTAAATTTCTAAATCTAACACAATTCTAAAATGAAAAGTGGAAATGTTAATTTTGAAAAATGTAAAAATTTGAAAAAAATTTGTATTTTTAGCAAATTTTCTGTTTAATCAAAACATTTCATCCACATCTAGACATGAATACAACTAATCATGCATTTGAATGGATCATTAATACAATGCTTTGGTTTAAAAAATCATCCTGGATGGTAATAGTGCCAGACACTGTACCTCTTCACATTTGGTTAAAAAGGTTGTATCAAAGTATATGAAGTGAGGGGAAAGATAAATGTACTGTGTCTACTAAGCTGCTGAGACAGCACTTCAAAGCATACTGGAAAGCCCTTTGTACATGTTGTGTCCATAGGCACCTTGTTTAAGTGTTATCCTAGAGCAAATCATGGCATCATGGGACAAGCTCAAATGAAATACATTTAGGACAAATATGATAAGGAAGGAAATGTAGTAGATGTGATATCTGGTATTTGAGTAAAAGTCCGATGATGAAATTCAAGGCTTGAGCATTAGCATATGAAATATATCCACTGGAGTAATCACTTTACATTTTACATCCATACATAGCAGCTGCATTCATCCAGGGCAGGTCTGCCTAGGTATGGCCAGGAGCAGGCATGGTGTGAGACTTTCTTAGTTGAGGGTCTTTGTCAATGGAACTCATTCCTAGAGATCTGTTGAGAATTTCTTGCGTGGCTGCCTTGTTAGCAGTTGTTCCCAGTCAAGAAGTCGGTATAATCTTTTCCCCACATGCTTGTACCAGTTATTTCTCCCAGAAGAAGCTGTTGGTGGGCCTTTTGCTTCCTGTGTCTATGCTTTTTAGTGTTTCCATTTTCTGTCCTATTCCATCCAGCCTGGGAGGAACTTTTCCCAATCCTACCTGACAGGCCAGCTGCTGCCACTTTGCGTTCTTAGTCCATGTCACACATTTGTTTTCCTTGGGGCATCTGCCTGTTACTGAGCTGCTGCACACTGTAATAGAACACCATGAGGGTGAGAGGAGGGGGAAGAAAGCTGCTAGCACTGTTGCTCTCTCTCTGACTGTGTGTGATAGTTCAGATGGTTACCTGAGTATCCTTGGATAAGTTCTGGCACCCCAAACAAGAGGAAGCTGGGTTTAGAACATTATATAGGGCTTTTGCTTAATTGTCTCATTCACTCACCTTTAAAACATAAGAACATAAGAACATAAGAACGGCCGTACCGGGTCAGACCAAAGGTCCATCTAGCCCAGTAGCCTGTCTGCCGACAGTGGCCAGCACCAGGTGCCCCAGAGAGGGTGGACCGAAGACAATGATCAAGCGATTTGTCTCCTGCCATCCTACCCCAGCCTCTGACAAACAGAGACCAGGGACACCATTTCTATCCCCTGGCTAATAGCCTTTTATGGACCTAACCTCCATGAAATTATCTAGCTTCTCTTTAAACTCTATTATAGTCCTAGCCTTCACAGCCTCCTCTGGCAAGGAGTTCCACAGGTTGACTACACGCTGTGTGAAGAAGAACTTTCGTTTATTAGTTTTAAACCTGAACATTTTAAAAGAAAATTTATCAAATATACTAAATATCCATGTTAATATGGGCAAAAAAGAACAATAAGTGTACAATGATTTATGCTGGATGCATCATAAATCTGGTGATATCTTATGATATCTTATTTTCCTCAGGGTTCGTCTACACAGCACCCTACACTTTGAAATAAGATAAGCAATTTGCACTATGCAAATTGTGTATCTTATTTTGATTGAATTTCGAAATAGGCTATTTTGAAATTTGGTGCATCTACACAGCGCCACATTTCAAAATAATGCACTATTTCGAGACATCCCTTAACCCTCGTGGAACAAGGGTTACCGGGATGCCGAAATAGCACTCTTTTTTTTTTCCGAAAAATATTTTGAAATAATGGGCTGCTTGTGGAGACATGGGGTAGCTATTTCGGGGTACCTTCAGTATCCTGAAATAGCCATGAAGTGTAGATATACCCTCACTTTCTGAAAAGCTAGACTTATTCTTAATAGCAGTATTTGTGATTCTCCTATAAATTGCATTTGAGACATACTTCCCATTGCTTTACAGACTGACTCTTGGAATATATCACTGTCTTTTTAAATTCTTTCCCCTTATTAATATTGGGTAACTCCCTGTTATAAAGCATTGTACTATTAGCATTTACCCATAGCAGCTAATGCACTTGAAATTTTGGTTTCTAAACAGAAAAAAAATATCAAATTTTTAGAGCCATAAGAAAATTGATAGTAATCAATGTGTGCTATGAAAGCAAATTGATCAGAACAATAGAATAATAATCAATCAACACATAGGCAGACTGAAAAAGCTGTCATTCACTTTATCGGGATAAAAAGAGGGAATTGTGTGGGAGGCAGATTTGATAGATTAATACCAACTAAAATGCAGCTGGACTTGTAAACAGATCTGCTTGAAACACCAGAGGCCCCAATTTTAATTGCTCAGATATTTGAACAGTCATGTTTGGCATAAAGTATGCATGGAGAATCCTCAAAAGTCCACTTTCAGAAAGCAAGCTCAAATTATCACTCTGGGCTTGATTCACAACAAATTAGTTGTGTGGGTGTTGCATAATTTTGCTGCAGATAACCAAATGTGCAAGTTGGGAGTGAAGATCATGGATTGGCATAGGGATGCAGCTCACATGCCTAAGGGGGAAATTCTCTAAGTCATAGGGCCAAATTTTCTAAATAATGAGATTTGTCATCCTGCAGTAACTCAACTTGCTACTCTGAAGGCAGTGCCGGCTCAAGGGTTTTTGGCATCCTCGGCGAACTATGACATTGGTGCCCCCACATTTACTATAGAGAAAAATGAGAAGTCTAGAATGAAATTTTACTTTTATTTACTTGGCATTTGAAAGGAACAATGTAAAAATAAAAAGGAATATTTTTATTGATTTTATTTCTACTTTTCATTAATTCTAACACAATTATACTGTGTAGGGAAAACTGCCCAGTAACTAACACTTTAACATTTTAACCATTTTGAGTTGTACACAGTGTTTCTGGTCAGCACTATAAACAGTTGCATTTTAAGTTGCCATTGTCTTCCTTCCAGAGGAACTGATTTTTGGGCAGCTATGAAAACCTTTATTCCTTGATACTGAATGAAGTCTGTTTTTGAGGCTATGTCTTGACTGCAGGCTTCTTTGGAAGAAGCTTTTCCGGAAGAGATCATCTGAAAAAACTTCTTCCAAAAGAGTGTGTCTACACAGCAAAAGTACATTGAAAAAGCAATGTGCTTTTTCTACAGATAGCGTCTACACTGAATGGACGCTATCTCACATTTAAGTGGTGACTATTATGGATGAGTGGTCAGCAGGGCACCTGTGCTTTTTCCTCTTTCCTCTTCTCCCGAAAGAACTCCCTCTTCCCCGTCCACACACACCTTTTTCCGAAAGAGCTCTCTCAGAAAGAGGCTTTTTCCTCACAGAAAGAGGAAGCCTGTCAGAATGGGGAGGGATAGTTCAGTGGTTTGAGCATTAGCCTGCTAAATCAATGGTTATGAGTTCAATCCTTGAGGGGGCCATTTAGGGATTGGGGGCAAATCTGTCAGGGATGGTACTTGGTCTTGCTTTGAGGGCAGAGGACTGGACTTGATGACCTCTCAAGGTCCCTTCCAGTTCTATGAGATGGTATATCTCCATATTTATTAAAACCCCTCTGTTCTTTTGATTTTTTTTTTTGAAAGAACATGATTGCAGTGTGGACACAAGTGAAGTTTTTTTGGAAAAATGGCAGTTTTTCCAAAAAAACTCTGCAGTATAGACATAGCCTGAGAGAGTTGTAACCTTTTGCACTGGGCGAATGATCGTGGCTCAGAACACGATAGAACAGTTGCTATAGGTTGCTGACTAGCCTTCATTAAGCATGGAGCAACACTGACTCAGCTGTATGACTGGCCAACACTGGGCTGCTGAGAAAGACTGAACTGCCAGACCCCACCTCCAGGCAGCAAACCTAGCAGGCGCTCTTACAAAGCTATGCTGTGACACATTTTAACTGCATTTACATACACAGCTGTGCTCCAGAACATGAAATAAATAATATAACTCAGCTTCTGACATGGCAATGACAAATTATTTTACAAGTACAATTTTTGATACTTTTGTTTCTAAGCAATAACATATTCATATTTTTTTAAATAGAGAAAAAAAATTGGCACTCCTTAAAGCCTGGCATCTTAGGCGACCATCTACTTTACCTATATGGTCAGGCTGGCCCTGTCTGAAGGGCTATGAGCAAGTGCATACTTGACCTGCATATAATACATCTTTGGATCATCTTTTCCAACAACATTTATATACAAACTCACATACAGAATGCACACAGTAATTGGATTCTGCCTCTATATGTGTGTTCAGGAAGCATGTAATATGAATACATTCCAGTAATACAATATTTTGTGCAGCTGCAGAAATGGGTATGAACAAAGTTTTCAAAAAGAATGTTATTCTGATCTCCTCTTGCCCTCCATTATCCTACTGCTGAGAAACCTTGCTCATTCATGCTTTCTAACACCTAATTCTTTGTTTCTATATGTAGGTTCAACACAGGGTGGGAAAAGAGAGGGTAATAGAAGAACAATACATGGAAGGCCTCATCCTACTCTGACAGTGTATTTAGGACGGCGGGGGGGTGGGATGGGGGAAATGAGTAGTACTGTAGCACCAGATAGTATCATGAGCTTTTGTGGGCAAAATGATGAGGAAGTGGGGTTTTGCCCACGAAAGCTCATGATACTATATATATTTTTTGTCAGTCTCCAAGGTGCCACAGGACTATTCATTTTTTTTAAAAGTTACAGACTAACACTGCTACCCCTCTGAGTGTATTTAGGAGTAACTCCACTGAATACAATATAGTTACACTGTATAAAAGGAGAGCACAGAAAAAGAATCAGACTCATGTTAATTAAACCATATTTATTGCTACCCTTTGCTATTAGCTTTATTTCATAGTTCAGGGCATATTATCTCCCTGCCTTATCCTTTTGTTCCCTCTTGCTCCTAAGGGTACACATTGCTCCAAGGGGGAAGGAATGGATCCTGCTTCCTTCCTCCAAGAAGTATAACAAAAAAAATGGAAGTAACAACAAACAAAAACTGGGATGTAAGGTCTTAGCTTTGTTTTAGATAAAAAATCTGGAAGTAAAAGACCATGCACTAAGACTGAACCATAGTGCAAGTTTTACACTCACTTTTTAAGACTAAGGCAAAATGTCAATCGATCCAAAGAATCATAGCAAATCAGAGGCACAGGAACATGTTTAAAACTGGGGGTGTTGAGCCCTCTTGCCCCTGTTCATCCCCATCCCCAGCTGAGGCTGAGCGCCAAGGTGCAGCACATCGGCCCAGCAGCCAGGATCTTCGACACTGGATTCTCAGATGTCACCCACACACCATGGGCCCTGCTGTCTCCTGGTGCACATGGCTCTAATCAGGACCCCAGTACTTAGGGCTGGCAGCAGAGCCCCCAGCATGTGGGGCGACAGCAGATCCCTCAGCGCGTGGGACCAGCTGCTGAAAAACCAGAGCGCAGGGCAGCAGCAGGAACCCCAAGCACTAAGCAGACAACAATTGACTTGTTAATCTTCACCATATCAGCTTGTTCATACTATTAGGGAATGTGGGTAATTTTGATAAAAGCACATTTTTCTCTAGTTCCTATGAAAACGTATTTGCACAAACACTGTCAAAGACAAACAGAACTCATATAAATCTGAACAGTAAATTCCTAATTTTCAGAATATCTACCCCAAATGGTAGTGTTTGAAAAGGCCATGTTGGTACTCTTCTCATATAGGTCCCTCTCCTATGTAGCAAATTGACCCATCTAGCCTTTTGGGACTTTATCTGTGAAGCCTTGAAAGCAGGTATACTGCTAGACCTCTCTCTTCACTCTCTCTAGCACAGACTTTGTATCTCATGGAAAGAATTCTGCAAAAGCTCTTGGGGACCTGAGATTAGTAAATGTTAACTGCTCTTTGTGGAGTTTGTGAAATAATTAGTTTGCATTCAAAGGAGTAACTGTGCCAACATGGCCTTTTCAAACACTACCATTTGGGGTAGATGTTTTGAAAATTAGGAATTTACTGTTCAGATTTATATGAGTTCTGTTTGTCTTTGACAGTGTTTGTACAAATATGTTTTCATAGGCAGTAGAGAAAAATATGCTTTTATCAAAATTACCCAAATTCCCTCAATAGTATGAACAAGTTGATATGATGACAGTTAACAAATCAGTTGTTGTATGCAAGGCACAGGTAGACTGGTTTCAACTATCATGTTAATAATTACAGAATATGCTGTGTTTCTTCTATTGTACATTCCATCCACAAATTACTGGAAAACTGACTGAAAATAACTTAAAAAACAACAAATATTTTAGAAGCACTTTAAAGACTAACAAAACATGTAGATGGTATCATGAGCTTTCGTGGGCACAGCCCACTTCTTGGGCACTCTAATGCTGGACTTAACATATTAGATAACAGTGAAAATGGGAAAACTGTAGTTTGTAACAAAGACATCTGTTCTCTTATGATGGAGAGCTTGTCATATTTTTATTGACCGTCGTGTACTATTTGTAATGTCCCGAAGTAAATAATAGCAAGTTATGAACCCAAGGTCTGATTCGCTTTGTTTTTAGAAAGGGTATGCACAGCTGCAAGATAGATGTTCCCTCCTAACTCCCACAAAACATGCTCTGAATCAAATCCATTTAAAATTATATTGAGTGGGTGTATGAAGATATATGACAGAAAAGATCCAAGCAAATTAGGTTGCCTATCCTCTCAGAACTAAATAGGTTTGAAGAAGAAACAATATGTGAATGGCTCTGTCAGACAGTGTGACAAGTGCTTCGGAGGCAAATAGATGTCTTTTAGTATAAGGCTTTTTGCAAAAAATGCAATTGTTCCATCCTCACTCCTGCCCCCTGTGTACCAGCATACCTTCTCCCTAACTCCCCATGCAGTTACTTTCAATCATTTTTATAGTGATACTAGTAGCACTGTACTAATCGTTGTTGAGCACAGCCTTTATTTTATTGGGAGGGCATATGATGTAAATGGATTTTTAAAGATCTCCCTTTCTAAAAACGGGCTGTGCCTGTAAGAGACTCAGTGGATGCACACCCCAGGATGTGAACTAACTGGATCCAGTTGCGATGTAAGCAGAGTGCAATCTGAGACCTGTAAGAAATATCTTTTTTGTTTGACTTCCTGGGTTGCCGCTCTGTTAGCTGCATCTGCATCCCATACCACACAGAGAACACTGTACTAGGAGATTGGTGAGAGAGTTTGCAGGCCCACCAACAACGGGGGGAGAGGGCGCAAAGGGAGAAGTAGCCCCAGAGCCTGGTGATTCAAAGTGGTCCGGGGCTCCCGGCTGCTGCTGCTCCAGGGCGTGGGAGCACCTCGTTTGGTTCTGGGGGTTGGGGGTTGGGTGGGGGTGGTGCTCTAGGCAGCATGGAGAGCTGGCTGCCCTGGCCATGGCCCTATCTTCCCAAGACCCTGCCTCTTCTGGGAGAGCAGAGCTGAGCCCTCACCTTGCCTCTGGGCCTGTGTAGGCTGTTGGTTCCCCTGGAGGGGAATTGTGAAAATCAAACCCTAAGGCTGTGTCTAGACTGGCAAGTTTTTCCGCAAAAGCAGTCGCTTATGAAAAACTTGCCAGCTGTCTACACTGGTCGCTGAATTTAGCAAGAGCACTGACTTTGTAATGTACAAAATCAGTGCTTCTTGCGCAAATACAATGACGCCCTGTTCAGTAAAGCCCTCTTGCGCAAATGCTTTTGCACAAGAGGGCCAGTGTAGACAACCCAGAATTGTTTTATGCGCAAAAAGCCCGATGGCTAAAATGGCGATTGGGGCTTTCTTGCGCAAAAGCGCGTCTAGATTGTCCACGGATGCTTTTGCGCAAAAGCACTTTTTGCGCAAAAGCATCCGTGCCAATCTAGATGTGCTTTTGCGGAAATACTTTTAATGGAAAAACTTTTCCGTTAAAAGTATTTCCGCAAAATCATGCCAGTCTAGATGCAGCCTAAGTGTAACAACTTGGATACCCAAAAGTAGTGAACATTTGAGAATTTAGGTTCACATTATTAGTGCGTCTTGTTAGCCCCCTGAGCTGTTCCAAGGCTGTGCCCATCAGCAGACTAGAAAATGTGCACACTCTCTCTCTCTCTCTCTCTCTCTAGCCCAAAACTATTAAACACCATAGATTTTTAAAATATATATGTAAAGATTTCTTTTATCAATGTAAATACTAAATCTTGTTCTTACTTCTCTGTTCATTGGTCCCATTTTGTAAAACCATACACAGATGTTCATCAGATAATTATCAGAAAAGTGCCATAATTTACTTTTCAAAAACCAGATTCTACAATTTTCACTGTCTCCAAGTAAGATAGTCTGAAAAAAATATCTGCAGAATGGTAGATAACTTTGCAATGTACCTCCTAAGGCTTTTTGAAATGAGGTTTTAAGAGACTGAAGCGTTATTCACCTTGGTTACATAATGTTGAGCCTGAGTTACCATTACCATGTTCCATTACCGTGGAAAAATAGACCGTGGTTTTCTACAATTACCTTGGAAACATTAGATGAGCCAACTATTTGTTCTTTAATGTTTTGGGCTCAAGAGACTTTGTTCTTGTCATCCATGAAGACAGCTCTACAAGGAGTTTAAGATTCCAACAAAACGTGATGTAATCCTTCAGTGTACGTTTTAACAGCTGGCTTTGTGTAAATGGAAACATTCATTGTCCTTTGGGCAGTCATTACAAAGGATAATAATGGACTGAATTCATCTGAAAGTACATTTACAAAACATTGCCAACTAGACGTGCATATTGAATCGGTTCTATACTCATTAAATGTGATTTCATTCTAGAATTTCAGAATATTAATTCTCTTTTATTGACATTGAATGTTTGGATGATGCACTGCTGTTTCACGAAGAAGCTACCTATTATACAGTGGGTGCACATCTTACAAAGAGAGAGGCTCAGATATAATCTTTTGCACTTATATGTTCTCAGTATTGAAAAAAATACATGTGTGAATCTACAGTATTAAGTCAGATTATTCACTATGATTAGGAAAGCCCTACATGTCATTGTGATACAAAAATATTTATACTATCTATTGCAATCCATTTGTGAGAATGAGAGCTGAGTGTTTCTGAATGTCAGAGACTGAGTTTAAAGCAGATTCTGAGAATGTACTTGCACTTGCTTAGTGTTGCAGTGGTTCAGATAGTGTGTAAAATGATAACGTTACAGATTATTTAAGGGTGAAAGTCAGCTCTCTTTTTAGGGTTAGCACGAGACACTCATGCTGCCTAAAAGCAGTGTTGTCTGTTTCCCCACTGACTAATTGTAGCCTGTTGGGGTTCGCGGAGGGGCACTTCCCCTTCCGGGTCAGTGGGCGGCCACTCTGCCTACATCCACAGAGCCACCTTAGTCCTGGGCCTCAGGCCGATGGTCAGCCCAGTTCAGCTTGTAGTCAGACACTTCAGAGTTCAGGTTCTGAGTTTCTGAGATGTTTTAGAGTTCTGGTTCAGGGCGGGGCAATAAACAAACGGTTTCAGAGCCCAAACGCCCAGGCCCTAGTTCAGGGTGGGGCAGCAGTAACAAACCATTCTAAGACCCAGCCCTAGTTCAGGGTGGGGCAGCAAGCAAACAAACAGTCACCAGTCCCATTTGAAGAACCCAGTCAGATCCCCTTGCTCAGGTGAGGGTCCGGCAGATGCAGGCTGCTGTTCAAGGACAGCAAAGTGGGGAGACTGCCACCCAAGAGTGGGGTGGCAGGGGGGACACAGGCCCACCCACTCCATGGTGTGCAAGTCCAGGGCCCTAACAGCAGCAGAGCAGTCTACTGTTGGGTCAGCGGGGATGTGCACCGCAACACACTGACCACTGCTGTGGCCCAGCTACACTGTGGCTGGCTGTCCCTGGGCTACTTCCATCTCCCCCTCTGTGGGTACCTGGGTCTCTGACAGGTCCACTGGGTGGTTGGGGTCTGTCAGCACTGGTAGATCCGTCGATCCAGGCCAATCCCCAGCTCCCAGCAGGCGCGGGGGTCAAGGCCAGTCCACGGCCTCTGGCAGATGCGGGAGTCCAGGCCAGTCCTCGGCCTCTGGCAGGGGCAGGGGTCCAGGCCAGTCCTCAGCCTCCCAGCCTGGGAGCACTGGGAAGATGTCTGCCTCCTCTGCTGGCTGGTCCCCTACTGAACTTCTGGGCAGGCCTTTTATAGTCAGATGGGGGCAGGGAGGGTCGGGGTGGGGGGGGAGTCAGGCTCTTCCCAAAAGGGCTCACAGATGGGCTCTTCCCTTTCCAGGTCAGTGAGCGACCACTCTGCCCCAATACACTAATAAATGCGCGTACATACTTTTCAAGTAACATTCCTTCTTCTGGGGCATAGTTTATTAAAACACATCAAGGAGCTTTTCCCTTAGCTATCCCAGGATCAAGCAGGTCACTGCTGTTCCTAGGTGCTCCAAATCCAGCCCAATTCATTGCTCTTCACAAAAAAGCTTCCTGCTGGTCATACCCTTTTAAGCTATTTCTGGGCTCCTGCCCCAGCTTGCTAAACTCATGGAGCTCTACCAGTCACATGGTGGATCTGGGACAGCTGTTCCCCTTCAGGTTGCTTCAAAAAACCCGCCACAAATCTCTCTCAGCCACTAGCATCCCTGCCACTGTAAGGGAAGCAGTTCCTCCAATTATTTCCATTTCTTCTGAGCTACTGTCATAAAGCCCTTAGTTACTTGATTAAGTCACAGGCTACAGTTAAGGCCTTAAAGTCCATTATGGGCTCTCCAAAAGAACAGAGGTGAATTTTACCTTAGAAGATCACTGAAAGGGAGCTGGGGCAAATATGTATTGGGCCATGCCAGTGGAAGTAAAAAAAGCAGTGGAAGACTTTGCTGAAATCTTAAAAGAACAAATTATAGGGCAATGAGATGACTTGGAGACGTATTTAGCTTTCATAACAGCAAGATGTATCTTCAGAAGTACATATGCTAATGGTGCCAAGTCTGCCCAATGAAACAGATTAGTTTGGTATACTATTAAAATCCAACTCTGGTCACTTGCACAAATCTGCTTCTATTACTATTCTGGTATACAAGTATATGGACCCCAAAGAAATGTCAAGCTGGGAAGTGGACAGTAGGTGTGTAGGAAGGGAGCTTGGAGGACCAAGCACAGAAAATATAGCCGTAGAGTGATGGGAGAACATGTGGAAGTGTCAAAAAAGTAGACCAGGTATAAAGTTTTTCTGTAGTAGTACATAACAGAAAGAGTGTTATGGGAGTTACAGAAAGAGTCCACTGAAAAAGCAGTAAGCAGATACACAGGAAATAAGTTAATGATGGATAGAGTGAGCAGCAGATGTGGGTAGCAGATATTATTTATTTATAATAGAAAAAATATTTTCAAATGACTCAGAACCCTCAGGTTGCACAAATAGCTAAACTATGACTATGCGCTTATTGTCACCCTATCTCCTTCCCCCTTACCCACCTACGCTTTCTTAAATTCACGTGTTTCGTCTTGTTTCAAATGAGACTGGAATGTCTTTGGGCCAGAGATGAGGTCCTCCCAGAGATTTGTACAATACCTACCACAGGGTGGTCCTGATTCTGACAGGGGCCATAGTCATAGTACAAACTGAACAGTAAATAGATGCACTATCCATCCTGTGTGCTGCCTGCAAGTATAACCAAAAATATATATTTGTACTCTACACAGATATTCATTATGAGGTTTCTTTCCACATTAATAACCACAGAATGTTGGGGGGGGGGGGGGGGGGGGGGGGAAATCTTCCTCTCCTCTTGGTTCCCAGTGCAAAATGTATCTTGAACTTTTCCAGTCAATAGAGAAGGAATCCAAATAAATAATGTGGACATTGGTCATTATGAACATACTCATAGCGCATAGGTGCACTTGAGGGATGATTGTCTCTGCTTCCACCAACACCAAAAGAAGCCTACGAAGGTCCAAAAATCACTGGATGTGCAGCTCCAAATCCCCACAATTCCTCTTCTCTCTCTGTTCTCTCAGAATACATTACTTCCCTGCTTAGCCCAGCATGTATTTATGGCAGAAGCGATAATTTGCCTTGTATCTTGGTGTCTGTTGGTTCTGAGGTTTAAACATAATGAAGGCTCAGCTGCTGTACATTAGCAGTCATGCCCAGTGCTTGAATTTAACCATTCCCTTTCCTTTGGGGCCAAGAAAGTATTGTTCAAGCCATGCATCGGAAAAAGATTATATAAACTCTTAATGCAGTTTGTCCACTCATGTGGAAAGGCGGGAGCATGGTTCATTCCTGCTGCTATGCACAGTTAGTGGCTGGAGATGCTTACATTGCTCTCTTTTAGACTTCCTTTTCTTTTCCAAAAGCAAAGTGATGCCAACCTGAGTGAAAGGTGAATAACAATTTTCATGCTGTGCTACTTAAACCATCAGTAAAGGAGTTTCCCCTCTGACAAACATGGTCTTGCGCAGTATTTTATTATTCAGGAAAACTCTTGGGAGAAAAATCAGAACCCGTACATGTTCTTCATTGATTTGACAGAGATTCCATCTATTGCAAAGCCCTGTGGAAGGTCCTGGATAGATTTGACTGCCCTCCAAAATGTATTAAGGTCCTAAGGCTTCTCCACGATCAGATGACTGCCATGATTCCCTGTAATGGCCTTTTCATCAAAACTGGGGTTCAGCAAGGATGCATTATTTCCCCAACACAGCTTGCTATCTATTTCACTGTCTGTGACGGGTCGCCCCCGACCCGCACGGGAGAGGGTGGGGGCTGCCGCGCCACGGGAGGCAGAGGGCAGACCCAAGCCCCTCTCCGCGGCCGCGGCACAGGCAAAGGAAGCCGGCGGGGCCGCGCGCCGCCTCTGCGCCTCCGCTGGCAGGGAAAGGCTAGCCACTCCCCGACGGCCGCGCCGCAGGGGGAGGGGGCGGGGCTAGCCAACCGGGGCACGGCTGGCCACGCGGGCACGCCGCCGGAAGGGGAGGGGCCCGCAGTGGCGTCCGACGCGGCGGGCCGGTTCAAAAGGGCCCGCCGCCAGCGGGGAAGGGGGCAGCCTCCTCGCAGGGAGGGAGGAGAAACCCCGGTCCCAGGACGGACCCCGAGGGACGCCGCGAGCGGCAGCCAGCCTGGCCACGGCCCCGAGCCTCCCGGGAAGGTCTCCGCAGCTGGTGGTCAACCAGCCCCCGGCTCGGACGGCAGGTGGACCCCACTCCGACAGCCCTGGCAAGGGTGGTCAGGGCAGGAACGGATTCGGCGGCGGGAACAGACACCCGAGGTATCGCCTGGACGACCGCCGGCCGAACCATCTGAACCAGGGTAGGTCTCAGAGGCGGGGGCAACAACCCCTGGGAACCCTGGGAGGGAGGAAGGAGCCCGGGGCAGGGCGCTTTTGGCGACCGTGGGTAGACGGGTTACGGCCGGAGTGACCCCCATCTACCGCGTTGGGGCGCGAGCAAGCCCCGACGCTTAGGGCCCCGGGCTGGGACCCGGAGAGAGGGCGGGACCGGGTCCTCTCCTCCCCGCCGGAGGAGCCTTTAGCCTTGGGCACCAACGGAGGGGGCGTGCCTCAGAGCCAGGGGCCGTCCCGGATAGGTACTGGATCCAGGGGCTCCAGCCCCATCCCGCAGAGACGGGTAACCGTCACCGGGTTCGCCGACCCCCCCCGCCGTCCAGGAAGGGGGTGATCGCACCCGAGTGCCCGGACCGCCGACCAGGGGGCCGGGAAGGATACGGCCAGAAAGGGGGAAGCAGGGTCCGCCGAACCCCCCTCCCGGCCGGGAAGGGGGTGATCGCACCCCGAACCCCTCACACTGTCATTTTGGGCTTTGTTAAAGACCACCTCCCCATTAGATGGACATTCAGTACAAAGGGGATGGTGATGTGTCCGCTCAAAGTCTTAAGTCCACAGAGCATCCATTACTGATCTTCAGTATGCTGTTGACTGTGTGATCGTCATGCACACAGAGAATGACTTTCAGTCCATACTGGATTTCCTTGCACAAGCTTACTAAAGCCTAGTACTCTCACTCAATATTGAGAAGACTGAAGTGCTCTATGAAACTGCTTCAGGCCTTGCTTATGACCCACCACAAGTCACTATCGAGGGACAGACTTTGGAGACAGTTGAGCACTTTTGCTACTGCAGTAGCCAGCTTTTTGAAAACACAAAAATTGATAGTGAGATGCAGCGCAGGATCCAGTGTGCAAGGGCTTCCTTTGGAAAATTGCTCCAATGTGTTTTCACTGACCATGACCTACCACAGGATACCAAGATTAATGTCTATAAACCTTTGTTATTCCTATATGCCTTTCTGGATGTGAAACCTGGGTGACCTATTGACAGCACCTCATGAGTCTGGAGAGTTACCAGCAACGATGCCTCTGGAATAGCCTTTGCATCTAGTGGGAAGATAGCTGCACTAACACCAACATCCTAACTGATGCCAATGTCACCAGCACTGAAGTAATGATCCTCATGAACCAACTGGACATTGTGTGTGGATGCCAGACTCTCACTCCAGAAACAAGTCCTCTACTCTCGGCTCATCCATGGTTGGAGGTCCCATGGTGGTGAAAGGAAATGCTACGACGACACCCTGAAACTGTATCTTCAGAAAACTGATGTGGGCTTCACAAGCTAGGAGGAGCAAGCCACCATTTGACCCTAATGGCACCACATCCTCCATCAGGCAGTGGCTTGCTTCGAGAAGTGTCTTGCCCTCAAAGCTGAAAAGAGAGAGAGAGAAGGAAAGAAAAGGAAAAAAGTTTCTCTTAGCAAGAAGTTTAGGATCTGTACCAATGTTCTCACTGATCTTTTCCATCCATGAGCAGATTTTTTCCATCCACGTGTGGAATACATTTTTATGTGCACTACCAGTAGAAATAAAATACTAACCATGGGTGCTCTGCTAATCAACTGGGTGGCATTTGAATCTCTCCTCAGTGGCAGCAAAAGCGCACAGCTTACAGGAAATACTGGTCTGTACCTATTGCAGGTAGATCTATGGTTACAGAGTTGGACCCCCGAGTCCTATCATATGAAAATCTGTGGTAGGGATCATCCTCGAATTGATGCATCACCGATGATATTGATGATGACTATCCCATGGTGTTGGTAGAATTAGGCAATCATGATAGAAATGCCTCATACTTTGTCCAGTCATGGCGGCGATTAGAACTGCTGTAATTCACTCAGTTTTAATGTTTATTTTTTAAAAAGTACTTTCAGCACAAGCTTTTTTCCAAAAAAAACTTTTTTAGAGTGTGTGTGTGTGAGAGCGCACGCGCGCGCGTGCGCATGCATGCACGGAAAAGAGGGTTCCTGTGAGGACAGCGCCAAAAGTTGAGTTAAGCTACTTCGATTTCAGCTATGCAATTAATGTAACAGAAATTGCGTATCTTAATTCAACCTTCTTCCGTTGCGTAGATGTGCCCTTCTAGACAGATCTAATCAGAAGTGGGAAAAGTGTTTGGGGAGGATGAAAAATTTTGTTTTCCATGAGACTAATATCTTTTAGTCTTTATGATTTCTCCTCTTCACCCATAAGTCTTTACATACAAATGAATTAAATTATAAGTCAGCCTACTAAATTCTGGCTAATGCTCTATTAATGATATAAAAAGGATATCTAGCTCTGTCAGGAACTTATATAAAACAAATTGCTTCCTGCTTCTAGTATCACCACACACTGAATGTAGGCCATGTTATAAGAAGTGTTCCTTTAAATGGTCTGAGATAAGTTATAGCCTATTAGTTCAGTTAACTAACATATGAGATTGTATGTGCTAGCTGATATACTATTTCATTAATATAACCCCCCCACCAATGCTTTTCAGCTTCACATTTTCTGACATACAGGCTGTCCTTGCTATAAGTCCAAGATATGTTCAAAAAAACTTGGAGTTATAGCAAAACAACTTAAAGAGGGTAATTTTTTCCTGTGGCTGACTTCCATTTGTGAAAATTGGTTTTTTGGGGTTTTTTTTGGCATGACTTAAGAGCAGGAAATAGGTGGACTTATAATGAACGAATCAATACTACAAGTATCAATGACTTTAGTGTGGAATGGATGTATACTGGGGTGAATTATAGCGGGGACACCCTGTATTGTAATAAAGACTGAAATATTAAATGCTGAATGGTTTTATATTGGATAATGCCATCTGAGAGGAAAGCTTAAGAATATTTTTTGTTGTTGCTTTATTTCAACTGACAATGTATAGTGCAATAAGTAGCCAAATAGATTTATTATATCTTAATGATTTCAGTGCCCATTGTATGCCTCTAGCTGAAAAGACACAAAACACTAGTTGTTACTGGGGGCTGGCAAACTTGTTTGAGAGTTTTGGAACTAACCAAAGTTTTCCTAGAAGCTAAGTAACCATTAATTGTGATCTTGGCTTTGCTACTGATTTGCAATATAGCCTAGAGAAAAAACCCTGGGACTAGACTGCTTTGGTACACATCACCTATAGCACCTTATTCCGCAAATAGTGCCACTGTAGTCAAATTCAAAAGTGATGTAAATAGTAGTTAAATTAAATATCAGTAAATGTACTTTGTATGCTAAATGAGATAGAAGGAGGATGCAGCAGGAAAAGCAGCCAAAGGGAGTTGAAAGTAGGCTAGGAAAGTCTATTTTTCTTGCTATACCTTTACGTGCATCTTACATCACTATTGTTGAATAAATTGGGCCCTTTTTTTCTCAACTTCAGTTTCCCCATCTCTAACACAGCACAAGCAAAAAGGTCCAAATCCACAAAGGTACATAGGCCTCAACCTCTGATTTAAATGTTAAGTCCCAGTTTTGGCTCCACAGCAACCCACAAAACTGCCACTGAATTCTGAAGGCACGTTTGTTTCTGTCTCTGGGCCATGTATGCCACTGCCTCACTCCAGTGAGATGGCAAAATTTTCACACGAGACCAAAGTACTCTAGATAGTTAAGTCCCAAGCAGACTATGAAGAGCAATGAAAGAATCTCAAAAAACCTGAGTGACTGGGTAACAAAATGGTAGATGAAATTCTGTGTTAATAAATACAAAGCAATGCACATTGGAAAACACAATTATAAATATACATATAAAATGATGGGGTCTAAATTACCACTTGAGAGAGAGATCTTGGAGTCATTGTGGATAGTTCTTTGAAAACATTCACTCAGTGTGCAGTGTGTAATGGCAGTCAAAAAAGTGGACAGGATGTTAGGAATCATTAAGAAAAGGATAGAGAATAAGACAGAAAATATATATTCCCTCTATATAAATCCATGGCAAGCCCACATCTCAAATACAGTGTGCACATGTGGTTGCCCCATCTCAAAAAAGAATTCTTCGCATTGGAAAAGTTCTGAAAAGAACAACAAAAATTATGGGGCAGGGATGTGGAATGGCTTCCATTTGAGGAGAGATTAATAAAACTGGGAATTTTCAGCTTGGAAAAGAGACAATGAAAGGGGGACATGATGATAGAGGTCTATAAAATCACGATGAGTGGTGAGAATGTAAATAAGGAAGTTTTATTCCTTCTCATAACACAAAAACTGGGGTCACCAAATGAAATGAATAGGTAGCAGGTTTCAAATAAACAAAGGGAAGTATTGGAACTCTTTGCCAGAGAATGGTGTGAAGGCCAAGACTATAAAAGGAGTCCAAAAAGAACTAAACTTCATGGAGGCTAGGTCCATCAATGGCTATTAGCTTTGTAGATTGCAGTGTTGTTCCTGTGATCTCCCTCCTCCCTCTCCGAGGTACCTAAAAGTTAGCTGCCATGATGCTTAGTATTATTACTCCTAAATCTCATTCCAGATGGAAGATGGGGGTGCCCTAAGCTCTGCCACTATCTGTAATAGGTGCCTACGTCTTCACTGTAGGGAGGGGCCGAGCTGTTTAGTAACCCACCAAGGAGAAGCTGCTGCCTGGAGTCTAGTGGCTCAGGCACCAAAGATGTTCCTTGCACAAATAACTGATATGTCTTGTCTGCTTCACAGAAAACAGGGGAAGGGTTGGGTGGTGCTGCTGCCCCCACCTCACTCTATCCTATGCATTTTAAACAAAAGGAGGCAAAAAGATTTGAAGAGGGGTCTCCCATCTAGCCAGAGACTAGTCCAACCAATGTGCTATGATCAGGCCTTCTCAGAGAATGACAGAGGCTGGGCCACTTTGAGTTTAGAGGCCCTAGCCCCAAACCCCTGACGTATCTAACTTCTCATCCACAGGGTCATACTAAAACCAAAAGAATATATGAACATGAACACTTGAGACATTTATTTATTAACAATTAAGTCATGATACCAATAGCATGTGTATTAAAAATGTAACTTTAATTGTGAGTTTCCACTGCAAGCAAAACTCTTCATTTTAGGAATGCTTTTCTGGTTTTGTTGTGTGCAAACTCATTTATAATTGAAGAAAAATCTAATTTACATGCAACATGACAGTTAATGTTAAACATTGAGAGCCCATTCAAGTGCTCTTGTCCCACTGTAGAATGATGATAGTTCTTTACTTGTTTTAACACGTTGAATGTGCATTCAACTGAAGCCACTGATGACAAAAATATGTAAGGCAACTGTAATATTAGGAAATACAATTGACAGACCAAGATCGAATATTTCTTGAAGCAGTTCTTTTGCTTTGCAGTCCGATTTAAAGTTGGTGGAATGTATACATTTTTGGAAGATGATCTTGTCACAGAGATCTCTTGAAATTTTGTTGTTGTACCTTTGTTGAAACTGTTTAGCTGCTGAATATAGACCTTCATCACTTAGTTCTCTGAACTCCCAAAGGAATCCAAAAAGGGTACAAATTCGTTGCAGTGACTCAAATTGATGTGTAAGACAAGATTTGATGGAGTCAATAATAACAACAGGAACAAAAAATTGACTTGATAGTGCCTTTCTGCATCAGATTGAGAGATTGCGATTGGTGGAAAACTCAGATGAAATGTCAATACCCTGTGCTGCTGATTTGGACTCAGATAGGATTGCATCCCATTGATCACAAATCTTTTGAATATCTTTAAGAAGTCGTTCAAGGTTATCCCTCTCAACCAGTATTCCCTCTAAGATTTTCCATCTATAAGTGGAGTGGGTTTTGTCTTGTGCGCCAACAATGAGGTCATGTGCACTTGTTTGTGTGTGCCACCATGGCACCCACCAGTTACTAACAAATATCTTGGATATATGTTGTGGAAGAAAGAATACTAAAACAAGGGATAAATAACACTTCGCTGTGGCTATTCTCTGCCCCCTCCCAGGGCCAACAGGGAGCAGATGGGGGACAAAGCATGAGGTAGACCCAAGGGGCTGGCTAGGTCCAATGTGAGGAGCACATGGAAAGAAACCCACAGCCAGGTGAGGGAGAACTGCACCAACTGAGGGAAGCATGACTCTTTCTTGAAGGCATTAGTATCAGGACCAGAGCAGTACAAATGGAATTAAAAATTAAATTTTTTGTTTAAAAAAGTGTGGGCATGGTGAAAAAAGTGAAATCACTACCACTCTTTCACCACAAAGCTATTTTAAAACTTTTTTTATAAGCGCTAACCACTCAGCCTGTGTTCTCTCCCTCTAACTTCCCAAAAGGAAAGAAGGACCGGTCCTCAATAACAATAACAGACAGCAGCTGCATTAAAGCAACACTGTCTGTTCACTTCATGCTCAGAAGAGAACACTTTAGCTCCTCCTCCGGGTTAGCAAGACCAACCACTTTCAGCTGCACTTCTCTAGTTACAAACTATAGAAATGGTCCCTGAAAGTATAGTCTTAACAGGACACTGCTTGGATACACACACGCATGTGCATAAGCTTTCTTCTCATGATGAATGTTCTCAGGCAACACTTAGAAAACTGAAAAACAAAAATAATCTTAATGAAGTACTCATCCACCAGATTTAGAAATCTGTATATTAGAACATGCTCCATGTCCCTATTTACAGAAACAGACCTCGGACTCCTCTATATCACATGACTGTTATCAGACACAGAGGATGCTGACAGGTCAGATCTCTTTAGCAATCTCTGCAGCTGTTTCTCCCACTTGCTCTCAGTCTGCTCTAAACACTTTTGCATGATGATGATGATGATGGTTCCATGTTACTGGTGGCATTGCACTAAATAAGTGGCTCTCAACTTTATAGACAACTGTACCTCCCTCAGCAGTCATATTTATCTTAGGGTATGTCTACACTAGCCCCCTAGTTTGAACTAGGAGATTCGAAATTGCAAATGAAGCTCGGATTTAAATATCCCGGGCTTTATTTAGCTGTCGTCAATTATTTGAAATTTCACTAGCTCGGTAACACGTTACACGCTGCAGTGAACGGTATTGAACTAAGTCCTTAGTTCGAATTAACTGTTACACCTCATTCCAGGAGGAGTAACAGTTAATTCAAACTAAGGACTTAGTTCGACTACCGCTTCACTGCCGTGGTGTAGCCGCGGGCAGTTACTTCGGCTAGTGGAATTTCAAAATGGTGACCGGACGGGAACATGCAAATAAAGCCCGGGATATTTAAATCCTGGGCTTCATTTGCAATTTTGAATGCCTACATTAGCCTCCCTAATTCGAACTAGGGGGCTAATGTAGACATACCCTTACATATTACCAAGTTTCACCTCATTTAATAATTACTTACTTACAAAATCAGACATAATACAAAAGTGTGAAAACTCTGCTAGCTGTTACTGAGAAATTGTTTGCTTTCTCATTTTTACCATGTAAAAATAAAATAAATCAATTGAAATATAAACACTGTGCTTACACATCAATGTAGAATATATAGAGCAGTATAAACAAGTCATTGTCTCTATCAATTTTAATATGTTACAATTTTGCTCATGCTTTCCATGTAGTCTGTTGTAAAATTAGGCACATATCTAGCTGAATTTATGTACCACCTGGAAGAGCATTGCGTAGCTCCAGGAGTATGTGTACGCTGTTAAGAACCATTGTGCTAAATTGCCTTTATTCACAGAACTAGTGCCACTTGAACAGAGATGTCCCATCCAAAGGATGGTTCAGGGTATGGGGGAGGGGAGGCAAACCCTGCTGCCAGCCCTTGGCGGGCCTTGCAATACCCTGGGTCATGTTTCTTGGGGGAGGAGTCTTGAGGGAAGTGGTGCAATGAGGGCGGAGAAGGGGCTGAGTGGAGCAGGGACAGGAAGGGGAAGGGCAGGGAGCAATTTGGGGAAAAGAAGAATGGGGACAGAGCAGGGAGGGAGGGGAGTTGTCCTAGGTTCCCACACTCCAGTAAGGATGGCCCTGATTCTGAAACCATTTCAGTGCTAGTAGGCAGAAGCCACATAGCTACACCAGGTCTGTTGTTTCTCCCTGCACAATCTCCGCTTGAAAAGAAGATACCTATTAATTTCAGTGGTTCTCAACCTATTTTCCATTGTTGTCTGCTAACCCACCTGCCATGTGTTTCCTCCAGCCCCAGTTGGCTGGAGCAGCCTCCCGCCTGCCTGCCTGACAGTTCCTCCAGTCCCGGATGCCCGCCTACCCACCCCGTGGTTTCTCTGGCCCTAGACAGCCAGCTGGAGCAGCCTCCCGCCTGCCCATCACATGGTTCCTCTGGTCCCAGCCAAACAGAGCAGCAGCTCACCCGCCACGTGGTTCCTCCAGCCCTGGCCACTGGAGCAGCCACCTGCCTGTCTGCCACCACACTGCTGTGTGGCTCTGTTTAGCTGGTGGGCAGGGTAGAATTTTTTTCTGTGCATGCACAAGCACACAACTTAGAGGGAACTATGCTCTCAATATCTAATGTAGCATTGCATGCTTCAATTTCAAGCTTAGTGTCTTGGATCATTTTTAGCAACTTCATCCACATGGATGAAATTAAAATGCATTCAAATTTGGATGTATACTTCTGAATTGACTTACTCTCAGTGCGAGCCTGTGCTGTGAGAATAAGAGATTCAAGCTTAATTAAAGCCTTTCTCACGGAGTCCAAATGCTGTGCAACTGGTTTAATACCATCAGTGTGTGCTGACCATCTCATTGTCGGCATGCCATGAAGGAAAACAAGCAGATACTGCTTCAGAATTTCCCACTTTCGAGGACTGCTACTGAAGAGGTTGTACAATTGCTGGATTGTTCCAGGGTATGTGTTTGCTTCCTTGCATGATTCAGTGCAATCAACACCAACAAGATTTACTGTGTGGTTGCCACAACTGGATAAAACAGTTTAGATTTTGCTCAAAAAGGACTGCTTGTACTCTGTTGTACTTTGCAGCCATATTGGATCCATTGTCATAGGCTTGGCCAATGAAGACTTGAAAATTTAATTTGAAGCCTTCCAGAATTTCTAATACATGAATGGTGATTTCTTTTCCAGGTTTTTTGGTGAAATTATTGAACAAAATGAATCATTCTTCAATTGAAACTTTTGAACTTCCTGAAATTTGAACATATTGAACAACCAAGGTTGTCTGTTTTTTATGAGAACAGTCTGGAGTTGCATCAATAATAATTGAAAAGTACTTTGCATGTCGTATCTCTTCAAGAATTGTTGTTTGCACAAATGTCCCACCAAGCTCAATAAACTCGTTTTGTATTCTGGTAAACAGATAATGGGCTTGCATGCATTTTCCGCTCTCTTGTGATTCATGAACACCCTTAACATGGCCTGATAAAAGTGGGTCATACTTGTATTGAAGCTCAAGTATACCAAGAAAGTTTCCATTTGTAGAGTCAGTGATAAGTTGACTGGAACCAAACAAAGCCAATCCCCATTCAGAAAGAAAAAATATGACATTCAATATGTGCTCAAGGAGTTTTTTCCAGTTATCAGTTTCTGTGTTTATTTCACTCACAAGTAAGTTTTCAATAGAACTGTCAGCTAGTACTGTTCTACTAACTGATTTCCATGACTAAGTAGTAGTTCAGCAGAAAAGAACATTGGGATTCCAGTGGACAAGAAGATGGATATGTCAACAATGTGCCCTTGTAGCCAAGAAGGCTAATGGCATATTAGGGTGCATTAGGAAGAGCACTGGTAAAGCCACATCTAGAGTATTGTGTCCAGTTCTAGGCCCCACGCTGTAGAAAGGATTTGGACACATTGGAGAGGGTCCAGTGAAGGGCTACCAGAATGATTAGGGGACTGGAGCACATGACCTATGAGGAGAGGCTGAGGGATTTGGGCGTATTTCGTTTGGAGAAGAGTGAGGGGGGGATTTGATAGCAGCCTTCAACTTCCTGAAGGGAGGTTCCAGAGAGGATGAAGAGAGGCTGTTCTCATTGGTGACAGATGGCAGAACAAGGAGCAATAGTCCCAAGTTACAGTGGGGGAGTTCTAGGTTGGATATTACTTTAGGAATAACTATTTCACTAGGAGAGTGGTGAAGCACTAGAATGGGTTACCTAGGGAGGTGGTGGAATCTCCATCCCTAGAGGTTTTTAAGTCCTAGCTTGACAAAGCCCTAGCTGGGATGATTTTGTCCTGCTTTGGGTAGGGGGTTGGACTCAATGACCTTCAGATCTCTTCCAGCCCTATGATTTGAAGTATTACTGATAAAAATGAAACAGGGTACCTAATACAGAGCCTGCTTTTCCATGCTTCAGCAGAGCCAGTATCTTTTGTAGCTCTCTCCATTTGGAAGAGTTTTTGTCAGCAGCCGAGTAGGAAAATCATGATTTTCAGCATCTTTTGGTATATTACTTGGAATCTGAAAACAACTAACTTTGAGAAACGACTGCTTTTGAGCAACATTGCTCTTATCAAAAAGTCCAATATCAGGTTCTGATGCCACTGTTGTTACACTGTGTCCTGTGCTAGTCATAAGTTCTTGCTCTTGCTGAGCAGCATCTCCGAGGTCCTAATTTTCTGCCTGCACAGTCTCTAAATCAAGCGTAGATTCTGCATCTATTACTACTGTTGGCATTTCTGTGTCTTGATTAATGACCTCCTCATTCTGAGGCAGTGGTATTGAAATGTCATTTGTGGTTACAAAGTTTTCATCTTCAGAACTGGAAATGATGTTATTGGCTTTAAACTCTTAACTACTACTTCACTGTGTTGCCTTCACCATCTCTTACTTGTACCACTTTCAAATCTGCTTAAATTTTATAAAGGGGTTCTTTTAAAACAGATTAACACACAATAAATTAATTCACTAAAGGCTATTGGTTATACAAAATTGTAAATGTATATACTTCACAATGACTATTATATAATACTGGATTAGGGGTGTTATTGGGGCAATTGCCAGATTAGATATAAAATTTATTAAACAACTAGAATTAAAAGTTTATCATCACAAAAAAGCCTTTAACGGTGAATTTAGAACTGGACAAAGAGGTAGCTTACATCCAAGTCTGATATGATTATTGTATACAAAGACACATAAAAAAACCCAGGAATATGAAAATCTCCTATGCAGAGATAAACATCTAATTTAAAGATTAAATTCACCCTCAGACAAAGAAAAATCACTTTACAGTAATGGAATTAATTATGACTTTCAAAACCTTTAAACTATGCAAAGCCTGTAAACAGCGTTTCATAATGTAGAATCACTAATCACAGAAGCTACTCCAGTCTCCAGTCACGCAGATGAAAACTCAGATGTGACCATAAAATTGGTGACGGCCCAAGGTCCCACAATGATTTAAATCAATTTTTTGCAGGTATATATACAGCTTCTTTTGTGGTCTCTGTTATAACTGCAAAGTGTATAATAAATGGAAATGACTTGGTAGAAAATTGTCAAAATTTGAGGCCCCCCTTGTCTCTTGAGGCCGGGGCCAAATGACCCTCCTGCTGCCCCTCTCCGTCCCCAATAGGGCCTGGCTCTGATATATGTGGATGTGAGGATCCCTCAATCTCTCCTGGGGAAGCTGTTGCACCATGTATAAATAATGTATGATTAGAGCAGGGGAACTCAAACTGAGGTCTTATAGCTTATAGGCAGGCACTAATTGTTGCTCCTGTTGAACCAATGACTCTAAGTAGCCACCTTGAAATAGACATAGATGTTCTCGCTCTGCCCCAATCCTTCCCTGCTTTGTGAATTGGTTTGGCCCAGGGTGGCCAGCCATCCTGATTTTATAGGGACAGTCCCATATTCAGGTTTTTGTCTTATGTAGGTGCATATTACTTCCCATCCCTTGTCCTGATTTTTCACTCTTTCCATCTGGTCACCTTAGTCTGAGATTTAGGTGGTAGACAAGCTTTCACACACCATGTGTGAGGCACCAGCACACATGCTCAGATGAACAGAAACACAGGTGTCTAGGAAGCTCTTACTGCAAAAACTAAGGTGCCAAGTGAAGTTAAAGTTATGTGGCTACCAGCATTCATAGGACTTTTGAGGATCACAGTGGAGCCAACACTGGACCTTAGGTGCCTTAGAACCTAGACTGGTAGGCAGATAAAGGTTTGGAAAGGAAACAGAGTGATAAAAATTTACTGACATGCTTGTGGGCATTCAGTAGGTCACTGGCAGAACTAAAACTAGAACTGAAGTTGGCCAATTTTCAGGCGGGACCCCTCTGAACTACCCAACTTTTTTTCTCTTCTTCCCCCATCACACACTGATATTTTTGCAAGGTTCCCCTTGAGACAAATAGAGCACTCCCATCTCATTACAGTGTTGGTCAACAGAACAAGCAAGGGACATACATTTAGTTGTACAAAAAAATTCCCAATATTCAGCACATCTTTAATCCAAACAGATTTTTGTTTTCATACTAAGTGGCAAAATACATTTGACGCAATGAGTAAATACGCTTGTGTTGATGACATCACAAAAAGCAAACAGGCTGAGAATATTTTCTTTGCTTTGTAAACACTTTTTTAGTAATAAATAGTACTGACCCCTCAAAATTCCTTTGGTGTGTGGCTGTCAGCCCAAATGGGAAACACCCTACTCACATTTGCTGCTCTTGTCATAAAACTGCCCACTAGTAAAAGTGGGATGTATATTCAGATCAAGTATATTGAATACTATCTCATTCAGGGTATGTCTACACTACAGAGTTTTTTTGGAAAAATGGCCATTTTTCCGAAAAAACTTCAAGTACGTCCACACTGCAATCGCGTTCTTTCGAAAGAAAATTGAAAGAACAGAGGGGTTTTTCCGACATTGGTAAACCTCTTTCTACAAGGAAGAAGCCTTTTTCTGAAAGAACTCTTTCAGAAAAAGGCATGTGTGGACGGGGAAGAGGGAGTTCTTTTGCAAAAAAGAGGAAAGAGGAAAAAGCACAGGTGTCCTGGTGGCCATTCCGCCCATAGTAATCACAGCTGACATACATGATAGTGTCCATTCAGTGTGCACACTATCTGTCGAAAAAGCAGATTGCTTCTTCAATGCTCTTTTGCTCTGTAGACTCTTTCTTGCGCAAGAAGTTTTTTCGGAAGATCTCTTCCAGAAAAGCTTCTTCTGAAAGAAGCCTGCAGTCTAGACATAGCCTCAAAGGCTTCACAAGGGCAGAAGAATGTGCTAAAGTAATTAAGATGACACTTTGAGTTGTGAGGATAGCATTCAGAGCTAAAAACCTTTAGTGGTAGCACAAAGCCAAACCCATTTTATAAAGTGCCTTTCAGGCAAGCACAAAATAGGCAGAGTTCTCCAATTAGAGCAGATAAAAGGCTTAACAGAAGAGAGAAATGCCTCAGCCTGCTTTTAAAGATGCTGCAGATATGGGAAGTGCTGTCCTAAATTCATTAGTTCTGCTTTTACAGTGATGTGCTGGAAGGGCTCTCAGGGCATTGAGAGCTCCCTGTTAAGATTCTGCCACCAAATAAAAAGTAAAAATGGGGTAAATTCCCCGCTAAATCATCCTTGGCAGAGAAAAATCTGTCTTCTGAAGAGCAATTTTTTTCTTTTAGAATGGACCAGATTGCATCAAATGACAGGTATTTTCAAAAGAGTCCTGAGGAGGATACTGCATGAGAGATTTTTCACACTCCATCCCAAATAATCAGGTTGAATGCTGCTCTGTATTGTCCATTGACTCAGTATAACTGAGCAGAACACCATGTTAATATGCTCAGCAAACAACAATGTAATATTCATGTTAGTCAAGTGGCATTTCTTCCCCCTCCCTCCTTTGATTATGGCTGTGAGAAAACATTTTTGTTTAGCTGGTGAAACAAATGAATGGATTGCACAGTGCTTTACTCTTCGTCTCTATCCTCATCGACGTTGCAGACACATACAGTTAAGCATAGATTAACACAGGGCTGGGCAATAATTTTTGATGGGGAGGCCGCGCCAAGATTTTGGAAAGTGGTTGAGGGCCGCCCTCTTCCATGATGGAGGAAGTGCAGGGTTTGGGGTGGAGGTTGGGTGCAGAACATAAGATCATAAGAACAGCCATACTGGGTCAGACCAAAGGTCCATCTAGCCCAGTATCCTGTCTGCCGATACCAGATGATCCAGAGGGAGGGAAAACAACATATAATCCTCACGTGATCCCTCTTCTGTCACCCATTTACAGACAGAGGCTAGGGACACCATTCTTACCCATCCTGGCTAATAGCCATTGATGGACCTAACCTCTATGAATCTATATAGCTCTTCTTTGAACCCTGTTGAAGTCCTAGTCTTTACCACATCCTCTGGCAAGGAGTTCCACAGATTGACTGTGCGCTGTGTAAAGAAAAACTTCCTTTTGTTTGTTTTAAACTTGCTGCCTATTAATTTCATTTGGTGACCCTTAGTTCTTATATCGTGGGAATAAATAAATAACTTTTCCTGATTCACTTTTTCCACACCAGTCATGATTTTATAGACCTCTATCATATCCCCTCTTAGGGTGTGTCTAGACTACATGGCTCCGTCAATGGAGCCATGTAAATTAATTTATTCGGCATAGTCAAAGAAGTGGGGATTTAAATAATCCCCACTTCATTAAAATAAACATGGCCGCCGCGCTATGCCGACGATCAGCTGATCCGGCACAGTGGGCAGTCTAGAGACGCGGCGCTGTCGACAAAGGACAAAGGAAGCCTCGTTTCATGAAGCATACTGGAGCAGTCAACAAAGGAAGCCTCGTTTCACGAGGCATACCTGAGCGGTTGACAAAGGCTTCCCTTGTCGACCGCGCCACATCTAGACTGCCGCGCTGTGCCGGATCAGCTGATCGTCGGCACAGCACGGCGGCCATGTTTATTTTAATGAAGCAGGGATTATTTAAATCCCCCGCTTCTTTGACTATGCCAAATAAATTAATTTACATGGCTCCGTCGACGGAGCCATGTAGTCTAGACACACCCTTAGTCTCCTCTTTTCTAAGCTGAAAAGTTCCAGTCTTTTTAATCTCTCTTCATATGAGACCCTTTCCAAACCCCTGATCATTTTTGTTACCCTTTTCTGAACCTTTTCCAATGCCAATATATCTTTTTTGAGATGAGGCGACCACATTCGTACGCAGTATTCAAGATGTGGGTGTACTATGGTTTTATGTAGAGGCAATAAAATATTTTCTCTTTGATTCTTTATCCCTGTTTTAATGATTCCTAACATTCTATTTGCTTTTTTGACCACTGCTGCACACTGAGTGGATGTTTTCAGAGAACTATCCACAATGACTCTGTAACATCCCCCCGAAATGTCCTCGTTGCGGGTGCGGTCTTACTTGCTGCCTCCCCCCCTTATCCCATGCTCCCGTCACCTCTCCAATCGCCTTTCAGCATCTCCAGTTCCCGTCCCTTAGGTACGCCGGCCTCTATCGCACCAGAGGTTGGTTCGCTTCCCACGATGGGGAGGGGGGGTCCGGGCCCGCCCCCTCTCACGGACCCCAGCCCAGGGCCCTAAGGACGCGGACAGCAGGGTTGTCCGGTCCAGCTGGCGGGGCGACTGCCTTAACGCGCCAGCCCGCAGGCTCCTTGTGTCCGCCCTGGGTTGCTTCCTCTCCCCACCTGGGTTTGACCCACCGAGTCGGGGCTTACCTCCTCGGCTTTGGGCCCATCCGTTGTCCTCTCTCGGGGGAGGACACTCTCCGCGCCCCCCCCCGCACCACTACCCGCCGGGTTTAAATCCCCGCGCCGCTGTTCGCCGGCGGGGCCCCGCCCGGTCGGCGTGGGTCCGCTTCCGGCCCGGCGTTGCGGCTACGGGGTGACGTCACGCGCACCGTGACGTCACTGGGATTCCCCGGCTTGCCCAGGCATCCCGTGGCCGCGGCCGCCCGGGAACACCCGGCGCACCGCCGCGCGGTTAACGGCGGGGCCGCCCGGGCGGCTGGCCGCAGGCTGCCCAACTCAGCGGCTCCCGTCCTTGTCCGGAGTGCCACCAGGCATACGGCCCCCGGGCAGGTCGGAGTGCGGGGCGCTTCTTCCCCATCACAGACTCCAAGATCTCTCTCCTGAGTAGTTGAGAAGGGATTTTGGGGTAAGGGATTGGGGTGCAGGAGGGAGAGTGGGGTCTGGGAAGGAGTTTGGGTGAAGGAAATAGTTGTGGCCTGGGGCACTGGACTGGCCAACTACTCATTAGATGATTTGAAGTGACTTTTATTAAGAGAAGTGGCTGAGTAGACAAATAAGGGGCTGCGGGTTTCTGACCACTGAGAGCTCTTGCATATATCGATGCAGGAGGGGGACAGAGGGTTTGGGTATGAGGGGGGACAGGAGTGCAGGGCAGAGGGTTGGGGAGGGTAGAGGGTGGAGTGGCTGAGGCAGTCTCTGTCCAGGAGTCTTACCTGAGTGACTCCTGACCAGCAGACCAACACATTTCTCAGGCAGGTTGGCAGGGAGCCTGCCCTGCTCCTACACAGGTTGCTGGACCATGTACATGCATGAATAACTATGAGCTGAAGGGGAGGGGGGCATGGTGCTTCATGTGCTGCCTGTTATTCAAACAGGCAGCGCCCATTGGCCAATTTCTGGCCACAAACCGGCCAATGGGATTGTGCTGAGGGCAGGAGCAGTGCCTAAAGCCTTCCCCCCTTCCCTTCAGGCTCACAGTTTTAAAAGAGAAATGGGCCCACAGCCACTTTTTTGAGCAGCGTGTGGGTGGGATGAGGCAGACAGGGATCCTGCCTGGCATTCCCTGCAATGTCTGCGGGTTGGATCCGGTGGCTTGGCAGGCTGGATCCAGCCCATGGGTCATATTGTGCCCAAGCCTGGATTAAGAGGAAAAATGTTGTGGGAACCCCCTTGCCATAAATGTTGACCTCACATTAGTGAGTTCTGAAACACTACAGTGAGAGTGACAAAGAGAAATTGACACCAGCTTATCTGCAGTGTCTGTAATTACACTATAGATATTGAAAGTAGTAAGATACGTGTGGCAGAAAATGTAAGGAGGAAAATGCGAATGAAAACATGTTAGGGAAGTCATAATTTATAAATTTAAAGAGGATTTTAACAGCCATTTGAAGATTAGACAGGTCCATACTTGATCCTCTTGTTAGCTTTTTACCACTACTCAAAATGTTTCTACCCTTCATCCATGCACACTTTGTAGGTCACACTCATTTTGAACTCCAATTACCAATCACTTAAACAGCTCAGGCTGGATTCACAAAGCCTCAGTTAGGTGGTGGGCACCCTATATAATGAATGGGGAGAGATAGAATGGGATGCACAAATGCCAGCATGCTGGGCAGCGAGCTGCCTATGGTAGCCAATGGGAAAGGGTGTGTGCTCAGACCTGCTCCTTTCATGGAGTTCAACTCCCTCATCAGGTTGGGATTCTCAGTTGCAAGTCTTGGCATGAGGTATTTATCAGAGGCTGGGGCGAGGGCAGGAGTGTTGGAACCATCTGTATAGTGTGGGTGCTGAGAGCCATTGAACCAAACTGTCAACCCTGTATATAATGGAAACCACTTCAAGCCTGGGGGTGCTGTGGCAACCCCCACACACACTCCTAGTTCCAGCACCTATGTATGGGGGAATGGCAAAGGAGGAGCCCCCCTCATAACATTTTGCTCAGGGGTTAGTGCACTCACCTGGGTTGTGGATGACATGCGTAAGTCTCCCCAGCACATCTCACCTGGCGAAGGGATTTGAAGAGGGCTCTACCACTTCTCAGATGAGTGACCTCAGTGCTGGCATATGGGACAGTTGTTATGTTTATTGGGAAGAAGTTGTTCTCACAGTCATCTGATATCAGTATGCTGACGACCCCTCAGGGGTGTTGTCTTTCTGGCGAAGGTTTGGATTGGCTCCCTATCAAGGGGTGCTTGCCTCTAGCTTCAGGGTTCATCAGTCTGCCCGGGTACTCTGTCTCTTCAGTGTGCTTTTACTTAGTTGATTATTATTTGGTGCTTCTGAGTCTCCGGTTCCTCCTCTGACCATTGCTTCTTGTTCTATCCTCAGAGGCCAAGATGAACAAGTTTTCTCCCTCCTCCTTATGACACCCTTTTAGATACCTGAAAACTGCTATCATGTCCCCCCTCAATCTTCTCTTTTCCAAACTAAACAAACCCAATTCTTTCAGCCTTCCTTCATAGGTCATGTTCTCTAGACCTTTAATCATTCTTGCTGCTCTTCTCTGGACCCTCTCCAATTTCTCCACATCTTTCTTGAAATGCGGTGCCCAGAGCTGGACACAATACTCCAACTGAGGCCTAACCAGCGCAGAATAGAGCGGAAGAATGACTTCTTGTGTCTTGCTCACAACACACCTGTTAATGCATCCCAGAATCATGTTTGCTTTTTTTGCAACAGCATCACACTGTTGACTCATATTTAGCTTGTGGTCTACTATAACCCCTAGATCCCTTTCTGCCGTACTTCTTCCTAAACAGTCGCTTCCCATTCTGTATGTGTGAAACTGATTGTTCCTTCCTAAGTGGAGCACTTTGCATTTGTCTTCATTAAACTTCATCCTATTTACCTCAGACCATTTCTCCAATTTGTCCGGATCATTTTGAATTATGACCCTATCCTCCAAAGCAGTTGCAACCCCTCCAAGCTTGGTATCATCTGCAAACTTAATAAGCGTACTTTCAATGCCAATATCTAAATTGTTGATGAAGATATTGAACAGAGCCGGTCCCAAAACAGACCCCTGCAGAACCCCACTTGTTATACCTTTCCAGCAGGATTGAGAACCATTAATAACTACTCTCTGAGTATGGTTATCCAGCCAGTTATGCACCCACCTTATAGTAGCCCCATCTAAGTTGTATTTGCCTAGTTTATTGATAAGAATATCATGCGAGACCGTATCAAATGCCTTACTAAAGTCTAGGTATACCACATCCACCACTTTTCCCTTATCCATAAGACTCATTATCCTATCAAAGAAAGCTATCTGATTGGTTTGACATGATTTGTTCTTTACAAATCCATGCTGGCTGTTCCCTATCACCTTACCACCTTCCAAGTGTTTGCAGATGATTTCCTTAATTACTTGCTCTATTATCTTCCCTGGCACAGAAGTTAAACTAACTGGTCTGTAGTTTCCTGGGTTGTTCTTATTTCCCTTTTTATAAATGGGCACTATATTTGCCCTTTTCCAGTCTTCTGGAATCTCTCCTGTCTCCCATGATTTTCCAAAGATGATAGCTAGAGGCTCAGATACCTCCTCTATCAGCTCCTTGAGTATTCTAGGATGCATTTCATCAGGCCCTGGTGACTTGCAGGCATCTAACTTTTCTAAGTGATTTTTAACTTGTTCTTTTTTAATTTTATCTTCTAAACCTACTCCCTTCCCACTACCATTCACTAAGTTAGGCATTCCTTCATCAGACTTCTCGGTGAAGACCGAAACAAAGAAGTCATTAAGCATCTCTGCCATTTCCAAGTTTCCTGTTACTGTTTCTCCCTCCTCACTGAACAGTGGGCCTACCCTGTCCTTGGTCTTCCTCTTGCTTCTAATGTATTTATAAAAAAGTCTTCTTGTTTCCCTTTATTCCTGTAGCTAGTTTGAGCTCATTTTGTGCCTTTGCCTTTCTAATCTTGCCCCTGCATTCCTGTGTTGTTTGCCTATATTCATCCTTTGTAATTTGTCCTAGTTTCCATTTTTATAGGACTCCTTTTTTAGTTTTAGATCATGCAAGATCTCATGGTTAAGCCAAGGCGGTCTTTTGCCATATTTTCTATCTTTCCTATGCAGCGGAATAGCTTGCTTTTGGGCCCTTAATAATGTCCCTTTGAAAAACTGCCAACTCGCCTCAGTTGTTTTTCCCCTCAGTCTCGATTCCCATGGGACCTTACCGATCAGCTCTCTGAGCTTACCAAAATCCGCCTTCCTGAAATCCATTGTCTCTATTTTGCTGTTCTCCCTTCTACCCTTCCTTAGAATTGTGAACTCTATGATTTCATGATCACTTTCACCCAAGCTGCCTTCCTCTTTCAAATTCTCAACCAGTTCCTCCCTATTTGTTAAAATGAAATCTAGAACAGCTTCTCCCCTTGTAGCTTTTTCAACCTTCTGAAATAAAAAGTTGTCACCAATGCAGTCCAAGAACTTATTGGATAGTCTGTGCCCCACTGTGTTATTTTCCCAGCATATATCTGGATAGTTGAAGTCCCCCCATCACCACCAAATCTTGGGCTTTGGATGATTTTGTTATTTAAAAAAAAGCCTCATCCACCTCTTCCACCTGGGTAGGTGGCCTGTAGTAGATCCCTAGGATGACATCACCCTTGTTTTTTACCCCTTTTAGCCTAACCCAGAGACTCTCAACACTTCCGTCTCCTACGTCCATCTCCACCTCAGTCCACGTCTGTACATTTTTAATATATAAGGCAACACCTCCTCCCTTTTTTTCCCTGTCTATCCTTCCTGAGCAAGCTGTACCCTTCCATCCCAACATTCCAATCATGTGTATTATCCCACCAAGTTTCTGTGATGCCAACAATGTCATAGTTGAATTTATTTATTAGCACTTCCAGTTCTTCCTGCTTATTATCCATACTTCTCACATTGTATAAAGGCATCTAAGATACTGATTTGATCTTGCCTCCCAGTTTTGCCCTGACCCTCACATTTGTCAGAGTGAATCCATCCCATGAAGGTGTCAGATATAGTTCTTTAAATTGTAAATACTATGTATATTGAACAAACAAGATCTTTTTTATAAAAATATATTTACCATGTTTAGGTGACTTGACCTTAAAAATAACTATCCAAAATATTTCTTTATTTGTAATGTGAGATGCAGCATGCTTCAGGGCATTTACCTGCTGTGCCTCTGATCTGCTTTGTGAAGTGGGCAAGCTACTTAACCTTATCACCTTTTGTCTTTCAACTGTAAGCAGGGACTGCCATTATCTTGTGTTTGTACAGAGATATTCAGATCTTAGAGATTCAGGAGTCAAATTAGCAATCAACTCTACCTCAAAGAGCCACAGTAGTGTGAGTTCATTGTTTCATTTACTGTAGTATTACATATTCATATTTAAATAGTATGAAAGGAAATATTTTGTTTATATATAAATAAATATATTTTTCTTTCAGCAAAATGATTAAGCAGTTATTATTATTTTATCAATTGCAATTGGTTAAGAACATAATAAACGTATCCTGGATTGGTTAATCACTTAGATTAGTTAATAATAAAATCACACAGCATTTTAATAGCATGTGCTTCAAAGAGCTGCAGGAGACATATTCAAGAACTACTTGTGAGCCTCAGTCTTGGTGTAACTGGCTTAGAAGTATGGGGCCACATCCTGCTACCATAATATGTATAATACTTATAAAATAACTAAATCAGCTATAAGCCTAAATATAGATTCCAAATGTTATTAACTGACCCTGGATGACCACAGAGTTCATTAGGACATGATAATGGGATATGTTCATACAGGGAGCCTGAGGGATTTGGCTTATTTAGACTTCAGAAGAAAAGAGTGAGGGGGGATTTGATAGCAGCCTTCAACTTCCTGAAGGGAGGTTCCAAAGAGGCTGGAGAGAGGCTGTTCACAGTAGTGACGGATGACAGAACAAGGAGCAATGGTCTCAAGTTACAGTCCGGGAGGTCTAAGTTGGCTATTAGGAAAAACTATTTCACTAGGAGGATGGTGAAGTACTGGAATGGGTTACCTAGGGAGGTGGTGGAATCTCCATCTTTAGAGGTTTTTAAGTCTTGGCTTGACAAAGCCCTGTCTGGGATGATTTAGTTGGGATTGGTCCTACTTTGGGCAGGGGGCTGGACTTGATGACCTGCTGAGGTCTCTTCCAGCCCAGGACTCTATGATTCTACGATTTTCTATGAATGAATGTGTAGTCATTTTCTCCCCCACTGTATCATGATCAGTGGAGTCAGAGGGCCCATGTTCCCCACAGGACTGTTAGGGCACGTCTACACAGCAGGGCTAAAGCCAAAATAAGCTACGCAACTTCAGTTATGTCAATTGCGTAGCTTAAGTCAAAATAGCTTATTTCGGCTTTTGGCGTGGTCTACTTAGCAGGAAGTCCAAGAAAGAGCACTCTTACTTTTACTTCCCTTACTCCTCATAAAATGAGGGTTACAGGAGTCGGAGTAAGAAGTCTGCCAGTTTGACATTATTTCAACATTACGTCAAAATAACTGCTTGTAGTGTAAATGTGGACTATGTTATTTCGGAATAACGTTGCTTTGTAGACATAGCCTTAGTGAGGAGACACCAGAAGAACAGAGAATATGAGATGTTAGGCTGGAAGCAACTACCACATGGACAACATTTATTAAAGCTCCCTTTATTCATTTTAATCTTCATTCTTCTTCATTCTTTGAGATTAGAACACGTGTTTTCTTTCTACTAATCTAACATTTAAATGATTTAAAATGTAAGGATCTAGCTTCAATATGCTCAAAATATTAAGCAAATCATGCATATTCTTGAAGTTTTGATCAAAACTTAAAAAAAAATTAAAATTTTCAACCCATATGCGAAAATTCTCAAATTTGACACTCCACAGCCATGAACCAGATTTGTACACACTATTCAATTGTTTTGGAGATATATGTGCCCTGATTAAGGAAAGCTCTTAAGCGATTATTTTTAATCTTTTAATCTTGAAGCTAAAACCTGTTTAAGTGCTTTCCTAAATTTGAGCCATAGTCCATAGTGAAATCCCATGTATTCCATTGCCACTGTGCAAGGGACCATAGGGGCAGCTTCAGCCATTTAACTGCAGTAACTTCTATAGAGTACAGTTGAGACACTGCAAGGCATGGGGCCTGATTCCTGCCCCTGTACACTTGACCAGTCTAGTACATCTAAAGCTGTCAATGAAATTCTTGTGTGGCAAAATCAATAGGTAACTAAGGCTTTGTCGACACTTAACAATTTAAAAGCACAGCCATGGTGGCATTGCCACAGCAAAGCTTTAAACTGAAAGTGTGGCCAGGCATGGGAGCTGGGAGAGAGATCTCCCAGCACTCTGTGTAAACCACCTGCATGAGGGGAATAGCTCCCAGTACTGTAGCCTGGCTCACACTGCTGCTTTACAGCGCTGTAATTTGGCCCTGGTCTACACTTCCAAGCTCGTTATTTCAAAATAAGGGGCTGGTTATTTCGAAATAATAACTCTTGCTTTCTATGAGGAATAACACTTATTTCGAAATAGTTATTTTGAAATAGCGTTAGTGTGGATGCTCCACTGCTGCTATTTTGAAATAACTACTCCTCAGTGTCATTCAATGTACAGTAAAACTCCGATAGTCCGGCATCCAACTGTTCGGCACTCCCGATACTCTGGCATCAAAATGCCAAGTGCTCCTGACCAGCTGATTAAAAAGCCTGCCGCTCAGCACACGTGCTGGCTGTAACCAGACCGAGCATAAGGTTGGGGGGGGGGGAGTGGGATCGTGTTACAGTATGGAGAAGAGCGTTTTGCTTCAGTGAAGGGGAAAGGGAAGGGGAGGGGTGGGGGAGGAGGATCAGGTTACAGCATGGAGGAGACACGAAGAGGAAGGGGAGGGGAGAGGGAGATTGTGTCCTGGCCAGCTGTTAAGCCGTGCAGCTGTACCGGACCTCCCGATTCTCCGGCAAATCTGATAATCCGGCACCACCTAGGTCCAAAAGGTGCCGGATTATCGGAAGTCTACTGTAATTACTCCCCTCTCAGAGCTTCCTGGGGCTCTAAATTGAGGTAGTGCATCCACGTTAAGGGTGTCTGCCTCGGACTAATTTTGAGGCTTCCCTGCAGTGTGGACATGCTATTTCAAACTAATTATTTCAGAAGTTATTATTTCAAAATAAGTTATTTTGGAATATTTTCCTAGTGTAGACATGCCCTTGCTGAGCTCAGGTGGTGTTTTTTCACACCTCTGAACCAGAATGTTATAGCACTGTAAAGTGCCAGCATAGACTTAGCATAAGAAACCAAAGGGACTTTATTCAGATGGAGCTTGAATAGATCATTCATTTTTAATGTTAGTTAAGTCAACCATTATAGCTGGAAAGGGGGAGGAAGAAGCATGAAAAAACCCCTGCACTTAAGACTCTGAAACATTTGTTTATTTTTAACTCAAGTCCTGTTGCTTATTTAGCCACATGTGAAAATGTACATGTCTACAGCTAAGTCTTTCAGAAAAGCACACATTTGAGGTAAGAGTTTGTCTATTGACTGTTCAATACATGAATGAGCAAAGACACAAAGGGGAGAATTTAGCTTTTAAAAATGCACTCAAAATCTACAACACTTTATAGTACAAGTCGGGTTTGGAAAAAAACCATATTTATCCCATTTTACACATAATAATGAATAATTGCAGTCATGACTCTCAGAGGGTGCATCTGTACTGCACCGTAGCTCGAAATAAGATACGCAATTTGAGCTATACAAATTGTGTATCTTATTTCGATTTTATTTCGAAATACCTTATTTTGTCATTTGGTGCTGTGTAGATAGGGCCAAATTTTGAAATAACCCACTATTCTGAAATGATCCTTAATCCTTGTGGAATGAGGTTTACAGGGATGTCAGAATAGTGAGCCTGTTATATTTCGAAATAATGGGCTTCCTGTGAAGACACAGGATAGCTATCTGAGGATACTCTGGTATCCCGAAATAGCGTTGCAGTGTAGATGTAGCCTTACTCTGATATCTGCTCTCTCCCACACATCCATTCATAGTGTGTGTGTGAACCACACACATGACAGCATGAAACTTGGAGGCACTTATTTGTACCTAACGTTAGCCCTAGGAATGATTCCATCCCTTTTAAACAAAGTATAAGCATGTGTGTAACTCCCACTGAGCTTAGTTTTAAATACATACTTAAGAATATCCCCATTAAAGCACTTAAATCCTTTCCTGAATAAGAGTGGACTTGCTCACATGCTTAAAGTTAACCATATGTAAGTGCTTTGCTGAACTGGGGCCTCAGTGGATAATTGGACTAATGGCAGCATATCAAAGCTGCACAAGCAATGGAAAAAAAGAGTTAAATGAATTGCCTTTGGCAGTGTTTATACGCTTTTGCATTTGCTTTCTTTAAATATTAGAACAATTGAGTTGGCGTGGCATAAATGTTTGCAGAAAATGAATGTCCAAGTCATGTGTAAGTACTCACACGTTTACATGTAAAATTTAATTTCTACAAGGATTTGAACTTGAAAGGCTGTTGAATCACAGAACAGAGACAATGCCATGGAACTGATGTGACAACACAGCGAGTCCACACTAAAATATCACTATTTTGGTTATCTGTCCTCCTCCACACTTCCTTGTTTTTTTCATCTCCCTATTATATTGTGTAGAAGACTGAGGTCTATGACTTTCATGATCTCCTTGTACCAGTGCCTAACACAGTTGGGGGCCCAAACAGACCAAGTCCCTATAGACACTATCACAATATAAATATTAATTCACATAAACATGCACAGCTAGAATATCAAGTACTGTACTAATAAAGACAACTGTCTACAATCAGTCCATGGAGAAAAAAATACGACCAGATCAGTAAATAATGTGATTCAGTTGTGCTCTGCTTAAAGACACCAAAGAAGGAGGAGGTCATATTAGTCATTTAGCAATATTTGCTCAGGTCTACAAAATATACAGTGGATTTCTGCATTCTTCTGTCTCTGGAAAAACTTTCTGGCTTTACTTTTTCCATTCCTTTCACTTTATCTAGTGCTAAAAGAACAAACACAACAAAACAGTTAGAGTGAAACTCATTAAGACAGGGCTGTACTACTGCAGGCCAAAATCAGATACTAAGTCTCAACCTGCCAACAATTCATGTTCAAACTATACTTGATTAAGCTTTTGTAACAGCACAAACACTACAAGATGTAGGAAAGAAACATTCAACAATATTTGGAAGCTTCAGGCTCTTTCTGCCAATGTTGAGTGTAGGTGCTGAATTTTCATTTTCTTTTTGGTTTGTGTGTGTTCATTTGTTCAGTACCAAATGTTCTTAGGGAAAGTAGCTACTAATATTTTTCCTTAAGTTCTGGCTGGAGTTCTGCAAGTCTTCAGCTTTGCTATAGAATTCCTTTTTGCCAAAATAGTCATATTCCCATTTTGACTCTTCCACACACCCTTGCATCTAATTTAATTTAGCTTTTTATTGTATCGATTGCTGTTTGTTATTTAAGAACATTTGGCAGTATGCTTGCTGCTGTACAAGACATGAGAAGATACAGTCCCTTTCTTGAGGCCTTTAAAGAATATAAAGAGACACAGAATCCACAGTTCATTAAAAAGTACAGATTCATACTTTTTGGAATCCTTTATGGAATCCACAGATTCCAAGGCCACATGGGGCCATTATGAACTAGTTTGACTAGTTGTATAACACAGACCAAATAATTCCTAGCAAAATCGGTTAGAAAAACTTTCAATTTTGATATTAAAATTGTCACTGATGGAGAATCCACAATAACTTGCTAAATTGTTCCAGTAGTGAATTACTCTGTTAAAAATTTACACCTTATTTCCAGGCTGAATTTGTCTAGATTCAACTTCCGGAGATTGGATTTTGCTAAACCTTTTTCTACTGGACAGAAGAAGTCATCATTAAATACTTCTTCACCATGTAGGTATTTTTAGACTGTAATCAAATAATCCATTAACTTTCTCTTTGTTAGACCCAAAAAGCTCAATATATTTAGCTTACCTTATAAAACATACTTTATCAACTTTGAGGCTCTTCTCTGAACCCTGTTCAATTTATTAACAACCTTTTTGAACTATGGGTACCAGCACTGTGTATAGCATTCCAGGTAGCAATTGCACCAGAGCCAAATACAGAGGTAAAATCATCTCTGTATTCCTACTCAAGATTCTCTGATTCATGCATTTAAGGATAACATTATCCCTTTTGGCAAACTAGCAGCTCATATTTATTTATCCAATTATTCACCATAGCCCCCAATCTTTTCAAAGTCATTGCTTCCCAGGATGGAGTCCCCCATCCTGTAAATATGGCCTAATTTTTTTGTTCCTAAATGTATACATTTACATTCAGCCCTGTTAAAATGCATATTGTTTTCTTGAGCCCAGCTCGCCAAGCAATCCAGATTGCTCTGTTCATTTTTTATCACACCCACAATTTTTGTGTCATCTGCTTCTGATTTATATTCATTACAATCATCATCCCCTTTTTGCCAGTTGTTATATATAAATTTATAGCTTCCCCTATGAACTGGCTCATTTTTTAAGCAAAATGGCCTCCTGTCTCAGTTGTGGATTTCTGGCATCTAGTTAAGTATTCTTAAACATTTGCCAGTTATCATTCACATTTTTCCAATTAAATTCTTCCTCTCATGTGACCTGGCTCATAATTGTTTTCAGCTTTGTAAAATTGGCCTTTTAAAAGCACCACATTTATATATATGGTGTTGACTTTTTTCTGTTTGCACATCATACATCAAAAGGAAAACCAATAACACTATTGTCTGTCTAAGTTTGGTCTTGCCTTTTTCATTTTTTTCATATCCTGCTCTGTACCCTATGGTTTTTCAGATTTGTCTGGGCCCCTTACCTGAACATATATTCAGGTATTTAACTTAAGGCAATGTGATCCAGTGTACAGGGCATGAGAATGGATTTTATTCCTGATTCTGCCATTGATTTGCTGTTTGTCTTTGAGCAAGTCACTTAAAAACAGTAAAACTCCCAATAGCCCGGCATCCAATAGTCCAGCACTCCTGATAGTCCGGCATCAAAATGGCAAGAGCCTAGTGAGTGAGCTTTGGCAAAAAATGAGTCACAAGGTAACAGCGGCAGCAGCTGAACTGAGCAAAAAGGGTAAAAAAGGCTTAAAAAAAAACTAAAACATTACAGTATACTGTATACAGTATGTACAATAAAAAGGGTTAAGAACACTTTATATACAGTATATAATGTATACAGTATATATATAACCTGCTTATAGTACCTCCTGATAGTCCGGCATATTTGATAATCTGGCACCACCTAAATCCCATAGGTTCCGGATTATCGGAAGTCTACTGTACTCTGAGCCAGACACTCACCTGGTGTAAAAATGGCATAGTTCTAGGGATGCTAACCCTTTGTAAAGTACTTTGAGATTTGTGGGTGAAAAACACTGTTAAAATATTTCAACCAGTGGCACTGAGAATGAATTGATGAGGATGAAAAAGAAGAGAGGGAAGGGAGACTTGCCTCAGATGTCATAACACACGAGGCTAAACATATTCCACCTGTCATTCCATGTCTTCCCCAGCACCTTCCAAGCCATATTTAATTTTTAAATCCCCCGCCATCATGCAGACACTGCACATTCCTGTCAGCCTATGCTTCACTGATGTTTTCTTTGGTTGTCAGTATTGTCACCAAACCCTGCTGTTGCCAGGGTTAATGAGAAGTCGTGTCATGCTCAGCCGCAGTCCTGTCACTTCAACATTTCTCCTTGAATGCAGGGCAGTGAAAAGCATTGAGGTCTTGGGAATGTGACATCTCCCTCCTGAAGGAAAGGAGTGACAGGACTATCAGTCCTTGAGGGGATATGATGAAATAAAATATCACTTCTGGTTGGAGAAATTAGTCTCATGCACAAATATTTACATACATTAAATAGGTCACAACAACCCCATGATGGAATCCATTTGCTCATCTTTTTATTTTCAAACTAGATAAAATATTTTGGACTTTTCTGAGCTGCTAAGAGAATCTTTGCTAAGATGACATCTTATTAGGGGGTATAAAATGATTCATTAAGGTACACCTACGCAGATGATTATTAAATGTTTCTATATTTACACAGTAACCAAGTTGAAACAATCACGAAGTCCATTTAGATTTTAAAATTATATGAAAAGTAACTTAGTATCATTTCCCATCAGCCTCCAGAAAATATTTTTGCTTAAAAATGAAATAACTTTTGACTGATTTCCCCCAAAATGGATAAGCTGTATACATCTTTCACATTTGTAATGTAGTTATTTTAAAACTCTCCAAGCTCTCTCATGCAGAATATTATAATCAATTTGCACAGAGGGCATGCTCCCCAAGTTGCCCAATTTCAGATAGTATTATTTATGTTATAATTGTACAAGTTACATATCTGTTTACATGTTGCTAAAATCCATGGTTTGTCCCAGTGCCCTAACTTTGTTTTGGATGCTAACATTCCAAGTACACGTCTGTAAAAGGGCCTTTTCTATCTTATACTAAAAAACCCCCATTCATTTTATCTGCTTATTGCTAATGCTTACTTCAACAAATGTCAGGAATTACAGGATATTTTAGTATAAGTGAACTGGATTATGGTATGGGCCAGTTTAGGCTAAGTCACTGGTATAATATTTCTACTAATATTGGTGCTTAATGCCTATTAATAATATGTTGGAGTTTTTTTATATATAGGAGCTAGCCAGCACATATTAGTCAACATTGTGCTATTTCATGTCTTCTTCCTTAGCCTATGATAAATATTACCCATAAAAACTATATTATTTTCTCTATATATATTTCTTTGAAAGAAGCCTGATCCAACACATACTAATATAAAAAACAAAACTGTCATAGACTTCAGCCTAGATATTTTGTTCAGGTCCACCGTGCCTCTGAAGCTTTGAATATCTTTATTTCTGTTTTTGTCCTGCAGTATCAAAAGGTATTGTAATATTATGGAATTATGCAATAAAAATAATATGGCTTATCAGACTGCTAATATATTTTTAATGACTCAGGAATGCACCCACATCTGTGCTGCTGGGCTTATATATAAATAGCCACAGAAAGGAAACACTTTGGACTTTTTCTTTGACAGTGAATAATGTAGCATAATACAAGAAGCTGTGAGTGTTTTTTCTTCAGTGTATACAACCAGTGGACAGTCCCTTCCCCCAAGACACCCTTGTTCATATCTCCAAAAATCTAGTTTCTATGAAACAGGAAATACACTGACTCTTCTTAATAGCAAATCAAACCCACTGTAATTGGGTCTCTAGTGCAAAGGTCTGCAGAGGTAGATTAGATACTCTTTTCTGAATGCAATTAATATTCATTCTTCCTAGTTTCCATTTGGTAAAAGGCAGAGAAATCTGTCAAAGTCATGCCAATTTTATTTCACTAGCCACGACCCCTGTAGAATTCATTGAAAGTAATGACTCAGAAGCAACAGTTAGTTAGAAAGCAGATTTGCCCTGGATCACAAATGACAGATGCTTGATCTGTTTTTGGTGTTGTTATTGTTGGGGGAAGGAGGAGGGATAGAATTCATCCATTTCAGAAATTAGCAACATGGGAATATTTTGAAGTTGCATATCAGCCAACACTTTACATCCAGTTTGTTTGAGCTGTTTCTTTTAAAGCTTCTCAATATAGTTTCATGGTATTAAACTATCCAGATCTTTCAAATTTGTAAACATTTATCAGGCATCATCTAGCTAGGCTTGCTTAGAGGATTTGGAAACAGCATATCTGTCTACTATGCATTTGAGTGAGTTTGTCTGTCTATCTGTCCATCTGTCTGTTCAAGAACTCCTCCTAAACGGTTAGAGCTAGGACCACCAAATTCAGTATACAGCTTCCTCTTATCATCACGTAAAGCAGGAAAGTGGGGTGTATCTGGAATGGGATTACTTCTCATAAAAACCACAGAGAAAAAAGAATCACCAAGCAGGTGAAAGGGGCTGTCTGGGAATGCTCCCCCAACCAGGACTGCCTCAGCCCCAAGCCGTCCATCCCCCAAGTACCCTTTAGGGATGGTGGGGATGGGGGGTGGATTAGTTTGAAGCTCCCCCACCCCACCCCCCAATTTGTACAGGGACATTTCTGTCTATTCTCCTTCATCAGGGAGCAAGGGGACAGTTTGCTGCATTCTTCACTCTGGCTAAGGAGTGCAGGGGGCAGACAAACCTGGACCTGCCCCAGTAAGAAGGGGACATGCACCTCTCCCCGGCAGTGCCTGCTGGAGCTGCAGTGGCCATGGAGAGGTGCTTCTCATCTGGCCCCAAGCTGCTCCAGTGAGAGAGGGCTGGGGTTGTCTGGGCTCTCCAGGGCAGCTTGCATATTGCACTCCCATCTCTAGCCCCACCCCAGAGCAAAGATTTAAATGAAGCATGTGCATTTTTACTTTATTTTCCAAAAAAACAAAATTAATTGAGTTAAGGACCCAAGTAGTGCCAGGTAAATCTTCTAGGTTATAGATAAACACAGAACATGCTCCACACTCTACATAGAGCTGTTGGGTTTTTCCACAAGGCTTTGTACAGTACATAAGGGTAGAATAAGTACAGATGACTTAGCCAAATAAAAAACATCTTCAGTGCTTGTTTTAATGTCTACACAACTAAAGCAAATCAGCTGTAAACATTGGGCAATGAGTTCCACAGGCTCCCCTTCCTTTTATACTTTGCACCAAGAAGCTGCTAGTAATGGGACCTGTTAATATACTATGGCTGTGTCTACATTGGTGCGATCTTGCGCAAAAGCAGCTGCTTTTGTGCAAAAACTTGCTGCCTGTCTACACTGGCTGCGAGTTCTTGCGCAAGAACACTGAAATTCTAACGTGTGAAATCAGGGCTTCTTGTGCAAGAACTATGATGCTCCCACTCAGGAATAAGCCCTCTTACGCAACTGTTCTTGCGCAAGAGGCCAGTGTAGACAGGCAAAATGAATTTCTTGCTCAAGAAAGCCCGATGGTTAAAATGGCCATCGGAGCTTTCTTGCGCAAGAGAGCATCTACACTGGCACGGATGCTCTTGCGCAAAAGCACATCTCTTGCGCAAAGGCACATGCCAGTGTAGACGCTCTCTTGCACAAATACGTTAACGCAAGAACTCTTGTGTTAAAGAGTATTTGCGCAAGATCATGCCAATGTAGACACAGCCTATGGCTGCAATGCATTTACCTGGTCACGTATCACTTACAGACAGGGCAAATGAGAGTTGATGAATAAGAAATAGGTATAAGCAATGGAGAAAGTTATAAACACATACAGCACAACATTTAAATCATTTTGTTCGAAATCGTCTGTGAAATTCCTTTTCATCTTAGTACTCTCTTTCACTCAAAAGAAATAATGCTCCCTGTCTAAAAGAATATTCAGCACTTGAGTCATTAAAGTGACAATCTTCTTTCTGTATCCACTAACTCATTTTTCCCTTCACAGGAATAGGATCCTTTATTTGCTGCATTTTTTCTGGCATTCCTTCCACACATCACATTAAGAGGGAAAAGATAAATCTAGCTATAATGCAAGCCGTTTTGCTCTTATTTTGTTCACCTCTGAAACAATTTCCTTTTGAACAGAGCACAGTACACAAGCCTTTAAATTTCATGTGACTGAACTGGCACTATAGTTATGCACTTGTATTTCCATTAAACCTCTAAGAATACAATTTCTAGTCAAGTCTTTATCAGCGGACTACAGGCATACAAGGAACCCAGCAACATCTAACAGTGTCATAAAGTGATCTTCTTTGAGACCCCAAATAACGTATTAGTCTTCCCACACAGGATCTCTTTGTACTTTTAAAGGGTATTTGAATTAATATATATATATATATCCCTTGCCAAAAAAATCTGTAAAAATATATTGTGGTGGGCATCATGCTTTAGATCTCAAGGAGAGCAGATGCTTTAGATCTCATCAAGGAGGCTAAAAATTTTTCCTCAGAGACCACCAATGTAAAGGGCTGCTAACTAGCTCCAGGAGCAAATAACATCATTCCTCTTAAAATGTCCCTGGTAAATAGACAGCTCTGTAGAGCATACTCCCTATAGCAGTCTGTCTGAAGCTCTCTTGCCTCAGCTAAGTGCCTCAGAGCACCTACACTTGGCCACTGCAGCTCCATATAGGGAGGCCAGACAGAAACTGTGAAAAATGAGGGGTGGGGGTAATAGGCACTGTATAAGACAAAGCCCCAAATTTTGGGACTATCCCTATAAAATTGGAACATCTGGTCACCCTAGTTCCTTTCCATACATACTAATCTCTATCCCCACTTTCCAGTTCAACACAGAGGAGCAAACCCACAATTTGGTCCCTTTCTTAAATACCAGATGCTTCCTCCTCCAGCCATGATTTAGTTACAAAGTAAATATTATCCTCAGGTGATTGAAATGTAAATTCTAATCCAACAGAGGAACCTGTCCATTCTGTATATAGGCAGTTGAGAAATTGTGTGTTTCATTTTGGTACATTTAGCTTGTACACACTAAAATAAAGAAAATTGCAAATCCATTATCTTTTCCAAACATAACATTTTACAAGGTTTCAGTGGTCTGACTAAAAACTCAAGGACATGATTTAAAAGAGCCAGGGCAAAGTATATTGCATAATGTTCACTGAAGCTCTTAAGCAGTAATGACTACCATTAATTCAGCAAGTAAATAGATTAAGCTATTTGCTCATGATGTTATGAAAAAAGGCAACCAGTTTTGCTGTGGTCTTACTGAATGTGACAATATGTTCTTACCTGCTATTCTGCTGTGTTATGGCAAAGGAACCACAATATACAATTAAAATTATATATCTTCCTTGTCCACAAAGAAAGTTTTTTCTGAAAAGAACAAACACAAAAGCAGGTGAGCAATTGCCCTTGATTTCCTGCAGGCTCCAAATGAGCAAGTGAAGTAACTGCTGATTGAAGTGCACTTCACTAATCAAAAATGACCCCATCTAGAAAGAGTGGAAGAAGAGTAAAATGCAGTTTTCACATTTTCTTTTTGCTTAGAAACAATGGTGTACAACAATGGACTGTGTATTTTCCTTAGTATTCTATTTTACTACCTGCCTTTTTCCTCACTGTTCATACCTTTGGCATTCAGAAAATATCTTAACCCAGCAGAGGTGAAATCAGACTCAGAAAGGATGGTTAAGAAGCCAGTCAAGTTTTATTGATCTTTTTTTAAGTAAGTGGGTCTGCACAGACCATTGGATTGCATTTTTGAGAGGATTTGGAGACACTCAATCAGTTGGATTTGAGATGGCCTGTCTGAAATTCACTTAGTTTATAAATGATGGGGAATCATAACAGTCAGAAAATCATTTTGAAGAAATAAAAGGAGCGATCAAGTTTTTTTTAACTGTAACGGAATTTAGAAGTAATGTTATTATCGCTAGATAATCAGATTGCAAGCCTATATATTACCAAGCCTCCACCAACTTTAATTTTATTCTTTGGCTAGATCATTTGCCATCTAGCATAGTGGAAGTACATTCTGTTTACTGTGTTACTATTTGTAACTCGGGTGACCCCCAATAATAATTTGCTACACTGCTATAAATATCTGAGAGAGAAATACAAATATATATATGTGTGTGTGTGTGTGTGTGTGTGTGTGTGTTTTCAAAAGTGGAAAAAGGGGTGACAGTTCTGTTAAAAAGATTAAAAATCAAGAATTAAAATTTAACCAACACTAAGCAAACTTCATCTTTCAACACTGCCAGAAGTAGTTCTATGCATTTACAACATTAAACTGTGGTTTCCTTGCTGTGTGCTTGACTTTCCATTTATGATATATGACTTAGCAAGCCATATAATATGATCCAAAGTATGGAAGTTGAAGTTAGGCAATTTCAGACTGGAAAAGAGAGTGTAATTTTTTAACATTGAGAGTAAATTAACCAATGGAACAATTTACCAAGGTTCATGATGGAGTCTCCATCACTGACAAATTTTAAATCAAGATTTGATATTTTTCTAAAAGGTCTGCTTTATTAATTATTTGGGGAAGGTTCTATGGCCTGTGTTATACAGGAGATCGGACGAGATCACTGGTAATTTCTGAATTTGACATATTAATCTATTAATGTGATGCTTTGCACACATTATTATTTTTTATTTGCTTAGGGTTGTTGGCTTTTTGACTAGGAGGGGTTAGGTGGGCATTAGCTAAATGGCAGAACAAAAGGAGGCTGGTAAGTGGGAAAGAGAGAAGAGAAATAAGGCTACGTCTAGACCAGTGTGTCTTAAACCTTTTAAGACCAAGGAACACCAAACAATAATTTTTTTAAAAGGGGAATACCAATGATTTTTTGTTGAGAAGAGGAAAAAAAGGTTGGTGGGGAGAGGGAGGGAGAAGGGTTGGGGGAAAAGTTATTGAGGAAAAAAAGAGTCGGGAGGAAGTTATTGAGCAAAACCAACCAAACAAAAAAGGTCACCTGCCTCTTTAAGGGCAGCCATTTTGAATTCTGTTGTTCTCCGTGGCACACCTCTGACTGCCTCACGGCACACCGGTGTGCCACCGAACACAGTTTAAGAAACACTGGTCTAGACAGTGGGGTTATTTCGAGATACTGGAAGTATCCCGAAATAGCAATTCCACATCTTTAAACACGCACGTTATTTCAAAATATATTTTGAAATAATGGGTGCGCTATTCCGGCGTCCCTGTAACTCTCGTTCCATGAGGGTTAAGGGATTTGTTGGAATAGAGGGTTTTTTTTAAATTTGGTGCTGTGTAGACAGTGCCAAATTTTGAAATAAGCTATTTTGAAATTACCTCAAAATAAGTTATACAATTTGTGTAACGCAAATTGTATAGCTTATTTTGAGGTAAGGGTGGTGTATAGACTCACCCTAACATAGCAAGGGGGGGCAGTGAGAGTAATGAGAAGGCAGAGGTGGGCAAAAGAGCCTCAGTGGGCCGGATCTGGCCCACCAAGTAGGTTGATCCAGTCCGTGTAGGCCCTGTCGCTCCCCTGCTCCCAGGTCAGTTAGGGCCTGGGGACAGGGGGAAGCATGGTGTGTGCTCCTGGCAGAGCAGGAGGAGACTTTGCGTGCTCCCCCACCCACGAGCCCTGATTGGCCTAGGGGCAGAGGGACTGCACGAAGTTTCCTCTGCCCTGTCACTACCCTGCAAGGAGCACACAGTGCTTCTAAGTGCCACATGCTCCTGGCAGGGTAGGAAGAGGCTTTGTGTGCTGCCCCACCCCCAAGCCCTGATTGGCCTGCAGGTAGAAGAGGGAGCACACAAAGTCTCCTCCCACCACCAGGGGCATGGGTGCCCAGGGAGAACATGAGGTGGGGTCAAAGGCTGTGGGTGGGGAAGCATGGTCTGTGGGTGGGGAAGCAGGGAAATATCCTGGCCCCGCCTCTTCCAGTTTGGCCCAGGGCCACTTCTACAATTTCTGAAGTGGCCCCCGGCAAAAAATTATCGCCCACCCCTGTGCTAAGGCAGAGTAGGAATGGAGAAGGTTGAAACAAACAGCTAGTCAGTGGATGGGAGTGAATGTGGAGTGAAAAAGAACTTTGATGACCTCATCAGAGTCTGAAGGGTCCCGCTGCAATTTTTTCTGTATCTGATCCTGCTTGCTGTGTTTCTGCCTCACTCCGAAGTGTTTCTGCTATGGATGGTTCCTGGTGCCCCAAGAATGCGCATGCATGTGCACTTATGAAAATGGCATTCCTTTTCCTCATATGTCTGGGAGTGTAGTGTCTAGGAGGAGAGGTAAATGAATAGGCCATATCTCTCCCATGCCTATAGTGTCATTGCAGGTTTGCTTCTATCTTTAGGGATGTCTGTGAGCCTGCTTTTCTCTTACTGCTTATCTTCCCTTTCCTGTTCCTTTCCCCCCCATCCTCAACCCCAGTATGTATCTTTCAAATGGTTTCTGGTTTTAGAAAACCTGTTGTTTCTCACTCTGCTGCTAGCTTTTACTGCCTTTCTCTCCAGATACCAAACTTAGCTCTACCAGAGACAATAGTCACTCAGGATACATCTACAAAGCAGCGTTATTTTCTTCACTGACAGTTTCAAATTTTCCAAGAAATAGGAAAAAAAACTCCAACAAGCTCAAACTACACAACTATCTCATGAGGAATTACCAATTTCAGCTCAGAATAGGAACATTTTATATGGTGGCTCAGAATCTGTGTCTGCTAAGTAAAGGGGCCACAATATATTCCATCTTCAGATCCAACTCAGACCTCCTCATAGGAATGAGACTTCCTGAACTAGGAGGGAAACTGGAAAAAAATACTAACAAATGCAAGCACACCTCTGCTAATGTACTTAACTTAGAAATAGCTTGTGGCTAGCCCTTATACAGGCATAGCCATTGGTGTGGGAATGGTGCAAGGAACCTCTGTGGCTATCCACAGTTGTGATTCTTCCTCTCACAGTAACATGGGGCCCGCTCCATCCTGGTAGTCCCGAGGGTACATTCCATCTCAAAGTAGAGCCATGGATATGCTCTGTGCCCTCCTCGCTCTCCAGCTCATGGAGCAGGACCTGTAATACAGAGATAAGTGTGTTAGTCCTCTTCAGCATGCAGAATTATAAATGAAGAATTATAAATGTGGTTACTCAAATAATATTTCAGCATTCAGCAGTATACAGAGGATCAGGTATCTGACTCAAAGAAATCTTTGTTTAAAAAAAGAAAGTAATGTTTCTGGGGCTGGCTAATTTACATCAGTTTCTCACTGATACAAGCAAGCTTTTTAGGTGGAATATAATAATTACGCACACATTATTACTTCTTTACTATAAAAATAAAGGTAAATATCTCTGCCATACCCCAAATATAGTTTGATCCAACAATGAAACACTTCTCAACACAGATGTTTATACACCAGTTTTTTAGGTAGTCATAGTAATAAATGCCATAGGACCAAATAGCTGGCAAAACTATAGCTGGCAAAAAAAAAAAAATTAGTTTTCCCTCATTAAACTAGCCATAATATCATAAGAATCTGACATAAAATGTACAACATTTGCATAAGAGAAATTAACCTCCCTTAGCTATCAAACAATGACTGACAGCTGTCTGTCTCAAGAGTAGATTACAATATTTAATAGAAAGGAAGATAAATAGATAAAGAAAAACAAACTCTTTGGTAACACAGGTTGAACATCTCTAGTCTGGCACCCTTGGGACCTGACTGGTGCTGAACCAGAGAATTTGCCGAACCACGGGAGGTCAGTATTGTCTAGCACCATGGTTCTAACTGGTGGGCCATGGTGACTTTTTTGGTGGTCCACAGGAACATTGTCCAAAGTCACACGGCGTGAGCAGGTGCCGCCATTAGGCTGTTTTTCACCATGTTCACAAGCAAGCGACGTGTCATCCATAGCATCACCTAGGACGCAACCACGTTGTGTTACCAGTAGCTTCCGTCTGAGGCTCTGAGCATCAGTGTAGCTGCTGTCGTTGTGCTAAGCGGTTGCTGTGTCATTCGTCCTGTGCTACATGTGCTGGAGGTGGTCCATGAAAATGTTTTGATTGGCCTGGTGGTTTGTGGACTGAAACAAGTTGAGAACCACTGGTCTAGCAGCATTACGATCACTTCCAATGCTTACTGGAAGTGCTCTTAGAAGACATTTAGAGGTTAATTAGAGCTAAATAAAAGCACAGAACACTGAGAGCCAGGACTGCTGGCTGTAAACAAACTTTATGGGACCATGGGAAACTTGACCACACCCATGATAAGTAGACATCTGGCTAACTAAAATAATGCTGGACCACGGATGTTGCCAGACCAGAGAGAGCCTGACTAGAGAGGGTCTACCTGTACACAGTTTACATTAATGGCCATACAAGCTTAAAGCTGTACTTCCTTATACCTCACCTTTGGACAACCATAAAACATTTTAATGATGGAACAAGGTTCTTAATATCATAATAAACCAAGTTGTTATATTCCAATTATATAAATCATTCATAGATCTACAATCTGGAAAGTCATATAAACAAACTCCTGTAAAACTATTAACTTGATCTTATCCATAGACTGTAAACATAGAGGCTGCGTCTAGACTGGCATGATTTTGCGGAAATGCTTTTAACGGAAAAGTTTTTCCGTTAAAAGTATTTCCACAAAGCGCGTCTAGATTGTACGATGCTTTGCGCAAAAAGTGCTTTTGCGCAAAAGCATCCGTGGCCAGTCTAGACGCGATTTTAAGAAAGCCCCGATCGCCATTTTCGCCATCGGGCTTTTTTTAAAAACAGTTCTTCCTGTCTACACTGGCCTCTTGCGCAAGTATTCTTGCGCAAGAGGGCTTTTTCCGAGCAGGAGCGTGAGTATTTGCGCAAGAAGCACTGATTTTGTACATTACAAAGTCAGTGCTCTTGCGTAAATTCAAGCGGCCAGTGTAGACAGCTGGCAAGTTTTTGCGCAAAAGCAGCCACTTTTGCGCAAAATCTTGCCAGTCTAGATGCAGCCATACTCTTTCCCCAATGTGAATCTCAAGTTTTAGCAGAAGGTGGGGCACATTCACAGTGTCAGCTTGAGCTGGGCAGGCAACACTTTCCCCATCTGGGATGATGGGGTAAAGGGAAATTTTGAACAGGGTTCCAGTTCTGAACTGGGACAAAAAAGTCAAAACCTTTAAAAAATTTTAAAATTGACAATCCAGAACCAGTTTGGGTCAATCAAAATGTTTCATTTCAAATTAGACCTTTTTATTTTTTACTATAATTAACTTACATTTCAAAATATACAGTAACTAGGCTGCTTACTCATTTTATTGAATTAACTCATCAGTTTCTATTGTAGTGCGTTTGGGAGGACAGACTGTTTTAACACATGGAAAACATTATAACAGAGAGGGGGGTAATAAATTGCTTGCTGATTCTGACAATATATCATGGGCTCCATGACTGGGATATGCGATTACATTTTTCCTGGTTAGACTAATTTAAACCTTTAAGTTTTCATGGAAACCAGAGTGGAATCAATCATTTAATCATTTGATGTGCAGTAAATCATTTGTGTTATCATACAAGTGAGTGACCAGATATCTTACTTACTTATTCACTGATTCCAGAAATGTAGGCAAAGGGATATTTTCTGGTATCTTTTCTTCTGTCTTCCTGTTCTTTTGAGGGATGGGACATAGAGTCAATAATACCATCCAGGGCTCAATCATTTAGCTCATCCTCAGAACACAAAATATAAACTGAGATATTCTCAACATTTTTAACTGTGAAATCTGTTGGTTGGCCAATGTCTTCCAACACTTGGAGCAAATGTGTACTTAACATAAGTATGGACAACTTCACTGTCTATGATTGTAATGGAATTGCACTCATTTTACAAAGAGTCTGAATTTGTCCCTCAGTCTCCTGGTTAAGAAGGTATGTCTGTTTCTTCTGAGGCCCTTTGCAGTGCTGGATGTCTCTGAAGCCTGCTATGTTTACCATGAAAGAATATGTGAGTTGTGGTCATCTGGAAGCGAGTATTCTCATCATCATTAAATTACTATTTAGAGTTGAGAAGGTTTTCACTGTTTCCTCTTGTTATAAACTGAGGGGATTTTTAAAATGCATTTAATTCTTTACTGATTATTATTTTGCCTTTTGTTTGATGTTAGGGTCATGGTTTATTTTCTTTTGATATTTGAAGTTTAGTCTACCCTGATGCATTGATATTCTTGCTAGAGCTCAAGAGACAAGCCGAGGCAAACAGTGCTAGGTATCCTATGCCTACAAGGAGTTCCTCCCTTTGCTCAGTTCATTCGTATTACTGGCAGGATCTTCTTACCAGGGACCCTAAATGGTTCTTGGATCCTTCTTCGCTGTGTTGTAAGGCAGGAGAACAACACTTATCCAACTGCAAGGGCAGTAATTACAAGTGCAGTCAAAGGATTTCTGTTTCTTTTCTCCCTGTACCTGGGAGAATCCCTCTAAATTCACTGATTTTGACCTTTATTTCTTCTTGTTATTACCTCTATTTGTGACATGTTGGATTTGGTTTCCCTGGTTTCCATCTGAGATTTCTAGTTCCTCCCCCATCTTGTGCTTCATACTTATGTAACATTCCTGGCCTCAGTTCAAAATAGGAACATTGTCCAACTTCTGCACTGGACTGTCTTGAATCTGCTAGCTGTTCAGTCCTGCAGTACATGCTCCTTAATCCTGGGGAATGCTCCTGAAATCTTTGAAGTCATCAGTGCAGGGGTGCTTTGGTAGCCCTCTTTCTGCTTTCTGCCTGTGTTTTATTTTCAACACTTAGCAGTTATACCTGTTTCAACTCAGCCACCCTGTTAACAGCAATGACTCAAAGTTCCATCTGTTTTCATAGCATTTCCAAAATAAGCCTTTTAAACTTGCCTACAAAACAATACTGTTCATATGTATTCAGTATTTTACTGGCACTCTATCCAGACTCTTAGGCTATGTCTAAACTGCAAGCTTCTTTTGGAAGAAGCTTTTCTGGAAGAGATCTTCCGAAAAAACTTCTTCCAAAAGAAAGCATCCACACTGCCAAAGTGCATCAAAAAAGCGATCTGCTTTTTCGAAAGAGAGCATCCACACTGATTGGACGCTCTCTCGCATATAAGGCCTCCCGGAACCACTTCAGCAGGGCTTTAGGTCACCAATTGCTTCCGAATGCTGGTGCGAAGCCTAGCTGAGACGTGCGCTTAAAGGGACCCCCCTGGACAGCCACTGCTCTGCTTCTGCTGCATGCTTGCCTACCTCTTTTGGTTGCCCAGGTTTTTTGGTCTCCACACTTTTTTCTTCGTGCCATGGAGCCGGAGCTGCCCCTAGGCATGCGATGGCCCCACACAGCCATGCTGCAGTTTCTGAAGCAGTTTGTGCAGGCTGCTTTCCTGGCCCTGCATGAGCTCGACTCAGAGTTCATTCTGGAGACCCTCTCCCTGTGTGTGGGAGCAAGACTCATGCAACTGCACACCACAGTCGAGAGGCATTTTTGGAGGCTGGACACCAGTTCTGACTGGTGGGACTGCCTGGTTATGGAGTGGTGAGATGACCAGCAGTGTCTCCAAAACTTCCATATGCGGAAGGCCACCTTTTTGGAACTGTGTGCCTGGCTTGCCCCTGCCCTCCGATGATGTGACATCCACCTGCAGCCCTCCATACCCCTGAAGAAGCAGGTCACAATCGCCATCTGGAAGCTCACCACCCCTGACAGTTACCAGTCGGTGGGCAACCAGTTTGGTGTGGGGAAGTCCACGGTTGCTGCCCTCCTCATGGAGATAAGGCACTCTCGGGCTGCAGTCCCTGCATGAGGGAGCGGGGTGTGTGGGGAAGGGAGGGAGAGTCCTGGATCTGGTGGCGCTCCTGGTAGTAGGGGCAGGTGTAGGGTCTTGCCCTGGAGCGCGAGCTGCACTCTCTGACCCTCACATATCCCTGGCGGAGCTCCTTCACCTTACTCCAGACCTATTCTAAGGTCCGGGGTGAGTGTCCCTGCTCCACCAGGGAATCAGCCATCTGGCCATAAATTTCCACATTGCGGCATTTGGAGTGGAGATCCTGTAGTGACTCCTCCTTGCCACACAGCTTGAAGAGGGACAGGATCTCAGCTCCAGACCACGAGGGTGCCCACCACTTGATACCCATCAGTGGGTCCTGGGAGCCCTGGTGCTGCTCCCTGCAAGGGCCAGGGGGATCTCGGGGGACTTGTGGCTGTGCCATGCATCAGCAGGCCTGTGGCAGGGACAGCCGCATGGTCAGAGTACTGCTCCAGGGCCGGCTTCCTGCCAAAAGGCTTGCCCAGGGTTCCTGCAGCTTTAAGAGGTGCCAGGCGACAGGAACTATAGAGTTGTGATTACTTTGGCTGGAGTGGCCACCAGGGCACCTGTGTCATTTCCTGGAGGCCTCTTCTTTAAAAAAAAAAAAAAACCTCTTCCCCTCCACACACATCTTTTTCTGAAAGAGCTCTTTTGGAAAAGGCATTCTTCCTCATAGAAAGAGGTTTACTGCTATTGGAAAAACCCCTCTGTTCTTTTGATTTTTTTTTAAAGAACACGATTTGAGTGTGGACATAATTAAAGTTTTTTGTAAAAACGGATGTTTTTTAAAAAAAACCCTCTGCAGTGTAGACATATTGTCAAATAGGATTTCCATTTCTTACCCTTGGATGGCTATTCCATCATCTAAGTGGATCTTATTATCAGGCAGTTTTACCAGATATGCTCTAGGAATTTAAGAGTAAACATTGAATAGTAACAAGCACTTTTAATTCCTTAAATTCCATTCTCTTGATATTTACAGCACTCAAATATATGAATGTTGTAGGCTTAGTGTGTTCCACTCTATTAGGTGGCTGTTTTTAGCCAAGTGGTATATAATTTTATTACTCATTTCTGATTCCTCAAAACCAGCTCCCAAATCAGCTCTGGTATCCTTCTGATGAATTGCTTCCAGTGTGTTCAGTTTTTGTTTAGGGGCCCAAAACTGAATTTGGAATTATAACCTCACTTGAGGGGGAAAAGGATTGTCCCATCCCCATCCATCTGTAGAGGCATATCTAGTCCTTGGATATTGGGTACAGTAAAAGGAAGATCCTCTGGTAGAACAACAAGGCTATGTCTACACTCGCGGCTTCTTGCACAAGAACATCTTGCGCAAGTGTTCTTGTGCAAGAAGTCTTGTGCAAGAAAACGTCCACACTGCCATGTGCGAGCTGTGCTTTTGCGCAAGAGCGCCCATGGCAGTGTGGACGCTTTCTTGCGCAAGAAAGCTCTGATGGCAATTTTAGACATAGGGCTTTCTTGCGCAAGAAATCCCTGCCGAGCGTCCACACTGCCCTCTTGCGCAAGAGCCCCTGCGCAAGAGAGCTTACACCTGTTAAAAAAGAGCATAGCTCTTGCGCAAGGAGCCCTCTCTTACCACGCTGTACTGTAAATTTACTTGAGCAAGAGCGGGCGGGCAGTCTGGCAGGCAGAACGGCTGTACTTGCGCAAGAAGCCGCGAGTGTAGACATAGCCCAAATGTTTCAAGAGTCAGTGTAAAATGACTGTGGGCTGAGTGAGGAATTATATTTTCTGATTTGCTCAGGGCTGCAAAAACCCAGTGAGAGACTTGATTAGAAGATAACATAATACCTATCTATGATGGAGGCATTGCATATATCATAGATAAAACTGAATTTGTGCTCCTACTGACAGTAGATGCTTCTACTATGATTCGAGGCTACCACTTAAAACAACAAGCAAATGCAGCATGAGCTTTCTAGCTGAATTTTTCCAGACCGCACTATAAGCAGGATGCTGGTGAGAGTGTGCAAACATTTCTATGGCCTGTGTATGCAGTGTTGGGATCCATAGCCAGTTTGGGCTAGAAGGTGGGTTCAATCAAATAGGGTACGTCTAGACTACAGGCTTTTGTCGACAGAGGCTTTGTCGACAGATACTGTTGACAAAGTTTCTGTCGACAAAGAGCGTCTAGACTACAGCCAGTTCTGTCAACAAAGCAAGCTGCTTTGTCGACATGAGAGTGTAGACGCAAAGGACAGCGTATATTGCAATAACGCCTTCTGTCAACAGAACTGTCAACAAAAGGCGTTATTCCTTGTAGAATGAGGTTTACCGCTGTCGACAAAACTGCCGAGTTCTGTCGACGTTCTGTCGACAGAATTTGGTGGTAGTGTAGACACAGGTATAGTTTTGTCAACAAAAGTCCACTTTTGTCGACAAAACCCTGTAGTCTAGACACACCCATGGGGCTGAAATCTGATAAGCTCTTCTCTTGCATTTCCATCTCAAAAAAAGAGGACATTTTTAATAAGCCTTTCTTCTTGCCAGATTTCTTCCACATCTGAACTGGATCCAGCAAATCAGCCCACTTTGACCTTTGGATCTAATCTAGACCCAAAAGTACAGGGTGTGTTTGGATTTGTGAATTCAAATCTGAGCTCCCTGAAATTCTGGGTTTAGGTTTGAGGCTATTGTTCATGAGTTGCTGGTGTTTGACCTTTGTCTGACCCATTCAGCTCTCGCTGGTCTCCCTCATTTACCTTGAAAGAATGCAAAATACTGGCTGAAGAGGGATAGGGCTAGTCTTTTTACATCCTTCCAAAAGGTGCCATGCTCAGGATGGCAGCAATTTTTCAGGAATAAAGTATTGCACAGCCATTGCTGCCACATTATTCCCATTGCTGAAGTGATTTAGGCCCTTCAGGAACAGATTTTCAAAGGTATTTAGGTGCGTAAAGAAGTAGAAAGGCACCTAATGGGATTTTCAGGCCCATATTAGTTCAACTAATTAACATGCCCGTATTAATTCAAGTGCTAGAATTATTAATATTAAAATTTATGTGAAAATCCACCAGACACTAATTTAACCATACATTTCCTTTATTTAGTCCACTGACCAAAATGTATTTATTCAATTGCTCTAAGCATGCCTGATAGCCTAAAAGTAAGCACTTGCTACACCCAATATAATAACAAAGTATCCATAAGCATGTGACCAGTATGTTTACAAATATGCCAGGCCTAGGGAAAGTCATCTCATCTTGGTATACTCCAAAATGATCAGGTAGGGTCTGACAAAGAACTCTCAAATCCATAACTCTTTTTATGGTCTTTAGCAAACAAATTATGTCATTATTGACTTCAGCTACATAACAATTTGAGACAATTCAGCCTTACTTTTTGTCTTAATCTAGGTAAGATTTATAATCTCCTTTTCCCCCAAGGCCTTTCCTCAATAGTTTTCCATTGGACCTGCGATTAAATAGGCTTTACTTTTCAGATAAGACCAGTACACGGGACGAGATGGCTTATGCTGTCTCCTTTTAAGACAGACTGGCTTTGTCGTATTTCAAACCATCTGCAGTCACCCTTTCTGATCAGACATCTGCTTTCAGAATTATCCCTTTATTTCATTAGTAATTCTTTGAACCAGGCATCCTCTCTACTTCATCGCTTCTGGCAGCATAACTCATTATTTTCCAGGTTTTCCTTCTACTTGCCAGTCAGGGCTTTTATTTACAACACACACACTTCCTTAACCAAATTTAAGCTAACCCCAGTTCTTTAATTTCATGTTTATCCTACAGCATGAACACTCTTGAGGCAGGAAGGCAGTGACTGAGAGGGAAAAACAAAACAAATTTGAGTGATGCTGTGACTCCTTGTGTCAAGTCACAACAAACTTTGCCCCTGATGTCAATAACTCCTTGTCACACTTATCCTTTAAATTGGTTAATTTTAGAAAAGGGAACATTGCTGCCAGGCAGATAGGCCTGTATTCTGTGTGTGTGTGTGTGTGTTTACCTGTCCATATGTCTATGCATTTATTGACTCACTTAAGTTCTGCCATATTTGTCTCATTCCTGGAAGAGATAAATCCTTCAGCATGTGTAATATATATAGCTTGAGTAGCATCAACATTATTTCCATGGGGCAGTGGGGTGGTTATTAACAAATAAATGGTCTGTAGGACAACTTAACCCATCTCCCCTCCAGTTTCAGTCTTCCCTCTGGGCTTAGTTGGTCATAGGGCTTTTAGCTCCAGGCTGCTCAGTTAACTCCCACAGTCTGTCAGATCTAATATCCCACTGTGAGATCAACCCACATAGGAACTGTGCTTCCCATTTTTTATTCTCTGGGGGTATGTCTACACTGCAAAGTTAATTCAAAATAACAGCCCTTATTTTGAATTAACTTTAATAGCGTCTATACATGCAAACCGCTTAATTTGAATTTGGTAAATGTCATTCTTTGAGGAGTAACACCAAATTCGAAATAGCTAAATCGAAATAAGTGCTGTGTAGACACTTAATTCGAATTAGCTGGCCTCCAGCTATTCCCAGTTTCCCCTGGTGGCCGCTCTGGGCCAAACCAGGAAAACTCCTCTCCTCTCCCCCAGCCCCGGAGCCTTTAAAGGGGTAGACTCTGGCCAGACTGCACGTGCCAGATCCAGGCCAGCCAGCAGTCTCTGCCCCTGACCCAGTGGCCCCATGATGAGCTGGGCAGCCAGTGCCAGCCAGCCATCCCCTGCCCAATCCCCCAGCACCCAGGAGCCAGCCAGGGGTCGTAGACGCCGCGCTCCCTCCTGGACTAGTGAAAAGATCATGGACCTCACTGAGGTTTGGGGGCAGGCCCCCAATGTCCATGATCTCTGCACTAGATGGAGGAATGGGGCCGTCTACGGCCACATAGCTGCCACCATGGCCCAGAAAGACCACAGGCGCACCCAGGAGCAGGTGCGCCTGAAAATTAAAGAGCTGTGGCAGGGGTACGCCAGGGCCATTCAGGGCAGCTCCTCAGCAGGGGCAGACACCTGCCCCTACTTCAAGGCACTGGACCGCATCCTGAGGGGTGGGACAGTCCATGCCACCCCGGGGGGCAGTGAGCCGGGACCAGTGGGCCCTGACCAGGGCACAGAGGAGGAGCCGCCATGGAGGGTGCCACACTGGCTGGACCCCCGAGCTGTCCCAGCAGCAGAGTCACCAGGGTCGTCCAGGGAGGCCACACCATATAAGTGCCATCACTGTCCCCTTCCCAGGGGCGTGGGGTGGGGAGGAAGACCAGGGACTGCGCGCGTGGGCCTTGCTTACCACGGATCATGCAGCAACCTGTGCACATGCAAGCACGTGCCGTGCCACCCCTGGGCAAGTGGCTCCAGCTGCGTGCCACACAGGGGCCATGGCCTGATAGCCACACATGTGTGTGAAGAGACCTGACATGCTCCTGACCCCAGGGCGGGACACAGCAGGACGCCCTCCCTTCACAAGCCCCCTCTAACATCTCCCCCCCACCTCACCCACACTATACACAGCACAGGGGCATGGGTGTGGTCTCGGGGCAGCTCCCACTCCCAGGGATAGCCGGACATTCCGACCATGGCCTCTGTCCAAGCACAGCAGCTCTGACAGTGCAGGGCACGGTCATCCTCACCTCGCAGAGTGGGGCTGGGCTTCACCCACTGTGTCCCCAGGGAGAACTGACCACTTCTTTTCTTTCTCCACAGCCGTACCAGCTGCACGTGCAGGGCGCACCACCCCGCCCGGGACATGCTCCTGCACCCGAGGGCTCCACAGGACGACCGCAACATGGCAGGGGTACCGAGAGCAGCAGCTGGGGGCCCTGCGAGCCCAGACCTGCATCATGGAGCAGCGGGCACAGGAAGAACGAGAGTTCCAGAGGGAGCTGCTTGCCCAGGGTCGTGCCATCTGTACCCATCTGCAGACCCTGGTGCAGAGCGTGCTGCCCCGTGCCGGTCCTGCGCCTGCTGTCCCCCCAGCTACCGTTCCTCCTCCCACTTCTTCTCCCCCTCCCGCCTCTCCCTCCTCAACCTTTTCACCCTCCTCCTCAATCTCCACACCCTCCTCCCCATCCCCCCAGGGACACCCAACGAGACGTCCACATGGGAGACATGTGGAGACATGTGGCCCAACGAAACCCCCACCCCTGAGCGCTGAGTTTCCCCTCCCCCTTCCTCGCCTTGCTTCCCCCTTCCAGCTCCCTCCTCCCAGTTTTCCACCTCCCCTCTCTCACCCTCTCTCCTCCCGTCTCCTGCCTCCTTTTCCCAGTCTCCCCAGAGGTTCATCCCCCCCCCCAGTTTTGTTCAATAAACCCAGTTTTTATTTTTGAACATACGTGTCTTTTGTTTGACATCAGGAAGGGGGGCTAGGGAGGGGTAAGTGGAAAGACGTGAGGGAGGAATGGGGCACGAGCCCCCGGTGGGGAGGACCGGGGAGGCTTTGAGGGCTCCTTGGGGTGGACGCTCTCCTGCAGGGCCTCCTGGATCCTGACAGCCCCCCGATAGACCCCCCGGATGGCAGCCTGCAGCAAGTGCAGCTGGGCTGATGGCAACGACCCCACGAGATGCACCGGCGTGCCCAGGGGCAGCTCTGGCTCCATGTGGCCAAGTGCTGTGGTGTCCCGAGTGCAGGCACTCAGGGCACTCCAAGACAGGACTGCTTTGCTGTCCTTCATCGAGGTAGACAAGCAAGCAGGGAACCCTGAAAACTGTCTGTCTGGGGTGGGGGTAGGGTCCCTTTAAGCACGGAGCTCAGTTAGCCTCAGGCAGCAGCCCTACACACTAAGTCCTAACCTGATGCCCTGCCGGCACTGGTTCTGGCCAGGCTTAACTTTGGTTCAGGGTCCACTCAGTGTGGATGCGCTATTTTGAAATAGCAAAACGCTATTTTGAAATAGTTTTTGTGTATAGATGCGTTATTTCGAATTAGCTTAATTCGAATTAACTATTTCAAATTAAGTTAACTCGAATTAACACTGTAGTGTAGACATACCCAGGGGCTGGAAGGGCCTCTCTTAGGGCTTGATATTGTGGTAGATGTTGAAAGGAAAGGCCTCCTTCCTGTCCTGATTCAGTGTGGGTATTGTCAACCCCCCTTCACAGTCCATTCGTGTGACAAGTATTTTGCTTGACTCCTTTTCAAATATATTTTAAAGTGCTTATTTGAAGTACTTTCTTTGCTTGTGTGACTAGAAACTGGTGCATATGTCACAGTTTCAGGAAGGAAACTATTGTAATCATTCATGAATCATGATTTGAAAATCAAGTTGATTTATTTTAGAGCACTCATTTGTTCCAAATATATTTATGAGTTATTCACACTTGAGTTTTTGCATAATGGAGGCCACTATGGTTAAAAAAAAACTCTGGAAAAGTTCATGACAACCAACTTCCTATGAAATCACGAGAACAACAGGTGGTAAATAAAGTGTGGGCGTATGTAGCTATATAAGTATGTGTCACAATAAGGATGGAGGTAAATCATATGTAAGAGAGGGCCTCAATGAGTAGATTACATTTTCCACATAGGATGAAAATATTATTTATGTTTTCATTGGCAGCCATGCAGAAGAGTTTTCTGTGAAATAAAACGTGTCATTTTTGTATTTATAAAAATGTAGGGGCTTATAATATAGCAGCAGACAAAAATCCAATCACTAATCAGGCAAGCTTTTTGACATAGGAAGTTATAGAAAGTGAAGCAACACTGAGCACACAATTGCTGCAAAGGCTAATCATGGGAGCTTTACAGGAAGGTGTGCTATGGGCAAGAATCTGTCAGTAAATCAATTGCAAAATATAGAAGAAAGTATAACATACATTTCTAAAGTCTATTGGCTTTCTGACCTTGTTAGTGTGTAATTCGGATATTAGATTGGTACCCTAGGAAACAGCTGCAGACTTCAGTCATTAAAATGTGTTCTGCTTGATAAGTGAAATGGATCAATATACTGGGCACAGTAATTACATTATATCTAGAATTCCCATGGAATTCTAATACAGTTATTCTTTTACTTCCTGTCTTTAACTTTTGTGCAGTTTTGCAGATTAATTTTCAACAGCATAATCAGTCTGTATTCCATTGATGTGTGTATGTCATATATGACAGAACAAAAGAAGAGATGGTCATAATATTTTGTTCAAAACTTCTTGTCAATTAAAATTGGCCTTCTAGGTAAGCCAGATACATTCCAGAAAAGCCTTTTAAAAATGTTTTCCACTTGTTCTCAAAACTGAAAATTTAGAAATTTAAAAAAATATTTGGATTTCACTTTATTCATTTCCCATCTTCATTTTTGACACTGTGCAATAGAATGCTGTTTGTTTGTGGTTTTGGTTTGATTGTGCACTTTCATTTTTCCTTCTGCATGCTTTTTTCCTCTGCCTTTTCAAATGTTCTCAAATTTTATAAAGCTTCAGAAAAGCAAGAGGAAAAATGAAAACATTGACAACCTAAGTTTCAAAATGCCTCAACTTTGAACACAGAATTACAGTGTTTCATTTTTCCTTTTGCCACTTGCAAGCTTCCTCAACAATTAAGTTAAAGTTAAAGTGACAGCGTAGAAAAAGGAAACCAACTATCCAATCCTCAATATTCATTCTCTTGCCTTCAGTAGCAAAGAGAAAGAGGGCAAAAATCAAACCCAAACATTAAAATGTTTCAATTTTCAAAACAAATTTCAGTTCAAAATGAAACTGATTTTGTTTCAAAAATTTTTGTTGATTTTTTAAAAATGTTATCAGAAAGTTTTCCCCGTGAAAAAATGTCATTTTCAACAAAATCTAATTTGGGGGCAAGAAAATTTTTTGTTCAAAAAAATTCTACCAGCTGTCTAAACTGCTCTTTTATCAGATAATTTCATACATAGTGCCCCCAAAGAAATGAGAATTCCTCAACCTTGAGACATGTGCCAGAGGATAAAGAGTTATGGACCCTCATTTGCCATTCACAGTATCAGTCAGAACAGAGGTGTATGAACAGAGGTGCCTCTCTTATTCAGGAGTACTGAAAAGGACCATGGCTGATAAGCACAGGCAAAAAGCAAAAAGAACAAGGAGACATGAGATCTTAGGCTTGTGGGTAATATATAGCCTTTGGGGAAAGTTACAGAAAGAAGCCATGCAGAGACTGTAGCTCTGGGAAGACCACAAATAGCCAAAGACATAATTTCTGAACTGTTAAAAGAACTTTCTACAGTTCTCACTCGACCTTCTCTTCCCTGTGCTGACTGGCTAATTAGTGTCATCTCCATCCCTCAGTATCTTCACTTACACTTCACTCTACTCCTGCCACTCTTTTCCTTTGCCCTGTTCCTTCCCCTTTCCATTTAGCTTAGCCCCTCAACTAAAAAAAATCGTGGAACTAACATGATGTTTGCTGCTAGTACTTTGTTTACTCTGCAAAGTATGATGTACCCACCCTGTGTCTACTCATCTCTTTAGTTTGTAAGGGAGGGTCTGCTACCCTATGTTTGTGCAATGCCTATCACAATGGGGCCTTGTCCTTGGTTGACACTATCATAATAGCCACTCATAAATAATAACAAGCTTTCCCTCCACTGCATTGGAAGGGTGATGTGATAAATTGGCTTCCCCATGAAAGTGTTGGAATCCTACCTTACCTGTAAGGCCATGGTGCTATATCTACTTGTGAGAGTATAATCACAAGGAGGGCACCATTACTGATGCCTTGTCCCCAAAGTCAACTCCTTTCCCTCCTCCTACTGCAAAGATCACCATAGGATAAAGCACACTGACTTTAAAAATGACAGTTGTGAAGAATGTGCCTCAACTCTGTTTTCCAATAGTATGAAGACTCCTGAAGGACTGTACTACCACAGTAGAGGACATGAAAGCGAAGTTACTCACCTCGGTGCAGTAACTGTCGTTCTTCGAGATGTGTGTCCCTGTGGGTGCTCCACTGTAGCCCAGCACCTATAGTGGAGCATCCACGGGAACACACATCTTGAAGAACGACAGTTACTGCACCGAGGTGAGTAACTTCGCTTTCTTCTTCAAGTGATGTCCCTGTGGGTGCTCCACTGTAGGTGCTGGGCTTGCCCCAGCGCCCCAGAACAGAGATTTTTCCAGTAGCAGTACTCAGCTGGACCGCGCATGCGTGGTGGTGTCTCGCAGCATTTGTGCTCTTTTGTGTGAGTGCGTGGTCTGGCCCCCGCCAGTTCCTCGAGGCTGCCTCGGAATCTGAAGACATAAAGGAGAACGACTCTGAAGTGGGGAGGAGGGCGGATAGTGGAGCACCCACGGGGACACACATCTCGAAGAACGACAGTTACTGCACCGAAGTGAGTAATTTCACTTTCTTCTTCGAGTGATGTCCCTGTGGGTGCTCCACTGTAGGTGACTGAGCAGCAGTACTCCACTAAGCAGGAAGGTGGGGAAAAAAAATGGAGCCCCTATTTGTCTGCTGAAGAGAGCACTGCTGATGCCACCACAGTATCTGAATACCTCCTCTGATGTATAGCGTAATGCTTTGTAAAAGTGTCATGTGAGGACCAGGTGGCTGCTCTGCATATGTCTTTAAGGGAAACACCCTTGAGGAAGACTGTTGAAGCTGCCATTGCTCTCATGGAATGGGCTCGGGGTTGTGTTGGAAGCGGTATACGCATGGATGCGTAAGCCTCAGTTATACACGTGGTTATGAGTTTTTATATGTGCTGAGATGATATTGGGTGACCTTTTGATCTCTCAGCCAGAGATACAATTAGCCGGTCAGTTTTCCGAAAGGTCTCATACGTTCTATATAAAATGCGAGAGGTCTGCGAATGTCAACTGTATGGAGGGACTCTTCATGTCAGGAGGCGTGAGGTTTTGGGTGAAAAGATGGAAGGACAATTGGTTCATTGACATGAAAATTTGACGACACCTTAGGGATAAATGTTGGATGAAGCCTTAGGACTACGCTATCCTTATTGAAAATGGTATACTGGGGTGTTGCCATAAGAGCCGATAACTCACCAATTCTATGTGTTGACATAATGGCAAGAAGGAAAACCACTCTCATAGTTAATGTGTGAAGTGGTATGGTAGCCAATGGTTTGAATGCTGGAGTAGTTAGAGCTCCGAGTACAACATCTAAGTTCCACACTGGAAGAATGGGCTTACGAGGAGGACTTACGTTCATAAAGCCCTTCATGAACCTTTTCGTGGTTGGGTGGGCGAACAGGGAGGTGCCTGCAATAGGTTGTCTGAACGCTGAAATGGCCGCTAGATGAACTCTGAGAGAGGCTAATGACAGCCCTGTGTGTTTTAGGTGTAGCAAGTAGTCGAGGATAACATGAAGTGGAGTTGACTCAGGAAGCAGTTGCTGCGCCATTTTGAGAGGTAAGTGGTTCTGGTTGTTTGTCTTCTTCTGTGGATAAGTATTTCTCTGACTTGTATGAAACAAAGGGATTCAGCCAGTTAGGAATCATGCAGTGAGGTTCAGAGTATATCTGGGGGTGTCGTAAAGAGCCTTGGTTCTGGGTGAGAAGGTTCAGAAGGGCTGGAAGTGGATACAGTCTGCATGGTGACATGTGTCGAAGGAAGGAGAACCAGAGTTGACGCGCCCATGCTGGTGCTATCAGTATGACCATGGCCCTGTCCGCTCTTATCTTCTTCAGAACTTTGGGAATGAGAGCTGTAGGTGGGAAGGCATATAAGAGCCGTGGACCGGGCTGCTGTATCTGCTACATCCATTGCTATTTGGAGGGCCGTTCTTGCTAACGTGTAGCCCTCCTGTACAACTGATTTTAATATGGGCCTTTTAGACTCTGGTAGATGGTCCATCAGTGGTGTCAGCTTTGTAAAAGTATCAAATATGTGATTGGAGAGATGTGCAGTATAATTGGTGATTCTGAGTGTGAGCGTTGCAGATGTGTAAACCTTTCTGCCCAATAAATCAAGTCTTTTTGTGTCCTTGTCTGAAGGGGCATGCTTGTATTGCGGCGTTTTTAACCTTTGATGGGCCACATCTACCACTAAAGAGTTGGGCTGGGGATGGGTGAAGAGGAATTCCATACCTTTAGGAGGGACAAAATACTTTCTGTCAGCTTTCTTGCTGGTCGGTGGTGCAGAGGCCAGGGTTTGCCAGATTTCCTCAGTGACCTCCAATATAGCTTCATCCAGGGGGATAGCTATCCTCGATCTATGTTGGGGTTGGAGATTTTTAAGAATACAATGCTGTTTGTCCTTTACTTCATCCAGTGATATTTCCTGGCTTACCACCACCCGCTTGAAGAGTTCCTGGAACTGCCGAAGGTCGTCCGGCGGGGAAACGTCTCCAGGAATGACGGCTTCATCTGGAGAAGAAGAGTGATCAGTAGAGAACACCTCCGGTGGATGCTCCTCAGTGATGGAAATCTGGATGTTATCCGGCTCTGATGGAAGTTGTGGTGGAGATGCCAGTTGTCCCATTGGAGTAAGAGGAGCTGGAGTTGGTGAGTGTCTGGAAGATGTGCAGTCACAGTATGACCTTCCATGAGATCTAGACCTATAGTGATACAAGTATCTATTAGGTGAATCATGGTGGTAAAGTCTGTCAAGTGGTGAGCACCTGTCAGAATAGGTAGGTTGGCGGTGTTTCCAATGGTGAATGTGAGGAGAGCGGGGGCGGATGTACAATGCTCTAGAGGAAGCCAGAGAAGCGGAGAAGTTACAATAATGGTATTGCTGGTGGTTCCTATATGCTGCTAGAAATGCGAAGGGCAGCCGCTGGTGTGGCGAGGATGGTGATCGGCAGCGTCACACACGGTAAGATCTCAGGGAGCGCAGTACCAGTGGAGAAAGCAACGGTGCCGGTGAAAATACCAGAGATCAGGAACGACTCCGGTGCAGAGGAGTATTCGGTGCCGAGATGTGTGGCTAGGTGCCGTCGGTATTCAGAGTCGGCACCACTGCTGTCAGTGCCGTATCTCTCGGTGCCGCGTGCCACTCCAAAACAGTGGTGGGCGCCAGTGCTGATGTTGCTGCCGCCGGTGCTGAAGATGACCTCGGTACCGAGGAGTCCTTCAGTGCCGGAGGTTTAGTAGCGGGCGGTGCCGAGGTAATCCTTGGTGCTGCTGTCGGTGCCGCTTCTGCCGGTTTGGTTTTCGGTGCCGCAGAGGTCTTTAGACGTGGTTTTGCAGTGCCTGAAGCGCCGGGCTTATCTCCCATGCTAACTCTGCCGTGTGAAGTGGCCGGTAAAGACGTGGCCAGTGACGCTCACGATCTTTTGGATGAAACGGCTATAGGAGATGAAGTCCTACATTTTGGGGCCTGATCTGTTGAGGCTGACTCCGAGCGCAGCGGCTGGAGGGCTTTATCAAACAGAATCATCCGCAGCCTCATTTCCCTGTCCCGTCGGGCTCTTGAGGTAAATTTTGTACAGTGTGGGCACTTCTGAGGGACATGAGCTTCCCCGAGGCAGTGGATACATGAAGAATGCCCATCAGAGGCGGGCATTGCCTCGCGGCAAGTGTCACACTTCTTAAAGCCAGGCAATGACAGCATTTCCAATGTCTAAGTGGAAATATTATTATTTTTATTTTTTATTTTATTTTATTTTTTTTTAAAGGAGGGATGAACCAGGAAATTATCTCTAACATATATATATATAACTATGTACAACAAGAGGTAGGGGACAGTAGGAAAACGGAGGTAAGAACGGGAGAGGAAAAAACTGGGGTATTTATACATATATATATATATATATATATATATATATTTTTTAATAACTAGGAGGAAGGCTAGGGAGAAGTAAAGCCAGGAAGAATAGTAACTCTTAACAAGAACAATCTCATGATAAGGAGGGAAGTTGAGGAGACTAGTTCACTCCATCTGCAGCCTGAGGCGGTCGAGAGGAACAGGCAGGGGCCGGACCGTGCACTCACACAAAAGAGCACAAATGCTGTGAGACACCACCACGCATGTGCGGTCCAGCTGAGTACTGCTACTGGAAAAATCTCCATTCTGCGGCACTGGGGCAAGCCCAGCACCTACAGTGGAGCACCCACAGGGACATCACTTGAAGAAGAAAGCGAAGTTACTCACCTCGGTGCAGTAACTGTCGTTCTTCAAGATGTGTGTCCCCGTGGGTGCTCCACTATAGGTGCTGGGCTACAGTGGAACACCCACGGGGACATCACTCGAAGAAGAACCTTCTTTCTTTTTGCAGTCAGAGGTGGAAAATCATATCTGGCAGAGCTATTCTGCATGGATTCAGCTAGTTTAAGGCCAGAAGAGATCATCAGGTCATACAGTCTGATCCCCTATGTAACACACAAGACATAGAATTTTACCAGATAAACTTGTGCTTGACTAAACTGTATCTTTCAGAAAGGTCTCAAGTCTTGATTTGAGGACTTCAGAAAATGTAGAATCCACTACTTCCCTTGATAGTTCTGTTCTAATGCCTAATCACTCTTGCTGTTAAAAGTTTGTTCTTTATTTCTAATTTAAAATTGTCTGCCTTAATAAGAAGCAATGGCTGGAAGTTATGTCTTTTTCCACAGACAAAAGAGCTCTTCAGGACATGTAATTTTTTCTCTGTGAACGTACTTATACATTGTAATCAAGTCACCTCTCAATCTTCTTTCTGATAAGCTAAGCAGATTGAGCTCTCTTAAGTCTCTCTATAAGCCATTTTCTCTAGTCCTTGAATTGGTTTCAAGTCTCTTGCCTGCCTCCTCCACAATTTGTCAACATCCTTTTAAATATGTGGACTACAGAATTATACACAGTATTCCAGTATCCATCTCACCAATGTTGTATATAGAGGTAAAATCACCTACCGATTGTTACTCACTATTTCCCTGTTTATGTGTGCCAGGATTGCATTCGACTTTTATAGCACTGCACCATAGAGTCACTGCTTTCCAGGATGCAGGGCTCCATTCTTTGTCATGGCCTCCATTCTCTGTTTCTAGGTGTACAGTTTTGCAGTTAGGTGAACTAGAGGATTTACCCGTCATTGCGCCGGTCCTTAACTGAAATAATTTTTGTTTTTCCTCATTTAAGTCATTGCCCTGGAGTGGACCTGGCGATGAGGGCAGGCTACCCCGTGGAGAGAGGACTACTCCAGCCTTTCTCACCACAGCAGCTTGGGGCCAAGTGAGAAGTGCCTGTCCGTGATTGCTGCAGTTGCAGCAGGCACAGCTGGGAGAGGGGTGCATGTCACAGACAGACAGACAGACAAACCATCTCAAATACATAGTACATAGTGGTCCCTTTCTCCACCCCTGCCCCCTGCTGAGGTTATAACTGTCCTGGTTCCCATCTCTGGCCCCTTGCTGCCATCCTATGGTTATTATATAGTATAACTGTCTCTGCTAACAGACCCCTCCCTTTCTGTTTCATGAGAAATAACACATTCCAGGCAAATCCCATTGTCCTGGAACAACCAAACCCTGACCTAGCTGTATGTTGTGATAAGAGGAAGCTATGTACCAAATTTGGTGGTCCTAGCTTTTACTGGTTAGGGGGAGTTCTTGAACAGACAGATGGATGAACAGACACACAGACACTCTCAAATTTATAGTAGATTTAAATACCCCTGTTCACACAGACATGTAAACTACTTTGTAAAACTGCCCATTATTTATCATTTGGTAAATCTTATCAACTGTTGTTCTTATATTTGCTTTCAGACTTTTGAGAAAAACACTGAATAGTCAGCTTTATTGCCAACTCTTACAGAACCCCAGGAGAGACATGCCCACTCAGTGATGATTTCCCATTGATAACCGTGCTTTGAGATGTCAGCTGGCCAGTCCTGAGTCCACTGAGAATGTGCGTTATTGCTATTGTATAGTACTAACATTTTAATCATAGGGCTGTAAAGTACTAACCTTACAAAAGTATAAGGCTACGTCTACCCTGCCTCTTTTTTTAGAGAAGAGGCAATGCAAATGAAGCGCTCATTAGCAACTTCTCATGCTTCATTTGCATATTCTCTTCCAATGCTTTTTTGCAGAAAAGGTTTTTGTGCAAAAAACCCCAGTGTAGGCGGGTCCGTTTTGCGCAAAAATCCCCTTTTGCTCAAGAACCCTTATTCTTCAAAAAATGAGGTTTACAGGTTCTTGCACAAAACAGGTTTTTTTGCGCAAAACGGACCCGCCTACACTGCTCTTTTTTGCACGAAAACCTCTTCCGCAAAAAGCATCGGAAGAGAATATGCAAATGAAGCATGAGAAGTTGCTAATGAGCACTTCATTTGCATTGCCCCTTCTGCAAAAAAGAGGCAGTGTAGACATAGCATAAGTGTATTATAACTATGCGGTTACCATTACATTGACCTAACTTGTAATCTTATTAAAATATGAAATCAGGGGTTTTTTTACATGAACTGTTTTCTGAGAAATCATCTTGACTGGCATCAATCATAGTCTCATCCTTTAATTCTTTATAGAGAATGAGTATCAGAGAGTGCTCAGCCTTCTTTGCAGAAGAGAACAATAAAATACCAGAGGATCTCCCCAAAGCAGAAAATTCTAAACTATGCCAGCACCTTTCTTTTCAGAGAGATGCTAAAGTAGATCCAGGCGGGCTATTTGGTCATTGAAAAATGCAAAAGATACACTTTCTGAGGTCATGGCATTCCAGCATAGCATTTGAAGAATTTGCAACTGACTGGGATTTTAAACAGTGTTCCAGTGCTGATTATCCTTCATCAAGTAGATGGGGCTAGAAATAGGCACCAGGAATCTTATTAAAGTGATCAGGCTGTAGGAGTGATGTTTATGTATTAAAAAAATCTTCTGGTATGCTACAGTATATAGGTGGATAATAAAATGTCACCAATTCAGCTACTAGTGGGAAGACTAATCAACTCTAGCTTACTCAGCAATTAAGGACTACTCAAGGCTCATAGTTCAAAGGGAATAAGACTGTGTAAGGAAAATCAGAAAATAAAACAGAAAATCAATTTTTATAAAAAATCATGCAGCCTTCCACCACTTACTTATGTCAATACAGTGACTTCATGATGACTGCATCACCTACGAACAGTGCTAATGAGGCACCATCAAAACAAAACATGATCCAAAAACCAGGCCAACATATCAGAGAAACACCTTGAGCCTTATGCTTTACTGCTTTGTACTTTGAGAAGCCATTTACACCTGAACACAAAGTGGGTGTAAAATGGCATCACTGACAGCACAGGCAATGGCTAATCTTAGAAGTCACATTCTGAGGCTGCAGGTACAAAGCTTGCAGAGTTTTTGCCATTGTTGAAAGAGAAATGAGACTTTAAAGCCCATTTCTAAGAATAATGCACTTTAGGATTCAATAAAAGGTTAACAAACCCTTGTCACTCAGGCCAGTATTTTCCAAAGTTTATACTTAGCTACAAAAAAAGAAAAGAAAAAAAAGAAAAGCTGATTGCTTAGCAGCTCCTACGACCTCCAGTATATTTATATTTCTGCCTAGCTAGTTAGGATCATCCTTGGGGGAAGGAATTCCTCTGAGATATGCATTTATCGCCTGTTCTTCAATCTCTGTCTATTATCCCAAGGAGAATCAGTCATGTCACTACATGGCTCTAAGACAGCGATGGAGAATGTAGGCTAGCAAGTGGGCCACATGAATGGCCCTCTTTTGCCTCAGTGGGACACAAGATTGTTGTAACTGAGACCGTCTCCCGGAACAGGGTAGTTTAGCTAACTGTGCGTGCGTACCTAGAATTTGAGGGGTGTGCTGACAATCATAGCAGTGCTTTGATTGGCTATTGAGGGAGCACATGTTTCTCACACTCAATGTTGTGTGCAATCAGCATGCACCTCATTTCACTTGAAAAAAACCCCTACATAGACAAAACCATCTGAATCTGGAAACACTGCATGTGAGCAATGGTAAACAAAATGTCTTCCAGGCCACACATACAGCAGCGCCCTTTCCATTTTGATCCACTTTAACTGCCAGCTATAACATCACCAGCAGCTTCCACTTCCTCTTTATCCTCTTTTGCTAAAATCCTATTATGTGCTTTGGCATTTTCTTGCCTGGATTACTGCAGCCTTTTTCTTTCCAGCTACTCTGCTTTTTCACCCTCCCTTCTTTAATCCATCCCAAATGCTGTCTAATTTTAAATGCTTTATACTGAATCAAATCACACATGTACCATGAATTTCCAGTGTGTAGTCAGTACACCAAAAACTGTATAAAATGTAATTTTGCAAAATAATAGAACAAAGGAGGAAAGGGAAAAAAAGGTGTAAATGCCTTTTCATGCTTGACAAAATCCATATCCCACAGTCAATTTTTCTTTGCTCAAGAGCTTTTCACAAAAGCAAGTTGCATTCACCCAATAAGATTCAGACTTTATTTCAGCTAGTTTTTATTTCTTTCATGTCAGACATCATTTAGACAATAGTTTATCTAGAAAATAAGAGATTTATAAATCAGACACAAACTTCATCTAATTTACCCTGCCATATGCAGATGTTTGTGTTATTCAGACTCAAACTGAATTACAAATAGTATCTAAAGGCATCCAGCTAATCTTGTTATACATCACAATCATGTTTTGTATGAAAACCTGGCCCCAACAAAACCAGTAAGAGTTTGGCCCTAATGACTTCAGTGGGACTAGGATTTCAATCATTCCTCATTTATTGTTGTTAACTGTTTTAAGTTACTCACGTCTTATATGTTTGTGAATTTACATTAGTTACTGCAACATTTTGAATTGCATATATGAAATATGTAAAGTTTTTTAGTGACTTAGGAGCTCCAGCCCCATTTTTAAAGTGATTTGGGCACTTAGAAACCCCAAGTCTCCGTGAAAGTCAATGGGATTTAGACTCCAAGGGCCAGATTTTAAAGGTATTTAAATGGCTAAATATATTGATAGGCACCTAATGAGATTTTTTAAAACACTTAACCAGGTTAGGCACCTAACTCCCATTGAAATCAATGTTTTCGGTGTGATTGAAGTGCTGTTGGTCCCAAGATATTAGAGAGAGAAGGTGAGTGAGGTAATAACTTTTATTGGACTGACTAAGAAGTTGATCCAATAAAATATATTACCTCACCTATCTTCTCTGGCTGTGGAAATCAGTGGAGGTTTGCCATCTACCCTGCATGGGCACAGGCCTGGATTAAGAAATTTGGTGCCCTGTACACTGCAGACATTTCCCCCCCAACCACTACCTTCCATAAATGAGACAGCAAAGCATCTTTTCCCACCCTACCCCACACAGAGGCCCTCAAATACCTTTCCCAACCCACATTTACCCCCTAAACCCTCCACAAGCCCCCACCTATCCTTATATCCCCTCAGATTCACACCAGCAGCCCTGATATACATTTCGCTCATCACAGCCCCCTTTGCCACAGCCCCATCACTACAATCCCCATTCTCTTTCCCAGCCCCTACAACTTACCTCCAGCATCTCCTACTTGTCCCCAACATCCTCCACCCACTACTCACCCCATAGCCCAACAACTCATTTCTAGACCCTAACCCACTGTTGTTGGGACCTTCCTGGCCTCTCAAAGGGACTTATCTTGCTCAGCAGTCTGTTCCTATCCAGGGCCAGACTGCTCCTATGTGCCCTGCTTTACTCCCTGTGCACTACATGGCCCAAGGCCATTCAGATTTGGCTTGATGATCCTCCATCATGATGCAGGAGTGGCTGGACCAAACCTGAGTGAAGGAAGTGTCCACTGAAAAATGGCTTGGTCCTATAAAAACTCAACCTATAGTCCCTGGTTTCAGAGCCCAAGGTGGCAGTTCCAGCAATAGAGTAGGCTGGAATTCCCTTCTTCTTTGAGTAAAGTCCATTGTGGCCATCTGTAAGCCTAAGGAGGCCTGGTTTTGATTTTGCAAAATTAAAATGTAGTCTAGTTTGGCTCTAGGTTATTTTTAAACACTAAAGATAAAAGGTTTCAATTTTGACCCATTGACAGTAATAAAGTACAAGAAATGGGCACCATTTATTAATTTATATCCACATAAATGCAGAAAATAATTTCAAAGGCTTTGTCAACAGAAGCTGTTGAAATGCTAAATTTTATTCTCGGGTATGCACCCATGCATATACATCATAGACTTTAGTAGGAGCTGCCCAGGCAAATCTGAAGGTAGACTTTGTCCCTAAATGTTTGTTAATGTCCTTTCAGCTGACTGAATACATGGCTTGAATACATCCTGCACACCCTCCTTTATCTGGGAGCTTTTACCTCACAAAAGTGGGATTTAGAATTCTAGCCATAGAAGTGAAAACAATTAAATCTAGGGCTGTGGCAGAGTGGTAGGCAAGAACACCTCAGCCAGCCCTCTTGTCACTGCAGATCCACTCAACCAATACAGTACCAAGCTGGTTAACCAAAGCTGTGCCTAATTTGGGAGGAGGAAAGCTGGAAGGCTAATTAAGCCATTGGGCAAAGGTTACAAATAGGCACAAGGAGGGTGGTGAAGACAGATTGCTCTTCCCTATGTGCTGCAGGAACTGAGGGGTTTTCTAGGACTGTTGGAGCAGAACTGTGCAGAGTATGAAGATGAGGGAACCCATATTGTAAATGAACTACACAAGCTGTTGGACTCAGCACAAGGCTCTCTCAGAGGAGAGGGAGGACACAGAGGGCTCCATTACAGAGGCACTGCTAATGGGCATGTGTGTTTCTCTCCCAGTTTACTAGCTATAATCAGGACCATGGAGGATTGGGCTGCAGGGCTCTTGCTGGGTATGCTCCCTTTGGGGGAGTTAGGGGTGCAAACAGACTGCCCTGGGGCTGGGGCGAGAGAGGACTCTCCCAGCCCTCTCCCCGCCAGCAGCAGCAGTGAGCTCAGGGGGAGGAGGGGCCCCAGCAGCACACTCACCTTGCACCACTGTCATTGCACATTTCCTAGGGCCTCTCTCAGGCCCTGAAATGCCAGGGGGCATGAGCAGTGACTGCAGGCTGAGGGGCCAATCTGTCACCTTTCCTATAACACATTCCTTTCTGATTGCTGACGTTGACATCTGGGACTGGCGAGACAGTAGGCCACATTAGGTCTGGTGTAAAACGGGCATCATTCCTGGGACTACAGCCCATCAGCCTATCGTCCCTGCTGCTGCTTTCCAGCATGCTCATGGCCAATGGCATTCAGTAGGCATTAGTCAGGGATCTTCCCACTGACTTTGTTTTAACTTGTCTGTGGATGGACTACAATTACATGAGTATTGAGTTATTTTGGTCATATTGAAATTGTTTGCTTTTCTGTTTGACACTGATCGTGTATACACAAGATAAATCCAATCCATGTCTCCCAGAGCTGACAGGGGAATATAATAGGTCAGGAAAAGAACAGGAGATAAGCATTGCCAGAAAAAGAAGGTGATTCCCAGGAGCAGGCTAAAGGCAGGAGAGAAGCAAAAGGCATTTGCTGGCTGGTGTCCCTGAGTCAGGCTGTAGAAAGCTGAAGATGGATGGCAGCAGCAACAGAGGAGACACCTATTGGCTCTAAGCCAGAAAGATGGAACCTAGGGCCAGAGAAGGCTGAAAGAGCAGCAGAGAGAGGTTTCCTTGCTGATTTTTCCTTTCTGGATCTTGGGCCCCAAGGAACAATCTGAGATCCTAGGAGGGTGAGGGATGCTTCCATGGCAAGAATGCTTCCCACAAAGAAGCTTTCCACAGGGAAGAGCTGGGTTGCATCCTAGAAGGAAGGGATAGGGGTAGCCACCCTGCCACAGGGATGGTAAAGAAAGGCAAAAGAGCCTAGCTGTGATGAAAGACACTGGGGTATGTTGAGAACAAGGTCTATGTGTAGTGGTGTGATATGGACTGTGGTTTCGGACTTTTGTCTTGGACCTTCTTGTTGTAATAAACTAGCCCCCTCTCCCGTGGGTATTGCTTAAGTAAGATCCTGAAGTGGAATTATTTGGATTATCCAAGAGGGAAACTGTGGCAAAGAGCCACTTCCAGGGCTACCCTGAAGCCACAAGGATGTGCCTAGAAGGAAATCTGTTGTTTCAAGACCTTGAGGAATAAGCAAGTCTTTAGGAAAGATGTAATATTTTTTTCTATCAAGAACCTAGGTCCTCCAAACAAAAAAACACAAGCCATCAAAACCAAATGAACAAAAGGAGACAGTCAGGATCAAAGAGCTCTAATCTTCAGTCTTAGTTCCATTAATTTGAGAAGGACTAACCATTAGCAATGATCTAATGAAGAAAAGCTTTCACAATATTAATCAGCTAGACGTTTTAACTAAGAAATCAATAGAGAAGGCATGTTTTAGAGTGGTGGTTCTCAATCCAGGGGTACACATACAGCTGGGGATACACAGAGGTCTTCCAGGGGTATGTCAACTCATCTAGATATTTGCCTAGTTTTATGACAGGCTGCATAAAAAGCACTAGCAAAGTCAGTACAAACTAAAATGTCATACAGACAATGACTTGTTTATACTATTCTGTACACTGAAATGTAAGTACAATATTTACATTCTAATTGATTTATTTTATAATTTACATGGTAAAAATGAGAAAGTAAGCAATTTTTCGGTAATAGTGTGACACTTTTGTATTTTTATGTCTGTGTAAGCAAGTAGCTTAAGTGAGGTGAAACTTTAGTGTGTGCAAGGCAAATCAGACTCCTGAAAAGGGTACAGTAGTCTGGAAAAGTTGAGAGTCAATGAGGAACAGTTGGCTTGCCATTTTTGTACTTACAAAAATCAGTCTGAAATCTTTTTAAGATTCTGCTCAGAAGAGAGCTGCAGGAAGATGAACAATAATGACTATCATTTTACTGGTTTTGACTTGAGAACTATCAAATGGGAATAATAAATCATTCTTCCTTGAGAAAATCTTTGTACACGACCAGTTATCATAATCTGAAGTAGATCTATGATATCAACATCTAATAATTTTTCTAGTTATGTTTTATGTAATGTAACCTTCCAAGCCATGTTTATTTCTTTTTCGGTTGTATATTTATATTTAAGTGAATCTCAAAGATAAGCTGAATTGTCAGATTCTCCTGACAGGGCTTGGATGCGAAAGTGTATTTTTTAAAATTTCATCTAAAAATCAACTTCTAATCTCAGACCTGGAGCTAAAGTTTACTCTGCATTTTTTTTTTTTTTTTTACAGTTCAGGATTTCCTCAGAGAAATCACCTCACTGAGGCAGAGATTAAACTGATTTTGAATCCTGTATTGCTCAGAGATAAAGCATATATACAGACACTTGTAGGACACAGTTTTCATATGTAAAATACTTTACAATCTGAATGTCTTTTATATACATACTGTAAAGATCCTCCAGTAGTAAGCAAAGTAACATTAGTTAATGCCTATTACACATGCTGGCGTGTAGGGCAGCAATGAAGGTTCTCCATTTTTGTTTGTCTTTGGCCATTTTCTCCAGTGTGTCCCAGTTGTAGTTCATTCTCTTCATATCTGCCTCAACAGTACGCTGCCATGTTGTCTTGGGCCTCCCACGTTTCCATCGTCCTTCAGGCATCCAGTGAAGTGCTACCTTTACAATGCCGTCTGCCGCCCTTCTCATCACGTGCCCTATCCATCTCCAGTGTCTTCTCATAATGATAGTGGTCATGTCCTCCTGGTGGCATCGCAGGAGCAGGTCATGGTTGGAGATTGTTTTCGGCCAAAAGATACGAAGTGTCTTACAAAGGCTGGTGGTGTGAAAGGATGAGAGCTTGGCACGGTCGCACTCTGTCATCCGCCAGCACTCTGAGCCATATAATAGTGTTGATATGACACAGCTCTGGTACAGCTTAAGCTTGATGTGGACACTGTACTGTGTAGATCTCCATACATTTTTCATACTCCTGAGGACATTTCTGGCCTTACTTAGTCTGCTCTGGATGTCATTCTTGGTGCCTCCATCATGGCAGATAATGCTGCCTAAGTACATAAAGCTGTCTGTGCTTAGTAAGTCTGCATCATCTATCTTGATTGGTGCTGGTGAATCTATATTGAGAATCATAATCTCTGTTTTCTTCTGGCTAACTCTTAGTCCAACCTGGCATCCAAAGGTGCATAGGCGTTGTGTCTTTTCCTGCATGTGTTGATGGGTATGGGAAAGCAACGCAAGGTCGTCCGCAAAGTCAAGGTCTTCCAATGTGGAAAAAGGTGTCCCTCTGATACCTCTTGATGCAGCTGCTGTTGTTCTCCGCATCACCTAGTTGATCACCATGTTGAAGAGTAGTGCAGACATGATGCATCCCTGTCTGACCCCAGTCTTGACTTCGAAAGACAGATCGTAGTATCCCACGCTACATGTGAAGCTGGTGTAAAAACTCTTAATGAGCTGGACCACTTGTAGAGGGATTCCGTAGGCTCTCAGAATGCGCCAAAGGCTTTCTCTGTGTATGCTGTCCAAAGCCTTCTCAAAGTCAACAAAGTTTATGAACACTGTCTCTGCCACTCTGTGCACTGCTCTATGATGTTTCTCAGGGTGAAAATTTGGTCTATACATCCTCTTCCCTAGCAAAATCCGGCTTGTTCTTTCCTCAGAGACTTATCGACAGCATCTGAGATCCGCTGGATGATGACCTTGGCTAAGATCTTGCTGGGTACGGATAGAAGGGTGATCCCACTACAATTGTTGCAATCGCTGAGTGCTCCTTTCTTAGGAATCTTGATGATGACTCCTTTGGTCCAGTCCTTGGGTATCTGTTGTCCTTCCCAAATTGCTACAAACAGTGGTTGGAGAATGGTGGCTGCTAGTTCTGGGTCTGCTTTGAACAACTCTGCGTCCAGGTTGTCGGGTCCTGTAGCTTTGCCATTTTTCAGGGATCTGATGGCTTCTGATTTCTCCTTTCTCTGGTGGATCAATATTAATATCAAGGTCCTCCTCAGCTTCCTGAATGTCCGCTTCTTCTTCAGGTGGTGGTCTATTCAAAACCTCTCTGAAATGTTCTGTCCAGCATACTTCTTGATCTGTCTCTGTTGACAGTAACTGCCCTTGTTCGTCCTTAATGGGGGCACTTGCTTGGTCCGTAACCGGTTCATAAGTCAGGAAGAGGCTGTATATCCAAATAGCTTTTGTTTTTATAACATCCGTTTCAGGGCTAATAATTATGGATGAACAAGTAGATTTCCTTGAAGTTATCATTTGCCCATAGTGTAAGGGAAACCCCAGAAAATTCCTGCACAAAATAAAATTAGAAAAGCCTATGTGGTGGAACAGAGGCCCAGAAAAGTTTGGGCAAATTTATGCAGGATTACAGCAGGTGATTACCTTTGGTCACATATGCTTGGGACAGTAGGCTTCTCTACAAACCATGAAGCTTTCCTGATGAGATAGGGCTTAATGAGTGGGTTATCAGTGGCTTTATATGCCTTCTGCTGGCTCTTTGTGGAAGAGTAAAGTTCATGGGAAATCTACTTAAAAAAACTTCTTCTTACTGAACAGAATCTGCCCTGCTCCCGGTGTATGTTCAGAGTCCTATTTCCTCACTTTTGTGACCAAAATAAGTTTCTATTGCTTTCTACACATTAAAGATCAGAGCAAGCAAGGCTTAGAATGTGAACTAAATTCTATATATGGGTAAGACACAATAACAGATTATTGGGTACTTTGTCAATGAACTTTGAAATGCATAGTTGAAGGCAGAGTGGCTTCCATCACCCAAAGGTGTGCCAACCATCTATTTAATATGCATCTTCTAAATACTAATTGGGGTAAGGGTGGTGAATTTTACATGTCACTTTTTAAAATATACCTGTTTTAAAACTGTTTGTTTGTTTTATACAATGAAGTCTGCCACTGTGAGTAGTTCTTAGGAATAAGAAAAGAGTAGGCGAAAGGATCTGGCCAAGTAATTATAACTCTTCTGCCATAAACAACTCTCAGCAAACTGATGAAATATGCTCCCTCACTCCCAGCAAGGAAAGCATTTACAGATCTAATCATGGAAGAAACAGAAACAGAAAACCTTCTAGTGTCATTTTATTCTCACACTTCTAACTCCGTGAAATGTTTTCACTGTGTTCTATGTCTTGCTAAAAAATTGCCAGAAACAAAGTATGCAGGGCCAGATCCTCAGATGATATAAATCAGCATTGTTTTCTATGGGTATGTGGACCTACACCAATTTACACAAGTTGAGGATCTGGCTAACAAATGTTTAGAATCTATCTTCAACAATTAGTGGGAAATGAAAAAAATGAATTAAGAAAAATCATCATTTTTAATCCATGTTCTTTGAGTAGCAAAATCATTAGGCTAATTGTTTTTTTGCTTCCTTTCATAATGAAATATTACTTTAATTAGCCTACTAATCTTAGAGGACACTTCCTAGAAATGTACTTCAGTGTGCATACTTCAGTTGTCTGTGTACATTAAGTGATCATATTTGCATATATGGAAAATGACAATTTAAATAGATGCCCTGATTTCTTATAACATGTTGCTTATTTTGTGATATAAAATAGTAATTTGTATGTAACTGCTTCACTTACTTTATCAAATTGATCATTTGAATAAGGATGTTAAATTTCGATTAACCAGCAAATCCAGTAGTTGATGTAATTTCCATTGACTACTTGATTAGTCGATAAGGGGGATGGGGCGCTCGCTATCCCCACTGCACCTCTGCCTTTTAAATATAGTAAGAGCCACCCACAACTCTAACTACATTTAAAAGGCAGAGGTGCAGTTGGGAACCTGAGGCAAGGGGAGACTCAAGCTGCTTATGCCGTTTCCCCTGCTGCGTCTCTGCCTCCTCCCCCCGCTTCCCCACGGAGATGGTACTGGGGGGATCCAGCTTTTAAGTAACTGCTCCTGCTCCCTCCCTTTTGCTACCTCTGATACAGAGGCAGCAAGGACGGGGGGAAGCGACTCATCGACTAGTCAGTTACACTGCATTTCAAATGTAGGGATGTATTTTCTATTGGATATCTCACTAGCTCTAGCATAATGTGCCTTCAAGCCACAATAAGTTTACATTGCTTTTTTGGGGGGAGGAGGGTTTACAGAAGAACACACTCCAGTGAGGAAATAGCAGGAACATTCTATAAGTCAAATGGATGAATAAATGCAGATAAATAATCCACTAAGTGGAAAATCAGTATTAAAGATGTAAAAGAAAATCTTTCCTTATTTGGCTTTTGCTTTTTCAGTAACGCGTGGCAAGCATGTGCATTGTCTTTCTTACCTCACTAACTTAGCTGAAAACAAGAAGCTTTCTAACTAATTTTCAGTGCTACGTAGAGTACAATGGAATTACTGAATCTACAGGTCTGCCTTGGTCTTTCTAAGGCCCTGGTCCTGCAATGAATGCCATGTGGGCATCAGATCCTACAGCTAGCTCATTGCACAATAGACACCTGACTTTGTAAGGCAACCAAAATAGCAAAAATAAGGACAGACAGAATGGCCGCTTTTTAAATGTAAGTATGAATTAGACACATCTCAGATCCTGAGTGTCCAACTTGAGATCTTTTGCCTCTGATTTTCATCCCCAGATCCCAGGATCTAGCGGGAGCAGCAAACACTGAGCGTCTTTTTAAAACTCAGGTCAAAGGTATCACAAGCCACAATCAAAAGCACTCAAAATCAGTGTCTGCTTCTAAAAATTGCTGCCTCACTTTGGGTCTCTTTAGACTTGAGATCGGACCCTGGTGATGACTCTTGTGATTTTATTGCCAGTACCTGCTGCAACCAGTCCCCTGGAAAAGGGAAAAGCTACAGTTTTCAGGCAATGTTCAAACTGCCAAAAGGACAACCTGCCCCTGATTAGAGGTCCACCCCACTTCCAGAAAAATGACAGCCAAGCAGAGCTGTTTCAGGAGGTAGGCAGAGCTCTCCCTACTCCCCTCTCAGGAGCTGGGGTGAGGAAGAGGTTCAGTGAACAGCTGGTGCCACTTTCACAAGGGGAAAGAGAAAGGAACAGAAAGGAGCCAAGATAGCTCTGTACCTCCTTCTCTCTCTTTCTCCTGCCAGCTGTTCCCCCATCCCTGCAACACCAGGCCCGGGAAAGGGGAGAGGAGGGACCAGAGTGGAGCAGCTCCTCTCCCCTAGCCTCGGGAGAGGTGGGGGAGAAGACCCTAGTGCTACCCCCCTCAGATCTGGAAGAGGGTGAAAAGCCTCCTGAGCTGCAGGAGGGGCAGAGATGGGGCTCCAGGGAAAGACGAGAGGCAGAGCTGATTGTGTCTAGGTACTGGGTGGAGCACAAAACTGAAGTGAGGCTGACAAGCTGTTCTATATCCCTAACAATTTTGTTGCCCTTTTCTGTACCCAATTCTTTCTTGTATATAGTATCCAAGTTGTGGGCATACTATAGACTTATAGTATCATTATGATATTTTCCATTTTATTATCCACCCCATTCCTAATGGTTCCTAATATGCACATTGAGCACATTTTTCAGGGAACTAGCCACAGTGACTCCAAGATCTTTGAGTGGTAACAGCTAATTTAGACATCATTGTGTGTGTATGTACAGTTGTGATTCACTTTGCCAATGTTCATTATCTTGAACTTAGCAGTATTGAATTTCAGTTGCCATTTTATCACCCAGTTAAGTGAGATCCCTTTGTAACACTTCACAGCCTATTCTGACTTTGCTATATTAGTAAATTTATATAGGTTGGATCTCCCTGATCTGGCACCCTCAAGACCTGAATGGTCCGGGATGAAGAATTTTGCCAGACCGGGGGAGGTCATTTCTGTCCGCCCCACCCCCTGGCTCTGGTCTCCTCCCCTGCAGCCCAGCTAAGTTGTGTGCCAGGCGTCCTGGCTCCTGGCTCCCCTGGGCAGCTCAGTTGCATTTTTCAGGCTCCTGCCTTCTCCCCCCTGCGTTACACAGTGTTCCCACCCTGCTTCCCCCTGCAGCTTGCTGGGACTCTCTGATCCTGGAACATCCATGGTCCAGCATGACCACAGATGTTGCCAGACCAGAGAGTCCTGGTTTATAGAGGTGCAACCTGTGTTTGCAAAATTTGCCACCTTGCTTTTTCCAGATAATTTATGAATATATTGAACAGCACAAGTCCCAGTACAGATCTAGAGGGAACCCTACTATTTATCTCTTTTCATTGTGAAAACTGACCATTTATTCCTACTTATTTTCTATATTTTAATTAGTGACTGATCCAGGAGAGGACCTTCCTTTTTATTCTATCATTGCTTACTTTTGCTTAAGAGCCTTTGCTGAGGGACCTTGACAAAGGCTTCCTGAAGGTCCAAGTATACCATATTGTCTGCATCCTCCATGTCCACATAGTTTTTGGCTAGCTCAAATAATTCTAATAGATTGGTGAGGCCTGATTTCCTTTATGAAGGTCATCTTGACATTTTCCCCAACATATCACATTAATTGTGTGTCTGATCATGTTGTTCTTTACTATAGTTTGAGACAATTTTCCTGGTATTGTAGTTAGGTGTACTAGCCTGTCATTTGCAGAAGCAGCCTTGGGTTTTTTTCTTTTAAAGGAGTTACCTTACCAACCCTTCAGTCCTCTGCTACAGAGGCTTATTTAAGAGATAGGATAAATACCACAATTAGTAGTTCTGCAAGATCATATTTGAACTTTCAGACTTCATGGGTTAACATCATCTGGTCCTAGTTACCTATTGCTGTTTAATTTATCAATTTGTTCTACAATCTTCTATTGTCAACTCCTTCTCAACATTCCTCAGTTTGTCACCGGAAAAGAACGGTTCTGATGCGGAGATCTCCCCCACATCCTCTGCAGTGAAGACCAATGCAAAGATTTCATTTTTCTTCTCTTCAACAGCTTTGTCTTCCTTGAGTACTCCTTTAAAATATTTTCCCTTCATTTTTGTGATCTTAGTTTGTTGCTCTTCACATTCTTTCTTGGCCTTCCTAATTAAACCTTTACACTTGACCTGCCAGTTTTTACTGGTTATAAAATCCCTCCCAACATGGATAAAATGTCTAAATTGCCCTTTATCTCTGAGGGCTACAACACGGAAAGAAGAAAAGAGATTAAAATATATATTCCAAAAACTTTCTGCCTCATTCACTGCTGGAAATTAGTCTGTTTGGCAAGCAAGGAGAATGTCAATCACCAATCCAGTTTTGTGGTTTGGGCAATGTACTAAGTCTACTAACAGCATTCTTATTTGTATTATTTATTTTGATTAACTATTTATCTGTATCAGCATGGCTGATAGGTCCTGATTTTCCTACTTTGCATTGACAGATCCAGATGTGTGTGCACAAATACCTGAGTAATTTCACACTAGTAAAACAGGATTTCACCCTTAATATTAAAAATTAAGCACCTGAAGCTTATTCAGATATGCTTCATACAGGCCTCCTTTTTTGCACATGTAATTTTAATTGCACAAATAATTTTGGGTGTACTAGGACCAATCCTATTCAACTTAGTCATAAACGATCTAGAGAAAGGGGTAAGCAGTGAGGTGGCAAAGTTTGCGAACAATACTAAACTGTTCAAGATTGTCAAGACCAAAGCAGACTGTGAAGAATTTCAAAAAGATCTTGCCAAACTGAGTGATTGGGCAACAAAATGGCAAATGAAATTTAATGTGGATAAGTGTAAAGTAATGCACATTGGAAAAAATAACCCCAACTATACATACAATATGATGGGGGCTAATTTAGCTACAACTAATCAGGAAAGAGATCTTGGAGTTATCATGGATAGTTCTCTGAAAATGTTCACGCAGAGTGCAGCGGCAGTCAAAAAAGCAAATAGGATGCTAGGAATTATTAAAAAAGGGATAGAAAATAAGACGAAGAATACCTTACTGCCCCTATATAAAACTATAGTATGCCCACATCTTGAATACTGCGTACAGATGTGGTCTCCTCACTTCAAAAAAGATATTTTGGCATTAGAAAAGGTTCAGAAAACAGCAACTAAAATGATTAGGGGTTGGAATGGGTCTCATATGAGGAGAGGCTAAAGAGACTGGGACTTTTCAGTTTAGAAAGGAGGAGACTGAGGGGGGATATGATAGAGGTATATAAAATCATGAGTGATGTGGATAGGTAATTAAAGAAAAGTTATTTACTTGTTCCCATAATATAAAAACTAGAGGACACAAATGAAATTAATGGGTAGCAGGTTTAAAACTAATAAAAGACAGTTCTTCTTCACACGGCGCACAGTCAACCTGTGGAACTCCTTGCCAGAGGAGGCTGTGAAGGCTAGGACTATAAGGGTATGTCTACACTACAAAGTTAATTAGAAATAACAACAGTTATTTCGAATTAACTTTAATAGTGTCTACACAGGCAAACCGCTATTTCGAAATAAATTCGAAATAGTGGAGCCCTTATTTTGAATTTGGTAAACCTCATTCTATGAGGAGTAATGTGAAATTCGAAATAGCTATTTTGAATTAAGTGCTGTGTAGACACTTAATTCGAAATAGGGGGCTTCCAGCCCTTCCCAGGGAGCCCTGGTGGCCACTCTGGGCACAACCAGGAAAGCTTACTCTCCTCTCCCCCAGCCCAGAGACATTAAAGGGGTAGACCCTGGCCACAGTGCCTGTGCCAGCTCCAAGCCTGCCAGCCCAGAGCCAGCAGTGGCCACCGGGCCCCTGACCCAGTGGCCCCAAAACATGAGCCAGCAAGCCACTGGCAGCCAGCCCTACCACTCCCAGGAGCAGTCTGCCAGCTCCCAGGAGCCTGACAGGGGCTGGAGAAGGTGGGCGCCTTCCTGGTCCAGGGTGGAGATCATGGACCTTATTCAGGTTTGGGGGGGATGCCCCCAACGTCCATGATCTCCACACTAGACGGAGGAATGCGGCCATCTATGGCAGGATAGCTGCCAGCCTGGCCACCAAAGGCCACATGTGAACCCAGGAGCAGGTTAGTATGAAAGTCAGGTTGGTCCGGCGAGACCCCCAACCCTGAGCCCTGAGCTTCTCCCCCTTCTTCCCTTGCTTCCCTTCCAGCTCCCTCCTCCCAGGTTTCTCCCCTCTCCCACTCTCTCTCTTCCCCTCTCCCACCTCCTTTTCCCAGTCTCCCCAGAGGTTCATCCCTCCCCAGTTTTGTTCAATAAACCCAGTTTCTATTTTTGAACATACATGTCTTTTATTTGACATCAGGAAGGGGGGCTAGGGAGGGGTAAGTGGAAGGACGTGAGGGAGGAATGGGGCACGAGCCCCTGGTGGGGAGGACCGGGGAGGCTCTGAGGGCTTCTCGGGGTGGACGCTCTCCCTCAGGGTCTTCTGGATCCTGACAGCCCCCTGATGAATCCCCCGGATGGCAGCCTGCAGCAAGTGCAGCCGGGCTGATGGCAACGACCCCACGAGATGCACCGGCATGCCCAGGGGCAGCTCTGGCTCCATGTGGCCGAGTGCTGTCGTGTCCCGAGGGCACTCAGGGCACTCCAAGACAGGACTGCTTTGCTGTCCTCATCGAGGTAGACAAGCAAGCGGGAACCCTGAGAACTGTCTGTCCGGGTTGGGGGTAGGGTCCCTTTAAGCACGGAGCTCAGTTAGCCTCAGGCAGCAGCCCCACACGCTAAGTCCTAACCTGATGCCCTGCCGGCACTGGTTCTGGCCAGTCTTAACTTCGGTTCAAGGTCCACTCAGTGTGGACGTGCTATTTCGAAATAGCAAAATCCTATTTAGAAATAGTTTTTGTGTATAGATGCATTATTTCGAATTAGCTTAATTCAAATTAACTATTTCGAATTAAGTTAATTCGAAATAGCACTGTAGTGTAGATATACCCTAACAGAGTTTAAAAAAGAGCTAGATAAATTCATGGAGGTTAGGTCCATAAAAGGCTATTAATCAGGGGGTAAGGAATGGTGCCCTTGGCCAAATTGTCAACGGCTGGAGAAGGATGGCAGGAGACAAATTGCTTGATCATTGTCTTTGGTCCATCACCTCTGGGGCACCTGGCACTGGCCACTGTTGGCAGACAGGATACTGGGCTAGATGGATCTTTGGTCTGACCCAGTATAGCCATTCTTATGTTCTTATGTACTTTTAGATCCATATTATCTGTGTCCACACTTAATGTCACTTTGGTGTTTAACTACCTGTCTATGCTGCCATATCAGATAGCTTGTCTACCCAAACAACATCATTTACTTCCACAAATAGCACAAACATTATTCTAGGCATTTTAAATCTGACTCCTAACTTTTACTTTCACAGAGAGTAATAACATTAATTTCATATAACCCCAGTTTAAACTAGAAATATGAAACTGATGTTATGAATTTCTCTCTTCATCTGAAAAACATACTTTTAAAAAAAAATCCCTAATGCTATCAATCTGCTGAAGCAAAGACCATAAAGACATTTTGTGTTAAGGAGATATGTGGATTTCATGCCGTGAAATTGTTCTTAATAGCTTTTAATTTAAACTTCAGGGATTTCCATAGTACCTGTACCACTTCTTAGTTTGAACAGGCATGCTCTGTTCCATGAAAATATTTTTAATTTAATGTAACTTTCCCCTTGACTTATGTGTGCTGTGCAAGCACATGCAAGAAGAGATAGTTTTGTTAATTGCTGCAATGTGTGTTTATTGAAAAACACAATGTTTGAGATTTTATTTGAGAACATTTCTATTTGAGAACATTTATAGGGTGACCATATTTCCCTATGCTGAATATGGGACACCTGGTAAAATTACTTGTATTCAAATGACTCCAATGGCAATCAATCAGAACTATACACTACAAAAGATGAAATTAATATCAAGTTGACTGAGCTTCTGTTAAAAAGAAACACTGTGCAGTTGGCTTTTTTTATTTGCCTTCTCATCTTTAAGGCTTTAGGGTCACACAGGGAGATGTGACATTACACATACTCCCATACATCTCTCACACAGGGGAAGTGACTAACTCAACCCTCCTTACCCAGCACTCTCCTCTACGTCTGGCTGGGTCCCTGGAATAGAATAGCCTCTTCTGGTACTTGGAACCATCTTTTTCTGAAGCAACACATGGGAGGACATGCAGAGTCATAGGCCCTCCCCATATTTCTGCTATGTTTCACACTAGAATGTGGCCAGCAGCAGCCATTTGACATTGTGTGGGACAGGAAGAACTGGAGTGCAGCTGAACAGGGAGATGGGATGACCTGTCCTGTGTCTTTGTGGAGCTTGTCTCTTCCTCCTGCCCTTCCCATGGCTGGGAACAGCTTGTCTCTTCCTGCTCACACAATGTTGAAGAGCATCTAACATCTCCACGCTTCAGCTAGCCACCAACATAACCCAGCTGCTGCCTGTCCCCCAGCTACAGCAGGGACAGGAGGGGTTAAGTCCTAAGGATGTATTGTGCACTAGCTGTGGTGAACCCTGCCTAATTGGTGACTCAGCAAGAGAGGGAGCCTATGGGATGGATCAGCCCTGCACTCCTGGGGACAGGACATGGGATAGAGAGGAGGGACAGCTGAAGAGGGTGCTAAGCCTCTGCCTAGGAAGCTGATGTGAAGCCTTCAGGGTTAGGGTGCAAACAGGCTGGAAATATGTTCCTCCCTGCCACTGCAGAGTTTAGTGGAGGGGAGAAGAGGCTTTGCCATGCCAGCTCTGTGTGGGGCTTTGGCACATGCAGGGCATGGATACTCCTGGCCAGCACCTCGGGCTGGAGGAGCTTGGGCTTTCCCATGGTGCCAGGCCAGAGAGAAGCAGTGGGAGCCTGCTGGCTAGGCTGTTGGTGAGCTGAACCCTAGTACCAGGGATGGTTCTCTGCATAACACTGGGAGTGAGAGATGCCCCAGCAGGGGTGGAAGTATGGAGGAGCAGCGGGGCTGGGGGAAGGGGTGAAGGGGCAAAGCAGGGAGACGACAGTGAGAGAGGGAGCATGTAAAGGGCTATTATGTGGGCAGCAGAGGCAAAATGTAATCAACCACCATCAGACACCTATCCACACTCACCAGCCACTGTAGCTTGCAGTGCACAGACAATGCTGGCCAGAAACAGGATGAAGGGTGAGCCCTTATTGGCTGAAAGCTGGCAAATAGTGAGGGCTGCACTGATTGACCAGCAGGGGAAGCTGTCAGTCTTGCATGCAGCATCTTTGCCCCACCCCCTGCCTTGCACACCCACACCATTGTTGGCCACTGGACTCCTTCCCCTACTCACCACTCATGGGCAGGTGGCTGATGAGCAGAGATTCGGCCAGAAGCAGGACCTCTCAGTACTAATGGGGGAGGGAGGGACAAAATATGCAACAATTCGGCCATTTTTATGAAAAAGTCATAATACCTGCAGGAGGGCTTAAACATAGGGCTATCCCTTTAAAAATGATATATCTGAACACTCTAACCATAGGTACCTATAACCATTGTAATCAGCTTTTCGTTTTCTAAATGTGCTTTTTTCAAAGTGTCATTAGCAAAGTTGTCACCAAAGGATTGGATATACTTTGTTTTTGTATTATATGGCTTTCCTACTTCATAAGAATCACTTATTTGAACTGGAGACAAAACCCCACAAGTGTATGGAGGCAAAAAGGAAAAAAATAATATTGTAGCTGACAAATTAATTGATATCTACTCACTAATTAACAATAAAAAGTTGTACTTTAATGAAAGTCTAGAGACATGCACAATCTATAAATGCCACTTAAAGAAATGTAAATGTCAGTTAAAGAAACATTCTATGAACTTCTAATAAGATTTTCTGTTCCCTTGAGTGGAATAATGGGTACTTGCAGATTTACATGATCAGCCCTAGTATATGCCAGGTTTTACATATGTCTCTTGGTTTTTAAAAAACATTTTAGGTGTTAATTTAACCTTTTCAGCATATTAAAGTCTTGAACTTAAAAAGTGGTGTGACCCTGGAGCCTTGGAAATGAATAATAACTGTCAAGAGGATGATGCATTATTAATTCAAAGATGAGTTTAAGCTTCATAAATGACTGAAAACACAGCATTTAAAATGACATCTCCATTTACTTTTCAGTAATAATTTCCCAGCTCTTCAAAATTGAATTATAATAATTGTGATTAAAATGTATCCTTCTATCTCAAAACCTATTCTTCTCTTATTCAAATATCTATGTGACATCATATACATACTCTGAATATCAAATTATGGATGCTGTTTGGTATCATACCAATAACATTTATATTAATCTTCCAAATGTAATTTCAGGAATTTGGTGGGAATGTAATTAATGTTTCACAGTACACCTTACAGATTCACCTATGGGTCAATTATGGTACATCTTAAATCTCCATAAGGAGATTATGCAATTTATTATGTTCCTGACAAATCGTTAATAAATAACTTAGTGCTATGAAAAGTCCTGGATTAATATCACTAGAGATGCAAATCTAGTAAAGTTTGAAATGTTTTTTATTAATTCATTGCTATTTAATTATCTTATGACTCTGGCTCCTCACTGTAGTAAAGCCTGAACAAAAGTCACATTGACTTCAGCAGGCTGTGGATTCAGCCCTTACCATATTTTTCTACCATGACAAAACTGTGCCAGAAAATTACAAATTCATATCACATACAGTGGCTTCCTAGTGGAGCCTCTCCCTCCGGATCTGCACATGGTGTGTTCCCATAGCAATGAAGGGGGTCAACTTTCTCTTAGGCACTATCACCACCTTTCTCCATCAGACTCTGCAAAGAACATTTCATGGCGAGGAATGTTTGTTCACAGGACAGGGCACGTCCCTCCTCCCACCCTGTGAAGACATTTCAGAAAACTTAATACAGCTTGGAGCCATGCGGCCTTGCTCATGGAGCCTCCTCCACAGTGTTTATTCCCCTTTCAGGAAGATGCCACGGGCAGCTACATCCTGGGGAAGTCTTTTGTAACCTGTTTCCAACCTGCTGGTGATTGGGACACAGGTCTAAATGGAAGTGAGGGCTGGTAAGGAAGTACAGGGTCTTTGCAGAAGAGGATCTGGCTCTCCTGTATATGGTGAGTCATAAGGGTTCTGCATGTTTTCAGCAGCCTGTTTCACAAAAGAAAGGAGGAAAACCCCATGATAGAATGATGTTGGTAAATCTCATTATGGCATTGTCTTCCTCACATTGTGTGGCATCCCAAAGGTGTAAGTTTAGCCATGGGAAGGCACTCTAGCCAGTGTTAAGAAATTCCATAAATATGTTATCACTGCTAAATATACAGATGTTTTAATCTTTTACACATGGAGATTTGTAATTTCACTTGATGCTAAAGCCTCATGGTTGGAAGGAATCTGAAAAAAATATTTATCTCCAAGCAGTGCTTTTTTGTAAGAAAAAGGTGCCGGTACTCTGGAGGGAAAGTTGTTGAGCCAAAAAAAAAAAAGCCCTTCAATACAATTCATTTAAGTTATGCAGGGAAAATAGGTGCCGGGGCGTATTGTCACAAAAAAAGCACTGTCTCCAAGTATTATAGAGATGTCATGGTCATATTACTTAGAATAGCTTTCATTGAAAAACATCTCTAATGTTGCTATTATTTATGTAGCTTGTAGAGTAGTCTGGGCTTAAGAGACATGAAAGACCTCTTACCCTTTCAGGCTACATCTAGACTACAGGCTTCTCTCAAAGTTTTTTTTTGGAAGAGCTCTTCTGAAAAAACTTCTTTCGAAAGAGCATCCACACACAAAAGCACATGAAAAAAGTGATGCGCTTTTGTGAAGGAGAGTATTCAGACTGATCGGACGCTCTCTCGCATAAAAGGGCACCTGGAACCACTTCAGCCAGGGCTTTAGGTCACCAGTTGCTTCCAAGTGCTAGTGCTGGAGACTTGCAGAGGTACACGCTTAAAGGGACCCCCCTGGACAGCTGTTTCTCTGCCTCTGCTGCACGCTTGCTACCTCTTCGAGGGACAGCAAAGCTTTAGCAGTGCCTGCTGTGGAGCCGGAGCTGCCCCTGAGCATGCGATGTCCCCACACAGCCATACTGCAGTTCTGCAGCACTTTGTGCCAGCTGCCTTCCTGGTCCTGCATGAGCTCAACCCCAAGCTCATTCTTGGGATCCTCTCCATGGGTGCGACTGCTACACTCTGGCAACTGCACCCAGGGCTGGCTCGAGCCATTCCTGTGCCCCGGGCAGCCGGCGCGCGATGCATGCGCAGACCCCCCCCCCAGCGCACTGTGCACCTTACAGCTGCAATCAGGCACACGGCGCCTGATTGCAGCTCTAAGGGGCGCTGCATGGCCGGGTGCGCGGCGCCCCTTACAGCTGCCATCAGGCGCCCCCCATAGGTTGGTGCCCCAGGCAGCTGCCCGGCTAGCCCCCCCTTAATCCGGCCCTGACTGCACCCCACAATGGAAAGACGTTTTTGGAGGCTTGACACCAGTTCCGACTGTTGGGACTAGCTGGTCATGGAGCGGAGGGATGACCAGCTGTGGCTCCAAAACTTCCACATGCAGAAGGCCACCTTTTGGAGCTATGTGCCTGGCTCACCTCCACCCTCCAGAGATGCGACACCACCTGTGGCCTGCCATCCCCCTGGAGAAGAGGGTCACAATCGCCATCTGGAAGCTTGCCACCCCAGAAAGTTACCGCTCAGTGGGCAACCAGTTTGGCATGGGGAAGTCCACAGTCGGGGTCCTCTTCATGGAGGTAAGGCACTCTCGGGCTGCAGTCCCTGCATGGGGGGGAGAGAGGGGAGTCCAGGAATAGAGGGGACCCTGGGGAAAGGTGGGTTGGGGGCTGTGGGTGGGTGGGTGGGGGAGCTGCGTCCCCAGGGGGTTGTGCCATTCTGCCCTCTCACAGGCCTGCTGCTGGGGGGTGGCCTTATAGGGGGTGGCTCCTGGGGTGTTTGGGGGGTGAGGGGAGGGACAGGCACCTCCCAAGGGCTCAGGCACTCCCTCTCATTCTGTGTTTCATGTGTTTGTTTGTCTGCTTCTGCAGGCTCTGAGGGCCATCAACTCCATCCTGCTGTGGAGGGTCATCTGCTTGGGAGACGTGGACCCCATCATGGCCAGATTTGCTGCCCTGGGGTTCCTGAACTGTGCTGGAGCCATAGATGGGACCCACATACAATCTGCGCACCTGAGCATCAAGCGGCCCAGTATATTAATAGGAAGAGCTACTTCTCGATGGTACTGCAGACATCATGGACACTTCACAGACATTTTTGTCGGGTGGTTGGGCAGGGCACAAGATGCTCACATCTTTCGGAACTTGAGCCTGTACAGGAAGCTGGAGGAGGGCACATTCTTCTCCCACCGTGAACTAGAAGTTGGGGATATGCCAAAGCCATTGTACATCGTGAGTGACGCAGCCTGCCCCCTCATGTCGTGGCTCATGAAGCCTTATATCAGACCCCTGGACCCCGGCAGGGACCAATTCAATGTCAGCCTGAACCAGGCCAGGATTCAGGTTGAGTGTGCCTTCGGCTGCCTCGAGGCGCAGTTCAGGTGCCTCCTGACCCCCCTCGACGTGGGAGAGCACAACATCCCTGAGGTGGTCGCGGCATGTTGTCTTCCTCAACATTGTGGAGAGGAAGGGGCAGGCCTTCCTCCCGGGTTGGGGGACAGACGCTGGCCACGAGGAGCGACTCTTCAAGCAGCCGCAGACAGCTACTATCTGCCAAGCTCATCAGGCCAGGGTGAGCATCCGGAAGGTCTTGAGGAAGAATTTCTCTCAAGAACCCCAGTAACTCTCCTCAGGGCCTCCCCAACAGGGGCCTCTGGCTTGCTGCCCTATCCCTTGCCCACCTTAACCCCACCCTTAGCCCCTTCCCTGACAACTCAATAGAAACACCTGTTTGGTTTTCAACAAAACAAGCTGTATTGATCTTTCATTACAAAAAACAGGGGAGGCGGAAGAGGGCTCATAAGCTGGAGGGGGAGGGGGCTTGGATGTGCCACCTCAGGTGCAGGAACCTCGTCGGACTTGGGGTTGGGTGGATCCGGGAAACACAGGAGGGTGGGAAGGAGGGGAGTCAGGGGGAGGGGGCAGGGGGAAGGGGCATGGGTATCGCTTGGGGGAAGGGACAGAGGCATCGCCTGGGTGGCAGAGGAAGGGGGAATGGGCATAGCAGGGAGGCCAGAAGGGTGGTAGGCAGGAGTAGCAACAGCAGGTGTGTGTGCCATCGTTTCCCTCATGATGGCACACATGCTATCACACTGCTGCATGAGCTGGTCCCAGGCATAGTTCCACCACTCAGCGTCCTTGCGGATCTTCTGCACCAGGGTCTGCTGCATGTCACGCAGGACGCTGACATGATGCTGTATGAGATCTTCTTGGACTCTGGTGAGCTTTCGGGTGCCCCGCACTTTGGCGGCTTGCACGGGTGACATTGCTTGCCCCTCATTCCCGACTGGTCCGGCTGTGGAGAACACGAAGAGGCAAGGCGGTCAGTTATTCATGCAGACATTGTCCCTGAGACCATGCCTTCCTCTGTGAGCAGCAACCAAAAGTCCTCAGGGAAGAGGAGGGGGATGTCCCAGGAGCAAGGCTATGTGTGGCCTGCATAGTGGGCTATGCCTCACAGGGGCCCCGAGGTGCCCAGAGGACCATGCTGCTCGCTTCCCCTCCCGTCCCCTCCGGCCCACGGATAAGCAGGCAAGGGAAGTATCTGGCCACAGTGGGATCCCATGGGTGGCAGAGGAGCCAGGAGCAGCCTGGCCCTCTCTAGGGTCCACGCACACACTTATGCCTGGCAGCGCTGTCTGCAGGAGGGGGTGCAGACATGCCCGTGTGCTGTGTGCGGCGCTCCTTGCTGTGTCTGGTCTCGTGCCTGTGCCCTTTTGGCTAACCTGCTTCCAGCCATGGTAGGTGCTGGGAGGACAACCCTCCCGGGGCCAGATGTGTGTCTGGCCTCCCCTGAGCCTGGCAGCAGGATCCCACCGTTGCTCAGGGGCTGCCTGCTGAGTCTGCTTGGTGCACACTATTGCTGCACGTGGTTTCACGTGCACAGATTGAGCAAAATGTCCAGCCCGAGTGGCACTCGTACCCTGCCCCCTCTGTGCCCACCTCCCCTGCCCTGTGTGTGTGACAAACTGCGAGCACTCACCTGAAGATCCCTCCCCAGCATCAGACGAGGCCTGGGAGATGTCCTGGCTGACAGGCACCAGCTCCAGGGACAGGGTGAAGGTGTCTCTCATCCGCCGCCTCCTTCTCCTCCTGCTGTCCCTGGTCCTCCTCCTCCTCCGCTGTGACCTCCGGCCGGGTGACGACGGGGATCTCGAGGCCAGAGTCCACCATGACGGGTGGGAAAGATGTTTCCCCACCTCCCATGAATTGGTGCAGCTCCTGGTAATAAGGGCAGATGTGCGGTCCTACCCCTGAGTGCAAGCTGTGCTCTCTGGCCCTGACGTGTCCCTGACAGAGCTCTTTCACCTTACTCAAGACCTGTTCCAAAGTCTGGGGTGGGTGTCTGTACTCCGCCAGGGACTCAGCCATGTGTTCAAAGATATCAGCGTTGCAGCACTTGGAGCGGAGATCCTGCAATGTCTCCTCGCCCCACAGCTCGAGGAGGGACAGGATCTCTGCTCCAGACCAGGAGGGTGCCCACCTCTTGGTCCCCTTGAGTGGGTCCTGGGACCCCTGGGACTGCTCCTGCGAGGGCCAGGGATGTCGTGGGGCTTGTGGCTCCACCATGCATCAGCAGGCCTGTGGCAGGGAGAGCTGCATGGTCAGGTGCTGCTCCCAGGCCAGCTTCTTGCCACAGGGCTTGCCCAGGGTGCCTGCAGCTTAAGAGGTGCCAGGAGACAGGAACTATAGAGTTGTGATTACTTTGGATGGAGTGGTCTCCAGGGCACCTGTGCTGTTTCCTGGAGTCCTCTTCTTTCAAAAAAAAATCCCTCCTCCCCGTCCACACACGCCTTTTTCCAAAGAAGCTCTTTCAGTTGTAGAAAGAGGAGTACTGCTGTCAGAAAAACCCCTCTGTTCTTTTGATTTACTTTCAAAAGAATGTGATTGCAGTGTGGATGTAACTCAAGTTTTGTCAGAAAAACGGCCTTTTTCCGACAAAACTCTGTAGCGTAGACATATCCTCAATTTCTGATCACACACTCATATGCTCTCTCTCCTTCCAGTATTCATTCATTTTCTGTGGCTAGGTCACCCTTCCTACTTCCTTATATGGCCTTTCTTTCGTTAATCCTTTACTACCCAGATGCTCCATATCTTCTATGGTCCTTTGACTTATATCTGTCAGCTGAGTAGTCACACCATGTACTAGGTAAATTCATGAAGGAAGGATCTCTTGTGTAGGCTTATGGAGTACCTTTGGTGATTTGATGTACTATGTTTTGTCATGTCACTTCTGTGGCTTTTCTCATTCATCTCATTTTGATTGGCCATCACTCAAAAGCCTGAAGAAACCTTAAGAGACTCTATTGATAGAAAAACTCAAATGTACATTTTGTTCCTTTGGAAAATTTTGAACTAATTAAAGTTTAGAAATCTCACAATTTCATTCCACCTACTGCTGATTAAAACATAAACACAATAATCCCTGGTCAATTATTTTGTATGCTATATTCTATGATAACACTTATTTAAGGCTCTTCCCTCCACCTTCAAGGGAAAAAAGTGAAGATAAAGCAATTCAACAAGGTATATTAATCCAATATATAGTCATTACTAATTTTATCCCTGCATAGATAAAAGGACTAAAAACTAAATTTATTACAACACAGTATCTAGTTACAATGATAAAGAAAAAAGCATGGACCTTTAACAGATAATGTAACCTGTTCCCTCTTACAATGAGGGAGATTAATGGCAAATTGTATACTTTAAGCCTGATACAATGTCTGATTTATGAAAGAAAACCCAGAATTACCAACATATAATGTATCACAAAATAGTTCAGCAAATGCTTGATAACAGAATATTATAGATGGTGCACTTGCTTTTTCATCTTTCTGAATTTATATTGCTGATACTTATTTTATTTTACTTTGCTTAGAAAAGTAGTCAAGATTATTAAAATTAAAGCTTTTTTATATATTCCTTCTCCATTTCAATATAAAGTATAAAGAAAGTTAAAAAGATGGAAGGAATGCACTCCAACAGTCATTAATAATTTCTAAAGTATCAGCAGACTTTTTCATAGTTCCACTATCCACTCAGAATGGTTTTGTTTATCCTGTCCTATATGCAAATCTAAATAATTTCCCCCATGATGTAAAGAATAGGGACAACATTTTTGACAGGGCCAGATTCTTCACTGATTTATATTTGGCATAAAGTTTAAGACAGTGAAGAATTTGGATCAATGTATGTTAAAGTCTTGCACAATTGAATATGAGTGTCATTCATTTTTTAAAAATGTATAAATGAAATTATCTGTAAGGACCCAATCTTGAGCCACTGTGGTCAATAAGGGTATGTCTATACTGCACACTTATTTCAAAATGAGCTATTCTAGAAGAAATACTCTGAAATAGCTTATTTCAAAATAGCATGTCCACACAACATGGAAGCCTCAAAATTAGTCTGAGGCAGGCTTCCCTAATGTGGACATGCTACCTCAATTTAGAGCCTCAGGAGGCACTGGGGAGAATTAGTTTGAATGGCCCTATTTCGAAATAGCAGCAGTGGAGCATCCATACTATTGCTATTCTGAAATAGCTAATTTGGAATAGGCATTATTCCTCATGGAAAGAGGTTTACAGAAGTCAGAATAAGCCATCCATAATTTCGAATTTACTTCGAAATAACGGAATTGATGTGTAAATGCTCACATTGTTATTTTGAAATACTGGCCATTATTCCGAAATAATGCTGCTGTGTAGATGCACCCTAAAAGCTTTGTCACAGACTTCAGAGAGCAGATTGGCCATTATAACGTGGGTAGGAAATGCTGTGCAAACTCTCTCTCAGTTCTCCTAACTTACAACACCCTGCTCTATCCTTTGAGACTTTGTACCAATTATGGGACACATTCTCTGCCCAGTTCCGCTCAGGCAACATAAAGGGTGCAGAACCCCCCTAAGACAGGGGTGGGCAATAATTTTTGCAGGGGGGTTCACTTCAGGAATTTTAATATGTGGTCATGGGCTGAGCCCCCCTGGAAAGAGTGGGGCCTCAGATGGAAGTGGGAAGTTCCCTCTAGGCAGCGTGTGTCCCTGGCGGGAGGAGGAGACTTGGCATGTGCCGCTGCTCCCAGGCCATTCAGGACCTGGTGGTGGGGGAGTATGTGAAGTCTCTTGCCCCGCTCCCCCCACCCCTGCCCTGCCAGGGGTGCAAAACACCTAGAGGGAACCGCCAGCTGTTCAAAACTGCTGGCAGGTCCCTCTAGGCCCTGCACATCCCTGGTGGGGGGAGGAGACATTGCGCGTTCCCCCACTCCCGAGTCATTCGCTGTTCAAAATGTTCCCTCTAGGGAATTGCCAAGTGCTTTGAAGAGAGAATGACTGTGCACTCCCCTACCCCCAGGTCTCAATTGGCCTGGTGGAGGGGGAGCGGCAGGGCGGACTGTGGGCCAGATCAAATGGCTTGGTGAGCTGGATCCAGCCTGTCCACCCCTGCCCTCCCCTGCCTAAGAGTGCTAGAGATTCTGGCTATCTTTAGCTGGCATATAGTCCCTTGGGACCATAGTCAGCTGGCACAAACTATAGCAGCTCTCACACACTAACCTGCACAGGGGCTGGTCACTGGGGTAGAGAATTAGAAAGCTCTAACTGGCTCCCCTGACGACAGCCATTTCAACCACTGGGCATAGCAGAGAATCTGAGCCTCTGATTAGATCAAATAGAGACTAGATACATGAATCCAGGATTTAAAAGCTGGTCTCCTGAAGTAACCCCTAAATTCTACAGTGATAGGTGTATTAAAGCTATGGAGCCACCTGCATGTGGATAGAAATGGAAAATGAGTGTATTACCCCCTACATTGCTGTTTTACATTCTGCACAATTGTAGGCTATAGGCATAGTGGTATCTGTTCAAATTTTTGTTTGAAAAGGCAAAACATTTTCATATCATGCCATTTCAAATAATTTGTTTAGAAATGTATTCAGTTAGATGTATGAAATCTACCAGGTCAGCTGCTGTCATTATGTATTCATCTGTCTGAAGTCTTACTCTTGTTTGCCAGGGGCAATCAATTTGTTATTTCTTTGCTAAACTGATTACTTCAATGTTATACCTTCCTTCACCGTCATAATTCAGCTAATTTACATTTCATTGAGGATATATTTTTGGCTATTCAGTTGGCAGATCTGGTCCCAGGAGGATTATCCTAGTACAATGGAGAAAGTGGACACTAAGGGCTCATCTAGAGTATGTGGAATGGTCGAAAGAGCAGAGCGTTCAAAAGTGAAAGTAGTTTAGACGAGGCTTTTTCGGGTACTCTCCCGCTCAGGTTTATGCAGCTTTTCAACAAAGGGGGTGGTTTGCCGAAAAAGCCCCGTCTAAACTACTTTCACTTTCGAAAGCTTTGCTTTCGAAAGTGCAATCAAAAGAAGATATGCAAATTCCCACGGAATTTGCATATCCTCTTTCAAACGTTCCACAAAGTCTAGATATGCCCTAAGAGAATGTTTATACTATAAGACAAGGTCAAATTAAGGTATACAACTTCAGCTACATTAATTGCATAGCTGAAGTCGAAGTACCTTAACTTTTGGTGCTCTCCACAGTGCGGGAAATTGAAGGGAACACACTCTCCCTTCAACTTCCCTTACTCCTCGTGGAAGCAGGACTACCAGCATCGACTGTGGCCTGCTATTGAATTTGTCAAACTAAATCATCATCATGGTTCTTTCTGACCTTAAAATCTATGAGTATTAAATTACTTCACTTTATATATACTGGAATTTTTGTAATGACACTGTTTACCTGCAGTTCAATATCAAATTTAGCTATTTTTATTCCATCCAAGTATTTCTTTTTGTTTGAGTTAAATGAAAACTGTAGCTAAGCTACACAACACAGTCTACACAAATAGCAGAGGAGTAATTCTAATGGAACAATAGGACTTGAATTTTCTGAGAGAGTTTGAGAGAATAGAACATTGGCGGAAATATAGAGACTATAAAAGCAGTGTATGCATAGCAAACACCATGTGTAAATTTACAATGAGTGTCAGAAGGAGAAACCGTGAAACAGTATAAGCATGGCTTAGACAATAAAGTAGGTTAGACAGGCTTATACCTAATAGAATATAATGTAACTATAGTATTTACATTTCAAATGCAGTCATGCACATAATTATCGCTTTTGTATTATTTATATAATATGTTAGCAATCCATATGCACAGCAATCTTGTGTGTGGATTTTTTTGCATAATTGTATTAGTTGTTTATCGCTAATTTAAGCACTGGGGGATTGTGAAAAACTAACAGACTGACAATAGCGGATGTGCCTCCATCACAAAAACATAAGAAACTGCCTCCATGTCAGTTACTCAGACTGTGACATTAAACTTGCATAGTCTTCAAGGCTGTCATTCAAAGACTGATCTAAAACTTAACAATTTTAATAGTTAGTTTCCAAACATGGAAGCTCAGCAAGCTACCTTTTATATTTCCCAGAAGTAAGTTAAAATTCAAGAACATAGGCTTGCAATCAACTTCTTAAAAAAGAAATGAAGAAAATAGAAATCTGTGAAGTTTGTGGTTTAGAGACGCATTTTTTAAATAAAATTTTAAAAAGTCAGATCAAATTTTATTTATAAATCTTGTTTTCTCCTGGTGGTTTCTATCCACGCTGTCAGTAATAATATATTAACAAAATAAGCAATGGTGGGAGAATTTGCAGTAGCAGCACATGTGTTTCTTTCCAGACAGTTGAGTTAAAGTCTAAACAGCATGGCTATGTCTACAGCAGGCTTTTTGCACAAGAACAGCTGTTCTTGGGCAAAAACTTGCCAGATGTCTACACTGCACGCGCGTTCTTGCGCCAGTAAATTTAGAGTATAGCGTCGTAAAACAGGGCTGCTTCCGGAAGAGTTATTCCTCTCCCCACGAGGAATAAGCCCTCTTGCTCAAGAGCTCTTCCACAAGAGGGCAGTGTAGACAGGCAACATGAATTTCTTGCGCAAGAAGCCCCTATGGTTAAAATGGCCATCAGAGCTTTCTTGCGCAAGAGAACGTCCACACTGCCATGGACGCTCTTGCGCAAAAGCACATCTCTTGTGCAAAAGCACGTGGCAGTGTGGACGCGTTCTTCTGGAAAAGCTTTTGCACAAGAACTCTTCCGCAAAACAGTTCTTGCACAAGAAGCCTGCAGTGTAAACGTAGCCCATCAGTTCTTGCATCTACTAGTTATCCAAATTAGTTGACTTATTGGCATGTCAGTGACAGGTAGAATGCATGTAGGACTTTTTGGAATGACTACTAAGGAGAGAGAGAACTAATATTTTATGTTTTTATAAACTGTATACTTGCTTTGCAGACCTAGGTAATTAGCACCTCATTTAATACTACAGGTTGGACCTTTCTGATCCGGCACCCTTGGGACATGACTGGACCCAGAGAAGGGGATTTGGTGGACCAGGGGAGGTCCCTGCCCTAATGGGCTGTTTTAAATTGCTGCATCTCTCCCCCTCTCCCCCCGCTGCCTACCCCGCTACTGCCTGGCCAGCCGTCGCTCCCTGAGTCAGACCTCTCCAGCTCCGACTGGCCCCACTGCTGCTGGGGTTGGAGCTGCACGGCTGGGGCTGGAGCTTCGCAGTGGGGCCAGATCTCTCCAATGCAGCGCCCCCTTTGGGTGAGTCCCTCCTGGTCACCGCACTACTGCCTTGTGGCCAGGCCTTCCTATACCTGGACTCTGTGGTCCAGGAACATCTGTGGTCCTGCCAGACCACGGATGTTGCCGGACCAGGGAGTCCCGGCTAAGGGAGGTACACCTTGTAATGGAATACAGTCACTTACTTCATGATGTGGATCATATTTAATGATGTGGAACATTATTAATATTTAATAATCAGTTTCTTAGACATGACATCCATGTATTTTGCTGCACTGTTTCCCAAGTAAAAGACAGCTCACATCCAGCCCTAAGGATTTAGTATAGTTCCATCCATGTGGGGGCCACTACTCTTCCTGCTTGAACTCCAGTCCCTTTTCTTTCCAAACTGTCACGTTGCAAAGGTGATGCTTATCTTTAAGACAACGCAGATATGAGGCTTCATCTAGCTAAACCTTTGAGTTTTCATTTTCCCACAATAGGCAACTCAGCTGTAAAGAGACTTAAAAAAAAAAAAAAAGAAGTCTTCAACAGCAGCAACTCTGTCTTTCTTACTGTGTTCCTCTTTCACACGCTGTTCTCACCCAATAATGCACTATCATCCGCACTCAGGCTTTGGTGACCAGGACATTTCAAATTACCATGCTTCCTTGCTTCTGTATTTTCATGTTTTGAAGGGGAAAACAATCATTTCTTTCAATGTTGCGGAAAAGTAATAGTTCAGAGCTGTGAAAAGCAAAACTGTCATAAAAACATTCAGTTTTACAAGCGCTAATAATCTTCAGTACCCCCCCCTCCCCTCCCCAGTACATCTTAGATGCCAATATATAGCCTCTGTCAGCCTAATGAATGGTAATGTGCTCCTTTATGCTTCTTTATGGAGCAACTACTCCATCAAGATGGCCAGAAATCTTTAATATTCTAGAAATGTTGCTGTACAGTTGCTAAAAATAGAACATTTTCAAAGTTTTATATTAGTGCATCACCTTTGATTTTAAATTAAGGGCAGAGTGAATACATTTTCAGACCCGGGAGAAGAACCGTATTAGCAAAAATGTTGTAAGACACAGCTAGGAAAGTTTTCAGCCAGGGTTCCATGTAGATAAAAGGGTTTCTGATTAACGTGCCAATTAGGTATTTTTCATCGTTAGAATAATTATGGGGAATGCATATCATTTCAGTCTACTGTAACAAACAGAACACAATGAATAAAGTGGGATGCTTTCTTAGGCAGAAACATACAATTGAATTTTTATTCTTTCTTGAAGACAGCTGTATTTGAAATACAAATAGCAAAATTAGCACTGTAGCTGTTTATTAAGCAATTACAAAAACTAATTTTGTATTTCAGCTGAAGTATTGTTTTACTAAAATGTCTATGGAGGCAGATATTAAATATACATATAGTTTGAATATTGTACCATTTTGTTTCTAGACCTGTGTATCATTTGCAATCCTTATTCATGCTGGTAAGCACTTAAATTAGACTAACAGTTTCACTGAAGTAATAAATAAATGTTCACCAGAGAAAATAAACACCTAATCTAACCCTATATAAACTAGTAATCCAGTGATTTAATTTCATGAAAGACATAACTGTAAGAAGCTAGTACATTCCCAGAGTGATTAGCCTGGCTTCAAACTGAAAACATATCAGTCATTTAAAATAGCAACAAATTATTTTAGTAGAAATTACTTAACTGCATAGTTCTTCACAAGTTGGAAAATGCTGTTGCACACTTATCAAGTTCGTAGCCAATTGGCAGGCAGTATAAATGGTAGGCTTTTCATTTGTATTATTGTATTCATGTTGTTGCAAATTCATTATTGGAGAAAGGGGGGAGGGAAGGAGCGCAAATTATATGTTTTCCACTTTGATAAATAATTGACAGTTTTCTTTTCAATTGCATGTCAAAGGACTTTTTTCTCCAAAAAAGTTTGTTTTAAAATAGTTTTTGTGTTATGGATCAGGAAGTTTTATTGACTCATGAGGGGAGAACAGAACTGCATATGTAACTGTTGGATTTTGTATTTGGATTTTTATTTCTGATTAGCGTGTTCATTTGTTTCTTTTTAGCATTGTAATATAACAATAGATGTGTTAGATGCCATTTATTTGTGAATTGTCAATGTAGTTTAAAATTCATCCTAGATTATTCCAACACAGGTAACTTCATTCCTCCTATTAACTAGCATTTTTTACAGTTTGTCTGTTTAATTCCATTATTAATGCTGAACAATAATAGATTCCACAGTATTTTTGTGAATAAAAGCAGCAAGTTTGGCCAGACAATTTGTGCTATTTATATTTTAAAATATAAATAAAAAATCTTTGAATTCTGACAGTTTCAGATTTTAGCACTAATATTTATTCATCTGCAAATTGTATTGGAAATCCATTATACATTATTCACTATTCCATAGCTTAAAATTTTTTCTATCAGACACAAAGTGTGGAATAATGCTGTGGGTGGGGACTTAGCTGTCCAAGCACATGATTGATGTTGTGACAGGGATTCCTAAATTCCAAAGCCAGAAGGAATGATTGGGATAATCTAGTCTGACCTCCTGTATAACACAGGCCATAGAACTGTAAAATCAATCCTAAAGCATCACTTTGAGAAAAACATGCATACTTGATTTTAAAAGTGTTTGTGATGGAGAATCTACCACAATGATTGGCAAGTTGTTCCAATGGTTAATTTCTCTCTGATAAACATATGCACCTTATTTCCAGTCTGAATTTACCGTTTTTGCTTTTAGCCATTGGATCATGTTATACCTTGGCTTGCCTTAGACAGAAGAGCTAATTGTTAAATATTTGTTCCTACTGTAGGTACTTAGACTGTAATGAAATTGCTCCTTAGCTACTGTTTTGTTAAGTTACATAGACTGAGCTCGTGGAGTTTATCACTATCAGCCATGTTTTCTAATCCTTGTTACTAAATACAAAATATTACATGTATATTAAATATTAATATATCATAAATATTATTAGAACACACATTGTTTGCTTGTGTCCAGTTTACCAAGTGATCTAGATCAATGGCTCTCAATCTTTCCACGCTACTGTACTTCATTCAAGAGTCTGATTTGTCTTGCTTCACCTAAAAACTACGGCTGTGTCTAGACTGGCATGATTTTGCGGAAATACTTCTAATGGAAAAGTTTTTCCATTAAAAGTATTTCTGCAAAAGAGCGTCTAGATTGGCACGGATGCTTTTGCGCAAAAAGTGCTTTGCGCAAAAGCATCCATGCCCAGTATAGACACGCTTTTGTGCAAGAAAGCTCCGATGGCCATTTTAGCCACTGGGCTTTCTTGCGCAAAAAATTAAGGTGCCTGTCTACACTGGCCCTCTTGCGCAAGTATTCTTGCGCAAGAGGGCTTATCCCTGAGCGGGAGCATCAAAGTGTTTGCACAAGAAGCACTGAATTCTTACATTAGAACGTCAGTGCTCTTGCGCAAATTCAAGCGGACAGTGTAGACAGCTGGCAAGTTTTTGCTTTTGCGCAAAATCTTGCCAGTCTAGACGCACCCTACCTGTTTACAAAATCAGAGATAAAAATACAAAAGTGTCACAGCACACTATTTCTGAAAACTGGCTTCCCTTCTCATTTTTACCATATAATTATAAAATAAAGAAACTGCAACATAAATATTCTACTTACATTTCAGTGTATAGTATATAGAACAGTATAAACAAGTAATGTCTGTATGAAATTTTAATTTGTACAGACTTTGCCAGTATTTTTTATGTAACCTGTTGTAAAAGTAGGAAAATATCTAGACAAATTGGTGTACCCCCTGGAAGACCTGTGGGTACCTCCAGCTGTACACATACTCCTGATTAAGAACCACTGACCCAGATTGCTTTTTATCTGTGACCTCTTTGTTATTTACCTCTGCCCTGAGTTCAGTGTCATCTACAAATATATCAGTGATGATTTTATGTATTCTTCCAGGTCATAAATAAAAATATTAAATAGCATAGGGCCAAAACTGGCCCCTGCAGGACCCCATGGAAAACACTCCTCCTTGATAATGATTCCAGTTCACAATTCCATTTTTAGACATACCTGTAAACCAGCTTGGAATCTATTTAATGTGTGCAATTAAATGTTAAAATTATAGTATTCTAGTTTTTTAATCAAAATCTCATGTGGTACCAAGTCAAAAGCCTTACAAAAGTCTATTACATCACCAATATGATCTTTATCAAGCAAATTTGTAATCGCATAAAATAAAGATATCAAGTTAATTTAAAGAGATCTATTTTCCATAAACCCATATTGATTTGCATTCATTTCATTACCTATCTTTAATTCTTTATTGTGTTTCATATCAGCCAATCGATTATCTTGTCTGGGATCAATGTCAGACTGACAGGCCTGTAATTATTAGGGACATCCTGTTTACCCTTCGAAAGTATTGGAACAATATTAGCTTTCTTCTAGTCTTCTGGAACCTCCCTGACATATTGAAAATCTTCATTAACAGTCCAATTGAGCTAATCAGCCAGCTCTTTTAAACTCTTGTATGCAAGTTATCCAGTTCTGCTGATTTTTAAATCTCTAATCTTTAGCGGCTGTTTAATATCCCCCTCCAATACTAGTGGAATGGAAAGGAAAGAGTTTAATCTTGACTACATCATCTGTTTCTCTCCAAATATAGAACAGACATGTTTGTTGCACATTTCTGCCTTTTCTGCATTATTATTTATAATTCTGTCACTTCCATCTAGTAATGGCTCAATATCACTGTTAGGATTCTTTTTGTTTCTAATACACTTATACAAGTCCTTATTGTCATTAACTTTGCTGGCCATGGATTTCTCCTTGTTTCCCCTTGCTTCCCTTATCAGTTTTCTAGGGAACAACCAAAACAAACAATACACAAGAAACCCAAGACACAATTATTTGTTGAAATTTTGCAAATAGTTTCAAATGTCATAACAAAATCCAATTTCAAATGAATAATTTAACTGGCTCTATTCCTTAATAACCTGACAGCAGTACAAACTTAAGGATGATAGGGAGTTGTGCTATCTGAATTTATCCCTATTGCAGTCTGATGGGTGGGTTTTTTCCTTTTGTTTTTTGCAAAAGCTTTGGCTAAATCTGAGACCTTCCTGAGTACACTTATGATGTATTTATCATTAAAAGGTTATAGGCCTTAGAGACTGAAATCTTCCAATGATGTAACTGTAGAAACAGAAGTATCCCCCCGAATTTCTGCATTTGTTTCACTGCTGAACTAATGGGGACTTAGGGCTGCAAAGACTGTTTTTCTCCATACTTACAGCCTTTCTACCAGCAGTAGTAATGAACCTCAGTTTCAAATTTTAGATGCTTATTTGGGAGGGGCTGAGACCACCAACTTGATTTTACATAGAACATCACATAGTCATTGGAGAATAACCATAAATCTGATAACTAGCTCTGAATTTGAACTTCTTAAAGACATACTAATTTGTTGCTAGTCCTGTGAGCCATTCAGCCCATTTTGCATGCTTAAGAATTAGGATAACCTCCATTATATGAAGCTGGAAAGGAGCTATTTCAATAAACTAAAGATATGTGGAAAAATATGGAAAGTACATTAAAGTGAGTTAATAGACCCTTTTATATCTGTTGTACAGCTGCTGTTAAAATGTTAGTGGGATATCATTTGACCTGATACAGCAGACTGGATACTATTAACCTCACTGTTAGAAAGGTGCCTTGCCTAGTTGCCAAATAGCTTATATTCCATTACATGAAGTGTATTATCCATGTGTAAAATTTTGTTCTCAAATTGAAAACTATTTTTGAAGTTTCTCCTTCCCTAGAGTGAAAGTTTTCCTTTTCTTATTAGGGCTGCAATGCAAATTGTAAAGGATGCTGTGGTTTAGGCTGAGTGAGAAAAAAATTGTACAAAAGACAAATGCACAATCACCTTGAAGATTTAAATGGTATTTGACTTATTTATTTAGTTTATATTCACATGAAACATAAGCATCAATTTAATCACAACAATTATTTTAGATGCTATTTTTATATTAGAGACTGTATACTTCTGAGGGGTTTTTATATTCAGATTTTTAAAACACAGACCTAATCTTCAGGGGATCACCATATTTGGAGTTGAGAAGTAATTTTCCCCATGGGCAGATTGGCAGAGGCCTTGAAGAGGGAGGGTTCACTTTCCTGAGTAGCATGGGGCACTGGTCTCTTGCAAATTTAAACTAGTGTAAATGGTAAATTTTCTATAAACTGAAGTCTTTAAAGCATAGTTTGAGGATGTCAATAATTCAGCAAGAAGATCTGAGTCTATTTCAGGAGTGGTAGGTGAGGTTCTGTGGTCTGCAATGTCCATGAGGTCAGACTAGATGATCATGATGGTCCCTTCAAGTCTATAGATCTCAGCAGGTGAACACTGACGTATGTTCATTGACTTCAATGATTGTTTACTCCATAATATACTAGATTCCTGTACTCCTTTGCTCTTATTTGAATACTGCTCATATTGTATCTTTGAAGATAAATGACTCTCCTTAGTTGAAGTTGCTCGTTCAGTTTTTAACCTTTTCAGAAAACAAAAGAAGGAAAAATTATTCTTCCAACCAACCCAAATAAGACAAAACTATTCTTTGACAGACATTCAGTTTACATTCTCATAGTATTACCATTTCACATCAATAAAAGCAGTTGGAGTTGGTATTGCAGGGATTTTATTAATCTCGGATTGCAATTTTCCAAGAGTTTTGTAGAATTTAATCAGAATTCATGCAATCAAATACATTTAATATGTGCTCAGAACCCTGGCTGTGACATTAAGCCATAGTCATATCAGATTTGTGACTAAGTACAAGTGGTGGTTTTTGTATTTCCAATGCTTTCAAAAATATTACATACAGTAATCCCATCCCATCCATACCAGAGGAAGAAGAAACTAATGGCTAGAAGAAGAAACTGATGCGTGGGTCTGTATGGGTGTGTGTACAGAGCAGGGCTAAAGTCGAATTAAGCTATGCAACTTGAGCTACGTGGATTGCGTAGCTTAAGTCGAAATAGCTTAATTTGGCTTTTGGAGTTGTCTACACAGCTCCTCGTAAATGAGGGTTACAGGAGTTGGAGTAAGAAGTCCTCCAGCTCGACATTTCAAAATAAAGGCTGGCAGTGTAAATGTGCACTATGTTATTTCAGAATAACATTAGTTATTCCAAAATAATGCTGCTGTGTAGATGTACCCTATGTGTCTACATGAGCCAGATATATGCTATGTTCTGTTACTCTTTTCTGAAGAATGTTTAGTATTGTCCTTTGCACATGGGTTCATTCTGTCAGTACTTTCTCCTGAAGACATGATTTGGGGACCCCAATTTTAAACCTTTTAACATTTTAAAGGTTTTATTGAGGATGAAGCAGGTGGGTATTGGCGCTAATTCTGCATTAACTCAGAGCAGGCACCTGTTCAAGAAGAGTTTCACTAAAACCATTTCAGAATTCAGGCCTTGTACTGGACCATGCTATGCCACACTATACCTCAGAGAGGGGTAAATTTCATACTGCAGACTCTTGCCCCTCTCCCAGACAAGAGTCTACACTATAGAGGGTTTTTTTTTTTTAAACAGCTGTTTTTCCAAAAAAACTTCAATGACGTCTGCACTGCAATTGCGTTCTTTCGAAAAAAATTGAAAGAACAGAGGGTTTTTTCTGACATTGGTAAACCTCTTTCTACGAGGAAGAAGCCTTTCTCCGAAAGAGCTCTTTTGGAAAAATGCTTGTGTGGACGGAGAAAAGGGAGTTCTTTCGAAAGAAGAGGAAAAAAGCACAAGTGCCCTGGTGGCTACTCCGTCCATAGTAATCACAGCTTATATGCGAGATAGCATCCATTCAGTGTGGACGCTATCTTTCAAAAAAGCAGATCAGTTTTTCAATGCTCTTTGGCAGTGTGGACACTCTCTTTCAGAAGAAGTTTTTTTGGAAGATCTCTTCCAGAAAAGCTTCTTCCAAAAAAAGCCTGCAGTCTAGATGTAGCCCCAGTGACAGCAATAATGTCTCCTCTGTTCTGATTAAGAAATTATATTTGGGGCTAGTTTTTTCAAACATACCTACATGCCCTAGTCCCTTAAATGGCTTAGGCACTTTGAAATTAGGATTTAGGGGTATAAACCCTTTTGTCTTCCAATGGGAAAATATGAATTAAAGACCAGTGATTTTCAATGTGACTTCAACTCTTAAATGACTTTGGTGGTTTTGAAAATAGGGCTTATTTAAATTGAGATTTCACTGCTTTTGGAGGTGTGCATTCTGTGCCCCCACTGCAGCCCCCAGGCCAGACAAGCTCTTTTCATGAGCTGATTATTGGTGGGGGCCTGGGCCTGTTTGCCCACATCTTCTGCATAATCCTGTTTATACTGAAAAACAACAACCCACCAAACAAAAAACAAAACAAAAAAACAAATTGCAGACATAAGTTTCAGAGCCTGGGTCAGTTGACTCAGGCTTGGGGCTAAAAATAGGTGCACTGTAGAAGCCTGTCTCCCCAATCTCAAAGCTCAAACTCCAGCCTATATGGTGATGTCTACACTGCAAGTGTTAGCCCCGTAGCACGAGCCCAGTTCTGAGTGGACTCTGAGATTAGCTAAATTTTTTGGGGGGTGGGGTTCAGTGTAGACACACCTTTAGGCTCTTTCAGTGTAGACACACCTTAGACAAGACTTTTTTTTAATTGGCTTCCATTCTGGTGAAATAAAATGCTAGAACCTATAGCTAAGCTAAATGTTGTATATGGGCTTATAATTTAAAAAAAAAACGATATTGACAATTTCTACTTGGCCTGTTTGCCCATGTGCTCTCACTCCCCACATGCAGTCCTTGTAACTTCTCTCATTCCCACACCAACACTAATTAGTTTCATTTCAGTAGATGAATTATGAGACCAAGGCTTCTAGAGAGTTAGCTTGTGCCTTGAGAGAGTTACACTTCCTGCTGGGGGAAAATGATCTGTGTCACTGTCCATGCTGGCCCCCATGTTTCAAAGTTGAGTCAAGGCTCTGCCCATGCCCAGCTGACGTGCATGGGATTTATGTGTGGGAGTATTCACTGAACAAAAGCAGTGATTTGAGAAGACTATGCATGCAGGTAAGGGCACCTGTGTGAGCACATAATGCTGGGCCATAAGCTGGCTCAAACACTTCATTTTTTGTCTTTTTTTACAGAGAGCTGTATTTTAAAATATGATTTCTTCACAGAATCTCATGGTGTGAAAGTTAAATATGTCAGGGGCCAGCTCCTTACACTGAGCAGCACCCGTAGAAATGTATGGGCATGTCAATGCTTTAATGTACTGCTCAGTGGCTGAGATTCTGACCTGCACCTCCACGAGGGGACACACAGAACTCACGCTCATGGGGAATTGTTGATTGTGATGGCCTCAGTTCTTGCATCAGAAGAATTCTTGCCTGGCCTGAGCTGGGGCTTTTAGGGCTCTTTTTAGTATTTCAGCCCTTTATCTGGCACAAAGGGGCTAAAGTAGGGGGAAAGAATTTCACACTGCGAGCAATGGTTGCTGACTCTAGCCTGTAGTAAGCAGCCATTAAAATATTTTCTGGCAGTTTATTTTTCAATTTGCTTGTAATGTTTTAGTTATTTAATTTATTTTTAGCTACAGTATGAGTCAGGGTGTTTTCAGCTGCTAAGCAAGATTAATTTTACCTCATTTTATTACATACAGGCTTCCTTGAAGCAACAGTAATTAAAAATTACTTGATACATGAACATATTTTCCAAAGAATTAGTTTATCCAGAACAACAAATCACACCAAGTATATAAAAAAGCTTGATTCTTTTAATGCTGCATAAGTTGCATAGCCTTGTAATTTACTATAGTAAATTCTGGCAAATTCTTCAGATGAATGTGAGTGCCATTCATACCTCTAGAAATACAAGATTAGGTGAGGTAACATGTTTTACTGGACCAACTTCTGATGGTGAGAGACAAGCTTCTGGGAGTTCTTCAGATATGGGTAAGCTCAGAAGCTGATCTCTCTCACCACCACAAATTGATCTAATCAAAAATATTGCTTCACATTCATTGGAAGAACTTAACAGAATGTGTTTAATATCCTGGAACCAACAGAGCTACTGCAGCATTGCATTCACCCTTCAACTCAGCCCTAGTTTTCTTAAAGATTCTATATTACCTAACTCCTCTGTAGCTCTTCTCATTAATGCAGTGTTCATATAACTACCACAGGAATGTCTTTCTAACCTAGCATAGTGATTCACAATCAAGGATTCTTCAGAGACGTTTCACTAGTCTTCCTCCAGAGATTTGCTATGCTGGATGGAGTGGGCCAGTTTTCCAGGCTTTAGTTTCTTCACAGGTGGCAGAAACTGGCAAAGGAACACATTTTGGTTTCTTGGATATACTAGAGAATTGACTGATGCCTTCACTAAGTGGAGTATCTTAATTCAGATCTGAGTGCTAGGTTAACAAATGCCCATTCAACCGCAGAGGTGCCTCTGGCATATGTTAAAATATTGCTATGCCAGTACCAACAAGAGTAAACCAGAAGCCCACGGTGTACAAATATCAGTTCTCAGCATTCCTTTTTCTCCCCCAAAGCCTAGATAGATATAGATTGGAGGAACTGGTTGAAAGCCAACAGACCTGAGTTCTTTTTTACCATTAGGGGAGAGAATTTGTGAGCTTGCAGCTCCTTGGGAAAGAAGGTCCTCTCAACAGTTTCCTCTCTTTTAAATCAAATCCCAGCAGAGGAAAGTTGAGTTTGTGAATCTTGAGATCACCTCTGCAATGTTATGGTGCCTCAAGATCAGCCATTTCACATTGGGCATACCCACAATACTGGACCTTACTCAGGCCTCAGAACACTAGTTATGAAGTATGTCATTCATTTTGGAATGTAATTTACATGTATTATATAACTGCATTGTCAATGACATCACTATTTCTTACTGTCATTACTGTGGTCAGAAATACTGAATCTTGACATTGAAATCACCACAAATAACATCTTCAAATAACAAACAATCTCTCACCTACCTCTATGCTGCTATCCGTTTCCAATATCCTTTGATGAGCACAAGGTCATTGCTTCCCTCACTCCCCCTACCATAGTAAACTAGATCTAAAATCCCAGGCCTGTTGAAATCAAAGAGTTTTGCCATGGCCTTAATGGAGCCAAGATTTTACTCTTAGGCTACATCTAGACTACAAGCCTCTTTCGAAAGAGAGCGTCTAGACTACAAGCAGATTTTTTTAAAAACTGAGCCGCTTTTTCGAAAGAGTCTAGACGCTCTCTTTTGAAAAAGCACAGTTTGCATTCAATAGCGCCTTTTTTCGAAAGAGTACTTTTGAAAAAAGGCGTTATTCCTTGTAAAATGAGGTTTACCGTGATCAAAAAAAATGCCGTGTTCTTTCGATTTACTTTCGAAAGAACATGGCTGCAGTCTAGATGCAGGGGAAGTTTTTTCGAAAAAAGGCTACTTTTTTTGAAAAAACCCTGTAGTCTAGACACACCCTTAGAGTATGTCTACACAGCATTATTTCGAAATAACTAGTGTTATTTGAAATAACTTCATCCATGTCTACACAGCTGGCAGTTATTTCAAAATAATGTTGAACTACTGTTAAGTTGGAGGACTTCTTACTTCGACTCCTCATTGTATGAGGAGTAAGGGAAGTCGGAGGAAGGGTGCTCTATTTCAAAATAAGTGCTGTGTAGATGCTCTCAATTTCGAAATAAGCTATTTTGAAATAAGTTACACAATTGATGTAACTCAATTTGCATAGCTTATTTTGAGTTAAGCCTTGCTGTGTGGACACACCCTTTGTTTCTGTGGTTATGCAGTTCTCTGTACCATGTACTCTGCTTTCCTGAACTGGCAACCAGGCCTCTGCTCTCTCCTTCAAGACCCATGTCATATACTCACTTCTTGGAGTCCTATGCCCCTTTTCTTCCCCTTTAAGAATAATTATTAGTTAACCTTTGGGTTGTCAGGGGTCCATTTGTCAACTGAATACCTGGTCAAAAAGGAATCTTCCCAACCCTCCCCAGCACAATGAAAGTGTGCAAGTCAGCGAGAGTGGGAGAGAGTGAGTGACAGAGGGCGGGGGAATGAAGTAAGCAGGGCAGGGCAAGGGTGTGTGGTATTGTTCAGTCAGAAAACTGGTAACCCATACAATAGAGATTGTCAGAAAACATTTTATCTTGTGAAAATTTTTAACAAAACATGTTTTTATAAATGTCTTCAAATTTTCAGCCCCCCCCTTTTTTTGTCAAAAAGCAATTTACTCTTAAAATATTTTTATGGAAATATTTCAACCAGTTCTACTTCATGATGTTATTTTCATCTTCATCCTTCTTTCCTTCTCTTATTCTCCATCTAGTGCTCTCCAGCTTCTCCTCTTAACTTACATCATAAGCTCTTCTGTTATGGGGCCTCATTTTTGTTTGTGAAAGCAACATTGTGGATGTTGATGGTATCAGGTAAAGACTAATTAACAATGCCATATCATTTCAAGTGTATGCCCTTGTTAATTTATTTAACATCCTTCATTTGGGACCTGTCACATTTGTAAGACTAAACATTTGAGGATATTTCAGTATTATATTTTTTTGATTTGGGTATATTGTAAGCTGTGGTTGGAAAACTACGGGTATGTAGCATAATGAAGATGCTTTTGTGAGGGACCATGTGCAGCCTTCTTCGTTATGTCTGTGAAATTTAGACTCAGTACAAGATTCATGCTGTATGCAAGGGTCACTTTATTCTCTTGTGCTTAGTAGACCTGGCAAGAGTCATAAACAGACAAAGCAATTGCTTAAGCCTCTGAGCAACTGTGGGGCACTATTCACTTTTTTAGTATGTGTTGTGTGTATGTTTGGGGTGGCAAAACATTCTTGCTTAGGGCTCCCAACGGATGATCACTGCCTCTGGTGCCAAGCATATTGGTTCACTCTTCTCCAGGTATAATGCAGCACAACTCTACTCAGTTACATATCCTTTTCCAAAATAGTGTGAACTTTTTTATAAGTGGTTTTTGATATAGTATAAGAGTAAATCACTGCCTTTTTTGACATAGCCAATAAGAGGACACTGTCAAGTGTTACAAGTTTAAGCATACTGGTCTGAAATGAATGATAGTGATTTAGAAGCCAATCTACCATCTTGACCAAAATTCATTAGAAGTTCTGTCTGTCAGAAATGTACTTTGTATTATGTTGAGTGTTAGCTGAAGTTTAAAAATAAAGAATTAATTTCAAATTGTGTACCCTGTTCCATTCAGACCAACAAAATCTATAAGAAAATGAGTTATTTCGAAGAGCTTTTAAAAAATGCCAGCATGGACTCTTGACCCTTTGCCAGTTTTCTTTTTACTATATTGGGAGAAATTTATATAGACAATCATATTTATATAATTTTCATAGTATATATATTTCCATGAAGTGAGCCAACTTTTGCTTTGAGTGAAAGTAAAAATCATTTTATTCTTGAACTGTATATTAAAGCATATGTTTCAAATAGGATCATAGAGCTGGAAGAGACCTTAGAAGGCCATCAGTCTAGCCCCCTGCCCAAGGCAGGACCAATCCCAATTAAATCAATCCAGCCAGGGCTTTGTCAAACCGAGACTTAAACACCTCTAGGGATGGAGACTCCACTAGTTCCCTAGGTAACCCATTCCAGTGCTTCACTACCCTCCTAGTGAAATAGTTTTTCCTAATATCCAACCTGGACCTCTCCCACCACAACTTGAGACCATTGTTCCTTGTTCTGCCATCCATCACTACTGTGAACAGCCTTTCTCCAGCCTCTTTGGAACCTCCCTTCAGGAAGTTGAAGACTGCTATCAAATCCCCCCTCACTCTTCGCTTCTGCAGACTAAATAGACCCAACTCTCCTTGTAGGTCATATGCTCCAGCCCCCTAATCATTTTGGTTGCCCTCCACTGGACCCTCTCCAATGCATCCACATCCTTCTTGTAATTGGGGGCCCAGAACTGGACACAATACTCCAGATGTGGCCTCACCAGAGCCGCATTTATTCCTCTTTATTCCCAAGTAAAGAGGAATAATCACATCTCTGGATTGACTGGCAATGCTCCTCTTAATGCAACCTAATATACCATTAGCCTTCTTGGCTGCAAGGGCACACTGTTGACTCATGTCCAGCTTCTCATCCACTGTAACTCCCAGGTCCTTTTCTACAGAACTGCTACTTACCCAGTTGGTCCCCAGCCTGATTCTTCCGTCCCAAGTGCAGGACTCCACACTTGTCCTTGTTGAATCTCATCAGATTTCTTGTGGCCCAATCCTCCAATTTGTCTAAGTCACTCTGGACTCTATCCCTGCCCTCCAGCGTATCTACCTCTCCCCCTAGCTTAGTGTCATCCACAAACTTGCTGAGGGTGCAATCCATCCCCTCATCCAGGTCATTAATAAAGATGTTGAACAAAACTGGTCCCAGAACTGAACCTTGGGGCACTCCACTCGAAACCGACCGCCATCCTGACATAGAGCCATTGATCACTACCCACTGGGCCTGACCTTCCAGCCAGCTTTCTATCCATCTTATCGTCCATTTATCCAATCCACATTCCCTTAACTTGCTGGCAAGAGTATTGTGGGAGACCGTATCAAAAGCCTTGCTAAAGTCAAGGTATATCACATCCACTGACTTCCCCATATCCACAGAGCCAGTTACCTCATCATAGAAGCTAATCAGATTGGTCAGGCATGACTTGCCCTTCATGAATCCATGTTGACTATTCCTGATCACCTTTCCCTCTTCTAAGTGCTTCAAAATGGATTCCTTAAGGATCCCCTCCATGATTTTTCCAGGGACTGAGGTAAGACTGACTGGCCTATAGTTCCCTGGATCGTCCTTCTTCCCTTTCTTAAAGATGGGCACTACCTTTGCCTTTTTCCAATCATCCAGGATCTCTCCTGATCTCCACAACTTTTCAAAGATAATGGCCAAAGGCTCCTCAATTACATTTGCCAACTCCCTCAGTACCCTTGGATGTATTAAGTCCAGACCCATGGATTTATGTACATTTAGCTTTTCTAAATAGTTCCTAACTTGTTCTTTCCCCACCAAGGGCCGTCCACCTTCATCCCATATTGCATCACTGAGCGCATTAGTCTGGGAGCTGACCTTGTCCATGAAGACAGAGGCAATGAAAGCATTAAGTACTTCAGCTTTCTCCACATCATCTGTCACTAGGTTACCGCCCTCATCCAGTAGGGGCCCCACACCCTCTCTGATCACCTTCTTCTTGCTAACATGCCTGTAGAAACCTTTCTTGTTATGCTTCACATCCCTTGCGAGTTGCAATTCCAATTGCGCTTTTGCCTTCCTGATAACTCCCCTGCATTCTCGAGCTATACATTTATACCTCTCCCTAGTCATCTATCCAAGTTTCCACTTTTTGTAAGCTCCCTTTTTGTGCTTAAGTTCACCAAGGATTTCCCAGTAAGCCAATCCAGTCTCCTACCATATTTGCTTGTCTTGCTATGCATTGAAATGGTTTCTTTCTGTGCCTTCAATAAGGCTTCTTTAAAATACTGCCAGCTCTCCTGGGCTCCTTTCCCCTTCATGTTAGCATCCCAGTGGATTCTGCCCATCAGGTCTCTGAGGGTATGTCTACACTAGCTCGTTAGTTCGAGCTAGGTAGGCAAATGAGGGCAACCGGCGTTGCAAATGAAGCCCGGGATTTAAATATCCTGGTGGAATGAGGAGTAACGGTAGTTCAATTAGGATCTTTAATTCGAACTACCTACTCCCATGCGCGTGTGCGGGCACGGAGTTCGGACTAAGGGGGATTTAAAAATGGCGGCGCCCGGGAACATGCAAATGAAGCCCGGGATATTTAAATCCCGGGCTTCATTTGCAACTCCAGTTGCCCTCATTTGCCTACCTAGCTCGAACTAACGAGCTAGTGTAGACATACCCAGAGGGAGTCAATGTCTGCTTTTCTGAAGTTCAAGGTGTGTATTTTACTATTCTCTTTTCTTCCTTTGGTCAGGATCTTGAAATCTACCATCTCGTGATCACTGCTTCCCAGGTTGTCATCCACCTCTACTTCCCCTATTAGTTCCTCCCTGTTTTGTGAGCAGCAGGTCAAGCTGAGCACAGCCCCTGGTTGGATCCTGCAGCACTTGTTATCCCTAACATTCTCCAAAAACTTCCTGGATTGTCTGTGTACTGCCATATTGGTCTCCCAACAGATGTCAGGGTGATTAAAGTCCCCCATGAGAACCAGGGCCTGTGATCTGGAAACTTCTCTCGGTTGTCCAAAGAAAGCCTCATCTACCTCAACCACCTGATTCGATGGCCTGCAGCAGACACCATCCACAACATCACTGCTGTTGCTTATACCTCTAAACTTGAGCCATAGACTCTCAACAGGCTTTTCTCCCTCTATATATTGGAGTTCTGAGCAATCATAGTGCTCTCTTACATACAGTGCAACTCCTCCTTCTTTTCTTCCCTGCCTGTTCTTCCTGGACAGTTTATACCCTTCCATGACAGCACTCCAGTCATGTGAGTCATCCCACCAATCAAATCCCAATCAAATCGTAGTTCTTGGACTGGGTCAGGGCCCCCAATTCTTCCTGTTTGTTACCCAGGCTTCTCACATTGGTGTACAAACACCTTAGATAACCATTTGATTGCCCTACCCTCTGCATTCGAATCCAGGGTCCACCTTTGTTGCTCGTTCCTCTTTGCATTTCTTCCCAGTATCCGACTTCCCCACTCCACTCAGGGTTTTGGTCACCATCCCCCAACGAACCTAGTTTAAAGCCCTCCTCACTAGTTTTGCAAGCCTGCCCGTGAAGATACTCCTTCCTCTCTTTGTTAGGTGGATCCCATCTCTTCCTAACAATCCTTGTGCCTGAAACAGAGTTCCATGGTCGAAGAAACCAAAGCCCTCTCTGTGACACCACCTGCGCAACCACGCATTTACTTCCTCAATTTGTGATCCCTACCCAGTCCTTTCCCTTCAACAGGGAGGATGAACGAGAACACCACTTGCGCTCTGAATTCTTTGATCCTTCTTCCCAACTCTACATAATCCGCAGTAACCCACTCAAGGTCATTCTTGGCCATATCGTTAGTTCTCAGGTGGAGAAGCAGGAAGAGGTAGCGATCCGAAGGTTTGATCAATTTGGTAAGCCTCTCAGTCACATCCTGAATTTGAGCTCCTGGTAAGCAGCACACCTCTCGAGATTCCAGGTCCAGATGGATGGCTCAGTCCCTCTTAGGAGGGAATTCCTGACCACTACCACCCTCCTTCTTCTTTTGGGGGTGGTGGTCATGGAATGCCCATCCCTAGGACTATGCATCCCATGCCTTCCAGTTGTAGTGGTTCCCTTCCAATTTCTTCCTTGTGAGGTCCCTTCCAAAGCATTCACCATTGCAGAGCCTGTGGAAAGAGCCTGAAAGCGATTACTTACCTCTATAGGAATGGGGGATTCCCGTGCTGGCTTTTTTTTCCTTCTTGAAGTTACATGCTGCCAGTTCTCTTCCTCGTGCTGTACTGCCCTCTCTGGCTCTTCCGCCTGCCTTGCTTGCAGGATTAAACACTGCCTTCTATCGAGGAAGTCTTCATCCTCTCTGATCGAGCATAGGGTCGACACTTTGGCCTCCAGTTCTCTACTTGTGAGGATTTTTTCCCCTTTTCATATGAATATTAGAGGAAACTATTATGATGGAAAAAATTTAAAATACTTTGGATCTGTATTTCTGGATCCTCAAAAAGAAGAGAAATCAGTTAAGTGGGATGGTCTTATTAAAGGACCATTTCCTCAACTGTTGTAGGCCAGTGGAGATCCATGGAATGATTTTTTGGGGTGATGTAGTGTCTGTTGAATCAAATCTGAAGAGTAGCTTAGCTTATGCTGGTCTGACTAAGGCCAGGTCTACACTAGACCTGGAAGGTTGACTTAAGGTATACAACTCAGCTTACTTTAAGCCATGCTTGGTGGCGTCCCCACAGTGTTTGCTTCCCTTGGCCTCTCTTAGACCAGCCAGAGCTGCCCTCACCCTTTACAGGTCTATACTAGCTAAATCGAATACCAGAATGTTGCTCTCCTGCGCGGCGAGTAAAGATGTGCCCTAAATCAGAAAATCAGGGGAGAAGGTAAATCCTGATTTTTCTGGGGAAAGATGTCTATGGAAAAGGAATTAATATTCTAACCTAAAGTCCCAAAGAATTCCTTACACAGAAACTAGTATATTCTTATAATGCAAGATTAACAGGTCTGTCATTTTTGGAAAAGAATATGGAAAGCTTGTGCAATGTCCTTTGTGGTGATTTGGCTATTCAGAACTATTTATTCTCAGCAATAGGAAAAGAGTAGTTATTATAAATGACAGTATTATTAACCTTGATTCCCTAGAAATGCTCTTTCAAATTACCTCACGGAGATTATATAAATCTGGAGTCACTTAGAGCTTTGATTTGCAGTAATCGCATTTAAATAGTATTGAAAAGCTGAAGACTAATTTGCGACAAGTCAAGATCCTTTGGTGTGATTTCATTAATGATTATTATTGAACTTAGCACAATGGGAAATACATTATGGAATAATTTTTTTGATTTTGGGGGAAAAGAATAATGGTAGGTCTTGTAGGACAAAATGAAGGCTTGGTTTGCTTTTGTAGTTTTAACAGTAAGTTATCAAAAGGAGAAACAGTTATACTTATTTCTCAAGACAATGTCATATGAAAACTTATTTCTGGATTAGAAACACTTATAAGTAGAATTACTTTCTTCCCAATATTTAAAAAGGAGGGATGTAGGTAAACAATAATTCATTGAAGTAGGTATTATTGCTATGTATATTTTAGGCACAGAAGGATCTCACTTTCTGAGAACTGCATATCATACATATCCCACTGAGTTACTCTTTTGTATTTGGGCAATAGAATGAATTACCTAATAGGTCTTTTCCATCTTTAAGGCCCTGATCTGAGACAAGGTTAAATGTGTGAAAGTCTTGGCAAGATCAGGGTTTGACTTCTATAATACTATGGCTTTTTTTTACAGTGCTTACAAATGGAAACAAATGGGTCTTTTAAATCTAAAATATGCTAGTTAGAGTAAATAGTTACTAAACCATTATCTCTGGAAACAAATGAAAAAAGGGCAAATTCTCAGATTCTCTCCCCTATGTTTAATTTAATTTGCAGCTACTTTGAAGCATGTTAATATAGACCCAGAATACAGCAGAGCATTCTGACATTCAGAAGGCATCCCAGCCCTTGGAACTGAAGCCATTTTGATTTTGACAGCGGAGGGTTTGAAACTGACAGCTGCATTTTACTTGCAGTACATTTCATCATGAATCATCTCTGGAGGAGGGGATTTGCTTGCTTGATTTATCTGGGTTTTTTTCTTACCACCCTTTCCCCATATTGGAAGACACACTCAACAAAGTTGTCTGTCAGGTTTGGTGCAAGTTATTGTCATTTACTGACAGTAAACGTGATCATTTTCTTGTGTCCTCCTCCCCCAACTATTTCAGAATATTGGCAGGACTGTATAACCCAACATCTATCAGAAAAGTGAAAAAATTCCAACAAGCCAACCAAATTCAATAAACCCACAAAGATCCAGAAAATGTACATTTCTGCTCATTAATGCAGCTGTTTATATCAAGGATTATGGCTTGAATTAGCTACCCTTAAAATGGCATGGATGCTCTTTTACAAGCCCTGCATGCTCTGCTGAATTTCAACCAAAATAAACAAAGTTCAATCTACCATGCAGATAATGGTGCTAATTCACTATACATACTATGCAAAGTGAATTCAATAACTAGCATCATTTTTATTTGCTAATACTTTAATAATTCAACTTTTAGAATGCTCTTCAAAGGGAACCCCCCTATGCAAGTGGTGTAGGGCTGGTGTCACTATTGCTCTATTATCCATTCCTGCTACCCTATTCTCTTGGAGGACCAGGACTGCAGAAAAGTGCCTACTTCCAGCTGATCCACAGCTATCTGGTGGGGGCTGTTCCCAACACCTTTGAAAGAGTAACTCGTGCCTCAGAACTAGCTCAGATGTCTGAGGATTGGAGTGTGTAAAAATATCTGTCCCCTAATCAATTTTTACCCAGTCCATATTCAGGCAAAATTCCCATTCATTTTGATAAAAGTTTTGCCTGAGTAAGAATAGAGTAAAAACTAAATAAATGACATCAGGACTTGTCAGCAATAAATATCTTATCCACGACCACTAAACAGATCACTCTGTAGGAAGATTGAGTATTGAGCTGCTGTTAACGGACCCCCCTCAGAGTTTACAACTGTCATGATTCAACTGTTTATTGCCAAAATTCAAACGACACTATTTCCCACATTGTGAGTTCACTCCTGCATTCTTATTCACTTGCGTAGTTCTGTTGCAATGAGTGGAATACTCAGGTGAGCTAGGGCTATAGGACTGGGCTCTATGGGGTATGTCTATTCAGGGATAAAAACCCCATGGCGGAATCAGCTTGCAGGGCTTGAGGCTGCAGGGCTGAAAATTGATGTACAGACTTCCAGGCAGTGGCTGGAGCCTAAATTCTAGGACTCTCCTACTTTGCTGGGTCCTACAGCCTGGGCTGCAGCCCAGGCCTGAATGCCTACACTGTAATTAACCAGCCCCTTGCTCAAGCCTCATGAGCCAGGGTCAGCAGGCACAGACCAGTCGTGGGTTTTTAATTGCAGTATAGACATACCCATAGACAGTAAGCATAGTAAACATAGCTTAAACAATCACTGAGTTACCATTTTTATTTATATTTCAAAGTCTTTCAAATACAGATAGAACTGTGAGATTTGCAAGCTGGTAAAAGCCTGTTTATCATGCTGGAAGCCACAAAGTCATAACCCTAAGGAGTTTTCATTCGATCTGCTGCGAGAGACATTTATGTCCAGCCACATCAAAGTGATACTGCTAATGTTTACCATGTGCAAACATACTTTCCAAATGGGACTGATCAGATGACTTACTAGAATTATCTAAATAAATTCTGGCATTTCTTTTTTACTCGGGCTATGTCTACACTACGTCATTTACACTGGCACAGCTGCCCTGCTGCAGCTGCGCTGCTGAAGCCAACGGGGGAAAGTGCTCTCATTGCCTTCATAACTCCTGCCTCCATGAGAGGTGAGAGGTATGTTGGCAGGCAACGCTCTCCCACTGACAGTGCTATCTGCACTAGTGCTTAGATAACAATAACTTATGCTTCTCAGGGGTGTGGGTTATTCATGCCTTTAGCAACATTGTATCAAGGTAATTTGTAGTGTAGACATAGCCCCATCTAAACAAAGTAATATTGCTCATCTCTTCATTTTCTTTAATTATATACTTAGCATTTTATGAAATGTCAATTAGCTGCAATATGAAAGTTAATGCTGTTTAACTGAGCTGTATTATTGTTTGCTCTTCAAAAGCTCATTTAGGGCATTCAGACTGAAATGAGACTGAAAACTGTTCTTTCAAGTGAAAAGAAAGACAACCCAATGAGATGCACAGCAGCTTCACTATAATTCATCCTGGACAGACAGTCAGTACTTGTGGCTATATCAAAAGCAAACCCAAGTGTGCTAGTGAAAGAACCCTATTCACAGGAATTCCAGAGCTTGGCATCTGGGTAATAAAGTTAGAAAACATGCCCTGCCTTTAATTCCAGCTGGTGGCTCAGTTGCCAACGTGGAAAATGAGAAGGGAGAAAGGAAGCAGCATGATGAGTGCTAGCAACCACAAAAGACCTTGCCAAGTCTGCAATCAATAATGTGCCAATTTGCTTTCGAATGGCTTTGCCACAGGTTTTGAAAAAGCGCGTAAGTGCAGTAGATGTGTTCTTTTTATATCACAGGCGCATATGTAGTGAAAACCCAAAAGTTTTAGTGATGAGATACTGGTCATCAAAAAGAAATTGATTCCTTGGCCTAGTGTACACCTAAAACTTAGGCCAATCTAGCAACTTCAGGGTTTTGAAAAATGTCACGCTTTGGCTTGTGCAATACAGTTAGGTGGATCTAACTCTCACGGCAGATGCAGCCACGTTGATGGAAGTTATATTGTCTGTCTAGATACTGCCTTACAGGGGGATGGATTTACTATACCAATGGACAAACTCCTTCTATTGCTATAACAAGTGTCAATACCACCACAGTGCAGCTGCAATACTACATTTGTGCTGTTGTAGCACTTGTAGCATTTTCCTGTTGTAATTAAATATTCATCCATTAGTAGTCTCTAGGTTGCGTAACATACGATCCATTATAATAATTAATAAGTGATTTAGGAGTTTTTTAAACTTTTAAAATGGATGGTTAAGGATGATGGGCAATCACTCATTGCTGAGTGTAATCATCTTCCATGGGAGGACAGAGTTATTACAGTGAGGAGGCTGTTGACTATGACTAGATGCCAGTTTCTCCTTCCTTCTGCAACTCCTCTCCTCTTCAGTATATTGGCGGGAAAATCCAAAATGCAGAGTGCCATTGTATAGGACTTCTCTCCATTTTGAGTGATTCTGGGTGAGTGTCTCCCAAGTGTCAACATCAATATTGCACTTCTTTAAGTTATCCTTTAGTAAGTCTGTATAACGCTTCCATTGTCCTCCCACATTGCGGTAGCCTTCTTTCAGCTGAGAAAACAGGACCTGTTTTGGGAGGCGATAGTCTGGCGTCCAAACACGTGACCAGTGAAGCTGCTGACGGATGATCATTGTCTTAATACTAGTGGTCTTTGCCTCTTTCAGAACACTGATGTTAGTGCACCTGTCTTCCCATTTGATCTTCAAGATCTTGCGGAAGCAGAATTCGTGATACCTCTTAAGGACTGTCAAGTGATGTCTGTAAATTGTCCAGGTTTCAGATCCACACAACAGTGTTGGGATAGATAGCTTAATAGACAAGAAGTTCGGTGTCTGTTCAAATGTCATGATCTTCAAAAACCCTGTGCCATAAACGAGCAAAGACCATACTAGCACAGCTCAGATGATGTTGGATTTCCACATCAATATCTCCCTTGGATGAAAGATAATTTCCAAGATGTAAGAAATGATCAACATTCTCCGGTGCATCTCCCTTGATTTTAATAGAGGGGCAAATGGTGCCTCATTTGGAGAGGGCTGATAGAGGACTTCGGTTTTCTTGATGTTGAGGGTATGACAAAGACATGCATAAGCATCAGCAAACACATTCAAGATAGCCTGAAGATCTTTCTCAGAGTTGGCGAAAACTGCCCATTGAAGTTCAACAATAGATGTGGTGGAAATCTTACTCTTAGTTTTCAGCATGCTAAGCCTAAATAGCTTTCCATCCATTCTGTAGATGATTTCAACACCAATTAGGTTGAAAATGACTGCAGTAAAGACTGCAAACATTGTTGGCACATAGGCACTCACAATAATTACCTGTTGTTTTTTGGTGAGCCTCAACTGGTGTTTCATAAATTGCTCATTGATGCCCACTGGCATCTCAGAGAGGCATCTTACGAGCTTGTTCTTAATAGCAAAGCCTACTCCATACAGTCAAGGTTCATCTAAAGATTTTCCCTTTCAGAAGTAGGTGTATCCTCCTTTCTCCTCCCTCACCTGTCCTTCATTAGCTCTTCTAGTTTTGGACAAGGCATCAATATCAATGTTAAACCAATTCAATTCATGAGCAATGATAGCTGTACGTTGCTCTGGTCGGTCACTGTCTGAATTCTCCATCGGGTATGTACATTCCAGGTTCCCAAGTTTCTCACATTTTCGACCGCTGGGGTGGTGATCCTGCTGGATGTGGCTACCCAGCCAGGAGGAAAAGAGGCAAAACTATTTTAAGGGCACTTTTCTAGCCCCTCCCCATGTGGGGTGAGCAGAGTGGGTCCTGTTCAGTCATGGATGCAGCAGCCGAGATGCTCAACCTGCCTCAGTCCTCGAGTAAGATGATTGAATCATACACCCATGGCCTGTGTGTCGGTCTGTGACTAGGAACTGTCGGATCCCACTGTCCTGTTACTGTCACCACTCGCTGATCGCCACCAGACTTTTGACTTGTGCAGGTGTTGTTTTCCCAAAAACTGGAAGATGTCTGTGCAGGACTTCTTTTAAAGTGGGGAGACTGGTGCACAACAGTCACCACCCTGACCTTGACAGATAGAAACCAATGGCATGAACTCCACAACAACTGGTGATCCTCTATCCTTCATCCACCTTCACAGCTGTTGTAACATTACACAAGAGTTTCAACTCCATTGTGCAGTTATGCTCTGTCTGCTCCGTCATTGAGGACTTCTTGGATCACACTTTGTCTGGACCCTCACCCTGGACTGTTCTGCCTTAGGTGACCCTAAGTGAGTACTTGACTCCAGCCAGCTCTTGGGGGTCATTGGAACATGCAAGCCTTTCCACCACAAGGTCATGATCCATGGAGAGAAGATGGTTAATGAATCCAAAATAAATCTGCTAAATAGTCATGAAAAACATGTGGCTTTATCTCTGCTTTTTTTCAGTTCTCAAATGTCTCAAAGATAGAAGTGCTTCTTTTGGGAAGGATGAGTATTCTCAAACACAACTGCTTGTGCTTTGTTTCTCTGACCTAGAATCTAAAGAGATCTGAGTCAACTGTTTATAATGCATCTCCTCTGCCCATTTTCAATGTCCACCTTTGCTCACAACATTTCTCTTTCTTCCCATGTCTCCTGTTCGTGGGGGAAAAAAACCCACCTGCTTGTCACCACCAAGTTAGTAGTGTTTATATATGCTCCTTCCTGAGATCTGCGCCTCAGGAAATCTCCATGTTTAAAGTCCTTTCAATTCTTGTCGGTTTCAATTATTTTCTGTAGTGAAACCCAAAGTACAAATTGTCTGATCTCCATTTTGGGCAAAATGCTGTCTGCCAAGGCTAGACACTTTAAAAAGTTCAGTCTGGTTCTAATAGCGTGACAGATCTCTGAGGCTGCGTCTACACAGTGGCGCTGGTGCGAAATAAGCTATGCAGGACCAAATTTTGAAATAGATCCCTATTCTGACAAATCCCTTAATCCTTGTGGTACGAGGTTTACCGGGATGTCAGAAAAGCAAGCCCATTATTTTGATTGCATTTCAAAATGATGGGCATGCTGTGAAGATGTGGAAAATGCTATTTTGGGATACCGGACATATCCTGAAATAACGCCTGTGGTCTGGATGTATTTGCACTAATTTAATAATGAATTTGTTTATCCTGTATTCAGCCCTTTTTAACGTCTGTTTGTGAACATTCTAGCTATCAAGATTTTTCACGCCAATGCTCATAGAATTGAATTTTAAGTTCCTATGTGGAATTGCATAGAAATAATTGCTTTTAAACTTGCACAAGCAGGTATCTGCACTGCACATGGTATATTTCACAAGGAATAAGAAACAGCAAGGGTTAACGGACCTAAAACCCCTAGCCAGAATTCTAATACAGAGGAAATTACATGTGTTAGACAGGGATCTGAGTTGAGCCTCTTGGAATCAGCAACACATATATGCACATGTACTATTTTTTGTCAGCTATTATGGGGATGGTAAAAATTAGATAGCAGTACAATGTATTTAGCCTAATAGAATGTGAGATGAGATTCTTTTAGCCCAGCAGGTATGTGGCACAGAGGCAACTAAATGAGAAACTCTGTGATCTTACTGCACTCTTTGTAGCTAGGACAGAGCATGTTCACATAGTTATTTTATTTCAATCTGGTGAGAGAAAAAATATAATTTTAAACATTGCTCTTCTCACTATTAAAATAGCCTAATTTTTCAAGATACTTTGGCTAGCTTTACCTGATGTGGAAGGGAAAATGTTTAAAATACTCTATTATCCTCTCTTTTCTGCTAACGTCTCTTTTCCGAGAGATTCAAAGTTCCAACTATTTTGTCAAACTTTTCTATTGCTTATTTGCCTATTCTAGTCAATGGAATTCCTCACATGATGGAAAGCTAAATGGTAAGTCACAAGTCTTTGCAGGATTGAGGCCAAAGTGCACATACATTCTATTGATATAAAACACTACACTTTTTCTTCCCGGTCTCGTATCACTTCCTGTGATGAATATATTAAACGAACAGGTTAAGTGTTGTATATCTAACAGGGATTAATTAATTGAAGTTTGCATTTGTTTTCTAATTTTTTGGTGTTCCTGAAATTTATTTTTTTTAAGAAACATGAACTTCAAATTTACCACGTCAAAATGTTGGTGAAATCTCCATCAAAGAATGTATGTTGAAAGTAATAATTAGACAAAATGGTGAGTTGCTTCCCCCCCTTGTCCGAACCAGTTTTTCCCTTGCTGCAGCTCGTAATAAAACTGCCTCTGGCTACTTGTTGCTTACAAAACGCAGAGTGAGGACAATGTTTTCTTCCTAAATTCTTGAATTTAGGCCAATGCATTTTATGACTAAGACTAACAAAACATTATTTTTCTACATAGAGGCAGGGCCGGCTCTAGGAACCAGCAAATCAGGCAGGTGCTGGGGGCGGCATTTCAGGTAAGCAGCCGGTGCTGCCCCCAGCAATGCCTAGCCCCACCCCGACGATTTTAAAGGGTCGCGGCCTGAGAAACACCACGGCTGCACAGCCAGCTGGCACCAATGTGCGCCCAGAGCCTGCTGGTTGCCCCTGTCTCCTCTCCTGCTCCTCCCTTCCCCGGTGGTCACTAAGCAGCTGGCGCCACTCACGGCAATGCCCAGCCCCACCCCGCCAATTTTAAAGGGCTGCGGGAGACGCCGCGGCTGCGCAGCCAGCACTGGCACCATGTGCGCCCGGCTCCAGAGCCTGCTGGCCTGCCCTGTCTCCTGAGTCCTGCTCCTCCCCAGCGGCTGCTGCCTCCTCCAAGAGCCTCTCCACTCCAAGCAGAGGCTCCGCTTCACCAGACCCACAGCCTGGACCCAGCCATCTGCCACCCCTCTGCCTACATCATGTGGAAATCCCAGGTAGGACGCCCCCTTCCCGCCTAGGGTTGCCAGGTGTCTGGTATTGACCTGGACAGTCCAGTATTTTCGCCTCCTGTCCGGTAAAAAAATCAGAAAATACCAGACACCTGGCAAACCTACAAACAGCCCCCGGGGCCAGCCCCCGGCCTCTTCCCCCGGGCCCTGGCCCCCGACACCCTCAGCCCCATGGACCCTTTGAACTGTTCCTAGTATATTTCTCTTGTTCATGTTTGTAGTAGAACCAAACAAGGATCCAGCACACACACACACACACACACACACACACAGAATATTAACTGTTCTACTCTCTTCAAAGAACCACACATGCTGTTTCATAGATATTTCTTTAAAGAATTAAACTTCGTTGATCTGAGTTGTTGGCAGGGTAAACTTTTGTGTTTGATGTCTCTAAGGCAAACTTAAATATATAATGGCTACTAACAAGATAGACACACAAAAATAATGTGCACATGCACACCCACTGATCTCAGTTTATCTGATAACATAGATGTGTTAGAGCCACATAAGGAGCCACTGCATTCCAAAACAAATCTAGTTTAACAATACAAATATTTATTAGTTAGTTTAGATGTCTTATGTGCTATAGTTATCATAACTGGTTGACAGGTATGTTAAAACAGAGTGGTATTGTTAGCTGATTGTAATTGGTTTGAAGATTGATTAAGTATAGCCATAAACTACTTGAGTTTTAGATGTGGCACAAGTTCTCCCTTCTATTTTTGGTACTTAGTTTATATTTCCTTAACTACTTGTGTTAATAGTTTTTCATGCATTCAAACTACAATTAAAAAGTAGCCTATTTCTATAAGAACAATAAAGTAGAGATTTAAGGTACATTTCCCACTCTTGAAAAAGAGCTTTGTATGAGCTGGAAATCTTGTCTCTGGCACCAATAGAAGTTGGTCCAATAAAAAATACTACCTCACCATCTTGTCTCTTTAAGGGCATGTCTATATTAGGAAAATTATTTTGAAATAACTCCCCGTCTTCATCAGCAACCTCCAGCGCAAGGCCAAGCAGGCCACCAAGCTCTTCAAGGGAGACCCTGAGGAAATTTGTCAGGAGATGTCGGCCTCAAGGTACTGACCCCCGGGCAGCGGGGTTGGGGAGAGGTGGGGATGCCCAGGACTGTGGGTCAGGAGTGAGGGGCACCAGCAGGTGGGGAGGGGGGAGCTCAGGCTGGGCTGGCTGTGGGAGCTGTGGGTCAGGAGTGAGGGGTGCTTGTCCATAGGGAGCAGCTGGACAGGGCGAAGCCACTGCTGGGGGGACAGCAGGCGGGGTTGGGGAAGGGGGTGCCCTTGCCCTGGTCTGGTCAGTTCTGAGCAGAGCCCAGCCGCCTGCGCCTGACCAGCGCCGAGCCCCAGTGCCCGGCTAGGCTGCAGGACAGGCTGTGCCTGGGGAAGCAGTGGCCGGTGGTCTGAGTCTTGTCTCCCTGCTCTGTGCGGCTGGTGGGGGCTGGAAGAGAATCTGTGCGGGACCAGACAGGCAGGGAAAAGGCTGTTGTGACCCAGCAGCGAGTGAAAGGGGAGGGGGAGTTTACTTGAAGCACCTTTGCCTTTATTGAAAAAAAATAATTAAAATTATATTTGCTATTTGTAAGGCTAAAATGCTGGGACGAAAACGACTTTCCGGTACTGCCTACTGGCAACAAAGAAAAAAACACCAAATAAGTATTTTTAAAAAGTCAGCAATCAAGGAGAAAGCTCTAAGCAATGCATTGAAAGTGATTATTCATCAACTGATGGAAGACCAATCGATCCAAAGATTATCTTTATCAACTGATAAAGATGAACAACAATCTGACCAAAGATTATCTTCGCTAACTGATAAAGACAATCACAATCTATCCAAAGATTTATTTCTTCAGCTGAAGAGTCCAGAAACGAAGAACTGTTATCTAAATCTAAAACTGAAGAACATTTATTGGAAGGTGGACAGACTGACATAGGATCGGATCCAGCTACATGGCCAACAATAATTACTGATGCAATACGAATGATTATTGTGAAAAAAGGTCCTTCAAAACTAGATCCTACATTTGAATATCCATTTAATGAGTCGAATCGTTGATTTATGCCATCGAGTATGAAGAAAAAAATGAAAAATGGGGAACAAATTAATAGATTGTGGTTAGTGTATTCACAGATCAAAGATGTAGTTTTTTGTTTTTGCTGCAAACTGTTCTGTAACTCGGACATTCTTCTGGCAACTGCAGGTTTTAATGACTGGCGAAATTTGCATCAGCATTTGAAAGAACATGAAACATCAAAAAAATAATTTACACTCGTTGACAAATTGGATTGAGCTCTCAAACAGATTACGTTCCCGGTACAACAATCGATGCGTTACAGCAACATCTTCCAAATTCAGAAATTCTACGTTGGCAAACTGTGTTGGAATGTTTACTGGCAATCATTACTTTCCTAGCCAAACAGTGCCTCACATTCCGTGGATCCTCGGACATTTTATATGAGAATAACAATGGAGATTTCATGAAATTGGTTGAGTTATTGGCAAAATTTAATAGTGTTATGGCTGAGCATGTACGAAGAGTGAAAGATGTAAAGATTCACACCCATTATTTGGGTAAAAATACAAAAATGCAATTAATTTCTAATGGAGTGCATAATGAAATTTTGTCGGATTTGAAACATGCCAAATATTACTCAATTACAGTTGATTGTACTCAGGATCTGAGCAAAACCGAGCAAATGTCAATAGTTTTACGATTTGTGAAAACTGATGAAAATGCAGACGTGAAAATTTGTGAACACTTTCTAGAATTTATACCAGTGAACAAAACTACTGGGAAAGCCCTCACAGATGTAATTCTACAGCGATTGGAACGCTATGGAATACCTTAGAAAATATGCGCGGCCAAGGGTATGATAACGGCTCAAACATGCGAGGACGACATGCAGGTGTACAGCAAAGAATATTGAATTTAAATAATCGAACTTTTTCATTCCTTGCCATGCACATTCGCTCAATCTGGTTGTCATGATGCCACCAAATCATCTAAAGATGCCTTTTCATATTTTACCACACTGCAAGCAATTTACAACTTTTTTAGTGCTTCCACACACCATTGGGCAGTCTTGAAGAAGCATCTTGAACAAAAACTCACACTTAAACCTCTAAGTCAAACTAGATGGGAAACCAGGATAGACGCTATTAGACCATTCCGATATTCATCAGGAGAGATTTACAATGCATTATTCGAAATAAGACAGGACTTGTCGTATGATCCTTCATTTCGACATGAAGCTGAAACACTGGCTCAGAAAATGATGCAGTTTCAATTTTCATGTTGCACAGTGATTTGGCATAATATTCTAAATCAAATTAATTTGGCCAGCAAAGTTATGCAGAACATAACCATAGACATATCCGAGGCAAAGACGATTTTGAATAAAACTCTGGAATATTTAAAAAAACACTGTTCCAATAAAGGATTTGAAGAAACTGTCAAAGAAGCAACAACAATAGCAGAGGATCTTGATTTTGAACCGACATTTGCACCTCAACAATTCATTCGTCCTCAAAAAAACCAAGACAGTTGTGTTATGAGGCTCATGATGATCCTATTCTCAATCCAAAAGAAAGGTTTAAAGTTGAATGTTTCTATTGTATTTTGGATGTAGCTATAACTTCCATTGAAGAAAGATTTTATCAATTGCATGGTCTTTGTGAAACTTTGGAATTTTTATACGATATTGGAAATATTAAAAATCAGTTTTCTAAAGAAGACCTCATGAAGCACTGCCAGGACCTACATTTAGCGCTCAGTAGTGATAACGCTGCTGACACTGATGGAGTAGAATTGTATGATGAATTAATAGCTTTATCTGAGCTAATAAGTCCTAAAACTTCTGCTCTAAAAGTATTAGACTTTATAGCAAGAAATTATTTTTTCACTCAAAACACAGCATTACGCATTCTTTTAACATTACCAGTGTCAGTGGCTTCTGGTGAGTGCAGTCTCTCAAAACTGAAATTATTAAAAAATTATTTGAGGTCCACCATGTCTCAAAATTGTTTGTCAGGACTCGCATTAATTTCAATTGAAAGTACCATTGCAAAAAAATTTAGATTTTACTGAATTATTAAAAGGCTACGCAAGTATAAAAACCAGAAAAATTCAGTTAATATAAATTCTTTTAATTTGAGACACTAACATTTTTCATTACAGTGTATAGTTGAACCCAAATTGTTTGTAATTGTGATTTTGTTTAAAAACCCAAATTGTTTGTAATTGTGATTGTTAAAATTAAATTTTATTTCACTAACTCCGAATTTTCTCTTTTATTTTTTTAATTTTAAACAGTCAAAAAAAAAACCCGAAACAAAATAAAAAAAAATTGCAAAGTGCAAATGTGTAAAAGCCAACAAAAAAAGGGGGGCGGCCAAAAATTTTTTTGCTTGGGGCAGCAAAAAACCTAGAGCTGGCCCTGCATAGAGGGATGCTATTCTGCTAGGGATGGGAATGGCCTTTTTTCTACAGATAAGAAAGCATTTTAATACAGGTAGGAAAGCAATTTTTCTTCAATGAAACCAATGTAAAATATGTTAAATTAAAGCTATAGCCAGTGATTAAGACTCAGAACAAGATATTAAATCAAGACCCAGCTAGGGCCCAGATCTCCACAATGGCCTCTCCCTCCTTCAAGTATCTTTTCCTGCGGCTTTAGTCCCTTCCGTTGGAGAACACACATCCTCCTTGTTTCAGACTCTCCAAACTCCAGTGCTCTTAGATTGTGGTATAACCACACACCATATTCACCACTCACACTTGGGATACAAACACCCACAAAAATACAAACATCCACAGACAATTAAATTCAGTTCTAAATAATACTTCAATCCTTAGGCTGTAGCTTCTCTAGGCAGGGCCCATCCTTTCCAGGAGGGCCTAGAAAGTACCTAGAAGATGTTGGGTGACACTGTACACAAATCAAATGAATAACCTACTAATAGTAATTGACTTATGTCTCCCCAAGGAGGGGGTAAGAAAGCAGAGCAGGGGCGGGGCTTAGGAGAAGCGGTGGTAGGGAGTGGGATAATACACCTGATTTCTTAATTCTACCTTAAAGCACAGTCATAAGAAACAGTGATGTATGTGTTGTCAGTTAGGGTTTGTGTGTGAAGTTCAATATTTTTTTACTAGAATTTATCAGTAAAATAAATTCTTGGAATTTCCCTTCTTTTTGAGTTAGGGATGTTAAAGGGTAACCGGTTAACTAGTTATCTGGTAAACATCCTAGTGGATGATGCTTACCAGGTAATGGTTAACTGGTACCTTGGAAGGAGCCCATGTGGGCTGGGAGCCAGCAGCCCTGTATGGGACCAGAAGCAACCAGGCTGGAACATCCCCTGCATGTGGTGAGGCGACCCCCAAACATCCCTGTTTAATCAGTTAACTGGTTAAATTTAACATTTAACCAGTTAACTAATTAAACCAATTTTTTCATCTCTATTTTGAGTTTCTATTTGAAACATTAGCACAGTTAATAATGGAAGAAAAAATAACATTTAGGCACCAAAAACAAATTGCTAGTAGTCAATGAGGAGAATAAGTTCTCCCCAGGGAAACAGAAAGGAGCAGGGAAATTTCCTCTTGGGTTTGGTCAGCTGCCAGTTTCTATGGCAACAGCATCCTCCAAATCATCTTTATTTGTAGCCATTAATAACTGATTGTAAGCAATGGAGCTTAACCACAGACTGCACCCTCCTGAAGCATACCATATTGTGCAGAAATTGAACTCCAAATTGGATGCAGCAGCCATTATATACCCTTTTATTACTACATTATAATGCAGTAATGCATTGAGAATAAGTGTGCTCTTACCACGGAGGTGAAAGACTGTGAAGGCAATTCAACCCCAATGATCCAGTTCTCTCAAGGATTGATTGTACCGGACAAACTTGGATGTTCTGTGTCTCCTACACCAATGGTTCTCAACCAGGAGTTCATGTACTCCTGGTGGTTTTCCAGGAGATATATTCACTCATCTAGATATTTACTTGTTTTACAACAAGCTACATAAAAAGCACTAGTGACATTAGTACACACTAAAATTACTACACCCTGAAATGTAAGTACAATATTCATGTTCCAGTTGATTTACTTCATAATTATATGGTAAAACTGAGAAAGTGAGCAATTTTTTCACTTTTAGTGTGCTGCAGGGCTATCCCTTGGGGTGCGCAGGGTCTCGGGCAACCCTTCCCCTCCAGTGTCCCCAATGGGAGCTGTGGAAAGCAGTGTCCCAGGATAGTCTAGACGGCAGAGTTTTTCCAGGATATCAAAATTTTCTGAAAAAAATTTCAGAAAACCAGACGTGGTTTTTTTGGCATCCCTCTAAACCTCGTTCTATGAGGAAGAAGTGATGTTCCAAAAGAGGGTTTTTTCCGACATTTGGCCCAGTGTAAATAGGCCAATTGTCGGAAAAGCCTCTTTCGGAAGAAAAGCGGAAAAAGATCTTTTCTGATAGAACTTTGTAGTCTAGACACAGCCCCGGTCTGCACTGCTTCCTGCTGCTCCAATTGGCTGGGAACGGCGATCTGCAGCAACAGGAGCTGAGATCACCTGTACCTGTGGAGGCGCAGGTAAATGAAGTGTCTTGCAGTCAGCTAGCGGCTTGCCCTTACAAGTTGTGACCCAGAGTTTGAAAACCCCTGGCCTAGATAAGCTCTCAGACATCTGGTTTGCTCATTTCCTTGCTCTTAAGATCCCGGGCGGAAATGGGGCAGGGCATAATCAGAGATTTTCATCTTTTGCATTCAAATGAGGTGTATATCTTCTCAGTCTTTTCTTTGGCTTTATTACCACTAGGCATGAGAAACTGGGCACTCACACAGTACTTCCTTATATTATTTGTAAATATACAAGGCTCTTAGTGTAGGATTGCAAACTTTCTCACTGACCAAAACTGAACATCTTTGTCCTGCCCCTTTTCCCAGGCCTTACCCTGCTCACTCCATACCCACTCTCTCCTTCGCTCACTCTACCCACACCCCACTGGCTCATTTTCACTGAACTAGGGAGGGTCCCTTTTTGACTGGGTGTTTGGCTGAACACTTTATACTGCTTTTCAGGATCAAGGTTGGAGCATACACTGACTCAATTTTTAGTAAGTGTGGATGTTTGTCCTGGTCATGCCTATTGTGACCCAACCTGTGACTTTCGTTTTAATTAACTACATAAATAGTAATCGTCTATGGCAGCAGGACCCTTTGATTACTAAGCAAGTCTTTCCTATGAATTTTTACAAGCCTGTGCCTAAGTTCACTGAAGACAATGTAAAAAATTCTTATTGATTTCAGTAGGAAACAGACCAGAGCCTGTATGTCTAATGTAATGGAGTTTGGATCTTAAAACTTCCAATTAAATAGTGTATAGTTGAAAATAATTATTGTAAAATGAATATTTGTTTTCTCATAGTTTCCTATAACTCATTATTAATTAAAACATTGTCTGCTCGGAGACTTTTACCATGACAACCAACCAGCCTTGATTGTTATCTGCAGTTTGAAGTCAGGATGATAAAACCTTCCCAGGGATTGACAGAACCTTTGCAAGGCTGCTGACCTCACTTCCAGTGGTAGTTAACTAAACAAACAGCCCACTCTCTTCTTGCCAATCAGCATTCCTTCCTGCTAATCCCATCCAGACTTCTAAATACTTATATTCCCTTCTTACTATTTTTCTAGCAAGCCTAATATTCATAACAAGTATCTTGATGTTTTCATCACTTAACATTTGGAATAGCCACAGTTTTCATTCTCAGATTGAAATTCATGTACATGGATCAGAGCAACACAAATTAAAAAAACAAAACAAACCTCATAGGGGCAGGAGTTAGGAAAGAGCCATCCGTTTAAAGACTAAGACACCCCCAGATTAAATTGCCTGTATCCAAAGCATTATCAACCCCTCCCCCAAGATAAATTGAGCATTTTCAATCATTTCTATAGATTATTCTCATCAGGGATAATCTATTGCAATTTTTTTACATTTCACTTCCTGGTTATTTCAAGTGAACACAAAGCAGATCTGTCAATAGATCCTGAGCCACAAAAACACTACAAGGTTATACTGAAAAATACTATTATATCTAATTGACTATATTATGGGTATTACAGATTGATGTAAGGTTGTTGCAAAGGGAACTAATCTTTGAGTTTTGCAAGTTTGTAGTTTAATCATTTGAGGAAAATGCATAAAGTCAATAAATCCTATGTAATCACCCCCACAACAACAGAGTCAGAGCTACCAGTGAAGAAAAGTGTAGTTTTATTGAATTTTGAGCATCCTCTTGAAAAATTAGCAGCTGCCAGAAATGAAAGTTTCTTACAAACAATTTCTTACATAATGAGGACCACAGAGAATTCTCACATTTTCTTTAGAAAGTTGCTTGAAGACATCCATACTGACAAGTTATATACAAAACTATAAGCAGTGAGTACAATGAAAAGCTCACCTATTTGAGCTAGTGGGTGTTTGATCTGTATTATAACAATGTCTGGGTTTTGCAATTTAATAGACAGATTCTTAGAGCTTATATTGCTTTTAAAAATACATTTATTTTCTCTCTCAGCTGTCATTCGTGTAAATGATTAATTGTAGATTTTAATAGTTCATATTTTGTCCTAGGCTTACAAAATACTTGTGTGAAGTGGTGCAGATTGAATAATCAGTTCTTAGTTTAAAAAAACCCATCAGATTGAAAACGGATAGTGTTTTCACAGCTACAACAATTGTTGTTTTCTATTCCTTTTGTATGTTTTTTTCTGAGAAATTTCCTCCTAGCTTTGATGTTTGTCTGTATTTAAGAGTAGGACTCATCTCCCTTTTTCAACAAGAGTGGAGCAATTTTGAAAGTTTTTAGGAGCATTTCCAATGAATGTGCTGTACCTAATTTTCTGAACAAAACCAGTTATAATTTACACTTGAAATATGACTATGCTGTCCATGCATTCTTCGCTTGATCCTAAAAGGTGCATAGAACCCCAGCAAAGTCCTTGGGCCCTCAACTTCAGGTCTTGTCAATAGCAATAGAGAGTTACAGCACATTGCAGAATTGAGCCTTTTTGTGATAAAGGGTGTCTGTAAATGACAGGGTAAAACTGTGATAATAAGCCTGAGGCTTATAAACCTGAAAGACAATCTTCTTTCATACAAAATAAGAATAAGCATGGGAAGAATTTTAAGCATCTAATCATGCCTATTAAGTCAACTTTATGTTTAATAGTATAATGTTTTAATGAATTTTATTATAATATATAATCATATTTGTTGTTTTCAGTAAACCTTGAGGAATTTTCCTGCATATGAAAAATAATTTTTAATTTTCACTAATTAAAAATGGAACCATGTATTTGCTTAATTGTATTAATGACTCTTTTTGCTGGAAAATTTCCCAGTTCATATGAATCTGAACATCACAATAATAATTAGAAAAAGTTTCATTTGTAAGAGTAATTGTAGTTAAATTATAAAACATAATTTGATGTAAACTTTAGTGATATAGGCCAGAAAATTTCTGATCTAAAAGCCAGACACACTGTTTTCACTACCATTTTTTGAGTTTCATTACTACATTTTTTGATAAAGATAAGTGGACTTGTATACTTTGTATTCTGGTGTTTTAAAAAGTGTGGTCGTTTTCCTTTTTCTGGATTTTATTCTGTTGTGAGGTAAAACAATGGGCTCAATTTAAAAGCAAATACAGGGCCTCAATATTTTGACCATTTTGAGTGTATGTGCCCCAACTGAAGTGTTTCAGGCAAACAGAAGACAAGTCTGAAGTCGAAGGCATAATGTTGGTGTTGCTTCTGGGCCAGGGCCAGAACCAAGCCCACCACTGGGGTGGGGGAGCAAAGAGGGCAATTGCACAGGGGCCCAGCATTTCAAAGAGGCCCAGAGCTTCCAATCACTGCCAAGGCCACAGTAGCCTATTGACAGGCCTTTGCAGATGCAGAGTGGCCTCCTTCTTATACAGACAGGGAACTGCTCCCTGGTAGACAGATCCAAGCTGGGTCTGCCTTTTGCACTGAAAATGGATGGTAGCATGAAGATGTACACAGGCCGGGCCTCCAGCTCAGTTGTGGGAGAGCTAGGGAAGGAGCTAGATGCTGATGGCCCATGAACTAGGGGCTGAACTGTATCCACCCCTGCCTCCAGAGGAATATCTGAAGAAGCTGCCGCCTAGCAAATATCTGGAGGAGCTGCTGAAACTCTCTGCTGCCAAGTACTCTGAGGAACCTGAGGGCCCATGAGCAATGAAACTCTTTGACCAGGTAGCATTAGGAAGTAGTCCCGGGAAACAAAACTAATTCCTATTGTTTACTGAAGCCATGGTTAGTATGGATCCCTGCTTACCCACTGGTGGGATTCGCTGCCATTGTTAGGGCCCCGAACAGGGACCTGGGTGGAGTAGGGTGGGCCTTGTTCCCCTACCCCCTGCTGCCAACCCCACCTCTGGTTTGTTTGTTTGCTAGTCTTCTGCCCCAGCCAAGGAGCTGGGCCACAGACAGCTTTTATTCTGCCCCAGCCAGGGAGACTGAGCCTGACTATGTTCCTGCCTGCCCCAGCCAGAGGGGTGGCTACAAACTGTTACCGATGATGGACTCTCAGCTGTTAGGCAGCATCGTGAGGCAGAGTGGCCTCCCTCTGACACAAGCAGGGAGGAACTACTCCAAGCAACAATATCCTTCCTGACCCCAATTATGGCAGTCAAATAGATGCTGAGCATGTGGGCAAGACTGAACGCCTAGACACCTAAGAAAGAATTCTCTGTAGTAACTCGGAGCCCTCCCCACCTACTGCCCCATCACCAGGCACTGAAGATTTCTTCCCAAAAAACATGGAAGTTTTGTCATCCTTCAACGAAAGCTATGGCACTGTTTAGTTGTAAATGGAAATGAAATGTGCAGCTATTGTCATATTGCTGAACAGTTCTAATAACAGCATCCCTAATCTGAATGGAATTCAAAGTTATTCAGGAGTCTCACATAGGCATGAACTGTCCAACACTAATACCATGGCAATAATATTTCCATGCCTATGTCTCTCTCAGGCCTTGTCTATACTAAGCCCTGCCATCACTCTATTCTACATGACTTAGCTATACAAACAGCATAGGTGAACTTGACATACTTATTGCAGTGTCTTGTGTGCTCAAGAGTTTTCTTTGTTTCAGGGCCCAGGTAACTCCCAGTGCCTGAGCTAACTTTTCCTAGTCAGGTAGGTGTATCCAGCAGGGCTTACTAAAAAATATTCCTGTGGGAGTTGCTCCACTGTTTTGAGTGATTGATTGCAATCCATTAAGCCTGAACCACTCTATCACTGGTCTCATGGCTATCTCTCCTCCATGAACTGCCATGTGGAAACTGAGTTGGTGGTGGGAGTAGTGTATCAAAGAAATCAAATCTCATTAGTCTATCAAAGAAATCAAGCACACAAGTTATAGTTTGGATATAAATCAAAATATGCTTATAACACAGATACCTATTGTCACAGTGATGCAACAAGGCATAGTGTGAAGTTAGAAGAAAGTGTGACTTTGCCTTGTATATATCACAATATATAAAAGAAGACATGTCAGACAGATAAAAGGTAATGGAATAGGGTAAAAATAACTAAAATGATCAAGATAGAGTATGAATGAACACATTTTGATATTAAAGTGTAAATAAAAACAACTATTTAGTATTGCCAAGACAGATAGGCTAGATTAGTTACCCTTCTACATTGCCATTATAAAATCACTTTCTTGAAGACAACTTGGTAGAAGTAGGTCTTTGTGAGGGCTATGACTAGGGTTCTGCTCTGGCAGCCAGGAATGTGTGTGTTAATAAACTGGGTGCCATGGTGGCACACATCCAGACCAGTGCAGATGACCTCAATATTGGTGCACAAACCCAGATTCACTCTGTTCATGGTTGAAAAAATCTTAGAGGAAACACTGGGCTATGCCTCCTTGGAGAGTATTAGCCTTCTACGTCATAAGAAGCCTCAACCAAAAAAGGTCACTTTCATGTTACTTAGCAAACAATTTCAAATAATAATAATCTTCCTAATGCACATAGAAAGAAGCAGTGTAACTAGCAAATCGTTCATTAATATTAATTGCTCCATTCTAAGTTCAAATCTATAACTACATATTCTGAAATGATTTTTTTCATTATCTCTATAAAAAAGTGAAAAAGACCCTATAATCATCTTCAGTGTAGCAGATAGAAGAAGTCAGTCAATCAACTGATATTGTAAATTTTGAAATTAAGTTCCAAGGACAAAGAATACTGACTGCCCATTTTGTTGTGGAATTCTGGTGACAGGATTTTTTTTTTTAAGACCAGAGTTGGAATGGGGGAGGATGAAGCCACTTTACCAGCTGCACTGAAATGGACTCATGGGGAAGGGAAGATACCTTCTGAGATCTGATTTCAGGCAACACAAAGAAACCTTACCTAGTCAGGGTGATACCCACTTCACAGAAGGAGGGATGTTTGATTACATCTCTAGTGAGCTCTCTCTATGCTGTTTCAGTCAAAAAGAAAGACCCCCTTCTCTTCTCACTACCTTTAGTTTCTTAAGTGTTATGCCAGTTATTTGATAGACACCTTCTTCATGGCAAGCTTGAATTCATCAGTTAAGCGGGTGATGAAGAGTAGGTCTGAAGACAGGGGTTTATTTTGTGCCACTGAGCAATTGTTGAAAGTGCTCTCTTTTTAAAATAATATGGATAAACTTCATGGGAAAGAGCAGAGACAAGGAGAGAATGTAGGTAAGGAAAAGTTTTGAAGATTGTAAGAGTGTGAAAATTTATGAAGGAAAATCTGAGCTTCAACTTTACTGAATAGTGGATAGCTGACATTTAGTAGAAGAACCTGGGATAATGAATGAGACTTCTAGACTGGCTACAGAAGGATGGATCCACTGGTTAGAGCAGTGTTTCTTAAACTTTTTAAGATTGAGGAACACCAAACAATTTTTTTTATGAGGAACACAAAAAAAAAAAGGTTGGGGGGAACGTTATTGAGGAAAAAAAAGGGTTGGGGGAAAGTTATTGAGAAAAAGAAAAAAAAGGTCTCCTGCCTCTTTAAAGGTGGCCATTTTGAATTCTGTTGTTCTCCGCGGCACACCTCCAACTACCTCAGGGCACACCGGTGTGCCGCGGAACACAGTTTAAGAAACAATGGGTTAGAGGCTTTGCCTTGCACTGGTGCTATATGCTGACCCTAATCCCAGTTTAAGCAGAATGGTAAAGCATACCCCAATGGAAGGGTGGTCCTCCAAAGTTAGTCGTGGTCTTATATCACTCACCCTCCCTGTGGTTTCTTTAAGAGGATAAAAGGGACAAGGTTGGAGGAAAAAATGTAAGGATGTGACCAAGAAATAGTTCTTCTGCTATTTTGATCTTTTCTTACATTTCTCGGCTCCTGTGAGAGAAGGGATTGGCCTGGACAGACCACCACCAGTATTATGGGTAGTACAAAAGTGATCCATTTCTGCAAACACATTACTTAGGCTTATGTTGTGTGTCTTTAGCTGCATCGTAGGAGCTGGCATTTAGTCTTCACAATAAAGCACTGTGGGGTGCTTGTTGAGATTTAAAAACATATGCACCAAATTCAGCATTTTCCTTAATCTGTGACAAGCTGAACATTTTCTGTTAACTGTGACACATTTTTCTCAGTAATGCTCGTGAAGTTCTGCTAATGTTGGCAACATGACAGCAATATTCCATATGCGGGCAAAGAATGTGTATGGGTCTAGGATACTGGATGACATTTTATAGCTTTTAATTCTTAAATTACGTCAAATATTTGTGAAAACTGTTTTTTGCAAAGTGCATACCAGAGACTTCAGATAGCTCTACTATAAGGACACCTGTCTGGCTGTTCTGACATTTGCCCCTCTAAGAAGGGCAGTAGCAGCCATGCAATCTGAATGATCACCTTTGCACTTATTCCCAAACTTCTCTTGCACAATGGTATGCAACCTGATTTCCACTGTCTGTGTCGGTCTGATCATATGCTGGTATACATCACTGGAACTCTATGTCAGGATCTTATCCAAAATGCCTGTGGTAGCCCATAATTTTCACAATACTTCTAGTCAATAAATGGAAAACAATCACTCTGTATTTTTATGTAATATTAATTAAAATCAATTTCACATACATTCTAGAAATTTCCCTTAAAAAACATGATAGTCCTTTATTACACTGCTCTACAGCCAAAATGCTTCTGAAATAAATGTAGTCAAACTTTACTAATTCTGGGTCACTGAGAATGAAAATTATGCTTAAAATTGTTGATTGGCTCTAGTTTTCAAGATATGCTATTGGGTCAGTATATACGACCCTTGACTTGGGAATGGCGGAGGATAAGTGAGTTATAAAGGGAAGGGATCTCAATTTAAACCAGAAATGACTAAAATACATCTTTGATTGGATCTATGAATAAATCTATGACTGGGTTTGGACAGTACTTGCTTTTTTAGGCAAAACAGTGAATGATGCAATCTGAAGCTGGTATTGCGTCATACATGATATGAATTGCATCATGTTATTCCTAGAAGTCATAGATGATGCAATCATAATGAAGCTTACATCACTGGGCTGAACAAATTGCCCTATATCAGCTCTAGAAATCATACAGTGTCGTGCTCTCTTATTTGTCAGTGTTTGATTTTGCAAAGGGACACATTTCTGTTTAGCCAAAGTGAGCAGAGATGCCTCGTACTTGTGTGAACAGTGCAGATAACTTCTGCTATGTTTGTGGTGAAGTGACCGTCAAAAGGATCTTGTCCCATTCTTCTTCATGGAAGGTGATCTTGTAGCCTGCAACAACATCGATGGTGTGATGGCAGCCCTCAACATCATTCACGATCCAGATGAGTGGAGACGGTTCATTGATTCATCAAAGACGAGTCTTAAAGCTGTTTTGCTGCATAATGGCAATGTTTTGCCATCAATTCCAGTTGGTCCATATGAAGGAAACCTATGACAACATGAAACAACTTTTGAGGTGCATAAACTATGACCAACATCAGTGGCAGCTTTGTGGCAATTTGAAGGTTGTTGCTCTCTTGCTTGGTCTGCACACTGGATACACAAAGTACTGCTGTTTTCTCTGCGAATAGGATAGTCATGCAAGAGATTCCCACTACATCAAGATAGATTGGCCACTCCGACAGCCATTGGAGCCTGGGAGGAAAAGTGTTCAGCATCCACCACTTGTTGAATCAAGGAAGATTTTGTTACCACCCTTACACATCAAGCTGGGTCTGATGAAGAACTTTGTCAAGGCCATGGACAAAACACAAGCAGCTTTCAAGTACCTCTGTGGAAAATTTCCAAGGTTAAGTGAAGCTAAGATAAAGGAAGGTGTCTTTGTTGGTCCTCAGATTCGTGAACTTCTTCGAGATGATGCATTTGACCATCTACTGCGTGGCAAGGAAAAGACGGCATGGAAAGCCTTCCAGTTAGTGGCAATAAATTTTCTCAGAAACAACAAGGCAGACAACTACAGGTTGTTGGTGGAAAGCCTCCTCAAGGCATACAAAAGCCTTGGTTGCAACATGTCACTAAAGATACATTTTTGCACTCTCATCTAGATTTTTTCCACCGAATCATGGAGCAGTGAGCGACGAGCACGGCGAGCGATTTCACCAGGACATTGCAACAATGGAGAAACGCTATCAGGGCAAATGGAGCCCATCAATGCTTGCAGACTATTGCTGGACAGTGACAAGAGATGCTCCATTTAATGAATACAAGAGACAAGCCAAGAAGCGCGAGTAGACACTGAATAGGACTAAACTATGTACATAATAGTTTTTTGCCTTTTGTTTCATAATAAATTTTATTTATATAACCCTTTGCTGATTTTTAAAGTGTTACATAAACAGGACAGGTGAAATATTATCATATAAGCAACCATAAACACATGAAAAGACCTAGGTTTACAATTTATGATTAAAACTCTACTATCTACACAATATACATAGACGTAAAATGTAAAAACTTAAATATCTTGGAAACAGTAGCCAATCAGTTGTTTTAATTGTCATCTTTGAATTCAGCACATCAAAATACATAATAAATAGCACATTTTATCTCTGAAGCAGACGACTTCTAAAAAATTGTAGACCAGTGTTATTTATAGTAGTGTGGAGGAAACTAAAAAGACCTTTCCCACAGTAACTAGAGATGCAAGATACAGTCAGTTTCTTCTCATACAATGACACTAATTACTAAGAATGAACATTACAATGCCAATGTGAATTTCTCCTGTTTATTTTAATCTAATCTGCATCAAGCAAATTTCTTGTTTCTTTCTTCCTAGTTGAAATCAATACCTTCATTTTCCATTTTCCACCTGTTACATATTTCCACCTGTTACATCAGAGGCTCCCTTAATGTGGAGCCTCTGAGCAGTTTTTTGTGAGAATAAAGTTTCACTGCAGTATAGACAAAGTAACAAGTACAAATACTTTTAAAGATAATAACATAATCTTTGTATCTCACTCTCATGCATTACTTATAAAAATAAAGGACTATTTCTTATATCACAAAGACATATCCTGCATGAGGATAACTCAGCTAACTGGATATTTGTTGATGTGCTTGCACTGATGTATAACTGGTAATTTTTCATAAACTCATTGTCAAATATCTTATCTTTCCTTTGAAGATTCATGAAATAACAATAAATAGTCACATCCTCTGTGAATGATAGGAGTATCAATTTGTAATTGCCGTGTAGTTTAACTTCTTCAATGTTAACATTGCTAGCAGAAGAAAAATAGTTATCCGGCAGTCCATTAATAAATCTGCTCCAAGCAGCTGGTGGTTCACTTAAGTACAGAACTAATCATTCTGGTTCTACTCTGCACCATCTTTAAACAGCATCCTGACTGCAGGCACATAATGGTGACAAATTACAGATAAGTTTACTTAAATATGTTAACACCGCCATGAATCAATAAGTCCTCTTTGCATTGAGGTCTTTTTATTTTTACACTTTTCTCGGGTTCTTTGTCACTGATTATACATATGTCCTACATAACTGATCTCATCTAGGTATTTGTTTCTATTCAGTTTAAGATTTTTTTCTTTTGTATGCTGTGAAATATTACTCAGTCCTTCATTGATCATTTTCTTTCCAAAACAGCAATTACTTTCACTCAAACTGGATTTTCATGTGTAATTTCACTCTGTCTAGTTTTTTTCTACCACACCACTTGCTTCCAGAACAATTTGGAAGTACCACCATCACCTCCTCCAATACTCTGCCAGGTTCTCTTCCAAACTGAGGGATTGGGGTAGTTGTTTGCTCTATTTTGTCAAAGACCCAGTTGTCTTCTTTCCCTCTACTGATGGTGTAACACACACAAGTATTAATAAGGGTGTGTCTAGACTACAGGTTTTTTCGAAAAAGTAGCCTTTTTCCAAAAAAACTTCACCTGCATCTAGACTGCAGCCCGCATTCTTTTGAAAGTAAATTGAAAGAACGCGGCAGTTTTTTCGATCGCGGTGAACCTCATTTTACGAGGAATAATGCCTTTTTTCTAAAGTACTCTTTCGAAAAAAGGCGCTATTGAATGCAAACTGCTTTTTCTAGAGAGAGCATCTAGACTCTCTTTCCGCTTTTTTGAAAAATCTGCTTTTAGTCTAGACGCTCTTTCGAAATAGGCTTGTAGTCTAAACGTAGCCTAAGAGATTAATCTTTCTTTCTTGGCCCTTGTGACCTTATATTAGTTAGGGTTACAAAAAGAATACCCCCATCACATGGCACAGTTCATTAGCTAATGATTCCAATGGCTACTACAACAAAGTCCATATATCTTCTATGACGGGGTGGGCAATAATTTTTCATGGGGCTTCATTCCAAGAATTTGGAATGTGGTCAAGGGCCACACTCTTTCATGATATTAATGGAGAAGGTAAGGGGTCTGGGATGGAGGATGGGTGCAGAAGGGAGCTTGCAATTAGGGATTGGGGTGCAGGAGAGGGTGTGGGGGTCTGGGAGGGAGTTTGGGTGAAGGAGGCAGTTGTGACCTGGGGCAAGGGACTACGGTGAAGGAGGGGGTGCAGGAGGGTGCAGGGGTTTGGATTGTGACCTGGGGCAGGGGTTTGGGATGCAGAATCTGGGAGGGGATATGGGTGCAGGGTGGGCTGAGGGTTTGAGTTATGTGAGAAAGGGATCCAGGGGTGGGCAGAGGGTCGGGGTGCCAGAGGCAGGCTCTGGCCAGGATACTTACCTGTTGACTGCCGACCAGCAGCCTTCTAGGCAGACTCCTGCTTGCCTTGCCTCACCCCTGCACTGGGGCCATGTGGTCTTTAAGTAGCTAGAAGCCTGAGGGGAGGGTGCTTCACAAGCTGCCTGTTGATAACGGGCAGCTCCCCTTGGCTGGAAACCAGCCAATGGGATTGAGCTGGGGGCAGGGGCAGCACATGAAGCCTTTCCCCTGCGCCCCTGGATTCTCAGCTGTTTAGAACCCTGCAGCAACTGTTTTATTCAGCAGCGTATGGGGGGTAGGTAGGGAGCCTGCCTGAAGCTCCCACTGTGGCCATTATCCAAAACTGGTGGCTTGGCAGGCCAGATCCGAACCATGGGCCATATTTCGCCCAGTCCCATTCTAGGAGGTGTTAGTGAAGAGGAGAACAGAGGAGAGGAGAAGGGTGGTGCACACATCTTCCATGTGTATCAGCTCCTGTTGCTGTTAATATGCTCTTATTACAATGGGATCAGAGCTGAAGGTCTGAGACAAGATTATTCAACTGAATACTTCTCAATTCAACTCAGACTTGATTTTCTGTTCTGATGCTGACGTGTTTACTAATGAGCATTAGATTCTGGCTTTATACTTTTGTGTCAGTGGTCTTATTAGCAAATAAAGAATACTACTTAATAGAAAAAATAGCAGCATCTTACATTCTTGAAAAAAGATCTGAGTGTGTCTGTTCTATTGTAGGTTTCCTCCCCCATAATAAGGGTTTGGTTGTCCTTTATGGTCATTAAATAATATTCCTATTAGATTATCTTTCAGAGCTGACATTAAGTGTAATTCCCACGTGTCATGTGGATCTTTTGTTTTGGCTTTTGATCTTCTCTGCAGAAAGTATGAGGATGTTATATTTGGCTACATATTATAAATAGCACCTAATAATACATTTTTTCACTTGTGTGATTTGATTATATGCTTGTTGCCATGAAAGATGCAAAATGTATTTAAATAGAGAATTTTGTTAGCTTTTCTAGGTGGCACTTTACAGAGTATTGTTGTTATCAATGTAGGTATTTGCCATAATATATGCCAATGAAGTAATTTATTTACATTTGGGATCACAGGTAGTGGGTTTATCTGTGATTATTCTAAGGGCAAAACCTTCCATTATCATTTCCATCTCCTTTTGCTGATTCCTAAGATGTCTCATTTGCTCCTTTTACTGATGTCAAACAGAGGAGTGCAGACAAGCTCTCAAATCACCACATCAGGGAGGAGAGAATCAAAAACAGTATTTTCCCCTTACAGTTCAATACAGTGGAAAAAGTGAGTGTCTAATCTAAAAATCCTAGGATCCTAATGATCCCAAGAGGCATTTTGGGGGGCAAATATATAATTTTAATGTGACACCGCACCCTTGGCAAAGAGAAGTGAGAAGTATCTGCATAGCAGCATCAGTGACTGCCGCACACTCCTAGCAGGGCTGGAGGAAACTTCACGTGCTCTCCACACCCTGATTGGCCTGGGGGCAGAAGGGGAGGAAGCATGAAGACTCCTTCTGCCCTGTGAGATGTGCAGCCCTTCTAAGCACAACACGCTTCTTGCAGGATGGGGGCAGGGTCGGAGGAGACTTCATATGCTCCCTCTGCCCCCAGGCCAATCAGGGCTTGGGGTTGGGGGCAGCATGTGAAGTCTCCTCCCACCCTGCAAGGGGCTCAGCACTTAAAGTCAACTGTCAGCTGCTGCTCAGCTGGTGGTTGACTCTAAGCGCGGCGCTCCCTTGCAGGGCGGGGGGGCAGGGAGCGAGACACTCCACATGTTTCTTCTCACCAGGCCCTGATTGACTTGGGGGCAGCAAGGGAAGCATGCAAAGTCTCCTCCTACTGCCAGGGGCATGCGTACCTAGAGGGAACCTCCAGGTATTCAGAACAGCTGGTGGTTCTCTCTGGGGGGGGCAAAGACTTTGCACACTCCCTCACCTCCAGACCAATCAGGGTCTGTGGGTGGGGAAGCACAGAAGTGCCCTGGCCCTGTCCCTTCTGCCTGAGGCCCCGCCCCTCCGGGGTGGCCTGGGGCCACTTCAAAAATTTCTGAAGTGGCCCCCATTCAAAAATTATTGCCCACCCCTAGCTTACAAGCTCCCAAAGGGAAACTTTTGGGCCAACAAACACTTAAATACACATATAATTCTTCTACATGCATACCCCCATTGATCTCAGTTGGACTACTCACATGTTTATGGGTTTGGAGGACCTGGCTGGTTGAGGGTTTGTTTTTTGGGTTGTTTTTTTTTTCCAGAAAATCTGATCCTAATTGATAGAAACGACTGTCTCTTGAATTAAAATAATTAAAATGTAACTAATGTAGCTACAATCTGAATGGCTGTTTATTCCATTTGGCTGTAGTCATGTTCATGTTTAAGCAGAAGTATGATACTGGCATTAACCAAATTAAATATTTACCAAACCACATTTAAATAAAATGAAATCTATTACTGGAGAAATATTAATTTCATATTTTACAGTAGCTTTTAATCATGCTTTAGATACTTCCAAAGATTTTATGAACAGTATGCAGTGGAAAGCCAGGAGTGATTAATTTAAAATGCCATTATCCAATCTTCCTGATCTGCCTATCTTTTTCCCTACTCCATGTACAGCAACAGGTATCATTCTTTCTAAGTGTTTTGTTTTTTATTTTTGGTTTTTTGTTGCAGGAGCAACAAAAGTCAAGTAAGTTTTTTATTGTTTTTGTTTTTTGTACAGCACCTTTCACAATAGGATTGTAACATCAGTTGGGATCTACTGCAATGCAAATAGATGCTACTGCAATACAAATAAATGTTTTTTCTTTCATATTATTTGCTCCTTAGGTAGTAGCAGCACACAGCATAAGCCTGTCTTTATTACATAATATATCAAAAGAGCCCATATTTAAGAAGACCTGCAAAGCAAATTGCTAAAGCTCTAACATCAAAAGGATTAAGTGTTTAGTAAAGATAATTAATTACATTTTAAGGCTATGAACTTGCTAATTAAAAGCATATTTATTTTTTTTAAACCTAGAATCATAGAATACTAGAGCTGGAAGGGACCTCGGGAGATCATTGAGTCCAGCCTCACAGCAGGACCAAGCACCATCTAGATTATCCCTAATTGATGTCTATCCAACCTCCTCTTCAATATTTCCAGTGATGGAGATTCCATAACCTCCTTAGGCAATTTATTCCAGTGTTTAACCAATCTGATAGTTAGGAAGTTTTCCCTAAAGTCCAACCTAAACCTCCCTTTCTGCAATTTAAGCCCATTGCTTCTTGTCCAATCATCACAGACCAAAAAGAACAATTTTTCTCCCTCCTCCTTGTAACACCCTTTTAGATAATGGAAAACTACTATCATGTCCCCTCTGAACCTTCTCTTTTCTAAACTAAACAAGCCTAATTCTTTCAGTCTTGCCTCATAGGTTATGTTTTTTACACCTTTAATTACTTTTGTTGCTCTTCTCTGGACCTTCTCCTATTTCTCCAAATCTTTCTTGAAATGTGGTGCCCAGAATTGGACACAATACTCCACAGAGTAGAGCAGAAGAATCACTTCTCGTATCTTGCTCATAACACTCTTGTTAATACATCCCAGAATTGTTTGCTTTTTTTGCAACAGTGTCACACTGTTGACTCATATTTAGCTTGTGGTCCACTATGACCCCTAGATCCCTTTCTGCCATACTCCTTCCTAGACAGTCGTTTCCCATTCTGTCTGTGTGAAACAGACTGTTCCTGCCTAAGTGGAGTACTTTGCATTTGTCCTTATTAAACTTCATCCTATTTACCTCAGACCATTTCTCTAGTTTGTCCAGATCATTTTGACCTCATCCTCCAAAGCATTTGCAACCCTTCCCAGCTTGGTATCATCTGCAAACTTAATAATTGTACTCTCAATGCCATCATCTAAGTCGTTGATGAAGATATTAAACAGAACCAGTCCCAAAACAGACCCCTGTGGAACCCCATTTGTCAATCCCTTCTAGCATGATTGTGAACTGTAAGTAACTACATCTGAGAATGGTTATCCAACCAGTCATGCACCCACCTTATAGTAACCCCATCTAGATAGCATTTCCCTAGTTTATTGATAAGAAAGTCATTCAAGACTGTGTCAAATGCCTTACTAGATTCTAGGACCAAGTATACCTCATCTACCACTTCTCTCTTATCCATGAGGCTTGATAGCCTATCAAAGAAAGGTATCAGATTGGTTTGACATGATTTGTTCTTTATAAGTCCATGCTGGCTGTTTCCTATCACCTTATCATTTTCCAAATGTTTTCAAGTGAATTCCTTAATTACTTGCTCCATTATCTTTCCTGCCACAGAAGTTACACTGATTGGTCTGTAGTTTCCTGGGTTGTTCTTATTTCCCTTTTAATAGATAGGCACTATATTTACCCTTTTCCAGTCTTCTGGAATCTCTCCCAACTTCCATGAGTTTTCAAAGATGATAACTAAAGGCTCAGATACCACCTCTATCAGCTCCTTGAGTATTCTACGATGCATTTCATCAGGCCCTGGTGACGTGAAGACATCTAACTTTTCTAATGTGACAGGGTCAGGCCAGGGAGCTGCTGCAGAGAGGGAAAAGGCAGCCCAAAAGGGAAAAACCCCTGTGAAAGAAGCAGAGAACTGCAGCCCAATTAGATGCAGCTGGGAGGGAGCTGGCTCAGGCTAATTGGGGCCAGCTGACTTCTCTGCTGTCTGTCTGAGGGCCTTCAAAAGCCTCAGCAGTTGGAGGCTGGAGAGGAGAGGGAGAGGACAAAAGGAAGGTGGTGGAGAGGCAGAGAGGAAGAAACGGGAGAGAACAATTTTGACCAGCATTAGGTAAAGGCAGCTAAGGAGGGAGCCTGTGTGCACCTGGCCCAGGCTCCCTACCATTGAGACCCGCTGCAAAACCCCTAACTCGGGGGCTAAGGGGGAGGAGGCCTACCCAGTGGTGGCTTGGGGAAGAGGGGCCCTTGCCACACGTGGTGTCAGGAGTGGGATGGTGGCTGTGAGGCCACACAGCAACCCAAATCTAGCCAAGTTGGCCCCCTCGCAAAGCAAAAGTACCCATGGAGGACCTGGTAAAAGCACTGGTGCAGGCCACGGCTGCCCAACAAGAGGCTACTCGGGTGCAAGCAGCTGCCCAGCAGGAGTCGGTGCGGATCCAACAAGAAACCAACCAGTTGTTGATGAGCCAGTTGTTGATCAACCAGTTGTTGATGAACGAAAAGAGGTCCAAGCTGAAGTTGAGAAAATGCTGAAGCTCGGAGTCATTGAAGAGTCCCATAGCCAGTGGTCTAGCCCTATTGTTATGGTGCCCAAGTCAGATGGAAGCCTTGGCTTTTGCAATGACTTTCGAAAGTTAAACGAAGTATCCAAATTTGATGCCTATCCCATGCCAAGGGTGGATGAACTCATTGACCAACTGGGCAAGGCCCAATTTCTATCCACCCTTGATTTGACCATGGGCTACTGGCAGATCCCCCTAGCACCAGGGGCCAAAGAAAAGACAGCCTTTTCGACTCCGGAGGGTCTCTTTCAATACACGGTCCTCCCTTTTGGTTTGCATGGGGCTCCTGCAACGTTTCAAAGGCTCATGGACAAGCTGTTGCGGCCCCATGCCACGTATGCAGCTGCCTATTTGGACGATGTTGTCCACAGTCCTGACTGGGACACACATTGAAAAAGTAGAGGCAGTATTGGAGACATTAAGGAGAGCGGGACTTACGGCGAACCCCGCAAAGTGTACTATTGGGCTGGCCGAGGCCAAATATCTCGGGTATATCGTGGGAAGGGGGGTAGTGAGGCCCCAGCTCAACAAAGTGGATGCAATACAGAATTGGCCCCGACCAACCCGGAAAAAGCAGGTCAGGGCATTCTTAGGGCTGGTTGGATATTACCGCAGATTCATCCCCAACTTTGCCTCCAGGGCCTGCCCTCTAACCAACCTGACTAGAGCGCGTGGTCCCGACATTGTAAAGTGGACCACGGAAACGGAAGAAGCTTTTAAAGATCTCAAGAATGCCCTCTGCAGCGATCCAGTTCTCATAGCCCCTGATTTTAAGAAGGAGTTTATCCTGCAGACGGATGCCTCCAAGGTAGGACTGGGAGCTGTATTGTCTCAAATGGTTGGAGAAGAGGAGCACCCAAACCTGTACTTCAGCAGGAAGCTTTTGCCGAGGGAACGAAACTACGCCATGGTAGAAAGGGAATGTCTCGCAGTAAAGTGGGCCATGGAAAGCCTTCGCTACTACCTTCTTGGGCGGAAGTTTACCCTGGTCACCGATCATGCACCTCTGCAGTGGATGCACCAAAACAAGGACAGAAATTCGAGGGTTACCCAGTGGTTCCTGTCCCTGCAGCCCTTCCACTTCCGTGTGCAACACAGATCAGGAACCCAGCATGGGAATGTAGACGGGTTGTCAAGGGTGCATTGTTGTCCGACTCAAGTAACCCAACCCCATGGGGTTGAGCAGAGCGGGGAGGATGTGTGACAGGGTCAGGTCAGGGAGCTGCTGCAGAGAGGGGAAAAGGGCAGCCCAAAAGGGAAAAACCCCTGTGAGAGAAGCAGAGAACTGCAGCCCAATTAGATGCAGCTGGGAGGGAGCTGGCTCAGGCAAATTGGGGCCAGATGACTTCTCTGCTGTCTGTCTGAGGGCCTTCAAAAGCCTCAGCAGTTGGAGGCTGGAGAGGAGAGGGAGAGGACGAAAGGAAGGTGGTGGAGAGGCAGAGAGGAAGAAACTGGAGAGAACAATTTTGACCAGCATTAGGTAAAGGCAGCTAAGGAGGGAGCCTGTGTGCACCTGGCCCGGGCTCCCTACCATTGAGACCCACTGCAAAACCCCTAACTCGGGGGCTAAGGGGAGGAGGCCTACCCAGTGGTGGCTTGGGGAAGAGGGGCCCTTACCACACTAAGTAATTTTAACTAGCTGTGATGGGCCGCCTGCAGCCCGCACTCCAGGCCCCGGAACGGGCCAGCGGGAAGCCGCAACCCCGGCAGCAGCGCCGGGCAGCCGCGGCAGCACGGGGGGCGGGCGGCGGCGCCAGGCCTTCCCCTACGCAGCCGAGCGGCGGCTGGCCCCGCCCCCTGCATGCGCCCGCAGGAGGCGGATGCGGTGTTCGACGGGCGGGGGGAGGAGGGAGAGCCCGCCACGTCCAAGGAGGGGCAGGGCCCCGGCGGTGCGTTACAGCCGGCGGGCCATTTCAAAAGGCCCCGCCGGCAACGAGGGGGGAGGCAGCCTCCAGGGCCCGCCGCAGGGGAGCCCTGGGATGGGTGCGGGACGGAGCCGCCCGAAAGGGGGGCCGACGGCCAGACGCGGCCCCACGGAGGCCCCGGATCCCTCCGGACGCCTCCCGCCACCGAGGCCGAGACCCAATGCCGAACTGAGATGCCCACAGCGCCAGACCCCAGAATCACGGTAGGCCCGGGGGGGCCCCCCCCGGCAGGGCACAGGAACGCACGGAGGGGAGGAAGCAGCCCGGGTAGGGTCCTTCTGGCGCCCATGGGCAGACGTGTTTAGGGAGCGCATCCCACGCCTGCCGTGCAGGGACTAGGAGACCCCTGCACTTAGGGCCCCGGGCTGGGACCCGGAGGAGAGGGTGGGCCCGGGTCCCCCTCCCCACACACCCCCGCAGGAGCCAGGATTGGCCCGACCTCGGGGAGAGTAGAGTTCGCAGACGTCAAGAGGCCAAGGAGACCCCGATCGAGGGGAGCAGGACTTAGGGTCCGCAGATCCCCCCCAGTCCCTCCGGGATGGGGTGATCGCAGCCGACCGCGCCGGCATCGGACTTGGTCCGGTGACCAGGGACTTAAGGACGGGCTCTGGGGTTTGCTGAGCCCCCCTGCGGGAGGTCAGGGGGTGATCGCCCCCCGCGCCCGTTCACACTAGTCCTTTTTTATTTGAAGTTCTAAACCTACCCCATTTCCACTTGCATTCACTATGGTAGGCATCCTGTCACCATCAATCTTCTTGGTGAAAACCGAAAAAAAGAAGTTATTAAGCACCTCTGCCATTTCCAAGTTTCCTGTTATTGTTTCTCCCTCTTTACTGAGCAATGGACCTACCCTGTCCCTGGTCTTCCTCTCGCTTCTAATATATTTGTATAATGTCTTGTTACCCTTTATGTCTCTAGCTAGATTTAGCTTGTTTTGTGCCTTTGCCTTTCTAATCTTGCCCTGCATACTTGTGTTTCTTCCTTATATTCACCCTCCGTAATTTGACCTAGTTTCCACTTTTTATACAACTCCATTTTTATTTTTAGATCATGTAAGATCTCCTGGTTGATCTAAGTTGGTATCCTGCCATACTTTCTATCTTTCTTACTAAGTGGAAAGTTTGCTTTTGGGCCCTTAATAATGCACTTTTAAAAACTGCCAACTCTCTTTAGTGTTTTTCCTCTTAGGCTATGTCTAAACTAAATCCCTCTTTCAAAAGAGGGATGTAAATTAGGCAGATCGAAAGTGCAAATTAAGCAGGGATTTAAATATCCCATGCTTCATTTGCATAATCGTGTCACAGCGTTCTTTGAAAAAGGGTATTTTGAAAGTGAAACCACTGTCTAGACACGGTTCTTTCAGGAAAAAACCCTTTTTCAAAAGATCCTGTACTCCTCAAAAAATGGAGTACAGGATCTTTCGAAAAAAGGGTTTTTTTTGTTTGTTTGTTTGTTTGTTTTGAAAGAACCACGTATAGACAGTGGTTTCACGTTCAAAATACCCTTTTTTGAAAGACTGCTGTGATGCGATTATGCAAATGAAGCGCGGGATATTTAAATCCCCGCTTAATTTGCACTTTCGATCTGCCTAATTTACATCCCTCTTTTGAAAGAGGGATGTAGTTTAGACATGCACTTAGTCTTGCTTCCCATGGGACCTTACCTACCAGCTCTCTAAGTTACTAAAATCTGCCTTCCTGAAATCCATTGTCTCTATTTTGCTGTTCTCCCTTCTACCATTTCTTAGAATCATGAACTCTATGATTTCATGATCACTTTCAGCCAAGCTGCCTTCCACTTTCAAATTTTCAACCAGTTCCTCCCCATTTAAAATGCAATCAAGAACAGCTTTCCCCCAGTAGCTTTCTCAACCTTCTGAAACAAAAAATTGTTTACTTTGGCTTTTTGTAGTTTATTTAGCTGGGGTAGTTGTTAGATATGAGTAAACAGCTGCATCTTATTTTGTGAAATTAGTTACAGGGGTAGGGTTCAATTACTTATTTTTAGTAGTTGTTTTTGAAAGCAAATTGGTCTTTCTGTGGCTTGCTGTGAGTTGAGGGGAACAAAAACAATGGACCTGGATAGGAAGGCCATTGGTAATACAGTCACCCTGGAAACAATCCATTCTGATATCGGGGCCAATGGACTACGAAGTAGTGGAAATCTTGGAACACCTGTAGTAGAGCTATTTGAAAACTCAAGGCTTCTCACAGAAGTTTTTGAACGGAAAATTTTCATTCAAGAGTTTTCTATTTTTCTGGGAAAACTTGGAAATCAACATTTTAATTTCAATTTGAATTGAAAGTTCTTAACTTTCAAAAATCATTTCTTTGAAGCTTTGGTTATCCTCCTGCTCCATTTTTTACACTGAACAGAGTGTTTTAATCAAATTTCAGGCAAATATGATGTTCAGCGGTTTACACTGCTTGGAGACAGAAATTATATGCTTTATTTGCTTTTGAACCAAGGCCCTAACAGTTTAAAGGACCCTGAAAGTGAGTGTACATCACATTTTCACAATGCCAACATGGTATAACAGTGAATGAGGCCCTTGAATTCCCACCCCATTGAGGCATAACACTCATTGCAATTTTCAAATACTATCACTAATCTGGATTTCGTTTCAGTTCAAATTACCCTCCATCATTATCATTCTCAAAACATTGTCCAGCTTTGCTTCAGCAGAAGTGGCAGAAAAGTGCCTGTCATAAATGTTTATAGTGGTCTTTAGACTGCCAAAGGAAGTAAGGGTGACATGTCAAATGACATGTATGACATTTCTTGGCACTGTCACTTTAGGACAGGCCATCAAATAAATGCCTTTGCTTCGCTCTGCTCTGTTCAGCCACCACTGCCAGTTCCAGTGCTGTTTTATTTCCAACTATCAGCAAAGAAGCAGAAAAAATGAGGGTAGTTAGGTTAGTAAGAGCTAGTAAGTGGGTGGAATGTCCTTAGTATGAGGACAGTTGGTTTTTCTACTTTATGAGCAATAAGGCATTAAAGCATTATTGGCACTCATTAGCAGAAATAGATTCCAGAGCTCCTGTTTTCATACATAAAATCTTTATAAATTTTGTAAAATTATTGAAGTTATAAAGGAGAAAAATGTTATAATTAATTTAATATAATAAAATGTATATATTTCCCCTAATCAAGATAAGTTATATATGTGTAGGCCATGTACAAACACATTTAATGGTCTCTACTTCATTACAATTTTTGAACTGGAAACCCAAATGAATCAAAGGCACAGCCCCAATAATCTCTGAAACACCATGGTGTGAAAATAGCAGATTTTACCTTCCTCCCAATGTGCTGCCCCAGTGAAGGCAACTATGGAATGTGTTATTGGATTATATGCCTAGCAGTATTTTATTTAACCATTAAGGACTCATTCATTCTTTCTTTCCTTCAGAAGTCCATGGCTAAATGCAATGGGAGAAAAATTGTGCCCTAAGTGGTGATATTGCAAAGACAAAGAGGATAATGCATTGAAAAGAAATGACTCTCCAATATCCTGACACATCTGCTTCAAAACTGTAGGTTAGCTACTATAGTACTTCTGAAAGCTGGAAGTACCAACTATTCCCATATAGGCCCAAAGCGTAAATGTTTCCAGTGAGTATGCATAAAAATATGTTGTGAACTCAGGCTAAAATAGGTTAAAGTTGTTATAATGGAAATATATGGCATAAGGGAATATGAGATTTGGAAGTAATTGGTTGAGATTAAGCTATGTAATAACCACTAATTGTAATAAAAGATAAAAATTATGTATATAAGATCTGTAGATTGGAGGAGGGGATTTAAAATATATTTGCAATTAAGTTGTGTATTATATTATTAGACAACTAGACAATTAGCCTGTCATAAAATGGGATTTTCAGGTCTCTCCTCCACATCGGTCTTTTCTCCTGAGCCTCCGGTCTCTCGCTCTGTCTCTCTCTCCTACTGCCTCCCCCCTCCCCACGTCTCTTTCTATCTCTTCTCCCCCTCCTGCCTCTCACTCTCCCTTTCTCTTCTCCTCCTCCTCTCTCTCTCTCTCTCTCTCTCCGCTCCATCTCTCTCTTTCTCTTCTCCCTGTCCTGTCTCTCACTCTCTCTCCGCTCTCCTCTGTCTCCATCAGGGATGCACGCGCCCGGGTGAGTCTGGCTCCCCACCTGCCAATTCCCTCTTCCCACCCCCCACCAGCCAGTTCCTCCTCCCAATTTCCCATGGCCAGCCTCGCTGCCCCCGACTCCCACCCCCTGACCAGCTTTGCTTCCCGCCGGCCAGCCCCACAGCCTCCAACCCCACCCCGACCAGCTTTGCTTCCCGCCAGCCGCCCTCCCCATTCTCCTGGCCAGCTACGCTGCCTCTGACCCCAGCTCTGCTTCCTGCCCCCACTCCTCCTCCCAGCCAGTCCTCCCCTCTGGCCCCTGATCAAGGGTGTCTGGGGTTTTTTTTTTTTTCACCCTACCCTAGTGACGTACACGGCCAGGGGACGGGGCCATGTATGTCACCGCCCCGTCCCCCTTCCCCTCCCACCGTGGCACTCGGCTGAGTTCTGTGGCACTCAGCCGGGCCGCTGCGGGGGAGCAAGCGACGCAAACAGCCGTTTGGGCCCCGTGCTCCCCATGCAGCATGGGAGTGCTGCATGGGAACCGTGGGGCCCAAAGGGACACTTGCACTGCTTGCTCCCCTGCGGCGGCCAGGCTGAGCGTCGCAGAACTCAGCCGAGCACCACGGCGTGAGGCAACGGCGTGAGGCAACAGCGCCCCCCAGAGGTGACTCGTAACGCTACAGACATTGGGCTACTATATATATGATATATGGGGGGAAGGAGAACATGGAACAGAAGCCACCAGGGATGTAAAGTGCCCATATTGTCTTGTTTTAAATCTGTTAATTTTTGTTTTGTTTTCTATTACAAATATACTTTGGAAGACACATGATATTTAAGTACAAGTCTTTTTGTATACCTGACATAAATTAATCCAAAAGTAACCAGTATTTAAAATGTATCAATACAGACCATATCCTATTGATATCGTTTTACAGTATCAATGGAAAAGTATGTAACTTTATTCTAAAGATACAATCTTAATCCATCTTTTAAAATTTAGCCATGAATTTTCTTGAAGTGTGTCCTAGAAGGTGAGGGGACTTAACCTTCCAAAAGAATGAAAATCCTGAGTCATTCAGATAAAAAAAATGCCAAGTAGCTTTATTTCAGGAAAACTACCAGAAATAGATGCCAATAGAATCAGGAAGATGTGAGTAGATGCTGAGTATCATTTATCACTGACTTCCAAGATCAGACACACAGCCATCTTAATTCATAGAAGTATAATTATTAAATGTATACTGTCTTAGTCTGATTCTGAAGGGAGATACGGTCTTAATGAAGACTGTTTAAACTCAGAAATGTTAATTTTAGGAATCATTTACAATACAAGAGGAGGTAATTCTGAATTTTCAAAGACATTGCATATTGCAGACATTCTTTCTAATAAAAATGATATTCCTGTAACACTGGGAGGCAATGAGAACACTGTGCTAGTTGTAAAAAATCAAATTACTCGAGACCTAGCTTCCAAAGCACAAGAGGCCAACTCTCATTATTAAGGAGTGAACTTGGTTTAAAATGTAAATGAAGACAGACCTTATCTTATGACTATTCATGTTTCTCTACAGTAAATTCACGTTACTCCAGAATTTTTTTTCTTCTGTCTTCAGAACTGATTCCAGCATGCCTAGATGCAACTATTGATATATATATTATTTTCAGTTCGAGCTCCAATTATACTTATTACAGACATTGTTCAGCTTCTACGTAGACAATTTTTATGAGAAGTAACCGTTGTGCTATTTTGTGCAATTTTCCTCCCCATAGTTATTCAGTGATTTCCAACTTCATACTAGAAAACGACTCAGACACCTCAAATTCCATCTTTTGGGAATTTTTGAAATCTACTACAAGGGATGAATGTATTTAAGTATGGCTCCCAAAGGAGCAGAGAAAGATTCAAGTAGCTAAACTCTCAGGAACTCATCTATTTCCTTGGACAGAGAGTGCACAAAACTGACCTGAATAACAAAAGCCTCTTTATCCAATCAACACCAAACATAAATATAATGAATGCTTATGCAGCCAAGTTGAGTTTAGACTCAACAGGGTCAAACAAAAATACTAAGAAGGGGATGATAAATCAGGTAGAATGCTTGCCAGAAGACTTATATTGGAACATCAACATTTCTTCCTTATTACAAGATTGGAGTGCCATTCTTGAAACAGAAATAAAACAATCCACTTAAACAATTTTATCAAGTTATATATAAATCAGACTGACACTAATAAAAACACCAAACTGACAGTAATAAAAACATCATTTCATTGAAGACCTGCATTTTAATACCCTAATTTCAAAACAAGTTTTGTTTTTGGACAAAAGCTTTAAAAAAAAAATCAACCAGGCTGTAAAAAATATAAATTCTGGCAAGGTCCCTGGGAAGCATGGCTTTCCATCAGATTTCTACAAAACATTCTGTAATCAGCTGTTTTCTATTCTTTCAAAGGTTTTCACTGAAACATTCAAAAAAGGAACTATGTCTCACGATATGAAAATTGCTCGAATTACTTTAATAATAAAGAAGAACAAAGATACTCACAGCACTGATGACATCTACCCTGTATTTCTATTGAACACAGTTTGCAAAAAAATTGTCAAAATTTTAGTGACCTGACTGAAGATTACCATCCCAGATCAAACTGATTTCATTAAAGGAAGATTTTCCTTGCTAATAATTTGAGAAAAATTGCTCATTTGACCCATCAAGCTCAGGTGTCAGATATTCCTTCCATAGCCTGATTTCTAGATACAAAGGAGGTTTTTGATAGGGTTGAATGGTCTTATCTAATGGCTGTCCTTAAAAAAAAAAAAAAAAAAAAAATCAGATTTAGACCAATATTCATGAATTAGGTCAGTGTATAATACAACTCTCCCCTTACTTCACTATCAACTAATGGCATTGATTTCCCCACCATTTCAATTAGAAAATGGGACATGACAGGGCTTTCCCCTTTTGCCTTTCCTTATTAATCACTCTTTTGAACCACTGACAATATACATATGTCAGCACTCAGCTACTGCAGGTGTGACTATAAACAAGAAATCATTTTGTATGATTTTTGTACTATTGAAGAATCCATCGTTATAAATCCCATTATTATAGACTGCAGTTAACATGTTTTAAAAGATCTCTGGGTTTTTTTTTTCAAATTAACTGGAATTAATTACGAGCAATGGATATATCTAAAACACCAGATCTTTCTCAGTTTCAGCATTTTCTATTTCAAATATACAGTGCAATAACTTGCTGCACAAAACCCTTAAATCCTGGCAACTAGAAGTATTGGGTTGCCAGATCTGTATCTATATTAACTGGTATTCCAAATGTGTTCTATTAGAAGGTGGTTCCCCTCCAGTGATTCTGTAGATAGACTTGACTTGTTTGAGATTAAAAAAAGTTTATCTATGCCATTTGCTTTCTATTCTTCTTTTCTATACCTTTTCTACATGCTGTTAGAGAAACTCCTATCTTTGCATCTCTGCAATGGAGCATTCTGCAATGTGCTATGTAATTACAGCATCTCATCTTACTAATTCTATCTTCATACTACTATGGGATAAACCTGCCTCAGGATCTAGGCCAACTCCACACAAGAAATTTTAGATAGAAAAAGGAGAAACAAAATGAACACAACCAAAACTTGTCTCCTCTGATTACCTGTGTATCAAATAAGAGCTATGACTCTCTCACAGTTCCTTCTTTCAGCGGCTATGCTCAAAGATTCATGCAAGGACAGGGAACAACTGGTCTGTTTCAAATCTCTCATCTCTAGAAGAACATTCTAAGAAATAGGGAAACAAAAGTCATTTTGTAGGATTTCTTAATAGGTGGCCTTACACTTTGCCATACCCTCTTAATTTCAATCTAAAAGAAAAAAAGGGGAGGGGGAATTAGCCCTATTATGACAACAGAAACCTGGGAGTATATCTGGGTTAATGTGAAAAATACTTCAAGTGCTTTATCCCTATGATTCTTCCAGACCAAGATATTAAATTAGTGGTATAGGACTCCAGAACATTTGTTTAAGGCTAGATTGGTCATACCCAGTGAATGCTGAAGATGTAAACAGCCAACCTTTCACACATCCTCTATACCTGTTACAAAATGCTGGGATTTTTGAACACCATATTCAATTTCTCTCAAAAACTTTAAGTGTGGCTATCTTTCCTTGTTCAAACCTTTATATTTTATGGGTGCTCAATTAATTAGCATTACCAGCTAACATTAAGAAATGGATTGCAGTACCCATTTCAGTGGCCAAAAGACTTATTTTGAAAAAATGGAAATATTTAATTCCTCTCTAACAGGCGGACTAGTTTAGTCAGTCCTTTGCTATTGCAGTATTAGAAAAAAACGATTGTCTAATATAGGGGTGGGGAACTTTTTTGGGTAGGGGCCAATGACCCACAGAAAAATCAGTCGGGGGCTGCACACAAGTGAGAAGTGGGGGAAAAAAACCTTCACTGTGGCCCCATGCTGAGAAGGAGAAAGACACTCCCCACTTTGGGCCAAAAGAAATCTGATGAGGTTCAACAAGGACAAATGCAAAGTCCTGCACTTGGGATGGAAGAATCCTAAGCATTGTTACAGACTGGGGACTGACTGGCTAAGCAGCAGTTCCACAGAAAAGGACCTGGGGATTACAGTGGATGAGAAGCTGGATATGAGTAAACTGTGTGCCCTTGTAGCCAAAGAATATTAGAGTGTATTAGGAGGAGAATTTCCATCAGATCTAGAGAAGTGATTATTCCCCTTTATTCAGCACTCGTGAGGCCACATCTGGAGTATTACATCCAATTCTGGGCTGCCCACTACAGAAAGGATGTGGACTGATTGGAGAGAGTCCAGCAGAGGTCAACTAAAATGATTAGGAGACTGGAGCATGAGGAGAGGCTGAGGGATTTGGGCTTATTTAGTCTGCAGAAGAGAAGAGTGAGGGGGGATTTGATAGCAGCCTTTAACTACCAGAAGGAAGGTTCCAAAGAGGATGGAGGGAGGCTGTTCTCAGTAATGACAGATGGCAGAATGAGGTGCAATGGTCTCAAGTTTTGGTGGTGGAGGTCTAGGTTAGTTGTTAGGAAAAACTATTTTACTTGGAGGGTGGTGAAGCACTGGAATGGGTTACTTAGGGAGGTGGTAGAATCTCTATCCCTAGAGGTTTGTAAGTCACGTCTTGACGAAGCCCTGGCTGGGTTGATTTAGTTGGGATTGGTCCTGCTTTGGGCAGGGGTCTGGACTCAATGACCTCCTGAGGTCTCTTCCAGCCCTAGGATTCTATGATTCCCCATGCACACCAGAGCTTGGGGGAAGAGTCAGCCTAGTAGATTTTGTGTGTTCCATCCCATGGGAGAAGAGAGGAGGAGAGGGAGCTGAAGCACCAGCACAGGTTCCCCAATGCTGGGGGGGAGAGGGCAGGGTTCTGAGCCTTGAGGGCCAGATCAAGGCAAGCTCAGGGCTGCATCCAGCCCCTGGGCCTGAAGTTCCCCACCCCTGGACTAATAGAAATGCTTGGGAAAAATATGAGGATAACTAGTCACACATGAAACTATTGCATGCTTTTCCAGTTTAGCATATTGTATGTCCATGATACACATAGATTAATATGTTCTCACTTATCTGTTGCCATGTGTGACCTTAATGGGTTCAGATTTTGTTGGTTTGTTTTTGTTTTGTTTTTCCCGGGTTCTGAAAATATGTAAGTTGACTTTTATCATTTATATGCTATTTCCATCTTGTGCATATATTTATATCAGTTTTGTTGTATGCATATGTATTTTATATAAATCAATAAAAACTAAAAATTAAATAAAAAATATGAAGATTTTAAAGCAGATTGGTCTAGTGCAAGTAGGTAAGTCTTATGACCTTGATTTGGTAAGTTTTGCTTTTCAGTATGTGTGCTCTCATATCTTTAGTTAAGATAACCTGAGTTAATAAACCAAACTCAGCTCACCATTCAATGTCTTATTCATTGGCATAAATTGAACCTTTTGCAATAATCTGTCTCCTCAAAAATATACACATTTCTTTTGGAAGACAGCATAGTTTGACATTTCTAGAAATATTACCAACAGTGTATGAAAACATAACTCTTGTCTTGACACTACCATATAGCTCTGTGTAAGTCGTACACTTTCCAATTTCTCTGTACTTCAGTACATCTCTATATATTATCTGTTTACAAGTACGACTACATAATCATTGTGCCACAATTTTATAGAGGTCTATTAATCAATCATTCATTGAGTCTCTTCTGCGATAACTGCAGAAGATTATGGAAGATACCAAGAAAACGGATTGAGAATAAAATCAAATTCTAATACTTCTATAGGAACGCAGAATTTCAGAACAGAACAATAGCCAGCTCAGAAATCTAGTGACTAGATTCTAGTGTTACAGAGATTCAGTTCCCAGATTTACTCCCTGGGCAATCTAAGGACTAAGGGTTTTGGAGCAAGAGGTGAAAGTGGGAAGGAGGAGCTGATAAGGCATACCAGTAAGAAGTGGCTGACCTTACCCTACTCCCCAATAGTGGCCCTGCCAGTAAGATCCTTAAAGCGCTGCCGTGGCAGCACTTTATGGACTCCATCTGCAGAGCTGCTGCTGAAGGGGCCAGGACCTCCTATGAGGGTGGAGAGAAAAAGGGGCAGCTGCATGGGGACCTGACAACTTAAAAGGTCCTGATGCTCCCAGCCCTCACTACTGCAACAGGGGCCAGAGCCCCGGGCCCTTTAAATGCAGGGATGAAAGGCTGGCTGGGGGTGCTAGGGGCTTCTAGACAAGGCCCACTGCTTCCAAGGGCCAGAACTGGCCACTGTACCTGTAAGATTTTTCACTCACTTTCACTCCTGCTTAGAGCTCTCTTGAAACACCATGCCCAAATTCTAGGGAAAAAATTAGAATGAAAGTGTTTTAGAGGAGTGCATAAAGGAGGAAAAATGTAATTTGTGAACCCCCGTTTTACAAAGTTTTAGAACTGTAGACCCCTGCTTACCCAAGCCTGGGATTCTTCAAGTCTTAATTGAAGATATTCTGCTTAGTCATATATATGTGTTAAAAAGTTTCATCACCATCGTTTCTGAGCACTTGGTCATATTACTTTTGGGTCAGGAGGAAATGCTTATATTTGTCCATTAGGCTGAAAAAGTGTGCTTTATAGAGAAACTCCACATTTTATTTAATCGTGCTTTCAGCATGTAGGTGATATATTTGGATATATCCTGGTAAATAGCTGCCTCAAAGTGAGTGAGTATCAGCACCTAGAAACACAACACACCTACAATAACCACATAGTATTTAACTCTATAATGTCAGGCTATCACACCAAAGCAAACTTGCCTTGATTTTCCTTTGTTGATTTTGTTCCACTCCTTGCTCTCACATACTATTTCACCAAAAGCAATGTTGCACTACTAAAATTAATCTGTTTCTTTCCAGAATATGTGAGAGCGAACATGGCCTTTGTGAAATTAACACCACAGCCTTGGGAGCATTATTTGCATTTGTTTCACACACTAGTCAGATGGCTTTACAACGAATACTGCAGCAAGAACACTTAATATTGAAACAGTTGAGGGCAAAGGAAAGAACGTAAACATTTTTAAAATGGGGAAAAAAGCAGAGCTAATGAAAGCAAGTTCAGTAAACACAGATTTGAGTATGGCAGAAAAGAGGAGAGAGGAATCTTTATTACATTAAAATCATGTACTAAACTACATCATTAAACATTTTAAAAGGGGCAGCTGCTAGGCCTTCTGAAACATGGCACAAAACTCTCTCCAGGTTGGCTGTAGGAGTATGGCCATGTAATCATTGCTGTTCATTATAATTACAAGTATTGGGAGAATCTTTAGTCTCTTTGTCTAAACTGGATGGGTTAGTCATAGGTGTAAAGCAAAATGTTATGCTGTAGGTGTAGAAGCTGAGTAGTGACAGTTGGAAAACACACAATAATACTATGCTGTTTTATTTTTATTCCTATTTGATGGAGTTAGCATTTGGGACATTTTTATTTTCTCTTTTTATTAAGTTGTGTTTGTGAAAAGCTTTGCTTCAAGCTCATCTTATTAGATGTGAAAGCTTTTGGTATGCATAAATAATAGAATATCACGTTCTTACAGTGCATGAAAAATAGTAAGTGTTCTTTAAGGGAAAAAATAGTCATGATTTACTGATTTAGGAGGAAAGGAATAAGATTATCCTTTAGAGCACTGCCAATTTCCATACTGGCAAGCAAATAAATGCTTAGGAAGACAGGATGCCAGTATTTGTAGGAGAATTAGCACTGCCAGAAAGAATTCAACACTCCAGCAGAGCTGTCTGTGAGAGAGAAATAGGAAAAGAAACTGTAATGGATGCATCAGTAGAGACTGCTAAATGTGATAATGGGAAGAGAAAACAGCAATTGAATGAGTTGCTGCAGCTTATAGGGGAGACAGTGGCTCCAAATCTTATCTTTTATTTTGGATGTAAACGGCCATAATTCCATTAACTTGTACTGAATTACTCCTCACTGACACCAGTGTTCTTGAGACCAGAATCAGGAACACAGAGTTAAACAGTGGGGCTGTGTCTACATTGGCACCCTTTTCCGGAAAAGGGATGCTAATGAGACAAGTCGGAATTGCAAATGCAGCAGGGATTTAAATTTTCCCCGCGGCATTTGCATGAACATGGCTGCCGCTTTTTTCTGGCTCGGGGCTTTGACGGAAAAAAGCGCCAGTCTAGACGCGGCTCTTGCGGAAAATAAAGCCTTTTCCGGAAGATCCCTTATTCCTGATTTTAAGAGGAATAAAGGATCTTCCGGAAAAGGCTTTATTTTCCGCAAGAGCCGCGTCTAGACTGGCGCTTTTTTCCGTCAAAGCCCCGAGCCAGAAAAAAGCGGCAGCCATGTTCATGCAAATGCCGCGGGGGAAAATTTAAATCCCTGCTGCATTTGCAATTCCGACTTGTCTCATTAGCATCCCTTTTCCGGAAAAGGGTGCCAATGTAGACACAGCCCGGCAGATATAGATTATCTCAGCAAGAGCAAGAATTGATTCCAATGAGAGCTACAGGAGCTCATCACTTGTGAAAGCCAGGACACTTTTAGTTATTAACTTAAATATAAAATTAGAAGTTACGTTTTCAAACTTGCTGTCAAAATAATAGCCTACAGACTGATCCCTCAATGTAATTTAATACAAAAACTATTCTGTTGAATACTGATAGTGAAAGAAAATGAAACATCTAGTGAACATAAACATCTTTGTTTTTCTGAAAAAAGACAAAGCTCACAAGTGTCCTGAGGGGTAAAAATGTTAATTATCTGATAACTGTATATATTATCTCATCCTCACCCTTCTCCATCCCCCAGTGATCAGTGGGGATGGCTGGGCCAGTCTGAGTAAAGTAAGAGCTACCTACAATCTTCACTCATCCTTCTAATACAACCTATATGGATCCATTTTTTATATTTAATGAAGGGCAGGGGCTTGGGTCTCTCCCCCTCATGATTTGTATTTCTTATATTTCTTGTAAATTTGTAGTAATGCCATTATTTCTAGTAGAGTTATATGGATCTAAAAAATCAATGTGAGATCAAAAAATCAAGTCCCTTGGTTTTACTCAAGACCTAAAACAAAAATACAGCAATATCACAACAGATTTCTAGCCTTACTGATAATCAAAATACCCTGAAAATCTCACAAGAAAGTCTCACAGCATTTTAATGTTTTGCAAAGTAATAACCTCTGAAGTCCTTTTGAGCTAATCACTGTGGGGCTGGATATGTACACAAAAGCACATTCTCCAATTCAAAATCACACACACCTTGACGTTTGCTTGGGCATGTATCTGGGGAGTGCACACAGCCCTGCCTTGCATTCTTGATGAGTTCAGGTTGGGAGCATGCACTTTCAAAAATTTAGAGTCTTCGTCTTTTACAGAAGTTGGTTAGTCATGCTGTTTTACCCAAAGCTTGCACCACAATCTTTATATCGTAAATTGAGCATGGTTTACCAGCTGATGAAGATTCCAGTGCAAATGGAAATACAAATGGAAATTTGGGAATTTTTAAAAGGGTCCTAAGGCATTTAGGAGAACAAGTCCTAGAAAGAAAAAAGCCCTTTGTGCAGCCATTACAAATTTTACAATAATGAGTGCTTGCAGCAGCAGCATAACCAGAAGAGCCTACTTGGGTGGGCCGTGACTTTGGATGGGTGGGCAATGATGAGGGTGGGCAAGAGTGGAGTTTTGAAAGAGCAGGAGGGCAGCAGCCATGCACACCAGGACACAGCTTGCTCTTGATCCCGTTCCCCTGATGAAATGGGAGTAAGGAGAAAGTAGTTGGATTCTGGGCATGCCTCTCACTCCTGGCTGGTGAGGGAAGGGGGCAGAGAAGTAATTCACAGAATCCAAGTACTTTCCCCTTGCTCCCTTATCATCATGAAAATGGGAAGAAAAGCAAGCCATGTCCCAGTGCACATGGCTGCTGTCCCCTTGTTCTCTCGAAACTCCACCCTTGGGGGTGGGGGCAAAGCCCGAGCACCCCAACCCCACTCCTGGCTAAAGCACTGGCAGGACTGGGGTCAGCCCTGGCTCCCTCACCCTGCTCCATGGATGGAACACTGGGTGGATTGGGATCAGTCCCTGCACCTAGCCTGTGTGGGTGGGCCTTGAATAAAAGTGGATGGGCCACGGCCCACTCCGGCCCACCTTTGGCCAACCCACTGGCTTGCAGTTTTTAGTGGTCATTTACTGTAAGCCAGAATTTAAGGAATAAAACAAGAGGTCAGAGAGTATAAAACAACAGATGAAAACGTTTACTGAAGCCAACATTTATTTCTAAACACACGGGAACAGACTGTGCAGGGTTGCTGCAAGAAGCCTCCCTCTCCCTGGTGCCTCTGCATAGCACTAGAGCACTACCAAAGTCCCCTACTTCCTGGCATTCAAGACATCAGAAAGGGCACTCTAGTGAGCACAGGGACTGCAGGAGCAAGTGGGGAAGTGGGGCCCATGGCAAAGCTGGCTGAGTGTGTGCTGAACCACAGCGGTAGCTAGTGTCCAAAGTAGGTGACGAGAATCCATGCAGCCGAGCTCCCCGTCTCCTGACCCACTAAAACTTCCCTGCAAGTTGAGAAGATTTTCAAAGTGAAAAACGGGGACGTATGTATGTGTGTGGGGGTTGGGGGGAGGATATAGGGTGTATTACAGGGAGTGGATTTGCTGAGAACAAAGAGATGATAGATACACAAAACTCACCATCCTAAGTGGCCCCTCAAGGCATAATGTGGAATTGCATCTACTCTTCTTCAGTTTCCTCACCACGCTCTGTGTCATACTCCAGCCGGGCCACTAAAAAGAGTACAGTTTCTTCCAGGGCAATGGAATCCTTTAGAAGAAGGCCCATAGAAGCACTAACAGAGGAGTCTTCAGCCTAGCCAGGTTCAGCATCTGACTCCCTTAAGCCCACTTCCTTACAGGCAAACCCCAGCTGTAATGGTTTGTCTCAACAACCATCAATAGGTACCTGGGCACGGGTCCACCCACCTGTCTGGTCCTGGCCAATGGTCCCACAGAGAGCTGAGACTGGCCAGAGTCCTCAGACAGCTCCTGGCTCTTGGCTTCTCATCCCCAACTAGAAGTTAATCTGCTCTTATCCCCAGGAAGCCTTCAGCTGCTGGGCTCTCCTCCTCTTTTCTCCAACATCCAGTGCAAGTATAGCTGGGCAGGGATAATTTACCAGGACTGCCTGGCCACCAGGCCTCCTGGTCCTTGCAGGGACAGGCGTCCTTGCGAGAGTGGGGAAGGAAGATGATAAAGTTCTCTATTCTTTGTCCTCCCACCCTTTTCCCTATGCATAACAGAAAAAACCTGGGACCCATTATGGTAAAGGTCATGTGGGAGAAAACTTTATCCATCAGCTCTCCCTCCTTCACCCCTCTGTTCTGTCTCAACCTTCAAACCTAGATTTTTACACTATCCCCCTACTGTCTTCCCCAACCCATACATCCCTTCATTCTTCCATTTCTACCATTCAGATTCCTTTCAAATCCTCTGAATTCCATCTTTCCAGCTCAGCCCTTTCCTGCTCAGAATTGCTCCCACTCTATGCCAACAGGGTCCACTTTTTTAGCTAATGAATGTCCCCTTGCCATACTATGTCATATCACACATCAGTCCTCAGAGCCTTTGCTATCTCCCATTGCCCAAAATCCCTTTCCCCTTTATAGACTACTCCTCTTTTCACTTTTGTCTCTGTTTGCATTCGCTCGTCCCTGCTCTCCCCACTCTTAATCCTGGGAGACAAACTGAAACCCTTTAAAGGGCTGAGTCACTCGGCATAGATCCTCAAAGGTTTTTAGGCACCTAATTCCCATTGGTTTCAATAGGAGTTAGGCATCTTAATACCTTTGAAGATCTGGGCCTGTGCAACTCCCACCCTCAGGATCAGCAACTCATCTATGTTAAGAACATTCCTGCCTACCCAAACTTCCCAGACATCTGATGAAGACAATGAGATATTTACAAGAAGAATAACAAGAAAAAGAAAGGGCAGGGGGATCACTATGGACCAAACTGTACTCTCAATGAAGTCGATAGGGATTTTGTCATTGACTTCCATGGGAGCATGACTGGACTAATATGTCACCTGTAACACATAAAAGATACAGAAATATTGAGGAGATGCCAAATAATCCCTCCAAAAGCATGCAGCTTTGGGTGATGAGTAACTGACTATTATTCAAGAACACTCCTTAACCCGGGAGTGTTAATCCATCAAAGCAGAAATGCACATAAGTTAAGATCATGCAGCTAAAATTACTCCACAAAGGAAACTCTTTATGTTGAGTAGTTGAAGCTTTTCAAAACCACAAGAGCACAGTTTAAAAGATTGGAGTGATTACAATTAAATCCTCTTGAACATTTAAAGACGGAGACTCCAAGCACTGCTTCTCAGGCTATGCAGCAGACCTATATTTACCACTGTATGTTTAGATGTCATGACCTGAGTCCAGAGAAGATATGAGTCAAGATTCATGAACACAGTGTGTGTAAACATGCTTTAATAACTAAGAGTGAAGCCTTTATACCTGAAATGCACATATAAGAACCCACAGTTTGAATATTAATATTAAGTTTGGGTTGGCATTCCGCTCAGGTCTGTAATATTAATAGTTGTAAGATTTAGCATGGAGGGGTATAAGACTTATTATAAGCAGCATGACCTAATGTTATAATATATAGCCTTAAGAACACTGTGTAAGAACAAACTACGCTTGAAATGACAGATTTCAAGGGGATCTTTAGTATGTGTAAAGTTGAGGACAACTGTCTTAATGTATTGGAAACAATGGGAAATTTATTAGTGTAGTATTGCTGCAAATAGCTCACATCAGCAATTGGAAACCTGATTATGGGCACCTGGGAAGTCATATATGAACGAGATCCAAGACCTAAGTAAATATGGTCATAGTAAGTAAATACAAAAGGGGGTAGATATAAAACCTTATGCTTGTGGGGCATTGGAAGTGGCTGAGTATGCAGCAGCCCAAAATGTCATCTCTTCTTGTGAGATCTCTTACTTTTTCTTCTATCTTTGTTGTTGCCAGTCTCTATAATATTGTATGCATGTCAGCATTGGGGACTGTTCTCTCCTTCACTGGTCATGAGGCTGTCAGTAAGCATGATCCCGGGAGCTGTTAGTTCACACTCTTATTTTTCTAAGATTTCAACTATCCCTGTTTGTAATGAATAAAACTCAAAGTCTCTGTGTGTGCTTCATCAAACTCATCTTCTTAATTAACTCAAAGTAGCTGCCTGAATAAAGAATCCGAATAAAGAATGTGACAGGTGTATTTGCCACCCAAACTAGGATGGTATTTTTCCCTCTCAGTAACTGAACCTGGAGGAAATGAAAAATAAAGGACAAGTAAACAAGTGAGTTTGAGCTACAGCTTCAAGCTGTGACAATAGCTTAAAGATAATAGAGCCAGAATGGCCACCAGTCTGGAGGGACCTAAATGGAAGCACCAAAGAAAAAAAAACTAAGCAAGCAATTGTTACCCATACATTTAAGACAACTGCATATGAATGTTACCTTCCGTGGAAAAGTATGCAATACAGACACTTAATTTACAGAATAAAACAAATGTAAGAGGCCTCACTCCCTGCAGCTTTGGATTGACAAAACCTTGAATATGGTGTTCAGTTCTGGACGTATCATTACCAGAAGTATATTTGCTAACTACAGGGACTTCAGAGGAGTTCAGCAAAAATAATTCAGAAGCCAGAGGGATTGATTTATAACAAACTGAAGAATAACAGCTTACTTTTTAAACCATGCCAAATTCTTGTGAGTGGTCAGCACACACGGATCGCCATGCTTTCCCACCCCTATGATTTAGTGGGATCTCTACCTCTAGAGACAAAGAGGTAGTTCATGTTCTGGGTCCATTTATTGATTAACCTTTCAACAGGAATTACCAACAATCATCATTAATTGTGGTGGTATTTGTCCTAACTTCTAAGGGTATGAATGAAGAAGCAATGTAGGAAAAACTATGCCAGCTTACTTCTCATATGCTATGTTTACAATGGTGGGTTCTTGCGCCAGAAATATGCAAATGAGGCTAAGTGTGGAATATCACCGAGCCTCATTTGCATACCTAATGAGCCGCCATTTTTTTGCAGAAGAGGCTCTGGCGCCAGGAGCTGTCTACACTGCCCCTTCTTGCGCAAGAAAAACCCTCTTGTGCAATGCTGCTACGCTGATTATTTTCAGGAATAACGGCAATGTGCAAGAGGGTTTTTCTTGCGCAAAAAGGGGCAGTGTAGATGCTCCTTCTGGCGCAAGAGCCTCTTCTGCAAAAAATGGTGCCTCATTAGGTATGCAAATGAGGCTCAGCGATATTCCACGCATAGCCTCATTTGCATATTTCTGGCACAAGAACCTGCCAGTGTAGACATAGCCATAGTGTCAACCTGAAACAATTTAAAATATGTGAACAGTGTACAAGATTGTAAATAAAGCACAATCAAATTTGAATATGTCTGCATCTGCTTCTAGATTTAATTTCACTGGTGATTCCCCTCTTTGTATTGATCCAAATTAAACCCTGTATCTGAACACCTCTCCACAGCCCAAATCTGAGTTTTACAGTTTGAACCGGTTTCTAATAACTCTGCTTGCTGTACAATTGTGTTTATATGGCAAGTGGTCACAAGATAACCTATATAGGTAATCTTCAGGTTGTCTAAATAAAACAATTATTTCTTCATTGTGAACTACAGTGATGCTGGTAGCCTGATAGTTTAATGAACCACATAGTAATATTGGCTTTCTTACTCTGGCTCTTTTTAAATTTCTTTGAGGCGATTTGTTTAAATTATACTTTAAGACAACGATCGTTTTAAAAGAAAAGGGAGGGAAGGATTACATCTACCGTGAATCAGAGAACCTGACACCCTGTAGTTAAAGGCAATTAAATAAGAGGGCTGTGATCATGATTCTGCTTTATCTAACACTGCAATTAACTTAGTATTGCTAATAATCATTTATGTACCACCATGTGTATGGTGCTTTATGGAGCGTAGGCTAACACATGCTTCATGCCCTGAACAGTTTACTGTATAAGGGCCTGATCCAAAGTCCATTCAAGTCAATGACTTTAATGGGCTTTGAATCAGACCCTAACCCAGCCACAGGAAAGCATTGGGAGGATTTGGCAGCATTATTGGTGGGGAAAACAAGATTATTCATTTATATCTATTGAAGGAAGATACAACTGGTTCCTCAGTATCTTGTGATGGAGTTAATTAAGAGCATCTACATTAGTGCAAGACTAGTAAAATATGAGACCCCAGTCTTACTTATTTGACTCTGCAGAACATATGTGCAAATAGTCTGCTTAATGTTGTGTTCCTTAACCTGTGATGCCCCACTGATGGCCTAAGCATCGGAGCAGGAAGCAGCCAAAATTTTATGCATTTCTCTTCCTAAATAGAGAGATGTGCAGGGTGAGAAGAAGAGACGCCTCCTGGGAAGGGGAAAGAGATTAGCAGGAGATTGAAGAAATGGGTATTCCACTAAGCAATTCTCAAACTTCCCCTAAAAACAGCTATTGGTGATGAACTAGAAAGACTTCTGGAAAGTAGCATTTCAGGACAGATGGCTGGAGTCTGTGTAGGAAAAACATATCTATTCTCACACAGCTGGCCCATGTTATGTTCCCCCTAGAGCATTTTCTGCACTTGTGATGAAGCTTTGAGGAACCCACTTATTTTCTCTCCCTCTAATCATGCTTGATGCCCAGATGCTCAGCAGCCACAATATTTTTCTTCAGACAATGATTTTTTCACTCAGCCCTGGAGATGAGAAGGTATTGATCCATGAAGCAGTTAACCAGGATTAACTAGTGTGCCTCAATGTGCCAGACTCAGCTCTGGATCTGAATGAGTCTATGGGCATCCCCATGAAAGTCTAGAGAGAGTCAAAAGCTGATGTAACTTGAACCTTCTTCTGTCCCTCTCAGTGAATGTGTCAAAACAGTTTAGGTTCCCCTATTTGCTCGGTGGGAGCACACAAACAGAAGCAAAGGTTGCAAGATTCAGTCCTATGCTGGAACCCTGGCATAAGTAAATAGATGCTACTCTAGCTCTTTAACACAATGCTTTCAAAACACTCAGTCGTGCTCACAGTCTTGCTGTTCTACTGATAGCCTCCCTAAAGGAGCCGTGGGAGCTAGCAACATAACTAGTTTAAAGAGAGAGCTGGACAAATGTATGAGCGTGATTGCATGACAGAGTGCATTAGTGATGGAAGGGGACAGAATATGTTCAGCAGACCTTGGGCTCACTTCAGCTATGTCGAGACTGCATCCCTCTGCTGACAGAGGGATGCAAATCAAGCACTTTGGAAGTGCAAATGAGCCCAGGATTTAAATATCCCGGGCTTCATTTGCATACTCAGATTCTGACGCTGTGCCGATCAGGCTCAGTGTCGAAAGTGAAAGTAAAGTGCAGGCTCTGCCGACAGCGAGCTTTTCGGCACCACCTGTACTCCTCCTGCCAAAAAAGCTCCCCGCTGTCGGCAGAGCCGCGGCCACACTTTACTTTCACTTTCGACACTGAGCCTGATCGGCACAGCGTCAGAATCTGAGTATGCAAATGGAACCCGGGATATTTAAATCCCAGGCTCATTTGCATTTCCAAAGTGCTTGATTTGCATTCCTCTGTCAGCAGAGGGGTGCAATCTAGACACAGCCTTCTAGTGTATGTCTTGTATTCTGAAAGTCTTGTGCTTCAGGATTTCAGAGGGGCACCTGCGGATGGGCAGGTAAGGTTCCTCCCACCCCTGCAATCTACTATATATTTGAGAGAGTTTGTCTGTCTGTTTGCTCAAGAACTCCTCCTAAACGGTAAAAGCTAGGACCACCAAATTCAGTATCCAGCTTCTCTTACCATAACATCAAACAAAGTAAGGTTTGGTTGGGCCAGGAAAATGGGATGTGCCTGGAATGGGATTGCTGCTCATAAAACCAAATAGAAAAGGGACAGAATCACCAGGCAGGTGAAACAGCTGGCTGGGGTCTTGCTCCCCTTCCCCCATCCAGGACTGCCTGAATGTTGAGCTTCACTAGAGAAGGGTGGGGGGGAACTGAAGCTCCCCCCAAGATTCATATGGGGACATTGCTAGCTGTTCCCCTTCATGAGGGAGTGATGGAAAAGTGCCCAGTTTGTTGCATTCCTCACTCTGGTTGAATGCAGGGGGCAGATGAACCTGGACCTGCCCCAGCTGAGGGACATTCAACTCTCTTCTGGCTCTGCCCTCTGGAGCTGCAGTTGCCATGGACAGGTGCTTCTCACCTGGCCCCTGCTGCAGCGAGAGATGATTGGGGTAGTCCAATCCCCTGAATCCCTCATCCCATGCCCCACCCCAAGCAATGATTTAAATGAAGCATGTACATTTTTATTTTATACACCAAATTAATTGAGTTAAGGACCAGAGTGTCAGGTAACTCTTCTAGTATACTTGCATTTATTTATCCCCTTCCTCTGAAGTATCAGGGAAGGCCATACCTGGAGAGAGGACATTGAACAGAGAGGGCCAGGGCTCTGAGGGGGCACTAAGCATCTCTCACTCCGCAGCTTGGCTGACTGATTCTTGCTCATATGCTCAGGGTCTAACTGATCACGCTAGATGGGGTTGGAAAAGAATATTTCCTCTGTTCAGATTGGAAGTGTCTTTACTGTTGTTTCACCTTCTTCTGCAGCATAGATGACAAGTAGGAAGGGCATGTGGGGACAAGTGTCCCCCCCCCCTTGACGATTTCTGCTTAGCCTCACAAGGAGGGAGAAGAGCTCTGTCCCTTGCCTGTCATACCTGCTCCCTGGCACACTTGGCTTGTATCCCTGGAAGTGGGCACTGTGCAGGGAATGGAAGGGACCGGACCAGAGCAGCTACTTCTGACACCACTTGCTCTTGATTGTTGTTCTGTGCAGTGTAGCAGCTGCCTGTAAGAACCCAGCTGCCCTCTCTGCTCCCTGGCTGCTGGAGATGAAGCCAAGCAAGCTGGAGCCCTCCCCTCTCATCAGCATGTTTCATCCCCAGCAGCGAGAAGTGGGCAGAGAACAGATGGGGTGGATTGCACAGCTAGACTTTGTCTCAGGCAGCTGCCACATTGCACAGAGGCAGAGACCTGGAACAGCTGGCATGAGAAGCAGCTCTGTCTCAACTCTCTGCTCCATGCCTGGGCCTGGCTGGCAGGGTGAATGGCTGAACAGGCCAGTGGGGATGCACAAGGGAAAAAGGACAGAGTCCCTTCCCCCCCCTCCTCCTCCCCCCCTCATTAACTCTGGTGAGGCAGAGAACACAGCAATCCCCAGCCTGGGAGCAGGGGAGGGTCTCTAAAGAATCACAGAATAGTAAGGCTGGAAGAGACCTCAGGAGGTCATCTAATCAAACCCCTTACTCAAAGCAGGACCAACCCCTACTAAATCACCCTAGCCAGGGCTTTGTCAAGTCGGGCCTTAAAAAACCTCTAAGGATGGAGAGTTGTCAACCTTCCTTGGTAACCTTTCCAGTGCTTCACCACCCTTCCAGTGAAATAGATTTTCCTAATATCCAACATAGACCTCCCTCACTGCAACTGGAGTCAATTGCCTCTTGTCCTGTCATCTGCCCCCACTGAGAATAGCCTAGCTTCACCCTCTTTGGAACGCCCCTTCATGTAATTGAAGGCTGCTATCAAATCCCTCCCCCCCCCACACACACACTCTTCTTTTATGCACACTAAATATACCCAGTTCCCTCAGCCTCTCCTCATAAATCATGTGCCCCAGCCCCCTCATCATTTTTATTGTCCTCCACTGGACTCTCTTCAATTTGTCCACATCCTTTATGTAGTGGGGAGATATGGGGGACAAACTAAATAATATTCCAGATATGGCCTCACCAGTGCCGAATAGCAGGAAATAATCAATTTCCTTGATCTGCTGGCCATGCTCCTACTAATGCAACTTCATATGCTGTTAGGCTTCTTGGCTACAAGTACACACTGTTGACTCACAGAATCATAGAACAGGAAGGGACCTTGAGAGATCATCAAATCCAGTCCCCTGCCCTCAAGGAGGACCAAGCACAGTCTATATCATCCCTGATAGATGTCTATCTAACCTGCTCTTAAATATCTCCAGGGATGGAGATTCCACCGCCTTCCTAAGCAATTTATTCCAGTGTTTAACCATCTTGATAGTTAGGAAGTTTTTCCTAATCTCCAACCTAAACCTCCCTTGCTGCAATTTAAGCCCATTGCTTCTTGTGCTATCATCAGAGCCCAAGGAGAACAATTCCCTCCACCCTGTGACACCCTTTTAGATACCTGCAAACCGCTATCATGTCTTCTTTCAGACATCTCTCTTCCAAACTAAACAAGCCCAATTCCTTCAGCCTTGCCTCATAGCTCATGTTTTCTAGACCTTTAATCATTTTGTTGCTCTTCTCTGCACCTTCTCCAATTTCTCCCCATCTTTCTTGAAATGTGGTGCCCAGAACTAGAGACAATACTCTGAGTCTTAATCAGCACAGAGTAGAATGGAAGAATGACTTCTCATATCTTGCTCATTACACTCCTGTTAATTCACCCCAGAATCAGGTTTGCTTTTTTTGCAACCACATCACACTGTTGACTCATGTTTAACTTGTGGTCCACTATGACCCCTAGATCCCTTTCTGCAGTACTCCTTCCTAGACAATCACTTCCCATTCTGTATGTATGAAACAGATTGTTCCTTCCTAAGTGAAGTACTTTGCATTTGTCCTTATTAAACTTCATCCTATTTATCTCAAACCATTTCTCCAGTTTGTCCAGATCATTTTGATTTTGACCCTTGCCTCCAAAGCACTTGCAACCCCTCCCAGCTTGGTATCATCTGCAAACTTGTGTCTGGAGGGAGTGGTGGTGGCCTCTGCTATACAAGAGGTCAGACTAGATGCTCTAATGATGCCTCCTGGAGTTCTCTCTATGGGTATGTCTACACTGTTGAACTAGGGTGGCTAATGTAGGCATTCAAACTTGCAAATGAAGCCCGGGATTTAAATATCCCGGGCTTTATTTGCATGTTCCCGGGCGCACCATTTTTAAATGCCCCGTAGTTCGAACTACCTGCCTGTGGCTACACATGGCACGGACTAGGTAGTTCGAATTAAAGCTCCTAATTCGAACTACCATTACTCCTCCTGCAAGGAGGTTTAACGGTAGTTTGAATTAGCTTTCATTTGAACTACCTAGTCCGTGCCACGCGTAGCCGCGGGCAGGTAGTTCGGACTAAGGGGCATTTAAAAATGGAGGCACCCGGGAACATGCAAATAAAGCCCGGGATATTTAAATCCCGGGCTTCATTTGCAAGTTTGAATGCCTACATTAGCCACCCTAGTTCGAACTAGGGTGGCAGCGTAGACATGATTCAAACACTGTTAATAGTGAAAAGAGTGTGGCTGCTTTGCAGTGACAACATATATATACCTTCATTGTCTGTCTGTCCATCTATGGCTATTTACATAGCTCCTACCACTATAACCCTGAGAACATTACCTTATTGGCAAACATGCTCTGATATAAATGAAAAAATAAGAAATTACAGGAGCCTGGTGAACTAATAGCAAGACACTGAAACAACCTCTTCATTTCATTTAAATGAACATTAACAGTTAAAACAAAATAAACATAATGACAAAAACTTGCCTTATACATTAAAGTGAATTTAACTAGAATTTTATTATATATGAGGTCAGAAGAATTTGATATCTGAATAATTCACGAGGATCTCTTTAATAGCAGGAGGTACACAGCTGTAGGCTAAGTAATTTATTCAACCACTATGCTAAAGAAGCAGTTTGGCAGCGGAGACCACTAGTTGTTGAATAGCAGTTCCCAACAACAAAAACAGGACTTGAATCTATCCACTACTTGGTCTTTTGCACAATGTGTAATAATTGAGGAAAAGAAAAACAACCAGATAATTATGGTACAGTGAAAATGAATAGATGCAGAATAGTTCAGTGCCTACTGCCATTGTAACTTATAAGGGTTCATTTCCCTGAAACATAAGGAAATGAATGCTTCACAGAAATCACCTTTCTGATTTTTTTTAACCAGCTGCTCTAATGTCTCTTTTCATCATACTGGCAAATATTAAAAATGAAAGGTGGTTATGTCTATAATAATGAATTTAAATAGGACTCAAAAATCAATGTTCTGTTTGGCAAAAGAAGACTGCTTTGAATGTATGCATATTTGTTCATTGTGTGTTTTCCCATCTGGCATTAAGAAAACATGATTACTGAAGAGATCATTTGTATTTCCTCCCCCCTTCTCATTTTGTTTACTTAGGTTTGCTATGTATGCCTTCTAAAGAAAAATCTCTTTTAAGATGCAAACATCTGGTCACTTTGTCTACTTTACTTATGAACAGAATTGCAGCTTTTAAACTTTCCACTAAGAAGAAAACGCAGATTCACCAGTGCACTTCAGCCACTTTACACCTCTCCTGAGATGAAAGCAGCTTTAAACCCCGTTTACACATGCTTGCATTACCAATGTAAAGCAACCAGCTGTACTGGTGAAACTAGTGCAAAACTTTTCATTCTTAAGAAAAAACCTCTACTCCCAGAATCCAATTCTTTAACATGAGTGATCTCAACTTCCAGGGACTTTATCCTTCCAGTCCTGCAAAATACGGGAATCTTCAACTCCATTGTTGTCAAAGAGGAAATTAAAATTCAGCATCTCTCGTATTGAGGGCCATAAATTTCAAGCCCTTAATGAATCGTTAACTGAATGGTGATATGAATGTTAAGAGAGTCACCTGTGGTAATTAGACCCGGTTGGAAAGCTTCCAATGGAACATCATCTCTTGGATACGTGCTGATTTGTTGAAATCAGCATGTTCCTATGGCAAAAAGTGCCATGGAAACCTGCCAGTTTGTTTGCCTGCCAATCTCATCGGCAGGCTGCCTGGTGGAGAGCTGGGGCTCCCTGAGATCCCAAGCTTCCTGGCAGTCATGCTTTACAGGCTACTGAATCTAGACTTCCAGGCTCCCCTGCAGCTCACCCAGTGAGATGCCATGGAGCCAGAATTCCCAGGACTTCCAGGATCTCAGCTCTTCACCTGGTGGGCTGCTGTGGAATCAACATTTCCAGGATTCTTGGGACTGTGTGGCAGCTTGCCTGGTGGACTAATGCAGAGCCTGGGCTCCCAGGGAAATGGAGGATCTTATTTTGGTTTTAGAAACATTCCTGCTGCCAGAATATTTTGGTGTTTCCACAATAAAACATTGCTGAACTCCACTTCTGCAAAGAATTGTGAGTTTTTTGCATGTCCAAATTTGGGACTACACATTTTCTCCCATATCTCATAATTTCTCATGGAAGTGAAATTCAATTTCTCCACAGCTCTCCTGGTAATGCTCCGTTGAAAGGTGCAGCTCAGCAGATGCCATCAGAAGGAGGAGAGAAAATAATCATAAAATGTTGGCTGTAAAATGGCACCATGAGTGTGTCCATAGCTTTCCAAACCATCCTTGAAAGCTACACAGTTTAATCCATGCACATCCTGCAGCATATTTACCTTTAAGGCTCCTCCTCCTCATTTCACTTCAAGCAATTTTGTAAATTGTGCTAACATTGTTCAGCTAACTAAACAAATGTGTGAAAACAATGGAATAAAAACAAAACATCTCTGTAAATACGCTTAATTGCATTAGGCAATAGGAACGTGATGCAACAATGAGTAGTATATATCAAGTACTCATGAATTTTTCCTTTGTTCTTTTTACCAATGTCATCCACTTTTGCTAAGCAACTTGTTCAGACAGGCAGAATGGAGTTAGGATGCAACTTTCTTTCCTAGCCTTTTAGCATTGTGTTTTGACTTTTTCCTGGCTTAAAAATGACTTGGAGCCCATTTGGGTGGTGTTGTTGTTTTTTTAATTAAGAAAAATCAACACATGTCCAGAGGAATTCTGACTACTGCCTTCTGAAAGATATTCACATGCTTTGGTTTCAAATGTAAAATAATTCAAAGCAATCACCAATACCTCCTATTTTTGTGGACAGTGGGAATTGGGAAACATGCAGCTTTTCTGAAAACCAGACTCGCTATTTAGGTGCTGAAATATGGACATAAGAGTGTAATTGCAGGCATCTGCTTTTGAAAAGTGTGGTCCAGTGTCATATTCCTAGCTCTGATAAGCTGTGTTGCCTTGGGCAAGTCACAACACAGCTGTGCTGTAGTTTCTTCAGTGTAAATCAGGGATAATATTACCCACCTTTATGAACTGCTTTGAGATGCACAACTGAAAGTATGCACGTACGTGTGTGTGTGTGTGTGTGTGTGTGTGTGTGTGTGTGTGTGTCTTTAATTTCAAGACAGGTTTCCAAACTAAATCTCTAGGAGGAGGGGGAAGTTTCCAAATATCTATTTTCCCAATACTTTCCAACCTTTAGAATAGAATGAATAGGGTATGATGCAGTTTATTGTGTGGGTCACTGTTGGAGAACTTACCACCACAATATTTGATAAACCCAGGTGGGCACTTTTCCCAAAGCAATGTGTTCTATTGCCTCTGCCCAAAGTCTTTTTTTCCCTTACTATTAAAAAGTTAGCAGCTTCTCCTTATTCCACAGACTCTTCTTCAGTGATGAAATAGAGAATTTGTGAAGTGTTTTAGATTAAATAAATCCATCCCAGAGTGTTTGCCACATTATTCCCTGATTCTCCTTCTCTCCTAGCACCATGGCTTAGGGTACATCTACATTACAAAATTATGTTGACCTAAGTTACATTGACATACAGCCCCGACAAAATTAAGTCACTTTTATGTAGCCATGCTATTCTTCTTGTGTCGGGGGTGTGCATCCTCACTGGGAACAGATGTACCAGTTGTACTGCCAGCAAGGGGGCATTGAGGGATGACTTCTGAAAGCCAGTAACAGTCACTGTAAGCAACAGAGTCTTTATACTGACACCATGTCAACTATGTGGACCTTGACACCATGTCTCTTGTGAAGATGTAATTAAGTCAGAATCTTGGGGCAGTTACATCTGCGGGAGTGAAGGCTTAGTGCAGACACCAGCAATGAAAGTAACTTAAAAATGTTTAGAGCACTTTCCTATTGCAACCTAGGTCCCTGCCAGGTGTTTAAATAGCTCCCTGCTGGCTTTTACTGGAGCTCAGCCAGCTCTTTCTGGAGCTGTGCACCAGGGCACACCTGCTTACTTTCACCTCTGGTAGACACTTAGTTAGGCTGATGTAAGCAGCCTTGCATCCACTTCCCTCTGTACTGCAAACCAGGACTCATTCATGGCAAAGGCTGCCATTGGCTTGCCACCCAGATCTACATGCTACACTTCTCTCTAAAGAATGGACAGCACAGAGCTTGAATTCATTTTGAAATTGCCAACGCAAATGCCGTAGGGTTGGCTGGGGATAATGTTTTGTTCCACCCATTCCAGATGACTTCTCCTACCCCAAAATATCAACCATGCAATATTTGGGTAGAATGGCATATGTAGAGGATTGAAGGAAGGTGGAAACAATGCTGATTTGACTGTATTTACCAGTCATTTTTACACCTTTGTGCCTAAAGTAGAAGGATATTATGAGGGAAAAGAAACAGACACCATTTTCCACATCAGTGAGTCACATTGCTACTCACACACTAAATAGACCAGCTACTTCCTCCATTTTAGAACTCCTGGTACCCTCATGCCTTCACTAAACAGCACAGAGTCAAACGATTCTGAACCATAGAAAAACAAACATACATACAATGGTTGATTTATGATTAATTTTAATCCTTTACATTTAGTGTGACTATGATAGCCTTTTACACACAAAGCACTAAAAAACCATAGGACATTAACAAATACTCCACTAAATAATCAAATCAATCAAAATAGAGCTTGGTGACTCTGACCTCGGAGTTAAGCACATCATCCTATTCACAAAATCTCAGACTACCATGTGCCATTGGACTATGATATAAATTTAATGTACAAATAATTGTTCAGTAATGACCAGCCTATTACATCTCAAGTACAACAGAAATTGTGACGATACTGAGCATTTTGGCTGAGGAATAACAACTCAGTAGTAGTGACGTTGGCCTATTATATACAGTAGCTGTTAAATCTCAGCATGTTTTTTGAAAATTGCTCTTTTAATGCCTTTTATTGACTGATCCTGCAATTTCGCTACACTAAAATGAGCCTGAGACAGTGCACCGGTAAAAAAAAGAAAATATGAATTGTAAGTATCTGAAAGCTACAATATGCTTCATGTGAAATGTTTCCATTACTCTCGCAATAAGAAAATGCCTAATGGAAAAAATCCTAGTATTTTGATTTATCACTGGCAGTTGACTGAGGGTTATTTGTTTTCTAATTTTCTTCAACATATAGTTGCTAATAGCCTCTCAACTGTAATTTAAAAGCATATTTTGAAAGCTTTAACATAATGCATTATAGTCATTTGCTTGAAAATAAAAGAGTTGTATGATATTTATGTTATATAAGTTTATAATATGAATCACTGCAAGTTTACTTTACACTGACAAGAGAATGAATAAAATAATACCTTCAGGAAAATTGTTTGCAACACTGTTATAGCTGTGTTGGTCCTTGTATACTAGAGAAAGGGTGGGTGAGGTAATATGTTTCACTGGACCAACCTTGAGAGAGAGAAGGTTTAGAGCTACAAGAGCTCATGTCTCCCAAGCGCCTCCATTCATTTCTACAAAGTCTTAAACAAAGGTGGTTTTTCTTAAACCACAAGGTGCCTAATGAATGGGTCAGGTTTGTCACCCCAAATATGTAACACCCAGCTATTAAGGGAGTAAGGAGGAAACATGGATTGAGGTGTATTCAGGACATTGATGACACTTACATCTGCATTTCCTTTTCTTCGGTGCTGGCTATGAATAACAGTCTTTATGAAACAAGATAAAAGGGTTGAGTCATTTGGCCAATGCTCAACCCAAACAATTGCAAAATGATGGCAAGCAGGAAAATTGGTTAAGGTGCTATCTACCGCTTGCAGTTCAAGTTCATAATTCTGGAGTTTGGGTAGATTTGGTCTGCTCTTGGAAGCTTGTAAAGTAGCAACTAGCCAAACACCCTTCTATTCCACCCTACCCCAGAAAACTCTTCCCATTGTTTGATCTCCATTTGATTACAGGAACATTTTTCTACCAAATCATCCATGCCTTAGAATCTGAGGGTATGTCTAGACTACATGCCTCTGTTGCCAGAGGCATGTAAATTAGACTACCCAACATAGTCAATGAAGCCGGGATTTAAATATCCCCAGCTTCATTAAAATAAAAATGGCTGCCACGCTGTGCCAGCTGAGCTGATCGTCAGCACAGCATGCAAGTCAAGATGGGATCAGTCGACAAGGGAAGCCTTTATCGACCGCTCCCTTATGCCTCGTGCCTTTATATTTCTGCATATAAAAACTAGGGCTGGCATTAAGGGGTAGCAATTGGGGCAATTGCCTGGGGCCCCACAAAGCTAAATTGCTCAGGCTTCAGCTTGAGGTGGTGGAGCTCAGGCCTCTGGGCTTCAGCCTACATGGCAGGGTTTCAGTTTTCTGCCCTGGGCCTCAGTGAGTTGATTGCTGGCCCTGCTGGATAGACCCCCCCTTATTTTCTGGAGCTAAGTGTTGATTTAGATTGCTTTAGTGTACCCTTGAGCACTACCCACCAGGGAAGAGAAAACATGAGACACGGTCAAAACCCTGCCCACCCCCATAAACCCAGTCAATAGAGCAGGTCATCTGGAAAGAGGATCATGGTGTGCCATCTCAAAGGCCAGCATGGCATGAATTATTATTAATGTTATGATAAATTTCCTAAATAGGAGCCGCAATTGCTCCTGATGCTCCCCGTGAGGCCGTGTAACTCCTCACAACTCCAGTGCAGCTCTGGCTCATACTATCCTCTTAGCACTCTGCCTTACTGAAACTTGTATGACATATTATGCAGAAATAGTTGATGTTTGTATCCTGCAGAAATCTGGAGAATGCACAAAGCAACGCAGTTTTCACTCTCTCTGTCTGCAGATGATCCACAACTACCTGCAGGTTGGCCTAAAGATACTGGGTGGGATGCTGGTCTTAGTGCACTGCTTTAAACTAACACTGTAGACTACTTTTCTGTAAAGCCTGAACAGGCTGACAAACAACAGAAATAATAAAATCCCTACTCTAAACTCCCCTGTATTTAGTGAGGCTCAGTGAGTCTATGTCAGAGACTTTGGCAAGAAGGTTTGAGGCTAAGTGAGTCTCAATAGGTAAGTCTGTGTTGCTGTAACATACACATTGTCTAGGAGGGCACAAAAGGTATACGATTAGCAATTCTGACTCACCTCTGACTTTTGCCCCTCTGTCTCGTAGTTGGCTGCAAGTGCTGTGGAGTCATGGAGGCAGATGATCAGCTCTCTGACCTGATATGAACATTCCCTCTGGCTCCCTCATCTCAGGAGAAATACATATCTAATCATTTTTTATTATTGGGTATACCTCTGCCCAATTATACCTGAATTTTAATCTTATAGTGACAGAGGAGTATTCTTATTTCTGCTTGGGTTCTGTTTCATCAAAGAAATAAAATGCTATATAAAAATTGAAAAGGTAGAAAAGTATTACAAGTCTTCCCATAACACAGTAACGCATCTACATAGCATTACTTTCTCGTGACAGCGCATGTTGTTTACACTAAGGCTAAGCCAATCCCTGTAGTGAAAGAATGTTCTCTGTCTTATTCTAGAAACTCTTGTTTACTTTTCATCTGAAGTATGAATGCAAGAAATATTTTTATACAAAGACTCATTGGGGTATTTTACCTATTAGGAACAATTAGGTTTTTTTAATGTGTAATTCTGATTAACCAACAATTAGTGGAGATCTTATTTTCTTACTTACCTTTAGTATCCTATGAAACACAATGTAATTAGAGTTGTATTGTGTAAAATGTAAATGGGCTGACAGTCTAACATTCAGCATGCATTATTTATGAAAGCATCTGTAATTGGATCTTTAAAAACTCCTTTTCATACAAAAAAAAGGACAAAATACAGCTCTCAGTTGCACTGATGCAACCTTGCTGACTTTTTCAGTAGTGTAGTTGAGGGCCAAGTTTGTCCCAGAAAGCATTTAAGCAATTCATATTTAATAGCATTTGAGGCCAAAGTCCGCTGACAATTACCATAGTTCAGGTTTGAATAATTTTATTGAACTCAGTGGAGTTACTCTGGATTTACTCCAGTGTAACTGCAAGAAGAATTTGGCGCACAGTATGAATGAAGGATTTGACTCATATTGAAGAAATGGGATAGTTTCTGAATAGATATTAATGCAGATATGAAACAATATTTAGTGAAAAACAAATTGTTAATGGCCTGATCTTGTAATCCTTACTCCAGCAAGCTTCCTTGTTTATTCCATATCCACCTTCACAGAACATATTTCACACACACCTACGCAGTAAAAAAAGTAGTAGGCATAAATGTTCAGAAACAATAGGATACTGAGAACTCCACTAAAGAATAAGAAATTCTAGTCCTTTTTCATATGCATGCATATGTTTTTCCAGTGGAACACTAGGTGATCGTTGTTACACAATATATATACATACATATACATATATTTTTTACTAAATCGGTAGAAAAGGTAACAGGTATATTTTAAATGCCTTTTAGCTCTACCAGATAAAAACAGATTTTCCACCCAACTACAAAAGACATGTCCACATCCTAAGTTCTTTCATTAGCCTGATCCAAAAATCAGTGAAGTCAATGGAAAGACTTTAACAGGCTATGAATTGGAGCCTACATCCCTGTCAAATTTCAAGTTTCTACTTTTTCTTGCTGAGGCACCAGTGATGATCAAAAAAGGTCACCAAACTGATTATTAAACTCTATATGTACTAAAAAAAGCATCAAGTTTTGAGCCATTTTACTTGAATTTTCACCCACAAATTGCTCCTGGGTTTAGAACAAAAATGGAATATTTCAGCCTGAGAAGTGAAAGTTTCAAAAAGGTATGCCAATCTGAAAGTTCACTGGAATGTGGATTCTCTTGCAAACTCAAATGTAGAAATGATAAGTAGTTCTATGGCACCTTAGAGACTAAGAAAAATTTATATAGTATCATGATATTTTGTGGGCAGAAGTGGGTTTTGCTCATGAAAGCTCACAATACTATATATATGTTACTCTCTAAGGTGCTACAGGACTACTCATTGTTTTTAAAGTTACAGACTAACACAGCTACTCCTCTGAGACTTTTCAAATGTACAGGCATGTTTTTGCACCGCCTGATAACATAGCAGTTTACAGATTGTTTCATTCACTTTGCAAAGCTAATAGTGATTATTCCTCCCCATCTGCAAATTGTAATCAACATTCTGAAGTCTTTCTGTTTCTAACTTTATAGGAAGAGTGTTTTAAGTTGTCATGTCTTTAATGTTTAGATAAGTACCATAAAGGCCATGTGAAACCTGTGGCAAAGGATTTGTCATAAAACCAAGCAGGTACATTTAAGAATTAAATCAACCTTAAATGGGCAATTTAAAACAAGTCTCCATTAGCAGACTGGGCAATTGTGCAAATATTTCTTCAGTGAATGGGGATCTCTGTATGCTCAGAACACTGTGTTATTGCAGACATCACTCACGCTTTGGATATGTCAACACTGCAATAAAACACGCATGTCTCATGTGTCTCAGTTGATGCAGGTGTGGGGGTTTTGGTTGTGGGACTAAGATTACACTGTCAGGCTTGCGCTGGAGCCCGGGCTTACTCGAAAGGTCCCAAAGCCAGACTCTAGTCTGAGTGTGACCATCTACACTTGGATTTTACAGTCTCCTGGCCTGAGCCCCATGATCTTCAATTAGTTGACATGGGCCAGCCATGGATATTTTATTGTAGCAGAGACCTATCCTTCATTTCACATCATTACCTAAGGTTAAAAAAAAAAGAAGGAAAGTGTTTACTAAAACTAGATGTATTTATACAGCTGTGATATTGATTCTGGTTTGTCACCATCAGTGAGAATACAGAGCTGTAAAGAAATAAATAGCAGCGATACTGATAGAACAGAATTGAACACCTATCTTACAAAAAACATTTCCTTTAATCTTTTCAGAAAGTGTTCTTTGTGTCTGAGGGAAATGAGGAAGATGATCATTTTGAAATAGGGGGCTAATGTTAGCAGAGTGTTGTTCAAGGAGTTTTTGCATGCTTTTCCATTACGCTCCGCCAATCCATTTTCGTTCTGACCTACAATTTTTTTTTCTTTTCCAGTTATTTTTAGTAATTAATTATACATTTCAGATGTTTCTATTACTACGGTTATGGGCCTTTCTGGATCAGAGACTCTCAAAGTGCAGAAAGGCTTTGCCAATATGAAGAAAATTCATGTAACATTCATGCTTGAAGAATCTGTTAATCTACTTTTTGATCATCATTGCTAGTTGTCATATTATTTTTACATCACAATTGTGCACATTGTTTTACAGATGGATTTACAAAAACAAGTTCCCTCCTCAAAGGGCTGTGAGTCTGAACAGAAAAGGAGTAGTCAAAATATGGCATTGAAAGAAACAAAAGGCAGGAGTGTTTTTTCCCCTAGGTTTACTTCAAAATGTATTATTTATTAAATACTTCCTTGAGGTTTAAACTTTTATGGCAGGCCCCTGGGAAGAAGTACAGTTCTGAAAGAGACACGGGAATAGAACAGATGGAACCTTACAGTGATGAAGAGAACAACAACAATTTCTAAAAGGAACCATTACCAAAAGGAGCAGTGTGGCAGGGAAAATGCATGAGATCATTTTTCTCATGTATCTGTCTTTTGATCAGCGAAGCATCTACTTGCCAGGGAAGGAAAGATTCAATTGATTATGGACGTTTCATTTTGTAAATATGCGCTTTGGGAACTGAATTCCAAAGTGCTGCTCCAATAGTTTATTGCACAGTGAAAACTACACTGGATCCAGGAACCTAACTTCAAATGCAGCATTTTCTTTCCAAATACAAAAATGTAGAAGAAAGAAGAACAAAGAAAGTTTGTAGATAATATATAAAGAGGCTAGAGAGACTTTAGGAAGGGGGATGCTACAGAGGAGCAGTCAAAGTAAAGCACAGCTGTTGTCTTATTAATGAGATTTTCTTTTTATAATAGTTCTATTCTTTGTTATTCTATACCACTGAAACATAATTACCCTACCATGTTCTTTCCTTCATTCATAGGGCACTTAATGCTGCCTTCACATTGATATACCCCCACCGTTATGCTTTATGGTACATTGAGCAAAGCAACACATAGGAACAGCACCGGAAGGGATTGAAACATGTATTAACAGTGTTTTAGTCACAATTCACATAGAATAGAGCAGGTCATATTTATTTCCTAATCTTACTGCGTGGTACCAAAACTGCTCAGAAAAACTGCCAAAAATACAAATACATAGAGCTCCCCTCAGGGCATCATGAAAATTAAAAACCGCAAGTAATGAAAACTGGCATGATATAAATTGCATCAAAGCTAGCTCAAACCTAATCAGAAAATGGCCTTTTAGAAATAAACCAAGAGAGAAGGCTGATTTGTTGTAAACAAAAAAATTAGTATATTCAAAAAAGTACAACAGATTGCTTACAGCTTAGGTGAGGCGTTCAAGCACACACTTAATACTCCTGGAAGGGAATAGAAAGGGAGAGTTCTCAGTCACATAAGCATAAGAGAGAGTATGCTTCACACCTAACAATAATATGTCTTTGTTCTGAGCAGAGTAAAAAGATAAAAGGAATATTATCTGCATATTAAATGTAATTGGAAGATAATGATAACCTTTGGACGAAAAGAGCAATCATTCAATTAATAGTATTTTTCACTCCTATAGTAACTTTCACCCAATAGTGAGGAACTGAGAGTGGAACCACCTGTCACTCATCTAGGAGTGACTTCAGAGCATTACAGTGAGAAGGGACTCTAGAATGAGTCACTTTAGTGGGTGACTGTGCCTCCCCCTTTCATTGTGGCAAGATTAATTTGTTAATCACTGTGAGCTACATTTTCTAAAAAATGCTCAGCACCCACTAGTAGAGCTAGACTTTCTAAAGGGACTCAGCTCCCATTTAATACAGGAAATAAGCCAGCCAGAGTTCTTAAAAGTGGTCAGTGCCCACTGCACTCAGAGTTGCTAGTTGCTGAGCCTTTTTGAAAATGTAGCCATAAAACATCTTAAATATCTTCAATATGGTTACATAGCCTCTCACAGGAGCTCATTCCATTACCAATTATGTATGCTGATTTCCCTAATATTTAGCTTAAATTTACCTCACTGAAGCTTAAATCCATGTGCTTGCCGATTAGTGAGAATAAATTGATCACTTTCCTCTTTATAACGTCCTTTATGTATTTATAAATTAAATAAATATGTCTCTCCTGGGGACAGATAAAGTTTGATGAGGGGCCCAGGGCTGGCATAGTTTGTAGGTGCCATCTTTGCATATTCAGTTCCTTCAGTTTACTGTTTAACTACCAGCCATGTGATATGCCAAACTCTATATTGCTAAATTACTTTGGTTTCTTCAGTACCAGTTTTTAATTGTGATACTCCAATTATACACGTTAATACTTGGGAAAAGGAGGAGGCCCTAAGAATATCAAAGTGTTTCATGAAATCCTAAGTAGCATTTGGAAGGGACGGTATTACTGTATCATTGTTCAAAAACCAACAGCAGCCAAGCTGACTGCAGAAACAACCAAAGCATTGCTCTCCTGTGCGCTAGTGTGCATCCCACTGAACAGACTCCTTGCTAACATATCTGAAGAGAATCTGCCAGAAGCATAGTGCAGTTTTAGACTAGGTTGTAGCACCAGGGACATGATCTTTGTTGTAAGGTTGGTCCAAGAAAAAAAATTTAGAGCAAAACATGGACCTGTCTGCAGTTTTCATTGATTTGACCCATAGCTTTATATACAGTAAACAGAGGATCTGTGGGCTATTCTACATAAACTGGGGTATCCAAGGAAGTTCATACAATCATCTGTCTGTTCCGCTGTCATGTGGCTATGGAAGTACTTGCCAGTGGTTCCTATCCATTTGAAATCTTGAACAGAGTGAAGCAAGACTGCACACTTGCTCCATTGCTGTTCAACTTGTTCTTTGCTTGCATTCTCAGCCATGCAACAAAGGACTCAGATCAGGGGTTATACATGTGCTACAGATTCAGTGGCTCCCTCTTTAATCTTCAACCAAGACCTAGATATTAGAGATGCTTCTTGTTGAGACAAATTTTTCAGATTACTGTACCTGAATGGCTCAGACAGATTTTCTGAAGCACCCTGGCTCTTTGGCCTCACCATCAGTCCCAGCAAGACAGAAATCTTGTTTCAAGCAGTTCCTCATTCCAGTGCCCCGGAGTCAGCCATCTTTATCAAAGGTGCACAGTTGAAAACTGTGAATCAGTTCAAGTATTTGGGCACTACCATCTCAAGTGACAGCTCCCTTGATAAGGATCTCTCCATAATTAATAAAGCTAGCCAGGCCTTCGGCTGACTTCAAACAAAAATTATTCACCAACACAACGTCCATCTCTCCACCAAAATGAAGATCTACAGTGCAGTGATTCTAACATCTCTCCTGTGTGGATCTGAGATGTGGACTCTTTAGAGATATCACATTAAACAGCTTAAGCAATTTCACGTGTTCCCTCTACTCAATAATAGGCATTCACTGGCAGGACAGAGTGACCATTATTAAGGCCCCTGGGAGAACAAACACAACCAGCGTTGAGGAAATATTATTGAGAGCACAACTTAAATGGACCAGGCATGTCACCAGAATGACAGACCCCTATCTCCCAAAACAGATCGTGTATGAGCAGCTGAGTCAGGCCAAAAGAAAGAAGGGTTGTCTGTATAAGCACTTCGAAGATAATCTGAAGAGCAGTGGACTGGCATCAATTCCAAAGAACTTGAGCAAATGGCTCAGAACAGGACTCACCGGTGGTCTCGGACAAGATTAGCATGTGACAAGTTTGAGCAGGATCGGTGAAATTATCTCCTGGCTGTACATGAGATGTACCACAGAACTGCAGTGAACATGATAGACAAAGACTCCCCATGCCCTCAGTGCAGCCAACTCTGTGCATCAGGATTCAGGCTGCAGTCATATGTGTAGCACTAATACATTGTAATAATAGCAACAGAGCAGCGATGGACTACCAATATATTTCAATACCAGTTTTTAAATTTGATACGCCAATTGCAAATGGAATGGAAGTTAAAATGAACAAACCTATTTTAATTTTGTACATTTCTGGTAGTAATACGCATGGTCACCTGTAGCTGAGGAATTTAGTTACATTTACTGGAAAGTTAGATAAGGCAATGTCTAAGTCTTGGTAGGTCAAATGCAGGGCCGGCTCTAGCCATTCCTGCACCCCGGACAGCAGGCACGCGATGCATGTGCGGCTCCGCCCCCGGGCGCACGGCACATGCATGGCCCTGCCCCCCAGTGTGCTGCGCACCTTACAGCTGCAATTGGGCGGGCAGCGCCTGATTGCAGCTCTAAGGGGCGCCGTGCAGCCCCCGGCCCCGGACATGCGGTGCCTGATAGCAGCTCTAAGGGGCGCCGTGCGGCCCCCGGCGCGTGGCGCCCCTTACAGCTGCCATCAGGCGCCCCCCATAGGTTGGCGCCTGGGCAGCTGGCCGGCTAGCCCCCGCCCCTTAATCCGGCCGGTCAAATGATATACTCCGAGGTGAAATGACTCTTCAGGAGTTTGCTCTCTCCAAGGTCACAACCTTTCAAGAGTGGTGTGCTGGATTGTACTACTTCATCTGAAAATAAAAGGTTAAGAATGCTGATAGACAGTATTCCAGCAAAATCTTGCAAACACACAATTATCCAAATACATTGTAATACTATTTAACCAGCATGTTCTTAATATTCTATTAGAACTATTAAGTTCAAATTACAAGATAAACTCATGAGACATGGACTTCTAATGTTCTGTTCTTATTGCTTGAAATTTGATGCTCACTTGCGGTGTCTCATCACCACAACAAAAACTGGGACTGTGCATCACATAGTCACGTTAACTAATGAAAGCACATCAGTTGCTGATTGATTAAAAGTGTATCATTGTATCTTGAAACAGATCAACATAATCTAGTTTCAATGTGTTTAAATGTAAACAAAAAAAATCTAAATTAAATGCACGGCATGATAGTAAACAGAGGGGAAAAACATGAGGTGCATCGGCCCTTTCCCTATAAGTTCTGACCTCTAGTTCCTTTCCCCTCCCCTGCATCTGTCCCACTACTTCACATCTGCTTCTACAGGGGTTCTTCTCCCTCCTCTCTGAGGCCTAGGGGAAGGGTTGCAGGAAGGTCCAAGCTCCCTCTTTCAGGTTAGGAGTGGGTGGGAAAAATCTGCTGAGGTTCTTTACCACTTCATCCCTTTCCCAGACAAGGAGTTAGAGGGAGGCAGAGGAGGGGGGAAAGGAGAGCCATCCCTGCTCAAGAGAGGCTGGAAGAGGTAGTGGAAATGCCCTGAGCTGCAGTGCTTTTTTACTGCCTTATGCTCTCCTATCAGCAGGGACAGCTCTTTTCTCTCTTCCTGTAAAACTTGGCTAGACTCCTGAGGGGTAGGTGAGAGATTGCCACTGGTTCTGATTGGCAGCTGCTTCCCAGGAGGCATGATGGAGCAGCCGAGTGACAGGCCAAAGGGTTGGTCCTCCCTGAGCTGCAGTTACCAACTGAAGAACAATGCAGTAAGAAATTTATATTTTGTGTGGACCCTCACCTCTGAGACCCCAGGAGTAGAGAGAATGGATTTCAGAAAGGCAGATTTTAGTAAACTCAGAGAACTGGTAGGTAAGGTCCCATGGGAAGCAAGACTAAGAGGAAAATTGACTGAAAAGAGTTGGCAATTTTTCAAAAGGACATTATTAAGGACACAAAAGCAAACTATTCCACTGAGTAGGAAAGATAGAAACCCAGAGATCTTACATGATCTAAAAATCAAAAGGGGGTTGTATAAAAAGTGGAAACTAGGTCAAATTACAAAGGATGAATATAAGCAAATAATGCAAGTATGTAGGAACAATATTAGAAAGGCAAAGGCACAAAACAAGCTAAATCTAGCTAGAGACATAAAGGGTAACAAGAAAACATTCTACAAATATATTAGAAACAAAAGGTAGACCACGGATAGGGTAGGCCCATTGCTCAGTGAAGAGGAAAAAATAACAGGAAACTTGGAAATGGCAGAGGTCCTTAATGATGTCTTTGTTTTGGTTTTTAGCAAGAACATTGATGGTGGCAGGATGCCTAACATAGCAGTGAATGCTAATGGAAATGGGGTAGATTTAGAAGTTAAAATAAAAAGAGAAGTTAAAATTACTTAGAAAAGTTAGATGTCTTCAAGTCACCAGGGCTTGATGAAATGCATCCTAGAATACTCAAGGAGCTGATAGAGAAGGTTTCTGAGCCATTAGCTTTCATCTTTGAAAAGTCACAGAAGTTGAGAGAGATTCCAGAAGACTGGAAAAGGCAAATATAGTGCCCATTTATAAAAAGGGAAATAAGAACAACCTAGGAAACTACAGACCAATCAGTTTAACTTCTGTGCCAGGAGCAAATAATTAAGGAATTCATCTGCAAACATCTGGAAGATAATAAGGTGGTAAGTAAAAGCCATTATTGATTTGTAAAAAATAAATCATATCAAACCAGTCTGATAGCTTTCTTTGATAGGATAACAAGTCTTGTGGATAAGGGGGAAGTGGTGAATGTAGTATACCCAGACTTCAGTAAAGCATTTGATACAGGCTCGCATGTTATCAATAAATAAGAGAAATACAAGCTAGATGAGACTACTATAAGGTGGGTGCATAACTGGCTGGATAACCATTCTCAGGGTATATCTACACTACCACCCTAGTTCGAACTAGGGTGGCTAATGTAGGCATTCAAACTTGCAATGCCGGGATTTAAATATCCCAGGCTTCATTTGCATGTTCCCGGGCGCCGCTATTTTTAAATGCCCCGTAGTTCGAACTACCTGCCTGCGGCTACACACGGCACGGACTAGGTAGTTCGAATTAAAGCTCCTAATTCAAACTACTGTTAGTCCTCCTGCAAGGAGGTTTAACGGTAGTTTGAATTAGGAGCTTTAATCGAACTACCTAGTCCGTGCGCGCGTAGCCGCGGGCAGGTAGTTCAACCACGGGTATGTAAAAATGGCGGCGCTGAACATGTAATGAAACCGGATATTTAAATCCCGGCTTCATTTGTAAGTTTGAATGCCTACATTAGCCACCCTAGTTCGAACTAGGGTGGCAGTGTAGACATACCCTCAGAGAGTAGTTATTAACAGTTGACATTAATGGTGGAAGGGCATAACAAATGGGGTTCCATAAGGGTCAGTTTTCGGACAGATTCTGTTCAATATCTTCATCAATGATTTAGATATTGGTATAGAAAGTATGCTTATTAAGTTTGCAGATGATAGCAAGCTGCGAAGACGGGGTCATAATTCAAAATGATCTGGACAAACTAGAGAAATGGTCTGAGGTAAATAGGATGAAGTTTAATAAGGACAAATGCAAAGTATCTCCACTTAGGAAGGAACAAACAATCAATCAGTTTCACACATACAGAATGGGAAGTGATTGTCTAGGAAGGAGTACTGCAGAAAGGGATCTAGGGGTCATAGTGGACCACAAGCTAAATATGAGTCAACAGTGTGACACGGTTGCAAAAAAAGCAAACGTGATTCTGGGGTGAATTAACAGGAGTGTTGTGAGCAAGACTCAGAAGTCATTCTTGCTGCTCTATTCTGTGCTGATTAGCCTCAATTGGAGTACTATGTCCAGTTCTGAGCACCACATTTCAAGAAAGATGTGGAGAAATTGGAGAAGGTGCAGAGAAGAGCAACAAAATGATTAAAGGTCTAGAAAACATGAACTACGAGGCAAGGCTGAAGGAATTGGGCTTGTTTAATTTAGAAAAGAGGAGACAGAGGGGATATGATAGTACTTTTCAAGTACCTAAAAGGATACTATGAGGAGGGAGAAAAATTGTTCTCCTTGACCTCTGATAACAGGACAAGTAATAATGGATTTCAACTGCAGAAAAGGTGGTTTAGGTTGGACGTTAGGACAGTCTTCCTAACTGTCAGGGTGGTTAAACACTGGAATACATTGCCTAGGGAGGTTATGGAATTTCCATCACTGGAGATATTTAAGAGCAGGTTGCACAGACATCTATCAGGGATGATCTAGATAATGCTTACTTTTGCCCTGAGGGCCGGGGACTAGAGTTGATGACCTATCGATTTCCCTTCCAGTTTTCCATGATTCTATGTACCATTTTTAGGCAGCAATATTTCCAGAAACCGACATTCACAACTGTGTGCCTGAAATGACATGGCAATATCTCCATGGGTAACCAACAACACAGAGAGCAAAATATCTAGGAGGAGGGTTTGCTTCTTCAGATGTCAGAAAAATTCTTCCTCTGTGTTTCAGGAAACAGATGTGAGGCCAGATCCTCAGCTAGTACAAACTGAAGTAGTTCTGTTAACTTTAAAGGAGTTATGTCAATTAACATTAGCTGGTGATCTTATCCATTGCTCCTAGTTCATGTTCAGATACAAATATAAACATGTTGCACCCAAAGGTCGTGCTTTGTATTTCAAAGTAATCCTGGCACATTACCGACATTCAGAAATGCTCTGCTAGTTGAAAACCAAAAGAAGTTCTGATATGAAGCTATTTGTGCTTCATATTTTTTTTTTACACTTTCTTTGTACCAGATTATGCCTAATAGACACAGACCCACACCGGAAGCAGTGTGAAGCTCTTCTCTGGAAGTACATTGCCTCTGGAAATATATGGTCTTTCACCAGAACTGTCACTAGCAGAGATTGGACCAAGAATTTCAGCTATTGCAGAGACGGTAGTAGTTTGTGGTCCCTGCGTGGATGGAACATGATGAACTCTAATCCACCCCAGGTACATCTAGGCCAGCCATTATCTGGGCTTTAATGAAGTACTGCATCTTTCTCAGATAATTCATTCAACTTCTTTACCAACTCAATCTGCAATTTAATTGGAGAAGGTCATTTGTCAGTAGAGAAATGAAATGGTTTTGGAAAGCTCGCTATTTCTTTATTACATCCATGAAAGGCAAAACTCAAATATGAACTGAAAACCATTTCCCATCTACAAAATAAATCAGCATTTACCATCAGTGACAAAATATGAGGCAGATAATTATTGCTTTTAAAATGGAGAGCTTTTATCTTAAATTACCTTTATAGAAAAATAGCTATTTTTAATGTAAGAGGATGAAACTTTCAAATGGGTAATATTCTACCACCCTTACTCATTCTGAGAGAGACCTTCCTCCACATGTAGACCTAGTGGAATTACTGGTAGAGTAGAGATGCCACAATTGGCCAGCAAGACATAAACCCAGTTACTTTTCATATATTTCTTGATTTGTGGTTTTTTTGCCATATATAACTTTATATCGTAGTTGGCTGCTTCCAAGTTGATCATCTCATATAGGATCCTGCAGCAAAGTCATACTGCTGAATTTTTGATAGCACCTTGTCTCTGGCAATAGCTGAGTGTAATAAACTAGGGATTATAGTTCCACAATAGGAGCACAAACCGGAGAAATGGAGTTGTGAGGGAGTGTGGAAGTACAAATAGCTGAAATAATGACAAGGGGATATACAAAAACAATTGGTTGACCAAACTGCTTTTTAAAATGTTCTCTTGGTTCAGACCTGATTAAATTTGGCAGTCTGTCTAAGGAGGCAATTAATAGTCATTAATGGAAGAGAGAAGCCATACTAGTTGACTCATTAGAGATCACCAGTTTGACAGTCTATTAGAGGCTTATTTTAATAGTGTGCTTGTAATAACTATGAATATGAAACCTAAACCAAGAGAATCTCTTCCAGTGAAATATTCTCTCTGAGTGTCCTTCAGCCCTAGCATGATGCAGCCCAGCTAGGTGTGTTGTAATATTTGTTACGTGCACTTTGACTGACTGACTCTGAAAAACTGGGGCATATTCCTGGCTAGGCCACTAACTTCTTAGTGACCTTGGTAAAGTCATATCACCTCTCTTGCCCCAGCTGTGAAATGGGGATAATAAAACTCCTTTGTGCTGCAAGATTGGAATGATGAAGCGTTCATCATTTTCCAAGCTGGAAAGGCCAGGATAATCACACAAAGTCCCTATATTTTAAATGATAAAGATAAACAATGTAGCGATGTTTATCTTTAAAGCCACCTCATTGTTGTAACCTCTTAATATCAGCTAAAATGTGAATGCAGAGGGCAAAGTTATTATTATTATCCATGTTTATAACAGCATCCCTAAGCACCAACTAAGAGTAAGGTCCCAATGTGCTAGGCACTGTACAAACACAGAGCAATAGCAAGAGCTCTTTATCCAAAGACAAGATAGCCACAATCAGGGAAAGGGTTTAAACACACAACACAAGCTAAGGCCTTGTCTACACTATGCAGTGGATTGAAGCTGGAGCAATCAGTCCACTGGGCATCAATTTATTGCATCTGCTGTAGACATGATAAATGATCTCCGAGTGCTCCCATGAATGCCAATACTCCACCAAGATGAGAAGAATAGCTGGTATCAATGGGAGAGTAGACCCCACTGAGCTTACCGCACGCAAGGCGCTGTGGTATGTTGACTTGTGTAGCTGAAGTAGATAGATTGTGCCATTAAGTATGGATAAGGCCAAAGGGAGCAATTAGATAGCAGCAGCACAGTTAGTTCCATGATTTTTCTTATCGAGAATAAGTGAAAAAGGAAAGAAAAAGGAGAGGATGAGGGGACAGAGGTGAGGAGAGGAGGAGCAGCTGTTGCGTGAAGCTGAGAAGAAGAAAAAGAGAGGGGGAGAATTTAAACAAACAGCCAAACAGCACAAGGCAAAGAAAGTCAGAACTTTCCAGTGCTGACTGCAGCATCTGAAAGTTCCTGCTTTGGACGCTTCCCTTCCCATAGGCTGGAGTGCCTGGCTGGCTCTTTGCTTCTCCCAAAGCTAGGGTGACCAAATGTCCCTTTTTAACTCCTCCTGCAGGTATCCTGATTTTCTTTAAAATGGGCAATTTAACCCATATATTCTGTCCTTCCCTCATCATTACTGGCAGATCTTGCTACTGTATGGATCCCTGCTCATCACCTGCTTACCAGTGGTGAGTCGGGGATGTGGAGGAGGGAAATCCAGTGACTGACGATGGGGGTGGGTGTGCAAGGGCAGTGGTGGGGTGGAGATGTAGTGCGCAGGATTGGCTACTCCTCCTGATGACACCCCATGTGGTGACTCTGGGCCAGCAGGCCCCAACCCCTTGTCCTGTTTCTAGCTGGCACTGGCTGCAATGTTTGGTGAGGATGGGCAGGTGCCAGCCAGTTATGTGTGACCTTTGCTACCCACACATTAGCCATCTACATGCTTCCCCTCTTGCTGTCCTCTATGTTGCTCCTTCAATTCTCCCCAGCTTCACTGCTCCTCCATATTCCCCCCAGTGGGCAACATCCTGCTCTGAATGTTGTGCAGGGAAGCAGCCCCTGATCTGAGCACTGAGTTTACCAACAACCTGGCAAGGTCCTTCAGTCCTGCTCCCAGGGCTACGTCTAGACTGGCATGATTTTCACAAATGCTTTTAACGGAAAAGTTTTCCGTTAAAAGCATTTGCAGAAAGAGCGTCTAGATTGGCACGGGCGCTTTTCATAAAAGCACTTTTTGTGGAAAAGCGTCCGTGTATCTAGGCAGCGCTTTCGCAAAAGCCCTGATCGCCATTTTATTGGGGCTTTTTGCTCAAAACAAATCTCAGCTGTCTACACTGGCCCTTTTGCGCAAAGTTTTGCGCAAAGGGACTTTTGCTGACGGAGCAGCATAGTATTTCCATAAAAGCACTGATTTCTTACAGTAGGAAGTCAGGGCTTTTGCGGAAATTCAAGCAGCCAGTGTAGACAGCTGGCCAGTTTTTCCGGAAAAGCGGCTGATTTTCCGGAAAAACTGGCCAGTCTAGACACAGCCCAGGAGTGTGGAGCTGCTCTGTCCTCTAGACAGCCTCCTCTGCTGAGCTACTTCTCTGGCTGGATTCACTGATGCTCCTGCAGTCAGGTGCCCTGGGTCCTGGTGCACATTATATCCTTAGAGCTTAGCCCCTTCCTGCCTGCACTGTAGCTAGGGGACAGGAGGCAGCTGGGTTATGTTGGTAGCTAGTAGCAGCCTGCAGGTGCTAGAGGCCTTTTGACACAGTGCAGGCAGGCAGGGACAAGCTGCTTCCAGCCACACATGAGCAGTGGGGGGGAAGGAGATGAGCTCTGCAGCATCATCCTTTCCCTCCTCTTCCTCCTCCCCTGCAGTTGGAAGCAGCTACCATCCCTTCTCTCCCACACTGTGCTGAAAGGCTGATGCTGGTCACATTCTGGTGTCAACCCCAGCAGAAATATGAGAAGGGTGCATGTGACCCTGAACGTCCCCACACGTCATCCTTGAAGTTGCTGTGCCCCATACCAGGAGAGGTAGGTCTGTCCTGGGATCTCCGCTAGGCGTGGAGGGCAGAGTATGCCAAGAAGGAAGGGTTGGATTGGCCCACCCCCATGTGAGAGAGGTATATAGGAGTGCATGCATCCATCTGTCTGTCTCCTCTCCCTGCTTAAACGCTACAGCCTTAAAGAGAAGGTAAATAAAAATAATCCAACTACACATTATTTCTTTTTAACAGTGGCTCTGCCAACTTGATGTTAATTTGAACGTTTATACGATTGATTGCTGTTGAACTTGCTGGAATAGGAATCATTTTACCAGGTACCCTGTATTCAGCATAGGGAAATATGGTCACCCTACCCAAATTCATATGGCTGATGGGCAGAGGATAGGAACCACTTGCAGCCTCTGTAAGGACACATTTGCACATACCACAATTCTAACTGGGCTTGCATGAGTACCAACAGCAGCATAGCCACAGAAGCAGCAGGAGGGGCACAGGTGATACGTACTGAGTATAAAACTCATCTGAAACCCATGGGGTTGTACACCAAATGGCTCCACTGTGCTTCCACTGCTGATGGCATGCTACCACAGCTACCCTGCTATTCATACTGGCACTAGCATGATGAGAGCTCGTGCGAGTGTATGTACATGAGCAGGGGAATTACACCCCTAGCTCTTAGCACAGTCACAGCCTGATTGTGTGGATATCCCCTTGCACAGTTCTGGATCCTGGAGAGATTAGCAATACCCTGCTGGGCCTCCATTCTACTCCCACCCTTCAGAGCAGCCGTTCCTGCTTTGGCTGCTTCTGTTCCTATAGTAGTTGTGTTAACAGAAATGGCTTTGATTTGGCCTAGTCTGTGCAACAGAAAGCGTAGATATTTTCCAAATAGACCCAGGGAATTCTTAAAAGTGGAAATAGCGCCACAAAAAATGTTTGGTTGTGAATGTGTTTGAATACTGGGTAATATTGCCAAATAAGAAAACAGAGGGCTAAGTAGATCAAGTTCTGTACAGGTAGTCCTGTAATGGAACACTTTTGGGTTTAGAGGGCTAAGTGCTGAATAGCTTTGAATCTATTGGGGATGCATTTAAGTAATACATGTTATATTCTGGAACACATTCTGGAGAGTAGTGCAGAGCAAAATACACTGCAGGTTGCAATTTTTCTAGCCACAGGGCTTAATTAAGGGGCAGCTCATAGTGTTGCTATGATTCAGGTTGTCTGAGCAAATGTAGTTTTTATGCTTTGTTCACAGAATATCTTTCCTTAATGCTACATTTTTGTGTTATAGCCATATATATATTAGACAGCTCCCAACATTGCACTCCAGAAGTAACTGCATTTTAGTCATGAATTGATCCCTATGAAATACCATTGTCCTCCTGGAAAGAGTTGCATGCCCTCAATGCCTATTCAAACAGTAGGATTGGGGCCACAGCTTATACCAATTTGCATCTAAAAGTACATTAGGGTATTTCATGATAATTATTCATTGTCTCTAATGTAAGTGTCCATGGACATTATTCTCCCTCACACAGAGGTTATTTGGCACTATGAAATTCAATTTGACCACATTTCTGTAGCACCAGAGACAAGAATTATAATAATGCCCAATGAATCAGGCAGGGTAACAAAAGAAAAAAATACAATCCAGGGAAAAAAAAAACATTCAGAACTCAAGGGGAAAAAGAAATCATGTGAGAAAAAAATGCCCTCTGCCCACACATTTTATATGATACTGTTTGGGAGCTCACTGAAAGTAATTAATTATTTTCCTATTTAGAATAGAAAGCCAGAGTTACCAACTGATGGGTTGACCAAACATTTCATTTAGAACCAAAATACGCAGTGAGGTAGTAGAGACAAAAAACAAATACCACCCCTCCCCAACACAGCCCACAATACTGTACTACTAAAAATCAACTACTAAAAATAAAGGGAAAGTTTTAAAAAGATTTGTCAAGGTAAGGAAGCTCTTTCTATACTTGTTTCATTTGAATTAAGATGGTTTAAAGCAGCATTTTTCTTCTGAAAAGTAAAGTTGCAAAGCTGTATGAAATCAATGCTTAGTTGTAAACTTTTGAAAGAACCATCATGTTTTGTTCAGAGTTAGACATCTTGGGAATAGAAGCTGTTCGGAAAACTGTTCGGGAAAGCTGTTAATAAAACACCAGTCATCTGAAGAAGTGGGCTGTGCCCACAACAGCTCATGATACTATCTACATATTTTGTTAGTCTATGAAGTGCTACCAGACCATTTGTTGTTTTTTAAGTTTATCCTGTACAGACTAACTCGGCTACTCCCCTGAAGCTTCCGTAATTCAAATGTTTGTAACTCTGAAGTTCTACTGTATCATAAAGATACCCGGGGCTTTGTAGTAGATGTCTCAGCAGTTTTTAAATAGTTAACAGTCCACATTTTCTATCTACTCTTCTGAATAACACCATCAGGATGACAAGTTGAAGTTCTGTATAAGTTTGGAATGATTATCTAACTAAAACTGTAGGAGCTCACTTTATAATGATAGCCCATCTAGTAGAAATGAGAAGCAATAATAGTGTTCTCTCAATTTATTGTGCTACACTATGACTTTATAGGTAAAATGTATACTTATCTCTGGGGGGATTACTGAGTGGTGCTTTAGGAGTATACATAATTAAGCAAACATTCCAGGCCAGGACTAAGCAATCTATTTTAATAGACTGTTCATTTTTCTGAGTTAGTGGCTGTACCACTACACTCAGTAGCCATCAGACGGGTATATATATTTACCTCTATCACCACTATGTTTGTTTTTTAAAGCTTGCAAGTATTTGGACTTTGAAATGGTTGTATAAATCAGGAACCTAATTATTAGTGCTGATCAGAAAATGGACATTTTTACCACTGAAAAATATGAGGTGTTCCACAGATACTGTAGTTTTGGAAAAAATGTAGAAAAGAAGTATTTCTCCTGAAAACTGAAATAATTTTGCTTCTGAAATGCCATCATAGTGCTCCAGTTTTCTTCCTAGGCTAGGCTCCCTGACCAGACTTCATTTCCCATAGGGCACCATGTTCTCTTCTCCTGGGGAGGGAAGGCTGTGCATCATGGGAAATTAAGTTCAGCTAAGGAATCCAACCCATAAAAGACAATGGGAGCATTAGGCACATGAACTACAACTTCCATGATGCAATGAAAGCCAAAGGGTTATTATATATGCTACCGAAGTCCCTTCTCCCTCCCATTTTGTGGTGTTAGACTCTGGTGCCAAGACCATTCCAACTCTAGTTATTCCACCATCACAACCACTGAGTGTGTCCAGAATCCAAATTGAAGCCTTCAGCAGTGCACCCACGGCACAAGTAAATGTAAATAACCCAGGTTTTGCATCATCATTACCCACCTATTCCCTTAACAGTACGTTTTAGTATCTGTCCTAGTTAGAGTCCTGACTCTCCTATAGTCCTTTCCACCCCAGAACATCATGGCCCACTGCTGTTGGCAGGAAAGGATGGAGTTGTGCTTGGAAGGGAAGGGAGGAGGATAATCATAAAACAATTGCTGTTAAAATATTAACCAGTAAGCTTGATCCATGCTAGCAGCATGCTGGTATATGGACTCAGTGCTACCATAAAGACAATTCAATCATAAGCATAAGGGAAATCCAATTGGTGCAAGTGGATCGGAAAGAGACGTCTCTTAGAGGAGAGTCTATTGATAGAGATTCTCTAGGTTTTAGTCAAGAGGAGAGGATGGAAGAGAATAAAGAATGGGCCAGATCAGATGAAAAACATTCACATAAAAAAGAATCTGACACATCAGAAAAGGGCAGACAAATAAACAGTCACAAGTTTTTAAACAGGACAATTTGCAGACACAAAGTCTCTTGAGACCTTAAATGACTGCTTCTTGGAACAGCTGGTACAGGAACCCACAAGGGGAGAGGCAATTCTCAATTTAGTCCTGAGTGGCGTGCAGGATCTGGTCCAAGAGGTAACTATAACAGGACCGCTTGGAAATAGTGACCATAATATAACAACATTTAACATTCCTGTGGTGGAAGAATACCTCAGCAGCCCAAGACTGTGGCATTTAATTTCAGAAAGGGGAACTATGCAAAAATGAGAAGGTTAGTTAAACAGAAATTAAAAGGTACAGTGACTAAAGTAAAATCCCTGCATGCTGCATGGAGACTTTTCAAAGGCACCATAATAGAGGCTCAACTTAAATGTATACCCTAAATTAAAAAAACAAAATAAAAGAACTAAAAAAGAGCCACCGTGGCTTAACAACCATGTAAAAGAAGCAGTGAGAGATTAAAAAACATCTTTTAAAAAGTGGAAGTCAAATCCTAGTGAGGTAAATAGAAAGGAGCAAAAACACTGCCAAATCAAGTGTAAAAATGTAATAAGAAAATCCAAAAAGGAGTTTGAAGAACAGTTAGGCAAAAATTCCAAAGGTAATAACAAAATGTTTTTTAAGTACATCAGAAGCAGGAAGCCTGCTAAACAACCAGTGGGGCCCCTGGATGATTGATACACAAAAGGAGCACTTAAAGATGATAAAGTCATTGCGGAGAAACTAAATGAATTCTTTGCTTCAGTCTTCACGGCTGAGTATGTTAGGGAGATTCCCAAACCTGACCTGTCCTTTGTAGGTGACAAATCTGAGGACTTGTCACAGATTGAAATGTCATTAGAGGAGGTTTTGGAATTAATTGATAAACTTAACAGTAACAAGTTACCGGGACCAGATGGCATTCACCCAAGAGTTCTGAAAGAACTCAAGTGTGAACTTGCGGAACTAACAACTATGGTTTGTAACCTATCCTTTAAATCAGCTTCTGTACCCAATGACTGTAAGATAGCTAATGTAACGCCAATATTTTAAAAGTGCTCTAGAGGCGATCCTGGCAATTACAGACCAGTAAGTCTAACGTCAGTACTAGGCAAATTAGTTGAAACAATAGTAAAGAATAAAATTGTCAGACACGTAGATGAACATAATTTGTTGGGCAAAAGTCAACATGGTTTCTGTAAAGGGAAATCATGTCTTACTAATCTATTAGAGTTCTTTGAAGGGGTCAACAAACATGTGGACAAGGGGGATCCAGTAGATATAGTGTACTTAGATTTCCAGAAAGCCTTTGACAAGGTCCCTCACCAAAGGCTCTTATGTAAATTGAGTTGTCATGGGATAAGAGGGAAGATCCTTACATGGATTGAGAACTGGTTAAAAGACAGGAAACAAAGGGTAGGAATAAATGGTAAATTTTCAGAATGGAGAGGGTTAACTAGTGGTGTTCCCCAAAGGGTCAATCCTAGGACCAATCCTATTCAACTTATTCATAAGTGATCTGGAGAAAGGGGTAAACAGTGAGGTGGCAAAGTTTGCAGGCAATACTAAACTGCTCAAAGTAGTTAAGACCAAAGCAGACTGTGAAGAACTTCAAAAAGATCTCACAAAATTAAGTGATTGGGCAACAAAATGGCAAATGAAATGTAATGTGGTTAAATGTAAAGTAATGCACATTGGAAAAAATAACCCCAACTATACATATAATATGATGGGGGCTAATTTAGCTACAACTAATCAGGAAAGAGATCTCGGAGACATTGTGGATAGTTCTCTGAAAACACCCACGCAGTGTGCAGCGGCAGTCAAAAAAGCAAACAGGATATAAGAAATCATTTAAAAAGGGATAGAGAATAAGACGGATAATATCTTATTGCCCTTATATAAATGCCCACATCTTGAATACTGCATATAGATGTGATCTCCTCATCTTAAAAAAGATATACTGGCATTAGAAAAGGTTCAGAGAAGGGCAACTAAAATGATTAGGGATTTGGAACGGGTCCCATATGAGGAGAGATTAAAGAGACTAGGACTTTTCAGCTTGGAAAAGAGGAGACTAAGGGGGGATATGATAGACGTCTATAAAATCATGAATGGTGTGGAGAAAGTGAATAAGGAAAAGTTATTTACTTGTTCCCATAATATAAGAACTAGGGACCACCAAATGAAATTAATGGACACCAGGTTTAAAACAAATAAAAGGAAGTTCTTCTTCACACAGCGCATAGTCAATCCTTGCCTGAGGAGGTTGTGAAGGCTAGGACTATAACCGGGTTTAAAAGAAAACTAGATAAATTCATGGAGGTTAAGTCCACCATTAATGGCTATTAGCCAGCATGGGTAAGGAATGGTGTCCCTAGCCTCTATTTGTCAGAGGAAGGAGATGGATGGCAGGAGAGAGATCGCTTGATCATTACCTGTTCAGTTCACTTCCTCTGAGGTACCTGGTGTTGGCCACTCTCGGCAGACAGGATGCTAGGCTGGATGGACCTTTGGTCTGACCCAGTATGGCCATTCTTATGTTATTAAGCAATCCTTCCTGCAGTATCTGGGTTTTCCCTGAAGGTCTTCCATCTATTTATTGATGAGACTACATTTACTTAGCTTTTCAGAGGCAAAAAAATTCAGAGCCTGAGGTAGTCTAGCCTCTAATCTGTTCAGAGAAACCTGATTCATGAGAAACAGGGCCAAGATCCCCAAGCTCTTTCCAAGCAGCAATATTTTATTAAGAGAAATACAGTATTCAAGAAACATACATCTCTTCCACAGGCATCCAATCAAGATACACTGATGAACATAACCACCACATTTTGAAATGCCAACTATGCCACTGGCCAATCTGTCTGAACTGTGTTATGGGTGTTCCATCAAGAGAAGTAGTGATATTACACTAGGAAACATCAATCACATGACAGATTTTACAAGTAGCCAACATACTAAGGGTGGGAGGGAAAAGGAGATCGCAGGCTTGACTCTTTTCACATCACTGTAATCCCATTGATCTTAATGGCGTTACCCTTGGTTTATTTGGTTTATTCCCAGTTTAAACTGGGGGGAGGGGGAAAGGGGCAGCATCAGCCTCAGTAAATGGCCTGGAAGATAAATTGTAAGAGAAAAAACAGAAGGAAAGGGACTATCACTCACTCTATGCAATTTGGAATTGAAATAAAGAAAGCTGAGCTTTACTATAACAGACTATAGTAAAAGTCTTACAAATAGAACTTTTTTTGTAAATTGCAGTATTAACTCAAAATAATTACAATTGGACTTTGTTTGCTCAATCTGGTCTTTAACTGACAGATAAACTGCTACAGAAAATCAATGATTAATTGTGGTTCATTGCCATACTATGTATCAGGTTACCCATATTGCTTCCTTATTCTACCTCAACATACGAGCCCATCTTGAAAAATATCATTGGTAGACTAGGTCATCCCCCCTATTCAAAATGGCACAGTAATAACTGAATCAGTTCATTTTGAGATCCAGTGGGATGGACTTTTTGGGTATTATCCAGTCTTTCAGTTAAATTGACACCTATAGGTTGATTAACAAATAATTTATTTATTATATTAATAATTTAATATAATATAGGCAGAGAAATTAAAATCTAATAAGCAATATGGGCCGATTCTCTCCACTGCTCCTACCCTTTTGCCCACTCCGGTAGCACAAAGGAGCTTAAAAACCAGTTGATTTCCCTATTATGGGCATCCTCAAATGGCAAAGAGTTGATTTTTACTGGTTCTTACTCACCCCCTCTGCAGGCCACATTCTGAGAGCTGGGAGGGGATATAGCCAAAGCACCGTCATGCTCCAGCAATAACCAGCAGGCAGAGTTCCCTTTAGAGGCTACAGCCCATTGACAGACATTAGAGTAATTCTAAGGCCAGTTCCATGCTGACTCCAAAGCTGTTCTTACATACACGGGGTCAATGCAGAGTAATCAATCTGCTTCTCCAACTATTCAAAACCCTAAGATTAAAAATGGCTGAGATAGTAATAAATGGTACAAACATTAGAGGGGAAGAATGGAAACAAGATTCACCAAAACAGAAGTCTGAGAGCCTCAAAATTCCTTCCATCCTGCTGGAACATACTGCCTTTCCCAGAAAGTCACCTTGGAGAGTAGGTGGCATTATTAGTTATTTGGGAGAAAAATATATTGTAATTACCACAACATTTTTGGAAGAAATGGATTATTCCAAACGGCAATTTGAAAATACTAAGAAATAACAAAACACACAATACAAAAAGCATATGCAGCTAATACACTTGAAATTGTTACAGACTGAGTAGAATATGAAAAAGCAGGCTGATATTATCAAATAACTATTTATAATGTACCTTGAATCATTCTACGTGCCTCTGCGATGGCTAAATGAACTAATTGGCTTTTCAACTTTTATGCATAGCATTTGGTTTTGTTATTGTTAATAGAACTAAATGACTGCTCCAGAAACCCTAGGAATAAGGTTCCTCTCAAAAATGACCTATGAAAAGCTCCATTAACTGAGCATCAGGGCTTAATGTGACTTCTCTTTTCAGAGTGATTTGTGAAAAAGTTTCCACTTTTGATTTCCCTTATGATGCATTAGGAAGAACACTAATACCCAGAGGGTGGGATAAAGACAGCTGTTCTGACATTTAAACTGACAATACACTGAAATGGGGACTATATCACCCTAGAGCAATATGAAATGAGCATGTCCACATTAGGTACAGCCTTTTGTATTTTTATGTACGGTCTCTGAAGTGACTGGTACTGCTTAACTGCTTACTTATTAAATAAATGTGATTGCCTGTGGCATTATATGCCCTGCAAGATGCACTGGAACACACGAATGAAAGGAAAGACCAAACAAAACTGAAGACTATTTTGCATATACTCAATGTCTTAAATTTCCTTTAGTTTTATTGAACAAACAACAGTATATCTGTTGTATGCTTACATGCCATTTATAATCTTAGAAACAATAAGAGTTTACACACAACTTGAAATAATGAAATAATCTATTGTACCACAATAACATAAATACGGAAGTGAACTATGCTTTCTGGAGAGTATACAGTGAAAGTTTTGTTATCCCGCACTCACAGGGAATGGGGGTTGCTGGCTAATTGAATGTGGTGCGTATTTGAGCTTATTGCTCTGCCTTGGCCCCTACCCAGAGGAAACTGCAGCAACCAATCCCCAACCCCCTTGGGAATACCTGGCGACCCTTCCCCTTCCCCGAGCCACAGAGCTGTCCTAAGCAGCAGGTAAATAAGCGGGCCAGCTGCCCAGGAGAACCTCTGGAAGATCTGGCTTCCAGGAGCCCAAAGTGGGACACTGAAGGCATCAAGCAGTCTGCCTGGATAAGCGGGAGTCAGGTGCATGCACTTGAAGACATGGCAGTATTGTGGCTAGGGGCAATGCCGATTAACAAAGTGCCAGATAACAAAGCTTTCACAGTATATTTAAGTACTTATTTACTTCAGTTTTTAGTAGGTCAGTACAAAGAGCTATTACCCCAAGCCTTGCCCATAAATAGAGGTGTTTGCAAAGGGACCTGTAAGTTAGCCAAGGCAAAAGTTCAACTTAACCTGTTACATAAAATTGATTATAAAAGTCAGCAAAAGTTGGAGACAAAATAGCAAAGACTGGATCATTTCAGTTAAAAAGCTCTAGTAAGGGGTTGTCAAAGCTCCCAATAAAGTCACAGGTTGGCATGACAACCAGCTGAAAGAGTCTAGGAAAGGCAGGCAAGGTTATAGTTGAAGTCTGTGAAATGTGTTTTGATTGAGCATAATGGGATAAGGCTACTACTCTTTCTTGGACATTGTTTATCAGGGATGGCGGGGAGATGTGTCACAAAACGTGAGGGAGTATGGAATGTGTAAACTGGAAGGAGTTAGCTTTGCTATCATTGCTGCAACCCCTACTATCTCCTTGTGCCCCAGGATTCACCATGACATCATCAGGCCTTTGTTATTCTTATCCTGAAAGACAGCCTGACCAGACCAGAGCAGGGAGAATGAATCCAAGGACACTGCCACCTCCACCAACTTTTACTAAATCCTCAACAACACTTGGCATGTGAGACTCGGACTCCAGCTGTTACTCACCTCTGCCCCCATGTGTCATTTTCCTTTGTCAGCTTATTTTTTTCCTTTCCTTTCTCTTTTTGTTTTCTGTCCAAAGCTGGCCCAGACAACTCCATATTTTACAGTCCAGCTGTGAGCCTGTTACCAGAGAGGCAGCTAAAAGCAATGCCTTAGACTGACACTGGTCCAAGTTTGTCAGGTCTTGAAATGCTGATCAGACTGTGGACTAAGTCTGTTTAATTTGGAACTTCACAACTGGAAAAGTCAGTACTGAAAACAGAAGCTGCATTTTCTGTCTTTGCTGTTCTATTCTCTCTATTTATGTGCGTTTGTTTTATCTTCAAGGAAATAGGGTTACTAATAACAAAAACTCCAGACTATTTAAATGGAAAGTTCTTATCTAAACGACTTCCATGCAGGGATTTCTCCTAGAAGAAACTTTACTTTAAATAGTGAAAGGGAAGAAGGGCTATTTAGAATAAAAGATTTAGTTCAATACTTTAACATTTCAAATGATTTATTTTTTTCCCTTTTCCTGTGCTTTAAGTAAAGGTTAAAAATATTTTTTAACTAAGAGTAAGCCAACATTATCTGGACCTGAAACTTCAGATTACACTTACCTGTTTAATGTTATAACTGTGAACAAGAATTTTTATCAACATTTCTCCCTTTTCAAAAAAAAAAAAAAAAACTCTCCACAATTACACTGAACTTCTAAAATTAACTGCTGATTATCAGCTCTTTCTTTTTAAAATATCATTAACAACAGCATTTAAAAGCCATTTTCTTCTGTAACCTAATCTAAGATTGCTTATAAATTTCCAGTTACCACCTTTAGGTCCCAAGATGAGGCCCAGTATTCAATTATTGCATGGTTGGGAACCAGTGTGCCCTCTAAGCTTCACAGGTGATTAATCAGCCCTGCCCAGTCAGAGGCTCAAGGCTTAGTGCATGGAGCTGACTGACTGGGCGGGGTTGATTAATCACCAGGGAAGCTGTGCTGCTTAGAGGGAACACTGTTTTGAATCCTGATGTGCACAAATGCAGCACACATGCTATGGGGACTCTTGTATATTTGCAAATATAGATTATTAATACATTTAGCACAGTCACAAACACCCCAATTTCATAAGAGAATGTATACCTATATTTCCATACGATATACTCACACCATTCCATCTAGAACCACCTGAAGTATTAGCCATCTTCTTCCTCATCACCTGCACCTTCCCCATCATCACCAGTGGCCATCATTCAGGCACCTCCCAAGGACTACACCTCCTTCTACTACCCCTAGTTTGGGATGCCACCTCTATCATATGTTACACTGACATTGTGTTTAATGCATATTCAGTAAGGGATGTTTCCTTTTCTCCTTATTTGTATTTCTTTACCTTGCTGATGGTTACGTGTCTTTTTTCCAATACATCAGTATATCATTGGTCTCAACTTATTATCATGGGCAGCGTTCCTTCTAAGCTGTGCAGCAGCACAGCTTCCCAGGTGATTAATCAGCCCTACCCAGTCAGCTCCCCTGCCTGGAGCCCTGAGCCTCTGACTGGGCAGAGCTGATTAATCACCTGGGAAGCTGTGCAGCTTAGAGGGAACACCGGTCATAGGCCTTTTGAGGTTGTCTATCACATTTATTATTCTGTTATTCAGCCTGCTCTCAATCAGTTATTTGCAGTTTTTCTAAGTACTGTGTGCCTGCTAAGTTTGAGAACATTCTTGGAAGCACCTATACAATGGAAAGTCCTTCAATTTTACCACCATCTAGGTGAAAGCAGTTAGCTCACACATCTTCGGGACCTATCTGGGTAACAGGTCCCAGACAAAAATACTAACTTTGCCTTAGCTTAACATACAGGACAAGACTCACTACAAGTCTTTTGTGTTATAGCCAAACAGCCAATATAAACCTGCTGTGTGATTTATAAACATATAATCAAAGCCATAAGGAAAGAATAAATATTTTCTCTCTCTACATACATACGAGGGGTGGGGGAGACACACTCGTGAGCAGGTTAACCCTATAGGCCACACTTCACCTCACATTTCACATCCAGGCATGTCTATACTCATTCATAAGTTGCCAGTTTATTGTTTTCCCTGGAGGTATCTACTCTGTGGGAGAGGCAGTTTTTGTGAAAATAATATGCTGTACAGTGAAAGAATAGGCACTATATGTTTTAAAAAGTGTGAGAATTATTGCCAATCAATAGCTCTGTCCTTTGTTGTAGATATGTTAGTGTGAGATTCATGGAAAGCAGTTTGTTTCTGGTGAAGTTCTTCTAAAGCTGTCCAATATCTCAGATGACAGTAAAGTACATGTTGCAGTCTCCTACCTTATTAGAGAGCACGTAGAAGATTTAGTCACTGGCTGGTGTGATTCAGTCTTTGTCACCCCCTGCCAGCAGCTACTCAGTGGTCACATTAGGGTGTTTGTGATTCAGCACTACAGTCAGGCTGCTTACATCCTATTCTGATCCAGGAGTAACAAAGTCCAAATGAAAAACAGACCTTCTCAGCTCTATAGTCTTTGCAGCTTTACTCCTAAGGTTTGAACTGCTCCTCCTGCTGCAGGGTGGTCAAGGAACCCAGGCCTACCCCTTCCTCTTAAGTTTCACCTCAGTGCCCTTGTGATAAATCATTTGGGTTTGTTCCTTATGATACCTTGTAGGGTCCCTGGGCTAATTCCTACCTTTGCCTTTTGCAAGTGCTTGTTGGGGGAGCTTTACTCACCCTTCTTCTCTTTGTGGAGTTTAGTCTCTCTATATAACTGTCTCCTAGTTTGTTGCTAAGGAGCTGCCTCAGAGTTTCTCTCTGGAAACCTTCACCTCTGATGACCTCCCTCATAGTTGCCAACCAGTGCCTTACTGCAGCTCTCAGTACTTTCCTACTGGTTTTGTAATCACTCCTTTATAAAAGCTAATCAGTGTCTGGATCTCCCCAGCTGAATCTAATTGGCTAATTGGATTCTTCTTCACCTTGTTACTGTGCTTAGTCCCCATAGCTCAGTGGATAGCTTTTCTTAGTTCTTTCTTCACCTAGAGGGGTGGGGGTACAAATGAAGGTTTGATTGCAGCATAGGTAGGCATTGTCATGCTGGCGTTAAACTAAAACTGAGCACATAATTTTTTCTGTTCAATGGCCAGACTCTCTCCCCTCTTTCCCCCTTAAAAAATCAGCTTGTTTTGAACTCAAACTGAGCGGTTTTGGTTTTTTTGTCACTGGAATTGCAAAACCAAACAAAAATTCTTCAGGTTGAATTAAACTTTTTGAAGGAAATGACATTTCATGTCAACATTTTTGCTTTGAAACAAAATAATAAAAATGGTTTATTTAAAAATGTTAATGCCAATATATTCCCTTCCTCCCATTATTTATTTGACCATAACTATTCACCAAATTTGACCAGAATTCACAAATTAGTTCTGCAATTGCATTTTTCAGCAAAATGTTGTCTAGTTTTGCTGAAATCTAGTTGGTGTGGGTAACAGTGCTAGTGAGGACATAGTGTTATGGGCTTCAGCATGAGCTAGCTACCCTAATATAAGTTCATTAAGGACTGTGGGTACATACTTGGAATATGAACCCCCACAATAGTGTCTGTGCCAACACATCTTCATTGCTATTGAAGCTAGCATAGTTACACCTACTCATGCTAGCAGGATTAAAGCTAGCCTAGTTACACTTACTCATGCTACAATCACACCTTTATTTGCAGTGGAGACATACCTTTTGACTGGGTTTGCCCTTTTATATTTAGCTCTCTGGTCAAACAAAAAAGCCAGTCCTTTACAGGGCAATGAAAATCCAAACCAAGCACTTTCTTTACTTGGTCTCTCTGTGGTTCACAGACCTCATCACAGTCACATCTGTGCAAATCTTCACTCTTTAATCCAGTGGGATGATGTGGTGTTTCTGCAAACCATTTACCAGAAGCTCCTACCTTATAGTGTGAAAAAGGAAGTGTGTATCCAGCCATAATCTTAGCCCCTTGCCCAAGGGCATTTCTTTCACTTCTTCCAAGAGTCCTTTTCCTAGTCTTGGATTTCCTAATATTGGAATGTCTTTCTAGTAGTGTGGGATGGGTGGGAGGCAAGGAGGTGCAATTCTTCTGGTGACCAACTTTGTATGAGGTTCCTCTACAAGGTCCTCCTCAGGACTCTACAGCAACTTTCAGACTTACCCACTTCTTTCTGTTCTGAGGAGCTATTTATATACAGACTGCTGCCCTCCCTGCATGCCTCTCCCCAGAGCCTGCTATTCTTCTTTGCCCTAGCAACTACAAATCACACCATCCCTTAGTTCTTGCCTGAAACCAGCAACATGACAGTGCTGTAGGTGAAGTCTTTTTAATTCTGGAGGAATTCTGTAATTGTTGCATTTGGAGCCATAGTAAAATTGAGGAATTCCCCCAGGACTGGCCTATTTTAAAAGGGCTAGCACCACCTTTTTCAAAGACAGTTGTCCCTTGCAAACCTTTCCTAAATATTATCTGTACACAGACCCTAGCTTAAGTAGCTAGGTCCCACATCTGCAGCCGGAAGTTGGGGAAGGAAATAGGATTTAAGCCCTTCTCCCTTCCACACACACACACGCTTAAACAGAGGGACTTTAAATCTGTATTATGCTAGCGACCAAAAATGTACACAATCCTGTCCAAACTTGTAGCAAGATAATCGTTGAAAAAAATCACACCTTTAAAATCAAGCCATTTATTTAGATGTCTAAGCAGAGCACCCATAGTTAAAAAATGGTCACCGTAATTCTGATCTTGAAATACTGAGTCTCAAGTGTATGTTCCTAATTATATTTCTTAAACTAATTCAGAAGTATATCAAACCTTTTTCATTCAACTATATAGGACTGTTATGGTCTCTTTTACAGCCATGATCTGTTGCATTTTTAATTAAAAACTCATCACTAATATGCACACAGGGAGTTGTTTTAGTTTAACAAATTCATCAAGATCTGTTGATGTATCTGTGAGGGTCCAATCTGAGAAGACATCCACGTTCACTAACAAGGGGTTATGTTCACCCCTCAACAGAGGGCCAGCACAATTTGCATAAGGGTCATAAGTTCAACATAGGTCCAACAGGAACATAGGCTTCCTCCTGCTTTCCTTCCTCTGCCCCAAGTTTTTCAGATGCTCTCATGTGAAGGGGAAATGTGTCTAATTGCCTGCAAGAAAGCATTCCTGTCCAGATTTCCAGGGAGCTTGAAGAAGACACACGAAACTTAAAAGTCTTGCTGAGACTCAATGGCCAATCTATCTGGATGGCACAAATCTCATTCGTCTACAGAAAATAATTCCATCTTGATGGTGGGGCAGAAAAAATGAAGCCAACATTGCTTGCTGTTAAATCTCAATTTTCTGAGCACAGATCTTGGTGTGTTACTCCCACTGTTTTTATGCAATTATCCACCCATTCTGAACCTTGGAGGAAGTATTAATTGACAGGCTCAAACACACACACATACACTCATTTCATTATAAGGGATTCAATCTTTTTCTATAGTTCCAGAAACAGAAAATTTTAAACTGGAGGTGTCTTTTTTTCAGTTCCAACAAAGTGATCAAACTGTGATTTTTGTTATTAGAACAGGAAGAAATAAGCAGAACAATTGTTTACATTAAATGAATCTTTTCATTTATTCATAGAAACATTTTGAATTTTTGAACTTTTTGTTATTGCCAATCTGTTTGGTCTCTTTGAGTCAGCTAATTCTTTAGAGTCCAAATACTAGCATCAATAATTTATTTAGCTGTTTAGATAGGATGTTAGCTTGTAAAATGATATGTTCAGAATTATGCACAAGAGAGCTAAGATTACACAGCTGGCTTTTTGGCAGACAAAGGGCTGATTTTCACCAGGAGGGAATAATAGTTCAGCAATACAATCTTCAGTGAATTAAGGGATCTCATAACTAGCCCTTTTTGTGAGATGATCCTAATAAATTAGAACTTTCTTCACATAGCCTAAGCAGTGGGGCGGTGTGGTTGCAAACAACAAATGCTACTGAATTCCCAAGAAATATTGAATACACAGCTAACATCAAATAAATCAAATACTGAACAACTGTGTTCCTTGGAGAATAATGCTTCTTGCTATTACTCTCTGTTTCACAAACACACATACAACAAGGTACATATAATCAACCATGTGTGGGGCTGAGATATGCACCCCTGAATCAGACTCTGTAGTTAAAACCTACTTAGGTCCATCAGAAATTTTCCAGTGGTGCAACAAGGATTTGACCTTCACCACCAGAATCAACTGGAGTATTGTCATTCGCTTCAATGAGAGCTGGATTGAGCCATAGCTGCCTGTGTAACCAGGCCCACTGACGGAAGGGAAAAGGGGGAAGAAGGAGGCAAAGAGGGCAATTGCTAGGGGGCCGAGCGGGTCAAAAAGGCCCAGGATTCCTGGCTGCCGCCACTACTGCTACTCTGACAGAAGTAATGTCCAGCACCCCGGGCCCTTTAAATCACCGCCAGAGCTCTGGTCTACACTGAGGGCTGGCTTCCCCAGCCTCGCCCCTTTTGCCTGAGGCCCCACTCCTTCTAGGAGCGCAGAGTCACCTCCCTCCCCCACATTGCCCAAGAGTCTGGCAAGTCTGTTGGCTCCCTGTGTGTAACCCACTGGTCTTACATTTATTACCCTTTTCTTTGTTTTTTTCCTTTGTCACACGTAGGTGGTGCATCTCATTTTACTCCTGTGCCTGCAACTTGATCAGTGCAGATGGACCCCTGCATCCAAGCAGAGCTCCATTGACTTCAGTGTAACTCCGAGTGGACATAAAGATTCACCATGCGTATCAGACTGTACAATCAGCTGCTTAGGGTGAATTGTTTGGGGGCAAGTGCTGTCACTATGGCCCAGCTGAAAGGTTTGCAATAGACGATAGTAGCCTAAATAATTTTGAGCATCTGGGGGCAAGCTGGGGCTATGCAACCTTGATTGGTGACTGATAGCACTGCTATAATCTATCTATATATATTTTAAAAAATTCCTGCAGGATGACAGAGTGACATCATCACGTCATCTGCATCCGCATGCTGCCGCCATTGCCCACCTTTGCCTCTGTCCTCAACCGCTTGCTGTGGCCAGCCTTGCTGCCATCCCCTCTGGGCTCCTGCTCCCGCTTCATGCACTGGGGGGACTGTGCTGTTGGGGAGGAGCTGCTGGGGCCGGGTCCTCTCCACCATACGAGCCCGATGGTCCCCCCTCTGGGCCTGCTGGTCCCCTCTGCCATCCAAGCCCAACCCCCTCCCAGGCCACGTAGGGTCCCCTATGCCATCAGAAACCAACCCCTCTGGGGCCCCCCACATCCCCTTCACCACCCAAGTCTGACCCCTGCCCAGGCCACCCTGCATCCCCTCCACTATCTGAGCCCAACCCCCCCTCTGAGCCACTCCACGTCCCCTCCTTAATCCGAGTCTGACACACACACCCCGCAGCTCCCTCACCCCTTCCTGCCCCCTGCCCAGACACCCTGCCCCCAGCCCACTTCTGCCCCCTCCTCCTGGCCAGACACCTACCCCTGGGGTGGAGGGGGGTGTAGTGAACATAGCAAGCAGGGGGCACAGCCCTCTAGTAGAAATAAAATTTTTAAAAAGCTGTTGCAGAATCCACTATTCAGGGTGGGGGGGAAACCCTTCTAATTAGGGTTGTAAAAACTTGTTTTTGCTAAAATAAGAAACTTCTGAAAATTATGTTTTAGATTTAGAACAGAACCCAAAATCTTTGTGGTTCTGGTTATTTTGATATTAGCAAAATGTCAATTCTGACACATAATCTGGGCTTATGTTTTTATTTCTGATTTTTCAAAATTTCCCACTAGTATTAGAAGCAGTTAGAACAAGACTTACTTACATGAATCCTTATTGATCACATTCATATAGTTAAAGTAATATGTGTTTCATTATCTTCCCTGGACTAAAACTGTTACTCACATTGATAGGGGAATATTTTATGAAATTTAAAAGTATATCACCCATTCCAAAACTTAAAAAAAAAATCTAGAAATTTTGCAAAACACCAATCACTAGTTTTAATGCTCCATCCTGAAAATAATCTTGTTTAAAACCAGCTTCTTTTTAATCTCATATCCCAAAAAAGAAATTGAGAAATAATCAAGAACATAAAACTGAAGACTACTGAACCACTTAACCATACCAAGGCTGCAAGACATTGTGGGGTCATAACACGAGCGAAGCTGTGTGGGAAACACCTATTCTATTACCAGTGATTCATATCTCACCAAAGAAATCATAGACTTATAAAAAAGGCTGATAAAGTAATGATCAATAATGTATGTGTGTGGGGCGGGAGGGGGAATGTCTCCCATATCCGTATTGCTTGTTTTACATGACTAAAACTTAAAAAAAAAACTGGAACACTCATACTCTTATGCATTGCCTACCATCAAGACACATAGATTCACAAATTATGGCTTGAGTTCTAAATACTCTCCTTTATCATGTGTGACATACAGTGAGCATTGGTTTGTTCAGTATGGTCAGAATTTTGAAACATGGGCTCCTCAAGTTAGGCCCTCAAATCAATATTTAGGCACAGTTAGTGTATGTCTCCACTGCACACTCCTTATGTGGCATGTAGGCTGTGTAGACAAAATGTCCAGCAATTCAGCATAGATCTAAATAACAGTATACACAATGAGGCGCTGGTTTAGGCAAGTAAAAATGCTGTACATTCCCTAAATGGCCCTCTACATGCCTAAGCAACACTGCCTCTGTCTACACTGCTATTTTTAGCAATCTAGTGACCCTTTCCTCCTGCAGGGAAGGGCTCCAATATCAAGGAAAAGTAGCAGGGCAAGATTCTGGAAGCTCCTCTCCATCCCTCCTTCCCCCAGATGAGCCTTTCCATGCCACAGGAAAAGACCGGGAGTGTGCTGGCTGCTCCCCTCCCACATCTCTGTGGCGTGCCGGGCACACTGCAGGAGGGGGCGTCGGCCCTGGAGGAGGAGCACGGTGGCTTCCCTGCATCGCAAGAGGGGTGAGTTGAGCACAGGGGTTTGGCCCCGGGGCAGGCGCGCACGGGGATTTGGCACCGGGGCAGGTGGGATATGACTCTGCCCTGTAGCTGGGGATTTAAAGGGGCTGTGACTCTTTTTTTGTTGTGTGAGGTGGTTTTTTTTGTTTTGTTTTTTGCTCAACAAAAAATCCTGGCTGCTGGGGCCCTGTCGAAACTCTTCGAATTGGGCCCCGCACTCTTCCTAAAGCCGGCCCTGCTGAAGTCAATGGGAGATTTATCATGGACTTCACAGGATCAAGCCTATAGTGGCTTAATTTTAAGAGATCTTGAGCATATATTTTACTGACCATGATTGAGGATTTTTATTAAATAATAGTACATCTGTGTTCTGTATCCCCAATAAATCAGATTTCACCAATGTTCACAGAAAGCAACATGCCAGAGGATGTTGTAAAGACCAGAACTTTAACAGAGTTCAAAAAAGAACTAGATAAATTCATGGAGTATAGGTCCATCAATATTCATTAGACAGGAGGGGTAGGAATGGTATCCCTAGCCTCTTTGTCAGAGGCTGGACATGGATTATCTGTTCTGGTCATTCCCTCTGGGGCACCTGGCATTGGCCACTGTTAGAAGACAGGATACTGGGCTAGGTGGACCTTTGTTCTGACCCAGTATGGCTGTTCTTATGTTCAAACACTGAGAGGGTGAGAACATAGCCAGACAAAATTTGTTTACAAAGTTAAATGAATATTCAAGAAAATGTTTTTGCATGATACATTCAGTTTTCATTTCAAAATGAAATGCAGATTTTCCTTTAGTGCTAGTATATAACAGGCAAATAAACTGCATTTGATGTACATGGAAAATGAACTGTTTTCAGAAACATAATATATGCACTAAGTTTAATGATGCAATCTATACAGATGCAAATTTCTGGATTATGTGGACCTGATAATATTTATTTATTTTTAAATTGTGTTATCGTTGTTGTAGAACCTGTAATCACATAATTAGATTGTCACAGTAACCTGCAGCCATTAGAAATTATAGTGCTCTGAGATACAACCAGTCTAGAATTACCTTGGATATCTGAAAAGAAATACTCAACAACTGGTTTTTAAAATATTCCACCCTCAAAAAGTATGACATTCCTGGCACTCAAAATTGTATTATTAATGAAGAAGTTACATTATTATTTAATGTGTGTGTATATGAGAAGTGGTTGTGCACACGTTTTGCTGTACCTCATCTTGCTTCAGCATCAGTTTTACAGAGTTGTCATTTGGCTCCTATTGCTTTTCACATTAACTAGAAATCTGGCCTTTATTCATTATGCAAATTGATGTCAACTGATTTCTCATTGCTTAAGAATGATTTATGCTTTGGGGTGCTTATGTAATACATTTTAAAAAAATCTTTGTGAACTGAAACAGGCCCATAAGCTTCAGTGTAAGAATGGTTACAGAATGCATCATAGTCCAATATTCAAACATTTATAGATATATAAACAAAGTGAAGAAAGAAACATTTATTATGCCCGATTTCTGATTGGTTGTTGATATTGCTTTCTTAAAATGTCATGGCACCACAATGTCAAGCGCCTGATTTGTAAATATTTGCTTGGTCTATGGCTAGTTAAATATGTATGTAAACATGTATTTATCTGTTAATTTGTGTTAAAAATGAAGGATGTTTGAGGAATAATTATGATGAAGTGGATATGAGGCTGTAAATGGTTCAGACAAGTTTAAATGTTTAAGTAAAGCTAAGGCTTTTGATAATAATAAAGAAGTTTATTGAAAGTTTATTGAAAGTACCTAGTGGAATGGGCATAGCACCTATTATATGACAAGAAAGAAGATAAATTACAATGTAAAGCATTAAGACTGCTTTTATTGTAATTGCTACATCAGCTGACACCACACTAAGGACAATGATCCCAGCAGAATTCTTGTTAAAGAATGGGATTAAGAGACAACTCTTAGGTAGGAGTGAAGAAGGCAGAAGAGGGATATGAAAGTAGAAGAGGCTGGCAGGAGGGAGGGAATGGACAAGTAGATGATAGGGAGTGGTAGGCAGTAAAGAGGCAGGGGGGAAAAGGAGAGTATAGATACAAATTTGCCTGATGTTGCCCCTGGGCAGTCGATGAAAGCTTTACCTTTGAGTAAATGGACACAGGAATTAGCTGTAGGACAACAAAGGCAAGATTCACAATGTGGCTAGAGGAAGAATATAATGGCTGATAAAAATGTGAATTGATGGAAATATCACTAACCCCTCTGATGTCAGATCACTGATGTCAGCAATCTCTGCCATAGAGGGGTTGGCAGAGTCCCCATAGCCCATTCTGCAGCCCACAAGGAATTCTTATTATAACAAAGGGGGGGAACAACCCCCAATGCTCAGGAGTCCTATTTCCATGTTATTGCCAATGAACATGCCCTTCTTCCTAGCTACTGGTGGCTAGTCTGTGGTTCTCGGGAGAAGGGGGAGGGGAATAGTTTGGGGATTTTTAAAAAATCAGCTCAGAATAGTGATGGTGGAAGATTGCTCGTGCCCAGATGCACTGGAACTGCTTCTTTGCTGTGCTGCACATTGATCTCTACTCACTTCCCTTCTACCTGGCATATAAAACATTGTTGCATTTTATATTGCAATGACTGTACTTCAGAAATAGGTATTGTGACTCCTGTGTATGTAGTCTGTGCTCGCCATTGATAATAACAGAAAGAAGCCCAAAGCAAACTGCTTCAGGTGTAAATAACCCCAAGCTTGGGGATATTAAACTCAATTTTATTAAGGAGCACCTTACCCCTATAATGCATACATTATCAAGCCAGAAACGGCCATTATGATTCCGTCTGCGTCTAACATTCTACATAATGCTTGCTTTAGAATTTACCTGAATTAATTCCTGTTTTAGCTAGTACATTTCCTTTAGACAAATATCCAGTCTTGATTTAAAGATTTCCAGTAATGGAAAATCCACAACCATTAGTAAACTAATCCAGTGGTTAATTACCCTAATTAATATTTTATGTCTTATTTCCAGTCTGAAATTGTCTGACTTCAACTTCCAGGCATTGGCTTTCATTAAGCCTTTTTCTGCTAGACTGAAGATTCCTTATTACCCCATTTTTGTTCCCCAATTAGGTACTTGTAGACCAAACTTAAATCACCCCTTAACCTTCTCTTTGATAAACTTAAATTGCTTGAATCTATCATAAGGTCATACTTTCCAAACCTTTAATGATTCTTATGGTTTTGAACCCTTGCCAATTTATCAATATCCTTCTTGATTTGTGAGGACCAGAACTAAATATGGTATTCTGATAACAGTTGTGCCAGTGCCAAATACAGAGATAATATAACCTCTCTACTACTAGTTATTCTGCTTAAACAGCCAAGAATCACATTATCTTGTTTAGCTACAGCATTGCACTAGAAGCTCATGTTCAGCTGAATATCCACCTTGACTCTCAAGTCTTTTCAGAGTCACTGCTTCCCAGGATAAGGTCCCCCATATTCTAAGTATGGCCTTCCAGTAATTAGTTACATCAAAACATTGGCTCCCAACCCTACCTTCTGCTCCCATGACTCTTTGAAACTTCAGATCTGCAACTGAACTGTGTGGTTTATGCCCATTTCTAGTCAAGAATGTGTCTAGAGGACTTAGGGATCCATAAGGATAGAAGGTGTCATGTAAATCCACTAATGTGCTTTGGGGTCAATCTGCAACAATATAGACTGAATGGGGATAAATGTTGAAGAAACTGTAGTGAAAGTGAAGATTTTATGAATATATGAAAGATATGGAGAGATTATTAAAATGCTATTCCTAACCAAATATTACAAATTGTTGGATATGTATTACCAAGTGATGCTGGGGCTTCTTAACTGAAATAGTCTCACTCAAAGAAATGAAAAAATTAATCACTCAGGGGCTAGGCTACATATAACCATTCATTAGAAGAAAAATAATTCAAAATGAGAGGAAAAATTTAAAAAGCAACAAATAGTCTAGCAGCACCTTAAAGACTAACAAACCATGTAGATGATATCATGAGCTTTCGTGGGTGTTAACTTCATGTATAGGTTTGGGACCCATCACAAAGGTATGAATAAAGACATTACCTAGCTAGCACACTACCTTCCATATCCTAATAACTTAAACCAAATGATGGGTACTTAAAAACAACTTGCATCTTCTCTATCAGCTTCATGTAATGTGAACACTCTAATATACTATTTTTCCCCTTCCTTCTCTCTCTCCTCCCCGCCCAATCCTCTATTTATTTTGGAACTGGATTTTTAATACTCTATTCATCTGAAGAAGTGGGTTGTACCCACGAAAGCTCATGATACCATCTACATGTTTTGTTAGTCTTCAAGGTGCTGTTAGACTATTCATTGTTTTTTAAGTTTTTCCAGTTAGAGACTAACTCAGCTACCCCTCTGAAGCTTTCAAAATGAGAGGGTTGGTTCCAAAAAATATGGAAAAATTAACACATAAACTACATACCCAGCAAAACTGACAGAGGACAAATAGATACTTAGACATTTGATTACCGCTTATTTAAAACACAGATGAAGTACATTCACCTGCAAAAATCCCCAGCCTACTACTCCATTTTTAAAAATATTAACGTTTGATAGACACGCCTGGTTTAGTAATTATCCGTAGTGTCAGGAGTTTCACTCCAATATACTTATCAGAAACAACAAGGGCATATAAAGAAGCTCACTTTGTAATACAGTAATGCCCTGTTAAATATAGAGATTTGAGGATTATATTTCTGTGTCATGTTTCTCTGACACAGATATATAGTATATAGATATGGATATAAATATATAGATATAAAAATAAAGTCTCCAGCCAGGGTATGGAATGCAAATCCACGATGAGGGCTGAACAACTCAAATGAGCCTTTCTTCCAGTATTTTCCCCTACATAATATTCTTCTCCCGTATTTCACCTCCACTACATTTCTAATGCTTTTATTGAGTCCCTTTTGAACTGTGTTCTCTCTTTCATAAGGAAATAGAGATGTGGAACTGGGGGCTTCGGTGCCTTTCCCAGTATGTAGTTCTTTTTTTTTTTTTAGAAGCTGAATTCCCTTGAGATACTCAGAGTCTGGATGAAAGCCATAATCAATTCATTAATATTTTTGTAAAGAACATATATATACAGCAATGCTGGTCACTTTAGAACTGAATCTATAATAATTTATCATCAATTAGACTGGTCTTTGCAAAAATCAAGAGATTAAATAGCAATTCATAGGACTGGGCTGAATGTTATGAATTTTTCCCCACTCTAAATTTCAGACTGTGACTCTAGAGGAAAAACAAGACTACTACAAATTACAAAAAAACAACAAGTGGTCTGGTAGCACTTTATAGACTAACAAAACATGTAGATGGTATCATGAGCTTTCGTGGGCAAGGCCCACTTCTTCAGATAGTTAGATAAGTTCTCTCATGGAAATGTTTTGTTGTTAATTCTGTTTTTCCATATCTTCCTCTTTGCTTTGCTCTTTCTGATCTTACAGAGCCTCAATTCCTTGTATACATTCCTCCTATAAGCAAGCCATAGAGTCCACTGCTTAATGTAGTCTAACATCTTACCTTTTAACAAAAAGATATGTAAGGCATGTGGAAAGGGGGCAGTTGCCTGGGGCCCAGCAATTTAAAAAGTCCCTGGGCTCCTGGCTGGCAGCAGTGGCATCTGGAGCCCCAGGCCCTTTAAATCACTGCTGGAGCATTGCACTGCACGCTCCGGGCAGCTCTGAGGACCAGGGGGGAGACCCGCATCCTGCTCTGGGTGGCACACAGGGCTGGATGCCCCAAACCCCGCCCCTTCTGCCTGAGGTTCAGCCCTTTCCGGCAGTGTGTAGCCCCCCAACTTGCCCAGGGGCCTGTGGAGGCTGCCATCTCCCCTGCTCATTAGGTGCTCAATGAATTCAAGCAATATCTACATTTCTTCATTTAAAATTCTCTGCCTGAACCTGTCTTATGTTAGATTGTATGTGTAAGCAGAATATGGAGATAAATAATCTGTTTCACAATTCTGTTATTTGTCTTATACGGAATTCAGGATCTGAATTTTTCTGCTCTTTGTTGTACAAAAGTGAAAGCGTTGGCTTCAAATTAGATTCTGCAGTCCTATAAATGTTCTATTGACACATAACTGAATATCTACAATTTAATACACTTCCGTGTAGTCACAAAAATATCAAACTCTCTCCAGGCCACAGAACAGAATATCACCCCTCACTGTACTACTGTCCTTAGATTCCTAAGGGTGTTGTTAGAATCAGATCAAATTGGATTAAGGTTAGACAGAAACATTAGATGGCACGATACACAGAAAGGAAAGACGGAATAGAATGTACAAAAGATAACTGAAAGATAAATATATGTATTGGGAAAAGGTTAAATCATTTCATAGGGGTCAGAATCAGAGGAACAGAGGAAGAAATTCTAAACTCAACTATCATCTTCAATCCACCTTCACCCCTATACAATGTAAATATTACTATATGAAAAATAATTTTGTATAAAAGTTAATACAAAAAGATGCTAATTATTTTGGCCTTCTGCCAATTTCCCACTCTGGCATGTGAACAGAGGTCAGATTAATCCTGTCCATTTTGGACTTTGTACAAAATCTCCTCAGGATGGAATTCCCTGCAGTGAAGAGGTCCTGAACAAGAGCAGTGCGCCACTTAGAGTTGCCAACTTTGCAATATTTAAAAACCAGACACTCCATCAGAAGAGCCTCTCTCTCCCAAACCCTTCCTCACCCCATTCACTCCTCTTCCCTCCTGTCCCCATCACTCGCTGCTATTCCCCTCTCTGCCCTACCAAGACAGGAAAGACATGCCTGGGGAGCTGGGGCTGGGAACTGCAGCCACTTGATGCAGGATGGTAGTGGCTCCATTTGAGTAGGGGCTGACACAGGTGACTGTCACCTCTGCCTGCAGTAAATGGATTTTGGGCGTCCATCAGTAGATCTCATCACTATCAGATCCTCTTTTTACTGGACTTTCTGATCAAAAACTGAACACTTGGCCACCTGAAGTCCACTTACCAGAGTTTACCCAGAGAGCACAGGCTTGTGATGACCTATGCGCAAAGGGGAAATTACATTCATAAACAAAAGTAACAGTGTGGGTATGTGGTAGGAGAAAGGGTTAACTAATCAACAATAGGCAGATTACATTTTACAAGATTAAACTATGCTCGACAGCATTCTTCTGGCTATGTACGCACACTGGTACAAGACCCACTCACTCAGAATACGTTCTTTCTGCCGTGAATTGGCTTTACATTTAGCTTTTTATAGCACATTTCCTAAAGGAGATCATTTTTAGCAAGACTTACATACTAGGATAGCAATGTAAAAATACACACAGTCTGGCTGAAGATCTGGATTATATAATTATACCAAACTGCAGATCCTCGCAGATTTGTAAAGGATAATTTGCTAATCATATTCATTGCACAGGCTGTAAAAAGGTTTAAGAGGAATTATCTGTTCTCAGTCCCACCGTAAAAATCTATAGAACAGGCAAAATTATGACAAAGAGCTGGCAGCTAAAAGCCATTAATCACAAAGCTCTGCTCACCCCTGTGTTGCCTGAGAAAAGAACATGAGGGTAGAGCAAAATGTTCCATAAAGATGTTCACAAGGAATATTGGGCTGAAGGCTTTGTCTATACAGGAGTGTTTGGGTGGCAAAAGAGTGTATCAACTGCAGTGCCACTTCGGGCAACAAAATTCTTCAGTTTTGGCAGCAAAATAAAACAGCTTTGCTAAGAGACTTAGAGCTTTTTGCACAAACATTTTGTTGTCAAAGTGCCAGTGTAGGCACTGCCATTCATTATGTTGGTATAACTGGCCTCCCCCATTATCCCACAATGCCTGCTGTGACCATGCTGCTCACTGTTTTGATCTTGGATGCCTTGTAAGCATGCACCTTCTCTTTCAAAGCTATGAAGCCTGGAGAGCTCACCAAACTGCTGAGGATGTAGCTTGAGGAGGCTGTGGGAGAAGTTGTAGGGAATCACAGAACCACAGGCAAGCAGAGTGGGCTGCTGATGCATGAAGAGGGTTAGGGGGGCAAGAGACTGCTGTGCTGTGCAGAACTGGGGGCTGATGTGGGGGTGTCACCCTCCCTCAGGATTGGTTGCTCAGGATGCTAGCTGAACTTAAAAAGACAGCATGCTGACGCTCTCCCTCGACACACACACTTTCTCTCACATATGCTGTGCCCCTAAATACAATCTCTCACTCATTTCCCCAACACACACACTCTTTCTCTGTCACATACACTCCCCTTCCACCATTGCTCACACTTCAGTTGAAAAGTGGCTGGCTGCTACCAATCTAGTAGGAGGCCCTACTAAAAGGAAGGGACTGAGAAACCTGCATCATGTAACACTGTATTTTTTTTCATGAGGCATTGCAAACTCTTCCCAAAGCACCGTGTGGCCAGTTGTGCAATAGGATAGTTACCCACATTGCACTGCTCTCTTTATCGATGCAAGAGCTGCTAGTGTGGATGCACTGTGCTGACACAAGGTACATAGTCTAGACATACAACACTGGTTTAAATAAAGTGTCATAATCTTTGTCAACACAATTAAGCAGTGTAGACAAATCATAGGATCAGAGGGTTGGAAGAGACCTCAGGAGGTCATTGAGTCCAACCCAGTGCCCGAAGCAGGACCAACCCCAACTAAATCATCCCAGCCAGGGTTTTGTCAAGCTGGGACTTAAAAACCTCTAAGGATGGAGATTCCACCACCTCTCTAGGTAACCCATTCCAGTACTTCACCACCCTTCTAGTGAAATAATTTTTCCTAATATCCAACCTAGTCCTCCCTCGCTGCAACTTGAGACCATTGCTCTTCATTCTTTCATCTGTCACCACTGAGAGCAGCCTCTCTGCATCCTCTTTGGAACCTCCCTAATGGCCACTTGATACTATCCTGGCACTTTAAAGTGATCATGTGTAAGTTATATTTGTAGTTATATTATTATTATGCTAGCACAGTATAAAGTTATAAATGAGACCCCTTCTTAGAAAAAGGTGTGCATATGGGGGAGAAAGGGCATGGAAGTGTCTATTTTGTCTTCATTCAGTACCCCTATATTTCCCATTTAGCCTATTGTGTAAAAACTGACTGTTTTTTAAAGCCTAAAATTCTGAATGCTGTTTTTCTTTAAAAAGGATTCATTTCTTTGGCTTCTTTGAAAAAAAACACAAAATATATTAAACACAATTTGTTCCATATCAACTATTGAAAATTATATGGGCAATTTGAATATTAGGAACAAAAACTTTGATGCAGCTTGAATGCTGGCTGTAATGATTTACAACAATGTTCTCCTTTAAGAAGAAAACATTGTGATTCAATGAGTTGTTTGATAAATTACCAAGGATAATTAACTCCCTGTTTTCTTTCTCTGAAATATTTAAGATGGATGATTCACATTGCATGTGATGTATGATTTACTTCACAAAGTATTCCTATTATTTCACCACACCAAATATTGACTATGAGAACTAGTTGGAAACTTTCCTATAAAAATGCAAATGTTCAGTTTTGCTAAAGGAAAATCAAAATGAAATATTTTGTTTTGGATCAACCCTTTGCCCTGGTCGACACTAGGGAGTTATTTAAAAATAACTTCCCTTATTTCGAAATAATAAGCGGAACGTCCACACTACCAACCCCAGCTGATTATTTTGAAATCTGTACCTCTATTTCCACAAGGAATAACGCTTACTTTAAAATTGTTATTTCAAAATTTCATGCGTGTGGACCCTCAGCTGCTGCTATTTCAAAATAATTGGCCTTTAGAGGCCTCTCACAGCTGCACTTGTGGCCACTCTGACCATACCTGCCAGCTCTACTGCTCCCCTTCTCCTGTGGCGCTTTTAAAGAAGTAGGTTTCAGGAGAAGGGCTTATGGCATGAGAACAGCCTTGCCAGCCCCATGCCACACTGCACCATCCAAGGAGCCATGGTAGACCCCAGTGCTCCCACTGAGCCCCCCACAGCTGCCAGCATTCCTGCAGCACCCTTGGCTGCCACTGGCCAGGGACACAAGCAAGCACTGGACAGGACTGCTGAGGAGCTCCTGGATCTCATCGAGGTGTGGGTTGAGGAGACCAGCATCCAGGATCTCCGCACCAGAAAGTGCAATGCAGATGTGTATGGCTAGATGGCCACCAGCCTGACCGAGAAGCAACACACGTGGACCCTTGACCAGGTCCGTATGAAAATAAAGGAGCTCTGGCAAGCCTACAATAAGGCCAGGGAGCAGAGCAGACGCTCTGGGGTGGCACCGCACATGTGCCAGTACTACAAACAGCTCTTTGCCATCCTGGGAGGAGGGGACAGTCACCTCCCAACCCCTCCATCATTGTCAAGTCAAGCCAGGACACGCCTGGCATCAACCTCCACAAGGGCGGGGTTGTGGAGGACAAGGAGGATGAAGAGGAGGAGGAGCAGGCCAGCAAGGCAACCATGCGCACAGGTCAAGAGCTGGTCCTCTCCATGGAGCCAGTCTCCCCCTCCTCCTCCACCCCCCCAAGGATGTCTCCCAGGCATTGGATGACCCCAGAGAAAGCACTTCAGGTGAGTTCTTTAACTTTCCCTATATACACATGGGGCAGGTGATGGGCTGCAAGGGGCTGCGTGCTCCTTGCTCAGCCTACTCATCCTGAGGGTTTCACAACAACCTGTGGTCATTGGTTCACATGGACTGCCAGTCCAGAGCACTCAGCTCCATGATGCTTTCACAAAGGAACCTTCTCACAAGGTTGCTGGAGAGACCTGCCTTATTCCGGCCTCTGTGGTGGGACACCTTCCCACGACAAGCCACCACTAAGGAGGCTGGAGTCATGGAAACACACAGCAGTGCTGCACAGGCCACAGGGATGTGCTTGCACTTGGATAGCATCTGCTTCCAGTCAAAGGTGACAATGCAGAAGAGACTGATCCCATGCATGGGAATCTGTTGGGAAGAGGAGGGGACCCCAATATCACTCTCTCTGGCAAGCAGCCTCTGCCACTCACACACACCTTCCCCAACACCCCCCTCCCCCATCCTCCAGTGGACAGAGATAAAAGTTCTCTCTCTGCAGGACGCCGCCAGAGCCAGATCCAGCATGTGTGGGACAGAAGGAGGCCAAGCCTCCCTGTCCCCCCCATCCCACCCACAGGCTGCTTCGCATGCCTGCTTGTCCTTGGGCCATGGGTTAGTGATGCTCCCCTGGGATGTCCATGCCTCTTTAGGAAAGTGCCCATTGTCTAGGTGACAAATCATAGAATCCCAGAATGATAGACTCCCAGGGCTGGAAGAGACCTCAGGCCTTGCTTGAAGCACATCACCATCGTCTGAACCAAGACCTTCGGTGTTAGCTCACAAATTAGGGGCTTGGCTTCATACACAGTGTCTCCTGGGATGACAGCCTTGTCACTCTTCTTTATATCTGGGCTAGCTGTGAGCGTGATGCATCCATCACCTCCCATGCCATCCTCCCAACTCCGTGGGATCCGCCGGAGGAAACGCACGTGGGAAGACCTGCTGTGGGAAAAGATGGCCTGCCTCCTCATGATAACAGCACCAGGAGTGGGCCGCTCACTGAGTGCCGGGCTGACTGGAAGCAGACAAAGGCTGCCTGACAGCAGATGTTGACCTAGCACAAGGCCATGTGTTCCTCCTTCACCTTGGTTATGGAGTGCATGGCCTCGTACATGGAGTGGGCCACCAACTACCTCCCTGCCCCAGTGGCTTCCCCTCTTACCCCCCTCCTCCAGCAGTCGCTGGGGCTCCTGAACACTGGGCGGTGGAACTTCAAGGGCAGCCAAAGCCTCACGAGCTGGCCATGGCAGGCGCCAGCTCCAGCCCCATTTCTGAGTCCCCCTCCTTCCTCTTTCCCCCCTCTTGCATTCCAGGTTCTTTACCCAGTCCTTCCCCTGTTTTATATCCCACAAATAAAAAGAGACTTAACAACAACAACAAAAAGCAAGCTTTTTTATTTACTCTATGGGGAGGGAGGAAGTTGGGAAAGGAGGGCAGGGAAGTGATGGGTTGGGGAGGAAAGGCACATGGGGCAGTGCAGGGACCTCTTTTGGAGAGGCACAGGGGAGAGTCTCACAGGTGGCCTTGTCTGAAACTCTCCCTCAAGGCTTCCCAAAGGAGCACTGCCCCTTGACATGCTTGTCGAATTGCACTGGTGTCCTGCTGCTTGTAAGCCCTGGCCAGCCATTCAGCTTTGGCCCCCCACCCTGTCAGGAAAGTTTCCCCCTTTGCTTTCTCATTGGTTGTGGACCACACTGCAGGCTGCCACCACAAAGGGGATTTTTCACACGCTGAAGTCCAGGTGGGTGAGGAAACTCCTGAACTTCCCCCCAAGCGGTCGAATGCACACTTCATGATCATGTGGTAGTTGCTCAGTCTGGCACTGAAGTTCTCCTTGGTGGGGTCCAAGCTTCCCATGTAGGACTTCAACAGCCAGGCGAGCAAGGGATAGGCTGTGTCACCCAGGATGCACATGGGTATGTCCACGTCCCCAACCCTGATGATGTGGTTGGGGGGAAAAGTGCTGGCGTGCATCTTCTGGAACAGGCATGAGGTCCAGAAAATGTAGGCATCATGCGCCTTCTCCAACCACCCGACACTGATGTCCGTGAATCAGCCCTTGTGGTCCATGAAGGCCTGCAGCACCATTAAAATGTACCCCTTCCTCTTTATATAATTTGTGGCATGGTGATCAGGGGCCAGGATGGGCATATGAATGCTGTCTATGGCTTCCTGCAGTTGGGGAAGCCCATGGCGGCAAAGCCATCGATGATGGTATTGATGTTGCCCAGAGTGGTGACCCTCCATAGCAGCACATTGTTGATGGACTTGGCTCCCTGCAGGAACATGGCCCTGACTGTGGATTTCCCCACACCAAATTGGTTCCCAATAGAGTGTTAGGTGTCCGGCATGGCAAGCTTCCACAGGGCGGTGGTGATGCGCTTCTGCAGGGGGTGGTAGGTCGCAGTCAACTGTCCTGTCACCTGACGGCAGGAGTGAGACACTCGCAGAGCTCCAGGAAAGTGTCCTTCCGTATGAGGAAGTTCTGGAGCCACTGCTGGTCATTCCATCACTGCAGGACGATGCAGTCCCACCAGTCGGAACTGGTCTCCCTCCATCAGAAGCGGCATTTTACAGTGTCCAGAGGGTTTAGGGGCATTTGCAGCAGCAGGAACACCAGGATCTGGGTGAAGGGGTCTTCTGGTTCAGGCTGGTCATCGTCCTGCTGGAGCAGCATGCGGGCAGTGTGGACAAACTGTGCCATGAGGCAGAGCATAAGGCCCATGAGCCTGGCACTGCTTTGCAGCAGCTTTGGCTCCAGGATGTCAGTACTGTGGTATCCTTAAGGGCAACCATAGCACACCACAAGGAGGGAAGTAGTGGAGGAGCGGTGTGTGAGACACAGCCATAGAGAGGGGCCCCTGAAAGCACATGTCTCAGCTTGCCTGACTAAGCAGCTACAGGAAGTGTCCGCCCCCCTCATGCCCTCCCTAGAGTGCTTCCGGGGGCTCTAAATCCAAAGCAAGCTCCAATCATGTGCTGGACGTGTGGACGTGCTATTTCAAAATAATTATGAGCTATTTCAATGCTTCCCCCATACTGTGGATGTGCTATTTTGATTTTGTTATTTCAGGAGTTATTTTTTATTTTACTTATTTCAAAATTATTTCCTAGTGTAGACATGCCCTTTGTGTAGAACTGAATCAAGAACTTCAGGTTATTTCAACATTATTCTATGTTCATCTGACTGGCTGTAGTTTCTGTAATTTTCATGTCTCATTCTTCCATTATCCTCTGTGTGGGGTGGACTGTCTCTCTTATGATGCAGTCAAACATCTTAATGGGACTAAATCGGGGTACTCAGATAATATTCATCCAAGAATATTAAAGGAACTGGCACATGAAATTGTGATCCCAATTAGGGATGTCATTGTGTAGATGACTACATGATAAGCCGAGTCTTATTGGTTAATCGATTAATCCTGTTGTCTACATGCATTCCTCACTCCCCCCACCCGCTGCCTCTGTATCAGAGGCAGCAAGGGTGGGAGTGGGAGCTGGTACCCGTGAGGAGCAAGCTTAAAAGCTGGTATGCGCAGGCAGCTGGTTTTTAAACTGGCTCCCCTCACGGACTGGCTTCCACCTGCAACCCTATGCCGCTGCCTCTGATAAAGAGGCAGCAGTGCAGAGTGGCAGAGGGCTCCCTGGCAGTGGGGCTGGAGTGCATTGGCTGCCAGCCCCACCCCCAGGGAATTTCCCCTGGGATGGAAATTCTGATTTTCAACCAGTTCTGCCGACTAGTAAATGGGGAGGACATCTAGAGCAAAATGTTTTATGACATTTTAAGTTAAAAAGGGTCATATTTTTGAAAGGTGCATAGGTGCATAATGGGAATATTAATTTGTATCATTAGGATACTAAATACTTTTGAAAATCTAGCCCTTAGTTTCTCTGTGCCTCTCTTCCCTATCTGAAAACTGTGGGAAGCAGCACTTGTTTCCCTTTCAGGAGTGATTTGACGATAAATACATTAAAGATTTTGATGTGCTCAAATAGTAAGGTAAAGGGAGCCATATAAGATGTGAGAAATAAATGACTAAAGAAGATATAAGTAGTGGAGAACCCATCCTACTGTGTACAATACAGTATAAAAATCAATATACGTATATATTGGAACAATTACACTGTCACAATATAGTGTATCCACGAGAGTAAGATTAAAAACTCATTTTATCTAATAGAAAATATCAGTTTATCCCTAAAATTCTATGTTGAGAGAGCCACAGAAATTACATGTTTTTCGTAGCCAGAATAATTTAAGTCTTTTCTTTTATGTTTCAATTTGCTGCAGGAATCAAAGCCATATCTCAGAAATCTAAAGTCTTGTAGGATGGCATATTAGTCATTGGTATTATGCTTTTTTCCTGCTCTTAATTGTATCTCGTGAAATTCCATATCCTGTAGTATTACTTTCTCAGTGACAGTCAGAACTCAAAACTATAGAAACTTATTTTGTGAAGTGCCATTGAAAACAAACTCTCCACTAAAGTTCTTGTTTTACATGCTGACCTTTTCCATTCAAGCTATGAACTGCATTTCTCATCATACTTCTTTAAAAACATTTAGTTACAACTTTTAGTCCTTTCATCTATTCAATATCATCAAGTGGTAACTCAATTTAAGACCCCAAGGCTACGCCTACACTGCATGATTATTTCAGAATAAGCTATTCCAGAAGAAATATTCTGAAATAGCTTATTTCAAAATAGTGCGTCTATACTACAGGGAAGCCTGGAAATTAGTCCGAGGCAGGTTCCCCTAATGTGGACGCACCACCTCAGGTTAGAGTCCCAGGAAGTACTAGGAAGTAATTACTTTGAATGGCCCGGGGGGGAGCTATTTCGAAATAGCAGCAGTGGAGCGTCCACACTACTGCTATTCCAAAATAGCTATTTTGGATGAGGCATTATTCTTCATGGAATGAGGTTTACAAATGCTAAAATAAGCCACCTGTTATTTCAAAATTATTTCAAAATAATGGGCTAGCTGTGTAGACGCTCCCATAGTTATTTCAGAATAATAGACGTTATTCTGAAATAATGCTGCTGTGTGGACGCACCCCAATTTATGAAACCACTTAAGTGAATACTTAAATCCATCTCTATTCAGGATAATAGTTAAGCACAGGCTTAAAGTTAAGTTTATGCTTTTCTTTGTACAGATGCTTTATTGAATCAGGCCCTAGGGTTTTGTTTTTTTCCAGTTTTCAACATACCTAATTATTTAATTATCCTAGAAGTTCTTTACAGAAATCCCAAACTAATATAGTGCAGGAATATTTCATGACAGTATAGCAAGATGGAAAAGGTTAGATTTCTTTTGGTCCAAGCTTAAGTACTAAATAGAAATACTTGTCCATAGACTCAATCTTAGACAATAGCATTATATTGTCAATTTTGAGTTATGCTATAGCTTGAACTGTGAGTCATCAAAATATGATGACAGGGAATTTTATGTTTCAAGGAAAGCATGAATGCTGTACTTTATGACAGATTTTAAAGAAATAATATAATCAGAGTGAGGTATACTGTACTGCAGGTGGTTGTATACCTGTGTTCTCATGTAGGGACAGATTATTCCATTATTCACATTGAATAGTACCACACTCAATGGACTACTTGCAGAGTTATTCACTATTCAAACAGGCTGAATCACATTTTCAATGTATTGCCCTGTAGGCCAGGATCAGTATTATCTTAGATTATTGTATGGGGCTTAGAAACCACAGTGATAAAATGCTAAGTACTGTAATCATTATTATTAATAAATTCCTGTGGGAGTTTCCCACTCCTTGGCACCTTGAGTTTGTTCCCTGCTCATAATTTTCTCAGATAGGGAGTATGTGGCAGGGTACAGACAGAAGTGGTGAAATACATTTCTGGAGTGGCCATAATGTCGAAGGAACATGTCTGCCTCCATGAGCCACAAGACAGTCAGCAAAAAGGGGAACTGGGAGGAAATCACTCCCAGACAGCTTCCACATTGGAGGGGTGTAATGTGACTCCGCACACACATACAGAGGTCTGAGCACATGCTGTTTGCTGCGGTAGCTCAAGGTAGAGGCCTAAGCACATTCTAAACCTGTATTATGACCAGTGGAACTGGAGTCAGAGGGCCCATGCTCCCTGGAGAGACAATTTTTGACATGACACCAGAAAAACAGGGAATTTGGGGAGTTAGGCTGGCAGCAACTCAGCCATATGGACAGAGCAGTCCAGAGATTTTAATGAAGTCCCACCTGTTCAGCTGTCACAGAGTGCCCTTTAGGGGGAGCAAGGGATGCAGTGCATGGACCTCCCTGGACCCTCGACCCCAGAGAAGGATCTTAATGTGGTAGGGGGAAGAGGTCTAATACCAGGGGCAGAGGACAAAATAACAAGAACCCCTGTAGAAGAGCCTGAATAGAGGTGAACACTGGATTTAGGTGGGGGACAGATGGCTGAAGAATGATTTGGTCATAGAGCTAAGCTGTGGAAGTGAAAGTTTTATCTGTGTACTGTGTTGGCTTTTCTGTTAGTGGATGAGATTCTCCAAAAGTGACTATTCTTTAGTATGGTGATGGACAATCAGTGGCCTGAGGGCCACATGCGGCCCATTGGAGTTCTCCATGGGCACGTCTACAAAGCAGGGCTTAACTCGAAATAAGCTATGCAAATTGAGCTTCATCAGTTGCATAGCTTATTTTGAAATAGCTTATTTCGAGTTGTGCTATGTAGACATTACCAAATTTCGAAATAGAGCACTCTTCTTCCAACTTCCCTCACTCCTCATAAAATGAGGATTACAGAGGTCAGAGTAAGAAATCCTCCACTTTGACAGTATTTCGACATTATGTCGAAATAACTGCCAGCTGTGTAGACGCAGACTATGTTATTTCAAAATAATGTTGCAGTGTAGACATAGCCTGTGTGGCCCAAGAGGCATTTTTTTTACTGTTGCCCTGACATAGAGTTGCCATGGTTTCCGTCCACACAGTTTTTCCTCTACCGTATTACTGCAGTGATATGCACATAAAGCAGGAGCATGCAAAGCGATATGTGTTAATTGCACACAACATTGACTGAGAAAGCAATGTGTTCCTTCTGAATCCAAAGGACTACTACATTTCAATTGGCACACCCTGTCAATTATAGGTATGTAGGTGCAATTAGCAAAACTACCGTATGGCAGGAGATCCTCTTGTTTACGACAATCTTGTGGCCCACCGAGATGGAGGGCCACTCATGTGGCTCCCTCACAGGTTGCCTATCACAGCTTTAGCACTGGTCTGTCTAGACTTATTCATATTGTGGGTGACAAAAAAATCAAGTCCTCCCCTGCAATACCACATCTATCTGCAAGAGAGCCTTCTTGGTCAGCCTGGAATGATGACACCAACTCAGTCCACATTCAGCTTCACTCTTTGCTACTGAAATGAAATCTATAGCTGTGGGGACCAGTCACATTCAGGTTGTAAGCTCCTAGACCCAGCAGAGGAGTCTTGACTAACTCTGTGATCACAAGGATGGATGTGAGGTAGTGCTGCATGAGCCAAAACTCCATATAGCCTGTTAATGCACAGTGATGGCTGTTTGGACTCTTAATTGGTTTACATGGCATTAACAACTTGTCTCTGCTGAAAATAGCATCTAGGTGCATTGCTCCTGGTATTTCTCAGTAGCGTGTTTCCATTGAAAAAGAGCTTGATTCTCCAGTGGCTTTCAGCTTGTGTAATTAGCACTATCAAATCAGTGTTTTATACCCACTCTGCACAGGGTGTGAGTGCCTACAGGAGCTGCCAGGCAGTGGAGAATCGGGCTCTGGATGTGTGGTCCACACTCACATACTATAACTTCCAGACGGACAGTGAGCCGTAAACATATAGGAAGTTAATTTTGCTGACCTTTGGCATAAGCATCCAGTCATTTCTCTTTTTGTAACAACAATTACAAAATGCAAATATACATAATGAATCATTTTTCTGTTTTACATTCTTCATTTATAAAATATAATTTATTCATATAAAATTGTTCACTTTACAACTGACTCGGAAACTGGAGATAGTGGCACAGAGTCTGATTTCAGTTACACCCATGTAGTAACGTCCAATTTACCCTGGTGTCCATAGAGTTACTATAGCATCAGATCCATCTGACCCACTATTTCAGAACATGCATAACTCTGAACTGACATACCTCCCTGTCCTTACAGCTGATCATATCCCCCACTCTGCTCCAGCCCTGAGACCTTGTTCATGTCATTCTTCCACTTCCTCCCCATGTGAGTTTGCTGAAGAGTTTAAAGAGCACTTTTAAAATTGATGTACATGTCAGTCATGGAACTTCACGTGGCCTTTAGATCTGTTACATGGGTGGGTAAATGCTGTGGCACCCAATGCTGAAGATCTAAATGGTGCCCTGCCCCATCTTTCTGTTGTGGATGGATGGGGGAGCGGAGGAGGGGACTGAGACTGGAATTTTCAAAGAAGCCAAAGGGAGTTAGACATTAGCACCATATGGACCAGTGTTAATTATTGGAATGATTTTATGTAATATCAAGGTAGACAAAATATGATGTTACATATTTGTTAAGTGCATTTCATTTCAGTGAGGTGTAGGTTAGTATTACTCTTTGATTTCAGATGATTACTCAGATGCAGTCATTTTACTTTTAAACACAACAGTACCTTCAATATTATGTTGTTTTACTGAGACAAATAGAGCTAATGATTTCATTTCTTGGGCATTTTTAGAGAGTAGTGTTTCAAGCTAGGAATTATTTTAACCAAGTCCAGCTCTCACGTAGTGAACCGAGCACCTAGGAAACGCTTCACTCCAACAAGTGAAGATTAGGCATACTTGCCTAATTACTTTCCAGTGATATGTGGTATCTAAATAGCTGGGCTTTAAGAGCTTAACATGCAAAAGTAGGCAACAGAAGTCTAAAGCTGTGTGATGAAGAAGGAAGTTGTATGATTAGCACATCTTTATCAAGACCTTCTTTAATTGTGTCATTTGAGCCACAGGCAAACATACCCACATACTTTTGACTCTTTCAGAGTTCTGTTCCTGATGAACATAACGCTGGGTTCCCTACAGCACATAAAACATACAGTTTGTTAGAACTGGTAGGCAAAAGGATGGGAGACAAGTCAGGCCTGGGGAATCCTCATATTTACTTTGTGAAAATTCCACAGTGACAATAAGCCTTTTAGAACGGATGGCATTTTCAACAAAATTCTAAACTGCAGTGAATGATCCCCAAATACCTAATGCACATAGGGTCCTAAATATATGTACACACACCTATTTGTGCAAGAAACCTGAACTCTGGCATTTCTTCACTTTTTAGTGCTAATGCGAGAGACCAGAGAAACTGATGTCCCGCACAGCGGGAGTTGAAGAAAATATTTGGGTTCAGTTAGCCCTGCCCCACTGTACCTGCAGCCAACACCAGGCCTGGAGAAGGGAGAAAAGAAGGGAGCTTGGCGCAGGTGGGGAACAAGTGGTGAGGGGGCAGGAGCTCTTTGCCTACCAGGACAGAACAGCAGCTGGTCCACCAGTTCAACCACTTGAGGCATGTAAGGGCTCCCCTGCCAAGGGAAGGATGCATATAAGGGTCAGCACTCAGGGCAACTGGACTAGTGTGACCACACCCCAAATTAAAGAGACATGGAAAAAGCAGGCCAGGGAAGTGGGCCTTGATGCCCCCTCAGGTGGGAAATCCCACCTCCCCGGTTTAGGGATAGGATCCTGGGCTGGGACATGGTAGAGAAAGAGACCTGAGACTCCTTATCATCACCTCTGGCCTTATAGACTGAAAGACTAGTGATCTACCACTAGGCTGCCGAACCGTGGAAGATATGTCCATTTTGTTTGTTTTTTTAAAAAAAACAAAGTTTTCTTGATTGCTTCACACTGAGCCAGTAGGTTATTAACTAAATTTCTGCTATGACTATTAATCTCTCCAATAAATATTTTAACAAAAATAATTAACTGTAAAACTATTGGAGTTGTGCACTTGTGTTCTTGACTCCAAAGGAAAAATAGTAGTGTAATAGTTATTTATCATCCAAACATAATTAAATGTAATTTTCCATTACTGGAACCTAGTCAAGTAAATTCCTCCTTTATCGCACTTAGTAACACATGGCTGAGAAATCTTCACTATCACTTTGTACTGTTTACTCTGTGATTCAATTAAATCTATTAAAATTAAGTCTAACCTTTGCCCCAGCAAGTGAACATGGTCACTTTCACTTATATGGTTTCTTTCTTATAGGCTCTGACATTATGAGCTTCCATTAAAGATTACATAGTTTACATGTGAATTATACCTTCCCTCTCCATGCCAGCTGTGTTATATTGGAACCATACAACTGTTGACCAACAGGAGGAAGCTTATGAGTGAGGGAGATAAAAGTTTCAAAGGAACCTATAGAACTCAGTCTTCCAAGAGGTAAGAATAATCCCAGCCTCATCACATTCAAAACTAAATGCAAAACGTGCCTCTTGACTTTGCTTTCCTTCAATAAGATTGTCACGGGGCAGACTCATCACCCAGGCGCCTCCAGCCGGCAGTCCTGGGAATTAGCTCACCTGCTCACTGGCACCTCCCCTCTAGCTGGTGTCTCCCCATGTTCATGCTCTTCCCTCTAATCCAGACCTGCGTTACCGTTTGACCACAGCATCCTCTTCGGACGCTGCCCTCTGGCAGTGCCCACTCCAGTCTCTCTGCACCCCCTCCCAGGGGAAGGGGTGTTGTTTACCCACTCCTCCCCCCCCCCCAAGGGACACCCAGTTCTTCTCCCACAGAACACCCAGCTCCCCTGTACCCCCCTTGCCTCAGCAACCCACTGTCAGTCTTCATCTAGCCCCTGCCTCAGGGGCAAAGTGCAGTCTGTAATGGCCACTCATCACTGGCAAAGGGGTATGGACCTGCTGCCCCTGCCTACCATAGCTGCCCCTCACAGCACCAGTAGCTTCAGGCCTTGCTGCCTGGGGGCTTGCTTGGCCAGAACTTCCCCCAGCCCTGCCCTGCCTCCAGGAAGCCTCCTGCCCTCTACCCAGAGCCAGAATGAGCTTCCTCTTTTCCCATAAGGAGCCCTTCTTTATATAGCCCTCAGCTGGGGCCTCATTAGCCAGAACTGACTCAGCTGGAGCTTCACTCTGAGCCCTCACTCAGGGCTGCGTTTTTGCCCTTGAAGGGCCAGTGCAGGGCAAGCACCCCGTCACAAAGCTCTTCACACACACATACACACCGCATAGAGAAACAATAAATAAATTATAAACTGGTCAAGCTATTTCTCATACAGTCTTGAAAGAAGGATGTCAAATTAGTAAAAATAATACTCTTAGGGGAAGTGTTCAAAGACAGTGATTGGGCCATAGCTATTTTAAATAGACAGGACCCCATAGTTAGATTCCATCTTGCACAAAAGACAGCTGAAATGACTAGAATCAACTGAAAATGGACAGTGTAATTTATTTTTCGAGTTTGACAAACCTCATTAATTGGCTTTAGTTTTTGCAGAACCTAAACCCACACAAGGTATGATTTGGATCCAGATTACATTTTATCCAAGCCACCAAAATTCAGGGGGCCTGATGTTGATCTCACGTCAGTGAGACATTAGTGAGAATCCACTGATCCAACTTGTGCAATAAATATGTCCTTCAGCTGAGCTATGCTCTAGTCATACAGATGCAAAAAAGATCAAAATCAGGTCCAGGAAGTTCACAATAGGGCATCATTATCTCTGAATCCAATAAAGCGTCTTTGTGCTGCTTCAGCAATGCAAAACAGCCATCCATCCAGCTGAAAGAACTGGTGGGAAATCTCCACAGCACAGAGATACCTGTCAGTGCCATTGGAACCATCATTGCAGCTTCAGTACCATTTGTTGGACCCGATCATGGAGAATGTGGCCAGGAGGAAAGGAAGTATTCATTCCCTTCATCCTGGTAGCCTCTGGCTAGTGCTCCAAACAGTGGGGACCATGAGAAGCTAATATAATGCAGGCTGCTCAACATTATGCTAAAGGACCAGATCAGAAACTGTTATGAAACTGGAGTGTTGTATTAAATTTGGAATTCAAAACCAAACCTACACAGTTTGCACATGCTACACTGCCTGGAAGTCTTTCTAGAGCACCCCAAACTCTACAGGGACTATTCCCTACACCCCAGAGCTGTGTCCCTCCAGCCTCTTCAGCAAATCCCCAGTCCTTAAAAGGAAAGAGTGTGGGGGAATATATTATTGGTATTGTGGTCAGTTCTTAAACACAAAAAATGGTTACATTTGTGTGCTAACATGCACTCTCACAAACAATCTGGCTTATGAATGCTACACTAGCATCTTCACTAGTGGGGAAAGGCAAAAATTATGCAAAGTGACCTCTGCATACATGCCTCTTTTAAATAGAGCCAGATGCAAAAAGGCCAGATACCAAATATGGGCCTAAAGATTTGAGCCATCTCTATATGTGGCCTTTTCATTACCTGAAATGTTAAGTTAAACAACAATAGAGTGCTTTAAACAAAAGACCTAAAAAAAGGTGAGAACAAAAACACTTTAAAATATTGTTTCTAAGCTACAGCAACAAAAAACCAGTAGTTTGCTTTTTAACCCCTGCAGTAGCCTGCACTGTAAAATGGTCTGTCAGGCAAGGGTAAGGGTGCTATTTCAGGAGGGGAGGCGGGGGGCATCAGCTGTGCATACCGGGGCTCTCCTTGCTTTTCTACACATGCCCCTTACTATTAGGGAGTGAGGGGAAACTACACAGATTTTGTGAATTATTTCTCTGCTCCTCCCCTCACCAGCCAGGAGTGAGAGGTGTGCACACACAAGCTGTGTACTTTCTCTTTGCTCCCTGATAGTCAGGGGAGCAGGAAGAAAAGCAAGCAGTGACTCAGTATGCACAGCTGCTATCAGTCTTCCCCCACTCTTGGGCCAGGGTCACTGCTGGTGTTGCCATGTCACACCCTGGTATATCACATACAACATTCAAAAAAGGAGTTCTGTCAAATTAGTCATTAGAAGAATCAGAGGGGCCTTTGCTTCAAAGTATCCAGACAATCTATATGCTTCAACTGAGCACAAGTTCAGACAGGATCTTGAGCTACAGAGGAGAAGCTCCTCTCTGATATTGTGCAGTTGTGTTCAGGTCTGGTCCTGGTTCAGAAGGTATCAGTTGTCCTTACCTCAAGGTTGAGGACCAGCTATCCCTCTACCTTACAGCCATGCCCCCTGTAATGTTTGCAGAGGGGAGGGTTACATAAGAGCCACCATAGCAACTTCATGTTCCCCATGTGTGCTGAGCAGATGCTACAAGGTAGTTGGCAAGATTTGTGCTGAGAGAACAGCACAAAGCTACCCAATGCAGGTTAATGTCTGGCTTAGGATGTTCATGTTTGCTGGTAATTTGTAGGTAAAAAGATTGGCAGGGAATGTAGCAACAGGTAACTGGAAAAGTGAATATAAGAAAATCTGTGTCATATTGGGCATTATTTCATGCTACTCTTAGAGCCAAATCCTATTCACACAGTCTGACTGAGTCAGAGTAAGAAAAAAGGTAATAGGTCTGTAACATTTTCAATAGACTGCAATTTCTGGAGGGTAAACACCTGTATAGGTTTGAGCTAATACAAAAACTGCTAGAATGAAGGTATTTAGTCTTCTGAACCATTCACTTCACAAGTCACTTAGCACACAATTTAAGTACCATTGTGCATCAACTTCATTGAATACAAGTGAGGGAAAAATAAGCAGGAGCAGGCAAAAGTTTTTAAATGATTAATAATTTCAAAAAAGAAAGATCTGGGCTAAAAAAAAGAGGTTTGTATTCACTATTGCTAATCTCAGGCCTTTGCTCAAGAGGATATACTCAAGAGGATATATTTTGCTTGTTTCATCTTAATTCAGTGTTCACTCTACAGCAAATCAATTTTCACATCAAAAGGCATATTAATCACCTGAAGCCTCGCGTTGTCCCCCATGTTGCATACAGATTTTTTTTGAAGTTGCCCCCAACTTTGTGGGAAATTAATTTCACATTTGATTTACATGCATTGTTCCCTCCTATAATATTGTATTTGCTTCTACAGCTTATTTAATACATGAAATCTTTCAGAAAGGTTTCCTTAGTAACAAGCAAAGCAATTACCAACTGTACCTGTAAGTGAACGTAAAATGTGTTATCTGAAGAAATGGTTTGTGGGACAGAATACACCTCTTTACTCAGGACTTTGCTTTTATTTCTATTAAGGCAACAATAATTTCTCACTTAAATTTTTAGATGACTTCCTCCTTTTTTAATGCCAGTATCTTCTTTGAACAACCTTGCCTTTTCTAATCACCTTAAAGCAGTATAATAAGCACTTAAAAATCTTCTGCTCTGTGTAGGATTGTAAAGGATTCATAAGAAAAGTAAAAGCATTTAACTGTGTGCCTGATCTGAAATCCATTGAAATCAATGTAAAGACTCCAGATATCTTCAGCACGCCTTTTGATGAGCCCCCGCCTTCTGAGGGACAGAGGATAAAATATTTAGATGGTTAATTGTGGAGTGCAAGGAAATAATTGTGTTGAGGAGGAGAGGGATGAGAGTTTATCCTTTGATTGCCCTGATCTGCTATTAACTAATCCAAATTTCACAACAGCTCTTAGCAAAGTTGCCAGTAGCTCTACCAAAATCAAGACTGAAAAGCTGAAAGCTTAGTGCTGACAGTACTGGTTACATTTAAGAACCCAGGTAACTTTGGGTAGGGGTGATTTATTTTTCTATATGCAAGGAACTTTGAGAAACACACCGGCTTGACACTCACTCTCTTGACACTCACTTTCTACACCCAGAGTGTAGAAAATTGTGTCTGTTGCTGGTGCATACGTATTCTCTCTGCTCTAGATACACTGAGATGGTGGAGCGCTGTGCTGGAGGAAGGAGGGCACAAGAGACATAACAGGCAGGCAGGAGAAAAGGTGGCATGGGGGTGTCCCCGCCTCAGGTGCCAAAATGTTGTGGGCCGGCCCTGGTGGCAGCCTTGGCCCCATTACGTCCCAGCCCAGCCTGAGCATCCTGCAGTGCAGTGAGCCCGGCTGGGCTGGAACAGCACCCACTGACAGGATAGCGGTTAACCAGTTAAACAGTTCATTTAACCAGTTAACCAATTACTCATAATTTTACATCCCTAGAAGAAACTGAATCCCCTTCTTCTGGGGCTTCTTAAATATTCAAATCTCTCTCTCTCTCTCAGGGTATGTTTACACAGCTATCAGAGATGTGATGGGAGTGTGCGTGGACATACCAAAGCTAGCTTTGGGCTATTTGCTTGAACAACTGCAGCAGCACTGGTAGCAGTGCAGCTAACAGCTCAAGTACCTATGCGGAGTCTCAAGTGAACTTGTGCAGCTCTTGCTTCTACGGCTTCACTACTGTTGTAATATAGACTAGCTAGCTAGATCAGAGCTAGTTTAGATGTATCCACACAAGTTCCAGTCACACCTCGATTGTCGAGGAGATATACCCTAAATCATAAACATTATAAGAATTTTCATCCACATTTAGAACCAAAACCTAAAGTTTTATTGGGATTCAGAATATTACTGATGCCCTTAAAATGAAAGCTTTGCTTATCTGTAATGGCTGCGGCAGCCATGGCCTTTGACAGACAACTTACAAATGGTGCCCTACATCTTGCCACAGGATCTATGCAGATGAGCCTTGTATGCAGTTGTATTGATGATAATGGGAGGCCATACTACCACAGGGATCCACCTATGCAGATACCTTTGCCTATGTTGGCAAATCAGTACACCATGTAAGATTCGCCAAGACAAAGCATGCTGGATTTCTTCTGGTCTTTGCTTTCCTATCTTACCTGTGAAGCAGGGAAATTAAATACACAGAACTAACATCCTTGCATCATTAAGGCTAAGGCCTTGACAATATGGGGACACTCTGAAAATAAACGTAATCTGATCAGTTAACACTGAAGGGTAAAGGTGAATTTTCAGTGTTTGATTTCTCAACCTTAATATTAGATCAACTATGGCTTTTGCAATTGTAACACCCAGGAAATAAATTTAAAGCTCTATTAACGAGATGGTTTTCAAATAAACCAACCACTCTTTTCTTGTACTAAGGCAAAAAAGACAGTACAACATGGTCTCCATATCACTTACTGAGAACCTATAGTAACCATGCATAGGAAGAAGGAAAACTTTGTGTGAGATTTTAGTTACACTGATCCTGTTGGCATTTATTCGTGTCTTGTAGCTAAATCCTATGCAAGATTTTTTTTTTCAATTGACATAAAAGGAATCTAGCAGTACAAATTTTGCATGCTATGGAAGGAAAGGGTGGAATCATTTAAACAAGAACAAAAAGAATAGCTTTTGCTTGTCTGTCACATAGTTACTGTGATCAAAAATAGGTGACATTTGGAAACATCATTATGAGACAAAGTTTCTTCAATCACAAAAGCTGATATGTCCACCCTATAACAGCACACAATACTTATGAAAATTATGGAGAGGACTGAAATTGAGGAGGATATTGGGGAGCATCATTGTTCCTGTGAAAAAACTGATTAGCTTAATAAATAATAGGGTGAGAACTGTACTGGGACTTTCCTCATGATTACCAATATTTGAAGGCTATAAAAACACTTTTTCTGTAAAATGTGACTCAGAACATCCTACGTCATATCATGAGAAATGACTCATCACATTAAATTTTTGTGGTGAAAAGTTTGTATCTCGTTGACAGACCAGATGCCAGCTCATGCCAAAGACTCTATGCCTTAGTGGAACACTGATAAATTCATAGATGGAACTACTTTGGATCAGCTGTGTGCTTTATTGTTAAAATAAGTATTAAAATTATAAAACAATATGCTTAGCAGTTATCTTTTATTGAATGCTTGTGAATTGCTGCATGCATTAATCTTACATCTGTATCCCATGTTGTAAGGTAATGTTTAAGCATTTGTATTATAGGCTTCTGTGACTGTGTAAATCAGAAGACAGGAGAGAGCAACTTTAATTAGCATGATGTGTTGATCTCAAACAAAAGGTGATGCAGAGATGGGAATATGACACCAATGTATCCTATCCTTTCTTTTTTTTTCTCTTCTCATCAAATATCAGAAGTAGTGCATTGTAGATCATGAAAGCTTGTGCCTTAATACATCTGTTAGTCTTTAAAGTGCCACCAGACTCCTTTTTGGTTTTGCTGAAACAGGCTAACAGGGCTACCCCTCTGAAACCTGTCATATTGCCTTTTGGAAACTTAACATTGTATCTGTGTGTGTGTGTGTGTTATGCTTTAATCTTATAAAAACTCATTTCCTTTTCCTATATAATACATTATAGTATTGGCCACAGGAATGCCTGTCTTTGGTGTGAGATCTAAAGTGCAATTGACCTGGTCCTAAGTGACTGGCCCATTGGCACTGAGAGTAACCTGAATATTGTTATGATCTTTGGTAAAAGGAACCATCTATCACAAAGGTAAGCTTATTTGGGTGGCAAGACAGATCAGAGTACGCAAGAGGATAGCCTATGACTCTGTGTTATGGTGCCAGAGGAGCTTATTCCTGATAATTACTTGGTGAAATTTAAGAGTAGAACTCATAACCAGTTTGGGGGGTTTTGCCCTGTTTCATAGCACTCTGCCCTGAGGTTAGTACCCATGCTTTTGAGCCATTGCAGGGCAGCTTGACAAAGGGAATGTGAAGTAATTATGCCCCTATGAGCTAAACTATGCGTACGTACTAAGGCACTTGTTCTGAGGACTGTAGAGGACACTTCCAAAAATCTTATGAGCTTTGTGACCTGAAAGGAAAAAAAGCAACTTTGAAGCACTCAATCCTTTGAATAACAGGTATAGTAGGACTGTTGGAGAGTTAGGCCTGTACCCTGAGCCTTCATGGAAACAAGAGAACAGTTAAAGTATACCGCAGAGAGTAACAGAGCTAACTTCCCTAACTGGTTGATATGCCTGACTATCTCACTAACAAGCAATAGTAGACAATAAAAGAAATGTCTGTTTGGGCAATGGTAAAAATGTGCCTTATGATCCCTCAGATACAACGACAAATGTGTTATATGCCTTAGCGGCATTCCAGCTGGAGCATTCTAGCCCTTTCATAGCCATGTATCCCATCATTAGTCTTGGAAGGATTTGATTTTTATCAGTAAAAGTTAATTTCACTGTATACTCACAAACTGACAATAACATGTTTCCATTGATGAAAATTTACAGAGGCTAAGACAGACAAATGCTTGAGAGCTTATTGGAGTTTGATTTAAGGATGTTTACTTTGTATATTTTGATATGTGATAACGACAGTGCACTCATTACATAATTGTCTGAACCCCTTCCCCCACCACAATTTGTAACTGTGAAAATGTTAGTTGGGAAAATGTTTGAAAATAAACATTGAGGATCTCTCTCAAAATTATAAAAAATTAATTCCCCCTGCCTTTCATTACGCCATTAACATGGGGACCCACCTTGCAGGGTTCTACAGTCTGAACTCCAAAAGTCTGCACTGAAATTGAAGAGCCCCATATCCTGAAACCCACAAGTCTGAATCAGCTGGCATGGGCCAGCCACAGCCATCTAATTTCGGTCAGATATACTCTGAAAGACCTTATGTCAGTGGTATATGTTAAAACTACTCCTTGCATCTTTAAATTGCTTTCAGGTGTCTGAGAATTAGAGAGCCACAGCTCACTCGCTCTCCATCAAGCCATGAGATATTTTGGTTGAGGATGGACACAGGGTGAAGTTATTCATGAGATCAGGAGGTCAGAAACTTCTCCAGCTCTATTAGCTACTGATATGAAATGCCAGCGTCAAGCAAGTGAAATGAAACTGCTGCAGGCTACTTGTATGTGCACTTGACCAACACAATAAGTTCAGTACCTGTTCTATATAATCCACGAAATAGTCCTCAGCACACTAGTAGGAATGTTTCATCTTTGGGCCCCATGTGCTCTTGTATTTCACATGTAGTTGGCATTAATTACAGTGAGCATAGTCAAGGGAACTAACTGAGCTCAAGGTGTTTGATAGAATTGTATATTATGGTGTATACAACATTCACCTCTGATTTTAAAAGAGTGGTTAGATACAAGAATAGGAGAAAAAGACATTGTATTTAAACTTGAAAAGGTTTCATATGTAGCAAGCATATCCCTTATTATTTATTTGCATTACTGTAGTGCCCAGGAGCCAGTCATAGGAACCCTATTGTGCTAGGTTCTGTACAAAAAGACAGACTGTAGGCTCCTCGGGGCAGTGTCTAGGTATAAGACAAGAAATGGATTCAGAAGGACAAACAGTACAGCACAAGGAAACAAGACAATGACAGACTATGTTATTAGCACACCAGCACCCCAAGTTTTGTCAAGCTTTTTTATAAGCATCGTTAGTGTTCCCTCTATTTTTTCCATGCATGTACAGAATGAATTTTGTTATGTGCACCAAAAAGAGGTGATGTATGGCAGGGGTGGGGGCAGGGAGTTTGGAATGTGGGAGGAGGCTTAGGGCCAGGATGGAGAGTTGAGATGCAGGAGGGGTGAGGGCTCTGGCTCGGGGTGCAGGCTCTGGGGTGGGGCTGGAGATGAGGAGTTTGGAGTGAAGGCTGCCCAGGGGATATGGTGAAGAGAGACAGAGGAATCCCCACAACCCTCTCTCCAAGCAGCAGCACCTGAGCTGAGGCTAAGGGAGAGATGCCTCTTCCTGGTTGCAGCAGCTCTGGGACTGAGGCCAGGGGAGGCATCTCCCTGCTGCAGTCCTGAGTGCATGAGCACCCTTTGATAGGTTGCTGAGTGGGAACTTACAGGGAACTTAGAGCATCATGGAAAAGGAGAGTTTTGCGGAGTTTTGAAGGAGGATAAAATAGATTTGAGGTGTTTATGGGGAGCTTCTACCAACTGTGAAGGGCAAGATGGGGAAAAACTACAAAGGTACTTGCTTGAAAATTTAAGAAGTGGGCAATGGAGGCTGAAATCATGGGTCAATCACAGGTGGAGGTTTCCATCTCAACAGTGAAACAAGAAGAAGAAGAATGGGGTTAGACAGTGAAGAGCCTTGAAAATAAAGAGAAGCAGCTTATATTTGATGCTAACATGAAGGGGGAACAAATGGAGGAATGCAGATAGATGGGTGACATGGTCAGAGGGACTGGGTAGAAAAATTGGTCTTTGCAGCAGCATTCTACATAGATACAAGTATATCTATACAGAGGTGAGACTGCATTTGTCAAGACCAGAGAAAAGGATGTTGTGGTAATTGAGACACAAGATGAGAGCCTCGATGAGCATTTTAGCTTTGTTAATGAGAAAGAAAGGCCATATCTTAGAGATACTATACAGAAAAAATTAACAAGATTTAGTAATAGCCTAGGGATCTACAGAGGTTTGAGCTGAAGATGATGCCCAGGTTATGGACTGGTAGGCAGGATGCTGGTATTGTCCGCAATGCTCAAGAAAGAAGCTAACAGGAAAGGAAAAGAGAAGATAAAGAGCTCTGTTTTAGCCACATGGCATTTGAACTGACAGACAGTCATGACCAGATGTCAGAGACAGGCAGAGATTTTACTTAGTTTGGACAAAAGAAGATAGACCTGGAGTGAAGTACGTCTGTGAATTATCACCATAGCGATGGCAGTTGATTGTGTCTTTGTGGGTGAGATTACTCAGAAATAAGGTATAGACCAGAGGTCACCAAACTTTTTTATCTGCATCTCCCCCCTTCCCTGGTCCACTCCCACCCCACCAAAAGCTATGGTTGGGAGCCTGGGCTGGAAGCAGGGAGCCATGGTCAAGAGTGGAGCTGGTGCTACCCCTGAGGCCTTGGCTGGGAGCGGGCCTGTGGTCAGGGCTGGGCTGCAAATTGGATCCCTAATACTATCCAAGACACACTGACAAATACTGTTTGCATTACTTACAGAGACGTTCCATTGACTTCAGTGAGACCTTTCAATGTTAAAACAAGCAGGATTGGGCCCAGAGCATGTTTTATGAGGTCTGCTGAATCCAGGTGCTGGGTTTTTTTTTTTTCAAATATAAATATTAACACAGAGAAAGACCAAAGGACAATTCGGAAATGAAATAATATTATGCTGCCTGACATATGGCATTTGTTGAAAATGGAAAAGTCTTGCTTTATTTTTCTTCATTTATTTTCACAATACACATCATACATTTTTCATGAGAAATGAATGGGTATGCAAAAAAATGTCTGCACAGAGTGCATCTGAGACATAAAGATTGATTCTGAATTGCAATTTAAGTCCCTTTGAAGTTACTGACTATGTCACACAACATACATAGCAATATAATGGAATTGTTGCTTCTCAGTTCTCTAAACATATGGCATTCCCCTTTCTCACATCAAAATGCAGATCAAAACTGTGAATGCTTTTTTCTCATTTGTTCGGTGGTACTTTCAAAATTACGGCAAACTTCACATCACACTAGTACAGGCTCAAATTAATTATGTATCTCACATTTCTATAACAGAGAAATAAGGAAGGGCAAAATCTACAAAGAGCTTTGAATCTGGAGGCTGAGCTGAAAAGGCTCTCTTCATTGGCAGTCCCCAGCTCTGGGGTTGGTGTCAACCACATTCCCATTTCTTTGAAAAAGTGCCCATGTATTCTCTCAGAAATGAATAATCATTCAGAAAATGGTATAGGGTATTCAGACTATTTTGATCTGCTGAAGAGATGAAAGGGTAGAAAATAAGAGTCAAATTTTCTTATGCTGAAGAAATGAAAAGCTGATCTGAAACAAAATGATTTAATCAATCTAGGGAATGTTACTGTTTATGGGTAGCTCGTGATGCTGTGGTGGAGCCAAATTGTGTGGTATTGTGTCCTGAAAGGGAAGGCACATGGAATTTCTTACTTCAACATCCCACCACATTGCTATAAAAATGTGCAAGTATGTCATAAAAAATTAATTTTCAAGCCTAGTTTAACTGTTGTTTGTGCTTCCCTGTCTGCATTTAGAATTCCACATGGCAGTGGGATGACACTGGAGAGCATTCTGCCATTAGCTGACGGACAGCTAGGCAACAAAAATTATATTGGGCCATAAACTGGAAATCCCTCCCATTCCTGTATTAACAACAACAAACACGGAGCCAAACACTTGCGAGGTTCTGTGGCTCCATCTGCCATCTTTGTTGTGCTGTCAGTTCTGTGGCAGGCTGCTCCTCTGAGGGGATGGCAGGGGGTGGGGTGGGGGGGAAATCAGACAGCTTCTCTGAGTATAGCTCTAGGACATGCTTCAGCTGCTCTGCCAACAAAGTCTTCTCAGGGGTCTGTGTGAGCACGAGTCACTTCACTAGCTTGATCTGGTACCTGCTGGCTCCTCTCCAATCCTATACTAGATACAGGCTTCAGAAGGTTGACATCCCCACTATCATGAACCACTGGGGGTTCAGAGCTCAGTGAAGTACCCTGTCAAAGTCCTCATAAAAAGAGGTGGGATGACAGGAAGTTCCCAGAGGTGCCATTCTCATCCCTGGCTTTCCACTAGGCACTCTTGAGATACTTTATCTGTTCCCTGCTCTGGTCACTGGCCCCTGGAGCCCCCAATGCTCTCAGCCTGTCCACTATTTCATGATATCCATGGTCATTTCTGGCACTCTTACTGGAGAGAAACATCTTGCTTAACTCATACCACAGATTTACAGACTCTGACCAGATAGCAGTGCGCATGGCAAAAGACTTCTTGTCATTGGCCATAGCTAATACAGGAGACTGTTCACTGTTTTTGCAGGTCAGCCATCAGAAAAAAAAAGGAAGCTTTAAGCACTGAGCAGCTGAAGGATTCTGTTTCCTGGAAGTCGGTTGGTTAGTTTTGGAATAGAAAGCCTGCGGGATTGTGGGATAGCTTTGACAGACTCTCAAGACCTAAATCTGGGGATCTAGATCTGCGCTGTGTCCATGCTGCAAAAAGATGGAGTTTAGATCTTAGACTTGGTCCTACCCCCAGATGCTAGATCCTACATCCTAAGGATCCTACATACTGGCCTGAGTTGGACAGATGTGTGTGTACGTGAAAGGAGTGCTAGGCATAAGCCTGAGTTGGGGCCTGGTTTTACATTGCAGATTAGGCAGATTAGGCATAGCTTCTGGCACATTTCCTGTGCACTGACTTGCATTGTGCTTCCCCTTCATGGAAATGAAGCTCTTCAGCTTGCCTGCTCTGACCACCACTCCCACTCACAGGTTTAGGCTGATATCCAAGATAGCCCAGTTATTTAAGCAGACCCCTTTCTCAGAAGTCCACCCCAAAGGTATGAAATTTTGGATTTACAAGATAACTCTCTCAGCAGCTATGAAGCAGTTATACACACTCACTTACTTTGCACAGAGTTTGATCCCTAGATTTATGTCCTGAGAGTCTGCCAAAGCTATCGCACAGTCAGGGAAACTGACAGAATTGCTGGACTCCTGCACAAGCTGTGTGGGGGATGGCACTATGCTCCTGGAAGGGGCAGGGCCTCAGGCAGGAGGGCGGGGTTGGGGCAGCCAGTCCTCAGCATTGCCCCCAGACCATGCCGTGCTCCTTCCCACCAGCTCTTAGTGCCACCTGGACCGAACCGCCCAGGGCTCTGGCAGCGATTTAAAGTGCCTGGGCCGCTGTCCACCACCACTGCCACATTAGTGGCAGCAGCAGCCTAGAGCCCTGGGCCCTTTTGAGTTGCCGGAACCCAGGGCAATTGCCTCCTTTTGTGCCCCCTGTCAGCAGGCTGGCCCACAATCCCTTCGACTTTGCACAGAGTTTGCCATGTTTATGCTCTTTTACTTAATTGTATAAAAGACGGGGAAGGCCAGATCATACAAAACAACAAACATTCTAAACTGTAATGCCCCGTATGAGCTCAGCCTTACCTTCTCAGCCATTTGGGTAGGGAGAGGGGAATAATCTGGATCTATGGATGTAGGAAGAGGGGCTGTCCCCAGCTCATACAATCTCCTACATACTGAGTGGTCTGCTCCTCATGGAACCCCTTTCCCAGCTTCTCTGACCTTGCTTCCACCTGCTCCACACTTTATCTTCATCTGCTTGTCTGGCTTCTACTCTTGTCCCAATATCAGGCCCAGTATTTTTCAAATTACTATCACACTGTGAAGCCCAATGTGCACAGCTACAACACTCACGCTAGAAGAAATCTTCTATCTTTACAGAAAGTTTATTAACACAGGGTATGTCTACACTAAAGCGTTAATTCGAGTTATCTTATTTCAAAATAGTTAATTCGAATTAAGCTAATTCTAATTAACGCGGCTACACCCAAAATGCAGTTCGAATTAGCATTTTGCTAATTCAAAATACTGCATCCAAACTGACTGGACACAGAATCGGATTTAAGGCCAGCCAGAACCAGGTCAGGCGGGCATCAGGTCAGGAGTGTCTGTGTGTGGCTGCTGCCTGAGGCTATCTGACGCCTGTGCTTAAAGGGACTCCCCCACTCCATCCCCCTGGCAGCCGGTTCTCAGGTGTCCCTGCTTGCTTGCCTACCTCGATGAGGGTCAGCAAAGCATTTTGTCTCTGCGTGCTCTGGTTGCCCTCACTCGGGACACCACAGCACTCTGCAACACGGAGCCGGAGCTGCCCCTGGGCACTCTGGTGCTTCTTGTGGACGTGTTGCTGCAAGCCTGGCTGCACTTTCTGCAGGCTGCCATCCCAGAGGTCCATCGGGAGGATGTCAATATCCAGGAGGCCCTTCAGGAGAGCTTCCACCATGAGGAGCACTAAGAGCCTCCCTGTTGTGCCCCACTGGGGGGCTTGTGCCTCATTCCTCCCTCCTTCCACTTACCCCTCCCTAACCCCCCTTTCTGATGTCAAATAAAGACACATTTCTTGCCAAAAACAAACTCTCTTTAATGACCAAAACAGGGGTGGGAATGAGGGTGGGAGAGGGGAGGGGGAAACCTGGGAGGAAGGAGCTGGAAGGGGGAGGCAAGGGGAGAAAGGGGGAGGAGAAGCTCAGGGTTGGGGGGTCTTGCCAGACCAACTTGATTTTCATGCAAACCTGCTCCTGGGTTCACATGTGGCCTTTGGTGGCCAGGCTGGCAGCTTTCCTGCCATAGTCGGCTGCGTTCCTCTGTCTAGTGCTGGCCCAGAGCCAGCAGCCACTGCCCCAACCCAGTGGCCCCAAAACATGAGCCAGCAAGCTACTGGCAGCCAGCCCTCCACCGCTCCCCAGGAGCAGTCTGCCAGCTCCCAGGAGCCTGCCAGGGCCTGGAGAAGGCAGGCGCCTTCCTGGTCCAGGGCGGAGATCAGGGTGGACTGTACTTAGGTTTGGGGGGATGCCCCCAATGTCCATGATCTCTTGGAGCTGGCACAGGCACTGTGGCCAGAGTCTGCCCCTTTAAGGGCTCCGGGGCAGGGGGGAGGGAGAAAAGTTTTCCTGGTTTGGCCCAGAGTGGCCACCAGGGGAAACTGGGAAGGCTGGAGGCTCCCTATTTCAGAATAAGCGTCTACTCAGCGCTTATTCCGAATTAGCTAATTCGAGTTAGGCATTATTCCTCGTAGAATGAGGTTTAACTAACTCGAATTAAGCGCCCCACTATTTCGAATTTAATTCGAAATAGCGGTTTGCTTCTGTAGACGCTATGGAAGTTAATTCGGAATAACGGCTGTTATTCCGAATTAACTTTGATGTGTAGACATACCCACATTGAGCAGAGTCCCAAACACTGCAACTCAGTCAGGTAAATAGAGAGAGCACAGAATGTACATCTGCACATCCATAGACTCACACCATTGCTTGCAGAACAACCTTCCTCCTCATTACTAGTGGCTGTCATTCTGACACCTCCCCCAGGGCTACATGGCTCTCTCCTATTGCCCAGAGACTGGGATGCAACTTTTATGTTATGTTACACTGGTACCACTGTGTCTGATGCATATGCAGTAGGGGTTTCTATGCTCTTCCTTATTTGTATTTCCTCATCTTACCAGTGTTGGAATGGCTCTCCTCCAAGGTTTGCATATCGATGATCTCAGCTTACAGTATAAGCTCTGTTACCAGGCACTCACTCAAACAGAAAGCTCAATTAACCATCTCCCAGTACAAATCTCCAATCCACAAGGGTGGCAAGTTCGCAGAAATGTTGGTAGTGCCCAGAATACCCAGAGCCTACACCCCCTCCTGCACTCAGACTCCCTCCCCCAACCTGCCTAAGGCTCTGAGAGGGAGTTCAGGTGGGGGAGGGCTCTGGGAGGGAGTTTGGGGTCAGGAGAAGTGAGGGGTGGGACTCTGTGGGGATTGGGTACAGGTGGGGGGGATCTGGGTGCAGGCTCTGGGATGGACTCTCAGTGCTGGCTCCAGCTTGGGTGGTGGGGGTCCTGGGTGCAGGCTCTGGCAGAGTGGAGTGCACAAGGGGGATAGAGGAGAGGGGCACCCCTTCTAGCAGCAGTTCCTGAAAGGTGCAGGAGTCGGGGGGGGGGGTCACCCAGAACTGCTGCCTGCCACCTTCATGTGCTCCCCTATGTGTCCTCCACCCCCGCCTGCTGCCCCCAGGTGACTTAAAATGTCCCGGGGGCCCCTGCCACCACCCCGGGCAGCACAGCAGGGCTAGAGCTGCTTCTTTCTACTCATTCCCCATGGCTTCCAGCACATGTGTTCCTGTGGTGGGATGCGTGTGTGTATCTCCATGCACTGCTCTGGCTGCTGGAGCAGTGCATGACATGGAAACACTGCCCCCACTCCCCCAGGCCACAGGGACTCAAATGCCACAGGGAGTAAGCAGCAGGAAGTTGCTTTAGCTTGCTGCGCTGCCAGTGGTAGTGGTGGTGGCTCCTGAGGAGTTTTAAGTTGTCTAGGGGTAGCAAACAGAGCTGGGGGGATGGACAGGGCAGGGGATATAGGGGGCAGGGAGTGCAAGGGGCAGCAGGTGGCAAGCTTTGGTGAATAATTGATGTTGGTAATGGTAACCCTGAGGTACTGCAAGATCCTGAAGTGCCTTCTGAACCAAAGAAAGACTAAATTATGTTCCATATAGTTTTAGTGATAAGTGTATTTCTAGAGGTCTGGGTTCATGCCACCTGCTGCCCACAGTGATATGTAATGTCATAAGAAAGCCTACTGTATAGAAAACTTTACCTGTGTATGCCTAAGTGCTTCATGAAACCAGCCACTCTGCAGTGTAGTACTGCTACTGGATTGGTGAGTACCTATATATTATTTTATACTTTATTCATTCGATTGTATTCTGATTCTTTGAAAATTGGTATTTCCATCAGTAAAGTACAACTGAGTTAACCAAAATATTGGTTTATTATTTTATACTTTATTCATTCGATTGTATTCTGATTCTTTGAAAATTGGTATTTCCATCAGTAAAGTACAACTGAGTTAACCAAAATATTGGTTTATTATTTTATACTTTATTCATTCGATTGTATTCTGATTCTTTGAAAATTGGTATTTCCATTGGTAAAGTATTTCTGAGTTAAACAGAATATTCAAATTACCGGCACCTCACATTCTCCCAACATGCTAGATAGCAGAGCTTTTATTGTATTATTGATGTAAGCAGGGGCTGAACTGCTGCTTGCTGTCAGCCAGCTAAAAGGAGGGGTGGGTGTGCCCACTACAGTTGTTTAGCTCTGCAAGGTAATTAACTGTTAACTGTTGACATGTAAATACTGCTCAGAAGAGAATCTGAGGTGTGGCTATGTAAATCCCATTCAGCCAGGGCTGATGGAAGGTCAGTGTTGGAATGGAATGTGGAGAATTGTATATAATTTGGAACTGTTGTGGGGGTAACTAATCATGCTACCCCTAAATGTGGGAACTGTAATACATGCCACCAGTGCTTGCAGGAGAGACACCACCAGCATGGTAAGAGGTCTCGGAAGAACAAGCCTCCCCCCTTCCAGAGTTGAGTGAACAGAGCTGGGGGAAAGGGTTAAAGGGTTTGAGTCAGCCTGCTTCACACCTGCCAGGTGTGAGCTATAAGACTGGCCCAGCCTGCACCTTTCCCCTTTGTTTTAAGGACAGACCTAAAGCAGACTCCCTGAGGAGTCTTTTCTTTTGCTAGTCCAGTGAAAGCTGGATTCATTTGCCAGTCCAGCTGGTGGCTAAAGAGTTGAAATCACTGAGAGCTGAAATCACTGGTTTGGCTGAGTGCCAGACCTGTTGCACCAGTGAAGTGGCGGCGACCAGCGGCGTGGCGTGGAGCGGCAGCAGGCAAAGAGCGGCGACCAGCGGCGTGGCGTGGCGTGGAGTGGTGGCAGGCGAGGAGCGGCAGCAGGTGAGGAGCGGTGACCAGTGGCGTGGCGAGGAGCGGCGACCAGCGGCGTGGCGTGGAGCGGCGGCAGGTGAGGAGCGGCGACCAGTGGCGAGGAGCGGCGGCAAGCGAGGAGCGGCCATCAGCGGCTTGGCGTGGAGCGGCGGCAGGTGCCCAGTGGAGCGTCCAGAGGCGTGGAACGAGACAGCTGGTGGAGCGTGGCGGAGTTTCGTATAAGGTGCCCCCTATCTCTCCCCCGACCCCCATTTCTACCCAGGTTGGGAGGTGAAACCCTGCGGGTGAACTTTGGGACTCTGGGTGGCACGGACCAGGGACAGAGACTTTTGGGGTGTTGGACTTTTTGGACTTCGGGCGATTCTTGGCTGGGGTGGGGGCTTGGCACATGTTTGGGGTTATGAACTCTGTTTGTGGTGTTTTCCCCCAAGTTAATGCCGTATGACTTCTCTTTCTGTTTCATTAAATGTTCTTTCCTACGCTCAGACTCTGTGCTTGCGAGTGGGGAAGCATTGCCTCTCAGAGGCGCCCAGGGGTGCGTGAATTTCCCAGATTACTGGGTGGGGGCTCGAGCCGGTTCTATGTGAGATGGCCCCAAGATATTGAACCCAGCCCTGGTTACTGCCAGGCCTACCCGGCAGAAGGGTTACATTATATACACCAGTTTGTTGTCAGGGCTCTCTCACAGGCTGTGAATGTAACTCATGTACCTGTTATTATGTACATCAGTTGTTGCTATGATATTCATATGGTTGGACTCATGTTCCTGTAATTCCCTTTAAACTATTTTTAGCTCCCCAATTCTTGGGATTTTTCACTGAGTCATTTATCTCTGCCAAAGTCCATAGGCCTCAGGACTTTGCTTAAACTGCTGAACCTAAGGTGTTAGAGGATATAGGCCTGTAGGTTCCTTGCATTATTACTGAATATAATAAAGGTAGAATATAATGCAAAGCAGTGAATATAATAAAGGCGAACTATCCCTATGGGCTATAACTGTTAACATTCAATTTTCCCATGCTCTTTGTCTGGTATGGACCTGCTATAGGCCCTGTCAACAATGGTGAATCCATATATATATGGGCACTCATGACACCAACATTTTTCCGTAACACAATTTAACAATATCAATCAGTTTTTGTAAACTGTACAGACATAGCCCCAATTCATCACAATGATTCTCTCCACTGGAAATTTACTCACTCAATTTTCTTTCAATGCTACAAAAAACGTTAAAGCCATATCTACACCAGTGTTCCCTCTAAGCTGTGTGGCAACACAGCTTCCCAGGTGATTAATCAGCCTCTCCCAGTCAAAGGCTCAGGGCTCCCTGCATGGAGCTGACTGAGCGGGACTGATTAATCACCTGTGAAGTTGTGCTACCACGCAGCTTAGTGGGAACAAAGGTCTATACTACAGATAAGAGTGAAGCAGCTGCAGTCAATCTTCCAGGGTTCAAATTAGCCGGTCTAGTGAAGACATGCTAATTCAAACTGAGAGGGTGCACCCGTTGATGCCAGTAGTCCTGTTTCTACGAGGAATAAGGGAAGTTGAAGGGAGAATGGGCCCCATTCAACTTCCTGCCATGTGGATGGTGCCAAAATTTGAGTTAAGATATTTCAACTGAAGCTACGCAATTAACATAGCTGACATTGTGTATCTTAATTCGAACTTATCCCCAGTGTAGACCAGGGGTAAGTGTTTTGATTTTACACATAGTGAATATACCCTATTGGAAAATTCAATCAAAGGAGGCCAGATATCTAGACATGTTCATTTTGTTTTCTTTCCCTATTACCATGGTAGTACCAAGCAGTAGCAGAGAGCCATGGTTCATTTTCCACTTCCCGACTAACAAGAGCTTTGCTGCTGCTAATAAAAGTGTTAGTAAAGTTCTATGTTCTCCAAAGCCCATGCAAAAATATTCTTAAAACCTCTGGAAATAATGATACAAAATAATCTAAATATAAAAGTAGCTACTTCTTTTGTACTAAGATCTGTCTACATTTAAAATGCAACAGCAGCACAGCTGTAGTGCTTAAGCATAGACATTCATGCATCTCCCATTGCTGAAGTAAATGCATTTCCCTGAGAGGCGGTAGCTAGGTCAACAGCAGGATTTTTCCATTGACCTAGGGCTGTCTATGCAGGAACTTACATCAGCTTATGTGCATCTGTAACCCACACACCTCCTGGGTGTGGTTCACTGTCCCATCAAATGACACTTAGACCACTTAAAGAAAGAGAAAATGAGTTTGTTCAACAGCCTTTGCTGAGAGCCAGTTGGCTTTTAGCTTAAGCTGTAGAGGCTCACTGCAGAGATCTCAGGTTCGGTTCTGCCTGTTGGTATTACACTTCACTTAGCAGGGTGCATTTTTCACACTCTTGAGTGACATAGCTGATTCAGTCTAATTTTTTAGTGTAGACCAGCCCTAAGTAAAATCCCTTGTCAATACCGGTAATGAAACTGAGCTAGGATTTTAAGCAGCGTGTTAAGCTACCTTTTTCTTACTATATATTTTAGAAATGTGTGTCTGTCTGTCCATCTGTCTGAGAGTCCATTTGTTCAGGAACTCCTCCTAAATGGTAAGAACTAGGACCACCAAATTTCGCCTGCAGCTTCCACTTATCATAACTTAAAGAAAGGTCAGGGTTTGGTTGTGCTAGGAAAATGGAATGTGCCTGGAATTTGATTTATTTTTTCATAAAATAGAAAGGGAGGAGTCTGGCAGGAGGGAGTTATACTGCAGAATGACCATGGGAAGATAGCAAGGGGCCAGAGATGGGGACTGGGACAGCTATAACCCCATTGAGCCAGCAGGAGGCAGGGGTGGAGAAAGGGACAGCTATCTACTATATATTTCCAAGAGTTTGTGTGTCTCTGTATCTGTCTGTCCCCCAGCCGGAGGACATGCACCCCTCCCCTGGCTGTGCCCACTGGAGTGACAGTGGCCATGGAGAGGTGCTTCTCACCTGGCCCCAAGGTGCTGCAGTAACAGAGGGCTGGGGTAGTCCTGTCTCCCCGAGGAAGCCTGCATACTGAACCCCTCATCCCAGCCCCAGCCCAGACCAATTATTTAAATGAAGAAAAACAAAACCTGTTTGACTTAAGGACCTGAGCAAGGCCGAGTAAATCTTTTGTTTCATATATAGGGCAAGACTCTTGCTGGCCTCTGTCTAAAGGAACATGGATGAGAGATAATGCAAAGACTATATCTATTTATCTCTGGGCTTTTTAAGACCTGCTCTATGTTTGAAGTTGTACTGACTCAGCTGTGTTGGTAAGGGGTGTGTATGGTTTTTTTGTCTGACATAATTATGCTCATAAAAGACATAGAGTATACTCTGTATATGGGATTTTATACTGGAATAATATTTTGCTGAACCAGAATAAGCCACACTGGTATACACTCTCATATGATTTAACTGTGTCTACAGTGAGGGAGTTTTGCTGGCGTTGTCAGAACAGCAAAGCTTTTAAGTGTGCACTAGGCCTAAGGCACTTATAAAGTTAGACTCCTAACTCCTCTCCTGGCTGGCAGGGAAGGGGAGCTGCAAGTGAGAAGATGTAGTGTGGCCTCCTCTGCACACCTGGGATCCCTGGGGTGTATTGTGCCTCCTGGAGCCTCCCACTGTGTCAGGCCCCAACAGGGGCCTGTGCCTAACAAGTCCTTCATGGAGTATAATGATTACTTCAACCATAACAGGAGAATACTGATGAAAAATTTGATCCAGTTTATTTCACAAATCTAGCCTCTTGACTCTCTTCCTCCTATTTTCCCTGTTGTTGGTGCTAAAACTACTATCTGTAATGTTGTTCATCTCTCTGCCTCATCAACTATTTCCCTATCTTATCTGAATACATTCCTCCTCCACACACCCCTAAATTTCTTTCCTTTGCTGTTATTCATATTAGTATCCAACTAGCTTTCATTATATATACTGCAGAATATGTAAACTGAATACAAAAAAGTCTATGCAAGTGAAAATGAATGAAGAGGAAGGATGACCATTTAAGGTAATATACTATCTGAATATGTGAGTAAAAAAAGACAAAATGCATGGGTAGACAAAATACAATTTCAAGCAAACATTAAGGTTCATTATGAAATTTGCAATTTTCCCATCTTTCTGTGGATTCACATCTTCCCTTTTTCTGAAACTGTTCTCTTGCCCACAGCTCACTGCATCTATCCTTCATAGCATCATGGCTAGAGTTTGAATGTTATGTAAATGTTCCCAATTCATAGTCAAAAATCTAAGAAACGTAAGGATCAATAAAAGAAAGCAGATGAAAAAGGATTGCAAGTACTGTTGATACTGAAATATAGTGAGGTCTTTGGATGCTTATTTATCATGATAGTTTACATATCAGTATTTTTTTTTAATTGCAGTACTTACTGAAGGTTTTTTAACACAATCTCATGATCTGTTATCTCATGAAACTGTCACAGTTGCTGCAGATTTTTTTTACTTCCATAAAGGCACTTTTATCAGACTATTTAAATTAAACAGCATGTATAAAAGATGTCTACATTCAGTTATGTCAAAACCAGAAAATATAAAAATTCAGAATGAAATTCCATCCTTGTTCCTTACCCACATTATTTTGGTTAGGGATTGCAGTATAAAAAGTGAAAGAGCACTTCAGTGACTGTGATTCAGTGGTGTATTATAGATGGAAGAGACTTTTTAATAGAAATATTATAAGATCTTCTTTTTCTGTACAACAATATATGGGTCTAGGGCACCATTTTGGGAGAGCAAGGGGACAGCAGCCATGCATATCGAGACGTGGCTTGCTTTTTTTTCCATTCCCCTAAGTGTCAGGGAGCAAGGGGAAAGTATTTGTATTCCATGATTTACTCCTCTGCCCTCTCCCTTCACCAGCCAGGAGTGAGAGGCATGCATGAAATCCAAGTACTTTCCCTTTGTTCCCTGAGGGTGAGTCTACACAGCAGCGTTAGTTCAGAATAACAGCTGTTATTCCAAAATAACAATGCGAGCATGTATACAGCAATTCCATTGTTTCGAAATAAATTCGAAATAATGGATGGCTTATTCCAACTTCTATAAACATCATTCCATGAGGAATAACGCCTATTCCAAAATTTCTATTTTGAAATCGCTGTAGTGTGGATACTCCACTGCTGCTATTTCAAAATAGCTCATCCCCAGGGCCATTCAGACTAATTACTCCCTAGGGCTTCCTGAGGCTCTAAATTGAAGTAGCACATCCACATTAGGGGAGCCTGCCATGGACTAATTTTGAGGCTTCCCTATAACGTAGATGCGCTATTTTGAAATAAGCTATTTTAGAATATTTCTTCCGGAATAGCTTATTTGAAATAAGCGTGCAGCATAGACGTACCCTGGTAGTCAGGGGAATGGGAAAAAAAACAAGCCGTGTTCTGGTGTGCATGGATCCCCTGCCCCTCCTCGCCCTCCTGAAATACTGCTCTTGATGTGGATATGGAATTTTAGCCTGAAACTCTAGATTTTTCCAACTTTGTGAGATCCGACCTAGGCCCTTATCTCATGTGAAACAGTGGAATCGTGCTAGTGGTACTTATAAACCTCTGATATTGTATCTATTATAGACATTCAAAACAGTTTCCTTGGAACAGACTATATTTAAAAGACTAGGTAGAAAGGAAAAACTCAATTAGGGGAAGTAACAAAGTTTTGAAAACTAGACTGAGACTCTGTCTCACTTACACAGAAGCTCTATATTGGGAAATTATTGGAGATTTGTTTCCAAACCCTTACTCAGGCCATTAATTTCAATGGGAGTTTGGTCCAAATAGAATCACAGGATTAGACCTACACATTGGTTTGAGGAAGAAGAAATCTGAAAAAGAAGGTAGTTCACAATCTTAAAAGAAACAAAATCACATGGGCTGACATTATTATTCCCAGCGATCTACCATGTTGAGCCATTTAGCTAGTAGCTAATTTTTTTTTATTACTAGAGAATGCTGTTCTCAATTATATCTGAAGGTTGTTTTCTGTGGCTTAATTAAATCTTTTTCCGAGATAAATATATTTATTGCAGACCGAAAGCCATTAGTGGTTCTATAATTTGCTAGAGAGGGCAGGACTCTAGTTCAGTCTTGGGTCCTGCGATTAGAGAGGTTAAAGGCATGACAGAACAGCATATTGTTCCCATGGTAACTTTTTTGGCATTGAAGTTTCCAAGCAAATGACAACACTGGCAGATGTCTAAAGAGCAAGATTTCAAATGTCTCCTGGAAACATTCTGCAAACCCTGTTAATGCCCAAAGCAGAATAGAAATAGAAGAGTTCTGACTCATTTTAACTCCATTTTAGTCAATATTTTAAATGACATGACAGTGGTGTGACTATGTCAGATTTCTATAGATTTGCTAATGTGATTGTGTCTTGTTTACTAAGCGTGATATAGGTTAGTTGTGTTTATAGATCATGTGAGGGAAATTTTATATTTTTAGTTTATTTTCAAATTATTTATTTGATGCTTTATTGCTGGGACTGAAAGATGCTCTGGGGAATTTCTGTTGGTCATCCGTCAGCCTTCATCAGGCTGAGAGAGAAGATTTGATTCCCCCTCCCCTCATATTTAACATTTTTGCAGGTCTTTAATTCCAAAGTTAATAAAAAAAGTCACCAGGACTGGATGCCCCAGGATTGGTCAACGCTATCTCTCCTCCACCAGACCCACTCAGCTGACAGCCTCAGTGACCCCATTCCAAGCTCTTCCTTATTTACCCAGTGCAGCAGAGCTGTCACCATGCAACACAATGGTCTGATCAGGATCAGGAGAATGGATTGAGCGAGTTGGCTGGGAGTGGGGGTACATATATCTTTCCCCAGCTTCATGGACTTTACCCAAATGAAATAGTACCACTCTAAGCATTGTAACTTTCCCCAAATGTGGCTCTGCCTCATGGTCCTGAAACACAACACAACAAGAGTAGAATTCCTTCTAGTGGGTCCCAATGGTGCTGCTTTGCAAGAGAGTTGGGGAGGAGAGTCATAGGCCCTCTGTGGAGATTTCTCTGGCTTCCCAGGAAACCTCCAGGTTTGGGATAAGCTTTGCACCCTTTCCCACAGGAAAAGAAACCTACATCCTTGTCATCCATCATCTGGGAAATCTTTCAGAGAGGGAATTCTGAATGAGGAGGCTTCTCAAAATGCCCTTCCCACAATTCTTCATCTGGGAAAGGATGATCTCACTCAATGGTATTAAAGGCTTGTCTTTATGGTGAGTTACTGCATGGCAAGTCAGAGCTGGAATCCAGAGTACACTAGCTTGCAGTACAGTAACATCTTCACTACTATGGTGCAGTGACAGTCCAACACTTTCAAGTCATGGGATTGGAATACCTGTGCATGCAGAATGGATTTCCTCACCTAATAACTAAGACACACAGCACTTTACAATATGTGCATTTTTTACTCTTTCAATGCTGTTTTCCACTGCAGCCTCTGACCAATGGAAGAGTGGAGCAGTACTGTGCGAAGCACTAACATTAAACAGGAATAGACCCAGCAGTCATAAGAATTGCATTCTAGCCAACATACCTGTGCCAACCAAAAGGAATTAATCTATACTATTGCATGGGGAGAAGTGGGCACAATCTAATGGCCTGATAACAGGAGTAGGTCACAGGAAACTATTGATGCTTAATTTTGGCTTAGAAACAGTCTTAAGATACAATTTACAGCAAGTTGCCTTTTTTCTGAGTCTGGGTCCCCTTTTGTAAAATAAGCTTTGAAAAGAGGATCTTTGCTTAGATCAGTGGTCTCCAACCTTTTTAACCACAAGATCGCTTTTTCAATTTAAGTGCAATGTAAGATCTACCTCAAACCCAAATACCCTAGCCCTGTTTCCTTCCCCTGGCCCTGCTCCACCCCTTCTTTGAGGCCTCACCCTGCTCACTCCATCCCCCCTTCCTCAATCGCTTTCACCAGGCTGAGATAGGGGGTTGGGGTGCAGGCCCTGGTCTAGGGCCAAGGGGTTGGGAGTGTGGGAGAGGCTCCGGGTTTAGCCCAGAGTGGGGGATTGGGGTCCAAGAGGGGTTTCAAGGTGCAAGCTCTGGGAAGGAGTTTGGGTGCAGGGGGGACTCACATCTAGGGAGGGGAGGTTGGGTGCAGGAGGAGGTTCAGGGCTGGGACAGGGGTTCAGGAAACAGGCCCTGGCTGGGCTCCATTTAACTGAGATACCTCCCGGGTGGTGGAGCAGTGGAGTTAAGGCAGGCTAACTCCTGCCTTGGCCCTGCACCACTCCTGAAAGCAGCTGGAATGTACAGTGATTGTTCCATGGTGCCGTGTGCTGCCCCTCATCTACTGGCACTGAGCTCACTGCTTTTGCTGGCCACGGTTCCTGATTACTGATCAATGGGAGGTGCAGGAGTGGTGTCTGCAGGCAAAGACAGCATGTGGAGACCCCCTGCTCTGCTTTTTTCAGGGGCTGCAGGGACATGCCAGCCACTTCCAGAAGCAGCAATTACCATAGGGATAATTACTCCAACCATGACAGGTTAGGCATTTTAGAACTCACTACTGAAAGAGTTAAATTTAAGGGTAAGGGGAAAATGCACAGACCAGTCACAAGCCAAAAAAACACATTTTGCAAGCAGTAACAGAAGTAACAACAACTCCCCAGGTATGTGTTGGGTCCAGAGATGAGAGTGAAGGATAGTGTGTGTTTGTGAGAATGACAGAGACACACATAGTGTGAGAGACTGACAGAGATTTGCCTTGCCAAGCTCCCTCCACCCCCTTCTCCCTGTGTGGAGATAGGGTACAGGAGTGGGGAGAGGAGGGACACCCTGACATCAGCTCTCCCCTCCCCTCCCTCCCACACCCTGCACAGCAAGCAGGAGACTCCGAGGGGGCCAGCTCCAAGGCAGAGGGCAGAGGCAGCATGACAGTGGGTGGAGGGGCAACTGAAGTGCCATCGCTTGATAGCTTCCTGGCCAAACCAGTCAGGATCACCTGTCAGAGGCTCCAAGATCTACCAGTAGATCCCAATCTACTGGTTGGTGACCACTGGCTTATAATTGCATCTATTACACCATTGCAAGGGTGGCTGCAAGCACATTCTGTCCATCTGTTTGCAGCTGAGGTGGAAAGATGAAAGGTGAAAATGAAAAGATGTCATACTCACACTGTTATGTCATGAACTGAGCTGCCCACCCCAGTGAAGGCCAGTAGCTTGAAGATGATAATTTCTTGAGGTGTGGGGCACAAAGTCAGTGATGGAAGCCTAAGCTTCTGTTCCATCTGTGCTTACGAGGTGGGCTGCTCCTCTCTGGACTGTGCACATATTAGACTCTTGTGACTTCACAGAGCTGAACTCACTAAGGAGAGGGTTTCAGCTCCTGTAAATTTCATCTGCTCATGTGGCTGTGAGGAAGCAAGAATCTGACAAGCAGGTTTCTAAAAAGCCAGGTTTTTCTTGGGGCAAACCATCCATTTTTTTTAACAAAGCAAATTGAAGGTGTGACAGGGCACTACTCTTGAGCACACCCTCCTGTGGCACAGCATTGCTTTGCAGGCCCACAGCCCTGCTGGACTCACTGGCTATGTCTAGACTGCATTCCTTTCTCGAAAGAGGAATGCAAATGAAGCTGATCGAAAATTCAAATAAAGCACGGATTTGCAAATCTCGCACTTCATTTGCATAATTGCATGTGAGCGCTTTTTCAGAAAAGGGTTTTCGAAAAAAAAACCCCGCAGTCTAGACAGGATTCTTTCGGAAAAAACCCCACCTTTTTTGAAAGAACCCGTACTCCTCATTTTTTCAGGAGTACGAGTTCTTTCAAAAAAGGTGGGTTTTTTTCAAAAGAACCCCATCTAGACTGTGGGTTCTTTTTCGAAAAAATCCTTTTTCGAAAAAGCGCTCGCACGATATTATGCAAATGAAGTGCAAGATTTCCAAATCTTCATTTGAATTTTTGATCTGCTTCATTTGCATTCCTCTTTCAAGAGAGGAATGCAGTCTAGAAGAGCCCACTCTGTCTTTCGTGCAGACCCACTAGGATTCACTCCCAGATTTATTTATTTACTCTTTCAGAATATGAACTCTTTAGCCCCTCAAGTCCACCCTTTTACCGAGTGCCTAGGTGCTAATCCAAGGAGGCCTCCTTGTCTACCATTCGAGCCTTCCACAGACATCCCTTGGACATAGCTTGGGAGGCTTCTCTCCTTGTATTCAGGAGCACCACTGCCTTCCTTGGAGGCTGTAAATATTCACTCTGCCTTGGGTCAGGAATCCCCAACTCTCCTACTGCAGGAGCTGGGCTCTAATTCAGGTCAGCTGCAGGTCTCAACCAGTCCTTTTGCTACTCAGTCCTTTCTTCCTGTCTTCTTAAAAGACAGGCAACAAAGGGTAGGAATAAATGGTAAATTTTCAGAATGGAGAGGGGTAACTAGTGGTGTCCCCCAAGGGTCAGTCCTAGGACCAATCCTGTTCAAGTTATTCATAAATGATCTGGAGAAAGGGGTAAGCAATGAGGTGGTAAAGTTTGCGGATGATACCAAACTGTTTAGGATAGTCAAGACAGAAGCAGACTGTGAGGGACTCCAAAAGATCTCACCAAACTGAGTGATTGGGCAACAAAATGGCAAATGAAATTTCATGTGGATAAGTGTAAAGTAATGCACATCGGGAAAAATAACCCCAACTATACGTACAGTATGATGGGGGCTAATTTAACTACGACAAATCAGGAAAGAGATCTTGGAGTTAGCGTGGATAGTTCTCTGAAAACTTCCACACAGTGTGCAGCGTCAAAAGGCAAATAGGATGCTAGGAATTATTAAGAAAGGGATAGAAAATAAGACCCAGAATATCTTACTGCCCCTGTATAAAACTATGGTACGCCCACATCTTGAATACTGTGTACAGATGTGTTCTCCTCACCTCAAAAAAAGATATTTTGGCCTTGGAAAGGGTTCAGAAAAGGGCGACTAAAATGATTAGGGGTTTGGAACGGGTCCCATATGAAGCGAGGTTAAAGCAACTGGGACTTTTCAGTTTAGAAAAGAGGAGACTGAGGGGGGATATGATAGAGGTATATAAAATCATGAGTGGTGTGGAGAGGGCCGATAAAGAAAAGTTATTTATTAGTTCCCATAATAGAAGAACTAGAGGACACCAAATGAAATTAATGGGTAGCAGGTTTAAAACTAATAAAAGAAAGTTCTTCTTCACACAGCGTGTAGTCAACCTGTGGAACTCCTTGCCAGAGGAGGCTGTGAAGGCTAGAACTATAACAGAGTTTAAAGAGAAGCTAGATAATTTCATGGAGGTTAGGTCCATAAAAGGCTATTAGCCAGGGGATAGAAATGGTGTCCCTGGCCTCTGTTTGTCAGAGGCTGGAGAAGGATGGCAGGAGACAAATCGCTTGATCATTGTCTTCAGTCCACCCTCTCTGGGGCACCTGGTGCTGGCCACTGTCGGCAGACAGGCTATTGGGCTAGATGGACCTTTGGTCTGACCCAGTACAGCCGTTCTTATGTTCTTATGTTCTTCCTAAGCTGGGGGGGAAGCCTGAAAGTAGACTTCCAGAGAGCAGAGTAGAGGAAGCGGTCTCTTTTCTCCAGATTCTGCAACTGAACCATGATAGTCTTTTATCAAAACTAGGTGCTCAGTCAATTTGCTGCCAAGTGCCACGTAGGTAATTACTTATTATCAATGGTCCAAGATGGGCTTGTTTTCCCTAAAGAAAAAAGCTGGGCCCTGACTTTATTTAAAGGGGCCAGCTACTGTATGACAGAAGGCCAAAATAGTCACCAGAAGTAACAGAAGCCCCAGCTGGTATTTGCCCAACTGGTTTTGCTCCTCATTGAGCCAAACTTCAATGCCAGAATAACAGGGCCCACATTAACCTCAGATTGTTAAACAATGTTTAGGTATAAGTGTCCGACTGAGGTGCTGGGGGATATAACATGAGCGGGTTGAGCATTTCAGCCTTTCTGAAGCACAGTAGCAGATTTCCAAACACCTTATTGACATCTTTGACCAAGCACAAAAAAGGCAACTATGCAGAATGACTGCATCAGCGCTGCCTAGAAGAAGCAGTGATGAACAATGCTGGGTCAGAAGAGTTGCGCTATTGCAAATATAAATGGTATTAAGTAGGATGTGTGCAACATAATTTTTTTGTAACCCCAAGAGCCGTTCTTCTGGCCACTAGCAACAGCAAAAGCCACCTTTGTGATGTGAGTAATTTGTAAAACAAAGCCACAATGACAACATTAGACCTCAGTTACTCCCTCCCCCCCCCCCCATGAGATCCCATAACAAAGTCTTGCACTAGATTTTTGCATTCATCTGTCTTAAGCTATAGTTTTCAGCCCCCAATTAGGAACAGATCCCCTGATAATAAAGGAAGTCATATACCTTTTGATAAATAAGGGAATCCAAGACAGAAGTAAAGGCATATTATTCTTTGACACAAGTTGAAAGGTTTTTCTTTTCAGAATAAGATTTGTTTTGCTATGTCTACACAGAGGTGTCAGTTATTTCAAAATAACATAGTGCATGTCCACACAGAAAGCCATTATTTTGAAATAATTTTGAGATGGAACACTTCTTTCTCTGACTTCTGTAACCCTCATTTCACAAGGAGTAAGGGAAGTCGAAAGCAGAGTGTTCTTCCTTTGACTTCCAGCTGTGTAGTCAGCATCAAAAGCCGAATTAAGCTATTTCTAATTTAGCTACACATTTGATGTAGCTCCAGTTGCATAGCTTAATTTGCATTTTGCCCTGCTGCATAGATGTACCCGCAGTGAGCTCAAGGCATGGCTACTCTAGAGAGTTTACTGGAGCTCAGCTGCATTGAAGCAGCTGCACCGTAGCAAGCTCTCTAATGTACAATGGCACAGATTTTGGTGTAACTTATATTGCTCATGGGGATGATTTATTCACACACACACACACATCATAAATTATGCTGGCATAAGCTGTAGTGTAGACACTGACATGCAAGACTAATATAATACTTTGTGCCCTCATGTTCCAGTGACTTCAAATGGGAGTTGAGGGGACTCCATACTTTCCGGGAGATGTTCAGCACTTGAGAGAACTGGGGCTTAAGTCACTGAATTACAAGCTATATTCAAAGATGCACTGTGTTTTCCAGAAATTTTCAGTGTGTGCATTACAATGAGAAAACCTGAATTAATTCAGTTATATCAGAGCAATAACTTGCAAGCCAATGACCTTGATGAAATTTTACCAATCAGTACTGAAATTAGTTTTGTATTTACTTTTTCATTGTATTAATTTAATTACTCTAAGAAGAATATTCTTCTCAGAAACATTTCCACAGATGCAGGGAATACTTGAATGGCTAGCCTACCTTCAGGGATTTGAGCCATAGTTCAATTTCCTATCTTGCATAAGGGTTAAGTTCATAGGAAGGGACAGAGGGCCTTTTTGTGACTCATGACATAAGCTTTAGACAAAAATCTATCATGTATTAGCCTGAGGCAATACAGCAAGATCCTCATTCCCTTTGTATTCCATTCTTATGCACTGTGACTCACTTGTTAGAATGTACTCTTAAACAAGCTGACTAGTAAGCGGATCATCCGCTGATGATGGAGGGGATTTCTTTCACCTTCCCTCCTGACCAACAAGCTATCCCTGAGGAGAAACTTTCATAAGCCACCTACAACTCCTAAGTCACTAAGTGCCATTTTCAAAAGTTAGGTGTCACTCCTCACATTAGCACCTCCTTTTGGTCATCTTGCAGATCAGCCCTACAAGTCGGTTCACTGACTCCCTGTCAGCCGATGGTCAGGGCAGTGTGTGTGTGTGTGTGACACCTAAGTCTTTAACTGCTAAGACACAAGGTCCCATCACAGCGGGCAGCCTAGGAGGCTGAAGGGCGCCCCGAAATTTTAACATCTGTGCCTTTAGCGCTAGGACTGGGGTCCCGTCGTGGAAGAGCTTATTACATCTCAGATTTCAACTGCTAGGATACAGGATCCCTTCGCAGTGGGCAGCCAGGGAGGCTGAGAGATGCCCCAATGGATCTGTCCTCTGAGAGGGACACGATCCAACGCTCAAGCTCCCCTATACCTGTCCCTTATGACCGGCTGAAGTTCTTTTAAATTGTGCTTGGTTCTGTTACAGCAATTGGAGGATTCAGGTTAAAACTTAAACAGTTGCAGGTTTATTAAAAAGGCTTATAAAGCATGTGGTTACAATGGCTATTGCTCTATTTCTTAACTGCTAGCAAATATAGATCTTAAAAATGGTTACAAAGAAAATAAAGATAGAAAATAGAAATAATGGTACCAAGTGACAGCTTAATCTTTAAAGAGCTCTAAATCTATGTGTACACTTAAGACAAAGGACACATACAGGTACAATTTTTACCCCCTTCTGTGCCTCTCGACTCCAGCGGGTCAAGCCAGGACCGGTCCCTCAATTCCTAGGAAAGACGAATACGAGGTGGGCGTCCCCGTGGAATCTCGGGAGGTCAAACACCTAACCCGACCAGCAGATAGATGGTAGATTGACACTCAGAGTAAATGTGCTGCTGGACCCATCTTTATACCCATAGGGGCCCGTATCCTCTTTCTTATCTAAGATGCCAAATTGTGTTGGTTTGTCTTTGTGACGCCAGTTCTTACAAGCAAGTTTCAAGTTAATTTACACTTGCAAGAGAGATAACTAAATTGTGAGTACTAGACATTTTTTTACTGGGCGAGAGATTCCTCCCCCCGCGGACGGCTGTGTGTTCGTATCAATATGGGTTTCAGTCAAGGACACTCCTCTGCAGCCTCTTGGTCAGCAATTGGCATATCTCTGTTTACAGCCATTCAGGGTCACAGCAGCCTGCATATCCGGGCCTTCTGTTCAAGACTTTTACTGCTCTGTGTGCCCTGCATGCTCCAGGAAAGCAAAGATGGATGTTACGGGGGGGGTTCCTGTCTGGCTACACTCCCGGTGATATTTTGCACACTGAGGCTGTGTCTAGACTACATCCCTCTTTCAAAAGAGGGATGTAAATTAGACATGTTGAAATTGCAAATGAAGCAGGGATTTAAATATCCCGCACTTCATTTGCATAATTACGTGATGGCGCTCTTTCGAAAAAGTGCCATTTTGAAAGTAAAACCACAATCTAGATGTGATTCTTTCAAAAATGTCAGGCTTTTTTGAAAGATCCTGTAAACCTCATTTTTTGAGGAGTACAGGATCTTTTGAAAAAGCCTGCCATTTTTGAAAGAACCAAGGCTAGTCCGCAGTTTTACTTTCAAAATGGCGCTTTTTCGAAAGAGCGCCATTACTCAATTATGCAAATGAAGCGCAGGATATTTAAATCCCTGCTTCATTTGCAATTTCGAAGTATCTAATTTACATCCCTCTGTTGAAAAAGGGATGTAGTCTAGGCACAGCCTGACACTTCAGGGCACATATTGTTCCAAGGACCATGGCATCCTCTTCAGGGCACAGGCCTCCAATTGTGCCACAGTCTGTGCTCCCCCCTTCCAAGGGACAGTACTGTAGTCCAACAGTCTAGCCACATCCTCCGTGGGGAGGGGGAGAGGCAGGTCCACTCACTACTTCAGATCCTGGCCCAAATCCCCTGTAGATGGCAATATTGTGCTTGGGAAAGTCAGTTAGGAGTCCAACACGAAAAGCACAATCATCCAATATGTGTGCAGCTTCCTCCCCAGCCCCACAGCTGCACATATGCTGGATGGCTGTGCAGTGGACTGTCCTAAGTGCCCCCGGTATGGCTAGTCTTGGCAAAGCGATGCCAAAACTGAGAGTATTCAGAGGTAGCCTCTTTAGTCCAGCACTCTCTGGTTTGGCAACATCTGTGATCCAGCAGGATCATGGATGTTTCTGGACCAGACAGCCCCGGACCAGAGAGCCCCCACTTGGGGCCATGGAGTCCTGGTGTCCTGGGACAGCCTTGAGGTTGCAGAGTGCCGGTGGCCTGTGGCTGGCCATGGAGCTCCACCAGGCCCAGAACAGCTGAACAGCAGAGCCCCAGAGCAGTGAAGCCCTGGAGCAGCAGAGCCTCGGAGCCTCGGAGCAAATGAGTCTGGCAATATTGGGGCAGTGGAGCCCCAGCAGTCCCAGGGCTGGCCGAGGAGTTGGGAACCTGGTGGCCCAGGGGCAGGGAAGCCTGGCAATTTGCTGACAGATCCTAGGAGAGCTTGAAGTCTATTAGCACAGAGGACCTCCCTTGGTCTGGCAAATTCCCTTCTTCATATTGGTCTGGTCCCAGGAGTGAAAGCCCAGGGAGGTCCAACCTGTAGTGACAAAAATCTATCTTCTAGTCTGTCTGCCACAGTGAGCTTATGAATTTATCAGCTGGATGGTGAGTGTGCAGCACTTTCCCACTAGGGTTTCTAGTACACAGTTAGTGGCAGAACATATCTCATATATGCCTGAGCAGTAGGAAGGGTGGTATTTGCCTTGGCGATGAGTTTGCTGGCTGCATTCTGATGCTGGATTTTTGGTGGAGAAATATTGGTTGTGAATGGAAACCATAAAGTATTGTTGGTAATGTGTGTATCTGTGATAATGCTCATGGTATGGGTAAGCTGTATGTCTACTAGTCTAGTGTTAGTAGAGCATAGCCAAACTGAGGGTCAGTATTCTTCAACTGGGTAGCAAAGAGTGAGCACCAAACTATGCAATGTTTGGACATTGGCTCCTCAGATAGACCCTACCCCAGTTTGTGTAGGAGACAGTTTCTGCTCTTGAACTTTCAAGAGATTATAGCGTGATGGTATTTATGAGTGTGCAGTCTAGGGTGATCCTTAATATCTGTTGTCTTTGAGTCATCTGCCAACCACTAACCATTCAAAAAGATGGTATGCTATGGAGCTGAGCTTATTATAAATGGAATCTTATTAACACAGTGCTTGATGAAGTTGATTTCAGTCTCCATTTCTTACAATAGCCACCTCTGGCAGCAACACCACTGTGCAGCTGCTTCTCAGTCTTCTGGAAGCAGATCCATGAAGCCAAGCAGAGATCATTGATGTGCTTGAACTGTCTGGGGATAGTATTCAGTAGATCATTGGTTAAAACATTAAATAAAGATGAAGCAATCATTGGGTCTTGCAGAAAATTGGTCTTGTGGAAACACGGGCTTCTTTTGTAACCCAGCATGACCTGAAAACATCTCTCTTAATCTCAGGTGGGTTGGCATGATGACCCCTCTTGGAGGAAATCTTGGCATCTTGTATAGAAATATCAACGTGCCAAATGGTTTCATGGGCTGCTGTAAGGTCAAAAAAGACCTATCCAATCACTTAAAAGTTGTTCTGTAATGGGCATAATTCCTGGTAGGATAATTCACTCAAGGATTATGTAACTACAATTCAGGAGTGACATGGGACAATAGTTGGCTGCAGAAGAGTGATCTTTATCTTGCTTTGGTAAAGCTATCACCTTAGTTTTTTGCCAACTCTTGGGTGTCACATTCTCCTGTATCATACAGGACATGAAGATGGCCAATCGGTTTGCTTTTCTTCCCAAGAGGGTGCAATATTTCTTGTGATACATAGTCAAAACCACAACTTTTGTTTGCTTCCATTTTATTTCAGTGCTATTTCTATTTCTTTCCTAGAGAATGGTTGGTAGCTTTTGTCTTGGTTAAGCATGGAGATTGCTTACATTGTCACCACTCTTTTTTGATTGACATGTCAACAATTTTTTCTTTAATTGCTTTTGGGAAGTTTGTCTGGTGTGTGATAACAGAGTTTGGAGAGACTCTATTGCTGTGTGTCTGGAGATTTTGTGCTGTGTAGAACTTCCTAAAAGGTGTCCATGCTTTCCTGCTAAATCCTGACATCTTCATTTCCAAGACTGCTTTACTCCAGCATGCTCTTCAGGCTGCATTCAGACTCTTCAGTTGGTGTTTGGCTATTTCTGAATCACTGGATTTTCTGTAAGGAAATCTGCACATTCTTCATCTAGAGATGGTATATAGGTTTTTTTGCAAGCAACATGAGATGGACTTGGAGGAGGTCTTAAGATTTGCTTTGGTAAACATTGAATATGCTTGATTTATTGATATGTTATGAAGGCTATAGACTGTATATTGGTCAATGAGCTTAGATTGTCCAAGTCTGCCTTTCTGTAATTCCAATATAGCCTGGAGCTAGTGGTCACAGAAGGTATGGTAATTGCTATTTGCAGGAGGATAGTGTGATGCTGGGTATGGGGGCAATTTTCAAGGACCCTGCAGATGGCTGATAGAGGGTGGTCTACAGCAGAAGTGACTCTATGGAGGTCAGGGGAGTAGTTTGGTTCCAGCAGGCATAGTGAGAATTTGCTGGTTGCTTAGGATCATGAAAGTATACTTGTTTAAAGAGGGAAACACAGCATGTGAGGTCAAGCTCACTTTGATCAGATTCTCAATAGCCCCAGAATTTATGATAGATATTGAAGTCTCTGTCATAGATGGTGAGATGCTGGAGTGATGGTAGAGCAGGAATAGGCCACATATGATTATGAGTCTTGAAGACATTAGCCATAAATGTAAAATGCTAAATTTAAAAGCCTCTGCTGCAGAAGCGAGAGGTGGAAATGCATGTCCCTCAGTACCCAGACACAGTTCCCTTAAGGATGGGTACTGAGAGTTAAAGCAACTCTCAGATTTTTCAGGAATATGCTTAAGAAAAAGGACCAGGAGGTATGGGAGCTAGTGAACAAGCCCACCCTCCTTGCTAAACTGGTAATGGGACAAAGTCTGTGTCCATGGAAAAGGGCCATTCAGCAAGAAAAACAGGATCAGGCCCAGACAAGCAAGCAGGCAAAAGATAGAGAGATTGAAGGCATTGTGGCAGAACTGAGAAAAAGCAGTAAACACAGGTATTGGACATCTAAATCCTTAAAACAATACTGACAAGTGTAATATCTGAAACAAGGCCAGTTTTCATTTTAAGAGATAAGAAAGTGTTTTAAGAAAAAGAAAACCACAGAGAAGTTAACTCTACAGAGTCTGGAGGGAATTAAGCAGTTGTGAAAATGCTAAAATGTTATAGGAAAAGAATTCTTGGTTTATTTGCAGCCATTCTGAAGGAAAAATGGGCCCTTTTCCAAAAGAATGTCTGTAAATAATCCAGGCAAAGAAACAATCTAATAATTTGATTATAGATACTTCAGTCAAATTTACTAAAGGACATTAAGGGATTTTTATTGGAACTTAACTACCCACAAATGAATAAAAGGGTATGTCTACACTACAGCGTTATTTCAAAATATCTTATTTCGAAATAGTTAATTCGAAATAAGTTATTTTGAAATAACATGTCTACACACAAAATGCATTTCGAAATAGCGTTTTGCTATTTCGAAATAACGCGTCCACACTGAGGGGACACTGAATCGCATTTAAGGCCGGCCGGAACCAGGTCTGGCAGGGCATCAGGTCAGGAGTTACTTTGTGTGGCTGCTGCCTGAGGCTATCTGAGGCCTGTGTTTAAAGGAACCCCCCTCGGACAGCCGGTTCTCAGGTTTCTCAGCTTGCTTGCCTGCCTCGATGAGGGACAGCAAAGTATTTTGTCTCTGTGTACTCTGATTGCCCTTACTAGGGACACCACAGCACTCTGCAACATGGAGCCAGAGCTGCTCCTGGGCACTCTGGTGCTTCTCTTGGACGCATTGATGTGAGCCTGGCTGCACTTTCTGCAGGCTGCCATCCAGGAGGTCCATCGGGGGGCTGTCAGTATCCAGGAGGCCCTGCGGGAGAGCTTCTACCCTGAGGAGCACTAAGAGCCTCCCTGGACTGCCTCACTGGGGGCTTGTGCCTCATTCCTCCCTCACGTCCTTCCACGTACCCCTCCCTAACCCCCCTTCCTGATGTCAAATAAAATACACATATTTTCATGAACACAAACTCTCTTTATTTAACAAAACTGGTATGGTAGGGGGGAATGAAACTCTAGTGAGACTGGGGAAAGGAGGCAGGAGAGGGGCAGAGAGAGGGTGGGAGAGGGGAGGGAGAAACCTGGGAGGAGGGAGCTGGAAGGGGGAAGAAGGGGGAGGGGAAGCTCAGGATTCAGGGTTGGGGGACTCACCAGACCAACTTGATTTTCATGCAAACCTGCTCCTGGGTTCACATGTGGCCTTTGGTGGCTAGGCTGGCAGCTATCCCGCCATAGATGGCCGCGTTCCTCCATCTAGTGCGGAGATCATGGATGTTGGGGGCATCCCCCCCAAATCTGAATAAGGTCCATGATCTCCATCCTGGACCAGGAAGGTGCCCACCTTCTCCGGGCCCTGGCAGGCTCCTGGGAGCTGGCAGACTGCTCCTGGGGAGTGGTGGAGGGCTGGCTGCCAGTGGCTTGCTGGCTCATGTTTTGGGGCCACTGGGTCGGGGCAGTGACTGCTGGCTCTGAGCTGGCAGGCTTGGAGCTGGTACAGGCACTGTGGCCAGAGTCAACCCCTTTAAGGACTCTGGGGAGGAGGGAGGGAGAGGAGTGTTCTTGGTTGAGGCTGGAGTGGCCAGCAGGGCACCCTGGGAAGGCTGGAGGCCCTCTATTTCGAAATAAGTGTCTACACAGCACTTATTTCAAAATAGCTTTTCGAATTTGGCTGTATTCCTCATGGAATGAGGTTCACCAAATTCGAAATAAGCACTCTGCTATTTCGAATTAATTTCAAAATAGCAGTTTGGCTGTGTAGACACTAGTAAAGTTATTTCGAAATAATGGCTGTTATTTCAAAATAACTTTGCTGTCTAGACATACCCAAAGGGAATGTAATCTTTAAAAATTTTCATATTTTTTTGGTCCTGCCATGAGGGCACGGGACTGGACTCGATGACCTCTCGAGGTCCCTTCCAGTCCTAGTATTCTATGATTCTATTATAAGAACTAGGGGTGACCAAATGAAATTAATAGGTAGCAAGTTTAAAACAAACAAAAGGAAGTTTTACTTCATGCAGCTCGCTGTCAACCTGTGGAACTCCTTGCCAGAGGATGTTGTGAAGACCAGGACTTTAACAGGGTTCAAAAAAGAACGAGATAAATTTATGAAGGTTAGGTCCATCAATACTTATTAGCCAGAATAGGTAGGAATGGTGTCCCTAGCCTCTGTTTGTCAGGGGCTGGAAATGGATGACGTGAGAAGAATCACTTGATGATTACCTGTTCTGTTCACTCCATCTGGGATGTGTCAGAAGACAGGAGACTGAGCTAGATGGACCTTTGGTCTGACCTAGTATGACTGTTTTTATGTTCTTATTTTCAGTTGGCTGGTCCCTCTGATATTACAGCAGTCATGTGTAGCTGGTAAACTCTCCACATCAGCTACATTGGATCTAACGTAAGTGGCTCAGCCACATTTTGCATTCAGGCTGTGCTTTGTGAGGTAGAAACCACAGTTTATGAACGAACAGACGAAAGCATCAACAGTGATTTTCTGCAGGCAATTGACATCAACATTGTGTCAGGAGGTAATGTTTTAAGAACAGACAACGGTAGTATCTTGAGGGAAGGACCAACGTTTTTACATTCCTTTGTCCTTGCTTAGGTCCACAGTATTTGGGGACCAATAGATTTGGTTTGCTGGTTGCAACTTTGGTCCCCTTCCAGGGGTAATCACAAGGTACACAGTGAGAAAGTAGCTTAATTATGCCCATATAGGCCTATGATTGTACTTCATATTAGAAGTGCTAGGGTATTTGACATTTTGTACACTAACTGAACATTAATAACATTTTAAGAATGTTTAAATGGGCTACATTCTATAGTCCTTAAACTGAGCAAAAAAATGTTATCTTAGGTCCTGCAAGGTTTAGCTCATTGCAATTAAAATAATTTTACTAACCATTTTTAATACAAAAATCAAACCCAAGTTTCTTTCTGAACTTGTGGGCTTTTCAATGATTATTCACATGACTTTCAATGACTATTCAAATGACTATTCAGATGACTATTCAAATTATTCCTTATCATCTTCTGTGTCAGATCTTAGAAAGGATGTAATCAAGGATTGTATGAACGATGAGAGATCAATCACTCTAAAGCTGAGCAGACAACTGCATCAGTAAAGAAATATTTCCCATCTGAAGGAGAAAACTGAAGTTATACAGATGGAAAGAAAAAAGTTAATTCTAATGCAACCTCTCTGTGCCAGGACACATCCCTATTCTTATGGAAAGGCAGGTGGGAGGCAGGGGTAAGCAATCATGTATATAGTAACCTCCATGTGTCTGTCAAGGATGCTCAATGACTCTGACTATGTACTCATTGGGAAGGGATAGAAGGGCTGCATAGTTTTCCTACCCAAACCTGGTAAATCCACACAAAAGGCTACACAGTCCCATGCAGTATCATGTATGGCCTGGAACACTGGGGCTGTGTCTAGACTGGCACGTTTTTGCGCAAAAACTTGCCAGCTGTCTACACTGGCCGCTTGAATTTGTGCAAGAGCACTGACGATCTAATGTAAGATTGTTAGTGTTCTTGCGCAAATACAATGACGCTCCCATTAGGGCAAAAGCCCTCTTGAGCAAATGTATTTGCGCAAGAGGGCCAGTGTAGACAGCTAAAAAGTGTTTTGCGCAAAAAAGCCCCGATGGCGAAAACAGTGATCGGGGCTTTCTTGCGTAAAACCGCGTCTAGATTGGCATGGATGCTTTTCCGCAAAAAGTGCTTTTGCGCAAAAGTGTCCGTGCCAATCTAGACGCTCTTTTCCGCAAATGCTTTTAATGGAAAAACTTTTCCATTAAAAGCATTTGCAGAAAATCATGCCAGTCTAGACGTAGCCTCATAGTAGTGGGTTCTGACTCATAAGTAACAACCACTAGGTTTGGTGATATACTTTGTAGGATACTATTTGAAGCAGTGATGCACACTCCAAAGCCAAGGTGCTCAGTTTCCTGAAGGGGAGGTATACAAACTTAATGAGCCTACTTTGATTTTTTAAGTTGGTGAAGCATGGTGTGAAATCAGGAAAAGTTTTCCTTTTTCTCTAGGGCTCTGTTGCATTTTCACAGTGTGTGGGTCCTAAACACTCATTTAAAATACACATAACCAACCACTTCCTCTTGTATTTTCAGTGTTGTCATTTGTTTGTTTGCAGCTTTGTTTGCTCCCTCTGTTGCTTTATTATTTATTTTCACTGTTTTCTGTGTGTGAAGTATTAATTGAGGTGATATACCTTAGAAATAGTATAACCCTGAGTGAATGCCTTTTACACTCCTTCCAGAATCAGAACATATTGTATTAATATTTGTGATGAGGACATGACTATTTCTAGTTGACTTATAGATTTGTTTAACAACTTAAAAACTGAGCTATGTGTGCAGATGATAAGCATGCAACAGGGATAGTTTTGTGAACTGCAAAAGTCCAAATCATGGTAGTGTTTTGGTAGATGCTTCATTATTTGAGAGAAGCTTTCCTTGAAGATTTAGTGGTCTATGTACGGTAGAAGGAGTAGGTTATTAAATTGGGCCTCTGGTGCATATTTTTATGCTTTCACTTGATAGCCACGCATTTCTTTATATAGCTGTTTTGAGTATATCACATTTTGGTCTGTTTATTAGCTTGAGTTGTTAGAAAGGATGATAAATTATATGTACTCCAAGGGAAGTAGTCATGTAGCACTTTAAAGACTAGTAAGATGGTTTATTGGGTGATGAGCTTTCATGGGGCAGACACACTTCTTCAGATCATATTCTGAAGAAGTGGGTCTGCCCCATGAAAGCTCATCACCCAATAAACCATCTTGCTAGTCTTTAAAGTGCTACATGATTGCTTTTTTTTGTTTTACCAAGATCAGACTAACATGGCTACCTCTCTGTTACTTTCCAAGGGAAGTGTTAATTTTATTTGTATTTGATTTCATATTAAATATCTTAAGCAGTGACCTTGTTAGTCTTGTTTTAATATTCTTTTTCCATTCCTCTGAACTTTGAAAAATATATATATTTAAGTATTCTTGTTTGTCCTGGTGGCGTGTATCTGCACATTCTCTCGATATTGGTTCACATACCAAAATTCAATCTATCCATGGATGGAAAATTAAAGGGCACACTGATGATTGCCCCGCTACACCTTCTTAAAATAAGATCTGGATTGCCCAACCACATTGCTTCCTGTGTTTGAAATTTATTACCACAGCCTCAAAAGGTTGCTAAGAGCCACACCACAGGGATACCTCCTTGAATTGACCAAGAGGAGCTTTAAAACAAGAACTAAGATTCTAAAACAAAACACAGATGTATTATAATGTGAGGAGATTCCAGAGCCTAAGTACATGCAGTCCCTTTTCCTAATTACTAAAGACTCAGATTAACAATGCTCATTAAATCACAACTGAGGCACAGTTCTTATTTCTTGGACTGCCTGAGTTTGGTTCAATTTACTATGGATTCGGAAAAGGCAACTCAATAAGTAGTATCTCATTCCAGAGCAGCAACAGTGTTCTCTAATAGCCATGATACGTAGCAAATTATGAAACCAAGTTATTAAGAGGCTTTTGCTGCCTTTTGCTGACCTGGTAAATAGTGAGCCCCACCCCCTAATGGGGAAATACCAAATCAGCAGGTAATATTGCTCACCATAGCACAGGCTTAAAGAATGATGCTCTACTTCCCCTCTGTGGTGAAGTCTGATAATTCACTGAGTATGAAGCAACATAGAAGGAATGGAGAACAAGAGGAGAGGTTTATAGAAATTATTTCTAATGTCAGCTTTTTAAGGAGAAAAAAAGGTGAAATTACTGAAAGGAATCAGGAACAATATTTCATGTTGTTCAGTTACTTCTGCTTGTTCTGTCAGAGTCCAGTGAATGGGAGCAGTGGAAAGACATGTTACACAGTGCCTGTGACACTGCGTGAAAGCAAGTAAGCGGGTGGCCCCCCATTCCCTCATGCCCAGATCACGTATCCCCACCGCCCTCACTCACCCTCCGTGCTGAGACCATGCACTCCTAGCCCGCTCCTGCCCCCTCCCCCCCCCGCCAGACATCCTGTCCCCAGCCTGCTCCTGTCCCCTGCCCCTGCCCCCTCCTGGCCAGACACCTTTCCCCAGCCCACTCCTGCACCCTCCCCTGTTCCTGCCCCTTCCCCCCAGCCAGACACCCTGTCCCCAGCTTGCTCCTGCACCCACCCCTGCTTCTGACCCCTCTCCCCTGGCCAGACACTATACACCCAGCCTGCTTTTGCATCCTCTTCCTTAACCACACACCCTACTCCCAGCCTGCTCCTGCATCCTAACTCCCACCCAGACCTCGCACCTTCACCCCCTCCTGCACCCCACCTCCTACCCAGATCCTGCATCCCCACCCCTATACCACTCACTGGCAGCCCTGTCCTGCACACTGAACCCCTCATTTTTGGCCTCACCCCTAGTGAGGCCCACAAAATCCACTAACCCTGAAACCCCAGAAGAGTAAATCTGGCCAGAGGCCTTGAACCTCAGTCCTCCTTGCTTCTCCCCCCACCATGGGGCTGGAGCACCAGAGGAGTGAGGTGTTTCAGTTAGGGGCCACATCAGTGAGCGTTGGGGTTTTTGGAGGGTTTGGGGGGTTTTTTTGCTTCTCACTTGTGTGATCCCCAATTGATTTTTCTGTGGATCAGTTGCTCCCAACCCAAAAAATGTTCCCTACTCCTGCTATAAATAAAGACAATGTTGAAACCTTTTGTGTTGGACATAATATTTTACTTTATTTAAAAATGAAGCGTGGCCAACAAGCCTGAACTGGGGCCCACCCCCATCTGGCCACAGCATCATAACACTCCAGCCCTGGACACGGGGGAGGCGGGACTTGAACCCACAACCCCATCCTCCCGGGTTCATATTACATAGCCCCCTGTCATATGATTGACAGAAGACAGCCTGAATGTGTGCATGAAGCTGGTTTTGACCAGTTATGCTGTAAACTTCAAAGAAATGTGCAAAAAGGTGCAGCAGCAGAAGTCCCATTAAATGAAGTCTGTGAATATGTTTCAGTTATGCTATTATTAATCATTATGTCAATTATCAATAATATTGAGTTGTATATTTTCAGTCATACAAATATACAGCTCATTGTTATACAGCTCTTTGTTGACCACTTGTTCTGAATTTTGATGTAGTTATGCTCTTTGGTTTGAAAAGGTTGCCGACTCCGGATCTATAAAGACCATGGTAGGCACTTCGGGTACTGGCATGCTGGTAGTTTTAAAAAGAATCATTTGAAATTATCTGGGATGGAGCCTGAGGACTTGACTACATTGGGAATACTGAAAAGTTAAGTATACAATATTCAGAGATAGCTGTCACTATATTGTTCACTGAAATGAATGTAGGTACTTTTACAAGAGTATCTGAACACTCCATACATACTGGATTTAGCCTCATAATACAACAGAGAAGCACTGTATATTTTACAGTTTGAGAGCTATGTTACAGCGAGATTGTGACTCACGCAATGTCATTCAAGTAACATGCTGTGGCACTCCATATCTCAAAGTAGCGCCCTTGAACTTCCACAGTCACCATTGTCATATAATTAGGATATGTTTTGTACAAAGTATGCCTTGTGAAGTATCATTTTAAAAGTCTTGATCTGTGGAACACTGGTATGTTGGATTGTATATGCTATCATTATTTATGAGGTTACAAAGTATAGTTACATATGTTATTGAAATACATTGTGTGCTTGAGAGCACTCACAACCAGTCTTTCAAGTACAACAATGAAGTAACCAGACAATGTTAATGGGTCATCAACACCCATCAAGAAAAGAATCCACTATCCTAGAGATTTCAGAGGAGGCACATTTACAGAGGAGACTAACCCACATCATAATAAAGATCATTCCAAGTAAGATGGAACAGCAATATCATCACTTGGCCTCCTTCCCTCCCACTTCTCAACATCTGGAAGAAAAAAGACTTTGAATGAAGGGAGTTTGGTCTCAGTATGGGTACGTCTAGACTACAAGCCTCTTTCAAAAGAGAGCATCTAGTCAGCAACCAGTATTTTCGAAAAAGAGAGACGCTTTTTCGAAAGAGAACACCCAGGAAGTCTGGATGCTCTCTTTTGAAAAAGCACTGTTTGCGGTCAATAATAACTTTTTTCGAAAGAGCACTTTCGAAAAAAGGCGTTATTCCTCATAAAATGAAGTTTCCACAGTTGAAAAAACTGCTGCATTCTTTTGATTTAATTTCAAAAGAACATAGCAGCAGTCTAGATGCAGGTGAAGTTTTTTCGAAAAAAGTCCACTTTTTGTGAAAAAACCCTGTAGTCTAGACACACCCTACGTGTACTGATGAACAGAAACCTTGAATCATCTGTCCAGGTGAGACACCGTTTAATCCAAATTCTGTTTAGTTCGTAGAACTCAGACTGCAAAAATCTCAGGGGTAGCCGTGTCAATCTGTAATTTTAAAAACTATGAGTAGTCCTGTGGCACCTTAGAGACAAACAAATATATATATAGTATTATTAGCTTTTGTGGGCAAAACCGACTTCAGACTATAGATTTATTTTTATTTATTTTGATCTTTACACTCGCAACTTATAATCACATAAAATCTATATTTCGGTAGTTAATAACTTGGTTTATATGTTACCTAAAATGGTATGTTTTGGTTGAAGTGCTTGGGAAATCTCAATTTGCTTTACAAAGTCTAGTGTGTATCCACTTGAAACTGAGGGAATGGTGAACTTAATAGACGTATACAGGTCAGGCTTCGGAACCAGTGCAAGCTAGTGCAGTTCTGGGGTGAAAGTCTGGGGAGATACAGGGAATTGGTTGGAGCCTTCTTATTATTTGCTCATGAGTGGCTAGGAGATCATTCACGAATCATGTAACACAGTTGGATGTCACTGCCTGTGGATGTGTACCAGGGTGGACTAGGCCCTGAGGCCCCCAGCTGGAGACCTTGTGTCCTTACCACTCCCCTTCCCAGAAAAAAGGCAAGAGAAAGGTCCTTCAAGCTGCCTAGTGCATCTGTGTGGAAAGCAACTAATCAGGACACAGTGAGCTAATATAAGAAGAGCTGCAGGGCAATCCTGAGATCAGTTCCTTGCTAGAGCTAAAGGAGAATGGATAGAGCTCTGAGCTGTCTGCTGGGATTCCACCAGGACATGGCCCTGAAGCAAGGGCAAAGAATGTGTGGCAGCAGTGGAGAAGTGGCCCTTGGAATTGTAGCAGCAATACCGTACATTTAAAGGGCCATGATGGATGGCTGCTATCTATAGGGTCCTTGTGCTGGGAGTCAAGAGCAGGCCTGTGTCCCTCCCCACCAAGCACTGGGAAAAGTGGCTTGGACTTTGAGACACCTGAGTGGGGAATTGAATTGTAGTGTCCCAGCTGAAGAACTGGTTCTAGAAAGGCTCTGAGAGGACAAAGACATTCCTCCAGGGGGGGAGCCCTGGGACACTGCTCTATTCTATTCTGTGTAGGGCCAAACTGACAGAGACATTACTGAGTATACTCAGGGAGGCCCCAGTTGCACTTGTACCCTGAAAGGAGTTTGCTGGGCTTTTATCTTGCAGACAGCCTGTGTATGACTTGGGCAGAGGGCTGCGTAAACAAAGATCCACCGCAAGCGGCTAGAGGGCGTGTGCAGGCACACACACTCAGCCAGGACAAGTGCACCCCATTACAGGGCATCTGTGTAAGTGCAGTGCCTATCAGAGACTTGTAGCATGGTCTCAGCATCACAGTGTGAGAGGCAACCCAGGCTGGTGGGTTCTGGGAGATTCAGCAATCCCACAGTCCGGATTGCACCCTGGGGACCTTTGTTCCCTGCAAACTGTGCACTTGGGCCACTGCAAGGGAGAGAGTCACATGCCACTCAGCTGATTAGCAGAGCACACACCTGGCAGCATGTGTTCAGCTGCTCCACTCTCTACATTGCTCCATCTTGCAACTGCTCCCAGGACCCTTCTGCTAGTTGTGCAGATGAGGTATAAGGGGAGTGCTGATGTAAAGGTGTCTCCTTCCCCCTGGACCCATCTCTACAGAGGAGATGGGACATGGCCTGGTTCAGGACTCAGAACTGCTGCAGTCTGAGGTCTACTCTGAGGTGAGTGCCTTTCTTAAAGAGGCAGTTCACTGTGTGAGATTTCCCCAGCAGCCAGCTCTCCCAGTCTCTCTCCCCCCATCCCTATGTATCCCATCTCCACAGAACAGGGGAGAGGAGACAGCAGGGCTCAGGAACAGAGCAGGAAAGCTTTCAGTGAGTGTTTTAAAGAGATGGCATCTCTCAGAAACTTACCCAGCAGCCTGCACACGTCACATCTCAATGCCATATAACTACACACCCCATCTCTGTGTCACCCTACACCCATGTGCACGCTGTCTCTTTCACACTCACTTCCTTCCCACCCATGCTTGTATTATTATTGCTGTTACTACTTAGTACTTCCTGCAAGGCACATATATTCTCTGTAGTTTTATTCATCAAAGTGTATTATTTCAGTGTTTTAACTGTCTATGCATTTCATAATTTTTATTTCTCTTGCACATAAATTTAATTATTTGAGTAGTAAGTTCTAAAATACCTAACCTGTCCTGGCTGGACTAATTAGCCCTATGGTAACTTTTAAAACAGTGGTTTCCAACCTTTTTAACCACAAGATCACTTTTTCAATTTAAGTGCAATGTAAGAGCTACCTCAAACCCAAATACCCTTGCCCAGCTTCCTTCCCACCCCTTCTTTGAGGCCCTGCCTCTGGTCCACCCCTTCTCTGAGGCCTCAGCCTGCTCACTCCATCCCTCTTCCTCTCTCATACTCACTTTCACCAGGCTGGAGTAGGGGGGTTGGGTGCAGGCGCTATTTGTGGGCCAAGGGGTTTGGAGTGTGGGAGGGGCTGCGGGCTTAGCCCAGCGCAGGGGATTGGGGTCCAGGAGGGGTTTCAGGGTTCAAGCTCTGGGAAGGAGTTTGGGTGCAGGGGGACTCACACCTGGGGCAGGAGGTTGGGTGCAGGAGGGTTCAGGGCTGGGACAGGGGTTCAGGAAGCAGGCTCTGGCTGGGCACTGTTTAACTGAGACAGCTTCTGGGTGGTGGAACAGTGGGGTTAAGGCAGGCTTATTCCTGCGCTGGCCACTGCTGTATATGCTACCTGCTTGCAGCAGTGGCTCCATGGTGCCATGTGCTGCCCCTCATCTACAGGCTCTGAGCCTCAGCTTGTACTGGCCACAGTTCCCCATTACTGATCAATGGGAGCTGCAGGAGTGCTGTCTGCAGGCAAAGACAGCATGTGAAGACCCCATGCTCTGCCTTTCTCAGGGGCTGCAGGGACATGCCAAACACTTCCAGGAGCAGCAATTCCCACAGAGATAATTACTCCAGCCGCGAAAGGTTAGGCACTTCAGAACTCACCACTCAAATAATTAAATGTAAACATAAGAGAGAAATGAAAATGATGAAATGCACAGACCAGTCAAAATCCAAAACTAACCCACTTTGCAAGAAGTAACAACAACCCCCCCACGTATGTGTTGGGTCGGGAGAGGAGAGTGAAGGACAGTGTGTGTTTGTGAGAATGACAGACACATACAAAGTGTGTGAGCGTTACAGAGATTTGCATTGCCAAGCTCCCTCCATCCCTTCTCTTGGTGTGGAGAGAGGGTACAGGGGGTGACATCAGCACCCCCCTCTGCCCCACACCCTGCACAGCAAGCAGGAGGCTCCCAGAGGGCAGCTCCAAGGCAGAGGGCAGGAGCAGCATGACAGTGGGTGGAGGGGCAACTGAAGTGCCAGTGCTTGATAGCTTCCTGGCCAAACCAGTCAGGATCACCTGTCAGAGGCTCCAAGATCTACTGGTAGATCCTAATCTACTGGTTGGTGATCACTGCTTTAAAATATATACTATAGCTAGGTTTTCTGTTTCTACTGGTGGTGCACATCTGCACATGCCTGGGTGCAAATAACAAAATGTATGCCACACACGGATTAAAAAAAATAAAGGGAATGTTGCTAGGTGGACTGCCACATTTGTGGTAGAACTAAGAATGTGAATCTAAATTCTCTCAGTCCTATTTCATTACCAGACTTGATTTTTTTGAAGGAAAAAAAATCAGGATTTTTCTCTTCGTACACAGGTACCTTGTTTGAATCTTAGAGCCCAACTGTAAGAACTGAGAAGAAAGACACGGTAAGGTTTCCTTTTTCTGTTCTTTTGAATGTTAGTGCTGCTGGAGGATCTAAGACAATAGTGTGATGCCCTCAAGGAGCAGGCATCCTGCTTTGAATCTGACAAGAGTAGGCTTCCACACTACCTGAAGAAGTTTTCTAATTAGCACCCTCAGGAAGTTTCTCCTGGAATAGTCAGGAGGGCTTAAAAAGGAGCCTTGTTTTTTAAATTGTTTGCAGTGTTATAATCATGTTGGTCCCAGGACATGAGGGAGACAAGGTAGGTGAGGCAATATCTTTTATGTGACCAACTTCTATTCTCTTTTCTATTGGCAAAAGAGACACGCTTTCAAGCTTACACAGAGCTGAGAGTTCAATAAAAGATATTGCCTCACTTACCTTCTCTCTTTAAAGACTAACATTTTCCCTTCTGAACTGAGCACTTCTATCAGGAAATATAAAGTTGAAGCTGTGCCCAGGGTTAAAATAACCGTATTTCTAAAGTATGTCTGATCATTATGTAGGTGATGGAAGTGCACACATGTATTCTTCACATTGCTTAGAGTAGGGAAAGTCTGCTGTAAACCTTTGCATTGTGAGATGAATGAGACAAATAAAATAATATTGGATGAGTAACACATTGTGAGGCCTGATTTTAGCTGTGCTGCTCTGATTAACTTCATCTGCAGTAATAGTCCCATCTAAATAGTTACACACAGACACAAAACATTAAAAACTTTATCAGGACTGTAAAAATCCAGTCCTCACAAGTTAGGAAATCAAATGCATTATGGTATAATCTTTAATTAAAGGATCACATTATTTTATGCAGAGGACCGCAGTCTCATTCAGTGCAAAGAATGGATATTGCTCACTTGGGGCATGTCTACACAGCAGTGTTATTTCGAAATAACTCATGCCATTTCAAAATAATAGAGTGGGCATCTACACAGCAAGCCAGTTATTTTGAAATAATTTTGAATGAATAGACTTCTTACTCCAACTTCTGTAACCCTCATTTCAGGAGGAATAAGGGAAGTCGAAGGGAAAGTGTTCTTCCTTTGACTTCCTGCTGCGTAGACAGAGCCACCAGCCGAGTTAAGCTACTTTGACTTCAGCTACACAATTAACATAGCTGAAGTTGCGTATCTTAATTCGACTTTAGCCCACAGTCTAGATGTGCCCTTGCTGAACAGCTATTCAGTAGTTTTGGTTTTTTCCTGTTGCTCTATGCGTGTCCCCATGCCTCATTTACTGCATGCTGTGCAAAACCTTTTCTGAAGATAGAATTATTACATTTCCTCATAGGCTTTTCTGAGGCACTCATTAGTACAGTATCTGACTATTTGACAAATGTTTTAAGTAATTCGTCCAGCTTCATACAGGAAATCTGTAGCAGAAACTGTGATAGAATCCACATAGCTCTCTAGGCTGTATTCAGTTGTCTGAACCAAAGACTATCCTGTCTCTTTCTACAATCCCCTGCCTTATTCCCTACACCTCTTCCAAATGCTGAAATACATAAGGCAGAGGACCTACATCCAGCAGTCTCTCTCCCTAGGTAATCCTCCTTCACCAACAAAGCAGGTCCATCCTGGGAACTGAATGAGACAGGGGACTGTGGAAAAAAAATCTTATGTGATCACACAATTAAAGATTGCATCATAATGCATATGCACCATAGAGTACATTAAGGTTGTGCAGATAACCTTAATTCTGGTATTTTCCTGATTTTGAGTGCTTGCCTATGCAACATAGGAAATTACATACAAAAACCAGATTTTTAAAAATTATACAATGTAACATGTTGATACCCACATGGATCATCAGCACAGCGGGAACATTCACATTCACCATACTGACCTCTGCCACTTGAGCTGACAGAATGATGCAGCCAGTGTTTCCTGTCAGCTGTGTGCTGGTGGGGGCACTCAGGAGAGATTCAAATGCCACCCAGCTAATTAGCAGAGTGCCCACAGCTCTGAGTTCTGTTTCTATTGGTAGTGCACATCTGCACATGCCTCAGTGCACATTAAAAATGGATTCCTCACATGGATGGAAAAGATTAGAGAACATTGGATAGAGCCCAGAATGGTGAAGTATGTGGATTAGCACTGTAGGGGAATGAGACACTTTAGCAATGGGTTTTTCGGATATTTGCTCATGAACATGAGAGTAAGGAATCATGGGATTTATTGGAGGCTCCAGAGGGAGTCTTCTGTCCTCTTACTCTTCCCTTGGTCAGAGTGTAATACATTTTGCCCCATTTTTGTCTCAGTCTTGTTTCAGTCCCTCCCTGTCTCCTTGTCCTAGTCCCATTCTCAACACTTACCCGAATACTTTCTTCATTCCTGAGGCTTCTCATCCCAGTCCCAATCTTTTTGCCCAGCCAGTTCCAGCTCCCCGATTCTGGATCCTTATCTAATCCTGCTTTCTCCCTGACCTATTCCTCCAGCTTCCACCTATGTTCCCTGTCCCAGTCTCTCTGACTTGGCCCCTTTGTTCAATGTCTTTGTCCTTCTCCTCTCCCCCACATAGTAGATTCTTGCCCCATTTCTCAGACAGCCAGTCCTAGTCCTCCTCCCATGGCCTGGTTGATTGTCAGATCTGTCTCCTCTCCCCAAAAACTGTTTCTCAGCCTCAAATGGCTTCAAGTCCCAGTTTCTTTACCATAGTTTCAGTTTCTCCACCCATCCCAATGGCCAATCACCGTTTCCATCCTTCTCTGCCAGCAGCCTCCCAGTCACCTCCTAACCACTGATCCTTTTCTCAGTCTTTGCCATAGGTTTGGCTCTTTCTCATCTGACCAACTCATACTCAGCAGCATAGTCACTGAGAGCTCAGAAGAGACAATCTGGTCCTGGGCCTGACATGGCCCACAGCAATCCAGAGCTAATGTGACTAGAATCTTAGAGAATTTCTCTCTCAAAATCTAAAACTCTACTGAACATGTGCAAACTGCATTTTCTTCCAAATTAGTAACTTGACCAAACTTGGGTGGATTTTCATGGGATGGCAAAAGGCAAATCCCTGCCAAATTTCACAGACTGTTGTGCCCAGGGTCAAATTTATTTCCCCATTATCTTCATTCTCAGAAACAGCAGAACCATTTTGGATAAAAGTTTCAAAAGGAAAAAAAAATCATCTTGAGGCAGACAGCATGGAAAGTTTCATCCTGAACAATTAAAGTTTGGCAAAGTTCTAAACAACTGAAAAGTGTTTTATAATGGGCAAATTTAATAATAGGTGGTGCTAGCCATTCTGCCCTTGATGATAATCCTATTTGTGTAGGCAGCCTGAACCACTGTCTTCAGTGTTAAAGACAAGGGATTCTCCATTGAATTAGGAAGATGCAGCTCTATAGTGCATAAATGTGTGTGGGTGTAGATGTTTTTAAAGTTGCTATATAGTTGTGCTCCACCATCTATGTCTATATGATGGCACAGGTAATCTTTCAAATATTAACTAAATGTAAACCAATGCTGTGCTGTCTATCAGGGTATGTCTATACATCAGTGCTATTTCGGAATAACAAAGTCCACATTTACACTACAAGCAGTTATTTCTACAATGTCAAAATAATGTCGAGCTGCAGGACTTCTTACTCCAACTCCTGTCACCCTCATTTTACGAGCAATGAGGGAAGTCGGAGGTAGAGTGCTTCCAGACTTCCTGCTGTGTAAATAGCGCCAAAAGCCAAAATAAGCTATTTCGAGTTAAGCTACACAATTGACCTAGCTCAAGTTGTGTAGCTTAATTCAACTTTAGCCCTGCTGTGTAGATGTACCCTCAGAGTCTGCACTGCAGACACTCTGAACAGTCACTGGGTGTCAGCTGCCCCATCTATTTCAATGAAGCAATTACAAGAATCTAAATGTGAACATTTCACTGGGGGCAGAAATCCCAGTCTGAAATGCAGATAGGCCTCACCTCTGGCATGGGGAGGAATGGATAGTCTACTTTCTAACATAGCTAAGGAAACTCTGTGTTCCAGGAGTACTTCCAGTGTGTAGATTTCCCATTGCTACTTGGCTAAAAGAGCCTACTCTCTGCAAGTCAATCCCTAGTGTGCTGGCTGGAGGAGAAGTCCAATAGCGTGGAGAAGCAGTTCATCACGTTTTGTTGTTGTTAAGCCTTACACTCCTATCTCCAAAATACAGGTAGATGGGAACAATTATTGTTTGGCATAGCTGAAGTTATGTATCTTACTTGGACTTTTGCACTGCAGTGGAGAACTAGTGGGGGATAGTTCATAGATTTTGTTGCAATTTAAGGGGCTGATCATGGAAACCCTTATTCACATTAGTTGTCCTATTTATTCTAAAAGAACCACTTGTTGGAGGTAAAATCGTAACATCAGTACAGTGTTTGGACTGTTTGGACTTTTCCCGCCAAAATACATCAGGTGGTGCACATGGTATGCTTCACCAAGAGACTTTGCACTCAGCACTGAGCTTCTTGCACTCAGCATGAACTTTGCACCTGGCACTAAGCAGCGATGCAGACTGCACCAACCTCCAGTTTCCCATCAGAAGGACTTTATAAGCAGGACCCTGTCCAAGGGTTCAGGTTCGCTCGCTTGCTCTCTTCTTCATGTGGTGATCTTCAAGTCTCCGTGGTGACCTCCCAGTGCATGTCATAGTGAAGGTTTGGCAGTGCATATTTGGGTAGCTCCAACTAGAGCTTGTGGATTTCATCACATCTATAACATCTGGATCCACTCCATTATCCTACTGGGGTGAAAACCCAGATGGAGTAGTGAAGGGATCCCACCGCATATAAACATTGCCGCATCTTTGTAGCGAAGGCCCAAAAACTACCGGCAACTCGTATTCTGTCCAGAGCAGCCCCTCCCCTGCTACTGAGAACATTTCTCCATTGGATGCCTGAGAACTTTTAGGAGTTCAAAGGTAGAAGGTCCTAGGCCTCGCCTCTGTCCAGCAGGAGCACCATCAATAGTAATACTTACCTTTTCTCCTGCTTGTGTTGGGAATCTTTCCTATCTTCTTGCTTTCTAGGGTGTGGGTTGAATACCAGATACCAGACGTTTGGGGTTTGTTATTGTGGTTTTATTATGCTACTTGTTGTACTTCTAAATTTATAATACAATTGAATATGGTTAAGTTATCTGGACTCTGTCGTTCTTAGCCGATTTACCAGTGATTAGATATGGGAGTGCCAGTTGGATCTCACTTCTGGGGCAAGGGCATTTGTCACCGATTCAAAAGCCTAAATCAACTAAATTCCCCATAAATTATTATTGTTACTGTGCCCTTGGTAACACACTCATGAATAAAGACAATTCAGACAGAAGAGTTGGCAGGTCCTCTGACCTTGTAAATGTCTTTGAAACAATAATAGTTCACAATATTTCTCAAGCAAGTCCTTTGTATTTTGTCAGTTACATATTTATGATAGGATAAAATATTTGAGCCCCAAAGAATTGAAAATTAGATTCTCTTTGCTGCAGAAGCTAATATCTAAATAATTCAAAGATCTTTGAAACACTGTTACAGATCTTTCATTTACAATATGGTAATGGGATTTAATTTTTTGCTTTAATTCAGCTAAGTGGCCAGGCTAATCTAAGTTAATTTTCCTGTTTCATTTTAAAATAGAAGTATTTATAAGCTCTCAGTAGCAGTACATTTCCTCTTAAGACTCAATAAGTCATTCTTACAAACCCTCTGTGCCTCACAACTAATTGAGGACAGCGGTAATTTAGCAGATTCTAGCTTTTCCATTTCAGCAAATATTGATAATGCAATTTGAATCCTAAACTCTTTCATTCAGACTCTGATCAAATATTTCATGGTTAAATCCATTAAGCTTCTGTGCTTCTAGACTCTTAACCTTCTAGATATGCAATTAGATATGGATCCCAAGCCACAAAATTCAAATCCCCTTCTTAAAAGGCACATAGGCATGTATGCGCACTGTGCACACACATTTTTTCCCTTGAGTAGGCATTTGATTGGAAATACATCCCCATATCCAAGAAGTTACATGTGATGTTTCAACTTTACTTTCCAAAACCCATTTTTCTCTTTCAAGTAACTCAGCAGCCATGTGCTGAGAAAAAACATATTAACTCTTAACCATGAAAATCATAAAGAACCTAAGGTAGCAATAGGCATAGGTCATAATATCACTTTCACGGGGGGGGGAATTGTTTTCATTAGTAGTCATGGAATTTCATTAGATAAAAGTATGATCCAAAAATGGAAATTTAAGTAGTATTATCCAACAAGAGGATTTTTCTTTGATGATACTAATTAGCATTTTGAACTAAGAAGTTATTCCTTTAGGTCCTATGATAGATACATAATGTTAATCTTGATTATCTCAATAAATGCATATTCAAAATGAGCCTGAGGCAAATATGAACTAAGAAGCATTCCGTGGATTGGTGGTGTGAACTGATTAAAGTGCTGTCATTTACAGTATGGAGGAAGGATTGAACAAAAGGCTAATACCTTCATTTGTAAAAAGAGCAATGACTTCTTTAAAATTTTCACTTGTCTTCTAAAACAGCTTATTATAAAATGATCATGCTCCTAAAACATGGGTTGTGTCTTAAGTTTGATTATGCAACTGATAAATGTGATACTGCCTGTATGAAGCATAATACTGTATGTGTGCATCATTACTAGCAGAATTAATCTAAAAAATACGATTAGCATGATTTTTTAGATTTAAACATAAAGAAGTCTCACTCTGCCTCTTGCTTCCAATGTTCATCTTTGATCTGATGATCCTTCTCGCTGTACACTCCAGATATCTCTTCATTGCTGTTGGACACTATGGGATTGATTCTGCATGTCCATAAAATTGGTGCCTGACTTCAGTAGGTGGAAAACGATGCTCAATGATACAGAGCCCTTTAAGTATATAATACTGAGCAATACATGGATGAGACAAAGAAATTTGGCTCATATTAGTAGCAAATGAGATTACAGAAGGTAAAGTGAAATATAAAATTGTATTTATCAGGATATATAACCAAAACACTAAAAATGATAAGATAAGAAGGGTAGCTTACTTGGATAAGAAAAGGGTACAGGGAGGATACAGAAACAAGGAGAAGAGGAGTCCAGATACAAGTTAGCAGCTACATCATCAGAGGATCTTAGTGGATGATATAAAGTAGGTCTATTCAGTTGCCCACAATTCCCCTGATTAAAGAGTTTCATAATAGGACAACAAAATTTTCCTTGTCTCTCAGAGAATTAATTCAGTTTTGAGACTTGAAGGAGGAACCGAAATGACTTACCAAGTGTGGTTGATATATTCTGCACTGAGGAAAGAAACTAAAGCTATGTCTACAGTGGGAAGGTTTGGCAACGAAAGTTCTCTCGACCTGCAAAAGTCGCCAAAAGTGAAAACCGATCAAACCAGTTTTTCTGATTCCCATTGTTGTGATTTCATGGTTACCTTGCTAGAGCAATGCAATGTGGGTAAACATCCCACAGTGCAGTGTTATGGGAAGGCAGAGCTGATCCCTGCACTTCTTGGGATTCCCTCATAGCTCTGAGGGCATAGCTACACTACGAAATTATTTTGAAATTACTCAAATTCAAAATGACTCCTGAAATAAAATTGAAATAGCATTGCTCCACTATGGGGAGAGCCTCAAAATTAGTCTGAGGCAGGCTCTGTTACTGTGGATGCACTACCTTGACTTAGAGCCCTGGGAAGTAATTCGAATTACTCTGGGGAGTAGTTTTTTCAAAATAGCAGCAGTGGAGCATCCACACTAATGCTATTTTGAAATAACACTTATTTCACAATAGTTATTCCCTGAGGAAAGGAGTACAGATTTCAAAATAACCAGCCCGTTATTTTGAAATAATGGGCTTGGTAGTGCAGACGCTCTGCTAGTTATTTTGAAATAAGGGGGGTTATTTCAAAATAACTCCCTAGGTGCAGACCAGGGCTGAGATTTCCATGCTAAAGAATGTCAACACAGCAAAGCAGTTTCTTCAATCTGCCTGCTGCTGTGTTCCCAGGATTTGTTCCAATGATTAATTCCAATGATTTGTTCCCCAAAGGGAGCAGCTCACTCAGATGTCAGATACTTCCCAGAGCTTTGCAAAGGCAGGGCAGCAGAGATCACAAACACTGAGCACAGCCAGCAGGGCAGGTATTGTGGGATACTGGCAGAAGCCAGTCCTCTCGACAAAACAAAGAACAGAGTCCACACTGGCTCTTTGTTGACAATAAAGGAAGGGGAAAAGAAATAAGTCTCTTGCAGGGTTGGAAGTTTTTTGTTGCCACAACAGGGTGTTTTTTCTGAAAAAAGTTGTGTTGCAGTGTTAATGCTCTCACTGTTTTGCTGCCAAAAGGCAGTTTTTGGTGACAAAACATGCCAGTGTAGACAGGGTCCAAGTCTGTTTTAAGGACAAAAAGAGTGGGGTAGTGTTACTTTAGATAAGCAAGTACCATCCCATAGAGGGCCCATGTTTTCCTTATCTTTCTCGTGTGTAAAAGAATTTCCTGTTATAGCTAGCAAGGGTTGTGAAAAGAAATAACTCATTTTGTACCTTAGCTTTTCTGATTTAGTGCCAATATGCTGGTGCTTTTCTTTTGTACTTGTCCTTAGCAATTTGTCCATATTTCCAAGGATTCCTTTTTGATTTTTGAGGTCATTACAGAACTCCAGATGGAGCATAATTTTATTTTGTTTAGTGATAATATTAAAGATGCAAGAGCAAACTATCCCTTTGAGAAACTGCCAGCTCCCCTTAATATTAACTGCAGTGATCCTGCATTTGTTTCACTTTGCCTTAGCCATGGCAGACTTGAACAGGTTTTCACTCTGTGCCCTCCAAGTCAGTTATTTGGCCTTAGCTTCAGAGAAGAAATCACATCCAGACTTAATTGTCCTTTTAGAGGAAACAGCTAGTCCCAAAGTCACAATCACTCAACTCTGAGAACACTCAGAGCTGCAGTAAAATATATTAAAATCAAGCCCCAGGCAGTTAGATCACTCAGCATCTATGCAACTCCCAGCCCATCTGCTTCAAAGCTCACATAAGTCATGTTAAAAGAGAACCACACACACACACACACACACACCTTTACCAACTGTGTTTCAAAGTACAAACCATCTGTAGGTTGAGAATCAGATGTAGTGATGAAATCACACAAAGGAAAATAAGGGTGATATTTGCACAAGACTGAACTTCATGAAAAAGAATGTAATTCCTCTGCCATAACCAGGGGCTGGAAATTCAGGGGTGAGACAAAAGAGTGAGCAATTCTGCCTGCATACATATGTGTACTGGGGAGAAAAGGAAAGGATTAGAGTGGTTTTTTGAGTAAAATTTGAGCTGTTAGGTCATGCTTATTCTCATTATTTATTGAAGCAAAACCAGTCCAATGTACGTGATCTTTGCATAAATATCAATCTTGGTATGAACAAGAAGTAGGTTTGTTTTATTTTTAAATTACGGCAGCCTTTGGATGAGCCCCTGTATTGATGTACACACATGCTTAACTTTTAAAGTGAATGAAAGTTAAACATATATAAATCTTCACAGACCTTTAACTTTCTGTGCATTCATTGAATTGATGGAAAAATATAGCCCCCTAGTGGCCTAAACAATGTTTCCAGGTTCTTAGAAATTTACTTTTAGATAACACTTTTTAAAGCTAGAGCTTGTCTTTCTGGGAAAGTTTTACCAGATGTAAAGGTAGTTATACTTATATAACCTCTTCCTGTGGTCATTTCTGTTTTGGAATTGGAGTGGTTTTTGTATTTAGTTTATATCACTTGGGAAGAGTTTAAGCTAGAGTTGAGGAAAACACAACACACATGAATAAGAGTCCACACAGTTCTTTGTACTGGTAGCTTTATTGCCATAACTATTTAAATTCAACCCTTAAATATCAAAATCAACCTTTTCCCCTGTAGACAGGATCTTAGCTTTATCTTCTCTGTTTCTGTACCACTGAGTAGTTTTGATGCTGACAATCTTCTCCAGAGACTTCTGAAATTTTGCAATGTAAACTGAATAAACTGCAATCAAGGAAGCTAAAAAATTTCACTAACTTTTGAAAGCCAAGGAATGTTAATTTTGTTAATCAAGGGTTTTTTTGGGGGGAGGAGAGGGTGAAGCACAATACATAAATACTGCAATTGTTTTGTTGAGCTGTTTGTACTATAGCTGCAAAGGTAATAAACCAAACAAAAAGGGGAGATGGAAGAAGAAAGGAGAGGTATATGAAGGGAACCACTTGATATTTCTTCAAATACCTAGCAGTCAGATAATTGGTTAGTAGTTCTCTTTTAATAATCTTAGATTTTGGAAGACTTTTCTTCTTTCTTTTGCAATTGCTTTTACTTGCAATTTATTTACCATCACTGTGAAGCATTAAAAACCACACCAAAAAACACCACCTATGGCAACTTTCTTCTCTATCACGTCAGTTGAGTGTCTTGGCTTTTAAAAGTTCTTTATAGGCCTGCTTCAAACAATACCAATCACTTGTGAGAATCTTTTATGGCTGGTGTCATTTCTCTTACCACTCACTAAACATGGTATATGTTTAGACAAAGGATTAACTCCATGACCCAGCTTTTCACTCCTTCCCAAAGCTCAATTTTTTGAAAGTCAGTTACATATCCATTCAATTATTTCAATTAATACATCTATTCAGAGTTTGCATTTGCCTTTATTGTGCAGCAGCGTGCACTGCTAATGTTCTTTTGTTTTTCACAAGCCTGAAGCTAAGTCTACATTTGACTTCTGCCAACATAGCACTGTTGGTCCAGGCAATGACAAGGCTACATCAGCAGAAGCTGCTGGTGTAGACAAAGTTATACCAGCAAAATTGCACTTTTACCAGTACAGCATGTTTTGCTCATCTTGGAGTTTTTGGTAGTGGTACAAAGGGCAGCTCAGCCCACACAGCTGGATCCACACTAGGAACACTTTACTGGCGTTCTATGCTAGTGTTCCTACATCTGAAGAGCAACCCTAGCATAGACACACTCTTATAAAACAGAGCACAATTTTCACATAGGGTGCATAAAAAGTTCTCTACAGCAAGAGTTCCGAAACTGGTCCATAGAGAATTAGCTGGTTGCACTGGTTGTTCTTTGTTCCAGCAGCTAATCACATTAAATGACAAGTACAAAGACACTAAATACTTTCCTAATGCTACTCATCCATGCAAACTATTGCTTGTATTGCTACACGCTTGTTACACTCTCTGCCCAGGGACAATTTTTCAACTGGGAGTTTTACACAAATAGGAATGGAACGGGGAAGTGGTTTGTTCAACTGCCAGGAGGAAGCAGCCAGCCACCACTCTGGTTTAAAGACACCCTCCTTCTCTACAGTGTTCTTGCCTAAGAGATTTAAAAAAAAATGTAATTTTGCATTGTGTACTACCACTCAGTTCATTATTAAGTGTTTTACTGTGTTACCCAATGACTGAGTAGGTGACTAGACACTATTTTTTTGCAGAATTAATATTGTAAAATGTGAAGATTATTTAATTTTTGCACTCAGTCAGCTAACACATTGATATTGTGAGTGTAATAGCTACATGTTGGGAAGTTATATTAACAGTGTATTATACTATTCCCACAATTCTCACATTTTAAATTCAATTTCATTTCTGACTTTTAGTACTACAGGAAATTCTTTTCTTCTGGCTGATATGCAACTTGGAATTAGTTGCCTATCCCCATTATTTTTAGTAAAAGTTACAGACCAGGCAATAAACAAAAATTCATGGATTCCCATGACCTGTCTGTTACTTTTACTAAAAATAATTGAAGAAAATCTTAACCTTACTAATTAGCAACTATAGTAGACAATCCCGCCTCTGCAATTTAAGAAGTCGGCAGGAGTTGGAGATACCTTAATTTTAAAGACTGATTTAATAAATAAGAGAAAGCTTAAGATTCACTTACAACATAATGTCATACATAATTTGGGTCAAGAGGTCTAAACTGCCAAGAGTAATGTAGGTTTCTTAGAAGTCTCAATATGACCTGAACCCCTTCAACCTAAATTGAAATTTTCCATCTACATTTCGCTCTCCACCCCCAAAACAAAAATACAGTTTAAATATGCAAGAAAAATGTTACATTGGCACAGTTACAAGTCCTAACTTTCTCTTAAAAAACAAACAAACAAACAAACAAAAACAAAGAGAGGAAAACAGAGGAAGAATCTCATTAAAAAGTTTAAAGCCACAGCAAGATGTCAGTGCAGATGCTGGGTTCAGTTGACAGAGTACAGGTGGGCAATAATTTTCGATAGGGGCTACTCCAAGAATTTGGTAAGTGGTGTAGAGCCACACACTTCCATATTAACAGAGATGGTGTGGGGTCTGGAATGGTGGTTGGGTGCCAAAGAGAGCTTGTGGTAGGAGACTGAGGCACAGGAGCAGGTTTGGGATCTGAGCGGGAGTTTGGGTGAAGGGGGTGCAGAGGGGTGGTGGGTGGGAGAGGTTGGAAAGCGAGAGGCAGGCTCTAGTCAGGTGGCACTTACCTGTTTTGCTCCCAGCCTGCAGCCCAGCAAGTCACTCAGCCAGGCTCCCTGCCTTTCCCATGGACTACAGGGACTGTGTGCTTCTTTAAACTCTACAAGCCCCAAGGGATGGGTACGTCACACGCTACCTGTCCTCCAAAACAGGCAGCTCCCATTGGCCAGTTTCCAGATGTGAGATTGTGCTGGGAGCAGTGGTAGTGCAAGCCTCCCTTCCCATCCTCCCAGAAGCACATGGCCCATGCAGACAGCTGCTCTCAATAGCCTGCAGGGATGGGGCAGACAGGGAGCCTGACTGAAGCTTCCTCTAGGCTGCATCTGGCCTGCAGGCTGTATTTTGCCACCCTTGCATTTGAGTGTACAGTTGGCAGCATAGCATTCAAAATTCATTCCTAAAATGATTGGGAGGAAGGAATAGACTTCTTGTTTCCATACTGTTAGTATGTTGTAGCTTCATTTTGTTAATGGTGGAAATTTTGCTCTTGTACTATTAGAACATTATTATGTTGGTTAACCTATTTTTTGAAATACTGAAGGGGGATAAGATATATTGGAATGGCAATAAGTAACCAAAACATGAATCAAAGTAACTGTTTCCCCTATGCTACCATTGATTACCTTTTCTAAATTGTTTCCCCAACTTGCTTTCAAAATTAACCCCAAAAATCCCCACATGCACCAAGCCAATTATATCTATGTAGACATTAAAATCTTTGTAACAGCAGTATGTGTAAGAACAAAGCCTCTGTACATCAGCTTTTATCTAATAAAAATATATAAAACAAAAAGCCTTTTTGTAAGCACAATATTCAACCCCTTTATTTCCATATTTATTTAATTTAGAAATATTTGGCATTCAAGGAATGCAAATTAGAACTTTTGGTACAATGCTATGTAGCATCTACGCCACCTTTTATTGTGAACTACAGCACTGATAAAAACAAAGTATTATAAATCAAGATATTCTAAAGCCTTATCACCTTGGTTGAACCATCAAATTAAACCACTGCCAAAAATAAAATGTTATCCTGGGCTTCCCTTCTAATAGCTATGGTAATTTTAAATGAAAAATTTGGAAAAGAGGTACTATTGAAGGCCCCAACTACACTATAAATATTATGTTTCAGCAGCATCCCTAAAGATTATAGTAGCAGTACTCAAAACGGTTTGGTTTAAATGGAAGAGACCAAAGGGCTGTAACCAAAGTAACATTGGATCCAGCCCTTGTAGAGGATAATGTTACAGTGTGATCCCTTACCATGCTGAGCACGAGTTAATCTTTATCACATGGGCAAGGCCAAATTGTATCATATCCAAGCTGGGCTAATACTATGTTTAGGAACACAGCAAAAACATGATGAACTGAATAGTAATAGAGAGGGCCTTAGTTCCATCACAAATACCCAAATGTACACTGTAAGTATTTTTAAATACTAGCTGGACTGTGCAAAAAAATTTAAGTACTTTTCTAACATGAAAACATCAGAAAGCTTGATGTTAACCAAGGGCACAATTCTGCCAGTTTTAAGGGGCTCCTTCTTTGAGCTATATTGTGAGACTCTAGGCACAACCCTGCATAAGAGGTGGTATGATCACTGTGCCCACTCAGACAGCATCAAGAGGCAATGTAACTCAGGCATGCCTCTGAATTATCATTCCTCCAGACTCCTTCTCCTTAGTTCTAGGAGGTAGTAATTTACTGCTGGCTTACACCCACAGTAGGGACATGATCCTGCAAAGTGTTGAATACTTTGAACCTATAAGCAAGTAGTCATCTCACTTATTAAAGGCTAGTCACTGTGGACAGCAAGTCGGGGGACTGAAGCCATAGCTTTACCCATTCCTGATCACATGCTATGGTGAGAAATTAAGCAGGTGAATATTCCCCCTTTTATTCCCTGATCTAAGAGGCATATATAGGGATGTAAGGGGAGTTGTTACCCCTTCTTACTTCCTGGCATTGGCTGCTGTGTATGTCGTCTGACCACAATCTAACCCTATGTAAGTAAGGTTGGCAGAATCAGTCCCATCTAACAAGTAGTCACATACTTACTGGGAAGTTTGCATGGTCTCCAAATCCAAACCTTCGCCTTAGTATTATGTAACACATTATTGCCCTATCTCTATGATGCAGTTAGTTTTTACAAATATGTTTACTATGACTATTTCTAAATTATGTCTAACCAATGCTCTTTAATGGTAAAAAAAAAAAAATTAACCTGCTGCAATATAAATAGTTGACTTTAGTTCTTCAGCAAAGTTTACAATTGTAATTGTCCAGAATAATTCTGTCCACTGAAAAAGAGCATATTTGTTTTATTTTGTAGCATGAGGAAGTCACTGATGTATTTAAGCTCTTGATTTAAGAACTGTAAAGTTATCCTGTAGGCAGTGTCACCCACCTTTTACCAGATGGATGGTTACTGGAGTGGAGTGAAGATAAAAAATTTTCCCAGGGGGAATATAAATTTTGCATAAATGGCTTATATTTGCATTGAATAAACTTAGAATTGCAAGGACTTGTATTTAAAATTAAAATTTGTTTCCTTAAGATGAGACATTTACCCACAAGTACTAAAAAAATTGTACTTTTAAACTTGTTTTATTAAATATTATTCTACTACCTCCTTACATTCTACTACCTACTTATATTTTCAGAAGAGAAAGGCCCACAGATGTTGGTGGAACTGCTATTTGTTATCTGACCTAAAAGGACTAATGTTTTGTCCCATATGAACGAAGCTAAAACTCGGAAGCGGAATTAATTGAAAAGTGCCCCCTTTCAGACTGAGGTACAGCAATGCCACAGGCCATCAAAAAATTCTAAATCCCATTTTAGATTCTGGGAACATGTTGTAACTTAACACAGAGCTAAATGCCAAGGTGAACACGTGGCCACAGACTGTTCAGAATTACAGTGAGCTTATAGCAAAGAAGGAAAGAATACATCTTTCAAAGGAAATTCAACCTTTGAAAAGCCAAGTTAATTTTGGAATTCTAAAAAACTGCTAGTTTGAATCCATATTGTAAGCTAACCCAACGACTTACTATAACCAACAAAACTGTCATATTCATTTGTCTAGTAACTTAGTGAACGAAAAGACATTAAAAGGAAAGGTGGCTGCTTCTACAGGGACAAACATTGAACTAATCCCACATTAGAGAAAACTCTAGCATGCACCTTTAACATAGCAAATTGAAATCAAGGTCAAGTGTTAACCTGTTAAAAACCCACACAAGGAATCAGTTATTTTCTTTTTAAAAGATATACAGAAAATAACAACACTGATTAATAAACCACCAATATTCATGTTTTTCTCATGTGACTTAAATTGGTTTAAGTTTTCAGGAAAAATGACCAGCAAACTAGTACAGAACATGTCTTATTCAAAAATACTATTCTGTCAAAGATGAACTGTTGAAAGCAAACATAAATGTGTATGCAACTTGTGCTTTTAATCCAAGGGAATATGGAATTCATGTTTCATGCTAGGTGGTTTACAGGGTCATCAAGTGACTACATAAAAATCAATCCTTTCTTCTACCTGATTCAAGATGGAGCAGCTACTATACCGTAAAACTGTGACATGTTCCAAGAATCCATGAAAAATGCCACTTATAATAATCTAAGTACCCATCTGGATTTTCTTTTCATTTGCCTATATTCACAAATATATACCATATATGCACCTTGAATATAACTGGATGGAAAAAGTCTCAAAAGACTGAAGATGGCATGAGGAAGTTCAGTCACCTTCCTAATTCTGAATTTGTATCCACCACCAATGAAGAAGCCCAATGCTATATATAGTTCCCCCAAAAACACTTTGAGTTGCCTTGGTTTTCAGTGCCTAGTCCCCAGCAGGCTCTTTTCACACCTGTTTCCTCAGGCTAAACATTGTGAGGCCACAGAAGCATTTGTGTACACATCAGCAGTTATGTTTGTTTGTTTGATGCCTTCTCCAGATTTGGGAGCTTGTCAATCAATGCTTGATGATTCACATTGATACTGGCTAGTAGTCCCCCCTCATTTCCATCAGAACCAGTATAACTGATTTCTTCACCCGTCAAGGTAGTCATGTGACCACCCAATGCTTTTAGCACAGCATTCCCGGCACATATATCCCACTTCTTGATGTATGTCACGTGAATATACACATCAGCTTTTTCTTGTTTCTTGTCGGGCACATCAAGGAGGGCTAAAACTTTATAGCCTAGAAAATTAGAAAGATAACACCACCAGTTAATGAAAAACAAACTTTCATAATTAATCACAAAATAAGAAATTAACAATTACATGTTCGCATAGGAGTAAACAGTAACAAAAATGATTGTTAACTCTGTCATGTTAGCTGAGAATGTAATGGTGAGTACAGAAGCCCTCACCTTCTGTTATACTTTCTGCAAAGTGCTGAAATCGATTTTTCTACTATATCTCACACTTGAAACTAACAAACCCATTTTTAACACAATCATTTCCTTTGCACTATCCTCTACTGGTTTGTCAGATACATAAGACATCAAGAGGCACATCAACAGAATCAGACTGCATATGTTTTTAACTAAAGGATAGAGTTTTGCTCTTGGGTTTGTTTGCTTTACCACAAACTGTATTGCTTTTCCTCCTCCATTTTACTCTCAAATGCACCATTTTCTTAATTCTAGCTGGCATGCCTATGAAACATTTCCAATTCATAAACATATGTACACGTAATAAGATTTCTTCATTTTACCAATTGACTTCATTCTTGTACAAAGCTCCCTACTCACTCATTTCATAAAGACAGCTAACCCTCTGCATTCATGCTAAAACTTCCCCATTTTACATGCACCTAAGTGGAATGGGATACATGCAATGTCAATTAAACTGCTAACCATAACCCAGCTTCTTTAGACTTATTCTTACTCATGACTGGGTCCTCAACATGAGACATTATGAACTTCCTCCTTTGTTAAAAAAGTACCAGATATAGCTGTCCGTACAAAGAAACGGGAAGATGCCCTTTTGTGAAATTCAGAACTCACAGGTTGAACCTGTCTGGTCTAGCAACATCTGGACCACAGGACCACAGATGTTGCTAGACCAGAGAGCCCCAGCCGCAGAGGTTGAGAGTGGCTGGGAGCAGAGTTGGTCTGGTGGGCAGTAGCCAGCAGGGCCAGTGACTTGGGGACAGAGAGTCCCGGGAGAGTCTGCGCCCAGTGTGGGGCTGAACAGCGGGACAAGGAGCTCCAGGAGCAGCTGCTACCCTGTGTGGAAACCGGCAGCCCCCGCCAGGGAGCAGATGCCACCTTGCACAGGGCTGGGGCAGACAGCAGAACTCTGCAAGTGGGCAAAAGGAGGAGCCCCAAGTGGGCCAGAGGAGGTCAGACCTCTGGGTTCTCCTAGGGCAGCGGCCAGGAGGGGAGCCCCAGCAGTAAAGCCCAGAGTCCTGACCTCCTCTGGTCCGGCAAATTCCCTTGTTTGGGACCACTTAGATCCTAAGAGTGCTGGACCAGGGAGGTCCAACTTGTGCCTCCATTTTGCAGGATCTTCAAGTGGGTAATTATTTCACACTTGTGCTTCCACTTCATATAGGCATACTCCACCTATACTATGAACCAATTTTGCCATGACACTTAATATAAAAAACCCTCCAATCAATTTGATTGCTGGTAGTTAGATCACTCCTGGGACTATTAGATTCTTTAATCACTGAATTCCTTTTTCTTCAATTTCAGCTTACACATCTGAAACTATAGTCTTTTTATTGTTTTCTCATGGCACTGAACAGTGAAACAACTCCTGTTTCTGTTCATGATTACCAGCCTTCTCTTAACATAACGGCCAGTTTTACTCTGATATTTTTAAATTGGCATAGAGCAAAAGACAGCCAAATGCTCTTCTCTCAATGCACCCAGTATTCTTTTTTCTGTTGTTTCATGTTGTGCCTGCTATTTGCATACTTACTCCTTTTCCTGCCACTCAGTTCCCTCCTCACAATCTGAAATAGGTTTAAATTTGAGTTCTGGATGTAGGAAGTACAGTATTTCTGCTGCAAGTTACTTTTTTGGGTCACTTCTCCAGTTTAATGACAATTTCCTTCCTAAGTAATCCACAAGCAATAAAATATCTGGAATGCTTAAAGATAACAAACCTGCTCCACCTGCTGGGATGATCACAGTTTTATTTCCAAATGTTTGCCGTGCAACTTGCTCTACTTTTCCTGCATGAGAGCGGGACACAATAATTCTTGGAGTTCTCTCATTGTAGGAAGAACGAGCTTTTATATTTGACCCACTGTCCACCATTGCCCAAGCTACAAAAGAAACACAGATTCCATTACTGGGTTTTGAAAGCATCTGATCTTTCAGAGGTATTATTAGAGAGAGACATTTACTTAAAAAAAAAAAAAAGTAGTGCTTCTGCCTGAATTTTTTTTCCTGTTATTGTTAGCAGTAAACACATAATATTATTAAACCAGACCTTATGGGAAACAAAAATCTCTTTTTTTGAATGTGTACTTAGTGCACTGTAATCTTCATAAAAAGTAAAAACCTGGAAAAAATATGATTGTAAATTTCACAGCAAGATTCAGGGGCAGATGTAACGTAGATGATGCTATCTGAAATTCCTTCAGCTCAGTCTTTTACACTGACTATATTTCAAAGTGATAGTGAAATTTCACTTTTTTCCTTTAAACCAGTCAACAAAATACAGTCATCTTTAAGATAGAGGAAGATGAATATGAAAATGTTTATTTTTAGAAAACATTGATTCAGGAGACTGAATTTGGGATGTGCAGATTTCCACTTCTAGATCACTAGTTCAAAACCACCCTTGATTGGATATGTCCAAAAGCCATTACAATCTGATGTTTGTTTGGAGTTCTAGCTAGTGTTTTCAGCACAGAAGACAGGCTGAGACTATGTAGGCAGAGATTGAACTAACTGGCAATCTTTAAAATATGTCTTTCCCTTACTGATATATATCTGTGTGGTAGAGAAGGCTCGTGAACAAAATGAAAGGCCATGGCATTTCTGGTTTTAAAGTTACCCCCTTCAACCTATAATCTTGAGTAATTGGATACCAATATTTGTATATTTAAAAAAATTGTTTGGATGCCATTTCTTAAGATTTATGATGAGTTATCATTGCAGATTCTTTTTTTTCCTCTTAAGAAAGAGCGTGGCAAATTCCCAGTTGCAACAGAATGACAACAGAATTTTTGTTGGAAAGAAAATCAGCTCTTCAATAATTGGTTTGGCAGGTGCTTTAGAAAAATTCAAGATACATGCAAATGTGAAAATAAAGTGTTATGATAACTGGAATTAAAGTTCACATTAAAAATGCTGGTGGGCGGGGGGGAAGAGAATCACAATACTGAATACTCAGTTAGGTAGAAAACCTAGTTCATCTGAACAAGCTTAGTTACGGTAATCCGAGCTACTGCATAACTTATCTAGACTCTAGAGGTCAGTATGGCCTAACTAAAAAGGGAAACATTTTATTAGCTTCTGTATTTATCCAAGAATATAACACACATTCCTTCAAATATACTCAACACTTGCTTTGTTGTTTGAGACTTTCAGAAGTTATTGGCAATAGCTTGTCCTTGAATGTATATACTTAAATTCATATCCATCCTCAGTGCTTCAACAGTGTCAAAAGATTCTCTATGCAAGTGCTGCATGCTTGGAATACACAGAGTCTTGTGTTTAAAACAATGGTGAAAGATTGACAAGTAACAGTTATTAACAGTGGTGCCTACAGTCAGAGACACATTGAACAGGGTATGCACCACTGGCTAAGGTGAGACAGAGCAGTATCGGCCACCCCACTGTGAACTCAGGTTTGCTCATCATGATGGAGAGACTGCAGGGCCAAAATTGAGTGAGTGTCTGGGGCAGGGCAGCTCTTTGGACTAACAAGCGCTGCAAGGACTAACCTTTGGGTGAGAAATACTTTACAGACAGGAAAGCAACATGTTTATAAGTACAAGCTATAGAGGACTGCATCTTATGTTTCTCTTTAACCTGCAACTTTATGTTTCCAAAAGCTTACGCTTGCTTTTATTGAGTATCAAGCTCTGTTAAATAAACTTCAGTGTGGTTTTACTTCAAACCTATATAAACACTCTGCGCTAAGGACTATGTTGAACTAATGTGAAATCAATTAACCAGGGCACATTGCTTTTCCAAAGGCAGTGAACTTGTGTGGGTGTCCAGAAGATAAGGAACTGGGCAATGTAACAGTGGGATGTGTAAACTGCTAACCTGCACTGAGTCAGAGCAGGGCTCTTGGCACCCAGAAGAGAGCACCTTTATTTCTGGAAGCAGATGTTTTGGGAATATTTTCCGTGAATGGGCACAGACAGGGTTTCCCCCCCGATGAGCTGGAGATAGTCATTCACCACAGCCATCTCAAGGAAACCTCAAAAAGCCTCAGGATACCACACCGGGACAGGATGTGTCAGATGGCACAGACTTTGACAGGTGAGGGGCTGAGGCCACAATGGGTCCAACAGGAACAATTTCTGCAGGTGCCCTGATCAATGTCCTGATTTTGTTACCCTTTCTGATAAGAAATAATTTGCTCATGGGAGCTGCCACATGAACTTCACTAAGACTCGTGTGAGCAAAAGGCTGCTCAGTATACAGGTGATAGAACAGAGGTCCATATATACAATGTTATTTTGTTCTTAATGCTTCAGTGAAAGAGCTTCACCAACAAATGTATTTTTGGTTAAAGTTTGTCCCGTGTACCATTCTTCTACCCCACAAAGACCATATTTTCCTGTGTTTTGTGGGTATCACAATCTTAAGAGCTTTGGACATTACCAGTATATAATTAAATAATAATGACATTTTTGTTTTCCTGTATTAACTACTATTCTATTCATTCATAACTACAGATTCTCCCTCAAGTGTTAAATTAACTGTGTCAGTAAAAATGGTAGCGGAGGGTGGGGGGGGAAGAGATGCATACTCATACCTGTATATGCTGAGAAGGGCTTGTGTATTACTCCTATTACCGGTTCACCATTTACAGCCACACACACCATAGTAGTAACATATTGTCGAAGATCCTCTAAGGGGCAGGGATGTGGGGCAAAAAAAAAAAAATCAGACAAATTAATTAGCTCAACATCACATAGGTTAAGAGCACAAAATAAAGGCCTAACTTTATAGGTTTACATAGATTGACAAACAAGAGCCTGACGCAGCATTAGCAAATTAATAGATTACACTGTGATTTTATCCTTCAAGCTTAAAAGAGGCTGCATTTGAAAGTCAAACCTTTAAAAAGATATGACTTTGTTCTATCTTGATTTAAGTTATTCTACAGTTACCAAAAATTAAAACCACGAGACAACTGCCCAGTTTTTCCACACATTCTTTTGTTCAGTAGATGTGCACTGTGCTCCTAGTGGACTCAATTTTGGGAGCCACTTTTTCATTAAGCATACAATTCTTACATGAAAGTGGTAGATCTGGGCCTATCACAGTACAAACTCCTCTCACTCTTGACCTCATTTTACATTCTGGTTGCTTTAGAGACGACTGATCTTCCTAGGTTTTGAATTTTCATACATGATTACTATAACACCAGTGCAACGTTGGTAACAAGTGGTTTAGTTTGTCTTTATGACTTAAAAACCTACCAGTATAAACATAGTTAACTGAACTACACTGTATTTTAAATTGTTTGTGCAGCTTCATGAGCCTTCGGAGGAGGAAGATTTACAATTCTGTGAAAAGTCATGTCCATTTCTTAAGTCCAGCCCAGGAACAAGTCAGAAACCTATGAGCAGATAAGTCAACTGAAATTTAAAAATATTTGGTTTAGAATAATTTAGCATCATTATTCAAGCATAAGAAATGGGTATTAGTTAACTGCACCCATAAGTGACAAATATATGTATTTTAGTGCCACCTAACCGTACAGTCAACCAAGTGCTAGCCTTTGAAAACAGCTATGGCCAAGATATCTACCTGGGATCTCCTTTTTTAAGAGTAGTTCATCTAATTCACAAAGCTCTAATAAGTAACAACTGTTATAAAATTTCTTTTGACAAAAATTACATATTTGTCTCTTATCAAAAGTAAATAAAAATCAAACTTTTGTCTGTTTTTAAAAAGCAGATACCTGTGTATTCCTGTGTAGCATCTAATGGATCAATCCATACTGTAACACTTTCTGCTGGGACCGTTTTAGGTTGTATTTTTTTCATGTCTTCAGGAATACTGCGATCCCAGAAAATTGTCTCCTTATCAGGTGCATCAACATGTTCTTCAGTATTTATCTACATTAAAAATTATACAAGCAGACATGTTAACCAGTGTGTTGTATCAGGACAACCCTTTCCCCGGAGGAATTTAATTTCTAACTCAGTGCCGAAGGGACACTGGGGGGGAGAAGGCTTAGCGACACAGGGAATTCAAAAATATTTAATGGGTTTGGTCTTCAAACCATAATTCTGAACTTTCAGATCTGCTCATGGGCAACAGAACACGTGACAAGTAACCAAAATATAGAACTTCTGTATTTTGCTGCAAACCATCCATATTTTGCCAGATCATGGTGTTTAACTACAAACTCTGTTATTAAGGATATTTTCATCACTGTGTAAATTAAACAAACCATTTTTTTAAAGTAAACTGCAGTCACAAAATTCCATCATGAGTAGCCACAAGGACCATACACAAGGGTTGCAGCAAGGTTTAACCTCATGCCTTCAGCTGCACAGCACAGAATGGTTAACTGGAGTAAGTTATCCTATATGTACCAGTTGCTAGATAGAAAGTCAAACAAATACATAGTTTTCAGTGGACTGCATAAATATTTGTGGGACAACTAAAGTAGTAGAGCAGGAATCCTGGCTCTGGAAAGGAAGTGTTTCTAGTAATTTAAGCAGTGGTTGGAGAAATATAAACAGTCACAGAAGTCACATTTTTTACCTCAGGTCACTGAACTGGAATCCAGGTGACCATTTCTCCTAGACTTCAGGCTATCTAAATGGGGAAACCTCCATTTCAGTCTATGGACCATTGCCTTACTTGGCATAGCAACTGTGCTGAGATGATAAATATTCTTCAAAATTCAGTTTAGCTGACAGCTCTGATTCCAGATTCTATTTTAGCGGTGCCCAAACAATGGGCTAAATAGCCACTTGCCAGGAGCTAGACACAAAAATGGAACAGAGCACATCATATTTTTCACTTGAAAACATGTGCTGGAGAGACTACATGAAGTGTCCCATCACTTCATGACAGATGTCACGCTGCCTGGTATGGGACACAGGTAAAGCTCCAATCTCAATTCTGACTGACAAAAAACAGGGCATGTACCCCAAACTCTTGGTATATACTGATGTAATCAAGGTTCGGGGTCCACACTGAGATTGCTCATTTAAGGCAAACTGAAAAGAATGAGGCAGACAATCCCCAAACTGGATCACCCTGATGCTGGATAAATCTGAATAAACAAACCAGGGTGCAGCCTGCAAAAAATATTATAGCAACTACACACTGATTCATTTTCCTGTGCTACACTGTTCCTTTGTTATGTCTTTTTTGCCTTACTCACCCTGCTCTCAAACATGCTTGAATATTAACTAGTTGTCCACAACAAGGTGCTTTAAGTAAGGCATTTTTTCCAATTTGAGAAGCATTACTACAGTTAAACCCTACAAAGTCTCTCTCAATCACACTGAAATTCAAAAATAATTATAATTTAAGTATGTGAATAGTTAAATTATTTTGGCACCATTGTAAGGAGATACATTTTTATAGTTTAAAACAGTGGTTCCCAACCTTTTGGGGCTGCCGGGTGCCCGGGGCCGGGGGCCGCGCATGTGCCGCGTGCCCGGGGAGCAAGAATGGCCCGGGCCGGGCCTGGTCACTAGGTGGGCGCACATAAATGCCCTGGCGGGTGCCATGGCACCCGCAGGCAACGCGTTGGGGACCACTGGCTTAAAAGATAGCAACTATATCTAACTGAAAATAGAGTATTTTAAAGGAAAAAAATTGTTTCTTTGTTCAAGAGACAAATGAGCATATCATACAATGCTAAACGTTGGAAAAGACTAAGAAATTGATTGAAAGTGATACAATTAAGGTTCACAATGAGTAATTCCATAAGTGTCCTAATCAGCAGTGCAGCTAGGATGGTATGGTCTAGTATGCTGTATGAGCAAGATATTCATAGCTGGGATGGCATACTGGAAAGAGGAGCAGGAGAATGTGGGGACACAGCTTCTTTGGCACAGCTGTACTAGCCCTAGCCCTTCCATACAGGGTTTTCAAGCCCTCTGTCTATACAGCAGCCAACCCAGACAGAGGACAGGGCCGGAGGCAGTACAGCTGTGCCACGGTTGCTCCATGTTCTGCTTCTTTCACTACTGTGGTACTGAAGGTATAGCAGGAGGAGGACAGAGGCCCCTTTGCCCCAAGCAGGAGTGTGGAACATGTGGAAGGAACAGGGAGAGCACGGGGGTCCTGGGCAGGATGGAGAGGATCATGTGGAGGAGGTCACATGCCCCTGTACCGGTAAGAAGTAGATTCCACTTGCACCACTGATCCTAATTTTTAGGATCTAAAGTAGGATAATTTTTAAGAATCCTAAAAGTTATCTAAAGATGAAGTGTAAATACCTCCATCTGTTAAGTAGATGTAACGCCAACAGGCGGACTTGAACCTGGAACCTCTGGAGGTCAGCACATGAGCCTCTACTGCACGAGCTAAAAGCCAGCTGGCTCTCAGCTAAGGCTGTAGAGCAAACTCATTCTTTCTCTCTGTAAGTTACCTAAGTGCCACTACACAGGACAGTGAATCACATCTAGAAGATGTATGAGTTACATAAGCACTTCCAAATACAAATCCCACTCTTAAAACTGAAGATTAACGTATTCAAATACTTTCTGCTTGTAATTTAAAGATAGCCTTTACCAATTAGGCCTCTGTGCAAAAGTCAGGCTTAACACATTCACTCAAATTCACCTTTTACAGGAACTGCAGAGGGGTCAACAAGATTTTACGGTCAACAGTTTCAAAAGGCCCAGTTGGAACTAGTAAAACCAACCAGAATGCCCACTTCATCCACTAAGGCTATGTCTAGACTACAAGCCTCTTTTGAAAAAGTGTCTAGACAACAAGATTTTTCGAAAAAGCGGCTCGCTTTTTTGAAAGAGAGTCTAGACACTCTCTTTCGAAAAAGCCCTGTTTTCATGCAATAGCGCCTTTTTTCAAAAGATGACTTTCGAAAAAAAGGTGTTATTCCTCATAGAATGAGGTTTACTGCCGTCGACAAAACCGCCGCGTTCTTTCAATTTACTGTCGACAGAACGCAGCGGTAGTCTAGATGCAGGTAAAGTTTTTTTCCAAAAAAGGCCACTTTTTTCTAAAAAAACCCTGTAGTCTAGACACACCCTAACAGAAAAATCAGCCAACAAGATCAGTGGGCCAACCATGTAATGCTAGACTGAATGCTCTCCAAACAGACAATTATCTATGATGCTAGAATAACTGTGCCACAAGATGTTGCTTTGCTGCTTTTTTGGAGGGCAGGGGGAGAAATGAGTATTTGGAGACAGAAACAGCTAGAGATAGGAACAACACAATACAACAAATAAAAATTAAAAAAAGCTCACAAAATCTCTCAATTGAGGCAATCTGGAAGAAAATATCAGTAATAAAAGTTGGACCGAAGTACCAGGTTACCAGTCATGAGGGATGTACAGTAAATACAAGACACTGTTCAGAACTCTGAAACACACACAATGCTATTCAAAACTCAGAAAGGATAGCATATTTATCTCCTCACTCACCAACCCAAATCTGCTCTCGTGGTAGCTAATCCACTCATCTATGATTAAGTAAATCAACTCTTTGCAGTGATAAATGATTGTTTCTAAGCAACAGCGTGACCCTGCATCAGTCACGTTTAATCTTGAGTTTGTTTCTAATTAATATAACCTTATTTTCCCCAGCCTTTCCTCACACTTACTACTTAGTCTTTGTTGCTATCACCTGGACTCTTTCATATTCTAAATTTCCTCCAGGTCAGTTCACTGTAAAATAGCTAATTGCTGCTGTACACTTCCTAGTGGATAAATGTCCCTATCACACACAAGTCACCATTCTAACTGGTCACTTCTCTACAGGTTTCAGCAGAAAGGACAGTACTGGATTGGCACAGAGCTAATCATCATCTTCTTTTTCTTAAAAGCATCCTAATAAGATCATATTTGCAGTTCTGGGTAAACCAGAACGTGGAAGCTTGTACTATTATCTATGCTGTTCCTCATTTATGGACACAGGAATTCAGTTTCAAAGGCCTCTATCTGGCCATTTAAAATAAAGATACCAATTGAAATAATTTTAAATACATTTGAAAAGATAACAGAATACATTACACCATGATGTAATGAATCAAAGCTCAGTGAAGAAAAAATATATTAAATAAGAAATTCACTTTAGTGCTAAGAGCCTGCATTAATCCCTAAAGAATTATAAGGGTTTCAATCCCAAAATAATATTCTGTCAGTGGAATTTTGGGTTTACATCTCAGCTCACTGTTCTACTTAGTTACTTAATGGAGATTGCCAAAAAAGGAGAAAATGTCACAAAAGTATTGCAACAACATAACTGCACAAATGAAGGACAGTTCTTCCCATAGAAAGTTGCACTGATCTTGTTCTACACAATGCAGTGACAGATGACAAAGGGATGCCTGTCAGGGTTTTAAGAGCATTTGGCTCTTTGAATCTTCTTCCTTCTTTTCACTGCTGAATTAGTATTAAAAGCATGATTTACTCTCTCAGACTAAATTCCAATTATATCTTACAATCACTTTTCAGGAGGCTTGCTGCCACAAATAGCAGGTTTGGATACAGCAAGTATAACAATGAAAATTTCACAATGACTGTGTAGCAAACAGTGCTTTGTGACAAGGAACTTTGGAAAAAGGAATTGGGCAATACAGACACAACTTATAAGAAGAGAGTTCCTTATTTCTATGGATTGAAATGAAGTTCTCAGCTCACATTCTAAAAAGTTAAAGTTTAGCTTCAATGGCACTAGTTACTGTACAAGCTTTGCAATTAGACGTGCTAAAGAATCTTGCTTGATTGGGACCTTAATGCTCTATCCATCTTTCTGAGCTCCTCCCCTTCATTCTTTCTAGGTCACAAGTAAAAATAGGATGAAAGCAAACTCATTTTCTAGTTAACTTTCAGCTGAGCCACCAAACAACAACAACAACAGATAACTGTCATAGTTCTACAATGACTTATATTTTCTTTCACATAAGGCCCAGGACTGCAAAAGTAGGGTGGCTACAGTAATGTTTTATGCTAGGGATAACAAAAGGAAAAAATATGTAGCACTTTAAAGACTAACAAGATAGTTTATTAGGCGAGGAGCTTTCATGGGGCAGACCCACTTTTTCAGATCATATTCTGAAAGTGAATTGGCATAACCATATATAACAAAGGAATACAATGAAAAAAGTAAGCAAATTACAAACTAAAAAATCAGATATTAGAACAGAAGGTGGGGGTGAGGGGCAAGGAAGAGATAAGGAAGGAGGAAATAGCTTATTGTAAGTCAATAAGTGGCTAATCTGGAGTTATGACGACTATCAATAGGTGGGGAGGCTGTCTTTGTAATGTGTAAGGTAATATGCATCTTTATTAAGGCCCATTCACAACGTGTTGAATTTAAGCATGAATAAAAGTTCTGAAGTCTCTCTCCATAATCTGGTGTTAAAGTCTCTTTGAAGAAAGACACACATTGTCAGGTCTTTAAGGGAATGGCCAGTTAGATTAAAATGTTGACTAACAGGTTTTTCTGTGTAGAGATGTCTGATTTGTTGGCATTAATTCTTTGGTGAAGTGACTGAGCAGTTTGTCCAATATACATCGCAGAGGGACATTGCTGGCACATGATGGCATAAATCACATTGCTGGACGTACAGGAATATGAGCCCTTGATCGTATAACTGACATAGTTAGGTCCAGTGATGGTGTCTCCAGAGCAAATATGTGGACAAAGTTGGCAACGGGGTTTGTTGCAAGGGAAAGTTCTGGGGTTAGTATTAATGTGGTATGTCCTGTGGTTGTTAATAAGAATCTTCCTGAGGTTAGGTAGTTGTCTATAGGAGAGTATAGGTCTGTCACCCAGAGCCTCTCGGAGTGTAGTATCCTGTTCCAGTATAGGTTGTAGGTTACTGATAATGCGTTGGAGGGGTTTAAGTTGGAGGCTATAGTTGATGAAAAGTGGTGGTCTATTGTTGGTTTTCTTGGGCCTATCTAGAAGTAGATGGTTTCTGGGTATTTGTCTGGCCCTCAATTTGTTTTTTTATTTCCCCAGGTGGATAATTGAGTTGCTTGGTAGAGATCTTGAAGTTTTTGGTCTCTGTCACAGGGATTGGAGTAGATGCGGTTCTATCTAAGGGCTTGGCTATAGACGATGGATCGTATGGCGTGTCCTGGATGGAAGCTGGAGGCATGTAGGTAAGTGTAGCAATCAGTGGGCTTTCTGTAGAGAGTGGTATTGATTTTGCCATCAGTGATGGTCCAGGAAATGGATCTCTTGTGTCGAATGGTCCAGGCTGAGATTGATGGTGGGGTGTAGGTTGTTAAAAAAATCTCTGTGGAATGCGTCCAGTGTTTCTTGACCATGGGTCCAAAAAATAAATATGTCATATATGTAGCGGAAGTAAAGGAGGGGTAATAGTGAACGGGATTTGAGGAAACGTTGTTCTAAGAATAAGCCATACTGCCCCACGAAAGCTCATCACCTAATAAACTATCTTGTTAGTCTTTAAAGTACTACATATTTTTTCCTTTTGTTTTACCAAGATCAGACTAACACGGCTACCTCTCTATTTCTTATGCTAGGGATGTTAACATTTAACCAGTAAGCTTACAAGTATGGTCCTTGCCAACCATGCCGGAGCATCCCTAGCCATGAAGGAGCCAGCAGGCCAGATCCCGTAGCCAAGGCAGCGCTGGGTGGCAGGTCCGGACTCAAAATGCTTAACTGGTGAAGCAGTCTTGTTAGACTGGTAAACCATTTTAACATCCCACAGTACTAATAGAATTCATGCTAGTGAATAGACTGAAAAACTCAGAGTTCCCTTTGATAAATATATGGCTACTAATTATATGATCACATAACAACAGAATGCACACACACAAAGCCAGAATTAAAGTTGTTCTGCCAACCGTTATTCTGGCATTTGCTAACTTTTGAGAGTGTGACTTTACAACCTAAATAACCTTATTTTAATGCAGCATTTGTATGTCATCACATGTATTATGCTTTAAGACAGGAAACTATTTGTGGCATACCAGGCCTTCATGTCTAAATAGAAACTAGAGCTGTGAAGCACCAGTCCCGAGATGCATCCAAAGGCCCCACTATAATACAAATATTAACAAATAACCTTCAGTAAAAGGTTATCAGGCTTACTGTAGCATATAGTAAAAATAATTGCTATTCCTTGCTCACATTTAACTTTTCTGTAAGAAGTCTTACTGTAACTGGTGTGAATTTAGCCTTTTCACACCTCTTGAGAGATGTAGCTTTGCCAGTGTATGTTTTCAGTGTACACCGAGCTGGATTGAAGCCCATATCCTGCAAAGAAAAGCATTCCTGGACCCATATAGGGAACCACTGACAGAGCTTCACATAGGAAATGGTCCAAATGCTTCTCTTTGCTGAACTGAAGCCTTAGAGCACTAAAACCAAAATAGTGCATACTTGACTTGTGTCTAGTTGTTAGTGTCTTATTTTTAAAAAATATTATGAAAACAAAATTCAAAGATACTGTTTACAAGTGTTAACCAATAGCAATTAATCTGATGTTAGTTTTACTTGGTCATAATCCATTTTATTAATAATGCTGAGAATTGCTTTTTCAGCTTATGGAAGGAAGGAAGTGTAAATCCACATAAAATAAAGTCAGGATTTTCATGGTTAACTGTGAACAAGTGAACCATCACTATGCATATACAGAAACCACACACAAGACGTACTTGTCAGCTACAGAAGAGAAAAATTTGGTGCAGAGAATCATTACCCATATAGTCAAATGTCCTGCTTTTTGGAAAGTACTGCTTCCAGTAGATATATCCAAAAATGGCATCTAGAAAAACAGATCTTAAAAATGATTTGCATTAAAGGTGTAAGGTATATCAGTATTTCTTACCTAGCTGCAAAATTTGAACCTTTGCTAACTGACAAGATGATCTCTCAGCAAGGCTACCCCATGTTATGTCCAAAGCCTTGATGCCAGAAACACACAGGCACTTGCACAACTTTATTCATGCAAGATGTTATTAGTGTGCATAAATGTTTCCACAGCTGCAATATTTGTCTATTTCTTTGCCAATGAAGCAGTTTAAGTGTAGACTTACTCTCATTCATAGTTTCTTTAAAGAACAGAAAACTGTCATTACACTCAGTATTACTGTAATTTTCCAGTGGGAGTAACTTTTGAGATCTCTAAAAAGGTATTTTTCCTAGCTTATTTTGAGCATATTAATTTACAAACAAATTGGTTTCAGTCAAAAGTTGATGGCATTAGAAAATGGGGTTTATAATGGAAATTTAGACTTTCTTTATCTAAGATGGTAGCAGCAGCAGCCAATGCTTCCATAATAATAAACAGTTTTGTTTAAAATACACACACCCCACCCTAGTTCAATCTGTGACAACCTAATACACCACACCATCATTATCATCACACACAAAAAAACAACAATGCTAAGGAACATGACAATATTTTACAAAGAGAACTACCCTATCAGATCGAAGATCAATGGAGCTATGATAACTTTCACCAGCTGAAATTTGCACCCACATGTTTGCGTGTCAACCTTTTGCTTAGGCTGCACAGAGTTTTCACCTTCTCTTAGATGTCATGTATATATATCATTACTGGAATACAGCAGTTAATCGTGTAATGAATTATTTCAAATGTATTTCATCATGAACATACAAACTGCACTCAATTTAATTTTCTAAGAGGTGTAGAGAAGTAGAGAAGAAAAGCCTATCTATTTACTTTTCAAGTGCTGGAAAGATTCAAAGCACTAATACTGTTAATCAGAACAATGCCTCAAGCTTTTGCACTCATGAACTGGAGGCTAATGTCATGTTTTTTTTAAAAGCTGTATGAAGCTGGGATCCAGTGTCACCATCTATCATCATCATCATCATTCCCTCTTCATTGGCCTGATCCTGTACTCCTCATTCTGGAGTGAAGGATGAACTCCAAAATGAGTGTGGAATTGGGGGGGGGGGGGAGGAGGAGGGAGGGAGGGAAGGAGGGGAAACAAAGTCACCATTTTTTCCACAGAAGAGCACCATCAGGGCATGGCAAACAATTTGCAGATATGACTGTAGATGAGAGTCTTCCTCAAGAAGCTTACAATCTAAATATGATGTACAAATTCAGGAAAAGAGGGAGGAAGGATAAAATGAAGAAATCTTTAAACGAACTGAAATTTAGCATACTTCTTGTCTGTTTTGGAGGTTTTGTTTGTATATAAAAGATTTTCTTTCTAGCTTAATAATAGTTTAGTTTTTTGGAAGAAGTGTCTTTAGCACACCAAAGATGTACTAACTCATAAGTATGATGTGCTTGGTATTCATATTACATGGCCAACGTATTTCATTACCTTTAGTCCACCATGTGTCAGAAGACTTCTCCCACTTTTCAGAGTAGGGATGTTAAAAATGGTTAGTGAACCTAATGGTCATCAACCAGTAGATTGGGATCTACTGGTAGATCTTGGAGCCTCTGACAGGTGATCCTGACTGGTTTGGCCAGGAAGCTTTCAAGTGCTGGCACTTCAGCTGCCCTTCCACCCACTGTCACGCTGCTCCTGCCCTCTGCCTTGGAGCTGCTCCTTGGGAGCCTCCTGCTTGCTGTGCAGGGTGTGGGAGAGAGAAGGGTGTGTGTGCTGATGTCAGGGTGCCCCTCCTCCCCTCACTCCTAGACCCTATTTCCACAGAGAGCAGGGGATGGAAGGAGCTTGTCAATGCAAATCTCTGTCACTCACACACACTGTGTGTTTCTCTGTCATTCTCACAAACACACACTGTCCTTCACTCTCATCTCCTGACCCAACACATATCTGGGTTGCTGTTGTTACTACTTTTACTACTTGCAAAGTGGGCTAGTTTTGGTTTTTTTACTTGTCTGTGCATTTCATAATTTTCATTTCTCTTACACTTAAATTTAATTCTTTGAGTAATGAGTTCTCAAATGCCTAAGGTGTTGTGGCTGGAGTAATTATCCCTATGGTAATTGCTGCTCCTGGAAGTGGCTGGCATTCCCCTGCAGCCCCTGAGAAAAGCAGAGCAGGAGGTCTCCACATGCCATCTTTGCCTGTAGACACTGCTCCTGCACCTCCCACTGATCAATAATGGGGAACTGTGGCCTGTAGAAGCTGTGAGCTCAGTGCGTGTAGATGAAGGGCAGCACATGGTGCCGTGGAGCCATTATTGTACATGCCAGCTGCTTTCAGAAGTGGTGCAGGGCCAGGGTAGGAGTAAGCCTGCCTTAACTCCACTGCTCCACAACCCGGAAGTCATCTCAGTTAAAAGGTGCCCAGCCAGAGCCTGCTTCCTGAACCCCTGTCCCAGCCCTGAACCTCCTTCTACACCCAACCTCCTGCCCCAGATGTGTGTCCCCCTGTACCAAAACTCCTTCCCAGAGCTTGCACTCTGAAACCCCTCATGGACCCCAATCACCTGCCCTGGGCTAAGCCCGGAGCCCCTCCCACACTCCAAACCCCTTGGCCCAAGACCAGAGCCTACTCCCCAACCCCCCTACCCAAGCCTGGTGAAAGTGAGTGAGGATGAGGGAGAAAAGAGGATGGAGTGAGCAGGTTGAGGCCTCAGAGAAGGGGTGGAGCAGGGACAGGGCCTCAAAGAAGGGGCAGGAAGGAAGTGGGACCAGGGTATTTGGGTTTGAGGTAGATCTTACGTTGCACTTACATTGAAAAAGTGATCTTGTGGTTAAAAAGGTTGGAGACCACTGGTGTATCTGTTAAAAATCTTAGTGGTTACACTCGCTGCAGTCTCTACACTACAAAACTTTTACTGCAAAGCACACAGTGAAGCTGGTTTCCCCGGAGTGGGGCCAGGAGTCAGCGTATAATCGTAATAGAATCCGTTAAGCTGATACTTGGCGGTTAACTGTTTAAAAGGTTACACTCTTATATCTCTAGTTCAGAGTTCATGCGGTTTGAAGCAGGCAGAAAAGACATGAGTAAATACTCCCAAGACTTCCAGCCACCCTAAAAAACCAACAAATATTTCAGTTGCCCAAAATGTTAGCATAGCATTCCCTAAACTAAGTATATGAAGCTTCAGGTTTTAGGTAAAACTTACAATATGTTAACTAATTACTGAGACAAAAGGGGGGAGGTCTGAAAAACACCACATGAATACTAATCCTGTATGGGGGAAATGCTCCACAGTTATCATTCACTGAAATGGCAGCAAGGGGATCCAAGTTCCCACTTCCCATGCACCTTGTGCAGTCCCTTACACCTGTGCAAAGCAAGCATAAAATGCTACCTTTCTGATTTAGTAGAATTTTAAACAGTTTGTATGTATAACTGATGGCAGAGAGTTCAGTTCCAGAAGTTCACATCTTTGAGACAGTCTGATCCATTTCTCTGCAACTACAGAAAACTCTCAGTCAAACTAGTGTTCTGCTGGCCAAATGGGTGAGAATGGGGGGATCCATACAGCGATGCAAGTTATCGGCACACAAAAGACAACTCACATAGTGGAGATTTCACCGGGGAGAAAGGGGTGCAAGAAGATTGTGGAACTAGAGGACCTACTGCTACATGGCCCCGTTAGCCATTTGTCTCACACATGTAAAGATTTTAGAAGGGTAACTGTGTCAGCAAAAACGAAGAGGAGTCCGGTCGCACCTTAAAGACTAACAAATTTATTCCACAAAATCATGAATACTGTCTACAAAATCATGAATGGTGCAGAGAAAGTGAAAATGAAAGTGTTATTTACCCATTCACAGGACACATGAACCTAGCGTCACCCAATGAAATTTTAATAGGTAGCAGATTAAAAACAAAAGGAAGTGCTTCTTCACAGTCAATCTCTCAAATTCATTGCCAGAGGTTGCTGTAAAGGCCAAAAGTATAGGTGGACTGAGGCTCTAAAGAGAATTAGATAAATCAATGGGTGATAGATAACAACCACTGATGAACCTAAAATGGTCAGGGAGGGCCTGGGTGTCCCTAAACACACTTCACTTCATTATCAAAGTCATTAAGTTAAATTATACTATTGATTAGTATTGGACCCAGGACAAACCCCTTGAAACTCTCACTAAATACATCCTTCCAGTTTGACAGACAACCATAAAAAGCTACTCTGTGAATTCAACTTTTCAGCCACTTGTGCAGCACTATACAGTAATTTCACTTAATCCACTTTCCTTAGTTTACTTGAGAATGTCATGTTGAACAGTGTCAAAAGCCTCACAAAAATCTAGGTCTATCAGGTCTACAGCTGCCCCTCTATCCTCAACTAGGCCAGTAACCCTGTTAAAGAATTAAGTTGACGTGAAATTATTTGTTCTTGACTTATTCATGTTGCCTATTACTTATCACCCTTTGGCAACATGTAAGGTTATGTGTTAGGAGGACATTGCCTCTATTTACCATGTCAAAAATATGTAAGCAAACTTTTTTCTTCCTAGCTCCAACACCAATCCTTACAATTCAAAAGTGCAATATGCCCCTTTTCATCCACCCCACTGAGAGACAAAAGCCTGTTTAGCACTTTGGGGCAGAATGTATTAAATATGAAGCTTCCAGTTTTACTCACTTACTGTTTGCATTACTACTGTGTTTATCTGAAACAGGGTTTTTCAATCTGGGGATCTCAACAAGGTCTTCTGTACACTAAAAAGTTGTGCTGCTTTAACTGCACTGAAGTAGTTCAAACAACCTGTTGTGCGGATGCAGTTATATCACTATAAAAGGTGCCTCATACCAGTATAGCTAATCTCACCTAGGAAAGGGAATAAACTATATTTGTATAAGACACCTTTAACACACGATAATCCATAGTATAGATGCAATTATATCTAGTGTATCCCAGGCCAGCTTGATATGACACTATCTCCCTCTTGTGACTAGAGACCGATGAGTCTGCTCCACCTGCCAAGAGAGAGGAGTCTTTTAGCTCATGCAGTAGATGCTCATGCATTATGCTCCAGCTGTCCCAGGTGTGATGCAAATGACAAATGGGGTTAGCAATTCATGAGGACAGTGGTCTCCAACCTTTTCAAGCAAAAGATCATTTTTGAATTTAAGTCAATCTGAGATCTACCTCAAATCCAAATACCCTTGTCCCATCTTCTTCCCTATCCCTTTTCTCCAAGGCCCCATCCCTGCATATTCTGTGGAGATGGGATACAGTGGGAGGGGGACACCCTAACATCAGCATACCACCACCCTGCCTTCCCCACCTTGCTCAGCAAGCAGGTGGCTCTGAGGGGCTGCTCCAAGTAAGGATGTAAAATCCCATTTTATTATTTAACCAGTTAAATCGTATGTTTAACCAGTTAGCTGGATTTGCTTGCCGATTAACCAGTCACATCCCTAGCTATGAGGCAGAGAGCAGAAGCATGGCAGTGGGGGAGGAGTATCTGAAGTGTTGGCACTTGAGAGCCTGCAGGCCAAACCAGTCAGGTTCGCCTGTCAGAAGCTCCAGGATCTACCAGTACTGTGGCGTCCAACCAGTTCTGAAGCAGTAGCCACTATAGCAGCTACTCCTATAGCGAGCTAGCTATGTTCAACCGGCCAAAGAGCCGCATTATTCAAGCCAACTAGCCACACTCAACCAGCTCTAAATAGCCACATGTGGCTAGCATGTTGGACACCTGGGTGTTAGTAGATTCCAATGGTGGGTGACCACTGCAACTAGGGCAACTATCACAATAAAATGTAAAGTCACACCCCTAAGGGAAAGAGCTATAGTGGAACAAAACCAGGGTGTAACTCAGACCTTCCCATGACCAGCTCCTGGCAAGAAGGCTGAGAATCACTGACCTGAACTATTTCAGGGGCCGCCCAGTTTGAACAAATAGACAGTTGTCATTCCAGGATACTGAGCTGATCAAGTGACATGATCAGGGAGGTGGTTCCAGGGAGGAGACTTCCCTAAAGAGGGGCTGTTATTAAGGCAGGCAGAGGGGGCTGGAGAGACACGTGGCTCGCTCTGCTACGGGGAGAGGGCGCTGGGTCCCTGACCAGGGGCTGGGGACCCACCTGCAGGCCGGGGAAGGTGTTCTTGAGCAGGTAGAACATCTTGCGGTTGGACAGCACGTCCCCGCTGGTCATCTTCTCCTCAGCCCCCTCGCGGGTCTTGCCCTTCGCCTTCTCGTGGAGGACGTTGCTTTCCCGGACGCGCTTCACCTCCTCGCCCCCCTTGACGGCGGCCAGCACGGACACGGCCAGCAGCTCCCGCAGGTCCACGCTGCCCTCGGGCAAGGAGCCCGGCGGGAGGTCGGGGCCCTCCCCGGCCCGCTCGCCCAGCACGAAGAGGGCGAGGCGGCCGGCCAGGAAGCCGGAGTAGAGGTGGTAGAGGACGCCGATCCCCAGCAGGCAGAACACGGCCACCCCCAGCGGGGAGAGGCGGATGCCCATGGGGGCCATGGCCGGCGGCGGCGGGGCGGGCGCGGAGCGGGCTTTCGGGGCCGAAGGCGGCGCTCAGCAGCGTTCCATAGCGGCCCGCCGCGTTCGGAGCGCGGCCCCCGCGCCCCGCTCCCTGCCCGGCAGCATGGAACCGCGGCGTCCCGCGCTGCTCCGCTGGCGCCCGGCTCCACGTTCCCCCGCGAGCAGGGGTGAAAGGCAGCAGCCGAGCGTGTGTATCCGGGTTAGGCGGGGGCGGAGCGCCGGGGTAGGCTGCTGGCGGGGTTCCACTGAGCATGCCTGGAGCAGGCTTCCCGGGCTGGTCCCTGAGGATCGGGGGGGCATTGGGTGAATCTCTGGGACTGGGGTCTCGGAAAAGAGGCCACGCCGTAACAAGGGACGGCCTAATAGCCTCAAAGCCACAGTGAAGTCCAGCGTGCTGGGCTTCTCAATGGGGAAACAGGCCTGCCAGCCGTAGGCGGCCAAAATTCTGACTCAGGCCCATGAAAATCATGTTTGGATGGGTTTTTAAAAGTATAAATGTTGGGTTCTTTTATTTGCCTTTCATCCTTTAGGGTACAGCCAGGCCATGTTTTGCAGCGTCTGTTGTTATGATTCTTATTAAATGGAAGCAGAGCTCGGGTGACACTGGTGCTAATAGGGGGATGGTTGGGGGCTGTAGCTGCCCCTGAAGTTTGAACCCCAGAATTTCTTACCTAAGGTCTACTCTGCTTAAAGCACATGCCCTAGCCCCACAGGCAGCTTTTACCTGCAACAGACTTTGTGCCATTCCCGGCTTTGCAGGTAGGAAGGGTAATTAAGATAACAAAAGGTGTGTCATCATTCATAAATGATCTTGAAATGGGGGTAAACAGTGAGATGGCAAAATTTTCAGATAATACAAAATTACTCAAAATAGTTAAGTCCAAAACTGACTGCAAAGAGTTACATAGAGATCTCACAAAACTAGGTGATTGGGCAGTACAGTGGTAGATGGAAATCAGTGTTGATAAACGCAAAATAATGCACATGGAAATATATAATCCCAACTATGCATACAAAATGATGGGTTTTAAAATAGCTGTTACCACTCAGGAAAGATCTTGGAGTCATTATGAATAGTTCCCTGAAAACATGCCTCAATGTGCAGTGGCAATCCAAAAAGCTAACAGAATACTGCAAATCCTTAGGCATAGATAAGACAGAAATTATCATATTGTCTCTATATCAAGTCATGGTATACCCACATCTTGAATACTGCATGCAGATCTAGTCACTCCATCTAAAAAACAAGATATATTAGATTTGGAAAAGATATAAAGAAGGCAACAGAAATGATTAAGGGTAAGGAACAGCTTCTGTATGAGGAGAGATTAAAAAGACTGTGGCTTTTCAGCTTGGAAAAGAAATGACTGAAGGGTAAGGAGATATTTAGAGGTCTACAAAATGACAAATAGTGTGGAAAAATTAAATACGAAAATGTTATTTATTCTTTAACTAACATAATACAAGAAGATCAGCAGAAATTTCTTCTCCATCCCTGCCCTAACCTCTGTTTGCCAGAAGCTGGGAATGGGCAATGGGACAAAGAAGTAGAAGGCAATAAAAGATCACACTCCATAATTGTATAGAGTAACTAGAAGACTTACCCAGCATTGCTTGACTTCTATCAGGGCAGGGGCTTGGAGATGTGAGGGGCTCAGAGCAGGAGGCTGGGAGAATGGGGGATGCAGGAGTCATGATTGGGGGTTGGAGGGCTCAGGGCAGGGAATGGGGTGCAGCGGGCAAGGGGGACTAGGTGGTTGGGAAGTGGAGTGGGGCAGGAGCGTGGGCAAGGGGACTAGGGGTTGGTGTAGCTGGTGGCTACTTCTCTGGGCCGGGGTGGGTTGCGGGGACTGTGCAGCCCACCTCCCAGCTTCTCCATTGTTTCAGAACTATTCTCTACCTCTACAAATTTAATCAGCAAAATCTATTTTTATAATGGTCAAAGTTTTGAAGAAACTGAAATGCAAGCTTTAACAGGATGTTTTTCAGGGAGCTCGCATGTTACTGGTAGCTTCAGGGGGAAGTGGGCTGTGTCCATGAAAGCTCATCATACCATCTACATGTTTTGTTAGTCTTTAAAGTGCCACCAGACTATTTTTTGTTTTTTAAGTTTACCATGTTACTGGTAGTTATTTAACTTTAGTAGGCTCTATTACCATACCAATCTCTCTCTGAACATAGAAGTAAAATAAACTAAAATTAAAATTACACATTGAAGTATCTGTATTTTAAAAGTTACAAATTTGTTACAACAATAATAAACCCTCTTTTATGTTTTTTCTTGTGGCACAAACTGCCCAGATTATATACATCATTGAACACTTGATCATTTATTAAACAATTGTGACCTCAGAATTTCACCTAAATAGGAAATCTAATGATGTGTGAAAATGAAGATGTAAATTATTCAGTCAGTGCTACATTTATTGATCTACAGAATGGCTTTTTATGCCATTCTTTACTGAGTAATAAACTTTATAATTTTGACTTTAATGAGGAAGTGATTAAGTATCACAATGTTGAATGAACTGATACAGAATTTCTTGGTTTGCCTCTTTAAAGCCAAATCCTGTTCCCATGGGAATTTTGGGTAATATTTTCAAAGATGCCTAAAGGGAATTATGTAACCAACTCTCATTGAAACTCCATGGCAGTTGAGTGTTTGACTCCTATACGGCAGCATCAAAAATCCCAGATTTTATGACACTGTTGCTATACTGATATTCTTCATGTCGACCAGCACTATGGTTGCTGCATGTATGGTGTGGGAACAGGACTGAGAGGACTGGAATAGATTTGTGCACAATACCATCTCTTTCTGAAAAGTGATTGACAAAAATTTAACAATTACTGACTGATTTGATCTCCATGACATATTGTTGCGTCCTGTAGTATACTAATGTTCTGAATGTTTATGAGATTGTTTTTGCCATAATATTCTTTGGGCAATAATTTGCAAACTGTCAGAAGCCAATCATGTCCTTTTCTACTTACACATAGCTCTGACTTAATTATAAGTAGTAAAATTACCACAATTTAATTAGAAAGTTATTACAATTGTCCCATTCTGAATATAAACAATGGGTTGAATCCTTACCAGCATCTGAATTCCATTAAATGCATGGAAAGAGGTTGAGACAACAGGAGACCAGTATTGATGCTCTGGTTTGTGTCAATCTAGCTCCAGTGCTATAGGCTGAACCTCCGAAAAATGAAAATCTCTGGTCCAGCAACATCCGTGGTCTGGCAGGACCATGAATGTTCCTGGACCAGAGAGCCCAGGAGTCTAATGACTGCAGGGCCAAAACCCATCCGGGGGCAGCGGGGCCGGAGCCTCAAAAAAGTGCTGGCATGGGGCTGGAGAACCTCAACAGCCGCAGCAGCATGGGACTGGAGGAAGAAGTTTGGCCACCTGCAGCAGCGCGGAGCTGGGGAAATGTGGCCACCCGCAGCAGCAGGGGGCCAGGGAACCACAGCAGCACAACACCAAGGGCTGGAGAACTCCAGATGCCCATGGCAACCCAGGGCTAGGGGACCGATGGCAGCAGGGTGAACAGCCTGGTGGAGGGGTGGGTAGAGGGGACCAGAGGCAGGGGGCCAGCTGGCTCGGGGCTGGCAGCAGGGGACACTTCCCCTGGTCCAGAAAATTTTCCTATTCAGTACTAGTCAGGTCCTGACATTGCCAGACCAGGAAGGTACAACCTGTAATAAGCGCAGACTATCTGCTACTGGTAGGTATGCTAGGCACAGAAGACAATGAGTGTAGAAGAATCGTCCTGATCCTAATCATGTTCTAATTCTTTTGTTCAAAACTATGGTAATTATTTGTTCCAAGTTTTTGACTTTATGCTTCAGGCACTTTTAAATCTGATTTCTAATCTTATAAATCTTGTAATCAAATTCTCACTAGTTTTCATTAATATTAAACATTTTAACAGTGATTATTTGTGTGCCTTAATGAGGAATATTTCTGATTATTTTCTTGGTTTAATCATGATTGAAATGTCTAATCCCCAAAAAGATGTTTTTAGAAATACAGAGCATTCTGGATTTAGTTAGGAGAATTAGGAGACAGAAATGAGATTTAAAGGCTAGCTTGTGGTGTGCAATTGGAAAAACACAACAGTTTCTATCACCTTGTTCAGCTGTAAAGCCAGACGAATGAAAAGTAGCCCTGGAAACAAGGGAAGAAGGTATAGAATGCAATTTGACATTAATAAGATGCAGTTGTCAAGTATTTCAGATATTTTGCTGTTGGTTTCCTATCAATATGCAGTTATGAATGGGAAACTTTTTCATTAAATTTTATCAGGATTTCTGGAGGACTTTTGCTGAACTGTTCAAACGTAAATAGAACCATCACACTGGTTGAAAGAGCTTTCTGAACATCATTAGGTCTGTAAAGGAAAGGGTCCTAATTTTCAGCCTCTTGTACAAAGGTCCTTTTGTGTGCAAGGGGGTAGTGCTGATTGTCTTGATGCTTTCTCATTAAACACTCTATTGTTAGCAATCTTCTGGCACACATAGAGTCTTTTGGTTTTGGCTTTTATTTTAATTTTTCCCAGGAATTTATCAGTGTCTATTATGACAACAATAGGAAACAGATGAAAATTGGTGCAAACGTTCATTATTAATAATTTTTCTTAGTAAAGATCGGGGTTAATTTTGATAGATGGAAGGACAGAAAAAAAATATTTAGTACATTAATATTTTGATGAAATCAGTGTGGTTTGCTGCAGAACTAAAATGGAACTCAAAACACAATGACATCTCTGTGTTTACGAAAACAATATATCCCTAATCCCCAAATAAAACTTTTCATTTGAATAAACAGCTTACTGTTGTAGAGTTAGAACTGTTAGCCATATATATTTACATTTAACAATTGGGCCCAACATTTAAAAATATTTATAAATCCTCCCTGTCTTATGTGAAGTCCTTCCATGTAATTTCCAAAAGTCCTGCATAGCGCTGATTCACAGCAAGCTTTTTAAGGAGTGTTTTCCAAGACCTATTTTAGAAGTAGCCAGATTTTGAAAATATCTATCTAAATATCTATCTGTTGTTTGAATATTGTCATTTTATATTGTTTGTCCAATGTGTCAGTAAAAGTTAATTATCTTGAAATAAGGATAAGAAGATTTTTGAATACATGTCTTTTTATAAGTACTCTTACAAAAAATGAGAATATGAGCTATAGATATCTAATTTTTGATGCCCTTGGACAATTCTTCCTGGCTATTGAAAAATAATTTGGTAGGCTTTGTCCATCCTAGTCTGTAATTTCACATTTTAGGCTGTAGAGGAAAAAAGGTGTTATGGATCTTTATTCTGAGAATAAATGGCTGTAAAGGAGAAGGTATAAAAGAGTGACAGACATTTCAAACAGTTCTGACTGAGCTAAACAGTACACTATGTGCTGAAAGAGTAGTAGAAGTTGGAAGAGTTTTGATAAATTCAATGACCTATTTTTTATTGCTTGCACTCTCATCACAAAAGATGTACCTAACTAAGCAGCACAATTAGATTAACAGATTCAGAGATTAGAAGTTTCACTTTTACAAATGATTTAAAAGGATTACACAAGGAGATCCAGACAATTTAAGTGTTGTTAGCTACTATTTTTTCTGTACCTCTGGTACCATTAAAAAAAAACAAATCCAGGATACTAAACAAGAAGAAGAACAATATTAAAACTCGGAAGACACAATGCACCAGAAAGAATCATGAATCTGTAAGTGAAAATCTCTTGTAGTGTGTTTCTTGACAACATTACAAAAGCATTAACAGATGCTCTTCAAGCCAACTCTTAATTAAAGCTGACAATGCACATAAACATTTTATTGGTATTTGCCACTCGAAATCTTCTAACGGAAATTTGCTTAAAAGCATTTGATAGTTGAACTGGATCGAAAACAATGAAATGACAGATATGCTACTAATTTAGTACTATGGTGACAACTATAACCTTTTACACATAGCAGAAGGATTAATAAAACACAAAGAATCACAGCAGCTGTTTTCATGTGACAGGCTGTAAATGAGTGGAAAAGAGGTGTAAAGATGGATGATAAAATGACTGAAGAGGTGCACTGAATACTTTGTATTAAGAATGTCATTGCTTTTCTTATGATAGGTTATTAATACTGTCTAAAAGAGTTCCTATTTGATAGGCACTGGAATTACTGAAGAAATCTATAACTAGAGATAAAACTATCTTTAATACTGGGACCATACATACAAAACAATAGGTTCTAGATTAGCCATTGCCATTCTCAAGAAAGGAGCTCTCATAGGCATCTGAACTGCCAGGCATGGCATCACCCACACTGCCCCCAGAATGCCTGCTGTAGGTGTTCTGGGGGCGAAGTGTTGCTGCCCCCGGCGCCCGTCTTCCCACTGCTCCAGGCTGGGGAAGCTGGGGATGTGTGCCATCCGCCCTCCCCATGCTCCGGGGGCTGGGGAGGCTCGAGCCAGCTCGGGTTGGGCGGCCTCTTCCTTCCCTCCCCAGTGTTTCACAAGGTGTAATGGTATCCCCAGCCTTGCCTGGTTGAGTTTTCAGTAGTATAGATGCAGCATTCGTGAAAGTCGAAGCCATTGACTTCTGGGAGGCATCCCACAGTTCCCCAGGCATCCCACACTCTGCCCAGAACTTGCACCTCTACTGCTCTCCTGGTGAACAGAAAAAGCCCCGGGAAAATTTGAATTTCATTTCCCACGTGGCCAGCATTGCGAGCACATCTCAGAGTGAGCAGGACATTGGCACACTTGGACATGACTTTGATCAATTCAAAGACTGCAAAGACTTCCAATACTTCTGCTTCTGTGGTCTCCAGTTTTCAGGGGTGCAGAAGAGCATCAGTGTGGAGTGTCCAGGAGATCTTGGACCTTATCAAGGCATGGGGAGATGAATCTATTCTCTCCAAGCTCTGAACTAGCAAGTGGAACACAGATATTTACGTGAAGATCACAAGCTGCCTGGGGGGTAAAGGCTATTCCAGGGATACCCAGCACTGCAGAGTCAAAATCAAGGAGCTGAAGTGGTCCTACCACAAGGCGAAGGAAGCTAACGGATGGTCTAGTGCAGAACAACCTTACAAATGCAGCTTCTACAAGTAGCTGGATGCCATTCGGGTGGGAGGAGAGGGGGTGGCCAGCCTCCCAAGCGTGACCATGGAGTCTGGCCAAGACACTCCAGGCATCAGCATGGAGGACAATGTGGTGGGAGGGGGAGAAGAGGAGGAAAAGAATGGCCAGTTGGTGATCGAGAGCCAAGATCTATTCATGATGCTGGAGCCAGTCCTAGCCTTCCAGGATGTCTTCCAATTGAGCACTGACTCCAGAAAGGGCACTTCTGGTGGGTTCACAATTGTTTTCTTACTACAAGTGGGTTAAGGCAATTGGGTGTAATGTGTAGCATACTTTGTACTTACACAGTGCGGTGGGCCCGTAACAGCTTGTTAATGTATCTGCAGATGGAGCGGCATTCATGCCTGCACATCTCCATGAAGCTCTCAGCTAGGAACTCTTTGATCTTTCTCACAAGGTTTCTGGGTCAGCTTGCCTTATTCTGCCCTCCATGGTCGGATACCTTCCCATGCCAAGCCAGCAGTAAGTAGTCTGGCATCATTGACCACAAAGCATTGCAGTGTAAGGCCCAGGTTTATGGTCACATTCAGTCAGCATCCCTCCTGATCATTCTGTGTGATTCAGAGAAGACTGATATATCTCATGGCAATCTTGATTAAGGAGGAGGAGAAGCTATTAGCACTCTCCCTGGGAAGCTGCTTGTGCTGGACACCCCTCCTCATGCTGTGGGCTGGGAAAGTAGCACTCTCCCCAGAAGGCCATGTGTGCTGGACACAGAGGGAATCTGCCCTGACCTTTCTCCCCCAGTGCCCCACCTGCAGGGTCCTGCACGCCAGGCAAGTAGCACTGTCCCGGAAAACTGCATGTGCCAGACCCAGTACATGCTGGACCCAGCGGGAAGCCGCCCTCTCCTGTCTCCTCTCTCCTGCCCTGGCTGGCTCCTTACTATACCTGCCTGCCTCTAAACTGCATGTATCCAGATGCTCCCCTGAGAGCTCTATGGACCTGCTGTAAAGTGCCTGTTTTAAAGCAAACATTTGGTCTTGCACAGAACATATCTCCATTGTCTTTACAAAGACCTTTGATGTATGCTAACAGATTAGGGGTAGGCTTTAACAATCTATCTGCTGTATTGTATGCCCTTGTAACTTTTTGAAGCCAGGACTGCAGCCAGCTCACTGCATAGTCCCCCTTTTCCAGCATCTGCCCACCTGTCAGATCCACAGGTGAAAATACATGAGAGAGGACATGTTCAGGGAGCAGATGAAGTGCATGAACTCCCTCATGCAAAAGATGCAGGCAGAGCAGTAGGACTGGTTCCCTGAATGCCAGGAGAAGAGAGCTGTTGGAGCACTAGGAGAGGCAGCAAGAGGCCCTCTTTGCCTCCTTGACAGGTGTGATAGAGCACCTGGCTGGAGAGGGTCTGGTCCCAGAACCCCGTCCACCTCCTCTGCCAGCCCCACTGCTTCCACTTTCAGGGGCACCAGGTTCTGCTGGGGCCCAGGGACACGGGGAATGGGAAACCTTACCCTCCAGCACCTTGGGAGGCAAAATACATTTCTGAGCTCCCCTTCTCCCTTTGGGTTCCCACATCTTTCATTTCCCAGCTTTTTTCCCAAAATAAAAATTCATGTTCTTTGAACACAGTCTCCTTATTGCTTGAACTGCAGGGGTGGAAGGGGGATTAAAGGCAAACACAGGACATTCAGGGGCACCTTGTTAGGAATCAGTGAAGAGTCTTAAAATTGCCCTTGCATAAAACTGTCCTTCAAGGCATCTCTGATTTGCACTGCCCCGCGCTGTGCTTTTCTTATGGTGCTGGTATTCGGCTGCTCAAACTTTCTGGCTAGGCGCTCTGCCTCATCCCCACACTCATCCTACCAGATAGGTTTCCCTTGTGTTCTTGCACAGGTTATGGAGCACACAACAGGCTGACACAACAAAGGGACTGTTGCATTCGCTAAAGTCCAACTGGGTCCAACCGGGTCAGGAGACTCCTGAACCTCCTCTTTAAATGTCCAAACACACATTTGACCACCATTCTGTACTGCTCAGCCTATTATTGAACTCCTCCTTGCTGGGGTCCAGGCTGCCTCTGTAGGGAGCAAGGGGTAGGCTGTGTCACCCAGGATCACTATGGGCATTCCCACCTCTCCAACTCTGATGTTCCAGTCCGGGAAAAAAGTTCTGGCATGCATCTTTTGAAAGAGACAGGAGTTCTGAAAGATGCAGGCATCACGCACCTTTCCTAACCATCCCACACTGATGTCGCTGAAAAAGCCTTTGTGATCCACAGAATATCCAGTCAAGTTCAAGGTCTTGGTGTTTCATTGTCTTGAAGATTAAACACTTGGACCCAGCATATTTAAAAGATTATCTAAAGCACTGGGATGAAGACTGTAGTTGACAATTCCACTCCTGAGGCACGGTAAAACTTTCTTCTAAATGGAAGAAGCCCATCTTCAGTAGATGGACCTTTCTCAACGGGTTGTCCATGATTGTAGAATGAACTTTCCCAGGAGCATCACAGACCTCACCACCTTCTGCTCTAAGTACTGTTGCATAAAAACGCCTCCACCTGAACTTACTTGATTTTACACATGTATTTTCTGGAAATACACTAAACTTTAAGGTTTTAAAATGCAACTTGTAATCTTTGTCAAACTTTGCAACTTGCTGTAATCCTTGTAAAACCTTGCAATTTTGTAACTCTCAGCAACTTTGCTTTATAAATTCAGAAATTTACTGTAAGCGTTAACTTTGTAACCTTTGTAATTCTCAGCCACTTTGCCTGTAGCTTGCTCTAAACTGAATTCTCCCGAGTGATGGAGAGAGAGAGAGAGAGAGAGAGAGAGAGAGAGAGTGTGTGTGTGTGTGTGTGTGTGTGTTAGGAGTTGCAAGGCTGGAGCACATGGTGATGAGTCATCAGACTGCTGCTTTGCTGGATAAAGGGAAGTCTGGGCATGCTCCCTGGTGACGAGGTGGATGAGTCACGGGGCCATTCAGACACAATAAAAGAAGAGGGAGCACATGTGACAGTCTCTCTCTTTCTTCCCCTGCTCCTGAGAAGCTCCTCTTTACAGCATGTGTCTCTCCTGACCAGCTCCCCACCCATGATTAGCAGACAGACCCTCCAGAATCCACATGCCTTGGCTCTTTCTGCAACCCATATGCCTGTGTAAGTGTGTGAGTGCCTGAGGGCAGGAATGAATGTGTGTAAATGAGTGAATGAATAGAGATGTGTGTGCGTGAGAGAGAGATAGCTGGTTCCTCTTTAGTTTATACCTTTAGTGGCAGTTCTGTCGTCTTTGGTTTAACCATTTAGTGCAAATAGTGAAGTACATCCTATATTTCTTTCAAATTGCCTTCTGTCATACAAATACAGTGTACATAACCCCCCTTCCTCCCCAAACCAACCCGATCAAACCAAAACACCCTACTGAATGTGCAATTCTCTTTTTCAGAGAAAGATGAAATAACAAATCACATATGACACCCCATTACATGCACAACTATTAGGTGCTCAAATACCACAGAGATGATAATGGCATAAGATCTTCTATAGAAGAGTACGATAGTGTTGTTTAAAACACACCAGCAATTCCACAAGATTCAGTAGCAAATTTGAGTTCAGTAATTTATAAGCAACCAAAGAGGTCACGGGGGCTCCTCTGTTACACTTATATAATTCTGATCTTAGCTCTCTGTTGAAAAGCATAAACAAAGAGACATATTTTCAGACAAAATTACATTGACTGCTTTAGCTGTGGACACAGCTATTAAATGGTTCTGACCTTCCCCAACACCATATAGGTGTGTGGTGTTTTGATTAAGGCTTGTCAACTGTTCTTGAAAAATATGTTTAGCATCTTCCCTCCATAAAATTGAACAATATTTTACAAAGCGTTTATAATTCACCAGTGGAATTTACTGCTGTGAGAGGTGACTGAGTCAAACATGGTTTACGGAAGGGTTACATTTATTTTATGGCCACTAGCTATGTTTGTAACCATGCAAATCAAGATAATGAGAAAGTAAATCAACTACTTTCTTCTCAGATTGCTCCTTAAGACTAACTTCTTCTTGGACATCTGCAATACACTCACTAACACAATGGGACCTGCTTCTAGACTAGGAGTCCTAGGTGCAACAGAAACACAAATAACAATAATCACAGGGAGAGGGACAGTTAACATTTATTACATTTAATAACTTTAAAAAATCCAGGCTTGTTTGTATATTATATTCCTTCCCTCTATCTTTTGTATGTTTCCTTTGACTAATTAGGAAAACATTCATGCAAGTAGTTCAAGTTAAGCTCACGTTCCAGCAGGGGAGCCACACTGGGCCCCTGGCTGTTGGCTCCACCCAGAAGGGGTGGGAAATTGGGTGAAAGGGGTGGGGCCATGAGCAGCCAGCCCTTAGCAAGACCTGGATCTCCCCAGTAATCTAGAGCATAATTAGGTACAGGCCTTTTGATGTAAACCCATGTTTGTGTTTAGTTTTGGGGTTTAGGATTCTTCTCTAAAACTACAGTACATTACTGAAGCTGGGGAAAATATAGTACTTCTGTCCCCTTTTTTACTATAATAGTGCTCATCATCTGGGAAGGTGAAAACACAGAGTAAGCCTCTTGTGCTTTCATGGGAATTAGAAAAATAAGGTATATACAGCGTATTTGTTAGGCTACCAAACCAGGCTAATGAGAGAAGGAGACATTTGTTTAATTTAACTTGAAAAAATGTAAGTGTAATGCTTAAGGGCTAGGGGAAAATACCCCACAACTATTTCATACTATCAGTTTTAAATGAATGGTGACCCTGAAAAATATGGATTGAGAACCCTGACCACACTGCATTACCAATTTGTTTTTCAATTTATTTATTTATTTTACTTTACTTGGGTCTTGTTTCTATTTTTTTTTTTTTTGAATTTCTGTTAGATTTATTTTGACTTTTAAAAGCAAAGGGTAGCTGTCCCCTACCAAAGAATAATTTGTAGACTATTAATTATTTATTTACATGCAAATGAATTATTATAAATACACAGAGGTAATGCTGTTCTTCTCATCATGCACCCTGTGAGTACTCTTCTGTTGAAACCAAAGCAACAAGCAGCAGACTGACAATAGATATTCTGGATCCCAACCAGTGTTCCCTGTAAGCTGTGTTCACTTGTGCAGCCACACAGAAGAGATTCAAATGCAGCCCAGCTGATTAGCAAAGTGCCCTCAGCTAGGTTTTTTGTTTCTATTGGCTGTGCACACTCACACATGCCTTCCATTTTTTTTTCTTAATTTAAATCATTGCTCTGGGATGGGGATGGGGATAACATGTTCAATATGCAGGTGATGGTGGAGGCAGCTGGCTTTTATTTATTCATCTAGATCCTGCCCCCCATCTAACAAATGTGCTGATATTATAGAATCATGGAATGGAAAGGGCCTCAACAGAAAATCAAATCCAGTCCCCTTCTCACGGCAGGACCAAGCACTGTCTAGATCATCCCTGATAGATGTTTATCCAACCTGCTTTTAAATATCTGCAGAGATTGAGATTCCACAGCCTCCCTACGCAATTTATTCCAGTGTTTAACCACCCTGACAGGAAGTTTTTCCTAATATCCAACCTAAAACCTCCCTTGCTTGCTGAAATTTAAGCCCATTACTTCTTGTCCTATCATCAGAGGCCAAGGAGAACAATTTTTCTCCCTCCTCCTTGTAACACCCTTTTAGATTCTGGAAAACTGCCATCATGTCCCCTGTCAGTCTTCTCTTTTCTAAACTAAACAAGCCCAGTTCTTTCAGTCTTCCATCATAGCTCATGTTTTCTAGACTTTTAATCATTTTTGTTGCTCTTCTCTGGACTGTCTCCAATTTCTCCACATCTTTCTTGAAATGTGGTGCCCATAACTGGACACAATACTCCAGGTGAGGCCTAATCAGTGCAGAGTAGAGCAGAAGAATGACAACTTCTGTCTTGCTCACCACACTCCTGTTTATGCACCCCAGAATCATGTTTGCTTTTTTTTTTTTTTTCAAGAGTGTTATACTGTTGGCTCATATTTAGCTTGTGGTCCATTATGACCTCTAGATCCCTTTCTACAGTACTCCTTCCTAGACAGTTGCTTCTCATTTTGTATGTGTGAAACTGTTCCTTCCTAAGTGGAGTACTTTGCATTTGTCCTTATTAAACTTCATACTATTTACCTCAAACCATTTCTCTAGTTTGTCCAGATTATTTTGAATTTTCACCCTTTCCTCCAAAGCACTGGTATTCATTGGTATCATCTGCAAATTGAATAATCTTAATAATCATACTAGCTATGCATCATCTAAATCATTGATGAAGATATTGAACAGAACTGGTCCCAAAACTGATACCTGCTGAATTCCACTTGTTACACCCTGGCAGCATGACTGTGAACCATGAATAAGCACTTTCAGAGAATGGTTATCCAGCCAGTTATGCACCCATCTTATAGTAGCCCCATCTAGTTTGTATTTCCCTAGTTTATTGTTAAGAAGGTCATGCAAGACCATATCAAATACTTTACTAAAGTCTAGGTATACCATGTCTACTGCTTCTCCCTTATCCACAAGACTTGTTATCCTATCAAAGAAAGCTATCAGATCGGTTTGATGTGATTTGTTTTTTACACTCTGGCTTATTATCCTCCAGTTGTTTGCAGATGAATTCCTTAATTTCTTGCTCCATTATCTTCCCTGGCACAGAAGTTAAACTGATTAGTCAGTAGTTTCCTGGGCTTTTTCAACCTTCTGAAATAAAAAAATTATCTCCAATGCAGTCCAAGAACTTATTGGCTAATCTGTGCCATGCTGTGTTAGTTTCCCAACATATGCCTGGATAGTTGAAGGCCCCCATCACCAGCAAATCCTGCGCTTTGGATGATTTTGTTAGCTGTTTTTAAAAAAAGCCTCCTCTACCTCTTCTGCCTGGGTAAGTGGCCTGTATAGACCCCTAGCATGATATCATCCTTGTTTTTTACCCCTTTTAGCTTAACCCAGAGACTCTGAACAGTCTGTCAATCTGTTTCCTATGTCATCTCAACCTCAGTCCAAGTGTATACATTTTTAATATATAAGGCAACACCTCCTCCCTTTTTTCCCGCCTATTCTTCCTGAGCAAGCTGTACCCTTCTATTCCAATCATGTGTGTTATCCCACCAAGTGTCTGTGATACCAACTATATCATAGTTGTCTTTATTTATTAGCACTTCCGGTTCTTCTTGCTTATTTCCCATATTCCTTGCATTTGTATACAGGCATCTAAGATATTGATTTGATTTTGCTCCCCCAGTTCTGCCTTGCCCCTCCTTTATCTCTGATATTATAGCCCATGCTTCCTCCCATTTCTGACCCATCTCCCAGGTCACCATGTTTTTCACTTACCTGTGAGCTTTGGTCACCTGCCCCCATTGAATTTAGTTTAAAGCCCTCCTCACTAGGTTAGCCAGTCTGTGTCCAAATACTCTCTCCCCCTTCCTTGAAACCCCATCCCTGCTTACCAGTTTTCCTTCTTGGAACAGCATCCTGTGATCAAGAAAGCCAAAGCCCTGTTGGAGACACCACCTTTGCAGCCAGGCATTCACCTCCAGGATGCACCTGTGTCTGCCTGGGTCCCTACCTTTGACAGGAATGACTGAAGAGAATATAATTTGTGTTCCAAACTCCTTCACCCATACTCCCAGAGCACTGTAGGCACTCTTGATCTGCTCAAGGTGACACCTTGTAGTATCATTAGTGCTCACATGGATGAGTAACATGGGGTAGTAGTCAGAGGGTCGGATAATCCTCAACAGTGCCCTCGTAACGTCTTGGATATGGGCCCCTGGCAGGCAGCATACCTCCCAAGATAACATGTCAGGGCAACAGATGGGTGCCTCCGTTCTCCTGAGATTATCTTTCTACAGTCTCACTCCTGAGCAGCCTTCACTCAGCCCTAATTTATACTTTATAGAATTATAATCTGTCTGCTCTGAATGCAGCACAAATAAAAGAGAGATTTTCCCACAACAATATTCACCACAATGAAGAGAATTTTGACACAGTAGCCATAGAGGAGCTGAAATATTGTTTCAGCACTCTTCAGAACCATGATTAAATGAAATGATATACAAGAAATATATGTGCTGCAGCATAATATGACTTGGCAACAGAAGAATCCTTTAACAATAAAATGGTGGCAACGTCAAACTACTTATCATATAACATTTTTTATAACTTGGATTTATAGCTAGTTGTGCTATTATGTGAGTTTTATGTTCAATGGTTTCAGGAGAATCACATCCCAATTGTTGTGGGATTTAAATTCAAGGGCATAGAGTTTGGAAATGAATAGACCTTGAATCTCTATTCTGTCCAAGCTGTAGCATGGGACTTGAGCACATGGGAAGATGTCTTACTGATTAGGAATAGATTTAAATATATACTTAAGTGCTCTGATAAATTGAGGGATCAGCAGTTATAGCAGATTGAAAGAGGAGACGGAATTCTGTCTATCTGTATGTTACAGGGAGGGGAAAGCAAAGCTTCAGCACTTGGGGTGGGATCCCCAAGGGGCTTAAAGGCTACAATGCTGAGCATCACACCACCTAACTTTTAGGAGCCTAGAAAATAACAAGAACAACACTCTGAATGTGATCCTTAGGCACCTAAACCTCCCATACACAGAGCTAATGAGAGTTTTTCTAGGCCTTGGGGAGGAGCCAGCTCCAGGCCCCTCTGGAAGGGGCATAGCCTTGAGCGCAGGGGCAGGACCTCAGTAGCAAGAGGCAGGGCTGGGAGCTGGGAGCTCTGGCAGCAATTTAAATGATCTGGAGCTACCGTCACTGCTGCTACAGCAGCAGCAGCTGGGAGTCCCTGGCCCTTTTAAGTTGCAGGCTCCAGGGACAGATGCCCTCTCTTCCTCTCCTCCCATTGACGGCCCTGCCATACAATGAATGGAGGAAGATAGGCACCTTAGAATGCAGCTCACAAAAGCCAGCATGCTAGATGTGAAGCTGCCTACAGTAGCCAGAGGGAGCTGCCAACCAGACAGTTATGTGCTAAGCTCTTCCCCTTGCATGGAGATAGATAGGTGCCTGGCTCAGCTTAGCAATCCTTGAACAAGAACCAATCACTTGGAATCCGGTATCCTATGCACTGGTATCCTGTCCACCACAGGCCATACAGGGAGGTGCCAGCTGCCTTATAACAATTAGCCCAATGGTCAGAGCAGTTATTGGGGATGTGAAAGACCCATGTTCAAGTAACTTTTTTTAGCAGAAGGGGAGAAAAGATTTGAACATACATCTTCACTTCTCAGAAGGTGAGTGTTAATCACTCAGCTATGGAATATTCTGCTTTCCTTCTTGGCCTTTCCAGTTAAAGTTGTTGCACTTGTGGATAAATAACGAAAGAGTGATGACAGCAGGGGACTGGACCTCCCAGCTGGATGACCTAACCACTAGGAGAAAAGTTTTAAACAGGGTACCACAACCATCTTCTCATTCTTCTCCACCTAGATTTTGAAAGGAACATGATCCAGTAAGTGTGCTCAGAAGGGGCCTGCTGGATGGGACGCAGTACACAAGTAGGTGGCTAACTGCTTATCTCCCCTCTGTTCATAAATCATTGTGGGACATTCCTTATGCTAAGGAACTTAAACCCTGAAAACCTGAGTGTTGAGTGAATTTATGCCCCTACTGGGTTCAGGGGGAGTTTTGTGGATTCCTATGGAGCCAAAGCTAGGATTTAGGTGGTACTTGCTGAAGAGTGGTAGGTTTAAACATATGCTTTGCTGAACTGGGGCCTGCTTTCTTCCCAACTACAAATTTGATCATTTTCACACTGCGCATGGAGAAAAACTGCATTCTAATTTAGTAAATCGCTTCTGTGGGTATAAGTGTGTGTTAATCGATTTGCATTTAATAAACACTGTGAAATCACACTGAAATAATGATAATTTTACAGAACGGGTGGAAATTAAAAACTACAGAGAGACACGCTCTATGTAAGAATCCATGAGACTAGAAGACCTAGGTTTGGGGAGCCTGTGATGGCTGATACTCCTAGATCACCACAGGAAGGCTATGCAGAACTACCTTAAGGGAGCACTATGGGATTGGGCACTGCAGGAAGTACCACCCACAGGGTCTAGAGTGGCAGCACCCAGCAGCCCTCTGATTGGCCAAGCACACTATTTAATCCTGGAGTTGTCCGGGCAGCCATATAGGTGTTTGACTTACTGTGAGTCCAGATTTCACCTTGCTTCTGATACTGGCTTAAGTTTTGCCTCCTGACTCCAGCCTGGTAACTATGTCTGATCTCTGACCTTGGTCTGACTCTTGCTTATTGATCTTAGTTCTAGCGATTAGCCTGATCTCTGCTTGCTGAGTACTGCCTTGTGACTGTCCTTGATTTATGGACACCAGTCTAGCTATGACTGCTAGGCCAGACTGCCTGTGCCTGGTCCCTTATACTCTTTGTAGGAAGTAAAAATATTTCCTTTAATTAAAATAAGTTTGAACAGCAAAAGAACTGCATAGTTTGATGGGTGCTTCTAACTGCCACACAGAATGTGTACCTCCCAATGCATTAGTTTTATATTGAAGATAGTAGCAAAGTGTCAGAGGGTTGGCTTCTGGCTCTGCTGTGTCTACAAAATCACTTGTAGACTCTGGGTTTAGTAAGAGCTGATGCACTTTCTTCTCAAGCTTGTTCTCACCCCCAATTTCACCATGTACAGGTAACCTTTCACCATCTGTGGATGGGAAGGGAGAGCTACCTCCCAGCTTCCACTCTGTGCCTTTTCCATTTCTTCCTCCTCACTTCTGGATTCCTTCCCCTGAGGCTTTTATGCAGCCTCAGGCTTATTAGTTACCAGCTCTCTCTGCTTCCCCAGTGCAGGGCAGGTTATATCCAGCACACTCTGCTTTGGTACCCTAACGAGGAATGAGCATGACAGAGGGCTGAATCTGCAACCCTATGCCCAGCACCCTGTCACAAAGACCCTATAGGAACACAACAGTGGACAAGATCAAATTTTACCTAACAATCAGGAAATTCCTTTAAAATCTGTGCTGCCAAATAATAGGCGAGCCTGGTTATAGTCTAATTGCTGAAGTGCTTTTTAAGGTAGGATTTTTAAAAGGTCAAAGCATAGACCTAACTCCGTTCCCAGTGTCACATCCTTTTAAAAATCCCACCCTTAATACTGAATATATATCATATATACACAGAAGAACATAATTTAAGTTGTGAAGTTGAGCACTAAAAGTGAGAAAATGCTAGAATGAAGGCTGCTTCTGTATCTTCAATTTGACCCCCCCCATGAGTCTATAATGTGAGGAAAAGGTATATGAACAGGAAAGTATAGATTCACAATACCCCTGACTAATAGTCTTCCTATGTACTAACTGAATGAACTATTCAATATTGTATTAACTGATTGTTCAATGCACGACCCCAGGCCTTATCTACTGCACACTATTCAAAATCTGCTCTGAAGACATGATTAACTTCTTCAAGGGATGTTCTGAGGTATTCATCATTATAGTATCAGAATGATTCACAAACATTAATTAATCAATTTTCACAACACCCTATGAGGTGAAGTACTATTACTATCCCCATTTTACAGATGGGAACTGAGGCACAGAGATCAAGGTAAAAAGTTCCACTAATTTGGAGTGCCCTATTTGAGACACCTAAGACCTAATTTTTCAGAGTATTTAACATTTGATGGAACTGGAGCACAGCCCCCATTGGTTTCAGAAGTGGCTGTGAGTACACAGCATTTCTACAAATGAGGCATCCAGAAAATCAGGAACAATTAGTGACCACTTGTGAAAAGCTGGATTTAAGCATCTTGCCCAGCCCTGCCATAGGAACTCTCTGGTAAGCAGAGATTCCAGTTCTCCAAGGTAGCAGTGAATTTTGCCTTACCTATGAGACTATTCTTTCTCTTCCTGCAGTTCCTGCCTCATTCCCCACACATCTTCCAACTTCTACAACAAAGAAGGCAGGATTGTTCCAAGAACTGCTATATCCTGTGTGCTGAATGAAGAAAGGTCCAGTAGAAAAAAGTTTATAGACATGTAATTAATACATGCATCATAATACACACCCACAAGGGAGCTGAATTAAGATTGCTTTACAATTACAGTAGACTTCCGATAATCCGGAACCTATGGGACCTAGGTGGTGCCGGATTATCAAATATGCCGGACTATCAGGAGGTACTATAAGCTGTTATATATATACTGTATACATTATATACTGTATATAAAGTGTTCTTAACCCTTTTATTGTACATACTGTATACAGTATACTGTAATGTTTTAGTTTTTAAGCCTTTTTACCCTTTTGCTCAGTTCAACTGCTGCCGCTGTTACCTTGTGACTCATTTTTTGCCGAAGCTCACTCACTAGGCTCTTGCCATTTTGATGCCGGACTATCAAGGAGTGCCAGACTATTGGATGCCGGACTATTGGAGTTTTACTGTACTTTGAAACTCAAGAATGTTATTTTAATATAATATTTTGGGTGTTATTTCCTAGGTTTTTTTAAATATAAAAATATAGAAATTCCTTTGGCATCATATTGATACATATATATGGGCTGGGGAGGGCAGGAGAGGGGGCACAAAAGGGGCAGCTGCCTGAGGACCTGGTGATTTAAAAGGGTCCGGGGCTCCTGGCTGCTGTTACCATGGCCATAGCAGTGGCCAGAGATCCAGATCTTGTAAATCACCTCCAGTGCCCCATGTGGCACTGGCCAGGCAGCACTGAAGGGCTAGCCCCATCTCTGTGCCTTTCATGCCTTTCACACACATTTCACGCAAAGGCCCAGAGTTGCCCTCCACCTGGCCCAGGGGGCTGGTACATTTTTCGGCAGCCCTGTACATGGGTTATTAGTAGGGTTGGAACATTTAGATCCACCAAACAGATGCCTGCTACTTGAGCTAACCAAGGGTACGTCTACACTGCTAGCTTCTTTCAGATAAGCTTTTCCGGAAAATATCTTCTGGAAAAGCTTATTTTGAAATGGAGCGTCCACACTACAGGGAAGTTTCAAAATTAGTCAAGGCAGGCTCCCCTAATATGGATGCGCTATCTCGACTTAGAGCCCCAGGAGGCACTAGGGAGGAATAACTTTAGAATAGCCCTGGTGAGGAGCTATTTCGACATAGCAGCAGCGGAGCGTCTACACACACCCTCTTCCAAGAAAGCTTTTTTGTAAAAGGGCTTGTTCCTTGTGGAATGAGGTTTACCACCTTCGGAAAAAGCCCTCCGTTATTTCAAGTTTCTGTCAAAATAACGCAATTGCAGTGTGGATGCTAGTATTATTTTTTTGAATAACCGACATTATTTTGGAAAAATGGTGCAGTGTAGATGTACCCCAAGTAACTGCAGGCAACAGTAGTAGGTTATGTGTGTGATCAGGCACTAGAGGTAAATGAGACATACCTTGCTAGTGAGTTTCATATATGTTTTGGCACTGGAAAAAGTTCAGAAAAGGGCAACAAAAATGATTAGGGGTTTGGAACGGGTCCCATATGAAGAGAGATTAAAAAGACTTGGCCTTTTCAGCTTAGAAAAGAGGAGACTAAGGGGAGAGGGGTATGATAGAGGTCTATAAAATCATGACTGGTATGGAAAACCTGAATAAGGAAAAGTTATTTACTTGTTCCCGTAACATAAGAATTAGGGGTCACCAAAACCAATTAATAGGTAGCAGGTTTAAAACAAATAAAAGGAAGTTTTTCTTACACAGCGCATGGTCGGTCTGTGGAACTCATTGCCAGGGGAGGTTGTGAAGACCAGGACTTTTACAGAGTTCAAGAAAGAGCTAGATAAATGCATGGAGGTTAGGTCCATCAATGGCTATAGATAGGATGGATAGGGATGGTGTCCCTAGCCTCTGTCAAAGGCTGGGAATGGGTGACAGAAGAGGGATTGCTTGAAGATTCCCTGTTCTGTTCACTTCATCTGGGGCATCTGGCCACTATTGGAAGACAGGATACTGAGCTAGATGGACTTTTGGTCTGATCCAGTATGGCCGTTCTTATGTTTACTAATGGCAGAGAATGTAGAAATTCAGGACTTCTGGGTTGATTGCCAAGTTTTGGAAGAGCATGTGCTCTTATGATTAGAAACCCATCTGCCCCTCACCCATTCTCTCCAAGTCTGCCTCTGACCTTCTCTCCTTCTCACCCCCTATTTTACTTTGGCTACGTCTAGACTGGCATGATTTTCCTCAAATGCTTTTAACGGAAAAGTTTTTCCGTTAAAAGCATTTGCGGAAAAGAGCGTATAGATTGGCACGGACACTTTTGCGCAAAAGCACTTTTTGCGGAAAAGCGTCCGTGCCAATCTAGACGCGGTTTTGCACAAGAAAGCCCCAATCGCCATTTTAGCCATCGGGGCTTTTTTGCGCAAAACAATTCTGGGTTGTCTACACTGGCCCTCTTGCGCAAAAGCATTTGCGCAAGAGGGCTTTTGCCTGAACGGGAGCGTCATTGTATTTGCGCAAGAAGCACTGATTTTGTACATTACAAAGTCAGTGCTCTTGTGCAAATTCTAGCGGCCAGTGTAGACAGCTGGCAAGTTTTTCCGCAAAAGCGGCCTTTCTTTCTCTATGGCTATCACACACATAATATCCCTTTCCTGCTGCACACACCAATATGCTTCATTATAGAGAGGGGAAAAAGAATATTGCAGGTGTTTTCAACGGGTCAACTAATGGCCATTCATCAACTGAAAAAAAATCTGCTTCTAGTTCTTCACATGTAAATCCAGACTAACTCCACTGAATTCAGTGAAGCCCTCTGTCATTGCACATGAAATGAGAAAAGTCCACAAGTCTGATTTCAAGGCACACCAGAATAAAACTGCATTTTCTCTTTCCAAAAATCACTCAACAAAAAGTATTTTTTCCCCCAATCCCCTTTGGTCTCCCCTCCCCATCCCCAACATAAAGTAAAAATATGGGAGGTTGAATAGCAGCTTTTAGGTATTTCTGCTGACACCCTAACATCTTTGCAGAGCTCTATCTTTGAATGAAAAGCCAAGCCTCAGCTGCAGTGAACTTTTCACCAGAGATTAAACCAACTCACAAGCTGCAGAAAAGAGAAATCATTCTTTACAGTTTTTAACTTTTCTAACACACCTAAGTTTTAATAGTTCTTTTCTCAACTCCTTCCTACACATGTAGGCACAGTTCTCTCTAGTCGCTGTCTATGACCCTTGGATTTTTTTTTTTTAATCTTAGCATAGGTTCTGACGTCCCTCATCCTGGCAACACTGACATTATATGGAGCAATTCTTAGTCCGCATTGCAAGCTACATCAGTAACGCACTGTAAAGCCCACCCCTTCCCCCCCATTACAAGGCAGGGGTGATCAGACACTCTTTGGTCTGGCTTGCACCATGGTATGTCACACCCAGGCACACAGTGACTGCTGCAAAGCTTAATAAATTGATCAAAAGCACTTTCATCATATCTCCTTATGGCCCTTGCTCTGTGGCCATTTTTCAAGCTCTTGTCTTCTTGAGAAAAGAGGATCTTAAGCTTGAAGGCATGGAAAGGCTTAGGTAAAAGATACACAGTACAAAATCCATTTATCATCTGTATATTTCAAAATCTGCAACATTAGTCCAATGCCCACATGGTAAATGACCAAAAAGGTCTTTCCTATTCCTCGCTTTCTTCCTTTTGTGCCTGGGTGCTGCCTGACAAGACCTCATCACACTCTATCATAGAAATGTAAGGTGATGAAGTGCTGCTCTGAGCTCCGGGGGACACAGGGTGAATGGGACAAGGCAAGGAGGAGAGGTGAACAGTTCAGCTAAATGACACACTTGTAAAATGTCAGTGCTGTGCCTCAGACAAACACACAGGTGCTGAAACTAGGAATGTGGGAGGGGAGGGGGGTCTGGGGCTGCACCCCCTGGCTTAAAGTGGATTCCATTCTATACAGAGTTTACAGATTGGTTTAATGCCTCTCAGCACCCCCACTAGACGTTTTGTTTCAGTACCCCTGGACAAGCATCTCTGTGTGTGCCCACATCTTGGCCATTTGCAGTTGTAGTGTAATTTTCAGCCAGCCTTGTTAGCTCTGAAATAAAATACATAAAACACCACCCCATGCAGAGGTGACATGTTGGAGGGGGCATGCAGGGTCAAGTGCATCCCAGCACCTGGCTGAGGCGGGGAGCAGAAGGGCAGGACCAGAGCCAGAGCACAAGGGGCGGGCCCAGAGCCTCTTTCGACCACACTCAATTGTACCCTCCCCTTCCCCCAGCACACTTGGCCCCTCTCCTTGGACCCTGAGCCTGGGCAGGGAGTGGGCTGCCCCCTCCCCAGCCAGACTCTTTCCCAGGCAGCTGACTATGCTGCACAGAGCAGCAACTGGAACCTGCTGTGTTCTGCTCCCCGCCAGGTCCTGGCTGCCAGGGAGAGTGGCTGAACATGCCAGCAAGGAGATGGCACAGCAAGAGGAGTCTCCCCTCTGCCCAACAGGTAATATGAGGTGGGGAGGGAGCTCACAGGCACCCCAGGCTGGGAACAGGGTGGTGAGGAGACACTGGGGAGATCACAGGTCCTCCCATTTAGCTTATTCCCCTTCCGTCCCACCAATTATCTATGATCCCATGCTTGGAGACCTGTTGCATGCATTTGGATGTTTTTTTGTGTCTTTAATTTTATAACACTAAATCTCCTTCACCTTGAACTCTGTAATTTTATTACATGTATGGTGCCAAAAAAGTACTGTATCTGAGGTCAGGTCTACACCAAAAGCTAACACTGGTATAACTACTTCACTCAGGGGTGTGAAAAATCCATCCCCCTGAGTGATGTAGTTAGACTGGCCCAAGATAGACAGCACTAGATTGATGGGGGAGTATCTCCCATCAATGTAGCTAGTGCCTCTCATGGAGGTGGATTAACTAGGCTGATGGGAGAAACACTCCTGTCGATGTAATAGTTAAAGCACTAGAGTGGCACAGCTGCAGTGCTGTACGTTCAGACAAGTCCTAATTCTGTTGCTGTTTCTCTGCTGCTCCTCCTCCTTACAAACAATTCATTATAAATGATATTTCTTAAACAAAGAGAAACAGGCCTTGCCTTTTTTGTTTTTATGGCTATCACTGTTGTCTTCACAGCTTGCAAGAAGCCTAGTGCCCTTTTGTGATTGCATTTGAGTTAATAGGATAACATGGGGCCTAGCTAAGCACTCAATTTGGTTTTGGTTATCTGTTGCTTTTTGCCTATCCATTTCATTTGTCCGTCCTACAAAAACATTTCTACACATCTTAGCAAAAACTGCTGGAATGCTAACTGCACAAAAAGATTTAGAGTGCAGGGATAAAGAGCAATCGAAATTGATAATTGCAACACACTGTACAGTGGAGGAAATGTCTAGTTAGTAAAATACAATCACTTATTGCAACCAGTAGAGGGCCTGCTAAGTCTGACACAAAAGCTTAAACTTTGTGAACACTTTAAAGCCCATCCCCCACCCAAAAAGAATCCTTAAAATGACATCATGGGCGAGAGGACAGCAATGAGGCCTATGCTGCTGCATTCTAATAAGAAAGCATGCAGAAGCCGTTCAGCAGAGCATTAGCCAAATAAGCAAGCTATTTTGTATTTCTTAACTAAGCAATAGGATTTTTTCCCCCCACACCATCTTTACCTTTCAAACACAGCAGTGCAGTTTCAAAAAGAAGACTCCAGAAATCAAACTGATGGCCAAATAAATGCTCTGTGAAGGCCAAAGAGCTGTAGGAAGGAACTGCACATTTCTGTGCTCAGAAATCCAATACATCTAGAACTGTTGGTTTTTATTTGTTTAGTCTTTAAGAGACTGTGTGGTCTGTGGCTGACCAAATGCTAGAGCCAAGCAACTTAAGAGAACAGTATGCATGCATATTTATTGCTTCTGATTCTTCTGTTTGGACAAAGAAGATATATGAGCTGAAGCATGCTGGCAAATTAGGTATGAGTGTTGGGAGTAAAGTCTCCTTCAAGTTGCCAGTCCAGCTCATTGATGAACAGGGCAGCAGATGATCATGGGAGAGAGGAAGTACAGTGGGACAGTCTTTTTGCTCTCACCTGATAAGTTACATGAACTATATTAAAGATAGGAATTAGAAGCTAAAAAGGTGGGTGATGTACACACATAGCCAGTGGAAGCAGGCAAGAATTTAATGCCTCTGTGCCTTTAAAAACATTCAATAATTGGTCTTGAATATATAATCAATCTTATATTTATCAGAAAGTTTCCCAGAGAGAGGGCCATTCATGTCTACTTTCAAAGGCAAAGCAAAAAGTAGTGGAATCAGTGATTTGCAATTTAGCGGAGTCAAGGCAACTTTTTTTCCTCTCTTTAAAAAGTCGATGATATTGATAACAAATGTAAATACCTACTTCAAACCCCTTAGTATCTTTGAAATAGCATGTGTCATTTTCCTTTGTAAGGGCTGTTTTGCCATTCATATATTTTCTGTGCTTTCATCTCTTTTTAGCAGACTTTTCCTCTTCTGTTCTCTACTGAATGCCCAGCACCCTGATAAAATGCCGTATTTAAAGGAAAAGGCTCTCACGGGTGAGGCTTGATACCATCCCAAAGGAGAGCAATTCTGCTTTTGGATCCAGACTTTCACTATGAGGATATGTCTACATTGCAAGTGCAGGTGTTGTAGTGTTGCTAGCCTGTACCGCCACATACACATGGCTACTATTTATTCTACCCTGGCTAGCTAGAATAAACCTAACACAGTCGCGCTATCCATGCCATAAGCACACCTTCACTTTGCAATGTAGACATTCCTTAAATGGGGCAGAGGAAAACAATCATAGTGCAGAGCTCCTTACATTGGATATAGATTAAGGATACTTTCCCCAGGAGATCTACCTTGATGTAAGACATAATTGAAAAGTAAAAGCAATGCAGAGTCACTCTTTTATAAGGCCTAAGCTGTTTTTTAAATGGATTATTCCCACTTGGAGTCTTCTCCATGTAATTGTATGCTTTTTCTCTAGCTAGACTAATATTGTGAAAGTCCAAAGGTAGCTGGGAAATGTGAGTGGTGGGAAGAGACTTGTGTGTTCCAGCTGATGGTAAGACACTACAGTAGATCTAGAATTAGCCCCCTATCCTACAGTGTGTGTCCTACACTTTGTCCTACAATAATAACCAAAATGGACACACAAGTTATCACACTGCTGGAGGAAGCATATTTGCTAATTGTCTGTCTGGCCATCAGCTGGCAGACTCAGCAGGGATATCATAAACCACCAGGTTGTACCTGTCCAAACTGGGAGTAGAAAACACTAACGGAATTGTCTTCTATGGGATTTCTTGTTTCACCGACTGAGGCAGTTCAAGTGTTTGGATAAAAATTGCAGTGTTTGTGGTGTTTGTTCAATCTGTACTTCCAAACCTTTTATGATTTGTATTTTTATGGTTTGCCCCTCACAACCCTTAACCCTGCTTATCTGACAAACCCTAAGAGAAAACGTTCTTTACTTTTAAGACCCTTTATAGCTTAGCTCTGCATCACCTATCAAAGTCCAATGTGCTAATGAGCAACTGATGCTCTCCCTCAATTCTGCAGATATGTCAGCTTTCATCACCCATTAGACCATTTTTTTCCTGAGACCCTGAATGCTTTTTCCCATGCCATTCCCATGCATGGAAATTCATCCTGGGTTCATTTTAATAAGTTATTATAGTTGTAACAAAGCAAAATATTATGTTATGTAAAATCAACACAATGATAATACTAATAACCCAATATGCAGTAGCTCATCTTCCAACCTACTAATGCACATCATGAATTACTTGCCACCCTCAAACAAAGTGCATACCAACCAAGTATCAAATTTGAACTTCTTAGGCACTATTGCAGCCCAACCATGGAGTCGCAAACAGTCCCCTTGATACTCTGATCTATCCTGCCACACAGATGAGCCTGCCTTTGTGATAGATGGTCTGTTACATCGAAGATCACAGCAATATTCAGGTTTCATGAGCTTTCGTGGGCACAGCCCACTTCTTTAGATGACCAGCTGTGCCCACAAAAGCTCATGATACCATCTACATGTTTTGTTAGTCTTTAAAGTGCTACTAGACTGTTTGTTGTTTTTTAAGTTTATCCTGTACACAGACTAATTCGGCTACCCCCTGAAGTAATATTCAGGTTACTTCCAGTCTCTTACCCCATGACAGTTGCACTTTAGATCTCATACCAAAGAGAATGCTTGTAAACAATCCTATAGTAGCTAAAAATGTGTTTACTAGGAAAAGGAAATAATAAGTAAACTATATATGCTTAAGGATTAACCTAGACCAAGCAGCTGAAGATCCCTTGCTTATGCTTGTAAATCTTGCCCACCCAAAGTCCCAGCAACTTAGAAATAAGTGTCTTCTTATTAGGGAATTGCATTCCCTTCCACTTAGAGTTTTACCTGATGGAGTGAGTACATATGCACCTCTTCTCTTCATGGGAAGAAATTCAGTTAAAATCTTTGTTCATTAGTGTTTCACAATGGTTCATTTGGCTTCAATGGGCCTTCTCAGTGGGCAGGACCTAACAACTTCTGTAAGAAGCCAGCATTTTATATTAATTAATGCTCCTTTTCTATTTGATGATGTACACAATTACAGACTATTAAAATGTAAACATTTAATATCACTATACAACATGGGGTACAGGTGTTATAAGTGAGATTCTGCAACATCTTATTTATGCAGAAGTACCAAGCCTTTTTGTCACGTGAAATTTCTGTTCCATTTCTTAATGCAGACTGGGTAACCATGTACATTAATATAGTACTCATTTTGTGAAGTCAAGGGTCTTATACGTTCCCATAAACATGGGATTTTGTATAAGCCAAAGGATTGTGTTCACAAATATTACAGATATCATTAAGGAAGCCCTTTGTAAATTTGTTCATTTCTCTTATGGGAAAGTTTGCTAGAGTTTACTAGAGACAAAACCAGTAGTGCTATATTAGGTTACTTTAAAACATATGCATTTAATGTAAAATGATACCTTCTCCATATTTTTTGTTCATCCTTTTTCTAGAATTCTATAGCAAAGATATAACTTTCCATCTAATTCTCTCTCGAGGGTGTAAGTGGAAATTAAGTGATATGTGAGCCTTGTGATGGCCCTCTGCAAAAGCAGGGAATTGCTTCTGGAAAGAGGAAATTAAAAGGGTCTGAGCATGATGAAAGCAAATTCCCTTAAGAATCTGAACCAATTTTTCAGACTTTTTTCTACTCTGTGCCCAGGTCTACTTGGTAGAGTCATTTTGTGGTCATGAATTCTCTGATCACAAATCCAGAACCCGGATTTGTCGAAACAAACGGTTAGTGTGCAACTAGTTCAGGTGAAACTCTGTAGATCACTAACATGTCATACAGTGTGGACCTTGTTACTGGGCACTCACTGGTCCCTGCTGTATGTTGACCTATGTCGGGGACTTCTAACCCAGACGGCTTCAGTTCGTTGTCTGACCTCAAAGAGACAGGCAACACCAGCAAGGTCTAATCACAAAGCTCTTTCTTGAAGAGTACACACGACAATAGAGAGCAGTCCGTCTCTACCAAGAACCAGCTCCCGATTTCTGTAACAAGTGGGGTTATATAGACAGTTCCGTCGCATCATAGACTATTCACTTAAGCAACCCATCCCCCTTTGTTAGTTAGAAACTTCTAGCATGGATGCATACCTTGCCAACTATACAAGGTGGCCTTGATACATTAGCAACTTTCTTATTAAGACAGAAAGCAAGTACCAGACAATGAGGAGACAGGGAGTTTTCTTATCAGTTTCTTAAGCAAGCTGTTCAGCTCAGCAAGTACAAAAATGCAGCTGTTCGCTTATCTCATGCCCTTGCTCAACTCATGTCTCAAATTTTGTTCAGGGACTACCCAGAACCCTTTGCTGGACTCTTCTCGGTCTGTCTTAGCATAACCGCCCTAGGCCCAGTTTTCTGTGGCCTAACACCTACTTCTATTAAAGCACAGTAGATCAATGTGTGCTAAAAAACTTTTAGTGTGAAGTAGCAGGGTCCAGTTAGTGCACTGAAGTTAATGCATTATACTCAAGTTAGAGCACTGTAGATTTATATCCCAACTTGCTACATGCTAACTGTTCCTCTATAAGCCCTCAACCATCTTGGAAGTTTCAAATAATTTTTGGTTGCTTATTCAAGCCAATGTGTGTTTATCTGAACCTTAGCTGAACCTCCAGACCTTCAAAGCTTCCCGCACTTAAAATGTCCTCTTACCTCCTGTCCCATCAATAGACTCTTCCCATCATTTCTTGATCCCTTACCATATTTGGCAGGCACTTTAAGGTGTAGAAAAGGAGCAATGGACACTCTCTCCAGTAAGGAGCATCCGATAAAAAAAACCTTGTATCATGCTCCACAAGAATTTTTTTTTCCAAAATCAAAATATTTGTCTAGTTTATCTGTTTTATGATGGAGATGACGATGATGATGGTGGTGGTGGAGAAGGAAAAGAAGGGAGGAGGAGGAGGATTTAGGACCACATTATCATTTTTTCATTAAAATTGCTTAATTTTGAAAGGTCATTTGTTAGTGGAAAAATATTTTGGTTGGAAAATGTTGACCATGTCTAGTTACAACATTGAATCAAACAGGTAAAGAAGACCAGTTATAGAAGAGAGAGAATCTATTACACACAACTGTGTCGTTTATAAGCAAGAATAGGAAAGGAAGTAGAAAAAAGGACATGTCAGTTTAATAAGTTTTTGGTGCAAAGAAAAATGAGGTAATGTTTCCTTAAACAGCTAAAAATGGATCAGATTCTCACGTGTTATAAGTAGGTACAATTCCATTAACTTTAAGACCCAATGTTAGTTCTTTTTTAGCCTCTGGTTATCTTAGAGGCAGAATGTAGGAAGATATATAAGTTAGAGAAAGAAGATAAAAATAAATTATGTCCCCTAGAATTCTAAATGTTAATGGGGAAATTCTGAGCCTGATGAACAAGAAATATTTACTCAACAGTACTGGGTCTGACATTTAATTAAATGTAAAACCTACATGAGTAGGTAATCTTCCCAGTGTGATCTGTAAAGGTCATTTGTCCTAATCAAAGCCAAGCAGGTAGAAATACGGAACTTAAAGGAGACTGTTACCCTGAAACTATTCAAAACTGTTAATTTGGTTTTTGTCAGTGAAATTATAAATTAGTAGTTAAAAATTACCAAGTGTGGAGGTAGTGAGTGTTTAATTAGAAATTATGCACCAACTCTATTTTTAATTGCAACAGATGTAATATAATAATGCTGCATAAGAGAGATTGGATTTACCTTGAAAAAGCTGGCATGACTAGTGAACTGCATTTCCTCAGACTTTACTAGAGCACCTGAAATTATCCTTGGATGAACTGATTAATCTCTCACTGTTGCCCAAGCAAAGCTGAAGTGAAGGAAATGCTGAAACCATCACCACTTCCCACACTGAACAGCACACGTCCAGGATGAATGAATAGCACTGACACGCAAAGCTAACAATCAGCTCTTCATAACTGGGAGGGGGAACTGTTATGTTCTGCTCAACAGTTTTGCAAAGCTACCAAGTCACATATATGATTTCTCCATCTATGCCACATGCACAACCATTGCATAATGATGCTCTTCATATCTCCATATGACAGATTTAGGGATTGCTCACTATTGTCTGCCTTATTTTGGAGCCAGAATTTAACAGTACATTGGCTTCTCTTCTAAATTAAATGTGTTGTTGGTTACACATTACTAAACTAGAAACAAATGGCTGGATTAAACCCAGCCCTTCACAGATGCACTCACAATAACCCTATCCTACAATCACTACAGCTGCAGTCGATGAGGGGCTTTCTAGGCCCAATATGGGAATTGCTTTTTCCTCCTTCCCCAAATACTCCTTCAAATGTACCATTCTGTTTCCCCAGCTGAACTGGTCCACAGGGCTTTTAGTAAGTTCCAACCTGCCACCCAACAACCTGCTATATAAAACCATCGTATACCACATCTTGAATACTGCATACAGATGTGTTCGCCTCATCTCAAAAAAGATATATTAGCATTGGAAAAGGTTCAGAAAAGGGCAACAAAAATGATTAGGGGTTTGGAACGTGTCCCATATGAAAAGAGTTTAAAAAGACTTGGACTTTTCAGCATAGAAAAGAGGAGACTAAGGGGGGATATGATAGAGGTCTATAAAATCATGACCAGTATGGAAAGAGTGAATAAGGAAAAGTTATTTACTTATTCCCACAATATAAGAACTAGGGGTCACCAAATGAAATTAATAGGCAGCAGGTTTAAAACAAACAAACGGATTTTTTTCTTCACTCAGCTCATAGTCAACCTGTGGAACTCCTTACCAGAGGATGCGGTGAAGGCTAGAACTTTAACAGGGTTCAAAAAAGAGCTAGATAGATTCATGGAGGTTAGGTCCAACAATGGCTATTAGCCAGGATGGGTAGGAATGGTGTCCCTAGCCTCTGTTTCTCTGAAAGTGGGTGACAGGGGAGGGATTATGTGAGGATTACCTGTTGTGATCCCTCCCTCTGGGGCATCTGGTATTGGCCACTGTCAGCAGACAGGATACTGGGCTAGATGGACCTTTAGTCTGACCCAGTATGGCGTTCTTATGTTCTTATGTTCCAATGCATTGTACATTTCCTGAAGAACAAAATTCTGGAAAAAAAATGGTTGGAATCAACAAAAGCTGTTTTTTAAAATCCAAATTCAACTCTATTACATAAAATGCAAACAAAAAATTGCTTTGAAGTGACAAAATGAAATAGTCCATTTTAAAATATCTAAATAAAATATTTTGACCGTATCAAAATATTTATTTCCAATTTTTTGTCCAAACTGAAACTTTGTGAAAATTGACATATTTCTATGAAATGTTTCACTTTCAACAAATGTGAATTTTCCAATGGAAAAACATTCCACTAGAATATTTCCTATCAACCCTAGTTAGAATCATAGGCACAGCCAAGCAAATTTTATTTTGCTTTACCCAGATAAAAAGTACAGGCAGCTAGACCTGCTTCAGGGCAAATAATATCTTTTTTTGGGTTGTTCATAGCATTTTCTCTCAAGGAGGAAATAGCAAAGAAACCTTTATTTTTAAAGGAATCAGCAATTGTTGTGACATTTCTACCTTGAGGGATGGAAGTTTGACTTAGCTACTTACTAGAAATGTTTTCTCTTCAGAAGTTGCTACAGTATGTTGGCAATCATTCATTCATGAGGAGTTTCTCACTATGGATACCAGTTGTTCATTTTAGGGTGATGGGGCTGAATAGATTACATTAAATAAGCCTTCATGCAGTTTTAAACTGGACAGTCCTGTATTTAAATGTCCTGGTACTGAGACAAAGCTGGACATGGTTTTTGTCTGGTATTGGGGACAGGAGATGCTTCTTGACGAGTGCGCTGCCTGACCACTGTTGGTTTGTCCTTGCATGCATAGTTTGGGTGAGATCATACTGGTAGGGGGTGGCATGACACAAGTGGGGGCAGGCCTATGGTATTTCTGGAAGTACTGGAATGTCCGGTGTTCTAGGGTTGTGTGATTGGCCATGATAGCTTAGCTTGTTAGAAATGTGTTTTGTTTCTAAAAGCCACATTTAGCTCCCAGCCAGATGTCACATTTCATTTAAGGGTTGCAGACTTTCCTATTTGACAGAAATGAAAAAATGATAAGGTATAAATAATGCACATAGTCATCATCTTGATTTTATTAATGTTCACATTTGAACTCCTCCCAATGCATTTTCTTCCTAACGTCTGTATATCCAATTTTAGAATTGAATTTTTGGGGTCAGATCTTAAGCTGGTGTAAATCAGCATCACTTCATTGATGTCAGCTGGGGGTCTGCCCATTGATGTTCAATGACAAGAAAGTCAGTCCATGAAGGGTCTAGGGTTTTGTTCTGAGATATAATATGAAAGATATTAAGAGAGAATTGCTCAGGAAAGATTATGTGGGAACATCAGGAGTTGTTATGCCAGCCCTTGTGGCCTGATGCCCTAGAGTACAGAGAGATGACTTTTGATACCTGTTGGTGAAATGGGAGAAGAGTGGCCCAGAGCTAATTGCAAAGTCCAGATGGGCAGGGGCTTTGCTGCAGCAGGAGATCTCTCCTGGCATCTCTTGGTGAGCAAGAGGCAATGACTGAATTGGGCAGGCCTCACTTGCATTTCAGTTAGGAGATAGTCTGGGACATTTGAGTTGAAGTACAATTAAGTTTTGAGTTTAAGGGCAATAAAATGCTGTTGGCTCTGCTGAGAAAAGTAGGGGCAAGACCAAAACCAAATATGTCTGATGCAGCTTGGGCTACGCTGTGGAGAGAACAGTAGCCTGCCCAAGAGATCTAGGAATGAAACCTGCAATTGCCTCAGCTGAATCATGTGGCATGCCATTCTGACCTATTAGAATCCTTGAATTTCTCTGACTCTAGGTAACAAACTGTACCTGGAGAGCTGCAGAGTATGGCAAAGGCTAGAATACATTGGCCACTCAGAACTGCACGAGCAGGACTGAGATTTGGATTATTTTTCAGGCTCCCAGTGGGGTAAGAGTCAGACCTAATAGTGTTAATTACTTACACAGGTTGGACCTCCCTGGTCCAGCACCCTTGGGACTTGACTGGTCCTGAAGGAGGGATTTTGCCATATCAAGGGAGGGTGGCCCCTTTGCTGACAGATTCTGGGCTCTCCCAGGATCTGTCAGCAAATTGCCAGGCTTCCTTGCTCCTGTGCCACTGGGCTCCCAGCTCCTCAGCCAGCCCCGGGGCTGCTGGTGTTCAACTGCCCCAAGGCTGCCAGACTCAGCTGTTCCAGGGTCGCAAGGGCTCTGCTGTCCTGGGGGTGCTGGGGCTCTGCTGATCGGGACCCGGTGAAGCTCCATGGCCAGCCGCCGGCACTCCACAGCCCCAAGGCTGCCCTGGGGTGCCAGGATTCTATTGCCCCCAACCTGTATTCTGGCTTTCCCAGATTCATTCTGTTATTCTGTTATCTCTCCCTTGCCACCCCTAGTTATAAATTTTGCTTTGTTTTAAAATCCCTGTGTTCTCTGCTTGCAAGTGGGGGAAACTATCAAAAGTGCCCCAGGGTGTTATATATAGTTTCAGGGGTTTCCTCATAGGGGTTTAACCCAGAAATTTGCAGGAGGAACCCATAGAACACCTCCCCCTTTTTTGCTCCAGCAACACCTGGAGAAAGGTCACATTTATGGGAATTGATATTTAGTAACATTTTAAAATAAGGTTCAAGTTGACAAGTCCTGAAAACTCTTATGCATTTGTTTAATTTTACTCACAAGTAGCTATACTGAAATGAATGGGAGTACTCATATGGTTAAAATTAAGCCCCAGTGTAAGTGTCTGTGGGATCTGAGCCCCATATAGTCTGGAAGAACCTCACCGTATTGATCATGCAGAACATTTCATTTCTTTTGGTGATTGAATGGTGGGATTGTTTTCAGTAATAAAGAATATTTATTGCATTATGTGAAGGTCTTTTATGCGAAGAACTTTTTAAATGGGATATCAAATAAGTCAGTGTTTTCATTCTCTTGACCTTGGAGCTTACCATTTAGAATGAATCATGTGAAGTGTGATCCTTCAGGATATTTGAAACCAAGTGACACCACTCACCACAGAGTATTGTACAGACATCCTGCTGCTGAAAACACCTCATTTCTAGTCACAGTTCTTAACCATTTCAGAACTCAAAAAAATCAAATCACTCTGTACATATATTTAATGTGTAAGTATTTTGAATACAGGGCTAGATTGCTAAAACTGGTTAGCTTAACTTGCATCTGCAGTCTTGCCTACAAACCTCTGCATGAGCAAAAGGGGTGACCAATCAAAGTTCCATTTGCATACACACTCACCCATTATGTACATACATATGCTCCTGCAAAGGCATAATGCCAGATTTGTCCACGCAACAGGTTACAAGCATGTGCATTGCATGTGCTAGGCAATGAGTTTTAACAATTTGATCCACAGTTTTATATTAGCCACAAGTCTTGATGTACAAGGGAGTAAAGTTCACAGACTGTTTTGACTAAAAGGACCCGAGTAAAAAGTTCTGTGGAGAATGTGTAAAAATAACGTAAGTTCACAGAACTTCTTGATAATGTTTTGGTCGTTACACTCCCACTGCATCCAACTGTGTCAACACTACAAACAACCACCTATATATTATGTTCTAATAGGAGTACTAGGAAGTATCTTCTCTAGATTATAATTTCTGATGCTAAATGTCGATTTGGTAGCAGCCTTCAACTTCCTGAAGGGAGGTTCCAAAGAGGCTGGAGAAAGGCTGTTCTCAGTAGTGACAGATGGCAGAACAAGGAGCAATGGTCTCAAGTTGTGGTGGGAGAGGTCCAGGTTGAATATTAGGAAAAACTATTTCACTAGGAGAGTGGTGAAGCACTGGAATGGGTTACCTAGGGAAGTAGTGGAGTCTCCATCCCTAGCGGTGTTTAAGTCTCGGCTTAACAAAGCCCTGTCTGGGTTGATTTAGTTGGGATTGGTCCTGCCTTGGGCAGGGGGCTGGACTCAATGACCTCCTGAGGTCTCTTCCAGCTCTATGGTTCTATGATTCTGTGATTCTATGTCAATTCCTGGTGTTCCAGCAACATAATATCAGTAATGTATATGAAATCCTAACAATGAAAACAGGGAAATAGTCACATCAGGATATTTGGAATCATATATGTGCAGTTCGTCACAGCTTTTATGTTTGTTAATTTTAACCCACCTCTTTAAAAAGTTCAAATCCTGACATTTTCAAATCCTTGGAGTGTGAAAATCAATGTCAACCCGGAGTAAATTGTGTGCATGCTCCAGAATGACAAATCTGGTCTCCCTGCACCTGTGGATGTGAGCACAGCAGAGAGATGTGCCAAACAGGATATAGGTGTATGAATTAATATTTTTATTTGTATTGTGAGTATAGGCGCCAACCGCATGGGTTCTCTAGAGTTGGAGCACCCACAGAAAAAAAAATAGTGGGTGCTTAGCACTCACTAGAAGCCTTGTTCCCCCTCAATGCCTCCTGTCCACTCATTCGACTCTTCCCCCTCCCTTTCATTGCCTCCCACCTGCCACAATCAGCTGTTCTGTAGTGAGGTGCTGGGAAGGAGGAGGAGCAAAGCCTCAGCACACTCGGGGGAGGGCGCAGAACTGGGTGGGAAGCGGCAGGGCATGGGTGGGAACAGGGCCTGGGGTAGAGCAGGACTGAGCATCCCTGAGCCCGGCAAAAGCCAGTTCACAGTGATTGTGGGAGCACCTAGGAACCCCAGTCAGGAACAAGGAACCTACTGTACTAGGCACTATATGAACAAAGTCAGTGCTGTATGAACACAGTCCCAAAGAGCTTACAAGTGTCAGTAAAACTCATGGTTTGTGAGCTCTGCTTCTCCTGAGAAAAGTTACCCTGCAATTACTGGGTTTTGACAACTGAATCTAATGTTTTTTCCCCCTTGGGTATGAAAATAAAAAAAATGTATAATTCAATATAGTGAGCAGTCTATTTGATATTAATCGTTTTTCCTTATTATTTAAGAAAAACTGAACAAATAGATAGTTGGGCTTTTTTCGCCTCTCACATATACACCAGTCTATCACATACACTTACATGGGCTCCAGCACTATAATGTCTGAACATTTCACCATGTTCTAATGTATGTATCATCACCATTCCCTGGGAAGGGGAGAATTGCTATTATCCTCATTATACAGATGGTGACTGAGGCACAGAGAGGATATGTAACTTGCCAAAAGTTCCACAGGAAGTCTGCGGTGGAGTAGGGAGTTGAACTTGGGTCTCCTGGGCTCGTAACTTAATCACTGGACCATTCTTCCTCCATTTGCACACATTCTTACTACCGAGAAAATAAGAAAATGTTCCCATAACTCAGTACAAGGACAAGGATTGCCCATCAGATAAATGGAGTCTCTCCACTCATCCTCTCAAAGTCTGCAGACTAATTGCTGTTGAAAAGAGGATGTTTCCATGATAGCCTGTTCTCTCACTAATTTTATTTTAAATAATGTAACACAATGAGGATTTATTTTCATCTCTCTGGGTTTTTTTAAACCAGAGAAAAGGGAAATTTATTATTTGTTTGATTTCTACAGGTTGAATATCTCTAGTCTGGCACCCTTGGGACTTGACCAGTGCTGAAACAGAGAATTTGCTGAGCCAAGGAAGATCAATATTGTCTAGCAGCATTGCCAACCCTTCACTGCTTACTGGGCTCTTAGGGACATTTAGGGATAAATTAGAGCTAAATAACAGCTCAGAAAACTGAGAGCCAGGATTGGTGACTGTAAACAAATTTTATGGGACCAGAGGAAACTTGGCTACACCCATGTTAAATGGCCATCCAGCTAACTAAAATCATGCCAGATCACAGATGTTGCTGGGCCAGAGAATGCCAGACTAGAGAGGTTCAACCTGTAGTTTAGTGATTTATATGACAGCGTGACACAAAAGCAGACACAGGAATGTGGCTTGCTCATTTGCATATAGATAGTAGTCTTAAAGGATTGCAAATCTATTATCCTCCAAATTACCACACACAATCTGGATGATACATTTTGAGAGACTACAATAATTTAGAATAATAACCCTTGTAGCTGGACAGTGGACAGGCTCAAGTAATTAATAGTATTTATTTTATTTTTTTAGATTAAATCCTTGAAAACTCCTTATCCTTATGTGCTAGTTCCATACTCCAAAAGTCCATCTTTTAGAGTTGTATCAAATCACAGAATGTTGACTTCTGAAGCAGCAGCAGAATGGAGCTAGCCAGCCAGTATGGCATTAGAATAAGCTACTGATCACAGAAAAATAAAGTTAGTTTTGGTATTAAGTTTATACCCTGAATATATCTTAGAGACAAGTTGTAAAGGAAGCAAAATTCACCATAGTGATCAAGGGATCTTTTATTGCCCACTGGCAGAGGGAACAGGGTTGCACAAGGCTTTACAGCAGAGGTGAGGAATCTTTTTTGGGTTGGGGGCTGCTGACCCACATCAAAAATCAGTCAGGGGCCACACACAAGTCAGAAGAACCCCCCCGCCCCCGATGTGGCCCCCGACTGAGGAGGGGAAAGACATCCCTCACATTGCCCTCACACCAGAGCCTTAGGGGCACAAGATAGTAGATTCTGTGTGCTGGAGGTGAGCCCTGAGCTTTGGGGGCCAGATCTAGGCAAGTGAAGGATCGCATCTGCCCCCGCCCCCCGAGCCTTAGGTTCCCCACCCCTGCTTTACAGAGATTCCCCTGGTCAGTTATATGTATAATAGCACACCAAAGAGTGGCATGCGAGGTCTTTTCTGAGAGCTGGTAGGCCATCACTGCTGTGAAATGTATAAATAGATCATGTTTAAGGACTTACGTATCAGTCCTAAACATTATGTTCTTCAGGTCTTGAGTTAAGGTAGGCCACCAAGAAGTGACATACCTCAGAAATGTTTCTTTTAGACAGGAGATTAGACATCTATCTCCCTGTTAGGTCATTTCTATTGTGTATATTGTACACCTCACGAAGTAGGCCATCAGTAGTAAGAGATTATTATTTCAGCCTGTGGATTTTGGTATCTTGTTTATGAACAATGACAAAGGTTTATTCTGGTATATCTTGGGGTGCAAGGAAACACCTGCGGTCCTTTACTGAGAAGACAAGATGATAACGTGTTTGTCTCATGAAAGGAGTGTCATAGCTTGTCTGTAAAGTGCTATAAGGATTTTGGATGGACAAGACATGGTTAGACAAAAGATTATCTTGTTAATTAAGTCTAGACTCTAGACTTAAGTCTAGGCACCAGAATGCATGTTACAATCTAATTGTATTTCTAACCATTTGTTTCCAATGATTTTACTTGCTATTATTTGAATCTCTGTTTTGGTAAATAACCAATTCAATTTCACTAGAGACACACCCAACTGCTGTGTGTTTAAGTGATCTGAGGTGGAACTGGTAAGTGGGAGTGTATTAAGTTTATAAGGTTTATAAAGTATGAAGCTTCTTTGGAAGCAATTTATCTGTAAATTCTACAAGTATCCAGGGGAGCTAGGGTGGATACTTCAAGATGTTCAGAGGGCTCTTGGATTGGGGTTGCTAGTCACTAACCTGTAGAGAAGTGGTTTTCAAACTACATGTCATGACCCAGTACTGGGTCGTGGAATGTCAGACATTGGGTCTTGTTGCTTCAGGGGAATCAGGTGACCAGTGGGAGTGCTAAGGCAGGTTACCTGCCTGTCCTGGCACCAAAGACTGTGCTGTGCCCCAGAAACGGCTGGCAACAGGCGCAGATCCTAGGTGTGGGTGTGGGACAGAACGCACAGGGATCTGTGCACTACCTCTGCTCTGAGCACTAGCTCTGTACTCCCATTGGTGGGAACCTGCTGCTGACAGCTTCTGGAGTGCAGCATGGTCTGTGGTACCAGGAGAGGCAAGAAGCCTGCCTTAGCACACCCACTGCACCACTGACTGGGTGTTACCTACCAGCCCTGTGCTTTTGGGAGCCAGGGAGTGACATTCATGGAAAACCATCCTCCTCCCCCCCCTTCCCCTAAGCCTTTGCTAGAATCAGACAAAGCAATGAAAAGGCCAGGGAAGACACACCTAAACTAATTAAGGAAACACCCCAGCCTCATCTGCATTGAAGATAGAACTCATTAGCATACAGAATGGAGACCAGCTCTTCCAAGGCAGGAACCGCAGTGAACTATGGGATACTGAAAGCAGAGAAGCACTGCCTGATGGTAAATCTCTACTCCAGATGCTAATGAACCCAGGCCTGCTCACACCCAAATTAGTCATTATCAGACCAATTCTAGTAACGATCCTATTGACATCTAAAATACTGAAACTGCCTAGTTGCATTGTGAGCTCGTTCAAGGAACATCACCCATAACCAGGGGTGATCAGTCTCTATTGTCTCTACTCTTTCTCTTTGAACTATCCCTATAAAAACTCCAATCCTTGCCCCAAGAAAAACTGTTCTGATACCCAGATTTAAACTGCATCAGTTCCATTGAGACTTCTTCATCTCCTGTCTGATCATGCTGGGGGCTCTGTTCTGCTTGTCTCCTGCCCTCTCGACCCCCGGCTACCATCATCATCTGGGAACCCCGATCAGTGCAAGCTCCATGGAGTGGTGAGGTGTCTCTCTCTCTCCCATCAACTATCTCTCTAAGCATAGCCTCCTGACCCTGCCCTATATAAACTGTTATATGGTTACCTAACATTTGTAATCAGTTTCAATTTAGATTTAATATTGTAACTGTTAGATTTAATATTGTAACTTTTTGATATCTATTCACTACTCAAAATAAATAACTTTCATTGTTAATCTCTCTTTCTCTTCTCTTTCGCTCACTCTTCCTTAAGGGGTGTTGTTTTGGCTTCCCCATTCGCTCTGCAACAACACTTTTTGTACCCAAGCTAAAGATCCCTGTAGTGCCCAAAATCCTGTGGGGTTTGCTCATCGTGTGGTTTACCAGTGAATGACTGTGGGGTGAAAGTAGGGATAGGGGGTGCTGAACCTGGGGGCTTATGAGGATGGCAGCTTAAAGTGTTGTTTAATCCAGCCTATTGAGTCCAAAGGCACATGAGGGTGCAGTGTGGCATTGCTGTTAAACCCAGCCAGCTGAGTCCAGGGACATATGAGAGGGTCAGCTTGTGAGTGCTGATTACCCAGTCCTCTCAGACGTGCTCTGTTAGTGGGTGTGAGGGTCTGTGTGTGTTGCTAAGGTGGTAAGAACCCCATCCTGAGGAACCTAGTTCCTGCAGGAGGGCTCCAGTGGGAGGGGGAATTGGCAGCAGGGAGAACTCAGCTCCATATGAGAGCACAAGTAAGCACAAACAGCACACTGATAGAATGGTTAACCTGTTCCCAGTCCCATAAGAGTAACCCTGATAAATGAGCATACCCCAGAGTATTGGGCAAATCTGGTAACATGGGAGCCGCTCAAGGTAAGTCCCTTCTGCCACAGCCCTGATCGCCCCCAAAGCCAGAGTTCCCTCCTACATCCCAAAGCTCTCATCTTCAGCACCACCCTGCAGCTCACACTCTAGTCAAATTATGTTGGGCCATAAGCATCAACAATTTTCAACTGGGTTATGAGAAAAAAAACTTTGAAATCTACTGCCGTAGAGTAGCAGCTAGGCTTGTGAGGTCTCTGTTGCCTGTGGAGTTGGGGAATTGATTTCCAGCAGGAACAAACAAGGCTTTCTTACCTGAAGGTAACGAGGTAGCGAGGTGCCTCACAATCCAGGGCATCCTGGGGAACATCAAAGTCAGTTTTATCAATAGACCACCTGTAAAGCCCGCTCTTGCAAGGTGCTGCTCACTGTAAATTTGATCTGTCAAAACATTTGGGCACATGAATAGCCTCGCTGAACTCACTGGAACTCCTCATATGCTTACTTAAGTATTTTGCATGATTGAATCCTGTGACATTGCTGGAGCTTTTCCCTACCATCCCACATCACTGATCACTCTCCCTCCCCCTGACACCCACACACTGACAGAAAATAGACAGGCAGAGGTACAGAGTCATTGTTAAGGTCCAGAGAAATACTGTAAAGTCAAGCAATTCATTAAAAGCAACTTTGACATTTTGAAAAATGAATAAAGTACATTGATTAGATTTTGCTGTTTTATCTGTGAGATCTGCATCCTTCAAATGTCAAAAACATTAGGCAGGATTCCCAAAAACCAACAGGAAAAAATAGCTGGTGAGTTTCACCATTTCCTCTTCCTTGGATCCTCATTCTCCCACAGAATTGGGGAAATTTCTTTAGTGCTGGACAGAGTTATGTGTGTTTGGATTTCTTCAGCCCTTTATGTTACTGGCTTTCTGCATTTTTAAAATATTCACTTGCTGTGTACATGTAGAGAGAGAAAAGAATGAGAAAAATTAGAGCAGAGGCAAATGCATGAAGTGTGAAATATCCTCCCCTGCAATTTTGCAGATAGACAAATAAATGAACTGTTGCTGCAAATGAGTCACTTTACTATGTACATTCATCACAATATATGATTTATATTTTACATGAGCAATGCACTTTTTAAAATGCAGTTCTGTAAGGGAAAAGTCATCCTCCACACATGCTAACACTCTCCCCCACAGGTCCAATTCTCTCCCACAGTCATTTCTCTGGAACTCAGTAGGAGTTACTCATCTTCTGCAGAGGATAATCAATCTACAGTACAATGCTTTACCAAAAAAAGCTATTGTAGACCATGAGCCCGCAGTTATAGCTGTGTGGGCAGATCCTTGTAACCACATCAAGATCTCTGGAAGCCCAGGTTCTGTGCAGATGCACAGATCAATCCATGTGATTCCAACTGGAAGATCAGGACTAGAAATACTGTTTTAGTGATGTAGATCTTCATCATAGGGCCTGATTCAAACCTCACTGCAGTCAACTGGATTCTTTCTAGATAATTCCCTCAACTTTGGATCAGGCCAGAAGCCCTGGGCCCAGTGATTCAAAGCGGCCCAGGGCTCCCGGCCTCCACCACTGCTACTGAGGCAACAGTGGTGACCGGATCCCTGATCCCTTTGAATTGCTGCCTGAGCACTGTGCCACATGCTCCATGTGGCTCCGAGAGCTGGGGTGGGGGCATGCCATTCTCCGGGCAATGCCCCCAGCTCTGCCCCTTTGAGGTCCTTGCCCAGGGGCTGTCAGCTCTCCTCCCCACATCTGAATATCTACCTGCAATTTAGCTGACCTGAGCCCTTAAGACTCAGTGCTGCAGGTTTATCACCATATAGACCAGGGATGAGCAATAATTTGTGATGGGGAGAGACACACCAAGAATTTGGAAAGTGGTCAAGGGCATCACTCTTCCATATTAATGGAGGAGCGAGGAGGAGTGGGGTCTGGGATGGAGGTTGAGTGCAGAAGGGAGCTTGCAGTAAGGGACTGGAGTGCAGGAGAGAGTGTTGGATTTAGAAGGGAGTTTGGGAGAAGAAGGCAGTTGTGACCTGGGGCAGGGGACTAGAGTGCAGGGGTTTGGGTTGTGACCTTGGGCAAGAGGGGGTTGTGACTTGAGACAGGGGACTGGAGTGCAGGAGGGGATGCAGGGGGTTGGGTTGTGACCTGGGGCAGGGGATTGGGGTGCAGGATCTGAGAGGGGATATGGGTGCAGGGGAAGGGGGCAGAGGGTTTGGGTTACATGGGGTGGGGAGCAAAGCGTTGGGGTGCCAGAGGCAGGCTCTGGCTGGGAGACTTACATGCTTGACTCCCAGCCAGGAACCTTCTTAAGCAAACTCCCTGCCTTCCCTGCCCCCATACTGACAGCAAGGGACATGTGGTTTTTGAACAGCTAGGAGCTGGGGTGGGGGGAGACAGGGTGCTTAGCAAGCTATCTGTTGACAACAGGCAGCTCCTATTGTCTTGAAACCGGCCAATGGGATTTTGCTGGGGGTGGGAGCAGTGTGTGAAGGCTCACAGCTGTTCAAACAAATCCCCACATGGCGGACAAGCAGGAAGTCTGCCTGGGGCTCCCTGCTGCGTCTGTGGGCCATATCCAGCAGCTTGGCGGGCCAGATATATCCCACAGAGGTATTTTGCCCAGGCCTAATATAGACATAAACCATGTAAGCTCAAACCTGGCCTCATTCAGCAACAGAAGTTAGTCCATTAAAAAGCACAACCTCACTCACCTCATCTCCTTATTACTCCAGCACATTCCACATGTATATATAAAATGAGTGAAATTTCCTTTTTTGATTTGTAAGCAACCTTTTAAAGATGAGCTCTTGCATTAGCAGTGCAACTCCTTTATTCTTAACTCACTGTATTTGCACATTCCAGAGACAAGTAAAATGCAAAATAAGTAAATTAATTAAAACAGCATAGCTTCAAAGGCACTCAAATCTTTAATATATTGATCGTGTTTTGTGAAAATCTGCATAACACACAAAAAAATGACTTCCTAACTGAATATCGGGGGCTTTATTCTAAGGAGAGCCTGCCTGCATGATTAATAAATTGCAAGACTTCAAGTAGTTTATCAATGTTAACAGAATAACTTGATTAAATTAAAGCTTTTGTGTGCATTTGGAATCTGAAACCATGGATTTGTCTCTTAGTTTTAAGTATAATTTAGTATTGATTCAGGAAAAAAAGTAGAGCTAGAGGCTGAGTTTCATGCACTGCTCATAAGATGAAACTTAGGACAAAGAGGTTTAGGGGAAAATGTTGCTTTTCATTTCTCAAAGATCTCTAATGCACCTTGGACACAACCTACTCCATTGATTTGCTGTACTCAGATGTAGTGATAGGGTGACCAGACAGCACGTGTGAAAACTCAGAACGGGGTGGGCAGCAATAGACACCTATATGAGACAACACTCCCCCCACCAGATACTGGAATTGTCCCTATAAAATTGGAACACCTGATCACCTTATGCAGTGGAGAGTGGGGGCTGATCTTCAGTCACTCAGTCCTGGTATAAATGATAGCTGCAGTAGAACAACTTTAAAGCCACTGGCCTAAAGTCCTTGAGTTACCTTACAAAAGTAGAAAATTGAGAATAGCTGAGCACTGTTCTCCTCAGCCCTCTTTCCTGCCTGTTCCCAAAATGCCTATGACATGTCTTCAACTCCTGATGTCAGAAGAGGAGGCACATCTGGAACAGAAGGTGGTGGCTGGCTGCCTTAATCAGATATCAATAAGTTGGCTGAGAGTTCCCTTGTGCAGGGGGAATTTTCTTTTGGACATTTACAGTTGCTTTACAGCTTCTTACACCATGCAGAGATATTACTGGACTGGAGAATCCAGCCTGTGATTTCAATGGAAATTGGACTGGAGCTGTTTTGCACTAGTTCTTCACTCAGGGTATGGCTAGACTACAAGTTTTTGTCGGAAAAAGGAACGCAAAATGCGCTATGCATTTTGCGTACCTTTTTCCAATTCTTTTGTCAGAAGAGGTTTTCCAACATTTGGCCCATCTAGACTGGGCCAAATGTCAGAAAAAAACCCTCTTTCGGAAGCCCTCTTCTTCCTCATAAAACGAGGAATACAAGGGCTTCCGAAAGAGTGCGTTTGCTCTTCCACAAAAAAAAGGGGAAGAGCAAACGTGTTCCCTGGATGTGGCGGAGTTTTTTCAGGATGCCTCCAGTATCCCGAAAACCCTCCGCAGTTTAGCCGTATCCCTAGACCTTTGATGAATGTCAGCAGCCTGTCCCCAGAACCAGCCTAGAATATGCAGAATTATTCTTCCTTCTGCTCTTAGGATTTTGCCTTCAGCTTCTCTTTCTAAAATCATTGTTTAGTGTTCATGATATTGGAGGGAGATTTTTCTTTTTTGCCTCTGTATGACAAATTGAAAAACTTATTTCATTGTATTAGATTTGAGGTGGGAGGAAATGTCTGCAAGGAGCTGGCTGATTGGATGTAGTGAAAGCTCCTGGATATATGGGGAGAATGCATGCTGTTAGTGAGCCCAAGAAGGAGAAGCTTTAGTGTAGCTGTTACACAAGATGAAAAGAAAAGGTTAGAATGGGTGTAATATGGAAGCACAGAAGCAAAGATTTCCTGGGACTGCTCCATTATTGCTGTCTGGCCTGAATGTCGGTTTAGTCAGCCAAGGTAGGGTCACTCCAGTATAAAGAGATTCTGTGGTGGCAAAGAGATGACTTGGGGACACTTATGCCACATCTGCTTCCTGCTTCCAGCCTTGTGAGAAGGAGGCATAGTCTGAAGACAACAGGCGTGGTTGGGCTGCATCATACCAATCCTTGGCTCCATTTTCAGCCTCTGGTACCCATCAACTAGCTTGAGGCCATCATGGGAGCTCTGAAGTTCCACACAGTTGTCTGAACAACGGAAATTATCTCCCAGAAGATGACACCTTCCAATCTGCCCCACTAACTGTCTAAATCAGGGTTCCATTCAGTCCTGAAGTTCCTGATATACTTCCCTGTTGTCCTAGGGATTGTGAGTAGAGTGACACAAATGCAAAGATTGCAAAGGTACAATCCCGCAATTAAGAAATATTTATTGTTCCTATCTTTTCGGACATGAAATCCTTGGTAAATGCACAACTGAGGATATAGGCTGCTAATCTCCTGCTGTCAGACTGCAAAAAAATGTAACTAATAAATAATACAACAGCATGCAGAGGAATATCATTGTGTGGGTAAAGTTGGAAATAAGATGACTACACCTGGTTTAGTCCTTTTGAGTAATAAATGAACTGTCTTTTTCTCAGCTAATATAACTGCTCTCATTACTGGAAACATTCTACAATAATAATTTATCCATGATTCCTGTCTCATTATAGATGTAGAATTATATTTCTAAATGAAAAACCCTAATGTTCACCATGGTTATATAACTGAAATATAATGTTGAACTCTTTTGTTCATACTATGAGGGAGACTTCGGCAGTTAAGAGTGACAAGTATATCTTGACATGTATATCTTATTCCTATTGACACTGTTTTTTCAAAGTGGACCATCTCCTGATTTAATTTAACTTTTAATGTTCCAGCTCCACTGTTCACAATATTTCAGTGTTCCAGGTATAAATTTATCTGATTTTTTTGCACTTGAAAAAGGCAAACATTCAGTCTTGGTTACACTGAACTGAAACAAATTTGAGATTACAGGACATCTGAACAGCTACAATGATGACAATACAGCAGTATTAATAAAAACAGTAATCCAACAACTTTCAAGTAGGAATAAGAGATCTTCCGGAAAAGGGTTTATTTTCCGCAAGATCGCGTCTAGACTGGCACTTTTCTCTGGCAAAACCCCGAGCCGGAAAAAAGCGGCAGCCATGTTCATGCAAATGCCGCGGGGGATATTTAAATCCCCCGCGGATTTGCAATTCCGAAGTGTCTCATTAGCACCCCTTTTACGGAAAAGGGTGCCAATGTAGACACAGCCACGGTATGTATTCAGAAAACATAGTCTCAAAGGGGTAGCTATGTTAGTCTGTATCTGTAAAAACAATGAGGAGTCCTGTGGCACCTTAGGCCTGGTTTACACTAGGTCCCTGAGTCCAAAATTAGTCCCCCAAGGTCAAATTTGTAAGTGAGGTGTCCACACTACCAAGCCCATTATTCTGGAGAAAGGGACCATGGAATTTGAACTCTGTAGTCCTGCTTTTCATGAGAAATAATGTTATTCCTGAACTTGTACATCTGAAATAATATTAGTGTTGACATTCCAGTGCTGCTAATTTTAACTAATTGGACTCCATGAGGCCTCCTGCAGCTCCCCAGAGTGCATCTTGGGACTCTGAGTCCAAGGTAACATGTCCACATTAAAGAGCCGTTTTGGACTACATTCGATTCTTCCCGTAGTGAGGACATGAAACTTCGAATTTTGTAAAATCAGGTGCCTAGAAGTCGAACTTAGTAAATTTGAAATAATTTCCTAGTGTAGACATGGCCTTAGAGATGTATGAGGCATAAGCTTTTGTGGGCAAAACCCACTTCATCAGATAAATTGGAGTGGTGTTTACAGAGGCATGACTGTGTGTGTATATATATATATATATATATATATATATACACACACAACAAAAAAAAAGAAAGAGGGTACTTGTATAAATGAGGCTAATCAAGTCAGGTTGGAAGTGGCTCATAAAACGTAATTAATACAATATTCAGCTTCAGAACCTAGCACTCCTATGTAAGGAAATTGAGTATTAATACTGAAAGAAAAATCTGAATGACAAAAGCTTGAGCTTAGTTTTACGGTATAGTCCCTCCTTATACCAGTAAAATTATTTGAGCACTAATTAATACACAGTATAATGCAAGGTACTTTTCACTTAGACAACCTTTTTATATAGCACAGTGCCAGCTGTTACTGAAAAACTTCAACAGCAGAATATATTATGCAACAGTACTTTGAAAATATAATGTAAAAATGCAATCCAGACTTGGCACTTATTAGTTGTCTGTCTGCTGTTTTGGAAACCAAAACACGAGATTATGGTTCCAGACAGTTTGTTTACAAGATAGCGAGAGATCTTTATAGCTGTTAATTCCCTTTATGGTTAAGCAATCCAATTATTTTATGTGTATTTGGTTCATTTCATAAGCATAAGTGCATTTGATATTGTGAAAATGTACTGCAAACATCTTACTTCAGATCTAACAGGGAGTATCTTCTGTTCTTATTCAAATAGTCTGCAATCTGTAACCACTGTGATGTGCTTTGCTTCACAGATTTGTTCTGTTTTCCATGAGTATCCTGTACTTTGGGTTATTTTTTAAATAATTTTAAGAACATAAGAATGGCTCCACTGAGGGTATGTCTACACTACAGAGTTTTGTAGGAAAACCAGTTGTTTTTTCCGACAAAATCTGAGTTATGTCCACACTGAAATAACGTTCTTCCAAAAGCAAATCAAAAGAACAGAGAGGGTTATCCTGCATTGGTAATCCTCTTTCTACAAGGAAGAAGCCTTTTTCTGAAAGAGCTCTTTTGGAAAAAGGCGTGTGTGGATGAAGAGGAGGGTTTTTTTTTTTTTTTTTCAAAAGAAGAGGCCTCCAGGAAATAACACAGGTGCCCTGGTGGACACTCTGTCCAAATTAATTAGGACTCTATAGTTCCTGTCTTCTGGCCCCTCTTAAAGCTGCAGGCACCCTGGACAAGCCTTGTGGCAGGAAACCGGCCTGAGAGCAGCACCTCACCATGTGGCTCTCCCTGCCACAGGTCTTGCCACTCATGGCCCAGCCTCAAGCCCCCTGCTATCCCCTGGCCCTCCCAGAGAGCAGCCCCAGGGGTCCCAGAACCCACCCAGGGGGACCAAGAGCCAGAACTCTCCTGGTCTGGAGCAGAGATCCTATCCCTCCTCAAGCTGTGAGGCGAGGAGGAGACATTGCAAGATCTCCGCTACAAGCACCACAACACTGAGATAATCGAGTGCATGGCCGAGTCCCTGGCGGAGTGCGGACACCTACCCTGGACCCTGGAACAGGTCTGGAATAAGGTGAAAGAGCTCCGCCAGGGATATGTTCGGGCCAGAGAGTGTAGCTTGTGCTCAGGGGCAGGACCTCACTCCTGCCCCTCCTTCGATGAGCTGTACCAGATCCTGGGGGGTGGGGAGACATCTTCCCTACCCATCATGGTGGACTCCAGCCTCGAGACCCCCGTCGTCACCTGGCCGGAGGTCAAGGCAGAGGAGGAGCAGGAAAACCAGAGCCAGCCGGAGGAGGAGGAGGAGACGGACACTGTCACCCTGTCCCTGGAGCTGGCACCCTGTGAGCCAGGACATCTCCCAGGCCTTGTTGGATGCTGGGAAGGGACCTTCAGATGAGTGGTCTTAATTTGTCACATACACAGGGTGGGGGAGGCTGGTGCACAGGGGGCGGGGTGCAAGTATCGTTTGGGCTGCTTGGGCTGGACATCGTGCTGAAGTCCACGCACGTGGAACCTTGTGCAGTGTTAGTGTGAGGCACACGGACGCAGCAGGCAGCCCCTGAGCACGGGTGGGATCCTGCTGCCAAGGGAGGCCACACACATCCTGCCACGGGGGGTGGGGGTGAATGGCACAACCACCCAGGGATAGGGCTTCCCCAACCCCCAGGCCATCCATGCACCCCCCACCCTCCCTTTTCCCTAGGGTCCCCCTTTCCAGTACTCAACCCCGCAGCAATTGCAGCCCGAGAGTGCCTTACCTCCATGAGGAGGGCCCCGATGGTGGACTTCCTCATGCCAAACTGGTTGCCCACTGACCAGTAGCTGTCTGGGGTGGCGAGCTTCCAGAGGGTGATGGCGACCCACTTCTCCAGGGGGATGGCGGGCTGCAGGTGGGTGTCATGTCGTCAGAGGGCGGGGGCAAGCCAGGGACATAGCTCCAAAAAGGTGGCCTTCTGCATGCGGAAGTTTTGGAGCCACTGCTGGTCATCCCACCACTCGATGACCAGCCGGTCCCACCAGTCTGAACTGGTGTTGAGCCTCCAGAAAAGCCTCTCCATAGTGGGTTACGGTTGCCAGAGTGTAGCTCCCACACCCATGGAGAGGGTCCCCAGAAAGGGCTTGGGGTCGAGCTCAGTCAGGACCAAGAAGGCAGAAACTGCAGCATGGCCATGTGGGGTACGGTTGCCAGATGGTTGAAACAAAAATACCGAACACCCCCCCCCTTCCCTCCAAAAAAAATACCGGGAAAAAATTCTGTTGAAGGGAAAAAAAAGGGGGGGGGGGAGACCAAAGTTGTTGAGAGAGAGAAAAAAAAAAAAAGGACTCCAAGGACTTATTAAGCCAAAAAAAAAAAAAATTAAAATAAAACAGCATTAAAACAGCATGTCCCCTTTAAGAGTGAGGTGCAGGGAACAGGGGGAGCGGTTGAGCACTAAGACCCAGGGGAAGTTTTCAGATTTTTGATATATTTGACTCTATTCATTCTTTTCCATATAGTGCCTCACCACCAGTAGCATGACCTATGAGGTTATTCCTATATATTTTGTACCCTGGTGTTAATCATATTCCATGTATTATCATCATTCCACCATGTTTCTGTGTTACCTATTATATCAATATCCTCATTTAATACCAGGCACTCAAGTTCACCCATGTTAGCATTTAGACTTCTAGCATTTGCATACACTTTCCATATAATTTGTCAGTATTTAGTTGTCTGCCTTCATGTGTTATAATTGAATGGGGATCTCTCTGTTTTGTACTATTCCCTTTTCTGAACTTTCTCCTTTCACTTGGTAGTTCTTATTGCTTTATGCTGATGCATACAACTTTATTTCAGTCTGTGACATCTTTGATCAAAGAGACTTCTTTTGTAGTTATATAAGCCTGGACTCATAAAGAACATGTTCACAGTTCAAGCCAGAAGCACCATTCCTGAAGGAGTAATCAACTATTAAATGGGGCACAATTGAGTGAATTGATATGAATGTAATTTATTGAACCTCTGAAGGGGGGAGGGAAGAGTCCGGGTGATTATTTTGAGGATGAACTTGCTTCAGAATCACAGATGCAGTTCAAATAATTTGTAAAATGTTTCATTACAGTCATGACAGTGCATTGCAGCTTTGGCTCTGCTTCTTGTTTCCGACAAAGTTCATTATTTCATGCATCTGTCCCGGGGCAGTCAAGCTGTAAGAGATACAGCTATTACTACTTCCCTGTTAACCTCACTTGTATGGAAAAGTTTGATCATCTATCCCCTGGTTCTTGAAGGAATCCTTCCCATTTCTGAAAGTCATTTTTTAAAAGAACATTTGCTATTCTCTCTCAGGTTTGATAGTACCTTTGTAATGCTCCTTCGCATTTGGCTGAGTTAAGCTTTGACTGTTGTCCAGCTCTCTCACTGCGAACTGCTAACACAAGCAGTTTAATCTGTTTTGCTGATGCTAGAGATCAGATTTTTGCTCCACGTTTGTAGAATTGTCTTCAGAAGCTGTAGTCATTGATTTCTCATAGACATTTAAGGTCATTTCTCCCTCTCTTTTTTAACGATATGGTATTATTGCTTTCCTATTGTAGAACATTTTGAAATATAGTCCATAAAAATGCTGGATTAGCCTATTTCTTAGTTGCAGTCAGGAGTATTTCATAGTAGGTTTGTGTGCAATGTAACATGGTGTCTGGCAATCCAAGGCCCCAATGCTGTAAAGACTTATGTTAAAGGTTAATTTGGATTCTGTGAATAGCTCACTGCATTCAATGGGATTAATTAACCACATGTGTAAAGTAAAGCATATGCATAAGCCTTTGTAGAATTGGCACCTAATGGTGTAATGCAAATATATATGAGCTGTTAAATACTTACTCTGTGTGGGCATGTGATGGAGTGGTGCTAGATTAAAGCCTGGAAGCCTGATTCTGAATCCTTATAATGCCTATCATACCTAGAAAGAAACCAATGCACCTAAAATTTCACACGCCACATCTCACACGAGGCTAGAGTTTTTCTAAGAAGCTTGGAAAATAATAGAAAAGAAATTTTAAAGTGACAGCAAACATTTCCCTATGGCTGACATCTTCTCTCTTTCTCACTCACTAACACACACACAATGAAAAGGGGATGATTAATAGAGAAATTACAAAGAGATGAACTATAAAGAGCTTGTGATGGGGCACACATAGAGCTCACCAAGGCATTGAAAGGGTTAGCTAGGTGCTCATTTGACATGTCATTCAGCTAGGAGGCACTTAAGCATTTCTTTAAAACACATTAACATTAATTGAATTTAATTACCTACTTAAAACAAAGTGTTTAAGTGCTTTGTTGAAGAGGGAAGTTTACTGAATTAGGACTTGGAGCAGGAATATAAAGAGGGGGCAACAAGGGAGCTGGAAGATGGGTCCTGAGAGTGCAGGTACCCTCTCCCTCTTCCTGCCCTCTGGCTGCAAGGTGGAACACAAGATTGCCAATAGAGCCATGTAACAGGGTAGCTGATCTAGTAATCAGATAGCAAGAGTGAAAATCGGGGCACTTCTTTTTATCAGGGGTTGGGGGGACTGTTGCATATAAAGGTTTTAAAAAAGTAAAAATTGAACATGGACATAGGCTATTTGTGATGCAGATCACACCTCTCTCAATTTTCAGCATCAGCAGCCTTGTATTTTGTGGATGGTGCTTCAGCCCAGCCTGGCTCCTTCAATCCCTAGAAGTCTGAGCCTCCTTCATTCCCATGAGAGGCGGGAGCTCCTTCTGCTCTATGCAGTTCAGGCTGGAGCTCCTTCAGCCCTGGGAAAATTGGAATAAATGTATATCCCTATGGTAAGTTGATCATGATGTGGGGCAAAGCCAGTAATATCAGGACAATCATGGTTTTTTTTAATCGAATGTTTGGTCACCAGAATAGCTGCTTCCCACGTTCCCAGAATCAGGCTTATTTCTCCTGTTGCAGTCAAGATGCACCCTCATTTAGTGGGATGAGAAGAGCCCCTGGGAGTTATAAATGAGAGGTAGCCCAAAGGTAAGAGGGAGAATACAGGATCCAGAGTCCTGAAAGAGAAAACACTCAAAAAAAGAGCAGAGCTTGGCTAAGAGCTTTTGGGATGGAGATGCCCTTGAGGGGTAGTACTCCCTAGAAGAGCACTTGAAATTTAAAAGCAGAAGGCAGTTGGGAGAGGGAGGGAGGGTCACCTATAAATTTCTCCAGGCCGCTGGCTTTTTGAACCAGAGACCTGTAGCTACAGTGCCAGAGTGGGCTGCAGGCTGGGGAATGATGGAGGGTAAAGAGCAACTAGTGTGTTGACAGACTGTTGGGACTTGAACGGTTAAATGTATGGTTTGGACCGTGCTGGAAAATCCTAGATTATGGTTGTGGGTCATTTTTAATAAATTAACCCTACTAAGGGCTATTTATGTCCAGAGAGCCTGTGTGAGATATGGGGATCTCAGAAGAGGGAACTTGAGCCAGGGGCTGCTTACAGGGTGATCCTGTGGCCATAAGGAAGAAAGCCCTGGAGGCAGCCAACTCATTAACAATCAGGCTGGCAAAATTCTGATTAAAATATTTTTGGGGGTTGGAGGGGCCAAGCATTTAGAATTTGCTGATTTGTGAGAATCAAAATGATGGTTTAAGTTTAATGCAGGTCTGCTGGAACCCAGACTGGTTTCTGCAAGAAATCCATCTGGCTTCCTACCAACTTGTCTGCACAGTTCCACGACAGCACACTACATGGACTGCCTCTGAATGGGGGACCATGGGCTTCCAGAGCCCACAACTCTAGGGAAGCCCCTCAGGCAGATTGCCCTTGAGCTGCGTCTCTATTTTCTTATACAGAGAATTTCAAAAGTTGTTTTTCATTCCAAATTGGAACCAAGCCAGTTTTCAAAGTATCAACATTTTCCACAAAATGGAATTGCTTTTCTCCACACTGATGTGACTGCCAACTCTGGACCGGTGATACCTGGTGTTTTGCTTAAACCACTTGCTCCAGCCAACAAATGATTAGGTGAGAATTACAGCTTTCACTTCTTAAAAAATGAGTTTCTAGCCCTTGTGGTTGCAAAGAAAAGCTTGAAAATGTAACCTGAGCATGATATAGCAGCCTGGAAAAGAGCGGGTAAATAAAAAACCCCTCATATTTATTTAAAAATATCATGGTGGCGGGTGGTAATTCATGATGTTTGAAAGCTTGAGGTTGGCAGTCCTGCTATGTTGATCTACAGCTGACCTGGGACTCTGTAAGGTCAGGGCTATTTTTTTTCCTCAGCTAAAGCACATCCTGCTTTACTTTTTTTTTTTTTTTTTTTTTTAAAGATCAAGATGAGGAAAGCCTTTGTCCTAAGTTCATGGTAGAGAAACTCTCCATCGTCTGACAGGATATAGAACTGCAAGGTTCTTACTGACTTGTTTCTTTCCGCTCCCCATTTCCAGGTATTAGGCTGTAATTGTACAGCTGGTTCTACACATGTACAGCACACTAGATCCTGGCCCATGCCTAAGGCTCCTAAGTGCTAGGGTAATGCACATAATAATTAACACATAATACAGACTCAGAAACTGATCAGCTGCTGACTCCAGATTGTGGTGGTGCAGCTACATGGCTAAGTGGGGCATGTGAATAAGGGATAGGCTCCTGCTGTGAATTGGGGAATGATGGAGGGTAAAGAGCAACTGGTGTGTTGACGGACTGCTGGGACTTGAAAGGCTCCCCGGCCTCTGTTTCACCTTCCAGACCCAGTGGCCAAATCCTCCAGGTCCCCCGCTCTGACCACCCCCTGGTTCTGTTGGGCCCAATCACCTTCGCCCCCTGCTTTCCGTACTGGCACCTGCAACTCCAATCCTCCATCTCCTGCTACACCTTCCGGCCTGCAGCTCTGGTAAGCCGCACTGCTCCCCCTTCTTTCTGTTCCCCCACCTGCCTCCCTGCCCTGCTCTTGCCTCCACATCCTTGAACAGAGCTCCCTCCACCCTCTACTGAGTTGCTGCCTCACTCCCCAGATGGTTGGTGCAGGTGCTTGGAAGACACAAGGCACCAGAAGGACAGCCGTGAGGGGGTCCAGTGGAGAAGGATGTAATATGATTGTCTGAATGTTCTGCACTTCATAATGATCCACTAGGAGGAGCTAAAGTGTAATTTATTGGAAGGCAGATCAGTAAAAATTTCAGGTTACATAATTAATGAAGGGGTGGTAGCGTGGGTAGGGAGCCCTGGGGGACCTGGAGTTCTCCACACCTACATGTAGAGCTTTGTTCTGGAACTCTCTGTACGAGCTTCAGTTACGAATAGCTAACTTGAATCCACTTTTGTTTTTCTACAGCAGTGATCACTGATTTTGAGGGTCCTCCCCTTAAATACATGCCTGAGGAGCTTATTAAAAACTGTACCCATTTTAGCATGAGATTCAAATTCATTATTTCATAGATGCTCTGTGTGTCTGTAGTACTGGCACTCTGCAGACATCTATATAATAAAGCATTAAAATAAATAAAAGCTGTGTTGATTCTGTAACATAGCACTTCAGCTGTACTGCTTGTGCTGAACAGTCATGTTTTATAATTATGTAATTTATGACAGGAGACATTCAATAGTGTTTTCACACATAATCTTACCCATTATTTTCCTTAGCATTCAATCACTATACAGCCTTTGAAGAACTGATGTATTGTTAGTTGTGTTATGTTGATTCCTTGAGGTAAGCAGCTGCAAACAAGAGTTTCCTTTCTGCCTTAATCTCTACTGAGTTAAGTCTTGGTGTAGCATTGCTTCTGGAATTGGACTTTGGTGGTTGGGCTGAGATTTCTGAAAGAGGCTTGCCTGAATGGTGTTTGATCTCAGTTCAAGGACTGGTATGATGTAGTATAAATAAAAAATCACACTAAGAACATATCCTGATTCCATATTGCTGATTTTTTTCCCCCAATGGGGAACTCATTTTCAAGGCCTCAATATCTACTACTGTTTAATAAACCGGTGATATAATTGTAAGATGTTACTGTGTTTTCCTGAAAGTCCCCTTTAAATAAACAGGAGCAGGGGGGCACTGGAAGAATTTGTATAGTGGGTGTGTTGAGAGCTGTTGAACCAAACTGCAAACCCTGTATATGATGGAATCCACTTCAAAGCAAGGGGGGTGCTGCAGCACCCCTCCTCCCCTCCCTCCCCCCACCTGCTGTACCCATAGTTCCAGCACATATGGACAGGAGTCTGTCTGCCTGGTTCCAACCCATGAACATTTTGTTTTTCAGTTCAGGTGTAAAGTGCTACAAAACAAGACACTGTGCAGCACCCCCCCTCTTGGAAACTTAATATCACATTCTATGCTGCAATTTTTAAACATCTGGGAATATGTTACATTAAAATCACCTTTAATCAAAATTAAAAAACAAAGACAAAAAAAGAATGCTTCTCCTTTAGGATGTAGTCCTTGGTAAGTTTGAAGAGACACTTCATAACGCTTTCCAAAAGGTTCATCTTGGAGATGAGCAAACATGCAAAATATTAACCCATATGTATATGACCTCAGGTTAATATTGTCCATATTATATGTGGAAAGTTGTTAAGTGGCTAAAGACAGAAGCTTAGGGCCAGATTATCTACTGATATAAGTTGGTGCAGGCTCTTTGCCTTAAGTGGAGCAGTGCCAGTTTACACCAGCAGATATTTTCATCCTCATCCATGTTTTTCTAGGCCTCTCTCATTCACTGATTTAGTTTCATCTCTGAAATCGACCTGATGAAAACAGGCTTCCTGGTTTTGGCTCTGGGCATGTGTAGTCACTCCAGGTATGTCACACTGCAGAGTTTTTCTGGAAAAACAGCTGTTTTTCTGAAAAACTACACTTACATCCATATTGCAATTGTGTTCTTTCGACAGAAAGTCGAAGGAATGCAGGGATTTTTCTGACAGCAATAAACCTCTTTCTACAAGGAAGAAGCCTTTAAAAAGGCGTGTGTGGATGGCGAAGAGAGGTTTGTTTTTTTTAAAGAAGAGGCCTCCAGGAAAAAGCAGAGGTGCCCTGGTGACCACTCCAGTCATAGTAATCACAACTTAAATGTGAGATAGCATCCACATTGATTGGACACTATCTTTCAAAAAAGCAGATCACTTTTTCGATGCACTTTTGCTGTGTGGATGCTCTCTTTTGAAAGAAGTTTTTCTGGAAGATCTCTTCCGGAAAAGCTTCTTCCGAAAGAAGCCGGCAGTCTAGATGTATTCTCCAGTTCTGCTCATTCTTTCTTTCTGAGTAAAATGAATGTAATGGGCATAGCTAGGTGACACAATAGGTTTATGCCTCCTACCTCTAATGAACATTTTTGTTCTAATCGTTTTTTAGGTTACAGACTAAGTTTTGTGCTTTAGCATCTTTGCTCACAGGCCCAGGGCTGTGGGGTGTTCAGTTTCATTATCGACAAGGAAAGCTGGATGAGGGGGTTGCATGCTGCCCACCTTCCTTATTTAATAGTTCTAGACAAAGCTCTTGGCACAAATCTTTTTAAAACATTAAACAGAACGGGGAAAGTTGTGGCAGCTTGATTCTGCTGTCATTGGCTCCAATCAGGATTTATTTTTCTGGTTTCAGTGTAAAACCAATGCAAGATCAGAATTAGGCTCATAGGATTTCCAGTGCATATAACAGATTTGCCCAGACTGGAAATCTTTTAGATGCAACAGCCACTTTGCATTCTGGGACCATAAACAACAATTAAAAGTATGGTGTATTTTATTTGCATGGTTGCTAGTTACAGTTCTGCTTCTCAAGCCCTGAGGTGACAGACTTGTATATAGGAGTGATCAAGCATTTTAGACTGAAAGCTCATGACATCTTAATCCTCATTGTCAGATGCTGCCACTGCTAAAATTATATGAAGAGGGTTTGTGATGTGGACTATTTTTACCTTCAGAGGACATAGAATACTTTCATCTGAGCCCTGTTGTATGCATAAAGATAAAAGACAAGAGGCCAATGCACTTACACAAAGCTTCAATAAATCCAGCGGTGTTATATCTCAAAATTGCAAAACAAAGATGCATTCAGGTTGTCATATGTCAGTTCTTTATTTAATGTTACTGCAGCCATGTTGGGTGTTTTTGATTTATTATTTGGGGGGGAGGGAGGGGCATTTCTCTACCTACTACAGCAAAGCCAACAGGACCTTAGGCAACAGGTCTTAGTTTTCATATTTGGGACCTTTGCAAACCATCATTGCTAAAATATAGATCTCCTGAAATTAAAGTCTCTGTTCTTCTAGAAGGAACAGTATAAAAGCACTAAACAAGCAATTAAAAATATAAAGGCACAAGTCTGCAGCATGCAATGTTCTTAGGGATCCAGAAAAATTCATTTTCAAAATCTATATTTGAAATCATATAGTGATTTTGTTTCTTTAAGTTTGAATCATTGTAAGGAAAAAGAAAATATCTTTTACAAATGAATTGCTGGAAAAAAAGGGCACATCAGGTAGTGATATCTTGTACCTCTTGGTGAAAAGAAGAAAGAAAAAGGCCAGCAATATGGGTAAAATACTTTACATGGCTTGCAATATCCAATCACTCCCAGTCAGCAAACCAGCTGAGATGCTGTTTGCTTGAGCAGCAAAAGAAGAAAAATGTGTGCAACTCAGAACTTTTCTTCCTTGGCCACTGGCTTAGTATCAACAGCACCTGCTCAGCTCCATGCCATCTACAGCTTGCCATCTGTATCAGTGAAGTCAGAGCTGGCAGGAGAGTTAAGACAAAGATCTGCATTGGAAGACAATTGCTTTCATCTGTCATGGGAGTCTCTCCAGATGGAAGAGGATGAAGATACAGGGGAGGGATATGAGAACTGCAGTGAAGAAGAAAATCCACTTGCTGTTCTTGAAAAATTGACAAAGGAAAATCAAACATTAGAGAAAGAAAATGCATGTTTGAAACAGATGCTTTTAGCAGCCCAGAATTCAGGTAAATGTGTTTTTATTCTGTGATTCCAGGCAGGGTTTGAAACCACCTTACCTCACACAGTAAGTATTAGTCAAATCTATAAAGATTTTGAATGAATCTTTTTATGACCATAAATAAGTTTGGTCAACTAGAGACACACCTGTTTTGTCAATCCACTATTCCTGGAGTCTTTATTATCATTTCTCAGTAGTATGATGTCATTGGGAATTGAGGGCTTCCAGGACCACACACAAGATGTTTGGTATTGCCCGGCATCCTAGGTCTTTGTGAGCAGGTGTTGTGACACATTTCCTGTACAGCTCTACCAGTGTATCTCATGGATGACCTCCCACACAGGTCCCAGATCTGGAGTTCCCTTGTAAAAAAGACTGCCAGATGTTGTCAGATTTTGGTGACATGAATAAAAATCGGATGGGAACTATAATGGGTCCACCACACTGATTTTTGACTTTCCGCACACTGGCAAGGTGCTGCAGAACATTTATTAACAAGTTCACACTTCTGTTTAATAGCCCCTTTGAAGCTCAAAAATGAAATCTGATATTTTATTGTTTTCATCTACTGCCTCCACATAAGTCTCTGTCCTTGGAAACTTTTTCAAGAATGTTGTACAGTTGGAACTGATCCTTTCTGAAAGAAACAATAATACTTGTGTTTTGAGTGGAAATAATATATTTATCTGGATGTCAGAAATAATAATAGAAATTATATATAAAATAAACCAGATTTGTGTCCCAACATTATAAACTTTGACAGGATTTCAAGGAAAGCTGCGTTTGTCCTTTCCAGCACAATGTTCTGAATTTTTCTTCCATGTATGAACTTTTATTTGAATAACAAATGCTAAATTTGACATTTCTATGCCTCTCAGTCTAATGCCTGTTTAGCAAACAGAACAAGAAATTGGTTTTAAGTAACAGAAAGGTAACCTGTTTATGTGAGAAAGGAAATTTGTCATTCACCCTTTGCACTTTCAGAATACTATGCTGGAGAAAATAAGTGAAGCTTTCCTTTAAATATTGGCTTAAAACTTTTTTTTGTTTAAAATGTCTTTGTAACACCCTGATTTTCTCTCTTCCTGTTTAGGGCTTCATCCAGAGTCTATTCAAGACAATGGGTGTCTTTCCATTGATTTCAGCAGTCTATGGCTCAGGCCTTTGTTGCTCTGGCACCTGCTGGTGGAAGGAGGTATGGACAAAAAAGTGTGCACCTTTGAAACTTCTGAATTCTATAATAACCTTGATGCTCTGAAGGGATACATATTGTGCTCTCAGTCCATGCACACAATTGTCATTGGCAACAGTGAGTTGTGTATGTAGATCAAGAGTTCAATATGTCATTTTTTGACAGCATGTCTGAAAACAGATCATCCTGATCTGGCAGCCTCTGTACATGAACAACATTTGGAGGCATGGTCTCCTGCAATAACTCAACTGACAGAACATTTGGTTATACTTTGTGTTACCCAGATGCACTAAGGGCTCCAAGAGGTGACAGGATACATTCACTGAAGCATACAGGGCGAGATCTAGACTAGCATCATCCTCACACTTAGATTATACTGAACCTAAAATAAGTAACTAAAAGATTGTTTGTTTTTCTCCATAAATCTCCTTCATGCATCTCAGAATTATTGTAGAGAGGAGTCCAGCTCCTTTTCCTTTCCCGTTACTAAGTTTATATGATCTCTGTGACTATACTACCCTCAGTGACCAATATTATATATTTCAAATGTGACCTACATACAGTAATATTAACACACAGCTTTTTATGGAGTAAGTGTTGTATTACTTTAGATGGACTATCTGGGCCAGAAGTGTTAATATAAACTCAGTCACTGTCTATTAAAGAGTGCTAAACAAATTGGGGGTTTGTTATGCAGAGACCACAGCCTCCTTAGCAAATACCATGCTAAAAATCCTTTTGCCCATTGATAAAAGATGAAGAAAGGAAGGAAAATAGTTAAAGCATTTGAAATAGAAAATATTAAATAAGGCTGTTGTTAAACCACATCCCATGTTCTCTTTCCCTGGAGAGCATTTTACAAGGAAATCCCTTCTTGTCTGACACCATCTCAGAGGGTGTCAAAGAGGGTAATAACTGTCCTTTGAGGGAAAAGATGAGTTAGTTAACATAGGCAGGAGTCATTGATGTTGTTGTTGTGAAAGTTCAATCCCAGGTGGTGTGGGGATTCTGTTGGAGCCAGTAGAAGTGGTGATGTAATCTGGGTCCCTCTCTCTGGCTGGGTCTGGTGAAGAAATCTCTCAGGATTAGAACAAAGCAGATCCAAAGACCCAGGAGACAGTGGAGGTGGCAGCCAGGATGGAGAAGCTCCTTCTAATAGCCTCCATCTGTTCTTCTGTATTTTTCCCTTCAAAATATCCTTTCTTTAAGGATCCAAAAAGGGAGTGATGGGTGAAATAGCCCATGCCCTCATTATTTTGTCCACCAATTAAGCAACATACCAATTTTGGTTGCCTGGTTCCTTGTTCCACACTTTTTTCTTATTTGTCAGGCATGATCATAACACAGTTCTTTAAATATGTCAGTCTTGTTGTTTGAACTAATTAAGTCTTTCTGTCTTCTTTACATATGTTTCCCCATCAACATTCATTGTTATAGCTTACTGAGACATCTTATGAACTTTTACATACATACTTTTTAGAGTTGAGCTCACAATTGGTGTGAAATTATAGGTGCAATTATTACAACACTGTAGTTTTTAAAACGTTCCCTTGTTGGGAGGGTGGAGGTCTACCAGCTCAGAAGATCTCCAGTAGGCTACCAGTACACACAATGCTTTTTGGAGCTTCCATGTTAATGTAGTAAAAACAACAGGCAGCCCTGTGACACTTCGGAGACTAACAAACATATTAGATCATGAGTTTTCTTGGGTAAAACCCTCTTCATCAGATGAGTTGGAGTGGAAATTACAGAGTCCAGAGTATATACCAGCAAAAAGCATTTACCTGTCAATTGTAGAACCAGTGTTTATGAAGCTAACTAAGTAAGGCTGGATGTGTCCCATACAAAGTATTTGCTATGGAAATTCAAACATCAAAGGAAGGGAAATAGCCTTTGTATAGTGTGTTAACCAGTTAATATCTTTATTCAAGCCCAAGCTGATAGTGTCAAACTTGTAAACGTAGTAGTTAATGTTTAAAGCATTATATCCTGCTAACGTTTCACAGGATGTGCAATAGCTGGTAGTTTATTGTCCGGAAGACCCCCTATTTACTTGGACAAATATTTCTTGTAACTTTTTTTAATATTGGCAACTATGTGCACAGCCCGGCAAAAGCTTGTGAGATCCTTTTCTGCAATTGGGTCTTTCCTTTCCAAACACACTTTATGCAAAGTGTGTCATTTATGTCTCGAGTGTACGCCAAAGAATTCTCCCTGACTCACCAAGCTAATCTTGTGAACAATGGCACAATCACGTGAACAGAAATTGGCTCAGTTTGTAGGGGACAGTGACAAATTGGCTGGCAGGCTTGCTCTGACATGCAAAAGAGTCTACTCAGTCTGGATCTTAATAAAAAAAAAAAGAGAGCAGATAGTGAGATTAGGGGGTTTTGTTGTTGTTTTGTGTTTTACTCTTTATCCTTGTCAAGGCCAATGGCCATTCAGCAGCATTAGACTCTAATTGGCCCATAACTACCTAGTAGGCTACAGCTGGGTACAATCAGGTACTCCAGGTGGTGACTTTGAGCTAATTAGTAATGGAGCAACTGAGCTTGAAAGAGACTGGGAGAGCAGCATAGAGAGTTGCTTGAAAGGAGGTGGAAAAGAAAGTGAGCTCTTGTTTAACGATACCTTGCAGCTGCTCCAGGAACCCAGAAGTGGTAGAGTAGCGAGGATAAGCCCTGAATGAAGGGTTAGAGGTCATCTTGAGAGCCCCAAGAGATCTATCAACATTGGGAAAAGGTGACGGGGGCTGGCCCTAGATCAAATGGCTCCCCAGCAGAGGAGCGTCTTCAGCCCCCTCCCTGTTCCATTGGTTAAACTTTTGAATATCTTATTTTTACTGCATTTGTAGCCTTGTGGACCTCCCCACACCAGACCAACACCCTAGGTTGCCTGTCCCTGAATTGGAACTTAAGGGAGAAAGTTGGGTGATCCTGTCAGTAAGTTCTAATGAGAGAACTGGGGACTGTCCCTATACCAGAGAGGCCTACAGTTTGCATTTGGCCTGGGGGAAGGAAATAGGAGAACCCACAGGAAGTGGAGTAATCTCCTGTGTGGAGGGGATACCCAGTTAGTCTACAATGGGTAGAAGGAACTCCCAGGAAGCAGGTTAGGCTACTGTTCTGGAATTTGGATTTGTAAATGGGAATAGGGAGACCCAGGAAATAAAGTCAGGTGCCCTGGGGAAGGGAGCAGGGAGGGAAACCTGCTGGGGAAGCCTCAACATAGGGGAAATTCTGAAGGGGTCCAGGAATCGAAGCAGAAGAAGTTATTAATTAGGAGAGTTATTTTTGTACTTGCATTTGAACCTTTGTTATTCTAAAAGGGAGTTTGGACATTGTAACTTAGCCAGAAGACCAAACCATGGCAAACTGTGAGAGGCAAATAGCTCCTGCTCCTCCTGCAGGCTGAAGATACCAGGAACAGGCTAAAGATAAGTGCGCCCCATCACAATCCTAATGGAGAAAGCAATTCCCACATCGCACCTTTTAATTCTCTAATGCACGCCTCATGTTTTACATCTATATTTTACTCAGCTCTCCAGCTTTCAGCCTTTCTGCTCACGGAGGTGAAATACTGAACAGTAGAACAATGGACCAAAACTTAGTGGGGGGGAAAAGGGAAGGATTTTTTTTAAAAGACTCTTTTTAGCATGGTGTCTGGAACAATATTTGGCACCAGAAGTTGGGTAGGGTTGCCAGATAGTTTCACAAAAAATACCAAACATGGTGGGAAAAAAAAATTGGTTGAGCCAAAAAAAAAAAAAAGGACCCACCAGACACAGCAGGGGAAAAATGTCCCCACCCACCTTCCATCCGAGAGAAACAGAAAATACTGGTGTATTCTGGGGGTTTTTTTAACCAGATAGAAGACACAATTGCCAGACTGTCCAGGTGAAAACCACACACCTGGGAACCCTAACCCCATGCAGGGAAGGGGGGGGGTGAAGGGGCTTCCCCTTACCTCCCCTCCCCCTCTTGCAAGGGATTCCTCTCCCCTTCCCCCCCAGCCTTTCCCTCAGGTTCCTCATGCCTCCTTAACAGTTAAGGAGGCATTGCCAGTGTAGGGCTAGCTAGGGCTACAAGACACTGCTCCTTGTTGCAGCCAGCCTATTGCAGGGAAGGAGTTCTGGGGCTTGCCCAGCTGTGGACACCCCTTCCTCCCTAAATGCACCCCATGCAGGGAAGGGGCTGTGGGTGATTCTCTTCCTTCCCACTCCTGCAAGGTATTCTTCCCCCCAACATCCCCCCCCCCACCCCCCTTCCCTCCAGTCTTGCATGCCTCCTTAACTGGTAAGGCTCCAGTCTGACAGAGGCTAGCCAGCCTATTCAGGGAGGGGGGAAGAAGGGGAGAAGCTGGCCCTGCTGTGGCTTTCCCTTAGTTCCAAAAGGTGCCCCATGCAGAGAAGGGGCTCAGGGGCTTCCCTTCCCTCCCACTCTGGGAATGGATCCCCTCCCTCCCCTCTCCTCTCCTCTCATTCTGCTCACGGCAAAAGGAGTTTTCTGGCAGCCTCCTGAGCCTTTCCCTGCCGCAGGGCCAGATCTCCTGTGTGGCCTCTCCCACGTGCAGGAGAGGAACCGGAAGTATCTGGCCGTGCGGCAGGGGAGGCTAGGGGAAGTTTTTCAAGTGGCCCCAGGGACACCCCGCCCCCCTCCCCTGCCAGGCACGGCAGAGGAAAAATGTCTCCGACGGCCTTCCGTCCGAGAAAAACAGAAAATACCGGACATTTTGCATGTCCAGTATTTTCTGGGTTTTTTTACCGGACAGAAGATGCAATTACCGGACCGTCTAGGCGAAAACCAGACACCTGGCAACCCTAAGGTTGGGAGATGTTTGTACCAAGAGAAATGTTCTGGAACTGCCAGTAGCCATTATTAAAACCTGATGTATTTCTAGTTCTGAGGCTAGTGATTATTGGTGACAAGGGTTGATGACAGCTTTTAGGTGTTACGGCCTTAGAGGGAGGAACAGTTCTGAACAAATGATGAACAGTGGCAGCCCGTCAATACAGGCGAACTAGGCGGTTGCCTAGGGCACCAAGATAAACGGCCATTGAGGGCTTTGGAGGCGGGGGCGCCGATCACGCGTTTTGCCTAGGGCGCCAGTTGCTGGCGGCTCGTCTAGTGGCGCTCCTGATGATGAATCCATAGGCTAGAGACATCTTGTCTGATTTTGGGAAGCAAAGGATATTTATAAGCAAAATGTTGCACTGTCTGAAGACCTGCAGGAGCTGGGGGGTGGCAGAACATTATTTTAATCTGAGTCTTCACTGCTATCTCTGATTCAGATGATATGGTGATTTCCCACATTTTTAAATAGTTTGTTAATAAGTGTCCTGTTTTGCACGTGTACAGTATCCATACTTCAATATGGGTTGTGCTTTTCCACTGTCTAGATGTGTTAATGTTGAATTTAGATTCTCCCTATTGGTAAAATAAGTTATTTTATTTGTGTCTTTGGGTATTCAGAGAAATGCAAAGTTATCAAAATTGGGATTCTGAACAAATACTATAAAAGTGTCAGAGTTCTACAATAAAATAAAATATGAACTGGAGAAGTGAGTATGTGGCCTAGATTTCAAACCACAGTTCCTTTTGAGTGCACTTATGGTGAGCTGTTGCAGGAAAAAAAAAAATCACATAGTGAAGCTCTTTTTAGACAATCAGTCAGAGAAATACTTTCAGCTGTATTTTACCCAGCATGTGATATGTACTGAATCTGAGCTCTAGTCACTACTGCCAAGACATCCTGCTTCCTATAACTGCATACACATTCTCTCTCTCTCACACACATAAAACTCACACAGTATGTGCCTGATTACAGTACCACAAACCCACAAAAGGGGCTGGTTCATACACACATGCTTCTGTTTCCAAGGAGACAGAACTGCATTTTTTAACAAATGAACACAATTTGTTACCCATATCTATTCCCATGACAGGTTTCAAACCCCTTTCTCTAGCTACAGTATGTGCTTCCTAATAAACAGTCTAAACTAAATGAAATGCTCATAGTTGCTACTGGAAAGCTGTAGTCTGGGATTAGCACAGCTGCATAGTGACGGGACACTCACTTACATGCCTTCCAAGGGATGAATTAAATGGGTATGGTTGAAAAGTAACAGCAGGGTTTCCTCTGTGGACAATAGGCTAGTGAATGAGGTGATGCTGGGCCAGATTTTTAAAGGTATTTAGGCATTCACTGGGACTTTCAACAAGTTCCTAAACCCTATTAAAATCACCTTATTACTGAACCTACTGTCCAGCAAATGGTGGCAGTGCCAACTAAGAGCCAAATCTACCCTGTATTATATGGATATACTGAGGAGAAATGAGTGTAAGAAATTTCTTCCTTTCTTATACCACCCATTCAGCAACAGTGTGCCTAGTGCTCAAGAAAGTACCAAGCTGAAGGATACTGTTGTCAGTCTACGCAAACTCCCATTGTTGCTAGCCTAAGTAGGTTCAACTCCCATTGTTGAACCTACTTAGTGCTAGGCCAATGAGTGAAGTGCCTAAAACTCTTGGGCCATGTCTACACTGGCGCGATCTTGCGCCAGAGCTATGCAAATGAGGCTAAGTGTGGAATATCGCCGAGCCTCATTTGCATATCTAATGAGCCGCCATTTTGCGGAAGAGGCTCTTGTGCAAGAAGGAGCTGTCTACACTGCCCCTTCTTGCGCAAGAAAAACCCTCTTACGCAATGCTGTTACGCTAATTATTTTCAGGAATAACGGCATTGCGCAAGAGGGTTTTTCTTGAGCAAGAAGGGGCAGTGTAGACAGCCTCTTCCGCAAAAATGGCGGCTCATTAGATATGCAAATGAAGCTCGGCGATATTTCACGCTTAGCCTCATTTGCATAGCTCTAGTGCAAGATCGCGCCAGTGTAGACATAGCCTTGGTGTAGATTCATTTTGCTCTAAAGTTGTTTCTGGTGAGAGGTAACTGCCTAGCCTCCAATAAGTTAGATAAGATTTGTCCCTGAAAGAGGAAGACAAGACATCACAAATGGTGGAAAACAGTAGAAAAGTAATGGATCTTGCCTCAACTTTTATGCTAAGATTGTGAAAATGCTATTGAAGGTGAAAACAGCAAACTAGAGAGAATCTGAGGATCAGCTTGCTCATTTGCTGTATTTCCAACTCCACTCTTAGTGGCGCATCCCTCTAATGTTCTTTCAGCTGGGGATCTGTCAATGCATTCAGAATTCAGATGGTACTGGTGACTGCTAAGGGTGGCATAGACCCTAAATGTACCCTTGGAATAATTTTGCTTTGTATATGGGGCAGGGATGCAACTTTTTGCTCCCTTTATAAGGCAGATCTTTGCAAAACAAATGTGCATTTTGTTACTATGGCTTTTTTTAAAAAAATCCATTTTTACTGTACACATCTTACATATTTTTCACCTTTTATGTAAGTCTCGTACCAGCACAATTACTCAGAGCTCACCCTGAAACAGCTGTTTAAACACTGCTTTTGAAGAAATGAGGACTAGACAAGAAACCTGTCATAAGCTGTATCTCTAGGGCACTCCCTTGAATAAAGACAGGGGCCTCTCTCATCTCAGACATCCTTCTCTGTCTCTAACACCTGTTCAGAGTGCAGAATGCAGTTCTTAAGCTGTATGTCTTAGGGAAGCAGCTCCCCTGCTTCTGGGCATAAGAATCAGTCCAAAACAAAAAAGCAAACAAAATAATCCTGCCACCCACAGAGCTGTGTGGATTTACCCTGCAGTTCCCCATAAGGCAAAGATAAGTTTGTCTGAAGGGAACTGGATTCCTAACCCTATGTGTCTGAGAGTCCCAGGCTGAACACCCAGGGTGCTAATAAAAAGTAAAACAAATGCATTATTGTCTCCTGACATATTGTGATCTGTTGGCCACTACTTTGGTCTGGATACCATGTTTTGTGTGCCATTCTCTCTTCATTGTGTTAGAGTAGCCTTCAGCCTTAGCTGCTCTAACTTATGCTTCCCTGTAACAGCTACCAGAGACAAAAATGCAGCCCAGGCCCAGCATGGCACAAGGGCATCCTGACCTTAGCTCTTTTCCTCAAGCTGCTGCCTTACCCACTATACCAGCTGCAAGGAGGATATGTGACACACAAATCTTTGTCTGATCTCTGTGGGATCTTGTATCCTGCACATCTCAGTAGTGTCTGTTCTAATGTTCTCCCCAGAATGAAAAGTGTGTGTGTTTTAAATATATAAATATACTTGTAGCTGACTGTTTATTAGAAGCAAAGTAGTCTCTCTCTCTCTCTCTCTCAGAATGGAAAATGGTGAGGTTTGTAATGGTTCTTTAGTTCTGTAGGGAGTTCATTCCACAGTCTAAGACCATCCTCTGCAAGTTCTGTCTCCTGCACTCTTCAGTATTTTTCACATTATAGAGTTTCGTTGCACTGGAAGAGCATGGTTATTGATCATGGTACTCATCGTGGAGCTTATATATCAGTGGGTACATTTACACAGCAGCGTTATTCTGAGATAACAAAATGTGCGTCTACACTACAAGCCTTTATTTCGAAATAATGTTGAGCTGGAGACTTCTTACTCCGACTCATTTCACAAGGAGTAAAGGAAGTTGAAGAAAGAATACCATGCTGTGTAGACAGTGCCAAAAGCTGAGTTAAGCTTTTTCGACTTAAGCTACGCAGTTGATGTAGCTGAATTCGATTTTAAGCCCTGCTGTGTAGACAAACCTTAAGAGAATATCTTGCATCCATGCCACAGAGCATTATGAAGATAAGGACTGAGACCTTGAAATGGATTAAAAATTCTATGGGAAGCCAGTGTACGAAGTGGAGGAAAGGTTTGATGTGCTCATGGTAGCTTGTGTTGCTGAGGAGGCATGCTGCAGATTCTGTACTAGTTGGTTTTGTGGCCAGGTAGTCCAGCTGAAGTCCTACTGTAGTGCCGCTGAGAAGTTCTGAAGATGCCAATAACTGGGGCCTGGTTGTCTTCTGCTAGGATGCGACAGCATTTCCTAGCCAAGGGCAGTTGATAGGAAGTATTACTCACAGATGCTGTTATGCGAGAGCTCAGTATCAGCAAGTAATCCAAGACTACAGACTGAATTGACCCATTATGAATGTGCCTCTCCAAGCAGTGGAGACTACACCATGACTGCAAACCCTTCAAAACACTCTCCTCTGTCCACCAGCATTGTCTTTGTCTTGTTCAAATTCAGTCAGCTTTCTTCATCCATGCACTGGGCCACCTTGGTGGTAACAGAATGGTCAGATGTGACAAAAGATAGGTAGAGCTGTGTATCATCTGCATATTGCTGGCATTTGAGTCCACATCTTTTGACCAGTTTACTGAATGGCTGCATGTAGATGTTGAAAAGGACCAGACAGAACAGATCCTTGTGGAATCCCACAGGTAGGAGGACTAGTATTGGAAGTGCAGTTGTTTATCACTACTTGCTAGCTGGATCCCTCCAAATCATTTTAGTGCATTATCCTGAACTCCCGTCACCTCTCTCAGGTGAGACAGCATAATCAATGGTGTTGAATGGTACCAAGGAGTCCAGAATGAAGATAAGGATGTTTGTCCTTTATCAGACTGGAGATCATTCATCAGTGCCTGCAAGGCTGTTTCATTAGCCCTGCGCCTGTGTTTCTAATCTTTACTAGTCCAGGTAAGTTGTCTCTGCAAAGCTGTTGCACCATGCTCCAAGACATGGCCCTAAATGTTTTACTCGCATTTCATTCCATTTTAAACCCAGGAATGAAGAGAGGTAGAACTGCAACATTCTCTATACTCAAACCTTGGTCATCGGTATATGAAAAGCATGGAAACTAGAATATGCTTTTTCAGGGCTTGAGAAGCTAGGCTGAATTTTATAGCTTAAGTTCTTGTAACTGAGTGCTTCAAATCCTAGTAAAACACATTATGCTTAGTTATAATATGGAATCTTCCACTATCAGTTCTACTTTCATATACTTATCAAATGTCCTAAAATAGGGGGTATTAGCAGCTAGTAGGCACGAGCCAAATGAAGGTTTTGGACTGCTCTAGGATTAGCTAGTGTGGCCAGATCAGTCCCACTCATGAGCCCCGGACCAGTGTTCCCTCTAAGGCTACGTCTAAGGCTACTGCTTTCTTCTGCCGAAAGAAGAAATGCAAATTCAGAGCTAATTTGCATATCTTCTTCTGATTGCGTTATCAGAAGAGGTTTTGTCGAAAAAGAAAGCAGTTTGGAGATGGTTCTTTCAGAAAAAAACCTTTTTTGAAAGAACCCTGCACACCTCTTTTAAGAAGAAGGGTTCTTTCGAAAGGATTTTTTGCAGAAAGAACCACATCTAAACTGCTTTCTTTTTTGACAAAACCTTTTCCGATAACACGATCAGAAGAAGATGTGCAAATTAGCTCTGAATTTGCATATCTTCTTTCAGTAGAAGAAAGCAGTCTAGACGTAGCCTAAGCTGCGTGGCAGTACAGCTTCACAGATGATTAATCAGCATAGAGCTGACTGACTGGGAGGGGCTGATTAATCATGCAGTTTAGGGGGAACACTGGCCCAGGCCCCTATTCACATCTCAATCTCACAGTTTAGGTACTGGAGCACAGTCCCTGCTTGCCCTTGCTGGGGTTTGGCTTTGGTCAGTCAGTTAAAAGGTTGTTGGGGTACGCACCCCCTGGTCAGCCTGGGCTGGATAAACAGTTCTCTCCAGCTACTGGCTGGACTCTCAAGCTACCTGGGGGATGGGAGCCCAAACATATCTTGTCCAAGCCCCTTACCTTCCCTGCTGCCTCTGGCAATGCTGACGGGCTCTTTATCAGCGTCTCCAATTCTCTCCTTATCTGTTATCATCTCCACCTCACTCCAACCTCCATTCCCACTCTCCATACCACCTCCCCTGCCCAGCAGGGAAGGCTTTTTAAAAGGCTCCATGGCAGTCTGAAGTGACATCAGTTGGCCCTAATTGATTTATAGCAGCCCCGTCTCCCCTGCTCCCACTCTGCCAGTGATAACTCTGGGTCAGCTGTGCCTGGCTGCCCTGAAGTAATCCTTTCCTAATTAGACAGGGCTGTTTCCTGCTTTTTAGAGATGCCTCTCTTCCCCTTCTAATCTAGCCTTCTGGCCTGACCCTGTTACACCTAGTAATTATGTGCCTGTGCAAGTCCCCTGGTGAGAATTATAAGATTTGTTTACCAAGGCTTCAACAGCAAACTGTCAAACATACATTTTAACAAAAGGCTATACTGCAGGCTCTGGATTGTTCCTATTCTACAAGTGAATTTGCACTTTGGTGGTGAATGAAAGAGGAAAGAGATTAGATGTGGCTTTTGGATCTGAATTTGATTAGGATTTGGCTCCGAGGTTCAAGGTCCAACAAGGATTAATATGAAGTTTAGGTTTCAAATTAATATAGCTGAAGTCTTTCGAACGTTTTTTGCAGATTCCAGACCACAATGGCAGGAACTTCAGTGTTCTTGTTCACATGAGATTTCCACCATTACGGGCTGTAATCATGCAAGAATAATAATTTGTGTGGTTCTGGCCACGTTCAACCTGGAAGCTGGAAACAAGACACATTGCAGTTTTGGAATCTACTCAGCACCAAAACTGGGGTGGTAGGATAACATCTGTTATTGGGATATAGTGTCCCAGCGCTGATCGCGCCCCACCTCCCAGCCACTCCCCCTGCCCGGCTTCGGTCGGGCGCCCAGCCGGAAAACCAGAAAATACTGGACATTGCACATGTCCAGTATTTTCTGAATTTTTTTACCAGACAGAAAGCCCCAAAACTGGACTGTCCAGTTGAATACCGGACACCTGGCAACCCTATTGATTAGAGTGGTGCTCCAGCCAGGAAGCAAGGCCAGAATGCTATGCCTAGCCCTCTGGCCAAGGAGCAAGGCCGCTCGCTACTGACCCTGCTCCACCAGTGCCCCAGTACCACGCCACCCAGTTTTTCAGATTGGTAGGAAGGGGCTGTCCCCACTCTGCCAGCACTTCAGTGCCCCAGCTCTCCAGCTGGGGTGCAGGCAGTGGGGCTCCAGCCAGAAAGTGGGGCTGGAGTGGAGAGCTGGGGCACTGAAGTGCTGGCAGAGTGGGGACAGCCCCCCTTCCTACCAATCTGAAAAACTGGGTGGCGTGGTACTGGGGCACTGGTGGAGCAGGGTCAGTAGCGGCCTTGCTCCTTGGCCAGAGGGCTAGGCATAGCATTCTGGCCTTGCTTCCTGGCTGGAGCACCACTCTAATCAATAGGGTTGCCAGGTGTCCGGTATTCAACTGGACAGTCCAGTTTTGGGGCTTTCTGTCTGGTAAAAAAATTCAGAAAATACTGGACATGTGCAATGTCCAGTATTTTCTGGTTTTCCGGCTGGGCGCCCGACCGAAGCCGGGCAGGGGGAGTGGCTGGGAGGTGGGGCGCGATCAGCGCTGGGACACTCTGGTTGCGTCTGACGTTGGAGTGATGCCTTGGGGAGGAGAAGCCCTGTCCGTGCTCCTGAGTGCTGTTCAAGCGCGTTGTGGATCCGTAGCCAGACTTGCTCGTGCTCGCCGGGACCGTGCGCGGGACAGACAGCGCCCTGGGATCTGCATGTGCCCGGGTCAGTCCCACTCCCTGCTGGCCGATTCTCTTCTCCCCGCTCTCTCACCCCCTTCAGCCAGCCCCGCTCCTCCCGAACCCTCCCAACCAGCGCCGCTCCTCCCAGCCAGCCCTGCTTCCTGCCGGCCAGTTCTCCTCCTCCCAATCTCCCCGGCCAGCCCCATTCCCCGATCAGCCATGCTTCCCGCCGGCCCCGATCTTCCCGGCTAGCCCTGCTGCCCCCAATCCCCCGCCAGCCCTGCTTCCTGTCCCCCTCCTCCCAGCCAATCCCGCTCCCCTCCTGGCTGGTTCCCCCGCCCATCAAGCGTGTCCAGTATTTTTTCTGAAGCTACCTGGTAACCCTACTAATCAAAGTTAATCTGATGACTGAAATGATCTTCATAGTAGCTGCCATGTAGCAAGCTAGGTAAACCTGAGGATCAAAAAGATTAAGCATCTTGCCTGGGGAGACATTATTGCCTAGGCTGGCACTAAGGAGACCAGGATGTGACACAAGATATATCACTTTATCGCTTTCTCTACTTTTGTTTCCACAGCTATAAATGAGGATAGATCTGTAGATCTAACTACATCATGTTTGGAAAGTGTTGTATCTGGTTAGTGCAAAGTATTTAGCCAGTCATTGGCAGACATGAGACTAGAACTAAGAACAAAGATGATCAAAAAAGGAAGCTTTTTTCGTGAAAGGTTTTATCCGGTTTGTCAGTGTGCTGGCCCCTAGCCTTTTTCTCTTTCCTCTGAGGTGGTCTGGCAGTTTCTTTAAAATGTTATGTGCATTTCTGACTGGAAGTGGCCCTTGATGCGCAAAAACATGTCAAAATTGTGGAACATTCTGTTATATGAAGCTCTGATGCAAAAAAAAAAACCTACCTTTTTTTCAGAATTCATCTAATTTTGCAAAAGTTTTTCAACCATAATAGAATCAAGTATAGTTGGGGACGGGGGACGGGGGGGGTGGAACTGATGAACACTTTGCCCAATTCTATTCTAAACATAAGTCCAGATCATCATTTGCACCAGACTTCCATTCAGTTCTGGTGAGTGGGGAAGGGGTTGAAATGAAAGGTGCCTTTTCGCTGCTTCTGAGCTGCCCACTGCCTGTGGCTACTAAGGGATGTATACTTGAATTTTGCTTAGCACAATTTAGAATGGCTCCAAGACCACAGTGCATCTGCATTTTTTTCAATAGAAGTGATGAAAAAATTAGAATTTCATGGGAAATTCCATGGGAAATTCTGTTATTTACTTGACATTTTATTCTGAATTATAACAAAAATATCAACATATCAAACACTGTGTTTAAACAAGAAGTTCTGAAAATTTTCAGCATGGAAGTGAAGTGTTTCAACATTTCTGAACCTAAAAATTGTGTTTCAGGTTGGGTCAATGCTAATAATGCATCCACTTGTGCTGCCATGTTATTTCATTGGGAGCTGTTGTTCGAGTGCGTCATGGCTTCCTGTTTCCCAAACTTCCCAGCCAGACTGCATGGGTTCCATAGTGTATCATGATTATGGGTTTACCATGGTGCATGGTAACAGCTCAGTCAGAGGACAGACTGTGTTGCATCATGGGAAATGAAGCCTGGATACAAGTCTGTCTCATAAGGGAGAACAACAAATGTATAAGGCACCTGAATTCACTTTCTATGAGGTGTCACAGAAATTTATGTGGAAGCATATTAATATTAAACTGGGCCAACAAGTAATGTTTCATTCGACTGACACAATGAAATATTCACTGTCCAAAATTTTTCTTTTCAACATAAGCAATGGCACATCGATTGGGTTTGTTTGTTTTTTGCTTTTGTTTTGTTCAAACTTGATGTCTTCCCATAGTGTTTTGGGTTTTTTTAGAAACATTTTCTGCTGACTAAACAGAGACACAGAAAATTCCTGAACAGCTTTATTTTTCAGAGACCAGGCCACATTTTCCCCTCCCCTGGTGCTTTTCTGAGTCTTGTGTCAGCAGATGGGTTGTGATGTAGAGCTAGCTATGATAGTTTAAATTCCATGCCACCATGGGATTCCTCATGCCAGGATATTATATAAGTGCTAAGTATCACTATAGTAATCTTGTACTGTTATGTATATGTAGTAATAACAATACTATGAATAATGAAATTATCTGACTACTAACTAGTTGGATCTCAAATATAGAAGGCAGTTGAAGTTCGCACAGATAATGGTGGAAAGTGGAGGTAGTGGGGGAACAAAGGTGACATTTCTGAGGGTATATCAGGGACTAGGGAAAGAGAAGATGATCTTAAGCCCTGTAGAGAGGAAGTTCAAATGAAGATCACTGTCATGTTTCACATACACTATTGGATTCTCTAGAAACTAGTTGGAATTAAGTCAGTTAGCTGAAGGCAGAAGAAAATTACTGGTTTTACGGGAAATATCATGTTTCAATTTGGTGGCTGGAGTGAGCTTCTGTTTTGGAGGGAAGAGGTTTATTAAGAATCCTGTTAAGGAATATTACTGTACTCAAATTGTTCCTATAAATGGGTAAGAGTTAGAATGTTCTAAAATATTATCAAGATAAGCTTCCTTTCTTTCAGATACACTTGGAAACAGAAAAGTATATTGATTTTTTTTGTCTTGCAGCCCTAAAGTAGAGAAATAACATGAAAATGTATTCCTCAATACTCTGATAATTTGATATTTATAAAGAGTTTTTTACAAGGTTATATCAATTATGTTATGTCAAGTGGAGAATGATGACATTCCTTCTAAGTAGATTTATGACCAGCAAACCAAGCTTTGTACATAGTCTCAAGCAGCTGTCACATGGCAGCATTAAGTTTTGGGATTTTTCAGTGGTAGGGAGTATTGAGGAAGATTCCATTTGCTAAAGCTATAGGTGGACAATACCTGAAATGCAAAGTGAAATTCACTCTGATCAATCTCTCCATCTCTCATGTGACTAGAATGGAGTTGTTGCTATTATCTGAAATTCAACAGAAGTTTAAGACTGCGCTGATTAGTAGATGAAACGCAAGTTGACAGATTTTTTGATAAGTCCCACTGAAACCAGCATTTTAATAAAGCACAGACACCTATTATGTACATTATTTCAAATTGAGTGTAATGGAGTAAATCATAAAAAGTCAGTGTAAATGGTTTAGACAGCTATGTATATTTACAAACAAGAATAAATCTTGAGGGTATGTCTAGTCTGCATCCCTCTGTCGGCAGAGAGATGCAGATTAGGCAGGTGGATATTGCAAATGAAGCGGGGATTTAAATATCCCGTGCTTAATTTGCATAAAAATGGCCGCTGTTTTTGCCGACTTAGCACTTTGTCGGCAAAAAGCGGATCTAGAGGGGATCTGTCGAGAGAGAAAGCCTTTTTCAACAGATCCTGTAAACTTCCTTGCAGGAGGCATAAGGGATCTGTCGAAAAAGGTTTTCTTTCTCGACAGATCCCTGTCTAGACTGCCACTTTTTGCCGACAAAGTGCTGAGTCGGCAAAAACGGTGGCCATTTTTATGCATATTAAGCACGGGTTATTTAAATCCCCGCTTCATTTGCAATGTTGACCTGCCTAATCTTCATCCCTCTGCCGACAGAGGGATGCAGTCTAGACATACCCTAAGTGTCTTCTCCCTCCCTGTATAACAGCAGCAATTTCCAGTTGCACTTCTGCCACAAAACCCGAACAATGGGTGTCTTCAATCTGTAATATATTCAGTAGATGTGAATTCAGCATTTTCCATACCTAATCCCTTCAGGTTGTTGGAGCATTTTAGTAGCCTGGCTTCATTCAGGGCTTTAATTAGTACAGCTCTCCTTCCAAAATGTTCCACAAACACGGAAAAAGAAATGTTTTGAGGAGGTTTGAAGGCAAGCAGCAGACAGATATTTTCTCCCCCTCTGCGGGAGCTTTGGCACTACCCCTAGCAGGGTGGAAGTCCTGGGCCTCCAGTCCCTTGAGTCGCTGTGAACTGAAAGAACATAACTATTTAAAGGAGTGGAGGAAAGTCCTTCCAGAGTTAATGGAGGCCTTTGGCACCACTCTTCCCTTTTTGTTTTCAGTTCTGTGGCTTCAACTACACAGCTTACTGCTGTTTCAACCATCTGGACAACCATAAGGAATCCTCTCCAAGGCTGCCAGGCAAGCTGGTAATACTGGTCCTAGTCTGGCTCCTGTGTTTGACTTTCTAAATCCTATGGTGAAGGTAACCCAGGCCCTCAAACAAAGTCTCGTGTGGTATGGTCACTACATTGCTCCAACTTAGCACTCTGGTGTTTCCTGCTTCTCCGGCAATACTCAGGCAGTTCCTGTGCTTTCCTTAGTAAAGCACAGAAAGCTTGTTTTTTCCACCTAAATTATTTTGATGTAAACAAAACATTAGAGCTGATTTAAAAAAAAACTAGAAACAACGAATAGTCCTGTGGCACTTTAGAGACTGACAAAAATATTTATAGAATCCTGAGCTTTCATGGGTAAAACCCACTTCGTCAGATGAGTTGAAGCTCATCTGATGTGGGTTTTACTCACAAAAGCTCATGCTTCTGTATGTATTTGTGTCAGTCTCTAAGGTGCCACAGGACTACTCGTTGTTTTTAAAGTTAGATTAACAGAGCTATTCCCCTGAGACTCAAAAAAATTAGGGTTTTATTTAGCATGAAAATTCAAAGGAAACGAAAACATTTTCCTTTTTTATTTACCTTTTTTTTGCCTTGTCTGTCTGTTCTGGGGTGTGGAAATTCAAGAGTCAAAGTATTTTGGCTGAAAACTCAAATATTTCAGTTTGGAAATGGTGCCACAGAGCATCATAGTTTCCATTCTCTCTGATCAGATGCATCATTGTCTCCCCTTCTGTGGAGTGAAGGAGGTGTTTCTCTCTGGCCAATGCGCACATTGGGAGGTTTAGTTTGGCGAACTGGATTAATGAGGGGAGAGGGCACCCAAACTAGACCTCCCATGAGGTACCATGGACATCTTTCCTATTTGAAATATTTTGGGTACTAAAACTGAATTTTTTCATTTGATATAGACAATTTTTACATAAGAAAATGTCATTGTTTAGTTGGAAACTCTGTTTTCTGCCATTTCAATGGAAAAATTTCAGCCACTGTAAAACAGCAGCAACCTAAGAAAACTGGTATTAGCTGCAGTTTGCAGCCAAGCCCACCTTCAAAAACAGAGATGTGTGTGCAGTGACACGCATCCTTATTGTGTGGAACAGCTGCTGTTATTGTGTAAGCAGGAAGGGGGAACTCAAGAAAGGAGATAGGAGAATTCTAGGCCCAGTCCCTACCCCCTTCCACTTATCAGGGACCTCATGAAGGAGAAGCCTTGGCGCTATCACCCTGCCAGGTATAGAGTCTGACCCCTAGCAATGGTAGAGAAGGAGAATGGATGGTGCTCACTTTGCTTTCTGCCAGGCCTGGATTGTTATTAGCAAACTGTCAGTTACTATGGTGACCTGTAGGAGGGGGAAGAGATACAGATTTCTAAGAAATCATGGTTGAGGTTGCTGCTCAAAGGGAGAGCCAGGTGGAATTAGAGTGTATAGAGTGGATTTTTGAAAAATAATAAAAAAATGTAGATACTAGTAGAATGGAGGAAGGAGGGAATTCTGCACATGCCGTGTATGCATTTCAAATGGCCCACATCAATATAGTATATGAGTGACTTGGTTTGTGCATATGTAAAAAGAGAGATGTTGGTCTGAAAGAGACCTTGAAGTCATCATATCCTTCCCCCTGTGCTTATTCAGGACCAAGTAAACCTAGAACAGTGTTTCTCAACCAGTGGTACGAGTACCCTTAGGGGTACTTGAGAGAAGTCTGTGGGGTATGTCAACACAACTGAAATTTGGAGAAAACTGAATTTTTGTTTTAAGTTTTACAGCGCTTTATTATTTTTGTACTTTTAACACCCAAAAATTTCAATGCCCACCCAGCTATGATTAAGTTGTTTAAACAAATGTGTTGCAATGGTAGAAAAAAATTGTGGGTCTGAAAACTGTAGGTACTGGGGATACTTATAATTTTTTTTTAAAAAGGGGTACTTTATAAAAAAAAGTTGAGAAACACTGACCGTCCTAGATCATCCTTGACAGGTATCTGTTCAATCTATTCTTGAAAACCTCCTATGATGAAGATTCCACAACATCCCTTGAAATCCTATTTCAGTGCTTAACTGTTAGGTTAGATTTTTTAGGAACAACTTTCTAAGTCCCCCTTGCTACAGTTAAGCTCATTACATCTTGTCTTACTGTCAGTGGTTACGGAGGGCAATCTTCTTCATAACTGCCTTTAGTGAGGGGTGTGGCCTCCTTCCCTGATAGATCTAGAAAGAGTTGTGGCCACCCCTGGTGAGCAGAGCCAGTTCACCTGCGACCTCTCTACCATAAGCAAAAGGTGGGGCGGGACAGGAACCGGACATAGAAAAGGCAGGCCCTCAAGCTCAGTTGGAGGAGAGCTGCTGGAAAACCAGATGTCTCTCCTCAGCCTCCACTGCTGGAGCTCAGATGCCACTACAACACCAGAGACCCAGAAGGACTGCCGGAGCTTCCAGTACTGAGGAGCTGTTGGGGCTGCCACTCGCTGTTTACCCCAGCAAGAATAACAACAACTCCAGAACCCAGATATCCCCTGGATGGGAGTGTGTGAAAGAGTCCAGGGAAACTGAATAGAGTTTGGCTGCATTACTTACTGATTACAAGCTGCCCAGTGTGTTGTGGCTGAATTCCCCATGGATTGCTCCTCTACTGTTAGGGTACATCTACAGTGTGGTGCTATTTCGGGATACTTCTGGTATCCCAAAATTGCTATTCCGCATCTTTGAAATAAGCCCATTATTCTGAAATATAATGGGCTCGCAATTCTGACGTCCCTGTAAACTTCATTCCATTAGGATTACGAGATATTTTGGAATGGTGGTTTATTTTGAAATTAACTTGAAATAAGCTACGCAATTTGCATAGCTCGAATTGTGTAGCTTATTTCAAGCTAAGGGTGCAGTGTAGATGCACCCTTAGAGCTCTGGGCTGAGGTGGAGTGGGATGGGCCTGTGTCTGCCTATCCCCTGCCCGCTCATCCTGAGGGTGGTGGCCTCCCCAATTTTTGGCCAAGAGGTCTTCTTTGATCTGTCATCCGCCCAAGCTAGGATGCTAGATGGTTTTGCTCACCGCCCTATCAGAGACATGATTTCACACCCCCCCACACTTTTTTTTATGGACTAAAAACAGATTTGGAGCATTACAGATTTAGTTTTGTGATAGGTGTAGAGGAAGAGAGCAGCTACCCTCTGGTAGTGTCATGAGCTGTCATGCACCCACAGTTCTTTAAAAGACATCACGCTAGGGCTGAGCTCAGCAAGTCTCTGCCACTTGGTTCTTCTTTTTTTTTTTTTTAATGTTTTTAACTTGTAGCACTGCTGTTCAGTCTTTGAGTGAGGGAAGGGTCATTTTATGTCTTGGATTAAGGAGAGATACAGCAACCTGCTTCCACTTGCATTAACCGCCATCTAGCAGCCCCTTGTCAATGATGCTTGGAAGCACTTTTTTTAAAGGATTGAGCTAAAAATAAGTATTTGGAAAATTATTTTGAATAGTAATGAGCCTTAAGGGAGCTGTTAAAGTAGAGTCTTAGAGCATAGGTGCCTTTTTCTGTTCTCGTATTTTTAATGTGTATAGATAACTGGACACACTTCCTGAAGTGTTCTTGTTCATGTACACAGAGACTTTTACATTTATACTCACTCCCTCCTTTTATATGCAAAGCAGTTCCCACAAACACTGCAGCAAAGAGAAATGCCACGAAACACTATTTGCCTGGCAATCCTGCCTAGAAGCTCCCTATCAAGATGCTTTATAAAGAAGGAACATTCAAACCAGAAGGGTTTGTATAACATAGGTTCCCTTTGTGTAAACTGTAGCTAGGGGCTAGGTCAGAGAGATGTCTTTATTGGGTTGAGACCTAAGTGACATGCTAAGACAGTCAGTTACTGGTGCAACTACCAGCTGCAGTGTGTTCATTAAGGAAAGATAAGCACAGAATTCTGGAGAAGAGACCTTGAGGAGATGCAGCTTCTCAGTAGTTTGAAAGAGGAAAGTATCTTTAAGTTACCCACATGCAGGAGTCGCCTGTTGCCCTTGCCTGGTAGGTCTCATCCTGGTCTGGTTCAAACAGGCTTTGAACATTCTGGGGATTGCTTCACACCAAATGGTAATAGTCCCCATTGCAAAGCAATGTCCCCCATTGCAAAGTCCCCCATTGCCTGTGGAGAGACTGGAGTTTCTTCTCTTGATTTTTGTCCTCATTGGTTTTGTAGTCAAGTAAGCAGGGTAGTATTTGTTAAATGCTGTGGAGTTATTCTTTTTGCTACTTTGGTCTCGATTTCCATCCTTTCCCTTTTATCCCTGTCTCATGTCTGTATTGCTTCTTTTAATGTCACCCTATCTTTTCCCTTAACAGAGGGCTAGTTTCTTACCACCTGATTCCACTAAATAGTTATCAAAAGACCTAAATATGCTCATTCCCGAGGATACTAGGCTTATGTCTATGCTACCCCTGAGAGTGAGTCTCCCAGTCCAGGGCCACAGATATCTTTGCAGAGCTTGCACTAGCTTGCTAAAAATAGCTATGTAGATGTTGCTTGGATGTTGTGGCTCTAGCTTTCAAGCTACGCCATCTACTCAGCTGTTCTTGACATTCTAGTGCAAGCTCTGCTAGTACAAATCTATGGATCCAAGCTGGGAGGCTCTCTCCCAGATGCAATGTAGACAAACCCTATGTGAGAGGCCCTTCTTCTTAATGTGTGTAGTTCAGGAAGGAAAAGCTAAAGGCTGTGATCTGGACAAGAGGGCCACTTTGGAAAGAGGGGAAAGTGGACTCTACCACTCTATCCTGGAGCACTCCCAACAAACTAGAGCTAGCGCTCACTCTCTTCATACATGCATACACACACAACATATGAATAGTTTCATACTAAATTCTTATGGGCTTTGTTTTAAAGTATTACAGAAATGCATTGTATCATTCATTGCATATATATGCCTCTCTAAAATCATGCAGTGTTTATTAAATGTAATACAAGTCAAAATTTCTTAAGGAAATGGAAACAAATATCTCTTTATGCATTTGTGTTTATATTATTGTGTCACTATACCCCATCTTTGGCCTTTTAGACACCACCCCCACAGTCAAACAGCATGGATATCATTTTAAATAAATGTTTTGACTTCTGAAGTGCTTGTGATTAAGGTCAAGTTTAACTTGTATCCTTCATGAGAATAAGAGCCAATATAAATTAGCCTTGAAAGGCTGTTTTACTTACTATACTAATTCAGACGCCTCATGTGCATTGCACCAGAAATATTGCTGTCATGTCACCAAAGTGTTATATATTTACAATATGTTCTCTTCCCATTCCCCTCTCGCACCATGACATCTGCAATGCCTCTCCCCTGCTCCCACTTCCCCACACCATTGCTCACTCTCATGTGGCTACCTGCACTTGTAACACAGTATAAATCCATAACAACCATAGCTCTGACACTTTGTTTTTAAACCATGTTCAACACCGAGAGAGGTCCAGCCATTCAAGTTTATTATTACTTATAATCAAGCTCTTTACAGAAAGGAAACTACAGGGACTCAAACCACAAACACTTGCTGCTGCCACCACGTACATTTGTATTGCACATAGGGTTGGTTTTTTTTAAATTATCTCAATTTTTCTTGGCAGTGGCCCCAGACTTTAAGACTCTCTGTCATCCTTCTGAACCCCAGCCAGGATATACACCACAGGAGTCAGCCCATAAGCATTGAGACAGTAACTTAGAAATGTTAAGCTGTTTCATCAGTACAGATCCTTCATGTGGATGCATCATTTTTTTCCTCATTTGCGATTAGTTCTCTGTCCTCTGTTCCAACAGCTGGATCATGCAGTATGCCCTGAAGTCATGACAGTATCAACCTTAATTTTTAATTTTCTTACTCTTGTTGATTGTTGCGTCTTACTGTTAGATGAAGAGGGTTTCTTGTGTGCATGTGTCTTGCACTTCTTGGGGGCATAGTATCCTGTCCATGTTGGTGTTTAACTCCATTTGACATTAATGGAAGTTACTCTGCTTAAAAATGTCTAACCATCAGAGCTCCTGATATAATCACACACAAGCAGCTTGCTCTTTCTTCTGCTCATGTAGATTTTTGTTTCCTTTAGATAGAAGTCAGTGTCTAGAGGAGACTGTATTTTAATTTCATTTTATTGTATTAAGCCAAACGAACTGGAGTGAAATCTTGGTCCCAGTGCAGTCAGCAATAACGCTATCGCTGACTTCAGTGAGCTCAGGATTTTGCACTTGGCATCCCCAGGAATTATAGCAGCAGGCCCTTCTGTCCAAAAGCATCCCCTTTGGATAATGTTTCTAATACCTTTCTGCTCTTCAAGCAACACAGCAAATCATTACCAAGAGTGTGTGGATGTTCTTATCCCTTTGAGGAAATGGCTGAGGGAAAACAAAGCCATAAATTGAAAGGAAAAAATCTCCTCTTGATCTCTGCATTATGCAGATAGAACAGATAAACTACAAAGTAAAGCTTTCTCATTTTAACCGTCTTCTCTGCTGTTGATAACCGTCTTCTCTGCTGTGTGCCACAGTATGATTTTTTTTCCTTAGGTGGGAATGAACATCTTAGGTTGCTTTCTATGTCTGTTTACAAATCTTTTAGTCAGCTTTGACCCCTCTACTATATCACAGTCCTTGCATGGATCTGAACCTAGCTCTGTATCCAAACTACAGAGTTGTTGACTAAACTTTCTCTCCAGCCCCTCTCTAATTACAAGCAGAAATCTGAATAGTTGAGGATAACTAAGGATATCTGACTGGTATCCAAGTTAACTCATCACTTGAGGTATTTAAATCAAAAGATAGTCTCGTAGAACACTGTAGCTTGTGCACGAGAGGGTACAGAAACCTGCATTGGAGGAAGAGATTAATGAGCTGCTGTGGACTCAACAGGCCATACCTTACTACACCTGTAAAAGGTGTCAGGTGTGGAGGGAGGGATTAAGAGGGAGAGTACAGCTTAGTTGGGGGCTGATCAGGAAGGAGAGCATAGCAGAAAGAACTGACCCTAAAAACCCCCAAATCCTAATTGAGCTGTATAATATGTCACTTGTATAGCGAATGTTGTCCATGTTGGGTTTTGGGCCAATATAATTTTTACATGGGAGAGTCATAGGTAGTCTTGCCTTCTGTATAGCACAGGCCACCGACACCACTTTAGCTGGTCTCATTTTGAATGTAAGGTTAAAGTATTGCAGCAGCCCAAAGGAGACTAGACTACCACATGCAGAGAACAGGAGGAAGTGAGGTGCACCAATGCCCGAAGCTCCCAGAATGGCAAGGAAATGATTAAGTGAGTGATACCCAGATACCCCTAGCAAGCAACCCCCACACCCTCTCTGCTCCTGGAAGCTCATTATCAATTTAAGGTGGGGGTTGGGGGAGAATTCCTTCACAATCCCACATATGTTGGTCAGTTAGACCCATAGCATATGAGCAAGAACCAACCAAGCACACGAGAGAGAATGTTCAGGCCCCTCCCCAAGTCCCATCTCTAGTCATGGCCATCTCGTGCTGCTTCAGAGGAAGGTAACTTTTTTTAAAAGCCTCCCAGAATCCACTGGGAGTAGAGGGAACATCCCATTCTGATCCCTGCTAGAGCCAGCTGAAATCCTAAAGCATGAGCTTGAGGAAAATCAGACATAAAATGGAAGTGATCTCTAGGTGTGTTGAGCCATGTCCCCTACCATGCCAGGCAACCCTTCATAGAATTGTGCTTAAAAAATGTGTCCATCTCCCTCTCAAAACTTATTATATTGATTGCCCCCACAACTCCCATTTGACATCTGTTCTAGAACCTCTCCCCTTTGATTTAGAAACCTTCTTCTTATTTCCTGCCTGAATCTGCTCATGGCCAGCTTATATCCACTTGCACGTGTGCCAATATTGTCCTTTAGTTTAAATAACTCGTCACATGCCCAGCTATTTGCCCTTCCCTCCAATGCATATGGAGGCAGCAATAATATTACCCCCCCCCCCACTTATTTTTACTCAACTAAATAAGCTAAGGTCTTTCAATCTCCTCTTATAAGTGAGAATGGTCGAGGGAAGGGAAGGCCTATTGGCTCTTCTCTGTACCTTTCGCATTTCAATTTATCTTTCTTGAACATAGAAGCAGTGGGAAGGATTTCCCATGACTAGGTGCTCAGGGAGCAGGATAGAGAGCAGGTAAAGGACTCTTAAACTGCGATAGTAGATGCTTATAAACACTTCAAGCACTGGTATGAAGTAATGAAGTATTCACAATAAATAAATTGAATAAGCATAAATGTGACATTAATTCTGTATCAAGTACTCAAAGGAAAATGTTATCTGAGCGAGCTTATCCTTATACCAGATTGATCTACAAAAGTAGATACTGCTGAAGAATTTAATATCTATCTGTCTGTCTGTATATCTCTCTATATATACACACACCCACTCACATATATATTCACACATACATATTATCTAGATAGATTTCTGGATAAATTTCTATAATAGAACAGATCCTGTACTCCTCAGTCAAGCAAAAATCCCCAACTGAAGCCCATTGTTTGCTGTTTGCAGAATATGCAAGGCTTAATTGTGTACAGTAGACTTCCGATAATCCAGAACCTCTGGGATTTAGGTGGTGCCGGATTATCAAGTATGCCGGATTATCAGGAGGTACTATAAGCAGGTTATATATATACTGTATACATTATATACTGTATATAAAGTGTTCTTAACCCTTTTTATTGTACATACTGTATACAGTATACTGTAATGTTTTAGGGTTTTTAAGCCTTTTTTACCCTTTTTGCTCAGTTCAGCTGCTGCTGCTGTTACCTTGTGACTCATTTTTTGTCGAAGCTCACTCACTAGGCTCTTGCCATTTTGATGCCGGACTATCAGGAGTGCCGGACTATTGGATGCCAGACTATTGGAGTTTTACTGTATATACTGTTTCTCTGGTTTGTTTCTAAAATATAGAACATGCTGAGCTCCACTAGAGGGCTCACATACTATTTAAAAGGATACTGCCCTCACCCTGTACATTATTACACTCCCATTGATTTTGTAGTGTATGAGAGCACTCCCTCGCCCCGACCATAAAGGGTTAGTGCAACAGTCAGTTAACCCTGACACATTAACAGCATTTTGGAGCATGCCTTCTCGCCTGGGTAGAGAGATCTAGGCTAGCAGGGCTTGTGCTAGTGCTATAAAAATAGTTAATAGACATCACTTTGACGATGCGGTTTGGCCTGGAACTCAGATACTGAAGCCATAACTTCAAACAACTGTCTTTATAGCATTTTTGAGCATTAACATGAACTCTGCTACTAGCTTGTGTCTATCCACCTGGGCTGGGAGGGTCTCTCAAAAATGTTATCGATCTATCCTTAAAGGAGACAAGGGATATATAAAGGCAGCAAGGAGTAGGAGTAAAGGGAAAATACCTAGGTATGAGCTGGAGCCCTACTCACAGATCTTTGTGGGAATACTTGGCTATAGTCGCTGCCTTTCTTCTGCCTCAGTTGTTTTTATTCTGCTTAGATTCTGTAAGTTCTCATAAAGATGGCCATGGGAAGATGGGATCACAACCGACTATCTGGCTGCCTGACTGTTTTCTTTTCTTGGGCAGGGAAATCAGCGCACCAGTCCACAGGGAGTTTTTCCTAAGTACGATCTGCTGAATGGGGTCCATAGTAGTTAGTTAGCCCTTTGATTCAATATTATCAGTTTTATCTATCATTTATTACTGAGTGTTTTTCTTCATTTTATTAATCCTCCTTCTTTCCTTTCCTTTCCTTTATCTTAACTGTCCTGTTTTTCTTGGCCTATTCTCTCCTATTTTTTCATTTATTTTATATTTGTTTACTTTTAATATTTTCTTCCTGCCTTTATTTTCATTTTCTTCATTCTCTCTCTTTTCACATCTATTAATGAAATCACTGGGAGGCATATTAGGAGGCCCCAGTGCTCAGCTGGGACTAGAGAAATAGAAAAAGCTTGCTCGTGGTATAAACTAAACGCTATTTTCAATTAGTTGATAGGAATGCTTTCCCATGCCTTCAGGAAAGGAAAGTGTACTACAGATGCAATATTTGCAATTAAGCAGACATTTGGACAGCACGATTAATGGAGGGAATAACTCCTATGGAGCATTTATTGATTTTGAGAGAGTTTATGGCTTGATTCCATGGGAGCTGGCTTTTGGAGTATTGAGTGGGATGTGGGGGAGCCTGTAAGAAATAGTTTGAGGCAGGCTTGAGGTGTGATAAGAATGGATAAAGAAAGCATGGGAAGAAGAGGCAGCAGCAAAGGATGTGGAAAACCTAAGATTAAATGGAAATATTTTGTCAAAAGAACTTTAAAGAGAAAGGGATTGGATCTTCAAGACCTGTGAATCTGTGCCATGAACCAGAAGAAGTGGCAAAAGAAGTTGCAAAATGAAGGAAATGGTTTTCTTGTAGTAAACAAAGTAGTACAATTATGGACAATTATGATTATTTTGCTTTCAATTATACCAACTTCAGTCTGAAATAAATACATTGATATTAATAGAGTTTTTCTGGTTTGACACTGAGCAAAATCTGGTCATATTACTTCATGAGAAACAAACACAAAAGCAACCCCCATAAGTAGGCTCAACATCTCAATATTTTCTATATAATTTAAGTGGATAATATTGTTTAGCATTGTTTTTTAATTTTTTTCTCTCCAATGTTTACACTTGCATGAAATTATGGCAGTTCAGACAATTTTTAACGACAGTTCATGTTTATATTTAAAAAGTTAAAGCTTCATAAATGGTATGTATACAAATTGTCACGTCAAAATATACAAAGGAAAATATCTTTAAATCAAACTTTAATTTCTCAAGCAGCATTTTTCTTTCTTTGCCTGTCTGTAAATTTAAATTGTAGATGGGAACACTTTTTTCCCTACCTGTGTGCATGGTAAAACTGACATTTACATATATTTATTAATAACATTCTAATACTTCCGTGTATACTCGTACTCTGAATTTTGGTATAATTGGAAGATTTGAAATTTGCTGCAGTGACTTAAGTGGTCATCTTGTTCATGGTATGTCATTTAAAATGAATGCTTTCATAATACCATTTGGGCCAATCATGCCTTCCTGACTAGATGGAGGTATTGCCAGCATCTCCTACCTCTTGTAGATAAGGGAGGAATGATTCAGAAGTCTCTTCTTTGGGTGCTGGGATCCACATGGAGGAATGGTATCATCTGGAAGAGTGATAAATGGGACAATGCATAAATCTATAGAAAGGAGGCACAGAGTCCTTGACGAGCTCATGGCGGAGTTAGGATACAGTTCCAGGCATCATGATATTTCTGCCGCCCACTTCCATGGTATGGCTCTCTTAAGGATCATTTCTATGTTGTGTAGAGGGAGCATCACTGATCTAAAGCTGGCAAGGAATCAAGGACCTTCTATTGGGGTGTTCTTGACCTTCTGTTAACAAACAGTGCAAGTCGGCAATAAACATCCCCTCTAAATTAAAGGATCAGAGATGTCTCCCTGAAGTAAAATTTATATAGAAGTCCTGTCCTTTTGCGCCTTCTTCTGGCTATTCCTGCAGAAGAAAGGAAGTCAGGCCCTCTCTTAATTTCAAATATAATATCACTCCTCACAACACAAAACCAAATGGTTCTTGAATGTCATGAAGAAAATACTTCAGGACAAAGAGCCAAAAATTATAGAAACAATCCCGGGCATCTAAACCTGTATTATTGTATAAGTATGGTTCAGTTAATGTATTTCTAATCATATGATAATTTCTCACAAACTACAACAATGATCAGAGGCAAATGAACAAATAAATGTTTTGGTCATGGTAACATGAAGCATGGGAGAAAGGAGTATTTTGGGTGTCCTTTCTTAATGCCTCAAAAAGCAACAGCTGTCTTCCTATCCCATGGCCCTTCCTCAAGCATCTGTGGCTTAACACATAAGTCTGCTCTGTTTAATGTCGATTTCTTATAACACACTCATTGCTGTAATATATGAACATTTTCCAGTAGTGTGTTAAGCAACATGGCTAATATCCAGCACATTTGTTCTCTAGTCCTCTCCCCAGGGAGAGCATCATGCAGTGGCGTTTAGGAATTGTTTAAATAATTATCTGTCCACACACACAAATTGCTCCATGTTTTAGAGAACAAGTTTAAAAAAATGAAGTGTATATGTACAAATGATGGTGAGGTTTGTGATGGACTCTGTTCCTGTGGAAGTTCATTCTAGCAGCCTGGACCAACACCTGAGAGAGCACCCGTCTTCCACACAAATGAATTTGTCTTTATTGTATAGAGTTCAGCTCTGTCAGAGGAATAAAGTTGTCATCATCAAGCCTTACTAATCTTTTAGCTATCAGGAGCTCAGGCCACTAAGTGCCTTAAGAATAAGCATGGAGACTAGAAACCAGACATCTGTTTTAAAATAAGATCTTGTAATCATTGCCGAACAATGCTGTGAGAAGGACAAAAGAGAGTTCACATGCAGACGGAAAGCAGAAGAATCCTTCTACTTTACTGCAAGCAAAGGTGAGATCATGTGTGCAAGGCTGATGCTGCTGGACTTGGAAATCATGTCTATGGCTATTAGATTGCAAAAACTGGTCTGTAGCATTTCACTGAAATAAGGATATTCTTGCTGCACTGCCTCTGAGGTCCCTGTCAGTTTGCATTATCTACTGCGTAAATACCACTGCTTCAACCCAGGCTGAACCCTTTGCCTAGATCTAAATTGGACATATTTATGAAAATTTATTTCTTATGCTTACACCCCAGCAATGGTGTTTGTTACATTTCATTTCATTTAACAAAGAGGGGAGGATGAGAGGGGAATTAATGTTAAATGTCAATATTTTGAATTCCCTGCAATTGGGCGTTAAGAGTCCGATCTGCAACCCATACATGTCAATGTGAATCTTTGTGTTGATTTTACTGGGTTTGGGATTGGAGCCTGAAACTGCACTGTGCTGCGCCAGCCTTCTTTTGGTGGTTGCATAGTCCCAGTAGTTGAACTGGATTAAATGAAAGGTCTTCATATGAGGAGAGAGGATCAGACTGCTGGCCAGCTGAAATGGGAGAAGGCAATCTGCTCAGATTCATACCACTCAATCCCATGATCTGGCTGCAGTCAATTTCTAGCTTCATGTTAAGGAGCTGTCTTCCTTTCACCACTGGGATCATCTTCTTTCCTTGATACACATGATCCATACTGTCTCTATTCAAAGTATCTGAAGCCTGCTTGTCTTGGTGTTGGAAGACCAGCAGCAGTGGATCAATGGTTCATAACCTTTCCACATTCAATAACGCCTCTCTCCTTCCCTGCCCTGCACGCACACACACTCCTATCTGCACAGAAAGAAAGGGAGAGTGGCCGTGACCCTATAGACTGGTTTGTGATGCCCAGGTTGAGAATCCATTTAACAGAAAAGGAGAATTAATGTTCCACAGTGAATTACACTAGGCAATGATTTTTGTAAATTTTCCCAGTCACAAGTAAAAAAAAAAAAAAAAATCATGTAACTCCTGTTCTGCATCTGCTTTCAGGTCATGCTTAAAGATACCACGAAGATAGGTCAAAAAACAAATCAATAAGCATCTTCTTATAAGGCAGGTAAGCTAGTGAAGTGAAAGGCAGACTGAAGATTTAATTGCTGCCTATTAAATATATTGGAGGGGAATATAAATGAGTTTTTGCAGAGCATGATAAGAGAATCTGGGTCTGTTCCAAATTAAAAAAATCTATCACATTGGCAAATACATAGTCAGTCTTTCTGGGGTTTTTTCTGTTATGGGATAACATCTAGATCTGTGATAGTTTTGAATAGTATTCAGATTTAATGATTAAAACTTCTTTAAGCCAATCAACTACTAATGTGCATCTACAATGTACACAGGGAAACATTATTAGTTAACCTTTGTGGAACTGTACAGATTTTAAAATCCTGTGCATTTCCTTTCTAGCTGTGATTACAGAATTACGCCATCTGAAATGACATCAGATATAAAAACTTCAAATGAAAAAGATCAGAAATTGATTAGAAAACCAAACAGATCTACCAAATAACTATATTTTGAAAGTTGCTGTCGCTGTCCCTGCCTGATTGTTTTACATTAGAGGACTCTTAAAGAGATCTCTCTTCCCACTGAATAATATCAGCCTTAAATTTCTAATAAATAGAGAATTGTAGTGGTTACATTCAAAGATGTAACAATTGGATGGAACTTTGGCTTGACTATTTATGAAATTACACTGATTTAAAAACTTGATCCTGTACCAGTGGAGTTGACAATTCGACCTGACATATTTTTGTAGCAACTGAAAATTCTGTGTAACTGAATGATGTGTGTTCTTTTACTCACCTGCATGTCTTTAGCTTTCATGGTAGTTCTTTGAAAAGTATTTCCAGAGCAAGGATATCTGCTTTGTCCCATTTACAAAGAGCTACTGAAATACTTGAAAGCACAAGATTTCCAAATTTACTTTTAATTCTAGTTCTCTTCTCTTTTTTATCCTTCTGGGATAAGTACACAAAGCATTTGGGTATGTCTACACTACAGCGCTATTTCGAATTAACTTAATTCGAATTAAGCTAATTCGAAATAACACATCTAGATGCAAAAACTAATTTGAAATAGCGTTTTTCTAATTCGAAATAGCACGTCCACATTGAGTGGACCCTGAATCGAAGGTAAGGCTGGCCAGAACCAGTGCCAAAAGGGCATCAGGGTCGCACTTAGTGTGTGGGGCTGCTGCCTCAGGCTAGCCGAGGGCTGTGCTTAAAGGGACCCGACCACCCATCTCGGACAGACAGTTCTCAGGTTTCTCTGCTTGCTGGTCCACCTCGCTGAGGGACAGCAAAGCATTCGTGTCTCGGAGTGCTCTGCTTGCCCTCACTCGGGACACCACGGCACTCTGCAACATGAAACCAGACCTGTCCCTGGGCATGCCGGTGCGTCTCGTGGGGTCATTGCCATTAGCCCAGCTGCACTTGCTGCAGGCTGCCATCCGGGAGGTTCATCGGGGGGCTGTCAGGATCCAGGAGGCCCTGCGGGAGAGTGTCCACCCAGAAGAGCCCTCAGAGCCACACCGGTCCTCCCCACGGGGGCTCGTGCCCCATTCCTCCCTCACGTCCTTCTACTTACCCTTCCCTAGCCCCCCCTTCCTGATGTCAAATAAAAGACACGTATTTTCAAAAATATTAACTGGGTTTATTGAACACAACTGGGGAGAGGGAATAAAACTGTGGGGAGACGGGGGAAAGGAGGCGGGAGAGGGCAGGAGAGAGGGTGGGAGAGAGGAGGGGGAAAACTGGGAGGAGGGAGCTGGAAGGGGGAAGCAAGGGGAAGAAGGGGAGGGAAGCTCAGCACTCAGGGATGGGGTCTCGCTGGGCCAACCGCCTCCCAGCACGGCGAGGAGGGGCCTCGGCGTCCCGGGGATGGGGAGGAGGGTGCGGAGGTTGAGGTGGGGCGTGGACATTGAGGGGAGGTGTGGAGGTTGAGGAGGAAGAGGTGGGAGGGGGGCAGTAGTTGGGGGGGCAGCACGTGCAGGACCGGCACGGGGCAGCATGCTCTGCAGCAGGGCCTGCAGGTGACAGTTCCTCGCTCGGTCCTCTGCAAGCTGCTCCTGGCAGAGCTGCAGGTCCTCCAGCATCCAGGCCTGGATGGTGCGGTGCAGGGCTCGCAGGGCCCCCAGGTGCTGGTCCCAGTACTCCTGCCGCGTGGTGGTGGTCCGGAGCATGCCGCGGGTGCGGAAGCATGTCCCAGGTGGGGTGGTATGTCCTGCACGAGCAGCTGGTGCAGCTGTAGAGAAAGAAGAGAAGTGGTCAGTTCTCCCTGGGGACACAGTGGATGATGCTCAGCCCCCCCTGCGACGTGAGGGCAAGCGTGCGCTGCACCGTCAGAGCCGCTGTGCTTGCACAGAGGCCATGGTCAGGATGTCTGGCTCTCCCCGGGACTAGGAGCTGCCCCAAGACTGCACCCATGCCCCTGTGCCGTGTATACTGCGGCCGAGGTGGGGGGGGAGATGTCCTCTGCCTCTGTGTAGAGGGGGCGTGTGAAGGGAGAGTGTCCTGCTGGGTCCCGCCCCGGGGTCGGGAGCGTGTCAGGTCTCTTCACACACACATGTGCCTATTGGGCCACGACCCCTGGGTGTCACGCAGCTTGAGCCACCTGCCCAAGGGTGGCATGGCACATGCTCACACGTGCACGGGTGGCTGCGCGATCCCGTGGGAGGCATGGCCCACGCGCGCAGTCCCTGGTCTCCCTCCCCGCCTCCCCCACGGGTAGGGGACAGTGCTGGGACTTACCCGGTATGGCCTCCCTGGCTGACCCTGCCGACTTCAGTGCCGGAACAGCTGGCGGTGGCCCCTCCAGTGCGCCCAGGTCAGGGCCCTCCGGTCCCAGCTTGCTGCCTCCCGGGCTGGCGTGGACCGCCCGGCCCCCCAGGAGTTGGTCGAGGGCAGGGAAGTAGGGGCAGGTGGCAGCCGCTGCTGCGCGCCACCCCTGGTGGCCCTGGCGTACGCCTGCTGCAGCTCTTTGACTTTCAGGCGCACCTGCTCCTGAGTGCGCCTGTGTCCCTTTCGGGCCATGGTGGCCACTATGCGGCCGTAGACGGCCGCGTTCCTCCTCCTAGTGTAGAGATCATGGACGTTGGGGGCCTGCCCCCAAACCTCAATGAGGTCCATGATCTCCGCACTAGTCCAGGAGGGTGCGCGCTGTCTATGGCCCCTGGCTGGCCCCTGGGTGCTGGGGGACTGGGCGGGGGACGGCTGGCTGTCACTGGCTCCCTGGCTCATCCTGGGGCCACTGGGTCAGGGGCAGAGACTGCTGGCAGGGCTGGCTCTGGCCAGTGCCGTCTGGCCAGAGTCTACCCCTTTAAGGGCCCCGGGACTGGGGGAGAGGAGAGGAGTTTTCCTGGTTTGGCCCAGAGTGGCCACCAGGGGGAACCTGGGAAGGGCTAGCCTCCAGCTAGTTCGAATTAAGTGGCTACACAGCACTTAATTCGAACTACTTAATTCGAACTTGGCATTACTCCTCGTAGAATGAGGTTTACCAAGTTCGAATTAAGCGCTCCGCTATTTCAAATTAAATTCAAAATAGCGGTTTGCATGTATAGCCGCTATTAAAGTTAATTCGAACTAACAGCTGTAGACATACCCTTTGATCATTGATCCTGATAACTTAGAGAGCTATTTGCAGGTGCTTATGGACCCCAAGAAACTATACCATCTGGCAAAAAAAATTCACAAGAGCAGAAATCCCACCAGGAAGTCAGTCTGTTAAATGGACTCATAGCTGTCATGTTCAGCACTCAGGAGTTAGCAGTAGCCCATGGGCTGGGGCTGAAAGGGAAGGATAAAGAAGAAAAGGCCTTCAACAGGTCTGTGAAAGTAAATTTGATTTTTTTAAAAAGCCAAATGATTGATTTGATGTGGAAAGAGGTCTTAACCACAACAATGGAGCCAGAATACCCTGCCACTGGGGTAAATAACTACCATTTTTGGCTGGAGCTATTCCTGATCTATGCTGGTGCAAATGAAAGGAGAATCAGGCCCACACTTGCTAAACCAAAGTGATCAATTTGTGGCTTATGATATGTCTAAAAGAACACAGATTTGTCAATAAACAATGTAACTTCCCCTGAACGGCATAGATCTTGTTGAGTTGATTTTTCTAGCAACGATTTCTAGCTTTTTCTTACTCTTAATAGCTTTTCCCCTTATTCTTTCAGTGAATAGTCTCTCAGATTATCTCCTTTTGTTAGCACCTCTTAGTCTTTGTGTCCCTGTTTCTTTAATTCCCCCCTTTAATTTACACCTCCAGCTATTGTTTTCTGAGTCTATCATCTCATTCCCGCAGCTTTGTGGCCACTAGCCCATACACTCTTTATGCACCTAAGCTTCAAGACCATCATTTGTCATGTCCACACCCTCCTTCTGCTCCTCAAACAGGTTATAATTTTCCACTTACATCACCTAACAGAACCAGAATAAATATTTAGAAAGCAGGCACAGTGACCCCCTCTCATCTGTGTATTTTAAAAGTTCTAAGACATGCAGCAGTATCCCTGCACCTAGAAGAGACCTGATCCTGTGCATTAATGCACCTCCAAATGCAGCAGAAAGGATTCACCCTTTTGATTGAGCCATTTACAGAATTTATTTGTTCCCTACATAGCACAAAAGAACTAGCTCATTCCAGTCCATTCATACCTATGCTTCTGATGCTGTTGCATGTGTGTTGCCACTTGGGACAAGGTGATATGCACCTTTTCAAGGGCCTGTTTAGTGACAGAAATCCTTTGAACAGGTGTTTGGATGAAAGGATTATTGGACTAAGCTGGAAGGGACCAGGTGACTGCTATAATCCTTCTGCCAGGTAGAGCTGGCAGCAAGCAGAGCCATGTTCAATATCTAGGAGTTCTTTTCCATTTGATGCAGCACAGAACCCCCTCAAGCTCCCATCCAGTAACATGGGGAAACTACACACCACCCCAGTGCACCCGAGAGAGGCAATTCTTCCCCACTCATGAGCACAGCATCTGACTATAGAAAAGAATCTTTTAATGATGGGAGAAAAGCCACCCCACATTAATTAGAGCAAGACGCCCAGCCCAGAGTGGTGGGGCAGTGCCTTCACCTTCCTATTCTTGAGTTCTTCAATCAAAAGTTCTTTTCCATGCCCCTCTCTGCTCCCTCACCACACCCCCACATGACTAAGAGGAACCAGCATTCAGAGGCACAGCTGTGTGAGTTCACCTCTCACCTGCAGAAGAAGGTATCTGCTTGTTCTGCCATCTGATCACTTGCTTTGGCTGGCCACCCTTCTGGCCACTGCTCCTCACTGCTTGGCTTCTCCTTGCCACCTGGGCTGCACTGCCAGCCACTGCTCTTTTCCTCTGGCCATCCCAACTGTTACTGTTCCTCACCAGTCAGCCAACTGTCAGTCACCTGCTATGGCTGTCACTTGCCTTTCTGCTGTGATCTCTGCACATCAATCTCTTGGTAATTTTCAGCTCTTTGCAGGCAGGAGAGAAACACATTCCCACCACAATGCCCCAGTCGAGCACTGAAAATAACAAATAGCTCGTAATAAAGCCTGTTTACCTTTTCCTTTGAACAGTGGGGAAGAACAGGTTAAACAAGTCTGGGGACCCCTCTGGGAAGTCCACACGCTTTCTGACTGGGACATCTGTCCTCACTCCTACTTACACTGGCCTTTGAGCCCCTGTCTTAATGAGGGCCTTTCAGCTGAGGGTGACCCACTCATTTGGGACAGGTTAAGCACCATCCACCATTAAACTACCTGCTTCCCTGTATTCATACAAGAATTAAAACAACATTGAAGCAGTATTTTACTACCTTGCATTGAGTACTAAAGTGATTTATAACCCAACACCTGCCTAAGTTTGTTCACTTTCAGCCACATTGTTCCATCTTCTAGATATCAAAGCAGAGTAGGTGAGTTCATTTAAATACCATTTGCTCCTAAAGCCTCACCTTCTCAGCTAGCTGTCAGGAATTCATTCAGATCTTGCTTATATAATCCACACACCTTCTGGATATGCTGTACTGTCCTGACTAGTGGCACTGGAGGTATCCCGAAATAACTAGCCTGTGTCTTCACAAGCCGCCCGTTATTTCAAAATATTTTTGAAGTAATGGGCACGCTATTTCAGCATCCCAGTAACCCTTGTTCCACGAGGATTGAGGGATGTCTTGAAATAGTGTGTAATTTCAAAATGTGGCGCTGTGTAGACGCACCAAATTTTGAAATAGCCTATTTCGAAATTTGATTGAAATAAGATACACAGTTTGCATAGCGCAAATTGCTTATCTTATTTCAAGTTTAGGGTGCTGTGTAGATGCACCCAGAGAGAATGAGTCTGCTCTACAACCTTACCTAATAGTCAGCTGGTTTTTAGCCTGTGTGGTAGAGGCTCATCCTGTATACTCCAGAGGTGTCAGGTTCAATTCCACCTGCAGATAACCAGTGTCTTTTGGCATTAGACTTTCATTTCTATAAAGGCCTGAAAGGGCATGTCTACACATTAAAGCTTAACTCGAAATAAGCTACAGAAATTGAGCTACATCAATTGCATAACTTATTTCAAATAGCTTGTTTTGAGTTTTGGCGCTGTCTACGCAGCACTGATTTTGAAATAGAGCACTCTTCCTCTGACTTCCCTTACTCCTCATAAAATGAGGATTACAGGAGTCTGAGTAAGAAGTCCTCCAGCTTGACAATATTTTGGCATTATGTCGAAATAACTGCCGGCTATATAGTCGTGGACTATGTTATTTTGAAATAATGTTGCTGTGTAGACATAGCGAAAGAGTTCAGCTGAAGGGGAGCTACAGGACACAGGTTGTCTTTTGTGGCACGTCCTAGAGCAGTATGTGTGTGTGGGTGGGGGGAAGAATATGCAAAGGGGAAGTTTCTGAGCCTCTGCAGCCTGGTTTGCTCAGAGGGATGGTGGTTTTGTATTACCTTGATTGATTTTTATGTTTCATCATTAAACTTTCCCCTGAAGAAGGCCTCAGCAAACTCTAAGTTTGATGTTTAATGCTTCCTGAGCTGGTGAGACAGGCCAGCAGCTTACAGTGCCAGTGCACACTCTCACCTGCTCTATATTGGACTTAATTTCTTAAAATTTTCCACTGTTTGCTACCACCAGTTCAGTTCTTTCAGATGGAACAGCAGCGTGAGTGGTAGTGCAAGGAAATGTTGGCCACCAGTGTTCTAACCACAAGGTCATATGGACCTGCTTTGAGCTAGTTAGCACACAGCTCAGGGTCCTCAGACATTCTCATCCATGCAGGCACAGAAGGCAGCTAAATGCTACCATCTGCTCTCTGGCACTGAGTTTACTGGGGGGAGCCAGAAACCAGACACCTGTGTGGAATAAATTCTTGTAATAAATCACTGTCAATCAATATTGTAAGAAGGATGTGAGTAAATTCCAATGAGCAGAAGGTGGAGATTCCTCCTTTTCTTACAAGAGTAAAGGTGGGATAACACATGCAGGGCTGTGGCTGCTGGACTTGGGAAACTGCTCTGTAGCAGTTTCCAAAAGGGCTGATATGACTACTCCACTGTCTCTGACATCACTATCAATTTGAACTACCTACCATGCAAACACCAGTCATTCAACTCTGACTGAGCCCTGGGTTAGGGCTAATCAGGGGCGTTAACTTTTCCTAAATGGTCTATTTTTCATTCATGAATTTGGATTCCTGCTTTGTTATGACCATAACAATTCCTTCCCCTTTATGTCCTGTCCACTCTTATTCATATACACATGCTTCATACGCACTATGTAACACATTTTTCCAGAAGAAGTAGTTTCTTGTACAACTTTTCTAGTGACGAGTCTGAAATCCAAGCTTGATTACTACGCAGAAGTCTGTCCCACTTCAGGGCACCACATAACCATGTGTTTAACTTTAAGCACATTGACTTCAGTGAAACTTAAGCATATGCTTCACGCTAAGTGTTTGATTGGGTGCAAGATCCTTTTCTGAATCTTTGCCTTAGATAATATTGTAAATTTGAAGTCAATCACACGTCTCCTTAGATTTTGTAAAAGGTGGTGAAACAACTTATTTGGTTGCAGCTTTCTGAGATTTTATAACTTAAGGTGCCCTACAAAATGTCTAGGTCATTAATCAAATCAGATATACTTTTTAATGTGATCCTGTTTCATCTTTACCTTTGTAAATAGATTTTAATTGCTGCTCCTTCTTATAGCAACCAGCAATAAGTCTGAGTGGGAATGTAACCATAAACTGAAATTAAAATATAGAACTGTATATTTAATACAGCAGGTGATCCCGTGGCCCAGGATAGTAAGTGACTCAGGAGAGGAAGTCTCTAACAGAGCAGTGAATTTATTTAGAGCCAGTTTCCCTTTCTGTGGGGTTTGGTTTGGAAGAGACTTGATAATACCATAATTTAAGCTTTATTCCATAAACACAGCCTTGGTTTTCACTCTGTTTCACTCTTTCCTAACTTCACATTTTCCGGGCATTTCCTGCCAAGCTACATTTACTCTTTTTTCATTGCAAATTACTGCCAGCTATCTCCTGGTTTCCCTTACACTAAGTCCCTTTTAGGCACCATAACAGTTCCTTTGAGCTACTCCTGCCTTTGAACTGTGAAAGAGCAGCACAGAAACTCCCAAATTCTGGGAATTGGTAGTCTGGCGGCACATTGCTCATGTCATGAGTCAGGCTGATGGATCACTAAATATTATGTGATATGGTCTGAAATTAAATGCATATTGACATTGGAAAAGCCCTTTTTCCTTTTATCCCACGGCTTATGTTCAGCTTCATCCTAACATTTAAACTAAGCAAAAAGAAGACCAAAGTGGAAGGAGATTTATTTTCTCATTAGCAATGTGTACCCCATCATGGAAAAAAGGATAATATAGGGCCACGAGCTATTGAAGATGTAGACTGCATATTCACGGTTAATAATTCATTGTAAAGTTTGCCAAGGTGGACTATAGATCATATAATTATAGAAATGAAGTAGGCAAGATTAACTGGGCCAATGTTTCAAAAGGTGGAAGATGTAACAGGGCTAGTTGAACGGACTGCAAAATTAGTGGCCACTGGGGTTCTCTGGATTATGGAGCCTCCCAGCGTTGCTAGCTGGAGAGTATCCTTTCATGGTCCATGCACATGAGACAGTTCCATCTGAAATGAGGGCTTGCGTATCTAGCCTTGCAAGGTGGGCTGTGGAGGGTTGCACTATAATTGCCCCATATAGATCCTGAGAGCTTGAATTAAGATACCTAACTGCTATTAATGTAGTCCTGTTTCAGGCTACACCTACTCTAGAGCAGAGATTGATGCTCTGAGATAAATCCACCAGTGGCTGATTTAGTCAGTCTAACGAAGACCTGCCCAATCAACTACCGATCACTCTGTAGTCGACACCTATGTGCTACCCCCAACAAAAGTGTAAGGTAGAGTTGCATACCACAGATGACTTAGGCTCAGATAGAACTAGCTACCTACGTCACATTTACATTTTTCACAGGACTATATATATGCCAACTAGGTACCTGTTACTTTGGCTAGCAGGGTCTGTCTGGGGCAGTTGCAGAGCAAACTAAGGTGCAGCACTGTAATTCTGACCCCTGTGGCCAGCACTGCAGTACCCGGTAGACAAGTCCTGAGAATTGACAAGATCTCAATGCAGTGATCATGAGGCTGTTGAGTTGCCTCTCAAACCTATTAGGATACCTTAGGCTTGGGCTTCTGACACTGAGGAATAGATCAGAGTTGCTGTGGAACTTAACCCAGGGGAATGAACAAATTGATATTAAAAGCTGCAAATTCAATTCTGCTGCTGCAGTGGACTGTACCTGCATTATCCGATTGCCCTGCTGTCTGTTACAATGCTCAGTTTTAGGGCCCCGTGAGTCTTGCTGCTTATGACAGGTCAGGAAACAGAGAAGTTCCATGCAATAAAAAAAAGAGGATCCTATTAGTCTCTGATGCCTCAAGTGTATAACTCATGCATTTGTACAGCAGCTCCACGTGTCGGATATCCAGCAGTAAAATTAACTTTATGAAACTACTTCTGGCACAGTGCTAGCTAAAAATGCCAAACAGGAGGTTGGTTGTGAAGCAAAACCAGGTTCCAAATTTGAAAATTCTCCAGAAACGTAATTGGGTTGTCAGAAGTTCAATATAAAATCCAGTCTTTGCATGGCTGACTAGCTCTGTGTGTGTGTATATATGTGAACAAATACAATAATTTGTGGCATCGTGGAACTCCATGTTTGCAAATGCTTCTAAATGATGATAAAATGGCAGCTTTGCTTTCTGTGCAAATGTAGCATTTATGAAAGTCATCCCCTTAATAGCATTGGCTAGCACTAGGTGGGTAAAGCAAAGATTTGTCCCCCAGAGCTCCACCAAAGCATCTCAGCCCTGCTGTGCAACAGAATTGCCATTCTTGTCTTGGGCATAGCGTGACCAGATATTCCATTTTAATGGGGGCATTCCCGGTATTTGAGGCTTTGCCTTACAAACGTGCATATTACCTCCTACCATCTGTCCTGATTTTTCACACTTGCTGTCTTGACCACCCTAGTTGGGCATCTCTGAGCTAAAGCTGTTGATTCAAGTTTTTGCAGGCAGTTTTGGGGACAAGACTGTCAAACTGATGTGCACTCCTCATGGCGTAAGACAAACAATATGGGCCAAATCCTAGAAGGTCTTATTCAAACAAAACTCCCATAGAAGTCTCTTCATTTTCCCATTTCAGTGTCTGATCCAAAGCCATGAAATGACTAGAGTCTTTCCATTTATTTCATTGAATTTTGGATTAAGCCATAAGTGAGTCGAAGGCCCTAAGTGATTTCACACACCCATGATTTCACTTTGTGAAATTTCTATAAAATAGCTGTGTTTGTGCTGAAAGCCTGAAGATAGTAGGCATTCTGTATAAAGACTGTGTTAAAAAGTAGAAAGGCCTTCATGATTTGTCCCATAGTAATAGAGATGTAGCCGTGTTAGTCTGGTCTAGCTGAAACAAAAGACAGGACTATGCAGCACTTTAAAAACTAACAAGATGGTTTATTAGGTGATGAGCTTTCGTGGGCCAGACCCACTTCCTCAGATCAAATTTGTCCCGTTATTACTAACTTTGTAACTTCCAAACTTATTCCTGCTTCTTTGTGTTGAAAATGAATGGGAGAAATGTTTGAGAGCCCAGCAGTGAGACATAGGCCCACTCACTAATATGCTCTACAGGATTATGTGGTTCTATCCATTCAACAATTAAAGACCAAATTGTTTACTATCTACAAAAAGACTTTATCCTGTTAACCAATTTGTTTGGAAGAGCTTTCTCTTTCAGCAGCAAAGTACTAATATATTCAGTGAGATGCTCTAGAATGCTAACAGTAGTGAGACATTTATGCTGCTGTAATTAAGGCTGAGTTGAAGTTTCTAAATGCATCCCTTGAAAGGTCTTACGACTCGGACTTGGTGCATTTTTTTCTTTAGGTCTAAAGATAGCCATGTAAGGTCTCAACTTGGAACACTTTTATTTTTGCTTTCCTAAGTGTAAGGAAAATTTGGTTCAGTCACTTTAAAATTATACTTGTGAAAAAAATAAAATAAATAGTTATTGAGTTAGACTGAATTGTTTTCATGTATTTGAACCCAGCTTCCATTTAAAGAAAGAAATGTTGGCAAGCTGCAGGTCCATAATAAGTTGAAATTTAAAATGGGCCTTTGAAGATCAGTTAAATACATGTTTACACAAGAATCCAAAGTGGCTCAGGAGAAGGAACTATTCTAGCTTGTTAGCTAGTGCTGGGGTTTACAGCTGCCTGCAGTATATGTTTACCCAAGGGAATGTTCTGGTCTCCTAGGAAATAATGTACAGTGTGTACTTGGTTTTACTTATATAAAGGAAAATATAGTCACAATATATTTAACTAAACTGAAAAATCAAGTTCCTTAATCCTTTCTGTTGTTGGGAGGTGTTGTCATGCTACAATGTGAGTTAATGCAAAGTCAGGGAATCAGAGTTTAGAAATGGGTGGTAAGAATTCGAATCATAATCATTAGAAAAAGAAAAAACAAAAGGGGACATGACTGATGTCTTAAAATGTTGAAGGCCAAAGAAAATTTAGATGCCAAAAGCCTTTCCAGAAGTAACAGGTTCAAAACCAAGATATGAAATGAAGAAAAGATCAAAAAGGGAAGAGAGTTTTTATTTCCAGACCTTGTTCAAAATCCATTGAAGTCAATGGGAGTCTTTTCCACAGTCTCCAATGGCTTTTGCATCTGTCTCTCTGTGGACAACAGATAATTAGGTCCTGATTCAGCAAAGCTCTTAAGCAAATGACTAACTCCCATTGTGGTAAGTGTGATATGAGCATCTGCTGAAAGTTAAGCACCAGTTTAAGAACTCTATGAAGTGGGCCTTTAACTTTTAAACACTAAATGCAGGCAGATATATTCATATCATATTTACCTCAGGGAAATATTCTTTACAGTTTTATATTCTAATCTACTCTAGAAAATTATTTATCATTGTCAAGGGAACATCATATGAAGCAGCACGTGAAGCAGAAGCCATTGTTAACTGCAAGCATAGACGAGGCTAAATTGTGTTCAGCATGATTACAAGAAACTGGGATTAAGAGTTATAGTCAGATGTCTTTTAAAACAAATGGAATTTAATTTCCAAATTAGGGAAAGTGTGGCTGGGTGAAAATTGTGAAACATTAAATGGCTATAGTAAACAAGTATCAAAGGCCTATATTCAGTGAAGCTGATAGCCGCTCCTGGCCAATGTGGAAGGGGCCCAACTCCACATTCCCAGAAGGGGTGGGGCCTTGGGCAGAAAGGGTGGGGCCAAGAGCAGTCAGCCCTCAGCACTGCTTGTAGCGCTGGTGCAATGCTCCAGCAGCAATGTAAAGGGCCTGGGGCTCTATCTGCCACTGCTGCTACTGTGGGAGTAGTGGTGGCCAGAGTCCTGGGTCCCTTTGAATCGCTGAGCCCTGGAGCAATTGCCCCCTTTTCCCCTCCTCCTGTAGGCGGGTCTGCCTATAAGAATCTCCTAAAGATACATATAGACACCTAAATCAGTCACCTGCTTTTTCAAAAGTGTTAAGAGCACAGACGTGCCTACTGAAGTAAAATAGAATGGCTAGATACTCAGCATTTTTTTAAATCACACTTATTCACCAAATTTAGGTGCCCACATATTGCTTTGGGAGCGTATCTTTACATTTATCATTTTTGAACATCTTGTCTAGAGGTTGTAATCATTGCAACAAGTTAGACAAATCACTTTAATGGTCTGGTAACTCCACTGAAGTCATTTATATTTTAGATTAACATATTTCTGATTTTCAGCGCTCTAGGTGGAACCTCAGTCAGGCCATTAGGATCAAACGTTACCTTTTGAGGTTAGCACTGATTTCCTGCTGACTGCAAGGAGAGCTGTTACACACCAACACAACTGAGGGTGGAAGCTGAACATGGGAGGCAGGGAGAACTTTTGAAAAATGAAAATGTTAGATGGATAGCATGGACTGGACAAGATGACTTCTTGTAGTACCTTCCAGTCTTATGATTCTATAACAGGCAGTTGGCAGTTCTTTGGAACATTTAGTCTATTGAAAGCTCTACTCCTACAACCCCAAACTGGTACTGTAAGATGTGCAAGCCCTTACTTCCAGTTTTCTGGTTTGAGTTAGTTTGACACAGCACTAACGTTACTTGAACCAAGCTCTTTAATAAACTATACATCTGTGCACAGAGGTATAGTCCTAAAACACATTGTTTTTGCTTCTTATCTATTACAGCACATTTGCCCAATTTTACTTCTTCCAGCTCCAGTGGTTCACAAAGAAAACAGGAAAGAATTCCTTGCTTCAATAATTCATGGAAAATTGAGCTGAAACAATGATATTGGTGAGACATGAGAGCATACAACTCAGATTGCTATTATTATTCATGCTGGGATCATAGAACTGAAGCATATGCTTAAAATATTTCCAAGCCACTCATGAATATAATTTCAGTAGAAATGTGGTAATCTGTTGAAACGAATCCATATTGAACACGATGGTATAATTGAAGTTGTTTAATTGCCTGTTACATCATTTAGCTGATTCCTGAAACAATGTTATTAGTATTTAATGTAACACTTCTATAATAAAAAAGGTGAATTTATTGGGTGAAAGGACAATCTTCCATTTCATGAAACACAACTGGCAGATGGAAACAAGAAATAAAGTCCTTTTTGAGTTAGCTTTTACTAGAGAGGTGGGAAAATAATGGCCGGTGGGCTGGATCTGGTCTGCCAGGCTTAGCCCCTAGCAGGCCCCTATTGCTATGTTTGCCTGTGCCTCTGCAGGTACCAGTGATCGCACTTCCCATTGGCTGCAGATTGCCAGTCCTAGCCAATAGGAGCTGTGGGAAGCGGTGTCCCAGCCTGCATCACTTCCCACCACTCCCATTAGTTGGGAACAGTGATTTGCAGCCAATGGGATCTGCGATCGCCGGTACCTGCAGCTGTGCAGAGAAATATAGCGGCAGCAGCCTGCCCGGTGCTAACCCTGGTAAACCACTGTCTTTTTATTGTCCACTCCTGTTTTACTTTAAGAATGGCCATATTGGATCAGACCAATGGTCCATCTAGCCCGGTATCCTGTCTTCGGACAATGGCCGATGAATGCCAGGTGCCTCAGAAGGAATTAACAGAACAGGTAATCTTCAAGTGCTCCTTCCCCTGTCACTCATTCCCAGCTTCTGGCAAACAAAGGCTAGGGACACCACATTATACCTGTGTAACCCACCTGCACATAAATTCACTCACTCTGTGCCATCAAAAATGAGTTTCTTTGGAACATTTAGTCTATTGAAAGCTCTACTCATCTAATTCAAAGGTGATATATATGCTCTGCAATTCTAATATATTGGTCTCCAGTGAGAAAGGTGGTTGTACAGAAAAAGGCATCTCCTCATGTTAGAATAACTAAAATGTTTAATAAAGTAGGAGACGGGAATGTGGGAGTTCCCCAGATCTCTCCAACTGGTGCCTTTTACACATTCCTAGAAAGAGCTTTGGCAATATTCTGTAACTATAGATTGTGTCTGTCTTGTGATACACATGGGATACATTTTCATACACATTTTGACCATCTCTCCTGGCCTGTCCAGCAGTCCATCTCCTTGGAATTTATTTTAGCATTCCAGCTTCAAACACCATCCTCCTAGAGACATATTTCCCCCCTAAATGTGGAATTTCACCTCTACCCTCAGATCACACCTGCCTGAGACCCATGATGGACAAGAGTCAGTTCTGACTCAGTCACTGTTTATCACTACAGAGAAAAAAAATCTCTGCTTTAAAGTCTATTATTTCAAATCATAAAGGGAGGGAAACAGGAGGTTTATGCCACTTGAAATTCTCCATTTGTCAATGGCACCCAGCGCTCCCCTGTAGTCTTGAAATGTCCCCAACGTTGGACTGTAAAGCTCTGACCCTTACCCTTTTTTTCTAAAGAAAAGAGATTTTGTGGTTCCTGCTGAGCTCCACACCTGTTAGACTAATAGTTAAGGTCCTGAACTGCAAATACTGAAACATAAGCACCTTTAAGTTAATGTGACTGAATAGTTCTACTGAAGTTAATGGAACTACTCGTGTACGTGAACAGATGTTCATACAGAAGACATGCCCCTTTCTTGGGTCTCAGAGCCTGGGCAGCTACACTGCAGTTTTATGGCCCTGCTGTTCCAGACCTGTGACCCCAGGTTAGCTAACTCAGACCAGTTGCATCCATTCCATGGGTCTTTTATTGCAGTGTTGACATATCCTGTTACTTGTTTGTACGTCCATGCCTCTGGCATCCAGTTTTGTAGGAAAAGGGACGCAAGAAATAATCTTTTAAAGTTTTCTCAAATATCCTTAAAATAGCAATTTTATAATAGATGTGGTGCACAGACTGTGAGAGAGTGGTTTGGGAGGATCTGTGTAACCTCACCTGTGGCTTCACTTGTGAGTAATGTAGACACCCATCAAGCTTATAAAACCTTTATGCCACTGTGTATTCTCTCTATGCATGTGGCAATATTTTTCTGAGAAAAAATTGGATTCTCAAATGATACATTACATAAAAGGTAATGATCAGTGCTACATTCTCATCGCTAGTATTTTAACAGCTGGAACTATTTGAATGTTACAGTTTTCTATGGTTTCATCAAAACTCTGGAGCATATCCAAAATATTTAGGTAAATTCAGTACCAGAAGATTCACTGTCTCATACATTTATTTATTCATACAAAACAATGCTAATAGTTATCCTTACTGAACAGTATAAAATGGGTATATTCAGCTAGACTGCCCAAAATTACTCACCAAAACAGCAAATCGTTTAGATTCCAGTGCTACCGCTTTAGTACTTGCTTATAGTACCAAGTGGCAGATGTTGTGATCTGCTTGTTTCCAGCAGATTATGAGGCAAGTTAGAGCACTCAGGGAACAGATGTCAGTTGGGTGAAGTTATATTATAGTCATAATTATTATTACAAAGTTCTTTTCACTCTCACTATTTTTATGTGTTGACTTCTGAGATCATCTGTCCCCTTTTCTGTGACATGCACAACAGCAGGCTGGAAAGAGTCAAGCCAAGTTGAATTCCAAATAAAATTCACAGCAAAGATTTGCAATGCCTGGTGGGATATGAAATCCTCTTTGAAAACACCTCGTAGGTCTATGGGACTTTGATATGTAACTCCGGATAATCTAATCAGGATCCTCTGACTGCAATTTCCTGTGATATGTTAAGACACTTGGTACTTCTGCTGAAAAACTCAAAAAAAGTCAATTATGAAATAATCTAGGGGATTTGGGGGCCATCATACTGGCAGGCTCCATGTACCTAACCATGTCATTCTGCATATAGAGTGCCTCAAGCATGGATATGAATGAGGAGACTATGCATGAAAGAGAGCAATTTCTTTTTACTACCCACTGTTAAATTCATTTTTAGAGTTGTATTGGCATCGCACTATTGAACAAAAGCCTGGCATTTTTTAGCTAGTTATTGTCATCCCTCCTAAAGCCTTTTTTCTTGTGTCTGATGATAACTTTGCATAATAGGGCACCTTGTTGTTAACAGTTTGAGTGATGGAGTTGTACTTTGCAGTCCTGTAGCCTCTGTATATAGCTCATGAGACATGACTGTAAACTGCAGATACCTATGCAATGCTAGAAATCATCACCTGAGGAAATGAGTGATCCAGAATTAAAATCTCCTGTGATGAACTTTACTGGTGTCTGAGTAATGTAAGTTAGCACAGGAAAATGGAGCCCTGCTGGAAAAGACTGTGTAAAATGCACACTGTGAGCTAATTATACACAAAATGGCATTTACGAACACAATAGGAAATGGGACAATTGGTCCACGAGAAATGAAAAAGTGAATGCACAAATCAAATCTAATAGGAAATGGCATATCAAAGCAACTGTGTTGGACCAACTTTCTCCATAGTTTTAGGTTGGAAGTGCCTCAGATGGGAATCTTAACCCAGAATTCAAACTACCCACCTAACCACTGGTTCTTTATTCAACCTGGAGCCTCAAAGGTTCTTAAACTGTTCTTTTACTCTTGTGCAGTAGAATACTGGGGCAGGGCATGATACACATGAGAGGCTCCAGCCATTAAAATAGAACATTTTCTTTTTCCAATCAGATATTTACATCATTTTATTTCAGGTTTAAACACAGCAGCCATCTTAGCCTGTTCAAAAGAAAAACCCCTCTGCAAATGTGAGACATGAGTTAGCCTATGATTATACTGGTCCATGTCAGATCACCTGAATCTTCTTGCTATCTCTGCCCCGCTGCACTAAAAGGGTCTTCAGCACACCATTCCTCCTTTGGGGGGGCGGGGTCCATGGGACAGCAATTCATGCTGTCATGCAGAGATGATTCCTAAATTCCTTCTACATCGAGCCCTTTATTGATGGGACACTTGACTCCATCCACCTAAGGATAGTCCAGGGCAGCCATTGAAAGAAAAAGCCACAGTAACAATGCTGCTAGGGAGTGGTGCCCTAGAGCTAGTGCAAAGGCACTGAATTCTACACGTAGTGGTGGGCTCTATCCTACAAGGTATTGAGCACTCCTGAGAGCAGATGTGGAATCAGTGGGAATGGAGGGAACTTAGTACCTTGAAAGATCAACAGGCCAAATTTTCAAATGTTCTGCAACCACAATTGGGGACAGATTTTCAAAAGAACTGATGTGCCACAGATGGCCCTAAAGTGCCTAATCATCATGCAGTATGCAGGGCGCTATTTGGAAAATCTGGCACTGTGGCTACTGAGCACTCTTGAAAACGCAGCTCTGTGTGGCTTACACAGAAGTGTCAACTCTTTGGGATCTCTCTGCATTCATGGGGAGTCTCTGTTTTTTTGGAGAGAGAGCTAGACTTCATTCAATACCAGCAAATTTATCCCCACCAAAGAATTTGGATGAACTGCACAAGCACAATAGAAACTTGCAGGAGCTTTCAGCAAAATCCACATCAATGTATCCCTTCAAATTTCTATTACAGGTTGAACCTCTCTAGTCCAGCATCAGTGCGGAATCAAAGAATTTGCCGAACCACAGGAGGTCCCTATTGTCTAGCAGCATTACCTACACTTCCACTGCTTACTGGGCTCTTAGACTTCAGAGGGGTAGCCGAGTTTGTCTGTACAGGATAAACTTAAAAAACAACAAATAGTCTGGTAGCACTTTAAAGACTAACAAAACATGTAGATGGTATCATGAGCTTTATTAATCTAGATCTTCCCTGATTGACTTCTTTTCATATAGAACACTCCTTGCTTGAGTTTTCTTATAACTCTCACTCTTTTTTTTATTCATTACAGAGCTTTCCCTTTTTGTTCTTGAGAACTTCCTGGAGCACAGTCACATGATCTGCTTTAATAGGCCTATCCTTAGTAGGGTGGTCACTTAGGCCTTTCAGGTGTATTTTACAAGAAAGACAGCAGCCACTCTGTAGGTAATGACTACTAGCCAAACAGCATACTTCTAGTTAAGAAAACCCTGAGTTAAGGTAAGCTTTGTGGGGAAACTTCTAAATGTGATCCTACAGACTGAGATGGTGAGGTGATTTTTTACTCCTCCTTGAAGTTTAAAAAAAAAAAAAAAAGGAGCACTATTGTGTACAGATCTTTGATAAGGCTGTTCTCCCTTCTCATGCAAGGGAGCTGTGATGCTAGGCAGGGCTTGTGTCTTTGCATTAAACAATGTGCAAGAAGGTGCTCTGTGGAAACTGTACCCAATAAGCAAACTCCTGTAACCAGGGAGATTTGGCAAAACTCTCACTGACTTCAATACAACTGGGAAATATTCTTAGGTATGCATCATAAAAAGTGCTAAATAACTTAGTATGTTATATACAATTGCACAGATGACATGGATGTTTGTTATTGTTAATTTTGAAAAGCTTTGGTTATTCAGAGAACTATTGCCAATTTTATTTGTGACAGAATTTTGACCTATCACAAGCAAAGTTATTGATTAAAAACCAATATCATAACCAAATAAACAGCATCATATGTACTAGATAGTGTTTTCTTAGAAATGCCAAATTGAAAATGAAGGGGTTTTTACTTCTTTTAAGCTCATAAAATATGCTTGTATACATTTTCATACTAATGCCTTGAATCTCAAATATGTTTTCTGGGGGTTTTAAAAATGTCTATTGATTTTATTCCGTAGTCTGTGCAAATACTCTTTTTGGTTTGGGAATGACCTGGTCTAACAAAATTTGCAAGATGGGGAATTGATTAACTACACAAAAGTGAGATACTGTATACAGCGTAGATTTTTGAAGCCATTAACGGCACCATGAATAAAATAAAGTGAAAATCATGTGCTGTGAGATGGTTTTCAAAACAGAGCACGTAGTATTTACAGAGGAAAATGACAAGGCAGCTGATCCATCCTGCAAGGGTGTCAATCAAGAATTGTTTTAGAGAAATAGAAGATATTTGGGGGGGAGGGGTTTCCAGACTTTAACTTCTCAGAGGCTATTAAAGTCAGTGGATTATCTTTTGAAAATAATTCAGTTAACTGAAGTACTCCATTCAATCTCATGCCTGTATAGTCTACTCCAAAGTATTTCATTCTGTAAGAAGGGGAAGTGGCAGCTTGCGCAGACCCCTGGGCAAGGCATGGGGGCAGCTCTGTGCTTCCAGAAGGGGCAGAGAGAGTCAGGGAGCCAGGCGGGGCTAGAGCAGCCAGCCCTCTGCACTGTCTGGAGTATGGCGTGCTCCCCCCCCACAACCCTCAGAGTCACGCAGAGCATGCTGTGTGGCACTCCAGTAGCAATTTAAAGGGCCCTTGGCTCTGGCCATTGCCGCTACCATAGGCTCTGTCAATGGGTCTGAAGGAGAAAAGATGTACGTTTTGGGGGAGGAAGAGGGTTGAGTGTTGTGACTATTAAAGTTAACAGACTGTAGTTGTCTTGTAGTACTTTTGGCTCATTGTATCTTTATTCCATTGGGTCATTTCTACGGCTAACACTTCATGAACAGCACCAATTTTCATTTCATGGTGGTCAATGGGAACTGAAAATGCTCCTGAACTCTTTAAGGCAATAGGATTATTTCCATTAAGGGTTTGACCCAAGTCGCATAAAGTAAAATATACATTTCCTTCTTTTCTTTTAGTGCCTGCTATGCCCATTAAGAGAAGTGGCTGGCTGAGCATTCTGATGTATATATTCTACCATACCTTTGGATGTCAATAGTTTTCACTGTTGAGGAGAAATGTCTGCTATAAGGGGGAAGTTTGTAGAAGATCTCAATGAAATTAAAAGCCTGGTTTTCCAGCAAAGGATCATTGTGTTTTTATAATACTTTTATTCATGTCAATCAGTGGCAAAAAATTGAACTTGAGTGACCCATTTGTGAATATTGGAGGGTCAGTCTCTTGGTCACTTATTTAAGAACATAGATCAGATGTCATAGATACGTTTTTTTTTTTTAAAGGAAAATGCTTCTTTGTCATTTTCTGGTGCTGAGGAATAGTCCTATCTCATTTGCTTTGTTTCTCAATATTTAAAAGTGCTTTACTCCAGTCATGTGTGCTCCTGCCAACCAACCAGTTTTGCTCCCCCTTCAAGAATGGGAGCTTTGACATCTGTAATTTAGTTGTATTTCTTCAATCTACCTTCTTTTAAGAAAAAACTTATTGTAGCATGTAAAAGGAGCAGGTTATAAAGGCAAATTGAAGTTTGCTATTAACTGCTCTATAATAAAGTCACATAATGTCCTAGGTATCATTCTTGTGCATCACAATGTATAATACACTAGGAATTGGAGGGTTGTTACTTTTTAAAATTGTCAGTCCTGTCGCTGATTGTTGAATTCTATTCAGAGCCTGAGTTTGGCATGGAGAGGCAGGTCACTGCCTTCTCTGACCAGACTCTTAACTTCATTTTCAATTAACTCCTCCCTAAGATCTAATTTATTTTCAATTCCAGAAAATGTAATCGTCAAGGCTGAAAGTCACTTCTCTAAGATCTGACTAGCTGAGCAAAAACCACTGCCTCAGCCAGGAATCAGGGCAAGAGTCTGCAGACTGGGCTGTTGTGGGGACATTACTTCATGGTGTGTGTTGTCCACTGACTCCATGAAAGTATTGATACCTTGCTCAGTCCCCATTTCTGATCTCTATGCCAAGCCATGTGTGATGTGGTGTCTGCCCCGCACTGGCCCTTTAAGGATTAAAACCCAGCCCTGATAGAGGACTGTGGCTGTGGAGCCTTGGGCTGAAGCAGATACAGCCCTAATTGGCTGTATAAAAAAGGGCTCCTTGAGGAAGAGGCGCACACACTCTTGCTGGGGAGCAGGAGGGACCTGGCTGCCAAGGCTGCTGGAGGCTTCCAGAGACAGAGCGGTGTTGCGGAAAAGCAAGCCCAGCTGGGGAGCTCTGGCCTGATCTCACTCCCAGGCTGTGGGGCCTGAGGCAAGGCCTGAGAGTACTAGGGCTGCAGGGGAACAGTCAGGATGGGAAAAGGCAGCAGGTCCTCCCCCCCCACCCCTTGCCAATGATGAGTGGCCATTTCAGACTGCAGTTTGCCCCTGAGGCTACATCAAGATTACAGGCTTTTTGCACAAGAAGCTTTCTTCGGAAGAGATCTTCTGAAAAAACTTCTTCTGAAAGAGAACAGCCACCTGCAAAAGCGCATCGAAAAAGTGATGCGCATTTTCGAAAGATAGCATCCAGACTGCCTGGACGCTCTCTCGCATGTAAGCAGTGATTGCTATGGACAGAATGGCCACCAAGGCACCTGTGCTTTTTCTTCTTCCCTCTTCTTCCGAAAAAAAAAAAGAGCTCTTTCACAAAAAGGCTTCTTCCTCGTAGAATGAGGATTACCAGTTGTACAAAAACCCTTGTGGTCTTTTGATTTTCTGTCAAAAGAATGCGCTTGAAGTATGCATGTAACTCAAGTTTTGTTGGAAAAAATGGCCGTTTTTCCAACAAAACTCTGTAGTCTAGACATACCCTGAGACTAAATGACAACTGGCAGTGGGTCACTGAGGCAACATGGGTACAGGGGGATTGAGGGTTCCCTGGGAAGGGAGAACCTTAGTGTGTGGGGGCACTGACAGAACAGAAGAAAAGGGCACCATGGGCAGGAATGGGGTGCTCCAGGGCTGAAGAGCTATTTCCAGAGTGACCAGTTGGAGACACCGTGGAGGGTGAATGCTTGCTCCGTGACATAATGTAGGATCAGAACAAAGTACAAGGGGTGCAGAGAAGCCCTGTGTAGATGTTCTGCCAATGACCCTCCCCATCTAATATGGGACTTAAATTGTGCAGAAGACCTGGTGCTATAAGGGTGGCTGTTTACGCCAAAGCATGTTGAAGTCACTGGAAAAACTCCTGTTGGCTTTGGTTTAGGACCACAGTGAAAATCATTTGGGGTATGTCTACATTGCATTCCTCCTTTGAAAGAGGAATGCAAATGAAGCGCGTATTTGAATTTCCCACGCTTCATTTGCATGATCGTGGACCGCCGCTTTTCCGAAATAGCGTCTTTCGAGAAAACAAACATGGTCCCCGTGGAGTTATTTCAAGGAAAAAAACCTTCGAAATAACACTCCTCAAGGAGTTTGTTTTCTTGAAAGATGCTATTTCAGAAAAGCGGTGGTCCTCAATTATGCAAATGAAGCATGGGAAATTCAAATCCGTGCTTGATTTGCAATTTTTCTTGTCTGCATTTGCATTCCTCTCTCGAAGGAGGAATGCAATGTAGACATACCCTCGGTGTCTATCTTCTCTTGAGTCTGCCAACTCTATCACAAGAAACTAAATTGGGACGTGAGCTCCTCTTTGGAACACATCATTTAAATGAGACCTTTAAATGTGTACAGAGTAAAAATGGTACAATAAATCAAAATGGGAACAATTCCCATTGGTTCTGGTTGTCTCTTAAAATCCTGTGATTTGGTATACATGGTGTATGAAAAAATAGAACTCCAGCTTTGCATTCACACACAGTCCTGTTTTCTTTTCCTTGGCATGTTGTCTTTTTTTCCTGGGCATCATTTTTGTTTTGCAACTCCTCTTATTGTGCCTTTAAATTTTAATGGCATGTGCCTGAATGGGTATTCATTGGTTATAAATCTGACTTAACTGCATGGTACATCATATCCTACAACATGTATATTGAAGTCATCTTTAAAGTAGCAGATGAATTGTTGATCTCTTGATGTCCTTCAGTTTCATGGAACTAAACTGCAAGTGAATGAGTGTGCTGAATACTGGCAGGAGATACAGAAGTTCTGTCTTACTTGTAAGAGCATGCCTCTGGACGTTTCCCAGTCAGAATCAAGATTTTCAAAGGTGGATGCCTAATTTTAGACTCCAATGTGCTTATTTAAGCACCAGGTGGCATGACTTTCAAAGGTGTTTTCCGCCCATCAGCTCTTTGTTAGAAGCTGTTCAGTGCTCAGCTCACTTAAAAATCAGGCCAGTGAATTAGGTGCCTAAGGCCATGTCTTCACTATGCGGGAAGGTTGAATTAAGATACGCAACTCCAACTAAGTTAATTACATAGCTGGAGTTGACATACCATTCAGAATCTGAAATTAAGGTCTCCACAGTGGGAGGCGGATGGGAACAAATACTCCCATCAGCTTCCTTTACTCCTCATGAGGAGCAGGAGTACCAGCACTGATGGGAACATCCTCTGAGTTCGATTTAGCATGTCTTTAGTAGACCCACTAAATCAAACTCCAGAAAATCAATCTCGGCAGTGTCAATGTTCTGCCTACTGAAGACAAGACCTAAGTGTGGAGTTAGAAGCATAACTTCACAGGGTTACTCTTGAGACTTTTGGCCCAGAAGTCAGATTTTAAGAGGGGACTGTATGGTTGTGAAACACATTGACAGGGAGATGATGTTGTGTTCTGGTAAACATCAGAATCCTTCTTTTTAAGAACTTCCATACAGAAGTTCTGTACAAAAATAAGAATCACGTTCGATGAATGTGATAGCATTCTGCACTCAGGTCCAGACCTGGGCTTATGTTCTGTTATATTTTCATGCATATAACTTTATGTGAGGAGCACTTCCCCAGCATAGGAGTACTCCCACTGATGGAAGTGGGACTTGAGTATATAAGAAGGAGAGAATTTAGACTTGTGTTGTGCAAGTCTGAGAACATAATTTTACCCTAAAAGAGGTATCTCTTAATGTAGGTATCTATTTTACATTATTCCAGACTATGTAATACTTTTCAATTCCATGCAATGTATCTTTTTAACACACTCAAAGAATTATAACTATTATTTTATAAAAATTATCTTTGAAATCATGATTGCATTTTTTATACAATACACTAAGCGCTTATTAAAAGTTGGATTTTGAACTGTTAAATGCATGTGATTCAGTGGTGGGGTTTTTTGTTTCTTACACTAGAGTAAATATCAGTGATTTTTGAGCCATTCCTGAATTGTTGTTGTTGTTGTTTTAATTCAGTATAGGTTATTTGACTGATCACTTTAAAATGTTTTCCCCTAGATGCAGCTAACTTTTTAGGACCACAAAATTTTTTGAAAAATTAACTTCTAACTTTTTTCCTTTTTCTATAAGAGAAAACAGAAGATCAATTTATTTCCCAACCACAGGATTTACTTTCTTCCCAGGACTGCAGCTGCCATGACGCACACATGTTTTCTTAGAATGAGAAGAACTTGAAACTTGTTATAATCACAGCCATCATTTTCTATCCAGCCAGACACACCCGGAATACTAGTCTGTCTTCAGGCATTTAATCCCCAGAATAATATAAAAACCACCATGCAAAATTACTTGTTTTATACTAGCAACGCTTTTTTCCCAGCTGCATAAAAGCTGGTTTGCTCTTTCTCAGGATTGTAAATGTGGGAAGGAAAGAGAATGAGACCTGAAAAGAGGAGTTGAATCATGTGTTACTGTCAATATTTTGACCTTTTCACAGTTTAGCTGCAACCATTCCCAGTTGAAATAAATAAAAAGACAATTCTGCTTTGTAAAAGGATGAATCTATTGTCATTTTAAAAGCTATCTTCTTGATCTCTTCAGGTTTGCAGAGTCTGCTTCCTGTTTCATACAATATTAAGTCAGGATAGACATTTCTGTGGCCATATTTTCAATTCTGGTATAGCTTTGATTTCAATGGATTTCAATTTCAAATTTATACTAGTTGAAGATCTGTCTGAAGCCTGCAGTAAACACAATGATGCTGTCGTACCTGCTAGACATTCTTAGTGGTAACAAAGCAATTTTTTGGCAAAATTGCTATTTAAACATCTCCCCTCCAAAAATGGTCGAACCCAACACATACTCAGAACAGGAGAGGACCGAGATGTGAGGAAGCTGTTTCTAGTTCCCATTTTCCCCCTACTAACTCCATCCCTGACATAGTCTAGAACAGCTCCTGATAGGACCTAGAACAGCTCCTCTAGGTTGTGCCACTGGGATAGTGTTCTTAATAGATCCTACACAGTGCAGATAAATATAGCAGAGTTCTGCTCTGGCATAATCCATCCATGTTTGCTACATGCAGGTCATGCCTTGGATCGATGACTATGCAGGGCTGTCAGCAGAACAGATGGATTCTATGGTACCTCCCCACTAGGATACTACATTGCTTGACACCTGTGGCTAGGTTATGGTCTCTTTGTGCCTTAATGAATTACGGAATTTGGCCCATGATCTCATACACTGTACTCAGGCATAATTAACAATGATATTAATGGGAGCTTTGCCAGTATGCATATTGTATAATCAGGCCCCTAGTATGCCAGGTATAAAATAAATTACTCCATGCTAATTACAGCAGAAATAGATCTGTTTCTTCCAGAAAGCTGATTGGATTGGCCCATTGTGTTCAAAGGGGATTAACATACCTATTGTAGATAATGGTATGCAAAATACATTGATACATGCAAGACTGAGTTTTTTATATTCCTGGAAATAAATATATAAACATGCACTAGAATAGTGATCCACTTTTATTTTTGCCTGAATGAAAGCTTTGCTGCTGAAATACTGTCCTTTCAACACGAGAAATTATAGGCTCTGATTTCTCCATAGCAAACAAAGCTCTTGTTTTGATTTTCTATTTAGGCTTGGGGACTGTGAAAGAATTGCAGCATTAATCCTAAATTTGATAGCCTTTATTGACCAAAAGCTGTTATTGCTTATCATGCTTTAAATGAGGAGACTCTAGTGCTGGTTCCTTCTGGGGCACTCACTTTAATTCCTTTTTGTTTATTTATTTTTCTACAAAGCAATGCATTTATTTTCTAGAGGAATTTATCTCTGCAGCATGATGCCTCCATACCTATTAGATAGCATTTTGCTCATAAATCTATAGTCTGGGGCTGACTCAGGAGCACACTTTTAAGTCAAAGGCTGAAAAAGAACAAAGTTGGCTTGATAAATTATATCAGTACATGTCGTTTCAGAGGCTGCCCAAATCCAATTCTTCTAGCAAGGTGGCAACAGCAAAACAGTGCTGCCCTACCAGCTGAGATGCATTAAAGAAGTTCAATCAAATGCTTGCTGCTAGCCTGGAGTCCCTATTTGCACTGTAATGTAGGACTAAACAAATTTCTACCTAAAACTGCTGTAATGGGAAGTTGTGGTTGAGCTCTGCTTCAATTTCACACCACTACTGTGCTGTGGATTCCCAAGTCATTTTCAGTATATTAATGGCCACTTGGGGTAGTAAATGGTTTGGTGCTGACTGCTGTGCAGTGCTCTCGTATTAAGCTCGGCAAGAATGAAAAATTGTGTTTACATTTATTCAATCTAGTTAAACAGAGGGAACAGTTTCTTTGTGCAATGTCTGTATTTGCTGCCCTGCCACATCTTTTGCTATTGTATCTTAAAATCACCTTGTCAGAGTATCACTTAAATGTGTCGTCGTTAATTAATACATGTTTATGAAACATGATTATAGAAGCTGCACTCATCCAGAGTACAAAAGCTTGCCATGAGACCTATGTTTCTATTCAAAACTGTTCAAGTTCTGAATTTCAAGTAACAACTATTTTTAATGGCCTGTTAGTGAAGCATATATACACCGAGAATTATTCACAGAATTCCAATTAAATAAATCTGAGACAAACATACCTGCAGAAAAATTGGAAATGGAAAGAGGTGAAATACATTTAAAAATAACTTATTTGCCTAGTTCCCCTTAGTCAAATCAGTACCCATCCAATGTATCTGAAGTCCTAGGACAAAATGTCATTAAAAATTGGACACCTCTGTGTCAATAGAAACTGTTGGTTTGGATTTATTGGAAGCAAAATGTAAATGTATGCTAGTATCTTTCTCAACTGCAGAATAAATATTGGTATAGCCAGCTTTTAACGAAATACCAGTATAATACAGTCCATTGCCACTATTTGTACATCACCTAGAATGCTATTGAGTGCTACAGTAAGAATTAAGAAGAGCATAATAATGATAATAAATCTTCACTTACAGATTTAAGACCAGAAACTATGGGAAGAGCCAACAGCAGCACACTGTATTTTATACAGCATGGAACCGTATGTATACAATGAAATTTTGCTTCCAATAAATCTATTTCACTAGACCACAAGCAAGTGCAACAGCATCTCTTCAAAAAATATTTCTGTTGGAGATTTGTAAGGTAGCAACCTGGAGTTCCATCCACACTTTCACAAAGCATTACATCTTAGTCCAGGCCTCTTCTGCAGATGCAGCCATTGGGACAGCAGCATTGTAAACATCTATGCCATCTGCATGTTCACACCACCTTCCTGTTTCAATACTGCTTATGCAGCACTCCCACATATGGAATATACACAGGGACCAGCACTTGGAGACAAAATGGAGGTTACTTATGTATAACAGGAGTTTATTCAAGATGTGTAATTCCTTCCCCTCTACTTTGGGTTATGTCTCCATGGCAGAGAAGGAAGTTGGGAGGTGGCTGGTCCACACTACCCCTTTATAGCCTCAGTACTGAGCATGTGGAACATCAAAAGGTAGGCATAGACCAATGGACAGTACTTGCACATTCACTGGTCTTGGATGCATGGAGCATATGTTTATCTTGGTCTGGAATACAGAAAAAGACTACATATCTTAAACCTATAGTTTATAGGTTTGATAGCTGAGCTGCTTGCTTCACATATACCTCTTCTGGATGCCTACTCTGCTTTTGACACCAGAAGTGGAATGATGACTAATCACTGTTCTTGAATCCAGGCATCTATTGAACCATACACAAATAGGCAAGTGCCACCGTTGTACAAGTTGACTGTGAAAGTTAGAAAGTTGTCATGCCTCTTTGCTAATTCATTACTCAGCCCAAAGAGTAATAAAAGGTCAACAAATGGATGAGCATAATCAAAACAGAGTAGATTTTTGCAGTCTAGAGCAATGCAAAATGTGTGGGGTTTTTTTTTTGTTAAATTATTTTTTGCATCTACTCAGTAGAAGTGCCAATCAAACTGTCTGACTGGCAAGCAGAGAGAGTATTCCAGTCATCTCATTGCATTTGATGTGACCTTTGGTATCTGCTGATCTCAGAATATAACTCCACCAGACCTGCTTTGTCAGGCATATTAGCTGCAGAAATGTGTGCATATTAAGAGTTCACAAAGAAGTTCTTTAATCTTTCTACTAAAGCACAATAGGAGGAAAGAACTGACAACTAGATGTCTTAAGAGTGGGGGGAGCAGGAAAGCCGACTTTAAGGGCCAGGACTAGTTAGTTTAGCTTGTAGCTAAAAAAAAGCCAACCCCTTTCTCTCCCCCAGTGTTTACAAATTATAAATAACTACTTTCCTCACTTGAGAAGGATTAATTTCTCATCTTAAAATTCCCCTTTTCAGAAAGGAATCTCAAACAACCAGTAATACATGTCAGCCTCTGCCATGAATTCTTTCCCCTTGATAGGCTTTTTTTTTAAAGCAAATTGGAAAAGTAGAGCAAGTAGTAGGATTTGAAGGGGGAATCTGTGATTCACCTTGCTAGATTTCAGTTAGGAATATTTAGTACCCAATATATAGACTGTGATACCGTTTATTCAATTGGCTTTAATCTTGATTTGTGTCCTTTTTTCCCTTCCTTGATGATGCAGAGAGGACCTAATGTGTAATTTTGGATGATACCCCAACCCCATCGTAAGGGAAAAGACTGATGTCATGTGATGAGGACCCATGATGGGGCTCCTCTCCCCATGCTAACAGTTCCTGCAGGTTGTCCTGGGAAACAATTCCACTGGTCAGTATGTTTGCTCATGCTGGTGCCTCACCCATGGACACTTCAAGGATTTAATCTTCTTCCTCATGAGACAGCCCTTCCATCCTGGACACTGTGTGCTCCCCTTCCTCTTTCTAGGGGCTAGTACTGCAATCCTACCATCAAGCCACTTCCTCACTGGCAAATGGTAGGGTACCCATGCCCATCCGCTACTCCAGGTCCTGGCCCAAGGACTCTGTAGGTAGCAGCCATGTGCTGCATCCCCTAAATCAACCCAGCCAGGGCTTTGTCAAGCCGAGACTTAAAAACCTCTATGAATGGAGATTCCACCACTTCCCTAGGTAACCCATTCCAGTACTTCACCACTCTCCTAGTGAAATAGTTTTTCCTAATATCCAACCTAGACCTCCCCCACTGTAACTTGAGACCATTGCTCCTTGTTCTGCCATCCGTCACTACTGAGAACAGCCTTTCTCCATCCTCTTTGGAACCTCCCCTCAGGAAGTTGAAGGCTGCTATCAAATCCCCCCCCTCACTCTTCTCTTCTGCAGACTAAACAGACCCAAATCCCTCAGTCTCTCCATTTAGGTCATGTGCTCCAGCCCCCTAATCATTTTAGTTGCCCTCCGCTGAACCCCCTCCAATGTGTCCACATTCTTTCTATAGTGCGGGGGGGGGGGGGGAGGGGAAGAACTGGTCACACTACTCCAGATGTGGCCTCATCAGAGCCAAATAAAGGGGGAATAATCACTTCTCTAGAACTGCTGGCAATACTCCTCCTAATGCAATCTAATATGCCATTAGCCTTCTTGGCTACAAGGGCACACTGTTGACTCATATCCAGCTTCTAATCCAGTATAATCCCCAGGTCCTTTTCTGCAGAACTATTACTTAGCCAGTCGGTCACTTTCCTGCAGCCCCAGCACCTTCTTCACCCTTACGTCAGGCCCTCAGCATGCTATTCTTAGCAGCCATTCAGGAGCTTGCTTTCACTCCCCTGTTCCTGCCCAGCACTGTTTTGTCCAGGGTGCTTCAGCTGACTGCAAAGCAGATAATCCTACATCCTCGAGCCCCAAGGAGCAACTGACCTGCTCTTCTCTGCAACTGTTCTTATGTGAATCTGTCAGGCCCTAATGGGCTGCCCCTCTCTGATTGGCCACTTTTAATATTGCCTCCCTAGTGCTCGCTTAACCTCTTACAGGCCAGTGTGGGGCAGACATTCCAGCATAGGGCCATATAACAAAATGTATCAGGAGACTTTGAGAAGGTGAATACAAACATCCTTGCCCCTGTTTTCCCTCACTTGTTCCTACTATAGATTATGTGCATTCTGGGGTAAAAACTGTAACTGTGCATGTAAAATAAGGACTTAATTCATGCTTTGGTATCTTTGGGTATTACAGCTATACAAATAATTAATTGTAAGGAAAGTGAAACAGAAAAATGATAGACATTTCTTGTTTGTTAAACTTTTTAATTTTTTTTCAGTTTGTTTCTAAACTAAATTCTTTCTGTAAGCTCTTTCTCTGTGTATATCAGAGTTCTCAATTAAACAGAAGCCCCATACGCTACAGGCAGCTACAGGTAGATGTCTGCTACCCGCTTTAAATTGAAGTTATTTTAATCATTAGAACACCTTCCCTTAGCAGTGACTTCATTCAAAACATTCTTTCACCTCAGTGGATTGACTGTTTGGCACCCTCAATACTGGAGCTAATGTTGTTAGTTAGGCTGACAGTATTACATCCTCCCATCCAATGATGATTTGTGCATCTCTGTGATATGGTATGCCTCCACCATCTGAGGAGAAATTTTATGGTTCTTGTTGCACCCCTTTTGTTTTTAGTTTTCCCCCAGGATGATGAATTACAGCTATACCATGAGACCTGCCTACTATCTCTGCATGCATGTGTACACACTGGAAACAAAGCAGGGAAACCATTTAGAATCAAATGCAATTATATGCTAAAGACTATGATGTCTCAGATGAGATGTTTGAGCCTATGACTGATCTGCAAAACAAGAAAAAATAGAAGAAGGAAAAAAAATACTTAAAGGAGCCTGGAAAAGAAAAAGGTAAAGAGCATCACTATAATGTGGTGATGGCCTATATTGTTGTCTAGAAGAAAAGCCTCTCTAGAGAGAGTTCTCGCTCACTAAAAGCTGAGGCGTTTTTTAAGTTAACTTATATTCACATGTTACACAACAGCCTTCAGAAAACAACAGGCAATTTCCGTTTTGAAAGTCCCAGGGAAATCCATGTGTAAGGTGTGCACTGTGAAACCCTATCATGTTGACCAATGTCTTGAGATGATAAAAGCAAGACTCCTGTATGCAGTGTTTAATATTGTATCTTCAGAATTTATAATGGCATTTCAATACCACAGTGAGGAAGTTTTTTTTCTTTCCTTCTGAGAGCAGTACCCTGTTGGGTCAAGATTAGGGATATTACATTGAGTTTTTACAATAAAATTGTGTTATATAGTGTGCTCCTACAACTGTCTCAAACACAAAGCGTATCGGTTACCACACTATAAATGCTATAATGAAACTAAGTGGTGGACGACAGGGAAAGAGACCTATGAAGAGCTTACGATAGTGTGAGTGTGGAAAATGAACGTAAGTACAGTAATTCCTCATTTAACACTATAGATATGGTTCAGAAAATGATCGTGTTCAGTGAAAACGTGTTATGCGGTGTCAATTTTCCCATTCAAAATAATGGAAAAGGTGGGGGTTGCGTTTCAAGCGGTGGTGTCTGTTGGGACCGAGACATAAGGTTGGGGGAGAAAGGGAACTGGGTTACAGCAGGGAGGGAAGGTGTTTGGCTCTGGGGAAGGGAAGGGGAGGAGAGGGGAGAGAGATTGGGTTGGGAGTATGCCCCAGTGATGGGTCTACTGGGACCCGCACTGCGTCCGGAGGGGGGGGTCACCGGGGAACAGTGCGGCGAGCGGCGAACCCTCTGCCACTTTGCAGGGAGACGGGGGAAGCCCCACACAGCTGCTGGTGATGGGCCAGCTGGGGAAACCCAACCGCCGGTCTGCAAGAAGGGGTGGAGGAGAAGGGACAAGGCGTCTGGCGAGGGGGAGTCAGTTGAGAACAGCGTGGCGAGCGGCAAACCCTCCGCTGCTTTGCAGGGAGGCAGGGGAAGCCCCGCACAGCCGCCAGCAATGGGCCGGCTGGGGAAATCATGTTATTCTGGGGACGGTTGTGTAATTCAAAAAACATTCCCTAAAAAAAAAATTGTGCTATTGCGAAAATGTGTTAAGCGGGCACGTGTTAAATGAGTAATCACTGTATTACAAAAGCAGGGAAGACCAATAGTCCATTTGACAGAAGCTGATACAAATTGCATGAGCTGAAGGCATTACTCATGCACAGTGCATGATGCCAATGGAGAAAGTTTCTTGCTGATCACCAGCTGGTGATGAACTTATACCCTGAAGCATAAGGATGGGAAACCTTTGTCCTTCTGTCTTCTTATTGCAGCATCCACTGATTTCATGACTGAGGTCTGTCAATATTCTTATAAAGCCCGCTATTTCATTTCCAGTTTGACCATAAAACTCAGCACTAGGTCCCAACTCAACATGCTCCTTTTGAAATAAGCCAGCTAAGGAGCAGTAACACTATTACATGAAAATGTGTGTTTTAGTCTTTCAAAGCCACTTACTGTGAAACTAGAGATCTAGATTATACAGTCACATTGATATTCCTATGCACTGATGGGCTGCAGTAGGGCCATTACTTTCAAAGTCTAGATGACTTCTTATTTAGGGATAGATTCTGCTATAATATAGTTTCACAATGAGGTGCAGCTAGTGGATTATTGCGCTTGCATGACAAAAGGGTCCAGTGGCATAGAGCTGCCATAGTAGCTCCTGAACCGTTGATTCTCCAGGGGGAGCATCAGAGGAAAAGGGGTATGCACAGGTTGGGTTTTATACCCTACTACTCCTCAGTTGCGAGAATGTCTTCTTGTGGCTTTGTGACAGACAAGGTTGGTGAGATAATATTAGGCCAACTTCTGTGGGTGGAAGAGACAAGCTCTTGAGCTTCATACAGTTTTTCTCCAAGTCTGGAGAAAGGTAGCCAGTGAGCCTAAGCTAAATGCAAGTTGGGAGAGATTTGTAAGCATATGGGGTTTGTGGGAGACCATTTAAATGAAGCAGGCAATAAGAGTTAGCAGTCAGTAGGGTATGCTGTAATGAACCATAAAACCAGTGTCACTGAGTCTGAGTGTGTGTTTTAAGTGTCTAGGAGAGTTCAGTTCCTTGGAGAGTGCAGATTCTTCAATTCCAGTTAAGGGTGGTTTGATGATGAACACGTGTCAAGTACTGCCCATGTGCCTGATGTCATGGTTTCCTCTGGAGGTGATATTATTTTGATTGTTTAGTTATTTCCACTTTTTGTTTTCAAATGGGATATCTATGATCTGGGTCTTTTATAGTTTTGGCATTCTTGCACGAGGTAGGTTTCCTGTTTTTCTTATTTTATTTTTTTTATCTTTTGTTCCAGTGTGTGGAAGCTTGTGATAACTTCTTGGTTTTACGTAGTTCCTTCCAGAGTATATGATGTGCAGAAAATGGTTTCTCAGGGTATTTTTTTCCTGAGGTCCCTCTCCAGAGCTGTTCAGCATATTTTGAGTTTTATATAGAGGTCAGAGGGTGTTATATGTCGAGTCCTCTGGAGGATAACATTTTGTTTCTTCTGTCTGCTCAAAAAGTAGATGTTGCTATTCAGTCTGGCTTCCTTCTTTATGTTGTGGGGCTAAGGCAGTTGGTGTAATTTATAGCAATCCCAAAAACTAGACCATAGGAATTATAATATAGGATGAGGGCTGAGGTCTTTCTAATGCAGTGTCCTGTCTCTGGAAGTGAACAGTATCAGATAGTTCAGATGAAGGTGCAAGGAACCCTGCACCAGGCAGATGTGATATAATCCGCTCTCACCGATGGCTCATCCAAATCCTGAATAGTTCAATTGTTTTTAACCTTGAAGCATGAGGTTTTATTGCCATTCTGCTTGCAATGGACATGTGCAGAACCAGGCCCCAGGATAAGGAGACTGCAAAGAAACTTTTTCAAGCTCCCCATTCTTTATCCTTGTTGGGTTCAGCAGTAGTTAGACTTCTCTGGAAATCTAGTTCATTGGATTATGTATATGCTGTATTTTCACTTTCTGCTAGTCTAGTAAAAAGGCAGAAACTATGGCTTGGCCCAGCATAGTTGTATTGGGGCACATAAATATATTTGAGGTATACACAGGTTAAAATATTTGACAGCATAACCAGACTCTCAGAAATCCAAATTGTGCAACTTTTTTACAGGTGTCAAATAATTCAGCAATATTGATTTAGATAGAATAGAGCAATCATGATGATGTAATTTCTGCACTGAAGTTAATTTTATCCAACTATGTACATGTTCAAGAAAAGTGTACTATTTTATAACACAAGCATTTGCAACATGGAAGCCAAATGAAGGAGCTCACATAGCCAAACCTTTCAAAAGGAATTGGCTTCCGTGCTTTAATCTGAGAAGTGGTGAGAGTTCTAAAAGCTGTGGGGCAAAAAGACATGCACACATGCAAGATACAACATATTCTCTGTGCAGTTCCAGTCCCATCCATACTCCTTCCCACACAGTGTAATCTTGGAAGTATCTTCTGGAAGTGTCTCAGATGAGATGTTTGAGTCTATGACTGATCTGCAATCTGAAAACAGGACAAAATCGAAGAAGGAAAAAGAACACTTAAAGGAGTATGGAAAAGAAAAAGTTAAAGGGCATCACTGGTGACCACACAGGCAGTCAAATGGATCTGTGTCATGTCACTATATGGGAGAGCCAAATTTAGATTTGGAGGCTGGGAAAGTGAAATTAGCATGCTCAGGTCCTGTGTCTCCTTTTGATAGGTTTGTTTATTATGTCCGTAGCTGCTGTTTTTGTTTTTCTTGACAAAGTTCTAGTACAATGGAACCATGTTGACCTAAGTTTTTATTGGGAATTTAGTATGGGGAGGCTCACCAATCTGATGAGACTGTTTCTAGGATTCTCCTCCCTCCTGCCGCAGAAATTAAGAGCTCTATGTCAGGAGGCAGATTTCGGGATTCACAGCAACGACACTTACACCATTGACAATTAAAACTGAATGCTTTTAATGTCAAAAGTATTATGACTATACACAATAAAAGGCTTAAAATGACAACCTCATAAATGGTGGCAATTGCCTCCGGTTGTACCATGAATGTAAATGTAACATAAAGACTAAACATATAGATACATATGAACTCTTGAGTATTCAATTGCAATGGCATAGCATGTCAAGCATACCTAGTATACCACAATACTTACACCCTGAAGACCCTTGGGAGATGAAGGAACCAGCCTCACTCCGTGGATGGAACGGGGGTCTCGGTGGGGAAACAGAAGTGAGTGTAAAGAACAGTATGAAAGGTAAAGCAAGATAGAAAAATGTCAACCCCAGGCGGAGCCTTCATAGCCTTTTTCTTGGTATTTTGATGTCACCAGTAACCAACCCAAAAACAGATTCCTGCACCTTAAGATTTGAAAGTGAGCCTACTTGATTGGAGAGAGCACAACACAACTCCAAAAATGGACAAGATGCTGACAGTTTTAAGACTGACCCAGATGTTGTTCACCATTTGCCTCTTATGGATAAACTGGATGCTTTGCCTATATTTTTGGATCTCTATGTTCTTGTTAGAGAAAATAACAAGATGTCTAACGTATATTTAGGCTAGCGCTCTAGGCCCCCTTTCTGGTTTTGACCCAGCCTTAGCGACAGGACTAGAAATTTCCACACACACTAATTAGCTATATCTTATAACTTACTCTTACTTATTACCTACAGATGCTAGATATGGACCAACCAGAGATGAGCCTACAGTAATGAAGAGTATTAGACTGATAAGAGAGGCACAGAGACTTATGGGGAAGAAAATCTGAGGTGAGCATATGGGAGGAGGGGATGGGGAGGAAGGGAGAAATCCTTATTAGTCAGCACAGGTGGCAGTTTCTCAGCAAGCAGCAATTGTTTGGAGAAAGGAGAATTAACAAAACAATATCACTTCTCCTAAGTGACAACTAAGAATTGATGTGACAGTTCAGATACATTCATTTGTGGGTTTTCATTTGCTGGAGATGTTCATCTTTTTGATATGCGGAGGAATATAACTTAATTAAATACTCAATTTGATCAATTTGTGCAGACATTAAGTTATGTCTAGTGAAAAAGATGGCATTACTTTTCCAAATGCCTCTATTCATGACACATCCTTTTTGATTTCTGATGATGTGCCAATGTCTTCTGCAATAATCCACATGATTAAAGATATTGAGTTGGCTATAATTCATGGCTGTGATAACCTGCCTTCAGAGGCAAAGCCTTTCATGCATCACAGGAGTGTACTTCCCAATCAGAGACTGCAACAAAATAGCACATAGCATATTTTACTAGTGACCGCTCATAATTAGTCTCCTAAACATGATCTTGCACACATTGGAAAGGCTCAAAGAATGAGATAATGTGTAACAAAAAGCTTATCTCAGTTATTGATTTGCTTTCTTATTTAATTTCAATCTCTATATGAGCTCAGCATAATTTTGGACCACAATACTTCAGTTTAGAATTACAGCTAACTGCAATGGCACTGAAATGAGAGAGAATGCTTCCAAAATAGACTTGCAGAGTTCTCATTCTTCTTTCATATTCTTGCTGGAATTTGAAAGCTGGGGAAAGGAGCTGATCCTCATACCAAAAGGGAATATGGGAGTAGAAGAGAGCCATCACCAGAAGCAAGCAAACTAGTCATCTGCTAATCTAGAGAGGATCTCACAATACCAGTGGCATAGAATGACTGAGGTGGGTACGTATCACTGCCCCTGATTTGTACTGGCAATAAACCACTATTCGCTTTGTAAGGGCAGCCCATAAACCAAACCACTGAAATCGGCATTCTGATTAAAAATAGTACTAGCTTAATGGGCATATGGGACTAGTCTCCACCACCAACTTTTGTCCTCTATGTAATGTCAGATCTGGTCTGCCATCTGAGCTTACCTCAGTGACAGACCAGGAAAAATACTATTCTGGCAAGCTGGATAGAACTGTCTTATGGAGTCCAACATTGAGTCTGTCCCATACAATGTTACAAGATACAACGTTGAGTCTGTATGTGTGTAGTTGGCTGAGTCATGGTGTTGCACATTTGGTCAAGAGAGCTAGCAGTGCAAGGAGAAGAAAGCTAGTGCCATAAAGGCATTTTAAATATACCTGAAGACTAATCTGCAATACCTAATGAGAACATGTGCTATGTTATGACCATCCCTTGGACACAGAGACTGCAGTGTTGGGTTTCCAAACCGAGGGCTCAATCCTGCATTCTTTGACAACAAAAGCAAGATTTGATGTGGTATGCAAGAAAACATGATGTAGTATGCAAGATGTACTATGTCTGTAGGTTGGGCTCTGCAAATGTGAGAAAATGAAGCTGCATGTTCTGTCACCATGAAAGAACAACGAGGAGTCCTCTGGCACCTTATAGATGAACAGATTTATTGGAGCATAAGCTTTTGTGGGCAAAGACCCACTTCATCAGATGCAACAGTGGGTCTTTGCCCACGAAAGCTTATGCTCCAATAGGACTTCTCGTTGTTCTTGCAGATTCAGACTAACGCAGCTTCCCCTCTGATACTTGTCACCATGAAGTATTTGATTCTGCAAAATAGGAGTGTTTTCACTGAACTAACAATTAAACTGTCAGGAATATTTTGTGTAAATTGAGTGACCATATAATCCTGTATCTGTAAAACATTATCCATCTTTGCTGCTCCTCCTCCTTCTGCGATATGTTATATCCTCACCTGCGAATCATCCTCCATTTGGTATAAGTCCATATCACAATCATGCTCTTTTATGGGATCACACATAAATCCCAAGATTTTTGTCTTCTAAAAATACAGAAATTATAACAGCCTGGAAAGACGCCACTTGTCCTTTCCACAGTGGAGTCAGATCTATTTGGGGAAGCAATTGTTTGTTCACAGCAACTGAGCTTGTTCCATTGAGCCAAATTGTTTAATGGGGCAAATCAAGACAGGCTTATTAAACTCTTTAGACAGTTATGGACATATCCTTCTGACACTGACTGTTAACATCAAGAATTCATGTCTGTTACATAGGCTCTAGCCATACCCTACTCTAAAATTGGTGGGTTGTTAATAGCTAGTGCCTATGAAAATCAAAGTACTATATCTGCTTAATGGTAAACTAAAAGAACCTCCCATTTCCTTGCCAATTAAATAACCACTCCCATGTGTCTTACTGCTCTTGCCATAGCTATTATTTTGGAGCACAGATTTTAAACAGCAGAAGAGTACTTAAACATTACTTGCTAATGGAATTAGTTGGGCTACAGTATGAGGGAAGCTTTAAAGTTAAAACCATTTCATATTTAGAAGTGTGTAGCAATTGGCAAAGAAGATATAATGGAAGAGAGATGTAATGAGTCAGATGTAAATATTTAAAGCTAAAATGCAATAAAATAATACAATATTAAGGAGCAGCAGCATCACAGTTAAAACACTACATATATTTTAAAACTTAGAGCACATCTTGGAAAAATATGATCATTATGATTGATGTAAATAGAGCACACACTATTATTAGATGACCTTAGATTTTGACTTTATCATATGCATTCAGCTTCTTAGGCTGTTTGAATGTTTTCTCTATTGTACTAATACAAAACTAGAAAGAGCTAGAATTCAAGAACAAATGTCTAATTCTGACTAAATCTCTAGTAAATATATATTGTTCAATGGCAAAGCATTGTGTTCAGTAGATTGTGATCATTCAGTATATTTCTGGCAGTTTGCTTATTATATCCAAGAAGTCATTTGAATAGACCTTCCAGTGCATACATTAAAATAGATCTTCATGTGGGAGTCCCCATGGACAATTCCATTGGGAGACCATTTCCCCATGGCTACATGACTAATATATGCAGTGTACTGTAATCTTTTTTCTTACAGACAAGTGAAGTATTGTTAGTCTGCCCTTTCCTCTTAAATTGTATCACAAGCATCCCAGATGCCTTGCAAAGGAGGTGAATCTTCCTGCAGAGCCAGAGGTATTCATTATTGTAAAGCATCAAAACCATGTTAAAATTCCATCTGCTGTTTGTTCACTGTGGCATTGTCAAAATTCTAGCCAGAAGAGAGGGAAATAGAAATAACTGTACACAACTGAGGCTGCTTCAGAGGCTGAACTTCATTATCATAGTCTTTTTCCAGTGGATTTAGCTAATGCATTTTATACACTTCTGTCAAATCAATTACCTTAACAGACACAACATGTTAGTTTCTGAATTAGGCAGACATCAAAATCTTGCATCTAACTTCCTCTCATTCTTCAATTGTGTTGCTTCTCTTGCCCATGTTAAGGGACACTGTATAGAATGTCGTGTGATTTAATATGCTCTTATAACTTGCAGAGAGAAATTATTCCAAGGTTCATTTAAGTGCCACAGCTCTTGCCCTGACAACCGGTAGAGCTGAGTTTCCCTAAGGCTCTAGGTCCCAGAGGTTCAGGAGGCATCTTTGCGGTATACCTGCCACATGACCATGCATCCCTTCCTGCATGTCAGGTACCACTCTGGTTGCAGGATCAGGAAATTGGAGAGTACTGGAAAGTGGCATGGTGTTGAAGCATGATATAGAAAAACAAGAGCTTAACCCTGGACGTGTAAATGTGATGTGTCTTCTCATGAAAACAACGTAGGCTTTAAACAAACTGGCTGAGATGCAGTGTCATCCAACTAAATTATTTACATTACCTTTTTCTGCTACTTGGACTCTGAGAGTGCTCCTGCAGTGGAAGGGTAGCTTATTTAATAATGTAGTGAGTCATTTCTTTTCAATTGCCTTTAATGTAAGAGAATCAAGCTGCAGAAAAAGCCATTAGCTTGGACAGCATAAAATTCCAGAGCTGAATGTAAATGTGTCTTAGACAGCAAAAGTGTGTGTCAGCGGTGGTCCAACCCCTCCCTCCCCAAAAAACCCCAAATATCCCCAAACTGACTCAGAGCTGGAGCCAGGGTGAGCTACAACTGAAGTAACAAATATCAACTTCTATCTCACGCGCACGCAGGCAGGCAGGCAACCCTTCCAATTTCTAAGATTGTGAAACAGTCTAATGAGGAAGTGGAGTGCATGCTGTGAGCTCCAACGGAACATGATTGAATTTCACTTTGACTGCTATTACTGTGCAGTGACCTGTGGAGTTTGTTAATAAACTGTTATTCCATTATTGTTCCTCATTGTATTAGACATTATCAGTGTCCTTCCCTGCCTCTTTCCTTTAGCAGATCCAGTCACTTTATCTCTGCCATGTGTTAGTAAATTTCTGTTATAACTAAGGCATTTTATATATTTGTCTGTATCTGAAGTGCAGATGGCTTGCCTGCTTTTACTGGCTAAAATAAAACACTGTAAAACCCAGATGCTGCACCGTACTTGAGTGCTGTAATTATTTCCACATGCTGTTTTGTCTATTAAGTACAGTTTTTAACTCCCTTCCCCAGCTTTCCTTCTTCAAGGATAAAGTTCCTCATAAACACAACCTTTAGATGATATATATTTTTTTATAACCTGGATATCATGTGTTTTAAATGAACCTCAGTTCCAAATTGTAGCATTCTTATAATAGAGCAATAATTCAGTTTTAATGGGGGCTGGGGAAGATGTAAACCAGGGGTGGGAAACCTTTTTTGGGTCGGGGGTCGTTGACCCACAGAAAAATCAATTGAGGGCTGCACACAAGCGAGAAGTGGGGGGAAAAAAACCCCAGAAACTAAAAAAGTGGCCACTGACTCTCCCCATATTCCCACCGCACACCAGAGCCTTAGGGGGGCCCAGGCTAGTAGATTTTGTGTGCTCAGTACCATGTCAGGACAGCATGCAAGCCTCATCCAGCCCCAGACCTTATAACTTCCCCACCCCTGATGTAAATAATAAGCCCTGGTCTACACTAGGGAGTTATTTCTAAATAATCCCCTTATTTTGAAATAATAAGCAGAGCATCCACATTACCAAGCCCCTTATTTCAAAATAAGGGGCTAGTTATTTCAAAATCTGTGCTCCTTCTTTCCTCAGGGAATAATGCTTATTTTGAAGTAGTTATTTCGAAATAGCATTAGTGTGGATGCTCCCCTGCTGCTATTTTGAAATAAACTACTTCCCAGAGTAATTTAAAGTAATTACTTCCCAGTGCTTCCTGGGGCTCTAAGTTAAGGTAGCCTGTCCACAATAACAGAATCTGCCTCAGACTAATTTCAAGGCTCCCCTGTAATGGGGACACGCTATTTTGATTTTGTAATTTCGGGAGTTATTATTTCAACTGTAGTTATTTTGAAATAATTTCCTAGTGTAGACATGCCCTTAGTGAACCACTCTGGTTTGCCAAACTTCTTAACTTGTGAAAATAACTCAGAGCAAATTTGCAACTCCACAATTACTGGGGCCATGTCTACATTAGGAAAGTATTTAGAAATTACTAAATTTGACTTAACTCCCAATTTAACAAATTCAAACTAGCATGGCCCACACCACAGGAAAGCCTCAAAATTAGTTCAAGACAGGCTCTGTTAATGTGGACATGCTACCTCAGACTTAGAGCCTCAGGAAGCAATGGGAAGTAACTAGTTCAAAATAGCAGCACTGGAACATCCACACTACCATTATTTTTAAATAACTATTTCAGAATTAGCGTTACTCCTGATGAAAAGCAGGAGTACAGATTTCTAATTCCACGGCCCATTATTTTGAAATAACAAGCGTGGTAGTGTGGATGCTCAATTTATAAATTCAACCGGGGAAGGGGAGGGGTTATTTCAAAGTAAAGTCCTAGTGTAGACCAGGGCTAGATGTTTAGATGGGGCTGATGTTAGGCCTGCCTATTATTGTAAGAGAACTTAACACTGCAATTTTTTTTAGCAAACTCCACCTCTCTCTATAATTAAGATGTTAATAAGAAAGTGGTCTGGTGGATTCAGAAATTCTCAGCTTAATTGCCAGCTCTGAAGCAGACTCCCTGTAAGAAGTTGTGAAGGTGGCTTATTCCCTCAGGTCCCTATTTGTAAAATACTTCCTTTTATCTTTGTTGTTTACACTGCAAACTTCTCCAACATGAGTTATCTTCTACTGTGTTTGTACAATGTCCATCTCTGATCTTGGCTGGGATGTTATGACAAGATAATCTATATATTTAGAAATTTCTAACATGTTCATTACTGTGAAGTCTGAAAGAACTAATTAGTGATCTGACTGTTATCTGTCTTTAGCTTGTGGGTACCTCGGGCCCTGGCCAACCTCTTCTTTTACTGATTTGAAAAGTATTTAGCATATTGTGAGAACAATCAGAAAAATAATAATAAAAATCAAAGGAGGCCCTTTTTTTGCCCTCACTTTTCAAACCAGAAATGAATGAATAACCCAGAGAGGTTGTATATTCTGTAATGCTTTTCTAATTACCTAACAAACAAACAAAAACCTCTTACAAGCCTTGAAGACCTTGGGCCGAATTCTGCTTTCAGTTACACAGGTGTAATTCCCATTGAATAAAAGTGGAGTGCTTGTTGGCAGTTGTGATGGAAGATCTGTGTCCAGTGGGTGTAGCGGTGGAAGATGGATCTGTGTATGCTTGGCACGAGGTGGAGGGAGGGAGTCAGAATTATGGTGATTTCCCAGGTTCTGAGTGTTTGCATTTATGGATGAGATGCATTTAGTCATATGGAATATGTCAATTAAAGAGAGCACCAAATAGTTTGAAATAGTCAGATTGCTGATACCCAGTCCAGAGTCCATCAGGTAAAATATAGCAATTGGTAATTTATCCTTCATAATACTATCATTCCCAGAAAATCCATTAGCACTTCCCCGTTCAAGTGCCTTGCCAGGCAACCTGCTATACAGAGTATTTTAATTCTGAACTACGACTTATCCCCATCAGGGAGCAACACATGAATATCTTTGGTCCTTTCCTTGAGTGTACCTGGTTTATCTAGGAGGCCTTTCCTTTTTGTACCTGGTGGGTGTCTGCCAAACCTTTTATAGAAAAGGGGTGGGTGCCATAATGCATGCAAGTTGTGGGGAGCTGACGGGTGATAAGTGATAATAAACCCACTAAAAGTACAGGCTTTGTGTGTGTCTGTCTGTGGGGAGTGATCGGTTATTGCCTAAAAAAAAGGCAATCCGACTTCCCTATTGAAACAAAATACAGGACTATGTAGCACTTTAAAGACTAACAAGATGGTTTATTAGATGATGAGCTTTCGTGGGCCAGACCCACTTCCTCAGATCAAATAGTGGAAGAAAATAGTCACAACCATATATACAAAGCTGTCCACATATCCACTCTGCTGATACCATTATTGGACGTAACCAAGTGAGTTATAAGATCAAGAATACATATTCCTGCGCATCCAGAAATATAATTTATGCTATCATGTGCCAAAAGTGTCCGTCTGCTTTGTACATTGGACAAACGTCTCAGACACTTCGCCAAAGGATCAATGCCCACAAAACAGATATTAGACAGGATCACAAAGAAAAAACAGTTTCTTGCCATTTCAACCAGAAAGGACACTGTCTCAACGACTTAATTACCTGCATCCTGCTTCAGAAGGCTTTTAAATCTGCACTTGAAAGGGAATCCTCTGAACTGTCATTCATGCTAAAATTCGACACTCTACGCGTCGGTCTCAACAAAGACGCTAACTATCTTACCCATTACAAAGATAGCTTCCCAATTATCACCTCTAATACCATTAGCTCACAGACATTTACCTTCCCCGCATCCCCTTCTGTTCTGAAATGTGATTTGTCCTTTTCATATGTGTTCATTTCTTTTTAATTGTATCCTTTGGTATATATGGTTGTGACTATTTTCTTCCACTATTTGATCTGAGGAAGTGGGTCTGGCCCACGAAAGCTCATCATCTAATAAACCATCTTGTTAGTCTTTAAAGTGCTACATAGTCCTGTATTTTGTTTCAGCTACACCAGACTAACACGGCTACATTTCTATCACTATTTGACTTCCCTATTGAATTTATTTTGATTAGCTCCCTTTGGTTCCTTATTTCTCCCAGGGTTACGCTCTCAGGACAGGACATGCAAACTCCAAACTGGGAGGGATACGGAGGAGAGAGGAAAGGAGAGAAAGTAGGCTGATGTGCACTGTAAAAATCCTTAAGGGTAACTTTAAGAAGGGAAGTTATAGGGCAGGAAAGGAGACCATCTTCAAATATGCTGTGTGCCTGTTTCTCAAGGCCATGATTTTGTGTATGAATGATTATGTGTATGTATGGATTGCTGAGATTTTTTTTTTTTTTATAAAAAGTGTAGCTGAATTGCAGGCTCCTCAAAAACATCCATGAATTTCTCCTTACAATATCTCTGAGAGAAGGGCGTATTTTTATTCCCATTTGAGACATGGGCAGCTGGGACACAGAGCTAGGAAATGAACCTAGGTCTCATGAATCCCCATGTAGCACCTTAACTACCAGACTTTCTTTTCTTTTATTTAAGACGTCAGACTTTGCTATGGGAGTTGAGTGACTGGTCTCATACCTCCCCTGGCGGTGTTTCTGTTTCTACGTAAGATGATTTAATCTTCATAACAAGAGTGCTGCCTAAAGAAAGCAATGGAGTTGTGATCTCTCAGGGAGAGGGAAGATTGGGGAGGGAACTAGCAAGTGAGCACATCCAGGAGATATGTAAGCCTAAAGCATCTTAAATATTTTTCTGTTCTCTTTTGCACAGGAGAAAGCATTACATTTGGCTACTTGCATATATTCTATATTTTATAATTCCTCGATTTCTTCCTGACTGAGGGAGAGAGAAAAATATGTAAGTTGTATTTATTGCCTGGTTAGTGGATTTCACATTCACACACAGTAACTGCATTTGCATTCACCTGTACAATAGCTTTTGTGAAGGAAGCTAATACCAGTCTTTGCCCCTTTTTTGTATGAGTGGTTGCCTAGGGGCTGAGGTAGATTAGGAGCTGCTTTTTATTCCCTCCCCCTATACATAACACGCAATTTAATATTTGCCAAATGCATGGTGTGAATCCACTGGGCTCCATGTAATAACATTTCCACCATCCATTCATAAGGATATTTTGTATTTATGTACTCTGTGTTTATGAAGGATATGGTCATTTCCCCTTATTGCTCTCGATATGTGCCCATTTCCAATGCGACTATCCAAGTATGAATCAGAATACAGGTTGGACCTTCCTGGGCTGGGACCCTCAGGAACTGACCAGTCACAGATGAGGGATTTTGCTGGACCGGGGAAGTCATATCTGGCTCCCCTCCTACCGGCTGCCCCCAGGCCTGGACCAGCCACCAGCCTCCTGGCCAGCTCCCCCTTGCCGCCAGCCTCACTGCCCTGTCAGTCCCCTCGCCTCCTTCCCTGCTATGCCAGGCAGCCCACCTCCCAGCACACTGGGGTCCTGGCCCTGCTGGGCAGCCCTGCTGTGGAGCGCTGAGGTTGTGCCTGACTGTGCTGAGGTTATGCCTGGCAGGCAGCTCTGCTGGGGACTCCTCCGCTGGGACTCTGTAGTCCTGGAACATCCGTGGTAGTGCAGGATGATGGATGTTGCCGGACCAGAGAGTCCCAGATTATAGAGGTTAAATCTATACTTGTATTTGCACAAACCAGAGGTCCCTGTAAACGTTGGTGCAAACAGAAAATGCTTCATGCAGATTTTTTGTAACAAAATTAACGAAAGACAATATTTAACTGAAAAAAATCATTCTAATTCCAGAATCATTTGCAAATGTATTTTCTCATCCTTTGCCTGGCTCTTCTAACATCTGTTCTTGAGAACTACCTATTTTAATGATTCCACTTTTAATTTAGCACATATACAAAGAGGTACTGAAGACTCGAGCCTTTTACAATGATACCATTCGAAAGTCACAGCTTGTGGAGAAAAGTGAGACCATTATTATAAACAAACAATTCTGGCAAACAATCTTCGTTCCTGACTTGTAATCTACTGTTATCAATTGTGAGCCCCATCTCAGCAGACTGCCAATTGTAGCAACAATCTGTGCTCAGAAATTTAGTCATAAGTAACCTTGTAAAAACCTAGACAGAATGAAAACATCAGGCCACAGAGGAAGCATGGTCACTGGATGAGGGTAAGATACTCAAGGCTCTGTTCTCAACTCTACTACTGACTTGCTGTATGACCTTTGGCAAGTCATTTCACCTATTTATTTTTCTTCAGCTGTAAAATGGGGATAACACTTAATGGTTTCTGTTTGGAATATTAGAAGGCTTAACTAATGTTTATAAAGCCCCTTGACAGCCTAACAATGTACTGTGTACATGCAAAGCATTATTTATTACAAAGTGCTGTTTTGCCAAACTCTGGGGCAGTTTCGAGATCTTCCAGAAAAACTTCTGAAAGAGAGCGTCCACACTGCCAAAGCGCATTGAAAAAGTGATCTGCTTTTTCTAAAGATAGAGTCCATTCAGTGTGGACGCTATCTCGCATATAAGGCCACCCAGAACCACTTCCGCCAGGGCATTAGGTCAGCAGTTGCTTCCAGGTGCTGTTGCCTAAGGCTATATGAGACATGTTTAAAGGGACCCCCGCTGGACAGCCGTTTCTCTGCTTCTGCTGCGTGCTTGCCTACCTCTACGAGGAACAGCAGAGCTCTTACAGTGCCTGCTTTGGTTGCCCAGCTTTTGGGCATGATAGCATTCGTTTTGCTATGGAGCCGGAGCTGCCTCCGGGCATGCGATGGCCCTGCACTGTCATGCTGCAGGTTCTGCAGCAGTTTGTGCAGACTGTCTTGATGGTCCTGCCCCAGCTCGACTCTGAGCTCATCAGTGAGTCCCTCTGCCAGGATGCAGGATCAATGCCCTTGCACCTGCACCCCATGGTAGAGAGACGATTCTGGAGGCTGCACACCAGTTCCAACTGGTGGGACCAGCTGGTGATGGAGTGGTGGGATGGCCATGGGTGTCTAGAGCCCCGAGTCCACCAGTACGGGTAGGGAAAGGGCTTCACCACCTCCCAGGATTCTGTGCACCTCTCTGTAATATGGTCATGAGTGTGGTCTTGCCCTGGAGCAAGAGCTGCACTCCCTGGCTATGGCGTATTCTCGGTGAAGCTCCTTGACCTTGTTCCTCGCTTGGTCCAAGGTGTGGGGGTGGTGTCCCTTCCCAACCAGAGCCTCGGCCATCCAGCCATAAATGTTAGCATTGTGCCTCTGGGAGCGGAGATCCTGCAGGGTCTCCTCCTCCCCCCACAGCTCCAGGAGGGACAGTATCTTCGCCCTGGACCAGGAGGCCACACGGCGTATGGTGCCCCTTGGTGGGTCCTGGGAGCCCTGGTACTGCTGTCTGTGAGGGCCAGGGAGGTGTTGGGGGTCGGGGGGGCTTGTTGCTTGGCCATACCTCCGATTTGTGTGGCAGAGAGAGCTGCACAGTCAGGATGCTACTCCAGGTCCGGTTTCCTGCCACATGGCTTGTCCAGGGTTCCTGCAGTTTTAAGAGCTGCCAGGAGACACGAACCAAAGAGTTGTGATTAGTATGGATGGAGTGTCCACCAGGGCAGGGCAGGGCACCTGTATTATTTCCTGGAGGCCTCTTCTTTCGAAAAAAAACCCTCTTCCCCATCCACACGCACCCTTTTCCAAAAGAACTCTTTTGGAAAAAGTGTTTTTCCTCGTAGAAAGAGGTTTACCGCTGTCGGAAAAACCCCTCTGTTCTTTCAATTTTTCTTCCAAAAGAATGCAATTGCAGTGTGGATGTAAGTGAAGTTTTTTTCAGAAAACAGCCATTTTTTCGAAAAAACTCTGCAGTGAGGACATACTCTTTCACTTGTGATCTCAGCGGGCATGTAAACGTGCATCTCCTGAAATAAAACACTGCATTGTCTGCCGCTCCTTCTTATTTTAACTAAAAGTGTAAACAGACACATCAGTTCTAAGCTATACGTGGCAATGATGTTGAGCCTAACTCCTTAACCAAATCATTTTTGACAGCTGTTCAAAATAACTCTGGAAAGAATTAGCATCTATAGACTGGCCAGTCTTAGCATGTTTGTCATGGAAGCTTAAGCTGAAGCTAGGTACTCACTTCATTAAAAATAATTCCCATGCTGAAGAGAACTTGAAGTTTAATCTCAAACCAAAAGCAATGTGATTTATTTTAATGGCAATGTTCAAGAGCTCACCGTCGTATCTTATTTGTGCTAAAACACTACTGTGTTGATCTTTTGCGTTACAAAATAATGAATTATAATTCTGCCCCTTCTCTGTCTGTGCCTCTTGGTCTGGTAGTTAACAGAGGCATCAATTTCTACAGAAAGCTGTAGAGTTTAGGAAGGTCATAAATCAGATGTTGGATCTTCGACTATTTCTCTCTGCCTTCTCCCCTCCCCCAATTTGTTTCCCTGCCCTTCAATTGTTTTAGACTCGCTACCTTATTACCCCATCACTACTGAGCACTTGTTACTCATTACAAACAAAACAAGCCTGAACTACTGTCTTTCATGTACGGGTTTTACACCCTTGTAATTTCACAGACTTCAATGAGGGTAATTTCACGATTTAAACTAGTGTAAGCAGGAGGAGAACCACCAAAGGCTCAGGGCCTAAAAAAATTACATTCTTACAAATCCATAGTGGATCAGTCAAGTGGGTCTGTTTAGCCTGCTAGGGTGTGTCTAAACTACATGGCTCCGTCGAGCCATGTAGATTAGTCAGGACGGCAAAGGGAAATGAAGCCGCGATTTAAATAATCGCAGCTTCATTTAAATCAAAATGGCTGCCGCGCTGTGCCAATCAGCTGATTGTCAGCTCAGCGCAGTAGTCTAGATGGGGATCTGCCGACCCCAGAACCCTTCGTCGGCAGATCCTTTATGCCTGTGAAACGAGGCTTACAGGATCTGCCGACGAAGGGTTCTGGGGTTGGCAGATCCCCGTCTAGACTACCGCGCTGAGCCAACAATCAGCTGATTGGCACAGCACGGTGGCCATTTTGATTTAAATGAAGCCGTGATTATTTAAATCGTGACTTCATTTCCCTTTTTCATGTAAACTAATCTACATGGCTCTGTCGACGGAGCCATGTAGTTTAGACGTACCCCTATTGTGTCTGACAATGCCTCAGAAAAAAAGATGTAGAAGACCCCATACTGAACACTAATGGAATAACCTGTCCCCAAAGAGATTCTCCTTAATTCTCAACTTTCTCACTGTATGTGACTGGAGTGCATGCAGGATGCATGATGTTACCTCTTTCATAGTGATTCTGTGAGATAGCCATAAAGTGAAGTCTGTTTTCTTTTCTGTAGAAATAGGGACAGCAGATGGCTTGTGGAAGAAATGAAACCACATTTCAGGTCCTCCTGGGGCGTGTTTAACTCATCCTTCCATATAAATAGTCAGACTGTGTTTATTTGCCAGTGAAGAAATGCCTATTTTCATAACCCTTCTATTTGCAAGAGACATAACTGTCAACAAAGGTTGAGATAATTTTTAAGGAGCTTTTGTAAAACAAAAATCCAACAACTATAAATTGTGAGCTGGAAAAATAAAGATACCATTATAAACCTTTTTAAAGTATCCAATGTGGTCATTTGGGGTCTATTTTATATATTTCTGGAGATTATGCGGTAAAATCTGAGTGCAAGAGATAATACATAACAGATCCCAGTTCCTCTATATGCAAATCTGAAATGATGTTAGGCAACAAAACCTTCATTTTAAATCATCTTCATAATTCTGTTTGTTTTTGATGTGACTGGTAAGTTTTATGACTAATATAGCAATTGATATTGCTAAATTGTAGCTTTTTAAATAAAGTAGTCCACTGAGGCTTTCAAGTACTTTTTGAAGGTGAGCTGGGTGAAAATTTTTGGCCAAAACTTTTTGCCAGAAAATGCAGAGTTGGGTCAACTGAGGTATTTCACAAATGTTGTGTAAACACTGGCAATTTTGGGGGATTGAAACAAAAAGGTAAATTAGGAAATATTCAAATGAACTGTGTCAACATTACCACAATAGTTTTTTTATTTTTTATCTTAGAGGTTCACAGGGTCCAATTTATCACCTTTAGCCTATAGGTTGGAGCATACAGCAAGAATGTGGGAGTTCCAGGTTCACCCCAGGCTCTGTCTGTCTCTCCCACTGAAGCTGCTACACTTCGTATAAATAATTATTTAATTATTTAATAATTATTTAAACAAATCCTAGCTTTGTTCTCTGTCCACCAAACCATAGAGTCTCTCTCCCACACACACACCCTCACACACACCTACCCCCGCATGACTATTCAGCTATCTTCCTACAAGGAGAAACAGCTTCAACAGAAGAGATTGAGCCATATTCCCACCACCACAGATTACCCTATAGCTTGGTGGTTAGGACACTTACTTTGGAAGGGTGAGACATCGGGTCAAGTCTCTGGAGTATTAAATCTATGTTTTTACAACTACATAGCTAAAATCCTAGAGTAAACAAGACCAATTGTAGTTCTACCTCTGTGTAACTGATTGAGGTGACTTTCAATATGACAGTACTTCTAAATCTCTTAGGTACTTTTAAAAATCCCTTCCTAAAGCATATTTCTTCCATTCAGAGTTCATGTACACTACAGCATGCTTATGTATGGGAGATGCAAAAGAAATGTTAATAAAAATCTTGGTCAGACACAATTGTTTATCCATAAACTCAGTTATTGTTCCTCTGTTAGGGTATGTCTACACTGCCACCCTAGTTCGAACTAGGGTGGCTAATGTAAACATTCGAACTTACAAATGAAGCCGATTTAAATATTCCAGGCTTCATTTGCATGTTCTGGCGCCATTTTTAAATGCCGTAGTTGAACTACCTGCCCGCGGCTACACGCGCACGGACTAGGTAGTTCGAACTACGGGCATTTAAATAATGGCTCCCGCTGAACATACAAATGAAGCCCGGGATATTTAAATCCTGGGCTTCATTTGCAAGTTCGAATGCCTACATTAGCCACCCTAGTTCGAACTAGGGTGGCAGTGTAGACATACCCTTACAGGGCCTTGTGCTGACTTAAAGAATATATATATAAAGAACAAGACAGACACACGCATACAACTGGTGCATCTGACCAGAGAAGATGGAATTTGTCAAAGTGCTTACTCAACAGCAATTTCAATTAATTGGAAGTAACCTTCATCCTTACTGCAACATCATAGACACGTTAAACAAATGTCACTTTTACTGGAAATAAGCATGTTAATTCTGTTATCTTTTTAGTATCTGTGGCCAGAGGTATTCCTGTCAGAGGCTTAATCAACAAGATATAACATGGTGAATATCATTTCAGAATATAACTGCAATGGGTTCATGTTAGGTGAGGTGGCCAAAACGAGTTTTGTGAAAATTGTTGACAGCCATAATGAATAGCAATGTTAGTGCATTGTTATAAAACTCATTTATACAGTTCTTTTTAGTGTGACAAAATTTAAATGATATCGGCAGAGTGGAAATAATGAAATCCTACACAGGAAACCACATTTGATTCATCGTGGCTATATAGAAATATTGTCCATTAGATTTTATAGCTCTTTCCTTGAAAAACACTAGATATACGGATTCTGTGAGATCGACTTAAGAGACTCCAAAGAGCTAACACAGGACCTGGATGGTGGCAGAACATCCCTGAGGAAAAGGACAGAAAGTAGGACACCAAGTCAGAGCATCTCATAAGAGCAGAACAGAGAAATTACAGTATGAAATAGTGAAAGGAACAGCCATACTGTTTTGGCGCTGCATACACAGAAATACTATATCATATGTCAGCGTGGAGAGGGGAACTCTCTCCTTTTTCTCTATTTTACAATCAGCTCTATACAATTTAAAGACACCAACAAATCAGAGGGACTCCTAGAAGAAGAACACAAGTGATTTTAGAGACTGAAGAAAAACTCACGAAGGACAAATACTACAGCTTAACCAAACACTGTGTGTGAGCAGTTATGCCTGTAAACCTGAGAAAAGTATACCCAACAAAGAGGGGAGAGGAAATATCTTAGGTAGTCCCTGGAGACATGAACAGAGAGGAATATATTGAATTTAAAAAAAAATTAAGAGGTATGTAGGTCAAAGTAGGTTCCCATCTTAGTACAGGGGAAAAGGTTTTTTGAGGTTTTTATTCTTAATATTTTTGTAAACTTTCCTTACAGAAATATTTCTGAGTGATGATGTCTTTAAAATAGGGGAATAGTCTCCCATGGGAGCTAGAGGGTAGATGGGTGGGTGAATTCTGCAGGGAACAATCTTTCCATGGCAGGGAGACTAATTTGAGCTGTAAATGACCAGGCTGCATTATTTTAGATTACACAGATATTTTACAGAATTAAGGGCCTGATCCAGAACAAACTCCTATCAGAGGCACTATATGAACTTTTTTAGTATTTAGGATTAGAAGGAAAATGTACTTAATGTATTTTAAGTTTTGTTATATCCTGCCAGCCACTCTTTCTGATTAGCGGAATGGAACGGACTGGTGCCACTGTTTTAAAAACACAGCAGATAGGCTGTTTGTGGCTGACACCAATATTAAGGCAGGAATAGATCAGAACAGTTCCTATGACGGATTAGGGTCACCATTTTGTTTTAGGATAAGTACTGTGAAATAAGTAATAGATGTTTTAAGAGGATGTAAGATTACAATGTTTGTACAATCCCTGTATTACAAAGAAATCCTGAATTCAGTTGTAACAAGGTTTTTATTCTGTGCGAGTGAATAATGCATGTCTTAGAAAAACAAAAATGAAGGCCATCATGAAGCCCAGATATATAAGTGAGTAGTCAGGGACTCAGATGCCAGAAGATTATTTTAATACGCCCATTTTTATGAGAGCAGGTTGACGGTGTACATCCGTTGTGAATAGAACAGATTGATGACCCTGCAGCTAAGGCAAGCAGTCCCTGAGGACAAGATAACTGATCCCACCAAAATCAGCACAGGGCAACTCCCAGTCATCTAAAATGATCGTCTGAAATGCTGATGGAAACAATCTTAAGTTAAAAGGTGATTAAGTGATAATTGATTGCAGCATGACACAGAAAAATCCATAGAATTGCATGGAAAAGAACTACTTCAGGGGAGGAGAGGAGATTTGCCATGGAACCTCGGACTCTGTCCTGCCAAGCCTCAGTGTATCGGAAGGTGACCAAAAGAACCTGGTTCCTCCACCAGGCCCATTATAATTGGCCATTAAATGGGTCCAACTATAACAATATTGTCAGTACTGTCTGTGTCCTCAGATGCATATGCTGATTTTTTTTTATTGTGCTCTCAATGAACATGGCGTATTGGCTTGTCCCCTGAAAGAGATCTAATGTGCTTCTTATAAGCCTAACACACAATTCCTTGCTGGAATTGTGGGTTGTCTCCTCAAATGTGCTTTTTGATCTTTTCTGAAGGGTACATCAATGTAATTTATTCTTGTGTACTGAACTAGCTTCCAAAAATAGCTGCTTAGCTGGTGAGAGCAGATGGGTTCTTCATAGGTGTGTCAGGGGTTGATTGTTTTTAGTTTTGGGGGGAGGGGAATTTGTATCACTAATATTTACTGTTACTCTTGTCCGATGCTTTATGTTTTACAGAGTGAGGCCATTCATATTTTCTTAAAACTGAATTTACAGAAAAGAGTATTATTCATCCTGATAGAATCAATATTTTTTTCCTTTCCATGCCTACCCTTTGGATATTCTCTTTATTTTCAGGGAACTCAGCCTGGTTGCCCAAGTGATCATTGCTATTTTCAGGTGATCAGAAATAATAGATGGGTTAGAGACTCCATCATTTCAAGTGGGAAACAGTAAATCATGGTGATGACTAAGAGAAATATGACTCATATCGTCAAATTCTTTAGGAGTCTCAATTCCTCAAATATCACAGCTAATGACTCACTGCTTCCTGACAGATATGGATTCATCTCTAATATATTTTTACTAATGGATACCTTGTGAAAAATGTCAACTTTAGGTTTTTAAAGTATAAGTTTAGAAACCATTTAATTTTAAAATTACATATTTAAAGGTTTTACATCTAACGCAGTCCACATACCATTATCAGTAGGCCTAAAGCACTTCATGTAACAGTCAGGAGCAGATTACAACTCATTCTACAGGATTTGGCCCTTGAAGTTAGAGAATGCTGATGGAACATAAGAACATAAGAACATAAGAACGGCCGTACCGGGTCAGACCAAAGGTCCATCTAGCCCAGTATCCTGGAAGTCTTGAATCAGAGAAAGCAAGTCTTTTACAGGTAACTAGGATAGGCAGATTAAGGAAGATTTAGAAATTATTGGGAAGAAGAGCCTGTAAATAGGGAACACCATGATGTCTATTGTGGAGTAAAATTTTGGTGCATCTGGCCACAATTTAGTTTAAATCCAGCATTGAAATCTTCTTCTAACAACCTTCTGATCTCTAGGATTTGTGGCTCTCATTTTTACTGTGGTTAATGCTTCTTTATGAACTGATCCAATTATTATTCTTTCATTTGTACCATAGAATCTGCACAAATTCAAATGTACATAGGACAAGCAGAGCTCTTCTAAAACACATAAACCAATAGTTTCTCTGCAGAGTACGGTAGTGAAATCTCACAAAGATTGAATAGCAGAGTATGGTAGTGAAATCTCACAACTATCGCTTCATTTTTATAAAACATGCCAGAGCCATACTTCCTAATCTGTTAAACGTTATTTTACTTCTAACCAGACTGCGCTTTTAATCTGTGCAAAGTACATTTTGTAATGCATTGTCCTTCATTTTTGTTTGTACAATTACTCTCTAATTCACCACGAGTGTCCCTGTTACCAAAGCAAATTGGTTTTATGGAATACAGCTTCAATTTTTAGTCCATTAATATTAATTTGAATGCCTGATCTGGAGCAGGGTTGCTCTTTAGTGCACAGTGTGTATAATACAGACATGATACATTTATGTGTACATAATTACCTTTAAAATAATTCTATGTTAAGAGCATTAAGGTTTGTACTCAGCTCTCAGATTGGCTACTGGCCCACCTTTCCGCTCTGTTTCTAACCAAGCCCCCATCCTCTGGCTCCTGGATTTTATCAATCTCCTCCTCCTGTTGCCCTCCCATACACACATCCTCTGGCTACTGCAACCCCTTCTTTTCCTTACTTTATCACTCCTCCACCTCAGTTTCTATTCCATCTGCATTCCAGCCTGGGTGCCAGCAAGGGGAGCACAAGAGAGCACAGAAGAGACCCTGGTGGAGACCCAGGAGAAGCAGTTGACAGGAAAATCCAGTCATCTGAAAAAGTGGGTTGGGCCCACGAAAGCTCATGATACCATCTACATGTTTTGTTAGTCTTTAAGGTGTTACTAGACTATTTGTTGTTTTTTAAGATTTTCTAGTTACAGACTAACTCGGCCACCCCTCTGAAGCTTAGGAAAATCCTGCTCAGCCCTTGCACCCTTGGTCTGGATCAGGCTCAGACATGCTAATGGGAATGGTGCACATGCAGTTTGGTGCAGGCTCAGTGTAAGTGGAATCTTCACAGAAGTTAGCTGCCAAAATCTATCTGAGACTTTTTTTCAAAGGCTTATAACCTAGACAAATTAGGACTGTATCCCAGGGGGATAGACAAAAGCATATCTCTATTAGCAGGACAACGCTCTCTCCACTTTAAAGTCCTTGATACAAAGCATGGAGACTCTAGAGCTTCTCAATATTATTGAAAGGCTATTTGTAACATGGTCAAAACAATGTATTTCCCTTGACCTCATTCTCTGAAATAGCTGAACCATTTGAGCTTAGACTTTCTAATGATTAATAATAACCTTCATGTTTCAAGATAACCAGTATGGAAAATTTCAGCTCAATTATTGTGGTTTGCTAAAGTTAAGAGCAGCTGAAAACAAGGTCTTATAATGGGATGTGTTAGGAAACGTTAACTATAGGTATCTCTACTAGCTCTTTATAAAATGCACTATGCAAAATTACAGTTATCATGCCTTCTGCCTGCCAATTCATTTTCTCTGGTTCTCACTTTCCAATGTCCTAAGGGTCTTCAAACAATTTAATAAAGGAGGGGCAGAATAGGCTGTGAAATGTTCCCTTCTTTCCCACCAAATATGGAATTTGTCGCCCAAAATGTCACTAGCCCTAGGCCTAGGATGGAAAATAATCAGTCTTGGATCGAAAACAATTTTATATCTTATCTTGTGATCCTTGCAAGCTAGAAATTAGCATTTCATTCTTTTGACAGAAGGAGGAAACATTCAACAGATACACAGCACTAACTTCGAATGCACTATAATGAGTCTTTGGAGATCATAAATTTAATTTCTCACATTTCTATGCAAGGCTTTTAAAATTCATTTATTTTCATTTTCTTTAGACTTGTCCAGTTCAGATTTAATTAATGGTAATTAGGGCACCAGACTTCACTGGTGGAATAACAAAAATTGTACAAATTAATTTTTAATTCTCTACATTGTTGGAAAAATATTTTTCTTCCTTTTGCTGATATAGGTACTCTTAGAAAATCCTTACTTTACAAGGAAACTAATTACAGTCTCTTCCAAGATCTCTGTAGCATATGAGTGAGTTGGTAACCATGGATTTCAATGAACTCTTGTAAAATGTCCTGTTTCTTGGTGCCCGTTTTTTTTTGACCTAAGGAAGTCTTCCTTCAATACCTTTTATCCACTTAGTTTAAATAATCTATGGACTTCAAATGAAATTCTGGCCTCCATGGAGTCAAGGAGAATTTTGCAATTGAATTCTATGGAACTAGAGTTTCACGCCCCCCCCCCCCCCCCCCCTCCTCCCTTGTGTCAAACAAAATGGAGTGTGAGTTGACTCTGTGCTTTAGAATGAGAAGAATGACACATGGCTCATCTCTGGATCTCTGGAAAGTCCAATGATTTCAATGATTTCACTTCAAAATGTTTCCCAATGTCATTAATCAAAAATATGATTGAATGTAACCTGAATTGATCCCAATGGTTCATGGGTTTATTTGGGTGTCCTTTGACAATAAACAGTTTTCTGATGATGCCACGATAAATTGAACAGGTTCATGAAATACTGGGAACCTCTGCATATTTGCTATGAACTGATACTTCATTAACCATTCAGACTCTCAGAATGACTCCTATACAATAGCTAAAATCTGACTGTTGACAAGAGCTATCCTAGAGGAAAGTTTATTAGTCTTCTAGTTATTGTAACTTCATTTTATTTACTGGTTCGCTGGTTTTAAATTTTATATGAAAAATTCAAGAAACTATAGACAATAACAGTAAATATTGGTTATGTAAACTTCCAAATGAAGCCCATTAATTCTTACCATGCCTAGCAGCAATTTCTTGTAAATAGTGCAGTATACATGAATAAATTATATCAATGTTTTCTAACCGGGCTATATCTTCAGAAACAAAGGGAAGAGAGAATTGAATAGTAGACTGGGGGTGGCAGGGGAGGTCTGAGAGTTCTAGTCTATTTATGGAAGGTGTAAATGAAAACCTGAGACTGGACTAGATGAACCATTGAGGATCCCTTCCAGCCCTCATTTCTGTGATGATGGTTTAATAGTACTGTTCTTCGCTAGTCAGTGTGATATTAAGGTTAGGTGAGAAACAATCTAGGGAACTTGAATTGTTGCTTTTTGTTACCTAAATTAATCTTAAGGGTCTCTAACTTAATCAGTTCTGGTCCCAAAACACTAGCTAATTCAGCAGCCTTCTCTTCACTGGGTCCATTCTCTGTGTGCTCTCCAGCTACTCCAACTTGGCAGGCTACCCTAACTACCAACCATCAAAAACAGAATACTCTATATAGTTAAGCCCCAGTCTTCTCCAGCTCTTTGAATGCAAACATGAAAAAAAGGTACCTTTAAAAAAAAATAAAAGGAATGAAAAATACTAAGAGACCATGGGGCAAATTCAGAGGTAATGTGTAAATAGTAACTTACACCTTGGCAAATAGTTATAAGGGAGAGAAACTGGGCCAGTATTTTGCTTTGTTACACCAGCAAGTTGCAGTGGGGAAGGTCTAGGTTGGATATTGGGGGAAAAACTACTTTACTAGGGAGGTGGTAAAGCACTGGAATGGGTTACGTAGGGAGGTGGTAGAATCTTCATCCCTAAAGGTTTTTAAGTCCTGGCTTGACAGGACACTAATTTCAGTCTTGAGAATTTGCTCAGCTGAATATAACAGAGTTTAACTTAATTTAACTCGCACACTAAGGGGGCTGAAAGAAGGTGCAAGTTAGATTGATTTAGAGCAGAGATGCTGAGACTGTGGCTTACATTAAAAGCCCCTTGCAGCTTGAGTCTCCTGAAGCTCATGATATTAACACATCATGTGATTCCTGGACTACAGAGATCTGACTGTCTACTGATTTGACTGTGCTCTCTGAACTTGGTTCTGTGTATCTGCCTTCCTGATTCCAAAAGTGCTATTGCCAAAGTCAGAAGAACAGATTCCGTATTTCAGGCAGACTTTTCTTAACTTTCACAAATCTGATTTTTTTTAAACTAGTGTCATAGTGAAAGTGAATAGTCTTGATTTTTTTTCAAGTCTTTGATATTCTAGTTAGCCACCATCTGCCCGTATAAATATCTTGTTTATAGAAGTCGTATCCTCTCAGATTATTAAACATGTCCTTCTCTGTAAAGGAGGTGAAAAACTTTAAATGGAAGTTGACTGATTGAGACAATTTTAATGATCTTCTCCAATTTAGTTAACCTCTAAATCCGGTATCAAGGAAGTTTCCTTGTTTTTATTATTTGTGATGAACTTCATTAACTTTTTTTTTTTTTTGTACAAGAATCCTAGTCGACCTTTTTTATCATACTCTCTTTAAATCCTGGTCTGAAATCATGGAGATTAATGGGAGTTTTCCCCTTGATCCCTTTGGGCTTTGGATCAGGCCCTACATTGGAGACTCAGGGCCTATACCTGCTTCTCTTACATATTTCTATAAACTTCAGAGGGACTACTCCAGTAAGTGTGGCAAACAGAATTTTGAGCCCCAACCCATTTTCCTAGACTTCTTGGGAAGATAATGTAGCTGCACTGTATAGTACAGTGTAGCCTAATGAGGAACTGTATAATACAATTATTATTGGCTCAGTTTCTTAAAGCCCTACCTTCTGGAATTATGTATTACTTGATGAGTTCAGCTTTCACACTAAGAAAAGAGAGTGCTTCTAGTCTGGAGAAAAGATTAAAATATTAACCCTAATAGTTCCAGTAACAGAAAGCAAATGTGGTGATGGTATTATTTTATTTTATTTTAAAATCTCATCATTTTGGATGCCTGGCACACTGGTTTTAAACAGGTAGGGTTGGCAATACTGATAATATATCATTCTCTTTTTAATTTTTTTCTCATTTTTCTTGCAACTTTTAAATTGAACACAGTTGGTTAGACTTCCATGTTACTTCAAATGCCCAGTTAATTTGTATAGCTTTCCCCCTCTTCATTACTGTACATCAACATGATATTGGCAGAAGTGGTTAGAGAACCTCATTGTTTATTAATATGTGACCAAGATGTACATTTTTTCCATCCTTCTCCAGCTGAAATATGTTGTTTAGATTCATGGATATTGGAACAGCAATTAGTTTGGAGGGAATGCAAATTATGAGGATAATATAAAATCATTTTCAAGGTTGGTCTGTTCTTATTCTCCAAATTTCCTGACCAATTTTCTGAAATTGACTTATTTTACTTACATTCAGTTACTATGTAACTATAATTCTAATTGCCTTCAAACATTCTTAATTTAGCCTTTAAACGTTTTTCATGTAGTCACCAGCCTGATGGTCTATGTAATGGAAAGTGTATATTTAGTGAGTCCCTTGATTAGTAATACTAGTGTTCTATGAATTGACTTTGTTTTTGTGTTTTGTTTTTTGTTTTTTTTTGGGGGGGAGGGGGGGTTGAGAGTGGAAATTAGGTTATGAGAAACTGTCCATACTGGGAGAAGGATGAATATAAGCTGTATCAAAGTATGGTATAAGTTTGAATGTATTTAATTGAAACATTTTGTGTGTTAATTGTAAAAGTTTTCTCTGTCAGCTTACTTTTCTGTCTCCAACTGGTAACTTACACTTTTTCCAAGTCCATCATGAAACTATTTCATTTTGCTCTCTCTCTTCTCCCTTCCTCCATCTTTAGTTTACTTTTTGTACTAACTACTAAATTATAACCATAATAAACAATACACTCAGCCACTTGCTATTTTTTGTATTATTTTTTTAAAGCTGAACCTGAGCAAGATAGAGGTGACACTGGTGGGCAATGGAGAAAGCGTTTGCAGCCACAGCACAGTCTCCTTTGGCTGAAGGGACACAACCACTACTGGTTAATCCAGTCCATAGTTTAGGAGTCTTCCTGACTTCTTCACTGATACTAAGCTGCCAAATAGCATCATCAGCAAGTAACTCTTTTAACATCTCTGGGCTAAGAGACTCTCCTGTCCTGGTGGCTGATAACTTAGCTTCAGTTATACATGACTTTGGTGTCTCCAGACTGGACTACAGTAATGCAACATGGCTATTTTATTATTAAAGAAAGGATAATGACAAATATAAATGATAAACTGATTTTTTCCAGTTACAGTCTCTCCTGTATTTTGCCCCATCAGTGGTTTGGATACTTTTCCCTTGGTAAGTTGAGACCAAGGTCTTCTCAAATTATCAGGAAGTCAGTCTTAGTGTATCCTTAGTTAACTAAGAAAGTTTGTAAATGGGCTAAAGAATTTTAATGACCACTGGATCCTGTTGCTTATTAATAATAACCTTACAGTTTACAATTTGGGCAAAGTAAGTACAGGTGGGACCTCCCTGGACCTGAGTGGTCCTGAATGACAGCGTTTTCTGGACAAGGGACAATAAAGGCTTCCCTCCTGGCTGTAAGCACTGCTCCCCACCACAGGCCCACTGACCCCAATCCTGCCAGGGCTGCGTTTCCCGCCTCGGGTTGGGGCTCCGCTTCCCCAGCACACTGACCTCAGCTGGGGCTGCACTCTCACTGCTGGCCCAGGCTGCACTCCCTGGCACCGGCCCTGCTGCCTCTGGCTCAGAAGGGGCTATGTTCCCTGCTGTGCCCCCCCCCCCCCCGCCCACTGCTGCCAGGACTGCTTCCTGGGTGGGGCTGTGCTCCCCACTGCCAGCCCCAGCCAGGGCTGTGATCCCCGCTACCACCAGGGCTGCATTTCCCCCCCCAGTCCCCCTTCCTCACCAGCCCAGTCCATGAACCTGGCCAGCTGGGGCTCTCTGGTCCAGCAATATCCATGGTCCTTTTGCACCACAAATTTTGCCAGACCAGAGAGCCCTGGATTTTAGAGGCTCAACCTATAATGTTAATTAAATCCAATGAAACCTAAGAAAAAAATTTAAACCCATTACTTAAAAGAAGCCATTTAAGGAGTTGTCAAGACAGGTCAATCTAATATATAAAAGAGAATGTTTGTATGTTTGTGCTCTAATAACTTGGACACTATAAGACCTACCGCAACAAAACTTTGCATGGGATAACCTTTCCTCCAGGAGAAGGTTTTAAGGTACTGTGGGAGGAAAGAGATGAGAGACCGATGCCTCTCCCTGGGGCTGCACGGAGCTTGGCAGTACGGGGAGAAGTGGCTTCCCCGCCATTGCTGGAAGCATATGGAGGCCCTTCTTCAATACTGCAATTGGCTTGGGGCCCAGCGGCCGACCAATGGGGCTCACTATAGGCGGAGGGGGCAGGGCTGGTGTTACCATTCAGCTGCCACTTTGAAAAAATGTCCGGAAGGAGGCACATCGGGGACCCAGGAGGTGAGAGCGGGGAGGGAATGAATAAGGGGGCTGGTCAAGGGGCTGGACCGTTGGGGGCGAGTGGGGAGGGCAGCATTGTAGGGGGATGAAGGAAGTGGGGCTGGACAATCCTGCAGGGAGTGAGTGAAAAATGAAGCCCATGGCAGGGGGGGTCTCCTTTGCGGGGCACTGGCCCAAGGGGCAGCACTGGATGATGCTGGGTGGGTGAGAAATTAATCCAAGGTGGGGGGGGGGGATCGCTCAAATCTGGGCACTGGTCCTGGGTTTGATACTGGATGATCCGGGGGGGGGGAGGGGTGACAGATGCAGTCCATGGGAGGGGCAGCTGGTCAAGGGGGTGGTGCTGGAGGAGGGACTATAGAGGTGCCAGCAGGCTCAGGTATTTGACTCATAGTTTCATCAAAAAGATGGGAGAAGAGTTTGAGGTGTCACCTTGAAATCTCTCAGATTCAGTAGGGCCAGCCCCATTGATTGAGACATCCCCTATACCTAGCATGCCTATCCCCTACTTCCCTACCAAAAAAACATTAGCTTCTACAAGGATAATTAGCAAAAATACCATCTGATAGGAAGTAAAACATTGCACTATTGAAGAGTGGCCTCCATATGCTTCCAGCAATGGTGGGGAAACAAGCCATGGTGATTTGGGGGCTCTCCCTTCCACTGTGCTTTTAATGGCTCCAAGACTCATGACATGGGAAGAAAACAGAGACATAGTTTCTATTGTGACTTTTGTATCTAAGTTTGCCATTTCAAATAGCTCTGATTCTCAACATTGCAAGGCCTCTTTTGAGTCAAAGATTTTGCTTTATGCAGCAATAGAAAAGCATGGGGGTCTGCCATAATGGCCAGATGTCAGGCACTGGCAGCTGCGGTGTGACTGGAGGCTGTCAGGACCAGCTTCTGTTTTTCTAAATTTTGTTCCTCCGGTTTCCCGGGCAACGCCGGGTAAGTCCAGCTAGTTATGAATATAAAGAATCTTCAATCTAATTAAATCCCATTACAGATTGAACCTCTCTAGTCCAGCACTCTCTGGTCCAGCAACACTCTCTGGTCCTTGGTCTGGCATGATTTTAGTTAGCCAGATGTCCACTGATCATGGGTGTGGCCAAGTTTCCTGCGGTCCCATAAAGTTTGTTTACAGCCACCAGCTCTGGCTCAAAGTGTTCTGTACTGTTATTTAGCTCTAATTTATCCCTAAATTCTTCTAATGTCTCAGTAAGCAGCAGAAGTATTGGTGATGCTGCTAGACAATATTAACCTCCCATGGTTCAGAAAATTCTCTGGTTCAGCCCGACACAGAACCTGAGGGTGCTGGACTAGAAGTTCAACCTGTGGTGTTTAGTCTCTGTCTCATCTTCAGGAATACTTGGTTTATCCATTTGATGATTAACAGGAGAATATTTAGTGTCTTAAATTACAATAGCATTCCCATATTCCAATACAATCATTAAGAGTATTAAATTTAATTCCTTTCGTTCATTCGTTCACTTTTTGTCTCCAATGCATGTTGAAGCCTGTGTGTTTTCCTTGGGGTGGTTTTTTCCTGAGTCTTCTCTTTTCTTAGCTTTTGTATGTGGCAGCTTACCTGTAGAGATGAACAAGATAAATTGATGAGTGCTTATGGTTTTAGTAGAGTATGGGTGTGTATGTGAGGGGTGCTCACTTCAGTGTTTTATTTTTAATATATAAACTCTCTTCTTTCTATGTCCACGATATTATAAGAAAACACACCTCTTTCATGCTTCTTTAGATTCAGAGTTGGTTGCTGTCACTCTTTCATTGAATCCATGCCTTCAAAAGTTGGCTTAGATGATACTTTCTGCTTTTGAACACAGTCTTTTTAATGAATATGGAGTATTTCTAAATGTATGTGTTATTCTTGTGATGGGACGTTCCCGATATCTTTAAAAGTTAAAGTTTAACTTTTTTTCCTTTTCAGTCCATCCATTCTCTGAGATTTCTTTTAAGTTAATTAGAGTTTGACAGGAAATGAAATTCAGTTTTCAGAATTTTGTTTTATATAAGAGAACAGGAATGCTTGGACTTTCTGAAAATAGAAAGTCCAAGCATTCCTATCCTCTGATATAAAGGAATTTAGTTCTCAAAACAGTCTTTCAGAATTAAATCATTGATAAACACTCACTTTTTCTTAAATATTTATTAAAGAAGTTGTTCCTTCATGACAGTGTTGGAGAGATGATTCATCTTGTCTTCATGAGTTGGGTGAGGGAGGTATTTAAGCATGCCAATTAATTAATGAATTCCCTATTATTATTATCATTAATGTTCCATACATAAATGGCTTTTTGTATTGATGATCTGATTAGTAAGGTTACTGGATTTCTGGTTGCTAAATAAAGTATTTTACCATTTACATAGCAATGATATTAGGATATTTGCATTTAGCTAACATCTGTAAGTATGCATTTCTAAAAGGTGCGTGCCATTTGAAAAAGTAAAAAGTTTCCAGTCTTTTTGACTGGAGTTTTTAGAGTAGTTACACAAATTATTCCAATAAGGATATTTTTTGTATATGTGTATGTTAACCTTTTCAGAAAAAAAATGTTTACGTTAAGAAAGCCCATTCTCCACCTAGATTTATTGCTGTGATAATACAATCCTACATTTTTTTAAGAGCCAGATCTTTTCCTAAAACATTTTTTACATGGTTGATTTTCTTGAGATAAGAATTCCATTTGCATCAAACTGATATTTCATACAAGAAAGAGGTTTCCTGGTTTACATAAGACACTTCTTTGGTTTTATTCCTTGACCCAAGTGTTTTAGAATTATAATCTGTTTGTTACATACTTTGCATAAACCACAAATTTCAATAACCTTTTAAGCATAGCAACAAAGAAAGTATAAAGTTAAAACAAGGCAAGGTTTCAAACAGAGCATTTCTGAGTTCAGATGTCACTTTTAGGGGTAATCAACATGATTTTATGGCTACTGAGGGGTCATCTTCACGGTGTTTGCTTGTTTCTGCTTGTGTGACTCTAGAGACCTCCTGGAATTTCTTGGGTTGAACATTTTGTAATATTACTAGCTAAACGTAATGTGTAAGTTTCTGTTTTCAAGCATCTTGGAAATATAACCTTATATCTTAATATTCAATAGAGAGACAGTCTCTAATTACATAACATAAAAATGTAATAGGAATATTAATATAATATTTGCGTCTATCTTGAGGTCTCTCTTTCATATCACACAGAGGTACAACATTTCAGTAAGTTGGGGTGGTCAATAAGAGGCCCATGAGTTGGACATGGTGCACCAAGGTTAGCCCCGGCTGGGCTGCGAGAAGCTTTGCTTACCTGTACATCCACAGGTACGGCTACTTGCAGCTCCCTTCGGCCATTGTTTGCCATTCCCAGCCAATGGGAGTTGTAGGAAGTGATGCCCTGCCCACACTACTTCCCGCAGCTCCCTTTGGCCAGGAACAGTGCAACCAAGGGGAGCTGTGAGCAGTCCTGCCTTTGGACATGCAGGTAAGCAAAGCTTGTAGCAGTTCACTAATCTTGGCAAACCATATTGGACCCGGTTTGCTCACCCCTCCAGTAAGTGAAATTGAGCAGTTTACAGGGCCAAAACAAAACCCATATGTGCTTCAAATGCACGTAAACCCAAAGAACTGTATAGCGAGGGATCATATGACATGTAGTAGAGAGAGATCATCCCAGAGAAAGCTAGTACTGTAGAACACCAGAGTTATGAACTGACTGGTCAACAGTGATCTCTTTTGTAACCAGAAATATACAATCAGGCAGTGGGGGAAAAAAAGATTTTTTTAAAAGCAAATACTGTACAATACAGTACTGTGTTAAACATAAACTACTAAAAAGAGGAAAAGTTTTAAAGATTTGATAAGGCAAGGAAACTGTTTTTGTGCTTCTTTCATTTAAATTAAGATGGTTAAAAGCAGCAATTTTTTTCTGCATAGTAAAGTTTAAAAGCTGTATTAAGTCAATGTTCAGTTGTAAACTCATGAAACAACAACCACAGCATTTGTGTAGAGCTAGGAAAATTTCAGAGTTACAAACAACCTCCATTCTCCAGGTGTTCATAACGTGGCGGTGCTACTATCCATATGTACACTCTCTGTACATATGATCAATTCTGTGATTCTTTTTTAAACATTCAGGAACAGTGGTGATTCAAACCTTTCACATTTAGCTTTACTTGTAACTATAATTAAATTACTCTTTTGGCATTGAGACTAATGGAAAATATGAATGACTAGTTTAAGTGCAAGACCAACCCTTTGTTGTTCAAATAAAGGGTTTATTTGGTTCATTTTTTTAAACAAATCCCTACCCTGGGGTTTTCTTTAGTATCCATTCTCATGGTACCTAAGTGCTTCACAAATAAACTAAATGTGCGTGGCAAGATTCTTAGATTCATGGAGTTTTCTTCTCTTTCCCGGTAACTTTTTTTTATATAAATTGTTCTGGTTTTATGTTGGGAAAAGATGTCTCAAGCAGGAGGTTTCTGAGGCATGTTCTAAGGTCGTCAGATTGGATTTCCCTTAGGCTAGGTCTATACTACATAGAAAAGTAGGAAAAAGATATGCAAATTGCGAACCACAATTTGCATATCTTTTTCCACTTTTCTTTCAAAAGAGGCTTTTCCGAAATTTGACCCCTCTACACGGGGCCAAATTTTGGAAAAACCTCCTCTTTTGACACATCCCTTCTTCCTCATACAATGAAGATTACAGGGATGGTGAAAGAATGCATCTGCTTTTTTGGAAATTTTTCTGAAAAAGTAGACACGTTTCTTGGACACGGCATAGCTTTTTCCAGGATACCTCTGGTATCCTGGAAAAGCTCTGCAGTCTAGACATAGCCTTACTCTGACAGCTAAATTCAAAGGCAACCCCCCTTGAACAAGATTGCTTTATAGCCAACTGGTGAATGCTTCATCCTGGTTTTTGAGATGCAATGTTTCAGAGCTGTTTTGGTAGGGCCTGGATTGAAATTGTAGTTGCAAAATAAAATTTGGTCCTGATCCATTGGTGGTTCTGAAGAAGAGGAAGGAGGATGTGAACTGGTAATATGGAAGCAGAAGAGGAGGCAGTACAGGAAGTAGAACATAGGAATGATGTACTCTCTTCGGGTATGTCTACACTTGCAGCCTATTTTGGAATAGGGCTGCAAATGTAGGCATTCGGAATTGCAAATCAAGCCCGGGATTTAAATATCCCGCGCTTGATTTGCATCTTCCCAATCGGCACCATTTTTGAAATTTACAAGCTCGAATAACTGCTCACCTACACGCCGCAGTGAAACAGGCGTTCGAATAAAGCCCTATTTCAACTACCCGTTATTCCTCCTGCAATGAGGTTTAACAGGTAGTTCGAAATAGGGCTTTATTTCGAACGCCCGCTTCACTGCCACGCAGACGCCGGGCAGTTATTCGACTTGTAAATTTCAAAAAATGGCACCTGGCCAGGAAAATGCAAATCAAGCCCGGGATATTTAAATCCCGGGCTTGATTTGCAATTCCGAATGCTACATTTGCAGCCCTATTCCGAAATAGGCGACAAGTGTAGACATACCCTTCATTTCATCGTACTAAGAGTGCAGACTGCTGCATTCTGCACAAGCTACATCTGCACTGCTGTCGTCTTCAGGCCCAAATATAGAAAGTTGTAGTACTCTAAATGTGATGAATGCACGGATCACTGTGGTCAGATCTTCAGCCAGCAAGGAATGAATTAAGAGGTATTGCACATCATTGATGCTTTTTGATAGTGTCGGCTTTGTGAGGAGTCGGATAGGACCCTAAGTAACACTTTTACAAACAGAGGGAAGGAAATACTCTTTTGATGGAAGAGGAATTCAATACATTTCTTAGTTATTCAGAGTGATTGCCTGTTTGAACCAGCTTCAGTGTTGCTCAGGATTAGTCTGAGCCAGTTCTTTTCCAGGCATTTTAAAGTATTTTTTTTCAACATCACAGCTAATTTCTTTTTTTGCAGCCCTGACGCATTTGGGAATCCTAATGAAATGCAAATAACTCCATTATTTTTCAAGTAGCTTCACATTTTGTTATACATATTTTACAGATTTGTGCATAGCTTTTGAGATGGAAAGACTAGCAGCTGTTCATGAAAATGATTAGCAGTGAGAGAGGTGCTGACACAGGCAAAAGACATGAGGCCCTGAAACAGAGAGGTGGAGGATGTGAAGACAGAAAACCAAATATTTCCATGTGATTGAAACCATTTTATAAAGCACAAAGATTCAGCAATCTTCCAGTATATCTGGGTTCTTCATTCATAGTGTCTGAAGGGAGGGGAAGAAGAAGAGACTGGATGAAACAATGGTATTTAGATCTGGATCTAGGCTAGGTTTAATTGGAGTTCAAACCTGAACCAGAGTTTCGGTTCAGATTTGATCACACTGAAAATTCACTGGGATGGCTTCCTTTCAGCTCAAAATAGCAATAGTCTCAGCTGCTCTTGGATATTTCCATTATCTTGAATGAAGGCTGGAAATCTTGCAATAATCATTTCTCCCAGACTTTTGAAGGCCTCCAAACCGCAACAGAAAACATTCTACTTTCTGTTTTGAGTCTAACTTGGAATCGGTAAAGTCAGATTTGGCTCTAAGGACTGCAATCTAAACCTCCTGAATTTCAAAGGGATTCAGATTCACATTCCAGTTTTTAACTATTTTTAGTAAAAAAAAAAATCTATAGAAATAAAACAGTTAAATCATGAGGTGTAATAAATAGCTACAGATATATTAGTGTAAAGACATGTATGCACTGATGTTATTTGAACAGTTGCATAGATGTAATTGAGACTATGTTTTGGGGCAGGGCTAATAAACAGGTTTCTTCCAGACAGAAAATAATCCACCTTTGACAGATACACATCTTAAGCATCATAAGCCAGCACAATGGAAACATATTTTACATACAAGTCAACAGAACACAAGACACTGGAGAATAAACCCCAGAGGGACATCTTGACTCTAGAGACAAACAATGAACTTTTGGGGTGTCAGAAGAAGGTAAAAAAAATAATTTTATCCTTCACTGAGGATTCCAAAAAAGGAACAGCACTTTCTGCATTCATGAGGTGGTGATCTTGGCTATGTTGGCTGAAAACACTGGGAGACTGTTTTAGGTGAGAAGTTACAGTAGACAAGATTTTGAGACTGTTACAGTTAAGTTTAGGCACCAGGAAGTGTGTTATACCTTTTTGTTCTATATGTAATTATTTCTGTTTCCACTAGCCTTGTTCTCTATCTCGAGATTATTATCATTGGCTAAGATTTATGATTTTCTTCACTATTGCTGTATCTCAGTACAGAGATGTTTCATTGGAGCTATATCTCAGCTGAATCAAACAAGCTGGTGTGTGCACTGTTCCTTTGGGGACAGCTTACCTGGCAATTACTGTCTGAGTGAGGCTGGATACTATGGGGGGGGGCGTGTTTTTAAAGGGATTCTGGGACAGGGATTTATCTAGTATTAACCTACAAGCCAAAGTAAAGGCTGGCAGTGCTCCAAAGAGATTGTATGGAGAGCTAATAGACTGGTAGTGTCAGGGAGCTACTTTCAATAAAGCCTAAACCTTGGGTTCCCAAACTGGGGGGCGCACCCCCTTGGGGGCATGAAGAAATTCCAGGGGGGGCATGAGGTGACCCAGCTTCCCCCCCCCCACTAGACCCCTCTCCAAGAAAGAGACGGCAGCTCGGGTTGGCTGGGGAAGACTTCAAAATGGCCTCCTTAAAAGGGCAATGCCTGCTCTTAAAAGGGCAATCTTTTTTTTTCTGTTTTTTTGGGGGCTCAAGTTTTGCTGCTATTTTTTGGGTGGGATGAGGGGCGTGAGGGTTTTTCAAAAATCAAAAAGGGGACATGATGCCGAAAAGTTTGGGAACCACTGGCCTAAACAAATCTTCCTCTGACAGGAGACAAGGGGGTGACCATGAATATATCTACACTGCAATTAAAAACCCACTGGTGGCCCATCTCATCTGACTCAGCCCAAGCCCTGAGAGCCTAGGGGGGCTGGTTAATTGAACTGTGTAGACATTCAGGCTCAGGCTGGAACTAGGCTCTGGGACCCCATAGAAAGATCCCAGAGCTTGAGGTCCAGCCTAAGCTTGAATGTCTATACTGAAATTAAAATAGCTTCTTGGTCTGAACTCTGCAAACTCAAGTCAGCTGACAAGGGCCAGCCACTGGTGTTTGATTGAACATTGACTGTGACTGTAAGTCACTTTGGCTATCACAGTCACAGGCAGAAGAGTGTTTAATTACACTGTAATTAAAAGAAAGGTCAGACAACATCTGCTTTTCACATTGGCTTAAGTTTTGATTCAGAAATATGATGTGAGGTTGTCAAGAGACCAATAATTTTGACTGCCTAATTTGTTGTGAGAAGTGGGAGCCCAATTTAAGACACTTGAAAGGGGCCTGATTTTTCAGAGGGTGGGTGCTCTGCACATATTGTCATCTAACGTCACTTCTCATTTCTGCAAATCTTGGCCACAAAGTAAAATTTCAACTTTATGCCATAGCCATCTGGATCAGCCTTCAAATGCCAGTAAAGTGCTTCAGGAAGAACTTGCCTTCCCTGGGTTATTACAGTGCTAATGCTTCCAGAATGGGAAACTTTAACCTGAGAATCACGTTGCATAGTCTTTAGGGAGAAGAAAAAACCCCCAAAACCTCACTGGTCAGACTAAACTCAAAAGACCAACTCAAAGTGCTTTTATTGAAAGGGATTCTGTTCAATCATAGATTCATATATTTCAAGGCCAGAGGAACCATCCAATCTGATCTCCTGTATAACACATGCTATAGAACTTCTTCAAAATTGTTCCTAGAGCAGAGCTTTTAGAAAAACATCCAGTCTTGATTTAAAAATTGCCAGTGATGGAGAATGCATCATGAAATCTTGGTAAATGTTTCCAGTGGTAAATTTTATGCCTTCTTTCCATTCTGAATTGGCCTAGGTTCAACTTCCAAGCATTGAATCATGTTATACCTTTCTCCGCTGGACTAAAGAGCCCAATATTAATTATTTGTTCCCCTACTTATAGACTAACCATATCACCTTTTAACCTTCTCTCTGTTAAGCTAAATTGATTCAAAGGGCTCAAATGCTATAAGGCATATTTTCTAATCCTTTAATTGTGCTTGGAGCTCTTCTGTAAACCTTCTCAGTGCCCAGCAAAACAGGGCCTCCGGCATGGTTGATGCCTTTTGACACTACACAAATACAAATAATCATCATGTGGTTGCCAAACTCATTGTCTTTAATCACTCTGTAGATGTTTGTTTTGAACAGAAATGAATTAACAAGTCCCATAGAATTCATTTGTATTCAGATTACACTGCTCTACAGCCAAAATGCTTCTGAAATAAATGTAGTCAAACTTTACTAATTCTTGGTCACTGAGAACGAAAATGATGCTTAAAATTGTTGATTGGCTCTAGTTTTCAAGATATGCTATTGGGTCAGCATATACGACCCTTGACTTGGGAATGGCGGAGGATAAGTGAGTTATAAAGGGAAGGGATCTCAATTTAAACCAGAAATGACTAAAATATATCTTTGACTGGATCTATGAATAAATCTATGACTGGGTTTGGACAGTACTTGCTTTTTAGGCAAAACAATGAATGATGCAATCTAAAGCTGGTATTGCGTCATACATGATATGAATTGCATCATGTTATTCCTAGAAGTCATGGATGATGCAATCATAACGAAGCTTACATCACTGGGCTGAACAAATTGCCCTATATCAGCTCTAGAAATCATACAGTGTCGTGCTCTCTTATTTGTCAGTGTTTGATTTTGCAAAGGGACACATTTCTGTTTAGCCAAAGTGAGCAGAGATGCCTCGTACTTGTGTGAACAGTGCAGATAACTTCTGCTATGTTTGTGGTGAAGTGACTTTTGCATCACAAAAGCGCAGTATAACCACTATGGTTAAGAAAGCCTATCACCTTTATTTTGGCTGCAAAATTGGAGATCAGGACAAGAGGTGGGCCCCACACATATGCTGCAACACTTGTGCAACAAATCTTCGCCAGTGGTTGAACAGGAAAAGGAAATCTATGCCTTTTGCAGTGCCAATGATTTGGAGAGAGCCAACAGATCATACCAGCAATTGCTACTTCTGCATGGTGCCTCCAGTTGGGAAAGGTATGTCAAAGAAGAAAAAGTGGACTGTGCATTATCCAAACATTCCATCAGCTATACGCCCAGTACCCCACGGAGAAGGACTGCGGTTCCTGATGCACCAGAATCATTCTCTCTTGAGTCAGACGAGGAAGAGGAAGAGGATGAAACTTCTGGTCCTGAACCATCAATGTCACAGGACCCACATTTTCTCCCATCCTCCTCCTCTGAACCACACTTCATAACACAAGGTGAACTGAATGACCTTGTCAGGATTTGGAACTACCCAAGAGTAAGGCAGAGCTGTTGGGCTCTCAGACTACAGCAGTGGAATCTCCTGGCAGGTGATGTTAGGGTTTCCATGTTCCGTGACCGTCAAAAGGATCTTGTCCCATTCTTCTTCATGGAAGGTGATCTTGTAGCCTGCAACAACATCGATGGTGTGATGGCAGCCCTCAACATCGTTCACGATCCAGATGAGTGGAGACTGTTCATTGATTCATCGAAGACGAGTCTTAAAGTTGTTTTGCTGCATAATGGCAATGTTTTGCCATCAATTCCAGTTGGTCATGCAGTCCATATGAAGGAAACCTATGACAACATGAAACAACTTTTGAGGTGCATAAACTATGACCAACATCAGTGGCAGCTTTGTGGCGATTTGAAGGTTGTTGCTCTCTTGCTTGGTCTGCAGACTGGATACACAAAGTACTGCTGTTTTCTCTGCGAATGGGATAGTCGTGCAAGAGATTCCCACTACATCAAGATAGATTGGCCACTCCGACAATCATTGGAGCCTGGGAGGAAAAGTGTTCAGCATCCACCACTTGTTGAATCAAGGAAGATTTTGTTACCACCCTTACACATCAAGCTGGGTCTGATGAAGAACTTTGTCAAGGCCATGGACAAAACACAAGCAGCTTTCAAGTACCTCCGTGGAAAATTTCCAAGGTTAAGTGAAGCTAAGATAAAGGAAGGTGTCTTTGTTGGTCCTCAGATTCGTGAACTTCTTCGAGATGATGCATTTGACCATGCACTGCGTGGCAAGGAAAAGACGGCATGGAAAGCCTTCCAGTTAGTGGCAATACATTTTCTCGGTAACAACAAGGCAGACAACTACAGGTTGTTGGTGGAAAACCTCCTCAAGGTATACAAAAGCCTTGGTTGCAACATGTCACTAAAGATACATTTTTGCACTCTCATCTAGATTTTTTCCACGAACTGCGGAGCAGCGTGGCTGTGGCGATTTCACCAGACATTGCAACAATGGAGAAACGCTATCAGGGCAAATGGAGCCCATCAATGCTTGCAGACTATTGCTGGACAGTGACAAGAGATGCTCCATTTAATGAATACAAGAGACAAGCCAAGAAGCTCGAGTAGACACTGAATAGGACTAAACTATGTACATAATAGTTTTTTGCCTTTTGTTTCATAATAAATTTTATTTATATAACCCTTTGCTGATTTTTAAAGTGTTACATAAACAGGACAGGTGAAATATTATCATGTAAAGCAACCATAAACACATGAAAAGACCTAGGTTTACAATTTATGATTAAAACTCTACTATCTACACAATATACATAGACGTAAAATGTAAAAACTTAAATATCTTGGAAACAGTAGCCAATCAGTTGTTTTAATTGTCATATTTGAATTCAGCACATCAAAATACATAATAAATAGCACATTTTATCTCTGAAGCAGACGACTTCTAAAAAATTGTAGACCAGTGTTATCAAAGGAGAGATGAAACATGGTAAATAAATCCAATTGTCCAGCTGTTAAAGATGGATTGTATAATAGAGCCAAACAAAAATGCTATCATTTATTGCAGCCTGAATTTATCCTGAAATATGCAGTGGGCCTCGGTTTAAAATAATTGCTCTTCTACCTCCCCCTTTCTCCTGGTCACGCAGTATGATCTGGCATAAAGCCACATTTGTGATATGGACTTTATCTTTACTGAGAACAATGCTGGACAGGGAGTTTCAATATAAGGATTTTCTTCTCTCCAAGGGCCCAATCTAATGCTCTCTGCAGTGAATGTATCTCCACTGATTTCTAGTTATGTTTAGGGTTGCCAGGTGTCCGGTTTTGAACTGGACAGTGCAGTATTTGAGCTTTCTGTTCAGGAAACAAATTGAAAAAATATAAGTGAGGAAATATAAATGTCCAGTATTTTCTAAATAAGATGTAATGTAGATTGTGATGTAATGTCCAGTGTGTCCGGTATTTTTGTTGAAATCATCTGGCAACCCTAGTTATGTTGTTGTCATTAAATTGGTCCCAGTCTTGCAAGATTGGCTTTCAAATTTTTTTCCTCGGGACCTTGTTGAAGCCCACACACCAATGCATTGGGGATGAGGGATTTGGGTTGTGGTAAGGGGCTCTGGGCTGCGGCAGAGGATTGTGGTACAGCTGTAGGGTAGGGCTGGGAATGAGGGGTTCAGGGTGTGGAAAAGGGATCTGGACTGGGGTAGGAGGTGGAGGGTAAGGGCTCTGGGATGGGAGTTCAGGTTCTAAGGTGGGGAGAGGGATGAGAGGTTTGGGGTGCAGGAGAGGGCTCTAGGTTTGGGGGGGCTCAGGGCTGGGGATTTGAGGTACAAGGTTGGAGAATAGACTTACCTCCAGTACTCCCAGTCAGCACTGAAGTGGGGGTGCAGAGGCAGGCTTCCTGCCAGGCCTTGCCACACCACAGAAGCAGCCGGCAGCAGGTTCAGCTCCTAGGCTGAGGGGCACAAGCAGTTCCATGTGGCTCTTGCCCACTGCCTTCCCAGCTCCCATTGGCTGGTTCCTGGCCAATGAGAGTGTAGAGCTGGGGCCTGGCACAGGGGCAGCACGTCTGCCCTCTTACCTAGAAGCCGGACTTGCTGGCTGCTTTCAGGGGGTCAGAATAGGTAGGGACTCCCCAGTAGGTTTCAAAGTGCAGGTCACAATCCAGCTTTAGCTGGCCACCGGGGTCCCTGGGGACTGAGCAAGGTGATCCAGTGCTTTACATTCCATGACCTACTGCTGGGTTGTGACTTGAAATTGGAAAGCCATTGGGATAGACCACAAAGAGCGTCACTAAATTCAGTAGGGATTTATTAGCGCAAAGTTTGGGATCCCTTTTCATAACTCTTTTGAATTTTAAAATCTTTGAGGCAAGAAAATACTTGAAGCAAGGGCTCCAAGGGTGGGGGAATGCACCTTAGATTCTGATAAATCTCATGTCTTAGGCTACGTCTGCACTATATCATTTACAGGGGTGCAGCTGCACCCAGGCAGTGGCGCTGCTCTAGCACCTCTGATGAAGACACTCTACACTGACAGGAAAGAAAGCACAAGAAGAGGGTAAGGAACAAGGTAGTCTGTTTGCTTTTCCATGTAAGTGAAAATGGTTTCTCACAACCATTTGCAAGCAAGGAAGGTGATGGCAAACATAACTACATTGCTACACTTTGACAGCAATAATGTTTGAGGAACAAATTGTAATATGTGCAGGTATTAGAGCTGGTCAGAACATGCCAACAAAAATACTTTGATTTAAAAGAGGAAAGGAAATTTCATGAACACTTTTTGCAATTTCCCCTCTTGGCTCACCTTCCGACCGGCTCTACTGAGTATATGGACAGACCAGAACAGTGTTCCCACTGTGTAATTCGAGGTGCACATCCAAAAAGTAGAGTTAATGTCCTTATGGGGAGTTTATGAATAATTCCTTCAGAATACTTATTTTTAACATGTAATTTTGTGCACATTTGCCCAATCAAGGACAAAAAATGTGCTCCAGAGAATTGTTAAGTGACATTGGGCTAAGTCATTTTTGGCAGGGATTTTTGGATAAAGCAGTATCCAAAGAGGGGAATATTCATCAGAAGGGAAATTGTCCCAAACTTCCAATTAGCATAATATTGTCATTTAAACAGGATATAGGGAGCTCATAACGGTTTGCTCCAGCACAAGACATATTTTCTGTTTGCTGGCTTCTGTAACTTTTACTGTGTGTGTATAAAATGAAACGGATATTGCTGTGTATACTATTTATCCATCATCATAATCTACAAAGTCTTCCCACTCTATTTAGGGATTTAATGACCCGTGGTATGATTTATTGATCCATGCACCTTTTCTGCCACAATGAATGCTCTATAGTTGCATTTAGAAATTTGAACAGAGAATGAATTAATTTCACCTCGTGAACACGAATCCTTTTTCCAAGGCTACTGGATCTTTATTTAGGGCAAAAGTCAGGCATGTTTGGCTAATAATCTGGGTCAAAATGTGTGTGTGTTTTTCAGTGTTTGTCAGCTTCTTGTTAAATGGGGATCAGTTGCTTGATTGACTCCTGGTGCCTCTATTTTTTCCTTCTAAGGAAAATGTTACTTTTTGGATTAATAATCTCTCTTTTGGACCTAAAAATATTAGTGTCCCTGGTCTGCAACTACTGTTGCTTTACTGTTGCAGAATTTGGTGCTTGGCTGCCTTTTTCCCTGAAGGGGGTTACTAGAAGTTTGTTGGTGTGGCCTTAGTAATCGTTGCTGGAGTATATTACTTGGTCTGTTCACATAGGTTGAACCTGTGTAATGGGAGTAACAGTTCTGAGTCAGTGAGAGCTGTGTTCAAGAGAAGCCTGCAACCAGAATGTGTCTGTGCATTGTGGTGCTTGACAGTTATATAGTGGGAACAATGATCGATCTCTCTCTAGTTTAGTGCTCCACTAGTGAGCAGGCTACCTGTTTGCAAACATGTTTCACAAAGTGTTGCTAATGAACCAAGGCAGCACCAGCAAGCAATGTACAAGCTCCTCTTTCTCCTTTACCTACAGGTGTTTTATTTCTCAGGTCTCCTTAGGATCTTGAATTTCAAGCTTTCCCATCTTTTAAGCTTGAATGTAAACTGTAGCATTAAATCCTTTATCCTATAAAAAGTTCTCTCAGTGGTAGTCTAGACCTAACATTATCCCAGGAATCTTATTCATTCTACTTGCATCAGTAGCATTCATCAGCAATGATACACAGACACAGAAGTTGGCAGTGACTCAAGGGCAGAAAGTCATTTTTTCTAATCAATGCCCCTTCAAAAAATCATTTACTACCCAAATCTAGAAAAACAGTAGAAATCTACTTTGCTTTGCTCTACTTAACATCCAATCTATTCTCTAGAAAGCTGAGAACAACTTAGATTTGCTGTGCCTCGCACAGATTTGGCATGGTGCCATGTGAATTGTTAAGCTTATCAAAAACCTGCCCTTGGAGCCCATCTAAATAGCCTCTGCACCCTTTAAGAGGCAGGACAAATTGGATCCACTTTTTAAAAAGGTGGTTTATGTCGTAATCCAATAAACATCTGCTTCACTTATTACTCTAGTGATTGACAACTGAATGGTTCCTTTTATCATAGTCCTCTCTGAACATATTACAGATCATGCTATAATAAACTGTGTTTACTGATCACATTCTTACACATGATCTTTGTATATGTTGACAAGATCTTTTTCTTAATGACTTCCTAATTGAAAATAACTTCTTCTGTAAATTAATCATATTGTCTGTTTCTTAGTATGTGATTTTTCCCCCCTTCCAACTACTCTTTTTACCACAGGTTGAACTTCTCTAGTCCAGTACCTTCAGGACCCGTGCAGAACTAAAGAATTTGCCGGACCACGAGAGGTCAATATTGTCTAGCAGCATTACCAATACTTCTGCTGCTTACTAGGCTCTTAAAGAGATAGATATGAGCCCGCCGACGGAGGCATGTAGATTAGACAGATCGGCATAGTGAAGCCGCTGATTTAAATAATCGCTGCTTCATTTAAATAGCTGCCCGCTCTGCCGATCAGCTGTTTGTCGGCAGATCGGGCAGTCTGGGCGCTGCGGTCGACAAGGAAGCCTTTGTCAACCGGCGCAGGTATGCCTCGTGAAATCAGGTTTACCTGCGCCAATCGACAAAGGCTTCCTTGTCGCGCTGGCCCAGACTGCCCCGATCTGCCGACAAACAGCTGATCGGGCAGAGCGGGCAGCTATTTAATGAAATGAAGCCGCGATTATTTAAATCGCGCTTCATTTCCTATGCCGATCTGTCTAATCTACATGCCTCCGTCGACGGAGGCATGTAGTCTAGACGTACCCTTAGGGGTAAATTAGATCTAGATAACAGCACAGCACACTGAGAGCCAGGACTGGTAGCTGTAAACAGTCTTCATGGGACTGTGGGAAACTTGGCCACACCCATGATTAGCAAGCATCCAAGTAATTAAAATCATGCTGAACCACAGATGTTGCAGACTAGAGAGTGCTGAACTAGAGAGGTTCAACCTGTACTCTTCTACATACCCCATTTCTAGGAATAGCTTATTAATCTCAGCCATGTTCTCACCATATGTGATATTGCCTATACAATTCACATTGTGCTAGATTCTAATACCTTCCTCTGTGTGTGGTCCCACATCAGATGATGAGAGAACTCATGGAGAAAGATGTTACTCATCATAAACAATGGATCAGAATCTGGCCCAGTGTAAATAAAGGTGGCAGAACCTTGCTTTATGTGCTAAGCTATTTTAAAGTGCTTCAGGAACACCGGCCAATATGAGCTGTACATGTGCAATGTATGATGAGTTAAAGCATGCAATACATAGAACACCAGTCTACAGTGGTCAATGTTATTGCTTTACATTGTCCTCTTAATGCTTCCTATTTCTCCAGTTTATAAAGCGTTAAAATACAGTTTCCTAAGAGATAATGGCACTTGAATAGAATGTTACAGTAGCCTCTGGCTACTAGATAAACACCAAGAGGAAGCAGAGGCATTTGTTAAGCACTAATATTTTGACAAACCCAAGGAAATGATGACTAAGGTAGAAAATTTTCCCTGTGATGCATGTGTCTTAAAGATTAGGGGCCAGATTGTGACCTTATTCATGTTGAATTCAAACTGCTCAGGCAGTAAGGTCTTACGGTGCATAAGACCCCCTATAATTATCGGGCCCTTTTTTTGTACTATACCAGGAACTGGAAGGGTATTGTTCTTATTTTCCCTGGAATAGTTAGGACTTTTCCTTTCCATTATTTGTAATATGTTCTCAAATACTTCCAAGTTAAACTTTGTCCCACCAAATTTCTTTTTCCTTGTGAATAATCTTTCCAGCTCACTAATGAAGCATAAACTGACAGAGCTCTTTGTTGACCTTCATATCTCTGTACAGTGTTGCCTGCATGAATGTTCACAGCTCTGAAAATGACAAGGTTGTTTTCTTTGTTCTTGGCATGTGCTTGTTTTGATGTGCTCCTCCAAAATGGTGGTGCGGCTTATTTTATTTTTCTTGTTTGGAATTTCTCAGTAACAAAGTAGTAAGTTATTTACACCTAGCAATAAATAAGATAGCCACTAGAGGATAACATGAGAATAAGAATGCACAAACACTCACCCACTCATTCTAACTTAATTCAGAAATATCAGTGTTGTAGCTGCGTAGTGATATGTAGCCACAACACAACAACATCTTTCTTCCCTGAGCAGATCACAGTAGAAATCAGTAGAAAATAGGCACACTGTGCAGGAGACACACAGATACTCAGATTTGACATGGAATAGATATTATTTCAGAGTGATTGCAAATTGCAGAGCAATATAGATTGATTGAAATGGACTTCTGGATGAAAAGGCTAGTGGGACAAAAGAGGGGTTGTGGACCAAAGGACAAAGTGGTGGAGGCTCTCAGATGGTGAATTTGAGATTGAAGAATGAGGTTCTACTAGCGTGCATATGGTCATACTTGCACTGGTAACACCAATGAGATGGTGGGATGGGATATCCAAGTATACACAAGAAGTACACAACCTTCTTATGATCAAATGCAAGGTGGGAAAGTTCCTGGCAAGTAGTCAAGGCTGTGGTGCGGTAATGTTGCAGAGGCAGTAAAGAAGGCTTTTATATAATGGTGGAAAGTTATCAGAAAACAGATTTAAAAATGTGAAAAGAATAATTGCAGAAGCTAAGAGTCAGACACGTGCAGCCTTTATAAGCAAGACTGTTAATGAAGGAAAGGAAAAAGAAACACTGTGGACCCTGAAGCTGTGAAGTGTGTGAAATAGGAAAAGAGAAAGCTATTAGCGAAAGACGGTGAATTCATTAGGAGGTGGCAGCAATTTTATGAGAAATTGCTCAACAAAACCATTGAAGAAAATTATGTGCAAGCAACAATCTCAGGAGACCTATCACCATGGCAGAGACTCAGATAGTGCTAAAGATGATGAAATGTGGGAAGACAGAGGGACTGGACAGTGTACCAACTGAGGCACAAAAAGTACTAGGCCCTGAGGGAGTGGTGATGATAATAATGACGAATAACTTTTTCAGTTTTTCCATACTGGAAAAATGCCCAACAAATGGAGGAAAAAAACAGTGGTCCTTATCTCTAGGCATAAAGGAGATAAGCAAATATGTAGTAATTACTGACCTATCAACTTACTGAGTCACAAAAATGGCAGTAAAAAATTATCGAGAAAAGATTTCAGAAGGAACTGCAGCTTCAAGTAAATAACAACCAAGTTTATATAAGCTAGTGATCTGAACTATGTGTGACAATGTGATGAGCTTTTTGCTAGTTCATTACTTCAAATTTGTGTTCTCACTGCGTCAGAAAGCCAGCTTACAATATTTTTCAGCCATTCAGAAATCAGTTTATTCATGAAAATTCTCTCTTAATATCTTCCTTACTTTTTTGAATAAGCTACTTTGGCAGAAATTTTGTTTTTGTAACTTAAGAGATTCTTCCCAGCATACATATAAAACTCTAATTTATAATGTGGTGTAACAAACACAGAGCAAATCAAAATTAGCAACCACTAGGAATGTTCAGGCCTATTATTATCTTAGCTCTAGAGAATACCAAGCCTAAGATGCACTTTTGCTCAGCTATGAAGTGACTCCAAATATTATTTGTATTATATCAAAGCTATGTTACAGATCAGAAGCCAGGTTGTCCTCTTGCCACAGGGAAACCCCATGGGATGAGTGGAATTAAGAAAACTGATCAGTTCTTCAGTCAGGGGGAGTGAGGTTTGCCCAGACAACTCTACCTTCAATATCCTCCTCCATGTTCTCTCCTACTGTGACTACCGTTGGTCCCTGCCATCAAAAGGGGGTGAATCTGTGTTTAGCTTTCAGTCTTCCAGCCCCAACTCTCAGCTTGCCTGCTGCATGGCCTTCACTGCACAGCCAGCTCCCAGATGTGCTTCCAGCCCAGTGATTCTCAACCAGGGGTACATGTACTCCTAGGGTACGCAGAGGTTTTCCAATGGGTAGGTCAACTGATCTACATCAATGTTGTGACCAGAGGATCACAGGACAGGTTTAAGAGTGGCAAGTGCAGGACCAACATTAAGGCATGGAAAACAGGGCAACTTCTTAATGCTCCCTTCCAGAGGGGGGGCCCCATGAACCTTGCATGCATTATATTCCCAGATGCAGGGCTCAGACTTCAGGATTCTGAAAGGGAGAGAGGAGCCTGGAAAGGCTGAGAACCACTGCTCTAGCATACTGATTATGTGCTCTTTTAAGCCTAGAGCCCTATGACCTCCTATTACGGTACAGGGTTGAACCTCTCTAGTCCAGCCCTATGTGCTCCAGCAACCTCCTTGGTCTGGCATGATTTTAGTTAGCCAAATGTCTACTTATCGTGGGTGTGGTCAAGTTTCCTGCGGTTCCATAAAGTTTGTTTACAGTCACCAGTCCTGGCTCTCAATGTTCTATGCTGTTATTTAGCTCTAATTTACCCCTAAATATCTTCTAAGAAGCCAGTAAGCAGTGGAAGTGTTAGCAATGCTGCTACACAATATTGACCTCCTGTGATCCGTAAATTCTCTAGTTTGGCACTGGTCAGTTACTCGTTGACATCCCTACTTTCAATATATTATCTGGGTTTCTTTTCACTAGGGTATTAAAAACAACTGGGGACCTAAAGGAAGTCTGAATTTTTTTAAAGGACATTTCTAAACAATTTTAGAATGTGCACTTTATTCTCTTTGTTTTCTGCTTCAAATCTACAATATGATGATCTACCTAGAGACCTATTTACTTGAAAGGGTATCAGATCAATGTAATGTCTTATGGCACACCATCCAGTTTAACTATTGATATTGATCCTTTTCTATTCTTTTTCCTTTGCTTAAATTACTTTGTATTCTCTGGTAATATGGATACTAGTCTACTAATCAATACACCAGAGAGGTGCTCATTGATTTTTCAGAGAACTGTGTTCTGGTACATTACCAATTATTGCTATCTAAATTACTCCATTGGATGCATTTATCTGTAACAGAATAATTTCATATTGGTTAAGAAGAAAAACCATTTGCATATATTTAACAATGAAATGCACATTCTAGTATTAAGGAAAGGAGTTGCCCCACACCTATTGGAAAAATGGTCTGTAAGTGTGTAGGATCTCGGAAATGTCATTGCCACAGTACTAGAACTGTAACTCATTTCCTAGGTTTTGTTGAACACATTCATGGATCCCTGTTGATTTTAATAGCTTGTGGTGTTGCTAGCTTTGTGGTTGATTTGCATGCCTTCCATACTGAGTAATGTTTAAACATCTAAAATGGGTGGAGTTGGGGTGGAAAAGTCATCTCTTAGTTGTGGGAACTTCTTTTGAATACAAAACATGCCTGCTAGGAGGGCTCTGGGAAAGACCGCAGACATGGTGGGAGGGAAGATCCTACAGGAACTGCTTGCTCTATGGCTGCTGCAGGCATTTAATCTACTTGGAATATAAGAACAAAACTCAAAAAGCTTCCATACGGTAGTGTGAGATCTGCTGCTCAAGAAGATCTGATTCCAGATCATAAGCAAGCTCCTAATCTGTATCTGCTTTTGAGGGAGCAAGCTTGTAAACTAAAGTAGAGGTTGAGAAACCATTCAGAAGCCAATGAAGCTGCTCCCCTGCCTGCTTGTCTCCCTTCCTCTGACTGGGATGTTGGCTTGCTTTTGTGTTCTTAAGTATAGATTTTTTTTTATTCAGTAGCTAAAACATTATGTATCACTTTTTATCGGCGCACAAGGTGTAAGCTTTCAAAACACTAAAGTGTAATAATTTTGAACACAAAACTCCATTAGGTGTGGATTTTCTCAAATCCATTTTGTATTAGTGCTATTGTTTCAATATGATTGTAATGATAGGTTACAACACAAGCAGAATTATATTATCCTAAAAGTTAGAGGTGGGAGAGATGTTACCTCACCTGCTGCTTCAACAACCTAAAGGAAAACGATTCCTAAAAATATAGAACGTTGCCAATTTCACATGCTCAAAAATCTTGTCAATTCCCTCTTTTCCTCTCTCTGTCCATAATAATAATAATCCTTAAGCATCTTGATTTTTTTAAATGGGTTTCCTTTATTTTCTTTGGTTTCCGAAACTTTGTGGTGCCTTTACTTGACAATGCTTTATCCGGAAACATGAAGGCTAACTATTTAAAAAAATAAAAATGGAGATTCTTGTACAATGATTCTTATGGTTGCAGCAGCTAGGTCTTTAAGAAAAACACTAGATAATGTAACACTTTAAATAAAAATCACAGGAGTTGGCAACACTGATTATACTTCTGAGATATCTGCCATTGGACAGCTTTTTGTTGCATTATGCTTACATCATATGATACATACAAGACCAGTTTCAATAACTGTAAAGTAACGCTTTGTTGAGGCCCTTTCTTATCTGTTTGAGATTACTTTCAACTATAGTGAAACACTAGGGCTGATCTAATGCAAACACCAGAGAGGTAGAACAATCTTCAGTGCCAAAGGCAGAAGGATAAGTGTTTTTGTTTTCTGTCTTGCTCTAAGGATTCACATGAAAGCCCTGCTGCTTGTACCTCTCACAGCAGCATTGCTGTGGACAATGTACTGTGCACATTTGTCACCAGCCCTGGGAGAGATACAGTTGAAACCTAGTTGTATAGCTTTTTCAATTAAATGCAAATCTTTTCCTGAAATGAGAGCATTCCTTTACTAGTAATCTGAAAGTTACACAAAGCTGAAGAGCCAGAGTCTCTTTAAACTCTTTAAAATTGTCTTTGGAAAAAAAGAAAAGAAAAATGATAGTATAGGAAGTCTTATGAGCCCCCAAAGCTTTGTCAGTCAGGAGAACTTGACAAGATTCCCATTATCTCACCCAGCCTAAGGCAAATGTACATAGTTGTGGGCTTGCTTAGATGTAATGAATAATGATCATACTGCTTCAATTCATTGCCAAATCAATTTAGTAGTAAAATTACAGTAGTAACAACAATATCACAGTGGAATTAAGTCTGCATTCACACAGAGTGATGCTACATAATGTAATGCATTGATGTGGGCTAGAATATGAATGGCACAAAAAGTATTGCACCATCACACACAAAGAGTATATATTAGCTGGCTATAATACCGATAACAATGCACACCAAGTCAGTGGTGCCGAAAATGGTATAATTTACATAATGAGAGTAGGACTAAAGGCAACTGTTCTCTGTGTTACTATCAAAATGACATGAATGTCATGATAACATTTCAGTAGCTATTTCTTTCTTTATCATGCCTGTGAGATGGCTCAGATTTATCCTTTTGATTTCAGGAGAGTATGGAAGGTTTAAGATGAACACTCATTTGTGGTGTATGAAACATGCACTTTTCCTTATAAGCATGACAAACTGTAATAAGGTCTCTCATGGCACTACATTTAAATAATGTGAAATTTGGTGTATGCCAACAAAGTGCAGAGAATTTAGAGTTAGACAGTTACACCATCCTTCAACATAGCCTCTTGCGCCTGGGCATTGAAGCTCAGCTGTTATGCAGTGGTTGAGGTCTCTGAAATTCCAGCACTAACCAACAAGGGCAATCATAGTTTGTCTTTTTCTAGTTTTCCTGGGGTTTATTATTTTTAAGACAGGGGTTCACTTTGATCAAACCAGTTGTGAATGTATGTGCCTCACCACATTTCTGTGTCAACTTAAGCAATTTCTTACATCGCAAAGTAATATTAGGGTTACAGAGAGGTGTCATGGAGGCCATGTATGCGACAAACTTGACTCAGCCATTGAGACTTCTATAAGAATACTGCATCCAGTTCTGGTGTCCCAGTTTTTAAAGAATGTTGAAAAACTGGAATGTGCAGAGAAGAGTAAAAAATTATTTGTGGTGTGGGAATAAACACTTTACCATGAGAGACAGGACTCTGTGCAGTTTGTCAAAAAGAGGATCAAAAAGTGCTTTATCTTGACACATAAATACTTCCAAGGAGAGAAAATACCAATCAAGCAGAGCAAGGTAGTAATGGCTAGAAATTAAAGCCAGACATTCAAATTAAAAATAGGCACACGTCCTAACAGTGGAGGTGATTTACCATTGGCACAAATTGCTTTGGTAGATTCAAGTCTGTAAAATACACTTTTGTCAAACTTAAGTTATTGGGCTCAGTACAGGAGTAACTGGATGAAATTCTTTGCCTGTGGTATACAGGACAACAGATAGTCTAGTAGTTCTCAAACCTTTTGGCCAACGGCCCACCCCACCTTTCTGCAGTTCCACCAGCCAACCACCCATGATGACAAAATGGGTGCAGGAGCGGGCTGAGGGTGGGAGGGTCTGGGTGGAAGGTTGGGTGCAGGAGCAGGTTGAGCCAATGGGAGCAGTGGGGAACTGAGTGGTCTCCTGTGCTGCTGTCCCCCCGCCCGCCCCCCAGCCACTTTCTTCCCCCATGAGATGCTTACCCCTCCCCTCCCCCTGCACTGAGGAGCCAGTGCTGGCGCACCAACCTCATGTGGGGGAAGGGCTGGAGAACCAGTGCAGGCTCCCTGCTGCAGTGTGGAGGGGGGGTCCTGAGCCTGCACCCCACCTGCAAGACAGTGGTCTGCAGACCACTGTACCAGATGATGTAATGCTCCTTTCTGCTCTTAAAATAAAGCCTGGCCCATCTCTTCCCTGAAAGAGAGAGTTTAGGCACTGAACCTGAAACATGAAATATAATTGATATAAATAAGGAAAAAACTTAGAAAATATTGTAATAGCATTTTTGACAGGCTATTTTTCAAAGTCAGTCAGAGAACCCCACTATAGAACGCAGTGCTCATTCATAGGGTATAAATAACTCTAGCTCAGACCATAACAATGGCTCTGTCTATGCTATTGGCAGAGCAAAGCCAATACAGTCTTCATGAGAAAACAAACTATTCTAGCTATGCTTGCCAGCTGAAGAAGATTTGTTCCGTTGTTTCACATGGTTTGCCTTGTGCGTAAGTCAAAATATGTTATGGCTCATCATTTTTACTAAAGCATTTTTGTTTACATAACTATTAACTTTGTATTATAACAACAGGGACTGTAGACAATACTACATTGTTCTGCATAGTTTCATGCTATTGGACATTAGCAGACTTAACTGCAAAGTAACAACCACCCTTATGTCAGATATTTTTAAGAAAAACTAAATTACAAAATTCTGTGATGAAAAAAACCTGAGGGGAAGCAGAATTTTCATTGTATAACAAAGTCTGGTGTGTACCTCATTTAAATCATAGGTATGCTTCATAGCCAAAATATTTATTTCCATTGTAGTAGGTAGGGCCCAGGAGCCTCAAATGAGATTGGAACTCCACTGTGCTAGGCACTGTACAAACACATAGTAATTGACAGTCCCTGCTCAGAGGAGCATACAATAGAATAGGCAAATACAGACAAAGGAAGGGAGATGAAACTGAGGCAGAGCAGGGTGAGGTGACTTGCCCAAGGTCACAGACCTAGCTTGATGCAAGGCTAGGATTCAAATCCAGGGCACCTGATTCCCAGTCCAAGATCCGATCACTGGATAATACAATCAATATATTTTCCTCACATAAATGCCTGTTAATATGATGGCTGCCCCCTTATCTGACACACTGGGGACTGAAATATGAACCTCTCAATTTAAACGTATGAGCTACTATATAGATCATGATTTGAGGACTTCAGTAACTCAGCCAGAGGTTGTGGCTCTACTGCAAGACTGGGTGAGCAAGTTTCTATAGCCTACAATGTGCAGGTCAGTCTAGATCAGTGGTTTTCAAAAATTTTGGCCTGCGGCCCACACTGCACAACACAGACATTTCTGTAGGCCACCAGGCCACCACCCATGATGACAAAATGGGTGCATCATTTGGAAGTGTGGGGTCTGGGTAGGAGGTTGGGTGCGGAGTGGGCTGAGCCAATAGGAGCAGCAGGAAAAGCCTCCAGTTGAGTGGTTTCCTTTGCTGCTGCTGCCCCCCCCCTTCACTTTCTTCCCCTGCAAAGCTTGCCCTCCCCCCTCCACAGTGGGAAGCCAGTGCTGGCATTCTAACTTCATTGAAGGGGCGGGGTTGGAGCACCAGTGCAGGCTCCCTGCTGCAGTGGGGATCCTGAGCCTGTGGCCCACCCCCAAGAGGATCACAGACCACTAATGGTCCATGGACCACACTTTGAGAACCACTGGATGAGATGATTGTGGTAATCTCTTCTGACCTTAAAGATGTGAGTCCAAGCTTCTGCTGATTGAGCATAGAAGCAGGAGCTGTAACGTACACCATACTAACTCACAAAATGACCCCTCCTTTCTCTTCCTGGATGTTGTGTATTTTTCTCCTCTTCCCATTGGTATGCTCACAGAGAATCTGAAATTTTGGGTTGCCTGTTCCAAAACCATATTCTGGATGGAAAAATAGTTTTATAACCATCGCATTTTCTTTCCCAGACATTGGCTGGCTTCTTGATGACCTCCTTCATTTCAAGAAGGACAAATTAAAGTCAGTCATAGAGCCTGAAATAAAGCCAGCCTAGAATTTTCATTAAGTCCAACTCATTGAAAGTTTTTATAGAAGCTATTGCAAAGTCTGATCTCAAATTTTACTCTGAACTTCTCCTCACAGTGTAGTTTACTTTCTAGTGTTTTACAATGCAACACTGATACCAAAAAGGACACACCTCTGATTAGTGTTGAGGAACAAATCTCTTTATTCAAAACAAATGAAGATACGCTTATTTGTTCAACCCTGTTGGATACATGCTGGGGTCAGTTCTACGGTAAGGTGTCCTTCTAGTCCATACTTCACACCTTTTGCTCTCTCCCAATCATGGAATGCTCAAAAAGATAAGTTTCAGAGAGGCAGCTGTATCAATCTGCTTCAGTAAAAACAAGAGAGTCTGGTCACACCATAGGGTGCGTCTAGACTACAGGGTTTTGTCGACAAAAGTGGACTTTTGTCGACAAAACTATACCTGCGTCTACACTACCGCCGAGTTCTGTCGACGGCGGTAAACCTCATTCTACGAGGAATAACGCCTTTTGTCGACAGAGTTCTGTCGACAGAAGGCGTTATTGCATCTACACTGTCCTTTGCGTCTATACTCTCATGTCGACAAAGCGGCTTGCTTTGTCGACAGAACTGGATGTAGTCTAGATGCTGTTTGTCGACAAAGCCTCTGTCGACAAAAGCCTGTAGTCTAGACATACCCTTAAAGACTAACAAATTTTATTAGGGCATAAGCTTTAGTGAGACACATCGCACTTCCTCAGATGCTTGAAGTGAAAGAAATGCAGGGATACAGAGATGGGAGTGTAACATCAGTGCTAATCTCATTATAATAAGTAATGTCCTCTTCAGGCATTCACATTTTCTCATCATGGCCTTTCTTTTGCTTCAAGTATCTGAAGAAGTGAGTTGTAACTCACGAAAGCTAATGCCGTAATAAATGTATTAGTCTTTAAAGTGCCACCAGACTCCTTGTTGTGTTTTTCTCAAAAAGACAGCTAGCTGAGCCTTTTACTAGGGAAGCCTCTTATTCCACTGATTGACTGTAGTCCCCATGCCTGTGAACTTAGTTACTTTTGGGGACAGCTGATGCTTCAGGCCAGAGTAGTCACCTCTGAGGCCTGCCTCCAACCCTATATATATATATCTTCTTTTCTCTTGATTACCTCCATCCAACATTGACCCATCAGTATTTTTGTACAGTGTTTTTACATATAGCAGGGCAATTAAGACTTTTTCCAGGAGAAACAATGTCTCCATGCTCTAGCCCTACTTTGTACAGGCTAGTAAACATAGTTCAATGTCATACTGAAACCAGTGCCTTGAATGCTTTTCATGTGAGCTTCTTTCTCTAAGTCCAAGTCAACTATTGCTTATCAAAATTCATTATTTTAATTTAATGATCTTTCACCTTATCAATATTTCCAGTATCTTAGCATAAGAAATCACATTTACTGTTCCAAAAGTTGCTTGCTGAGATCCATATTACCTATGTGTCCGCTAATTCTGCCATCCCTGTTCTCTTTACTGAACTATCAAACAACATTGCCAAAAGCCTTCTATTAATTTCACTGATTCCTTTTGAACTCTTGGGTGTAAATCATCTTGTCCTCATGCCAGCCTTTAATATTTCTAGTGTTTAATCTTCTGATGTGATGCAACTGCAAAGTCTCTTTTAAACATTTCCTACCCTTGGGGAATTAGATCCAGGTTTCTTGAATGCATTCTTCAGCTCAGTGTTCATGAAAGGAAAAAGGTAACAACCTGGAGGCTTGGCTCCATTCCTCCAGAGATAAGAAATGAAATATTTCAAGACGTTGTGATTGCATTATGTTGGCTGAGCAATAGAGACCTCATCTGTTACCAGCAGCTTCCCACCCCAACACAGCAATCAGCAGCAGTACAGTGTTTTTACATGTCTGCCTGTTTTTTCATGGCTTTAAAGAATTACTCATTCTTTATCTTTACTTCCCTTGCTACTCCTATTCCACATGCTGGTTTAGCTTTCTATATCAATTATCTTGTGCTCCTTTAATTTTTTTGCCAGCATACTGTATCCATTTATCATCTGCTCTACCTGACGTTTTAGATAGCCAATAAACCGACTTCCCTTCCTCAGCTATGCTGCAAATCTCCTGATTTATCCAAGTATTTTTATTTTCACTCTACTTACTAAACACACATACAGGAAAAGATTCAGAGGATTAGCCAAGTTAGTCTGTAACTAGAAAAACTTAAAAAAACAATGAATAGTCAGATGAAGTCAACAAATAGTCACTTCTTCAGATGAAGAAGTGGGTTGTGCCCACGAAAGCTACTTATACCATCTACATGTTTTGTTAGTCTTAAGGTGCTGCAAGACTATTCGTTGTTTGTTAATTTTATACAGGAAAAGATGTTTGTCTGTGCTGCATGGCCATTAAGTGAAATAAAGGGGAATAAGACCCATCCCCATGTACACATGGGACCTTCCCCCAAATCACAAGTCTAGGCATGATATGTATATTCAATACTCTCACCCATAAGCAAGTGGAGCAGGTGGGAGAGAGAGAGAGGGAGCAAGTGAAATCATGACTCAGCCCTCTCAAATCCTGCAGTGTCTGGTAACAGACTGATGCAGCATATTCCCATTGTTTATGTGCAGTTGAATTGCAGAAGGTTGAGTGAGTCACAGTTCCATTCCAGAGCTTCTCCTGGGGCAGCACAGCTGTGCACTCCAGCATGAGAGTAAATTCTCAATCTAGTGCAGAGTATGGTGCTGTCATTGGACACACCTCGTAAAATCTATGTCCTCCTGCATCTTTGTGCGTGCAAAAACTGGTATTTGTGACTTAGTTTTGGCACTCTTCCATCAGAACCAATGCCCCAGCATGATGCTAAATCCAAGGTCTGACCGCTTGGGATCTTTAATGGCCACAGGACCTTTTCATAAGAGCAGGTTGTCTACTGAATTACTGCAGATGGCAATTGGTGTGATACTTACTTGAGAATTGGCTACGCCCAAGAAGTACTAGAAATTTCACAGAAAAGCTCAGTGTAATCAGGGATTGACTTGATTATTTTAGGCTACAGAAGTGTGGAGAGCCATTCAGACTTTTGGATATTTACCTAAAGGCCCGTAACTGAACAGACACTGAGTCTTTCCAGCCTGATCATCAGTGAGCAGGATTTTAGATACCTGGCTCTTTATGAAGCTAGTAATAAAGTACTGACCCTGAACATAATCCATTCCTCAGGGTGTGTTTAATGATTTTTAGGCAGTAAAACATGTGTGTTCTCACAACAGATGGTTCCCTCCTCTACAGACTTTCCATGTAGGGATAATAGGCCCAGATTATATCCCAAAATAGCTGCACAATTATACGTTAACTCCCAATGGGAATTGGGTGTGCAAGAGATGGCAGGCCGGACATGGAGTTCTTCATGTAACTATCTTTATTGTCTGCAGTGCTTTTTTTGTGACGGTACTGCCCGGTACTCAGTACCGGCACCTCCAGATGCAGTACCAGCACCTGCAGTCAGAGCTCAACAACTTTTTCCCTGGAGTACTGGCACCTTTATTTTATTTTATTTTTTTTTAACAAAACAAAAGCACAGATTATCTGTATTCTGTCCAATACCTTTTTAAATTTACAGGCCCAAGAGGCATGAGTTCTGCTCTAACACAACATTTTTATGTGAGAGGATTTGCAGTTTGGGCTGCCCTGATATGGGGAGAGCCAGAAGAACCTTATTTTCTGAGGCTTTTGAGGTCATGTTACATTTTCCCTTTTAGTTACCACATTTAATTTATTTCACATTTGAACTCGGCCAAGCAGCCTCTGAACATAACTTTTCTCTGCAGTTTGTTCATATTTATTAAAAACAGTCAAACCATCTGAGTGTCCTGTATAACCATCAATGCACAGAGCCAGGTAGTCCTCTCCTCACATTCATATTTGTAATAGTCTAAGCCATCCTCGCCACAGTGATGACATTCTGCTTTACTTCTCCTGAGCAGCAGCTAGGTCAGGACTATCCTAATGAAGTTATCTTGTTAACAGATGTGCAGAAATGATACCACATTGTCTTCTGTTTGGTACGTCAGGGCCATATTTTGTGCATATGTGGCTAATGGAGGCTCTTATACCCAGCGGTATTGCTCCTTCTTCTGGAGTCATTTGTTACTGCACATTTTTTGTCGTGGCACTAAACAGATTTAGAAATAGCTTTAGTTTAGAAACAGCTTTCTCTTTAGGGCAAGAGCAACATAAAGAATGCTTTGTCTTATTTCTGCCATTTGGGAAAACATCTGGAGACATCTGTTTCTGTCTGACCTTGTAATGGTGATCCATGACTTCAACAATCATTTGTTATGAGACTGTCACGGGCTTTCCTGAAGGGGGTTGTACAATTATGGATAATGATAGTTTTTACAAGATACTGATGACAGGGTACCTCACCATATCAAGCATTTTCATTGTTCACCCTCTGCTCTTTTTGCAATGACTATTAACACCACAAGTCTCACATTGTGTTTATAATTCAGACAAAGGAGTCATTGTTTGAGCTCGGTTTTATTGTGTATTGTGAGCAAGATAGCAGCTATAAGCAATGTCCTTGTTAAGGGTAGAGGATAAGAAAAACATTACTGCTGCATGAGACTAAAGGACTCTAGACATCCAAGTTGGGAGCTAATTGTCCTATGCACCAGAATTTGCTTCTAAAGGTGGTTTCTTCTGTGGCAGGCACAATTCTTCAAATTAAGTGGGTGACTGTAGGTCTAAGTGACTCCCTTTCACAGGAAGAAAAGTGTGATCCCTTCCCTATGAACCCTATTTCTTTGTCAAAACTTGACAAAAAATTAGTTCCATACACATATATATGGAGACAATGTCTTGTTTTCTGCTTATAGATGATTACAGGAGAACTGTCTCTGAAAGAGACATAGGATTTGCTGTTGTAGACTGGCCCATTGGCCCATCCATCATATTAGCCTATGAGTGTAAATAGTCCCTGATGCTCTCAAGGAATACGAAGAGCCCGTGATGCACTTGGTAATGCTGTGCATGGTGGAAAGGTCCTTTTGTTCCTCATATTGCTTAGCTGACGCTTTAAAGATGAGTTTTGTTTACCCTTATCTTTGCATACAGAAATACAAATGTTATTCCTAATGTCAGTGGGAGGTAGGCACAGGTAGGGATATCTGATCAGAACTGAGGTGTGCTGTGCAGCTCTGAGAGCAGAAATATGTGCTTAGCCTTTGCAAAATTAGAGAAAAAAAACAAAATAAATAATTGCCAAGGTAATCATCTCCTTCACATCATCTGTCTATTTTGCAACACTCAGCTGTTCAGAATCAGAGGGAGTTAGCCAGTAAAATATTTCTCATACAACACTGACGATAAATCCAAAGCATTAGCAGAATTACAGAAAGAGAAATTCGTCACCTCCTTGTAGAGACCATTTATATTAAAATAAACATAATTCATCAACAATTATCAATATGCCACAGTAGGAGCTTGTGATTATTTCTCTGGCTTGTGATTCCCCACACACACACACTTTTTTTTTCTGCAGATAGAAAACAAAGAGCTGTGGAAAGGAATGAAAGGCAAGAAAGAGGAAGGGAAACTGAAATTGCAGCTTCATTTCAAGTCTCTTCACGGTGTTCTCTTCCCAGTGAATATGAGTCATCTCAGTGCTTATTTCACTCCACCTTACCTTTTGTGTTGTCTCATCTGCAAAGTGGCACAATTCATCTTGGCAACAGAACTGCAGTTTAGTAATAACAGCTCAGTTATTTTTTCTTTGATTGCTCTCTGCCATTGGGACTTTAAAGTTCCCCTTGAGTCTTGTGTCCAGCAACCTAAATTGGGCAGAAAGTAGAAGGAAGAAAGCATGAACATGATTATAACTAACTGCTGAGGTTCCTGAAGAATCTGTTTCTTGATCCTTAACTGTGATGATTGAAATCTTTGTCCTGTGTAGATTGTTTGAAAAAAAAATTGCATGAGTTCCATATTAATTGTGTACTGTGCAGTTCATGTCTTATGCCTGTTAATATTACACTCTATCTTGGATAGAGGTGAATTGGGCAATTTAATATTTTTACATGAACTGGCCAATCTGTCGCTTTCATCGGTGCCACCACTTACCTATAATATTTCAAAGTAATCATGTCATTATGCACAACAAGATCACTATTACAGCAATAAAAGAGAAAGAGTCAGATTAACGTGTCAGATAAAGAATAAAGTTTCCCCTATTGTACCATACGAACTATCCCCCCACAAAGAATTCAAGCCTGCATGAGATAGTATTCAAGACCTTTGCCTGCCTCCCACTCTGATCTTTGGAAATACACCATGGCTATGTCTAGACTACATCCCTCTTTCGAAAGAGGGATGTGAATTAGACATATCGAAATTGCGAATGAAGCAGGGATTTGAATTTCCCCTGCTTCATTTGCATAATTGCATCACCACATTTTTTTCCAAAAAACGCTATTTCGAAAGTGAAACCACGGTCTAGACGTGGTTCTTTCGAAAATAAAAGCCTTTTTTGAAAGATCCTGTAAACCTCATTTTTTGAGGAGTACAGGATCTTTCGAAAAAAGGCTTTTCTTTTTGAAAGAACTGCATCTAGACTGCGGTTTCACTTTCGAAATAGTGTTTTATGAAAAAACGTGTGATGTGATTATGCAAATGAAGCGCGGGAAATTCAAATCCCGGCTTCATTTGCAATTTCGATATGTCTAATTTACATCCCTCGTTTGAAAGAGGGATGTAGTTTAGACATACCCCATGACTTTAACTAACTTCTTTCCACATTCATCCTTATAAAATTGACATCTATTCTGCTATTATTTCTACTGCAAATGTTACTGGTAATTTATTGTAACCTTCCTTCTGGGGGGATTTTCAAATATCTTTTGCTTTTTTCTGTTTTATATAGATTCTTATGGTGCTGTTATCACCAGAGCATCTTATTGCCTCCTAGCAGTGCAGTAAAGTAAGAGAAGTAACATCTGGCATGTTTATTCTCTTATCGTCTCCTTAGTGGAAAAATTAGGTGCAGTGGAGTAAGTTGGATTCAAATATTTAATTTTATACACATACAAAATGTTCCAGAAGATGTTTGTTAGAGAAGACCAGGTCAAAGAAATGTGATTTTGGAGTGGAAGGGAGTGATATTTATAATGGTCCTTATTTCCTGGAGGAGTTCATGCTGCCCAGCTCCCAAGAAAACTCCATCTGTAATTTATTATTTATATTGTAGTAGTGCCCAAAGGCATTGGTTAAGTTTGGGGCTCCATTGTATAAATGCCTAGGAAGACATTATTCCAGCCCTCAAGAGGTTAGTCTAATCTATTTCCAGTGTGTACTTGCCTCTTTCTTCCCCATCATGTAACTCAAACGCCTCACAGATCTTTCTATATTTCTCCCATCCTGAATTTATTCAGAAGCAATTAGTTCTAGCTGTATAGCATCCATCTGCTCCAAAATGATTTGAAGAACCACACTTGCTAGCTTCTCCATATTATTTCAATTTTCAAGGTAGGGTTGACAGGTTTTAATAAGTTTCTTGTCTGGTTCAGAAATAGGCAGAAGCAGTATCCAGTTAGTGCTGTAGGCTTAAATGTTGTCTGCATAGTGGTATGTTGCTAACAGTGGCTAGGAATTTTTTTTGACTAAACATTTTTTTTAATCCAAAAAATGAAGATTCCTCAAAAAAAACCTGGTAGGAAAGGGTTGGTTTCCTCCGTTCTGAGCTGAGAAATCTTCTAAACGGAAGCTTAGCTCACACTGATAAAGGAATATTTTGCTTGATTTGGAATACAGACTTGAACCTGGATTTACCCTCACCATGGTGTCATTGGTTAGTTATTCTGGGGGGTCTTCCTTTCCTGCAAAAATTTTTTCAAAGAGCTTTTGTTTCTTTTCAATCCAGAATGAAAATAAATGTCAAATCTTGACATGTATGTAAGGTGGATGTTTTCCGGTCAGACCTACTTGATGCTGCAGTGTCCAAGTGTCATAGTTCAGGACAAGGGCCCCGGTATTTCTCCTCAGTGGCCCAGCAAGGGCACTCGGCCCACAGGCTTTCAGTTCCTCAGCTACTGCCTCTCCTTGGGTAGAGACCTACATTCCCTTCTCTTCTGACCAAGGTATTTGCAGGTTGCACAATTCCCTGCCTTCATTATGTTTTCCAGCATAAACAGGACACCTGCTTGCTTTCTCTTAGGCTATGTCTAGATTGCAGGCTTCTTTCGGAAGAAGCTTTTCCAGAAGAGATCTTTCGAAAAAACTTCTTCTGAAAGAGAGTGTCTAGGCAGCAAAAGCACATCGAAAAAGCAATCTGCTTTTTCGAAAGATAGCGTCCACACTGAATGGACACCATCTCACATTTAAGCTGTGATTACTATGGACGGAGAGGCTACCAGGGCACCTGTGCTTTTTCCTCTTTCTTCCCTGTCCACACATGCCTTTTTTCTGAAACAGCTCTTTCGGAAAAAGGCATTCTTCCTTGTAGGAAGAGGTTTAACAATGTCGAAAAAACCCCTCTGTTCTTTCAATTTTTTTTTCGAAAGAATGCGATTGCAGTGTGGACGTAAGTGAAGTTTTTTCGGAAAAACAGTCATTTTTCCGAAAAAACTCTTCAGTGTAGACATACCCTTAGAAATGATTAATAGATAAACTTGCTACAGTTAGAAAGTATCACTCTCCGTTCTTTCTATGCAAGTCAACTTTATTATTAAGGTAAAAACATTACAAAGAAAGAGTATTAAAACCAGTAAAAGAACCCACACACATTCCATATCTATCCCTATGATAGATTCCAACAGAGGGAGTGCCACGTTACTGGATTTTAAGGGGAGCAGCCAGATCACTGCTGCGCCCATGGGGGGGGGGGTGTTTGCCCCAAAATCTATACAAAGGGGGCCATGTGAGGTGTCAAATGAAAGCTTATGTTCTACTGATTATACGTATGCTAATCATGTACTTGTATGATGTCTGTATGTGGAGTTATGAATATGGACTCTGTGCTGATACTGGCCTGGACTGCCTGTTGTAAAGGAGGATTGTCCAATGAATGACTATGCTAATTAGCACAGCCCTAAGGACAATGGCTCTCAAGGTGCCCAATACATACCTGAGGAATGTGTCTGGGAACATGCAAACCAGCCAGGGCATAATGGTTGCCAGCATGTGAAACACAAACAGGTGACTCGACCATGTGACCCGCTCTAACTGGGGAGACCAGGGATGGATATAAAAATGCTATGAGGAGGTCTCCATCTTGTCTTCAATTCTGCCACTGATCCCAGATGCAGCCTTGTGAGGGACAGCGAGCCAGGAAGGATTGTCGACCCATCCTGACATAGGATGTACACCAGAGACCTTTAAGATAGCAGTTTATAACATCTCTGCTGAAAGCCTGCCTCAAGAACTTGGTGATTGATGCATGTAATGTATTTTCTTTAACAACCTTACTAAGTCTCCACCTTTTCTTTCTTTTATTAATAAACCTTTAGATTTTAGATTCTAAAGGATTGGCCCAACGTGCTCTTGTGGGTAAGATCCAAAGTGTAAATTGACTGGGAACTATAGCTGGTCTTTTGGGACGGGGAGAACCCATTTGGGGTAGGTGAGATTGGGTTCTATAACCCCTCACCTGTTTGTTAGGCCCAAGGCTGATTGTGGCACAGGGTGAGCTGGGGTGTCTGAGGGGTTTTGCTCGGGAGGCTTCCTGCTGGCCAGTTTGGCAGCTGAAGCACTCGGTGTGACTTGTTTGTGGCCTATTTGAGAAAGGTCTCCAGTCAGGGGCTGTAAGGAGCTCTGATTTTGAGCAATTCACCCTGAGGGGACACCCTCAGCGGTGCCCAGACCTAGCCCAGTCCATCACAGGGAGTCCTTCAAACCCCCATTCAATGGCAATTCTTTGTTGGTACAAGTTAATCACAGCTTCCATCCTTCCAAACCTAGTCTAAAATGTGGGGCTGTCTATGGACTTGGGGTTCTGACCCTTTGCTGGATCAGGAGTATGACCATGAAGCTATTTCTCCAAAAGCTCTTTTTTGATCCCTGAAGAATACAGGTTGAACTAGCATATGTGCACCTTTCCAAGCATGTATCTTTAAAGGATTGATAAGGGAGGAAGTAAGTTACCTTTATTAGTAAAGTGGGGGTGATGCTACTTATAAAGCCACAATAAACCATACACAATTGCATGCTTAATACAATATATCCTAAAGTATTAACTGAATACTTTAGAAAGTTTAATCAGGATATTGTAGAAAATTGTCAATCTCTCATGTGTTTTTTATAGAAGTGGGTTTGGCAAGGTACTGAACAGCACCTTAGGGGAACTCACTGGTTTATTTTCTGGACAGATTTATTCCCTGGATGACATCTCTTCCATTACCTTTCACAACTTCACATTTCCTCTGTTTAGATAAACATTTTGCTAGCAAACCAGCATACATCCTTTAAAAGCCTGTACGGAGTCATCTGATAACCAACCAGCATAATATTCCTCTTTTACAACCTATGGGGGCTGAGCTTTCACATGGCCCTTCCTACCCCATGAGCACCAAGATCCAACAAAGCTCTTAAGCATGTGCTTAACTTTTAAACATGTGAGTGGTCCTCTTGACTTCACTGAGATTTCACTGCATTCATGTGCTTCAAGTAAAACATTCACTTAAGTGCTTTGCTGGATTGAGTACGTATCACTTTCTCGGACTGAGAAATTAGCAAAGGGACACCAGTTTAGTGCTGGCTGCCATGGCTGTCCTGCCATGAATCCTGTAAATGGTCACTGCTCTGCTATGAACAGGATCAACTGAGTTCAATACACTTTGTAGCCCTGCATGCTCTCTAGTAAAATGATGACTTGGCCACAGCTGGCTACATAGACGTTTGAACTCAGTTAGTCATTTCAAACCCAGCAGAACAATGTCCAACATAGCAAATTGCTGTAACAAAATAGCTATTAACAGTCAATATTTAATTACATAAAACTGAACATTTAGTACATTCGGGCGTAATAAGTACCAAATGAGGAGGGAGATCTTACTCAAAGAACAGACATTCAGCTTTATTTACCCATATACTTTAGTATGTTAAATAGAAGAAAAAAAATTTAACTTTTAGAGGCTTCTTTATAATTCCTCCAAACTGTCTCACAAATGGTCTTTCTGCTCTGTCTATGGTGCTTGGGTAGGGCGCTGGCACTGATGGTTGTCCATTAACACTGTCCTCAGGTGACTGCCGAATCACACTGTAGCAACTGTAAAGTGTCTTCTCCAGGGAGTGGTATGGAAGCCTGCTGGACACTGCTGCAGGACAGCTGTAGAGGCCTCCTGCTGGCCGGGTGCCAGGAGCAGCCTTTGTCAGGTCAACCCTGGAGCCATGGATGGGCTATTGCTGCTGCCACAGTAGCTGGGTTTCAAGCAGCTCTCACTTTGCAGGGTTCCAATGCAGTTTCTCAGGTGGTTTCTGTTTCACAGGTATCATCCGGTAGGTGTCTGGCCACATTCCGCTCTCTTGCTGGTCCCTGTCACTACAGAGCTCCAGCCTGTCGACTGCTATCCTTGTATACAATCTGAGTTCATTACATAATTTATTATAGCCAATTAGCTTGCAGCTGAGCCATGATTTCATCACCTAATCACATAGATCACGTGTATGATACCATCTACATGTTTTGTTAGTCTATAAAGTGCTACCAGACCATTTGCTTGCTGGGTTTTTTCCAATCACTTCTAGGGGCTCAATGCATTCCTGTAGGATTTTTCAGATGACCTTTCAATGACCCTTACCTACTTCCTGTTTAGAAGTCCCATTCATTTATATAAGCTGCAATCTTTGCCTATGGGGTTTTGCAGAGCCATTCCCGGCAGGAAGTGATGTAATCCCTATTACTTTCTAAGGGCTCCTATGCATTTCTATGAGATTTCCTACTACATTACATAGCTCTATAGCTGCCATGACTGTTTCCTAATTTAAACTATTCTTAATTTTTATTCAATTAAAGCCTTTCACCACTCAGCATATGTTCAATTAAGTATTCAGCAAATTTTAAAACCTTTCTGCAGGATTTTGTTGTTGTTGTTGTGTGTTTGTTGTTGTTTTGGGGTTTTTTGCAGATTCCCAACTTACGCTGGTGTATCCAATGTTAAAAGCCAAATAGGCTGCAGATTCCCAACTTACGCTGGTGTATCCAATGTTAAAAGCCAAATAGGCTGCAGAGTTCCCACTTCCACAGTTTAAGTAAGAAAATGATGTTATCAATCTTATAGTATTCAGAGAGAGAGAACACATATAGATAAGTGGCCAGGTGTTGCAGTGTTATCTAGTGGCTAGGGTTGTGACAGGCCTTTCTGGGGGGGAGGAGAGACCAGGTTTTTTTGCATTTCAAAAGTGGTAACCTTAGTTGTGGCTACAGCCCTATCTCCTTCATCCCCATCCTTGCTTCCCTTACCATGGCTTGTGCTCTAAAAGCAGTAACAAGAGAGCACTCTCTGAATTTGGTAGGGCATGAAAGCTTTGAGGTTGGTCCCCGCTCATCTCTGCAAGGAAATGTGAATGTTCTGTGCTCCTTGGTGTAAGGACAGGCCGTGATCTGATTCAAAACTGTTCTCAAGATATCCCTTCCTATAATACTATAAAATGATAATATGTGTATCTTTTCCTTCAGGCAAATACATGTTTCCTATTTAAGGAGAACAAATAAGCAATAGTCTTCATTCTATTGTTCTCTTTTCTTTTATAAAATACATCATTAATTATAGTGCATATCAAAATACACACAACTCACAAATACAATCAAATACAGAGTGGAAAAAAGTTCATAAAGACAAATATGCAGATAAATATTTAGACTTACCCAGCCCTACAGGCAATTACAGTTTCTTAAATGTTATGTTTTCTTTTTGTAAGCAAGTCAAGCCCACCACCAGAAATCTTACACAGCTATTTGTTCAGTCATGCCAGCCATCAGTTAATCAGGTGCACAGGGTCTTTTATGCATACTTTTGCCTGTTCATTTGTTTTTGTTTCTTTTTATCCATTTTTCACTTATGAGAAACATGCAACCACAGCTGAAGCACAGAAGTCAGGCAGTGCTAAGTGTATGTAGTTATCAGTGGAAGAAAACATTCCTGATTCATATTGGTAGCTGGAAACCAATTTTTAATAGGTTGAAATGATGTAGCAAATCTCAGTTGCTAATGAAGTCATAAGTGCAATGAAAAGCAAGATCTGCAGTAAGTTCAACTAGGGGGAGGCAGCTATACCCATACATCATGGTTTCCAGCTGTTTCCTCCTGAGCCCTTTTGCTTATGCTATTTGCACTTAAGGAACAGGCCCATAACAATGAATTTGTGGTCTAGTCAAATAGCATTACCAAGCCTTTCCCTGCACCACCCACCAAAAATCAAACAAGCAAACAAAAATCTCATAAAAATGTTGTTGGGTAATTAATGTCTGCAGATGCCAACTCTTCCCAGCAAACGAATTCCATTATTTTAAGAATTAGCTTTTCTCAGATGCAAATTTTGGGAAACAGTGAATCCTTTTAATTGCAGTAGGTGACACTTCAGGCCTATATGCAGGGGTGTGTGAAGGGTGTGAACACCCCCCCACAAGTTGCCCCAACCTCCCTCTCCCAAGCTCCTGCTGGCCAGGGAAAGGCAGGGGTGGCATGCTGCCCAAGCCTCCCTCCCCTGTACTCTGGCTACCCAGGGGAAGGCTGGGGCTGATTCCCACCCCCCTGCCCTTTCCCCCAGGTGGCCGGAGGAAATAGGCTGCAGGGCTGCTATGTGATCCATCTGTGATCCACCACTTGACTGCTTGCAATCAACGTCTTGGGCACCCCAGATATAAGATATAATTGGGCCCTGCTGAGTGTCCCACAGGTGTTGGTTGAGTGGCACTGCTTGGTAACAGACTGTTGTTTTTTTCATTGCAAAGATGGCTACCAGTTAGGACACCAATATAAAGCAACAGTAGACTGAAGAAACATACATGATAGCTTTCCATCACTGACAGTTTATTTTGAAATGGCTGCATACAGGCAATTTCACTGCAACTGGGCTGATTCCTTGTAGTAATATTAGTCTAGTTTAAATTAGTATGTTTTTAAATTGGTTTTTAGGCACAACTGGAATATAATGGGAAAATAAGGGACCATTTTAAATTTAAATGAAAATTATTTAAAAATGAAACCCTTCATAAAAATGGTCCCTTATTTGCCCATTGTGCTGGTTTTTATTTAAAACAGATTTAAATATCATATCACTATAGGGAGAAAAGAGCAGCAGGAAATATATATTTTAAAAAATATATATTTAAAACATTTAAGTCCACATTTCTTAAAAAAACCACTCCCCTCACACACACAAATTGCTGCGTATGGGCCTGCACTTGTTTTGCAGTATACTACTAAAAATAAGTGATCATAAAGGCAATGAGAGTGCTAAAATAACTCATCAAATTTCACTCTTCAGAGTGTAAACTGATCATTGCAAGGGTCAGGAAGTAGCTAGGATTTTTTTTTCACTTCTATAGGTAGCATTGAATAATGGGCTCTGAATATTATGGAGCTTTTATGTTTTTCACTCATACATCTGTCATTGACCTCTGCCTGAGAGAAGACAAATCTTATTTCAATGGTCTGATCTGGTATTTCAAAAATTTTTATTCTTGCTTCAGTAGCCAGTGTCTGAGGATAAGAGAACTAATTTCACTTAGGCTTATAATCTACCCATTTTCAAATTAGGAAACCAATTTGTGGTGTGCAAGTTTATTAAACCAAGCAGGAAGAAGATGTATTCCTGTTTAACTTGTGGTGCACTATTATGGGCTCTATTGCTGTATTTCTTGCCATAGTAGGCCAAGAGTATTAGGACTAGGGAAGTGGGATGTAGTTTAGACTGGGCCAATTTTATGGGCCAAAAAATTCAAATGTGCAGGCAAATGTCCATTGGCTGTCTCAAATGATTTTTTGTAGGCATAAATAGGCACAAATCCAAAATTTCAGGCACCAAATTTTAAGCCCTGTTTGAATGTTTGTTGCTTTCTGTATGTGAAGTTCATATCAGAATGGCTGAAGTCTGGGTTGGTGACACACTTCGCTGGGCCCTGAGCAATGTGTCTGTGTGTTGGGGAGGAGGGGAAGCTCATCTCTGGGCCTTCTGGAATGGGCAATGCCTCAGACAGAAGGGGCGGAGCCTCAGGTGGAAGAGGCAGAGCTAAGGGCTAGCCTCCCCCAGCCAGCCCTCAGCCCTGCCTCAATTGCACTGTGCAAAGCTCCAGCACTAATTTAAAGGACCCGAACCTCTGGCTGCTGCTACTGCTGTTGCTGCCATGGTGGTGGCGGTGGCAGCCTAATGCTCTGGGCCCTTTTAAATCACTGGGCCCTGGGGAAACTACTCCCTTTGCCCCCTGCCTGTTGGCAGTCCTGGCTGAAGTCAAGCAGAAGTTTTGCCATGTCCTTGTTAGGAGCAGGCCTGGAGATGTATTGGGCTATGACAGCTGGAAGCTCCCTAAACTTTAGAACCCACTGTGTCAGCTAAGGGTCCTTTATATACAGAACAGTCACACAATCAAAAATACCAGAAATTATCAGACATAATAAAAAAGTCCTCCATTACAACTTTTTCTCCAGTCCAGGGTTACAGGTTGCTCTTGTCAATCACTGCTTGTAGCTGCTGTTGCTTGAGAGCCCAGCTTTCTCTGGATGGCATGGTAAAATTTCTCATAGACTGGTTGATAGTATGTCTGTTCACCTCCCTGAATCCAACCAGCCAGGCAAGCCTTTGTCTGAAAAATGACATCATCTGAGAAGGTTGGTTTTTTTCACGTGGATAGGGGACTGGACTCAAAGTGAGGGGACCTAAGTTCTACTCCTGGCTCTGACTGAGCATGCCACCTCTCTGTACTTTTATTCCCTTCCCATTGTTTGTCTTGTCCATTTAAATTGTAAGTTCTGTGTCCAATAGACCCCCCGTGGCAGCTGACACCTCTAAGGGTACATCTCCTTAGGAACAGAAAATCTGTGCCACTAAATCTCAAAGCCCAGATCAATTGAATAGGCTCATAAGGTTCAGGTGGCAGAGCTAAAAATTGCAATGTAGACGTGTGAACTAGGGCTGGAGCCTGGGATCTAAGACACACACACAGAGACACACACAGACACATGCATGCAGAGTTTCAGAGCCCTAACTGCAGAATGAGCCCAAATACCCATTGCAATTTTAGCCCCACATCCTGATCCCAAGTCAGCAGACCCAGAGCAGCCATGGCTTTATCATAGGTCTTTATTGCAGTGTAGCTGTATTGTAAGAGCAAGAGTAATGGAAGTCTAGACCCCATCATTTAAAGGTTAGTGCTATATGGGTTGTCAGCAGTTTAAGCAATCTGAAATCTGCCCTAATGATAGGAGAGATGGGAGAGAGAAGTAAAAATCTCTTTAAAGTATACCTCAATCCAAAAGCAGATCATGCCTGACATTTCCCCCCCCCCCATATTATGATCTTTATTGAAGTTTTCTAACTATACAAAAAAAAAAAATACAATGCACAACACTCTAAGTATTGTACAAGAATAATCCAAGAACATATTGGTTGTAACATTTTAACATATAACAGCATATAGATGTATATAGATAACAAAAATATCAGTGTTCTAAATAGATATTGCTGTATATATGAAACCAGTTAGTAAAACATCTATAAATTCTGATATTATAAAGCTCGTAGTAAAGACAAGCATTTCACAACCTACTATAGAAATCTAAGTGCCTGCCAAATAAACCCCAATGTACTAAAGTAATTTTGTATCTCTGTGTCTATTTCTGCAATTCAGGCATATTACCCCAAATGGTTTTTCCCCCGTCCATTCTATACCCAGGAGATAATTTCAGTGTGAATGCTGTATTTTAAAATTCCTTTAGACATTCGCAATGTGCAGGCAGAGTCTCAGTTTTCCATTTGCACAGAATAATCTCTTTGGCTACTGCCAGAGCCACTTACACCAACATTTGCCATTTGTTAACGTTTGTCAATCAATGATTTTAAAAGACAGACTAAATTGGAGATCCAGCTGGGAACTTTACTGAAACAAATTCTTCCAACATAGTTGTCATGAAACAAGAGATTGGGAATGACTGCATGCATTTGAAACACCTTTTTTGCTTAATTTTAGTCCCATATTTGCTGCAAGTGGGCAAAGTTTGTGTCTAACAACTGAGAGGTCTCCCCTTGTAGTCAAAGGTTATGTGTGCTAGACACCAGATTTCACACATGCTTGCAACAGGAATGCAGAGATTGACAGGACCATCTTGATTGGCTTAGCATTTTACATCTTCTAAAACAGGGGTGAGGAGCCTTTTTTGGATCGGGGGGCCATTGACTAACAAAAAAGAGCAGTCGGGGGCCACACAAAAGTGAGAAGCAAAAAATAAATAAAAAAATCTTACTGACATGGCCCCCAACTGAGAAGCAGTAAGATATTCCTCCAGAGCCTAGGGGGACCCAGGCTAGTAGAGTCCCCCTAGGCTCTGGGGTGGGGCCAGTGTGTGAGGAGTTCAGTGTGTGAGAGGGGGCCTCTCAGTGTGTGAGAGGGGAAGCAGGCTGGGGGTGAGGCAGTCTGATCAGGAAGAGAGTTCAGGGTCTGGGCGATGCTGGTGTGGGGTCCCCAGTGCTGGGGGCAGGGAGCCCCAAGCCTTGGTGGCTGGTTCCAGGCAAGCCAGGGGCTGAATCTAGCTTGTCTGTGCCTGCTCTAAAAAAGGAGAAAAGTTCCATGGCAATTTCAGGTGTCTCTGAAGCATAATGGCATGAAGGCATTTCATCAGATCATGCTGTTGTGTCAAAATGTGATGTCACTGTGACCCCAGCACCAACTCTACACTAATGTAATAATATTGGTACAAAATATGCCTTGGGAAGCCTCATAAAAGCAACTAACATGGTGGTTATTAATATCATAGTAAAATGATTGTGTTATCCTTACATGGAAAGTTATGAATTTCCCCTCTCCGATCTTACTACAACATGTTTAAAACAAGATGTCCTAGTCTAGGTCGAGGTGATAAACTGGTCTGTCCTAGACAAAGGAAAGTGGGTTTATCTCAGTTCACACATTAGCAGTGAGCAAAGCTACTCAGCTAAACTGGAGGGGTTAGCCTTTTCCTGAACTCGAGAGACCAAGAAATACCATGGCTCCTGCACCCCAAAGACTAAGTCCGCAGGAGAGCTTCCTGATTTGTAAGAGAAAGAAACCGCTTGGGAATATACCGAACAGACAGAAACTATATCTTTATCCTTTACCTTTAATAGACAAAGAAACCAAGCAATGTGATCTCCCTGGCCAGGCTGGATACTGGAAAGGAGACACAGTAAAAGAAGGCATCCTGAACAAAGACTGTATTTTGCTAGATTAAGTGCTAGACTTTTACATGCGTGTTTTCACTTTTATTTGCTTGTAACCATCTCTATCTTTCTCTTTTACTTGGTATCATTTAATCCATGCTCTTTCATTAGTAAACCAACTCCGGACTGTGTTTGAAGGGGAAGATGTATTTACCCCCAGTTAAATTAATAAGCTGTGACTTACTGGCTTTCTAACACAACAGAAAGCTTGATATCTTCTGCAAATGCACAGTGAGCGGGGCTAAGCACTGCAGAGAAACATCTGTGAGGCGTTCTGGGGCTGGAGTTCACCTATGAGGTGAGGAAGAGCCTTGAGGAGTTTGCTGGTGAGGAAGTCATTCTTTCTGAGGCAGAAAGGTAATATGGTGGCTCACAGCTCTGGTTATCCCCAGCAGTGTATTAATCATCATACCCTGCATCGTGGGGTAGATGCACACCAGCATGGGCTATTCAGACACATGCTATAAATAGGGATTACAGCTCAAGTGGCTTAAATAGGTCCTAGCCTACAAAGTAGAGCAGTACAGCCCAGTGGCCAGTGGCCCTGGGGCTGCCAGTGTTGTCACTGTCTAATCACACAAAACCAAACACCCTTACCCTGCCCTGCTCCCTCCCAAGGCCACACTTTCTCCTAAGGCCTTTCCTCCCTCCCTCCTTCATTTGCTGTCCTCCACTTCACTCACTTGCACCAGGATGGGGCAAGGGGTTGGGGTGCAGGCTCCATGCTGGAGCTAAGGATTTCAGAGTGTGGGAGGGGACTCTGGGCTGAGCCTGAGGCAGGCGTTTGGAGTGCAGGAAGGGATGAAAGATGTGGGCTCTGGGAGACAGTTTGGGTGCAGGAGGGGAGTCGGGGTTGGAGTGTGGGCTCCAGGAGGGGGATGAGGGCTGGGGCATGGGTTTGGGATGCAGCAGGGGATGAGGAGTGTGGGCTCCAGCCAGGTGGTGCTTATCTCAGGTGGCTCTGAGCCAGCAGTGCTCTGGAGCTAAGGCAGACTCCCTTCCTGTCCTGGCCCTATGCAGCTCCTGGAAGTGGCCAGCATGTCCCTGAAGCTCCTAAGGGTAGGGAACCAGGCCCCTCAGCATGCAGTCCTTTCCACAGGTGCCACACTCACAGCTCCCATGGTTGCTATTCCCAGCCAATGGGAGGTGCAAAATCAGTACTTGGGGAGGAGACAGCATGCGGAGACCCACTGCCTCTGCCCACCTAAGAGCCTAGGGCCATTCTTGTTGCTTCTGGAAGCAGCACACAGCGAGGGCATCAGGAAACTTGTCTTAGCCTCAATGTGCTACCAGGGCTATGTCTACACTGCAGGCTTCTTGCACAAGAACTTTTTGCACTAGAGTTCTTGCACAAAAAGTTCTTGCACAACAGCACGTCCACACTGCCACGTGCTTTTGTTCAAGCTATGTGCCTTTGCACAAGAGCATCTATGGCAGTGTGGACACGCTTTTGCGCAAGAAAGCTATGATGGCCATTTTAGCCACAGAGCTTTCTTGCACAAGAAACTCCTGTTGCCTGTCCACACATGCCTTTTTGCACAAGAGCTCTTGCGCAAAAAGGCTTATTCCTCATAGAAAGAGGAATAACGCTTGCATAAAAAGCCCTGTGTTCTTACGATTAACTGTACTTTTTCTTGCACAAAAACGCGCTTATAGTGTGGATGTTCCGCAAGTTTTTGCGCAAAAACTCTGCAGTGTAGATGTAGCCCAGATGTTTAGAGATTTAAAATATCCTACATTGGCTTCAATAGCCTCTGGAAGATTATGCTGTATTCTGACTCACTGCTGGCAAAACTAGGAGGGTTGACAACCCTAAGCTCAGCCCAGCGGCCAGAGTCCTTGAGCAGTGCCCACACTGTATGATAGGTGTGGGCAGGGTAAGTGTGAAACCAGGATTCCATGGTTTAGTTCCATTTCCTATTTTACTATTTTAACATTTCCTGGGCTGCTTCCTACCCTTGGTTACTGCTCTTGTCAGTTCTGGAGGTATGGGCCTCCTGACTCACTCTCATCCCCTAGGGTCAATGGGGTTCTGCCACCAATTGCTCTGGCTCAGCCACTGTGGTCTGTAGCTCCAGACGTTCCCTGGAAGGAACCTGCAGCAGGTGTTCACTCCTCTCTTCAGTCAGCCCAAACTGAGCTGGACCACTCCCATTTGTATCCTGTCTCCAGGCTGTGCATTCCCAACAGAGGTGAGGGGCCATGGCCTTTTTTGCCTACACAGTGGCTACGTCTAGACTGCAAGCCTCTTTCGAAAAAGAGCGTCTAGACTACAACCAGTTCTTTCAAAAAAGCAAGCCACTTTTTCGAAAGAGAGCACCCACGCAGTCTGGATGCTCTCTTTCGAAAAAGCACAGTTTGCATTACATAGCGCGGTTTTTTGAAAGAGTACTTTTGAAAAAAGGCATTATTCCTCGTAAAACTAGGTTTTCTGCGGTCGACAAAACCGCCACGTTCTTTTGATTTACTGCCGACAGAACGTGGCGGCAGTCTAGACGCAGGTAAAGATTTTTCAAAAAAAGGCCACTTTTTTCGAAAAATCCCTGTAGTCTAGACACACCCAGTGTGCGGTTAAACCCAGCTGGATCAGTAAGGGGTTGATGCACCCTGTAGCCCCCTGATGCTACGTCACAAGACCATTCTCTGTGCTGCAACTAAGGCTGTGTTAAACTCAGTTGTTTTGGTGTTTAGCTTTTTAGGAGAGGGGTTTGCTTTGGATGAGTTTGCTGTCAATTTGGAGTTAAAACAGAACTGAAGCTCAGTGATATACAGCCAAAACCCTCAAGTTTTGCCTGGTTTGGGATAAAAATCATACAATACCACAACTATATCATGGTTTTTATGTGAAATCATAAATCACGTTTGCTCAAATCTTTGGTTCAGGTTTACTGAAAGTTTGGTAAGCCATAGGGCTCACGTTTTGGGTAAATACAAAAACATGAATTGAAGACTGAGTTTGATCTACTTTTACATTTTGTTAAAAAGTTTCACATAGTTCTAGCTGAAATGGGATTATTTTATCTTTCAGAAAAAATATAAACAGGTGAGAAGTCCATAACCTGAAATAAATAGTACTATTAAGGCTGCAGTGGCATGAGGGATTTGTAATTTATGGTTGGAATAATACTGTGTTTCAATTAACAAGTATTCTCTCTACTCATCCTTCTGGCTTTCCTAATTAGAAAATTCTGAGTAACTTTTCTTATTAAAAGTAATAGTTGCACTTTATTCTTGATGCTATTTACTTGCAGCCTATTTGTTTCCATTCTGTGATGTGCTCTCCAGAGAACTTTCATTGTTCTAAGATGGCATCAATAGCCATTCACTTAGATATTGGAACTATTTGGCAGTACAGAGGAAATACTTGCTGCCAGACCACATGGTTCATTCTATAAGACTGTGGGATAACTTTCCAACGGATGTGGTACAAGCCCCATTTCTGATTATTAGAAAACACAGAATTAGAAAATACACTGTTGGGAAAAGACTTGCGTCGTCAAAGGAATACATTGAGGTAAAATCCTGGCTCTGCTAAAGTCAATGAGAGTTTAGTCATTGACTTCAATGGGGCCAGAATTTTATCCTAGATGGCCCAATACAGGTTTGGCAACAGAATTCTAATTTCTCTGGGCTAGAATGTGATGATTTTACTCATATGATTAGCCTCACAGACTTTGATAGCAATGCATTTCATGTATGTATCAGTGCTTACCACTAAGGAAAGGGCACATCAGAGTCTAGGACATTTGAAATGTTTTATTACTGCATTCACATCTGAATATTTAGTACACTGCTGATCCAAGAGAGTGGAATTTCTTAGATGTCAATGTTAAAACTAGATAGCCATTTAGTGTGAGACAACTCTGTTCTCTGAAAGGACATTGCTCAAGAAAAGTACCACATTATTCTCTTGTAAAAGACTGTTCCATTACAAGAAACCATTACAATTTTAAATAGGATGCTGTCAAACTCAAACCTAAAAAATTATTTGCACTGGATTTTTCTTCTAGCTACTTAATGTCATTGGAATACAACAAATACAAGAGAGAAAATATTTATTTCTGCTTACATTTGGATTAACTTTGAAATGTTAATAATTTTACCAGAGTCATTTAAAAATGCAAATAATCACATTTGTCTTAAAATCATTGTTGTACTGAATACAAATAGGGCATATATATATAATATTATGTCCATGCATATAATTCGGGAGCTAATAAATTAAACTGCAGTTGTTATGTACATGTTTTACACTGGGCTAATTCCAGTTCAGTAAAATGGAGATCCTCCCAAAAAATGAAGCTAGTGGCTGCTGTAAATTTTTCTGTTTGAATAATTAATGTTGCCACTTTTATTTGGAAGGAGACTGAAGATTCATTCTCCCACAAATAATTCCACTCAGTTATCTTATGGAGACAGGTTCTAATACCCTGTGCCAATTCTCCATTGATGTTTCCTTGCTGGATGGCAACTTCCTCAGCTGAGTCATGTGCAGTAATTATGCGTCAGTCACAGGGAATTTTTTTTCATAACCCGTTTTGCTAATAACTCCATCACCAACTGATATTTAACAGCAGAACAATCATCCTTTGTCAGAATTCTGAACATACAAATCTGAATATTTCTAGAAGAAGAGCCCCTATTTTGCAATTAGTGATTCTTGGATTAGTTGGATTGGATTCTGCAGTGCAGAAGCTTTGAGGGTTCCATTCCATGTAACAATGAGGACCATGTGGTTAAGTGCTGGATGTGTAAATTAAATAGCTACACAATCTGCATCTCCACAGATTTTTGTAGATACCCGTAGCTAAGTTTGTGCCAGCTGCTGTAAACAATTAAGCATATGTTTAAGACTATGCTCATAAGTGGTTTACTTAAGTGCAATGGGCCTACTCACGTGCATTGCAGACCTGGGCCCTTTGTTAATTCCGCAAAGGGAGCGAGCACTTAGCAAGTCCTTATTGTTCCAAGTTTAAATCTCTTCACCCCCACAGCCCCACATTACAGCCACTATGCTTTCCACTGCATAGGCACAGAGGGTGCTGCAGCACCACCAGATTTTGATCCCAGTGTCCCAGCCCTGTGTGCCTGCTGTCCAGTATATCAGTCATGGTGCCCACTGCTGCTTGGGGACTCTGCTGCTGGCCTTGGGTCCCACTCAGCCACCGGCCTCAGGGGCTCCACTGCTGTCCCTATGGTCCTGGCCACCAGCCCCTGTGGTGCCCAGGGGCTCCATTGTTGGTTGGGATCCTGCCCAGCAACCATCCCCAGCTCTGTGGTTGATTTCAGGGTCCCAGCCATCAACCCTATGTGCAAGGTCCTGGCCACCAGCAAATTCAGGGTCTCAGCTGCCAGCCTCAGTTCTAGAGAGCAGTGAGGGGCACAGACAAGGAGGTGGTTAAGGAGGGTGGTGAAGCTCAGCATCCCAACTCCAAAAGCTGTTCCATTGGTGGGAGATATATTACTAGGGATGAACAAAGGGTTTTCTTTGCATTGCAAACCAACGGCCTTCTTGAGCTGACTAAAACAGTTTTGATGGACAAATAATTTACTCTTCCATGGTTGAAAAGATGATGTTTCTAACATAGGCCTCAATTATGTCGGATTTAATCAAGAGAAAGGGAGTGATTATACATCCTTATAATCACACCCTAAACTCTATAATCCATGTACATCCCTTGCAAGGCATCATTTGAAAACTCATAATTTGCTGGTCAGCATTGTCCTGCTAAAATATGTGTGACAACGCTGTATGTGAAATTCTTAACACGTGTTCCATATCCCACAGTGCTGCCCACAGCCAGGGGAGCTGATAGCCTCGTCGGGCCGCTAGGCAAATGTGTGTGTGGGGGGGGAGGGGCAGCTCTGCACTCCTGGAACAGGAGATGCCTCAAGCAGAAGGGCTGGGGCTGAGGCAGTGAGCCCTCAGTGCTGCCCTGACCATGGTTACCTCCGGCCCCCAGGCCTCAGATCATGGTGCTCCGCTGGCAATTTAAAGGGCCTTGGGCTCCAGGTGCTGCTGCTGCAATAGCAGTAACAGTGATAGCCAGAAGCTCTAGACTCTTTTGAATCATTGGGCCATGGAGTAAATGTCCCCTTTCCTCCATAGCTGGCAGCAACCGTAGCTGTCCTTAACAAAGGAATGTGTTCTTGACTTAATTTGTATTTAAGTAATAAAAAGAGTCATCAAGCAGGAAGAGAAAACAAAGGAAGTTCAATCAGGTGGGGAAAGACAGCAGGGAACATCATTCGACATAGACTTTTAATCTCTTGGTTGTCAGCTGGAAATGGGTTCTTTTTTGGGAGGGGTGGGGGACTGGAACTATAAAAACTGCAGGGCAAATGTCTCAAGATGCCCCTCCCCCTGCCATTCCTTGCCCATTGTATTCTCTGTAGCTAAGAAGACAAAAGAAAGAGCTGTTGGATTTTGAGGGAGAGGTCCTGACTTGAAGAGTTTAGCCAGTTACCTTGCTGAAACCATGTGGTGAGAAATTTTGCTTGGATCTAATAAAGTTTGTTAAATTGGGCACCAGTAAGCATTTAACCTTTATTTTTCTTATAGCCATTTCTGGCTTTTATGCTTCATTATGTAAACTCACTTACAATCTATCTCTTTGTGGTAATAAATCTGTTCTATTGTTTTACCTAATCTGTTGTTTTTAAATACAATTTCTGGGTTACTCTTAAATATAGTTTGGCATATTATTCTCATTAAAAATATATATTTATACTGTCCAGGAGAGAGATGGAGCTCTGGACGGTGTGGGACGGGGACCACAGAATGTCTGCTGGGAGAGGCCAGCCCCCAGCCATGACCCTTCTGACCAAGGCTCTGCCCTTTCTGGGAATTTGCTGAACTAGGAGAGATCAATGCCAGCCCTTATGCTGCTGCTGGCTGCAGGTTTCTGCTCCAAAGGCAGTAGAGGAGCTATCATTGACCAAACAGAGACTGGGGGGGATGTGGCCGGGGGCCAGGAGCACAGCCCTGTTGGTGCTTGGTTCGGTAAAATGGCAGGAGTCCCAGAGGCTTAAGGCCAAATACCCAGTGAAAATACCGAATGATGGCAAGACAACAAGTTTTATCAAAGAAGGAATGATTTATTAAACTGAACAACTTAAATGAACAATTACCTAATATTTGCCACAAAACAGTTAAACCACAACAATTTTTAAACTCTACCTAAGTTACAGCTAAGTCAAATATATACACATTTAAAAAAACAACAACCCTGTTTCTTTAACACTGACAATAGCAAGGGTAAAAGTTACCACAGAGCAATGTATTTTCTAACCTGTCTCTTTTAAACCACTTAACAACAGTGAGGGTAAATTAAATACTTACAAACTCCGCAACAACAACACAAAGACACACAAGGAATTGGAGCATGCTCGAGAGGTTCGTGCACCCTTTTTAGATTTGGTGGGTGGGAGGCGGCCTTTGGGTGATCAGTCCTAAGCCAGACTCAGATTCCGTCTTCCAGTATTCGGGAGTCCTCCCCAGCTAAGGGCAGAGAGGTTTTTATGTTCTTGCCTATTACCATATTTGGTGTTGTTTGTGCTCTGGGAGTGGCATGGGTGTGGTCTGGGTGTGGTGTGATGCCCATATATGGTGTTGAGTGCTGGACTCTGACAAGCTCCATTTTATTGGTAGATAAGCCTTGTTGCTATCCATGTGACGTGGTAAGGTTGCTGAGGTAGATCTTGGCTATGCGCGCGAGGCCTGGCCAAGAGAACCCATACTTGACAAGCCCCACATGAGTGTACGGAGCCCTGTGGCCACAGGGCTATGAGGCTCCACAGCCACCCTGCCTCTTCCCCTGAGCGCGCCTCCCCTAGTCACCACTTGGGCTATGTCTACACTGCCCCTCTCTTGTGCAAAAACATATGCAAATGAAGCGAAGCATGGAATATCGCCGTGCCTCATTTGCATAATTAATGAGGCTCCGTTTTTGCGCAAGAGGCTTTTGCGCAAAAAGGAGCCATCCACACAGCTCCTTTTTGTGCAAAAAACCCATCTTGCGCAAGAGCCGTTCTTCCAGAAAAAAATGTGGCTCTTGCACAAAAGCCTCAGAGAAGATATTTTGGCCTTGGAAAGGGTTCAGAAAAGGGCAACTAAAATGATTAGGGGTTTGGAACGGGTCCCATATGAGGAGAGGTTAAAGCGACTGGGACTTTTCAGTTTAGAAAAGAGGAGACTGAGGGGGAATATGATAGCGGTATATAAAATCATGAGTGGTGTGGAGAGGGCCGATAAAGAAAAGTTATTTATTAGTTCCTAAATAGAAGAACTAGAGGACACCAAATGAAATTAATGGGTAGCAGGTTTAAAACTAATAAAAGAAAGTTCTTCTTCACACACAGCTGTAGTCAGCCTGTGGAACTCCTTGCCAGAGGAGGCTGTGAAGGCTAGGACTATAACAGAGTTTAAAGAGAAGCTAGATAATTTCATGGAGGTTAGGTCCATAAAAGGCTATTAGTCAGGGGATAGAAATGGTGTCCTTGGCCTCTGTTTGTCAGAGGCTGGAGAGGGATGGCAGGAGACAAATCGCTTGATCATTGTCTCGGTCCACCCTCTCTGGGGCACCTGGTGCTGGCCACTGTCGGCAGACAGGCTACTGGGCTAGATGGACCTTTGGTCTGACCCAGTACGGCCATTCTTATGTTCTTATGTAAGAGGGGTTTTTTGTGCAAAGAGGAGCTGTGTAGACGGCTTCTTTTTGCACAAAAGCCTCTTGCACAAAACCGGAGCCTCGTTAATTATGCAAATGAGGCATGGTGATATTCCATGCTTCGCCTCATTTGCATGTTTTTGTGGAAAAGGCTATAGTGTAGCCATAGCCTTGATCAAATGCCAGCCCCTCTGATGCTGCCGGCAGTGGGACTACACTCCTGACCTCCAGCTGCAAGGCGCGACAGCCAGCCTGCCTCTTCCCCGAGAGTCCTCCCGCATCTTCACTCCTCTCTCCTCCTCCCTGAACTTGAGCACCATAAATGAGCTATTTGCAGCACTCCAGAAGCTCTGGGAATCTTGAGAAAAGTTGCTGAACACAGGGCCAGGCTTTTCCACGAGTGCTCCAGCCTAGGAATGCCAGTCCACACATGTTGCCAGATCCAACCTGTACTTTTAATGAGGAGTTGTTAGTCAACATATCCCTATTATCCTTATTAAAATGAAATTAAATAGGAGACCCTTAACTGAAAGCATGAAACGTTTACATTTACCTGGGAAATACCAATTTTAACAATAGCTGAAAAGTCTTGAAATCAAAAGTGCATTTTCTTAGCTGTTATAATTGTTTAACAATGGAGAAGGATTTATAAATATCCTAGTGAGGGACCAAATAAAAGAGAGCTAAGAAACATGATTTGAAAAGCTGAGATATCGATATCTTGAATGATCAGTGCACTTTTTATCGCTGAAGACCAACTATCTAATAATGTGTGTGTCAAGCTGACACTTAGGCCTGGTAGTGCTTCCAGTCAATCTGAAAGTGAAGGGATTAAAGCTTTCCCTTTCTGTAAAGATTTATTTTTAGTTATAATGTGTGCCCGAATCACTTTTCCCTTCACTTTTTTAAAGGCTAATGCTAGGTTTGTAAAGTTGGAAGAAATGCTCCAGGAATCTAAGCACTCACCACCAGCTTTAAACTTCCCAAAAGGACAAGCCCCCAACTCTGCCTGCTTCCCTGTTGGCTGTTGAACCAAGGCTGAGGCAGAGAAGTACACACTGTACCTTTCAATCAGTGCTGCAGTTGCTCTTCTGTTACACTCTCACCCAGCATCCCTAGTGGAATCTGACTGCCCTCGGCCCTAGAGCTGTGCAAATAACTGACTTTGCAATTTGCTCCCATTTCTCTTTTTTTTTTTTAATCCAGTTTGGGTCAACCTGACATGAGCATTGTTCAAAATTTTCAGTGAACCAAAAAAGTAAAAATAACTAGCTAAATAAATCCTTTTGAGACTAACAAAACATTTTATTTTGCTTTCAAGAACTTAATTTTTTATTGTAATAAAGCAGAGAGATCTGGACTTCCTCTTGTTATGTTTAAACGAAGCACACAAAATCTTTTATAGGGGAAAAGGCAGTACGCCGCATTTATTGAGAATACAACAGTTGCATATGCTTTTCAGTCATTCACACATACAAACACCATACACACACAGATGATGTTATAGTTACCAGTCCAGAGTCTGGATCGATCTAGTGGCCAGCCAGATCGATCACAGAGGGAGAGCAGGGTCATTCATCGGTCGCGATCCGATGCTCATCTGGAGTTGGTGGCAAGGTGAACCCAAAGTTCCATAGCAAAGCACCCTGCTTTTATCATACTTTTCTCTGTTGAAATCTATGGATTCCGCTGTGTCAGCCTGTGACCGGCATGTTATCTTTTTTATGTCAGTCATTCCCAAAACATTTGCAAAGGCTCATCTTGTAATCAATCATCTTTCAGGGGTGCTAGCTCTGCTTTAAGGCTGTCAATCTGCCAATAATCCAATCATTCTATGACTAGGGGTACGCACAGATGGTTATGGATTGTCCTTCTGATGCCGGTGAGTCTATTTTCACCCACGCTCCATCCCTCTTTGCTTGGCTATCTGGTTCTGAGCAATGACCTTCGCATCTTTATCTTGACACACATACATACCACTTTCACACATAAACAGGAGCGGCCCGAGGCTGGCGCCCCAGGCGGAAGGCGCGATCAGCGCGGCCGTCAATGGCCGTGACGTAATCATGGGGCGCCTGGGCTGGCGGCGCCCTAGGCGACCGCCTAGTCTGCCTAGGCTCACGGGCCGCCCCTGCACATAAACAATCTTTACAAAACTTTGCAAAGAAAAGCATAATACAACAATATAAACAACGCATCTCATATTGGGCAAAGCAAAGGACATTATAAATCAAACAATTAGGGCTTCAGCCTTCTACATTTCTCTAGTCTCATTAACACAGACCCAATACAAAACTCTATCTCTTTACTCACTACACTTTAGAACAAGGAAATATAGGAGATATATACTTAACTAAAGGATTTGACTTACTACAATATTAAATATAATTGTATATTACCCTACATTACTACATTACTAAACCTAAAAATACAAATATAAAAAGGATAAAACTTTCAATCCTAACACTCTGAGGGGGAAAAGGGTGGAAGGTGTGCACACTAGAGCAGTGTTTACCAACCAGTAGGTCGGGATCTACTGGTAGATCTTGGAGCCTCTGACAGGTAATCCTGACAGGTTTGGCCAAGAGGCTGTCAATTGCCCACACTTCAGCTACTGTTCCCCCACTGCTGTGCATTGCCAGCCCTTTGCCTTGGAGCTGCTGCCCCCCACCCCTGCGAGCCTCCTGCTTGCTGTGCAGGGCAGGGGAGGGAGAGAAGGGGGCACTGATGTCAAGGTGCCCCCTCCCACCCTGTGTCCTATCTCCACAGAGCAGAGAGGGGGCACAACAGGGCTTGGGATGGAAGGAGTTTGCTGGTTGCTTTTGGGAGTGGTGCAGGGCCAGGAGAGGGTGAGCCTGCCTTAGCCCCACTGCACCACCACCCAGGAGCCACCTGAGGTAAGCAGTGCCCAGCTGAAGCCAGAATCCTGAACCCTTGCCCCAGTCATGACCCCCTTCCCGCACCCTAAGCCCCTGCCCTAGTCCTGAGACCCCTGGACCCAAACTGCCTCCCAGAGCCTGCACCTAGAATGCCCTCCAGCATCCTAACTGCCTGCCCCAAACTCAGCTCAGAGGCCCTCTCATACTCAAAATCGTTTAATCCAAGACCAGAGCCTGCACTCCAACCCACTGCCCCAGCCTGGTGAAAGGGAGGGAGAATGGAGTGAGCAGGGGCGGGACATTGGAGAAGGGGCACAAAGGAGGCGGGGCAAGGGTATTTGGGTTTGAGGTAGCTCTTGGATTGCACTTAAATTCAAAAAGTGGTCTCGTGCTTAAAAAGGTTGGAGATCACTGCACCAGAACAATTCCAGGGTGGACCCTTCCCCATGAGCCTTCTGTCTCCCATTGGCCAACCTGAGGGAGGCTTTGTGATCTCCCCTCATTAATTTAAACCATGCCTCAGGATTTTGGAGCTTTTCCCTCCATTTTTAGCTTTCCCACCTTCTTTCTTTGCAGTTGCAGTATGAGAGCTATATTTATTAGGTGTTGCAGGTTTAACCAAAGCAGTATTGAGGATCAGGATGGAATTTTTCCCATTTAGCCAACTTGGCAGCGGCATGGTGGGCTGTTTTGTTTGTTTGTTGTTTGTTTTTTGTTGTGTGGGGTGGTTTTTTTTGTTGTTGTTGTTGCTTTATTCACAATAGCATGAAGTCACAAATCAGTTAAATAGGGAAAGGATTTTGAATTTAAGATTAGTACTTTGTGTGAATGTTTAATTTTGTCTCGTATTTTGGCAGGTATCAAGTACAGATAAATGGCCAAAAGAGCCAGCTTCCAAAACTAAAATAGATGTGGGATTTTGCTGGTGGAGCTCAGTCTTTGGAAAAGAGGGAAACTGAAGCCTTCGCAAACTGAGGTCCCTCTTTTGGACCTCAACTAGGGAGGAGGGTGAGAGGATTCAGCATAGTAGGCTGAATCCTAGAGAGAGCCTAAAGAAAGTCTACCTTGAGTTACAGGTAATATGGCATGAGCCATGTAACCCTGAAGTGGTCCTACATAAATGTCTGGTTTAGGGAAACTGGGGCAGATAGTACCTTGCCCCAGTGTTAAGTCAGTAAAGTCGAAACCTGGCACTTACATCCATTCATGTTCCTGTACCCATTTTCTTCTGTGCCCTAATCAATGAAATTGACTGAAGCATTGAGATTTTTGAGGAGTTCCTTTGCCCTTAATCACCAGAGAAAAAACACCCAAAACAACGTAATTGTTAGCTTTTCATTTTTACAAAAAACACATTTTTCTCTAAATATCTGTTTATTTCATATATGTTATGTGTCACTGGATTTGGGGTATTAAATTGTCTACTTCTGCTTGCACTGTAAATAAAAATCAGCTTTCTTTACTTCTGAGCCTGTCCTGGGATACAGCAGTAGAACATGTTACAATTCCCTAATCAACAATGTTTGCACATCAAGAATTGCCGCTTTGTAAAATGTTTACTGTGAACCTGCAAAATAAAGGCATCCTTTGCACTGTTCTTCTACTAGGGCCCACAAATAAGGTTACTATAAATCCTTCTTTTTTGCCCTTCATAAAAAAGGGGGAGTATTAAAATCTGTGAAGGGAATTGTGAGCTTGTTTCAGGAGAGCATACTAAAAGTCTGTTTGATTTCCACAGGTCTGTGATTATGGATATATTGTGTTGCTACCAAAATTATTCAGAATCTCTAAGGGCACATCTATACTTACCCACAGATTGACTCCAGAAGTCAATCTTCTGGCATTTGATTTAGTGGGTCTAGTATAGATCCATTGCTGATGGGAGCATTTGTTCCCATCGTCCTCCCACTGGCTGGATACCACCCAGGCTCAGCTTAAGATAAGCCGACTCCAGCTATGCACCTTAAGCCCACCTTCCTGGTCTAGTATAGACCAGGCCCATGTGTGCCTGTTAGCAAATCCCTGGCAGATCCTTACAACAAACTTCTGTGGTTCTACATCAAGGCAAATGTGTTGTGATGTTGTCATCTGGCCTCCTAAGAAATGAGTTGACACCATTTGTTTTTTTGGCAATGCTCAACTAAATCCTTCTGGCATCATAGGTATGGGCTCCTTTCCATCAATGGGAATGGAGTCACAATTTGTTTATATAATGTGGTTGTCCAGGGGATGAAGCAAAAAGGCAGAGATCTTTTCTCATATGTTAGGATTAACTCCACAGCAACAGAGCTGTGGAAATCTACAGAGACTCTGCTGCCAGAGCTGCCTAATTTCTGCTATGTAAGGTTCTTTGTTACTGGATACACTGAGTGCTTATGTGGAAGAAAAATGTTCTATCAAATGTAACATTTCCCATAAGATAATCTTTCTTTGGGTCCTGAATTTGTCAGTTTCATTTATTTCCCACTGTTTGAATTAATATTGTGCTTTGGAGAATAAATCTTTTGAAGACTGTAGGAATCAAATTCCCTCTGTACCTAAAGACAAGGTGGGTGAAGTAATACCTTTTATTGGACCAACTTCTCTGGGTGAAAGAGGCAAACTTGTTCAAACTTACACAGAGCTCTTCTGCAGGTCTGGGAAAGGTACAGCCAAGGTACAGAGCTAAATACAAGGGGGAACAGATTGCTTAACATGAGTAGTTAACACCACTAGGGGAAGTCTCATAATAAGTGCTCCCATGCTGCTGCACTACGTTATCCAGCTCATGCCTTCAGAGTCCTATTCACATCCAAAAAGTCCAATTAATTACAGCTTTAACAATCTCTTGAAGTCTCTGACACAGAAACCATATAGAGGTCAATTAACAGTGCTTGCTTGTACATGTTGCAGTACAGTGAGCTGCCATAATGGCAGGAAATTAGTGGGTTTAACATAGCTAATCAAGAAACAGCAGAATATAGAGGACTGTGTTCAGGCCTGGACAACCAAGTGCTCCTGATCTGAAGCCAGTGGGAATTATGAATGCTCCATGCTTCTGAAAAACAGACCATTTCTTTAGGTGCCTAAATGTGGACTTAAGTACATAACATCATGCACCTGAATTTGACTGATGTATCTTAAGTGATTCACCCTAAGTCAATCAAATCAATGGCATAAGTAAGCCTTCAAATCAGGAACTCCTTGTTACACTTGATTACATTAACCCTGTTAAAGCTATACGTTTTCTCTCACAAGAGTTGTTCAGCAAAACAAAATGTATCCTCAAAAGCTTTTCTGGACAAATCTTGTGACACCTGTGGTCAAGACGCTGAGGGTATGTCTACACTACAAAGTTAATCTGAAATAACAGCAGTTATTTCGAATTAACTTTAATAGCGTCTACACAGGCAAACTGCTATTTCGAAATAAATTCGAAATAGTAGAGCCTATTTCAATTTGGTAAACCTCATTCTACGAGGAGTAACATCAAATTGAAATAGCTATTTCAAATTAAGTGCTGTGTAGACACTTAATTGGAAATAGGGGGCCTCCAGCCCTTCCCAGGGAGCCCTGGTGGCCACTCTGGGCACAACCAGGAAAACTTACTCTCCTCTCCCCCAGCCCCAGAGACATTAAAGGGGTAGACCCTGGCCATAGTGCCTGTACCAGCTCCAAGCCTGCCAGCCCAGAGCCAGCAGTGGCCACCGGGGCCCCTGACCCAGAGGCCCCAAAACATGAGCCAGCAAGCCACTGGCAACCAGCCCTCCACTGCTCCCCAGGAGCAGTCTGCCAGCTCCCAGGAGCCTGACAGGGGCTGGAGAAGGCAGGCGCCTTCCTGGTCCAGGGTGGAGATCATGGACCTTATTCAGGTTTGGGGGGGATGCCCCCAACGTCCATGATCTCCGCACTAGATGGAGGAATGTGGCCATCTATGGCAGGATAGCTGCCAGCCTGGCCACCAAAGGCCACATGTGAACCCAGGAGCAGGTTAGCATGAAAGTCAAGTTAGTCTGGCGAGACCCCCAACCCTGAGCCCTGAGCTTCCCTTCTCCCTGCTTCCCTTTGCTTCCCCCTTCCAGCTCCCTCCTCCCAGGTTTCCCCCTCCCCTCTCCCACCCTCTCTCTTCCCCTCTCCCACCTCCTTTTCCCAGTCTCCCCAGAGGTTTATCCCGCCCCCCCCGCAGTTTTGTTCAATAAACCCAGTTTGTATTTTTGAACATACGTGTCTTTTATTTGACATCAGGAAGGGGGGCTAGGGAGGGGTAAGTGGAAGGTCGTGAGGGAGGAATGGGGCACGAGCCCCCGGTGGGGAGAACCGGGGAGGCTCTGAGGGCTCCTCGGGGTGGATGCTCTCCCTCAGGGCCTTCCGGATCCTGACAGCCCCCCGATGGACCCCCTGGATGGCAGCCTGCAGCAAGTGCAGCCGGGCTGATGGCAACGACCCCACGAGACGCACCGGCGTGCACAGGGGCAGCTCTGGCTCCATGTGGCCGAGGGTTGTGGTGTCCCTCATCGAGGTAGACAAGCAAGTGGGGAACCCTGAGAACTGTCTGTCTGGGGTGGAGGTAGGGTCCCTTTAATCACGGAGCTCAGTTAGCCTCAGGCAGCAGCCCCACACACTCTAGTCCTAACCTGATGCCCTGCCAGCACTGGTTCCAGCCAGCTTTAACGTCGGATCAGGGTCCACTCAGTGTGGACACACTATTTCGAAATAGCAAAACGCTATTTCGAAATAGTTTTTGTGTATAGATGCGTTATTTCGAATTAGCTTAATTCGAATTAACTATTTCAAATTAAGTAACTCAAAATAGTGCTGTAGTGTAGACATACCCTGAGAGTGTAGAAGAACTAAGTCATAAGAACATAAGAACATAAGAACGGCCGTACTGGGTCAGACCAAAGGTCCATCTAGCCCAGTATCCTGTCTGCCGACAGTGGCCAGCACCAGGTGCCCCAGAGAGGGTGGACCGAAGACAAAGATCAAGCGATTTGTCTCCTGCCATCCCTCTCCAGCCTCTGACAAACAGAGGCCAAGGACACCATTTTATCCCCTGGCTAATAGCCTTTTATGGACCTAACCTCCATGAAATTATCTAGCTTCTCTTTAAACTCTATTATAGTCCTAGCCTTCACAGCCTCCTCTGGCAAGGAGTTCCACAGGCTGACTACACGCTGTGTGAAGAAGAACTTTCTTTTATTAGTTTTAAACCTGCTACCCATTAATTTCATTTGGTGTCCTCTAGTTCTTCTATTTAGGAACTAATAAATAACTTTTCTTTATCGGCCCTCTCCACACCACTCATGATTTTATATACCTCTATCATATCCCCCCTCAGTCTCCTCTTTTCTAAACTGAAAAGTCCCAGTCGCTTTAACCTCTCCTCATATGGGACCCATTCCAAACCCCTAATCATTTTAGTTGCCCTTTTCTGAACCCTTTCCAAGGCCAAAATATCTTTTTTGAGGTGAGGAGACCACATCTGTACACAGTATTCAAGATGTGGGCGTACCATAGTTTTATACAGGGGCAGTAAGATATTCTGGGTCTTATTTTCTATCCCTTTCTTAATAATTCCTAGCATCCTATTTGCCTTTTTGACCGCTGCATGTGTGGAAGTTTTCAGAGAACTGTCCACGATAACTCCAAGATCTCTTTCCTGATTTGTCGTAGCCAAATTAGCCCCCATCATACTGTGATAGTTGGGGTTATTTTTCCCGATGTGCATTACTTTACACTTATCCACATTAAATTTCATTTGCCATTTTGTTGCCCAATCACTCAGTTTGGTGAGATCTTCTTGGAGTCCCTCACAGTCTGCTTCTGTCTTGACTATCCTAAACAGTTTGGTATCATCTGCAAACTTTACCACCTCACTGCCTACCCCTTTCTCCAGATCATTTATGAATAAGTTGATCAGGATTGGTCCTAGGACTGACCCTTGGGGGACACCACTAGTTACCCCTCTCCATTCTGAAAATTTACCATTTATTCCTACCCTTTGTTTCCTGTCTTTTAACCAGTTCTCAATCCAAGAAAGGACCTTCCCTCTTATCCCATGGCCATGTAATTTACACAAGAGCCTTTGGTGAGGACCTTGTCAAAGGCTTTCTGAAAATCTAAGTATACTATATCTACTGGATCCCCTTGTCCGCATGTTTGTTAACCCCTTCAAAGAACTCTAATAGATTAGTAAGACAGGATTTCCCTTTACAGAAACCATGCTAACTTTTGTCCAACAAATTATGTTCTTCTACATGCTTCACAATTTTATTCTTTACTATTGTTTCGACTAATTTGCCCGGTACTGAAGTTAGACTTACCGGTCTGTAATTGCCCGGATCGCCTCTAGAGCCCTTTTTAAATATTGGTATCACGTTGGCTATCTTCCAATCATTAGGTACGGAAGCCGATTTAAGGGATAGGTTACAAACCACAGATAATAGTTTAGCAATTTCCCATTTGAGTTCTTTTAGAACCCTTGGATGAATGCCATCCGGACCCAGAGATTTGTTAACATTAAGTTTTTCTATTTGTTCCAAAACCTCCTCTAATGACACTTCAATCCAGGACAGTTCCTCAGATTCATCACCCACAAAGGACGGTGCAGATTTGGGAATCTTCCCAACGTCCTCAGCCGTGAAGACTGAAGCAAAGAAATCATTTAGTTTCTCCGCAATGGCTTTATCGTCCTTGATTGCTCCTTTTATAGTTCGATCGTCTAGGGGACCCACAGGTTTTTTAGCAGGCTTCCTGCTTCTAATGTACTTAAAAAACATTTTGTTATTTCTTTTTGAGTTTTTGGCTAGCTGTTCCTCAAAATCTTTTTGCTTTTCTTATTACATTTTTACACTTGATTTGACAGTGTTTATGTTCCTTTCTATTTATTTCACTAGGATTGGACTTCCACTTCTTAAAGAGATACCTTTTTGTCCCTCACTGCTTCTTTTACATGGTGGTTAAGCCACGGTGACTCTTTTAGGTCTCTTGCTATGTTTTTAATTTGGGGTATACATTTAAGTTGGGCCTCTATTATGGTGTCTTTAAAAGTTTCCATGCAGCTTGCAGGATTTGGCTCTAGTCACTGTGCCTTTTAATTTCTGTTTAACTAACCTCCTCATTTTTGTGTAATTCCCCTTTTTGAAATTAAATGCCAGGGTGCTGGACTGCTGAGGTGTTCTTCCCACCACAGGAATGTTGAATGATATTATATTATGGTCACTATTCCCAAGCGGTCCTGTAACGGTTATTTCCTGGACCTGATCCTGCGCTCCACTCAGGACTAAATCGAAATTGCCTCTCCTTGTGGGTTCCTGCACCAGCTGCTCCAAGAAACAGTCATTTAAGCCATTGAGAAATTTTATCTCTCTTCTCTTCCTGAGGTGACATGTATCCAGTCAATATGGGGGTAATTAAAATCCCCATTATTATAGAGTTCTTTATTTTGGTAGCCTCTCTAATCTCCCTCAGCATTTCAATGTCAGTATCGCTGTCCTGGTCAGGTGGTCGGTAATATATCCCTACTGCTAATTTCTTATTATTGGAGCATGGAATTACTATCCATAGTGATTCTATTGAACATGTTGATTCACTTAATATTTTTATTTCATTTGATTCTACATTATCTTTCACATACAGTGCCACTCCGCCACCCACCCAGCCTGCTCTATCCTTTCGATATATTTTATATCCCGGTATGATTGTGTCCCACAGATTTTCCTCATTCACCAGGTTTCAGTGATGCCTATTATGTCAATCTCCTCATTTAATACTAGGTACTCTAGTTCACCCATCTTATTAGTCAGACTCCTAGCATTTGTGTAGAAGCACTTTAAAAATTTGCCACTGCTTATTTGTCTGCCCTTCCCTGATGCATTGTATTCCTTTGTATGCGGTTGTTTGTCTGCTCTGGCCCATGGTTTGCCCTCTCCCCTCCTCTCTTTCTGACTATAGCTTAGGATCTCTATCAATGGATTCTCCTCTAAGAGAAGTCTCCCTCCGATTACGTGCATCTCCGCACCAATCGGCTTTCCCCATCTCTTAGTTTAAAAACTGCTCTCTGGCCTTTTAATGTTTAGTGCCAGCAGTCTGGTTCCACCCTGGTTTAGGTGGAGCCCATCCTTCCTTTATAGGCTCCCCTTCTCCCAAAAGTGTCCCCAGTTCCTAATAAATCCAAACCCCTCTTCCCTACACCATCTTCTTATCCATGCATTGAGACTCTGAAGCTCTGCCTGCCTACCTGGCCCTGCGCGTGGAACTGGAAGCATTTCCGAGAATGCCACCATAGAGGTCCTGGATTTCAGTCTCTTTCAGGCTCCTTGGCCTTCAAGAGAGACACCACAATTTGTAAATATTGGCTTTAATCTCACCGCATCATTTACAATGAGGATAAGACTAGCTGTCACACCTGGGTGAGCTGAAGGTTCAATAGTTAATGATGTCTGTCCAGCACTCTGTTAGTGCTAAGTAATATTATTTAATAGAAAAATTAATCTTGAAAAATATAACTTGTTCTGATCATTCACGTTCATTCATATCTCCTGGATTTAAATTGCTGCCCATCATAATATAGTGCTCCTGTTAAATTTGGCCATGTACATTAAATAACGTAACTGTGACAGGACTTCTGGCCACCAGCCCTCCACCAGGACTTTCTGGTCCTGCAATATTCATGCATTCACGGATGTTGCTGGACCAGAGAGTCCTAGTTAATAGAAGTTCAACCCTGTACTCCTATTAGATGACAAGAAAAAAATATAAATACTAGGAAAACTTCTTATCCCCAGATCATAATGCAATGGGGCAGATAACTTTCTCCTTTGCACCAGTCAAAAAGGGCAAAAGAGCTATGGTCAGACTCTGCCTCATCACACTGCATCTGTGTGGCTTGTTGAGCCTGGGGGAGGGCCCTTAAAAGGGAAGAACTCAGCCCAGTTGGGGTGGCATTCTGAAACTGTTGGGGTGGCATTCAGGGTGGCTCCCAGATCTCCTTGTTGAAGAATGGCTTGAGAGTACCACTAGCTTGTGCCCTCTGAGAAAAGAAGCTGGTCTGGTTTGTTTCTTTCATTGTAAGCCCTAGGCCTCAGTCTTAGGATATATCTAGACATCAGGTATCCCGAAATATCTACCCCCACGTCTTTTAAACACGCCCATTATTTCAAAATATTTTTCAAAATAACAGGCACGCTATTTCGGCATCCCTGTAACCCTTGTTCCACGAGGGTTAAGGGATGTATCAAAATAGCCCATTGTTTCAAAATTTGGCACTGTGTAGATGCCCCAAATTTCGAAATAAGCTATTTCGAAATACAATTGAAATAAGATATGCAATTGTGTAGCACAAATTGCGTATCTTATTTCGAGTTAGGGGTTCTGTGTAGACGCACCCTTGGTCTTCGGCTGTGCAGAAGGGTGGGAACGGAGACTTCTTAGGACTGCTAGATATGAGGAAAGTAAGTGGTTTACTCATCCTCAAGTGAATGAACTTAAGACATAACCTTTGATACATACTTTGCTCCTGCCTCCCAAAGCCCCACAGAAGCTCTTTCAGTGCCAAGGTCTCTCTTAATTCCACAATGGTGCAAATTGCTGAAAATGAGAACAAATAAGATAAAGAGCCTGTCTGGTTTTAATATCAGTCTGCACCAGACAACTCCAAAGTGACTAGCATTACTTGCAAACATCCACAATACGGCCCTGATCTGTTGCTGGACACAACAGCCTGTTAACAATGAAACTGTTCTCAATGACCGTAAGCCTAGGAAACATTTATTAATGTATGCATTGTAATAGCATTTTATATTTCCCTTTACTTGATTTAATTAACATTATTAATATGCTTACAGCAAATGCTATCAGTTATAAATGTTTATATCTTGTTTTTCAATATGTAGTGTCTACTTTTTTCCAAACTATGTCTTGATGTAGGATCATTTCAATGTAGTTTACATATTATAAGAAATACATGCCTCTTCCTTACAGGTGGGTTCTGCACCACAGGTGTGACCCTTTGATTTTTCCTCTGTTTCCTGAGAAGCTTCCAGAACTGCCTTTTCCCTCTCTCTCTGCCTCCGTTCCTCTGAATTATCTGCTGTCTCTCTGTCTGCGATGTCAGTGAATAGCTTTTCTCCTAGCCTCTGAAAGCTAGTCTGCCACTCACATCATTCTTGCCCACTCATTCACTGCACCTCGGACTTCATTTGCATCTTCTGTATCATTGAATCACAACTGGGAATTACATGCTTGTAAATGAGTTATTTACAAGTACAGGCTTATTATTATGCCATTATGCCTCTCCAGTTTCAATTTTGGACTGTCCTATGTAGTCTGTTTTCTTGGTTTATAAACATTCCCTTTCCTTTGCCTCTTACCAGCACACAGACACATACAGTTGTTTCTGCATAATATTTTCCCCAAGGGTAAGTTTCCTTGGCTCTAAGACTTGCTAGATCAATATCTCCCTGTGCACTGCTTCTACATGATCTCTCATCCCACAGAGAAAATGTCACTCTTACTTACAGGCTGGGGTGAGGTTCGGTGGCTTAGCAGTCTCTGACTTTAAAACATAGGCCCTGATCCTGTGAAATACACCAGGTACCAGAAGGGGTCTGACAAAAGGAATTAAGGATTTCTTACCTTTAGCTCAAGATAGGAAAGGTGAGAGAGACAGCTGGACTGCTGGCCACCTACCCTAACTTGATGGTTGATTTGAGTGCAGCAATGTGAAAGTGAGCTTGGAAGAGCATAAGAAAGAGATGAGCAGAGAGATAAGCAAAGGAGAGTGGAATCTTGAAATAATGCCTTCTATAGACAGTACGGGTTGTGATGAATTATGCATCACTAATTGTTACTGAAGCCTGAGTGCAACCATGCACATCATTTCAGGCATCACAATTGGCATTTAAAAGGAGATTTCATATTGTTGTGTGGGTGGAGAAGGGTGGGAGTGTAAAATCTCTGTGAACACTAATTTACTTTGTTAGTAACTGTGTATATTGCTGGTTTTGAGACAAGCTTTCTCCCTCAGAGCCCAGCTTCTCCCTGTCTTTATCCTGCTGTGAAGCCATAATCCTTTGTTTGTGAAATAGCAATCGGTTTCCATGGAAATGAATGGGATATCACAAACGTAGCCCTATGACTCCAAGTATGAGGAGAAGATGATTTGCAAAGGAGAGAGCTCAGATATGTCCAGTGACTTACAAATAGATACTGTAAATCCCTGGTATTGGAGGGCTGTTTGAGGCAGGCAAAGATTTGGGAGGGCGATTTCCTTTTGTTGGTGCGGGTCAGGATTTTGTGAGCGCTGATGTGGGCATACTGAGTTTTGTGCGGACTGACTTTTTTGTGTAGAGAGAGGTTGGTGGTTTGTTACTGTCTGTTTACTAGTTGGCTTTCATTTTCAGTTGTTTGCTAGAGCCTGGGACAGGTATTCTGTGCAGTGAAATCAAAATAAATGAATAAACTAAGTGTGGCAAGAAATTAGAAAGGTGAGTGGAAGATAGATGAAGGGATTTTTTTGTTTGTTTTTCACTGGAAGTAGACTATTTATAGATAAATAACCATCTTCCAAGTAAGAAGCCAGGAAGTAAAAAGGTATGTACTCTATCTGCCAAGACATGCAACACCTCTGCCCATTACATGTTATGAACAGAAGCAGCACAGCTTCTGAAGAGAGCAGCTATTAGACTTGTTTTTGGTCAAATACACATACTTGCCTTCAAAATGGTTGGCCAACTTTCTAATGGCTAAAAACTGGACCCCCAAAATCCCATCACCCACTCCGCCTCTTCCTCAGGGTCTTGTCCCTGCTCAAAGCTCTCCCACCCCATGGCTGATTCATGGCTAAGCTCCCTTCCCCCACCAGCTGTGCGCCCTCTGCTCTGGGGCTGGATAAGAGCTGCTGAAGCCTGACAGGAAGTGTGCCAGCCTGTAGAAGGCAGCTCTGGTTGAGCTACCTACCCCTGCACTAACCAGACAGTTGTTGTCCAGTGAGTCCATCTGAGCGGACATTTCCAGGTCCCTTTTTCACTGGACTTTTTAGTTGAAAAGTGAGCACTTGGCCACCCTATCTTCTGACCTGATCTTTTCACAAGTTGCCACTGTCACAGCTGCGGGATGAGATGCGCCTCTGCCCACTCTGAGTTCTATGTGCCTCCCCCTCAGATGTCAGGCTTTGTGCCTTACCTCTCCTGGAATGGAATTCTGCCATTTTCATACCCTTAGACCAGCTCCTGGGCTACAACATCCTCTGTGTCCCAGCAAGACCACCTGGGTTCGGTACTTGTACCTCTTCCCTTCCAGAGTCTGAGCAGTGGTGAAAACATGGATCAAAGAGCCTTCTTAAAACCAAAGTACTCAGCTGGTTTGTTTTTAAGAATAGGAACAAAGCATTAAGAGGGAACAGACATTTTAAAAACAACAGTCTAGACACATGTCAATCTTACTGTGGTAACCGAGGCAACCTAACTTCTTCAGACACCCCCATTTGGGGCCCTGTGTCTGGTCCACCCAAACAGCTCCTCTCCCCTCCTCTGCCCCCGTCTTCCTTTTTAAACCTGCCACAGTTCCTTCTTTTTGGTTCCCATATTTTCTTCCTGCTTTGGCACTGCTCTTAACAACTTTCAAGTATTTGCTGTGAAGTGGATTATCTGATCCATTCTTCTTCTCTTTCTAATTGGTATTTTTTTCTTATGCCCCTGTATTAAACTAAGCCAATATTTTTATGCAGTAACATATCTATTGTGATGTTCAACCTGTAATTCAAAATTGCATGTGTGTGTTTGTTTTTCAAGTGTGGACAATGCAAGTAGTTGCCTACCTTTGCTCTAGCATAGAAAACAGGGAGAAAATCATGAAATCTGTCTCTTTGGTTTAAGTTTCCCTCCTTTGGAATGCTAAGTCAACGCCAAAACATTCTACCAGCTTTCCTGGGTGTTTCTCAACAATTTCACATTGTTAACTGATGCACCAGCTGGGAACAACCTGGCCTTTACTCGTTTACAGTATTTGGGAAAGCATTTGCTACAATGAGAGGGAGAATCAATATTTTTTAGTTTTTAGGAGGGCTTACAAGCAATTAAAACAATTAATTGTGATTAATCATGCAATTTTAAAAAATCTGGTTAATCACACTGTTAACCAGGAATAAAATACAATGTATTTAAATACAATGGATGTTTTCTACATTTTCAAATAGATTGATTCAGTTGCATAGAGAACACAGAGAGAACAGTGTGCACTTTATATTTGTTTGATTACAAATATTTAAGCTGTAAAAAACAAAAGAAATAGTATTTTTCAATTCATGTCATATAGGTACTGAAATGCAACCTCTTTATCATGAAATCTGAACTTACTTAAACATGTAGAATTATAAACAAAAATAACTGGATTCAAACATAAAACTGTAAAATTTTAGAGCCTACAAGTCCACTCAGTCCTACATCTTGTTCAGCCAGTCATTCAGACAAACAAGTTTGTTTGCATTTACAGGAGATAATGCTGCCCACTTCTTGTTTAAAGTGTCACATGAAAGTGAGAACAGGTGTTCACATTGCATTGTTGTAGCAAGTGTCACAAGATATTTCCGTGCCAGATGTGTTAAAGATTCATATGTTGTTTTATGCTTAAACCACCATTCCAAGGGACATGTGCCCATACTGATGATGGATTCTGCTTGAAAATGATGAAAAGCAATGCAGACTGATGCATATTCACTTTCATCCTCTGTGTCAGATGCCACCTGCAGAAAGCTGATTTTGGGGCAGGGGCATTGTTCAGGTTCTGTAGTTTCCGCATCAGCTCTTTTAAGGCTTCTGAAAGCATTCATTGTCCTTCTCAGATTTGGGAAGGCACTTTAGCTCCTTAAACCTTGGGTTGAGTGCTGACACTATCTTTAAAAATCTCACAGTAGTATCTTCTTTGCATTCTTAAATCTTAAAATGAACCACATGTGCTGGGTCTTCATCTGAGACTCCTGTAACATGAAACGTATGGCAGAATGCAGCTAAAAGAGCTCCTTCCCCATTCAGTCGAAATTTAATTTACACTTAACGTGTCATCAGCATGGAAACATGCCCTCTAGAATGGTGACTGAAGGGGCATATGAATATTTATCATATCTGGCACATACATTCTTGCATAGCAGCTGCAAAACTGTCATGTGAATGCCTGTTTTCACTTTCAGGTAACATTGTAAATACAAAACTCTCAGCATTAGCACCTATAAATCTAAACAAATTTGCTTGTCTTAACAAGGGGCTGAACAAGAAATAAGACTGAGTGGACTTGTAGGCTCTGAAGTTTCATATTGTTTTGGTTTTGAGTGCAGCTATGTAACAAAAAAAATATTTGTAAGTTGCATATTCCTCATAAAGAGATTGCATTATGGTTCTTATATGAGGTGAATTGAAAAATAATATTTATTTTTATCATGTTTATAGAGCAAATATTTGTAATAAAAATATAAAATGAGCACTGTAAACTTTGTATTCTATGTTGTAATTGAAATCAATATATTTGGAAATGTAAAAAAAATCTAAAATATTTAAGAACTTTCCATTTGTAGACTATCAATGAATGATGCAATTAAGACTGTGATTAGTAACAATTAATTTAATTGCATTTTTTAGTTAATCACATTAGTTAACTGTGATTAATCAACATCCCTATATTTTAGTTGTGTGGCGAACATGTATTAATACATGTAAGAAGTTGGGGTAGCCGAGGTTTTGTTGGTACTATACTCTGCAGGTATGTCAGATTTATAACAAATTAGATAATCAAACGTGAAAAGTCAAATTCTAACCTTCAGTATTTACCTTCATGGACCAGAAATCATGACAGTCACTGATAGAGATGTAATCAGTTATTCTGGCTGCTTTCATCAGAAATATCACTCATGAAGGACTTTTTTGGCCTTGAATGGCTAAAAGTTAAACATTTTTAACTTATGTTCTGATTATTTTTTTTTAAATTCAGTTGTAGAACTATTATAATGGTATCCTTTACTTCAAGTAAGCTAATCAGAGCACAGACATCTGCATATGTTATCTGTGGGCTGCAACATAAGTTCAGTTAACCTGAGTCATGACCCAGGATTTTCTACCTGGTATATAACAATTTCAAATGGCTCTAACACACTTACAAATATAAGTGCAGAAGTTAACAGCTAGTTCTGAGTAGCGGGGAATTTCTAGAGCTACATAGTGATAAGTTGCAGCCTCTGATAGGGTTTTTTTTTTAAAGAAGAAGACTGAGTTTTAAATCAATGCAGCTTAATTGGAAAGGTAAAGGCTCAAACTGGGTTGAAGCCATGTAAGAACAGGGCATGGGAATATTTAACAAGTTCGATAGAATGCTTAGAGAAGTTCTAGAATGGAAATACTGTGCCTACACATACTGTACCACAAAGAGCCCCTGCATGCTCACAGATCCACTGTGACGACCACCAGTGTACAGGTGTGAACGTCCATCACTCTTCCCTGCCTTCACCTTCTAATGTCTCCAAAATATGTTCATTCCATCTCTACCAGCAATCACAGTTACCAGCACTGATAAGCATGCAGCCATATATTCTAGTACAGGTATGGCCAAACTTACTGATTCTCTGAGCCCCATACAATATTCTTCAGACATTCAAGAGCTAGACACACCTGCTGGGACTCAAGGCTTCATCCCTGCAGCAGAGTGGTGGGGCTAGAGTCTTCTGCCCTGTGGGGAGGGGGGTTCTCATGGCTTTAGCCCCATGAAAGAAACCTGCCAGGGCTCGGGGCTTCTGTGCAGGGCGGAAGCCCCTAGGAACAACCCTCCCCCCATGGGCAGAAGACCCTAACCTGCCACAAAGCAGAAGCTTTGAGCTCTTCCACCCCCATTCCCCAGTCTGGTAGGGGAAGAATAGGGGACAGGGCATGAAGTGCTCCAGGAGGCACACTAAATAAAAAAGCCACATGCAGTTTGCAAGCTGTAGTTTGGCCACCCTTGTTCTAGTGAGTCCTTTGCAAGTAACAGGAGCTGGATGAACAGAGAACATGAGAGCCGAGTGCATTTGAACTCCAAACATTCAATTCATAGACCAATTAAAACAAAATATGGTTGTCTCCAAGTGCTCCTATTTTACGTGCATGTGTCAAACCCAGCACTGCTTTTGACTGGCTGCCTACTCATTGACTCCTACTCTTTTTTCCTGACTCATCAGTTTGTTTAGCCACCACATTTCTTTCCTCTCAGTTACTTTTTGACAGGGGAAAATTTCTGCTGTCATACTGTACTTCTGATTGAACCCTTTGGCTTGAAACTTGAGTATGAGCCATTACTATTTATTCTTAAGAGTATTCCTCCTATTGTCTGCTCTGTAAATGGCAGCAGAAAATGAGAATTCATGTTCCATTTTCATGGGGGCCATGATTTTTATTTATTTTTACAAAATATGGCAAATAAAGGGTTGAAAATGGGTTTGCCACAGCTTTTTGAAAACAGCTCAACGTAAATAACAGGAATACTAATTCTTGTTCAACTGCCAGCTGCAATTAAGTATCATGTATTTTATACAAATATCTGAGGTTTCTATAATGCTTTGTAGGATGGATTTTTTTCTCTAAATTGGGACAGATTCCATACAATTATGAAGCATCTCATGCATCGCATGATTCATTTTGCACCTCACTACATCCCTTTTGTGACTCTTACTTCTAATTTTATTTTTCAGAAAATGCCGTCTGTAATTTTAGACTTGCTACTTTCATCTGTCTGAATTTTTTAAATCTTAAAATTACTACAAACTGTGAAAGGCTGCCTGAGTTCATTATTTGTTCTTTACCTTACAGATTGTTGGAATGTTTGGTTTCCAGAACTGAATGTTTGAAATTCATGAGAGTTAATATGCTATGCTAATTTTTTTTTTATTTTCACCTTCACTGCTGTATATCTGGGTTCTGGTCTGTTTTAGGTGATTGAAGTTAGCTTGGATGCTTAATTAAACAGCCATGGTTTATTAGCCAAGAATCATATACCCTGAAAGCAGAGTCAAATACAGCAGAATACAAAATAGCCTCACCTACAGAGTTCACAGTTAGGCAAATAATCCAAAATGCAAGTAACCTACCTTTTCAAATGGCAACAAAAACAACAAAAGAAAGTGTGCTTTTTTCCACTGTTTAGGAAGAATACAGTATATTGAGCTATGAAATAACAGAGTGATTGATTATAAAAACATAAGAGCATAAGAATGACCATTCTTAATCAGACCAAAGCTCCATCTAGCCCAGCATCCTATCTTCTGATGATACCACAGAAGGAATATACAGAACAGATCATCAGTAAGTGATCCATTCCCTATCGCTCATTCCTCACTTTGGGAAAACAGAGGTTAGGAGTACCGTCACAGCCCATTGGGGCTAATAGCTAGTGATGGATCTTTCCTCCATTAATTTAGCTAGTTATTTTTTTAACTCACTTATCATAGTGACTTTTGCCACTTCTTTTGGCAAAGTGTTCCACAAGGTGATTGTGTGTTATGCAAAAAAATATTTCCTTGTATTTGTTTTTAAACCTCCTGCCTATTAATTTCATTTGGTGACCACATAGTTCTTGTATTCTGAAAAACAGTAAATAGTACTTCCTTATCTACTTTCTCTACACCAGTCATGATTTTATAGACCTCAAAAATGTCCCCCCTCTCCTCCAGTTGTCTCTTTTTCTAAGTCCCAGTTTTATTGATGTCTCTTCAAACAGAAGCCGTTCTATATCCCAAATCATTTTTTTTTTACTTTTACTGAACCTTATCCAATTCCAATATATCTTTTTTTTTGAGATGGTGCAACCACATCTGCATGCAGTATTCAAGATGTGGGCATACCGTGGATTTATAAAGAAGCAATAGGATATTTTCTGTCTTCTTATCTATCCCTTTCTTAATGATTCCCAGCATTCTGTTCTCTTGTTTTACTGCTAATGCACATTGAGTGGATGTTTTCAGGGAACTACCCACATTGACTCCAAGATCTCTTTCATGAATGGAAATAGCTAATTCAGAACATCATTTTATATGTGTAGTTGGGATTATGTTTTCCAATGTGCATTACTTTCCATTTATCAACATTACATTTCATCTGTCATTTTGTGGCCCAGTCACCCAGTTTTGCGAGATCCTTTTGTAGCTCTTCGCAGTCTGCCTGGGACTTAACTATCTTGAGGAGTTTTGTATCATCGGAAAATTTTGCCTCCTCACTCTTTACCCCTTTCTCCAACATTCCTCACAGATCATCCCACAAGCAGACATTAAGACAGATCCTCAGATGATGCAAATCAATATAGTTCCATTGAAGTTAGAAGCATCCCAGCTCACCCATCTCTCTGTCCTCCACAGACATCAAATAGCAACACTAACTACAAACATGAAACTGATTTTCTGATGCCATAGTATGCAATAGCCAACTGTAAATAGCAAGCTATAATGAAAATGTATAGATGTTACTGGAAACCCTAAGATGTGCATATGCCAGCACTGACAATTGCCTAATCCTGTTACTGGAACCCTTGTCCTTCAGCCTTTCCCCTTCCATTGATTGTAGGGTCTAATCCAAGTTTTAAATGTACTATTTACTTCTGAATATTGTGCTTACTACCAGAAGTACTCCCCTGGATGTTAAGCTGTTTGCGGAATGGATTGTGTCTTGTTTTATGAATCTAATGCAAAGCACTTAACATGCTTTTGGGTACACTAAAAATAATTGAGTGTAACAGCATATAGATTACTAGTAAATTATACTTAGGCAAAACAGCTAAAGCTTCCTCTAATTCACCAGCTAAAGGACCTTCTGAATTTAAGCAACTGAGAAAATTAAAAAAAGAGAAATCTCTGGTTTGAATTAAGTAATAAAATACAAATACTTTTTCATCTTTAATCTAAATTTCCCCACAATCAGGAGTGAAGCATGGAAGCCAAAAGCCTAAAACTTAACAAGTGTTAACAAGTGTGAAGAATGCTAACAATAAGGAAACTGGAATAGATAATTCTGAAATGTCAAATTCAATTGAGAGCATGGGCTGGTGGATGGAGAACTTGACTGGAACTCAGAACACCTAAGCTGGCTGCTAATTTACTATATGACCAAATTATTTCACCTCTCTAATTTGCTTTTCCCACCTCTATTTTGTTTGTCTTGTCTATTTAAACTGGGCAGGGCAATGATTGTCCCTAGCAGAGCCTAGTGCCAATGGCATAGCTACAGCAGTTCAGTCATTCCAGGCCCCATCAGGTGATGGGGGCACAATCAAATAAATAGTGCTTTGGCACCAGTCAAGTTTGGCCTGGCTGGCCCTTCATCTGACAGACACAGGGGAGGAGGGTGGCACAACAGGTTTGGCCAGGATGCCTTTCCATCATAACAAAAGGACAGCTAGGCCAAACCTGAATGGTGCTGTGACCCCAGGCACCAGATTTGTCCCATGCTGTATCACTACAGGGCTGGTGATGGGAATGAACAGAGCCACTGGATGGCTGGGATCAGGAAGAGCTGTCCTAGACTGGGATGGCAGCCAACTACTGAGTCGGGGTGTGCCGGAGCATGGGAAGCAAGGGGCTGGGAGCAGTGGGTGAGAAGTGAGTTGTTGATGGTGACCCAGCAAATGAGGTTGTGGGGGCAGTGAGGGGGGCATAGTGTTGGGGTAAGTAATATTTCTAATTTTGGAATCTGGAAGGGGGGCCCCTCACCTACTCTTGCACCAGAGCCCTTTAAGGCCATGTTGTGCCACATCCAGGGGCAATAGGCCACCATCTAAGCCCCAGTAGGTTACTGTAAAATAAATAATACAGTAGCAATGATTTTACGTGACCCATCATCATGAAGAATGTAACGATTCCTTAAGGTTGCAAATAATGCTAGACTTCACTTTTTTCTGGCTCCCCTATGCACTAATATATTTTCTTAGTTAAGTGTTCAAGCAAAGAATGTCAAGTTGAGGTTTGCCCTTTGAGAATCTTAAGTTGACTAGGACTGTTTAACTAGCTTTGCCCGTTGCTCCAGATTGCTGGTGGAAATTAGTCCCCTCTTGATTCCATGGTGTCAAATTCTGTCTATAAGCACTGAACTGCAGAAATCTTAGAAGAACCTTCATTTATTGATCTAGTAGCATATTCTTTTTCTGCTGACTGTAGAACTTCCTTTACAATTAGAGATAATGGAAGATGCAAAGAGGGCTGGGATGAGACAATCTCTTTATACTATCAATTCCCTTTGGATATTGCTGGAGATTTTGTAGATTAACATTTGCATTCTCTTTCCTTATCCCGCTGTCGCCTGCCAGGAAATAAAGGTAAAGGAAAGGAGGTAAAGAATATCACCATGAGAGAAAAAAAATTGGGGGAAGGGAGAGGCACGTCAAATCCCTCCAGTGTCAGCAGTGTCACCAGGTGCACTAAGCAAGATAACACTGACCTCCAGAAGCCCTGCTGGCCAGTCTTTCTAGCTTGATTATGCCAGAGTAAGTTCAGTTACAAATAATAAAAGAAAATAAATACAGCAATGGGAGGAATGCAGCTTGCAACGGGCCCTCTTGCCCCTGTGATCTCCGATCAGTGGGTTTGCAGGAGGAAGTAGGGGGAATGGTAACCAGAAGCAGTGGAAATAATCTGCTTCAAGCAGGGGCACCTACAGCCTCCACAGGCCCCTTAACAAGATGGGAGGGAGGGCCAGCTCTGTGCTCCCAAAAGGGGTGTGGCCTTAGTCAGAAAGGGCGGGGTTGGAGCAGCTAGCTATCAGTGCTGACCAGAGTGCACAGCACTTGCACCCCACCTCTCAGAGATGCTCCAGTGGTGATTTAAAGTATCCAAGGCTTTGGCCACCACTGCTGCCACAGTAGCAGCAGCAGTAGCTAGGAGTCCCGGGCCCTTTTGAATCACCAGGCCTCAGGCCAATTGTTCCCTTTTCCCCTCCATCCCATCAGCAGGCCTGGCCCCAAGTCCTAATTAAAACAGTGCATCAGGGTCATATTTACAAAGGTATTTATGTGCCTAAAGATCTAGATAGGGACCTCATGGGATTTTCAAAGTCCCTGAGCAGGGAAGGCTCCTAAATCCCAACTACCCAACATTTACCGGCCCTTCTGATGAACAAGTTGTCGGGCTTTGCCAATGAAACTGCAGAGCCATGTAGTTGTTAACCCCTCTTCCCCTACCCGCACACAGTCTATGGCCCAAGCCTGTGTCATCCTAATGGCTCTGCTTTTGGCTCATTGCTAGCTCTGACAGTGCAGGCTTGTTTAGTGGTACATTTGAAATCAAGACCACATGATAATAATTGCCCATCTTACTGTCAGTCTCAGCAGTAAACCCACAGATGGCCTGGGAACCGAGAGAGAATTATCCTTATAACCTTTAAAGTTCTGATGCCTGTACATGTCTTGTATCAGAGCAGCTGCACTGGTGCTGAACGTTTCATGAGCAATAACGTTTCACCAAATGCATTTACACAAGACCTTTAAAGTGCTGCTGCATTTCACTAACTGAACTCACACAAACGGGGAGGAACATTTCATCCAACACCGCCTAACTTCAGCTAGGAGCTGATCCTGTATTCTGTACTGGTGCATGTGAACACACCCCACATTGATTTCAGTGGGAATTCTGTAGGGTGAGGTGCCCTATTTCTTGTTTCCCTGCACCCCTCCAAACTCAAATAGGAAGGAAAATAATAATAAAACTAATACCTATCTGTTATATAGTTCTTTATCAATAAGTGAAGGAAGAACACACATATACTTGTGCATACACACACTGCTTTTAATGCAGTCGTGAATATGATTGGGAATGAACTACCAGTTGGGTTAGTGTAGAGAAAGGATGGAATCTATCTCCCTATCCTAAATAATAGTAGAGATGTAGCCGTGTTAGTCTGGTCTTGCTGAAACAAAAGACAGGACTATGCAGCACTTTTAAGACTAACAAGATGGTTTATTAGGTGATGAGCTTTCGTGGGCCAGACCCACTTCCTCAGATCAAATTGTGGAAGAAAATTCTTCCACAATTTGATCTGAGGAAGTGGGTCTGGCCCACGAAAGCTCATCACCTAATAAACCATCTTGTTAGTCTTAAAAGTGCTGCATAGTCCTGTCTTTCCTATCCTAAATGTGTTGGATCTCCGGGACTAGCAGAGGTAAACAAAACAGACAATTCTGTTTTTTGGTTTTTGGGGTTTTGGGGGGTTTTTTGTCACTAAGATCAACAAATGTTGCTTCTTAATATATATTATGTAAGTATTTGGGGACCACAATCAAAGTCAAGCTCTCATGCTAGGTAATAGTCAAACATACGTTAAGACACAACCCTTACCATAAAGACTTTATAATGTAATGACTCTGAATACATACACAGATTGTGTAAGAATGTGCCATGTTTTATAGTCACTTTCCCGAGTAAAAGTGTATTTCCTGCTTTTCTGATGTGGTAGAAATACCATTAATCTTCCATCTTGCATACAGTTAGGGAATGACTTTAGTCAGCAGTGTAGACAAGTTAAGATATGCAACTTCAGCTACGTTAATTGCGTTGCTGAAGTCGAACATAAGAACGGCCATACTGGGTCAGACCAACGGTCCATCCTGCCCAGTATCCTGTCAGCTGACAGTGGCCAATACCAGATGCCCCAGAGGGAGGGAACACAACAGGTAATCATCACGTGATCCTTCCCCTGTCACCCACCTCCAGAGAAACAGAGGCTAGGGACACCATTCCTATCCATCCTGGCAAATAGCCATTGATGGACCTAACCTCCATGAATCTAGCTAGCTCTTTTTTTAGCTTAACTTGGCTTTAGGCACTGTCTACACTGTAGGAAGTCAAAGGAAGAACATTCTTCCTTCAACTTCCCTTACTCCTCGTGCAATGAGGGCTACAGAAATCAGAGTAAAAAGCCCATTATTTTGAAATTATTTCAAAATAATGGGCTTGCTGTGTAGACACGCACTCTGTTATTTCAAAATAACATAGCCTTAGAAAATAACCCATCATTTTAAAGGCGGAAAGTCAGTGGGTCAAATTCTTCACTCAGTTGCACTGGCCTGAAGCCACAGTACAGTAGACCTGCCTCAGAAATTGAAGTTGTTTGTAACCCTGAAATGTCTGTAACTCTGAACAAAACATCATGGTTATTCTTTTACAAAGTTACAACTAAAAATTGACTTAATACAGCTTTGAAACTTTACTGCACAGAAGAAAAATGCTGCTTTTAACCATCTTGATTTAAATGAAATAAGCACAGAAACAGTTTTCTTACCTTGTCAAATCTTTTTTTTAAGCTTTCCCTTTTTTTAGACAGTTTTTTAACTGTATTTGCTTTTTTTGTCTCCGCTGCTACTTGATTATTTCATTCCAGTTCCAAATGAGGAGTGTAGTTGACCAGTTCACCACTCTTATGTTCGTAACTCTGAGTTTCTCCTATAACTCTCTAACATGGATAAAACAAAAGTAAAAACTACGTAGCACTTTAAAGACTAACAAGATGATTTAATAGGTGATGAGTTTTCGTGGGCCAGACCCACTTCCTCAGAGCATATTCTGAAAGAGAAATGGCATGACCATATATACCAAAGGAATACAATAAAAAAGTGAACACATTATTAAACTGACAAATCAGATTTAGTACAGAAGGTGGGGTGAGGGAGAGGCAGGGAGGGAGGGAATAGCTGTTTATAAGTCAATAAAGTGAATTTATGAATTTAAGTGAATTTATGATGTGTAAGGTAATTAGCATCTTTGTTAAGGCCCATTCGTAAAGTGTCAAATTTAAGCATGAATGAACGTTCTGAAGTTTCTCTCTGTAATCTGGTGTTAAAGTCTCTTTGAAGTAAGATGCATGTAGTAAGGTCGTTAAGACTATGTCCAGGTAGGTTGAAATGCAAACTGACAGGTTTTTTCCTTGTAAAGATGTCTGATGTCTGATTTGTGGGCATTAATTCTTTGGCGAAGTGTCTGAGAAGTCTGTCCAATATTCATAGCAGAAGGACATTGTTGGCACATGATGGCATAAATTATATTTCTGGATGAACAGGAATATGTGTCCTGATTGTATAACTGACATGGTTAGGTCCAGTGATGGAGTCACCAGAGTAAATATGTAGACAAAGTTGGCAACGGGGTTTGTTGCAAGGGCAAGTTCCAGTGTTGGTATTAATGTGGTATGTCCTGTGGTTGTTGGTAAGATTCTTCCTGAGGTTAGATGGTTGTCTATAGGAGACTGTTGGGTCTGTCCTCCAGAGCCTCTCGGAGTGTAGTATCCTGTTCCAGTATAGGTTGTAGGTTTTTGATAATGTGTTGGAAGGGTTTAAGTTGGGGGATATAGGTGATGACAAGTGGTGTTCTATTGTTAGTTTTCTTGGGCCTATCTTGAAGTAGATGGTTTCGGGGTATTCGTCTGGCTCTTTCAATTTGTTTTTTTATTTCCCCCGGTGGGTAATTGAGATTTACAAATGCTTGGTAGAGATCTTGAAGTTTCTGGTCTCTGTCAGTGGGATTAGAGCAGATGCGGTTGTACCTAAGGGCCTGACTATAGACGATGGATCGTATGATGTGTCCTGGATGGAAGCTGGAGGCATGTAGGTAAGTGTAGCAGTCAGTGAGTTTTCTGTAGAGTGGTATTTAATTTTTCATTAGTGATTTGTACTGTGGTGTCCAGGAAATGGATCTCTCGTGTAGCCCCCTACACTTTAAAGTGATACATAGTTTTTCCTATTGTTTTAGCAAGATCAGACTAACACAGCTACCTCTCTACTACTATTAAGCATGGATAGACCCTAGTAAAACTGAAATCCACATTTGGTCTGTTACTTTCAGTGCAAGAAGTAACTTCAGTAAAATGTTCATGTGAAAAATTATTTATCACCAAGTTGTAAAGAAGCCCACTTGCCAATGTGATTCCTGGAGAAGAAAACGTTCTTGAAAGCCTGTAGTAAAATAGTGAAAGCTGCTGTAACTAGTCAGAAACTAACCACAAAAATGTTGATCATCTTGGCTGGTTGAGAACACACTTTACTCTGATGTTTCTATCTCTAGTGCATAGCTTAAAATAAAAATTACATATTCTTTGGCACAAATAACTTCTTGTTTGCATTTCCTCTTTTTTATATACTTCTCAGTATTTACTTTCATAAACATCTGTTGTAATTCACAAGCCCTGAGGCCCTTTGGTCTGCAAAGACCTTTGTTGCTGTATGATAATGATGAGCCCTCAAACAACCCAAATGAAATATTGCAGTTTTATAAAACAGGCAAGAAAACTGAAGCAAAACCCCCTCTTTTTAGCTTTACCACAACCAACAAAAAAGTTTCTTTTGGGCCAAACCCACTAAAGAAATGCAGATTTCCACAGCTCACATAGAGAGTAGTCAGACCAAATAAGATAAATGATTTAAAGACTAATAGAAATATTTTGAACATTTTTTGCTAGTGTTTGCTAAAACTTGGAATCTGCCTCTGATGACACAGTGACCATGGCACAGTGAGGAAGGGGGCATACATGTCTGGATTTAGATTTGATAGAAATGAAAGAAGATGTTTTACTTGCATGCCGACTTGCAACTATTTAGCAGGACTAAATGAAGTACAAAGGTAAAATTTCTCAGCTAGTGGTATCTTCATGTGTTTTGTTGGCTTGTTTTTAAACCCTGCTGAAATATGTGAGCAAAGGAGAGTAAAGTCCCTCAAAGAGCAAGCTGTTCCATAGTGAAGACAGGAGAAAACAGTCCTGCCAGCAGGGTTGGGGGAGGAGGGGACGGTGGGGCAAATGTCCTGGGGCCTGGTGATTCAAAGGGCCCAGGGTTCCTGGTTACCACCACCATGATGTGCTCTGTGCAGCTCTCAGGACTGGCGGGGGCAATGCTGAGAGCTGGCTGCCCCAACCAGCCCTTTCTGCACAAGGCCCCGCCCCTTCCAGAAATGCAGACCCAGCCCCCTTCCTCACCTTGCCCAGGTATCTGACAAGTCTGTCAGTGCCCCCTGGGAGAAAACATGTGGACACCAGCTGGATGGAACCAGGAAACTCAGAAGGAAGGTAGCATTGTTGATAGCATTGTTTCTGTCCTCTGCCATTCAAGCTCCTGGAAACCTTCCTGTGTGTATGAAAATAAGCATGGCTGTTCGGGGAAGAGTAGACATAAATAGGAAAGCGCTGGTGAGTAGACTCCCTCTGTTGCATGCTCCCTTAGTTTTACTCTCAAATTACATTGCAGAGTTATATGCTACTCTGCAGGTTACACCTTCTTCAGTGGCAGGAGATAAGACTGAGTGCTGTGTGGGTAGCCAATGGCAGTATAGGCTAACAAGCCAGTCAGGTAGGCAGAGATGGTGGGTCCAGGACAGTATGTAGAGGCTCAAGCACTCCACATACATGCTCAGAGATTTGCAGAGTTAAGCCAGCACCACAGCTAATCTCTCCCCCAGTTGTTAGACTGAAGTACAACTTCCATGCTGTCTTCCTGTCAGATCTTACCCCTTCCCCAGATTCCCCGCCTCCGGGAAGGGAGGAATGTTACTGGGAGTGGTATTACAGTGAGGGGGAGTGAAGGGAGGTGCAGAGAGACAAGATTTAAAAGATGGGGAAATAATATACATGAGACTGTGGGATTCTATAGATCACAGACATAATTTTGCACTGCCTTACATGCTGCCATGTGTAGTCATTGCCACCTCTGCAACGTGGGTGTAAAATGCTGTGAGAACGGAATGGAATCATTTACACCCACACTGAACAGGTGTTAATGACTACTCAAGGTACAAGGCAGTGCAGAATTAGTGCTGGCAGAACAGAGTCAACATGCACAAGCAAAGTTTGTAGTTTAAAAGTCTGTTGTCTTCTTAGATGGTATACCAGCTACTACCTGGTCCAATTCTGGCATCAGTTACACCAGAGATCCTGGAATTGATCCTTTGACTTTAATTGTTACAGCAGACATACACCTATGTAACTGTGATAGGAATCGCCTAATATAAGAATTAGGGAAGGGATTTGTGTCACTCAACAGCAATAAAAAACCCACCTGATCCAATTTCCTGTAGACTACGAGGAGGAGAATCTTATTGGATTGACAGGCATTACAAGTTTCATCTCAGCACATTCTTAAACAAGGCCATTTATAATTGAAAATACAGTGGGCACAAATGGATACCAGAAGATGAGACTGCTTTATTTCGAGTCTAAGTTATGAAGGAAAAAGAAACGGAACCTATTTAGAGTTGGCAGGAGATGATAATATTTCTGCACGTTGAACTGTTCCAGTGTGTGGAACCCTTCCAGGCCACATGTAAGTGTAACCCATATTGCTTTATACGGCAGCATTTGATTTTGTTTCTCTGGGAAGGAGAAGAAAATATAGAAAGGAGACATGGATCTCAGTTGGACCATGTGTCTGTGCAAACATACTGCAGAACAGAGCACAGTAATTCAGATAGAAAAACCCAGAAACTTCCAGAACAGTGTGTGGTAGTTATCAGTTCAGTAACTGTTCTGAGCCTTTATAGGAAGTTTTCATAGTGGGCAACTCACCTAGCCAGTCACACCCTAGACGCTCACTGAAGTTTAAGCCTATCAGAGAGAAATAGCATGAAGGGATAAGTTATAAATGGAGGACTACAAAATTTTAAAAACCTTATGGACTTAGCAGCTGATCCACACAGGACCAAGAAATGTGACTGCTCTGAGGGCTAGATCCCAATCCTATTACCACTTTCAATACAGGTGAGAGATATTTCAAATATATTTACTAGGGCACCCTTCATCAGGATAATATTTAATTCATTATGGTGTATTTTATAGGCTGAGGTTGGGAGAGCATTTGACACTCCCTGGAAACTACAGAGCCTGCGGAACTTACATTGAGCTATCAGCTAACTGATTTAAACTGAATTCTGCCTAAGTGAAAGGGAGGGAAGTGAACAGCAGTCGGTAAAGTGAGGGTTTGTGAAGTCTTGCATGACTTTGCTGGGCTTTTGGCATGGAGATGACACCCTATAGCAGGGGTGGGTAAGATATGGCCTACCAAGCTGTTTGATGTGGCCCTCAGCCTGCCCTGTCACTCTCCCCCCACCCCAGGCAAATCAATATGTGGGGGGAGAGGAGTGCATAAAGTCAATCACTGTTCAAAGTGGCTGGTGGCTCCTTCCCCCAACCAGGGAGCTACCTACCATTTTGAACAGTGAATGACTTCACGCACTCCCCCACCCCCAGGTCCTGATTGGCCTAGGAGCAGGGGAGCACACAAAGTCCCCTGCTCCTGCTGAGACGTGCAGTGCCTAGAGGGAACCACCTGCTGTTCAAAATGGCTGTGTGGGAGCAGGGGTGGGGAGGAGTTGTGAGAGATTTGGTGTGCTCCCTCTCCCCCAAGGTCCTGATTTGGCCTGGGGGGGAAGCACACAAAGTCTCCTCCCCCTGCCAGGGGTGCACAGCACCTAGAGGCCTTTCCACCTGAGGCCTTGCCCCACCCCTTCCAAGAAGTTTTCCAATCAAAATTCGTGAAGCGGCCCCCCTGTAAAAATTATTAGCCACCCCTGCCCTATAGAGTAAGAGCCTTTGGTGATCCAAGAAATGGATCTTTTGTACGCTGATCCCAAGTCCCCTACCACTTTGGATACAAGACCAGTGAATAGTTAACTCAGGGCTGGAAAGCTGCCAGCTGTGGGCAGCAGATGAAGACCCAGCTGGGGAAGGCAAGCCCTTCCCCTTCCACCTGAAGCCACTCCTCTTCCCTCTGAGACCACACCCCTTCAACAACCTTCCCACCCCCCAGCCCTCTAGCCCGATACTTCCTGGCCACCCAGAGGCCTGGGGCTGTCACACCACAGTCCCAGCCCTCCCAGGCAGCCAGGGAGCGGGGCTGCCACACTATGGCCACAGCCTTCCTGGGGGCAGCCAGGCAGCATAGGCAGTTTTGGGAAGAGAGTGCCTTCCCTTGCCTACATTACCCACTGCCCATGCTGCCAGCTGTGGTGTGCCACAGACTGATTATTTTATGCAGTTCTGGAGTGTTTGAAAAAGCAGGAGACACTGGAATTTGATGGCATTGAGTATTTTTCTAAAAAATATACCCTAAGAATTATTATGGGACAATTCTATAAGACCTGTGTTGTACGGAAAATCAGACTGGATGATCACCATGGTCTATTCTGGCCTTGGAATCTATGAATTTTTCAAGTTTTTGACAGTCTAGGTGACAACACTACATATTATGACCAGACAGTAAAGACTGAAATCATCTCTGCAAGATCACAGGGGAATCACAGTGGTTGGATGCGTCTGCTAAAGAACCGGAAATATTACAGTGAAACTCTATATCTGAACGTTTGTAGCAGAAATGAAAAGGATAAGGAACATCAGTAGATTTTGTTTAAGTTGCTCATTGTAAATAGCAAAAGGCATAGTATTCCACATACTATCTACAATGCGTTTAGTTAAGTTAGTTAATGCCTATTACGCCCGCTGGCGTGTAGGGCAGCAACGAAGGTTCTCCATTTTTGTTTGTCTTTGGCCATTTTCTCCAGTGTGTCTCAGAAGTAGTTCATTCTCTTCATATCTGCCTCAACAGTACACCGCCATGTTGTCTTGGGCCTCCCACGTTTCCGTCATCCTTCAGGCATCCAGTGAGGTGCTACCTTTACAATGGCATCTGCCTCCCTTCTCATCACGTGCCCTATCCATCTCCAGTGTCTTCTCATAATGATAATGGTCATGTCCTCCTGGTGGCATCGCAGGAGCAGGTCGTGGTTGGAGATTGTTTTTGGCCAAAAGATGCGAAGTGTCTTACGAAGGCTGGTGGTGTGAAAGGATGAGAGCTTAGCATGGTCACATTCTGTCATCCGCCAGCACTCTGAGCCGTATAGTAGTGTTGAGATGACACAGCTCTGGTACAGCTTAAGCTTGATGTGGACACTGTACTGCGAAGATCTCCATACATTGTTCATACTCCTGAGGACATTTCTGGCCTTACTTAGTCTGCTCCGGATGTCGTTCTTGGTGCCTCCATCATGGCGGATGATGCTGTCTAAGTACATAAAGCTGTCTGTGCTGGGTAAGTCTGCATCATCTATCTTGATTGGTGCTGGTGAATCTATATTGAGAATCATAATCTCTGTTTTCTTTTGGCTAACTCTTAGTCCAACCTGGCATCCAAAGGTGCATAGGCATTGTGTCTTTTCCTGCATGTGTTGATGGGTATGGGAAAGCAACGCAAGGTCATCCGCAAAGTCAAGGTCTTCCAATGTGGAAAAAGGTGTCCATCTGATACCCCTTGACGCATCTGCTGTTTTTCTCCACATCAACCAGTCGATCACTATGTTGAAGAGTAGTGCAGACATGACGCATCCCTGTCTGACCCCAGTCTTGACTTCGAAAGACAGATCGCAGTATCCCACGCTACATGTGAAGCTGGTGTAAAAACTCTTAATGAGCTGGACCACTTGTAGCGGGATTCCGTAGGCTCTCAGAATGCACCAAAGGCTTTCTCTGTGTATGCTGTCAAAAGCCTTCTCAAAGTCAACAAAGTTTATGAACAACTGTCTCTGTTACTCTGTGCACTGCTCTATGATGTTTCTCAGGGTGAAAATCTGGTCTATACATCCTCTTCCCTTGCAAAATCTGGCTTGCTCTTTCCTCAGAGACTTGTCGACAGCATCTGAGATCCGCTGGATGATGACCTTGGCTAGGATCTTGCTGGGTACGGATAGAAGGGTGATCCCATGCCAATTGTTGCAGTTGCTGAGTGCTCCTTTCTTAGGAATCTTGATGATGACTCCTTTGGTCAAGTCCTTGGGTATCTGTTGTCCTTCCCAAATTGCTACAAACAGTGGTTCAAGAATGGTGGCTGCAAGTTCTGGGTCTGCTTTAAACAACTCCACGTCCAGGTTGTCAGGTCCTGGAGCTTTGCCATTTTTCAGGGCTCTGATGGCTGCACTGATTTCTTCTTTCTCTGGTGGATCAATATTGATATCAAGGTCCTCCTCAGCTTCCTGAATGTCTGCTTCTTCTTCAGGTGGTGGTCTATTCAGAACCTCTCTGAAATGTTCTGTCCAGCGTGCTTCTTGATTTTTCTCGGTTGACAGTAACTGCCCTTGTACGTCCTTAATGGGGACACTTGTCCTGCCACGATACTTGCCACAAACAAGCTTGGTGATTCTGTACATGTTTCTTTGCTCCCCTTGATTAGGAGAAAAAGTGCTTTACTCTGGAAGAGACAATGACCAGCATCATGAGGGAGTGGCCATCATCCTTAAGAAGGGGATTGAGAAATGTTTGCTAGAGTGGAAACCTGTCATCAGCAGATTGATGAGGGTCAGATTGAAAGGAAGACAAGTGAACATCACCTTGATCCAGGTTTATGCTCCAACCAATGACAGTGGTGAAGAAATTAAAGACATCCTCTATGAGCAGCTTCAGGCAGAAGTGGAATCTACACCACACCATGATCTTACCATCATCATGGGTGATCTGAATGCCAAAGTGGGAAATGACAACACACACTATGATAGGGCCATGGGCAGACATGGGTGTGGCACCATGAATGATAATGGTGAGAGACTTGTAGGGTTTTGTTCTGTCAACAATCTGGTCATTGGAGGGACTCTCTTCCCACACCGCAACATTCACAATGTGTTTAGTGTCTCAAATATTTGTGTTTAAGAAAATGTGAGGTATTCTCCTTGAAATTGACTGGGAACTATTAGCATACATTAATAGTCCAGACAAAAGCCCCGAGGTTTAACTCTGTAATGCTTTTGTAAACATAGACCACTGGCTTGTGAATCAGCAAAAAGTTAAGCTAAAAGGCATGAAAAACAGGAGTTTATTTCACAATGTTGTCTAAGCATCCCCTTCCACTACCAGCCCTACTCAGGTTAGTTTGAAGGGGGCAGAAAGGAGGAACTGACCTCTTCATCCCCCAGAACCTGGGTTGGACACCAAACTAGTAAGAAAATCACCCTCACTGCCAACTCTCCTCCTGGAGAATGGGAAGATCACTCAGATCACACAGGCTGCAGGACCATGCATGTGCTGCAGCTTCAGGGACACAATGAGCTTAGGACTGGCCAGGGCTAGGTCTGATCCTGCTTCCCTTGCAGTCAAAGCCAAAAGCCCTCTTGACTCAATAGGAGCAGAACCAAGCATTGAATGCTGGACAGAACAAGAAGCTACAAGGATGGCTTAGCAATAACTAAGGAGCCATCACAGGAAAGATTTGCATATTCTCATAAGTGCCAGAGGCTGGGTCCAAGATTCTGCCTTGATCCTATTTAATATAGCACTTGCCACACAAAACACAGATAAAGCCGCAACTATGCAGCAATAAATAACTGTTAGGCTGAGACTTCACACTCACTTTCCTCAGAAACTCAGACAACAATCATCTGGAAAGAAAAGACCATGATGATTCACTCACTGAATTATAAAAATGAGCAACTGGCCTAATCCCATTTTAGTGTGCAACTTTCTACACAGTAGCAAGAGCCTGTGGGACTAGCCTTTCCTCAAATGTGGGGCCTCAACATTAGGTAATAGCCATCTGATTGCTGTACTCTCATTCTCACAAATTCCATAGCCCTGGCTGTATGGTCTCTGATGCAGACAATCCACAACTGGAAGCAAAATGTGTGGCTGCTGAGGGAATTTCTGCCAAATATGCATTCCATGCTGAATGGAAGCCACATTACTATCTGCCTAACTTCACTTTTCTTGAACCAAATGTTTCCGACCGACTTACGTGCAAGTTGTGTAAAATTTGTCCTACTTCATGAAGCATTAATTCCAACCAATCCTGTTCAGTTATAAACACTTGCTCAAGAGTCACTATTTTGTGTCTGCTCATAATACACTATTACTGGCATTACAGTGCCAAGACTGGCAATTATTGGCAACAAGATTTGGGGTTCATTTTACTAGGCAATGTGCAAATGCCACGTAAGAGTTATTCCCTGCCTCCACCAGCATGCCATCTATGTAGATGAGATTGACAAAAGAAGTATTATCCTCATTTTATAGCAGGAGAATAAAGAACAAAGAGATTAAGGGGCCCTGCAACAGAGCCAGGAATTCAATCCAGATCCACAAGCCAATTCCCTAACCAAAAGACCATCCCGCTTTCACTAGTGTTTCCATTATAAATGTGTTAACTCATTTGAAGCTTCTGCTTCAGGGTGAAACTAGGCAAACAGAATGTAAGAGAGGGAGCAGTTTGAAAATAGTTAGCTTGTATCAACATAGGTTCGTTTTTGTGTTTCATTTCAAGTTCACCTGTTTGGATGGAGAGGGGAGGTCTATACTCCTATCATTCAAGACAACTTCAGATCAAATATAAAAGGATAGAGTATACCTTCTTTAATACCCTGACTAGCTATCTTAGAAGAGCCCTGAAAATCTGCTTTATATCCATGGGTATCCACATCTCTGAATGCAGATGTGGATATCCACAACTCATTTCTGCAGATGCAGATACAAATTTTGTATCCATGCAGGGCTCTATAGTATAGTCTTGCCCAGATTGTTGCTCCAGGTTGTGGCTCCAAAGGTAGGGTTTATGTACCCAAACCTCTTTTCTGTAATCAAATGGATAGGGGTGAGGGTTTAGACCCTCCAATGTGTTAGCCAGAGAAATTGGTGACTTACAAAGGAATGCCCTGAGAAGTATTATCAGAAAGTTCTCCCAACTCTGGAGCAACCAAGGAGGAATTCTCTTTCCACATCACAATTCTTCCATGTCAGAAATGGAAATGGTTTCATGAAAATATTCACAATTTCAAGGTGAATTTTCTTTTTGAAAGGGGACAACTTTATTTTCAATTCTTTCAAATTTTTTTCAAAACACTTATTTGAAATTTAATTTTTACCATTGTTTGAAAAAAGGGGTTAAAAAAAGAACTGGATAAGTTCATGGAGGATATATCCATTAAGAGCTCTTAGCCAGGATGGGCAGGGATGCAAAACTGTGCTCTGAAGTGTTCCTAACCTGTTTGCCAGAAGCTGAGAATGGGTGACAGGGGATGGATCACTGGATGATTACCTGTTCTATTCATTTCCTCTGAACCACCTGCCATTGGCCACTGTCAGAAGACAGGATTCTTGGCTAGATGGACCATTTGTCTGACCCAGTTTGGCTGTTCTTATGTTCTTTTCCATCTCTTCCTTTTTTTCCTTTCTGCCAATTATTTCAACAGAATGCTTGTTGACTACCTTCCTGCCCCAAACACCTTCATTTTTTCCCCTTAGGCACTCCAACTTCTGAGACGTTGAGGAAGATTTAGAAAATGGCAAAACGATATACTTTAAAAGAGAGAAAATGAAAAGTAAGGCCAAAAAACTCCTCTGTGCATCATCCAGTCTATTCCCTTCAACGGGGAAAGGAGAAAACACAAGAACCCCCCAAATGAGGTACCTTTTCATATCCCCTTGCTATTGTTCCACATAGTGCACTCAGGCTACGTCTAGACTGCAGGGTTCTTTCAGAAGAAGCTTTTCCGGAAGAGATCTTCCGAAAAAACTTCTTCCAAAAGAGAGTGTCTACACAACAAAAGCGCATCGAAAAAGCAATCTGCTTTTTCAAAAGATAGCGTCCACGCTCTCTCCCATTTAAGCTGTGATTACTATGGACAGAGTGGCCACCAGAGCTTTTTCCTCTTTCCTCTTCTTTTGAAAGAACTCCCTCTTCCCCGTCCACTCACGCTTTTTTCCGAAAGAGCTCTTTTGGAAAAAGGCTTCTTTCTCGTAGAAAGGGGTTTACCAATGTTGGAAAGGGGTTTACCCTCTGTTCTTTTTATTTATTTATTTTTTTTTTTTGAAAGAACGCAATTGCAATGTGGATGTAAGTGAAGTTTTTTCAGAAAAACTGCCATTTTCCCCCAAAAAACCTGCAGTCTAGATGCACCCTCACTGATCACAAGATTTGCTTTTAATAAAAAGACACACCAGAGCCCAGAAGCAAACTAAACTGACATTCAAAAAACCTATAGATCCCAAGACTTTAAGGCCAGAAGGGACCACAAGATCATCTAGTCTAACCTCTGCATTGCAGACCACAGAACATCCTCACCCACTCCTGTAATAGACCTGTAATCTCTGGCTGAGTGATTGAAGTCCTCAAATCATGATTTGAAGACTTCAAGTTACAGAGAATCCACCATTTACACTAGTTTAAACCTGCAAGTGATCTGTGTCTCCCAATCTGACCAAAGGGAAAACTACTTCCCAGTCCCAAATATGGTGATCAATTAGACCCTGAACACCTGCACAAAACCCAGCACCGAGGGAAAGAATTCTCTGTAGAAACTCAAAGCCCTCCTCCTCTAGTGACCCATCACCAGCCATTGGTGATATTTGCTACTGGCAGTCACAGTTTGGCTACATGTCTTTGTAGGAGGTCAGTCTCACCCTTTTCATAAACTTCCCAAGCTCAGGCTTGAAGCCAGTTAGGATTTTGCCCCCGCTGCTCCCCTTGGAAGGCTGTTCCAGAATTTCATTCATCTGATGGCTAGAAAACTTCTTCTGATTTCACACACAACCTATTTATATCTATTTGTTCTTATATCCATATTGATACTTAATTTAAATAACACTTCTCCCTCCCTGGTATCTGTCCCTCAGAGAAGTTTATAGAAAGCAATCATATCTTCCCTTCAGCCTTCATCTGGATAAGCTAAATGAGCCAAGCTTTTTGAGTTTCTTCTCATCACATAGGTTCTCCATTTCCCTAACGAGTCTATTAGCCCTTCTCTGCACCTATTCCAGTTTAAATTCATTTTCTTAAGAATAACTGTTTAATTTTTTACCACACAGCTCCTTGTATCTCTGGTAATGTAGTACTGTGTTGAGGTAGTATTGCTAATGTAAGCAGGATCTGAAGGAATGCTTCCCTTACAGCTGGAAGGCAGGAGAGACCTTGGGGGTATCTATGTAAATACAGTTTGCTCCTGCTTTGCTTAGATTTGTTAGATACTTAGCAGATGGAGTGGTATTTTGCTCATTGTAATCAACTTAATTTGTGACCCAACACCTGCTGTGTTTGTATTAAATGCAGGGATAGCTGAAATATGGTTACCAGTGTTTGTAATTTTGTGGGAATACAGAAAAGTGTGTCTGCTAAATTGTTCGAAAGGAAAGGGCTCACAGTTGGCAGAAAGAACTTTGCTAAACAGGGGCTCAACTTTCAGAGCTTTATGAACTAGAGAGGGGCAAGGGAAGGTTATTCTGGTCAGGAGGGGCAAATCTACATAGCAGGGTTAAGCTTGGAATAAGCTACCCAAGTTCAGCTATGTCAATTGCGTAGTTTAAGTCGAAATAGCTTAATTCGGCTTTTGGCGCTGTCTACACAGCAGGAAGTTGAAAGAAAAACACTTTTCCTTCAACTTCCCTTACTCCTCATAAAATGAGGAGTCAGAGTAAGAAGTCCCCAAGCTCGACATTATTTCGAAATAAAGGCTTGCTGTGTAAACGTGCATTTTGTTATTTCAGAATAACGTCAGCTATTCCAAAATAATGCTGCTGTGAAAACATAGTTGAGACTATATGCACTCCTCTGCCTGGACTGGTTTGATTCACTCCCTTCCCTCTTCTCCCTTCCTTCTCTCCTTCCCCCCCTCAAAGAACAAAGCTAAACAGATATCATTAAGAGCCTCTTACCCACAAAAGCTCATGACCTAATATATTTGTTAGTCTCTAAGGTGCCATAGGACTGCTCATTGTTTTTAAAACACTAAGACAGTTATCTCTCTGAGACCTCTTTCTATGTTAATTTTGTTGGAACTATGATTGTTCTACACTGTTTGCTAAGAGCTGAAATCACTGGGAGCTGAAATCACTAGAGACTGATGGGCAGAACTCACAGCCAAGGCAGCAGTGAACAGGTAGATTGTGAGAGACCAGTGGACTGAGTAAGATACCTCTTAACCTCCCCTTACCCAGGATGGGAGGTGAACTCTGCAGATGAACCTCAGAACTGTACAGACCAAAGGCAGCAACTCTGAGTGGGGTGCAGAGAAATCCAGCAATGTATATGTCCCCTTCACATGCCCAACCCTTAAGAACCTGAGAGAAAAGGGACATTGCCTAACCTACTTACTCGTGGCTTCTGTTTATGAACCCTGTTTATGGTGTTTTCCCACATTAATGCCATGTTACTTCCTTACCTTTTATTAAAAGTTTCTTTTCTACACTCAGGCTCTGTGCTTGTGAGTGGGGAAGCATTGCCTCTCAGAGGTGCTCACGGGTGGTGTGTGGACTTCCCAGGTTACTGGGTCGGAGCTTGAATCAGTTCTGTGTTAGATGAATGGACAGTTACCCCTAGATATTAATCCTGGTCCTGGCTGCTGCTGGCTTCACCTGGCAGAAGGGCTACACTAAAAAGTAATTGATATTAGTGATTATGCGCTTTGTGACAGTAGTGTGACTGCCTGGTTTTGTTTTTATTTGTTTGTTTTGGTTTTGTTTCTGCAGTAAGGGCTAGATATCCTGGTACCCCTAGCATGAGGTACTGCTGCTATAGAGATGCCAAGAGCTTATGTTCAGTTTTCCCCAGAGAAAATTCACCATTACCTTTCACCCTTGCCTTACCTTTTGTGTGTAGCACTGATCATATTATTGAGTGAAAGAGAAAACTAAACTGTCCCTTCCCCACAGCAAACCTGGAGCATGAGGATGGGAAAACCTTTGTTGTGTTGCTCTTGGCCAGGCCTGCAGACTGGATGCAGTTCACTGGGGTTAGCCCCTGGCAGGCTCCAGCTCCGTATTTTCTTGCACATATCCAGGTACGGCACTTGCACCTCCCATGGGCTGTGGATCACCATTCCTGGCCAATGGGAACTGCAGGAAGCAGTGTCCTGGTCTGTGCTGCTTTCTGTAGCTGTCGTTCTCCGGGAATGGTGATCCACTGTGAACAGGAGCAGCAAGCGGCCATACCTACAGACACACAGGTAAATAAAGCACCAGCAGTTTGCCAGGGGCTAACCTTGGTGAACTGCCTCTGGCTTATTGGCTCACCCCTGCTCTAAGTTGACAATTTGCAGGCACTCACAGAGGTCATGAATTGATATGCACAAGAGTTTGACAGTGCCTTAGAAAGGTGTTCAGGGAGCTGGAGTGTGTAAAATAGTTCCCCACACTGACAAAGGCTGCCCAAGGAGATGCCTTATTTGCAAGGAACTTGGGCATTTCTCAGTTGGAGCTTCCCAGGGAGTGTATAGCACCCCAAAGGAGATGGGGAGGATCAGGCCCTTGGCTGTGTAGTCCCAGACCTGTGCAGTTTTGTCATTGCCTGCCCTGTAACCCCAGATGCTTCTCTGCTGTGCCACTTTAGCTCAGAACTCTGATACCAGGAACCAGCTTACAGCCTAATGGCCTCTCCATGATTTCCACTGCTGAGTTATTCCTTGAAGGCTGATGGCACCAGCCCTCCAGTCCTGAACAGTGTTCCCCTGTAAGCTGTGTGCACTGGCAGCCACCCACAAGAGATTCAACTACCACCCAAGGGTGCATCTACACTGCACAGTAACTCAAAATAAGATACGCAATTTGAGCTACACAAATTGCATATCTTATTTTGATGCTATTTTGAAATAGCTTATTTTGTCATGTGGCGCTGTCTGCGCAGCACCAAATTTCAAAATAAAGCACTTTTCCGAAACGTCCCTTAACTCCTTGTAGAATGAGGTTTACAGGGACATTGGAATAGCGATTCTGAAATAACAGGCTTGTTGTGAAGATGTGGGATAGCTATTTCGGGATATTCCAGTATCCCAAAATACCATTCAAGTGTAGACATTCATACATGCCTTGGTGCACATCAAAATCTTATTCCATGTATGGATGGAAAAGATAAGAGGGAACAGTGGTCCTGAGTATCTCTCAAGCCACCTTATTAGGTGTGCTGCTCCCTTGAAGAGGTGTTATGCAGTAGCCAGTCTGTTATCATGAATGAGCATTTTACTCTTCAGTTTGAAACTCTGTGCTGAGAGTTGTGTAATAAACAATATTTGTTTATTAACAAAGAACAGATATTTAAGTGATACAAGGAATAAAAGAAATGGCTAGCTACCAACAAAAGTAAAGTTATGCTACTAAAATTAAAACCTTCTTACCTCGAGTCATTTGTTCAAAAGAATTTTCTTATCATAGTCGTTCTTCCAGCTTGGCTGGCCAATAGTCAGCCAGGCTCCAACATAAAGCCCAAAGTACTCGGTTTCTTTTCCTCTTCAAGTGTGAGATGCCACCATGGTTTTATTTCTCTGCTCATATTCTTAAAAGTTTGTTTTCACAGTGAAGATGCCCTTCCTGGGATCTGAGCTTGCACTATCTGTCAGGGAGCTGATGCCATATTAATTTTTGCAGTGTCCTTCCCCGTGTCATCGGAATTAAGAGGCTCTCCCATTCACTAGCATGATGGGTTTGTTTGCCTTTTATGTAAATGCACTTCCATTATCTCTCCTCACTCAAATTACATGGAAGACACATTCAAGCAGGTGGAACCCCACATGTCTTTGTCTGGGGAGGAGTGACTTAAGACCTACCTTCCAAATACATTTTAAGAACGTATGTCCAGCACTTGACTTCTGATATTGGGCTGCTCTTAGTGTCACATCTTCCCTCTCTGAAACTGGCCTGAGGGATAGCGTAGCCTGCACAGTCTCCCTGCATACTGGGACACTTGGAAATGGGCTATGTTGTCTGAGTTACAATTCCTCCGTGAGTTTCCTATGAGGTGGGGTTTCTCCAAGGCCAGTGGGTCAATTCTACAGTTGAGAATTCGATACAGTGCTCCTCTCTCACTATAAACACCTTCATCTTTGGGGGATTGAGACACTCATCTAGGGCCAGCAAACCCATGCTCCACCAAAACAACATATTTAAGAGAAGAAAGAATGACTCACCATGAGCTAAGCAAACTCTTCGACAGAGGACGGACGATATGTGGTGCTTGCAGTATGGATGGGGCTTTGTAAATTTGTCCAACACTTCCTTATAATAACCCATTTTCAGTTGCTTACATCGGCCTTTGGAGAAAGGACTTGAAATCCAGCAGGGAGTTGCATTTGTGTAAAGATTATGCCTTTTGCCATCCCCTCAAAAATTCACTCAAATTTGGTCAAGTTATATATCTTTGGAAAATTGAGGTTGGCACATGCTCAGCTGAGGCTTCTTAATTTTTGGTGTTAAATCCCTCAAATATTCCTTCCATAGTGGACATGCTCCAACTACAGTCTGAGCAGGACTCTCCATGACATTGTAACTCTGGTTGCTGTAAAATTGGTCTAAATTCATGTCCAGCTGTCACAACATAAAGCAAGGGACACTGTCCTTTGTTTGCTCTCAGTCCTGTTCCTGCTGATGCCCAGAAAGCATGGAGGAGGAAATTGCCAAACAGAGGGGACAAGATTCAGACCAGTGGGAACAAAGAGCCTGGTATTGGAGACTAGTGAGGGGGAACTGGGATTAGGGTAGGAGAGATTAGGATTTACTGGACAAAAAGCCTGGGAACCAGAGCTAGGGAGGAAATAGTGGGGAAATTGGTAGCAGCTGAAAGACCTGTGAAGACTGGAAACAAAAGAACTGAGACTGGTGTTTAGTGGGAGGAGAGAAGATAGATGAGGTGGTGAGAGAAAATCTATCTAGGAACCAGGATGGGGAAGAACTAGAACTAACTGGGCAAGGAGACTGGAGCAGGGATGAGAACCCAGCAATGGCTGAGAGAAAGGATGGATCAGGACAGGGTGCAGAGATTGGAGCAGAAGGAGCCAGACCTAGGAGAATAAGCAGAAAGCTATGCCCCTCAAGCACATTCCCCTCCAGAGCCTCCAATGAAACCCAGGATTCCTGAGACTCAGCATTCCTCTGCTTCTGCAAATATCTGAGAAACCCACTGGCAAAATGTGTGTGGCTCATCCCCCGTTAATGCTCATCCAAACAGAGGATGACCTATTACCATTGCTATCAGTTACTCTGTGTAGCTCAAGAGACAGATCCATGTGGAGGATCTCAAATTCCTACCCTGTTGATGACCCATGTGGGTGTCTTTTGATGGGATGCCTTTTTGTTGTTGTTGTTGTTGTTGTTAAAAAAAACAGGAAACTTACACATACACAAAACTATGCTACATTATGAAAATTTGCAAAGCCAAGCATTTCAAAATTACCAAATGCCAGCCTTTGGGTGTATGCATAATAATGCAATCTTTAATTACATAATCATGAATTATATTTCCACTGCCTCATTTAGAACACTGTATAGACAGTGTTCACTTAATAAGCCACTATTACATATTTTGTTTTCCCTCATTGTTCAATATGTGGCCCTAGACCTTATTTAGTGGACACATACTGCTCAAACACTGCTCTCAAGACTGAATTATTAATTTACTCGTGGACTTTCTCTAGTGCTTATCACTATACTATCTCAGTGTTTCACAAATCTTAATGAATTTATCTCCACAGGAACATAAGAATGGCCATACAGGGTCAAAACAATGATCCATATAGCCCAATAGCCTGTCTTCTGACAGTGGCTGGTGCCAGGTGCTCCAGAAGGAGAGAAGTGAACAGAGTAGTTTGTTGAGTGATCACTCCTTCTCATTCAGTCCTAGCTCCTAGCAGTCAAAAGGTTAGGGATACCCAGAGCATTGGAGTCTGTCCCTGGTCCTCTTGGCAAATGGCCATTGAGGGAAATTCTCCATTAATTTTCTAATTTTTTCTTGAACCCATTTATTAGCAGCCAGAACCACATTCCCTTGTCTGAGATGACAGGTTACTAATATCTCCAGTTGTGTCAGTTCCCACCCATAAAGAGAGATTAAAGTCAAAAGTTTCCACTAATTTAGAAAGCTCAATTTAATACACCAGGGGTCTTATTTTTCAGACAGTTCAGCATTCTACAGCACATTTTATGCTCAAAGCACAGCTCCTATTTACTTAATTTGCAGCTGTGGGTGCTCAGCACTTCTGCAAATCAGACCCCAGGATCTGTAGTTGGGACACCCAGAAAATGAGGTCACAGTTAGTGATTCCCTGTGAAAAGGTTGGTTTAAATGACTTGTCCTGTATCACGGCAAAAGGAGGAATACAATTCCGTTCTCCAGGGTAATATAGAACTGCTTTAATTATAAGCCAGTCCCTTCCCTACCTGCAATCCCCTGCCTCTTTCACTATTCACCTTCTAACTTCTGCATTAAATGAAAACAGGGATCCTCAGAGAACCGTCTCTATCAACATATCACTCTGATTCAGTGCCCAAGCAGGTCCATCCTGAACACTGAATGAGCTGGGGGTGGAATTGTCATTGACTTCAATGGGAATAAGATTAGGCTTTACATTTTCTCATCCTCTAATTCATTCATTTCCCTTTTCTGATCACATCCTGTTTTTCAGCTCCAATGGACTATAATTTACTTCTACCAATATTCCTAACCAAGCGTTAATTTTAAACAGTCAGCATAAAAGTTACTGCTGTTGTAACTATTTAACAGACATTCTTCTGGTTATTTAATCATGATTTTCTACATATTTTATTTTTTAGAGCCTATTATTTGCTGTGATTTTATTTTGCACATATTTCAGTTATTTTAAATGAAGTTATAGTTGCATCAAGAATCATTAACTGTATCTTTGTAGGTCCACTATCAAAACAAATTCATTTGCCTTGCCTTAGAGAATATGTATTTATATATACACATCAGATCCACTTTGGGTTTAATCACATGCCTGATGACTTATACATACCTTTAACTTTTATTAAGGCCTGCAGTCTTTTTGATGGGCCAATTTTGCTGCTTTTACCTACTAGGGAACACTGGGAGCACACACTAAATTCTGTATCTCTGAGGCCTTCTTCCTAACATAGGACCAAGCAAAATGCAAAAGAACAGTAGACACTAAAGATAGAACTTAATTGTAAAATGGCTCCTTAATGTCATTTGAAGCATTTCCTTACCTATGATTTAACTAGTTTAAAAAAGAATTGTCATTTTTGCACTTGAAAAAAAATGTTAACAGTTCTATTTATTTCTCAGAGCTTTTATCATATCATTTAATCCCCATGTAACATTCTTGAAGGAGATCAAATAAGCACTTATTTAAACTTTAATGCACACCTCTGTTTGGGCTTTGATGTCTGTAAGCTGCATTGTTGTCCCTTCTCCTCCTCCTCCTTCAAATGCCTGATGTAAATGTAGAGCAACAACTATAATTTTACATTCAGATGTAGCCAGATAATTCTGTCAACAGTAGCAGAGTGTACCACTGTGCCTCTTTCGTATTTGTAAATTGGGCATTGAGTTGTTATGTATTCCGTGGCCTGTTTTGGGTGATCAGTCACACACTGGAGAGTCTTTAATTTTTCATTTATGCACCAAATATTCACATCTGCCATGGTTTGTGCAGATGCGGTTTAGGGTTGCCCATGGGCGATCAAAGCCAGGGATCTTCTGTGTCAGGTCTCTCTCAGTGTTTGTTTGTGACTTCCTGTTAATGCTATTTGTCTTTCCAAGCTTCATCAGAGTTGAAGTTGCAATAGTGAAGATTAAATGCATGGATTCCAAAGGGCTTACACAACTTCAAGCAATGGTTAGGGATGTTGTTAAGGTCCTGGTGAATGAGAAGATGTTTGTTTTCCATGATCAGCTAGAACTCCTGAAAGGTTATGCAACAAATGGATGGGAGCACAATGTGCAGCAGCACTGTCAGCCAAGGTTCTGGGGTTGACTTGAGGGTCTGGTGATGCACCATATTGCAGTGTTCATTTGGACATTAACGAGTCAAGCGTGGCTACCTCTCATCCTCACTGGTGACATCGCTATTGTCTATAACCCTGATGCTCCCCAGCTTGTGCTTTTTGAACCAGGCTGAAGCGTATCTTCATCTTGGCAGCTACCTTCTTTGGATGGTCATGGAATGCTAGTGCGCAGTCCAACTTCTCTCTGACATAAGCTGAAGTGGGGTCATGTCACACAGTGTTGCCGCAGAAGGTCACTTTCAGAGTGTGCTTAGCATTCCTGTTGTGAAGATGGGATGCAGTGACTATTCTGTGGGGTTTTGGCTTGAGCATCCATTTCAGGAGATAGTCTTCCATGATGTTTGGGTCCTCATTCAAGATAGACTCTATGTCCTTGTAGGGGCTACTTTTATTGCCAGGGCAAGGTCATCTGCATTCTTTCGTCTTTCTTGGTGGCATGTCACTCATGAAGACATTGAAGAGCATTAGCACAAATCTTGTTTGTGACCTGTTGAGAAACAGAGACAAACTGAATTAATTGCATATTGGACACAAAGCTGCCTATTGCTCAGTATCACCCATAGCTGGTCTAGTGCTTTACTAACATTCCAATACAAAAAAATGGTACACAGCCTTTATTCTAAATCTGGCCCAGGTTCTTTATGAGAATGTCTAAACAGCTTGCAGCAGCAAGCTGGGGCTCGTTGTGCTTGCACTACCACACTGAAAATAGCTGTGTAGTCACCACCACTTAGTCTGGAGCTCTGGTTCTAACACCTAGGGAAGGGGGCTGGCTTGGGAGTCCATGCTTCAGCCTGAACCATAACTTCTACATGTCATCTCCCCATCATTTTTTAGCATGGTAGCACAAGGCTGGGAGGCTCCCTGATGCATGCTGTGTGGAAACCTTACACGGCTGTACTATGGGTACATGTCTATAACATGGTCTCATCCTGTATTGTCAGCAACACCAAACGTAGTTTGAGGCACTACCATCCTGTAATACAGAACAACACCCTGCTGCAAAGCAGACAGTCCTAAACAATGCTTTTAGTGCACCATAAACAGAACTAGATGGTCCATAAAGCATGGGAAAAGGCCACTGCAGAAGATCAGATCTTCTCTCAGCATTGAGCTCCTTATAAACATTACATCATATCTATTGTGTAAACATCCCTGCACCATTTGAAAACAAACCACAGATGGGTTTGGCAGTTCACTGTACCTTTCATTCTGTTTAATAGGCACTTTGCCCATCCTTCTCAATACTCACTGGAAATGGATTATGTAGTAAAAGTTAGGTTGTTAAAGTGTCTCCTCTCCGCTCAGCTGCTGCCAAACAACAAGCCATTCAGCGGCTTGAGTGAGTGAGCAACACAAAAAAATTAATTTCTCAAAGAACAGCTGCCAGATAAAGGGCAGAGAGAAAACAAGAGGCAACCGTCACCTTCGCCTTTTGCCTTCGACACCCTGGAACAGCCTCCATGCCTCCTTTCTCCCTAGTGCATCTTCTTTACTTTAAACATCATTATGCAAGGGAGGAGTTTAGCCCTTCCCCACACCACGTGATTACATTACTATTTTCTAAACATAAAATTAATAAAAGGGATACATCCAAAGTTCATTTAGTTTTCTCATATGCCGCATAACTTGTATTGTGTTGTACACTTTCAAGGCATAAACGTTTACATAGTTTCCCCTAGTGACTAAAGCATTATGTACATGTTAGTGCCTATTTACTATTTGGCTTGCAATTGCTGTATCACACCATTAACCCCTCAGCAAAGCAGAAGGGAGGGAAGCATAGGGCTGAGAGGAAGCTGATTTCAATTCACCTTCATGGTTTCTACCTCACTTTTTTCCTTCAGTTTGTGGAGCCACTGAAAAGGCTGTTATCAGCTATCATTTCACCAGCCCCCTATCTCCCTGGCAACTGCCACTAGCCTATACCAGGTTACAGCTGTGTGGAAGATTCTCTAGACCTAATAATCTGAAGCCTCAACATCTTGCCATCTGCAGGCAAACCCTTTTGTGAACTGCCAGCAAAAAGGTCTGAGTTTTGTTTGTAAAACTTTAGCATGCTGAGGCCTAGTTGAGACCAGTACTACAGAGTTAAAAAAATTAAATTGGATGAGAGAAAATATCCCTCTGACTGAAGCCACTGTCAAAACTCACATTGCTGTCCCTGGGAGCAGGATCATGATATCAGTAATCAATAGGTTTATACTGTGAAAATGAGTTTAACAATATTACTTTTTTCCTCTCTACAGAATGTTTTCCCATTGTCTACAGTCTTCATATTGAATTCAGTGGATCATGAGCAGGGCTCGACAAACTATACAAACCAGCCCTGTTCATTCGCGGCGCGCGCATGCGCAATGCGGCTCTTGCGCATGCGCAGAGTCTTCAAACTCTATCACATACTGGGTTGTTTGGACATGGGCAGTACATAAGAACGGTCATACTGGGTCAAACCAAAGGTCCATCTAGCCCAGTTCCATGTCTTCTGATAGTGGCCAGTGCCAGGTGCCCCAGAGGGAATGAACAAGAGAGGTACCCATTAAGTGATCCATTTCTTGTCACCCATTCCCACCTTTAGACAGTGAGGCTAGAAACATCATCTTTGCCCATCCTAGTTAATAGCCATTAATGGACCTATCCTCCAGTTCCTTTTTGAACACTATTGCAGTCTTGGCCTTCACAAAGTCCACAGGTTGACTGTGTGTTGTGTGAAGTAATACTTCCTTCTGTCTGTTTTAAACCTGCTGCCTATTAATTTCATTTGGGGACCCCTAGTTCCTGTGTTATGAGAAAAAGAAATGATATCTATTTATTCTATCTATCTACTTTCTCTGTATGAGTCATGATTTTATAGACCTCAAACATGTCCCACTTAGTTGCCTCTTTTCCAAGCTAAGAAGTCCCAGTCTTATTAATCTCTCATTATATGGAAGGTGTTCCATATCCCTAATCATTTTGTAGTCCATTTCTGAACTTTTTCCAAGATATGGCAACCACATCTGCATGCAGTAATGAAGGTGTGGGAATACCATGGATTTATATAGAGGCAATATGATATTTTCTGTCTTACTATCTATCTCTTTCTTAATGATTCCCAACATTCTGTTCTTTTTTTGACTACCACTGCACATTGAGTGGATGTTTTCAGAGAACTAACCACAGTGACCCCAAGATCTTTTCCTTGACTGGAAACAGCTAATTTAGACCCCATGATTTTATATGTATATTTGTAATTATGTTTTCCAATGTGCACTACTTTGCATTTGTCAACATTAAATTTCATCTGCCATTTTGTTGCCCAGTCACTCAGTTTTTTTGAAATCCTTTCATTGCTGTTAATAGTTTGCTTGGGACTTAATTATTTTAAGTAGTTTTTTATCATCATCACTGTTTACCCTTTTTGCCAGATAATTTATGAATGTTGAAATTCATGATTAAAATATTTTTAATACAGATGTTATCATAGAGAAACTTTATGAGGTTATCTGCAGAAAAAGCCTGCACATATATTTTGAGCAAAGTTTTCTTGTAATTTATACTGATGTAAATACAGAGTGATTCTACTGATGTCAATGAAGTTATTCTGAATTTCCAATACCATAGCAGAGAGGGGAATTTAGCTTATATTACATAACTATAAATAAATATACTACATCCAAAAAATTGTTAAAGAACATTATGATTGTAAAAAGTCAAGCTCTCCAAAGATAGGAAATGTTAGAATTCAGGTTGCCATGCAACCATAATTCATTCCATTTGTTTATATGCACAATACCATTATTAGTTACATGGTCACATACTATTTTTTTCCATAGGAATTGTGGTTTATTGCATTGTCTGTAGGTCACTTAATGCGTTCTACAGACAACTTTCTCCATTCACTACACATCATTCATCCCCAGAGCTTGGTCCATTCTGTGCTCTGGAATAAGGAACCTCTAGGGGAGATAGGATAGTGGAAGAAGACCAGCATGTGGGCCAAAAATAGAGATACAATCTGCAAAATTAGATGAAAGAGGCCTTTTAAAGAGAAAGCTCTGGGAGAATTGTTGTGCACATGAGCTATGAGTCTTTGCATCCAGCTGTAAAGTCAGCAGCGTCATCCTTGAAAACACAGTGCCTTGTGACAAAGCTCTAACACTTTATCCAATGAAATGCATTCATTTTTTTTTACATCCAAAAGTTTCACAAGTTCCAAATATATTCCCAAAAGCCTTACATGCTCTGGCATTTTCCCATCCCCAGTTTTCAATATCCACGAACAATGTGTTTTCTCAAAGGCCAGCCAAAGGGAAACTATCATAAGAGATGCATGTGAGAAAGCACTATCCCAGACTGCCAGACCTTTAGGACCCGAGGCTGCCCAAGGGATTTTGGAGTACAGCCAGAAAGCTTTAAACAAACTCCATATCCTAATTTAACTCACACAGTTGCCCTCTGACATTCTGTTTTTCCAAAGTACACTCTTTGTGAAAAATGGAATTTAAAAAAAAAAATTCTAACAGACCAACTTGGAGTTATAAACACTGTGTTCAAATAATCCCAAAATATGGCCACCATGGCTTTTTGGGCCAAATTCTGCTAAATAGTCATACTAAGCAATCTCACTGATTTCGATGGGACTATTTGAGAAGTAAGGTACCACTAAATTTGAATAAGGGTCACAAAGTCTGGTCTTTATTCTGTTCCTCTTCAGAGGCTGTTTTTATTATGGTACTTCTGAGTGGAAAAGGAAGTCAAGTTGATAGGGCCCAGCTCAGTATGGTGCAGAAGAAATCTTTCTCTAATCCTTTTATCTTTTTGTTATGTGTTTGCACAGTTGGAATACATGGAGTTGAATTGACTTCACTCAGAATTTTATCCTTCATATCTACCTTGGTAAAATGTTGAGCCTGCTTTTAGTGCTAGGATAATATCAAAGATGGGATAATTGTTTCAAAAAGTTACAGCAGTCCTAGGCCTTTGACTTGTTATGGAGCAACAACACATATAAAGCGATAGCAGACGTTTGTCGCCACAGTGAACATGATGATCTTCTAATTATCCCCTGGTGTAGATGTCAGAAAGCTATTAACATAAGATTTATTAAGGCTGGTGACAGCAGCAGTAAATCCAAGGTCAAAAATGGATACTTCCAACAGATTTTTCCCAATGCCTGTAGAAGTCATTTTAATTTGCCAGTCTTGTCTCCCATTCAGAATATATATGGAAATGAATAACTTTTAATGGTCCTCATCAAAAATTAATTTCACTAGGTAATAATGGAATGTGTTCATTTTTGTTCTACTTATCTTGTCTTCAACATGCCGACCAGAGGGGGAAAAAATGAGAGCTGGATATGATGCAGAACATAAGCATGTTTTCTGTTCTTGCAAATTTTAATAAAACAATATTTGATTCATTCTAACACAGTGGTTCTCAAATTTTAGCATCCCAAGGACCCCCATTTTTATTTAAATTTTTTCCAAGGATCCCCTGCCCCACCTCTTCAGCAAAGCCCTACTCTACCCCTTGTCTGAGGCCTTGGCTCTCATTCATTCTATCCCTCCTTCCTCCATCACTCGCTCTCCCGCATCCTCACTCACTTTCACCAGGCTGGGGCAAGGTAGTGGGTTGCATGAGAGAGGTGAGGACTCGGACTGGGGGTGTTGCTTCTGGAGCAGGACCAGGGATGAGAGTTTTGGAATACAAGAGGGGGCTCTGGGCTGGCACAGGTGGTTGGGGTTTTGGAAGAGGATGGGTGAGCTCTGGGAGGCAGTTTGGGTGCAGGAGGGCACTCTGGGATAGGGGAGGGAGTTTGGGTGCAGAAGGGGGTTTAACGTGCAGGATCTCAGCAGCACTTACCATGACTTCCAGGAAGCAGCCACCAGGTCTCTGTGGCCCATAGGCAGAGAGGCAGCCAGGGTGGCTCCGTGTGCTGACCCCATGCTCTCAGATGCCACCAATTTAGCTCCCATTGGTCATGCTTCCTTTTCCAATGGGAGCTGTGGAGTCGGCACTTGGGTGGAGACAGTGCACAGAGCCTCCCTGGCCATCCATATAGCCACTGGCAGGTGCTTCTGAGAGCTACAGAACCAGACCAGATAGGGAGTCTGCCTTAGCCCCAGGAGAGGGAAGGAGTTAATCAGAGGGGCCTGCAAATCCCTCACAGACTCCTCCCTCCCCCCAAGGTCCGTGGACCCCAGATTAAGAAACGCCATTCTAATAGCATTCAGAAGCAGAATGTAATGAATAACTTCCTAACAATACTTCCATGCTGGGAAAAGTTCCAGGTATAACTACCACTATCTGCCCTAGGTCAAATTCAGAGGTGATGTTTAAAAGGCAGTACCAGTAAGTTACACCTTTGTACATTCAAATCCCCTGAAATCTAATTACAACTACTCTACCAAAGTATGGAAACGAGCAAGTAACTTTCATACCAGGGATCTGAAGATGTAAATAAAAACAGGGTGGGAGCTATCTCTCTGGGTGCCTTCTAGAGTCTGGTACACTGTCATCACCATTTTCCTAATTATTTAGTATGCTGGTATAATGAATATTATGGTAGCATCTAGACTTCCTAGCACAGGTGGTCAGATTGTGCTAGGCACTGTACAAACACTCACTGACTATTCCTGCTCTAAAGAGGAGGAGGGAAAACAGACTATAGAGACTGGTACAAAAAAATCACCCAGCAGGTCAGTGGCAGAGCCAGGAGTACAACCTGAGTTCCAGTCCAATGCCCTATTCTCTGGACCACACAGCCTCCCTTCTTTGCATTGTAAAGTGCTGTGAACACTTTGGACTTCTCCTAGGGTTGCCAGGTGTCCAGTATTGACCCAGACAGTTCGGTATTTTTGCCTCCTGTCCAGTAAAATAATTCAGAAAATACCTAAAATGTCTGGTATTTTCTGATTCTTTTTCCCTGCCAGGAGGCGAAAATACCGGACACCTGGCAACCCTACACACACTCAGCAACCAGGCCCAGCCCCCGGACCACCACCCCCCGGACCCACTTCCGTGCCCTCTCTCCCCCCGCTTATCTGGTTCCTCAGGGGAGCTGTCTTCTGGCTCTGAGCAAGGAAACAAGATGGCCACCGGCAAAAAGCCTCACAGGCCTTTCTTAAAGGAGCCATGCTGGTTTTTAAAAAATTAAAACTTTTTTTTGCTTAACTTTTTTTTTTTTGCTCAACAACTATGGTCTCCTCCTTTTTTTTCCTCAACAGAATGTTTTCCCCTTTTTGGGGGAGGGGCGGATGTTCGGCATTTTTGGTTAAACCATCTGGCAACCCTACTACACACTTAAAGCACTTCAGTGGCAGAGCTGAGTCACTGCAACTGTGCCCCTATAGGGCTTTAATATAGACTTTACCCGCACCAGCAGGAGGGACTCACCCATCAGCGTAAATAATCCACCTCCCCAAGACATGGTAACTAGGTCAATGGAAGAATTCTTCCTTTGCCCTAACACTGCTTAAATGTGAACATAGGTTAGGTTAACTATGATGCTGAGGGGTGAGGATTTTCAGGGCTCGATAAATTATACAATCTACTCGCCCGGGGCGAGTAGATTGTAACCCGGAAGAGCTGGGTTCAGGCGATCTGCGCATGCGCAGAACGATCTGCGCATGCGCAGTTCGCTGGACAGCGCGGCTGGCAAGCGGGGCTCGCCGCGGTTTGGTGAGCCCTGAGGATTTTCCACCTCCCTGAGTAACATAGTTATGCAGACCTAATTTTCTAGTGTAGCCCAATCAGGACCTGTAGTTCTAGACCAACACAGTTCCAGTGCTGGGATCATAGAATCATAGAATCATAGAGCTGGAGGAGACCTCAGAAGGTCATCAAGTCCAGCCCCCTGCTCTAGGCAGGACTAATCCCAATTAAATCAACCCAGCCAGGGCTTGGTCAAGCCGAGACTTAAACACCTCCAGGGATGGAGACTCCACTACCTCCCTAGGCAACCCATTCCAGTGCTTCACTACCCTCCTAGTGAAATAGTTTTTCCTAATATCCAACCTGGACCTCTCCCACCACAACTTGAGACCATTGCTCCTTGTTCTGCCATCTGTCACTACTGAGAACAGCCTTTCTCGATCCTGTTTGGAACCCCTCTTCAGGAAGTTGAAGGCTGCTATCAAATTCCCCCCTCTCTCTTCGCTTCTGCAGACTAAACAGACGCAACTCCCTCAGCCTCTCCTCATAAGTCATATGCTCCAGCCCCCTAATCATTTTGGTTGCCCTTCGCTGGATCCTCTCCAATGCACATCCTTTTTGTAGTGGGGGGCCCAGAACTGGACACAATACTCCAGATGTGGCCTCACCAGAGCTGAATAAAGGGGAATAATGACATCTCTGGATCTGCTGCCAATGCTCCTCTTAATGCAACCTAATATGCCATTAGCCTTCTTGGCTACAAGGGCACACTGTTGACTCATCTCCAGCTTCTCATCCACTGTAACCCCCAGGTCCTTTTCTGCAGAACTACTACTTAGCTGGATGGTCCCCAGCTTGTAACAATGCTTGGGATTCTTCCGTCCCAAGTGCAGGACTCTGCACTTGTCCTTGTTGAACCTCATCAGATTTCTTGTGGCCCAATCCTCCACTTTGTCTAAGTCACTCTGGACCCTATCTCTGCCCTCAAGTGTATCTACCTCTCCCCCTAGCTTAGTGTCATCCGCAAACTTGCTGAGGGTGCAATCCATCTCCTCATCCAGGTCATTAATAAAGATATTGAACAAAACCGGTCCTAGAACCGAACCATGGGGCACTCCGCTAGAAACCGACCGCCATCCTGACATCGAGCCGTTGATCACTACCCGCTGGGCCCGGCCTTCTAGCCATCTTTCTATCCATCTTACAGTCCATTTATCCAATCCACATTCCCTTAACTTGCTGGCAAGAATATTGTGGGAGACCGTATCAAAACCCTTGCTAAAGTCAAGGTATATCACATCCACTGACTTTCCCACGTCCACAGAGCCAGTTACCTCATCATAGAAGCTAATCAGATTGGTCAGGCATGACTTGCCCTTTGTGAATCCATGCTGACTATTCCTAATCACTTTCCTCTCTTCCAAGTGCCTCAAAATGGATTCTTAAGGATCCTTCCATGATTTTTCCAGGAACCGAGGTAAGACTGACCGGCCTATAGTTCCCTGGATCGTCCTTCTTCCCTTTTTTGAAGATGGGCACTACATTTGCCTTTTTCCAATCATCTGGGATTTCTCCCGATCTCCACGACAGGGAAATAACTATGGAGGCTGCAGTGCTGACAGAACTCAGGCATTTTTATCAAAGAGGTGTTGTGACCCCCAGCAGGCCTTGACCTCACTGCTAAAAAGCTGAATTGTTACCGCACGGTAATTAAGCAATGTGAGCTGTCCCTAGGTAAAAACACAATGAAAACACAATGATGACAAGGAATTTTAATATTACCATAAGGTCAGCACTATACCCCTGTCTGATGATGATGATGATCTCACCTAGTTTACCTCCTAGTAGAGCTGTCCTGTTTTGTTTTTATTCCAGGACTAGATCACAAGCTCCAACTGCCCCAAGGTTAAAAAATACACTTTTTTATAAGTGAAGACAAAGCCTAAAAATGATGTTTTGCTGCTTGATTAATACCAGAAGAGAAATGGCAAACAAAGTGCAGTGGTTGAAGAGTTAATTGCTTGACTGAATAGTTTGTGTTCCAAAAACTGTTACAAGTGAGTTGTACTTCACTATAAAGGAATATAGCGAAGAAACTCATCTTAGGCATTGTCTAATGACAGCTTTTGTACTCTAAGCTGTATCTATTTTGGTTAGTGGTGCGAATTTTGGTTCGAATCAAAACAGTACAAGCCTTATTATGCCTCATACTGTTGAAGATTACCCCCTTCTCTTAGGTGTATAAGCTGTACCAGTATGTCACCCTATATCTGTATAACTGTGCTCACACTAGGGAAATTGTATCATTTAACTATACCAGCATAACATGGTACAACTTTTGTGTGAAGATAAATCCTCAGGCCAAGTCTACACTTTGCTTTGCTGATATTGATATATCAGTATGTAATAACTACAAACACCCTGAGGGTAAGTCTACACTAGAAAGCTACAGCAGCAAGCTGCAGCTATATTGCTGTAGCATGGCAATATAGAAGCATATTAGACAAAATCCCTTCCATTGCCACATCACTATAGTAAATCCACTTCTCTGAAGCTGAGTCTACAATAGACTCTGAAGGTCAGGTTAAGGTATGCAACTCCAGCTATGTAGTTGGAGTTAGCTTACCTTAAGTCGAACTTGGTGCCATCTTCACAACGGGAGGCCTATGAGAGCAAATGTGACTGTGAGCAGTAGTGATACCGACTGGAGCTGCCCTCGGCATTTGATTTAGAGGCTCTTAACTAGACCCACTAAACTGAACACCAGAAGATTGATCTCCGGTATGGCAAATGGAGATGTGGCCTAAGAGATGGTAGTTAGGTCGACAGGAGAATCCTTCCATCAACTGAGTGGTATCTACACCAGGACTTAGGTCAACTTAATTACATTTCACAGGGCATGACATTTTTTACAGCCCTGAGTGATGTATTTAAGCCAATCTAACTTTGTAGTGTGGGCACAGCTTAGGCAGACAATAAGCTATATTAGAAAGATAAGGAAGAACAAACTTCTGTTTGAGAGAGAGACCAACTTTCAGGTCACACAGAGGTCTCTGCTCTCCAACAGAAGTTGGTCCACTACAAGATATTACCTCACCCACTTTGTCTCTCTAATATCCTAGGATCAACTCAGCTACAACTGCACTGCATCAATAAGCTTTATAGTCAGTGTAAGTGCTAAACATTGGGGGTTTTGCTGGCACAGCTATCTCACATTGGGATCACACCTTGTCCCACCCCTGGCTGACACAGCCATGCTGGCAGAATTCTGTAGTGTAGATTTAAGGCTGAAATGCAATTGCTACCACTCCAAGAGAAGAAAGTGTTTGTTTCAAATACTGTTCTTGACAATGAATCTAGCTGACAACCAAAACTGTATTTAGTATTGTGTCACATCATGGAGACACTCAGCCTTAGTGTAATTTAATGACAACATGGTGCTGAGCATGACTTGCGCTTTGCTACACTGACCAGACAGCAACATGTCAGATAATTTGAATGTGAAAATTAGCTAAGATTTCCTAGCAAAGACAAAGGAACTAATAGCCCTGGAATGAAAGGGTTGCTGAAAACTCCAGTAGGCAGCTCAAACTCGCCTAACATTTCTGCCAATGCAAAGTGAGCGTGTTGTTGGCACATCTTGTTGATTAGTGTCAAGTGACCACATGCGCAGAGGCCTGGGGAGCCTCCTGCCAAAGTAGAAGAGTAAGCATTGATGAATGGCAGTGTGAAGACAGAGGCTAGAAGCAGCCAAATTTTTTGGCTGAGAAATTATGGCGCTTCAGGCCAACCCGCATGAGCAGACTGCTGTTCTTGAGGATCATAGAGATCTCAGCTCCCCGGGGGAGGAAACAACTTTTAGCAGTGGTGTGAAACAGACTGCTTGTCCCTTTAGATTTTCAAGTGCTACTTTCAAAACCCTTCCTTCCTTCGCTGTATGTAAAGAAGAGTTCAGCAATCTTCAGGGCACCTCTTAAAGTCAGGCATGGCTCTCAATCCCCTCTCAGAGTATATCTACACCGGTGGTGGGCAACCTGGGGCCCACAGGCCACATGCACCTCTCTGGGGCTCCACCTGACACCCACGGACCCCATGGATGACCCCTTCCCCCCATACCTTTTGCACACCAGGGCACTAGAGCCCTTCAGTTACCAGTCCTTCCCCTCCTCCAAGCACCTTTGGAGCAGCTGTGAATTGCCTGATTTGTGCTCTGGCCCCATTTCTCCCCCTCCCTCCCAGAGCTGAAATGTCCAAAAAGCTGATTCACAGCATTCCAGCTCAGTGAGGGAGTGGGAGAAGCAGGGACAGAGCTCAAATCAGGTGATTCATGGCACTCCAGAAGTGCTGGAAGGGAGGGGCAGGATCAGGTAAGTATGGGGCTCCGGTGCCCATTGCACAAAAGACATATGGGGGAGGGAGACAGGAGGGCCATGGGGCTGCAGGTGGAACTCCAGTGGGCCGCAGACTGCTGCAGCCCACTGAGGTGACTGAGGGCCACTCATCATTACTGGTTGCCCATCCTTGTTCTACACAGAGAAAAAAATCCTGTGGCTGGCCTAGGTCAGCTGGCTGACTCACAGGGCTCAGGTTCTGGGGCTGAAAACCTACATAGAGATGTTCAGGCTCAGGGACCCTGCAAAGGCAAAGGTGCCCAGAGCCAAGGCTCCAGGTTTAGCCCAATCACCTACATGTAACTGCCACTGGGTGGATTTGAACCTGGGACCTCTAGAGCTTAGTGTAGGAGCCACTACAGCTTGAGCTATAAAGACAGCTGGCACCAAGCTTAGGCTATAGAGTTCCCTTGTTCTTAGCTCTTGCTGTAAGTGGTCTAAGTGCCACTACGTGGGACAGTGAACCACACTAGGCCAGCCACAATCATGCCATGGGTAGGGGAGCCTGCAGGCCCCTAGGCAAAGGGAAGGGGAGGCTCCACATTCCAGAAGGGACAGGGACAGCCAGCACTCAGCACTGCCTGGAGTGCACCAAGACCTCCTCCCACAGAGCCGCTCAGAGTATGCTTGTGCCATGACGCTCCAGTGGCAGTTTAATGGGCTCAGGGCTCTGACCGCCCCGCTGCCTCAATAGCAGTGGTGATGGTCACAAGCCACGTGCTCCTTAGATTCACCAGGACTTGAGGAAACTGCCCCTTTTGCCCCTCCTCCCGTTGGCAGGTCTAGCCCTGGGTCTTTTATCACTGTGTAGCTGTACTCTAAGATGGTGTTACAGTCCAGTAAGAAAGGGCAAGTACCTTTCACACAACAGTGTCATGCCAGCAAGGAAAATAACTCCTGACAGTTGATGCTTGATCTGGAAAGACTTACGTGATTAATTGAAGGTACAATGTAACTGAAATATGCACCAGACACTTTTTAGTGAAACAAGCAGGAGTTTTCACCCTGCAGGGCTGGATCATAACTCCCCAATCTAACTATGAAAGGGCACCTTGATACATCTAGACAGGAGCGGCCTGAGGTGGGCTGCGGCAGCTGGTGCCCTAGGCAGAACGCGCAATCAGCGCCCACACCTGCACGTCCGTCAATGGGGTGACGTCATCATTGGGCGCCCCGGGTGCCCCATGACGTCATCATCGGGCACCGTTGAAGGCGGCGCCCTAGGCGACAGCCGAGTCGGCCTATAGTCATGGGCCGCCCCTGCACCTAGAGCTCCCCCTTTGAATGGGAGGGGTATAAGACACTACTATGCTTGGCACCCCCACAACTGTAGCTTGAGGTTGCTTCTGCAAGCATATGGGATCAATGCATTGGTAGGGGGAGGAGACTGGTTTTGTAAGAAAGACAATGGTCAGGCTGGGGATGGGACCAGTTGGACAAGCAGTGCCCCTTTATAGGTACCCCGAGAATCCTTGGGGTCAAAATATAACCCCTGAGGGTATTAACTTTCCCACTTGTTGGTCCTGGGGGCAGTGATAGCTGGGGACAGCCTCAGGCAGAGCTGCTGTAACAGAGCTAAACATCTAAGGAGTTAGGGATTGGGAAGTAGATAGGGAGCATTGGGAGCCAGATTCAATGAGGAGATACCTGGGAGCCCTGTAGCTTTTTCCATGGAGGGGAAAAGCAGATAGTAGCAGAGGAGTCCACATAGGGAATCATGTAAATTTTCTCCCCCAAAGTCCCTTACCACAAGTTTTAAAGTGCATGGCAATAACATGACTCTTGGTATTTCCCCCCACCTCCCCATCATATTAGTTCTGTTTCCTAAAGTACAACAGAAAGATAAGAGATGTTTAGATTCTGTTTGGAAACCTAGAATGATGCTATGAAATTAACTGAAGATGAGGTATAATACAGTTTGCAATGGCAGTAACCATACTAAGAATCAATACTGCATGAGTATTTTTCAATTGAACATGTATTAATCAACCTAATTGTAATTACATAACCAAAATGTAAGTTAGATAAAAGATTAAAACTAGTCACTTCCACAGCCTATAGGACATCTTTCCGGTGTTTAATTTATGCACCATAGTTTCTAATTACGTACACAATGTGCTGTTGTGCTTTTGGTGATACTCTACATATAATATTATTGTGCCATTGTAAAAATCCTGCTTATCTTGGGTCCTTGTCACCGTACTCTGGGTAGCTGATATTAAAAATGAAATAATGAACACATTGTAACAATTAGAACTATTCACTGTGAACAATTTTGTGACAAATTTTGCCCTTTTTTCTGTTTTCAAAATATTCATGCTCAGATCTCTACTTTTACTAAATCACTCATTTTTTATACTGTTTGTACAGGATTAATGAACAGATCAGACCTATGGATAGGCAGTTTGGGCACATCTACACAGCAGGGCTAAAGCTGAAATAAGCTACGCAACTCGAGCTACGTCAATTGCGTAGCTTAAGTCAAAATAGCTTATTTCGGCTTTTGGCGCTGTCTACACAGCAGGAAGTCGAAGGAAGAACACTCTTCCTCCAACTTCCCTTACTCCTTGTAAAATGAGGGTTATAGGAGTCAGAGTAAGAAGTCCTCCAGCTTGACATTATTTTGACATTATGTTGAAATAACTGTTTGTAGTGTAGACAATGTACTATGTTATTTCAGAATAAAGTCAGTTATTCCGAAATAACATTACTGTGTAGATGTACCCTTTGTGAACAGTGCATTGCAAATATTCAGCCAATTCTTTGATACTTGGAATTTGCTATTGGGCACATTCAGAGGACCAGCAATTAGGGTTTGAGTGGACTAAAGAGCTACACAAACCCAATTCCGGCTCTTTGCATAGGGATGAAGTTTACCCTCGGAGCTCTGAGATTGGTCATCAGAATAACATTTCTTTGTTCTGACACCTGTAAGTTAGATATTAGAAGTTAGACACCTGTAAATTAGACACCTGTAAATAGGATATTAGAAGGATACTATTTATAAAATACAACAATTTGGAGGGTAAAAATGCTCCTAATTAGGCCCATGAAACATTTTCACTGCTCATCGTGCTAGCCAGACTACCCCAGCTTCACTTTGTCAAACTTCCTAAAGTGCCTGGGCATACAGCGATGAGGCTTTGGGCTCAACTTCAGTGGCAATGAAGCACTGGGAGAGACTTACTCTGAGATTTCGATTAGCATGTACTACAACACATAAGTAAGTTACTGCTAGTTTTCAATGATCTGTATCTGTCCTGCCACCAAACTATGTGCATCGCTCTTGAAATGCCTGACTCTCTTGCTGAGTTTTCTCTCTGATTCCTGTGCTTATGTTCTTGTCTCTTATGATGTTTAGGCCCCTTTTTTTTTCTGCAAAAACACCCATTGCTTGACTTCCTGTCAAAGCAGACCTATCCCTATAAACTGGTGGTGTTGACCCGCTGACCATTGGCCTAATCCTGCTAAGAGCACTCTTAAGTTTCATACATAGTTTGTCCTGCACCTATCCTTGGTCAGATAATGACCGCCCTGCAGTATTAAAAGGCATATTTCCTTTAATATGTGGCTCTACTAATGTGACAGTATCCAAATGGAAGTATAATAAAAAACCTGAGCAAATACTCATCAGCTTGTTGTTAGGTTTAAGTATCCCTATGTTGCATTGCATTTGATTCAAAGGCCAACGCGAATCTTTCAGAGTCAAATCTAATATGCAAAATGTGAGTTTGCAAATGAAAGATGGGCAGAGACATATTTAGTTGTACCTGGCTTCATGGTGCTGAAACTAGCTTGAAGTTATTGCCATCATATGCAAGGTTTACAGTTTTGTTCAGTGGCTCTCAGCATCCCCACTACACAAATTGTCCCAATGCTACTGTCTGGCTTTCTGGTTTTGCAGTTTACTAGGTGGCCAGGGGTTTCTTTGCAAGCACCCTGCCCTTGTTAGCCTCCTCTTGCAAGTCCCTGAAGTTTTCACGTAGATCTCTCTCTCATCACTCACCTCCCCGCGCGCACACACTTGGGACCAGTTTAATAAATGAATAGTTCTTACCAAAGTTTATACTTAGCTCCAATGGCTTCTGTCACAGCCGTAGCTCTTCTTCTGTTCCAGTCTGTTCTCATAGCCCATCCTCCCTGTTTTTCCTAGTTGGAATTCAGCCTTCTAGCATTGGCCACTTGGTCCCCAAACTTCTAGGCCCCAACTCAGTCTGGGTTTCTCATAGGAGCCTCCTGCTCTCTTGGTCATTGGATCTTCTCTGCAGGAGCCCTTCATAGTCACTGCAGTTTATCTACAATTTCCTGAGCTTTCCCCCTCCATTGTAGCCTCCTGCTGCTCTTCCTAGGGCAATCACCTTGATCTCTCTCATGCATGACCCATTCTGTAATCAGGCTTTACTAGCCTAGGCTGCTAGGTCTTAAAGGGCAAGCTGCCCTTTTGCAAGTGGACTGTTTTGGGAAGAGGCTGGAGGAGAAAGAATGGGAGGGATACAAGTTGCTTCCTTGTCCACTGGATGTTGCCTCCTGGGTCCTAGTCACCTTCTGCTTGTCCAGTGGTGAGTGCCCACAGAAGGCTGAGCAAGGGGGATGAGTTAGGGCTGGAGGAAGGAATAGGGAGAAGACACTCTGAGGCAAGGGGCATTGGGAAGGGAGGATTGAGCAGGGGGAAGAGAAGGGGAATAGGATGGGGGAAAGAAAGGCATATGGGAATGGAGAGAGAAGTGGGAGCCCCAGCATGGGCATCCCCTTGACAGCAGTAGCCAGAGCAGGGAGATGGTCAAAACACCACACAGAGGCACCAGAGCAGCCATACTACTGCAATAGCCAGTGCCAGCTCCCATGCACAGGGTGCTACAGCAGCAACTGGAGCTGCTGCACTAGGAGGCCTGTCTTGTCCCCTCACCCAGCACTGGTAGCCCAGATACCACTTCAGGGGCATGAAGAGAACTGGCTTCAGTGTGCACACGTGTACATGTGCTCCTGCACTTTGCGCCCCCCGAACATAGCAGTCAAACTATGCCCATGCCTAGTGGGTGGGCAGCGAGGTAGCCCTTCCATTGGGAATGGTATGGGCAAGTCCTGGCGGGCAATGATCCAAAGCGTGCAAGCTGTTCTAATTCAGTTACAAGCCCTGCAGAGATAGCATGAGTTCCTTACAAATGGGGTCAGTGTTAAACCCTGCACCAGCTGCCTGAATTCCTTCCCAGCTCCCAGTAAAAGAGTCTCTGCAGTGGTAACATACATCATACAGATTGTACCAGTCAGAAGATCTCTCTTGCTTGGAGGAGGAAGCTGGTGAAAATTAGCACTGAAGGCCAAGGGACTTTACTGAAACTTTGGCATCCCCCCACCCTGTAATGTCATAGAAATCTTAGTGCAAAGACAATAAAGCAGGCCTGTTGAAATAACCCTTCTCCGATCCACGCCACATCAGTAAATAAATGACTGCTCTGTCTATTTTCTGATCAATACTTCTTTGTTCCATACTTCCACTGAGGCTTTCCAGATTAACTCCCAAATAAATAAACCCACTCCTGCTGAATGAGCCCTATTGTATAGGCACCCGGACAGTAAAATACATACCTGCCAAGAACAAAGAAGTCTATGGCCTCCATCTCTTATTGAAGATTTTAATATATTAAATAAAAAGTATTATTGTTAATACTATAATGGGCACTGCAGTTAGCAATTTTAATACATAGGTAGTAGATGAATTAGAAAGCAGAAGTAAATAGGGGTGTGTCTACACTACAGCGTTATCTCAAAATAGCTTATTTTGAAATAACGCGTCTAGACACAAAATGCATTTTGAAATAGCGTTTTGCTATTTTGAAATAACACATCCATACTGATAGGATGCTGGATCACATTTAAGGTCGGCCGGAACCAGTTCTGGTAGGACATCAGGTCAGGAGTCACCTTGTGTGGCTGCTGCCTAAGGCTATCTGAGACCTGTGCTTAAAGGGGACCTCCCCTGGACAGCCGGTTCTAAGGTTTCCCTGCTTGCTTGCCTACCTCGCTGAGGGACAGCAAAGCATTTTTTTCTCTGTGTGCTCTGGTTGCCCTCACTCAGGACACCACAGCACTCTGCAGCATGGAGCTGGCACCGCCCTGGACACTCTGGTGCTTCTCCTGGACGTGTTGCTGCGGGCAGTAACAGTCTCCCTGGTGTGCCCCACTGGGGGCTTGTGCCTCATTCCTCCCTCATGTCCTTCCACTTACCCCTCCCTAACCCCTCTTCCTGCTGTACAATAAAAGACACGTGTTCATTACAACAAAGCCTCTTTATTGAACAAAACTGGGGTTGGGGGAAAATGAAACTGAGGTGAGACTGGGGAAAGAATGTGGGAGAGGGGAGGAGGGAGGGTGGGAGAGGGGAGGGGGAAACTTGGGAGGAGGGAGCTGGCAGGGGGAGGCAAGGGGGAGAAAAGGGGAGGAGAAGCTCAGGGCTCAGGGTTGGGGGTCTCACCGGCTCAACTGTCTCCCAGCACCGTGGGTGCAGGGGTCTCAGCATCCCTGGGGGTGTGGAGAGGGTGGGGAGGAAGAAGCAGAATGGGGAGAAGGAGTGGGAGGAGGAGCTGTAGCTGAGGAGGCAGTAGGGGCTGGAGCAGCAGGAGGCAGCAAGCTCTTCCCCTGGGTCGATGACCACCTGGGGGGCACGGACCATCTTGCCCCCCAGGATGAGGTCCACTGCATCAAAATAGGGGCAGTGGTCTGGATTTGCCCCTGGTTGGGAGCTGCCCCCTGTGGCCCTGGCATATGCCTACTGCAGCTCCTTTATTTTCATGTGAACCTGCTCCTGGGTTTGCATGTGGCCTTTGGTGGCCAGGCTGGCAGCCATCCGCCTGTAGACAGTTGCGTTCCTCTGTTTAGTGCAGAGATCATGGACTTTGGAGGCATCCCCCCAAACCTGAATTAGGTCCTTGATCTTCACACTGGACCAGGAAGGCGCCCACCTTTTCCAGCCCCTGACAGGCTCCTGGGAGCTGGCAGACTGGTCCTGGAGAGTGGTGGAGGGCTGGCTGGCACTGGCTGCCTGGCTCATGCTGGGGCCACTGGGTCAGGTGTAGCGACTGCTGGCTCTGGGCTGGCAGGCTTGGAGCTGGCACAAGCACTGTGGCCAGAGTCTACCCCTTTAAGGGCTCCGAGGAAGGGGAAGGGAGAGGAGTTTTCTTGGTTGTGCCCAGAGTGGCTACAGGGCACCCTGGGAGGGGCTGGAGGCCCCCTATTTCGAAATAAGCGTCTACACGGCGCTTATTTTGAAATAGCAATTTCGAAATTGGTGCTATTCCTCATGGAATGAGGTTTACCAATTTCAAAATAAGGCCTCCACTATTTTGATTTAATTTCGAAATAGCGGTTTGGCTGTGTAGACATACCCTAGCTCTTCAAAATGTCAAACAGTTCTCCTCAAACTTAACCTAATTTCACCGAGGGAATAAGGTGCCCCAGAGCTGTTCTACGTTACCCTGGCAGAAACAACCACCTAGAGGTTACTTCATTGACCCTAATTTCTAGAGTGCAAGTCTCCTGTCTTACTTTCTAAATCAGAGGGTTGGCCTACTATATTTGTGCGTTATCCTATCTCTTCCACCCAGCTCAGGTGATGTGCCACTTATTTTTTCTGCTAGTCCAAGGCTTAAAGTTGCTGAGCTATGAGAAAAACACAAGTCATCCATTTAGGACAAAGATTCTTAACAATGCTAATTGGAGGGTCTTCATCAGAGAGTCAGTCCTATCAGGGCCGGCCTACAACATTTTGGCACCTGAAGCAGGGAGCTCAAATGGCGCCCTCATATCCCCTCGCTTGGGCCAAAACTTTGAAAGGTCTCAATTCTGCCTCCTTCCTGTTCTACTCCTCTCATGGTACTGCTGAGAGAATACATATGCACCAGCAGCAGACACAACTTTCTACACTCTGGGTCCTAGTGGCGCCCCCCCTTCCTCCCGCCCCACACACACAGTCTGGCTCCTGAGGTGGCCGCCTCAGTTCGCCTCATGGTAAGGCCAGCCCTGAATCCTGTTGCTAGGGTTGCCAGGTGTACGGTATTTACCCGGACAGTCTGGTATTTTCGCCTCCTGTCTGGTAAAAAATTCAGAGAATACCAGACGCCTGAAATGTCCGGTATTTTCTGATTTTTTTCCCAGCCAGGAGGTGAAAATACCGGACACCTGGCATCCCTACAACACACTTGGCAACTGGGCCCAGCCCCCGGCCCTGCCCCAAGACCCCCTGCTCACCTGGTTCCGCAGGGAAGCAGCGTTCTGGTTCCATCAAGAAAACAAAATGGCCGCCAGCAAAAAGCCTAAAGAACTGAAGCAAGGGGAAGCAATGCCTTCCCTGGGTCTTAGTGCTCAGTCGCTTCACTCTTGCTATCCCTATTCTGACTCTGCATGCACTTAAAGCTGTTTTAATGCTGTTTTATTTTTAATTTTTATTTTTTTGCTTAATTCTCGGGGTCCTTTTTTTTTTGCTCAACAACTTTGGTCTCCCCCTTTTTTTTACCCTCAACAGAATTTTTTCCTCAGTATTTTTTTTTTTTGGGGGGGGGGGGGGGTTCGGTATTTTTGGTTAAACCATCTGGCAACCCTATCTGTTGCGCATGCGAGAACATTAGTTCACTCCTGCAAGATCCTCAGCTTTCTGGGAGGTGTGAGCATGTGGGAAATGAAGGTGTTCCATCTCTTCCACCCCCGCCTGGTGTGCTTGGTTGTCTTATCCACATATTAGTGTTAGGCTTTAAGTCTTTTTGAAAATGGACGTACAGCACTTAGTAAAATGGGTCCAACTCGGATGCAGCCTTCAGGCACTACTGCAGTATGAATGTTTAAGAATATTAATGAGCTATAGGGGCTCTGCTTCAGCTGGGAATTTCTCTATACAAAACAGTGTCACAGAGGGACTAAAGCAGAGGCTGATGATCAGTCCCATAATTCTTACATGTAGATATCTTACATACAACAGACCACCAAAAAAGTGAGAGATAAGGCTCATTCTCTGCTGAGATACCTGTAAGGAAATATATTTTTAATGATATAATTACAGATAATATGAAGATGCATGTCCTTAATATTGAAAAATAAATGGCAACCCTAGAGCCAAATTATCATTAATTTTAAGCTGATTTCATTGATTTAAAGGGATAGTTCAGCTTAAAGAAGACCAACATGATATACCCCAAGTCAGAATGTATCCATTTGTAAAGCTTAGTGAATACCTTCAGGAATATCTATTGGATGTAGGAATTTAATGAAAAACAGCATATACAAAGATATTTGCAAAAACCATATGAAAATGCCACTTGAAACAAATAAATAATCATAAAATATTTGTGAAAATTTACAAAACCAAAATATTTGTCTGTACCCCATGTGATAAGTAAAATGGTCAGAGAAACTCAAACTTGTTGAAACGCAACAGTTTTAAATTTTGCCTTTAGCATAGCTAAGCATCCAGAAATTCTGATACGTATTTGAACTAACTGGGACTCTGGAGCCTCGTTTTGGATATCAACTTGCTGTAAATCAGGAATAGTTCTGTTGAAATTAGTGGAGCAATGCCAGTAGAAAACTTGTGTACATGAGATCAGAATCAGACATCAGGAGTTAGTAAAATTGACCAGGAAGTCTCCTGAAATTATTCTTTCTGATTCCTGCAGCTGAACAGAAAAATTGCAAGAACGGGTTTTTTTCTCAGAGTATTTGGAACTTCCCATTCTAGTTTGGTTGGAATAGCTGTGTAAAAGCATTCATGCTAAGATTTCATAACCTCAGAAAAGGTTTGGTTTGTATTCAGAGGGAGGTTTGGGGGCAGGAAATGACCTTGTTTTATTCCAGCTGGTTTGCCTAGTCCCAAAAGAGATTATTAGTGATGAACCGAAAGCTTTAACTTGAATTTGTTTTGGCCATGACAGGCAGGAGTAGATCAGCTGTGAAGATCTGATTTGAATCTGATCCAGCTTTCATGTGAACTTTCCCAAAGTTCTAGTTCTGGGGTATTCACATCTGGGATAAAATCATGGCCCTACTGAAGTAAATGGGAGTTTTCCATAGATTTGCTTGAGTTTTTGCAAAATCTTACAAATTCCTCTCTTCTTCTCTTCCACCAACCCCTGCTTACAAATGTCAAAAAGCTAACAGAGCATTGCATTACTACATCCCTTTCACTCTCTTTGCATCTTATGTAGCGGTGAAAAAAAGTTATATATTTATTTTTAAATGTTGTTGTTTATGGCTTAAATAGACAGGAGACTACAGGATGAAGATGGTAAGAGAGTGAAGTTGTTGTAGAAGCTGGTGCTGATGCTGTGTCAGCAGAGTGGTTGTTCAAAAAAATTCAAGGTTGGCCAGTAAAGCTGCCTGCCTGGTATTCCAAATAGTGAGCTGATATTCATTTTTTTAAAATGCATAATAACATAGCAATGAATAAGTGTTATTGGTACTAGGAATGGCTGAACCACTTTGAATAACAAAAGGAATTTTCCCGAACCTCCTTGAACCATCCTTGAACTGAACCTTTCCTCAGGTCCAGCAAATAAAATGAGGTTAGCTGTTTATTTACTATGTTCCTTTCGCTTCCAGAAAGCCTATAATATCAAGAGAGCAGCTTTATTTTTTGTCATCTTTCAAGCTGGGACTGGAAGTGGGAACGCTGGAAATTGAGTAAGAATTGCAGCCTAGTTTTGCAGTCCTGAGGTTATTACTCTGAGGAAGATTGAACTATGCATCCAACTAGTCTGTGGTCAGTCTATGTGCCAAACCATTTGCTGTTCATTCATCACTGTCTAATCTTTTAAGGTGTTAAAAGCCTCTTAGGCAGTGCTGGGCTCCCTCAGTGCTATGTGAGGCCAGAGGGAGCTGAGGGCTTACATCACCCTGCAGAAGGCAGTTAAAGCCACACATAGCCAGACCTTTACTTGACACTGCATTTTTTTGGTCATACACTTATATGTAAGACAAATTTTACACACTAAGGAACTGGTGTTACCAGAACAGACTACTGGTCCAGCTAGTCTGGTATCCTAGCTCTGAACCTCAGGCAGAGGTTAATGTATGCCCTGAAATGTGAGTTTGTGCATGCCTTCTTAACTGTGAAATAGAGTAGTATCCTGGGGCTTGTTACACAATGAGAAAATGTATTCACATAAGTAATCTCAAATGCAGGACCCCTTCAGTGGAAGGCAAGGTCAGTCCCTCATATTATGCAAGCATGGCAATTATATATATTTATAGCACTTATCAATGAACAAAATGACACTTTTAATAAAACATGGCATCCCCATGAGTACCAATCCCAAGCATTGGAGTCAGGGAACTTTGTCATCTTCCTTTACTCTGTCAAGACTTGTGGTACAAAGCTAGTTGCAGAATGTGTGGAATGTGACCTTAATTCTCTTTATATTACTGAAAGCAAACTGATGTTCGTATGACAGAGAATTTCATAATGTCAGCTTTGCCACTGGCAGAAAATGTTCTGCTACTCACTTTACCAACTTTGCATTCTGCAAAATAATTCTGTAAAACAAATGTAAATGTTTTCTACAATGTTTCTAAACAAAAATATTGCTTGAAGCACTTTGTATTACAATAGACACTTGATTTGATGACTAGTAACCACTAAGTTAGGTAAATGTCAGGGGAAGTGCAAAACTAACAGAAGTGTGTTCTCAGGGTACATATAGGTGTATGTGCATGTTCTTTCGGGGAAGGAGGAAGGTTGTACTAGTATAACTGTTTTTGCCCCGGTGTCCATGGTACATATTACTATAAAAAGTGATCTGCATGTGGGCATGACGATCCAGATCAAATCTCCTTTTACACCAAAACAGTACATCTATCCTAGGGTGTTTCATTGGTACAGTTTCACTGGTAGAAAAACAAATCAATAAGCTAGTGTAGAAAACCCTTAAGTCATTTTTTACAGTGACTAAATACTTTTTTAATATACTTAAAAAACAACAAATGGTCTGGTAGCACTTTATAGACTAACAAAACATGTAGATGATATCATGAGCTTTCGTGGGCACAACCCACTTCTTCAGCTGACCGGAGTTTTGAGTTTAGGATGTGCAGACCCAAAATAAATAGGGGAGAAGGAAGAGGGGGGAAGGAAAAAAAAGGAGGGGGCGGGAAACAAGGAGCAGAGGGTATGAAAATATCAAAGGGAAAAACAAGTATGCAGAACTGGCAATCTATAAGAATCTGAAGATTGGCTAGTTAAAAGGAAGCAGATAAGGATCAAAGGATAGCAATAGATAGAAAGGGTACTAACGCAAGAATCTACACAAAGAGCTGTTGTTACCTTCACTGAATGTTAGGTTGATAATGTCCCAGCCATCCCTTATTGAACTTGTGGATGAATTGCAATTCCAACACCTCTCTGTGTATTTGACTAGTAGAACGGGTTTATGACAAGACAGCCACCAGGAGATCTTTTAAAGAGTGATTAGGTAGATTGAAGTGCTCTCTAACAGGTTTCTGTATGTTCCCTTTACGTATATCTGATTTGTGTCTATTGATTCTTTCCCATAGGGATTGTCCAATTTGTCCAATATATATAGCAGTGGGGCATTGCTGGCATTTGATGGCATAGATCAAATTACTGGATGTGCAGTTGAATGATCCTCTGATTTGGTAGCTTATGTTGTTGGCTCCAGTAATGAATTTGCTTGCTTGTATAGATATGTGGGCAGAGTTGGCACTGCAGCTGATTGCAGGACTGGGTTCCTGGATGCTTATGATGTGGTTGTGTAGCATGGTTACGGGAAAGAATTCGTTTCAGGTTGGGGGGGTTGTCTGTAAGCGAGAATAGGCTTTTCCCCCAAGGCTTCTGAGGGTATGCCTACACTAGGCCCCTAGTTCAAACTAGGGTGGCTAATGTAGGCATTCGAACTTGCAAATGAAGCCCGGGATTTAAATATCCCGGGCTTTATTTGCATGTTCCCGTCCGGCCGCCATTTTTAAATGCCACTAGTCCGGACTAACTGCCCGCGGCTACACGCGGCAGTTAAACGGTAATTCGAGCTAAGTCCTTAGTTCAAATTACCTGTTACTCCTCCTGGAATGAGGTTCGAACTAGGGGGCTAGTGTAGGCATACCCTGAGAGTAAGGGGTCATTTTCCAGTGTAGGTTGTAGATTGTTGATAATGCTTTAGAGAGATTTAAGTTGTGGACTGTAGGTAATGACAAGTGGAATTCTGTTATTTTCCCCTTTTGGGTTGACACTTTCAGATTATTTCAGGTGATCTGATCTGCTTCCATGTAAATGAGCATGAAAGGGACAGATATTCACCAAAAGACTCAGTGCAAAAAAGAAGCAAAAACAGCATGTTGTCATGCCCTTTGAAAACTACTCCTCAGAAATTGTGGTAGGATGTATAAATTGGGCTTTTAAAAATACAAATGAAGGAAAACTATTACTGCTCCAGTGTAATATTGCTCCATGATGCACCACTGTGATGGGGTGTACAAACCCTACACTGGGCAGTAAGGGATTAAGGGATTATTTTGGACTCAGGCATCCCTGCCCTGCCTCACCACACCTGCATCAAAAGCTCCATCTGATGGAGAAATTAAAAGGCAGGGAATTAACTCATTTGGGTGGCAGATCTGGACATGAGCAGAGCTGGAGCCCACAGCTCCAGCCAAACTGAGCCCTTTGACACAACTGCCCAAAGAAGGCCACTTTTGAGGGAAGGGAGAACCCACCCCAGAGACAGTCAGAGAGGGAAACAGAGTTTGGAGTTTGATAACTCCCTTTTCATATTTGGTTTGGGTCTCCACACCAGGACAAAGCCTTGAACTATGCTGACCTCAGGGGCAGCAGTGTTGACAGCTTCCGCAGGCAAGATGGGGGGGAAAGGACTGACTCTGTGGCTATGTCTACATTGCAGAGCTTTTCCAGGATACTGGAGCTGGCCCAGAAAAGCTATGCCGCATCCAAAGAACACGCCCACTTTTTCAGAACAGTTTCTGAAAAAGCAGACGCATTCTTTCGGCATCCCTGTAGTCCTCATTGTATGAGGAAGAAGAGATGTTCGGAAAGAGGAGTTTTTTTTCTGAAATTTGGCCCTGCGTAGATGGGCCAACTTTTGGAAAAGCCTCTTCCATAAAAAAAAAAATGGAAAAAGATACACAAATTACGGTTCGCAATTGTGTATCTTTTTCCAACTTTTCTTTTGCAGTCTAGACATTGCCTGTGTCCCTGGAAGGAGCGGGGCCTCAGGTGGAAGGGGCAGAGCCATGGCAGCCAGCCCTTAGTGTCACTTGAACTGCAGCACTGGACTTACCCAACCCTAGGCCTCAGAACAGTGCAGAATGTGTGGCCACAGCAGCCAGAAGCCCCAGGCCCCTTTGAATCACCAGGCCCCATGGCAACTGTCCCCCTTTTTCCCCTGTTGGTGGCCCTGCAGGGGTTGGGGGTGGACGAGAAGAAACTTGGGGAGTACGGTCTTAAATAGCCTTGGTTGCCAGGCTACTGGTAGCCCAAAGGGCTCTTGGTCAGAGCCTGGTGGAGTGAGAGGCCCTGGGCTCCCCTCCCCACAACCCTCTTGGCAGTTAGGAGTTGCAGCCACTAGATCATACTCTCCAAGAGAGGACTGTTACAACCTCCCATAAATGTCTGCCGCATGCCAGGATCTATTATACCCATGTTCATCTGACATATATATATGTCCTTCTCGTCTATATACTACGGATAAAATCCTACCCCCCTTTAAGTCAATGGCAAACTCCATCTGACTTCAACCGGGCCAAGACTGCATCCTGTAATTATAAGTACAGTCTATGACATGGCTCCAGTCAATTTGTGTGACTATGCCTGGTGCTAACATAGTTGACATATGCTGCATTCTGCAGGATTTCTCATTAAATCTGTAAGTATCTATTGCTCATGGTTTCCAGAGCTTGCTTTCTAGGTCAACAACTTGCAAAGCATCTTTCAAAGCTTGGTTAAATCATTCAATTTCCTCATTGGCTTAAGGACAACAAATGAAAGGATGTCTGTTCTTAATATTCCTTCAGAAATTCTTCAAACTCCATTTGTGTGAACTGAGCTGTCAGACTAATTCTTCAGGGTTTCCTTCGTGCCTGACAATCGCTAACACAAACATCCTACTGTGGCTGAAGAAACCTGGGTGATAAAGGATACTTCTGTGCATTTGCTGAGGTTATCAATTAGAGTAAGAACAAAACAGCCATCTGCTGGCACTGTTTCAAAATTCCTTAATGTCAATAATAAACGTTTCCCATGCATGATCAAATAAGAGGCTTGAATGTAACAGTGGCCTGGATGTTACAGCTGTTTTGTCTTTCTCTGCCAAATAATATAGGAATTTATATTAATCTCATGGAGAGATCTCTAACTCTATATTGGAGTTTGAGAAATCCCTGGCAAGGACTGGAATAAATCTGGTTAGAGCGTAGTGGAAACAAACAGAAGCACATATCACACAATAGTGCCCTCCTCTGCAGCCATACAGTCATTCTGCATATCTGTAGTTCAGCATGCTGCCACCAGACTGGCCATTCAATGAAGCTACAGTGGAGGGGAAAAAAGTTAATTCACAACCCTTGCAGCCCTGACATACATTTGTAAACAATCTTCCTGCTGCGATTGGCTGAATTCAGACTGGAATGTCTGCCACCAGCACACTAGCTTCATTCCTTCATGCTTCATCTGCCCAATTATCAAATCCCCTGTTGTACAAAGACACAATTCAGCTGTACTAAGGGCTTAACTATGCCCTCAGATAGAAGGATGCACAGTGCTCTGTGTCTTGTAAAATCAAAATGTGCAGCAGTCAGTTTTCCCTCGATGTGCCATGATATGTTCTCGGATATGTGTGCGTCTGCTGATCATGTCAGAACAGAGGCACAGCTACAACTATAACAAACTGTATTATTAAGCAGTTATCAGACCAACAGCATGCAACAGGATGTTTACCACGGGAACATGAAACCTGGGGAAATGCATAGGCTAAACAGATGTTCTGGTTATTTGGACTGTCCTGAAAGAGTAGGTTAATCTGGATGTACCAGCTGACAAAGATTTTTACCAGATATCAATATTGCTGAACAGCTGGCACTTCCCAATGTGGGTTTCCACCTTCTTCCCTCCATCTGACAGCTTCTACACCCAACCTTAATAATGACCACAGCAATCCCAGTCTGTGAGTTATGTCTATGAAATCTGAGCATGTTACTGTGCAGGTAGATATGGGGGATGATCTGGGATGCTTTATGCACCATTGCAGTTTCGTTATCACTTAAACTTTATAAAACCAAGATTGTTTCCTTTGCTTCCTTAAGGGCCACTACGTGCCCCATCTGAGAAAATACTTTAACAGGAATTAGAAAAAAGGGCAAACTCAACCTGAAATTAAGAAATGAATAGAATTAATGATCACCAATGTAAATCTTATCCAGGCCAGTCACAATCAAGCATCCCAGACTATTATTGATTGCTTTGAAATGAGATGTTGGTTTCAATTCAAGTCTTCCCTCATGGAGAAAAGAGCACATCACAAAAATCCACCCTCACAACTGGCACTAGTTGGCACACTTGGTGGTGATAGGAACAGAAAAGCCAAGAACTGAACAGCCATGCATGTAACTACCATTTTATTCCTTGTGATGTTCCCTCTGGGCCAAGTGGAGATATGCAGGTGGGAAGGGAAGACTATTGCCATTCCCATGCAATAGACACTATAGAGAGCCAGGTTCTGCCTATCTTACGATGAGTAGCACTAAAGAGATGAACCATGGAGTGAGGTACTACACAATGTGAGGAAGGCTGGGAGAATTTAGGACTCTGTAATTAAAGAGAAGGCTTCACTCCATAGAGTGGTCTATTCGGTACCAGGAAGAAACATGAAATTAACTCAGATTACACATTTCTTCATTATATTTTATAAATTATAGCATGTATAAATGGATGCAGAGGATTCATTCAACTCCCTGATTAAAATGTTAGGGTTTGTTTTATGTGTTTAACCAGGTCGTACATGGGAAGATATCTTTGCTATTTTGAATGCAACCCTCATTTTCAAGTTGAACTTTCAAAACTCATTACCCGTACAGATAAAATCAAAATGTGAATCACTTCAGGAACAGATAACTTTAGCTCAAAGATTCTGCTTTGCTATGTGTACAACTCAAAAATGTACCCGGTATGGGCTCACTGAAGAGCTCCCATTAAAACAATAAATAAAAAATAATGGACAAGTGGGATTCAAGTCTTTCTGAAAGGTTGCAAGAAAGCCTGTATCATTTCAGAAGTGCTATGTTTTCCCTTGGAGCATAGCAAAAAGTTGCTAGGTTCCAGAGAATATAAATAAAATGGAGACAGTGTTCATTTTTCATTCTCAGTAAAATATTAATGGAGCACTGCTGTCAAAATCCATTTGGCAAATGGCACTGCGTACCTTGAATTACAACATGTTGTATTTCTGGACACAAAGAACATCATCTTTCAAGATGCTCCAAAACAATAGATGAAATAAGAATTCTATTTTTTTGTTTGTTTGTTTATTACAACACATCTGGTAATAAATCAGTTAGTGTTACATTTAGACAATTTTACTAACTGCAATAAATGCTCATTAAGTTGAATGTTTTTCCATACTCTACTTTAGGTGTCCACTGACCATTGGCGGCTGCTTCCACGCTTCTCCACTTTAATGTTGTAAAGATCATTGTGTCAACAGGGTTGCAAATGGTTATTAAGGTAGTAAAGTGATTTTTTTTTACCTTAAGAAATCAGGTAGTCCAATCTCCAGGATAAGGCTAAAATAAGAAACATTTTCATTTTTAAAGGATGATTTATTTAAATTAGTAGCCATGCAAAGGCATCTGTTGAATTACAGTAATATCAGATGTAAGATGTGACAAAGACAGGAAATTTACTCCTGGGGGAGAGAAGAAGCAGAATCAGCTAGAATTTCTCCTGTGGCTTCAGAGATGCTCAAGATACTGGCAACAGTATATGCATCCCCAGCAGCATGTACAGAAAGTTTCACGGATCATTTAAAACAGCAGTTCTCAAATTGTAGATCAGGACCCCAAAGTGGGTCATGACTCCATTTTAATGGGTTCAGCCATGGCTGGAGTTAGATTTGCTAAAGCCAAGGGCTAAAGCTGGAGGGTTTCAGCCCTGGGTGCAGCGTTCAGGTTACAGGCCCCCAGTCCTGTGTGGTGGGGTTCAAGCAGACTCAGGCTTAGTCCCCCGTGCTGGGGTGCGTTGTTGTCAAAGGGGGCTGCGGTGCAGGAAAGAGAGAACTCCTGATTTTAAAAAGTTGGTGCCAGTGATGTATTTTTCCAGTGTAGATAAGGCTGATCCCTGTGCAAGGGCAAAAGGGGAAAAAATGACTAACCTTGTCCGACACATTACTCACAATACATCATTTGTATTCTAGTTTCCAGTTTTGATCAACGTTGAAGATGGAATATATTTTGACTTCAGTGTATGGATTCACTTGGGGCTGGTCCCAAATGGGTGTGCCAAATACAGGGAGAAAGCTATACTACTTCCTGTTTTTCTTTGAAATGTTTCTTTCATTTCTAAAAATTACACAGCATATTCGATATATTAGCTTGCTATGGTATTTCCTGGCTGTTATGTCTAACAGACATTCTTAAATACATAGTTACAATTCCCTACTCACTGTTAGCATGTATCTGATAAAAGGCAAAACACTGAGCCCTGTATTGTAGTCAAAATATATTCAATCTTTTGCTATGAGCAAAACTCAGAACTAGAGGTGATAAAATTGTTAATTCTAAGTAATGTACTGGACAGTGTTAGTCACTGTTTCTGTCTTCCAATCAGAAACGACTGAGTCCATTGGTTTCCTGTGCCTAACACGCTTAGGTACTTTTGAAAATCCCTCCTTTTAAGTTGCTCACTGTTCATTATTCATGGTATGTAACTGGTCAGTAAAGTTAGGCATTTTTTCTGATCCCCAATTAGAAGACTAAAGCTTTTTAAACAAAAGAAGATGAATACCTATCTTTGGTTTTTGTGGGGGGAAAACAAACACTCTTTGAATATTTTTGAACTAAAATGTTGAGTGAGTATTAATTAACAGTCAGTAAAAAGGTAATGAGCATGGCCCAAGTGAAGAGCTGTTCAGAACTTGCACAAACGTTTGCAAATTCAGTATGACAGTATTCTTCTATCTTTGTTTGAAACATGTGGGCATTTTTCTTGCAGATATGGTGTGTAGTTATGTGGCTTAGCAAAATAAAGACAGATGGCAGTGGATTATCTCTAACACTTCATTAATTGCAGTGCAACCAATACAGACTTTTCTAATGAACTCACCATGTCTTTGCCCAGCAGAATTTCCTTTTCTCATTCACATGCCACCACATAGTGTGTAGAGACCTACTATGAAATTGAGACTAATTAAGAATGTCTCTATCAGACAAACCCCATAATACATTAGCAAATTATATTATTGACTATGTTGTATAAATTTTAGGAATAGGAGAATATTTTCAGTGAAAAATAGGAAGTAGCATAGCAACACCCAAACTCCAGGTTGATCATCGGGATTTGATAATATGGACCCTCATGTGGTTGTCAGGCCATTATGCTTTCATGCTTCAAGGTCCAAAAGGAGAATCGGGACATAAATCCTAAATAGAACTGAACCAGATCTTTTCAGCAGAATTGGGCAGTATATACATTTTCCTTTCCTTCAAAAGTTTGAGATGTTAATATTTTGTTCAGTCGTGAAAGAAAAAGTTAAAACCTTAAAATTTTCACCAACTAATAATCTGTAAAAAAATTGATTGGGTCAATCTAAATATGCTATGGCCACTTAATCTTTATTTGTTTATTTTAACCATAAACAACCATTTAAAAACAAAATCATTATGAACCAGAAACTGAAGTTTTTTGTATAGAAAATGTTTTAATTGGTTGTTAGGCCCCTAAGTATTTTTAAAAAATCCCATTACACCCCATCTGCATTTTTAGTTGGCTAAATACCTTCAGAAATCTGGTCCTCTGGCATGTATGAGCCTAAAGCTGAGTGAAAGTTAATAGAATTTAGACTGCTAAGTGCCTAAAGACCAGATTTTTAAATGGTAAATTCCATCCACAGCTGATGCAATTTTGAAAATGAATTAGTTAGATTTTTTTTAAAAGACCTGCTGTATCTGAACAGAACTTATTAGCTTTGTATAGAAATTTTCTGAGTGTGGTTCTTTGGCCTGTGTTATACAGGCAGTCTGACTAGAGGATAGGGTGACCAGGTGTCTGGTTTTTGACTGGAACACTAGGTTAAAAAGGAATCCTATCAGCTTCAGTCCTGAATCAGTTAGATGTAATTCTGAATAATTTTACAAAGCTTCACCTTAGTCACTTTTGAAAATATAGCTTACGGTCCTAAGCCACAGACTCTTTTGAAAATTTTACCCCAATCTGAAACTCAATCTTGGGGCTTGTCCTGCAAATACATACACAAACGTATTTGTGTACTGTACCTGATCCAGAGTTCACTGAAATCAAGAGAGAGATACCCATCTGACTTCAGTAGACTTTGGATAACATCAACTTGAAATCTTTTTTATTTTATTTTTGTTCTGTTTATAAAAGTTTCAGTCATGGAACAGAAACAACAACCAGTGATATAGATGACAAATCACACACAACTGATAAGGAAAAATGAAACGTCAAATGACTAGTTCTGAGATACTTTTCAGTCTATGGGTTGTTAGCATAAAATATCCATAGAAGAATTCGGTATAACAAATACATTTTAAAAATAAAGCGTGCAGGTGGATGACAGAGAAAAAAGGCTATATTCGTCAAATGTAGATGGCTCAATTTTGCACGATAGCAGTTAATATTAGCATTGTTTAAACATTCATTAAAATTATCAGTGTTGATTATTTTCTGCTTAAAAAACATTATTAATTCATTTTGTCTTGTGAACATACATCACAGGGATTTTGCCATACAAATTCACATTTTAATAGAGTTGGGAGAGCTTGAGAAATTAGCCTGGCAAATTGCTCACTTTTTTATAACAAAAGTAATGAAAAAGGCTTTTGCATCTAAAGAGAGGTTAATTGCAGTAACTGGAGATACTAAAACTGCGTGGTAGGTGGAAAATATGGTACAGTGGACAAAACAGAAACAAAAAAGAAAAGATTAAATTGGAATAATAAGTAAAAGATAACATAGGATCAATAGTGTAAGATGTTTCTGAATGGTAAGACTTTTTTTACAATATAAAATAATCTCATATGAAAAGTCCAGTTGCTTGAGTCAGTTAAAACACGGGACAAAGGACTGTAGAACATATGCTTAAGAAGGACTTTTTACTGGCCGCCTGAAATATGTAGTCCTTGGATTTTTAAGTGGGGTGCAGAGGTGATATCAACAAAGAGTAAGGGTGGGTATTACCTCTGCATATGGCTTTAGTGAGACCGATATAGAAATAATGTGACTAATTCTGGTATCCACACTTTCAGACGGATGATGAAAATTTGAAAGGGCTCAGAAAAGAATGACAAGAATCATTCAAATCCTGGAAAATATATCTTAAGTGAGAGAGTTAAGAACCTCAATCCAACCTGTTTAGTTTATCCAAGGGAAGGTTAAGTGATAACTTGATCATGGTTTGTAAGTGCTAATATGGAAAAGAAAGAGCTGATTGTAGATGGCTTTGTAATTTTGCAGAAAAAGACATAATGTGATCCATTGTTTGGATGCTTACAGAAGACAAATGTAGACTAGACATAAGGGGCACATTTTAAACATTAAGGGTAATAACCATTAGAGTAATTATCTAGGGACATAAAAGATTCTCCAGCACCTGAAGTCTTTAAATCAAGACTGGATATTTTTCTAAAAGACCTACTATATCTGGACAAAAGTTATGAGCTTCATGCAGAATTTGCTGAGTGTGGTTCTTTGGCCTGTCATAGTAGACTGAGGATAGGGTAATAATAATAGGCATTGGAAGGAGGAGGCTGATGATTTATTCAGTAGAAAAGGAGGTTCTTATTTCTGTATCAGCGTATCACTGCTTTTCCTAAGCTGGAATTCAGTGCCTAATAAAAAGCTGATCTTTTGATGCAAATATTCTTTCAGGGTCCTGGAAATATTCCTCCTTGATTATAGACAGAGAAGCTGAAAAGAAAGTCTGAGCAACACTTCACTGTACTTTTCATTTGAAAATCTTTTTTAAAAAATGTTTCACTGTTGGACTTGAGGGAAGACTATAAAAAAATATTAATTTCTTTCCATTCTTTTCCATTTAATTTCAGTCAACATGGGAACATAGGAATTTCTGTGACCTATCTAGTCTATTAAGCTCTATCCAACAGTGGCCAGTACCAGGTGATTTTGCATAAACTAAGAACAGACATTGGGATAATCAGCCTTACCTCTAATAGTTAAGAGATTGGCTTGATCTCTGAAGCATGAGGAGTAATATCCATTCCACAAATTTATGGTGGATTTATGGTAATTATGGATATCCCTGATATATCTGTGTGTCCCAGCCTTTTTTAATCTTGCTCCGTTTTGTCCTCAATGGCTTCCTGTGGCAGAGAGTTTTACAGTTTAATTGCACATTTGAAAAGAGTATTTCCTTTTGTCAGATTTGGCTTTCCCACCTTCTCTTTTAATTGACTCTTCCCTTATTCTTGTATTATAAGACAGGGAGAACAGGAATTCCCAATCTACCTTTTCTAATCCACTCATTATTTTATACTTTTATCATGTATGCTCTTATTCATCTCATTTCTAAGGTAAACCATTTCTTTCTTTTCAGTTTCTGTTCAGAATATTTTTCCATGTCCTTGATCATTCTCAGCTCCTTTCACAGAACCCCCTCTGGCTCTCCAATGTCCTTTTTTAAGATGGGTTGACCAATATTGCTCAGAGTATTTCATATAAGGCCACACCATTAATTTATATAACAGCATTATAATATTCTTAGTATGATTTGCTTATAGGGGATGGAAGTATTTTGTCAGCAAAACTGTCAACAAACAGCATTTACAAAGGGGTAAGCATGTTAGTCTCTAACTGCAAAAACAATGAGGAGTCCTGTGATACCTTAAAGACTAAAAGATTTGGGCATAAGCTTTCATGGGCAAAGACCCACTTCTTCAGATGCGTAGTGGAAATTATAGAAGCAGGCACATGTAGTCAGCCTGTGGAACTGCTTGCCAGAGGAGGCTGTGAAGGCTGGGACTATAACAGAGTTTAAAGAGAAGCTAGATAATTTCATGGAGGTTAGGTCCATAAAAGGCTATTAGCCAGGGGATAAAATGGTGTCCTTGGCCTCTGTTTTTCAGAGGCTGGAGAGGGATGGCAGGAGACAAATCGCTTGATCATTGTCTTCGGTCCACCCCCTCTGGGGCACCTGGTGCTGGCCACTGTCGGCAGACAGGATACTGGGCTAGATGGACCTTTGGTCTGACCCGCTACGGCCGTTCTTATGTTCTTATGAAAAGAAGGATTGATGAGGAGGTGTGAATACCAAAATAGCAAAAGTTGCTTTTGAAGTGATCTAGTAAACTACATTTCCAGTGTAGTTTACACTTCCAGCCTTTTAGCAACACTAAAAATTGTGCAGTGTAGAAAAAGGCTTACAGGTGTGTTCAAAACATTCTAAGACATTAGTGAGACAATTTCCCTTTATAGCAACTGTGCTGGTTAGATCTATAACTGTGCTGCCCTTTCTGATCATGATCTTCAGGTGTTTTGCTAATCTTCTTTTACTTGTCATTTCAACCAGTTTGTCAGGTACAGATGCAAGGTTTATTGGTGTATAATTTTTCAGGTCACCTATACAACCTTGGATACAACATTTGATATCCTACAATCCTCTGAAAGAGTGGCTGTTTTAATGAGAGATTGTATACATTTGTCAGCAGCTCACCCACTTCATACTTAAGCTCCTTCAGATGGATGGACCCGTGGTTTTTTTTTTTTAAATGATCAATTTGCTCCGGCTCCTCTTCTTCTGACACCACAACCTTGAAATTTCCCCATCTTTGTTTGCAGAGAAAAGCTGGTACAAGATAGGATTTGATCAGATGCCAGGAACAACATCTAAAAACTAAGGGTGTTTTGTAAGGTCTGCAGTTTCTAGTCTAGAGACAGCTCATAATTCCCTCTTATCTAATACTGACCTTTCATTTTAGCTACGTTCTACACTTCCTAAGAGCACTAGCATTTCTTGCAAAACTTGACAAAATCATCTTTAAATTGTTACCAAGGAAAAGAATTCCTGGGATTCATGGTGGATTATTAATCATGAAATCCTATTATTAAAGTAATATTCATCACTTTCCAGAATAAATATCTTCCAAAAAGTCCATTTGACAGGATGTACTAAGCCTTTACTGCTTCCTCTTGGAGACTCAGCCACATTGGCACATCCTACTTGAAAAAGGAGCTCATTTGGGGGAAAGGAACACAAAGTTTAGTCCTCTAGGATTTGCCTAGAAAGGTCAACAGTAGTAGATGGAACCAATCAGTATTGGTCTTACAGGAGCAAAAGGGGAGGAGGCAAATGCCAATCAGGGTCTAGCAAGAAAGATTAAAAAGGCCTGGCTGCTTCTTCCAGGGGGCCATACTGATTGAAGTTGGGATGGGGAAGAAGAATCTCTCCCATCCTAACCCAAGATTCTTGGCCTAGTTAGGGCCTAACTTTCACTATGCATTTTTGCTTGAGTCAATGCAAAGCCCAGGTGGGCCATTCTGAGTTGAATATCAATTTGACTTCTATAAGACCAGGAAAGCTCACACCACGTGATGCTCATCGGATGTGACAATCCAATTCAGTCAGAAACAAAATGTGATTTATTTTATTCTTTTCATTCATTTGCATACTGAAGGTAACAAAGCAAATGGATAGGTACTGGCAGTACTGTTTTACTGTGCTGGAGGGATGAGCAACAGTGGTTCAGCTAAAATAAACATTGCCCCAAAACTTTACCCAGCTGATGGACACAAAAATCATTTTTGAGATTCATAAAATTCAGTTAAGTTTTTATTATTACTATTTTCATTTTGTGTGCCTGTTCACTTATTTCAGGGGTGGGGAACCTTTTTTGGGATGGGGGCCGCTGACCATAGTTCCCATTAAGGTGTGTTCCTGCATGGCCACGCACAAAAATTTCTTCCCCCACCCACCTCCACTGGAGAGCTGCTCAGCAGCATTCGAGTGGCAGGTGGCTGCTCCGGCTGGTGGGGCCAGCTGAGGGAGCCTCTGGGGCGGGGAGCTGGGACCTGCCGCAGCCGCATTGTGGGAGAAGGGGAGGCCTGCTTTCGTAGCCAGGGCTGCCACGTGGCAAAAGGGGCCAGGGTCTGTTCTGGCGGCTGTGGCTGGGAACGGGACATGCTGCATGGTCAGCAGGGGTCAGGGTCTGCACTGGCAGCTGTGAACAGGATATGCTGCATGGCGGGGGAGGGGAGGGTTTGCTCTGGTGGCTGGGAACGTGTGTGTTAATAAATTGGGTGCCACGGTGGCACACATCCAAACCAGCGCACATGACCTCAATATTAATGCACAAGCCAAAACTCACTCCACTCATGGCTGGAAAATCTTAGAGGAAACACTGCCACTGATCCACAGAAAAATCGGTCAGGTGGGGGGCACTGAGGGCTGAAGTGCCAGCGGGGGCTCCCCAATGCTGTGGGGGAGGAGGCCTGGGCCCCAGGGGTTGGATCCAGGCAAGCCTGGGACCACATCTAGCCCTTAGGCCTTAGGTTCCATACCCCTAACTTATTTGTTTCAATGGACAGGGATCTGAGAAGTGTAGAAATGGCATTAGAAAGAACATTTTCATAGTATTTTCAGATTCATGGGAAGCAGGGAATGCTGGAAAGCTCTTAATCTCCAGAGATTCCCTGCCCAGTACAGTTTTGATAAATTTCAGGTAAATTTGCAAAATTTTGAACATATAGCCAAACCAAAGCAGTGGAACTGTTAAGGTTTGTCTATCACTATGGTATAGACCAATGCAGCAGTTATTATGCAAAAACTGACACTTTTCCAACATTTCAAAATGAGAAATTAATGGAAACTGACCTTTTCCTGCAAACAGTTTTGGCATTTTGGAAAAAAAAATGTAATCAAAATATTCCTGGTCGTCTCCAATTATAATAGCTTATGAATCCTAGCAAAATGAACCCATTAGTGGTTACATCTTCTACAGAATATTATCCCATGTTTTGAATCATGAAAAATAAATGGGTTAAATTCCATCTACGCATGCATATTTGCAACTTCAGTTGACTTCAGCATCGATATATATATATATATCTGTGTGGGCAGAATTTGGCCTTGTGTATCTGTTTAGATTTCTGTAGCCTTGTGGAAAATTGTCTAAAAGAGGCAGATTAATACAAAGACTGAATGGTGCTGTATGTACGAATTAATTTAGTTTTTCATAACAATAAGTTTTTCCTATGTAATGTTTAATTAAGCTTGTTGATTCATTCCTATTCTTTTCTTCATGGTCAAAAACCAGTTCTCTAATGTCTCTGCTGAACACATATTTCTTAAATTCTATTCTCTTCCTAATAACACTGGGTCATATAATGTAATTATTCAGTCCTAAACAAAATGGTGGTTCATTATACTGACTAAAATACATTATTACTTCCTGTACATTTAATCAGATGTACTTTTCCACAGAGTCTTGGCAAAAAAATTCCTGGTATCTCAAGGCTGAATGTTTAGGGACCCATTTATCACCATACTGAAAGGAGGTCTGGAGCCTAATACATTTGTATGTCATGTCAATAAATCATTTGCCAACCAGAAAGCTGGAGGGTTTTACGGTGTTAATCTGGTTAATCGGAGAATAGAATTTGCACATAATTTTCATTTATTATCAGTAACAAATACATGCAGATAACTGCTACCAAGGAGTTAAAAAGGGATACTCAACTTCTTAGATGTTAAAAGTTGTTGTATAAAAATAACTTGCCTTAATAAGTCTCAGAGGGGTAGTCCTGTTAGTCAGCAACTTTGGCTTAATAACTGAGAGAAAAATCCATTAAAGCAATGTGCTTATTTCTTTTGTTTTGGTGTATTACAATAAGAAGTGCTTTGCCAATTATATAAAATTATATAATTAAATAAAAATCCAATCATTTCACCTGTTCTCCCAAGCAGCAGCTCTAAATATAAATCACAATACCCCAAACACATTGTCCAGTGATTCAGTCACCTCTAACTTTCTTCAATGACCAGGCACAATAAATGTACCCTAAAGCATGTCTTGAAAAATCAGAAAAGCAGAGCACTGGAGTTCTGGAGAATGCCCTGTCAGTCATGCATTTTCTATTATACCAAGGGGAATATAGCATAGGCCATTCTGTTATATCAAGGGGGACATAAAATGGGGCACCTCCACTGACTATAGTCATCTAAGTGTATCCTAGGGAGAGATCAGGTCCATCAGGAAGGGTAGGCCAGGCCCCTTAGTATAATAATTATGATTCATTATAATACTACATTAATTATACCTAGCTCCTAAATAGCATTTTTCACCATAGAGCTGAAACTGTTTTACAAAGGAGAGCAGCATCATGATCCCTATTTCACAGATGGGGAAGCTGAGGTATAGACAGGTGACCCTGTTTAGAGCTTAATAAAAGTCAAACTACACATCATTTATGACATTAACTATATTACCACAAGCAGGCCTGCTGATGGTGGGGCATTTAAAAGGGCAATTGTCCCAGAGGCTAGCAATTCAAAGGGACCCAGGTCTTTCAGCTATCACTCTGCGGCAGTGGCAGCAGATGGAGCCCCGGGCCCCTTTAAATTGCCACACACTCTGCTGAGAGGGCTGGGGGGAGGAGGGGAGGACCAGCGCTGCAGTCTAGGCCATGGCTAAGGGCTGGCTGCCCTGGCTCCGCCCCTTCCCCTGATGCTAGCCCCTTCCAGGGATGCTAAGCCACGCCCCCCCACACACACCTTGCATGGGGGCCTGCAGAAGCTGTCGGCCCCCTGACCACACGCAAAAAGAAGACAGGTCCAAAACATACCAACAATGTCTTCAATAAATGCTTTTTAAAAATATGTGATGTTAAAATTCAACTGTATTGTCATCCTGACAGTAATAATTCAAGATAATCTAATTCCTACCTGTTTGTCTAAGTCTCTATTTTTGGTGAGAAGAAAGTTTTACGAGTAGATGCATCTTTCCAGTCAGCTAATCAATTTTTTTTAAAAGTAGTGTTGTTTTGCGAAATAGCCACCACAAATATGGAAGCATGATGGTAAAGAAAATAAAACATTCTATAGTTGTGTGAAAAGCTGCAGCACTAACGATGGGTTTCTAGTTTACTTAAAAGGATGATAGCATATACAATGTGAGCCCAATCTTGACAGTCAACTGAGCAACTCCATTTCCCACTGCCTTTGTCCCAAAGTTGAGACTATGGTTGGGTCGCATGTACCTTCCAGTGGAATTGGGGATGGGGATGCTGCCCCATCCTAAGAAACTGGTGAGAAGTCAGTGAAAATGGAGGGTACTCAGCAATCCAGAACAAGCCTTCATATATTCAAACTTAAAAACAATTTTGCCTATTTTGAAATAACATACAGGCTAGTAATTCAGACACCAAAAAAATCTTGTTATAGGTCAGCAAGAGAAAAGGGATTATACTGGATAAAAATTGATTTCCCAAAGCTAACATTACATTCAATAATATTTCTCAATTGCTCACAAAAGACAGAAACTTCGGTCATGATAGATAACTTCTGAGTCTTTCTAGTGCTCGGAAGAGGAAGGGGAAGCAGAATGGCAGTTAGGAATGATTGTCAGGATTGTAAAAATATTAAAGGAACAGCATATATTAGCAGAATTCACTCTATCTCTGGCTACTTTTAGCTGCTGTGTCGCTTACCTCTGCAAAGTGCCTGCACAAAGCCAATAGTTCACATCATGTGAAGTAGCTGACGTAGGATTTAAGTAGTGCACATGCCCTGTGCTGGTGCTTTCCTCAGGCATCAGTGTCACACAAAGGGAAGAGCTTGACTGCCTTTAAAAAGGAACAATCACTCCTGGACTATCCAGGGTCCCTTTAGGATAGTGTGTCATGCGCTCCATATATGAAGCTAGACTACTGTTCTAGCCACTGCATGAGATAGGCAAAACCATGGCCCCACTTTTTTGACTGACGTAGTCTAGGACTGCTAAGAGGGAGTAATTTCTGTCCTTCAAACTAGGGCAGTTCCTGTTCTCTTCCTCTGCTGCACACTTAAGATGCAGGTTAAGTTAATGATTAAGCTTGGGAAAATCATCAGTGAAGCTGTAATGTTCAGGAGGTCACACTTTTTATATAAAACAAATAACAATTCATAATAATTGATTTTTTACTGGAGAAAAAATTCAGAGCCCGACATATTAGATGAAGCAAGAGCAGTCTTATAAAGTAAACATTTCTTATTCATCATTGTTATTGCATTGGACTATTATTATTACAGCATACAAGGGAAGGCTGATTCTGGAGACATGCCTTAAATGAGGGAAAGATGTTGCAAAATTTAATAGACATGTTTAACCCCTAACTCCTCTGGAAGAAAATACTAGAAAAATAAGGTGGGTAAGGTAATATATTCACATCTGGAAGAAGAGCCCTGGGTACCTTGAAAAGTGGTCTCTTCCACCATCGACTCACCCACTTTGTTTCTCTAATATCCTGAGGCCAACATGGCTATAACAACACTGCAAATATACTAGAAAAATGATATGGCCAGTTCTTCTACTTTATTTATTTGGACTTCTCCTGTAGTGGAGATAATTTAAATTTCCAGTAGGATTAAACAGAGATTGTATTATACTGACTTCAGTTTCACACATCCAACCCAACTGGTTTAGTGAGGTTTTGCAAATGTAACAGAGGACAGATTTTGGTCTTGTCTCAGTTATAAAAATTAAATAGCAATTAAACTCAAAAATGTGAGTGCTCTGTTATGTATTCTAATTATCTGATCCTTGTTACTGCTTTATGTATCTTTGTGTGAGATAAAAACACCAAGCACTTGTTCAAATGTGCCCACTGAGACTACCCTCTGTAAATTCTTATATAGGGATAAAATGAAGTCATTTAATTCACACTAAATTACAACAAATTTGCTATGAAAGTACATATATTAACATAAATACTAAAAAGACTATCTCTCATTTAAATGTTTGTTGTAATGGGTACAAGAAGAGATTATAATGATTTGAAACTTTGTAATCTTTATTTTGAGAGATTACTTTTTTAATTGGATGTTAATGTGCATCATCTGATTTTAGATCAATTTCTGCCCTGTTTAGATACAGGTTTAAGAGTCATCAGAAGAACTTTAATGTTTAAATTGATGTCTATTTCTGTTCTTCTGATATTAGGCCAATATTAAGCTCATTCCTTATATATAATCTTAGAAATTAATCTAGAAGGTTCTTTAATAATTAAAATGTGCAGTCTTTAGCTTACGCTAATCTCATAGGCTATGTCTAGACTACATCCCTCCTTCGAAAGAGGGATGTAAATTAGACATATTGAAATTGCAAATGAAGCTGGGATTTGAATTTCCCGTGCTTAATTTGCATAATTGTGTCACGGCGTTTTTTCGCAAAATGCTATTTCAAAAGTTAAACCGCGATCTAGACGCGGTTCTTTCGAAAAGAAAAGCCTTTTTCAAAAGATCCTGTAAACCTCATTTTTTGAGAAGTACAGGATCTTTCAAAAAAGGCTTTTCTTTTAGAAAGAACCGCGTCTAGACCGCGGTTTCACTTTCTAGATAGTGTTTTTCGAAAAAATGCTGTGACGCAATTATGCAAATGAAGCACAGGATATTCAAATCCCTGTTTCATTTGCAATTTCTATATGTCTAATTTACATCCCTCTTTCGAAAGAGGGATGTAGTTTAGACATACCCATAGGGTATGTCTAGACTACATGGCTCTGTCGCCAGAGCCATGTAGATTAGTTTACTAGACACCCAAATGAAGCAGCAATTTAAATAATCGGCGCTTCATTTAAATTTAAATGGCTGCGGCGCTGTGCCGATCAGCTGTTTGGCGGCACGGCACTGTAGTCTGGACGCTCCTCGGTCGACATCAAAGGCATTTGTCGACCTCCACGGTAAACCTCATCCCACGAGGCATACCGGGGAGGTCGACAAATGCCTTTGATGTCGACCACGGAGTGTCCAGACTACAGTGCTGTGCCGCCAAACAGCTGATCGGCACAGCGCGGCAGCCATTTAAATTTAAATGAAGCGGCGATTATTTAAATCGCCGCTTCATTTGGGTATGTCTAGTAAACTAATCTACATGGCTTTGCCAACAAAGCCATGTAGTCTAGACATACCCATAATGTCTATATTACTGCACATATTTGTTTCATTTAGGTTCCAAAAAGAAACAAGTAGAAATGGAGTATAAAATCTCATGCAAGATTGCATAATACCTGGAATTTTTCCCCACAGATATCCATGTTCAACAGAACTGACTTTAGCATTAGTCCTAAACATCTTTCCGGCCATCTAATCAATTTTTAGACTTTTGTGGCCCTTTGTTGTCAATTAAGATACTAATTTGTATCAGTTCTGAGAAAAGCATATGATTTTCATCTATTATTTTAACTGTTCAATTCAACAGAATACACATTAAAGGACAGCAAGACTGATTCTCCTCTCATTTAATGCAATATCATCAGTCTATTATAGCTCCAATGTGCATGTGGCATCACAGTATTTATTCCAGTTTTGTGAACTTTCAGTACAGTTAAGTGGCATAAAATAGGAGTAAAACAGTGGTGAATCAGGCTAAGAACCATTGACTTTGGGAAACTACTCCAGATTTACACCAGATTAAATGAGAATCAGGCCTATTCAATTATAGCATATGACTGCCTCAGGTAACTGCTTCCTAGCTCACTCCCTGCTGCCTGTATCTATTTCAGAAAACCTGAACAAAAGCAAAGAGTCAAAATTAAAGTTATACTATACAAAGATAGACAGTGACTTTTTTGGAAAAAAATGAAAGCAGTGTTCTTGACCCTGCAGGGCTGGCTGAAAAGATTGGGAGTGAAAAGTGTGTAAGGAATTGGTAACCACGGTAACGAGACTAATGTAGACTTCTTTGCTTGAAGAAATTAAATCCCTCCAAACTATTAGGACTTCCTCTGGTGGAAACAGAAGCAGAAGTGGCAAAAAGGAGGTCAGGTATGAATGCACTGAGTCCAGGACTATCGGACATAGATGGAAAACCTGAAGATTTTGCAAGATAATGTGGCTGAGTTAGAAAGCTGCAGCAAATCCCAAAAGAGTATAGGAAAACATGGGATAACTGTAGAAGAGACGTCTTATCAGCCTCTGGGATTGTGAATCTGAAAGAAGATGCTGAGAAAGAAGGGTGAAAGTAAGGCTCTTGTGAAAATAAGGCCCTTGTTAATCACGATATTGAAGCATGAGAAGTCAGTTGGTAACACTCATATGCATAAAATAAAGCACATGCTTCAATACCTTGCTGAATTGAGGTCTCAGTTTGCAGAAAATTAGGGTGGCAAATTTTTAAAGCTTGAATCTGACAGAAAACTGCAAGTAGTATGACGTCATAGAATATCATTTTCTGTCTGTAACAGCAACGTCTCTTATCTTTAGGAATTTAAGATACCCAAAACTGTTTCAAAACATTAATATAATGATGAGTACCATAGAAATGACTAAAAGCAAAATAATGTTCAGATATTCAGAGAAACCTGGTGTGGACAGAAAATCATTATCACAATAGACGCGGAGTAAGGTACATATCAAGATATTAAAAAATAAGAACCTAAAATTAGAAATCTAAGTAAGGATTTAGGAACCTATGTAAATCGTTTAATTTTCAAAAACACTGAGCACCCATCACAGGTAAGAAGACTTAAAGTTAAGCACATAAACAAGTATTAGTTTGTTTTTTTAACTAGAGCATGTACCATAAAGGTTTGATCCTTTGGTGCTAGATTCGAACATGACTGTCCTACTAAGAAATGTCATTATTTATTTCAGGGTTATTTGTTGTGCAATATTTAAACCTGGTGATGGGCTCCCTGAGAAGAGTTCTAAGCTTAAACTTAGTGGTGCATTGTCCTGTTTGGCACAAGTTTCTTCTCCTTTTCTGTAGGACAGAATAGCCTCTGAGAAACTGTTGGGTCATAGTCAAAGCTGGAGTGAATTAGAATTCATATGCACAATGCCTCTTTCTCTGTTCTCTTTAATGCCAATCAATGGCAATGAACCCTGGAACTTGCACCCAGCCTTGAAAGCTACAGCTGATGCTTTAGAAAGTGTAAATTGCAGTCCTGAGAAATTTGGAGATGAACACACTGGTGTTTGGAAAACTATATAAACCTACATATATAACATGTTACAGAAAATGCCTGGAAAAATGAAACTGGATAAATGCAAGTACCCAAAAAGTAGAATTTCTTGGAGAGAAAGGATGATTGACTCACAATCTTGGGTTTTAGACACACAAACTAGTTGTGTTCTAATCATGGCTCTGCCGTGAACTTCTTGTATAACTATAAGCCAATCACTGCCTTGGTTTCCCCATCTGTGAAACTGGGAAGATGATACTTTGTCATAATGAAGTTGGAGTATTAATTCATAATGTCTGAGATCCTTAGATGGAAAGTTTTTTAAAAGAGCAAAACACAATGTCTATGTTCTAAGTTTCTTTCCTTTATTAATCTAAAATGCATTATGTTTAGGTAATTTTATCCTAATAATTTTCTAGCTGCTACTCCTATGCTGTTGGATATTTTATGGATATTTTTGTTTTTATTACATATAATTTTTCTTCTTTCTCTCCTTGATTCTCTGCCTTCAGTCCTTTTGAATCATTAAAGGGACACATGGTAATTAGATTTCACTTTATGTTCACTATTAATACTATAATAGCTTCTAGATGTACCTTAGAAAGAACTTACCTCATTTTATGACACAAGTACTTTATTTATATTATATGCTTTTATATTTATTTATGCACTAATCTTTATTGCTGTAGAAGTGTGTATTTATTATGATAAGTAAAACAATTATCAACTTAAAATATGTTACAAAAATATTTTAGTTTAAATGAATAGAGCAGGGCAGAGTATCTTTATTGTCCAGATTTGTTGAAATATTTAAATGTCAATATAAGGAGATTTCTATTGCTAATAATTATTTATTGTGTAGGAAGAAATCAGCACACTACTTTCTTCATTAGAAGAAAACCCCAAACACTATCGTATTCAGCATCTTGCAAAAAAGTAAGTTTCTTTAAATGATTTATTTTATGTTCTGAAAACAATAAATCTAATACACCAATAAACTTGTGTAAGGCCCAGTCCAGCAAAGCAATTAATTATATGTTAAACATTAACACAAGTAGTCACGTTAATGTCAATGGGACTACTTGTTTGAGGATAAATGTGCTTTGCTGGACCAGGGCCTTAAGAAAATTGACTGTGTTTGCTGCAACAGAGAGAGTTAAAAACTCCATGGCTGTGCATTGGTTTCGCTATGTATACTGCAGCATAGATAATATCATGTATGCAGTTTTAGAAGTATTGTATTAAGCAATAGGGAAATGATAATATAGTTTGTTAGTTCTGCTGCATACACAGCTGAGTAATTACAATAATGTTTGATTAATAGCTTCCCTTTCTCCACTCACTTATACAGGTGCTAAACGTATCAGACAAAACTCAGAGACATGGCTATTTCCATTATAAACATTTTGCTAATTATTATTCTTAATAAACATTAAGCTATTTAGCTACCAGGCAACAATCACTGTACCATCATACATTTTCATAATACATTATAGATTAAAAAGAATTTACAATCTGAATTAGACAAAGGAAGAGAGAACTGGTATGCACCAAATAGAAAAAACGTGAGTTGTATACAACACACCCAATACAAATGTGGATCTTTTAAAGAAGAAAATTGAATTGGGGCAACAGAGGAGGAGTATGTTGATGGTGTATGAAGATAGCAGCAAAAAGTAAGGCAGAAGGAGGATACCAAGATGGGATTGAAAGGAAGAGAACAAGAGTGTTTGGTGTACATTTGAAGACAAATGGAGAGAGAAGGTGAAAAGAGTGGGTATATGGAAAGAGGGGCATGTGGGGAGAGGTGGGAGATAAAGCTGAGATGGAGCCAGGGAAGAGCAGTGCAGAGTCTTAAAAATGAGGACTAAAAAACCAACTTTATGGTGAAACTGGATTAGTACAGAACTGGAGGGGGCTGCTATGCAGTGAAATAAGTTTATTTTAGAAACTGTACATTGCACAGGTTAAAGATGGGAGAGAGAAGAATCAGAGAGGCTACAGAAGGATGTAACAATAGTCCAGGCTAGACATAACTTGCATAAGAGAAAGAGTTTTGATCCTGACAATGCAGAAAAGGGATATATTTTGAAATGTTCCAGAAGGAGACACAACAAGATTTAGTGAGAGCCTAGATGTGAGGGATAAAGGAAAAGAAAATATCAGAGATAGTGGAGTTATCAATAACGATGCAGAAACAGAGACAAGAAGTTTTAGGGGGAAAGATGAGATGTTCCATTCTTGCCATGCTCATTTTGTGGGAAGCAACCAAGAACACTGGAGAGTCTAGATGGGAGAGGGAAATAGTCATAGGTGTAGAAGGATCATCAACATAGGGGTAATAAGCAAGAATAAGTGGGTAGATGTCTACAATGCAGTTAGACATCTACGGCTGACCCAGGCCAGCTGGCTCAGGCTCAGGCTCATATATCTTGGCCACAGGGATCTTTAATTGCAGAGCAGACATTTGGGCTAGGGATGCAGTTCGAACTCTTGAGCCTTCCATGCTCCAGCCCAAGCCTGAACGACTACAATTAAACAGCCCCTTAGCCTGAGCTCCAGGAGCCTAGTCAGCTGGCATGGGCCAGTCATGGGTGTTTAACTGCCGGGTAGACATACCAATTGAGGTCACCTATTGTGATAGGAGAAGGAAAAAAGAAAAGGACCTGTCACATTATTGGGTTTTAAAGTGAGCAGACAGATCACTGGTGCACCCACAGAAGGGTGTTTGCCCCAAATTCTGTATAAAGTGGGCAATGTGGGGTGTCAAATGGAAGCTTATGCTGTACTGATTCTACGTATGACACTCATATACTTGTATGATTTTTGTATATGAAGTTATGAATATAGGCTCTGTTTTTGTATTGTAAATGTTCTCTGTCTGGGAGAGAGCAATGGGCCTGCTCTGCGTATTGTGAGGAAGGATTGTTCAGTGAATAGCTGTGCTAACTAGCACTGCTTCATGGAAAATGGCTCTCAGTGGCCAATACACACCTGAGGAATGTGTCTGGAAACCTGAAGACCAGCCAGTGCATAATGGCTACTTGCATGTGAATCAGAGATAGGTCACTTGATCATGTGACCAGCTCTAGTTTGGAAGACACAAGGAATATAAAAGTGCCATGAGGCAGTCTCCATCTTGTCTTCAATCTTGCTCCTGCTCCCAGATGCAGCCTTGCTAGGGACAGAGAGCCAGGAAGGAGTGCTGACCCATCCTAATACAGGATGTACACCAGAGACTTCTAAGCTAGCAGTTCGTAACATCTCTGCTAAAAGCCTGCATCAAGAACTTGGCAATTGATGTATGTAATCTATTCTCCTTAACAATCTTGCTCTCAACCTTTTCTTTCTTCTATTAATAAACCTTTAGATTTAAGATTCTAAAGGATTGGCTCAGCGTGCTCTTGTGGGTAAAAGCTGAAGAGTAAATTGACCAGGGACTGTGGCTGGTTCTTTGGGACCGGGAGGATCTGTTCGGAGTTGGTGAGATTGGGTTTTACAATCTCTCACCTGTGTGTAAGGCCCAGAGCTGATTGTGCCACAGGGAGAGCTGGGGTGTCTGAGGGGTTTTGCTCGGGAGGCTTCCTGCTGGCCAGATTGGCAACTAAAGCGGTCTGTGTGACTGGCTTGTGGCCTATTTTGGGAAAGGTCTCTAGTCGAGGGCTGTAAGTAGCCCTGGTTTTGAGCAATTTGCCCTGAGCTGATGCCCTCAGCGGTGCCCAGACCCAGTCCGGTCCATCATAGGACCAAAAACAGAACCCTGCAGATTGCCCACAGAAGGAGGAAGGAGGAAGCAGAGCATACAAGGTTGAGGAGCAGTGACTAAACTTGGACAAAACCTGGAAAGTTTTTGTCCAAGTCTCAGAAGCCCAAGGAAGAGAGGACCTTGATGGAAAGTGATTATCAACGGTGTAAATTACCACATCAGAGCTGATGGAAGAGAAGGACAGCTTAAAGTGGTAGAACCCAGTGAAGTTACAGATCTCTCTCCTGAGATGCTCACAAAATGAGGCCAGGAATAGAGAGAAAAGACTTCAATTCTGGCCTAGATTCTGAGCAACTCATCCTTGTTCGCCCAGCTACTGATGGCCCAGCCCTGACAAACTGCTCAGACCACCTGCAAATTTCCAGTTCCACCAATCCCTTCACAGATAATGGAAAGGGCAGGTCCAGCTCCTACCTGCATTTCCCAGCAATCCCAAAATCCTCAGGAATGAACTGCCTGCTTAAAGATAGAGAATTTTGCTCTGCAAGCCCAGTTAGTGCAGGGCATGGCTGAAGTTATGGCTCTGCACAAACAGCTTAGTCACAGAACCACTCCACACAACTCATATATGAAAAACAAACCCTCTGAGAGCAACTTGCACATTCTTAAAGAGAGGCAGATGCCTTAGGAGCCTGGGCATGACACCTTCCCCCCTTCTAGTGTGGGACCCATAGTGCTGCTACAGGAGCAATTTGACAGGGACCATCAATCATCTGCTCTTCTTGCTCCATCCTCAAACTTACCCCATGGGCGAAAGAACGGAAAGGGCTGGTGATTAGCCTGCTCAGAGAAGAAGTGCTAGTTTGGGTCTCTTCCCTGTTAGAATAGAACAGCCTGGTACTCTCCAAATGGGACAACAACCATCTTTGATGACCCACACTAGGCCCACTCAGCAGAAGCTGTCCTCTGGAAGCTTAAACGAAGGCAAGCATCAGCCACTTCCCATGCCACCAATTTCCAACAGATGCTGACTGATGTCAAGTGGAAAGGGGCAGCTCCACTGCAGCAGTTCAGGGGGAGGACTCTCAGCAAAGAGGTAAAAGATTAGCTAACTCATGTAGAGGACCTTGCCCACCCCAACACTTTCATTGATCTCATCCTTTGTATTGGAGAGTAGTGGGCATACCTAGCTGTGGGAGGAGGAGACAAAAGGAGACCAAACATCTCCATGCCCACCCACTATGCCTAGGCCCATGTGTGATGGGGCGCCGCCGCCCCGCACTTGGACCGGCTCCGGACTGCACCGCGGGGAACAAGAGGCGGAGCCGGGACCGGCCGCCGCACTGGCGCGTACAGCCGGCAGGCACATGGGGGCCGGGGAAGAAAAGCCGCCGGAGACCCCAGAGCGTGATGTCACCCGGCGCGCCGCAGGGATGACGTGGCCGGGTGTGCCAGGGCGCGCAGAGGGGGCAACGTCAGACGACGGTGACACAGTGGGGGATTTAAAAGGTGGGACGCCACCGGAGCGAAGGGGGGAAGCAGAGGGTGGCGAAGGGAGAAGAGGGACAGGGAACCCGGCGAGACCTACAGGCGGGGAAGAGGCGAGTGGTGAGTCTGGCTCCCCGTCAAGGAGGAACTAATTGCAGGGCGGGGAAAAGAAGCGACCCAGGGCTGGGCTGCGAAACCCGAGTGTGGATTCGTTTAGGGCTATTGCCCCATCCACTGAGCAGGGACAGCGTTCCCTGACTTAGGGCCCTGGGTCGGGGCTCGGAGTGAGGGTGGGCCCGAGCCCCCTTTTCCCCACCCTGGGCATTATTTCTGCACTCCCCTCCGAGGCGCAGTTGGAGGGGGCAGGCCCAGTACTTAATAGGCCCCGGAGACCCGTCTAGAACAGCCCTCTGGGGTGTGACTTAGAGATACGACGTTTTCGTTTCTTTTCGTGTAAAGAAGAGACCTTGGGACCATGCGCCTGACGGCCTGAGTCAGGGCTGGCCTGGGCAGACTCACGGGAACTTGTTACACCATGGAACCAAACCCTGAATCAATGCAAGTAGACCACAATCACAAACATCTGGCCCTAGAAGAAAAGGATGTTGTCAGCAACTTCATCTCTGTTTCTACTACGGAACATGAGTACACTCACTTGTCTCCTGCCCATCCGGACCCAAACTGCAAAACAGACCAGCCCAGGCCAATAGGGTATACTGTCAAGACATCTACAGGTCACCAAGCCCTAAGCTAGTTCCCCTGCCTTAATAAAAATATCAGCCAAAACCCCTTAGGATCTCACCACACTTACCAATAACACTGTAGTTAAAAGTTCTAGGGGCATCAAGGTCGATTCCCCCGAGGTGAGCCATGATCGACTCCAACACTGCCAACAATTTTATTAATGCAAGGTGGCCCAGACCCTAAAAATTCCCCTTCAGCCCAAACCTTCACCAAACCTGCTAGAAACAATCAATGAGTCACCACATCATTCAATTCAATAATTAGGAAAATGTTTTCTTCAGGGCCAGAATGGGAGACCACTGCAAGTTATTATACTTTAAAGCAAAGCACTGTTCACCTTCCTAATAACACCCAGTAAGCTGTGATAGGTGCAAAATGACATATGAATCGACTGGAGGAGGAACAATGTCAACTTGTTTTCCAATTATTGATAATTATTGATGTTTTTGAGAGGAAAAAATCAGATATCCTGTGCCCATACAGGTACTATGATTGTCCCATAAACTTGAAGCCCTGGGTGAATGTCCAGTATGGCCATGTATATACCATGTCTGAACTAGAATTAGAAACATTATATCCGAGAAAATCTTGAAAAGGACTTCATCCATCAATTTACCTCCTCATAAGGGACCTTTATCTTTTCTTGTATGGGAAAAGGATAGGTCACTGTTCCTTTGAATGGATCACTGAGCCCTAAATCAGGTCACAATATGCAACTAGCATCATCAGCCTTTTATTCCAGAATTGCTAATTCCTGACATGCAAATGACCAAGAACTTCACAAACCAAGATTTTCAAGGAGCTTACAACTTAGTGCAAATGAGTTGTGGGAATAAGTGCAAAACTGTCTTTCGTACTCAGTAAGGATGCTTTCAATAATTAGTAATGTCTTTTGGCCTTGGTGCCCTGGTAACTTTCCAACACTTTGTAAATGATATAGTCAGGGATGTTTTGGATCAATATGCCTTCGTCCCCCCACCCACCTCTTGTTTGCCATGGCCCTGAACTAATCGTCAGCCCTCCAGCCCAAACACTGAGCAGCTCATCCTATGCTCACAGACTGCCCATGACATGGCCCTGAGAGCCTGTATACATTGCTTTATCTGATCACCGCTCAGAGGAATAGCAACTGAAATACCCTTTTTGGATTCTTTCATTCCTGTGTATCATTTAGATAACCCAGTAATAGATTTTCTGATTATGCTGGCAGTATGACCTCTTTATGCTGTTACATAGGTACAAGGGGCAGTAGCATAGCCCGAGGTTTTTCAAAAAATAAACCATTAGGGTCAGTTTGGCTTTCTTATTGCAAATGAGGCACTACTTTGTATTACTTTTCCCTATCATAAAAAAGGTGGTAGTATCTTAATTCATTTTCAGAGAATCTAAGCCAGCAAATGCTGGAAACTCTAAAGAAGCCAGCACACTTCTCTCATTGGAGAAGAGGAAAGACCTTCATGTTATTTTGTACCAGTGTCATGAAAGAGGCATTGACAGAATCTGGAAGGAACTTTATCTACTCTCTTCTCTGCTAGAGGAAAGGTCAGTTTGATGGGAGACCTTTAAGAGAGAGGGGAGATACCAGAGATGAAACAGAATGATTTTCAGCAGTCCAAAAGATCTCAGACGTTATCTGGGAGAAAAAGGTTACAGTCACACGTTGGTTCTTACTCATTGCCTCTCAGTTCAAAATGTTGGTACTCTGCATTTGATAGAAACTCTTCTTGGAATTCAGCATAAGTGTGTCAATCACTGTACATGGCCATCCTGTAGATAGAAGGCTTCATTTCTCATTGACTGTGTTCCTTACTGGAAACCCAGTGAGCTGGGCTCAAAAGGCTCATTACATTGGAAATTACATAAAAGCTATATTATATTAACCACTAGTGTAATAAAATATATAATTTCTGGATCACTTAGGTCAAATGAGATGGATTTCTTATCATGTAAAACTTTTAATGCAAAACATAGCCCTAAAACATGTTAAACATAGAGGCTGTGTCTACACTGGGCCACTTATTCCGGAAAATCAGCCGCTTTTCCGGAATAAGCTGCGAGCTGTCTACACTGGCCCCTTGAATTTCCGGAAAAGCACTGACGATCTACTGTAAGAAATCAGCTGCTTTTCCGGAAAAACTATGCTGCTCCTGCTCGGGCAAAAGTCCTTTTTCCGGAAAACTGTTCCGAAAAGGGCCAGTGTAGACAGCACAGTAGTGTTTTTCCGCAAAAAAGCCCCGATCGCGAAAATGACGATCGGGCTTTTTGAGCGCGTCTACATTGGCCACGGACGCTTTTCGGAAAAAGGGCTTTTCCGGAAAAGCATCCTGCCAATGTAGACGCTCTTTTTCCGGAAATACTTATAATGGAAAACTGTTCCGTTTTAAGCATTTCCGGAAATTCATGCCAGTGTAGACGTAGCCTAAATGAAAGTTCTCCTTTGCTGGGTATATTGTATGTCAAGCATTTTCAGATTTAGTAGTGTGTGTGTGTGTGTGATATACTTTAACACAAATGGAGGCAGTCCCCTTCAGTCTTCATTAATCAGCTAATTAGTGGAATATACTATACAAAATGCCTAAGACTTAATATTAAAAATATGGATTATTTAAAGTCAGCAAATCTTCTTATGCAGCTAAATAGTACAAAATACTTTGAAGTTAAACACTCCAAATGTCAAGATTACCATATGGCTGGAATGTTGTGGGACTACACAGCGGGAATTGATGCTTTCATATAAAGTTTTATGGTGCCTAGAAGGATAACTGTTTATACTATACATTCTCTCATGAACAGTTCAAATTTCTATCAGAGTCAGGACTGTGATGCAGGGCAAAGTGGTTCTTACCTTTGAGTGACTCTGACAGAAACATTCTATATGACCAGCAAAAACACACTTAAAGATTCCTATGTTCTAGGATTATTAAAAACAGTGGATTAAAAAAAAGGATCTAAAGCTTATTTTATCCAAGTCAGACTGTTTTCTTCCCATCAGGGGACCCATAATATGGAGCAACCCAACACTTTGTTGCACTCTAAGTATCTAAGACTGCCTAGTTCCACATCAGGAGGCACTTTTCATAACAAAATGCACTTTTGCTGTTTGCATTTCTCTTGTTAACTTGCTTACACTATTCCTGCCTGAACCAGTCCTGAACCAAGATTTGTCTCGTGTTAGTTTTCAGATCTGCTTTTGAAAGTTGGAGCATATGTCTTCTCCATGTTTGACTACCCAAAACTAAATGTGATGTGGAAAATATTATGGCTACCTCTGAGCAGGTAGTGTGTGGTTGGGGGAATATCTGCAGAGGAAGAGGTAATACTGGGAGCTTCTTCTCCCTCACCATACAGAACATCCTTGAAAAAGGCAACCATAATGTAGTTGCTTATGCTAATATAATGTCCTGCCCTCTTATATCTATTGGAACATGTTTAGGTTAGTTAGCACTGGAAAAGTTATGGGTGTGATAAATGTTTCCCCAAATCTCTCTGCAATGAAGTCATTCTCTGTGGGTAGAAAATGCACAAACCAAAACATCACCGTCTTTCAGAGGCATAATTTAGTATACATTATTTGAAAAATAGATGTGTAAGAATCCATTTCGAACAGAATTAGAAATGAACATAAGATACAACACTAATATCCAGGTTCCACACTTTCCTCGAGTGCAGGGATGTATAAAGCAGCTCTTTGGAGAGTAGTGGGCATACCTGTAAAATCCAGATTCAAATGCAGATTAGGGCTTGTGCAAAGTTTGCTTCTAGAGTTTTAGTTTGGGCCCCTCTCTAATCAGAACAGATATTGTTGCCAGACCTCATGACTTAATTGGGAGTCTCACCATATTTGGTGTTTTCCTTAAAGCACAAGCTCCTGAAATCAGATAATTACATGAGAATCTCAGCGTTCATTTATAAAGAAAAGTAGCCCTGATGGCTGCAGAGAAAAGTTTGAAAATAATACCTGAATATAACATAAAGGCTCCAAAAACAAAAAACAAAAAAAGAACCCAAATATAATTTTTAGTCTTGTCATTTTAACATCAACTTCAAAGTTTTGGGGGGGTCTAAGGCATGATTTTTTATTAAATCTAATGCCATCTCTACTGATATGGGTATGTCTATTTTGTTTATCTATAATGTGCTGGAAACATGGACAATACTGAAACAATTTGTGTAGCTGATATTTTCTTACTTACATAGAACGATATCTGAGGGAGAAAATGTAGCTACATCCTTGGTGTTTTGGATGCATGGAAATGGATGAAATGTCCCTAACATAAGAGAGATAAGTGAAGAGAGTACAAAAGTCCTAAAAAGTACTATATTTTTATAAATATGTGATGTCTAAAAATATAAAACCTTCATGAAAAAATATAAGGAGTTAGAGACATTCAACCACTTTTTACTGAGGTAAAATTTTTCAGTTAAAAAATATGGGTATGGAGACAGTGATGAAGTGATGAGACAGCATACCATATGGTCTTCTACCCAAGATGTAAACATTATGATTGGGATTTTCAAATGAATATATGGGAGATATGTACCCAAATCCTATTGAAACTTAAGGTTCAGATCCTGCACGTTTAAGACTTAATTTCAATAGGAGTTGTATTACCCCTCCCCTTTGATTTCCTTTGAAATTCCTAGTCTTCCAGCTTTTGTACACTAAATTATAGATTGTACATATGCCTTCTAATTTGATCTGGCTAGAAGTAAGAGATGAGTCTCATTTGAATCAAAGGAATTTTGCCACTGATTTCAGTGGGGCCACGATTTCACTCTGACTGTTTAAACAGAAGAGTGCACAGGTAAAATGAAATATATTAATACTACTACTGACAATATAATAATAATAATAATAATAATAATAATAATAAACCAAATGAAATTTTAAGAAGGCCAATAGTTAAAAATAGCAGATAAGGGAGCATACATACTTTACAAGTGTATGTCTCATTTCTATTTGTCTGATAAATATTCTTTGAAAACTGTTCACAATGACTATTTTCCTTTTCCATTTTCTGACTTGCTAGATTGCTGTTAATAATGCAAATAGCTCAGTCTTTTTCATGAGCAGTTTCGTGAACTACATAGAGCAAGAACAAGTAAACATTATTTCAATGCTTTCTTCTATAACACATTTTTGGATCCTGTAAGACTACCAGAAAGCAAAATGGAGTAAGGCTATCATATTTTTCAACATTATTTTCTCATGCAAGACACCTTATTATTAATTATGATCAAGTATCCTAGAAATCTGTTTGCCACAGTAAAATTCAGAAAAACATGGAATTTGTTTTTACAGAGAATCTTTAGTTTTTACATTTTGTGAATAGAAACATATACAGTAGAACTCAGTTTATCAAAGCCTTCAGAATCCGTCTCTCTCTATTATATTTAAATAATACCTATATACATTGTGGCAAGAGAAACTAAAGTTCAGCATTTTAATTGTGGAAAAATGTGGGCTTTTTTATCATGGAAATCTAGGATCCTTGATTATAATATACTTGCAATCTGAGGATTTTATTAGGGGAATACTGCGTATTTATAAAGTAACTACAAATAACCTCTGTTCTGATGGGAAATCAAACACAGTTTACTTTTATGCTTCTCCTTGATCTACATGATTTCATAAGAGAAACAGTAGATTACTTATTGGTCAGTCCTTTATGCAATAATACTACTTTGTACTAACACTGTACATCACCTTCTAGCCAAGGATCTCATTGTGATTTAGCAACATTACTACATTAAGTCCTGCAGAAGTCCTGTGAATTAAGACAATATTTATTATGTTTATTTTAAATACTTGGAATAGAGAGACAGAGGAATTAAGGCCCAAATTTCCAAAGCAGTCACTAAGTTTGATTGCCTCACTTATTGGGTGCTCATTTTTCGAACACTAGGGTCTGGTTGTCAAAAGTGCTTAGTAATTCTGTCTATCTATTCCATTGACTTGAAATGAAGCTATAAGTGGTCCACACCTCTGAGAAGCAACCATTAGGTGTTGCAAATTGGGGACCCCAAATTAGTAGCCACTTCTGGAAATTTAAGTATGGGGATATTCCCATGATTTTAGAGCAAGTCTGTGGTGGAGATAGGAATAAAATATGGTTTGCCTGACTCAGTTCTCAGGTTTAACATTAACCATCATTCTTCTTTATATTCAAAATTTGCCTCCTGGGTGGGCTGCAGATAAACACCAAAGCTTTTCCATGAATTACAATAATGGCAAACATGGTCATTAAGATATTTCTCATCCTGCTATTTTGTTCAGTTCACCCCATATATATTGAAAACACGGGTTAACTAATCTAATGAAGCTTATCTGACAACTAGTTTTCCTAAAAACTCTTGTTTAAAAAGAATGGTGTATAACATAACCACAGAGTAGCTAGTATTGTGTCTCAGTGCATTAACCTATCCACATGAGAAGTGCCCCATGTGTCTGTCTTCTGGTTTTCTAAAGTTAGGATTCCAATTTCTGATTTTGTGGAGTTTATAGATTTGCAGCTGCTACATTATGTTTGTTCCTGATGAGGGAGACTGTAATTGACACAGTGGGAAGAAAGAACAACATTCTGTAAATACAAATGGCTTCAAAGGCTCCCTATGCACTTGCATATTTTGTTTTTATTATAAATGTATGGCTTCTTTAAAGAACTATAACTAATCTTAACAACAATGCCCAATGAGAGACTTTGCTGCAGGGCTTCTCCAGTGACCCCAAATTAAGATAATTTTCCCTCCCACAATCCCACACATCAGAAATCATTGTACCAGGTCCTCCAGCGGTTCAGTCTTTGCAGAAATTCCTGGCAGAAGAGGAGAATGATTCATTCTTCCCCAATTGCTTCTGAGAAGGGGGAAAAGTGTCAAAAGTGTCATTCTCTGTATGTGCACACACTCATTCCTGCTGCTGCATTAGAGTTCAGTGTAATTTAAAATGCCTCCTTTGACAGTTGTTGAGTAATAGGGAAGTATCTTTGAAGCCAGTGGGACTATTCATAATATGTGAAGTTAAGCACACACAAATCTTTGCAAGAGCAAGTCTTTAGTTTGGAGATATTTATAGACTTTGAATGCTCAGTGGTTACATATAAATAATATAGAATAATTATGCAAACATATTTGCTTCTTCTTAATTTTTTTCCCCTATTTGTCATGGTAGTTTTCGTGCTCCCTCCTCCTCTTCCTCTTGCAAATAGTCTTATCAATTTGAACCCATTCTTATACATACACTATTTCCTCCTCTTTTCTCTTTGTTAAATCTCTTCACTCTCCTTTTCCACACTCCTTTCTACTATTATCTTCACATTTCTGTCCTTCCGGCTGACTCTCCTTTCCTACAAGATAACAGAGATGTGAACTGTATTTTTTAAGAATGACATACCAAAGTCATAATACAAATATTACTTATGCTTGATGTCAGTTATTCATTGCTTGTCAGTTCCAATGTATTCCTCCTGAGATAGCCTCAGTTGCTCTTCCCCAAAATAAAAAAGCTCTACCACTACATTTCAGAGAAGAATAACAAAACCCCCTCATGTATGAAGAAGTTCACAGGGAATGTCACTTAGCAAACACAATGCAGACAAGGAACATTGATGTCACCCAGTGAGGAATAACATTTAGGCAGGTTACACACATTCCTCATGGGAAGACTGAACCATAACACTGATCGCAGGAGCTGATAAAATCAGCAGAACCCATACACCAACTCTGAGATTCTATCCAAATAATGTGGAGTGCTTAAATATTTTTTATCTACTCCTGCATGAATGGGTACTTGTAGCACTGCTTAGAATAGTGACACTGGAAAAAGTATTTCTGGAATGAAGCCCAAGTTCCAATACAGTAGCATTTCACGTGAGATACTTTTGGAAGAAATATGGCAGTCAGACACAAAAATATGAGGCCAGATCCTTGGTTCTAGTTTTGCTGTAACTAACGCAGGACCCAAAGTGGGGAAGTAAAAGTTGTTTTAAGTCATCTTTTCATTTTGGCTGCCAAGGGAGCAGTTTGATCCCTGGTGCAATATACAGTAGCCTCTGGGCTATTCTAAATGTACTGCCTTTTAACAGCCCTAGGGAGTCCTGGCATCAATAGGGATTGCTAGAGTACTCTGCCTATCCCGGCATGTCCCTACCCCAGCAGGATTAGGAAGTGGAGATGGAGGAGCACCTATACTAGTTCTATCCTAGATGGAGTGCCTCCCACACAAAGGAAATCAACAGATGCATAATTAATGCAGCTTTCTGTTCCTTTTTCACCACCAGAGTTGCACAAAGGGAGCAGGATCTGGCCTCTGGCATGATCTCTTGTAGAAATACCCCAAGAAGATTATATTTATACTACCAGTATGTACAGGTTGGACCTCCCTGGTCTGGCACTCTTGGGACCTGACCAGTCCCAAAGGAGGGAGTTTGCCAGAACGAGGGAGGTTGGCCCCTCTGCTGAAGGACTCTGAGCTCTCCCAGGATCTGTCAGCAAGTTGCCAAGCTCCCCTGCCCCTGGGTCACCAGGGTCCCAGCTCCTCAGCCAGCTCACGGGCTGCTGGGGCTCCACTGCCCCAAGGCTGCCAGACTCAGCTGTTCCGGGGCCGCCGGGACTCTACTGTCCCAGGCTCTGCTGCTTTGGGTCTCCACTGTCCTGGAGTTCCATAGCTCTGCTGCTCCGGGGCTGCTGGAGCTCAGCTGCTCTGGGCCTGGTGGAGCTCCTAGGCCAGCAGTGGGCCACCAGTACCAGGACTCTGCTGCCCCAAGTGGAGGCTAACTGGTCCAGGGGCTGTCTGGTCCAGCAACATCCAATGTCCTGCCGGATCATGGATGTTGCTGGACCAGAAAGTCCTGGCCCAAAGAAGTTTAATCTGTATTAGTAACATAATGAATTAATTAGATAACAACTAACAATATCTGTGCATAACTGAACATTTTATGATCTTTCACCGCTATAATCATGAGGTTCTTATGCCCCAGAACTCACACTGTGCTGCTTAGGCCTTCACTTACCACGTTACTTTTATTTAGGTTGTAAGCATCTCAGTATTATATTTTGTGGTTGTCTCCACAGCGCCATGAATTATTACAATACTGTACAAATAAAATAAATACCATGTCATAACAAAACTGTTACTAATATTATTTTACTATATCCTTATTCTGATCTCTCAGCGAGTTCATACATTGGTGGTTTTTTGTTTGTCCTCTCTGAAGTCTTCACACTTTTGTAAATGTTCAATCTGGAGTATATAGCATCTTTTTATGTCCCTCTTAGTGAGTGTTTCATTTTTCCCCCCTTCAAGATTGTTTCTTTTATCAGTTATCCATTTCATCCTCAAGCTGACATTCTTTTCTGGCAAGCTTTACAAACATTTTTTAAAAATTAAACGCATATACTTTTCTGAATTGGTTATAGTAAATCATTCCAGAAAGGAAAATGCTGTTGGCTGGATTAAGGATTTATCAATCCAATTTTTTTTTAATTCCTGGGAACTGTGAAGAGTTTTTCCACCCTGATTCTGATCTTCAATCTGATATTCTTTGTGGCCAAAATAATAAAAGCTCTTTGATTTCTTTACTCTGGCGTCTACTAATTCAGGCACATAGTTCTGGCATCTACTAGTTCACATCTTGCAAAAATCTTTTGTCTAAAGGAATGTGTTTTTTCATGATATGTCCTTACTGACCCTATATAAAAAATACAATGTACCACATATTAAATAAAAACAGATTATATTTAATAACATTAAGAATTTTAATTGAATGCACAATAGAAAGGTAATTCAAAACTCTGCACACATATCAAATTTAAAAGAGTTGAGTTAACAAAAAACCATATTCTAATATTATTTACACCATTGTAACTAATTGTATTATTGAGAGGATCAGGGTGGGAGGGAAAGAAAAAGGGACTCAACTTGTAGCTAGTGTAAACAGAATCATATCTGAGAGCTAACAGAAGTAATCAGCATAACCCATAAAGCTTGCAATTGTCATTAACTGCACATTTTAGGCTCCTATACAGTAATCAATTCAGCTTCTATATCTGAAGGGCTCACAACAGTTATAAACTCTACTGATGGGTCAGGTCAGTTTGGACTCTAGTGAATAGCCTAAGCCACTGCCCGTGTGTACAAACTGCTATTTTTAGTGCATAGCTCAAGCTGAGCTAGTGTGAGTCTGTCTACTCATGGGGGAATCACAGCTTCCAGCTGCAGTGTAGACAAATCCTTTGAGAACGAGAGTCCTGGGAGGATGTTTCTTGAGGAAATGTTTATAATTTTTGCAGAAAAATATTATCCATTTTAAATATGTGCCTAGGCATATTTTGGATCACTTTGTTTATACATGATCAAACTTACTGATTCAAAGCCTAAACATCTATCCATGTCCCTATAGCTTACAGGGAGTTGGAGCCCAGCTCTCTGTGCTATATACTGTTACAGGTGACTGCTTCTTTTATTCCTATTCTCTGTCCCAAGTTGGAAAAGCTAAGATTCTGTCCCCATAAAATATTGATAGAAAATGTCATCTGAGAAACAACCATACTGGCTTATATTTACATTTTATATCTAAAACCAACATTTACAATCTTGGGGCTGCCTCTCAATGAAGAAGGCAAGAGATTTAGCCCCAGTCTCACACAAATCATTGCTACTCATGTGAGTGTGCTCAATTCTAGTCAATGAAGTTACTTGCCTAGTTAAGACCTTCTTGTCTGACTATTGTTTGAAGGATTAGTTTCTTAATTATAGCATCACTACTGCGTATGCCCATCTTGTAATAAAAATGTGCATGCGAATAACTGCTGCCCTCTATTGGATAAAATCATTGCCCTCTGCTGGGGAGGATCAGATCTGTCCAGTTGTGTGCCATACAGTACATTGATAACAGCTTACAAATTCTCTTTTAGCTCAAATAAAAGGGATCTTTACTTCAGAGGATACCAGTTCAAGCCTCACTGTTAACAAAAGTTCAAAATGGCTGTAGTGCACATCATGAGCCACAGATTTGTGGCAGACAGGGCTTGTCATCACAAGAATATTAGGTTGTGTTTGAACATGACCTTGAGGAGCTGAGTTAATTAACATGATGTGAAACATAACATTATAATCAGTGTAGACAGAAGCAAGTTATGTTTAACACTTAGTCTTTTAAATGTATGGTTCCTGTAGGGTTTACCACAAACAGCTTACTAAGTCTTGCATTGTTCTTATAATCAGTTGCATTAATATGGATTTAGGATATTGGCTTTTCACAGAATTCTGAAAAGAGTCTGATCAACAATATTAGTTGGGTTTTATACTTTTTCATATCTCAGCTTCTTTTCAAAATATTAAAATACTTCATAGGTAAGACTTATCCATTTTTATAATTACTAATGTTTAGGTAAATGTAAACATTTCCAGACATAAATAAGTGAAAAGTCATTTAAAATAAGATGAGTGTAAGAAAATTGTGTTTTCTTACAGTCATGTTACTTAAAATGGCTTTTCGCTTTCTTATGTTCAGCTTCTGGAAACATGCATGGGCTTAACTTCATTCCTGTACAGTAGTACCACTCACGTCAATGGAACTGTTCAAGTGCATAAAGCCAGGTGCTTATTAGAAACTTTTGCCAACATAGCAATATTGGTGGCAGTGTGATTATTTATTTAGGTAACATTTGTACTCTGGCAAAAGCTCTAGCTACAGTTATACTGACACAAAAGTATTTTTGCCAGGTATAGCTTATTTTGCTTGCCAAACCAGGATAAACAGTTTTTTACCAGTATTAGCTTTTTCTACACTAGAAAGGTTTTCCAGGATAGTTATAGCAGCAAACTTTTTCTATAGCCTTGTATACTTGACCTAAAGTTAAGCATATGCCTGTTTACAGGATTGGGGGTCTTCTGTTACATAATGTGTTTTCAAATAGACTTATTTATAAATCAGTTATTTATTTTCAATAAATAATATGTCAAGGTTAAATGTAAATTGCTAGAGTTTTGTTTTGGGAATTTTTTACAAGTACTTATAAAATAATTTGCTCTCAGACTGAAGCCCTGCATGCCAAGTTTCAGCTCTGAGGTAAATTTCATGGCCTAAACAAAACTCCCTGAATATAAGGTACTTAAATTTGAAAGGAAATAAATGAGAATCTAAAGCTATTGAATCAAAAGTGGCTACACTAAAATGACTAAGGTGAGATATTAAATGTACTATTCCACTCTTCCTAGAAGCACAAAGTGGCAATTTAATGAAGCTATCCGTCATGTGAAGTTTAGGAGTAAATTTGTCAGTGAATAATATAAGAAACAATTTGATGGACAGCTCTGTTTCATGATCAAGGACAGGACAGCAAAGATACAGTATATATATAACTGAACATTTAGAAAGTTTTTGGCATACCTGTGTAGCATTGAAGAGCTCTGTAGGCCTCTTCATAGAGGCTTTGTACACACTGCAGGGTTTTTGCGCAAGAAGCTTTTTGCGGAAGAGATCCTCCGCAAAAACTTCTTGTGCAAAAGCGCGTCCACACCTCAAAAGTGCATCGCAAAAGCGATGTGCTTTTGCACAAGAGAGCATCCACACTGCATGGACGCTCTTGGGCAAGAAAGCTCTGATTGCCATTAACAGAATGGCCATCAGAGAACCTGTGCTTTTTTCTGATAGGCTCTTTTTGCATAAGAAACCCCTGTTGAGCGTCCACACACACCTTTTTGCACAAGAACTTTTGCACAAAAAGGAGTTATTCCTCGCAGAAAGAGGTATACCATTCTACTGTAAATTTTCTTGCGCAAAAACGCGCTTCAGTTGTGGACTCTCCATGGGTTTTTGCGCAAAAACGGCCATTTTTGTGCAAAAACCTTGTAGTGTAGACATAGCCAGTGTTTGGAAATGCTTACTTTCAGGGTCAGATTAAGGTGATTCAGCTCTTGGCATGCCATGAGATGGGCTCCCTTGTGGCTTCTCCCCTACAGCTGAGCTCCCTGAGCTTTGGCCCTGTCCCCAATAGAAGGGGGAAGGCAGAGGAACCCCCCAATCTTTTCCAGAAAGGTAGTGGCAGCGACACTTCTTTCCCTCAGAAGCAGCATCACAGCGTTCCTCCCAAAGTCTGGACAGGCAGAAATTCATCAGTCAGTGTACATCTGATTGAGTGGATTAGCGAGGTACACCATATTTCCCCTCCCCCCATATGCCCACTGCCTGCCACAAAGTTCTCTATGAGGATGTTGTTGGCAGGGATCCCCTGAGCAGTAGGTCTTGGAATTAATATCCTACCAAGGTAAAAATAAGATGCAGTTTTCTTATTGTTTCAGGCTCTCTGCTGAGTCAGCCAAACTTCTTGCATTTATTACACTAGTTTCACATTTTTATGCTTTTATTCCCGATGATGAGGACTAGAAACCTTCTTTTTTAATTGAATGTTTAGGTTCTGGTGTAACCAAATGGCTGCAGGATCTGGGTCTCTGGCCATGATTGTATAGCTCCTATGTCTTAATTCAGGGGGTGGGTACTAATTTTTGCAGGGGGGGGCCACTTAATTAATTTTGCTACATGGTCATTGGCCAGCTCCACCCCCGCCACCCTCAGATGGGGTGGGACTTGGGGCAGAAGGGGCAGGGCTGGGGACTAGCCTCCTTCCAGCGCTATCTGGGGTTGGAGAATTTAAATTAAAAACAAAGAAAAGGGATTGCAGCTCCTGGCCCCGGAGCTCCCGTCCCTGCAGCTACCATGTTGCCTGGCAGCTGCCCAGAGTTGCTGCAGATATTTAAAGGGCTCATGGCTCTGGCCCGTGCCAGGGTAGCACCACAACGAGAAGCTGGGAGCCATGTAAATAGGATCCTACTGCCTGAGCCATCGCCTGGAAATTCGGTGGCATGGACAGCAGGATATAAATAGAAAGCAGACAGATGCAGTCTGCGGGCAAGATCAAAGTGCTTGGCGGACCAGATTTGGCCCCTGGGCCGCATCTTACCCAGTGCTGTCTTAATTTGACCCTGCTTACTTTTCAGTATGACAATATTCATTTCTTGACACATAAACCCTAAGTAATAGGGAGTTTTGCTGCTCGGTAATGGAATATATACAAATAACCTGTGAACAGGTTGTTGATATGCAGCACTGATACTTTGTAGATAATCTACTAAGTATCTGAGAAAGTTTGTGTGTCTTTCTGTCTGTCTGTTTGTTCGAGAACTCCTCCTAAATGGTAAGAGCTAGGATCAACACATTTGGCATGCAGCTTCCTCTTATCATAACTTAAAGCAAGGGAAGGGTTTAGTTGTGCCAGGTCAAAGGGATGTGTCTGGAATATGACTGTTTCTCATAAAATGGAAAGGGAGGAATCTACTACCAGGCACAGTTATACTGTAGAATGACCACAGGGGATCAGGTGCACTGGTAAGAGAGTGCATGGCTAAGGGCAGGGTTGTGGATACTGCTGGTCTCTATACTCAGGTAGGGTTCCTGTGCTGGTGAGTTCATAGCCGGGCAGTGCGGCCCCCCGCTGCCCTGGGATCCACTAGCCAGGCACCACACCCCCTTGCTCTAGCCAGCCACAGGAAGCCTCCACTTAGCCAGTGCAGCCCTGGCCAGCCCTGAGGAGTTGCTGGCCAGGCAGCGCGACCCCCACCATCCTAGTCCTGCCCTGAGCCCCCCACCCACTCAATGTCCTGCCCTCCACATTTTTGCTCAAAGCCCTCTCACTCCCTCCTGATTACTACATCTCCGCCTCCTGCCCCGAGGCCCCCCTCACACCTCCCAACCCCCTGCCCTAACTCCTGCAACTCCCCCTTCTTTGAGCCCCCCCACCTCCTGCTCTGAGCACCTCCTCAACCCCTAACCTTGACTCCTGCACCCCCACACTCTCAGCCCTGAGCCCCTCCTTAAGGACCTGAGCAACACCAGGTTAATGTGCTAATAGTCAAATATATTAGCTGTAATAGTAGCTGCTGCTCCTACACTGGCTTTTGGGGGAGTCACTGAATCTGCATTTAGGGCTGCTGTTTATACCCTCTCAGCCCTCTTCCATTGTGTCATCGTATTCAGGGCTGCCTCCTCCTCTATGTAATGGTAGGAGGGTGCTGAGACCACTGTACACAGCCATTCTGGTTGTGCTCTTCTCATGCAGATGTCTGTAGGAAAAGGCCTAGGCAATATATACCTGATTAAACTTCACTTCTAACGAATGGGATCTATTGTGATTGCAAAAGGAGTGAGAACCTGCATCAAGGGACAGTAAGTCAAACTCAGCCAGAGAACTGGGTGAAGGGCTCAGATTAGAAATGTAGAAAAATAGGAGTATGCATACGGGAAGAATGATTAAGTATTGTGAAAAGGAGAAAAGATGTATAAGAGCAGTCATATGGACACCTGGATGTGTAAATGAACAGGAAATGAGGGTAAATGAGTTAGTAAATATGTGACTAGTGAAGGTATCAGTACATGTGTGTAGCACAGACCAGAAAAACAGGAGTCTAAACAAGCTTCAACATTTATGTGTAAGAATTGCATTTGCTATAGCTTTTGTACATTCCAAAGATGATTGCTGTGAGTGCAAAATAAATATTCATTACCATCTCCGCTACTAAGATTGACAATTATGTAACAAACAGCTTAGTGTAAATTAGGAGTTACTACTGGTCAGTTCCTCAGAGGACATAAATAGGCATTGAAGTCAATGTGGTTGATTTACAGCAGCTGAGGTTGTAGCCCATTGTGTCACATGCGTCTCTCAATACTCAACATAACCAGTTGACTCCATTCCAATGAAGTTCCTTTAGATTTTTCAGTGGTGCAGTCTGACTAAAACATACTACATAGCCCAATCAACAATGATCAAAATAAACTTCTTTGGTAAGTGAATTTCTCATTTCTTGTACCAAGGGAAAGTGAGCATTGCTTTTACCGCTGCACACATTTTCAAAATTCCCCATATGCTGCCTGAAACATCCCATCTTGGCTCAGTGGTATTTCACTAAAACCCATCTATTTCATAGTGAAGTAAGTTTTCTGGGGCCCACTTTCCAGGATCTGTTGGATGAAATTCTGGCTCCTTCTCCCCTCCCCCCATTGAAGGATCTTCTGGGTGAAACCCTGCCCCATTGACGCCAATAACAAAACTCTTTTACAATGGGGCAAGATTATTACCCATTATTTTTTATCACTATTACTCCTTTAGAGACTGCGGTATTAAAATGTGGGCAGCAGGGGTCACATCATCGTGGGCTAGCACTGGCATGGGGCTGCTAATCAGCTGCCACTCTAGCTTCACAAGAGCGTGTGCGGGCGCGCACAGAGACAGTGTGTGCCGCTGAAAAAGCCCGGCGCCAGCCCTGGCCCCGACCTCGGCTGCCCGCCCCGGAGCTAAGACCCGTTCCCCGCGTCTGTGCTGCAGAGCCCGGTTTGGTTGCGCTTGGCTCGACTGAGGCTCCCACCCAGCTGCTGTAGCCCAGAGCCTGGCTAGCTCAGCCCATTGTGTGTGTAGCAGCCCTCCGGCCCCCGTCCCTCCCCATTTCAGCGTGGACGAAACCATTGCAGCCCGGGCCGCGCCGCCAGACCTGCGGGGCCGTCTCCCGAGCAGCCGCTTCCCCTCGGCAAAGCAAAAGCAAGGCCAGGAGGCGGGCGCAGCCGCGTGCGGCGTGGGAGCAAGGGGCGCGGGGCGCTGCAGGGCCCGTAGCTCCCCTCCGCGCGTGGGGGCGGTGGGAAGAGCCCGGCTGCCCTGCCTCCCCTCGCCGCCAGCAGCAGCAGCACCCGGGAGAGTTTCATTCAGCGCCGGGAGGAAGCGCTGCCTGCGCGGCTCGCTGCTCCCCTCCGCCTCCTCCTCTCGGCGGCGGCTTCCCGCGGAGGCCGGGAGCGGCAGCTACAGGCAAAGCAGCGGCGGTGCCCTGCAGGGAAGGTAAAGGCGCCGCGCGGGGAGGCTGGGCTGCGGGCGGGCTAGTCGGGAGCCGGGGGGGAGGCAGCGCTCGGCGCCGCTCAGCTGCACGCGCTCATTGTTGTGCAAAGTGGCTGCAGCTCCCGCTGCTTTCTCCCCGGGCAAGAGCTTTGCGCGGAGGCTGGGCTGTCGGCACATAGCCCCGGAGCTAGTTTCTGGAGGTAGCAGTATCGTCCATTTCACCCCCCCCCCCCCCCCCCAGCATATTCTGCAAGAACATCTGTGCGCCTCTGGATGGTTCTCCCTTCCCCCCAGTCCCACGTGCCCCCCCTCCTTTCTCCCAGCCTCCAGCTTTTCCTCTTGCGAGGTAAGAGCTGGTTCGGGTCTGGGGTTGTGACAGCAGGAGGTGGAAGTTTCCCCAGTAGCTCGGGAAGCGGAAAGCTGTTTTTTTTTAAAGGGTGGTTTTGTGTGCAGAGGAAGTTTGCAGCCCTTGCAGAAAAGTTATGATGGAGAGATTGGGCAGAAGGTTTTGGGATGGGTTTTCCTTGCAGGGTTAGATGTGTGCTGCTGGAGGGACTTGATCACTGATACTAAACTTAACAGGGGCAAATACACTCAGTAGGAACCTGGTGCGTAGCTGGGAGGCTGTCGCTGGAAGTCTCTCTCTGAAAGTTTCCATTCATCTGATTAATGCCACTTTCGGCCCTTTTAGGAATGTTTCAATATACTCACGTTCCTCGGTGTTTGTAAGCAGCAGTGGTGGCTTCAGTGGTGGCTTCGGAGTAGGGGAGGGAGAAAGACGAGTGGAAAGGTGGTTTATCTCAGTGTTGCACAGTTTTCAGAATAAGATGCAGCAATGTGGTGGGAAACCCCTGCTGTTTGTAAGCCCCAACTTCCTCTGCATAGTGACAAATTATGGTGCAAAGTTTTATTCTTCTTAACTTAAAACCAGGTGGTTGTAGCTCCAGTATCAGGACAAGCCTCACAACTTTTTTGGAAAAAAAAAAAAACCCCAACTTGTTTTTTCACCATAACACTGCTCAGAAATAAAATGGTTTAGTTATTCCTAAATTCTTCATTAATATCAAGGGAAAACACATGGCCTAGGAGACAGAAACTGTGAGAGTAGCTGTTTAACTCTTCAGATGTTTTTTTCTGATTCAGAAAAGTGCATACTTCCTCCTCCAATTCCCTTTCTCTCTGATGCAGGGCAAAGCACAAGGCTTCTTCCTCTAGGTCAAGCTTATGCCCTGTTCAGAATCTGGTACACATCTGTCACAACATTACATGAAATTAGGTCTGTTTTGTGGCTGGCTTTTTAAGGACTACTGACTAGTTTTTGTTTCAAGGGAGGAAACTTAAGGTGAGGGAAGAGAGAAGACTTACCAAAAATAAATGTACTGGGATGTTTTTCTATATTCCCTTTCCTGCTATTATTGTGATATAGATATAGACTCTTAGAAAATACTTGCTCAGAGCAATTGCTCAGAGTTCAGTGAAGTCAGTTTGTTTTACATTACAGATGGAAAGGTAGTGATTTGGCATATGATATAATAATGTGTGATCACTAGGGGGGAGGAGATGGTCTGTGATGGAATGAAGTATTTAAAAAACCTAGTCTAAGAAAATAGAATGTTCAATAATAAAACGTTACAGAATCTGAAAAAAGTATGTGCATTTAAACTTGTAACTTAATGTGAAAATTCATTTAATTTGCATATTGATCCCTATTATCTTAGTGTTTAAGATAACCTAAGTGTGATCAGTTTTTTTATCTCAGACACACTGATGCTGATTGGCTTCATTATATGTAATTATCCCTTGCACTTAAAATTACAACATTAGTTTTCTTGCCTAAAAGGCTTAACATAAGATCTGGAAATTTAGGTTTTTCTATAATTTAGCTATTGATTTTAAAAATTGGTGTTGCATTCCTAACTCTTCCATAAATTTCTTGGGTGACCTTGGGAAAGTAATTAAACCTTTAAGCCTCAAATCTCCATCTCTGTAAAATGTCTGTATCTTTACCTTTTCTAACATATTGATGCTAAATGCACATTTGTAGAGTATGGTTCATAGGGCTGATGATATAAAAGTGTAAATTTTAATTTGTTACAGCAATGTCACATCACTTTTTATCCTACACACAAAATCTGTTGCATGCAGTTAATAGAAGATGGTGCACTTACACAGTTTAGTGTGTGTGGGTAGACTTAGAGTAAGTGCCTCACTTTTAAATGTTCTGAAAAGATCAATTTAATCCATTCCTACATGCTTGCATTACATTGAAATGAGGAAGGCAATTCCTGTAAGAATGAATTGCTCTAAATTAGGCCTGTCAAACAATTAAAAAAATTAACTGTGATTAACAAGAGTTAAAAAATGAGATTAATTGCAGTATTAACCAATAATAGGATACAAATTAAAATTTATTATAAATATTTTTGAATTTTTTCTTCATTTTCAACTATAAAGATTTCAGTTACAGCACAGAATACAAAGTGTACCGTGCTCTTTTTATTTCTGATAATAAATATTTACACTGTAAAAAATAAAAGAAATAGTAATTTTCAATTCCCCTCATATAGGTGAAAGTGCAATTTACAAATGTAGATTTATTTTTTTACATAACTCCAGTCAAAAAGAAAATAATGTAAAATTTTAGAGGCTACAAATGCACTCAGTCTTACCTCTTCTTTGGTAAATTGCTTCTCATTTACAATATCATCTGGAAGTGAGAACAGGTGTTTGTATAGCTCTATTCTAGCCAGCACTGCAAAGTATTTACGTTCCAGATATGCTAAATGTTTGTGTGCCCCTTCATGGTTTGACGATCATTCCAGAGAGCATGCTTCCATGCTGGTGATGGGTTCTGCTCAGTAATGATTCCAAGCAGGGCAGACTGACGCATGTTCATTTTCATAATGTCATCAACAGAAAGCTGATTTTCTTTTTTGGTCGTTCGGGTTCTATACGTTCCGCATCAGAGTATTGAACTTTTAAGAGTTCTGACAGCATATTCCACACCACCTCCTCGTCAGATTGTGGAAGGTACTTCAGATTCTTAAACATGAGGTTGAATCCTGTAGATTAAGATTTTTAGAAATCTCATATTGGTACCTTCTTTGCATTTTGTCAGATCTGCAGTGAAAGTGTTTTAAAATTGAACAACATATGCTGTGTCATCATCTGAGACCACCATAACATGAAATATAAGCCAAAATGAGGATAAATCATGGAGCAGGAGATGCACACTACTTCCCAGAGGTATTCAGTCACAAAGTCATACATTATTTTTTAACAAGAATCAACAGCATGGAAGCATGTTTTCTGAAATGGTGGTTGAAACATGAAAGAGCGTACAAATGTTTACAATATCTTGCACGTAAATACTTTGCAACACCAACTACAAATGTGCTGCGTGAATGCCTTTTCTCACTTTTGGGTGGTCTTGTAAATAAGAAGTGGGCAGCATTATCTCCTGTAAATGTAACCAGACTTGTTTGTCTTCATGATTGAGTGAACAAGAAGTAGGACTGAGTGGACTTGTAGGCTCTAAATTTTTACATTTTGAGTGCACTTGAGGGATGTTAAATTGAGGGTAATCAGCTAATCAAGTTGTTGATGGAATGTCCATTGACTACTCAGTTAGTCGATAAGGGGGGAAAACTGCAGAGCCGCAGCGGGGTTACCTGTCCCTGCTCGCTCCTGGTCTTCCCTGCTGCGTGTCTGCTTTTTAAATGTATTGAGAACCGCTAGGCTCTTAATACATTTAAAAAGCAGAAGCACAGTGGGTGGGGGGACCGGCAGCGAGCCGGGAATCAGCTGATTCCCAGTTCGAGCCTGGTCCCTTGCTATGCCTCTGCCTCTACTGTCCCCACCCTGGAGATGGTGCTGGGGGGAACTGGCTTTTAAGTCGGCTCCCCCTGCACTGGCTCTTGCTCCCTCAGCCCCTTTCTGCCTTTCTCTGATAGAGGCAGCAAAGGAGGGGAAGTGACTAGATGAGTCACTACACGACTACCTGATAAACATATCCTTATTTAGTAGTCGACTAGTCACTTACATCCGTAGTGCAGTTATATAATGAAAAAAATTAACTTGTGTTTTTTACGATAAAGTGACTGCTCTACAATACTTGTATGATGTGAATTGAAAAATACTTTTTTTACAGTGCAAATATTTGTATTACAAAATAATACAAAGTGAGCAGCATATTCTGTATTGAAATCAATATATTTGAAAATGTAGAAAAACATCCAAACTATTTGTAATACATTTTAATTGACATTCTGTTGTTTTACAGTGTGTTAAACTGTAATTAATCACAAATAATTTCTTTAATCGAGTTACTTTGTTTTGAGTTAATCACATGAGTAAACTGTAGGAATGTCAACATGTAGACAACTAAATGATTAACTGATAAGCCTGGGTTTATCGGTTAATCTTGTTGGCCAGATGCACTTCCCCCTGCCCGCTCCTCCATTGCCTCCATGGTGGGGAGCTGGCTTAAAAGTCGGCTCCCCACGAGCACCTGGGTCTGCCCACCCCCGCCACCCCCAATAGAGAGGCAGCAGTGCGGAGGGTGAGGGTGGGCAGGCGGGATCCGATATGCATGGGGAGCTGGCTTTCAAGCAGTCTTCCCACACTTGCTGGCTCTGGGGACCTGCCTGCCCTTCCCCTTGCTGTCTCCTACAGAGACAGTGGCAGTGTGTGGGGATGACAGGCAGGAGTTGGTGCTTGGGGGAGCTGGCTTAAAAGCTGTTTCACCCCAGAACCAGCTCCGCGGTGCTGCCTGCTCCCCTCCCTGCTAACATCTCATGCGGTTACATGGCTATTCAATTACACACTATCTAACATCCCGGGTAAACTGAATAATTGGCTGCACTGCTCTAAATGCATTAAAATATGTTTGTGGAATAAAGAATTAGTGTGTTGTTTGCACTACTAGATTAAATCTATGATGAATTGTTTTCTCTGAAACTTGCAAAGCATCCAGTATCATCCTCTTTGCACAGAGTGATTAAAGACTGGATCCAATAGGCACTTAGGCATGTATTCATGGAACCTCAGTAACTAAAGTTAAGAATTAGCATTGCAGGATTATGACTTGTCTGCATAGAAAATGTGATATCTGGAAAGGATGGCAGTGATGTGGCTATGCAGCATTCTTCACAGTTGCCAGCAACCCCTTCTGAGGCAACATTTTTTGTCAATGCCCTTGGTCTTGAGAGATGTAGCTGAGATTTGACTTAGAAAATTACTCAGCATGGCAGGATTCCAGTCTAAAGGTCCCTAAATTAGATGGTAATGTGTTACAGATTGATGTTTTATGTTTGTGTTAACTTCTGCTTCAGGATTTAATAGTCTCTGGAGGTAGCAAAGGGATAGCTCAGTTTCCATCGAAACCTCATATGGCAAACTGTGGTGATGGTCTAGAGTGGATGTCCTGAGATCTTCAACTGTAAGGCTTTTACAGAGTTGCTTGTATACCATGCAGATAAGCAGCCATGTCTAAGGATGTTAAGAGATGGGTAATTGGGTAATTGTGTACTCGATACAGTTTGTATTGACTACACGATTAGTTGACAAGGGAAGGAGCTCAGAAGGAGCTACCCCTGCTGCAGCTCTGCAGTTTAAATGTAGTAAGAGCTGTGTGTGCAGGCAGCCCAGCTCCTTCTACATTTAAATGCAGAGCTGCAGCAGGGGTAGCTCCTGAACCCAGTGTGAGTCGGGACTGAGATGGGCTTGCTCAGTTCCGGCTCATGCCAGGGCCAGCAGCTCCTGTCCGTGGATAGCAGCCTCCCGCCAACACCTGTGGATAGGGGCTGCTGCCACTCGGCGCTGCTGCCTCTGCATCAGGCTCATCCTCCCTCCCCCCACGGACGGGGCTGCTGCCATGGAGGAGCAGCCTTCCCTTACCCTCCCCCCATGCTGCTGCCTCTATCAGAGGCAGCAGTGCAAGGCGGGGGAAAGTGGCACCGCAGAGGCGGTAGTGGAGGGAACCTGCTTTTAAGCTGGCTCCCCCCAGCACTGCCTCCTGCTTCCCTTCCCGGTTGCTGCCTCTGATATAGAGGCAGCAAGGTTGGGGGGAAATGCGAGTAGTTGACTCAACTACCCAATAAGTTTAGGCTTATCAGGTAGTTGACTAATCAGCTACTCTTTTACATCCCTAACCATGCCCCCTGCCTCTTCCATGCAGCTGCTGATCCATCCCCACTGGAATTAAGTTTCCTATGGCCTAAGCCACATGGAATATTTGTTGTAACTTTCTCCTTGTGCAGATATTTTTTCACAAGATCCAATAATGTGGTCCATGTCATATATATATATATATATATAGTAGCCCAATGTCTGTGACTCTGTAACGCTGAAACGCTGGCTGTTCCCTCTGGGGGGCACTGTTGCCTCCCGCTGTGGCGCTCGGCTGACTTCTGCGCCGCTCAGCCGGGCCACCACACGGGAGCAAGCGGTGAAAGCGGCCGTTTGGTGTCCGCGCTCCCCATGCAGCAAGGGGGTGCTGCATGGGGAGCGCGGGGCCCGAACGGCCGCTTGCGCTGCTTGCTCCCGTGTGGCGGCCCGACTGAGCGGCGCAGAAGTCAGCCGAGTACCATGGCGGGAGGCAACAGTGCCACCCAGAGGGAATAGCCAGAGGGCGGGGCCTGGACGAGCATGCGTATCTGACATCAGGAAAGGGCGCCGAATTCAAAAGGAGGAAAGCAGAGTAGACACAGAGGAGACAGAGAGGAGAATGGAGGAGGCGGAGGACAGCGAGAGAAAGAGAGTGAGAGAGATGCAGCAGGAGGAGGAGAAGAGAAACGCAGAATGAGAGGCGGGAGGGGGAGAAGAGGAAGAGAGAGAGAGACAGAGAGAGAGGTAGGAGGCGGATGAGAGCTGAGAGCAAGAGAGGCCGAGGCAGTAGGAGGAGAAGAGAGAGGCTGTTTGCGCCGCTTGCTCCTGTGTGGCGGCCCGGTTGAGCAGTGCAGAAGTCAGCCGAGCACCACGGCGGGAGGCGAAGGGGGGGCAGGGCGGTGACGTACATGCCCAGGGGCCGGGGCCTGGACGAGCGTGCATCCCTGACGGAGACAGAGGAGACCAGAGAGAGAGAGAGAGAGGCAGGAGGGGGAGAAGAGAAAGAGAGAGACAGAGAGAGAGGTAGAAGGCAGAGGAGAGCTGAGAGAGAGAGGGGGAGGCAGTAGTAGGAGGAGAAGAGAGAGAGAGAGACGGAGCGAGAGACCGGAGGCTCAGGAGAGAAGACCGATGTGGAGGAGAGACCTGAAAATCCCATCTTATGACGGGCTAATTGGCTAGTTCATTATAAAAGGCTATACTACTTCATTATGACAAAATGATTGTAAGACCTACCCATAACCTGGTAACTTGCATGTGTAAAGTTTTTGTGTTTGTTTTTTATTTTTACCAAAATAGTTACATCAGTAAAAACCCTGGTGTGGGTGTAGTAACACTGGTATAAAGGTAACTTCCGCTTTCTCCTGTGGAATAGCTACAGTAACTCAGTATATAAACTGTGTCCCAACTGGGAGAGTAGTTCTGACTATACACAGTAAAACTCCAATTGTCTGGCATCCAGTGGTCCGGCACTCCCCCGATAGTCTGGCACCAACTGGAACCCGGAAGTGCTCCGGCCAGCCAGACAATTGGAGCTGCTCTGTGCGGCATCCCCAAGTGCGCTGCTGCTGAAACTGACCAGCTGCGGACTTGGGGAAGTGGCGCAGAGCAGCTGGGGTGCTGCCGGGTTGGTCCCGCAGCGCCTCACCCCCCTGCTTGGCGCCCGGCAGCACCTCAGCTGCTGCTGCTGCTGAAACTGATGAGCGGCAGACTTGAGGAAGCTGCAGAGCAGAGCAGCTGGGCTGCTGCCGGGCGCCGAGCAGGGGGGTGAGGGGTGGTGCTGCGGGACCAACTGGGCAGCACCCCAGCTGCTCTGCCCGCCCTTCCCCAAGTCTGCTGCTGGTCAGTTTCAGCAGCGGCAGACTTGGGGAGGCAGTGGGGCGGTGCTGCTGGGTTGGTCCTGCAGCGCCGCCCTTCACCAGCACCCAGTTCGCCCCATGCCGCGCCGTTCCCCGCCCGAACCCCCCTGCCCCCCAGACCCGTCACAGCCCCCCTGCCGGAGTACCTCCTGATACTCCAGCATATCCGATAATCCGGCATCCCCTGGTTCCTAAAGGTGCCGGATTATCGGAAGTCTGCTGTACTGGCATAAGTAAAGTGGTACACCATTCCAATATAGGCAAAACCTAAGTACATCATGGTGATTTCCAATTCTATATGCAGATAGTTTACTACTTTGTATATTTTCATATTACTTTTTTTATTTCTTCAATTATTAAAATTAATATAATCATTTTCAGTGACTGTTCCTTATGGGCTTTTGACATGGTGGGAATGTGAAATCTCTTATTGTTATTGGAAGCTTTCAGTGTGGGAGCATTCCTAGGAGGGTAAAAAAAAGCAATGTGACTCTTTTTCTGAAAGTACATTTCTGTATTCCAAATTGGAGATATTACTGAAATTTCAGTTAAAGTAATGAAATAAACTGACAAAGTAAAAAAACCCAATTTCCATGCCAAAAAAGTGTTTCAACCACAGTTAAGTTTGTAAACTACATAGACTGCTTCATTAAAGAAATCCCTTAAGTATATATTGTAATTTTCCTAAACACAAACTGGAAATTCAGAATTAAGAGTACATGTAAATGTCTGAAAGTAAGGAAAGGCACAGTTCATGTAATCCAAACAGTTTTAATCCGGCTCCACTAACACCACCCCTTGAACAATAGAAACAGGAAACAATTCTGTAATAATGGTGTCACACACAGGCATTCTGGTAACTGAATGAACACTCTTGCTCCCCTACTCCACCTACTCTCTTGAAATGGGGTGTGGTTATAAAAAGCCTGTCACATGTTGGGGGTCAGTATTTATTTAATGTGATGGCTAATGTTAGTTTCCCAATGATTATTGGATAGTTGACACACTAGTTGACTAGTCGCTCCCCCACCTTGCTGCCTCTATCAGAGGCAGCAAGCCGGGGGGAGGAGAGAAGGAGGTGCTTCAAAGAGGCAGTGAAGCCTGGGGCCAGACCCTGGGATCCATGCAATGCTGTCTCTTTGAAATGCCGCATGCAGCCCGGGCCCAGCTGGGTAGTCCCCCACCCATGTCCATGTGTTGTCTATTAGATTGTAAGCTCTGTGGGGTAGGGACTACTCTCTTGTTCTCTTGGCTTCTGTGACCAAGGGATGCTGTTCCAAGAAGGAGGACTGATAAGCAGGGTTGGGGTTCACATTTCGAGGAAGGAGAAGAGAGTATATGGACACAGACTGGCTAACCTAGTGAGGAGGGCTTTAAACTAGGTTCGATGGGCGCAAGTGACCAAAGCCCACAGGTAAGTGGAAAAACATGGTGACCAGGAAGATGGTTCAGAAATGGGAGAGAGCATGGGCTACAATAGTAGAGATAAAGGAGGGACAAGGCAGAACTGGAGGGCAAAATCAAATCAATATCTTAAATGCCTGTGTACAAATGCAAGGAGTATGGGGAATGAGCAGGAAGAACTTGAAGTGCTAATAAAAAAACACAACTATGAAATAGTTAGTATCACAGAGACCTGGTGGCATAATATACATGATTGGGATATTGGTATAGAATAGTGGTCTCCAACCTTTTTAACCACAAGATCACTTTTTCAATTTAAGTGCAATGTAAGATCTACCTCAAATCCAAATACTCTTGCCTCACCTTCTTCCTGCCCCTTCTCTGAGGTTCCTCCCCTGCTCACCCTTCTTGAAGGCCTCACCCTGGTCACTCCATCCCCAAACCTCATTCACTTTTACCAGGCAGGGGTAGGAAGTAGGGGTGCAGGCTCTGGTCTTAGGCCAAAAGTTTCAGCGTGTGAAAGGGGCTCCAGGCTTAGCCCTGGGTGGGGGCACGAGGTCCAGGAGGGGGTTCAGGACTGGGACAGGGGTTCAGGAAGCAGGCTTTGACTTAACTGAGATGGCTTCCGGGTGGTGGAGCAGTGGAGTTAAGGCAGCCTTACTCCTGCTCTGGCCCTGCACCACTCCTGAAAGCAACTGGCATGTATAGCAATGGCTCCATGGTGCCATGTGCTGCCCCTCAACTAAAGGCACTGACCCCACAGCTTCTACTGACTACGGTTCCCAATTATTGATCAATGAGAGCTGCAGAAGTGGAGTCTGCAGGCAAGGACTGCTTGAGGAGACCCTCTGCTCTGCCTTTCTCAGGGGCTGCAGGGACATGCCAGCCACTTCTACGAATAGCAATTATTATAGGGATAATTACTTCAGCCATGACAGGTTAAGCATTTTAGAACTCACTGCTCAAAGAATTAAATTTAATTGTAAGAGAGAAATGAAAATTATGAAATGCATAATCAAAAATCAAATTTGCAAACAGATGTGGAGATGGGGTACAGGAGTGGGGGGAGGAGGGACACCCTGACATCAGCACCCCCACCTCTTCTCCCTCCCATACCCTGCACAGCAAGCAGGAGGCTCCCAGGGGGCAGCACCAAGGCAGAGAGCAGGAGCAGCATGACAGTGGGGGGAGGAGCAACTGTAGTGCCAGCGCTTGATAGCTTCCTGGCCAAACCAGTCAGGATCACTTGTCAGAGGCATCAAGATCTACTGGTAGATCCTGATCTACTGGTTGGTGACCACTGGTATAGAAGGATATAGCTTGCTCAGGAGAGATAGACAGGGAAAACAGGGGCAGGTGCCTTGTATATTAAAAATGTACACACTTGGACTGAAGTGGAGATGGGCATAGGAGACAGACTTGTTAAGAGTCTCTGGGTTAGGTTAAAAGGGGTACAAAACAAGGATTAGGGGTCATGCTAGGGGTCTAATACAGACCACCTACCCAGGCAGAAGAGCTGGATGAGGTTTTTTTAAAAAACTAACAATCATCCAAAGCACAGGATTTGATGATGATGGAGGACTTCAACTATCCAGGCATATGCCAGGGAAATTAACACAGCACGGCACAGATTATCCAATAAGTTCTTAGACTGCACTGGGGACTACATTTATTTCGGAAGGTAGAGAAAGCTACTGGAGGGAAGCTGTTCTAGATTTGATTTTAACAAATAAGGAGGAACTGGCAGATATTTGAGTTGAAGGCAGATATTTAAGAGCATGTTGGATAGACATCTATCAAGGATGATCTAGATGGTGCTTGATCCTGCCGTGAGGGCAGGGGACTGGACTTGATGATCTCTCAGGGTCGCTTCCAGTTCTAGCATTCTGTGATTCTATTTCTGCCCTGAATAACCCTGCTAGTTTGTGTGTTTTTGAAACCACATTTTCCTATTTTAAAAACTCTCTCCCCTCTTGCTGTGTGGGGTGGAAATCACAAGTCAGGGAGACTCGATTTAATCATGGTTTTCTACATAAGTGCATTCTTGTTGGTTGTTATAACCTTAATACATATTCTTCACAGTTCAGATATAGATGTAGGTTTCATTTTTAGAAGGTGCACACTATACATTTTTAAACTGATTTATTTTGAAAACTTTTCAGATTAGTTTTACAGCTACATTAGAAAATGAATGATTGGTCATTTCATTTACCAAAGACAATTGAAGCAGACAGTTAACTTCCCAAGGACTTCATAAATATCTCCAAATCAACAGGTTAATTAATCATTAATATTTTGAGAATTTTCTTTCCATGCTGTATTAGAAGGAGAACATCACCAGACAGACATTTAAATTGTTTTATTTAACAAAACAACAATGTCGTGTATTCTGGATGTTTTTCTCCAACAGCATACACATTGTATTTTAACAAAATACGCATATGAATTTTTGAATATAGTTAAACATTCAAGTTTTTTATAATCAGGGTTATTTTTGTTAAAATTGTTTTTAGCTAAAATAGTTAAATATTTAAAAAATACAAATACAAAATTGACTATGCCTTTTGCAGGTAACTCAGTTGTCTTCAGTTTAATTTTCCTGTTTGTTCATAATCTGGAAAAGAAAAACAAGCTTTCCTGCTTTTTCAGGACCCAAATGATTTCTCAATTTGGAATTAATTAGTCTGAGGGAAGAAAATATTCTTTTTGCACTGGCAGAAGAAGCTACTGCTGTTAAGTGAATTTATCACTTCAACAGTCTCTGAATATAAGTGTTTATTTGACTTCCACCAGTTTACTGGAGTGTCTTTTTAAAAACATCATCAGCAAGTATATATTTCTTAAATGGCTCACCGTTAACGCTTAAGATTATTATAGTTGGCATTGTGGAGGGATGATTGCTGGATGCTCAAGTCTTAGCCAACTCCTCTTCTTCAGCATTTAAAGTTCGACCCTGGTCCCGAGTATCGAGAATATTTGCAAGAAAATGAGTATTCTGCCCCCAACAATCTTCTATTCATTGAAATTTAGCACTTCTAGAGAGAGTAAGGGATTGACTCTGCGTACACAAATATGCAGATGGACAATAGGGTATATATTGATTTACTTGAAAATCTTTTTGCTGTTAACAAGCATGTTATCTTTGGAAATCTAAATCCACAGTTTGAGAACTGCAAAACAAAATATCTCTGATGGTACCTTCTAGACTGAGCACTGAGTCCCATTGGGTGGATAGAAAGGTTAACCTAAATAATCTATACAGAAGCCTCTGAAATCCCATAAGATGGGGTCCCTAATCCATAAACTATTGGAACTCATTTATAAAACTTTTCTTAAACATTACATGAGTATATTGTCTCATACTATAGAATTCCCTATTCCATGATGAGATATCTTTGAGTTATAACGTATCTCAACTATCTTTAGGTAAATTTTTTTCTCAAAAAGCATTTAATAAAAAAAAATCTGATTTTTAATTAAAAAAATGTATTTTTATCCACCCTGTTGCTATGTGGAAGAGCCGCATAAAAAAGGAGAAATTGATTCTAATGAAACAGAACATAGAGAAAGTGGTGTTGAATGCACAACTGAATGAATTAGAAAGCAAAGTGAATTTTTTTTCTCTAATCTTTGTTATAGTAACTTTAGTAGTTACTTGTAATGATAAGAAATACATGTGTGTGAAATTTTAAGTTGACTATTTCTTTAAAGCTTGTGTATGGTAGTTGAATTGTATTGCACAAGAATTTCTTCTTAAAGAATGAAATGCCATCTTCCTTTATTTAGATTTAGCTGTAAGATGAGTGTCACTTCTCCTTTCCTCATGTCCTTCCCCCAAAACAAAACAAACCTGCAGTACTTTAACAAAAGTAGCTTTGCTTTTACATTTGTTATATGAAATTGCATAACTCCTTTGGGAAAACGTCTTCCTCTCACAGGAAGAGTCAAAACTCTTTAAGCCAAAAACCTAACAGACAACACAACATTTATTAGTTGTACAGTGTTAGATTATCTAAGATAAACGCTTTCTCTGGTTTACTGAAGGAAAAAGTGCAAATTATAGAAAGCTAACACACAAATTGGCTTACTTTCATTTCAGAGTATACAAAATTAGATGCACTCTCTGATTAAATTTGCTGTGTTATAAGGATGTCAAATTGAAGGAATGTTTATGGTATTCCTTTGGATTTGCACCTGTGTAATTGTGAGTGGAACTTGCAGAGGATTTTTTTAAAGCAGTGCTTGGCAGGAAAATTGTATGCTCTCTTTTTGGCCACTCAAGAGTTGAAAGTATTAAAAACTGGGGGTAGATTGCACCCCTAGATCTTCCAGCTATCTTGGAACTCAGGCTCCAGCTATGTACTCAAGCACCAAATTTTTTAGAAAACAGCTGTTGTATGAAGCAAATGCCAAAGGTTTCTGAAACTGAAATTACTTACTAGTGCTCAGCAAGGAATCATGCTGAATCTCTGTGGTGAACACTCAATAATAGAAAAAACAAAAACCGAAGCCCTGAAGCAATGCAAGGTGATAGGGATGTTAGATAGCATGTAATTGAATAATCATGCAACCGCATGAAATTTAGCAGTTACATGACTGTTTGATAGTCCCCGGAGGTGGGGATGGCAGCCAGTGCGCTCCAACACAAAAGGTTTCAATGTTTTATTTATGGCAGGGATGGGGAACCTTTTTTGGGTTGGTGGCCCCTGACCCACAGAAAAATCAGTTGGGAGCCACACAAGAAAGAAGCAAACAAACGGCTCAAAAACCCCCAACCCTCACTGACGTGGGCCCCAACTCAGACACCTCACTCTTCTGGCACTCCAGCCCCACAGGATGAGGGGAAGGGACAGGGAGGACTGAGGATCAGGGTTTCCCACAGGCCTAATTTACTTTTCTGGGGTTCCAGGATTAGTGGATTTTGGGGATCCCCTTAGACTCTGGGGAGGACAAAAATGAGGGGGTTCAGTGTGTGGGACAGGGCTGCTAGCAAGGGGACAGAGATGGGTGTGCAGAAGGGGGTGAGGTGGGGTGGGGTGCAGGAGAGTGTGAGGAGGGCAGGGTCTGGAAGGGACTTTGGTGGCAGGACAGGGTGTGGGTACAAGAGATACTTGGGGGTGGGAGGAGGTTGGGGGCATAACCAGAAAAGGTGAGAGGGCGAGAATGCACCCAAATAGCTGCACATCAAAACCTTTGTGGCTGGTTGATTGTTGTATTATCTGTGGAAGAGGAAAGAACGCTGGTGACCTTCTGGGTTATGATGGAGATTTGTAGTTCCTATGGCAACTATATGCTCTGAAACTAAGTAAAAGAAGAACATTGATTCACTTTTATATGTAGATGTTGAAGCAGCTATTTAGCTTAAAAATCCTAAGCCAGCAAGTATTCAATATCATGGAGGAGAGAGGTCTCCCTTGGCCCAGCTTGTTTCCTGGCAATCCCAATGAGGCGTTGTCAGTAACTGAGGGGTCAGAACAGGGGCTGGAGGAGACTGATCCATGGAGAAGCAAGGAGTCCCAGACAGACACAGCTCAGAGCATTGGAGGAAAATAACTAATGAAGGTCTGAGCTGCCAGCAGAAATATGCACTGGCATTAAAAGCAGTTATTCTTCTGGATACCTGGAGGGGAGCAAATGTCTCAGGCCTAATGCCAAGGGGCACTACAGATTATTGGACAATGTACAGACCTGCCAGCTTTCTGGCAGCGCCTGCAAACAGGCTGAAATTCTCCTTCACACAGATGAGAATTGATAGAACAATACAAACATACTAGTGTGACGGGTTCCCACTGGGATGTCACCTGGAACTTGGGTACCGCTGAGCCCTCTGACCCAGCAGCTTGGGATTCCCTCTCACTGTGCTGCTGTGACAAGCGGCAGACCCACTCCCAGTCCCACACTTCCACCAGCATTCAGACAGATAGGGACACACCCAGCTGCAGTTACATGCAAGCTCTTTGCCTAGCCACTGCACAAACCAGCAATAGAAAAGTTACAGCCAAGATAACTTTCAGCTCGTTAAGGACGCACTCCCATCTGGAGTGTAAACACAGAATTATACCATCTTGTACTGTACAGGAAACTGTACAGCTTAAACTCTATATAGAGTTTGTCTCCCCCCTTAGTGTGGAGAGCAATATGCAACAGCCCTTGCCCCTTCAGTTGCAGTTTTCCATGCATTTTACTCCAACTCACTGGTTTAGACAAACCAAAAACAAGGTTACCAAAGATAGATTTTAAATGATTATAAGGGATAGCAAACAGATAAAAGCAATATACCTAGCAAATAAAGACACTAAGCTTAACATACAAGGTAGATAGGATATGAATTAGCAAATTCTCACCCTAACTAATGGTGGTAGCACACTTGTAGATTCTTAAGGCACAACCTGCATTAGCTTTATAGTTTGGCTTTCTCAGGTCTTCATACAAAGGCCAGAAATCCCTTTAGCTTGGGTCCAGGACTTTGCAGGAAGGCTGATCAGGTGGGTGAAAAACTTCTCCTAACACAGGAATGGACAGTAAGCGGTCTGTTTGCCAATATTAGCCCTAATGGGCTGCCAGACACTTCATTTACCTCTGCATCCACAGTTACAGCTGCTCTTAGCTCCCGTTGGCCACAGTTCACCAGTCCTCGACAATGAGAGCTTTGAGAAGTGGAGACCTGGCCTATGCTGCTTCCAGTGGTTGGAAACGGTGAACTGCAGCTAACGGGAGCTACAAATGGCTGAACCTGTGGATGCGCAGGTAAATAAAGCAGCTGGTGGCCTGCCAGGACCTAATCCTGGTGAACTGTGTCTGTCCTGCAGACCACTTATTGCCCACCCTTATTCTATGTTTTTTCCTTCTATGTTCATTGCCTTGAATAGGCCCTTCCCAGCTAACTATCTAGATTGAAAACTATATAGATATATAGTCAATAGTCATAACTTCAGATACAAAAATTATACATGCATACAAATAGGATAATCGTATTCAGTAAATCATAACTTTTTTCAATGATATCTCACATGACTTGTACAAAATGCATCATAATTATGCCATAATTATATCATAATATCTCTGTGAAGAGTATGGGGTACTGATGTTGGCTGTTCAGTCTTGGAGAGCGGTAGTGGCATATGACAATTTCCTGCAATATTCTTGAATAACCTTCAATTATGCAATTTATAGAAGTTCATTCTTGTCTTATCCACTGTTTGAAATTCATAACACTTACCAGGTTTCATATCACATTTCCTGGCTACAAGAAGCTTACATGCTATCCTAGCCCAAAAAGGTGAGTAAGCCATTAATATAACACAGTGGACTCCAAGAATACAATAATGGACTTTTGGTACAAAGAAGGTCAAGTGATTTGCCTAAGGACACTGGGGGGGAGGTAAATGCAAATTCTCCATTTTCAGTTATGCAGAAATCTAGGCTTTTGAAGCTCAGTACTGAGGCAAGGACCATCGTGTGCAGGTTACTGCTCCTGGAGTCTGAACATCAAAAGCCCAAGGTGCATAAAGGAAAGATGTACCTGTTCCTGAGGTTCTTTGTTCTGAGCTAAGGCTGTTATGAACTTGTAACAATAGGGGGAAAAATACTTCCAGAGGTTTGAAGGATGGAAAAACCTGCCAGACCCCCTGCTGGAGTCAAGAGGTGATCTCTGCTGAACTTCTTAGGGTGTATAGGGGGTTGTTTCAGTGTTTCCATTGTAATGTTTTCACCTTTAAAAATAAATATTCTTGCTTTGAAAGAACTGTGGGGTGACCTGTAACTGTTGGTACATGGTTTACAAGCCTTCAGAAAATGGCACATATGCTAGTCTATTTAGACAGTGTGGATTTCTTATTGTATCACAATGTAAGCAGTAAACTCTGCAGCCTGGGAAAAGCTCAGAGAGGAGAAAGAGAGATGTGGATTTCTACCCAAAAGTGGGGACAGCTGAAGAGCCAGGAGTGTAGAATAGTTGACCTGTGTGGATTGGTGGGGGGGGAAGGAATTCAGGTGTGTTTGCCCTGAAAAATGGCAGCAGTGTCTTAGGGGTTATTGTGGAGGCATTCTTATTGGATACAGTTGCTGAGACAGACAATGAAGCACCAAGATAGCACTAGAATAATGTCTGAGCAGGTGCTTCCCCTTCATGTGCACAAACAAATACAAAATAAGAAAGGCAGCCCACAGGTACAGCCATTCATCTTTTTCCTACACTCCTTTTCGTGTTAGAATATACGGGACCAAATTTTCAGAGGTGCTCAATACAGAGCAGTCTCCCATTGGGACACCCTGTGGCAAGATTCACAAAATGAGCTTGTTTGGGATCTGGCCTATTGTGTTCAGTTGCATTAAGAAATTTTGCTTTGGCCATGTCACCTACGCTATTCATGGGGAGTGTGCAGAAGTCTACGTGTGTCATGTGCCAGCTTTTGAGGATTCTAGCATAGGTCCACCATGAAGATGGGTTGTCCAGTTTACATATTGAAGAGAAATAAGTCTCTGTTTTGAATCAGAGTAATTAAAAAAATAGTTTTAAGCATATAATAGTCATGGGGCCATTTCACTATACAACAAAGCTGCTTATTTATGGTAGTCATGATACACAAGCATTGAACTACAGCTAAATAATGTTAGTTTTGTTTTCAACCCATGATATATTGAGCTAATGATAAATGACTATGCTTACTAATGCTACATAGTCTTATGGAATAATTTTCTGGTTTTGTTTCCCTTTAATACTTGATTGTATTTGCACCAATTAATATTAGCACCATATGGCTTACTAACTTCCATTTTGCTAAAAAATCATTCTTACACAGCCTAATTTTATCCCCAAATTATAACTGCTCTGGACTTGAAAGCCCTTTTTCTCTGCTTCCAGCAAATGCATAGAACTGCTCATTTTAAGTTGAATCTCTAGTGATGAGAAACAAAACTTGTTCCTTAGACACTGAGATTAATTTTTGTGGAATACTTCATCCTATTCAGCGCAGCGCCGTAGAAATATGATGATTGAAAATCAGGTCAGCTCTCTTCCTCCATTGAAAAGACTGATGAATGCTGGCAAGCACAATGCAGGTGGGGGTAATACAGTTCTTTGTCCTCGATGAAGTACAGTTTGTTAAAATAATATATTAAATTGAAAGCAATTGAGTAGCTTTTTTGTAAACAGTCTCCTTTTCTGGGGTTGCAATGATGGACTTCCAGTGGGTTCGTTAAGGATTTTCAGAATACATCTGTTTGGTTTATAGTACTTATTTTGTAGAGAATATATAGAAGAAAACAATTCAGTAAGCTTTTTACAAAGTATAATCCTAATGATTGGAGTATTAGGATAGAAACCTCCTTTCCTTTTATAGAGTAAACTAGAAGATTTACCTAGCATCACTCAGGTCCTTCAGGTTTGGGAGCTGGGAATCTAGGGGGTGCAGGAATCAGGGCAGAGGCTTGGAGATGGGGAGACTCACGGAAGGGGGTTGGGATGCAGGAGTCAGGATTGGGGGCTGAGGATGAGCTCAGGGCAGTGGGCGGAGGGTGCTGGAGTCAGGGCAGGGAGGTGTGGGTGACTCATGGCAGGGTCTGGTGGTGCAGGAGTCAGGGCAGGGGGTTGGCAGATGTGGAGGGGCTTGAGGGAGGGAGGAATGGGGCGGGGGGTGGAGCTGGGGGCCAGCCCGAGGTGGCAGGGGTCACACAGCCCGACCGCTCCCTGGGGGTAGGCCAGGGCGACAAGGGCTGCATTGCCCAGCCGATGGCTGCTCCACAGCTCTCTGGGGCTGTCAGGGTGGCAGGGGCATGCTTGCTGCCCCCCTAGGGTCATTATGATCCTGCTATTGCAGCCCTCGCTTTCTGTTTGATGAGAAACAATTCCATTCCACGCACATCCCATTAACTTGTTTTAACTTATGATGAAAGGAAGCTGCATAACAAATTTGATGGTCCTAGATCTTACCATGTAGGAGTTCTTGAACAAACAGACTCACGTATGGATGGTAAGACCAACAGACATGCATACAAATTCTCTCAAATATATAGTAGATGTAAGACCAGGCATTTCTTGTTTAAAATTGTTTTGCATTTATAAAATTATTTGATTCTTTTATGCTAAGGGGTTAGGCTTCTCTGGAAAAGTCAAGATCTGAACAGTGCCCTCATATCCTGTTATTTTGTAACAAGACATATAGTTTTGTTTATCTTTTTATTGAGCCAGATACAGAACATATAGATGAATTCAAAATGATACCTTGAAAGTAGTAGAGGTAGTAATAAAAAACACAAGATTTTTGGCACATTTTTAGAAACAAAATGTTCAGTCTACACATGTGGTTAAACTAGTCATTAGAGGTGGTATTAGTGAGGATGCAAGAAATTTCTGTGATGATTGGCGTAATATTTGCACTGAACAGGATGAATGACACAACAGAATTCTTAAAAAACAACAAATAGTCTGGTAGCACTTTAAAGACTAACAAAACATGTAGATGGCATCGTGAGTTTCGTGGGCACATCCCACTTCTTCAGATGAATTCTGTGAGACTCTGCATGAGATTATTTCTAGGGCTGTCAATTAATTGCAGCTAACTCATGCAATAAACTCAACAATTATTTGTGATTAAACAATCACAATCGCGCTGCTAAACAATAGAATACCAATTGAAATTTAATAAATATTTTGGATGCTTTTCTATATTTTCAATTACAATGTAGAATAGGGATGTTAAATACTGGTTAATTTAATCTCATGAATTCTTATTGGTTAGTTGACTATTCAGTAGTCCCCCGGGAGTGGGGCTGGCAGCCAATGCACACCAGCCCCACTCCTGGGGAGCCCCCTACCACCCCGTACTGCTGCTTCTCTATCAGAGGCAGCAGTGCAGGATGCCAGGAGGGAGCTGGTCTCTGAGGGGAGCCAGTTTAAATTCCAGCTCCCCTAGTGAACTGGCTGCCTGCCTCCCCGTACTGCTACCTCTGATACAGAGGCAGCAGTACGGGGTGGCAGCAGCCCCTGCCTGGGGGTGGGGGTGGGGGTGGGTCTGAGCTCCCGGACCCAGCGTGAGCTGGAACTGAGCTGGGCTGCCTAACCACCTGGCTCCTAATACATTTTAAATGCAGAGTCACAGTGGGGGGTAGGTCCCAGACCCAGCGTAAGCCAGGACTGAGCCAGGCTGCTGACCAGCCTGCTGAAAAATTTACTGGGAGGGAGGAGAATGCGTGCCATCTATAGCATTAACCTATAAGTTTTTTGCTTATTGATTAATCAGTTAATCAACCATACTATTACATCCATAATGTAGAATACAAATTGTACAGTGCTCAATATTATTTTTATTACAAATATTTGAACTGTAAAATGATAAACAAAATATTTTTCAGTTTACCTCATACAAGTACTGGAGTGCAATCTCTTCTCTTTATTGTGAAAGTGCAACTCTCAAATGTGCATTGTTACATAACTGCACTCAAAACAAAACAACTTTTAGAGTCTACAGGTCCATTCAGTCCTACTTCCTGTTCAACCAATCACTAAGAGAAACACATTTGTTTATATTTGTAGGAGATAATGCCACCCGTTTCTTATTTACAGTGTTACCTGAAAGTGAGAACAGGCGTTCCTATGGCACTCTTGTAGCAAGCAATTGCAAGGTATTTACCTGCCAGATATGCTGAACATTCATATGTCCTTTGTGCTTCAGCCACCATCTCAGAGGACATATTTCCATGCTGATGATTCTCATTAAAAAGATAATGTGTTAATTAAATTTGTGACTGAACTCCTTTGGGGAGAATTGTATGTCTCCTGCTCTCCGTTTTATTCACATTCTGCTCTGTATTTCATGTTATAGCAGTCTTGGGTGATGATCTCAGCACGTCGTTCCTTTTAAGAACACTGTCGTTGCAGATTTGACAAAACACAAAGAAGGTATCAATGTGAGATTTCTAAAGATAGCTACAGCACTTGACCCAAGGTTTAAGAATCTGAAGAGCCTTTCAAAATCTGAGGGACAAGGTGTGGAGCATGCTTTCAAAAGTCTTAAAAGAGTAACATTCTGATGTGGAAGCAACAGACTCTGAGCCATCAAAACAGAAAATCAACTTTCTGCTGTTAGCATGTGACTCAGATGATGAAAATGTACAAGCATTAGTCTGCACTGCTTTGAATAGTTACTACAGTAAACTTGCGATAATCTGGCACCTTTAGGACCCAGGGGGTGCCGGATTATCAGATATGCCGTACTATCGGAAGGGGGGGCTATGAGGGGTCTGGAGTGGGGTGGGAGGGGATGCTACCCCAGACCCCTCATAGCCCCCCCTTCCGATAGTCCGGCTCCGTCCCAGGCGCCCCTGATTCAGCTGCTGCTGGTCAGTTTCAGCAGCAGCTGAATCAGGGATGCCTGCAATAGAGCAGCTGGGGTGCTGCCTGGTTGGTCCCGCAGCGCTGAGGGGCGGCGCTACGGCACCAACCCGGCAGCACCCCAGCTGCTCTTGGGGACGCCTGGGACAGAGCAGCTGGGGTACTACCCGGTTGGTCCCGTAGCGCTGCCCCTCGAGGCTGTGGGACCAACCCTGCAGCACCCCAGCTGCTCTTGGGGACGCCTAGGGCAGAGCAGCTGGAGTGCTGCTGGGCTGGTCCCGCAGCGCTGAGGGACAGTGCTGCGGGACCAACCCGGCAGGACCCCAGCTGCTCTGCCCCAGGTGTCCCCAAGTCAGCCGCTGCTGAAACAGATCAGCGGCTGATTCGAGGAAGCCCGGGGCAGAGCTGCTCTGCCCGGGCTTCCTGGAATCAGCCGCTGATCTGTTTCAGCAGCGGCTGACTTGAGGACGCCTGGGGCAGAGCAGCTGGGGTGCTGCCGGGTTGGTCCCGCAGCGCCGAGGGGCGGCGCTACGGGACCAACCCGCAGCACCTCAGCTGCTCTGCCCCAGGCGTTCCCAAGAGCAGCTGGGGTGCTGCAGGGTTGGTCCCGCAGCCCCGAGAGGCAGCGCTACGAGACCAACCCGGCAGCACCCCAGCTGCTCTGCTCCCAGCTTCCCCGATTCAGCTGCTGGTCAGTTTCAGCAGCGGCTGAGTTGGGGAAGCCTGTCCGGCTGCCCCAGCACTTCCGGGTTCCTGATGGTGCCGGACCATCAGGAGTCCCGGAGCATTGGATGCCGGACTAATGGAGTTTTACTGTAAACAGAACCCATTAGCAGCTTGTATGCATGTTATCTTTGGTGATGATCCCATTAGCAGCATTTGTATGTGAAAAGGCATACAAATCTTGATCACATCTGACACACAAATATTTTGCAGTGCTTGATACAATGCCATGAAAACACTTGTTTTCACTTTCAGGTGACATTGTAAATAAGAAGCATGCAGCATTATTTCCTGCAAATGTAAATAGCTTGTTTCTCTTAGGGACTGGCTGAACAAGAGATAGGACTGAGTAGATTTGTATGCTCAAAAGTTTTACATTGTTTTATTTTTATATGTAAGTCTTGTAAGTTCAGTTTTCATGATAGAGATTGCACTGCAGTATTAATAATGGGAGATTGAAAAAAGTTTGTTTTTTACACTGCAAATATTTGTAATAAAACTGAAGTAAGCACTGTATACTTCGTATTCTGTGTGGTAATTGAAATACAAATATTTGAAAAAGTAGAAAACATCTAAAATATTCCTATATATTTTTAGAAATGTGCGTTTGTCTGTCTGTGAGTCTCTCGGCCCCCCCCCCCCCCCCCCCCGGAACTCCTCCAAAATAGTAAGAGCTAAGACCACCAAATTTGGTAAGCAGCTTCCTCTTATAACTAGGATGTTAAGTAGCGATTAATTTGCTAGTTGAGTAGTTGATGGAATTTCCATTGACTAGTCGACAAGCACTTCCACATTCCGCCTTTGAAATGTACAAGAGCGTTAGTGGGGGCTCTTGTGCATTTCGAAGTTGGAAAGCTGCATGGAGCCCAGGGCCAGCAGGAAGTCCCGTTGACTCCGGGCTCCATGCAGGCGTTCACGCTTTGAAATGCGTGAGAGCCCCAGTGGGTTCTATAGTATTTACACAGCATTTTGCAGGGGTTACACAAAATGGCAATTAATAGAGAGTGATATACTTCCCGTAGACTTTATTTATAAGCATTTTGTACCAAAACTACAATTACTAAATTTTCTGAAGAACTTTTCCACAGCAGCCTTCTCCCTTGTGTTCTGACTACAAAACAAAATGAAACTCACAAAATGAAAAAACCTGTACTGTAGGCTCTTATGAGTTGTTGGAGTGCCATCTAACTGGCTAGATTTCAAGACTGAATTCTAGATCCTGAGGCTACGAGAAACTAAAAATGAAGCAAGTTCCTTTTGTTTCTTGTCCTGAATGATTGCACACATGGACTGCTATGTGAAGCAGGATTTGTATGAGAGAGGGTTGCTGCTTCAACAGAGTTTAGAGGGGATGGATAATCCTTAAAGATAAACCTTCCTTTCCCTTCTCTTGGCATAAATTTAAAGTTCTGTTTTTGACAACCATTCCTCTGTGCTTTTCCAGCCCCATACACATAGTATCTGTCTTTTGCTAGTAGTGTGTGTGGGGTGTGCGGTGTGCGTGGGGTGGTGTGTGTGTGTGTGTGTGTGTGTGTGTGGTTGTGGGGTTTTTTTTGGTTTTTTTTGTATAGTGGGGTAGTGAAAGATGTAATACTTTAGTCTTGTAGAACTTAACAAGGCGCCTTATCTTTTATCCTTAATAGTTGCAATCGAACCTTTGTCTTACAAAGGACATTACTTGTCCTTTTAGTAATAGTTAACACATCATGTTTCTTAACTGATGCCTGCCCTGCAATAGTATCTTCATCACTCTAAAGGTAGGACTATATCCGTAGCATATAGTATTCTACCAACCAGGAGCACTCAGGTTAGCATAACAAAGTATTCTTTAGAGAAGTGCATCCACATACAGGGCTTGAGCACGCTACTTACTAAACTCTCCCAGGTGTATGGTGGAAGACATTACCGTTTTATATTGCAGTGGTGAAATATATTACAAATTATGCCTTGATCCCTTAAAAAACTCCATGCATACAGTCATGTAAGTCTTTGCAATAGAAAGGGTTCTGTTGTTCGTTATTAAAATTATCTTTAGCTACTGATTTTTCAAAAGCATCTAAGTTACTTAGAAGCAAAGGTCTCATTCATTTTCAGTGACTTTTGTATTCTTCAAAATTTAGGCACTTCTCTAGGATAAAAAGATTTAAATATACTAGCAGATGCACCCAACATTGCTTGGATCCTTAACTGTTTTTTTTGGGGGGGGGGGGGAAATGCAGGAGTCAGGGCATTGTGTAGAGGGAGCAGGAGTCAGGGCAGGGGGCTAGGAGGTGTGAGGAGCTCAGGGGAGGGAGTGGAGGTACAGGAATTAGGTTAGAACTTTGGGGGGCTCAGGACAGGCAGTACTGGGAGGTGCAGGACTCAGGGCAAGGGGTGAGAGGCTCAGGGCAGGGGGTTGGGTGTGTGTGTGGGGGGGGACTCAGGGCAGGGGCTGTGGTGGGTGCAGGAGTCAGGGCAGAGGGCTGAGACGCCTGGAAGAGAGGGGGCTCACCGGTGCTGCCTGTGATGATGAGGGTGATGCTGGCTGCTAGGTTGACTGTGCTGCCATGGCAGGGACAACTCCTGGGATTGTGCTGGTCTGGCAGTGGTGGTGGCCTCCAGGGTGACCAAAGCTATGTTGGATCTGCAGTGGCAGTGGCTCGTTGGGGCTGTGTTGGGGCCTCCAGTGATGGCAGCTCCCTGCGAAGCTAGGGCCACGCTGGGCCCTCTTGGCTAGGACTAGGGGACAGGAGGTGTGGCTTGGTCTCCCTCTGTGACAGGGCAGGGGGACAATGCCATGGCATTGTCACTCTGCAGTATAACTGTACCTCCTAGCAGCCACCTCCCTTTCTGTGTTATGAAAACAATCTCATTCCAGGCATATCTTGTTTTTCTGGCACAACCAAACACTGACCTTGCTTTAAGTTAGGATAAGAGGAAGCTGCATACCACATTTGGTGGTCCTAGCTCTTACCGTTTAGGAGAATCTCTTAAACTCACAGACAGACACACATTTTTAAAATATGTGGATGGAAATATATGGCCAGTTGGGGGGCACACATATATACTATACTTTTTAAAAAATGATTGTTTTAACGGGCTTGGAGTCCTTTTCAGAATTTTATATGTGAATAATCAGCCCTTTATAGTTAATGTTTTTTAGCTTCTCTCTGTGCTACAGAATTTAACTTGGAACATGGTTGTCAACAGGTCAAGCTGGATGAAACATTGATGGCCAAGTTGTGGTCAGCAGCATAGACCAGTGCAGTTATATGGTGAACACAATTTATTCATAACTGTGTTCAAACAGTATAATATTTTATTGTATAGAAAAGATTTCGCTTTCATAGACTGTTTTTTCTGTTTGTGTACTAAACTCTGTCCAATGACAGCATCATTTAGATAGGAGTGAGAGTAATAAAGATACAGTAGTGTTTAGCAAAAAAACTTCCCTGCTGTTTTAACTAAGAAGTCAAAAGAAAAAGTTTTAAAAATGCCCAGGACTGGATAATAGTATGTTTTTTTTCATACAGACAAATTAAGAGAAGCAAAGGAAGTGTCATTTTCTCTTAATTTCTATTGGAGCCTAAAATGTGAAGTAATACGATATCCCAAATTTTCCAATGAGTTCTACATTTGTGCTAACATATGTCTGTGGAGTGACTGATTTAAGTCACTGGAGTTCTCTTCAGATATACAAGTCCACTTCTGCAGAACAGTTTATGGATTGAGGCCTTGAATTTCAAAACCTTTTGAGATAGGGACCATATTCATGTATGGTTTTAAAGCATCTCATATAATGGAGCCTCTAAGCACTATTGCACTGTAAATATTTAATACTGTATATATGACTCTGCAGCTCACTGGTGAGTCTTACAGGTCCCACCTCAATCTCAAAAAGAAATTTGAATGCTATTATTGCAGCCTCAGATTGGAGACTTACAAAATCCCAGGAAAATAACTATGGCATAAAAAGAACCCCTAATTGAATTGTCTTTCACTGCTAATGGATTTTGGGGAAGAATGGTGGGCTTCACTTAGGGGCCAGCAGTTCAGGGGTCAGGTTGTAACCAAATAGTGTTTTTGAGCCTTAAGGTGGTTCTTGTGGTAAGTCTGAGGGCCTGGCGTCTAAGCCACAATTCATTCCCTCATGATAGTCCTCCAGGATCTCTTAGGAGGCCATGGAAAGAGAAGGGTCGGGGGGCCTGGGCCCCCTCTCTCCACTGGATCCCAGCCCAAAGGGAGAGGGGCAAGAAGGATTCAGTTCTTTCTGATTGCCACTTGTCTAGGCTGCTCCCTACTTTCCCTGTTTTCCCATCTGTTTGAGGCATGGGCACACAACTCCTTTTACCTTAGTGTGGGCTGCAAACCCCATCACACAACCTCCCTCTCAGATTGAGTGCTGAGGAGTTGGGCTGCTCTAATGGCTCTCCTCCATCCTACAAAAATAAGTCCACGTTCTTGTGGTCACATCTTGTGCACAGTGCAATACCGCAAAATTGCGTAGCTCTAGTGAGAGGTACATAAACTGCAGATGGTGGTCTTGCATGGCATTCAGCCACTGGTAGGATGCACAGTCCATCATGAATTGGAATGGCTGTCCCAATAAATAAGAGCAGAGTCCTGCAATGGCACCTTTTATTGCCCAGGTCATCTTCTCTGTCACCGAATATGCTACTTCCAAAGGGACAATATCTGGCTGAGGTAGAAGATTGGGTGGTGTTCTACCTCAACCTCTTGGGACAGCATAGCCCCCAGGTCAACATCTGAGGCATCTGTTTGGAGGACAAGAGGTTTGAAAAGCTGCATGAAATGGAACAGATTCCTGAGTCAGCTGATCAAGAAATGAAAAGAAGTCTGTGGTGCAGTCCCAAGACTACTGGACCTTCTTGGGGGTGACATCTTTAACCATGTGTGTCACGAGCTACAATCATGATGAAATCTGGAATAAACTGGCTATAATAGTTCACCAGTCTAGGAAACATCCTACTTGCCTCTTTGTGGTAGGTTCAGGGCATTCTGCCAATGCTTAGAGCTCTCCTGCTAAGGGGCATAAATGTCCCATCCCACTATACCCTAGGTACATCACGCCTCTATTAGCTGGATGGCACTTGACAGGGTTATCTGTAAGTCTAGTTCTTTTGAGCGCCTTCAAGGTCACATGTTTTACATGCTCATACCAAGTCTTGCTGTAGATAATCATGTCATCAATGTATGTAGTTGCATACTAATTGTGAGGCCAAAGAACTTTGCCAAAGAACCTTGCCATCAGCCTTTGGAAGATGGCTATCATGCTTTTAGACCGAATGGCATCATCTTAAATTGATATAGTCCAAACGGCATATAGGAAAGCCCTCTTTTCTCAGCGTTCTGAAGTCTCTGTCTCTAACCTGTGGCTACATCAAGAGTGCTGATAGACCTGGTAGCCCCTATTCTTTCTAACAGTTTGTTAGCCCATGGCAACAGTTGGTGTCACATTTGTATACCACACTCACCTGCTGGAAGTGTCTGCAGAGTCTGGTCAACCCATCCTGTTTAAATATTAACACTGTAGGTTTTCATCATTGTTATGTGACTCTGACTTTGGGGGAATCAAAACACAGCTTTCAGTTCCTTCTGTACTTTTCACCACTTGTGCCCCAGCAATGAACAAAAGTTCTCAACTTTTTCCATTTCTACATGAAGAACATTAGATGAGTCTGTCTTGAAACTGTAGAAAAGATCACAGAGGGACCAGGCCAGTTTTTGGACCTGCTGCTTTTGCTCCATTTGCAAGTCTTCTCCCACAGGGACTTTGTTGGAGCTGGGAGCTACAGGAGCCTGTGGCCTGAATTATAGTTCTGGAGGAAATGGCATTACCAGGAGCCTTTCTTTAATGAGGCTTTTAGCGGGTTGACATGGTATGTAATTTACTGCCTCAGTTAATCTGATGAAGTGGGTTTTACACATGAAAGCTCATGATCCTATATAAATATATTTGTTAGTCTCTCAGGTGCTGCAGGACTACTTGCTGCAGACTGCCCCTCTGAGACCAATTCTTCTGATGGCTTTAGGAGAGGCCTTGCAATATAGCAAACACTTCTGCTTCCCATCTTGGAATCCAAAGTAACACTTGGTCCCCTCTTTGGATCTCTTGGACATGAGTTTCTTTGTTGAATGCTTGTGCTTGCCCCTATTGTGTCTGGGTTAGATTTGTCTTGCACACGCTTGTCTAAGATCTTCAATTTCTCTCTCAGCCATGCATGTACTGTAACAAGTTTGTGAGCTTGGAACTTTGTTCCTCCCACGTCTCCCAGAGGAGGTCTAATATTACCTTTGGCTGTCTCTAGTATATTAATTCAAATGGGGAGAACTCTGTTGATGCCTGAGAGACTTTGCAGATGGTGAACAGGAGCGGTGGAAGTAATTAGTCCCAGTGGTGAGGTTCCATAGTTATAAACTTCCAGAGGGTATTTTTCAAGGTCTTATTAAATCTCTCTGAGCCTGCTACATTGTAAGTGGTACATGACTTGAACAGGCTACATGGTTAACTCATAAGTTGGGACATGAGCTGTAATTATTTCCTGTGGCATCCCCACCTGGGCCAACACTTTCATGAGCTCTGAGGCACAGGCTGTTGCTCTGTGGAGCGGGGTGGAATCGCCTTAGGGTACTGCATTCTTTCCCAAGGGGACCTAACTAGGTCCATGTCAGTTGTTTCAAACAGGGTCCTTATCAGGGGGAAGGGGTTTTAGTGGGGCCTTCCTTTGATTGCCCCCTGCCATTCTGGGCAGGAAGTATGTAGAACTCTTGTACCTCCTGGTGGATGCCTGGCCAATAGAAACAAAGTTGATTGATTTTTCTCATGGCTGAAGTGACCCCATAGTGGAAGTGTCCTTGTTCCCCCAAGGGGGACCTTATCTGGTTTTCTGCACTGCTGTTGGCTTCAGGGAGGGGCTTCCTCTCTGGTCTTTTGCACTTAATGCGTGGTGCTGGCAGAAGGGCATCCTCACCTGCCACTCTTCATCTGCACTCTATCCTTTCTGGGCCCATATAGCCCTGTCCTTTTGAGCCTCCTTCCCCCTACACCTTCCCACTCTTCCTTACATTAGCTGAGTTGGTGGAGGCAGGACTGACTTGGCCAAAGGGGTCTCCACCCTGGGGCTTGTGAGGAACTGATAATTTTCTTCCAAGATTATGGCCTCAGAGAGTTGCAGTATGATGATGCATCACCCACGCCTGTCCTCCTCCTGGAAGAATCTGAGAGAACTGTTTTAGGGCATTTCTTTTTGCTCCTTGGACTCTCAACTTTTCATCAGGCTGGAGACAGCTCTAGCAGTGTTCTCTTAGGCATTGTGCTGCTACCTGTTGTCCATGCTGCAGGTGTAAACCTTTGCCCCTGTAATTGCTGGCAGTATGTCTTTTTGTGGAAACATCAAAGGTGTCTAGGTTGAGTGCCTTATGCCAACAGTAGTTTTGTGCAGGCATTGTTTTGACATCCCCTGACACACACCCTGGGCTCCTCCTGTCAAGCAGTCCAGCTCCCTACAGGCCAGCGAGCTATGTTTGCCACCCATTGAAAGGTTACTAGAAACACCTTTTGGGGATCCTCTGGTCCCATGTTTATTAGTGTCGTTGGAGGCCTCAGGGCTAGGCTGGCACCATCTCCTGCCAAGCTCCCCAGGGTACCCTAGGGTGAAACATTGTGGCTATCTACTGCACTGTTGGTCTGTTTGCTGAGCTGCTAGTTCCCAGCTGAGGAGCTGTTGCTTTTGGAAGGCTTGCTGTTGTTGCTGAGCAAGCAACTACTGGAGTGATTGGATCTGCTGCTGCTGTTGCTCTTGCGGGTCCACCTCCCATTTCAGCATCTTGCCCGAAATCTATCTTTCGCTCATCCCTCTTCCTTTTTATATTGCCTACATTCTGTACCGCTTTGTAGTGAGCTTCACTTGGGGATGTGCAAACTTCAGTGGTCAGGCTGATCTAGGGATGTTAAATTGCATTTAATTAGCTAATCGAGTAGTCAGCGGAATTTCCATCGACTACTCAATTAGTCGATGATGGGGGAAACTGAAGAGCTGTAGTGGGGTTAACTTCCAGCTCTGGGAGCTAACCCCGCTGTAGTTCTGCCTTTTAAATGGAGTAAGAGCTGCCTGGCTCTTACTCCATTTAAAAAGCAGAGGCACAGCATGTGGGACCACAGGCACAAGCTGGGAATCAGCTGATTCCTGGCTAAGGCCCATCTCCCACTCCCCCTGTGGAGACAGTGCTGGGGGCAACTGGCTTTTAAGCTGGCTCCCCCCACACCGGCTCCTCTCCCCCTTGCTGCCTCTCACAGGCAGCAAGAGTTGGGGGAAAGCAACTAATTGAGTGGTGACTCGATTACCCGATAAGCATATACTTGACTAGTCACTTACATTCCTTGGCTGAACCCAAACAGTCTCTCCAAGTCTGGAGGCAGCTCTTCTGGGCTGTCCATGGACCCAGGACAGCCTTCCCTCTTTTTCCCTTCTGTTCCCTGCCTTCTTTTTCCATTCTGTTTGGTGTGTGGCCTCAGCCTTTTGCTTACACAGTCCCAGTCTTTCAGCTCTTCATCTGGGGCTGAGAGTAGGAGCGATGCTTCCTGTAAGAATATGAAAGTAGTAGCAGATCATTTTCATGTAGCATACTGTTTGCTGGAGAGAACAGTTTGGGAGGACACCTCCTGAATAACTGTCTGAGAAGCCATGAGCCTGAAAAAGCCATGTTATAAGCAGCCATAATTTAGCTGGAGGTTGTTCATTAACCATGGGTTAGAGTGAAATTTTACATGGCAGAAGATCCCAACACAACACTTCAGTGCTCACCTTTAGAGGTCAGCTCTCCTCATCCACTTAGTCAGGTGGAAGCTGAATTCTGACCAACCTTTCCTCTGTAGATTCTTCCGCCTCTGTGGCTACAATCTGTCTGTCTTGTCGCATGCCCCTTCACTGCTTGTCTGCCAGATTTCCCTTTTGACGAATTGCTCTTTAGAGAGCATGCCCTGCTCCCAATACTTGACACCCCCCCCCCCCCCCCCCCCCCAGTACTGTTCCACCACTCTTTTTACCTTAGCATGGGGTAGGGATGTAAAATCCCATTTAATTTACCGATTAAATGTTGAGTTTAATTAGTTAACCAGTTAAATGAGGATGACCAGTGCGGCTGCTCCAGCTCCCACCGGTTAATCGTAACCAGTAAGCCTCACCTGTTAAGGATAAGGCTTACCAGTTAACTGATTAACCATTACCATCACTAGTGTGGGGGGCTATAAACCCCTTCATAGGCAGGAAAACTCTTCTTCTATAATAGTGATTCAATTCTTGATGGTAAATAGGTAACATTTTCTTTTACATTTGAAAAGAGCATGAGCCTGGAGCCCAGAATAAGTTCTGTATAACCTGTATGACTTATGTAGATGTGTATTTAAATTCTGTTTAAGTATTGCAACAAATTAGGGATTAGTGATGTGCTAGTTAGTTTTGTTGGGATAGGTTGGGGATTGGAAAATAGGGAAATTCACATTTTTTGTATTGGGTATGGCCAGCTGACACAAAGCTTAGTTGTATCGTGAATTTCTTTTCAAACCATTCTTGACCTCCTGAGTGTAAGGAAGTTGTGATCCAGCTGTATCAGTATAAAATTGGCAAAGAAAATAAGCAAGAATTTTGAACAGATTTGTGTATTGGCAATAAAATAGTCTGAGCTCATCTGGTTTCCGTATACTGCTCATGCAGATCTAGTGCTGAAAAGCATGTTTTGTGGAGTTGGTATATATTATAATGAAATACAAATATGTTTATCTATTTAAAAACGTTTTTTTAAGAATCTTGGACTGAATCTAATACTGTTTGATATTGAGAATCACTAACATTAACTGGAATCAGGCATTGGTCACACAGGTCTTGCTCAAGTTTCCCTCTCCAACAGTATAAGTGCACTTCAATCCTGATCTTTCACAGCCTCGCTGCTCCTTAAAAAAAAACAAAAACAATATTAACTAATTGCGGCCAGAGTGCAGTTGGTATATGTGTTTGTAATTATTTTTCGTTTGTTTGCACATACTGACAATTGTGCACGCGCGCACACAGTATCTGAGGTTCTGTATTTATGTTTGAGATATGTTCTTGTGGCATGAATTAAAGTTCCTTATTTTTTAAATTTCTGTTAGGATCTGAAATAAGTTTTTAAAATTTAGAGAGAAAACAAAAACTTCATCTTTCAACAGTACTTTTAGTTTAAAATATTAATCACAAAAACAGTCACAGGTGTATATATTTATATTATAGACTCACACTAATGTAATAAATTTTCCATTTGGGGATTAGTTCTCTTTGAACCATATAAACACCACCTGTGCTACTTGTAATTCTGGTGTAGTTTGGATCAATTATCTCAGCAGGCTAAAAGAAAGTTAATCAAAATGAAAAGTGCTTTGGAAAAATAAATACATTCCACCTGGAGTTCAAGGTTCTATTTTAATAAAACATTGTTATTTATACCATATTCTCATGAAACAAAGTTGGATATGGGAGAACAGGGTTAAAAGCAGTTTTGTTATTTGTGAGTATATGTTTTAGTGTGTGATAAATATAATATGTTGATATTCAAAAGGCAAAACTATACCATAGGGTATATGTGTGTGGTTAATGGGTCTTTTAGCTATGAAAAAAATAGGTCAATAAATCCAGTCTTATAAATAACTTATGAATAACCGTATTCTACCAAAAGTATCCTCTGTGACTGCAGAGCCTCTGATTCAAGAAAACTAGTTTTCAACGATAGTTGGGTTAAAAAAATTCACTGCTCCGAAACACTGGCACTGGCTTTCCTATTTCTGTAACATTCCGAAATGTCACCTTTCTCTGATAATCTTGATAACCTTAGTAAAATTCATGTATGTACATTTTTTGCTATGCTTCAAGTTGCGGTAGAAACAGTGAGGCTGTGTCTAGGCTGGCCAGTTTTTCCGGAAAATCAGCCACTTTTCCGCAAAAACTTGCCAGCTGTCTACACTGGCTGCTTGATTTTCCGCAAAAGCACTGACGTTCTCATGTACGAAATCAGTGCTTCTTGTGGAAAAGCTTTGACGCTCCCGTTCGGGCAAAAGTCCTTTTTTGCAAAACCTGTTGCGCAAAAGGGCCAGTGTAGACAGCTAGCTAAGACTTTTGCGCAAAAGCAGGCTACACGGAAAAAAGCGGTTTGGACACTGGGAGACCCCGTAGCAGCCCCGGACTTCCTGGTAACCCGAGCTCTTAAAGCACACGCAGGCTGCTGAGCGCACGTGGCAGGAGCGTGCCTCAGACCTCTGGGCCTGAGGTCTGCCACGTTGCCCCTGCCATGCCCAGCAGCCACCTCGCAGCCCAGCATGGCAGCTCCAGGCGATCAGCCACCTGCACCCCCAGCGCAGGAGGCCCCCCAGGGGCCGCAAACGACGGGCCCCATCCTGGTCGTCGCGGGAGCTGGAGACCCTCCTGGACCTGTGGGAGGAGGAGGAGGGCCTCTGACACCCGGTCCCGGCGCCGCAACGCCGAAATCTTCGGCCGCATGGCCCAGGCGCTAGCACAGCTGGGACATCTAGCCCGGAACCTGGAACAGGTCTGGGCTAAGGTGAAGGAGCTGCGCCTGGGCTATGTGCGGGCCAGCGAGGGCCGGGGGGCAGGACCAGACACCTGCCCCCACTATGAGTGGCTCCACCGCATCCTGGGACAGCCAGCTCCAGAAGCCCCGGACGTCACGGTGGACACCTGCGCGCGCCCCCCGATCACCAGGACCACCACGACGGGGGAGGGAGACAGCAGCAGCAGTGCGTCGGAGGACGAGGCCAGCAGTGCCACCCAGCAGGCCCCCTCCGGCAGCCCTGACGTCTCCCGCACGTCCTTGGAGGCCGGGGAAGGATCCACCGGTAAGTGTTGCACTTTGCACAAACAAGGGCGGGCGGGAGGGGAGCCAGGCACCCAGAGGGGGGAGGGGGAGAGCATGTCACTCGGGCCACGTGAGCTGCGCTGTGTAGCATTAGGCAGCAAGCAGCACGTGCAACCAAGTGCAGCCTGGTGACTGAGCGGCACGTGGCGCGGCAGGCAGCTCCAGGGCACGCCTGGGACCGTGCTGCTCTCACACATCCGGCAGGACCGGGGGGGGAAGGGTGGATGCTGGCTGGAACCAGCCAGGGCCCCAGGGACTCAGGCCAGAGCCCGCACCTCCGCAAGGGTGTAGCAGGCAAAGCGGCACACTGTCCCCATGCCTGGCTGTGAGGCACAGCCAGCTGCTCCTGGGAAAACCGCAGTGTCACAGCCCTGTGGCGTGGCCCCCTGAGCCCCTCGCCTGCTCCCGGTGCCTTGGCTGGCTCCCCGAGGAAGTCCCCACTGCAGCCACACACGTCCCTGGGCTACCGTGTGTGAGGGATAGTGGGAGGGAGAAGGGGGGGAAGTGCTCGGGCCGCCTCTAGGGCCGCCTGAGTTTTGCTGCAAGGATGGGACACTCCCCAGTCACTCCCCAGTCACTCTGGGTTCCGTCCAGGAGATATCCCACGCGATGGGGATCTGAGAGCCCAGACCATGTCTGCCAGACGTGCTCCCAGGCACTGTGTGGGGATTCATCTCGCTTTCCCTGTCAAACACCATTGATTAGCCCAAAGCCTCACAGCCTCCACCGGCAGGGAGTTCCACAGGTTAACGCAACACAAGCACCCTCCCACCCTCCACGGGGCCAGGACACAGACCGGGGGTTCCAATACATGGAGGAGGACCCTACTCCAGGGGCGGTCCTCTATGCAAACATACAACACCGGAGGGGGCAGGGGAACCGAGGGGGCCCAAGCCACACTACCCCTGTGGTGTCACCTGGGCTCAGGGGTGGGGTGGAAGGCATGAGGTGTGGGGACAGTGGCTGGGCTGCCTGACTGACCCATCCTTTCTTCTGTTCCCTGCAGCGGGACCAACCAGGAGCGGGGGACCCTCTGGTCCGGCAGCAGCAGCACCCCCAGCCGCCCAACCACCGAGGCAGCGCGTCCGACACCGGGACCAGCTCCTGTGGTGCCACGTGCAGGCCGTCGAGCGAGTAGAGGCTGCCATCCAGAGGCGCACAGAGGCGGACTTGCAGTGGCGCCAGGAGGCCGGGGCCACCTTCCAGGGACACTGTGCGCTGATGGCGAACTCCGTTGCCAGCCTCTCCGCACACATTGCCCATGCCATACATTATGGCATGGCCGCGCCCCATGCCCCTGGCATCCCTCCCCTAGCAGTGCCCCTGCCCCCTCCTGCCCCTCCTGCTCCTGCTCCTGCTCCTGCTCCTGCCCCTCCTGCAATGGCCCCTCCTGCTCCTGCTGCCCACCTCCCCGTTCAGCCTGCCCCAATGTGGCCTGCCCTCCATGTCCAGGTCCGCCCCCGCAGGAGCGGTCGCAGGGACCACCCCTCCCAGGAGTAGCTCCCTTCCCCCTCCCCGTTCAAGGTCTCCTCTCTGTTACGCGAGGTAACGTGAATAATTAATTTAGAATGCCGATCAACCTAATAAAATCATGAAGATGACAAATGCGGACTCCAAATTCCATATCTATCACAGGTTTTCTAAAAAAAAAAGGGAAATAATTTTGAAGGGTTATGAGTTTGTGATGCATAAATGAATACCAACTCTAAAGATAAAATTTAACCACAGGACTATATTTGACATGCATAAAATCACAATGAAGCAAGGGATAGATTACAAAAGAGTAAACACAACACAAAATACATTAAACGCAGTCTAGGCACGGAGGGCGATTGCGGTGACGTTGGCGACCTCGATCCTTTGGTCCTTCCGGGCCTCAGGAGAGGAACTGCCAGGAGATCCGTTGATGGACGAAGCTGTGGCTGGCGACCTCGATCCTTTGGTCCTTCCGGGCCTCAGGAGAGGAACTGCCAGGAGATCCCTTGAAGATGACTGGAATCGGGTGCGCTGACTCGAGCCTTCCACACGAACCTCGAATCCTCTTCCTGTTCTTCGGGACAGCTCAAACAGACGATGGTGGCCTAGAATATCCCTACACCTAACCCTGAACTCAAAGAAAACCCTAGCTATGGCCGAGCGCCCGGCAGACAAACTCGGCAGCGGCCGAAATGCTTTGAACCGGCGATGATAGCTAATCTAACTAAACCTAAATCTAAACCTAATCCTGATTGGTAGGTACAAGCCTTCCGCTTGACCTGACCAAACTCTTAACAGAACCAAGAGTACTCTGCTCTGAACTAGACTGCTCAAACATATTTCACATAACAATAATGAACATTCTGCACAACATCCTCCTCTCCCCCAAACTGTGTTGTTGTGTATTGGGAGGTAAGGAGGAGGAGTTGTCCAGGAAACCGGCGACCCTGCTCCGGGGCCTGTGAGAACATGTCCGTGAGGGCCTCCCGGATGCACACCCCATCCTGGTGCGCCTGGTGGCTGGCAGCTGTGTGGGGCTGTTCGTAGGCCTGGCCCTCCGCTGCCATCCATGTGGGAAGGAAGGCCTCCCCGCTCCGCTCCGCTCCACAATGTTGTGGAGCACGCAGCACGCGGCCACTACCTCCGTTGCATTCTGCTCACCCATCTCGAGACAGGTGAGCAAACACCGGAAGCGGGCTTTTAATCGGCCAAAGGCGAGCTCCACTTGATTGTGGGCCCGGTTGAGGCGGTCATTGAACTGGGCCCGGTTCTGGTCCGACCGCCCCGTGTAGGGCCGCATTAGCCAGGGCTGTAGGGGGTAGGCCGCGTCCCCGATGACGCAGATGGGCATGGGCACATCCCCGACAGTCAACTCCCGCCAAGGGAAGTAGGTGCCTGCCTCCAGCCTGCGAAACAGTCCGGAGTTGCGGAGGATGTGGGCATCGTGTGCCCTGCCGGACCAGCCCGTGTAGACGTCCAGGAAGCGGCCCTGGTGGTCCACGAGGGCCTGCAGAACAATGGAGCAGTACCCCTTTCTGTTGATGAAATGGGCCGCTCAATGCTCCGGGCCCGGACGGGATGTGGGTTGCATCCAGGGCTCCCCGCAGTTGGGGAACCCGAGGGCAGCGGCCGGCGCGACGGTAGCGTCCATGTCTCCGCAGGCGGATCACTCTGGGAGCAGGGCGTTGTTGATGGCGGGACGACCTGCAGAAGGGTGCAGAGAAACACAGGGAACACATCACATAAGGCAGGGGTGGGTGTGCGCTCCCTTGGCCCCCTCCCCATGATTCCCTCTGTCCTCACGCCACGCGCACACACCACAGCCCCTCGCCCTACACCCCAGCAGGCCTGTGCAAGGGAGGGACGGCCCGAACCCCTGGGTGACCCAGTGTGGAGTCTTGGCTGCCCCTGGGCATGGAGTGTAGCACCCTCCCCCCACCCCACTCCCCCTGGGACTTACCTCCATCACGACGGCGCTGACGGTGGATCTGCCTACCCTGAATTGGTGTGCCACCAATCGGTAGCTGTCCGGGGTGGCCAGCTTCCAGACTGTGATAGCGACCCTCTTCTTGACGGGGATGGGTGCCCGTAGCCGGGTGGTGGCTCTCTGGAGCGCGGGGGTGAGCCAGGCACAGAGCTCCATGAACGTCCGCTTTCGCATGCGAAAGTTCCGGAGCCATTGCTGGTCGTCCCATTGCCCTAGGACCAGCTGGTCCCACCAGTCGGTACTGGTGTCCAGTCTCCACACTGGCCTCTGCACCGTGGGGTGGGGGTGCCACAGGGACGCCATGGCCTCACTGGTGAGGGGGTCCAAACCGATGTGCCCCTCCTGGTCCTGGAAGAGGAGGGCACCAACCTGGAGCAGCAGCTGCAGGCACTCCAAAATGTCCGACAGGGGCCAGAGCAGGCACATGGCCACCCGTGGTTCCATGGCACAAGAAAGAAGGCAAGGAAAAAAAACCCTGGCAAAAGCAGTAGGTGGCCAAAGGCAGCAGTGTCCCAAAGTCAGAGGGCAACCACCAAACCTGCTTATGGCTGTCAGTCCTGCAAGAGGCCCTCAGCACGGAGCGGAGAGAAACGGCTGTCCGGGAGATCCCTTTAAGCACGTGTCTGAAATGGCCTCCAGCCCCTGCCCCGGAAAGGGCTGGTGCCCTGTGCCCTCCGCAAAATGGTTCCGGGCTTCTGCTGAAAGCGCGCCAATGTAGACACGCTTTTCCGCAAAGCGCATCGTTATAACGCGAACTCCGCGCCAATCTAGACGCTCTTTTCCGCAAATACTTTTAACGGAAAAACTTTTCCGTTAAAAGCATTTCTGGAAAATCATGCCAGTCTAGACGTAGCCTGAGGGTAATTAAACCCTGGAACAATTGGTTGTGTTGGATTCTCCATCAGGCACAGATTAATACAGCAGCAATAGCCTGCTGGGGACTAACCCTGGTGAACCTCTGGGCTGTGTCTCCATTGGCGCGATCTTGCGCAAAAGCGGTTGCTTTTGCGCAAAAACTTGCTGCCTGTCTACACTGGCTGCAAGTTCTTGCGCAAGTACACTGACGTTCTAATGTATGAAATCAGGGCTTCTTGCGCAAGAACTCTGATGCTCCCGCTCAGGAATAAGTCCTCTTGCGCAACTGTTTTTGCACAAGAGGCCAGTGTAGACAGGCAACATGAATTTCTTGCGCAAGAAAGCCCTATGGTTAAAATGGCCATCAGAGCTTTCTTGCGCAAGAGAGCGTCTACACTGGCATGGATGCTCTTGTGCAAAAGCACATCTCTTGCGCAAATGCACATGCCAGTGTAGACGCTCTCTTCTGGAAGAGTTTTTGCACAAGAACTCTTCCGCAAAAGAGTTCTTGCGCAAGATCATGCCAGTGTAGACGTAGCCCTGCTGTCTTATTGCCCTCCCCTGTTCTAGGCAAACAAACTTCAGTGTATGGATTCTTTGAAACTGTATTTATTGATGGTTTTAGTGCTATGTGAGCAGTTACCATTGTCATATATATACGTTTGTTTCCTGGCCTTTTGAATGTAATTCTAACAGAAAGAGCAAGCTTGATATATGATTTTCTGAGTGAACAGGTGATGAAGTTAGGAAGAGCTAGGCAAGCAGGATTAAGTTATTTTTCTTTTCCAGGCAAGGGAGGTAGGAAAAGTTAGCTATTATACTACTGTGTGGCGTGATAAGATTTAAAATTAATTTTTATTTTCTCGAGACACGTTGTCTGGAAAAAGTAGGGAGCCTACTTCCTACCCCCCAAATCATTTTGTTGCTAAATAAATCTTGACTAGTGGCCTGTAATTGGTTTTTCATAAACATTCATTGCAACCAGAATTTTGTTTGATCAGTGTTTAAGGAACAGTATAAAAAGGATTCAAGAACATCAATTTAGAAACTAAATTTTGAGTAGTCATAATTTTAATGTTTTCTGCAAAATCTCCAGGGTTTGCATCGTTTCGTGCCTTATTCCACCTTTGACTGCCTGCTTGTCAGCCTCTTTCATAAACCTCTCCATGCCTTCTTTTGACACAGCCTGCTACACTTGATATGACTTTTGGTATATTGTTGTTTCCCTTTTCTCCCTAACCTCTGTCTGCTTATCTGTCTTCCTTGGGGAGACATGAAGAGATCCTTAGTAAACTGAAAGAACAGAGAAATATTTTTCTTGGGTCTTTCAATTATGGTAAAGTGTGTTACTGAAAGAACAATAGATTAAAACTTTCAAAGCTGTGGTAGTTATTAAATTGATAGCATCCCTTTAAGGTTAAAAAGTCTGAGTGGTAATTGTTAGTTTGTAACTTTTAAAAATGAGTAGTCCTGTGGCACCTTGGAATCTAACAAAAATACATAGCATCATGAGCTTTTGTGGGTAAAACCCACTTAGTTAATCTGAAGTGGGTTTTGCCACAGGGCTATTCGTTCCCTTTAAGGTTGCATGTTAGAAATAAGGTGCAGATTTTTAGCAGTAAAGATTATTAACTACTGGAACAATTTACCAAGTACTGCTGAATTCTTAATTACTGGAAATTCATATATTAAGACTTGGTGTTTTTTCTAATAGATATACTGTAGTTCAACAACTATTGGATTTGAAGCAAGAATTAATTAAGATAAGTCCTGGAAGTCATACTAGATGATCGGAATTGTCTATTCTTTTTCAAATGGAAGTTGATATTTGAATTTTCAGGCTTCCTGTTCTTTTATTCTTTCATTCTTTCTTCTGTCCCTACTGGTTTTTCTAATTTTACTTGTCCATTTATGCAAGAAGATACACTCAATTTACTTTCATTTGGATCTTCCGATGGTGTGTAGGAAGTGGGTGAGGGAGACTTCCTATCTGCTGTGATAGAGGTTGCCTGTGATATAAAGCTAACTTGTAAAATGTTGGTTTTAGGTCACATTCTAAAAGATGTGATTCATCAGATTTGCCGCTTGCAGGTTTGTTTTTCTAATGTGTGGGATTGCAGGTCAAATACTTTCAGAAGTAAATGTACAAAAAGCCCTAAACAGATAGCAGTAGTCCATATGACTAATGTAAATGGATCTCTCTTTCTCTCTTTCTCTTGCTCTTTTTTTTTTTTTTTTTTTTGCTTACATAAATTTTGTACATATGAAGCAGAACTTCAGAGTAGATTGGGTTAACCCCCACATAGGACTGAATTTATAACATTGTGAGGAAAACACTATGCAATGTAAGCACTAAAGTACTGTCAACACAAAGAAAACTGAGGCCATACAATAATATTGCAATAATATTTCATGCTGTGACAGTTTGAAATAGTTTTCCCACACTTTCAACCATGGATTGATTAAAATCCCTGGGAAATTCTAGCATTTTCTTATAAATAATTTTCTATCTATTTTTACTTTCAGGTACTTAAATATCAGTGATTGCAATGTCTCTTTTTTAGTGCATTCTATTCTTACCTCACAAAAATATATATTTGTGACTATATAGGTAATTCTTTTCTGCTCATTAGCTTTTTCTAGTATGTTAATACAGAGTAACAACTAAGCAATGCCACTTTTTTCCTTTAAATATACGCTATTTTGTCTAATCCTGGGTGTCTTATCTGTACTGCATTGAATTACATCCCATGCAGCCCTGTTGACTTCAGTAAGATTGTATGAGATTATTTCCTTGCATCTATTTCACACATCCGTATAATGCAAAATTGACTATTTGAGCAGATTGAAAAATGTAATCGAGGAAAAGATAACTTCGGAACAGATGAAGGGAGAATTTTTTTCACACACTGCTGCTTTTATGACACTTCTTCACATTTCTTTCTTGACATTTAAATACACTTGCTTTTATGTGCTTTATATATGTATGTGCAGTGACACTTTGCTGGAATATTGTTTTTAATTAAGCATTTTATGCACAGCTGTATTGGAAGAGGGCACTGTTTAACCCTAAAACAAATTCTGAAGAATTTTTAAACCCAAGTCTTAAGAATTAGTTTGTAGGTAACTCTTAGGTACAGGCATTTCAGGCATTTAGTACATTTTGGTACATGTCTATTTGGTGGCTGTACCAACCTTCCTAAGTTTGTACAGAAATAAAAAAATATGATGCACCAAATACTAACTTCCTTGAAAGATGTTAAGTCTCATATGGAACACTGAAAATTGCTACTTGTCATATTTTATTTTGTAGTGCTACTGATGTCACAATGTTTTATGTTACATCAGCAATCTGAACTAAAAGTCACTGAGAACCAGTGTTCTCTATAAGCTGAGAGCTTGGACACCCAAGAGATATTCCAGTGCCGCCCAGCTGATTAGCAGAGCATCCTTAGCACCCACAGTCAGCAGCCTGTGTTTCTACTGGTCATGTACATCTGTACATGCCTTGATACACACAACAAAATTTGTTCTGCACATGGATGGAAAAAATTAGAGTGAACATTGCTGAGAACCCCCACGTTTGCTCTTTATTTGTTTGGGTAAAACACAAACACATTGTGGTACCTGAGCATTTTCACCGATGATATTGTGATATCCAAAACAATGCATCTTTCTTTATAAAAATATGTTTTATAGATTAAACAGGTTGACAAAACATACTTAACTGTGGAATCCTGAATTTAAAGTGGCAATTGAAGCTCCTCTTTGAAACTCTGGTGTTCCATCCTATTTGTTAAACGTGTTGGTTAGATAATTGCCCCTCAATTACAAACATAAAGTTAAGCCATTAATACTAAAGTTTCAGTGTAGAGGAGAATGTGTACTTGATGGAGCAATATAATATAAATGTCAAGTGCCAGTGGCCTTCGGTTTGTCAACAGCCTGCAGTGTTCCTGCACTTTCCGTCTTACCACCTTTTCTGCTTCCCTGCTGCTGTGACACAGACGTGTTAAAAAGCTTTTATAATACTGTTTATATAATATGCCTAATATTAGTAGTTAGATCTATCCATAGCATGAATCTCATTCCTATTTTTACAAGCTTTTCATTGAAATTGTAGGATAGTCCCATTAGACTGCAGTTCTGTTAAATGAGGGCAAGATTTATCAAATGAAAACCAGATACTTGGCATGTCATAGAAAAGCAATGTCAGCTAATTACTTCTGTTGTGAGTAAGGATGTTAAGAAGTGGGTATTTGGCTAATCGTGTAGTCGATGCAATGTGTATTGACTACACGATTACTCAGTAAGCGGAGGTGCTCTGCAGAGACACAGTGGGGGAAGTTCCCAGAACTGGCGTGAGCCGGGATTGAGCAGTCCTGGCTTGCGCCGGCTCCTGGACTGCTGTGGCTCTGCATTTTAAACATAGTAAGAGCAGGGGTGGGCAATAATTTTTTGCCAGGGCCACTTCATAAATTTTTGAAGTGGCCCCAGGCTGCACCACAAGGGGCGGGGTCTTAAGCGGAAGGGCCGGGGTCAGGATACTTTCCTGCTTCCCCACTTCCCCACCCACAGACTATAATTGCTCTGGGGATGGGGGAGCGCATGAAGTCGCCCCCACCCCGAGGTTCCCCCTATGTGCCCATGCCCCTGTGCGGGAAAGAGACTTCACATGTTCCCCCTTCTGCTCCCAGGCCAATAAGGGCTTAGGGGCAGGGAGTGTGTGAAGTCTCCTCCGACACTGCCAGGAGCATGTGGCGCTTCTAAGCACTGTGCACTCTTTGCAGGGCGGAGGAAACTTTGTGCGTCTCCCCCCTGCTCCCAGGCCCTGATTGGCCTGGGGCCGGGGGAGTGCACAAAGTTTCCTCTGCCCTGCCCCGCACCCTGCCAGGAGCACGAGACACTTAGAAGCGCCATGCGCTTCTGGCATGGCAGAAGAAACTTCGTGTGCTTCCCCCAAGGCACTAATTGGCCTGGGGTTGGGGGAGTGGCAGGGCCTCTGTGGACCACATCAACCTTCTTGTCAGGCTGGATCTGGCTTGCGAAGGCCCTTTTGTCCACACCTAAGAGCCTCCGAGCTCTTACTCCATTTAAAAGGCAGCACTGCTAGGTCTGGGATGCGGTGTGAGCCGGGAGTGAGGAATCCCGGCTCGCGCCTTCTTCCAGACCACTCAACCTCTGCGTCCCCTCCCCAACCACCCCACACCACGGACACAGTGCTGGGGATAACCGGCTCTTAAGTCGGCTCCCCCCAGTACTGGCTCCTGCCCACCCCCCTTGCTGCCTCTGCGAGTAGTCAAGTAGTGACTTGACTACCCGATAAACTTAGGCTTATCGGCTACGTGAGTAGTTGCTTACATCCCTAGTTCTGAGCTGTGTGTACTGGTGAACGATATATATGGAGAAAAATCATGGGTAGTATTTTCACTTAAACACTTTAAAACTTAGTTAAAAGTATAAATATATGAGTTGTGAATTAATGTGTACATTCATACAGGAGCGGATTTTCTGTATGAATTTCAGTACGGATTTGATACTTTGAAAACAAAAGCGGTGTTACTCCAAGGTCATAGAGAGGTATTCTGTGATCGTTGGCGATATCTTGCCCTTTTATAATTTGACAGATCAGTAATATTAAATGTTTATAATAGAAGCTATAAGTGGTTTATGCCCTCTAAAGTGAAGTGTGAAATATTGAGATTCCATTTGATGATTTATACTGTTCTCAACATTAATGGTTGGTTTGGCTGCTTGCCCCTCACATGTTTTGCCAGCTTGTAGTTACAATCAGTTATTCAGATTTAGTTTCTATTGGCCGCTGAACTACACTACGTATTAAACTGGAATTTTTGGTAGTGGTTCTGCTCGTATTGCAACCAAAGTGAGATTCAAAGCCCAGAGAAAACAACTAATCTTGGTTTCTTATATGCATTTTTATATGACTTCTCTGAACTAAAGTGCTTCAAATAGCCATTTTTTAAACCCGGATTTGTTCTAGCTTATATAGATGAACGTCTGCTTATGGGTTTGGTTCTCTTCCTCTGAGATTAATGGAGTATGGAAAAAGTGGAATTATTTTTGAATACCTCTGATTAAGTTAGAACTCCAAGGTATGAATTGATTTGGGTTTATTTACATCTAAACACTGTATTTGGGTTGGAGATAGAAATAGCTGTTATCTGCCGACTAGAGCAATGGTTCCCAACCGCTGGGCCGCAGCTCCGTGCAGCCCCTCCCGCCGTGTAGGGAAGCTCCCTTCCGTGGCCGGGAGGAGACCCTAACCCTGCCTGGCACTGGTTGGCTGAGAGGTGGGCCAGGACATGCCTCTCCCAAGAGTCACGGCAGGAGAGAAGTGCTGAGTGGTGTGCCCCAGAGCCATCACATCACTGGGGGAGGCACTGGAGGCTCCGGGCCGGGGATAGTGTTAGAGGGCTCTGGAGGCTGAGCTAGAAATAGGAAGGTTATGGGGGCAGGGCTGGCACTATGGGAGGCTCTGGGGAGAGGTTGAGTGGAGCGGGGCTCTGGAAACAGGAAGCTGGTATTGGGGGGGTTTTGGTGGGGGGAGGCCTAAGGGAAGGGGGACTGGTACTGGGGGTCTCTGAGGGCGAGAGGCTGGCACTGGGGGAATTGGATGCAGGGGAGTCTGGGGTGAGTGGCTAGTGATGGGGATAGTGGAGGAGTGGGGGTTCTGGACCTGGGCTTTTGGTGGACCAGTATCATTTTATTTGTATATTTGCATAACTCATTTGCATAATGAATATTCAAATACATGTTGCCAGTCCACCAAAAGTTTGTGAATGGGTTTGCCGGTCCCCGGTATCAAAAAGGTTAGGAACCACTGGGCTAGAGGACCAAACCTATAGGCTAGAGGTCGGCCCTCCAGTGCATTTTAGGGACAAACACCTATATATCCCAGTACATACCCTTTCTCAGAAGCTAAGAGTAGCCGGAATTAAAATTCTCATCAAAGAATTCATTCAAGATTCCTATTCAGGAGTAAATTTCTCTATATTCACTTATGATAGGTTTCTCATCAATATGCAGTTCCTCCTTTATGTGGCCAATAGCCATCATTCTCTGCCCCTGCCCCATCACCACTTCACTGAAGGAGAAAACAAAGATATGACATGCCATCGGACACCATGGGCAAATAATTTTTTTTTTTAATTTACTGACAATTTTGAACCAAAACCATTAAAAAAAAATCAGTGATTAGAAAATAAAACCAACCAACCAACCAAATCTTGAATTGAAACGAAACCTCTTCGTAACTTGTAGTGGCAATTCATCGTAATTAATGAACAGTCATTGTGCTAGAACAGGGGGAGGGAATCTAGCACAGTAGCTAGGGTACTTCCCTGTAATGCAGTGGTCTCCAACCTTTATAAGCGCAAAATCCCTTTTTGATTTTAAGTCAATCCAGGGTCTACCTGCCGCGAACAGGGGCTGCTGGACTCAATGTGAGCCGGGACCGAGCAGTCCTGGCTCGCACTGATTGTTGCGCCTCTGCATTTTACATTTAGTAAGAGCCCGGCAGCTCTTACTGCATTTAAAATGCAGAGCCGCAGCGTGGATGGTTCCTAGAGCCAGCATGAGCCGGGATTGCTTAGTCCCAGCTCAAGCCAGCTCCTGGAGCTGCCCCTACTACAGCTCTGCAGAGCTGTCCTATTAACTAATTGTATCAGCTATACATCCTTACTCGGGACCTGACCCATCCTGACTGAAGGGATTTGCTGGATACGGGGAGGTCCACTGCCACTGGCCTCCCGGGATGCTTCCCCTCCTTGCAGCTGGTTCCACTCTGGCCCCACTGCCACTGGACTCCAGCTAGAAGGGCTTGGACTTACTGCACCGGCTTACTGCAACTCCGCAGGGATGGAGCTCCGCTTTTACCTTGCTCTATCGGGGATCCCTGGGGCAGGGTCTTGCTGCTTGCTCCGCTTCTGCTACGCTCTGCCAGGTTTCCCTGGGGACGGAGCTGGCCGGGGCTCCCAGCCAGTTTGCACTCCTAGGTGGTGGGGTTCTCTGCACCAGCAACATCTGTGGTCCTGCCAGACTACGGATGTTGCTGGACTGGAGAGTCCCAGATTTAGGAGGTGCAGCCTGTACTTGTGTTCAGATCCCTCCCCCACCTCAGGCAGAGAGAGAAATTGAACTCTGGTCTCTTCAGCATTCTAGTAAATATCCTAATCAGTAGGCTAAAGCTTAGAAAGTGGCTTTCTCTTTCTTTGGCCGTTTTGGGGATGCAGGCCTCCTTTTAGTTGCCTTTATCATAATGCTTGAAAATCAAAACGAACATTTTCCGGTTGAAATGTTTCATTCCACCATTACTAAAAGAGTTTGCCTTGGTTCGATCAAACGTATTAGGTTTGATGACCTTGACATGAATTTCTGAACAATTTCAGTTGACCTGAATTGCATTTTTTCCAAATAAATTTATCCCCAAAATTATGCCCAGCTCTATTCACAATATTGGTATTTTACAGAGGGGAAACTTTATATAGGACATTTAACTCTTTGGTATTCAGTATTTCATGAACATTTTAAATTTTTAAAAAAGTGTTGTCCAGTATATAATCTTACATTTATTTGCTCTAATTCTATACCATGGGCATCAAAGTAAAGGTTCTTGACTTGTGCACAGGCTCTGAGGTTTGAATTTTCTAATTTATTATTTAATGTAGCAGACAACTCTGTCTCCTTTTGAGCATTTGGCATTTTTACCATACTTACCAAATGACAGCTTGCTAGTGTAAAGTTTAAAGTTAAAATAAACAAAAACTGCTAATGCATAAACACTGTCTGGCAAGAATACACACAAATTGTACAATCTAACACAGACACTATAGAATACAGGAAACTAACCAAGTGCCAGATTCTTGTACTCATGATCATGTAGAAGAGCACCATACTGCATGAGTAATCCCTCTGAAATACTATTATTCAGTGCAATTGAAGGAATTAGAATCTGGCTCTAAGTGAATATGCATCTAAGTGAAGGATTGTGTGTGTGAGTGAGAGTGAAACATTTGTGCCAGCAAGTAAATAAACTTCAAACCTTTATATTGGGAAGTAGTTGGATGGACTACTCTTGCCTCTCAAACTGGAGAAGAACCTGCTTTTTCAGACAATGGAAGTACCCCTAGCTTTCTCTTTCCAACTTCCAGTATCTGTCCTTGCAGTTGCATATTTTTGTAACTCCCTGCTACTTATAGCTTGAGGGCAAATGGAAGACACTCCGGTTGAAAAAGTAATACTTCTGTCACAGTAAATGGAAAAATAAGCATTTAAAACATGGATGGACAAAATACAGCCCACCAACCCACTGGATCTGGTCTGTGGCCCAGCAGGAGCCTCAGCGAAGTTCCCTGTATGCCCGGGCCCCTACATGCTGCTTGGAAACTGGTCAGTGGGAGTGGCCTGTTAATATGGGACAGGCAGCACACAAAGTACCCCTCCCCTGGGCTCGCAGTATTCAGAACAGCACATGGTCCCCTCTGAAAGGCATGGAAGGCAGGGAGCCTGGCGGAACCTGCTGGTTTACTGACTGGGAGCCACCCAGTTTAGTGCCTCCTGGACAGAACCTGCCTCTGGCACCCCAACCCCACCTTCCCCCAGCCTTCTGCCCTCCCTGTACCCTAACTCCACATAACCCAACCCCTCTGTATCCCTGCTTTTGCATCCATACCTCCACCCAGACCTACACCCAAATCCCCGGCCCCTAGTCACATTCCAGATTTCTGCATCACCTCCTGTACTCCTGCCCCCAGGTCACAACCCCCTCCCAGATCCTGCAATCCCTCCTACATGCCTCCTCGAGGTCAGAATCCTCTCCTGGACCAACACCCCCTCTTAGATCTTGAAACCCTTCCTGCACCCTAGTAACCTGCACCAGGCCACAACCCCCTCCTTTACCCAAACTCCCTCCCAGAGTCCACACTCCTCCTGCACCCCAATCTCTTACTCCAATCTCCATTCTGCATCTCTCCCAACCTCCATCCCAGACCCTGCATCTCCTCCTTTAATACCAGGGAAAAGTGCAGCCCTTGACCACTTTCCAAGTTTTTGGAGTGCCCCCCATCAAAAATTATGATTTAGAATGTCATCTGAACTTTAATTGTAGAATCAATATTACAATGATATAAGAACGGCCGTACTGGGTCAGACCAAAGGTCCATCTAGCCCAGTATCCTGTCTGCCGACAGTGGCCAGCACCAGGTGCCCCAGAGGGGGTGGACCGAAGACAATGATCAAGCGATTTGTCTCCTGCCATCCTCTCCAGCCTCTGTCAAACAGAGGCCAAGGACACCATTTTATCCCCTGGCTAATAGCCTTTATGGACCTAACCTCCATGAAATTATCTAGCTTCTCTTTAAACTCTGTTATATTCCTAGCCTTCACAGCCTCCTCTGGCAAGGAGTTCCACATGCTGACTACATGCTGTGTGAAGAAGAACTTTCTTTTATTAGTTTTAAACCTGCTACCCATTAATTTCATTTGGTGTCCTCTAGTTCTTCTATTTAGGAACTAATAAATAACTTTTCTTTATCGGCCCTCTCCACACCACTCATGATTTTATATACCTCTATCATATCCCCTCAGTCTCCTCTTTTCTAAACTGAAAAGTCCCAGTCGCTTAACCTCTCCTCATATGGGACCCATTCCAAACCCCTAATCATTTTAGTTGCCCTTTTCTGAACCCTTTCCAAGGCCGAAATATCTTTTTTGAGGTGAGGAGACCACATCTGTACACAGTATTCAAGATGTGGGCGTACCATAGTTTTATACAGGGGCAGTAAGATATTCTGGGTCTTATTTTCTATCCCTTTCTTAATAATTCCTAGCATCCTATTTGCCTTTTTGACCGCCGCTGCACACTGTGTGGAAGTTTTCAGAGAACTGTCCACGATAACTCCAAGATCTCTTTCCTGATTTGTCGTAGCCAAATTAGCCCCCATCATACTGTAATGATATATTTGAGATGGTGGACTGTATTCATTGTGGCTAATACTGCTGTCCCCAAAGGTGATCTTTTCAATTGAATGATGTTTATCAAAGGAGGAAAATGATAGTATATGTTCAAACATACATTCAGTGTTTTCCTAACTGCTTTCTCCCTATATGCCCATAGGGCAGGATTTAAAAAAACAAAATAATCTTTTACATGATCTTTTGATGTCTTACACCTATTGTTTCTTTTTTCCTTACTAAATAAAAGATTTAGTGTGTGTTTCTGTGTAGTTTGTGAATGGCTTCTAGATCTCCTCCTTACTTCATAAATGGTCATATATTAAATGGTTATTTTATAGACAATATAAGCAGAGCTATTAAGCTTTTCAACAGACTATAAAAGGGGACCTCCAAGGGATAAATGGTCAAGTACAGTAAAACTCCAATAGTCCGGCGTCCAATAGTCCGGCACTCCTGATAGTCCGGCATCAAAATGGCAAGAGCCTAGTGAGTGAGCTTTGGCAAAAAATGAGTCACAAGGTAACAGCGCAGCAGCTGAACTGAGCAAAAAGGGTAAAAAGGCTTAAAAACTAAAACATTACAGTATACTGTATACAGTATGTACAATAAAAAGGGTTAAGAACACTTTATATACAGTATATAATGTATACAGTATATATATAACCAGTTTATAGTACCTCCTGATAGTCCAGCATATTTGATAATCCGGCACCACCTAGGTCCCATAGGTTCCGGATTATCGGAAGTCTACTGTATAAGTTAAATAATTCATCCTTTATCTCTGTCTTATTAGAGTATCCTGTGTGATGCAGATGTTTATGATGATTTTAGTTTTGCCAGCATTCAGATTGTTTTCCTTCATCACTGAATATTGAGTTTCTGCTGGCCTCTTGGTTTTCTTGTTTGATAGAGCTATCACTGAAATTGATACAGACAAATTCAGCCAGATGCCACCCCTCCTGTAGCAATATGTAAATTGAGTAGAATTTAGAAAAGGCAAAACCAAACCAAACCCAGTTTTTTATAACATATAGCAGAGGACAGAAAGTGAAGCAGCCCTGTTGCCTTATGCATGTTATTTTCTTCATTTTCCATGATCTAAGTTCTTCTGTAAGTAAAAAATTACCTAATTTTCTATGGGGGTGTGTGTGTGTGTGTGTGAGAGAGAGAGAGAGAGAGAGAGAGAGAGAGCTGTATATATTTCTACGTAAGTGTGTATATGCACATCTATCTATCTATCTGTCTGTCTATCTATCGCTAATCTAATCTAATCTAAAATTGCATATGTAGAAAATGACTGCTAATGAAATCTGAGATTCGTGCCATCAGTAATGTTAGATTTGCAGTGGAAATGTATTAAAATAAACATATTCTGTCCTTTTCTGTTAACATGTAACCTTACAATGGGTCCACAGTGCATTTTTTTTTGAATAAGGTCTACAATATTTTGCCCAGTGTGCTTTTGTAAATAACTGATCACTGACATACAGCAGTGCATGCTTCTTATACAAAATGTATACTTCCTACATACACTGATTGGTTAATTTGTAACAGATACAAGTGCAGAGTTAAATTCCTTATAAGTAAAATACATTGTTTGGGGAGACCAAAAGAGAGTGCTGAAAATGTGGGTGGGGAACTTGTAACAATAACAGCTTTGAACCTGGGGTTTGGCATTAATTTTTTCCATAGGAAAATCCTTCCATAGAAAGTTTAAAATGACCAGCCCCTATAGACTAAGAAATCCAGGAATACCTGCAGTTTTCAGTCAGAATACTTGATCTTTTAAAATCTGAGTTACTTATTAAGATAAGCTATATTTCCTTAGTAAATGAATGATGGACAGCCAAATTAATTAGTTCTGGTTATGGCACATAAGCAAATATGTATGCATATCTATATGTCTATAATTTATTTTTAAAGTAAAGAGAAAAAGTGGAGTTTATTAAAAGTACATAATCCCCTTAATTTCCCCAACATTTATTTTCAGATTCAAGCTTTACTTTTTGTGCCATGCCTAATTGGGGGGGGACACGTTTTTACAATAAGCATGAGCATCAAAGACAAATGTATAATAGTAGTAGCGATAATAAATTGTCATTAGAATTTAGAGGGAATTGTTACCATTCTAATGCCCTGAGTGGCAGTCTCTCTTTTTTCCTGCTGTAAAATAGTTACCAATATATTTGTTTTCTGCAGACTTTGCTTTGTATTGTAGTAGACCCTCATTTCAGTTGCTTATTTTTCCAGACTCATTCCTATTTTTTATCCAAAGGTGGGTTTTTTTTGGCCATTCAGAAGTCATAAAATTCAGAAGTTGAGGTTCTCACAACAACAGTAAACTCTGCCACTTTATGCTAAAGATAATGTGTTAAGTATCAATTCACAACACGGCCAGGTAAAATGCAACATATTGTATTGCTGAGTTTCCATTCATTGTAGGCAACCTCACTTCTGCATTTCCTGACTTTTGTGTGTTTAATTTCTAAATCTTGTCATAGGTTTAATATAGGATGTGTGTCTGTTTTGCATTTATTAAATACATTTCTATAGACTGGAAGAGAAATTACTGGAGTTAAGTAAAATAGCCCCTTAAATTATAAACCGCACCTTCAATGTCTTAAAAATGTCACACCCTCTTAAATTTGCTGTGCCTTCTTAATTCAAAACTTGTGTTTTGGTTTTGCTGAATTGAGACTATTGCTTTATGGATTTAGAAGAGCAGTGACTCACCTTTCCTGTCTGTAAAAATTTGGAGTATACATTCAGTAGACTGATTCTCTTTGGCATAATGTCCACTGGCAAATAATACCTTATTTCCAGTTATTTGAAAGTCTATGACCTCCTACAACTTATCTGCTTTGTTAAATTACTTCTCTCCCTCCAAAGATAGCAAGGTATCTTAGTTTTCTTCAGTTGCAGAAGGCATTCAAATTTATCTTAGCATAGACGGTTTGTCACATTTAACTGAATGTAGCTGTAGCCCTCTAGCTATCTAGTTACAGTTAAAAAGTAGGCTAATATTTCTTCCCTTTTCCTCCAGTGACAGTGAGCACTGGTAGTATCTTATATCTTTCATCTGCTGCTATTAAGTGAGCAGGTCAGCTTATTTCTTTAATAGCTTACAAACCCTGAGCTTTGGTCCAGTGATGTTTGAAAGTTTAGCAAGGTGCTTTGGAATTAATAGGATAAGGTATTATTTCAGTCATTCAAAATTCCTTCAAAATTAGCCTGGGCATGTCTTTTTTATGGCCTTCTAGCTGAATTGTCTTGACAAATATCAGCACTATGATTTCATACTATACAAGAGAGGGAAAAGAGGGAAGAAAATGTTCAATGAGGAAAACACCATGTTTTTATTTGAAAGGAATGTCCTGAGACTTTTCAGTGGCAAGAGGGCTATTGGTAATTTCACAGAAAGGGTTTATATAGCTAGATCAGGGGTGGCCAACCCGTTACAGACAAAGAGCCAAAACAGTGGTGGATACAGAGCAAAGAGCCGAGGAAAAGAAGTTGAGCAAAAAAAAAAAAAACCCCGTGTCCCTTTAAGAGCTGCGTGTGGTCCAAGCAGGCTTCTGTCAGTTGCAGTGTCAGATCTCGCTGCCCCAAGCGGCGGCGTCCTGACCAGACAAGGAAAAAAGGTCAGAGCAGGGGAATGCAGAACAGCCGCAGGTGCGGGAGCTGACCCGTGGGTGTGGGAGCCACAATTTTTCCTTTGAAGAACCGCATGTGGCTCGCAAGCCACGGGTTGGCCACCCCTGAGCTAGATGATAGTGGCTGTGCAGATAGTACAATGGGCTTCTAGGGGGGGATCTATGATCCTTTCTTTAAATGAGAATTAAATGTCCTAAGGTTCCAAGTAATCAAAAGACAGTGTGTCACATTGATACTTACAAAGGCTGAAGACACAGGGGAAGATGCATGTACAGTGTACATGAACTTCTTGCAGCTGCACAGCCAATGCTGGACCAGGTTCAGTAGCTATGTTTACAGGCCACAAGCTGCACCCTTCTGGCCAACCATGGGTGGGCTTGCTGGATGCTTTGAACCAGCCAATTTCTGCTATCCTCCTCTAATCAGCCTGAGGGGCTGGAAGGAAGATAAATGGCTCCAGTTTTAAGATGGATGAGTTTTCCACTTTAGAGTATTATTTTAGTGACATTTTCATTTAAAACGTGTTACTTTTGGATGACAAAATACGTTTTTGTATTGAATTGTAAAAGTGTGTTTTTTGTTAATCTTCTTATTGTTGATGTTTATCTTCTGTTATCACACCAGACATCAGACCTACAATGCCACAGCACCTCTACAGCAATAGTAAAATACTGTACCTACATAACTATAATGGAATATAACCCTAAATAATAGCACTTACGTAATGCCTCATTCTGCTATCCTTGGCACCCTTTGAAATTTGAAATAACAGAACAGAACTGAAAGCAGCAACTCCCCAGAAAAGCTCAAATTTAACTTAAATCTCCAGTGCAACCCAGTAAGTGGGACTTTCTTCACCAGTGTCTTGCAATATCAATAGTGTCCTCTCTTAACAGTGTCCTCTCTTAAAACCCAGTTTCTTTTGCTGCATTTCTTAGTCAGAAGTGGGAGAATCATAGTAACCAATTATATAAGACAAATGTTTCTTTTTTCTGTTTGCAAATTTTCTGCGATAATTGTTTTCTTCAGACGTATTCATGGTGCACTTCACAAATAATTTTTTAGGTAGCTTGTAGTTCGTGAGATTTCAGTTTTTGAAATTCCAGCTATTCTGATGAGGCACACAGATGTGTATCCTAAATGGATAATCATAAATCATAGAATCACATTTCTAGAGTACATATTTATTACAAATTCAGAATTCTCCTTCTGAAAATATTCTAAAAATGTGCTTAAAAGTCAATATTTTGGCACATTTTTTATAAACTTACTTGCTCATATGTTTGCAGAAAAACATACACATTTAAAAAGTGTGAATAATTATGTATTGATTGTATTGTGGCACAGTATAAGCCAACTCTAATCACCTGAGGTTAGAAATAAGGATGCACTGGTGGCTTTGGCAGGAGATGGAACATTGGAAGGGAAGGAATGAGCATTCTCTCTCTCCCAGGGGTTTTGCTCGGTGATTCTTTTGCATCAAGTGCATCTGCTGGGCATTTTTCCCCAGGTCAGGTAGACAGTGACCTTGGGGTGTTTTTGCTTTTCTGTGAGTGTGAGTCACTTGCCAAGCTTATTTAGCTATGTCTTACTTAATCATTTCTCTGACTTTGCTGGGGTCTTGAGCATTGGTGCTCATTGGCTCCTTCTAGTCTCTGCCCATTTCACTTAATAGTCTAGCATCTTTGGGCTGTAGTGCTTTGGTTTAATTTTGGTTGTTGACTTTAATGTGCAGATATTAGGCAGTGCTGGTGACCTGTGATGCACAGGAGGTCAGACTAGATGATCGGGTGGTTCTTTATGGCCTTAAATTCTATGACTATGTGGATTTAGGTATCTAACGTTAATTGAGAGAGGTTGAAAATTATGGTCCCTAAATGTCACTGTTACTTATTAAGATGAACAGGGCAATTAACTGGGGGTGTTGAGCACAGTGCATATGAGGTTCCCAACACTTTTAGTTACCCTTGAAATTAACAGGAGTGAAAGTTGCCCAGCACTTGGCAGGATTATGGCATTAGAGCTAATATTTCAGGCTGTTTGTCTGAAAACTGAGAGAGACAGTGCTGCACTGATTGACATGCGTAAGGATATCATCATACCCAAAAGAATTAGAAACATTTTGCATCTTTATTTTAAATGAAAGCAGAAAATACTGGCCATACTAGCATTCTTCGAAATACCTTACAACTTCCATAGTGTGTGTTTCTAGTGCCCCGAGTCTGCCAATAGTAATTCTGTTTTTTGTAATGGTTGCACACGTGCATCACTAACTGATTTCGCATCACGTTTTGGCAGTTGAAAGCTTCTGTTGCAGCTGAGTTGCTCTGAATTTGCCTTGTGACCTAGAGGTGAAGGGTTCTGTGCCCATTAGTAGTCTTCTGATCCAATCAATTTCAGTCTCCCAATTTATAGTCATAGCAGTAATTAATTTCTTGTGTGCTGCATCACATGACTTCACTAGGAAAGTAACTCCTTGCCTCATACAAAGAACCCTCTGGTTCAAGAGTAGGAGGGAGGATGAACATTTAGAAATACTGATTAATTGCTCCTTTGAATGGGAAAGCTGACTGCTGGAGAAAATTTAGACCAGCTTTTCATAAAGAGCTTTTGACACACACAGTTTCATACTGAAAAGATGAAAGTGATGGAGTGCACACACAAAGCATCTTTTAAACTAAGAACTTTACTTTTATGCCAAGTGAGTTAATGGGAAACGTAATGGGTAGACAGAGTCAAACAAAGTTACTAACTTTTATATGCGCTGTGTGTGTATGCATTGTAATACGTTGCATGTGTATTGTTTGGTTCTTTTGTCCATATGCTTTATGATAGCATTCAATTACCTGACCACATACAACTCCTCAAATACTACACACACACACTGGAAGTACACTATTAATGTTACAAACTGAAACACTTAAAAGGTAGGGAGTGTCAGAATGAAAGTTGCTCCTTCCTTGACCTCCTCGATCAGTCCTAAGTATTATTCTCCAAACCACCCTCCCCCACTAGCTCCTTGTCCCACTCTTTTTGTCCAGCAAGTCCCAATTCTGCCCCCACACCTTGTCTACTCATGAGATCTATCACACCACATCCTTTGCTTTAACCTATTGGCTCCCAGTCTCCTTGCCTAGCTGGTCCCAGTTTTTTTTCCCCCACTGCCAATGGTCCTATTGTCTTCCCTTGTTTTCCTCTTCTCCCCAGGTTGGGGACATACAGGGATGATAGTTCATCAAAAGCTTGCAAAAATTTTCAACACTGGCAAAACAATTTGTTTCCCTAATCTTGGTCTAAGCCACAGCTGAACTATTTTGGTTGAAATTTTCTGCAAAAGTTTAGCGTAGGGCATCCGTCTGGTATAGAAACTTTAGCCCAAATAGATGAAGTTTGGAAAAGGTATAAGTAACTGAAAACAGGATCCTATAGTGTGAAGTGTCGGGTATGGTTAATAACAGATAATGCAACCACCTTTGCCTACAATAAGGTGGTTTTTTTTAAAAGTTATGATGTTCGGCTCACAGTTGAAGAAAGGTGACAGACTTAACTTCAGATTAATGTCTCTATTAGGGTCAAATTCTGAATAAGGTCCATAGGGTTAAAGCTTCTGTAACAGCAACAGTTTGAAGAAATGTATAAGATTGAAATTTCATTAAGGTATCAATGGGAATTCAGTGCCAACTACTCTTTTTGCCTTTTGTATGTTACCCTCTCTCAGTCCATTGTGTGTAATAGTAATAAAGGTCAAACTAGAATGTAAAGTAGAACTGCCTTTATAGAGGTTATTCCATGAAATGACATAGTCAAACAAGTCACTTCTTTGTATGTTATGCTTTACAAAGGTGGCTGTTAATGGCACATGAGCAAGGGTGGTTAGTAATCAGTCTACCTTTGCCTTCTCCATCAATTCTGATAGAGTAGTTTGATGGATAGTCCCCATTACCTCTCCAAACAGAATTCTTGTTATTTCATAATAATACGGGGTAGCATTTGGGACAATAATAAGGCAGATATATTCCTCATGAGACTATAGGCAGAAGTGGGCAAAAAGGCCTCCATGGGCCGGATGCGGCCCGCAGAGGCCCTGCCACTCCCCTGCCCCCAGGTCAGTTAGGGCGTGGGGGGAAGCGCGCACAATTTTCTCCACCCTGCCCCCATCCTGCAAGGAGCGCGCAGCACTTAGAAGCACCATGTGCTCCTGGCAGGGCGGGAGGAGACTTTGCGTGCTTCCCCCCGGTCCCAAGTCCTGATTGGCCTGGGGGGCTGAAGGGGGAGCGCGCAAAGTCTCCTCCCACTGCCAGAGGCATGGGTGCCCAGGCAGAACCTGGGGCGCGCAAAGGCGCTTCCCCCCCAGACCAATCATCGTCTGTGGGCGGGGAAGCAAGGAAGTACCCTGGCCCCATCCCTTCTGCTTGAGGCCCTGCCCCTTCTGGTACAGCCTGGGGCCACTTAAAACGTTTCTGAAGTGGCCCCTGTCAAAAAATTATTGCCCACCCCTGCTATAGGCCATAAGGCATTGTGATTCCTGGAGTGAAACTCTGGCCTCTATGAAGTCAATGGCATAACTCCCATTGACTTCACTGAGACCAAGGTTTCACAGCATTGCCCTTTCAGATTCCCAACGCATCCTTAAATGTAATTTCCAAATGAGATATCCTCATATTAGGCATCTCCAAAACTTGAAGGTGTATTTCGTTTGCTAAGGATTAGAACTCTTAACTTACCAGGACTAGTATCTTGCAATTAATTTCATTGTTAGCTTTAGCCACCAAACCTCTCCTTTCCCTTCATTTTTCAAACCTCCCCCCCACCCCCAAAAAAAAACCAAACCAAAAAAAACTTGTATATCTTTTGTTGTCCAACATCTATTCTCTTTTTATTTCATTTGGTAGTTTTGATATGAATTGAAAATAAATATATTTAAATATCTAAAAATGTGGCTTCTTGAGGCCTACCTCCATCAAACCAAATATCCTTTGTTTTTGCTGTTTCTAGGCATTGCAAGGAATCTTCTGGAATTCCAAGGTGAAGAGAGCTGCCTAAAATGATGATATGAAAAGTCTCTCCTTCCATTTTGAACCTTGAGTCTAATGCAAGAAACTCTGTTTAGTTCAGAGTGGCATAGCCAACACTCAGAAGTCTTAAATGCAGGTAAGATACTTATTTTTGAGACAAAGATCCATAGGGTTGCAAGATAAGGACTTTTGTTGTGTAGTCAACATATACATGTACTTTATATGTATTTTTCTTATGCTGAGTATTGCTGACAACCAAATATTAATGGTATGATAGCAAAACATGACATACAGACTGTATTTTAATGTGAAGTGGCAACTTCCTTCCAAAGTTGATAGACATCCTCTCAATTTAACCTTCTCAAATCTAAATCCACTTATGGAGCAGAGTGTTTGAGATCTCTGTTATGTGTTCTGTTTTTAAAGATGCACCAAACTTTAATTTCAGCATTCATACTGGTTTCTCATGTGGCTGGAAAAATCTAGAAATATTACGCTATGTCACTAGCAAAAGGGGAAAAATGAGGTTTCCAGATAGAGAATTTCTGTTTACCAGTATTATAATTATTTCTTAGTACCAAATTCACTTTTGGTAAAGTGCTTATAAAGGCTGGAGCATACATAAAAAGTATGAACTGTTGTAACCCATCCACAAGTACCACTGCATATCTCTCTCTCTCTCTCTCACACACACGTGTGTGGGTGTCTCACACACACACACGTGTGTGGGTTACACTGTGATCCTAGAACTTATACTCATTTATAGCTGTAGTATAGATGGGCCTGAACCTCTCAGAACACTTGACTAAAACACAGGGTTTTTTTGTGTAGCATAGACAGGACTTTCGCCATATTTCTGTTCTGTGCTAAATGAGACCCTTGTGGTGTATGGGAGGAGCATACTTACTGTAGAAGTTGGCTGAAAGGCTCTAGAAACAGCTGACATGGAAGATGACGAAATCTGTGCAGAACCATGAAGATTAAAGGGCTGCAGCTTCAAATTTTTAAAATGACTATTGCATGATAAAATATTTTTTCTAAGAGCACTTTTTAAATAGGAAATCATCAATTGTTTAAAACATTCCTTGTAGGAAAAAATGTAAACATATTTTGGCTCAGCCATTGTTTTATTAATTTTATAATTTGTTACAGTAGTGTCCAGAAGGTCCCAACTTGGACCAGGGCTCAGTGTGTTGGGCCTATGGAAACACATTCAAAGACATAGTGTGTGAAGTCCTGGCTCTAGAGAAGTAAGTGGTAAAACTCCCATTGACGTCAGTACAGCTAGGATTTCACCCAAGATCCCTGCTCAAAAGACCCTGAATGTGTCTTTCAGACATATCTGAGCGCAACACCTCAAACATACTCCTGCCTCATCCTACTTTTCCTTTCTCTCTGCCTGTTGCCCATTTAGATTGTTTCAGCCTTATAGCTGATTGCTGGTAAGCACCAGTTTGGCGAGTTTCAGGGAAGATTGTACACCATGAACAAAACAGCAAAACTGATTCTGATACACAGTACTGTCACATACAGAAAGTGAGCAAACTGAAAAAAATATTTTCCTCTCTAATATTTCAGTTACCTTAGGGGATTACTGGTATCTGGTATAGGGACAAAATCTTGAGGAGGAAATGTAATGTGTGGGTTGTGGTGTCCATTTTAAATAGTATTTAAAAAGTCAAATTTTTCACCAAGAGCAATGAGCAAGTAAAGCTTTTGTAAAAGGTATCAAATAATTCCATAGTGTTTAGTAGATATACTTATAGGAGGTTTTATGACTCGTACAAAGTTTAAGGTACCATAAGGTATCAATAATTCAGAGAGTGTGGGATTGAAACATGGTCTTGAACACTATTACTATTTCCAGCAAATCAATTTGTTCCCCTTTTTGGTGGGAAAAGGGAGTGGTTTTACTAACCAGAAACACATGGCATGAAACAGTTGCCAAATGTTCCAGTGAAAATCAAGGGCACACTTCATAATTATGAAGATTGTGTTTGCCCTAGTTTATTTTCCCTTTACGGATGCAACTGTAACTGTTGCTGTAAATTGCATGAATAATTGATCAAGGCAACTTCACATGTTGCCTGAAGTGATATTATGCTTATTGCTTTTCAAAACCATACTTCATTCTTTGTTGTACCACAGCTTTCCTCCTGTGCTTGTGATTTTTCTGATGTTCCTTTCCCCTCAATGGGAGTGCTGCCTTTTGCTTCAGTTTCCTCCATTAAACTGAAAAGTTAAAAAAAAATCAACAATATATTTAAAAATAAATAAAAAAGCATCTATGGTCCTGGGACTAGTGCAGTGTACACATCTGTTTTCATATAAGCATGAATTGCAGGCTTTACAAATATTAAACATGTAGCTGTTGCCACATACTAGCTAAAGTGTTCCGTAACTTGAGAGAGTATTTGAAATGAAAACAAAACTGTATAGTTTCTTTACCATGCTAATGGAAAACTTTTAATTTACTTTCTAAAGCCAACCAAAAGAATGACACAAAGCTGTTGAAAGAGATTGGTTATGTCTCTTCTCCCATAAAAATCTCAATTCAGCTTGAAGGTTCTGTCATGGGAGTTGGCTGAATTCCAGCTATGTTCAAAAGTAAACTTCGGTACCACAAACCAAAACTGATGACTATGGTTTCTTTAGTCATCACTTTGTTTCTATGATATTATGGGGTGGACTTGTATTCATTGCTTTTCACTGTTTTGTTTCTACTAAGTATGTATTGAAATTTCAGTCTAGCAAATTTCAGCTTGCTTGATTTAAAAATAATACATTTATGCAACTTCAGCATTTCACGAATCAGAAGTGCTCAGAACATTTAGCCATGGGGGAGATATTGCCAAAGCAATCTCTCTCTCTTCACCAACGGCAGTTTGATGGAGCTTCACCTTAAAATACATTTGTACAGAGAAAAAAAATGCCTTCGTTTTTCATTTGAAATACAAACCTTCATTTAAAAAAAAAAATTAAGGGTCAGCATGTCCTTTCCGTTCTGCAGAGGTAGCCTTAAACATGGGGAATAGACCTTCCCATCTGTTTTTTCTTTCCCCCCTCACGCTGAAAAAGGTCTAACATAGAGTACAATTTTTGCTAAATCTAGTTGGTTCTTACAATAGAGCTGCTTATCCTGCAGAAGTAAAGCTGGCATAGCAGGTTTTTATATTATGCCAAATTTTATGTCTTTGTTTTAAAGACCACATCTTCTTCAGTGGTTTCTTTTAGCATTACAGAACAAACATTTGAGTAATGTCTCTGTCTTTATTTAGATTGTGGATGGTTGCGGCAGGCAAAACCTCTTCTGTGTCCGTAGTTCTCAGCTTCTTCTATAATGGGACACCTTCCTCATTTAAGGAGTGTGGGAAGGGTAGGATGTTCCAGGATGAAAAAAACCCTTGCTTGCATAGCACCCATTACAATGGTCCCTGATCCTTCTGCATCCCTGGTGAAAGCCTCCACTCCACCTTTGTTCCATACACATACACACATCCAGTCCATTGCACCTCCAGCTTTTTATGGACATACAGAAAGATGTGGACAAATAGAAGAGTCCAGAGGAGATGAACAAAAATGATAAAAGGTCTGGAAACCTGACCTAAGAGGAAGGTTTAAAAAAATGGACGTGTTTAGTCTTGAAAGAAGACTGAGTGGGGGCCTGATAATGGTCTTCAAATATGTTAAATGTTCTCTATGTGCACTTAAGTTAGGACAAGAAGTAATGGACCCAACGTCTGCACGAGTGATTTATGTTAGATATAAAGAAAAATGTTTCCAGCTATAAGGATGGTTATACTCTGGAATTAGCTTCCAAGAGTGATTGTGGAGTCCCCATCATTGGAAGTTTTTAAGCACAGGTTAGAAAAATGTGTCAGGGATGATGTAGGTATATTTTGTCCTGTGTCAGTACTAGAGGCTGAACTAGATGACCTATCAGGGGTACTTTCCAGCCTAGGGGATGTGAAGGGCTAGTCGACTATCTGATAAGCAAATGCTAGTCACTCCCTCCCTCCTTCCCCCTTGCTGCTTCTATCAGAAAGAGGCAGCGGGGGGGGGGCGGGGGCGGGGCGGGGCGCGAGGAGAGGGGGAAGGGTATTTCAAAGTGTCAGCACCATTTGAAGCCTGGTGCCGCGTGGAGCCCGTGATCAGAAGGGGATTCCCCCGCTGCCCCCAGGCTCCATGCGATGCTGCCGCTTTTGAAACTCCACAGAAGCCCAGTGTCAGGCTGCACGTGGTGTTTCAAAGTGGCAGTGCCGCAAGGAGCCTGTGGTTAGCGGGGTTGTCCCCAGCTGATCCCAGGCTCCATGTGGCGCTTTTGCCTTTCTGTTGCTACACTTCAAAGGCGGAGGTGCCCTATCAACTAATTGAGTAGTCAATGCAAAATGCATCGACTATTCAGTTAGTCGATATTTAACATCCTTATTCCAGCCCTACCTTTCTATATTCTTATGATACTGACATTCACCAGGAGTCTGGAACCTAATGTCTCTTGGACCAAACCTTACCTCTGACAAACTGCACCCCAGGGGTGGGTGAAATATGGCCTATGGGTGGATCTGGCCTGCTAAACATTTGGATCCAGCCCAGTGGGGCCCTCAGGTAGTCTCCTTGGCTTCCATAGCCCCACACGCCACTGAGAGGCTGTGTGTGTGTGTGTGTGTGTGTGTGTGTGTGTGTGTGTGTGTGCGCGCGCGCAGCGTGCCCCTTGACAGGAAGGGGGATCTCCGTGCCTGTCCCCACCCCCAGCATCATGTCGCAGCCCTGCCCTCCCATGGGGGGCATGCCACAGAGGCACACACGTTGACCTCAGCGACTCTGAGACACGTGGAGCTCTATCAGCCAGAACCTGCCCGAATGTCCTGCTGGGGTGCGGGCTGAGAGCCACCTATGACCAGTGCTTCTCGGCCAGAGCCTCCATCTAACACCCACCCTCTCCTATGCTCTAATCCGCTTCTCCAGGTGACAGTGTCCTCCTGTACCAAACCCTTTGCACCTCTGCCCCAGGCCACAACCCCCTCTTGCATCCAAACTCCCTCCCACACTCTGAAACCTTCTTATACCCCTCCCTCAGGACAGAATCTTCTCCTGCACTCCAACTCCCTCCTAGATCCTGCACCACCTCCTTCACCCAAACCCTTTCCCAGAACCCACATGCCCTTCTGCACCCCAATTCCTTACCCAGAGCTTTCTTCTGTACCCAAACTCCATCCCAGACCCCCTCAAACCTCCATTAATATAAAAATGCAGACATTGATCCCATACCAAATTCTTGGAGCAACCCCCCCCCCCGCCCGTGGAAACTCTTGTCCACCACTAGCATGTGTTCCAAACTTAGAAATTGCTACTAGCTTTACTTTCTAAGTGACTTCTGCTGCAGGGCTGGGGAAATAGGGCCTTGTGTTCAGCATGGGCAAGACAGTGCTATGCTTCAGCATCAATCTGCCTGGGTTATTGGCTGTTTTGACAGTAAACCCATTTTCTGTCTGTTTCCTTTGGCACACAGAAATAATCATGAATATAATTGCTTTCAAACATAAAACAAGTATGCCAATAGGTTGTTGTTGTTTCAAAAGTAGCCTGAGACGTTTGGTGTGAAACTATATGAACTGAAACTCACAAGGCTTAAAACTAATCATTCACTTGTCTTAAAGAAACTGAAGAAAACACTAGACTTGTGGATTTGTGTTTCAAAGAGTAATGGGTTTTTTTTTTATTGTTACTAAACAGATTTACTTCCTGAAAATTCAGTCATTGCCCTAAGAGTAAGTAATATAAATTTGGTGATAAACTTTTTTTATATGTATTATTATTATTAGCAGTTTTGGGGAGCCTCCTGTGAGTGAGATGATTATGATTAGCATAGTAAATAGGAGTTATAGCACAATGACTGCCAAGTGAGACATGACCTAATGGGATTTAGTCACCACTAAATCGTAACTGCAAATCTCAGTATAACCTTAATTATTTTCTGGCGTGGGTCTATGTTGCAGATAAATTGTCCTCCTGCTGACAGCATCAATTAGTCTGAATGACCAGTCAGGATTTGTAAAGTTCATACAGTCCCTACAGGTCATGCTCCATTGGTGACTTCCTTACTAATACTTGCCGGTGTGCTGGAAGAATTTTAAGTAGCTTACCAAGCATTCTGTAGTGGCGCCAAATGCACAACCTAATCATGTATGAATTGTAAACACTAACTACAACTTTGGATACAAGTATAATTTTTTTCAATCCAATATATTTTGTTCCTCTTTCATAAGACTTATATAATGCCTCTACTTTTAATTTACTCCATAATTTACATATAGTTGACATCTGCTTCAATGATCTCTTCAGTCAGACAGGATTTGAATTGTAGGTTAATAAGGCTTTACAAAGGGTCAGTGGTGAATTTGCCACTGGACCAGTTGTTCCCTGGCACCATGAAGGGGACCCGTTCCTTGGGAATCCCAGGGTACCCTGAGAGCTGTAGTTCCTTGGCCAGCTACCTGCCTAGAGCAGAGCAGAGAAGCAGCCCGGTATTCCCTTGGCTGCTAGCAACATGGGGGGGGGGGGGGAGCAGTGGGAGAAACTGTGAGCAGTGCTGTCAGAGGAGAGCTGGGTGCTAGAAGGGGCTGGTGCTATGAAGGGGGAAATGTATGCACAAGGGAGTAGGCGGCTTTGGTCCAGATCTCAGCCTCAGGAGCCTTCCCCAGACTGTATTAGGGTTGCTAGTGGCCTTAGTTTGCTGACCCCAAAGAAGGAATTGAGTGGACTGTATGGACAGCACACATCTGTCTGAAGCCTAGCAAGGGAGATATATGGACCCACAAGAGGTTAATATGGTAAGGAAGGAAGGGAAGGCTCTACTAGAGGAGAGGGCCTCAACAGCTTTAGGCACAATCCCAGGCACACAGGAGGATTTTATTCTATTTCCACAGCCATGAAAGCAGAAATGGGTTTTTTCTTTCCAGATTTAAATAATACTCAGGGAACCTAGCACCTACCTTCCAGATTTGAACAGGAGTGCTCAGGTTTAATTTGGGCTGCTGTTACATCATTTTTCCAAAATCAAATACTGATCCACTGTAATTTGTTGTAGGGAAAAATAGGATAAAAAGTGAGCAGTAAATGTTGGCATCTTCCTAGTGCTGACTGGAACTGGAGTTGACATTTTCAGCTGCCATTACTAAGTGGTGGTGGTGAGGGTTTTTTCTTCGTTCTTTTAAAAAGAAGACAGTAAAATTGCATTGGTGATTTCCCCACAGACACACAGAGTGAAACACAAAAAAAACCAACAAAGACATCCCAGCTTTTCCTTATTACATGGGACAGTCTTGTAATATGCCTCCAGACATTCTCCAGTCATAGTCCCCCACTGACCCTGGGATCCGTGCTACGCTGCCACTTTGAAATGCACAAGAGCCCTCATTGGGGACTCTTGTACATTTCAAAGCTGGCACACAATGTGCAGCCCTGAGTCAGTGGGGCTTCCTGCTGGCCCCGGGCTGCACGCGGAGTTCCACGTTCCTCCTTTGAAATGTACAAGAGCCCCAACAAGGGGCTCTTGTACATTTCAAAGGAGGAATGCAGAAGTGCCTATCAACTAGTCTAGTAGTCAATGGAAATTCCATTTATTTAATGTCCTTAGATGGGACCAGATGAATGCGGATCCTGGTTGCCAGGTACCAGCCGTTTTCAATATGGTTTCAGTACAGAGCAAGGTCTTTCAGTTTCATTGCAGACAATTTCCAGTGGATCACCTCGTTCATACAGACCTGTTACGATCTAAGAAAGTTCCTACTATCGACAATTGTCTGAACTTATTCAATCAGAGCACAGGAGTCCTCAGCAGCTTTCTTGGTACATGTGTTAGTCCAAGACATCTATAGAGCTGCAATGTGCTCATCGTTTGTTCACGTCTCACTACTTCACCACCACTCAGCAGGCCAGGGAGGATGTTGGGTTCGGCAGGGCTGTGTTACAATCTCAAAGCGCCTGTGAACTACCCACCTCCACGGGTACCTACTGTGGAATGGACATGAGCAAGCACTCAAAGAAGAAAAGACAGTTACCTGTTCTGTAACTGGTGTTCTTCGAGATGTGTAACTCATCCCCATTTCACGACCCACACTCCTTTCACTCTGTCAGGGTATGTCTACACTAGCTCCCTAGATCGATCTAGGGAGGCTGAGGGCGACCAAAATTGCAAATGAAGTGCAGGATTTAATATCTCCGCTGATTTGCATGCTGCTGGTCGCCATTTTAGAATTGACTAGCTCGGTATTGCCCGCTTCACACGGTAGTGAACGATTCGAAATAAAGCCCAACTCGAATTAGCTGGTAAACTCATTGCAGGAGGAATACCAGCTAATTCGAGTTAGGCTTTATTTTGAATCCCGCTTCACCGCCGCATGTAGACGCCGGGCAGTTACTTCGGCTAGTCAATTTCTAAAATGGCGATCGCCGAACATGCAAATCGAGCGCGGGATATTTAAATCCTGTGCTTCATTTGCAATTTCGGTCGCCCTCATTAGCCTCCCTAGATCGATCTAGGGGGCTAGTGTAGACATACCCTCAGAGTTTATGGCGAGAAGAAACTGAAGGTGTGGGGAGCATGCAGCGCCCCTTTTACCACGCTCTGAGGACACCCCTCCAGGGTTCGGCAGAGCTGCTCACCTACCAATACTCCTGAAGATCACGCACTCTAGTGTTGCTCATTTCCATTCCACATATCTTGCAAAACAGCAGTTATAGAACAAGTAATTTTCTTTTACCTTTGTATGTCACCATAAATTACTAGTGTTTCATAGTGTGATCCTGACTGACTCTATTCTGATTGTAGTTTTCACTGTATCTCTGAATATGCTTGCCTTGCTTATATTAGTTACACTGCATTTCCATATAATCTGTGAAATTGAAGATTCTCTCTACTAACACTACAAGCATTTCTCTATAGAACCCGAGACAGGCTACCGGTTAAGGAACTGGTGCTTTGGAAGGAGATGCGGAAAGCCTTTCTGAAATAAAGAAATAGAAGTGATGCTCTTAGGAGAGCCAAACTTGGGCAAAATATAAGTGAAGAGAGGAAAATTATAATGAAGAGTATAAAACAAAGTGAAATGCTCTGGTTGAGGACTGTTCAGCAGTTCATTGGTAGCAGTTGAGCGGAAAATCAAGCTGGCAAAAAATACAGTCGATGTAAAATGGCTGTTTCTGATATAAGCTACCATATATGAGTGTGTCTTGCCTTCATCTTGCTTGTAATTTAGTTGTACTCATAGATCAAATATGAATTAGGGGGTGTTAAATTTTGATCAATCAGCTAATCAAGTAGTCGATGGAACTTCCATCGACTACTCGATGAGTCGATAAGGGGGTGCTAGCTATCCTGCTGAGCCTTTGCCTTTGAAATGTACAAGAGCCATCTGTGGCTCAGAGGCATGAAGTGGGGGAGAGCAGGAGTCGGTATTGGGGGGGAACCCTCCATGGGGGGCAGGGGAGGCAAAGGTGCAGGGGTGGGAAACGGCGCAAGCAGGGACCCACTCATGCAGGGTCGCAACTGCTGCGCCTCTCCCTTTGAAATGTACAAGAGCCTCCTGTGGCTTCAAAGGAAGAGGTGCAGTGGGGGAACCCACGCAAGTGGGGTCTGTTTTGATCCCTGATCATGCTGTTTCCCCTGCTGCACCTTTGCCTCCCTTGCCCCCCACATAGATGGTGCTAGGGGGAACCGGCTTTTAAGCTAGCTCCCCCCAGCTCTAGCTCCTACTCCCCCCTCTTGGTGCCTCGGATACAGAAGCAGCAAGGGTTGGGGGAAGTGACTAGTTTAGTAGTGACTCAACTACCCGATAAGCCTAGGCTTATCAAGTAGTGAACTATTCTAGTAGTCGCTTACATCCCTCATATGAATAGATTACCTTTTTTTATTGTCGTCATCATCCTAGCTTTAACAAGTATAGCTGTCACTGTATCTCTGTTGCATTACCTTTGAAATTTGGAATTTCATTAATGTAACCTTTAAAACTAATTTTTCCTTAGACTACTACTATATCTGTTTCCAGATATCAGTATGCAGACTTGCTGTTACTCAAGTAAAATAAGAATAATACATTTCGTGCTTCACCTGTTAAGTATTAATGTAGAACTCCCCTGTTCAAGTACTCACCTGTATAATTAGATAGGGGTGCATTATTATTTTCACTTTCCTGTAAATGATTGACAAGACTGGGCAAATTGACAGGTCCCAATCTGATACCGTTGCCTCATTGTGCTAAGCACTGTGCACACACAAAACAAAAAAAATTTCTGTCCTATGTGCCAAAAGTAAGATAATGGTACTTGATGTTCCAGCATGATATCGCAAATCCTAGATTTCCTTTAAGGATTTATCTTATAAATAGTATTTTTGGATTAATTGTGATGTACTAAGTCTTGGAAGTTTAGAAATTTGTGGTCAGCTAATTTCTTCTAACTTCATAATTTGCAATAGAAATCCTCTGCATATTTTAGTAATTGCCATGTTAGATTTAACCATTGTCTAGCCCAGTATGTGGTCTGCAGCAGTAGCTAGTACTAAATGTTTGAGTGAGGAGAGAGAACCACACGGTATACAGTTGAGATAATCTTCCCTTCACAGAAGATTGCATCCTGATCTTTTTAGTTAGAGATTATAGTAATCCCAGTGCCATGTTGTTTAATATCTGTTCTGAAGTTTTTGTTATAATTGATAACAACTCTGAATATGTATATTTGTATACACCCCTATTTGGGTTTGAGTCTTGCAAAGTTCTTGGCATCAGTGACTTTCTGTGGCAGTGAGTTCTGCAGTTTCATTACATGTCTGTATTGGGAAGAAAAGTATGTTTAACACTTTTAATTTGTCTGGCCCCTTGCGTGTTATGATATAGAAAAAGCATAGCTCCTGATGTACCTTTTGTACATCATTCATCATTTTTGTATTGTTATCATTTCCCCTCTATTTGTCTCCTTTGTAAGGTAAGTAATTCCATTCATTTTACTCTTTTGATGCAAAAGATTTTTCCATTCCATTAATCATTCTAGTTATCCTTTTCTGAACCCCCTGCAGTTTATAATGTATTGTAATTTGTTTTCCCTTCTAAACTAAAATTTATTTGTTTCAAAAAGAAAGCATATACCAGCAAAAACAGACTTGCTTAATTTTAAGAGTATAGCTGTTTTTTGAATAATAGGGAACAGCCTTAATTTTCTTAAAATTTCTAATATTTGTGAGGAAGTTATATTGACACATATAGTTAGATGCTTACTTCTAAATCATTTTGTTTTGAAAAAACAGAGTAGACAAGTTGTGAAGACCCAATGACTTCTGCTTTTAAAAGAGTCCTTGGTATTGATATTAAAATTTCTTCCCTTGAGGGACTCTGAAATTTATACAGAGAGTCATAAGTCAGTGACTCTATCTTGAAGGAAATATCTATGTATTTTGCCTTGTGGAAATAGTGTGCGTGAGTGGAGACTACTATGCGTGGAGACCATTCCTACATGGTCACAGTCCCAATATGTGCCCTTGGACAGATCACTTAACCTTTCTCCCACAGTTTCACCATCTGTAAAACAGAAAATTTCTACACAATTCTATAAAGTATTTTGAAATCTTTAGCAGAAAAGTGCTTTATAAATTCCAAACTATGCTATTTATGAAAGCAATGTGACATAACTTACAGTAATTGTTGCTTAAAATTTAGGTGTTGTTTACATACTGGGTGTATAAGAAGGCAATGATTTTATTTAAATTAAATATGGAGGTTTTTTTAATTGATGACCTGTGTAAAGACTGAAACTTACTATAATACAATCAGATAATTTAAATGAATAACTTTAAATTTAAATACAATACATGATTATATATAGTATACATGTTTGCTGCCAAGTTTTAAAGGAAGTCAAACCAATGAATGGTGGAAGTCCCTGGCCAAGCACCTGGAATCATGGTTGGTTTGATGCTTTAAACCAACTTTTGACAGTAGTAGCCTCTTCTGCAAGTGCAGAGAGATTATTTATTCTTCTTTTCAGCCTATTCAACAATTCAATTCAATGTCTAGTTCAAAGATAAGAAACCAGCTGGGAGATGAAAAAACATGAAGACTTGTTTTTCTTTTCCAGTCTGTACATAAAAACTCGGTATGATGAAAGGGTGAGCTCTACTAGTTCTAAAATCTTGAAGGAAATGGTGATTAGAAACAATATCAGTTCACTAACTGCAGATAATACTTCCTTTGTTTAATAATTCAGTTATCTTTCATTGCAAAACATGTTTTGCGAAGCTTGTTCCTTATGTATCCAACGCTTTTAAGGCACTTTTATTTAGTAAAAAAATATATTTTTGTGGATTTTAATTGAATTTAAATTTCCATCCAAATAAGCGGACACAAAATCCTAAATAAAATATTAATTCTCTGGTAAATAAGAAATGCATTATGTGCAATTTTCTAATGTATTACAAATGTAGAAATTAGCAATCTGAATAAATGTAAATTAAACCATATTATTGCTTAAATAAATGTGCGTGACTATAGCATATCCTGTTGATTAGCAAGAAGCACCAAATTAAGTATAAAGGCTATATTTAGTTGTGAATAAACATTTTAATTGTTACCAACTAATGAGACACAACCTTTGTTTAGAAACTAACTAAAAATTATGAACACAAAACACAATTAAATTTGATGATTTAAATCAAGATTTTTTTATTTGCGGATTTAAATAATTAAGTTTCTTGCTTGGTGATTTAAATCACTTTGACTTAAAGTGGTGCACCCTGTTTATTCACTGACTATAAGACAACACAAAAGCAAAATAAAACCACCAAATATAGGGTGCATTGTTATTGTATAATAGTTTTGAAAAGAGGATACTGATAGTTGATTTTAATGGATACCAGTCAAGAACAAATGTGCACAATAAATTGAGCACAATTGCTGACATAGGAAAAGGATTGTAAAGACAGAAGTGATTCAAATGAAGGAGGGAAGAAAAGACTTGTGCCAAAATCACACTGTGGCGGTTCTAATCTGCATCATTCACAAAAAGATTTCAATTTCTCTTTTGTCTAGTAAATTAAATTTATGAACACAACTAGACTTCATTGAAGAGTTGGATTCATTAATGCTTTCTAAGCATCTTAAATAAGGCAGAATTTGCTAAATTTGGGCTAATATTTTAAATAGCCAGGTGGGAGACCCTTTTGTTTTCATAAGTGCTGTCGGAAAATTAAGCAAACTTCCCAGAAACCTAGGCAGTTGCTTTATACTCTACACTTACATTTGTAAGTGTGCCAGAACACACTCAAGGAAAAGACATACCCTTTTTGTGTGTGTGTGTATGCTTTTATTTCCTGTCTAGGACTGGGAAAGAAGAGCAACAGAGGGTTTTTGTTAAATACAGTGAAATCTAATTACAGCTTGATTTAAAGCCACATTTACACAATGGCTGAGGGGTGAGTTCACTTCCACAAAAACAAACTCAATTGGCTCCCTACTGTGCATCAGCGAACAGTTAGATGTGTTGCCTGGAGAGCAGCTGCCTCCCTCTGCTGGCACTGAATTTCTTTACATTTCGTTTGCACTCTTATTAATTGAAGCAAAAAAAGTAAACAAAATCTCCAATAACACTCTCTCACTCACTTTCTCTCTCATGCATGCTTTCTCTCATGTGTAAGTGTGAACAGTATGAAATCTCCAGAGTGAAAATTTTCCAAGTGACTATAGGTGAGTTGTGGAGGCCATATTCTTAAGAGTGCTGCATTTCACAAGAAAAATGTACAGCGATTATATTGTGAGCATGGAAATCTTATTTCACGCTTGTAAGTAAATACATACTTGTGCATTTCTGTGCTTGAATAGCTATTTTCTCCTTTAATTCAAAATCAGATTGATAGATTATAATTAAATGCACAGTTCTCCAAAAGATGCCAAGTGAGGGCTAAATTTGCTGCTTGTGTAACTCCACTGAAGTGAATGGACTTAAATGCTTCTTTTTCCCCTGATGATTTCACCTTTATATGTTGTTTCTTTAGATGTGCTGCTGTCCTCTCTTTTCAGCATCTCAGGAAAGATGTCTCCAGACCAATAATAGGAGCACAAAATTAATCTTTTCCAGCACTACATTCACTGGAGGCATTTTTACACTGCACATTTTAAAACAGTACAGTGGCACAGCTGCACTACTCTGGCACTTTTGCGTAGACAGCCTATGCTTATAGGAGAGGTTCTTCTGTCAGCATAGGTAATCCGCCTCCCTGCAAGATGGTAGCCCAGTCAAAGGAAGAATTCTTCCATCAACATAGCTCTTCCTTTCATAGGCACTTGGGTCACCTTATCAGTGCTGCTGAGAGGGGCCGATTTTTGAGCATACACCAGGCCTGCATGTTTTGTGCCTTGGCCTTTCTGATTTTGTCCCTACAGTAGCTCCTTGACGTTCCCCCATACCTGAAGCATCATTTGACAAGCCAATCTGTACCCCTCTGCAACTCAGGTAAGCAGCGATCATTGACATTCAGCTGAACACCGTTGGTGCAGTCACCAAGCCAAATGGGAGGAGAGAAAACTGATAATGGCTGGGACTCATAATAAACCACAGGAAGCGTTTATGTCCTAGGAAGATCGCTATGTGAAAATATATGTCCTTTAAGCCATCGGTGGAATACCAATCTCCTGGATCCAGGGAGGGACTGATGGAGGCTAGGAAGACCATGCAAAACTTAAACTTGTATAGGTATTTATGGAGGCTTCAAAGATCCAGAACAGGCCACAGCCTGCCTTTGGAGAAACACTTGGTACTTCCTTAATGATCAAAAATAATTCATAGGGATCAGTCTGGCATCAAAACTCTTGAGCTTTGATTGTGTGGCTTCCAATCAAATATCCTACCACTTGTACATCATTCTGATAGTATGGTATCAGTCTTACGACATCTGTCGCCAGAGACAAATAGAAAAATATGGAAATAATTATAGTACAGAAGTGCAGAGAGCAAGAGAGTAGTAAACTTGTACTTATCAAACATACTGATTATCTTAGATCATTAAATTCACAGGCCGCCACCTCCTCTTCCTATTTTATCTTGCCATTAAGCCACAATACCTAGTTTGTGACACCCTCTTTATTTTCATGCTAAGTGACTGATATAGCAATAATAGAATTACTACGATGTCGGTCTTTGTTATTGTTTGAGAGTTGTATTCATGACTTCCATTAGAGAGATTCAGTATAATCTGTGCACATAAAGGAATCACAGTCACAAGGGAGTGAAAAGTATTTGTTCACTTCAGCTTTCATTATGAAAGGTAATATATAACGAAAGTGTCTCAAAATGTAAAGTTTTGTTAGGTGTCTCTTAACAAAGCTTTCCTTTTTTTAATTGGAATTCAGAATACAAGGGAATTTTAAGTACAAAGTAATAGATCGCATTCTTGGCAAACATAATGAGTAGGTCTTCAAGTCAATGCTCTCATTCACTGAAAAGTTGCTATTATGCCACTGCAGGTAGGACTTCCAAACACAGACAGTAATTTAAATTTCACTGTCAGCACAGGCGGTACAAGATGTCTTTCCATAAAGTCCTTAGTCATGCTCACACAAGAACCCTTTAATTTCACTATTAAAACTTTTTTTCTAAGTAGTGTCACAAGATTCTATTCTAGGAACAGATGTTCCTAAACTAAGTGTCTTTAGTTTTGTGGGTTTTTTTAAACCCACAGGGTTTATCTTTAGGGATTTGGAGGTCAGCAGGATACATGGTAGTGTTCAAGGTATATGCTTGTTACATGTTCTCCATACTTTATATTATCCAGTCAGGCAAAGTGACAATTATGTTCTGCTTCTATTACTCTGGTGAATCATTCAGTTCTCCAGTTATTTAAAATATTGGACATCTCTACTTGCATTTGTTGCTGTGCTGCCTTCTTGTTCCTAGTTCTCTTTGCAACATGCAAACATGTTAATGGAACAAAATCAAAAAGAGTTCTTCCTGGTACTTTTACAGGCAATTCTATTGAGTTTTGTTTCTTCTGGTGACTAATTCCTGGGGAATCGGGGCTTTAACTCCTTCTAGCTTTTAGTGTTCTAGCTCCTTCCATAATGTCTTTCACCAAACAGTAATAAACCCCTTCATACAATCATAAGTAGGCTGAATAAATATGTTCTGAACTGAAGGTCATTTGGCCGTTTGAAAGAACTAGGTCTGAGGACACAGCTAGGTTCAAATACTTGAAATCACCTTCCTTTTTTGATGCTGCCTCAAATCAGTCCCAGAAACATCCTTCTTCCCCCTTGTATTCACATTAGCTGCTATCCCAGTGTTCTCCTTTTTTCCAGCTACTCACCAGCTAAGGTAGTTTGTTGTATTTCCTATTCAGTGGTTTCTAAGAGCAGATAATCAGAAATTCTTCAGTTCGGAAACAGTCCATCACATATCTAAGAAATGAACATGATAGGGGTGTAAATGTAATGCCAAGGGAAAATTGAATGGGAACATAAAATGGAAACTAATCATTTATGAGGCTGCTCTAGCTCATTGATAAGACAATTCCAAACTGTGATTACCTTTTTTGACTCATTCAGGATCTACAGCATATTCCAAACTGTAATGCTAATCACAGGTCTAGATGTCTGCCTTTTTAACTCGTTAGTGGGTTGAGCCACAGACTATGTAAGCATTCAGACAAGAAATCAATAGTATTTTTCCATCTGGTTGCTTTGAAGACTACGCAAATTAAATCTACTTATCCGTAAAAAGTCTGTGCACACTACTAGAGTTATAGTTAGCAAGTACTAGTTGCCCCTTGCACTTCTTTGGGAAAGGCACCTGCCTGAATAATTATTTTTAAAGCAGTTATGTTGAAGATCCCCAGAGATCTAAACCAGTAGTATATAAATAAATACCCAGCAATGACATTGTGAAGGCTTTCCTCATGAGGATAAATTAGGTAATTCCCAGAATCAGTTTTAAAGCCCTAATGCCAACAAAATAACAGAACTTCTGTAGTGGGATAGGAAATTCTGCCATCTGCTTTTTGTTCATAGGTTCCTCAGTATCGCACACCCCTTTTGTCATCTATTGGGGTTGTGTAGCTGAAGGCCCAGATCCAAAAAAGGGTTTAGTCCACTTTAGGTGCCTGTGTCCGACATATGGGTGCCACTGAGAGCTCCATAATCCTAGCTCAGCTTCTGGCTAACTCTGCAGGTTCTCAAATCACTCAGTACCGACATTTTTGCCATTAAAAGTCGGTAAGGTGATGAAGCTCCTGCCATTGGGCTTGTGCACAGCCACCTCATCCCTGATGATTGATGCTTATCCCAGGCCTAAGCCCTAGTGGGATCTTAAACTAGGCATTCCTTTGTTTGTCTTGCCCGCAGGGCCCAATCCATTATCTACTCTCAGAGCACACCTAAAGCAACAGACAATGGTCAGGGTGCAAGCCTCTCTTAGCATCTGTAGCCAGTGGTAAGAGCATGTGAGACACCCTGGTGGAATTCTCCCCTCTGCAAGATGTGCAGGAAATATTTGAAGGTGGGTATCCCATCTCTCAGGAGAATGCCCTAGCCCCCGATTGGGCTGTGGGGTATTCAGGTCTTTTTCAGTCTATCCTGCTGAAGCTCTTTCGCTGCACGTAAATTAAGTCATCTATTTTGTATCTTGCCTGCTCATTCCTTGTCATGCTAGAATAGTACATTCAGATGCCAGGTCATGAACAGAAGCCACTGCTTCCTGAAGCATTACATCTATTTTACCGTGATGGAAAGTGGTGCTTCAGACCACCAAAGAGGGAAATGAGACTGAAATTCGTTTAAACATCAACATATCAAGATAAAAAAGGGAGGAAACTGGGAGGAGGGGCAGGAGAAGAAAAGGTGGTGACTTCTCAGTTACTTATGTTTACTTCACTGGTGACTAAAAACTCAAGTAACTGAGAAGAATCTTTGCTTTAGTACCACAAAGTGTATGAGAAATTCATTATTAAAAATAAGGCTGAGATGTATGTGCAAAAAGTAATTAGTGCATTTTAAATGACACACAAAATCTTATTTGCAAAGTTAGACTCACAAATATTTTTGCACTCCTGCCAAAACGTATGTTATGAAATACTCATTGGGCTCATTGGATATTTGCACACAAACATGCCTGTATAAGCTATTACTTAAATTATTTCACTTTTGATCTACTTGAGAATGGATCGATTAATTTTCAGTAGATGCTGTAAAATTCAGTATTGCTGGATGAGGTGGATGGGTTAGCTGTTTGAAGAGTGGTTGCTTTAGGGATTGTATATGGCAGTTCAGATGATGCATTCATAACGGTTCAAATTTGTAAATGGAATAAGCCTCAAATTTGAGGTTCCTGCTTTAACTGCAAATATTTATAACCGGTTACTTTAATGAATATTTTACTTGGAATGATGCATTCATTAGCCTTTTAAAAGAGAAATGAGCCAAGCTATATCATGGGTATTTGTTCATAACAAAATCTTTAAAACTTGTTTACTACACTTGTTACATTTACTAGGCTTTAAGAAAAAAAAGCCTAATTCTCTCTTTTGTTCACATTGTTTCACGTGATAACCCACTCTGTAGGAGGAGGAGGATCATATGTTGTTTTTTTAGTGTGGTGGAAAAAATCTTTGTCCTTACATAGATTACTTCTGGTCGTTTTTCTTTTTTCTTATTTTTTTTTAACGAGGCACTTTCCAAACAACATACGTCCATGTTAGTGGTCTGCAGAATAGACATAACTTCTTTAAAATATCTTCACTTTACTGTATCGTGGAAGGAAAGGTGAGAAAAAGAAGCAGTTTCAGTACAAAGTATTTGCAGACTCTCTTTGGAAGTTGTGAATGCCAGTCTTCAAGAATGTCATGTTCATGTTTGAAACCTGCTGTCACTTAATAGACACGATGGTGGATAGTGTCTCTTTTTGTTCTTGGGAGAGATCGTCTACTCATGTATTTGTGTGCACCACGTGCTAAAATTCTTTGCAGTTTCATAACTAGGTTGGTCCCAGAATATGAAAGAAACAAGATGGCAAAGTAATATGACAAAGGAGGCTTAGGGCATGTCTGTGCTAAAAAGTTAAATTGATAAAGTAACGGAGTTATGTGAACATAATTCTGAAAGTGTATATGCTACATTGTTCCTCCTGCTGCTGTAACTCACTTACTGATGCTGACCTAGTGAGTCCACCGTGTCGAGAGGTGCATGGCTTAGATCAACATAGTTCAGGTGACACATTGTCTGCATAGACAATGTGTTACTTATGTTGTCACCTGTTGGCTATCAGCCTGGAGCTGTGCAATTGACAAGAATGTCAGTTTCACAACTGGTAGGTCCCTGTTTTAAAACTGAGCTGCAGGGAGGATGGGTGGAGGAGTGTCTTCTTGCTGTTAGCCCTTGGAGTGCTGACAACTGGAGTATCACTGTTTGCTGCTGAGAGTCCAATCTGTAGGCTCCCCACAGAGCCTTACTGAGCTGGAAGGCCAGAGTCTCAGCCCTCCATACTGCTTCTCTGAAATCAGTGCAAGCATTTCTGATGAATATATACACCACCAACCAAAAGAGAATAGTGCAGACTTGAGAAAATGCAGTAATTGCTGTGGTCACTGTAAGTCATCCTAACGAAGGTTGACTCAACTATGTAGACTAGACATGACCGTGGTGGGTTAAAAGTTGGCTGTAATGAGGCATGAAACCAGTATGTTAATGGGATCCATGATTTTGAATGTCTAGCAAAGTTATGAGTTTAAGCTCTCAGCCTAATCTTTTGAAGGTGTTGTCAGGCTACCCTTGAGAACAAAGAGTGTGAAGTCGGCTGTGGAGTGATCATTTTGTGACAAGCATTCACCCATAAGAGAGAGGGTGTTTTTGTCTTTTACCATCTACTTTATATTTTAGAACATTTGTCTGTCAGTCTGTTTGAACAAGAACTCCACCAAAATGGTAAGAGCTAGGACCACCACATTTGTTTACAGTTTCCTCTTCTCATTGCTTAAAGCAACTTAAGGGTTTGATTGTGCCAGGAAAAGGGGATGTACCTAAAATCGGATTTTTTCTCATAAAACCAGAAACAGAATCACCAAATCCAGTACAGTCCTCAAAACTGAGCGAATGTTGAGACCTGAACCAAGATAAGCCAGAAAAATAGGATGAACCTGGAATAGGATTGCTTCTCAATAAACCTTACAGAAAAGAGAGAAAATGGAGAAATTTGTGGTGCTCTGTTTTGACACAGCTAAATTAATGCTTAAGGAAGAAAATGTTGTTAGAAATCAAATTGACCATAGTCCTTTTAAAAAAACAAAAACACCGTAGCAAATGATAAGCATTTATAGGGAAGAAGAAAACATACACTTGATGAAATTCCTATTTTAAAAAATTTACTAAAAATTAATTGAAAAATTTTAACAATCCCCTTTTTAAGAAATTCAAAATAAAAATTTACTTCAGAAAAATAACAGTTTGAAAAATAACAATTATTTAAATAAAACATGTACATTTTCCTCTTTAAAAAAAAACAAACTCTTAATTGAGTTACAGACTCAAGCAACGCCAGGTAAAGCTGCTAGCTTTATATGTGGGAAAAAACCCTCCACATTCTGCGTACTCCTTCTTGTCACATACCACCGCACACAGGAGTCCATGTGAGGTATTATCAAACAATTACAAATCATAACTGGATTCAGTTCTGCATTCTGAAAGAAATCATTCCCAAATCCCCTCTTCTGGTTCTCAAATACGTCCCCCCCTCCCCTCCAAAAAAAACCTCACTAAGCTCAGTCATGAGAAGCAAGCTCTCTACCCAGCGCAACAAACCAACTGCAAACACCACCTCACCCTGTCATAACAGATGCAAAACCTACAGGCATATTTCCACTGGTATGATCATTGCCCTCCCAACACACCTTTCACTATCCATTTGTCCTACTCGTGCTTATCACAACATGAGATATAGTTCATGCAGAGCATCTAATGTCCCAACAACTAAGTGAATGAAACCAGATTATAATTGTTCCTTCAAATGAACTCACACAGAAAAATGGTGAAACGACACCGTATGACCCCGGGGCAAACACTCTTCACAAAATGATCACTTTATATCTGACCTCTTGGTCCCCCTCCTCAAGGGAAGCCTCTGCAATACTTTCAAAAGATAAGCGTTGGAGCTTAAATGCATAACCTTGAGAGACTCTAAAAATCATGGACTCAATAGACATACTAGTTTGTCTCCTTTCAACGAACGGAAACATACTCACTCTCCTTTGTCCTATGATTATGGAGGTGGTAATTGTGAACATCTTGATGCTGGACAAATTTTGAGAGACTGATTTCCAAAGTTATTGAACACCTATATCTCCATTCAGCTTTTATTGGAATTTTGGATTCCCAAGTATTCTCAGGTTCCTTACCTCTTCATTACCCATATTCACATCTTTAATATATGATCTACCTGCTCTAGAACAGTGTTGTGAAACCTAATTTTCTACAGTGCTTTATTTGAAAATCCTTAGGGGTATGTCTGTACCTGCCATTTAAAGCGCAAAAAGTCCCTTTTGCATTTGCTTATCGGATAGTCTTTTGACTAGTCGATCCCGGCCTCCCTCCTCCCCCCCTGCTGCCTCTAAGAGATAGAGGCAGCAAAGAAGGGGGGGGGGGGGAGGGATACTTCAAAGTGCCAGCACATCACAGCTGTGTGGGCGCTGCCGCTTTGAAACCCCAAGGTGTCATTTCAAAGGGGCAGCCACTGCACAGCTGATCTGTAGATCCAGCTGACCTCGGGGAGTCCCCTGCTGATCCTGCATTCTGGGAAAATGCCATGCAGAGCCCGGGGGTCAGCTGGTGATTCCCCAGTTATCCCCGGGCTCTGCAGAGCACTTATCACAACATGAGGTATACTTCATGCAGATCATCTAATGTCCCAACAACTAAGTGAATGAGTCCAGATTATAATTGTTCCTTCAAATGAACTCACGCTTCCAGGAAAGTGCCACGCGGAGCCTGGGGTCAGCTGACCCTGGGCCCCTAGCAGCATGCAGCATAGATGGAGTCCGGGATCAGCGGGGGACTCTGAATGCATTTCAGAGCAGGTACCCCCATGCAGCCCAGAGTCAGCAGGACTCCTCACTGGCCCTGGGCTGTACCAGCAGGGGCTCTTGTACTTTTCAAAGGAGGAATGCGGAAGTGCCTATCGATTAGTCCATCGAAATTCCATCAACTAGTCAATTAACCGCATTTTAACATCCTTAAAACAAACGTCTTCCACTCCCCCTGTAATGCTCCAGGAACTTTGAAACTCCCCTTTCTGTTTTCTTGGCTAGTGCTCACTTACCATCTGGCTGAGTGACAATGGCTGCTCCACGGAGCAACCAATCCCCTGCTTCCCCCAATTCTGAGCTACTGGACCTGATCAGTGTTTGGGGAGAGGAGGCTGTGCAGGGAACCAGGGAATTGAACTCTGCCCCTCTTCCCACATGACCTATCTTCAAAATGGAGAGAGCTGCACTTTGGCACAGCTGCTCTTAGTACTCGGCTCTCATCGAGAATGGAAGGGCTGCAAATGTGAATGCAGTCTTACACCTTTGGAAATAAGTGAGGAAACTCACCAGTGCTTTTCTTTTGATAGTTCCATATCACCAGTGAAACTGACAGTGCAAAAACTCTGCATGTGTAGACATAGCCTTAGACACAAAAGTAATACAAATATTTTTATCTGAAAGGAAGAACTTTATTAAAATTGCAATACCATGTTGAGGATATATATACTTATTTTTATATCTGTTTGTTTTATTGATCTCATTTTTTGTTTCTAAGATAAGGTATTGGTATCCCTTTTTCTTATAACATATTAAATACTGTTGAACAAAAGTTGAAGGAAAGACTAGTATGTCATGCTGCCTGCACTCCGTTTTTAATTCCTAGCCAGATACAGCTTTGTTTCTTTCAGAAATTTAGTCCCACATTTATACAACATAACAAGCTTTTATTAATAGTTTTAACTAACAGATTTAAAAAGCTATGGTTTTATTATTAAATTGTCAGTAAATTTGGACTTCTAACACTATATGTAAATTTAACAGCTTTAATGAATTAACACATTTCAGTTTTTGCTATCCAGGTAAGAATGATGTATCAGAAATATTTGTAAACATTTAATAGCATACGGTAGAGAGTGATTAATACTGTGTGGTGTTAGCGATAAGAAAATAAAAAATTGAAGTGGAAAATGCTGGTATGGGCACATACCAACTTGCTTTGAGTAATATTTTTTTTAAACTGTGTGAGATCAATTTGTATATGTATTGTGCCCATGAATAGATGGGCATAAGGGACCATATTTAAACTTGATTGTCTAAGGCAGTGTTTCCCAATTGGTGCTCCGGGGAACCCTAGGGTTCCGCAAAGCAAAACTAGGGGTTCCGTGAGGATCCGGCACTCCCCCGCCCCCTCTGAAAGAGAGAGAGCCGGCTAGCCAGCAGAGGCATGGGCAGCGAGTTGTATGGGCTCGTGGTGCCCATGCTCCACCAATATTTGGAACTGGAGCGGGCCCCGGCCCCCCCGCGCGTCCTCCGACCCCGGTCCCAGAGCATCTCTGCTCCGGCCCCGTCCCGTCCCTGCCGTGCGCACCCCTCACTGAGCTCCCCCTTGCTGGCTGCTGCTGCCCTGCACAGCGTGCTCAAACCGGTAGGCGGGGAGACGCCCGGGCATGACGTAACGTCACGGCCCAGGATTTTAAAACTGCTGGGCGCTGTGTTGCACCACGCGGCTGAGTTGCGGGTTCCGAGTCCGGGGATGGAGCGCAGACTCCAGCCCCGCAAAGTGGAAGGCAGAAGGAAGGGGAAGGGCTAGGAGAGGAAGGGGCTTGTGCACAGAGGGAGGGGAGAGGGGGAAGAGAGGGGAAGGCACCAAAAGGACAGGGTAGAGGAGAGACAAATGCCAGGGGGCCGAGTGCAGACAATGAGGAAAAAGGCAGGAGAGGTGTCAGTGGGAGGGAGATAGGGTAAGGGCATTGGGGGCTAGAGGGGGGAGGGGGAGGTGCTGGGAGAAGGCTTGAAAGAAGGGGTCGGCATGAGGAAGGCTGGGATGGAGCAAGTCATGTGTGAGGGCACGGGCATGAGGGGAACGGGGGCAGAGGGTGGTGAAGGGGTGGGCATCAGGGAAAAAGAGGGCAAAGGAGGTAGGGGCAGTGAAGGAAGGGGAGGCAACAGGAGGGTGCAGGAGTAAGAGAAGGTGCAAGTGCCAGGGGTTTCTGGGGGTGAAGCAGAAGGGCAGACACCTGCAGGGGAGGGACCAGCACCAGAGGAGAGATGCAGGGCAGGTTTGTAGAGGGAGGTGTTAGAAGAGGGGATGAGGAGGGGTAGCTCACATGATCAGAGTGGGGCTATTGGAGGAGTGGGCACAGGGAGGAGAGAAGGGCTGGTGGAGGGGGGGCATGTTGCAGGAGGGCTGAGGGCAGTGAGAAGGGCAGGAGTCAGGACAGCAGAGGAGGGTGAGGAGTTGGGAGGCAGCAGGCACCAGGGGAGCTGATGGAACAAGGGGAGGAGACATGGCAGCAGAGAGAAAAAGTAAATGTTTAAAAATATTTATTAATAACTTGGGTGCCACAGTGGCACATCCAAACAAGCCACCTGAACTCAGTACTGGTGCACAACACAAAATTCATTTTGCTCATGCGAGAAACTCTTAGGCTGTCTACACTGGCGGTTTCTTGCGCAAGAACATCTTCTTGCAAGAGTTCTTGCAAGAACACATCCATACTGCCATGTGCGAGCTGTGCTTTTGCTCAAGAGCATCCATGCCAGTGTGGACGCTCTCTTGCCCGAGAAAGTGCCGATGGCCATTTTAGCCATCGGGCTTTCTTGCGCAAGAAATTCATGTTGCCTGTCTACACTGGCCTCTTGCGCAAGAACAGTTGCGCAAAAGGGCTTATTCCTGAGCGGGAGCATCTTAGTTCTTGTACAAGAAGCCCTGATTTCATACATGAGAAGGTCAGTGTACTTGCGCAAGAACACACGGCCAGTGTAGACAGGAAGCAAGTTTTTGCGCAAGAGCGGCCGCTTTGCCGCAAGATTGCACCAGTGTAGACACAGCCAAGGGGAGGGAGGGAGGCAGGGGCAGGGAATCAGCGCTGGCTCAGCATGTCTGCATGGTTTGGGGGAAGGTGCAGGGAAATTGAGCTCAGCTGGGTTGCAGAGTGGGGAGGTCCCAGGAGCTGGGATGGGCTGCGGGGGCGTGTGTGCGTGTGTGTGTGTGTGTGTGCAGCTCAGAGCTCAGTTTGGCTGCAGGAGGAGGGAGGTGCCGGGAACCGGGGCTAGACTCAAGGGGAGGGAGGGGCAGGGAATCGGCGCTTGGCTCAGCAGTTTTGCTGGGCTTGGGGAAGGTGCAGGGAAACGGGGCTCAGCTGTGCTGTGGGGGAGACATGCAGGGAACCAGTGCAGGGCTCAGCTGGGCTGAGGTGGATGGGGGAGGGCATACGGAACAGACAGGCAGCTCAGCTGGGCTGTGAGGGGCTGCAGGGAACTGGTGCTGCACTCCTTTGGATTGTGGGGGATGGTTTTGGGGGAGGTGCAGGGAACCAGCAGGGGTGGGCAGCTCGGTTGGGTTGCAGGGGATAGAGGTGCAAAGAAGCCTAGTGGGGGGAGAACCAGGAGCCCTGAAATGACCTCCCCTGGTCCAAAAATTCCTCATCTGGGACCAGTCAGGTCCAGAGGGTGCCAGATCAGGGAGGTCCAACTCCTACCCAAGTCCCCTCCTTGCACCCTCCCTCGTAGCCAGACACCCTACCCCCAATCTGCTCCTGCTCCTTCCCCCTGGCCAGACACCCTACATCCAGCCTGCTTCTCCACCCTACCTACCACCCAGACCTTGCCCCCTTCCACCCCCACCTCCCTCCCAGATCCTGCACCCCATCCCTATCGTGCTCCTTGGCAGCGCTGCCATCCACCCTAGCACCACCCTGTCCCTGGCCCCAGCACCCTGCCTCACACCCCAGGACTCAGCACCACCCTGGCTCTGGTCCCAGCACCCTGCCATCCACACTAGCACCCAGTTCCTTGTCCCAGCACCCTACCAGTCACCCTAGTGCCCAGCAGGACCATGTCCCTGACCCCAGCACCCCGCCACCTGCCTGCCCCAGCACCCTGCCACCTGAGCCAGCATCCTTCCACCCAGCAGCACCCTCTCCCCAGCCCCAGCTCCCACTTTCACTCTGTCCCCTGCCCCCACCAGCACATTTGGGACCACATTAGTGAGGCTTAGGAGTTTTTGGAGGGTTGTTGGGGTTTTTTTGCATCTCACTTGTGTGGCCCCAACTGACTTTTCTGTGGGTCAGTGACCCTTGACTCAAAACAGGTTCCTCACCCCTCTCATAAATAAAGACAATGCTAAAACTTTTTGAGTTTGACATTTTATTTAAAAATGAAGCCTGGCCAACAAGCCCCCAATTGGGGCCAACCCCCCATCTCACTGCAGCATCATAACACTCCTGCACCACCTGACCCCAAATCTGAGCCTATCATACACTGGAGCCCCCTGTCCTGAGCCTCTTACATCCCCAAAATCCTGCATCCCCACATCCTCAGTCTTCTGCCACAACACTCCTGCACCATCCACACATCACAAATCTGTGTCCTGAGCCTCCCCCCCCCCCCCCGGGCCCTTTTTTTTCTTTTTCTTGAAAAACCTAGGGGTTCCTTGAAAAGCTGAAAAGGGTTCCTCGGCCAAATAAAATTGGGAAACACTGGTCTAAGGTTATATAATCTCTCTATTTGGCTATCTTTGTAAAAGTACTTTTTAAGTTTACTGCTAAGCACCTGAGAATCCACATTGTTCCATGGGAGATGTGGCTACTCAGCTCTTCTGAAGATCAGGCCATTTTAGTTAGGAGCCTAGCTATACATTTAGATGATTAATTTAAGACTTCCAAATTTGAAAACTGGCCACTGTCGATTTCTAATTACATAAGAGAAACAGATAGATTTCTGAAGTTTTTAGAGCCTACTTTCTGACTGGTCTCACAAATGACTTGACATACACTGTCAAAAGTACTAAGGGCAGTAAACTTAAAAAGTACTTTTATGAAGATAGCCAAATAGAGAGATTATATAACCTTAGACAATCAAGTTTAAAAATGGTCCTTTATGCCCATCTGTTCATGGGCACAATACATATACAAGTCAGTATAGCTTAGATCTACTTGCTGTGTGGTCTACACCATACTGGGTTGACAGGAAAAACTCTCCTGTGAACTTACTCATCTCATTTCAGTGGAGTACCAGAGTTGACGGGAGAGTGATTGGTGATTGATATATCAGGCCTTCACAAAACCTGATAAATCGATTCCGAGCAGATCGTTCACTGCAGCATCAATCCTGGCTGTACTGGGAGACAAGCACTAAATGTCAGATAGCTACACCTTTTTCTCATTGTTGTACAGCTGTTAAGTATGAAACTGAACTAGCGAGTTACAGAACTTGTCAGCAGTTTTAAAAATCAGCTATGTACACAATAGTCTGTATATGTTCTGTTTCAGAATCTATAACATTCCTTATTTTATGGCACTAGGCATTAGGGATGTCAACGTGTAGTTGACTATATGTAATCTTGTTGACCACATGCACCCCCTTTCTCCCCTTCCCCCACCTTTGTATCAGATAGAGAGGCAGCAATGCGAAGGGTTATTGGGGCAGGCTGGAGCTTATATGGGAAGCCGGCTTTCAAGCAGGCTCCCCACGTGTGCTTGCTCTGTGGACCTGCCTTCCCACCCCCCACTGCTGCCTCTCTCAAAATTCCCACGGACAGGGTCTGCTGCTGCAGAGCATCCTCTGTCCGCAGAGAGCTTGGACCCCCACAGACAAGGGCTGCTGCCACCCCGCCCTGCTGCCTCTTTATCAGCAGCCAGTCTGCGCAGGGAACTGGTTTTTTTAAACTTCCCTCATGGGCTGGCTCCCGCCTGCCACCCTATGCTGCTGCTTCTCTAACAGAGGCAGCAGTGCAGGGTGGCAGAGAGCTCCCCGGGAGTGGGGCCACAAGTGCACTAACTGCTGGCAAACTCCCAGGGACTACTGAATAGTCGTGTAACCTCTGAGATTTCATGCGTTTATATGACTATTCATTTACATGACATCTAACATCCCTACTAGGCATGTATTCAAAACATGTGCCTAAGATTTAATTAAGTTCACCATGCATATGGGGAATATATTGACGATGAATATTTTCCAGATTGACTACAAGTTGGACCTCCCTAGTCTGGCACCCTTAAGATCTGACAGATTTCGAAGGAGGGAGTTTGCCAGACCAAGGGAGATCTGCCCCTCTGCTGACAGAATCTGGGCTCACCCAGGATCTGTCAGCAAATCACCAGGCTCCTCCTGCCACTGGGTTCCCAGCTCCTTGGCCAGCCCTGGGGCTGCTGGGGCTGCACTGCCCCATGACTGCCAGACTCAGATGCCTGGGGGACCGCCGGGGCTCTGCTGCTCCAGGGCTATGCTGCTCTGGGGCTCCACTGTCCCAGGACTGCTGGGGCTCTGCTATTCTGCTGCTTCAGGGCTATGCTGCTCCTGGGCTACGCTGCGCTCTCCCACGGCTGCCAGGGCTCTGCTGCTCTGTGGTTCTGCTGCTTCACTGTCCCAAGGTCACTGAGCTCACCTGCTCTGCGCCCAGCAAAGCTCCATGGCCAGCCATTGGCTGCAGGCACTCCACAGCCCTGAGGCTGCCCTGGGATGCCAGGACTCCACTACCCTGAGCAGAGGTTCTCTGGTCCAGGGGCTCTCGTCCAGCAACATCCACGGTCCTACTGGACCATGGATGTTGCCAAACCAGAGAGTCCCAGACCAGAGAGGTTCAACCTGTAGTAGTTTGTACAGAAGCAGCAATCTGTATGGCATCTCACTGCTGAGAGAAAATTGATTCCAGTTAAGTTTCCAAATGTGCAAGAGTTCCCCAGTTCAGCAAGGTATTTATGCACATGTGTAATTTAAAGCACGTGCGTAATTCCCTTGACATGGTAGGATTATTCATGTACTGAGTCACATATGCTTAGATACCTGGCTGAATTGGGGACTAAATTGCTATGCTAAATCCTGTAAATAAAGCAAGCTGAGTTGTGTAATTTTACAATACTACTGGTAATACACACAATAGAATCAGAATTCAGAGATACAGAATAAACTGCTATATTATATTGAAATATTTTATTGCAATATATATAACTAACGTCTGATTTTGAAAGTGCACTACTAAATATTACCCATTTTTTCAGAGTTCATGAAAAAACAATGTTTAAAGCACTTCATTGTATATGGTGGACTTTTAACTGTAAGCATTTAAATTTATAAATAAAACCACATTTGATTATTGTGGTAAATGGTTTAATGTATTGAAATTTAGTTTTGCTCATGTGCTCTACTTCAATAGCACTGTGCTAGCAAACAGCTATAATTAGATTAGCAGCCTGCTAAACAGTGGTGACAGAATCTGAACCTCAGAGAGCATGTGCTGGGTTCTGCATGTGCCTTTCTCTGATTGGCTGCAGACCTTGCTGCTTGTCAGTTTGATAGGTTTCCACAGTAATCTTTATGCTGCATTACAGACATAGATACAGAGGTACTGTGTTCATGTAACGGTGGAGGTGCTCAGCTTGTAGCACTAAAAGAAAGCGCACAGATGAAAGGCATCAGTCTTTGTTATAAAAAAATCAGTACTTAACGACTGCTAGCTGCAAGCAGAGGTCAGTGAAGGCGTTTCAATTCACGGTAATTACTTTCAGGTCTTTATCTCTCCCATAAAACACGGTCATGCATGAAATGAATACTGTTAATCATGTAATCTATTTAATTTTATCTTGCTTTCATTAATATCATGTGTACTCTAGTGGGATAGCCATCAGATTACAAAATATGTCATTACAGAGTGGCTTTAGCAGGGAAATAGAATATATTTATATGGGAAAATTTGCTTTAATGTGAAACCTGGAACCTGTGTATGTGAGCAATTTTATTAGTTCCCTTTTGTTATGGTAATGGCTATATTGCATTTATTTGGGTCTCTTTGCAGAACAATTAAATTAGCAGCATATAGGACTTTCTTTACATGGAGATGAAACTATTCTAAGTAATGAGCTGTTAAAAGGATAATTCAGAAAGATTTATTTTAATTATATCAGGGTAATAATTATCCTTACGTTTTTTGAAAAGAGGCTGAGGAATGTGGAGTAATATGGTATTGTTCTTTCAACAAAGATGCTTGTAGCTTTAGTATTTGAGTGGATTTTTGTTTCGCTCTTTGAATTCCCTAGTAAGTGGCTGATAGGGAAACCCCAAACTAGTATATTGCAGTATATCCTTTGCTGCACCCACAAATATTGTTCCCAAAGGCTAGATTTTGTCCCAAAGCCTTGTTTGTTGTAAGAATTGTCTTTAACATTGGAATGAAACAACAGGTATATGGCAATCTTTTCTTCTATGATTTTGAGACTGCCAAAATGTGAGCACCATTTTATAATTTCTTTTAGATTGTAACCTATATTAATTAATATGAACTTTCTTACAAAAACAATGCCAGTTTAGAGGTTATATTTTCAGAAGAGAAGAAAAACAAGCACTGGGCAACGTGGTCATACTACTTATGAAGGTAGTTGACTACTAAAGCTGACTATTAAAACTTAATGATTTTGTCTCTGTCAGACTGTAAACTTGTATGTTAAGTCACCATTCATCCAGTTGGCTCTCTGCCACCATGCGTCTGAGGTAATAGTAGATTGCTTTGGCTAATATCAGAAAGGTATAAGGATCTGTGGTTATTTTCATGTAGATTTTACACCTTCCCATCACCTACCAATGAACTATTGTGTGTGTTCTGTCCAAACTGATGCAAAATACTGTTGTTCACTTCTAAAATACTGAATCTAAAATGGTGTAACCCTAAGTAATGTAAGGTAATGACCCATAAAATTCCATCTTGGTCACTCATTTGCTTAACTTTCTTTGTAAAGTGGTATGCATACAATATATGTGACTGTTTCATAATGTGGGGTGCTTCAAAAATGAAGATCTTTTATCTGACTTCGTTCAAAAATATTTGTACAACTGTAAATTTCAAATGCATACTGCCATTATGATTTTAGTGCAGGACACAGTATTGCCAGCAAAAGACTTATTATTAATGGTTATTACTGAAATCATAAAGGGAGCTCAGTCACTGTCTGCTTGTATTGTCTGCATTTTTCTGAGCTTTAGTGCTATAAGGTGGTTTTACTGGTGCAGACTTTGAATATAACCTCCCTGCATAGCAACAGGTATGTCTTGACAGCGATGAAGGGGGAGAATGTGCAGGCAGAATGTTTTTAGCATATGGTAGTTTTCCCCCATATTCTCAGAATTATTGCTAACTGTACTTATATAGCTTTTAAGTTAATCCACATCATGTGCATGCTTTAAAAAAGAGATTTCCTGATGCAGTTATCTAGAATACTTTTTTGACATGAGCCACTTGAGGCATGTATGATAGAAAAGCTGGTAATGGTTTAGGGAAGTAGGTAGTTACAAATCCCCAGCTGAGTAATATACTTAACAAAGCTGGACTGTTTTCATTCTAAGTGAAGACAGCTTATATACTTAATAAACATATGCAGTGAACTAATACTGTGTAACTGAAAAATGATAATGACTTCGTACCTGAAAAACTTTCTTACTCATATAGGTAACTTGGCCCATATTTTAAAAGTGAGCATATATTTTTGTTATGATGTGTAAAACATTGTTAAAAGAAAATGTACACCAGAATTGCACATTGTAGTTATTTATATAGTGTTGTTGTTTTCCTAATAGTTAGACATAAACATCTTTCCCTCTCTTAGGTGTGACTAGCATTGATGACAGTGTAACTTCCAGTGATATTGTTTGATTATCAGCAAGAGATAAATTGTGTTTTTAGAGGAGAAAGCTTTGTTTTCAGTATGGAATGTATTTTCTGTTCCAGCAGGGGTAGCAAACATTCGATTTAAGCAATAATTCATACAGATGACCTTTTTGAGTTTAGTCATCTCAGCTAAAACCAACTTTTTTTAAACTTTCAGATAGAATTTTACTACATTACATTTACTATGTGTTTCAGCTAGTTGGCAGAGAGTGTCGGGATATATTTTAAAACTAAAAAGTATTTTAAAACTATCCAATATTAGGAAATGTATGTGTTTCACATACTAATTGTATTGTGACCTCTCTTAATATAGCTCTTTTACCACTGGTATGTGGCATTGTAGAATGCCTCAGTTTTCATCAAGTCTTATAAAAAACTTTGCTATTAAATCTCACTTTCTTGTGATGTGAAAAATGAAAATTCCTAATGCTCAGGAACAGTGTATGAATACTTATATCCAGGGCAGTGTTTCAGCAGTTAGACCATTGCAAATATTCAATTACTTAAGAATAATTTATTTTATATTGTATTTAAAATACATTCTTGAATGGTTTAATGTGATTTTTATCATCTTTGCTATCATAGTAGGCATCCCATTATAATCCAGTGGCATCATAAATGACTTTGTCTACCAGTATTTTCAGGATCAGTCTGATTTTTTTTTTTTTTAGCACATTATTGATTGGCCTTACAAAAATTATATCTAGACTGAATTTGAGTATATACAGTAGTCTGACTACCATTAACTAATAGTGTTACACTTGCTTGATTTATTAAGGTATTATGTCTTTTTACAGTTAAATATTTAAGTGAATTTCACTCTACTTAAAACTACACCAAATCTAAAGAGGAAAGATTATTCTTAAAGTGAATGTATTTTGTAGTTGCCTAGCAATAAAAGAGATGATATGAAAACAGTCATATGGATTTAAGGTATTACTCAAGTGTTTGTTCTGTAGGATTTGCAGTTGGGTGTTTCATGTTTGGTAAAATTAAGCAAGAGCAAACAAGAATTCCAGAATATAAATTTCTAGCATTGTTTTAAAACAAGTAAAGTGAGATTTTGAGTCCTAAAGCATATTGTCACCGTTGAGGGCAATCCATATTATTTCCCCTGAGCAGCGCATCAATAACACCCACTTCTACACTTCCCCCTCCTCAGCCATCCAGGGCCAGTGAGCCTGATGCCAAGATATTTATGGGCCCACATGGGATCAGTGGACCATAGTGTGAGGAGTTGGTCCTTGGAGCGAATGGCTGGCCTGGGGCAATGGTGCCACGAGGGTGGAGCACAGCAAGGACAGCCCTGCTCTGCCCAGCCCAGCATGAGGGTACTGTTTATAAACCAGCAGCTCCAGATGCATTGCCAGTGCACCCCTTCACTTGGGGGCAAGCCTGAACCACTCCACAACACCCCCAACCAAAAGCCCCCCTTCTGTTATGTCCTGGCCCACCCCCCAGCAAGAGACCCACCCACAACTGCACAGTGCCGTGCCCACCACCACCCACAGTACTCCTGCCCATAGACCTCTATGCTCGGTGCTCACCTCACACGTAGCCTTACCACCCCAACTGCACAGCACCCCTCATAGATTCACCCTGCTGCTCAGCTCCACATAACACACAAACCTCCCCCCAATGTCCCACCACAAGCCTCCCAGAAACCCACTCCCCAGTGAACTAAGCATCACCTTTTGGAGGTGACTGCATCTGCTGGGCTGAGTTCGCAGCATGGCCAGGGGCAGTCCTGAGTGGGATCACTTCAGCTCCGGCTCCTTAGGAGCTGCACGGTCAGCCAGGCTAGAGCAGGACCAGCCCGGGCTGGCCTTCCTCAGAGCCCCACTTGCCCAGTGGTACCCAGCCAACCCCCTGTGCTGCATTACTCAAACACTGACCAAGACTAACCCAGCTTCTGTATCAGTCCCAGGAAACCCAGCCCTAGCAAGGTAGAAAGGGCCCAACAAATGGCTGGCAGCAGAGTCCATTCAGAGTTAGAGCCTTACAGATCCCTTCCACGTGTGGGGCCAGCACCTTAGCGCCATTGTAAACCCAGTACTGCAGCCATTGGCTCTCTTGATTGGAGCCTGCATCTTTCTCCTTCCTGACCAGGGTTTTTCCAGGCTGTCTACTCCCTGCCTACATTGTGATAATCCCAACAAGCCACATTGCCTAAACAGGCCAGCATCTTTGCTAAGCTCATTTCCCAAGGGCTTATGAATAGCCTTATTGCCAGCAGTCACAAGTTATCAGAGTTCTTTCTGAGCAATCACATTTATTCTTAAGGGGCAAGTATTACAGAGAATTTGTAACAGCACAAGTTCCTATGCTATTGCTAAAAACTCACCAGTGGTCACCTGTTAGTCTAATAGAGCTCCAGTAGGTCAAAACCCTTCCAACTTTTCCCAGAAAGGATTCCTACCACTTCCACATGCTTGATCAGAAAGAAGGCCCTGAGTCAGTGTAAACCCAAGCTGTTTATCCAAAAGTCCTTTCTTTCTCAGCTGATCACAAAGGGGGTGCAGGGGGTGCTGCAGCACTCCATGACTTGAAAAGGTTTCCATTATAGACAGGATTTACTGTTTGGTTTAGTGGCCTCCAGCACCCCCACTGTAAACATTGTTCCAGCACCCCGGTTGATCATGGAGAATCCATTTTGAGCTAGTATATTTGAACTCTTCAAGTCGTCACTTGAAGGTACTTCTCTGGTACCTGAGTCAATTAGCATATTGTACCCTCAATGGAGAAGTTGAAATCACCTTCCCCCATAGAATAGCATACAATCTTTGGCCCAATACAATACATAAACATCATACAGTAAGATCCCCCACAGATATTATGGGAGCTTGCCATATGTATCTCACACGTGTTTGTTTTCTCTGCTTTCTTAATTCAAGTGCAAAGGTTACTATTGTATATGTGTGATCAGTCATATTTGTAATTCTATAAATACGCATAACTTTGTTAGAATTCATTGAGAGCCTCTTACATTGATTAGCTTTTGTTTTGGTGGTTCGTTTTACTTGTAAAACATTTCGGTTTTAACATTTTGGGGGTAGATTCTGCTCTTAATGTGCCTGTGCAGAGTCTTAACACAATGGAGCCCTGATTTTAATTGGGATCTCTAAGCACTATGACAATACATGCAATCAATTAAAGATAGTGGTAGCACTATCAAACCTAGACAAATTGGAGGACTGGGCCAAAAGAAATCTGGTGAGGTTCAACAAAGACAAGTGCAGAGTCCTGCATTTGGGGCGGAAGAATCCCAAGTACTGTTACAGGCTGGGGACGGACTGGCTAAGCAGCAGTTCGGCAGAAAAGGACCTGGGGATAACAGTGGATGAGAAGCTGGATATGCGTCAACAGTGTGCCCTGTAGCCAAGAAGACTAATGGCATTTTGGGGTGCATTAGGAGGAGCATTGCCAGCAGATCTAGAGAAGTTATCCCTTTATTCGGCACTGGTGAGGCCACATCTGAAGTATTGCGTCCAGTTCTGGGCCCCCCGCTACAGAAAGGATGTGGACGCATTGAAGAGGGTCCAGCGGAGGGCAACCAAAATGATTAGGGGACTGGAGCACATGACCTATGACGACAAAACTGAGGGATTTGGGCTTATTTAGTCTGCAGGAGAGAAGGGTAAGGAGGGATTTGATAGCAGCCTTCAACTTCCTGAAGGGAGGTTCCAAAGAGGATGGAGAAAGGCTGTTCTCAGTAGTGACGGATGGCAGAACAAGGAGCAATGTTCTCAAGTTACAGTGGGGGAGGTCTAGGTTGGATATTAGGAAAAACTATTTCACTAGGAGGGTGGTGAAGTACTGGAATGAGTTACCTAGGGAGGTGGTAGAATCTCCATCCCTAGAGGTTTTTAAGTCCCAGCTTGACAAAGCCCTGGGGAAGATTTAGTTGGGGTTGGTCCTGCTTTGGGCAGGGGGTTGGACTCTGATTACCTCCTGTGGTCTCTTCCAGCCCTAGGATTCTGTGATTATAAGTTGTGCCTAAATCTACGAGATGGGTGCCACAGGGAGTGCAGTGAGGAAGAAGGTTCCTATTGCCCTCACTGCTTTTACTGTGCAGGGCCAGGCAGTCATTTTTTCCCAAGGGGTGCAAGAACTCTGAATATAGCCCCCCACGGTATTTGAAAGCTGTAGAATAAAGAGAGAGTCCTGCTAGATCTGCACTTCTCACCTCCCCCATGTCAGCAAAACTAGTGCAGTGTGAAAACAGCACTCACAGCAGTCTCAGCAACTATGCTCTAAGACGTCCAACGTGCTAACCACTAGCCACATGTGGCTATTTGGCCCATTGGGTGTGGCTAGTTGGCCTGAACAATGTAGCTATTTGTTTGGTTGAATGTGGCTAGTTCACGGTGCTGCGTACCTATCTGAGGCACAGTGCTTCAAACTACTCCTGCTTGGGTTGGGAATCAGTGCTCCATCCTCTTCCAGAAGGTCTCTAGCTGCAGTTTAGCCCTTATTCTAACTACTTTGTAATTAGACACTTAAACAGTGAATGAAAATATGCATAGATTTTGGGTTCAGGCATTTTGCTATTTTAAAATAGCGTTTCCACACTGAGTGGACGCTGAATCTCATTTAAGGCTGGCCGGAACCAGGTCCGGCTGGGCATCAGGTCAGGAGTTACTTTCTGTGGCTGCTGCTTGAGGCTCTCTGAGGCCTGTGTTTAAAGGAACCCCCCCGGACAGCCTGTACTCAGGTTTCCCTGCTTGCTTGCCTACCTCGATGAGGGACAGCAGAGCATTTTGTCTCTGCGTGCTCTGGTTGCCCTCACTCAGGACACCACAGCACTCTGCAGCATGGAGCCAGAGCTGCCCCTGAGCGCTCTGGTGCTTCTCGTGGATGCGTTGCTGCAAGCCTGGCTGCACTTTCTGCAGGCTGCCATCTGGGAGGTCCATCGGGGGGCTGTCAGTATCCAGGAGGCCCTGTGGGAGAGCTTCCACCCTGAGGAGCACTAAGACCCTCCCTGATCTGCCCCACTGGGGGCTTGTGCCTCATTCCTCCCTCACGTCCTTCCACTCACCCCTCCCTAACCCCCCTTCCTGATGTCAAATAAAATACATGTATTTTCATGAACACAAACTTTAACAAAACTGGGGGGGGGAGGGGGGGGAATGAAACTCTGGTGAGACTGGGGAAAGGAGGTGGGAGAGAGGGTGGGAGAGGGGAGGGGGAAACCTGGGAGGAGGGAGCTGGAAGGGGGAAGCAAGGGGAAGAAGTGGGAGGGGAAGCTCAGGGTTGGGGGTCTCGCCGGACCAACTTGATTTTCATGCAGACCTGCTCCTAGGTTCTCATGTGGCCTTTGGTGGCCAGGCTGGCAGCTATCCTGCCAATAGATGGCGGCGTTCCTCATCTAGTGTGGAGATTATGGACATTGGGGGCATCCCCCCAAACCTGAATAAGGTCCATGATCTCCACCCTGGACCAGGAAGGCGCCCGCCTTCTCCGGGCCCTGGCAGGCTCCTGGGAGCTGGCAGACTGGTCCTGGGGAGCGGTGGAGGGCTGGCTGCCAGTGGCTTGCTGGCTCATGTTTTGGGGCCACTGGGTCAGGGGCAGTGACTGCTGGCTCTGGGCTGGCAGGCTTGGAGCTGACACAGGCACTGTGGCCAGAGTCTGCCCCTTTAAGGGTTCCAGGAAGGGGGGAGGGAGAGGAGTGTTCTTGATTGAGGCTGGAGTGGCCACCAGGGCATCCTGGGAAGGCTGGAGGCCCCCAATTTCGAAATAAGTGTCTACACAGCACTTATTTCGAAATAGCTATTTCGAATTTGGCGTTATTTCTCGTGGAATTAGATTTACCAAATTTGAAATAAGCACGCCGCTATTTGGAATTAATTTCAAAATAGTGGTTTGGCTATGTAGACGCTAGTAAAGTTATTTTGAAATAATGGCTGTTATTTCAAAATAACTTTGCTGTGTAGACATACCCTTAGACACTATTCTTTATCTGCCAGCTGTGAGAGAAGTCATATTCTGGTAGTAAAGGCCATAACTGACAGGCTCTTGCTGTATAAGATGTCTGTAGCAAACTTTTTTTGTAGCCAATACCTGTAATGTATGGGACATGTCTTGTGTTATTTAGTAATGCTAACTGGAGATGGGCATGAGTATAAAAGTTTCAATAGATCTCTAGAAGGGCAAATGTTGGTTAGGGATGTAAAATAACGTTTAAGAAGTTAACCTGCGTGGTGGGCCCAGCTGAGCTGGAGTGCCCTACGCCTGAGTCAGGTAGGGGTTGCTCCAGTCTGGCTGGACTGCTTGTTAACCCGTTAAGCGTGCTAGAAAGGGTGACGCTTACTGAGTAATCAGTTAACCCTTTACAGACCTAATGTGGGTCAAGGCTCTTGTCTAGAATTAAACCTTTTGTATGCCTCAATATTTGCCCATTTTTATCAGTGATGGTGGGAGGAATAGCAGTATTACAGAAATGCTCAGGAGTACTTGCCCAAAAGAGTGTACAATCTAAATAGACAAGAGAGGTGTAAAGGGTAACAGGAGGAGAGAGCCACACAGAAAGATAGCAGCTTGCTTTTGGCCACTCAGCAACTAATTGGCAAACCTGCAGCTAGAACCCAGGTCATCTTAGTCTCAATCCAATATTTTATTCACTAGACCATGCTGCCTCGTTTTATAGTGGTATTAGCCATAACAATAAATCTATCTGAACAGGGCTTAAAAACTTAAGATACCTCTGCAGCCATTTACAGTATAAGCGGTTTGGGACTGGGACCTTCTCTTTGTTCTATGTTGACTAGTGCCTAGCACAATGGAGTCCTGGCCTTTAGGCACTATCTGTAATAAAAATAATGACAGTGCCAACATTTGCAAATTTAAAGGAATAATAATTCTGTGCTCTTTCTTGTATATCATTTTTAAAACTTTCTATTAATAGATGTTAAAAATGAAACTTGCTATAATAACCTCTTCCTTTTGTTTTCTTTGCCTACCTCGCCCTATTTCACTTTTTTGTCTTTTCTTTCCTATAATTCATCATGGAGTATGTTTCTCAAGAAAGGCTGTCCTCCAGAAGTAAGTCTTATAGTATGAATACCCCTTTCTATTCCTAAACACTTACCACCACCATCCTTTACACAAAAAATCCACCCTATATCGAGCAGAGTTTTGACCTCCCTCCCCCCCTCCCCTCCCCCAAAGTGCCAGACACTGTAAAGTTCACTGGGGATTTTGAAGTGGGAGGTAGTTGCTAGAGTAATGAGCAGCTGTATAACACTCAAAGATAATATCATTTCCTTTATTGTTTTCATTGTCGTTTCCTCTGTTCTTTATATTAAGGTCTTAGATATCTTTCCCTCCATCATGTGTTCCAGCTCTGCCCTTATATTTTTCAGTCTTTCTCATTTTTCTTCTTATGTCTTTCTCTTTGCAAGCCTGTCTCTGTCTCTCCAACCTGAATCCATCCATTCATCCCATTTGTACACAACTTTGCATCCATCTTTGCTGCTCTGTACATGCCATTTGAAAAAATGTGCCTGCCACATAATAGCCAGGGGCCTAAAGTCAGGTGAGAAGATCCCCTGTCCAAGGCAACACCCAAGTGAAGAAGGTGTGATTAGCAGACAGGGTGGTTCTCTTGCCAAGAGTTCCAGAAATTGTGGGAGTTTGGAGTTTGGGAAGAGAGCCAAGGAGTTCAATCTGAGCCATGTTTAAGCTGGTGTGAAAATTTCAGGAGTTCATATGTAAGTGACTGGCTGAGATGAGATTGAAAGAAGAGTGGAGGCAAGTGAGAAGCCGAGATGTAAATTTGATTTAAAACATGTGTATCTCATAATATTTTAGAAGCCACTGTGCACCTATTGCCACTTAATCATAATGTCCTCTTTACAGTATCGTGCTGCTGGTAAAGTTAGAATAAAAAGTATTGTTAACATAAGGGAATCTTTTTTTAAATCAATTTGTCATTAAAGCATAGAAAATGGAAGCCTGAAATTCACATCTGTTCTCATATGTTTTTTGAAAAATATCTTCACCCCTGTCTCTGTTAGGGATATTAAGTATCAGTTAATTAACTAATTGAGTAGTCGATGGAATTTCCATCGACTACTCGATTAGTTGATATGGGGGGGGCACTCCCTCTGCAACTCTGCACTTCAAAAGTGCAGAGCTGCAGCGGGTTAGCTCCCGGGGGATTGAACAGTTCCAGCTCGCACCGCCCCCGGGACCACTGCAGCTCTGCTCTGTACCTCGGAGACGGTGCTGGGGGGAACTGGCTTTTAGGTCAGCTCCCCCCAGCACCGGTTCCTACTTTTCCCCCGCCCCCTTGCTGCCTCTGAAACAGAGGCGGGGGGGAGGGGAGGAGAGGAGGGGAAAGCAACTAGTCAAGTACTCATTCAACTAGTCGCTTATGTCCCTAGTCTCTGTAGTTACATTGTACTCTTCATTGAGTAGGATCATTCATCCTCTCACAGGATGATTCTTGTTCCCTACAATAATAGTTATTAATTACATTCATAGTCCCAGAAATCTTCTCTGGCATGTATTTCTACATGGAATTTAGATTTTATTTCAAAATCCCTTATGCCACCATATTCTTTATGTTTTTAATGTGTAGAATGCATGTATCGTATATAATTTCTTTCTGTATGCTGCCTTATTCCTAAATTTTATTGTGTCACTGCTACTTAGACAAGAATTATTTAGAAATGATAGTATTTGCAAGTTGAGCTTCTCCTTTAGCTAGTGTAATCACTATTAAGAAGGTGTTTTTTATTGATAAGAAATATTAGGACATTTCGGACATCAGTTAAAAGAAAGTTTCATTAAGACCTTAAAAATCAATTTTAAGGTAAGAGTTCATCTGGGTAGAGGATGTCCTGTCAAGACAGGCAAAAACAAGAGGAACAACTATGTATCACTTTAAAGACTAACAAGATGGTTTAATAGGTGATGAGCTTTCGTGGGCCAGACCCACTCCCTCAGATCATATTCTGGAAGGGTATGTCTACACTACAAAGTTAATTCAAAATAACAGCAGTTATTTCGAATTAACTTTAATAGCGTCTACACAGGCAAACTGCTATTTCGAAATAAATTCGAAATAGTGGAGTTCTTTATTTCGAATTTGGTAAACTTCATTCTACGAGGAGTAATGCCAAATTGAAATAATATTTCAATTAAGTGCTGTGTAGACACTTAATTCGAAATAAGGGGCCTCCAACCCTTCCCAGGGAGCCCTGGTGGCCACTCTGGGCACAACCCAGGAAAGCTTACTCTCCTCTCCCCCAGCCCCGGAGACATTAAAGGGGTAGACCCTGGCCACAGTGCCTGTGCCAGCTCCAAGCCTGCCAGCCCAGAGCCAGCAGTGGCCACCGGGGCCCCTGACCCAGTGGCCCCAAAACATGAGCCAGCAAGCCACTGACAGTCAGCCCTCCACTGCTGCCCAGGAGCAGTCTGCCAGCTCGCAGGAGCCTGACAGGGCTGGAGAAGGCGGGCGCCTTCCTGGTCCAGGGTGGAGATCATGGACCTTATTCAGGTTTGGGGGGGATGCCCCCAATGTCCATGATCTCCGCACTAGACGGAGGAACACGGCCATCTATGGCAGGATAGCTGCCAGCCTGGCCACCAAAGGCCACATGCGAACCCAGGAGCAGGTTAGCATGAAAGTCAGGTTGGTCCGGCGAGACCCCCAAACCTGAGCCCTGAGCTTCCCCTCCCCCTTCTTCCCCTTGCTTCCCCCTTCCAGCTCCCTCCTCCCAGGTTTCCTCCCTCTCCCACCCTCTCTCTTCCCCTCTCCCACCTCCTTTTCCCAGTCTCCCCAGAGGTTCATTCCCCAGTTTTGTTCAATAAACCCAGTTTCTATTTTTGAACATACGTGTCTTTTATTTGACATCAGGAAGGGTGGCTAGGGAGGGGTAAGTAGAAGGACGTGAGGGAGGAATGGGGCATGAGCCCCCAGTGGCGAGGACTGGGGAGGCTCTGAGGGCTTCTCAGGGTGGACGCTCTCCCTCAGGGCCTCCTGGATCCTGACAGCCCCCGATGGACCCCCCCCCCCCCCCCCAGATGGCAGCCTGCAGCAAGTGCAGCTGGGCTGATGGCTACAACCCCATGAGACGCACCGGCGTGCCCAGGGGCAGCTCTGGCTCCATGTGGCCGAGTGATGTGGTGTTCCGAGTGCGGGCACTCAGGGCACTCCAAGACAGGACTGCTTTGCTGTCCCTCATCGAGGTAGACAAGCAAGGGGGGAACCCTGAGAACTGTCTGTCTGGGGTGGGGGTAGGGTCCCTTTAAGCATGGAGCTCAGCTAGCCTCAGGCAGCAGCCCCACACACTAAGTCCTAACCTGATGCCTGCCGGCACTGGTTCCGGCCAGCCTTAACTTCAGTTCAGGGTCCACTCAGTGTGGGCGTGCTATTTCAAAATAGCAAAATGCTGTTTCGAAATAGTTTTTGTGTATAGATGTGTTATTTCGAATTAGCTTAATTTGAATTAAGCTAATTCGAAATAGCACTGTAGTGTAGACATACCCAAAGAGAATTGGCATGACCATATATACCAAAGGAATACAATGAAAAAAGTGAACACATTATTAAACTGACAAATCAGATTTGGCATAGAAGGTGGGGTGAGGGAGAGGGAGGGAAGGAATAGCTATTTATTAGTCAATGAATGGCTAATCAGGGGTGTTAAGTGGGGAAGCTATCTTTGTAATGGGTAAAGTAATTAGCATCTTTGTTAAGGCCCATTCGTAAAGTGTCAAATTTAAGCATGAATGAAAGTTCTGAAGTTTCCCTCTGTAATCTGGTGTTAAAGTCTCTTTGAAGTAAGATGCATGTAGTAAGGTCGTTAAGACTATGTCCAGGTAGGTTGAAATGCAAACTGACAGGTTTTTTCCTTGTGAAGATGTCTGATGTCTGATTTGTGGGCATTAATTCTTTGGCGAAGTGTCGGAGAAGTCTGTCCAATATACATAGCAGAAGGACAGTGTTGGCACATGATGGCATAAATTGTATTTCTGGATGAACAGGAATATGTATTCTTGATCATATAACTGACATGGTTCGGTCCAGTGATGGTGTCACCAGAGTAAATATGTGGACAAAGATGACAACGGGGTTTGTTGCAAGGGCAAGTTCCAGGGTTGGTATTAGTGTGGTATGTCCTGTGGTTGTTGGTAAGAATCTTCCTGAGGTTAGGTGGTTGTCTGTAGAAGACAATGGGTCTGTCCCCCAGAGTCTCTTGGAGTGCAGATTTGACACTTTAGGAATGGGCCTTAACAAAGATGCTAATTACCTTACCCATTACAAAGATAGCTTCCCCACTTAACACCCCTGATTAGCCATTCATTGACTCATAAATAGCTATTCCCTCCGTCTCCCTCTCCCTCATCCCACCTTCTGTACCAAATCTGATTTATCCGTTTAATAATGTGTTCACTTTTTTCATTGTATTCCTTTGGTATATATGGTCATGCCAATTCTTTCAGAATATGATCTGAGGAAGTGGGTCTGGCTCATCACCTATTAAACCATCTTGTTAGTCTTTAAAGTGCTACATAGTTTTTCCTTTTGTTTTAGCAAGAGCAGACTAACATGGCTACCTCTCTATTACTGTCAAGTCAGGGGTTTTCAACCTTATTCTTCCTGTGGGGCCCCTCTCCCATGCTTTAAAAACTCCATGGGCCAGGTGTATCACAGTAACTGGCTTTCTACATATAAAAGCCATGGCTGGCATTAGGGGTGAGAAAGCAGGAGAGTTGCCTGGGGCGTCATGCTACAGCCCCTCCACTTAAGCTACCTTGCTCAGGCTGCAGCTTCAATTGCATGTGGTGGGCTTCAGGGTCTCTTCTGTAGTAGATTTTCTTATTATTATTTTGGTGGCGGAAAGTGGGGGGAGGGATGTGTGAGAGAGAGATGGTATGTTTTGTCATGTCATAAGTTTTTGAGTTTTGTGTGGTACTTTGTTGACTAAATTCTCTAGGATTTTTATCAAGGTTACAAAGTTTGTGTAAAGAGTCCAAAATTATTGTTTCTTCTTCCTTGGTATGCAGTTGTCCCTGGAACAGGAGTGAGGAGGAGGAATTGAGTGCTATAAGGAAGGCAAAATGATATTTCAGCCAAAAGCCATAGACTGCTCCCTCCCCATCAATGCTAGTTTTTTGAACACCAGTTTCCCAGATGATATAAATGTACTTGAACTCTTTCATAATTTGCTCCCACTGTAAATTTGTTACACTTCTCTTCAGTCAGAGCAATTTTATTTTTTCATATACATAAATACTGCTGCCTTTGACAGGAAAGGAGAATGTATTCTAAATGTTCCTTCGATGGGTAGTGAACATCTGCAGTAAAACTTTTATATTTTAAAGCAGGGAATCAAACTAGGGATGGAGACTAATATAAAAACTTTACACCAGCTGACTAGTTTCACTCATTGCCAAAGAGGGTGTGATTTTCGATTGTACATCTGATGAAATAACACTCATTTTTTTTACCAGCCTAGTGAATCACACACTAAGAGCCACAAAATTTGTGAAGCATTTCAGCACTTGGCATGCTAGTTATTAAGCTATAAATCCTATAATTCTGGGCAGATAGGTATCTCAACCTGTTATTCCCTAGAAATTGCGATCTGCATATTAGGTATGTGTTAAAATTATTGCTGTTTGAAATTGGCTGGTGTTTCATGCATTTTAGCATAAAAATATAATGCCCTTGCTGACAGTAATTAAATTTTGTTGTCTGATTTATTTTCAAGCAACTTAATTTTACAGCTTGTATTTTGTTGTTTCACAGATATGCAGCTGCACTGAGGTTTTTATAATCTAAAACCATTCATTTGCATTAACAAATGTTCTTTTCCTTGTCAGGTTGTGTAGTTTTTTGGTTTGGTGATTTTTTTAACAATTAAGTTGCAGTTGTTAACAATCTGTTTTGTGAATGTTTCAGTTGATATAGTAAATGACATAATCCCAAGAGAAGGATCCTGTCAGTCAAAACAACTTAGAACAGATATAGTTTATAAACATATTGTTTAGCTGGAAATACAAAATAGGGATGTAAGTGAGTAGTTGACTACACAACTACTAACTCCTCCTCTTTCTCCCCCCCCCCCCGCCTCTGTATCAGGGAAGAACGAAGCCGGCTTAAAAGCTGGTTCCCCCCAGCACTGTCTATGCAGTGCTGGCTTTCCCCCGCCCACCCCCCTGCACTGCTGCCTCTGAGAGCCTGCGGGGGGGTGGGACCAGGGGAGTCTACTGCAAAGCAGCCTCTGCTGCAAAGCAGCCCCTGGCCACAGTGGCCCGGGGGTGGGCCACAGACAGAGGCTGCTCCAGCAACAGCCCCTGTCCACGGGGAGTCCCAGCTCTTTGCTGGGACCAAGCACGGACAGGGACTGCTGGACCTGGTGCAAGCCAGGACTGAGCAATCATGGCTCAACCCGGCTCGTGCTGATTCCAGGAGCTACCCCTGATGTGGCTCTGCAGTTTAAATGTAGTAAGAGCTGGGAATGAAAGGTTTAATTTTAATTTAGTTTAAATGTAGTAGCAGCCCAGTTGCCTGCATGCCCGGTTCTTACTACCTTTAAATTGCAGAACTACGCAGGAGTCGTTCCTGGACCCAGCACGAGTTGGGACTAAGGAAGCCTTCCCATATCAACTAATAATGTAGTCGATACAAATGTTATCGACTACACGATTAGTGGATTACCTGCCTCTTAGCATCCTTAATATAAAATCACATGACTTTCTGCAGAATAGCTAACATTATTCTTAATTTGTTTCCCCACATGAATTGTAGGAATAGATCAGCATTAAAGAATAGCAGAGAATAATAAAACATTTTGCACACCAAATTTGTTGACTCTTTGTTTTGTGTGTATTTATGAAGCTCTCAAACCTTAGGGATTTTTTGTGATATTTTGAAGGCCCATAATTTGGGAGGCAGTGTGTTTTTGTTTTTGTTGTTGTTTAACAGAGTAGGTTTAGAATAATGAGCAGTAAATAAGGCTTGGGACCACATACTGAATGATGCGGATGAAACAAACATGCATTAATTGTTCATTAAGTGAGCAGCGTCCACACTGTGTATTAAATGAGGCAGAGATCCTGGGGGGATAGGGCGTGGGAGGGGAGGAAAAAACACTTTGTGCTGATGTAATTAAAGACCAGATCATAATTCATACAGACAAGGGGGCATGAGCAGCAGATATATTAGGTACTTGCCCCAGCTGTGAGACCTCCCAGTTGCAGGGTTTTGGAGAAATGTTTTTGATGTGCCTCATGCAGGTTCTGGAGTATCTGAGGAGGTAAAATGTGCTATTCAGCTTTCTGAGTTCATCAGTAATCTCTCTGGGCTCCTAGAATCTCAGTCTCATTGCCCAATAACAGGGACACTATGGTGGGGAGCTAGAGAAGTTGTAGCCTGCCCCAAAGTCTGAACCCCTGTATTTCATACTTGTGGTCTGCTTAAAGTGAATGCTCTAGCAGCTCCAGAGGCAGCTCTTAACTGCAAAAGAGCTTATGCTACTCCTAGCTTTGCCTTTGGGGCAGGAGGTTTGTTTATAAACAATGGCAGGGTGTTTTAAGATAACAAAAGGTTTATCATTCAAAAGCTTCAGGGGGGTAGCCCAGTTAGTCTGTGCAGGATAAACTTAAAAAAACAACAAATAGTCTGGTAGCACTTTAAAGACTAACAAAACATGTAGGTGGTGGTATGAGTTTTCGTGTGCACAGCCCACTTCTTCAGATGACCAGGTATCTGAAGAAGTGGGCTGTGCCCACGAAAACTCATGATACCACCTACATGTTTTGTTAGTCTATAAAGTGCTACCAGACTATTTGTTGTTTTTTTTTAAGTTTGTCATTCAAGTAATTGAAGAATCCTTAGAATGGAATGATCCTCAAAACATTATCAGGTATTCTACTTAAAAGATAGGGGAAAGAACAGTAGGAATAAATAGTGGTGTGCTCTAGGGGTCTGCATTGGAGCCAGTGCTGTTCAGCTTACTCATAAATAATCTTGGACAAGGAGTATGAACAGTGAGGGGGCAAAATTTGCAGATATTACAAATTACTCAAAATAGTTAAGTGTTAAGTCCAAAGCTGACTGCAAAGAGTTACAAAGGGATCTCACATTAGGGATGTAAGCAGTAGTCGACTACTTGCTTCCCCCCACCTTGCTGCCTCTGGGCAGCAAGGCGGGAGGGAAAGCAGGAGCCAGTGCTGGTGGGGAACTAGATTAAAAGCTGGTTCCCCCCAGCACTATGCTGCCTCCCCTACGCTGCTGTGAAGGTGGCTGGGGCTGGCCACAAACAGGACCTGCTGCCGGAGCAGCCTCTGCCCGTGACCAGCCCATACCACCATGGACAGGGGCTGCTGGACCCAGCGCAAATCAGGACTGAGCAATCCTGGCTCAGTCCCGGCTTGCGCTGGGCCCGGGACCTACCCCGCTCTGCCTCTGCAGTTTAAATGTAATAGTAGCCAGGCTGCCTGCATGCCCAGCTCTTACTACATTTAGAGTAATGTAAATGTAGTTTACAGAGCCGCAGTGGGGATAGCTTCTGGACCTGGTGCGAACCGGAACTGAGGAAGCCTTCCTTTATTGACTAATTGTGTAGTCGATAAAAATTTTATCAACTACACGATTAATGGATTACCCGCCTCTTAACATTCTTATCTCTTAGAACTGGGTGATGGGCAACACAATGCCTTATGGAAGTCAGTGTTGACAAATGTAAAGTAATGAACATAGAAACACATATATCAACTATAGATACCAAATGATGGGGTCTTAATTAGCTGTTACCACTCAAGAAAGAAATCTTAGAATCATTGTGGATAGCTCTATGAATACATCTGAAAAGCAAACAGAATATCGGTAATCATTAGGAAAGGAATAGATAACAAGTCATGATATTCCACATCTTGCATACTGCATGCTGATCTGGTGGCCCCGTCTTAAAAAAAAAAAAAAAAAAAAAAAAAAGATGTATTGGATTTGGAAGAGGACAACAGAATTCATTAGCAGGTATGGAACAGCTTCAAGGAGAAGTGAAAAAGCCTGGGACTTTTCGTCTTGGAAAAGAAATGCCTAAAGAGTGTGTGGGATATGTTAGAGGTCTAGAAAATCATGAATATGTGGAAAAAATGAATAAGTAAATGTTATTTACTCCTTCACAATCATAACCCAAGAAGATCACCCAACTAAATTTATGGGTAGCAGATTTAAAACAAAAGAAATTAGTTCTTTATGGTCAGTTTGTGGAACTCTTTGCCCTAGGGGATGGTGAAAAGGCCTAAACTATAACATGACTCCAGTAAGAACAAAGTAAGTTCAAAGAAGATAGGTCCATCAGTCTCTACTAGTCATACTTGGCAGGGATGGTGGTCAGAAGCTGGCAATGGGTAACAAGGGATGCATCACTTGATGATTGCTCTTCTCTTCATTCCTTCTGAAGCAATGGCCACTGTTGATATACAGACTACAGAGCTAGACAAACCATTAGTCTGTCCCAGTATGGACATTTTTATATTCTTACACAGAACCCAAATGTATTGCCCCTGCTCTAATCCACTAGTCCCCACTCCCCTCCCCTGAGCTGAAATAAAGCCCAGGAGTACTGACAATGTCTCTCTCTCTGAAAAGGTGGTGACAAAGTAAGAATATACATTACAATTTTAAGCCTAACCAGTGTCCTTTGAGTTACTTGCCACAAGATGTCAGAATCTTTATATTAGAGCTTAGTGGATCTAATATTTATTTGATTTTCTTTCTTTTATTATAGGAATTAGATACAGTCCTCTTGTCAGCTAATTTCTAAGTTATCTGCCAAAAATGTAGAGTGCCTTAGTAGCTCCTGGAAAGAGATGATATGGGAGGCAGAGTGTGCAGAGGTCGATTCCTCCCACCCCCAAATTGCTGCTTGACTTGATGCTCAGTAACACTGCTGAAGCTGCTGTCCTCAGTCTGCCCCCCATGCCCTCACTCCACCTACCCCCCCTCCCCCATTGTGGTATGCACAGGTCATATACACTAGTGTTTCTCAACCAATGGTACGAGTACTTTTAGGGGTACTCGAGAAGTCGGGGGGGGGTACGTCAACACAACTGAAATTTGGAGAAAACTGAATTTTTGTTTTAAGTTTAACAATGCTTTATTATTTTTGTACTTTTTACTCCCAAAAATTTCATCGCCCACCCAGCTACGATTAAGTTGTTTAAACAAATGTGTTGCAATGGTAGAAAAAAAATGTGTGTGTCTGAAAATTGTAGGTACTGGGGGTACTTTTTTTTTAAGGGGGTGCTTTATAAAAAAAGGTTGAGAAACACTGATATACACCCTCCCACCAAAATCTAAAATGGTGACCCTGCCCAGCAAGTTCTTCTCTCTGTGTGTGTTCACTCTACACATCTAGTTCCAGTTCTCCCCCTGTACCACAGCTCCTTGTCAGTAGCTAAAGGACCATTCACGGTAGAGTGGAAAATTGTCATCTCTGTAGTCAACCCCTTCTTTTTGTCCTATAATGCAGAGGTGTTAATGGGACACTCGACCCTCAATGGTCCCTTAAAATATATGGTAACTACCTATGCTAAACAATCTGTTCCACCTTGGATTTGATGAATTCCCTTCCCATACCTGAAGTAGAGATCTGTCTAGCTTGCTTGAAAGCTTCTCTCCCTCACCAACAGAAGAAATAGAGCACTCAAAATAGAGCACTCTTCCTCCAACTTCCCTTACTCTTACAATGAGGGTTACAGGAGTCAGAATAAGAAGTCCTCCAGCTTGACAGTATTTTGACACTATTTCGAAATAACTGCCTGCTGTGTAGACACGGACTAAATTATTTTGAAATAGCGCTAGTTATTTCGAAATAGTGTTGCAGTGTAGATGTACCCAGGCAGTATTTGCATACACTGAGGTGATATATTTTAGGAAGGAATACTTAACCATAAATCTTCTAGATTTTCGCTGCAACTAGTTGGTGTCATTTTATTCAAGTCAGTTTAAAAACTTGCCATAGGCAGCTTCTCTTGCTTCACAGAATTGCATTTTACCCATTGGTTGAAGACACCATGTGATATGGGTTGTCTCCTAAGTATAGTATATACAGACAATTTATACAAGGACACAAACTACATTTAAATACAGACTGTAACCTAATTTTCTCTGATTTGTCAGAAAGACACAAAGCATTAGTTTGTCTGCTTAATAATTATAAAAATTAGCCCGTGAAGGCCTTTATTACCTGTGAAGTTTAACTTTGTGTTCTCCCTATATAGAGTGGATTAGGATTACCATACATCTGAGTCTTCCCAGATATAGCCTTTTTTTGAACTTCCTTTCTATGTCTGAGTGGATTTCTTAAATAATGGAAAATGTCCAGGCAGGGGATTTGCAGAACTGACAAGCGCACATCAGAAAGAGCCCCTATTGGTGGTCTACTTCCCAATTGCCTCCTTCCCCACATTTGCAGCTGATTGGTCTATTCCCTTGCTATCCACAGCTGCCAGATCCTGCCCAGCCAGGTCCCAGTTCCCAGACCTGGTGATGGATACCTGCCTCAGGTACCCCCTCCAGTATTCCCAGTTTAGATTCTTGTGCCCCAGTCATGCAGTCTGTTCTACTCTGCTACACAAGCTAGCTGTAGGTCAGGGTCTTAGTATGGGAAGGAATTTAAACTTGAAGTATGATTTTTCTTTTACATTGTAAACATTGTGGGATAGTGTCTGTTTTATTATTAGTACATAGTGCCCAGCACAATGGGCAAGCTTTGGGAACTACTGTAATGTTAATGATTAATCATCTATATCAGCTGAGATCATGTGTAGCAATGGCAATATCCTGGGCCCTTTAAATTGCTCCTGGAGTGCCAGGCGACAGGCTCCAGGCAGCTCTGAGGGTTGCTGAGGGGGGAGAGTGCTGCATGCTCCAGAGGGCACTGAGGAATAGCTGCCCCAGCCACGCCCTCTTCCGCCTAAGGCCCTGCCTCTTCCCCACCTCACATTGCTCAGGGGCACAGCAAGTCCGTCAAGCTCCCCTGGCTTGGATGGACAGTATAGGGGTTGGAAGTGGGTAGACAAGGTAGCGTTGAGGATTTATTGTTTTAAAATGTAGAATTTCTAGGAATTTGAAATATAGAGACCATTACCAAGTCCCAAGAAGTGCATTTTTCACACTTTTAAATCTTTTGCCTTGTAAAAAGATAGTAATTCCGTAGTGATACTGAAAAATTAAAATAAAAAAGCAAAACATTTCACAAAATGCCTGGTTTCTTGCTTAATTACAGTGAATGTGTGAAATGATTTCACTTTGTTAATTCAGTATGTTACCATGGAAACACCCTTACTAGTTTAGAAACCCTTCAGGCTAGTTTCAAGAACATTTATGTTAGTATACAAAGAAGACATGAAGAGACCCAATGTCTAAGTAACTGTTAAATGTTTACAGTGATGTCTGCAGAAGCATGCCCATAACAAAATCTGTTTATAATGTTTTTCTTCCTAATTTAGTGCTACACCAACAAAATACAGGGTGTTCATACCAACAACCTGATCTGTGACTTCAAGTATACAGTAATTCCTCATTTAACACTATAGATATATTTCAGAAAATGATCGTGTTAAGTGAAAACGTGTTGTGCAGGGTCAATTTTCCCTTGAAAATAATGGAAAATGTGGGGGGTTGCGTTTCAAGCGGTGGTGTATGTTGGGACCGGGACATAAGGTTGGGGGAGAAAGGGGACTGGGTTATAGCAGGGAGGGGAGGTGTTTGGCTCTAGGGAAGGGAAGGGGAGGAAAGGGGAGGGGGATTGGTTTGGAGTATGCCCCGTGACAGGTCTGCTGGAACCCGCACTGCGTCCGGCGAGGGGAGGTTGCTGGGGAGCGGCGAACCCACCACTGCTTTGCAGGGAGGCGGGGGAAGCCCTGTGCAGCCGCCGGCAATGGGCCGGCTGGGGAAATCGTGTTATTCTGGGGACAGTCGTGTAATTCAAAAAAGTTCCCCCCCCCCCCCAAAAAAAAATTGTGCTATCACGAAAATGTGTTAAGCGGGCACGTGTTAAATGAGGAATTACTGTATTAGCACTGGATTCCCTGAATGTTAATATCCCCCCCCAATTACTTTTTGTATTGGAAGTTAGTTTTTTTAATATAATATTTTTAAAAATCATTGTAGAGATGACTACAGGTTGAACCTCTCTGGTCCAGCAACATCTGTGGTGTAGCATGATTTTAGTGAGCCTGGTGTCCACTTATCATGTGTGTGGCCAGGTTTCCTGCAGTCCCATACAGTTTATTTACAGCTGTGCCAGTCCTAGTTCTCAGTGTTCTGTGCTATTATTTAGCTCTGATTTACTCCTAAATGTCTTGTAAGAGCCCAGTAAGCAGCAGTGGAAGTGTTGGTAATGTTGTTAGACACTGGTCAGGTCCTGAGGGTGTCGGACTAGAGAGGTTCAACCTTTACTTACCTCAGTTAAGGGAGATCATAATTTCTGATAGATGTCATGCTCAGAAATCTAATGAATATATACTTGTCATTCAGTTCATACTCATTTTATGACTAGCAACTTAGAATGTAATATGCAGTAGTATTGTTCAATTAGAAACTTTATGGGACTGTGGGAAACCTGGCCACACACTTAAGTGGACATGCAGCTAACTGACGTCATACTGCATCACTGATGTTGCCTGACCAGAGAGTTTCAACCTGTAGTCATCTCTACACTGATTTTCAAAAATATTATATTAAAAATCTAACGTCCAATAAAAAAGAGCTAGTATTTGAAGCGTCACACTGAAGTGCTATGTGGATTCTATTGGGTAATATTCTGAAATCTCACAGTTCTCTCCACTGTAATATTTTGAGAATTGTAAAATACCTCTTGTAGAAATTGAGATATGAAGTTCATAATGGGATCAACTCTTTCAATAGGAGATGTCTAGCTAATTTGCTTATATAATTAATCTGTGGAACTCACTGCTACAAATGAATTGGCCTGTTTAATAGGATTAGTTTTACATTAATCTCTTTGGGTTTGCTCCTGCTATATGTTTTATGCCCTTGGTTCTTGCTGAATTCAACGGGAGGGTATGACTCAGGACATGCTCAGAACCTTGGTAGATTGTGTCCTTTGTGCATCATCATGCTTGCCAGTTTTTCTTTGCTAGATCTCCCATAAACATCATAGAATACTAGGAATCATAGAATACTAGGACTGGAAGGGACCTCGAGAGGTCATCGAGTCCAGTCCCCACTACAGTAAAAACTGCTCTTTTGAGATTAATCTATATGAATGTCTAATTTAATATGTGAAAGGATGAAATTGAAGACTGGTTGTTGAGCATGCACAGCTAGGGCTATTCACTGTTTTTACTTTATATAATTCTGGGTTAGGACAGCTGACTAGTGGGCCATAGACCCTATTTAACTACTGTATTGGAAATCTCAGTTGAAATGGTTGTAATTTGTGGTGGAAAGATAAGGCAAATGGAGTCTCAACAAATTATATAAAAATAAATTTAATTGAATGAAAATCTCCTTCGCTTAATCAAATTTACACTGTGGTGACTTGGTCTGCAGCTTGATTTAGAATGATAATGTATCATTAATGTCTTTTGGTAATATTACTTTTTGTTATTTTTTCATTTAATTTTCTGAGTAAGTGGTGTTAGATCGACCAGCCTGGAAACTGACAGCTAGTATTAGATTACTACTTCATCAGTTCTGCCTTAAGACAAATACAGATGCTACTAGATTATTATATCCAGACCCTTGAGTATTCTTTGGTGTCAAGGAATTTACCCTTCAGCAATGAATTGTGGCTCAGGATCTAACATTTGATTTAAAAACAAAAAAACCAAAAAAAACTAGGCCTTCTGGTGGTTCACGTTTTCAGAATGCAACTGAGGTAGAAATGTCATCTTGAGTCTGCAGACTGCCAGAAGGAAAAGCTCTGAGATGTTTGAACTGTCCTATTCACCTTACTGAGGTGCTAACTCTGAAACACAGCAAAAATACTTGAAATGTCAACATTACTTATAATTTTAGCATACTATAAATGTGAATGTCTCAAAAGCCACTGCTATGGGTTTGTCTGTACTACAAAGTCTAGCCCAGTATAGCTGTTCTCGTAAAGGCCCCCAAGTGTAGATGCAGTATAAGCTGACTGAAGGAGCTCTGCCAACATAGTTACAACAATTCCCCGAACAACATTAGCCATGCGGACAGAAGCACTTGTGTCAGGAGGGGCTGAATCTTCACCAGGACTTTTGCCATCATAGCTATGTGCTGTTAGGGGGTATGACTCCTCCCCCACCACACCCCCTCACACCCTACTCCTACTTGACACAGCAATGCTGGCAGAACTTGGTAGCAAAGGCCAGGCCAATCTTATCCCCAACTGCCAAAATCTCCTGCTTCCCTTACAAAATATGGTTATATATTAATTAAAAAATGTGCAGTGTTTCTTAAAACTGAATATGTGGGGACTCATAATGAACTATTTGAATTTTATATATGTATAACACTGGCACTAGTTAAGAATAGAAATTAAATGAAGCTTCAATAAAGTTTCCAGAAGGACTCAGAATCCATGGACCTTGCAACAGAATTTAGGACCAGCTACTGGCTGGGGACTGCCTGAGTCTTGGTTATATAATATTTCTATATAATTTTTAAATGTCATGAATAATTTAATATGGATAAATAGAAAAATATACACTTTTCTAATCCGTAGTTTTTATTTCTTTTGTCATGTCCCCACATGACTAAAAGGCAAATGAGCCATACCCTTTATTGAAGTTCTGTATTGTGAATATACTAACTTTCCTCTACCTAAAACAGATTGAGATATTTATGTGGAATAACTTGTTATAAAACTCTGAAGCATACTGCACAATTTCTGAATATATTAAAAAGCTCTATAGCTATACCTTGTATTCAAAATTGAAAATGGTTGGCTCACAATAAAAGAGTTATGAATATATTAGTTTCTAAATAAAAATTCACAAAACTTTGTCTTAGACATAGGAACTATCCTACAACCTCAATATTTAATTAATTATTAATACAGTTTTCTGAATCTCACTTAAAAGAATAAATTATTTTGCTGTAAATTTGCTGCCAGTCATTGCAATTGCCAGATGGCAGGGAAATATTTAAATGCAGTTTTAAGGTTTTTAATTAAACACTTCACATGTTGATCCAAAAATATCTTGTTTTAAAAATAAACTGTATAAGCAAGAGAGCAAGTATTATTTGTCATATATAGAAGTCATTATAGTAATATGTTATAAAAGTAACTGAAGTTTAGAAACACTTACGGCAGCGTTTATTTTCAGCTTAAACAAAATTATCCTCCTTGTTCCCCCTCCACCCTAATGCACTTACAGGACTATGTCAGTTAGTCCACACTGAATCATGCTATTCATTTTGAAAGAATGAACAATGGAAAATGTAGCAGTATACAGTACAGACTTTTTAAAATCTTTTTGGCCACTGCAGTTTAAAGCTCTTTTGCTCATTTTATCACATAGCCCTGTTAACTCATTCATTATTACTACAGGACAGGATGACATCCAAAGGTAACCTCCCAAACAGCCCATCAAAACAACTAAAAGCTCATTCTGTCCCTGGGAAGTCAGTACACTCCAGAGTTTCTTGTTGGTTTTGGATGTCTATAGAAGAGATGAAAATGTAAAAAGAGCTAAGAAGTTAAGAACTCTTTCTATTTATTTATATTATTACCGGAGTGAATGGGGCCTTTGTGTTCAACCAGTGCTTAGAGAAAAAAGGAAGATGTCTCCTCTGGTAGGCTTTGCAACTTTCAAGAACCTAGTAAGTGAGAACTTAGTGTAGTTAACCTAGTGAGGAGGGCTTTAAACTATGTGTGATGGGGCAGGTGACCAAAGCCCACAGGTAAATAGAAAACATGGAGACATGGGAGACAAGTCAGAAATGGGAGGGAGCATGGGCTATAATAGCAGAGATAAATGGGGGAGAGTCAAATCAGTTTTTAGATGCCTGTATACAAATGCAAAAAGTATAGGGAATAAGCAAGAAGAAATTGAAGTGCTAGTAAATACACACAACTATGACATAGTTGGTATCATAGAGACTTGGTGGGATAATACACATGATTGGAATTTTGGTATAGAAGAGTATGACTTGCTCAGGAAGAATAGGAAGGGAAAAAAGGGAGGTGTTGCCTTATATATTAAAAATGCATACTCTTGCACTGACGTTCAAATGGGCATAGGAGACAGACTTGTAGAGAGTCTCTGGGTTAATTTAAAAGGGGTAAAAAACAAGGGTGATGGCATACTAAGGGTCTACTACAGACCGCATACCCAGGCAGAAGAGGTGGATGAGGCTTTTTAAAAACAATTAACAACATCATCCAAACCACAGGATTTGGTGGTGATGGGGGACTTCAACTATTGAGAAATTTGTTGGGAAACTAACACAGCACGGCACAGATTATCTAGAAAGTTTTTTGGACTGCATTGGGGTCTATATTTTATTTCAGAAGGTGGAGAAGGCTACGGGGGGGAAGCTGTTCTAGATTTCATTTTAACAAATATGGAGGAACTGGTTGAAAATTTGGAAGTGGAAGGCAGCTTGGGTGAAAGTGATCATGAAATCATAGAATGCATGATGCTATGGAATAGTAGAAGGGAGAACAGCAAAATGGAGACAATGGATTTCAGGAAGGCAGATTTTAGTAAAATCAGAGAGCTGGTAGGTAAGGTCCCATGGGAAGCAAGACTAAGAGGGAAAACAACTGAAGGTTTTTAAAGGGACATTATTAAGGGCCCCAAAGCAATCTATTCCACTGTGTAGGAAAGACAGAAAGTATGGCAGGAGACTACTTGAATCAACCAGGAGATCTTATATGATCTAAAAATAAAAAAGAAGTCATATAAAAAAGTGGAAACTAGGTCAAATTACAAAGGATGGATATAAGCAAATAACACAAGTATGCAGGGGCAAGCTTAGAAGGGTGAAGGCACAAAATTAGCTCAATCTAGCTAGAGACATAAAGGATAATAAGAAAACACTCTACAGATATATTGAAAGCAAGAAAAAGACCAAGGACAGGCAGGGTAGGCCCATTGCTCAGTGAAGAAGGAAAAACAATAACAGGAAACTTAGAAATGGCAGAGGTGTTAATGACGACTACTTTTCGGTTTTCACCAAGAAGATGGATTGAGACTGGATGCCTAACATAGTGAATGCTAGTGGAAATGGGGTAGGTTTAGAATTTAAACTAAAAGAGCAAGTTAAAAATTACTTAGAAAAGTTAAATGTCTTCAGGTCACCAAGGCCTGATGAAATGCATCCTAGAACACTGGAGGAGCTTTAGAGGAGGTATCTGAGCCATTAGCTATCATTTTTGAACAGTCATGGAAGTAAGGAGAGATTCCAGAAGACTGGAAAAGGGTAAATATAGTGCCCATCTATAAAAAGGGAAATAAAAACACCCCAGGAAACTACAGACCAGTCAGCTTAACTTCTGTGCCGTGAAAGATAATGGTGCAAATAATTAAGGAATTCATCTGGAAACGTGGATGATAACAAAGTGGTAGGTAACATCATGGATTTGGTTTGACATGATTTGGTCTTTACAATCTGATAGTTTTTTCTGATGGGATAACAAGTCTTGTGGATAAGGGAGAAGCATTGGACGTGGTATACCTAGACTTTATTAAGGCATTTGATATGGTCTCACGTGACTTTCTTATCAATAAACTAGGTAAATACAATAGCTCCATCTAGGTTGTACCGTAGGTGCATAACTGGCTGGATAACTCTTCTCAGAGGCTATGTCTATACTGCTTCCTTCTTGTGCAAAAGCCTGTGCAAATGAAGCACGGATTAGCATATTGCCATGCTTCATTTGCATAATTAATTAGGGTCCGGTTTTGCACAAGAGGCTTTTGCGCAAAAAGGAGCTGTGTAGATGGCTGAGGAAGAATGGCTCTTGTGCAAAAGCCTCTTGTGCAAAAACGGCCCCTAATTAATTATGCAAATGAAGTGTGGCAGTATGCTAATCCGTGCTTCATTTGCATAGGCTTTTGCACGAGATGGAAGCAGTACAGATGTAGCCACCAAGTAGTTATTAATGGTTCACAGTCATGCTGGAAGGGCATAACAAGAGGTTCCACAAGGGTCAGTTTTGGGACCAGTTTTGTTCAATATCTTCATCAGTGATTTAGATATCAGCATAGGGAATCAACTTACAGTAAAACTCCAATTGTCCGGCATGCAGTAGTCCGGCACCTACTGGAACCCGGAAGTGCTCCGGCCAGCCGGACAATTGGAGCTGCCCAGAGGCGGCGGCAGAGAGGGGGCGAGAGGCAGGCAGCTGTTTAAGGCGGGGTGGAGGCGGAGGCGGCGCGGCGAGGGGCGAACCCTCCGCTGTGTTGCGAGGAGGGTGGGAAGCCCGCAGCCGGCTTGCAAGCGGGGAAGCTCAGCCACCGGCTTGTAAGCGGCGGCGGCGGAGAGGGGGCGAGGCAGCATCCCCGCCGACCCGCCTCCTTAAACAGCTGCCTTCCTCTCGCCCCCTCGCCGCCGCCGCTTGCAAGCTGGCTGTGCAGAGCTTCCACCGTCTCCCCGCAACACGGCGGAGGGTTCGCCCCTCGCCACGCCATTCCCTGCCGACACACGCCCCCCCCTCCCTTCCCCCCACGCAGTGCGGGTCCCGGGAGACCCATCACAGCACCCCGCCAGAGTACCTCCCGATACTCCAGCATATCCAATAATCCGGCACCCACTGGGTCCCAAGGGTGCCAGATTATCGGAAGTCTACTGTATTAAGTTTGCAGATGATACCAAGCTAATAGGGGTTGTAAGTGCTTTGGAGGATAGAGTCATAATTCAAAATTATCTGGACAAACTGGAGAAATGGTCTGATGTCAATAGGATGAAGTTTAATAAGGACAAATTCAAAGTGCTCCACTTAGGAAGGAACAATCAGTTTCATACATACAGAATGGGAAGCGACTCTCTAAGAAGGAATAATACAGAAAGGGATCTAGGGGTCATAGTGGACCACAAGTGAAATATGACAGTATGACACTGTGGCAAGAAAGCAAACATTATTTTGGGATGCATTAACAGGAGTGTTGTGAGCAAGATACGAGAAGTCATTCTTCTGCTGTACTCTGCACTGATTAGCCCCCCATTGAAGTACTGTGTCCAGTTTTGGGCACCACATTTCAAGAAACATGTTGGGAAATTGGAGAAGGTCCAGAGAGGAGCAACAAAAATTATTAAAGATCTAGAAAATGTGACCTATAAGAGAAGACTGAAAGAATTGGGATTTTTTTTATTCACTAAATGTGCACATTTACCTATAAGTGACTGGGCTCTTGGGACTAGACACAACCTGAATCTTTTGTGATCCTGGTTGTGTAGCATCCAGCTCTGACTAAGTCCAGATTGCATGGGTGTCAAGAGAGACTGAAATATGCAAGGGAACTATCTTGATTCCATGGTAAGACTATTATAGTGCTTTACAATTTTCCACTTGTTCCTTAGTTGATGTGTCTATTCAGCTTCTTGCCAGTCTGCTCTGAGGTTGGCACTCAGTTGAGAGCCACTCCAGACAATGTAACATTTGGATTAAAATCCTCTAGGACAGGCTTCATTTCATCCAGCCTATGGCAAGTTATCACATCACAGGCCAGAAGCCACATGCCTTGAGGACCCCCCACATGGCTGGAGCCAAGAACTCACTGTCATAGGGAAGCTCTGTGTGCTGCCCCAGCACCACTTCTGAAGCTCCCGTTAGACAGAAACCTCAACAAATGCTACACAGAGTCACCTGACTGCACTTCCACATAGGGGCTGGACATGCTGGCCACTTCCAGGAGTAGCTTGGAGGCAGGGCATGGAAGGACCCTGCCCTCACGCTGTGGTAAGCGTCTTCCAACCCAAGCCCAGATCCCCACTCTTCGCCCCAGCCCTGAGCCTCCTCCCTGAACTCAAATTCCCTCCTGGAGCCTGCGCCCCAAACCTCCCCCTGCATCCCAACCACCAGTAGGAGCCTGCACCTCTTTCTCACTGCAACCCGCTGCCCCAGTTTTGACTCCACTCCCTCACTCCAGTTCTCTTGACCCCAGTCTTGAGCCATCTCCTGCCCCTAAACACCTCATCCCCAGCCCTCCAGAGCCCACATCCCAGCCCAGAGCCCCCTCCCATACACTGAATCCCTCATTTCTGGCTGCACTCTAGAGCCTAAGTGAAGCCCCATACCTCTGTGCCCCCATGTGAGGCTGTGTGTGGCCCCTGGCTGACTGTTTCTGTGGATCAGTGGCCCCGATAGGAAAAAGTCTCCCCCACATGCTGTAGGGAATATCAAAGTACTGCAGGAAATGGTGTTGGTTATATATTGGCTGATACTGTTGTTAAATATTTTGCCTACATAAATTTTCACGGTAGGAGTTTGTTCTTGCAACACTTACTTATAAGGTCAAGGCCTAAGTTTGTTACGGCAATTTTAGAATCCTTCGGGAAGAAAGGAACTATATAAATGAATAACTAATACAAAGTGGTAACAGAAAGGGTCATATGTGCCCGTGTTACTCAAGAGTAGTGTTGTTTTGATTCAATTAATCTGCTACTGAATAATAATAATAATTATAATTATAATAATTAATAAAAAAATCATGCTCCAAAGGCAGGTACTATGCATAGACAATACCAATGGAGCATATTGGTTATGTTTGTTAGGCTCTTACATTTTTTTTATATAATTTAGTAAACATTTAAGATAGTGTGTATGCTGTGTTTGGGAGGGCTACTGAGTTAACCACATCAACTAGTTGTTCATTTAATCTTTTTCATTTGTAATGAAATACAGACTTTTTATTGTATTTAAAGCTACTTGTTACTGGATAGGCATCTATGCAAATATAATTATTGATTAATTCGTATAGGGCTAAAATCTGTATGCCTTACACCGGTGAGCATTTACTCAGATGATTAGCCCGATTGTTTTAAATATAGATGTAAAAGTTACTTTAGTGGCTGAAATATCGTGAAAGATGGCAGCTTGCCATCCCTGGGGACAGAAGTGTTCTGTGTCCAGAATGGACACCAGTGGTACAATCCTATCTCTTTCTCTTTCCCTGCTGAATTAAGGCCCAGCCATGAAGCAAAAAACAACTTCTACTAGAGACAAGCCACATCTGCTACAGACTCAGCAGCTCCCTTTTAGCTCATGCGGAGAGTGTTTCTGTCTGCAGATGACTCCCATTCTGAATGTTGTTCACAGAATGTTCAGGTCACACAGATGGTGAATCCAGCTAGTTGAATGGAGACTGCATTAATTTTAATAACTGCCAACTAGTTGTCAGACACAACAATCACTTCTAAAGATGAGACGTTAGTTCTGTCCTTCACTACCAGCTTTCGTGATGTTGGCTTTTATATAAAAAGGCCTGCCTCTCGCAACTGGACTGAGAGTATCGCCTCATTTTGTATCCGACCCAACACACACACATTAGTGTGCTACCACCTTCAGTCACAGTTAATCCAGACTACATTTGAACCAGTGACTAAGATATGTTCCATAGCCCGTAATTGAGCCAGCCTTTTTGAGGTGCACTGTTTTTCTGCTGTTGCTGATGAGAGAAAAATGCTTCTGTGGAGGACTGCAGCTCTGCCAGCTTCATCTACAGTTGCTTTTTCTTTGAAAACAAAATGAAAGGAAATTGAGGAGCGTGAGAGAAGCCACACAAAAGAAAGTAGTACTGACCAACTTACCTATTTTCTACAACAAATAAGTTAGTTATCAAAATAAGTAAGAGACTACAATAATTTACAGTTTGGAGTATATCACTCTCACTCTCACTCTTAAGTCACTCCTAGAGCTAGCATGAAAATCACTCCATATATATAGTGGGAAAATAACAGGTTATAAAAGCAGCTGATTGGCTCTTGTTAAGTTGGAGTGGGAGCTGGACTAAATGGAAAAGATTTCTTAATTAATCTTTTGGCAGAGTTCCCTGGTTATTATTTATTTTGTTGTCAAACTGTGCAACCCCAGAGTACCTTCCCACTAGGCTTTTCTGCTGGCATAAATAGGTTTTGTCTGTGGCCCACAGTGTTAAAATGCTGCCTCTGTGTCATGCCTACCATAATTTACCACCTCTTCATTTTAAAGTCTAGAGTGCAAGTTGTAGGGGCGCTTGGCAATGCCTGTCCCTGTACATGTGCACAGATCGCAATACTGGGTGGAAAGTGCAGAACAGAGGTAGCAAAAAACTGGGGGTTTTTTTGAGAGAGTGAGTTTGGATGCAGTATACATCAAGGTATCATGTTTTGATTTTGCTCCCCCAGGACACACAAAATACAGAGAGTGTTTATTTTTCTGGGATTTTTGTTTTGTTTCTCTTCCTCCTGACAAAATCTCAAAGATACAACTGATAGGAATTCTCAGTGTTTTAAATCACAAAATTGGCCTATAATTTTCCTATGCCATCTAATCCCAGAATGTTGGGTTTTGTAGTAATATATGCCCAAGAATTTTCTGTCTATAATGATGGCCCAAATGTACTTGATAGGCTTTGAAAGCAGCCTAGCTTGCCAATTTAGACATTGAGGATTATTAGAAAAGAGTAGAGCACTAGCCAAGATGTTGGTAGTTGTATTTAGAGCTATTTCTTGGTAGAAGGGGTGAGCTGATTGAAGTGTATTTTTGGTTTGGAACTTTAAATATTAGACAAGACTAAATAGAGGACACTGCCAAAAGGAAGGGAGTTGGAAGAGGAAGGAGCATACAGTTTCTATTGTACAGTTTCTTTCTACTTTGAATATCTAACATTTATAAATATCTAGTATAATGACCTTACAAATAAATGGAAAGCAAATTAAATGTACCTTTTTTCATGCAGTCAGTCCTTTCCTTCTGCACTTCTTCCTTTTACACCTGTGCATATCTCTCTGTAGAATGTATCTTTCTCAGCAGTGGTTGATTGCTCATCAAGTAGCCACAAAAGTCTTTGCAATATGTGTGCCTGAAGTTGTACGGTACAAGCAGAATCCATTTTAGCGACTCACCAATACCATGCCGCTCTTTCTTCTGTGCTGCTGACGATAATGCTGCCTTCAGAGCAGAGTGTCCGGCTAGCAGCTACCGCTCTCCAGCCACCCAGTTCTGAAACAGCAAAAATTCCAGTAGTAGCAACACAGAAATAAGGGTGGCAAACCAGTAAACAGATATGCCATTATTACAGCACACAGGGAATTGCAGTTCCACCAAAACCAATGTTAGAAAAAGAACGAGCAAAGAAAAATCAGACATTTGTTCATAGTTCAGATATCCGCTTGGCTAGAGATCTGAGGACCAAAAAAGAGGTCATGTCCAGGAAAACCTGTACAAATGGTAAACCTAAGCATGGCACTTCTACACAGTGTGACTAGGGGTATCTTACAGTTCTAAAACAAAAGAATATGAATAAAAAGCTACTTAATTTCATATAATATTTAGCACAGATTTAATGTATCCTTCTGCATTATTCCCCAAGTAGGCACTTAAATAATCATTGTTCAGTTTTAATGGACACTCTTCTACCAGGCATGTCAAAGGATCACTTTTGGGAAAAAAAATATGTTGAGGCATCATTATTAGCTCTCTACATGGACCTCCATAGAATCCTCTAATTTTATAGGATTTTTCTGACCTTATCATTGAAGTGAGAAATAACCAACAATCTGTTGGTTTATTTAGTCTATTTGCCAGTGGAGGAATTACTGTCTAGTAGGTCTTGTCACTGATGGAAAAGACTGCATACCATCAGAGTCATGAAATGTGGAAAACATATTCTACTGCAACTTCTTGATGAGTTGCTCTGCCTATGCTGGAAAGAACATGAAGTACCGCAAGAAATGAGAGATGCCAACATCGTCATTCTCTATAAAAGCAAGGGTGACAGGGAGCAATGGTAAGAACTATTACAGCACTTCCCTTCTAGTATTAGGGGGAAAGCCTTTGCTTGAATTGTCCTGTACAGACTTCAGACCTTTGCAGACAGAATCTATCTTGAATCACAGTGCGGCTTCAGAGCTGAAAGATCTACTATTGATATAAAAGACAGGACTATGCAGCACTTTAAAGACTAACAATGGCTGTATCTCTATCACTATTCTACTATTGATATGATCGTCTTTCTGAGAGAACTAGTAGAGAAATGCAGAGAACAAAAAAGCCCCTTCACAATAGCCTTCAATGATCTGACAAAGCTTTTGACCTTGTCAGTAGAAGTAGTTTATTTCCGCTTCTAGAAAAGATTGGTTGTCCCCTCCCCCCCCAAGTTCTTCAGCATGATTCGATCCTTCCATGAAAACATATACAGCACCGTTAAATATGACAGCTCAGTCTCTGAGATTTGAGATTCTTTCAAGATTCGTAGCAGAGTTAACCAAGGCTTTGTACTTGTCTTTACTCTGTTTGGCATCTTCTTCTCCTTGCTATTGAAACAAGCTTTTGGTTCCTCAATGGAGGGAATCTTCTTGTATGCGAGATCTGATGAAAATCTTGCAAGATTTGGATCTAAAACCAAGATTGGGGAGGCTCTTATCAAATACTTCCTCTTTCCTGATGACACACAATGACAACCCACAAAAGAGCTCATCTCCAAAACCTTATGGATAGTTTTTTCCAAAGCCTGCTAAGTCTTCAGGCTTGCCATTAGTCTGAAAAAGACTAACATACTGTGCCAAGAAGTTGAGGAAGCATCTTCCATAAAAATCAACAGCTATGAACTTGAAGTGGTGAACAAGTTCATATACCTGGGGTACACTATTACAGTCAAACTCTCACAGGAAATGGAAGTCAATATCCATGGTAAAAAAGCCCTCCACAACACTATCTAGAGTGAACAAGAAGGTGTGAAAAAAGTGTCAGAATGCACTTAAAACTGTGTATCGTGCATGTGTTATAAGCACACTTTTGTACACGAGCAAGACATGGATCTTACACTCCTGCCAAGAAAAGAGGTTCAACAGTTTTCATATGTGTTATGTTTATCATATGTTTGGAATCTCCTGGAGGGACAAAGTCACCAACACAAGCAAGCCAGCACACTCAGTATGCAAACACTCTTAAAACAGGAGACACCTTTGCTATTTTGTCTTTTGACTAGAATATAAAGATTAGTTTTTGAATCTGTGTAGAAGGCTATGTCAGGAAATGGACTGTCATGGGTGCTGATTGAAACATTGTAATCAAAATAATAAAATCAGCAATTGAAGAGAAGATACTGAGAAAGAAGGAAAAAAAAATCACAGATGTCTATAGAAGTGACTTTTCATAATTGTCCAATTTCATGTTATTCTATTTGACAGAATTGTCTTATGCAGGGGTGTTGTAGCCATATTTGTCCAGAATATTATAGAGACAAGATGGATGAGGTAATACCTTTTAATTAACTAACTTTTATTGGGGAGAGGGACAAGATTTTGAGCTACACAGAGTTCTTCCTTAGGTTTAGGAAAGGTACAGTATCATAGCTAAATACAAGGTAGAACAGATTGTTCAACAGAAGTAGTTTGCACATATTCAAAGGGACCATTCAAAGTGAAGTGGGCCATTAACACCACTATACTGGTAGGACAAAAAGGGTGGGGAATTAATAGGTTAACGATAATAAATCATAAATCTAGTGTCTTTATTAATACCATGATTTTTAATGCCTAGCCAAGTTATGAATTTAAGCTCCCCATAGCATCTTTTGAAATTATTATACAGGTTTTCTTTGAGGATGAGGACTGAAAGGTCAGAGTGATCGCTTTGTGAGATGTGTTCGACCACAGGTGATATAGCATTTTTGTCTATTATCATTTTACTGTGTGAGTTCATTCAAGAGTGTAGAAATTTTCTGGTTTCACCCATGTAGTTGTTGTTGGGACATTCAGTGCACTGGAAGAGGTACATCATATGTTGTGATAGGCATGTGTGGAATCCCCAGGATCTTGAAAGGTGTGTGGACGTAGGGGGCTGTTAATCATTGTAGAAGTGGAGATATGACTTCAGGTTTTACATCTGTTGTTCTAGCAGGTTCTGGTGTGGGTGGGTTTTTTGGGGGATTGGAGGGGCTTAGTCGGTGTGTCTTGGTCTATGGGAAGTTTGCTTCTGATGATGAACTTGGAGAAGGTGGGGGAGTTCAGGAAATATTTCTTTTGGGATGTGGTCACCATCGAGTATGGCTTGTAGCTGTTTGAGGATACCCCATGTGAGTTCTAGCATGGAATGGTAGGTGACAAATGCAGGTGTGTGGCAGAGGCTGTTTTACTTCTGTATTGAAGCAGATTCTTTCAGGGTACTTAAATGACCCATTCCAGGATGTGAACTACTGCTATGGTGGGGTGTTCTTGTTTGGAGAAGGTGCTTGTGTTAAGATGTATATCCTGGAACCTCTCTGCAGAACATATTCTGTGATATCTGAGTACTTGGCTATAGATAACAGATTTCTTGGTGTCTTCGGGGTGGTTATTTACTCTGTGAAGGGACATGTGGTGATCCATGGGTTCCACTGTTGAAGCTGATTGTGTCGTTCAGGAAGTTGATGCTGTTGGCTCTTGCCTTCAGCCCTAGATCACTACAGCTCAAACCATTCTTTTCCATCTTCTGAGAAAATTTCACAAAGTCACTTGTGTATGAGGCAGTTAGCACCATTGTAACTGTGCAGCAGCAACAGTGCCAGCCTTTCAGTTCATAGGAAGCAGCTATTGTGAGAATTGCTCTCCAAGTAAAAGGTTATGGATAAATATAGCAACAAAGCATGTTCCAGTGGGAATGGATTCAGTTTGGTAATTCACCAAAGCATGAAGTTTTTGTGCTTAGCATTGTAGGCCAGGGTTGTTTCAGTTTCAGTTATAAACCTGATTTTCCAGGGCTTTAAAATTTTACAGGCTTCAAAAATTCATGGTAGGGTAGACTTTGTGAAACAAATTGGATATTTTTAAAAATCTAACATGTTTCATACATCAGGTATTTTATGCTCTGAAAGACTTTCTGTACAGTTTTAAACATACAGAGTTTGCTACAGGGAGTTTTTGTAATAATTAGAATTTAGAAATTAAAAATAACAATTTAGAAAATAACCTGTTAATAATTTAACCTTCTTGGCTGCTTATTGAACAAATCTATAAAATTATTATGACCTCCAAACTTTAAAAATAAAATCAAAACCTGCCTATGCATAGTAACATGTAAAGTATCCATGTATGTATGAGAGTTTTGTGCATTGGAGGGAAGGATGTAACATTCAGCACCAAGACTATTACAGCCATTTCTTCAGGGAGTTTCAGCAGAAGTTTCCCATGGAGTTGCAAAGAAAGGATAAGCTTCTTTTCCCAGATGGTTTATCCCTTTGCATTATAATGCTTAGGTCATTTTAGAAAAGTTGGGTTGAAGAAGAGAGAGGTACAATATTTGACTTTTATTGGGGTTCTTTAAAATAAGGTATTGCACCATGTGCTTGACATAGCCGTCTGCTTGGAAGCTTAATAGATCAACATTTTGGATTGATAGATCAACATTTAGGAAACCTGGACTGAAATAAATCATTTGAATCTGCTTTTTAGTTGTTGTTGTTGTTGTTGTTTTACTATATTTTAGTTTGTAGAATTCTTAATGGTTGGTAACCATTAAAACGCTGATATTTCACTAAATATAGCCTTTACTGTAAATTTGACATTTTTTTTGTTAACTAGAGGGATATTCTGCATGTATACACATGTAGTTAAGCAAGTACATGGCTTTCTGTATGTTTGTTCAGAGTCTTAATTTTTACATTTTTATTATATTAGAAAATAGTAAATGATGCCTTCCCTATTGACTAGATAATTAATGTCTTATCTGCATCATTCTCTATTTGAACAGATATTTGAATTCACAAACACCATTTTTAAATTGTTGAATTAATTTTGTTTTACTAATAATACAATTTATCCAGAAAATTATGGATATCAGGAAATTTATCAACGCATGTTGCTAACATTTAAAACTAAATGATTTTTGCATTTTAAATTAAGTGATTTTTGCCAGAAGCTGGGAGTGGGTGGTGGGATGGATCACCTGATGATTACTTGTTCTGTTTATTTTGCTTGAAGTACCTGGCATTGACCTAGGTCAGAAGACAGGATACTGAGTAGATGGACCTTTTGTTCTGACCTGTTGTGGCAGTTCTTATATTCTTACCTTCTCATGTTTTAAACAAATAATGTATTATTTCTAGCTAGAGAACTGAACCGATTGTCCTTCAAGATTTTAGAATCTGTACATTTCATCCTTTAACATCTAATTTTTATTCATAGACTAGAAGAGGAAAATAAGCTTTTCATACCATTTCATCTTCCAGATGGTTTTTTCTTAACTTTGCCTGAACTAGTCATTAAACTGAACTAGTAAAATAAAATAAAAATAAGAAAATATTTTCTCTGCACCTGCAAAAAAAAGTGACAGTTGTCAAAAGCTGGCTTACCACTTCAGTAAAGTCTGTTTCCAAATGGTTAACCATAACCAGTGATTTCCATCAGTTGTAGAAAGTTCAAAGATGGTCTAGTTATTAGTTATGTAGTTGATAAAAAATGTCAAGAGATTGAAGATGCTATACATGTTGTAAAGTCATCTTTGTCTATGACAAAAAACAGCTAACAGGAAACATACAGTACTGGATGTTCTATTAGGCTATGTCTACACTGCAGGCTTCTTGTGCAAGAACTGTTTTGAGCAAGAGTTCTTGGGCAAAAGGTCTTGCGCAAGAGCGCGTCCACACTGCCATGTGCTTTTGTGCAAAAGCATCCACGGCAGTGTGGACCCTCTCTTGTGCAAGAAAGCTCTGATGGCCATTTTAGCCATCGGGGTTTCTTGCAAAAGAAACCTCTATTGCCCGTCCACACTGCTTTCTTGCACAAAAAGGGATTATTCCTCATGGGGAGAGGAATAACTCTTGCGCAAGAAGCTCTCTTTTCTGATGCTTTACTGTAAATTTACTTGCTCAAGAACGCATGTGCAGTGTAGATGCTCCGCAAGTTTTTGCGCAAGAACAGCTGTTCTAGCGCAAAAAGCCTGCAGTGTAGATGTAGCCTTAAAGTTGTAAATAAAAGGACTGTTAGTAGAAAAAAGAGAAGATGGATAGAACATTTTCAGGCTATTTTAAATAAAGAACAAGTGAGGTTCTGAAATTGTGGCATGAAATCCTACCACTCACTTGTTATTGATTTTGGAGATATTGTAGTGGAAGAAAACAGAAAAGCTGTCATTATTCTCAAAAATGAGAAAGCAACTGGAGAGAAAATTAAAGCAAGAGATGAAGAAACAGTCCTCTAGATTTTCCTTCTGTGTGGGGAGGGGGAGTTTGTTTATAGGCTATTGTGTAAAGAAAAGAACCTAACGCAGTGGAAGGAGAAGCCTAAAGTAACATTGCCAAATAACTGCAGTTGCCCTTACCAACTGTAATAACTGGAGGGGAATCACATTTCAGGTTTTAGACCACTGAGCTTATGTGCAGAACATATAGGTGTTCTCAGACATAATATGGAATGAAGTGTGGAGTGGCAAGCACCTTTTGTGATAAATTGCATAGATTTCTAGATGGCTTTTGACAGGGAACTCAGAAACAGTCTTTGGAATACTATGGAAATACTGGCAAAAATTAGAATAATTAACGATCTATATCAAAATGCCAAATGTGCAGCCAGAGATGGTGACAACGTAAGCCAATAGTTTACAGTGACAATTGGAATAAAACAAGGGTGTATTATATCTCTCCTGTTGTTTGCAGTGATCATGAGGAAATTAACTGCAAAAGGCAGCCAAGGAATTATATGGACAAATGATAAAGCACAGCTGTTACCTCATTTTTGCTGCTGATATCCTACATGGTTTAAGACCTCTTTTAATGGAAAAAAGACCCAGTTTTTGGCAAATACAGCTAAACATGCTGGTTTTCATCAACAGGGGGAAGACAAAATACATAGTAATCATGTCCCAAAAAGTCACCATTAGAGTGGACAAAGAAACACTAGTAGACCACTGAACCCGTCTAGGTAGTGAAATATGCAGAGATATCTATATTGTGCTTGCAGTAACCAATGAATAACAAAGTGGCAAACAACTGTTGTAAACTTAAGGATTTGGAAAAATATCATAAATGATATTGATATACACATCTTAATTTTTAACACTAGGATCATGTCTTGCCTCCTTAATGGAAGAAAGTCATGGAAATCTATAATAGATACTGATAAGACAACCAAGTCATTTTCAAAGTAAATGCCTGCAGAAGGTCTTCAGAGTCTATTGCAAAGAGTTTCTGGCAACATCAGAATTTCACAGTAGAGCAAACCAATCTAAAACCTCAAATATGGTAAGAAGATGATGGGCCTACTTAGGGTTGTTTTAAGGATACCACCAACATGACTTCTGATAATATGGATGCTACCTGGAAAGAAAAAAAGAGGATGATTTAGAGAAACATTATACAGAACAATGCAGAAAAAAGCCAAATCCATCAACATAATAGAAGCCTGAGCATACTAGCACAAACAGAAATAAATGGCAGAAACTTTTGAATGCAGGAAGATAAAGTAAAATCACATATGCACACACACGGAGTTAGGATTTGCTAGTCATTAGTGCAGTAGTTTGTTGCTCTGCAATCCATAGTGCCATGCTCCTAGTTGCAAATACAATATTTACAACTAATTTGCCTATAATGTTCAAGTAGAGTTCTCAGTGGTCTGTTCCTGGTAATAGAATAAGAAGATTAGAACCACACGATAGGAAAAATCTGAAACAAAACACAAGCATGCATTTCTGGCCCCAACACCACATGCTAAGGCCTGGTCTACACTGGTTGTTTAGGTTGAATTTAGCCACATTAGGTCAAATTTCTAAACAGGCCGTTCTGTTGACTTTAAGGACCTTTAAAGTCGATTTTGGTATTCCAGATTTTCATGCAGAATGAAGCTAAATTCAACCTTGTCTGGTTGAAATTATAGTCGTGCAGACACAACGCTGTGAAAATCGGTGTTCTTGGCCTCTGGGAGGTATCCCACAGTGCCCCGCTGTGACCATTCTGTCCAGGACTCCCAATTCTTCTGCTTTCTAGATCAGTGTTTTGTTTTTTTTTTTATAAAGTACCCCTTTTAAAAATATAAGTACCCCCCCCCAATACCTGCAGTTTTCAATAAAACGCTGTAAAACACTTAAAACAAAAATTCAGTTTTCTCCAAATTTCAGTTGTGTTGATGTATCCCCCCAATCTTCTCTCAAGCACCCCCCAAGGGCATTTGTACCACTGGTTGAGAAACACTGCTCTAGATGAATAGGAAAGACACTGGGAAAATTTGAATTCATTTCCTGGGCGACCAGCATGGCGAGCAAACCTCAGAGCAGGCAGCACACCTGAGCAGTACACCGGACCATGACCACATTCAATCAGCATCTGTTCCCTATCACTCTGTGTGATTCTGAGAAGACTGGTATCTCACAAGCTGGATGATGCAGGTGAAGCTATTAGCTGATGCCTCTTATTTAAAGGATAAGTTACAGACCACAGTGAATAGTTCCACAATTTCACATTTGAGTTCTTTCAGAACTCTTGGGTGAATGCCATCTGGTCCCAGTGACTTGTTACTGTTAAATTTATCACTTTGTTCCAAAACCTCCTCTAATGATGCCTGAATCTGAGACAATTCCTCAGTTTGTCACATAAAAAGAATGGGTCAGGTTTGGGAAACTCCCTAACACCCTCAGCCGTGAAGACTGAAGCAAAGAATTTAGTTAGTTACTCCACAATGACCTTACCATCTGTGAGAGCTCCTTTAGCATCTTGATAGTCCAGTGGCCCTACTGGTTGTTTAGCAGACTTCCTGCTTCTGATGTACTTAAAACATTTTGTTGTTACTTTTTGAATTTTTGGCTAGTTGTTCTTCAAACTCCATTTTGGCTTCTCTTATTATATTTTTATACTTAATTTGACAGAGTTTATGCTTCTTTTTATTTTCCTCACTAAGATTTGACTTCCACTTTTTAAACGATTCCCATCTGACTGGTAGCTGTGTAGCATTGCAAGTTTCAACAGGGCAATTTCTACGTGCTTCTCCACTGTCAGGGCAGGTCTCTTTCTGGTATTCTTGTGCTTCAAGGTGGGGGAAAGCAATTTGCAAACTTCCATGAAAGCAGCCTTATGCATGTGAAAGTTTTGCAGCTATGTCTGATCATCCCACACATGCATCACAATGCAGTTCCACCAGTCTTTACTTGTCTGACAGCACCAGAACCTGTGTACCACTGTGTACAGAGGATTGGATGCTGGTGGCATTTGCCAGTCACTCCACTCAAGTGCTTCACAGAAGAGTATGTTCATGGTCTCATGAGATTCTTCCTCATTCTGGCAGAGTCTGGATACACACTGGATATACCCCAGCATTAAGCGCTGGTTAATATCATTATAATAATGCTTTGATTCTCATTAGGATCCATGTAAGATTTCATGCTTATGCTGCTATAGAGTCTGTGCAGGTAACAAGGGGGAAAAAGATGCAAAAAGACTGTTTGCCGTTGTTTTCGAGGAGGGGAGAAGGCAGGTGCATTATGGGATGCTGATGACATGTACCCAGGGCCACCACTGCACAGGTTTGTTCCCAGCATGTTCTGGGAGCATAACCCAGAATGCAAAGGGATACAGAAACTATGGGATAGCTAACCACAATTCATTGCTCTCAAAGTCAATGGTAGCCACTAGGGATGTTAGCAAGTAGTCAATTACATGATTAACCAATAAGCCTGGGCTTGTCAGTTAATCTCATCAACTACACGTAATCCCCCACCCTTGCTGCCTCTATATCAAAGGCAGCAAGAGTGGGGGAGGGCGAAGTTGGTGCTCATGCCCCTGTTGCCTCCCACAGAAATAGCAGCATGAGGGCTGAGGAGGTCAGGCAGAAGTGGCTTTCAAGCCAGCTCCCTGCACAAATCGACTCCCACAGTGCTGCCTATCCCTGCACTGCTTCCTCTTTATCAGAGGCAGCAGGGGGGGTCGGGCAGGTGGGAGCTGGTGCTCTCGGGGAGCCATCTCCCTGGCCTGTTCTCTCCCTTCTCCCCCCCCCCTCCGGCGTGTACATATGTAACCGCTAGACTTTCCAGAGGTTACATGTTTGCATATAAATAAATGATAGTTAACATCCCTAGTAGCCACCCTACTGGAGACGTGCCACTTTGAACTATATTGAATTCTTGCTCCTTTGACTTATCTCGGAGTGTAATTAAGTCTACAGGAAAGCACTATGTCGCTATCTTAGAACATTCGCCCTAGCAGTGCTACAATAACATCGCTACATTGGTAACTCTGAGGTCTGTCGTGTAGCCATAACCTCAGATTCCAAGGTTGTGCATCTGTCATAATGTTAATCAGATGTTGCAGTGTAGTAATGTTCCACTTAGTCATTCTGAGTGGCAGTTACATGTTCACTTTAGACACATTTGTAAATGTCTGCATGAGGCCCAAGGCAATGCAGAGTCAAGTCTCCCCTAATGGAGTTGTTTGATGCTTTCCAGAGCTTGTTATGAAGTAGTCAGCTACTATGGAGGAATGTGAAGAAAGATTGGTGAGGGCATTGGCTTTGCATATGATAAAAGCCAGATAAAATGAACTCAATGGAACAGGAGGCCTCATCATTCAACTGAAATGTTTGGCCATTCATAAGGTCTTTAAAAACTGCTATGTTTCCATGAAAATGTTAGCATCTTTTCAGACAGTGGCACTCGTACCCTTAGTTTGTGGAAACGTTCTCCTCCAGAAGCATTTAGTCTCGGAGAGCAAAGCGATATGTTTTGGACATGGCACAATCACTGAAAGGGAAACTACATATTGCCTGATCCTTATTTGTACTGAAGCAGTATGTTTCTCCAATGGTACTAGAGTTACACAACTGCCAAGAGACAAGCAGAGTTAAAAATAGAATAGGATACAAACAGATATGGCCCATGAAGAGTTGGCTCATGGTATTGACTGCTCCCCATTTCCAGCTCATGAAATGCCTCAATATCTTCTAAAAATCACTGCATCCTTACATTTTACCATGTAAATAATTATTTTAACTTTCACTGGGTAGTTATTTGGTCACAGATGGAAGAGGCACCAGTCACTTATGTTTTAGATGTTGTCCACACTATGTTAATGTTTGAAAATCTCTGGCCTGTGCCATTCCTCCCAACTAAGTAGGAATAACCCATTTTTTTCTCTCTAGTTCTCCATGGTTTCAGAAGAGGAAGGGTTCAGGCTCACAAAAGCATTTGTGTCTAAAGACTAAGCCCCCTTCAACTACAATTTATAGAAAAATAAAGTACACTTTTCTGTTCTTTTCCTTTTTTATAATCAAATCCAAAAACTTATCGGGATTTTGAATTCCTTTGTACTAATTCTGTACAGCATTTAACCACTTTAGAAAGCAGTTAATATTAAATGACGCAGTTAACATGATTTCAACTTTCCATGTACTCAAACCTAGCTTTCAGGTCCAGGAACAGTTGCTTACATGTACTGTACTGGCAGTACACATAATAGTGAATTTTTTATTTCTCTAAAAATGTTTGGACATGTGTCAGAATCACCACCTGTGTCTACGTAATGTTGAGAGTAGAAACTTGAGTTTTTGAAAGTGTACAATAAACATGTCATGTTAAAGCAACTGTGCAGTTTTGGCATGAAACATTTATAAACGTCTTCACCACAAGTAATTCAGCAGACTGAGTATGAAAAGGTGTATTGAGAATCTTGTTTTGACTCATTTTGTGGATACTGTAATGTCATTTATATTTTATACTGGCTAATTTCCACTCCTGACATGACATGACACAGGCTCAGGTAAGAGACACATGCACTCAGTTTATGGTCACAGGATATTTTGTTTTAATGTGCGTTGATACAAGGAGAGTGGGATAGTGCTTCATCTGAGAAAGTACTGTTATGCAGAAGAACTAAGCATTCAGAGGCAGCGAACTGTGGACTCAGCTGAAATCTACCAAATACTTTTCCTTGTGTTTTCTGTGTAACATGGCGTAGCTATTATTTATGACTAATTGACATGCATTGTTAAATATAAACTGTCCAGAGAACATGCAAACTCTTCATTTATGTCATATGATTACATACAGTTTTTTTTGAATGGCAATGGGGGGCAATTGGGTCCCCTTCTGTATGTCAGCACACTGGAACATGTAGAGGACAGGGGTAGCCTGGTGGTATGCTTGCCCTGATTGTGAGTTTGGAAGGCCAAAGACAGATTAAACAAACAGTAAGGGGCGTATGGGTACATGTAAGACACTGCTGTTTACGATTGGTTTTCATAGTTGTCCAGCCTCTTATTCAAAAAAATTCTTTTTCAATATCTTATGATTGTTCAGGGCTTAAGGTGTGTAAAAAGTGCATATTCCTATAGGAGGCCTTTTATTTATTTCTTTTCAGGCAGTGGATATACTGAAGAACATGGACTCTCACACTGATGTGCTGGTGACATTTTTGTGGGGTGATTCAGTCTATATATTGCTGTAATCCCACAGAGACATTGTGAATGTGATTCATACACTTCATTGTTGGAAGGAAAATGTTAATAATGATAGCATTAAAATGGCATGGTAGTTTCACAAGGCAAAATTCTGTTCCCATTGCAGTGATTGGTAGTTTTGTCACTGTCATGAATAGTAGTCAGAATCTGGTATATAATGAAGCCAAAGGGGTGAGGAGGTGTGCCCTTGGGTGTGGCAGCTCTCTTTGTTTTCAGTTTTATTAAGCAAGCTAGTATTTGTAGTGACAAGTCAGGATACTTCTTGAGTAGGAATCCCTGAGCTGAGTCCCAGTAGAGGTGACTTGCAGTTCACCTATACATAAGGAAATGTCCAGATGCTATGTTGAGTGGTTTGCACCCAATCCACTAATGGTTCCTGAACTGTTCCCTGTAATGTATATAAACACTGACTGACATCTTAAAAGTGAGGTGTTCTGCGTAATTGGGGCTTTAGTAGTACCCTAGTATATTTTGCATACAGTGAAAGCAATTTGTCTATGAAAACAATTTTCCAGAACCTAGTGGAGGGGTAAGAGAGACACCTATGTATCTGATTTAAAGTGTTATTAACTGGAAATATTTTGACTGTGTGAATATAACAGATATTATTATCATCACATCTCTGTATACCTTTAATCCTCAATATTGGCAACTCTTAAAAAACTAACATCAACACAGAAGCTATTACTGATTTTGCATCATACACATTTTGAAGATTTGTCAATGCTAGGATACCTTTAAAAAGTGTAGTGATAGAAACTTTTAAATATTTAACTTGATACAACAGATATTAAAGTAAAACTACTCTTTACGCATTGGCATTTCCAAGTCAATAGCATAACTTTTTAATAGCTGAGGTGGAGATTTACAGTACAACCAACGTTATATGAAAACAGATGGTTAAGTAAGAGGGACATTTGTTAGCCACGTAGATACATAGTTGCACTCTTTAAAATGTAATGTTTGTTATTGTAACTTTTATAGTGTTGGTGATATGCAACATTTGCATGTTTCTCAAAGGGGTACATTAGTATATATTTGCAGAGTTCAGTTCAACCTAGCCAAATGTATACAGAGTCACTGTGATATAAAACAGAGTAAACAGCACTGATGCCCAATCCTAGACCTTAGATTTGGGCCTCTGTAAGATGATTTGTATTTCAGCGAGACTTAGTTTCAGTTCTTTGTCAAATGGTTCCCCCTTTTCACTTACCTTCACCCCCCCCTCCCCCCCAAAAAAAAACCTTTGGAAGTCACAGCATCCCAGGTCTTAAATGTTTTGCATATAGCAGCTTGATTATCACGTTATATTTATAAGAATCTCAACAGAGTGAATATTTTAAATGAATTGAGTTTTCAGTTAATTGGTATATTAGGAAAGTGAGTTGTCGTATATAACACAGAGAAATGGGATCTGTGGTGCAGAGCTGCATGTTTTAGAACAACTGGCCATCTTTACTGGAGTTTGTGTGTTTTGAAAAGGAGGGCTTTTGCAATACACTTGAACTTTTTGAATCTGGCAATCTTGGGAAACAGGGTATGCCAGATTAAAGATTTTGCCAGGCCAGGAGCGCACTGTGGGGTCTGAGCATGAGGAGGTGGGGCTCTTAAGTGGCATTCTATTCCTGGAGGCACATGTGACTTTGTGCCCCACACCAGTCTCAGGCAGCACTCTCTGCCACTATGGGATCATGAGGGAAAAGCCACAGGGGAAGCACAGCACTGTGGTGCCATTCCCCCAGCTGGGGGAAGGAGTGGCAATGCTCAGAGCCATTTCCTCCTCCATACCTCTGATGTTCCCGGGTTAGGGACACCTGGAGTACAGAGGTTCAAGTGTATTTACTTGAAGAAGACTACATGTTTGCTAATTTCAAATAATTGTATTGTTATTTAGTTCCCTGGGTGGAAAAGGCAAGGTTGTGTGACGTAGATATCCTGTGCTGGTAGTCTACCTGGAATGCCAGGCCAGATTTTATTATGAGACAGTGCATTTCTTCTTTTGGCTATGCAGCGCAGGAAAAAGCCCTGGGAAAGGCAGAACAAACCTTAGTTTGGCTAGTTAAAGAATGTTGTATGCAGTCCAGTTGTATTAAGCTCATATTGCAATTTTGTAACTGAATGTGGCTGGCCAGGATATGTAGAGAAGAGGTCATAAAATTGTAATCCAGTCTGCTATTTCTGCATATGTGATATGTACTAGAGCAGTGTATCTTAAACTATGTTCCGTGAACAACTTGCAGGTGTGCCTCGACCTCCTCTTTGTTTTTGTTACTTGTTTTTGTGTGTGTGTGTGTGTGTGTGTGTGTGTGTGTGTGTGTGTGTGTGTGTGAGAGAGAGAGAGAGAGAGAGAGAGAGACAGCAAGTTTTTTTTCTGCTTTTCCCAGTGCCTGACGGAAGCCCACTCGGGACACACGGCAATTAAGGGGGCTGCGACTGCATTTCAGCCCAACTCCGCTCCCGTGTTCCCTCCCCTCCCCAGTGGGGGGTTTGGGGTTTTTTTGGATGCCCTAGTTGTTCTGCATACAAAAAAATTGTTTGGTGTTCCGTGGTCTCAAAAAGTTTAAGAAACAGTGTACTAGAGAAACTGGGAGACTGCACAGGATTCCTTAATTTCCTATTTCCTAATTTGTGATGTGACGAAACTTCACTTGGTTAGGGAATAACTATAGAGTGGAATTTCTCAGACTAGGATCCTAATCTTGCTTCAACTCTGCCCACTTCTTTTTCTTAAACCCTTGTACTCCGAGTGTAGCATAGATCATCTACAAGTCTCCTCCACTTCACTCTGTCTTGAGACAAAACTTCTAGCTGACTCCAGGAGTTTTCCAGTTGTTGTCTTTCAGTCTCAGTAGATCTTCTCCAAGGTCTTCCTCCTTTGTGTTTTCCTTGTGGATTCCATGTGAGAGCTTGACGGACTATGCTGGATGATGGTTTTCTGAGAGTGGGGCCTAGCCATCCCCACTTTCTTCTCTTGATTTGAACGTCAAGTGGTTCTTGTCCTGCTCTGTTCCAAAGTTCCTCATTTGTGACAAAAGTCTTGCCATTTGATGTGAAGGATGTACCTCAGGCATCTGTTTATGAATGTCTGTAGCTCTGCCCACTGGCATGCCTATTTTGTATATTTGCACTCTTACAGTAGCATCATTGCAGTTGTAAAGTAACAAGAAGCTGTGATCAGTATGATGTGGACAGGTGTGCACTCTTCTGAATAACTACCTTAATTCTCGGTACTTTCACAACCATCTCAGCAACTTGTAGAATTCAGCTCTAAATGTTCCTTTAACCCAGAGATGCTATTGTTTGCATCCATAACCATAGGTACCCCATCATACTAAGTGCAGTATGACAAACACAGAACAAAAAGAGAGTCTCTGTCCCAAAGAAATTACACAACCTTGATATTTTTTAACTGTAGGTCTTCTATGAACTTTTCCTTATCCTTACTCTAACACCACCATCACCATGTACTGAGTGAAGTGATCACACAGTTACACAGTCTGTTCATACAGTATACATCAGTGGCTCTCAACCAGGGATGCACATATCCCTGGGGAGCAGTGGGCAATAATTTTTGACGGTGGTCGAGGGCTGCACTCTTCCGTGATATTAATAGAGAAGATGCGAGGTCTGGGATGGAGTTGGGTGCAGAAGGGAGCTTGGGGTAAGGGACTGGGGTGCAGGAGGGAGACTGGAGTCTGGGAAGGCATTGGGATGAGGCAGGTGGTTGTGACCTAGGGCTGGGGACTGGAGTGCAGGAGTTTGGGATGTGACCTTGGGTAGGAGGGGATCTGAGGCAGGAGATTGGGGTGCCAGATCTGGGAGGAGGTATGGGTATAAGAGGGGGACAGAGGGTTTGGGTATATTGAATTGGGGGGGCAGAGAGTTGGGGCAGGAAAGGGCTGGGATGCCCAGAAGCAGGCTGTGGCCAAGAGACTTACTTGCCAGCTGCCAAACTAGCCTGCAGAGCTTGAAATGTTTCCCAGCCAGCCTGCTTGCTGGGCCGTGTGCTTCATGAATAACTGAGCTGAGGAGAGGGGGCGTGATGCTTCTTGTCTGCCTGTTACTCCAACAAGCAGCTCGCATTGACTGGTTTCTGCCAGAAACTGGCCAATGGGAATGTGCTGGGGGCAGGGCAGCTCCTAAAACTTCCTCCTGTCCCCTCTAGTTTTATAACAGAAACTGAGCCCTAAAGCTGTGTTTCTGCATGGCGCGCGGGGCTGCGGGGCAAGCTGGGGAGCCTGCCTGGGGCTCCCCACTGCCTCCGTTGGCCGGATCCGGCCTGCAGGCCGTATTTTGCCCAGGCCTGCCCCAGGGGATGCAGAGGTCTTCCAGGGAGTACATCAACTATCTGTGTATTTGCCTAGTTTTAAAACAGCCTACGTAAAAAGCTCTAGCAAAATTAGCACAAATTAAAATATCAAAGACAAGGATTGGTTTATTCTGCTCTCTGCACTGAAATATAAGTACAATATTTATATTCCTATATTTTGTAATTATAGAGTAAAAATGAGAAAGTAATTATTTTTTTTTCAGTCATAGTGTGCTGTGACACTTTTGTCTTTGTGTAAGCAAGCCATTTTTAAGGGGGAAGTAATTTGGAGGTACACAAGACAATTTAGACTCCTGAAAGGGGTACAGTAGTTGGTAAAGGTTGAGAGTCACTGGTGTACATTGTCAGTGATAAACTCTAAATATTAACAGGTAACATAAGCAATAGGACATTCCTTGCACATCTAACTGGGGGTATGTCTACACCAGCCACCCTAGTTTCAACTAGGGTGGCTAATGTAGTCATTCGAACTTGCAAATGAAGCCCGGGATTAAAATATCACGGGCTTTATTTGCATGTTCCCGGGCGCTGCCATTTTTAAATGCCCAGTAGTTTGAACTCCCTGCCTGCGGCTACACGCGGCACGGGCTAGGTCGTTCGAATTAAAGCTCCTAATTCAAACTACCGTTACTCCTCCTGCAATGAGGAGTTTCAACTAGGAATATTTTAATCCCGGGCTTCATTTGCAAGTTCGAATGACTACATTAGCCACCCTAGTTCGAACTAGGGTGGCAGTGTACACATACCCTAGGTGAACAGTGCCTCTTTCACACGTACATAATTCCTTTCCTAATGCTTTCCATGTTAGTCCATTTTTTGTGTTTGCTGTGGACTGCCACCTTAGGGGGTGAAGTACTATAGGGAATGCAGAAGAAACACAGGGAAATTAGGACATACGAAAGAAAATATACAAGAGACAAATAGTATGTAATAAGAGAGTCTGATTTTTCTAAGAATAAGAAAAGAAGTGAATGGCTTGTGATTTGTTCGCTCCCTCTCCCCAGGATTCCACCTGGACCTGGGGTACCACTGAGCCCTTTGGCTTACCCTCCTGTGTTTCCTTTCACACTGTACTGCTGTGACAAATGCAAAACCTTCCAACTTGCACTTTCACCAGCATTTTCACAGGTAGGGACGCTCTCAGATGCTCACCCAGACATAAGTTCTCTAACCACTATCTCTCCAGAATAGGACCCAGAGCACTTCCATCCTGTCCTGGTCAAATCTGGTCAGTATATGAATTTAATACCTGGTCTGCCTCTTCCTCAATGTGAAGATGACAGTGCAGACTTGTAGTAACCAAGGAGAGATTTTTCCCAAGCACTGCAGTCAAATTGCAGTGTTTTAGATTAAAACAAAACAAGCTTATTAACTACAAAAGATTATTTTAAATCATGAGGGATAGCAAACAGTTCAAAGCATACTAGCTGGCAAATAAATAAAAACACAAACTAAACTTAACATGCTAAATAGATTGAATATGAATAGCAGATTCTTACCCTAACTGATGGTACAAGCAGATTTCTAGATTTTTAAGGCCTAAACTACAAATGGTTTGTAGTTTATATTCTCCACGAGTTTCATACATAGGCTAGAAATCTCTTTAGCCTGTGTCCACCACTTCCCCCAGTTCAATCTTGTTTCTTCAGGTGTTGCCAGGAATCTTCACATGTTGGGGAGTGAAGAACTGCAGATAATGCCACTCCCTGATTTATATAGCTGTAGCTTATGTCGAGAACCCTTTGTTTCAAAACTTGGTTCCCAGACTGGTAAAACACAAGATGGAGTCCAGAATTGTGAAGCCTGGTTGCATGTCCTTGTAGAGTTATAGCTGCCATTACTCACAAGCTGTCTGTAGCATTCTCAGGAAGGTTCGCCAGTGGTAGATAAGCTTCGCCGCCAGGCTTATTATCCTGAATAGGCTCTTTCCTATCTGCTCTCTAGATTGGTGCAACTACATTTGAGGTACAGTCAATATTCATAACTTCAGATACAAAAATGATACATGCCTATAAATAGGATAATCATATTCAGGAAATAACTTTTCCAATAGCACTTTACATGATTTAACTTGCATAAAATACATCATCATTGTGCTATTATCATATCATAATAATACCACTATGAAGAATATGAGGTGCAGCATCCCAGGGATGAAAGGTCAACAGAACAGACCATAGGTGAAGGGTAAATGAAGATTGAGACTTGGGGAGCAAAATAATTGGTGTGGTGGAGAGGGAACCACCAAGAAAGTAGGCACAAGCAGGGCTTTTTTTTTTTTTTTTTTTTTAAAGTCAATATCAATGTCTACCTTTTAGTACATTGTATTGCAATTCCCTGGTACATGCACACATCTGGGTTGACTTGTGAATAGGGATGGAATGTAGAATACTGAGGATAGAGTGAGTTTAACGGGTACAGTCATTGTTGGGCTTGTAACTGACGAGCCAAGATTGGATTTTTTTTGTTTGTTTCAGATTACGTGTCTGGGTGTCATTTTCCTCTGTTTCCCATGTGTTCCACCCTAAACCTTCTTCAGATCACTCCTGAAAACTCATTGCTGCAGCATCATCTGCAAAAACGTTATTGTGTTTGCCGCTTGGGGTAGAGAGAGGGAGAGATGAGGAGGACACAGAATCCCCCTCCAAAAATCACACAAGTGCCTATTTGAACCATCAGGAGATATACATCAGGAGATGCTCACGCTGGTTCCCGCTGCTTCCCTTGGCTGCAAAGGACGAAACGGAGCCAATGGGAGCTGTGAGGCTCCGTGGCTGCGGCGCCAGTAAATAAACAAACCGGGGCCGCCAGTTAATGTATTTCTCAAAGTGGTTTCATGGAACACTTTCAGAAACACTGCTCTAGACCATCCCTGATAGATGTCTCTCTAACCTGCTCTTAAATATCTCCAGAGATGGAGATTCCACAACCTCCCTAGGCAACTTATTTTAGTGTTTAACCACCCTGACAGTTAGGAAGTTTTTCCTAATGTTCATCCTAAACCTCCCTTGCTGCAGTAGTAAGCCCATTGCTTCTTGTCCTATCCTCAGAGGCTAAGGAGAAGAATTTTTCTACCTCCTCCTTGTGAAACCGCTATCATGTCCCCTCTGTCCTTTCCTTTCCAAACTAAACAAGCCCAATTCTTTCAATCTTCCTTCATAGGTCATGTTCTCTACCTTTAATCATTCTTGTTGCTCTTCTCTGGACCATCTCCAATTATTCCACGTCTTTCTTGAAATGTGGTGCCCAAAACTAGACACAATACTCCAACTGAGGCCTAATCAGCGCAGAGTAGAGTGGAAGAATGACTTCTCATATCCTGTTAATGCATCCCAGAAGCATGTTTGCTTTTTTTTTGCAGCAGTGTCACACTGTTGACTCATAGTTAGCTTGTGGCCCACTATGACTCCTAGATCCCTTTCTGCAGTACTCCTTCCTAGACAGTCGCTTCCCATTCTGTATGTGTGAAACAGATTGTTCCTTCCTAAGTGGAGTACTTTACATGTATCCTTATTAAACTTCATCTTATTTATCTCAGACCATTTCTCTAGTTTGTCCAGATCATTTTGAATTATGACTCTGTCCTCCAAAGCACTTGCAACCCCTCCCAGCTTGGTATCATCTGTAAACTTAATAAGCGTACTCTCTATGTCAATATCTAAATTGTTGATGAAGATATTGAACAGAACTGGTCCCAAAACAGATCCCTGCAGAATTCCACTTGTTATGCCCTTCCAGCAGGATTGTGAACTGTTAAGAACTACTCTGAGAACAGTTATCCAGCCAGTTCTGCACCCACCTTACAGTAGCCCTGTCTAAGTTGTATTTACCTAGTTTATTGATAAGAAGATCATGCGAGACCATATGAAATGTCGTACTACAGTCTAGGTATAGCACGTCCACTGCTTCTCCCTTATCCACAAGACTCGTTATCCTATCAAAGAAAGCTATCAGATTAGTTTGATGTGACTTGTTCTTTATAAATCCATGCTGGCTGTTTCCTATCACCTTATTATCTTCCAGGTGTTTGCAGATGAATTCCTTAATTACTTGCTCCATTATCTTTCCTGGCACAGAAGTTAAACTGGTTGGTCTGTAGTTTCCTGGGATATTTCCCTTTTTATAGATGGGCACTATATTTGCCCTTTCCAGTCTTCTGGAATCTCTCCTGTCTTCCATAATTTTTCAAAGATGATAGCTAAAGGCTCAGATACCTCCTCTCTCAGCTCCTTGAGTATTCCAGGATGAATTCCATCAGGCCCTAGTGACTTGCAGACATCTAACTTTTCTAAGTGATTTTTAACTTGTTCTTTTTTTTTATTTTGTCTTCTAAACCTACCCCATTCCCACTAGCATTCACTATGTTAGGCATTCCTTCATCATCAGATTTCTTGGTGAAGTCTGAAGTCATTAAGCACCTTTGCCATTTTCATGTTTCCTGTTACTGTTTCTCCCTCCTCATTGAGCAATGGGCCTACCCTGTCTTTGGTCTTCCTCTTGCTTCTAATATAGTTATAGAAAGTCTTCTTGTTTCCCTTTATGTTTGTAGCTAGTTTGAGCTTGTTTTGTACCTTTGCCTTTCTAATCTTGCCCCTGCATTCCTGTATTGTTTGCTTATATTCATCCTTTGTCATTTGTCCTAGTTTCTGTTTTTTTATATTACTCCTTTTTGATTTTTAGATCATGCAAGATCTCCTGGGTTAAGCCAAGGAGGTCTTTTGCCATACTTTCTATCTTTTCTACGCAGCAGAATTGCTTGCTCTTTGGCCCTTAATAATGTCCTTTTGAAAAACTGCCAACTTTCTTCAGTTGTTTTCCCCCTTAGTCTTGCTTTCCAGGGGACCTTACCTACCAGCTCTCTGAGTTTACCAAAATCTGCCTTCCTGAAATCCATTGTCTCTATTTTGCTGTTCTCCCTTCTACCATTCCTTAGAATCATGAACTCTGTGATTTCATGATCACTTTCACCCAAGCTGCCTTCCACTTCCAAATTTTATTTGTTAAAATCAAATCTAGAAGAGCTTTCCCCCACTGGCCTTTTCAACTTTCTGAAATAAAAAGTAGACAAACCAATGCACAAAAACACCTTAGGTTTTTCACTTATGATCCGCAATTGCCTTTTCTAAGTGCAGCTCTCACTCCTCACTTAGGCTCTGCTTCCTCTTTGGAAACATTCCTTGGGCACCTATCTATAGTCTGTTCAGCCCTTCCCGTCAGGACTTCATTTGCCCTGTTGACACAGCATTACCTTCCTTGAGCTTAAGTCACTCAGTTTCCCCACAGCCCTCCTTTGGCTCAATAATCCTTCTCCCCTTTTATGCAGGGATCTGGTATCACCACCTCCAAGTGGTGATGAAGAGGAAGCCTAACCTTCCCTTTACTATGTGGCAAGCAGCAATTGTCCACTTCACTCAACCTAAGAAGGGAGCAGTGGAAAATGCATAGAGCTGGAGTACAAGAATCCCTGGAAAGATCCAAGTGTCTGAGTGCTAGTCTGCGTGCCACTTCCTACATGGCCTCCATGGTCTGCCTTACAGGCCCTGTTGGACCTAGCCCCCTTTTCTAGCTCCTCAGTTGGAGATCTACCCTCCAGGTCTGACCTCTCTATGGAGAGCTACGATAGAGCAGTTCCCAGAGCCATGCTCTTCCTTTGTGCCTTTTTTTCCATTAAAGGTATGCGTCTTATCCTATAGTTTTACATGTTACTTGGTGGTAAGCTGATAGAGCCATTTGACCGTTTCCTTGTTTGATACTGCTTGAAATGAAGGTTTTATTTTATAGCATCTATAGCTTACCACTAAATCTAGAACAACCAGTATTCAGGAATCTACAGAGACAACAAAATTCATGCTAAAATTCGACACTCTCCGCGGGGGGCTGAACAAAGACCCCAACTACCTTACCCATTACAAAGATAGCTTCCCCAATTATCACCTCTAATACCATTAGCTCACAGACATCTACCTTTCCCCACCTCTAATATCATTAACTCACAGACATTTACCTTCCTTCCCCCGCATCCCCTTCTGTTCTGAAATGTGATTTGTCCTTTTCATACGTGTTCATTTTTAATTGTATCCTTTGGTATATATGGTTGTGACTATTTTCTTCCACTATTTGATCTGAGGAAGTGGGTCTGGCCCACGAAAGCTCATCATCTAATAAACCATCTTGTTAGTCTTTAAAGTGCTACATAGTCCTGTATTTTGTTTCAGCTACACCAGACTAACACAGCTACATTTCTATCACTATTCAACAAAATTAAATGAATTCTTTCCGGTAACCATGCTACACAACCACATCATAAACATCCAGGAACCCAGCCTTGCAATCAGCTGCGATGCCAACTCTGCCCACATATCTATACAAGCAAATTCATTACTGGAGCCAACAACTTAAGCTACGAAATCAGAGGATCATTCAATTGCACATCCAGTAATTTGATCTGTGCCAGTGTTTCTTAAACTTTTTAAGACCAAGGAACACCAAACAATAATATTTTTTTAATGGGGAACACCAAGGATTTTTTTGTGTAGGGGGGAAAAAAAAGCCCCCAGAGAAAAGTTAAGGGGGTGGGGGGAAAGGAGGCTTGTCCCTTTAAGGGTGGCCATTTTGAATTCTGTTCTCTCCGTGGCACACCTCCGACTGCCTCGTGGCACACCGGTATGCCACGGAACACACTTTAAGAAATGCTGATCTATGCCATCAAATGCCAGCAATGCCCCATTGCTATATATATTGGACAAACTGGACAGTCCCTACGGAAAGAATCAGTGGACACACGTCAGATATTCATAAAGGGAACATACAGAAACCTGTTAAAGAGTGATTAGGTAGACCGAAGTGCTCTCCAAAAGATCTTCAGGTAGCTGTCTTATCACAAACCAATTCTGCAAGTCAAATATACAGAGAGGTGTTGGAATTACTATTCATCCACAAGTTCAGTTCTCATGCTGATGGCCTCAATCGAGATGAGGGATGGCTGGGATATTATCAACCTAACATTCAATGAAGGTGCAAACAGCTCTTTGTCTGTGTAGATTCTAGTGGTAGTACCCTTCCTATCTTGCTATCCTTTGATCCTTATCTGCTTCTTTTTTAACTATCCAATCTTCAGGTGTTTATAGACTGCCAGTTCTGCCTACTTGTTTTTTCTTTTGATATTTTCATACCCTCTGCTCCTTGTTTCCCGCCCCCCTTCTTTTTTTTCCTCCTCCTCCCCCCCCCCCCCCCCCCTATTTATTTTGGGTCTGCACATCCTAAACTCAAAACTCCGGTCATCTGAAGAAGTGGGCTATGCCTGCGAGAGCTCATGATACCATCTATATGTTTTGTTAGTCTATAAAATGCTACCAGACCATTTGTTGTTTTTTTAGTTTAACAAAATTAAAGTTGGTTGCAAAGATGAAATGAGAAGAAGTCAGCATAGACTGCTGGAGTGGGTTGTCGACTGGGCATCAGAAGTCCTAGGTTGTATACATCCACTGGCAAAAGCATGACATCATATTTTCTAAAAATAGCCTCTGAGTTGTGTGCACTACTTATGATCAGTTTGAATGGTGGGTGCTCAGTATGACAGATATAGCACTCTCCTGCATAATCCTTAGGAGACCCTGATGAATTCAGTGTAAGAAAGTTTGGTGTCTGTTGTGCTAAAAAAAGAATGGTTTATGTATTATTGTAGGATAGGATTGTATTCTTATGAACTTCAAAGGAGTATACTGAACACTGGCCCAGACAAGAATACATTTCTGGGATGGGGTCATATGTTTGACTGGGGAATCTCTTATGAGAAGTGAATGCAAGTTACCCACCTTCAGTTATGCAAAAACCTAGGCTTCTACAGCTATGCTTTTAAAGAGTCCATTATCTGCTGATTACCTTTTCCCAAAATCTCAGGAACAAAGGCTCAAACTGTATATAAGAAAGATTACCTAAGTCATGGCTGGCATTAGTTCTGAGCTGTTATGGACTCTGTAATGACAGAAAAAATACTATGTGGTGTTTGAAGGAATGATTCTGACCAGTTGAAGTTGGAGGTGATCCCTGGAGAGCTTATTAGGTTTTTATATTGTTGGAATACATTTTCTCTGAAACTCATCTTAAGAATAAATATACTTTCTTAGAGCTGTGCAATAACTAGTAACTACTAGCAATTATAGCTGTTTGTAGCCTTTGAAGAGAAAGCAAAATTCAGACACTGTCCTTCGTAGGCAGTCTGGCTTGTCAGGAATATGCACAGTTCCCTGCCTACACCGTGATCCTGGAAAAAACCCTGGTCAAGTGGGAGAGAGGCATAGCTCTCCATCCAGGAGAGGTAACAGCAGAAGAGCCAGGAGCCTAGAGTAACCACAGAGGGAGCATAAAGGTGTAGTTTCCCTGAATTGTGACATTCTGTACATCTTAAAATCAGACTCTGCGTCCACATTTGGGAATGCATAATTTTAAAAAATTATGGAAAAAATGGGCCTAAAACTTTCAGTATCAGAATTTACCCATCTGTAAAAAATGTATACAATAAATACACCCATTGATAATAATATGTCTGTTATAATTAACAATGTTAAGTGGTGGGTAATTGTCTAATCATGTAGTTGGTACAATTTGTACCGACTACACAATTAGTTGATAAGGGAAGGAGTTCAGTCATAGGTTGTGCCGGGTCCAGGAGCTACCCCCACTAAGGCTCTGCTGCTTAAATGTTGTAAGAGATGGGCACGCAAGCTAGCTACCAACACAGGCTGCTCTGGCAGAGGCAGCAAGGGTTGGGGGAATGTGAGTAGTCGACTACTCACTCACATCCCTGGTTATAATAAATGCTGGGAGAGTTAATATTTCATATGTGATCTAATGTCTTGGGATGGAGAATGCTATGCACTGATCGAATAGTTATTACATGTACTATTTATTAATGGCCCCATTGATTATTTTGTTTTAAAATAATGTTTTACTTGCCCTAGTCTTAATAAAAACTGAGGCGAGAGAGACGGAGAACTTAATCCGAGTTCTAAAAGCAGGCAAGACCAATATTCTTCAGTATAAGGTAACTAATCTTCAGTTTTGACAGAAATATGAGGATTCCAGTTAGTTTGTTGGGATGATTGTGCTGTCAAATCAAGTGTAAAAATGTAATAAGAAAAGCAAAAAAAAGATTTTGAGGAACAGCTAGCCAAAAACTCAAAAAGCAATAGCAAAATGTTTTTTAAGTACATTAGAAGCAGGAAGCCTGCTAAAAAACCTGTGGGTCCCCTAGATGATCGAGATACTCAAGGAGCAATCAAGGACGATAAAGCCATTGCGGACAAACTAAATGATTTCTTTGCTTCAGTCTTCATGGCTGAGGATGTTACGGAGATTCCCAAATCTGCACCGTCCTTTGTGTGTGATGAATCTGAGGAACTGTCCTGGATTGAAGTGCCTTTAGAGGAGGTTTTGGAACAAATAGAAAAAACTTAATGTTAACAAATCACCGGGACCTGATGGCATTCATCCAAGGGTTCTAAAAGAACTCAAATGGGAAATTGCAGAACTATTATCTCTGGTTTGTAACCTATCCTTTAAATCGGCTTCCGTACCTAATGACTGGAAGATAGCTAACGTGATACCAATATTTAAAAAGGGCTCTAGAGGCGATCCTGGCAATTACAGACTGGTAAGTCTAACTTGAGTACTAGGCAAATAAATCGAAACAATAGTAAAGAATAAAATTGCTAGGCAAGTAGAAGAACATAAGTTGTTGGACAAAAGTCAACATGGTTTCTGTAAAGGGAAATCATGTCTTTCTAATCTATTAGAGTTCTTTGAAGGGGTTAACAAACATGCGGACAAGGGAGATCCAGTAGATATAGTATACTTAGATTTTTCAGAAAGCCTTTGACAAGGTCCCTCACCAAAGGCTCTTGTGTAAATTACATTGTCATGGGATAAGAGGGAAGGTCCTTTCATGGATTGAGAACTGGTTAAAAGACAGGAAACAAAGGGTAGGAATAAATGGTAAATGTTCAGAATGGAGAGGGGTAACTAGTGGTGTCCCCCACGGGTCAGTCCTGGGACCAATCCTGTTCAACTTATTCATAAATGGTCTAGAGAAAGGGGTAAGCAGTGAGGTGGTAAAGTTTGCGGATGATACTAAACTGTTTAAGATAGTCAAGACAGAAGCAGACTGTGAAGAACTTCAAAAAGATCTCACCAAACTGAGTGACTGGGCAACAAAATGGCAAATGAAATTTAATGTGGAGAAGTGTAAAGTAATTCACATTGGAAAAAATAACCCCAACTATACGTACAGTATGATGGGGGCTAATTTGGCTACGACAAATCAGGAAAGAGATCTTGGAGTTATCATGGATAGTTCTCTGAAAACTTCCACACAGTGTGCAGCGGCGGTCAAAAAGGCAAATAGGATGTTAGGAATTATTAAGAAAGGGATAGAAAATAAGACACAGAATATCTTACTGCCCCTGTATAAAACTATGGTACGCCCACATCTTGAATACTGTGTACAGATGTGGTCTCCTCACCTCAAAAAAGATATTTTGGCCTTGGAAAGGGTTCAGAAAAGGGCAATTAAAATAATTAGGGGTTTGGAACGGGTCCCATATGAAGAGAGGCTAAAGCGACTGGGACTTTTCAGTTTAGAAAAGAGGAGACTGAGGGGGGATATGATAGAGGTATATAAAATCATGAGTGCTATGGACAGGGTGAATAAAGAAAAGTTATTTATTAGTTCCCATAATAGAAGAACTAGAGGACACCAAATGAAATTAATGGGTAGCAGGTTTAAAACTAATAAAAGAAAGTTCTTCACACAGCGCGTAGTCAACCTGTGGAACTCCTTGCCAGAGGAGGCTGTAAAGGTTAGGACTATAACAGAGTTTAAAGAGAAGCTAAATAATTTCATGGAGGTTAGGTCCATAAAACGCTATTAGCCAGGGGATAGAAATGGTGTCCCTGGCCTCTGTTTGTCAGTGGCTGGAGATGGATGGCAGGAGACAAATCGCTTGATCATTATCTTTGGTTCTCCCCCTCTGGGGCACCTGGCAGTGTCTGCTGTCGGCAATCAGGCTACTGGGCTAGATGGACCTTTGGTCTGACCCAGTACGGCCGTTCTTATGTTCTTAACACTCATCTTTTCCTCCCACAGGGAGAGGGATGCCATGCCATTCTGGAAACTTCAATCCCAGTTTTTCAGTGAGATGAGACAGGCAGTGATAGGATGTCACCAATGTTCCCCTCTGAGCTTTTCCATCCATGTGCGGATTTTTTCCATCCATTTGAGAAATTTTTATGTGCAAATGTGCACAACCAGTAGAAACAAAAAGCCTCTGCAAATCAGCTGGGTGGCATTTAAATCTCTGCTGAGTGGCCACACAGGCGCACGGCTTACAGGGAAAACTGGATGTCACCACCAAAAATTCCAGCTATGCGGTGTGGTTCTAGCTGTATTGGTCTCAGGTGGTGAGATAATATCTTGTATTGGACCTACTTCTGTTGGTGAGAGAAAAAGCTTGCGAGCCACACAGAGTTCTTAAGAAGCTTATTTCTCTCACCAACCGAAGTTGTGTCTTTAATAGACCTGATAGCTAGTTTTCTGCTACCAATACTGACTCTATCACTAAGTTTTCAACACAAGGTACATTAAACGGGTCACGGTTGACACCAGTCTCTTCCTGTGAAATGGATACATTTTACGCTAATTGTTAAACCAGTGTTTGACATCAAATATTTAGAGCCCACTGACTGGGAATCAACTTTTAGACCCATATGACTTTACATAGCTCTTTTCTGTTTCTGTCTAGAGGTAATTTTGGGTAAAGGAACAAAAAAGCCCAAGAGGAAGAAGGGTTTGGGATAATTATATAGCTAGGGGTCTTGTTAACGATCAGTTTTACTTTCTTGTTTTCAAGCTTACAATACTTTTGTTGTAAATAAACTGCTGCATGGCTCTAAAAAGCGTTGCTTGTCCATCCCACATGTTAATCACCTGCTGTATTAAAGACTCACTGCATTCCTAATTGAAAGGCTGATTGTATCTTTGAACTCTTTCTTTTCATTTACATGGAAGGTAGCTGTGCATCTTTCCAGATGAAAATCTCAAGTGTATGTGTGTATCTTTGTATATTCTGCTAGAGAGCTGGTCAGTTCAAATAAAGTTGTGTGTAATGTTTTTTCTTGTGGAGATATTGCCTTACTAATGCTGTTTAGGGTCAAGCTCTCAATAAACATAGGGAAAAGGGAAAAAAAGCCAAACAGATTTTAAACAGCCAGCCAAACTATACTTTATATATAAATATTTGATCATTGTAAGAAGAAAGAAGGCTGCAAACTAGCATGATACTGTTTTAGAAAATAACTAAAACATATTTTATAGTTTCATTGTTTTACTTTCTCTTTATTTTCTTCAGTAAAGTAAATAGTCCTTTCATTTGTTTGAGTCAACGAGAGCACAGTAGGACAATCAATCTAAGCGGAGTTGGGCCTTGTCAGTACTTCAGCTGGAAACCCCCAAGGAAAAGCCAGTGATAGTGTAGATGGTAGAGGGAATGGAATATAAATACGCATGAATATCATGAATTCTGAAGTGTTTGGCTACCCAGGTTCAGCTAAATAATCAGCAGCTACTCTTTGTCTCTCAAGCGGCAAAGAAAACACACTGTTGTTCTTAGGCTAAGAACCATGTTTCTTTGAGCATAAGGATAGAGAAAGAACTTCCCTTCTTAGAGACACAGCAAACCCTTCTCCTTCCTCTCAAGGAAGGATCACCCTCACTATGTGTGCTCAGCAACCTGTTCCCCGGGGCCCACATACATACCCCATTTCTGGTTTGGGGAGAAAGAAGAGCAATTTCCAGCTGCAATGAGACTCAGTTCACAAGAAAGAGACATCAGCCTCCTTTCTGTAGCTCCATAGGGAAGGGAACAAATATCCCTACCTCAGTAGCCTCATATACCCTAGCTCAATAATCACCTTGGTTGGTCTCAGCACATAAGAGTGAGAAAATTTAGAACTCTCACACACTTTCCTCAGGGCCCAGAATCCCCACACACTATCGTAATGTTCTACTGAGAAAGATGTGTTTGTAGATGTCTTTAGAGCAGGGGTGGGCAATAATTTTTGGTGGGGGGCCAGTCCAAAATTTTGGAAAGTGGTTAAGGGCCGCACTTGTCTATGGAGCAGATGCAGTGTCAAGGGTGGAGGTTGGGTCCAGAAGGGCGCATGGGGTAATGGATTGGGGTGCAAGAGATGGTGTGAGATCTGAGTGGGAGTTTGGGTAAAGGAGGGGTTGTGACCTGAGGCAGGGGATTGGAGTGCAGGGTCTGGGAGGGAGTATGGGTGCAGGAGAGATTCTGGCCTGGGGGAGGAGTATAGAAGGGGGTATAGTGTCTGGGAAGGAGTTGTGACCAGGGGCAGGGAGGTGCAGAGGGTTTGGGTGGTGACCTGGGAGAGGGAGTTGGGGAAGGGGTGCCAGAGGCAGGCTTTGACTGGGAAGTGCTTACCTAAACCAGCAGCCCTGCAGAACCCCCAAGGCAGGCTGGGCTCCCTGCCTGCTGGAGCCCCAGATCACTTTAAACTGCAGGTTTGTTCCCTCCATGTGGCTCTCAGGGAAGGGAAAGAGGCTTTTGCTGCCCCCATCCTCCCAGTCCAATCTCTCAGCTCCTGTTGGCTGGTTGTTTCTAGCCTATAGAAGCTGAGGATTGGGCTGGTGGCTGGGAGATCACACGAAGCCTTCCCCTCCCTACAGAGCAGAAAGCCGCACGGACTGCGCTTTAAACCGTGGCAGCTGCGTGCCTGAGGGTTCTGGCAGGGTGGTCTGTGAGCCGGATACGGTGGCTTGGCGGGCCGGATCTGGCTCCTGGGCTGTATTTTGCCCAGCCCTGCTTTAGGGAGTGACTATGGCCTAATTTCCCCTTCCCATGCTCTTCAGAGGCAGATGACTAATTTACTCCAACTAATTTACTCCATCAATCCTTCTGAAGTAAAGAGTCCCTCTTTCTCTCTCCATATTGTATCCACAAGAGTGTCATCTGGAAGTCAGAAAGTTGACCACTTTTTTCCCATTCTGCAACCAGATTGGGAGATCAGGATGTAGTTCTGCTGCTTGTTGGCACTTCAAGTTTCTGAGGCAGAGATACCATATACCCTGAACCCATGGGTAGTTAGTCCTGGGAATCAGTATGTGCTTTAAGAAAAGCTCATCTGTCTTGGCTTCGGCACTGTATTGTGCACGTGTTGAAGATTGTTAAGCTGTTGTGGGCTTTTTACAGGTTTCCTCAAAACTGTCTTTTAGGAAAATAAACATATTCCCTGGCGTGAACATGGTGTGCTATGGTACAAGTCTTCCATCCCTGATTTTACTAAATTACTTAAAACAGAGCAGAGAATAAGGGAAGCAAAACATGGGTAAAACATACTGTTCACACAGTTTATTGGTCCATAGTGCTCAAGAAGACTGTTCAGTGACAGAAATCTTCCCCATACCTACATTAGGCAAAATAACATCAGGAGGCTCACTGATTGAAGAGAACAAGTAGTTTCCGTATCCAGTGTGCATGGCAAAATTACACAGTTAGAAATACCAAATTATGAATCATACATACATACTAGGGAATGTTCACAAGCCATACAATACATTCAGTATTTTTTTAAATAACTAATATGCATCCACATATCTTATTTGTTACCGCATCACAGAAATGCAGGGAGAATGAAATGTAGAACCAGAGAAAACTCTGGAATGGGTGTTGATAGTTTTAAGTGTTACTTTGTTTTTGCAGCCGGCTCAAAGTGAGAAGAGGCTCACTACATCAGCCTACTGGTGACTCATGGTAGAGGTTGTAGCTTACTGTAGTCTACAGCATCCCTCCAGGCTCCCTCTAGTTGAGGAGCAGTGTATGCAGTGCTCCAGCTGTCTTCAGCTGGCATATGGTCTCTTTGGGACTCCCCTGGGTTGCTGTACCATGTACTTGCAGCCAGACTGAGAAAAAGGAAGACATAACCAGCATGTTATAGATGCTGGCCTGCAGTAGCTAACTGGCGTAACACAACAAAGTTAATACTTTTTCATTTTACTGCTAGCATCTTCACGAGCAGTTTGGAATTGAACATAATTTTATATATGACTTTTATTTATGTTAGTGCAGGTCATCGTTGAAGTGAGATTTCATGCTTTTAAATGAACTTGTAAGTGGCTAATTTTTTACTTAAATGTTCTACTGATCAAGGTTATGGACTTAATTTTTCACCAATTTTTCTGTGCAGTCCCATAGAATGCAGTGGAGTAGCAGAGGTGTAAATCAGTGCACTGTGCGTCTCTCTTAGTCGAAGTTAAAATATGCTTTTGGTATTGTGTTAAGAAGTTTATCTTGTATATGTCATTTTATGGACAGACTGCTGGGAGAGGTTTGTTACCAACAGTTAAATTTGAATATTGAATTTAATATATGGGTTCATTAGGTACTTCATAGATTATTTCAGATTCAGATGCTGATTAAATTGCCATTATATTCCCCTTATCTACAAAATTTCAATTTGATAATCTGAACACATCTCCCTGTCAGTTTTCACAGGTACTTCTACCTTGGCACAAACCACCGGGCTCAGTGTTCACTATCCTGTACATAGGTGTACTGAATGGGGGAGAGTTCAAAAATCTTTCCCTAACTGGGCACACCCAACCAGTCCCCTCAAAGCCAAAGTTTACCCCATGTATGCCATGCAGAGAATGAAGAATATTATTATGAGTATTATTGGTTTTGAAAAAAAATGCACTTTGTATGTTGGAGTAGCATTTAAAGCCTAGACAGTTTGAGTGAGAGAGAGAGAGAGAGAGAGAGAGAGAGAGAGACTATAAACATTGTATAACAAGGAATAAATAAACCAGCTTCCTTGATTGTTTTTATATCTAATTGCCAACAACTGCATTTCTGACTCCTCATTCCTCTGACAGCTTTGCCTCTTAGCTCCATCTGAGGTGTACATTTCTTTCACTGAACAGAATTATTGGTCTTTTGCTCCATATCATGGACATTGGACACCAACAACATGATTAAAGGCTCCGCGGAACACTGATTTGCTTCTCTTTATTTGTACACCTTTCTCAGTCATTGTTATCCTGGGATCCAACTCAAGTTGGGTGAATCCCTTGTGACATGACCTTTTCTAGCAATTTCACAGTTTACTTCATGTTCTCTTAGGGAACCCTTGAGAACAGGCAGTTTGTTTATTGCAGAGCCAGACAATTGCAACATTCCACTGACAACAAGGCTGCAATATCAGTGGCAATACTTGTGTTTTCTGTTACCAAGACCTCGGTCTTTCCTTTTAAAAGATTCAGTAGGATATAGATCTTGGCAATTATATCTACCTTTGTTCATTATAAAAGAACATGATAGTTCACATTGATAATCCCATCATAAATCTGTATTCCTGGTATGTCTCTGACTTGGGCTGTGTGAATCCCAGTGATTTTTCTAGGCACCCAAAAGGTGTTGCAACAGCTATGCAACTGCTTTATTCCCCAAAAACTGCTAGTGGTGGGTCTGACTTTCCGAGACTAATCTTAGGGTGTCTGTTGTGTGCAGAAATGTTTTCTCTAGTTAGTGTTTTAAGTCATCAGACTTAGTAGGTATTGGATACAGTTCTCAAGTTTTATGGGTGGGTATAGCAGAAATATTAAGGACTTTTCATTCCTTTATCTGAGTCATCCACTTAGTTAGTAGTTCTGCTGACTGATGTATATACTAGAATAGAATCCAGCTCACTCTTCCATAGCTGCCATGTGCTGTGCTAACAGAAGTCAAAATCAGGAAAGAAAATTGTCAGTGAAATAACCAGTCAGTAATTGAAATACAGATAGGGAGCCATATCTGCTGAGTAAGGACATTCATCATGCACAGTGGATTTTTTTAACCTAGCTACATGATAAAGATAATGGTAGTTATTAGTATTTGTTTACTTTAGGAATGTCTATTTAAAACATTTGTGTAACACAACATATTTCAAATGTATTAATTACATTTTTCCAAATTGTCATGTACTAATATATTGAATTAGAGAAAACTTAACTTATCCATAATGCAACATGGTGGCATTCTATAAAGTCTGAAATATTTTTAAAATTATCAATAAACATAAAATACAGGTCTTTTTGACTAATTGGCTTAATGAGAACATTTCTAATTCAATAATCCCTACCATTGAAGTGGGAAAGGTGAGAAAATAATTGGCTGCAGAGAAAGTAATATGTTACAAGCCAGATGTGATGGTATAAATATCAATATCCAAAATATAAGCTGGTCAAAAAAGTTGCAAAGTTTGTTTTTGTTTGTTACTGAAATTCCAAATTTCAGCCTTTTATCAAAAATCGCTACTTATCTCTTAGACTCTGCTTTGTGTGCATCTCCCAATAATCCATACAAATGTATTATGAAAAGTACATATATTATTTTATAATAGTCCTAAAAGTATTTGAAAGGCTCTTCTGATCTTGGTTCTTAAAGTGGAAACATTTTAGTGAGCTGCACTTTGTAACAGTAGCATGCTACACTATACCTCATCATTTTCTCTGAATTGTAGTAGTGTTCCTGTGGGGCATTAAGGTGACCATATTTCCTAAAGTAAAATTGGGATGGCTTGGAGCTTGCATGAGCTGCTCTCCTGCCCACTAGGATTGCCAGAGTTCCCCTACCCCCTGAACTCTGTGTCCCATGCTGCCACTTGCAGCTGGGGCTTATACCATACCCCAAGCTCCAAATCCCATGCTGCCTGGGGATGATCCCTCCATATGCTGTCTTCTCCGTGCTACCTGCAGCAAGGTCTGACCCGCTCTCTCTCCCCCCACAAGCTGAGCCTGGGGTTGAGTGCCCAATCTCTGTGCCTCCTGCAGCTGGAGTTGGGGTTGACTCCAACCTCCATGTTGCCCAAAGCTGGGACTGACTCCCCTGAGCTGCCCAGTATCTCACATTGCAGTCCTTCCTCCAACCCCTGCCCATGTTTCTTTGTGCCCCGCAGGGGAAGCACATCTCTCTTTTTTTTTGGTAAACTGAGCATTTGTTCATTTGCTTCTGCCAGCCAATCAGTTGGCAAGAGCAAAAGGGGACAAACACATTTTTTTTCAAAGTCAAGACAGAGCTTAGAAAGAGGATTGTCCCAGCTAAGACAGGATATATGTGTGATGGTTTCCTCCCTCCATGCTTTCTGAAAATTGACTTATGAATATAAATATGCATAACTCAATGATGCTTTAGGCAAAATACTTTATGTAATCTATCAATTCTAATATTACAGTATGCTGGATCTGTATATCCTGTTTTGGTTCATGTATCATTCTTGTATCTAAAGTTAGAAATATGAAGTTAGAGGCTGTTTATAGTTTAAAATGCACTAATGAGAGCCATTACTGGTGTCAATCCTCTTCCCCATGCCTTAATGACTTGGTGATCAACTTAATGATTTGTAAAGAGCTTTGTCCTGAAAGTCCATAGGTATTTGGACTAGTAAGACATGTGACCATACCACCTGGTAAACTTCCATAGAAGGGGAGGGATATAAAACAGAAGATTCCCAGCCTGGGGAAAAGGCTACTTATGCAGTGGGAAGCTCTCAGTCCTTTGTCTTCAGCTGGTCTAGCACACTCCAAAGATACACACAGGGCTGGAGATCCGAGTCAGAGTGAGAGTTTGTGTCTGACTTGAAGACTGTGCCTGAAATAAGAACATCACTTTAGGGTGAGAAACTGCTTGCAATAAGTTTGTGTGTGTTTCTGGTTTTTGTTGTTGTTGTTGTTGTTTAAGTGGATTAGAACTAGCTATGTGTTTTCTTTTAATTTTAATTTAGTAACTTACCCTGATTTGTCTGTTTTCACTTGCAACCACTTATATCCTATGGTTTGTACTTAATAATAACATTTATTTTCTATCAGACCCAGTGTAAATAATTGCTCCCTGAGGGGAATGACCAGTGTGCATATCTCTCTTTCATTGATAAAGAGGGCAAACATCTCTTGAGCTTTTCTTTGTAAACTTTTACACAAAGAAAGAAAGCTTTATTTGGGGCTTTGATCCCTTTCAGGGGTTGGTTTCCTGAGTGTTGTGCCCTAGACCTGCATCCTCCCAGAGAAGAAGTGGTTCAGTGTCATTGCTCTTCAGGGGGAGTGGTTACTTCAACTCTGTGCCTTGTTTGGGGGAGACCAGAGGATCTGTCCCAGCAGGACAGCGTGGCTGAGAGCAAGAAGGCATGATCAGCAATCCTAAGGGGACTTCTGTGACTGCACCCTGTCATAATATTGTCATCCTAGGCATTACTGCCTGGCAAGCTGGTATGCTATAGATCCATTCACTGGCTTCCAGCAGAGTAAAATCAGTTTACTTGCAGTATAAGTCAGTTCTAGTTCTCCATTCTACTCCAGGAGGTAAACTCAGTGGCAAAGCTCTCATTAACTTCAGTGAGACCAGAATTGTGCCCTAGCTTCACTATCAAATACTGTCTGCACCATAACCAAGTTCTACCAATAAGTGAAAGCTTTTTGTAAAAAAGGATTACGGGCAGTGCTTGCTCTGTGGCTATTAACTTGCAATCCCTCTTCACTCTGAAATGTCATTGATTTAACTGTGAGTACCAGGTGTGGAAGGCTTATCATAATCTATCATATATTAAGTACATCATAAAATATGTTTCTGGCTAACTTGAATCAACTGATATTAACAATATTTTGAAAAACTTGTTAACAGGCCTTTTCAGTCCTTGGAAAATGCTGCTGAAGTACATGACTGGGGGGTCAGTGACTAAGAAAGCTGTATCAGCAGGGCTCGACAAACCGCTGTTTCTACTCGCCCGTGGCGAGTAGATTTTTAGCCGGTCGCTCCATGCACCCCATTCATCGGCGCTGCGTGCATGCGCAGTGCCGGCGAGTAGCTCTCACCGCAGTTTGTCGAGCCCTGTGTATCAGTGTAATAGTTTTAAAAGGAGCTCATGGTTTTTTCTCTTATCGTCATCTAAAAATGGCAGAAAGTTGTGTTTTGTGTGTGTGTGTGTGACAGTATCATATGCAAATTTTCCATTGTCATTTACACTGGCCACTTGCTTTCCTCTTATAAAAAGATTTAAATTTGTTTGAATATACAGTTGTATGTGACACAATGACTTAGTGCATAGCTAGACTTCCTTTGAAAGTGTAGCCCTGTTTATTTTGTTTTGAATGAATGTATAAACTGCTTAGACTGATATGGCATACAAGGGTTTAAGATGGGGTAGGGAAGCTGAGTGCCCTCAGCTTGCCTGGATCTGGCCCCCCAAGGATTGGGGAGCCTGAACTGGCACTCCAGCCCCAGCTGGCATTGGGGAGCCTGCGCTGGTACTCCAGCCGCCTCCCGCTCCCCCCCCCATGCCGCCTCCCCACTGGGCTGGAGCACACAAACTCTACTAGGCTCCCTCCCCCCCCCCCCAAGCACTGGTGAGTGAGAGGAATGTGGGGAGTGTCTTTCTTCTTCTCAGTCAGGGGCCACATCGGTGAAGGTTTTTTTGTTTTTTTCATTTCTCGCTTGTGGGTTGCCTCTGATTTATTTTCTGTGGGTCAGTGGCTCCGACCCAAACAAGGATCCCCACCTCTGGTTTAAGACTAAGGTCTGGGGCTTCTCAAATATGTGTTACAGAGTTGATAGCTTCTCCAGTGTACAGTCAGATTGTTTCCATCGTTTTTCTGCTGCAGTAGATAGAAATATTTCTTGGTTCCTTGCATGGTTTCCTGGTTCTTCCTTTGTCCTGGGCTGCATGTGATGTCTCGTCTTATGTTAATGTTGCGTCCCTGTTTTCTCTTATATCAGGGAATTATTTAACCATGTTGAAAAGTACCTTTGCATTTTTAAATTTGTCATTCCTATAGGGGACTGCAGTATTTCTACTTTTTGTCCTGTTTGATCTTTCTTCGTTTCACAAGACAATTACCCTAATGGGGTTTGTAATCCCCATACCAGGAAGGAAGCCAGCATTTGGCGCTACATTTTTATATGCGCTCTTTTGTGTTAAGGTATATGATTCCAACAAGTTTTTTCTGATCACGTGTCCTGTATCTTTGAGAAACCTGATAAAGGAATTTTTTTCTCTGACCTTCAAATGTGGTTGGTTGGTTTTGTGTGTGTTTAATCTTAATGCTTAAGAAAGAAGGTTCTGGTTCCTTTGACTATTGGGGAAGGTGGAAGTTCATGTCTTGGTCCTTAATCAAATAGTTGGATCACAGCACTCTCTACTACAGTAATCTAGTAGAGGGCTTTTTTTGTTAGTTTTTTCTTTTATTTCGGTTTTGTGCAAAGTCTGTACTTTGTCTTCTTGCTGTCTCTATGAGAAAAAAGACTTGGAATCAGCTAGCTGTGATAACCTGCAAAAAAAGTGCTGCTTTCCAAGCAAGTCTTTTCAGCTGAAGACTCTAGGTGTTTAAGGTTATAGGTAGTTAGGCAGGCAGGCAGGTAATACTAGTTATATCCTCAAACACATAGGAAGCCTTCAGCATCCTTGAGTCTAACCATATAACTTGGGTGTTGTTTTAAGGCTCCTGGCAGGTGAAATCTATTAACATTTAAAATCTTTGTCCGTTGTTAAAGCTATTATAGAAAAAATATAGTATCTTGTCACTTTAGAAATCAGTGATGTAAAAATGAAGTGTAGCAAAAGAAGCACTGTCAGCTAATGTAGGGAAAACAGCTGAAATCAGAGTGTATTGCAGAGAGACAGAAGCACCTTTGTAACAAAGAATCTACAATTGTATAGGAACATACTCCTGTCTTCATAAATAGCTTATGAGTAGAGCGTAAGTAATCCAATGCATACGTTATAGAGGATTTACCCAGCGTTACTTGGGTCCTTAACGGAAATCATTTTTGTTTTTCATCTTTTAAATCATTGCTCTGGGATGGGGCTGGGAATGAGGGATTCAAGCTGCAGGCTGTCTTGGGGATAGAGGACAATCCCTGTCCTCTCTCACTGCAGCAAGTGGGGCCCAGGTGAGAAGCACCTCTCCATGGCTGCTGCAATGGGCACAGTCAGGGGAAGGATGCATGTCCCCCCAGCTGGGGGACTGACGGACACAAAAACTCTCTGAAATATATATTAGATAGTTGTCCCTTTCTTTACCCCTGCCCTCTGCTGGCCCAGTGGGGTTATAACTGTCCCAGTCCCCATCTCTGGCCCCTTGCTGTCCACCTGTAGTCATCCGTTTTGAGAAACAATTGCATTCCAGGCACCTCCCATTGTCCTGGCACAACCAAGCTGTTACCTTGCATTAAGTTATGCTAAGAGAAAGCTAAATACCAAATGTGGCAGTCCTAGCTCTTACCATTTAGGAGAAGTTTTTAAATAGACAGACTCACAGACAGACAGAAATACAAACTTTCTCAAATATATAGTAGATATCTGGATTATAAACTGCAGTTACCTGTGAAGCACATGTTTTTGTGTGCAAAAGATGCTCTAAAAATAATCCGTGTTAATACATCACATATCACAAAACAATAGAATATATAACAGGTTTCACTGATATTCCACTTTAATTCATTTTGTAGAAGGTAATTCAAATTTCATCTGTTTCTAGTCACCAAGTGCAACTCTTGAAGGTGAAGCTGTATAATATGAACTCCGGTAGGCAACTGTTTTGTTGTGTATTCCAAGGCAAAAAGTTGCTCAAGTTGAGAGTGCATATCAGTAACTTACAGGTAAACATGAAGTCTAAGGGTGATGTAATTATCTCAAAACCAATCAAGTTAAAGCCATGTTTTCCATATTTTTCCCCTCATGGTGTCATTTTGTATTGCATTTATGTACTAAAAACCGTACCTGGTATTGCCTGGGTCCTTCAGGGCAGCAGACTGGCAGTGGGAGGGGTGCAGGAGTCAGAGCAAGGCCTTAGGGATGTGGGGTGGGGGCAGGGGGCAAGGCAGAGGCTAGGGATGTGCAAGAATGAGGGTTGGGACTGGAGGGGCTCAGGTTGGGGGGTTACTTTTCAGTATCACATCCCTCCAAACAGTTGCCCCTCCCTTTCCATGTGCTGGAAAACAGTCTGATTCCCAGCACTTCCCATTTTCCTGGCACAACCAAACCTGGACCTTGCTTTATGTTAGAGCAAGAGGAAGCTGCAAACCAGATTGGGTGGCCCTAGCTCTTGCTGTTTAGGAAGAGTTTTTGAACAAATTGACTCGCAGACAGACTGACACAGATAGACAGACACTCTCTCTAAAATGGATGGATAGATTCTTAGATAATTCTTTCTGAAATCAGTTCTCATACTGAGCACATTGAGTGGTGCATATTTGGGGAAGGCATGCTGAATGTTTCATACATAAACAACAGGCTAAATCTCCAGCATCAAATGAACAATAGAACTTCTAAATATACAGCCGGTCCCCGAGTTGCGAACAGTCGACTTATGACCGTTCGCAGTTACGACCAAAGCTGTCGTAAATGGCGGACCCCGAGTTACGAACGCAACCCGTGCTTACGAACAGCGCGGTCGCGTGTAACTCTATGGGTTCCGACTTACGAATGAACCGAGTTACGACCAATTGCTTGGTCCGTAACCGGTTCGTAAGTCAGGAAGAGGCTGTAGTCACAACTAGCAGTAGTGTCTAGAGACCCAGATGAGCTTTGTTACACAAGGCACGATGCAAACGCAGACTTGGTTTACATTACAGAGTTAGGTCAATGTAAGGCAGTTTGTCAACCTATTTCAGTATCTACACTACAACTTTGCTCTTGCTGATGTAAATGCCCTACTACACTGACATAATAACTCTGCCTCCATGGACCCCGCATGGAGCTGTGAAACTGAAAAGAGAGACAGGTAGGTTCCCTGCTGTGAACCCTGCTTCTGGTTCACAGCTTGGGCTGTCACTCCAGGGTAGGTAAGGGGGTGCCCCTTGGGTTCCCAGCAGGCTGCTGTTCAGGTTTCATTCTCGCTGCTGGGAACCCTGTTTTCCCCCAGCTCCCCTCTCATAGCTGAGTTGCTGCCTAACTCTCCACTCTGAGCTCCGGAGGATTTTGCCATCAATACTTATACCATGAATTCATACAATCACTTCTCTAGAATCCCCTATTAAGAACCCCTATTAAGAACATGGCAATATTCATCTTTAAAGGAAGGATAGTTTTATGTTTATGGCACTAGTCTGGGGCTTAGAAAATTTAGTCCATTTTCTGGTCCTGCCATAGATTTCCAATGCGTCCTAGTAAAGTTAGATAATCTGTGCCTCTGTTCCCCATCTGTAAAATGAGGATAATGCTTCACAGGGGTGATATGCAGGTAAATACATGAATAACTGCAAGGTGCTCAGATACAGCACTGCTGAGGGACATATCAGCGGATAGACAAACTGCTTAGATTCTTTAATCTAAGTCTTCTTCCTAATTGATGGATTTCTGAGGATAAGGCATTGGATGTGATTTGTTTCAAGGTGCCCTTACATGTGTTGGCAAATGATAATAACTGTAATATGTAGTGCATGACATTTTATGTAAGAAATAACAACCCCCTCCCTGCAACGAAAACATTTTTCAGTAGCTTTTTCTTTGCCATTTACCAGCACTGCAAAAATATTCCCGTGTATGAAAATCCAATGTAAAAACTAACAAAAAACCCTAGTAAACATTGTTCGCCCTAAGAAAAGTGCAAAGGGTAAACAGACAGTATAAATGATGAAAAAATTAGTGAGATGTAACATTTTTTTCCCTATTAATATCAGATGTTTAACCGAAGAGGGTTTTTAAAAAAATATGCATAAAGATTTTTCTGAAAATTTGTTTGAAAGAAGCATTATGCATGTATCTAAAATGAACCTACCTATTAAAATATTTATCAGTCATTGCCATAGAAATAAACATAGTTACAGGTATGTTAGTAAGGAGGCAATGTTTCAAGCCCCTACTAAGTTTAGTGAATCGTTCTAATCAAACATACACTGAGATAGAAATGTTCACAAACAGGTATAGTTACAAAACAGTCATATTAATAAATCTTTTTAGGTCTCTTCCAGAGACTTCTTTTGGCAAGTCTTATTCCTCAGTGAATTTTGTTCTGGGCAGAACAGGGGCTTAGAGAAAACAGAATTGATTTCTATTACTACTTTTACAAATACAGGTCATAATATTCCTCTAAACAATATGAGGACTTGTATTTGTCTTATAATGGTTTTGGTTTCTAAATGGGAGAAAAGGAGGTTTTGTTTCTGTACTTTTTGAGTATTTTTGCAGATTTTTCTGGAAAGGTTTTTATCCAGAAGCAGATATAACTCAGGGTAGAGTTTGGCTGCTGGGTTGCAAATATTCTACAGTGCATGATTCTACAGCTGAAAATAATGTTTCTAATTTTAGAAGTTTTTCCAACAAAGACATACTCCAGCTACTGTCAGACTATAAACATATACTTACATCCTGCCTTTGTGATGAAGAAGGTACTGGGTTGCTCAGGCACATTTTTGGCATTTGTATGTAAATATAATTTTTGGAAAATATTTCTCTGCTAGAATCCTGGCATTTCAGAAAATGATGACTTTTGTAATGGAAAGTTTCAGCTTAGAAAGAAAAAATTAATTTAAATTTTTAAAAAATTCTTTTGGTTGGCTTAACCAAGAATTAACCCAACTCTCAGCCATTATGAAACTAAGCTAAACAAGGTTTTTGTTTTTTATTAAAGTTTTGCATTCCTTATTCTGTAATATCAGATGGAACTTTTTGGTATTTAGGTTAGATAACTGATTTCTTATGCAGACTCAAAAATGGTTTTAAACATTTCATAGGGAGTTCAATGTCCAGAGTAGATGTGCATATTTGCATGTGCTGTTAAGTATAGAATAGAATTGGCATGGGGCTTTCTGGCCATTGGTAAAATCCTATTAAAAATACTGTAATAAGAAAAGCTAGTTCTCGCTCTAAGTGCTTATTTTCAATAACACATTAGGCAGGCAGCAGTAGTAGCCAAAATGTCAGCCTTTACTCTTGGAGCATGACTGCTATCCGAGCCCTTTGTCCAGGGGCACCATTTCAGATTTTGATTAGGGAAGAGGAACAATTTGGTACATTCCAGAGGCTTCTTGAGCACCTGAAAACATTTTTGTTTTGTTTTGTTTTGCTGGTAATAATTTTGATACAGTGCTCCTGTTGGATATAATTTCTAATTCCTATATAAAGAAAAAAAACTATCTACTCAGCTCTAATACTAACATGTGCTGACATCTTGTGTTAGCTCACTTAAGGGGCAGTGGCTAGTTTTAAGAATTGAATGTATATTCTTTCTTTATTACTAAGTCATGATTACTACAATTGAAACAAATGTAGAAAGATCTGGATTACTATCACTTTTTTGCAGTTCATCAAGCTTGGAATGGATCATTTAACTTTTGGAAACATCCTGCCTAGGGCAAGGCCTAGGGTTGCCAGATAGTTTCACAAAAATACTGAACATGGCGGGGGAAAACTTGTTGAGCAAAAAAAAAGACCTGACAGACACAGCAGGGGAGAAGTGTGGCCTTGCATCCGAGAAAAAACAGAAAATACCAGTATTTTCTGATTTGGGGGTTTGTTTGGGGTTTTTTTACTGGACAGAAGATGCAATTGCCGGACTGTCCAGGTGAAAACCACACACCTGGCAACCCTAACCCCATGCAGGGAAGGGTTGGGAGGGCTTCCCTTTCCTCCCCCTCTTGCAAGGGATTCCTCCCCGGCCCCCCAGCCTTTCCCTCAGGTACCGCATGCCTCCTTAACAGTTAAGGAGGCATTGCAGCCAATGTAGGGCTAGCTAGGGCTATAAGACACTGCTCCTTGCTGCAGCCAGCCTATTGCAGGGAAGGAGTTCTGGGGCTTGCCCAGCTGTGGACACCCCTTCCTCCCTAAATGCACCCCATGCAGGGAAGGGACGGGGGGTGATTCTCTTCCTTCCCACTCCTGCAAGGTATCCCCACCACCACCAGTCCTGCATGCCTCCTGAACTATTAAGGCTCCAGACTGCCAGAGGCTAGCCAGCCTATTCAGGGAAGGGGAAGGGGGGAGAAGGGGAGAATCTGGCCCTGCTGTGGCTTCCCCTTCCTTCCAAAAGGTGCCCCATGCAGGGAAGGGGCTCAGGGGTTTCCCTTCCCTCCCACTCTGGGAACGGATCCCCTCCCTCCCCTCTCGTCTCATCCCACACACCTGGTCCCAGCAAAAGAAGTTTTGCTGGCAGCCTCTGCAGCCGCCTGAGCCTGGGAAGGAGCTGCAGCTGCTTTCACTGTGGCCTGGCTGAAATGCACGTGCAGCTTCTCCCTCCAGACAGATCTCCTGTGTGCACCTCTCCCACGAGCAGGAGAGGAACCGCAAGTATCTGGCCGTGCTGCAGGGAAGGCTGGGGGAAGCTTTTAAAGAGGCCCCAGGGACACCCCGCCTCCTTCCCTCCCCTGCCAGCCTTCCGTCCGAGAAAAACAGAAAATACCGGACATTTTGTATGTCCGGTATTTTCTGGGGGGTTTTTTTACCAGACAGAAGATGCAATTACCAGAGTGTCCAGGTGAAAACCGGACACCTGGCAACCCTAGCAAGGCCTCCCATGAATTTACACTGCATCTAACTAGGGCTCTAGGGATGTTACCTCACTACAGACAGTAATAGGGATGTTAAAACAGTTAATTGGTTAAACGATGTTAACTGTTTTCATGTACATCCCACCATGACCACATCATAAAATGCTTTTCAGTTAAAATCTAAAATTGCACAGCCAGCATTTTGGTAAGTCCCAGCGTAGGGCAGAACTTGCTACCTATTGACAATTAAGTGCTCTCCTTTCATCTGATTCTCATTCTCTCTCTCTTTTTTTATATCACTCCTAGCCTCTATGCTGCTTTTCTTATTATTAACCATGACATCCTTCCCAATCACCTGGGACCAGTTCTCAGAAAACTGGCCACCTTGGTTTTACTTCCAGGTGAGTCCCCTTTTTTTTGCAGCATGTAGCAGAGTGAAAACCTGTTCCAGTGGATAGGAAACTAGCCTCCGGGGACCTGGGTTCTACTCCCCAACCCCCCATGGAATTCCTGTATGACCTCAGTCCAGGGTCTTAGGTACAGAGTTTTAAAAGTTTTTAGGCACCCACAGCTAAGTGGAGTTTACAAAGCACCTAACTTCAAGGCACTTCTGAAAATCTTTATTCTGTGTGTTCCCTTCATGAGCATCTACATTGCCAGCCTTTATTTCGAAATAATGGCAATCTGGAGCACTTCTTCCTCCGATTCCTGTAACTCTCATTTTATGAGGAGTAAGGAAAGTCAAAGGAAGAGTGCTCTTCCTTCCACTTCCTGCTTTGTAGACAGCGCCAAAAGCCAAACGAAGCTACACAATTGACATAGCTCGAGTTGCGTAGCTTAATTCAACTTTAGCCCTGCTGTGTAGACGTATCCTCCGTGTCCTCTCTGTACAATGGGGGATAACAGCAGTGCTCTACCTCACTGATGTGAGGCTGCTCTGTGAAATGCTCAGATACTATAGTAATGGGACCTAGTAAGTTCTACAAGGAGAGTGAGCACTTCTCTATACCACTGCTATCCTTCCCAGGGTTTTGGACTCTTCTTTTCATGTACCCCCTCACGTCTTCCTCTTTTCTGAATGTAGCTTTGGTTCAAAGGGCTTAGCTGTGTTTCTTCTTAGTCCCCCCCCGCCCGCCCCCAAAGACATGCACCCTGTTGACCATAGAGGGACAGGTTCACCTAACAACTTCCAGATCCTTAATTTAATTACCAGCCTTTTCTTACTGAAATCATTCTGACTCTGTAAACCAAACACTGACTCCCCTGCCCCATGGACATAAGCTGGAGAAGCATCACTCTCCAGCCTTCACATTCCCCACTTATGCTGGGCAGTTAAGACCTCTGTCTGGAAGCCTATCTCCTTTATTAACTTCAGGTGAAAGCAACAGCCCCCCACCCTCATTGGCACCCTGACCCTTTCGCTACTATAGATCAGAATAATACAGTCATCCTGGGACAACTCATGAGCCTAGTCTATACTACCACAGGCCATTGATCTTCAGCTGCGTGAATAACAAAGCTGAAGTTGACATACTTGGATCTTCTTACAGCAGTATCTTCTCTGCGGTAAGTTGACAGCTGATGCTCTCCTGTCGACTCTGCTTACTCTTCTCATTCTAATGGAGTACTGGAACGGACAGGAGAGTGCTTTACGGTCAATATATTACGTCTATAGTAGATGTGATAAATGGACCTCCATAAGATCAATCGCTTCCTGTTGATCTTGCAGATAGTGAAGACATACCCTAAAAGACTATTCAGAAACTTCCACCAGGGTAGACTGCTCCTGACTATGCAGAACTGCTTACTGCATGGAGCATGTTAAACCCTGTTCCTTATAGTATATTTTCAGGTGCAGTTGAAAATCAGGACTTCGATTTGTGGCTTGAGCCATAGCTGTCTTAGAATTGCCTCTCTCCTTATGCTGTATCCTGACATCATCTGAGGCGTCTGTGCATGCACAAGTTGCTCTAGTTTAAAATCAGTTTAAACACTGAATGTGGAAATTCTTGTCAGTTTATTGGCTTATTTTATTTTATATTTGTATTTAGCTTATTTTTATAAACTTACAGCTATACAGCATATAATTACTCATATGAGCCAGGATGAAATCAAATTGAACAAGATGTTAAACCCAGAAATTAACTAAATCAATTTAAACCACACTCTGTTAGTTAATATAGTGCAACTTTGCATACGACAGGCCCAAACCACTCTCGCTTCAGAATGGGACCCAAAGCTCTGAAATGTACTCTCCCACTGGTCCAGTGGATTCTGAGTTTGGCCTACTGGGCACATGGCAAATGAGATGTCTTTTGTGATACGGGACTTTTTTTTTTTTTTTTTTTTAGTCTTTTGAGCTGATGTTAATTAGCTGTGTTTGTTATGTCAATTAGTTGTTTAGTTTTTTCATTTGTGTGATTTATATATTTGATGTAAATGTATCTAAAGGTTGTGATGGATGCTTTTTAAAAATTGGAAATAAAATTGACTTGTACCTTCAAAATTGAGGCAAGACAAAGCAAAGGCCGACAGTTTGTGTTGGCATGATAAAGGCTGATCATTATTATTCATAGAATCATAGAGCCCCCTGCCCAAGGCAGGACCAATCCCAACTAAATCATCCCAGCCAGGGCTTTGTCAAGCTGAGACTTAAACACCTCTAGGGATGGAGATTCCACCATCTTAGGTAACCCATTCCAGTGCTTCACCACCCTCTTAGTGAAATATTAATTTCACTAAGAAGTGAAATATTAATTTCACTAAGAAGTTTTTCCTAATATTCAACCTAGACCTCCCCCACTGTAACTTGAGACCATTGCTCCTTGTTCTGCCATCCATCACTACTGTGAACAGCCTGTCTCCATCTTCTTTGGAACCTCCCTTCAGGAAGTTGAAGGCTGCTATCAAATCCCCCCTCACTCTTTTGCAGACTAAACAAACCCAAATCCCTCAGTCTCTCCTCATAGGTCATGCACTCCAGCCCCCTAATCATTTTGGTCGCCCTCCACTGGACCCTCTCCAATGCGTCCACATCCTTTCTATAATGGGGGGCCCAGAACTGGACACGCTATTCCAGATGTGGCCTCACCAGAGCCAAATAAAGGGGAATAATCACTTATCTGGATCTGCTAGTAATGCTCCTCCTAATACACCCTAATATGCCATTAGCCTTCTTGGCTACAAGGGCACACTGTTGACTCATATCCAGCTTCTCATTCACTGTAATCCCCAGGTCCTTTTCTGCTGAACTGCTACTTGGCCATTCAGTCCCCAGCCTGTAACAATGCTTGGGATTCTTCCGTCCCTAGTGCAGGACTCTGCACTTGTCCTTGTTGAACCTGATCAGATTTCTTTTAGCCCAATCCTCTAATCTGTCCAGGTCATTCTGGACCCAATCCCTGCCCTCCAGCTTATCTACCTCTCCCCCTAGCTTAGTGTCATCTGCAAACTTGCTGAGGGTGCAATCCAGCCCCTCATCCAGGTCATTAATAAAGATGTTGAACAAAACTGGTCCGAGAACTGATCCTTGGGGCACTCCGCTAGAAACCGACCGCCAACCTGACATCAAGCCGTTGATCACTACCCGTTGGACCTGACGGTCTAGCCAGCTTTCTTTCCATCTTACAGTCCATTTATCCAATCCATACTCCCTTAACTTGCTGGCAAGAATATTGTGGGAGACCGTATCAAAAGCTTTGCTAAAGTCAAGGTATATCACATCCACTGACTTCCCCATATCCACAGAGCCAGTTACCTCATCATAGAAGCTAATCAGATTGGTCAGGCCCGACTTGCCCTTTGTGAATCCATGCTGACTATTCCTGATCACTTTCCCCTCTTCCAAGTGCTTCAAAATGGATTATTTGTGGATCCCCTCCATGATTTTTCCGGGGACTGAGGTAAGGCTGTAGTTCCCTGGATTGTCCTTCTTCCCCTTTTTAAAGATGGGCACTACATTTGCCTTTTTCCAATCAACCGGGATCTCTCCTGATCCCCATGAGTTTTCAGAGATAATGGTCAAAGGCTCCGCAATGACATTTGCCAACTCCCTCAGTACCCTTGGATGCATTAAAACTGGGCCCATGGATTTGTGTATGTTTAGCTTTTCTAAATAGTTCCTAACTTGTTCTTTTCCCACCAAGGGCTGTCCACCTCTTATCTCTTGCTATTGTGCTTCATCCTGCCTCCCTCTGGCAACCCTTTGCATTATGAGTTGAGAGCATTTATTCTTGGATAGAACTGTGACCCCATTGAGGTCAATGGCAAAACTCCCATTGACTTTATTTGGGCCAGGATTTTTCTCCCTTGGCTTTTACTGATGTGCTGCAATTTTAACATTATTTCAGTGTACATTGTTATTGTCAATGCACTTCATATAAACATAGTTAAAGGTTATGCCGCTTGTGTAATGTGGAAATAATACACTCCACAAGGTAAACAATAGAAATTTAGGGAAATGAAATGTTCTTCTTTTTGTCAATTAACAGTTAGCTTTTTGTTTAGAATATAGTGGTATATGTGAAAAGTAAACTTGAAGATTGTGCAGTAATGTCATACTAATAATAGTACTAGAGAGAAGTACTTGCAATTTTGATTTGTTTTGTATATTTCTTTTGCATTACAGAAAGGCTGTGGACTTAGTGTGGTAGTAGAAATTTCAGTAAACTAGTATATTTTAGTAACAATCTTTTTGTAACTGCGTTTGAGTGGCAGGCTTAGTTCTTTGACTTGGAGGTGTCTAGTAGATTTTTCTGACTGAGTTTATGTTGATATTTAAGTACAAAACATCAGTAACACAATTTAAACTATAGAGTAAGGCTGGCTTTGTTTCTTCCATTCACAGAGCCTTTCATTGACTTCAGAGAGCTTTTGTATCAGTCCCTTTGCCCCCATCCTTGCTTAGTTGCACACACACCATCATACTGTTCTCTTTTAAAATATTTTAAATTACTAATTTGAAGTCAGTGCTGGGTGCTCAGCATGCTCTCTGGTTTTCATTGGGGCTGTTCTGAGTCAGTGACTAAGTAGTACAGGGCATCCCAGCAGACGTTGGTTCCACGCTAACGTCGTTGACTCTTGTAAGAACTGTTGCATTAGAGGTCCTCCCACTCCCTGCTCTTATGTTGCGCCAAAAAAAAATTGCGCAAATGGAAGTCAGCTGCGGGGACAATTCCCTGCTTTACGTCATTTCACTACACAACCATTTTTTGGAAAGTATCTTGGACATATAGTGGGGGGGTGCCCTGTATGCCCAGATTTTCCAAAATAATCTTGCTTGTGATGCTTTGTTTTCTCTCAGTAACCAGAGTGTCTCCATACTATTGTGCCGATCTGCTCCCCAAGCAGGAGAATGGAGCTAACAGACTACCTTCTGAGGCATGATCATAGTGGCCTAATGGCAGTGAAGGGACATGGGAGTTGTAGTCATCCTTTCTTGAGTACTTTTAAAGCCATTGAAGACCAAGCACTCTAAGTGTAAAATATTATCATTCTTTGTGATATTTATGTCCAATGCTCTTTCATAATTTGTATGTGCCCAATTTGTGAACCTGGATGCACCAAATACATACCGGTCAGAAATTTGTACAAATATATAGAAACTAAGCCCTAAACTGATTACATGCACAAAATTTGATTTGTGTATGCATATTGGGTATTTGCATGCATAAGTGTACACAAGTGCATGCACACAATTCTGCTCAGCGTCTTTTGAAAATCTGATCCCTAATGACAAAACAATGGACTGATAACTATTTTGATTCCGCGAGGGAAGAGAATTTTTCATCTTTCTGAAATACTGTCTTGAAATTGAAGTTAAATTGCTGAGAGGTTAACGCTGGGATTTATAAAACACTGAAAAAGATAATTAATTAACATTACACTGCCTTTTCTATTGGACTGAAACTGTGTCTGCTGTATCACCCAACCAAACATATTAGTTTGTACTTGGAGAATACATCTGACAGTAAGCCTTATGGGGAGAGCTCATCTTTTTCTTATAATCTCATTACAGAATTGATATACTTTTATTTGCTTGCTTTGACCTTGAATGGTTTAGGCAGAATGCTCAATGTCTGTATCATTGATCTGCTCGAACAAGTACTTGCTCTTTTCCTGAATATTTTAAACAGTTGTATCTTTAATTTTAATCTTTTAGCTTTCTGTAGTAATTCAGCTGAGTACTAAACGCTGAGGATGATAATTCAGTTTATCAATAATATGATGGAAAAGTACTGAGTGCCTGGCATGTTAAAATATACTTAAGTACTCAGTTTCTGGGAGAGGCTTTCGCCTGCATTTCTTCATACTGGTGAAGAAGCTCGTTATATATATAAAATTATAAAAAATAATTTCAGCGATAAGAGAAATGGGTTATTGAAAAGGCCAGCACATCTTCAAGGGGCAGTAATAAAGCAAATAAGATCCATTAACCAAATCATTGCTTTGAAAAGCAGATTCATTGGTAAGTGCCCTTGAGTGCTTTGTGTGGGAAAAATTGTTAAAGTCCTTAGAAACAACATTATCAAGGTTGGGCTTTTAGGTCCGGTTTGACCAAATTAAATGACAGAATATAATATTATCATTCAGATCATGTAAACTTCACCCATAGTTAGCCAGAGTATCCTATTTAATACTGGAACAACTCTGTCAGAATTTAAGAAACAGAAATTATACACATTCAAGACTCATAAATAAGTGGTCCAAATTTACCCATGATAAATTGAAGGTTCTTTGATATATTTTACTTTTTAGTAAGTAAATTCATCAAAGTTCAGTGAGTTAGGTTATAGCAGATTTTTCAGTGTAATTTGTATCTTTTGCTAGACTATGTATTAATTATGGATAGTGGATGAAAGCCTAGTGGGTGCACTTGACACATTACAGCTCTCCACTGGCTCCTAGCTTTGCAACTGTGCTAAACTTCCTGAGACTTTAATGTAAATAAATATGAAGGAAAATGCATTGATATTTTTAAAAATTTATTTTGATGGGCAATATATCCTGAAGATGTTTTTTATCTTTCAAGATAAAACATATACATAAATTAGCTAGTTTAAAACACACTATTATCAATGGGGAAAGTCTTTCATTAGCCCCACTTTATCAGTTCACTTGTATTTAGGTGAGACTGCATAAGCTCCCCCAAATTGACACATTCCTCCCATATACATACTATACCATGTTCCTTCCATTTCCCCCTCCCTCCCAAAAAAAGAAAAGTAACACAAACATAGCCAAGAGAAATGGCATAAGACATGGAAATGTGAATGCAAACAATCATATATAAATGTATGGATGTTTTTCAGTGATTTTCAGTTATAATATTCTTAAACCCAATTATAGATTGTGGTTAATAATGAAAATCTTACTTTAAAAATGCATTCTAATACATGCATGGAAATATCCACGAAGAATAATTAACTCAGGTTTGCATAGTCTGTCAAAAAGATATATGCCACTAGGCAAAGGCCTGATAGAATGTTTCATAGGACTGCCTGTTTTCTCTGTACTGCCCACAGCTGTAACTCAGCCAGTAACACAGAGGGAGTGTACACAATTTCTCTGTTGCTATAGCTGTGATGTCACACACCGATACTAATATGTGGTTGGTTATTTTATGTTTCAGATCACTGCCTGTAGTTGAGCACAAAGAAAACAACGAGACTCCCACATCTTTCAGCGAGAAGAAAGGAATCAACAGAGCAGATTAATATGGACTTGTGTCTGGTGGCCTTTTTATACAAAGGCTGCCTTTAAAAAAAGAAACAGTGTTATTTAATGAGCTGTGAAATGAGGTGCTGCTGCTAACACTCTGATTCCAAGATTCGTCTGCTCTTCATCGTGCTTAATGTACATGTTTCTACACCGTGCATTTAGAAGCTCCCAGAGAAGAATCCAAAACGGCTGCGGGGGAAAGACCACCAAACATGCCTACAGAAACACTACAGACAGGTAGCATGGTGAAACCTGTCAGTCCTGCAGTCACTTTCACGTCTGCCGTTCCTCTTCGCATCTTAAACAAAGGACCGGATTATTTCCGCAGGCAGGCAGAGCCTAATCCAAAAAGACTTAGTGCTGTGGAGAGACTAGAAGCTGATAAGGCAAAATATGTAAAGAGCCAAGAGGTCATCAATGCCAAACAAGAGCCTGTAAAGCCAGCAGTACTTGCAAAGCCACCGGTTTGCCCTGCCGCCAAGCGAGCATTGGGTAGCCCTACCCTGAAAGTGTTCAACAACAATGCAAAGACTGAGAGTGGTGTCCAGAGAGAGAATTTAAAACTAGAGATTTTGAAAAACATCATTAATAGCTCTGAAGGCTCCAGCTCAGGTTCAGGTCACAAACATAGTTCACGAAACTGGCCTCCCCACAGATCTGATTCAGCCGAGCTGAACCGGCATTCATTTGCAGAATCTTTAAAGGTCTACCCCACGCAGGGCCGGAGTAGCCCTCAAGAAAGCAACTCCAACGTGAGCAGAAGGCTCTTAGAACAGTCAGCGGAGACTTTCTTGCACGTTTCCCATAGCTCATCAGACATTAGAAAAGTAACTAGCGGTAAGCCCTTAAAAGCAATACCCTGCAGTAGTTCAGCCCCACCTCTGCCTCCAAAACCCAAAATTACTGCCGTCGCCGCCTTGAAATCCCCAGACATCGACACAGTTGAATCCAGTTGCGTGGTCAGTCGAAGACCCTCCCTTCAACGATCAAAATCAGACTTAAGTGACAGATACTTTCGTGTTGATGCCGATGTTGAACGATTCTTTAATTACTGTGGACTGGATCCTGAAGAGCTTGAAAACCTTGGGATGGAAAATTTTGCAAGGGCTAACTCTGATATAATATCCCTCAACTTTCGCAGTGCAAGCATGATTAGCTCAGACTGTGAACAGTCTCAGGACAGCAACAGTGACCTTAGAAATGATGATAGTGCCAATGACCGTGTGCCATATGGCATTTCTGCAATTGAAAGAAATGCCAGAATCATCAAGTGGTTGTATAGCATCAAGCAAGCTAGAGAGTCACAGAAAGTGTCCCATGTGTGAGAGGAAATCCACAATGGAATAAGGAAGGACTGTATCTTTGTCTGTGAATATTCAGTTGTGAAGGGTTGTGAAGTCTACTTGAAGTCTTGTACACTTCTCAAATCTCTTTGTGTTGCTTGTTGTGCAATGTTTTTAAGTTGCATGCCTGTCAACATGTGAACTGACCTGGCTTCCACTTGAACAATAACTAACTACAAATCCTGGCTGAGCATACACATTATCTGCCAAAAGTTTAAGACCAGAATCTAATTAGGGCTTCATGATAATCAAATTGTTTACATTAAAAGGTTACATGGCTTCTTCGTTATTTATATAGTTCCTTGTGAGTTTTGTATCTCATGTTTTGGTGTCTTAAATACAGATATTGTCAACCGACATTACTAGCTTTTAAGCTGAAACTGAATCCTTTTGAAAGAAAAGGCAAAATTGACCAAAATACGAGATTTAGACATACAATAGGCAAAGAAACGTGATCTTCTGTGGAGTGGGATTTATTGGCTCTCATAAAAGTGTATCTAAGCTGCAGAGTATAACGTATCCTTTGTTAAAATATATGAATCCTTTTTTATTAAAGGAGTGTTTGGGGTCTGATCATTTTCATTTTCTAACTTCCCTGACCTTTACAGCAAAAATAGTCTAGCAAATCTGCTTGACCTTTCATAGCCTGAATGAGTCTTGAGTTTGACTCAGTGTAAAAATATTAATGGTTTTATGTTACACTGATGAAGAGGTTAAAAGGTGTCAAAGAAATTTGACCGATGGAAATATCTCTTCTGTAGTATGTTTGTTTGGTATGGTTTGGTTTCTTTTTTGTTTGTTGTCTTAGTAAAGAAAGATTCCTAGTCTTAAACTTTTGACAGGAATGATTAGATCCTATAGCTGATATTTGAATGCCTTTATTAGTCAAGCACATCAGGACTACAAACTCCATGCTGTCTTTTTAAGTTTTTGTAGACTTGTTTGAACAGTTCATGAAAAAAAATGGAATCACACAGCCATATCAGTATAAAACCTCCTGTTCAGAAGTAAATACACTTGATAGCTGAACTATATCTGAGAAATTGTAATTATGTTGTCTTGCATATGTTATATCTAAGGCTGTGAAAGTTTGTTACAGCTCTAGAAAAGTGTAGAAAACATGACAGTATGTAGCTTTTTTCCCTTACAATGGTTAGTGCTGCACGTCAGTCTGTTACAATTTTGTTGACAATCTTTGTCTTCCCAATGGTTTAACTAACTGTCATTTCAATTGACAGTTATGGTGTGATAGCAAAGAAGTTTAAAGTACAGTGGTCTGCTTCATTATTATTGTATTCATGCTTTGAAGTACATTGCAGCACTACCTTATACTTCATCAGCTAATAGGAAACTTTTTTATTGTGTAAATGCTGTAAGACTTTGTATATACTTCAGTTGTTATTAAATCTTTAAAAAGAAGAGTGTTATGCTAATAAATAGCTCCTGGTGCAGGTATTGGTGGTGTGTTTCCTTCATTTTAGATTTTTTTTATTGTTTCGTTAAAAAAAGTCAGTATTTAGTTGCAGTGCTATGGTAAATCTTGGTTAAATAGTTCAGTAGAAGATTTCTCCCCAAAACTGCTTTGCAGAATATTCATTCTTTTACTGTAACTATAGAAACATCTTCCTGTAGAACTAGAAGAGTTTATTAGGGCTCCTAAAATAACCTGCTTCTTCCTTTCTTACTGCACACTTACCTGTCAATGTTATTGTTCCCTTGTATTGCATCTATTCCCAGCAAACCTCTGATTTCTTTTGAATTGTTCTTCAGTAATGTATATTTATACATTTCAGTATTAAGTGTTTACTAGAGGCTGTGCAGCCTACTTGTTATGCTTGCTAACCCCCCTCTCTTTTGCAGCTTTCACGGCCAGAGAGCATGAGAGCTATGCTCACCAACCCCCCCTCTCTTTGGGGGTAGATGTATGGACAAGGGGAAGGTGCAAGAGCGGCCTGCGGGCAGGGTGTCTGGCCGGGGGGAGGCTGCAATAGTGGGCTGGGGTTGTGGCTCTTAGCTTGTGGGGGTATGAGTGAGGCAGGTGGGAGTGCGGGATCTCAGTGGAGAGGTTTAGGGTGCGGGGTCATAAGAACATAAGAACAGCCGTACTGGGTCAGACCAAAGGTCCATCCAGCCCAGTACCCTGTCTGCCGACAATGGCCAATGCCAGGAGTCCCAGAGGGAGTGAATCGAACAGGTAATGATCAAGCAATCGCTCTCCTGCCATCCTTCTCCACCCTCTGACAAACAGAGGCTAGGGACACCATTCCTTACCCATCCTGGCTGATAGCCATTTATGGACTTAACCTCCATGAATTTATCTAGTTCTTTTTTAAACCCTGTTATAGTCCTAGCGTTCACAGCCTCCTCAGGCAAGAAGTTCCACAGATTGACTATGCACTGTGTGAGAAGAACTTCCTTTTATTTATTTTAAACCTGCTGCCCATTAGTTCCATTTGGTGGCCCCTAGCAGGGGTCTTGACAGGGAAGTTTGAGGGGATTAAGGGTATGAGGTCTTGGTTTGGGGGGGCATGGGGATTCATGCTGTGAGCCGGCCCTGCTGCAGACACATTTAAAACTCCCCCCAGCACACAAGGCAAGCACAGATTTGCCGCCGCCCCAGGGTTTTGTGTGATCAGGGTCAGGATGCAGGGAGCACCATACACAGCAGGGGCGTGTTTAGCACTGAGGAGGCTGCACGTCTCCTGCCTCCCAGGAGCACTGGGGAAGAGGAGAGGCTGTCACCTCCCTGGAGCACCAGGGAGGAGAGTGGGGGCCAGAGGAGGTGCCTGGAACAAAACTCTGGCTGGGGGCGGGATGACGCTGGTGACATGATGATGTCACTTCCTTGTCCTGCAGGAAATTTTTATTTTTATATATATATGGAAACAAGTCAGGTTTTTTTTATTTCAAGGAGCCCCTACACCTTTAGCCCTACTGTTCTCAAATGAACACCGCATTCTTTTTTAGGCAAGTTTCCATTCTTTTTCAGTGTGGAAGACCTGGAGTGAGGTTGAAGTACAAACATTACAGTGCTTATTGCAAATTTTGTTCATTTTTTTTTATGTTTACAGAGTGATTATACATGAAAAGAAAATACATATAAATGGCAGCCTACCTTTTTACATTTTCCTCTGGGTGTTTTTTTGTAATGAACCTATGTTGTTTCCAGCAACGGTAAAAAAGAGGGAGGAAGAGAGATTGATTTAAAGTACAAGCACATTTGTGATGTATTTTAAGCTTCGTGGATTTGAGCTGACATAGATATCACTTTGGTTTTTCAAACCTATTTTCCTACAGTGAATTCTACCCAATTCAATCACTGTTTTGCCAAAGAAAGAAATTCTTTAAGGGATTAAAGCCAAGTGTAATGCAGATATACAGCTAAGAAATAAAGAACTTAACACTAAAATTAAAATGCTCTAATGTTGTCTAGTAAGTGGTGTATTTAAAAAATTAAGATAACCATGCTATCTCTAACTATTAGCAGCCAAAAATAATAATCAGGAAAGCTTTATAAGTAGGTTATTGAGTAGGACATATTCTAGTGTTCCGCATTTGCTTCCTAGAATTCCTCTTGGATCAAGGACCAAGGATGGGGTAGGCCCATTGCTCAGTGAAGAGGGAGAAACAATAACAGGAAACTTGGAAATGGCAGAGATGCTTAATGACTACTTTGTTTCAGTCTTTACCAAGAATTTTGATGATGAAAGGATGCCTAACATAGTGAATGCTAGTGGGAATGGGGTAGATTTAGAAGACAAAATAAAAAAAAAGAACAAGTTAAATATTACTTAGAAAAGTTAGATGTCTTCAAGTCACCAGGGCTTGATGAAATGCATCCTAGAATACTCAAGGAGTTGATATATGAAGTATCTGAGCCTTTAGCTAACATCTTTGAAAAGTCATGGGAGACAGGAGAGATTCTGGAAGACTGGAAAAGGGCAAATATAGTGCTCATCTATAAAAAGAGAAATAAGAGCAACCCAGGAAACTACAGACCAGTCAGTTTAACTTCTGTACCAGGGCAGATAATGGAGCAGGTAATTAAGGAATTCATCTGCAAAAACCTGGAAGATAATAAGGTGATAGGGAACAGCCAGCATGGATTTGTAAAGAACAAATCATGTCAAACCAATCTGATAGCTTTCTTTGATAGGATAACAAGTCTTGTGGATGAGGGAGAAGCAGTGGACATGGTATTCCTAGTCTTTGGTAAGGCATTTGATATGGTTTCGCATGATATTCTTATCAATAAACTAGGCAAATACAAACTAGATGAGGCCACCTATAAGGTGGGTGCATAACTGGCTGGATAACCATTCTCAGAGAGTAGTTATTAATGGTTCACAGTCATGCTGGAAGGGCATAAAATGCAAAAAGATCTGGACAAACTAGAAAAATGGTCTGAGGTAAATAGGATGAAGTTTAATAAGGACAAATGCAAAGTACTCCACTTATGAAGGAACAATCAGTTTCACATATACAGAATGGGAAGTGACTGTCTAGGAAGGAGTACTGCAGAAAGGGACCTAGGAGTCATAGTGGACCACAAGCTATATATGAGTTAACATTGTGACACTTGCAAAAAAAGCAAACATGATTAACAGGAGTGTTTTGAGCAAAACACAAGAAGTCATTCTTCTGCTCTACTCTGCACTGATTAGGCCTCAGATGGAGTATTGTGTCTAGTTTTGGGCACCACATTTCAAGAAAGACATGGAAAAATTGGAGAAGGTCCAGAGAAGAGCAACAAGAATGATAAAAGGTCTAGAGAACATGAGCTATGAGGGAAGACTGAAATAATTGGGCTTGTTTAGTTTGGAAAGGAGAAGACTGAGAGGAGACATGATGGCAGTTTTCAGGTATCTAAAAGAGTGTTACAAGGAGGAGGGAGGAAAATGTTCACCTTAGCCTCTGATAGGACAAGAAGCAATGGGCTTAAACTGCAGCAAGGGAGGTTTAGGTTGGACATTAGGAAAAACTTCCTGTCAGGATTAAACACTGAAAAAAGTTGCCTAAGGAGGTTGTGGAATCTCCATCACTGGAGATATTTAAGAGCAGGTTGGATAGACATCTATCAGGGATGATCTAGACGATGCTTGGTCTTGCTGTGAGGGCAGGGGACTGCACTTAAATCTCTCAAGATCCCTTTGAGTTCTAGTATTCTATGATTGAAGCAATGAGATCCAAGTTTAATTAAATTCCTTTTAATGTGACAAGTGGTTTGAGCTGGTAAGCTATCTATAATGCAGCATCTTCTCATGTAAACTATTATGTAGCACTTTCGTCAGGGTACCAAGAGTCTGATGCGACAGGTCCTATTTACGCAAGTACTGTTTACTCCCAGAGCTAACCCCATTGAACTCAGTGGCCTGATGCTGTTAGATTTTCAGAATCAGGTTCTAACTTTCATGCCAGCTATGCTTACAACAGTGGTGAGGTTGCTTAAATACAAAAAAAGAATACAGGGAAAATTGACTTATTGATAAATGTTAACTTTTTGTGGCTTCTAATCATTTCAGAAAATGCCTGACCTTTTTGTTCCTTGGCAGAGATTCTGCAGAGAAGATTTACTTATTAACAGTTCTTACCTTTACCACATTTGACTTTTAGGAATGAGTCACATCGCAGTTCTAGTTTGGTTTGGTTTTGAAATAGGAATAGGCATTTCATCTTTGTAGCCAGTTGGCCCCCACAGTCAGCGAGTATCAATTCTTTTATCAGTGCTTTGTGATCCTTTTGAAATATATTGTACAAATACATGTTGGTATTATCATCCTGAGAATGTCGCGCTATCATCCTGAAAGTCTAGCAAGCATCTCTAGATTGTGTCAGTTGCCTCTAAAAGGACTTTCTAGAAAGTACATTGAAGCCTATTTCTTACTAATTTCTGTGGGCTTTGGATCAAGTGCAATTTGCATTGCAAAATGTATCTACGTATCAACAGAAAATCTGGAGCAACAAACAGGATCTGGCTAATACTCCAACAAGTGAATGTCATAACTAGTAAAGATGACACACACAGTGAAGGGCAATGCAGGTATATTGCCAGCAGAGGGAGCTCTAATTTGTCTCCAAAATGATGTCACAGCTTGTTTTTAAGTATTTGACTTGACACAGTGCATTTAATCTTGAAATCTGTTTGAAGTGTTATACAAAAATTTCCGCCAGTCCTAATAAAACTCTTATGTACATGAAAGAGGTCATCAGGAAAACTTGCTACTTCATTTTATAGAAATTAAGGAATATATGGTCCCAGCTACTAAATTAAATTATGATCAATGTGTTTTGATGGGTTCTGAGATGCTATGGAATTCTGAATTACTTTTTTCCATTAGAGAATATTATGTTAAAAAGGAGATGCGCTTTCTGATTGATCAAGGTCTTTAGAAGGGTAAACACAGAAGCAAAATGTTTGTTGTTGGCAGGAATTCAACTATCAGAAGACATGTTTAGACAATGCAGCCAATCAGTATCACTGACACCTCACTTTTTTCATTGCAATTTCATCTATCCATGGAAGCTGCATATGTTTGATTCAAGTCACTCCATTCATTCAATAAGAAGCACAGTGGTTAATGGGCCTCTGGCACATGGAGCTGAATAATCTCTCTTACAGGAAGGGACCAAACATTTAGACTGGAAACAGACTTTCTGAGAATTACTTATTGTAAAGAGAGAGTATCTGACTGCATACATTAAGACATTTGTTTATGCATAACCTTTATGAGTAGGTGAGAAATATGACCTCTTTATGCCATTTTGGCAGTGGGTATAAATGCACGTCCACTTTAAGACTCCTTCACACTGCTAGAGCTGGGTAAAGGGTCCTTACTGTGAATGAGAACATGAGACCCTGTCTTGAGAACTGTAACATGATGCCATGCAAATCCTTATGACCACGATCCTAATGCTGCATCTATTTAAATCAACACGCAGATTCCAATAAACTGTAACTGTTGCTCCAAGTACTAGCTTTGAGAAAAGTCATAAGAATTTGTTTCTTACTGTTAAGAGAAATTGTTTGTATTATCTTCAACGATGGAATATGTCAACTTTAGAACACTACCAAGAATGCATTTCTGACTGAGAGTTTTGCCTATCACCATCTTCTATTTGTCACCATGGAAATCCGAGTACCTAACAAAATAGCATCTGTTGTAGCAAGAATACATTCACTTTAAAAGTTTCAAATGATGCTGCACTTGTTTGGTTGTCATCTATTCCGAAGGGAATCGTGCATCCACATAGGGTTGCCATATGGTTAAACCAAAAATACTGAACACACTCCCTTCCCCCCCCCAAAAAAAAACACCAGGAGAAAAAGGGGGAGGCCAAAGTTGTTGGGCGGGGGGAAGGGGGGAAGGACCCTGACAGCAGTTAAGCTAAAAATTAAAAAATCAGCATGGCCCCTTTAAGAAGAGGCTTTTTTTGCCGGCAGCCATTTTATTTTTCTTTCTAGCCACAAGACAATCCCCTGTGGAACCAGGTAAGTGTGGGGTTGGGGGCGTCCGGGCGGGGACCTGGCGGGGTTTGGAGGCCTGGCGGGGGGGCTGGGAACTGGGCCCAGTTGCTGAGTGTGTCATAGGGTTGCCAGGTGTCCGGTATTTTCGCCTCCTGGCAGGGAAAAAAATCAGAAAATACATGACATTTTAGGTGTCTGGTATTTTCTGAATTTTTTTTACCAGACAGGAGGCGAAAATACCGGACTATCCAGGTCAGTACCGGACACCTGGCAACCCTACATCCACAGCCTACTGGCCTGTGCTAATGAATGTGAACATGAAAACACGTCATTCAGATATTTCATATTTAAATATTTAACATGTTGGCAAAGTTTTAAAATAGTCTTCCTGTGAACACTGGAGTAGGTGCAAAAGTAAAAATATTTTATGCTTTTTTCTATTTTTATGAAAAAATTGGAATTCTTTAACAAGAACTATGCATTTAAATGTCATATTTCTGAAACTTTTTTGCTGGTAGTAATTTTAAGAAATCATGGTCTTCTGATGAGTCAGAGTTCTATTATTTGTGCTATTATCTTCTGCTTTTGACACTGTCAATCATATCCACCTCTCAGTATCTTGATGTCTCTGGGTTTTCATAGCCCACGCGTCTCTGTGCTCTTCCTGCACATCTCTGGGTCATTCTTTCATTTGTTCTCTTTAAGTGATTCCTCCATCTCCTATTCTTTTTAGGGCGCCAACCAAGATCCCTTCTTTTTTCCCTTTACACCCTTTTCTGGAGTAATGTAATTCACTCACAATTTAATCTACAATATTTATGCAGCTCACTCCCAAGTCTGCCTTTCTACCAATGTGTCTCCCTTGATCTAGAGTCGCATCTCAGCTTCCCTCTAAATAATCGTGTGGATGTTCTGGTTCTGTCAATCAGGGATTTCTTTGCCTTAAGTTTTTCAGTAAAGCGAAGTTATTCACCTTCGTGCAGTAGCTGTCGTTCTTCGAGATGTGTGTCCCTGTGGGTGCTCCACAACAGGTGCTGGGCTTGCCCTGGCGCCGCAGGATGGAGATCTTTAAAGCCGTAGTCAGCTGGAACGCACATGCGTGGGGAAGGGGCGTCTCACGGCATTCGCTCTCTCCCGCGCTGCCCGATCCGGTCTCAACCAGTTCCTCAGAGCCGTCTCAGGAGCTGCAAAAGAGAACAGACTCCGCAGCGGGGAGGCCGAGTGGGTAGTGGAGCACCCACGGGGACACACATCTCAAAGAACGATAGTTACTGCATGAAGGTGAGTAACTTCGCTTTCTTCTTCGAGTGATGTCCCCGTGGGTGCTCCACATTAGGTGACTGAGAAGCAGTGCCCACCCGAAGAAGGAGGTGGGATTTGGAAGTCACTGTGTATGTAAGAAGGAAAGCACTGTGGTAGCCACAGAAGTATCTGAGGACCATCTGGAGTGAATGGCATAGTGTTTAGCAAATGTGTCAAAAAACCAGGTGGCGGCCCTACAAATATCGGCAAGGGGGACACCTTTAAGGAATGCAGTAGAAGTGGCTACTACCCTAGTCAAATGGGCTCTAAGGGATTGAGGCAAGGGAACATTACGTTGGGGATAGCATAGTGATATGCAGGAGACAATTAGCTTAGAGATTCTCTGGGATGAGAGGGGCTGTCCTTTGGAGAAGAGGATTGGTCCGTAGGAGAAACTTCAGGAGGTTGCAACTGAGAGGAAACGTGAGGCTGTTCCTGAAGAAGAGGAGATGGATGAGTGGAGGGCAAGGCTTGGTGGGCAGGTGGAATAGAAGGAGAATGTCTGGAAGAAGAGCAAACCGTTATCGAACATGGAGGCGATCCAGGTGAGTAATGATTCGCGCGATAGTGAGGCGATGTATCTCTGCTATAACAGGAATGGTGGTAACGGTCCCGGTAGTAATGGGAGGAGGGGGACGGGGAGAGAGTATAACGATGATGAGCGGTGTAGTTGTAATGTGAAGAAGACCTTCTCGATTGAATAGATGGAGAAGAGGAGTATGACCTGCAGGGCAATGGCAACGGCGAGACTGAAAAATAGCGCGAGGAGCCTCGATGATGTCTGGGAGGTGTCAAAAAGGAAGATGGCAGTCTGTCTGGTGAAGAGTACCTCCTAGATAGCCATAGTGATCTCCTGCTCGATAGAGGAGGAGGAGATGGAGATGGAGATGGCGCAGACGAGAATACAGGCACTGGAGAGGCTGGAGAGGGGCTATGGAGGTGATGTGTCTTAGACCGTGCTTTAGTCATTGTGCGTTCCAGTGCCGAGGCCGGTGCCGCATGTGTCGGTGCCGAGGCCGATGAAGCATGCGTCGGTGCCGAGGCCAGTGCCGAGCGATGTTTCTCGGCACGGGAAACACATGGGCGTGTGGAGGCTGGTGCCGGTTGGATTTGAGTCGGTACCGGCGCGTCTCAGGTCGGTGCCGTAGGTTGTCAGTCCTGAGAGTGTGGGACCGGTGCTGGGGTCTCATCTTGAGCTCTTTGAGGCAAAGAACGATCCCACACAGAGCTCGGTGCCAGTTGCTCCTGCGCCGGAGTTAAGTCCCCTGAAGAGGACGACGAAGTAGATGCGGCACATGACGGCACCGAGGGCGGCCTCGGTGCCGGTGCAATAACCGTTGCCGACGGTTTCGGTGCCGGGGGAGTTTTTCACACCGGAGAAGTGTCAGTAGCATGACAAGGCGCTGAAGACACCGTTTTAGGCGGTTTCGAAGCAGAACGAGCGCTTGAAACTGCCGTGTCGGACTTAGATCTCTGAGTAGCTCTGCCCTGAGACGTTAAAGGGAGAGATCTACTCAGTGACAGTCTGGGCTTCTTAGGGGGAGCTCTAGATGGGGAGGAGGCGCTCCGTTTCTGAGGCTGGTGCACAGGCCGAGTCGGGGAGGCTGGCGCAGGCGGTTGAAGGGCCTTATCAAATAAAATCATGCGGTGCCTCATTTCGCGATCTCGGCGGGCCCTTGCTGTGAGTTTGGAACAGTGTCCGCATTTTTGCAGAACATGGCTCTCGCCGAGACATCTTATACACGCCACATAGCCGTCAGAGACGGGCATGGGGTCCTTGCACGAAGAGCATTTTTTGAATCCGGGAGAACCCGGCATCTTAAGGGTTCTAAATCCGCGGCCACAAAGTTTATGCCGCTGCTCTGTGCTTTCTTCTTATAGTCTTATTTCCTTTTGTCTGTCCCCCCACCACCTTTTTTTTAAACTATGTACTCAACAATGGGTAGGGAGAACTTGGAGCTAACAACGAACAGTTTGGTTTTTTTTGAGTAGTAACGAAAGAACTTAACAACGAAGTTAATATAGCACGAAAAACTGAAGTAAAACTGAAATTTTTTCCTCACAAAGGTTGGATAAGAAGGAGAGATGATTCCTCCGTCTGCAGCCTGAGGCACTTAAAGAGGAACTGGTTGAGACTGGATCGCGCCGCGCGGGAGAGAGCGAACGCCGTGAGACGCCCCTCCCCTGCGCATGCGCGCTCCAGCTGACTACGGCTTTAAAGATCTCCGTCTTGCGGCGCCGCGGCAAGCCCAGCACCTAATGTGGAGCACCCACAGGGACATCACTCGAAGAAGAACAATCTTTTCTTTCATATGTCGAAAGCACTACAGACAGGGCTGCAGGAGTGACTGCTTCCTGTACTGTTGTCACTGAGATCTGCTCTTAGATCAGCTCCTGACTATTCTTCATCCTGTTATGCAAGATGTTGCACAGCTTAGACCTTTGGAGGATCTCTCTGAAGCTCCCTCTTGTGGGTAGGAAGCTGTCTCTCCAAACACCCTTTTTATCACGTATGTTTAAGAAAGTATCCCTAAGACACAACATGTGTATAAACAATGCAACAAATACTAGAATAGTACTTAACAGAGTGTATGCAACAGTTGATGTAGTTTGGGCAGCTCAATGACACTTTCAGTACAAAGTCTTTGTATCTGGATGGCGGTTTGATCTCTCTTCATACAAGAGTAATTTTTCATAGTGCTAGGAAAGTCTACTGTGTGTTCTCAGGTTTGCTTTTCCTCTCACCAAGTTAGGTGGCATGTGTTGCTGGTTCCAAGTCTGTCATGTGTGTGTTAGTGAATTCACTGTATTCCACTTCTCGTTGTTAAGAGGATCTCACAGTTCCTCGGCCTGCACTGGGTTTCCTTGGCTGTAAGATATTGTATAGGACAGGTAAATGTATGGTTCTAGTGATATCAGCCACAAGAGTATAGGGGCGAGGGTGTTTCTCCTCTATGCTGGTGACCCTTTTTCATGTGCTGGATTTGTCTTCAGGAAATAATCAGACCCGATTCTCCAGGTTGTATCTCTGCAAGATTTATGATCTGTCTGCCATAATAGATTTTAGTTTATTGGCCTTCTCCTGTAATTGATCTGTGATTCCTTTGACTACTATGGCTGTAGGTACACGTGCATGCTTGTCTGGGCAGTAAATATTTCACAGAACTATATTACAACAAAATAGTTGAGTCCCACCTTACTCCAGGGTCTGTCAGTAATGCTATGTATCTTCAAAGTTTTCTTCTGCTGACTTCTTTGGGATTCTGCCCATGCTCTGCAGTTCCTTATCAGGCCTTTAATTTCACTGGTGATATTTGGCTAGCATACTACATCCCTAGCTTTTTGCAGCCATGCTTCTATCCCAGAGTGGGTGTGATGTGTTCAAGATAGAGTCTTTTCTTCAGGCTTTAGGGCTAAATATTCAGTTGCCTTGGACTATGTTATCCTACATACTGAGTTTGTCATGATAGTGCCAATATTCATGAGTAGCCTATGGAACCTCTTCATGTTATCCGGCCATCCTGTTAACACATGTCAGAATTTGTAGTTCTTCCTGCTATAGTTTATGCTCACAGACTTTCTCTAATCCTTAATGAGGGAAAAAGAGATATACTTGGGTTGATTAATATCTTCTATTTCTTGTGTGTTTCTTTTGCGTCAGTGAGATTACAGGTTTTGCAGTCCTCTTCATTATATCACAATCCTCAACGACTGTTGATCCAGAATAGCTCATGCTGTTGACTTGGCTGGCTCATCTTTATACAGAGACTTTGGGGGCAATCTTGAAAGAAGGAGAGGGGTTAATTATCAGTGACAAGTAGGCCTGGATTCCTTTTTAATTGGCCTTCTTAAAATCCCCTTAAAAATGAGCTCCTATTTCTCATCCTGATATATGATTTGATTAGTTTCAACAATGTTGTTAGTGCTATACCAGACATAGAACAAGACTATCTCTGAACTGAAGAGTGTATCATGTAAAAGACAACACAGAGAATGGAGGGGACACTGGCAGATGCAGAGAAATGAGGGGCATACGTTTTTCTCTGCCCTCCCACTATGTGCTCAAAATCTTGTGTGTACCAGTATTAAAATAATTCATTTATGCTAAGGCTCTTCAGGGAGACAATGCCATGGGTGCAAACCAGGGCTCCAAACCAGGTAAAGGGTCCACTCTCTTGACTCTGCAGAAATTGCAGGATAGAGAGGGCATAGGTGGGACAAGTAACATATAGGAAGTAGTTTAACCAACCATTGCCCGGAAGTGGAAGAAAGGCATGTCTTGTATATTAATTCAAAAACACATTAAGTGAAATGGCATAACTGGTGTCTTTGTCCTGGAAGGCACATTATGACGGGGGCAGAAAGCGAACATATTAATAGTGACCACTCACATCTTAAGAGAAGTGCTGGAGAATTGGAGGGACTGGGTATAAGCGTTTAATGCTAATATGTTTAGAAGAGATGCAATTTTTTAAAAGTGGCAATAATGTTTGAATGTAAGAACTAGGGGGTCACTAAATCAAATTAATAGGTAGCAGGTTTAAAACAAACAAAAGGAAATTTTTCTTCACACAGCGCACTGTCTACTTGTGGAACTCCTTCCCAGAGGATGTTGTGAAGACCAGGACTTTAACAGGGTTCAGAAAAGAACTAGATCAATTCATGGAGATTAGGTCCATCAATGGCTATTAGCCAGGATGGGTAGGAATGGTGTCCCTAGCCTCTGTTTGTCAGAGGGTGGAAATGAATGACAGGAGAGGGATCACGTGATGATTACCTGTTCTGTTCACTCCCTCTGGAGCATCTGGCATTGGCCGCTGCTGGAAGCCAGGATACTGAGTTAAACGGATCTTGGGTTTGGCCCAGTATGGCCGTTCTTTGTTCTTATGTTTTAAAAGGGCATTTTTAAATGTGACCTGCTTTTCCAACATATTAATCTTTTATGAAGTTAATCTTGCTATTGTGAGATTACACAATCTTTGCTACTTCAAGCACTGGAGACATATATGGAATATACAGACAGCATTTTTGTCTGTCTAAAGAATTAGAACATGCTGCTTAGCTGAAGAGAACTTTATTTCACCAAATATGGGAAGAGGGGGTGGAGACATGGGTGTACACGTATTCTTCCACATTAATATTGACTTGTGAATGACTTAGAAAAGTGAGGACTGAAATGTGTCTTGCTGCATGAAATATATAGCATTAAGTCTCAGCAAAAGCTTAATTTGCTTGTTATGCATATCTTGGAGCATATCGGCTTACAACTATCTGGCGCAAAATTCACTCATTCCCCGGGCAAACCCTTTCGATGAGCTATTGGATTTGAGTCCATCTGTTGATTTTTTTTCCTTTTGTTTAAAGAATTTGTGAATAAAAAGCTATCTCATTTGAATTTCCTGTGGTTTTGATCCAAGCACTTCCAGCAACTTTTGCCTCCCAAATATAAAGTGGGAGCTGTATTTAAAAGTGTGCTCATCATATACTTAATTTCTAGATAACTTTAATCCAGGCAGGAAGTCAAATTACAACATGTTGTTTTTCCTAATTAAATTACTAGTCATCTTCCCCTCTCCAGCTTTCATACACCTTAGACAGCCCACTCTCTCCCCCGGCCTATAGATACCTACTCATTGATGAGGGGGTAAGGGAGACTAACCCAAAGTATCTTACATGGCAAGGAGCTGGAGGAATGTTTAGCAGATTGGGCCTGTGGTCCCAGAGAGTAACTGTCATGATCATGAGGGTTAGCCAGCAGCCTGGGGACTAAGGGGTTAAATATACCTAACTCAGGTAGAGTTAGCCAATAGAAATGTAGGTAGGAATCTCAAACTAGGACAAAGGAATTATTGGGTTTCCCTCCTTTGTCTCTGGGTCAGCTTCTCTCCAGCTATTGAAGGGGACAGGATGTCTCCCTCTAAGAAAATACTCTTCACAGTCTTTAAGTAGGATAAAGTTTAGCTAAACCCATTAGGTTTTATTGTGTTATGGTTTGGGAAATGGGATCTGGTCTGTGCATTTAAAAATGGGTTTTCCTCTCCTTTGTACCTAAGTTCCTGGCCCATGGTAGATTTCTCCTCCATGAGTATATTATTTTGTTACTGTTCCATCTAGTCATTATGCTTGCAACAGGAATATTGTGGTGATAATAAAAGTTCTTTCTCTTTTCTTTTTATTAAACTGGTATTGGTTAATTTTTGTGTCCTGGTTTGTACTTTAGGGATGAGATTTCCCAAGTAGTCTCTCCCTGGTTTCTTTATTAATATTTGGGTGGTGGCAGCGGAGATTTTATCCCCAAAATCTAGGTTGTTAAGATTTTGGGGGGGAAGCTTTATACCAAAGCCTGGTTGATAAGGCTTTGGGGTACTTTTGCTGGCCCTCACTTCTGCATTTATTGTGCCAGAGTGGGGAAGGAGCCATGACAGTAACATTACTGCATTACTCTTTGTTCACAAGCAGGGCAGATTTGGTTGACTGTGTGAATCTGACAAGACACCTTTCAGGCTCCAGCAAAAAAAAAAAAAAATGGGGGTACCCCTAGAAGAGGAAAAAATACCACACTGACCTACCTGGGGACTGAGTGGGACATCCCGGAAGGTATATTGGTACATTACTCCCTTTGGTAAGCTTCAGGAGCTATTGTTTTGATTAGGAGAGGTAGGTGCCGAGGTCAAGACAATTACAGCCGGTCCCTGAGTTGCGAACAGTTGAGTTACGACCGTTTGCATTTATGACCAAAGCTCCCATGCAGCGGTCGTAAAGGCGGTCCCCGAATTATGAACGCGACCCGTGCTTATGAACAGCGCGGTCGCTATGTAACTCAATGGGGTCCGAGTTACGAACAAATCGAGTTACGGCCAAGTGTTTGGTCCGTAACTCGTTCATAACTCAGGGAGAGGCTGTACACTCTGTGAGCTGCCGTCTATTACTGGGTATCTTAACCTTACCTGCTGGGTGGTAGCTCCGGGGCATGTAGTCTGCACCCAGCTTGCAGCAGTCACTGCAAGCATAGCAAGACCTCACCATTTTATGAGTTACTAGAGACACGAAGGAGGGTTTGAGTGCGTGGGAACAGTTTGAGTCATTTTTAATGGAGTCTCATTATGGCAGGAGGAATGGATAATGGAGGTGGATTCAAAGATCCACTTGAATCCTAGGCATCAACTTCCCCTCTATCTGGGGAGTGTTCGATCCCCCCTTTTGCCCTGTCCCCACTCCACCCATTCCCTGAAGCCCTTGCCCCACCTCTTAGTGCCCCTGCTCTGCTGCCATCCTACCTATATTCCACCCTAGCCCCAAGCTCCCACCTCCTCCCCCAAGCGTGCCACATCCCAGTCCTTCCCCTCCCAGAGCACCCTGGGCAGGAGGCACTGGGAGGGAGGAGGAGCAGAGGTGAAAGTGGGCCAGTATAGCAGCCTGTGGTACCAGTCACTACACTGCTGACATTCAGTTGCTGCCATGGCAGTGCTTTAGCATTGCTGCCCCTATTGCTCCCCTCCATTGGTGAGCCTGCCAGTAGGGTTTGCAAAAGGGGCAGCTGCTCTGGGGCCTGGAGATCCCAGCCACGGGTAGCACAGCTGTGTCAGCTAGGGCCCCAATAGGTGCCCTAGGCCCTTCAAATCACTGGTGGAGCTCTGGGGCTGCTGTCATAGCAGTAGTAGCCATGAAGAGCTGGCTGGAGGAATCTGGTCTCTGTCCCTGTCCCTTCCTCTAGAGACCCTTCCTCTTCCAGAAGCCCAGGACTCCAGCGACCCAGACTGCATACTGGTAAGCCCCAGTACTTACTTCCGTGCCTGAGGAGGAATTGGTCAGTGGCAGGGTTCCCTGTAAGCTGAGCACTCAGGCAGCTATCCAGGAGAGATTCAAATGCCACCCAGCTGATTAGCAGAGCACCCACAGCCAACAGCACGTATTTCTAGTGGTGGTGCACATGCATTGGTGCACACAACAAAATGTATTCCGTGCCTATATGGAAAAAATGGAGAGAACATTGGTCAGCGGAGCTTCAGGCAGACAGAAGGCACTGAAGGGAGGGAGTAGAGGGCAAGCTTGGTTGTCAATGGGTGCAAAGCTTGACTGCAGTGGTCATTTGGGAAACAGAATTTGCTAATAAAAGGGTGTGTTTCTTGTGTGACAACATGGCTGTGGTATATATCATCAATTTCCAGTCCTCCTGATTACACAGCGTTATGAGGTTGGGGAAGGCATTTGTACTATGGTAAGCTTTGATGTCTGTTTCTCTTCCAAGCACATGCCCAGAGTTGATAGTGGCATAGGATATGTGTTGTCATTTTCAGATGGACCAGGAGCCAGCAAAGAACTCAGTTGGATGCCACTCACTCTATGGGGCCTTGGTGTATGATGTCTGTCCACGTAGCACAAAAGTGGGTGGAAGAAGTTGTAATAACTTTGTGCAATTCCAGCACCTGGAAGGCCCATCACTGATACAGCCCATTACAGTGTAACATGTGCCTCAGTACCCAATGTCATTCGCAAACAGATGGCTTCTCACACACTGGGGCTGGAGCCTGTGAGTGCTGTGGCCGTGTTGCCCAGGGCCTGTGGGTGCTGGCTTGGAGTTGGGCCCATTGGGGCTAGGGGCTTATCCCACAGCCATCTGGGGTAGGGGCAAGAGGTAATTGGGGGGCAGTGGTTGGTGCTCCTGTGGGGGAAAGGGTAGCAGAAGGGGAGGGGTGGGCTTCCCATGGCCAACACCAGCATGGGAACTTTACCCGGATATGGTGACTGGCAGCATCCAGAGTCCTGCCTCCCCTGCTCCCGCCCCCCCCCTCCTCCCCCCGCATAAAGCCGGTCACTTTATTACCAGTGTACTGGCTTACTTTCACCTATGGGACATATAAAGGGACAGCCTGAATGCTCAGAGCTGACAGGGACTTGGGCAGACCCTGGAAGTTTTCCTGGAAGTAAAAGTGGGTTGGATATTTTGCAATACAGTGTGTGGCAGGGAGCTGTGATGCCCCCATGGGTGAGTTATGTGACTAAGGAGATGGCCAAATTCATGGGTGTCATCAGAGGCTCAGTAATTCCGCATCCAGATATACTATGCCAGGCACCAGAATTATTCAGGAAGGATGGGGTCCACCTGTCAGACTTGGAACCTGACAGGGCTTTGGCCAATACTAAATGGGATGTTAGGACCCTGATTAGATATGGAGAGAAGTATCCAAGCTAATTGCTAGCACCTCCTTGTGACGGATGTCCAGTGCAGGAACTCCATAAAGAAGGGATACAATGATCAGATAAAACAGATTGGTAAAGGATTTAAGTGAGGTGTTTTTTAAAGCAGGGGTGGAGAACCTTTTTTGGGTCGGGGGCTGCTGACCCACAGAAAAATCAATCAGGGGCTGGGGCTGTGGAGAGGCGGCAGGGGGCCTGGAGTGCCAGCACAGGCTTCCCAATGCTGGGGGAGACCCTAAGCCTCAGGGGCCAGATCCAGGCAACACAGGGGCTGCATCTGGCCCCTGGGCCTTAGGTTTCCCACCCCTGTTTTAAAGGAGTGAAAACAGGAGGTTTGGGGCTCTGACTGGCTTGGAACACATCTAACCCTTCCTCCACAGTTATAGCTGCTCCTTAGCCCTCACTGGGATGGTGGTGAGATCCCAGCAGGAGTTTGGCTGGGGACCAAGATGGGTAACAGGGAGACTGATGGAACCTTCCTCTCCTAGTACGTATTGAAATGATTATAAAATTAGCTGTAGTGTACTGTCTCCTGTCCTTTTTCCAGCATAGCTGAGCAATGTTTGTGTTTGCCACATCTTTGGCATTCTTACCTAAAAGTAGGACAGTTCCTTATTGCATAGAATTCAGTTGCCTCTGACTACTCTTTTTTCATGTTTCTTGACTGCTGACGTTATTAAGCAGCAGGATGTCCTCCAGTCCAGGACTGCATGTGTGAGTGTAATCTGTTCACGTATTTTCTCCTCTCACCTAGCAATTTCAATTATTTTAGGGCCGTGAAGCGATTAAAAATTAATTGCATGATTAATCATGCTGTTAATAATAGAATATCATTTAAATATTTTGGATGTTTTCTACATTTTCAAATATATTGATTTCATTTACAATGCAGAATACAATGTGTACAGTGCTCACTTTATTGTTGCGCTGTAAAAAAAAAAAAAAGAAACCATATTTTTCAATTCACCTAATACAAGTACTGCAGTACACTCCCGTTACCATGAAAGCTGAACTTATAAATTAGAATTATGCACAAAAAATAACTGTATTCAAAAAAGATAACAATGCAAAACTTTGGAGCCTACAGGTCCACTCGGTCCTATTTCTTGTGCAGCCAATTGCTCAGACATACAAGTTTGTTTTCATTTGCATGAGATAATGCTGCTTGCTTCTTGTTTACAATGTCATCTGAAAGTGAGAACAGGCATTCACATGGCACTGTTGTAGCTGGTGTCACAAGATATTTATGTATCAGATGTGCTAAAGATTCGTATGTCCCTTCATGCTTCAGCCACCATTCCAGAGGACACTCACTGAAAGGAGAACATTCTAGTGGGACAAGTAGAGGATGGGAAGTTGGCTAGTAGATTTGTGTCTGTTACCCTGGCCTTTAACAATGGACCCTTTTAGCATCTTTAGTTGCTAGTCCATATTTGCTACCGTTTGAGGTGACTGGAGATTTCCCACCTGCTGTGGATAATGTGGAAGATTTGGGAGCTTCCCTTCTTTTGAACCAGACTGAGAACCAGTGGGGGACCAGGTAGATTTCTGCTTTATTTTGCATTTCTCTCATTACTCTTGAGAGAATTCTGTGCCAAAAAAATAAATATTTGGCACCAAAACATTAAAAATTCTGTGCACAGTATTTTAAAATTCTGCAAAATTGTGCATATTTTGTAAAAATAACACAATGCATTTGCACCATTTTCCATTATTTGCTGACAAATATTTTGAAAAAAATGACCAAATTAATTGGAACTGGTCTGATTATATCGTTATTGTATTTCTGTGTCATAGTGGCAAATAAAGTATGCAAAACTTTGCAGAATTTTAAATTGTTTTAATTTTTGGCAAAGAATTCCCTCAAGCACCACAGTTCTCTGTGGTACAGTCTGCATGTGGCAAGCTTGGTGGTGGGCAGAGGGGAAATGTGGACGCACAGGAGCTCAGTGTAAGTTTCTGGGTGCAAGGGAAATGGACTTTTCAGGGGTGTACAGAGGAAGATGGTTAGAGCTCTTTGGGGGGGGCTGGATGAGTGGGACTTGGTGGGGTCAGGGGTCACAATACAGCTGGTTGGGTCCCAGCATGGTGGGGATCTAGATGTGGGAACTCCTGATGTAGGGAGAGGCTTGGAAAGAGGTTTGGGGGAGGGGAGCTCTGGGTACAGAGGCTCCAGATACAGGGACAACTCAATAGGAAGATTCTGGGTGCATGAGTAGGGAGATGGGTCACTGTATGGGGGTCACCCCACCTGCCAAACCTCAAACTCCTCTCACTGAGACTTACTCCTAAGACTCCAACCCCACCAAAATCACCCCCACACCTGTACAGAGCTTCCTGCAGCTAGGGAAAATTTCTGGGAGTCGATCTGACCTATCCTGAACAAAACAACAGCTCGGGAGAGGGAAAACTCCATCTCTGTTTGACCCCTCCCTCTCAGCTGGGACTAATATCCCTGGGTGCCCCAAGGCATCCCCAGGCCCTCCTCTGCCATGTGATTTACCTCTCTCCTGGCTGCCTGAACACATCATCTGAGCTGCCAGGAGGGGAGAGTGAGCACTGAGACAGCTTCACTTTGCTTCTCCACAGAAACCATTTTCTTCAAGGAAGCAAAGCTAATTTGTGAGGGGGTGTCATTTTTCTGCTGCACTGCAGGAATGCAGATTTTCTCCAGGAGCATATCATGTTCTATGTGAGGAAGCTGGGTTTGTTTTTATAGTATATCATCTAACTATATATTTTAGAAATGTGCATCTGTCTGTCCATCTGTGAATCTGTTTGTTCAAGAACTCCTCCTAAGTGGTAAAAGCAATGGCCACCAAATTTGGAATGCAGCTTCCTCTTATCCTAACAAGGGAAATGGGAGGTGCCAGGAATGGAACTGTTTTCCAGAACATGGAGAGGAAGGGGGTAGAGGGAGGAAGGGATGTGATACTCACAGTCATCAATGGGGGCATCGAGCGCAGGGGAGGGCTGTACTGCAAAGTGGCCACTGCAGGTAGCTGCACCACCAAGGGTATGTCTGCACAGTGTCTGTTATCGCGGAATAACTTTGTGTGTCTTAACAGCAAGCATTTTTGTCTAGAAATGGGTGACAGGAGAGGGATCACTTTGTGATTACCTGTTCTGGTCCCTCCCTCTGGGTCATCTGGCATTGGCCACTGTTGGCAGACAGGATACTGGGCTAGATGGACTGTTGGTCTGACTCAGTATGGCCGTTCTTATATTCTTATGTTCTAAGCCTGTTATTTTGAAGTAATGGGCTTGTTTTTCCAATGTCCCATAAACCTCGTTGCACAAGGATTAAGGGACTCATTGGCATAATGCTCTATTTCAAAATTAGCACTGTTTAGATGATGCCAAATTTTGAAATATGCTACACAATTTGCATAGCTCAAATTGCATCGCTTATTTCAAGCTATGTGCCACTGTGTAGACGTACCCCAAGAGAGTGACCGGCAGAGCTGGGGCTCGCTGTTTTGCCTGCCACTTGTTTCTTCCCACTGTTTCAATGATACAGCTAAAGTAGGCTCCCAAAAGGAGTTTCTTTTATTATTTTAAATTCACTCCAGTGTATGCTGAAATGTCTTGTAGCTAGACTGTGCTTTGAGCCAAGAGCTGAAATCACTAGGTTTTGCCCAGAGCCAAATCTATCAGGGTGGCCAGTGGGAGCAGCAAGCAGCTGGCAGGGATGTTCGGCAGAAGCAGCAGGGTGGCTGCAGTGCGATGAGCAGGGCCGGCTTTTGGAAGTGCGGGGCCCAATTAGAACCGTTTCAATGGGGCCCCAGGAGCCAGGATTTTTTTGTTGACCAAAAAAAAAAACCACCACACAAATAATTTTGGTTGAGCAAAAAAACCAGCACACAGACAAACAAGTCACAGCCCCTTTAAATTCCCAGCTACAGTCCCGCCTTTCAGCCAAACCCAAAGGCTGACTCCCGCTCCCGCGGTGCACAGAAGCCACCGCGCTCCTCCTCCAGGGCCAACGCCCCTCCCACAGTGCGCCCGGCACACTTCCAGGTTTAGGGCGCAGTGCCCGACTTGGCAGAATCGGGCGACTCGGCCTAAAGCCAGCCCTGGTGATGAGCGGCCTGCAGGATGGCAGTGGTACGGCGAGAGGCCAACAGATGGATGCTGAGTGACCAGCGGAGCGAGTAAGATGCTTCTTCCCCTCCCCCACTGAGGATGGAAGGTGAACTCTGCAGATGCACCTCTGAACTCTGGGTTTGCCCTGACCACGGACAACAACTGTGAATGGGGTGCAGAAAAGGGTTGGACCATATGAAGAGAACTTTTACTCATGGTTTTGGTTTTTGTGGTGTTTTCCCAAATTAATGCCAAGTTACTTCCCTCCCTTTTATTGAAAGCTTCTTTTCTACACTCAGACTCTGTGCTTGTGAGTGGGGAAGCATTGCTTCTCAGAGGTGCCCGGGGTGGTGTGTGGACTTCCCATGTTACTGGGTGGGAGCATGAATCAGTTCTGTGTTGGATGAATGGACAGGAACTGCTAGATATTGGACCCGGCCCTGGCTGCTGCTGGCACTACCTGACAGAAGGGTTACACATTGAGCTGCAAAAATGAATGAATTTGATTTTCTGTGAGACCAAGTGAAGATGTGCCGCCTTGCTTATATCACAGACATATCTGGAAGGCTGAATAAACTGAATACAAGTCTGTAAGAAATGAACACCCACATCCTTCAGCTGAGTGATTGGAGGAGTCATGAAGAAAATTGTTTTCTGGAAGAATAATCTGTGGCAGACAAACTATGAATCCTTCCCACAGTGTTGCAAGTTCCTGGCTGACAATGAAATTATGCAGCCTCCCACGCAGGTGAGGGCTGAGCATCTCAGCCATCTGGAGAAGCAGTTTGCATCTTTTCCCCTCCCCCCTCCCCCCCCCAATTTCAATGTGACAAATATGGATGGGTGTGTAAGCCCTTTCAGTGCAAGCCTGATGCCCTGGACTTGCCAGCTGGTGAAATGGAACAGCTCATTAAGCTTTCCTGCAATCAGTTCTTGCGGGGAGCACATGCCCAGCATTTCCCCCCCCAGAGTTCTGCTTCACTGTCAAGATTGAATATCCTGCATTCTCAACCCACGCCTTGAAACTCATGGTGCCTTTCATGAGCACGTGTGTGTGTCAAGCTGGATTCAGCACACTTGAGTCCATCAAGTCTCAGTATTGACATACAGTTGATGTCACACTGGAGATTAGATATGTGCTTTCTACCACACTGCCTGCCTTCAAGAAAGAGTCACAACCACAGGCCCATGTGTCACATTAGAGAGCATTACGTGGCATACTTAATGTGTATATTCCTGGGATTCTTGGGGCTCGGTGTTGCGTTGGTGCTGTCTGTGCTCACAGGAAACCATAAGCCTCAACATCAGGTTACAGAGAGAAAAAGTTTGGGAACATTTGGGCTATGGAGATGTTGAGCCTTTTCAAAACATTCTGATTTTTCAGGAAGCTTTTCCTGACTGATACTAGCTTTTCCAAATGTGTATTTCCCTGCTGCTCTTACAAGCTTTAGGATCCTTGAGTGTCTCAAAACATGCAATACATTGTTGCATATTTAGCTGATAACATTCAAACAAGAAAGCAAGAGAGAAAGGAAGGTAATTAATCACTGGAACAGTTTACTAAAAGTAAAGGCAGATTCTCCTCACTGGCACTTTTAAAATCAAACCTGGATCTTTGTCTAAAAGATCTGCTCTAGGAACTATGTTGGGGAAGTTCTGGGGCCTGTGTTATACAGGAATCGGAATATCGATAATCACAATGATCCTTTCTGGTCTTGAAATGTGAGTCTATTTAAAAGGTTAGGGAAAATATACTGAGCTTGGTTTTAGGCTCACCTCAGTGCTAGGGGAAAAGGTGTACTCTATACTGTATTAGAAGGGGAGGAATAAAAAGAGGAGAACAAAAGGGATAGTAGAAATAAGGTTTGAAAATAACATTAGCCATGATGCTCTGACCATGAGGTCTTTTTCAGGAACAATATGCAAAGGCAGAGTTAGTTTTTGTGCTTAAGTGAACAAGGTTCTCAGGCCAGTAATGTTGAACAATTTCACTCTTCAGTGCTCCAGAAAAGATCTGACTAGACATGGCAGGCTGATGCCTAGCACTGCATACAAGATCCATCACTCAATGTAAAGTTACAGGCTACGTCTAGACTGGCATGATTTTCCGCAAATGCTTTTAACAGAAAAGTTTTTCCGTTAGCATTTATGAAAGAGCGATCTAGATTGTCATGGACGCTTTTGCGCAAAAGCACTTTTTGCGGAAAAGCGTCGTGCTAATCTAGACGCGGTTTTGCACGAAAGCCCGATTGCCGTTTTAGCCATTGGGGCTTTTTGCGCAAAACAGTCCTGAGCTGTCTACAAATACATTTGCGCAAAAGGACTTTTGCCCAACGGGAGCGTCAAAGTATTTGCGCAAGAAGCACTGATTTCTTACATTAGAACGTCAGTGCTAAATTCAAGTCCAGTGTAGACAGCTGGCAAGTTTTTGCGCAAAAGCAGACACTTTTGTGCAAAAACTTGCCAGTCTAGACACAGCCACAGTGTTTTACTCACTGCCTTATTCTGGGAATGCAGAGACAGGATTGGCCTATTTAAGGTGCCTTGGGTCATTAACACCTTCTAGCAGAAAATTCAGGGGACAAGGACAGTGGACCCAGAAATCGTGGAAGTTCATCTCAATCAGTTTCCTTTAAAAAATGTTACTTACTGGGAGGGGGCATTGGAGTGGGACAGATTGGGTGGCTACCTTTCTAATGGCTGGTAATGGGATCCCCAAAGCCCTTCCCCCTGTTCTACCTCTTCCCCCAAGGTCATGCCCTGTCTCCCCCTCATCTCTAAAGCCCTGCCCCTGCTCCTCCTCTTCCATCAAGCCCCGCCCTCTTCTTTTCCTTTTCCTCACCCTTATACCACCTCCCCCAAACAGGAAAAACTGGGCTTCAGGACTTGTCTAATGGCAACTAGACACACAAGCCAAAACCTGGACTCTTTGGGTGAAAACCAGATGGGTGGCAACCCTACAGCGAAGATGATAGGAATGGCCTCCAAACCCCCTGGGTGTCAGGCATCCTTCTGGAAAGTTCAGCCATTTAGATAGCATTGCTGTTCCCCAGACTCCCTGTAGCCTTGCTGAGGAAACACAGTCACTGGCTTTTCCAGCACCTCTGCACAATAACCTGTGTGACAGATGCCACAAGCCAGTTAATGCTCTTAGTAGCACATCAACTTCTATGTAGAAATCCACTGAGCTGCAAGGGAAAATGCCATGTACTGGAGCAATGCTATTTAGCCCTTCCCTCTTCATGCAGCCCCTTCACAGTCAAAGAGGCATTGCCATAGAGGAATGCTCCTCCTCTCCCCCCTACCCCCTCCTCACATTCTTTCTTCCATGCTTCTGGTCCCATTTCAAATTGTTTTTGAGCACTGCGTCCTTCCTAACTCATGCATTTTTATGTAAAATATTTCAGGGAGTTGAACATTACTTGGCCTGAACTGCCTCTTGCTTACATTGAATGGTGATATATTAGAAATAACAGCTGCCACTGTTTGCCAGTCTGGCTCATCCCTGAAATGTTTCTGACAACTCCCTAGCTCTCGACTAGATGCTTAAGCAAAGAACTGAAGTTTGAATGGTGTCATTGTTTTCATTAATTTAAGCCCAGACCATTAATCTTCCTTATCTGGCCATTTTAGTCTGGTGAATATCCTTTGGCTTCAGCATTTTTTATTTGAGCAACTTTTGCTATGCACTTTGAAAGAGAAGCTAATTATTATATATAAACTCCTGTTTAGCCTCTCTCCTACTCTGTTCAGTAGGCATGTAGCTGTTCCATTGAATTATTAAGAACTAGTGACCAGGTTGGATAAATACATGGGAAATATGTAAGTAAGGGTATGAAAAGTTTTAGAAACAGATGCTTGGAAAGTACTTTGGAGCCATTCCAGTCTATCTGAGTAAAGCAGACGTTACACAGACTGTATGCATTGATGATGCATAGTACAAATTACGATAAAATAGTGATTAGCAAATGGGATGTGTAATGTAATTCCCACTATCCATTTCCCACAAGAAACAATTGTCTTTTTGATCCTTGTTTATTTCTCAAAGGTATGTTCTCAACAATACAAAATTGTGTGTGGAGGAGGGAAACAGCCACTTTCAATTTAGAGGTGCCCACAGTTAAACTGTTCTTTTGAAATGTTTGTGCATTATTTTTACAAAGTGTTTGCTATTGTATCATGCAATAGCAGCAGCTCTTTCCCTTCTTTTTTTTTCCACTCAGTAACTCTTCCCTTGTGAGTTCTCATTTCTGCTTAAATGAATTGTTTATCCCATTCCTGCTTTGTCTACTGCCCTGCTTCCAAATTTTGGGAAGTTGAGTGCTCTGTAGGAAAATGAAAGCCATTGTCTACATATGCAGGTGCCCCTCGCCCCTCAAGTGCTGTTAAAGTTCTACCCCGTTGGTGTATACGGTGTCCATGTTCTCCAACCTACCCTTTGCACCAACCCTAGCAGTAAAAGCCCCAAGCTTTGGAAAAAGCTAATTTGATACTTGCTCTCCTTGCTCATATCCTTTGAGCAGTGAAATTGCTAACAATGTTGGGATTTAAAGTATTAACACTGGCCTCTAAGTTAGCACCCACTGAAAAGAATGAAGCAGTTCTGGACGAGAGTTGGTCTGAGATTCTGATGGAATGTGTTCTCTGGGTAATGTGGATTTGTCAACAGCAAAACAGTCTGAACCCCTGGGATGATTTTTGAAAGGTTGGATGGAAAGCAACCAGAGTTCCACCAGAAACCTGCTAGTATCCCACCCAGCCCCTCAGTAGCCTGCCTGAAGGGTTGATGCAGAGACAGGAGCCTAGATGTCTCTCTCTATGCTTGTGGCATCTTGACAACATAGTCTCCTAGATTTTCCAGAGACCAGGATGGCTGGCCAGCCAGATGACCCCAGATGTTGGGTCCCCCAGGACTTTCTCTTTTGTGGACAATTTTGAAAGTTTTGATTTTCATTCCAAATCGGAATGAACCCAAATTTTGAACGATCAATTTCCTCTGCACCCTTTCCCCCGCCACTGTATTTACATCTCAAAGCTCTTGTGAATTGTATCCAATTAGTTACATTTGCTTCATGTTTTGAGAATTTTCTTCAGAGTCCTAACATCCAGCAACTTTTATGCTTCAAAGAGAAAGGAAGCTGGGACTCAGGGAATAATTGAGAAGTCTTTCCATCTCATCCCCTCCAGCTAATATTTCATGCCCTCTTTAGGGGCATGACCCATATCATGGGAAGCACATCCAAGTACTTAAAACTGATACATTTTTGTTACATTTAAACCATTACAAATTGAAAGGAGGCAACTTCTCTTGTTTTAATTCATGGGGATCAGGAGTGTCTCTTGGTTTTGGAGTGCAGCTCATTTCTGTAACTATATGATGTCTGTCATACACTCTGGAGTGCCCTACAACCATGAATGCCAATCTCACGCCAGACTGCCAAGAAGCAGGACAGAGACCTCAAACTAGTTGTGTTTTCTATAATTAGATTTCACCAACCCAGTAACAAGTGTGGCCTCCTAAAGCACTATAATGATCTTATCATTGAGTCACTGTTATCTGCTGCCCATGCTCACTGCGGACTTAAGACATCAAGATTTTGCACTAGTATCCTCCAAAAACCTTGACATTTTCTAACATGGAAAATGTTTTTTTTCCCCACCCAGTCATACTCCAAATTTGTATTCAAATTTTCCAATAAAGAGAAATCAGAAAATCAGTTGTGGGGCAAGGGCGTGGCTCAGAAAATGTCAACCCAAAAGTTAATGTTTCCCAAGGCTGTGCGCATGTAATATGAATGTATATCTGAAACAGTTTTGCATCCTAACCGACCATGTGTGCCACCAAACATTCAATATAATATAAATATGTATTTATATGTTTTGGCTCAGTGGGGTTTTTATGCATGTAAAATCCTCTGTTTTTGTTTCTACATTTATTATGCTCTCTATCTGGTAATTTCCCTGCTTCCCCAGAGCAATCGCTAGTCTTTCAGACAAAACTTATTAAAAGCAAATTAAGTTGTTCCAAACCCAAGCATGCTTTTATTATGACACAGCTTGATGTAAATCATAGTTAACTAAGCTCCTCGTTGTTTAGTTTGTATAAACACTAACTATGAATCAGCTTACAGTGCTGTAATGATTGCTAAAATTATATAGTCCTACCTATGAATACTTACCTCCCGATAAACTAGAATACAATTCTAAAATAGACTCGGAGCTGTAAGAAAAGGTTGAAGAGAAGATTGCATTTAAGTTAACTATTAAACATGGAGACTTAGATGATAGAAAAACACAGTGTGAGAATCCCCTGTCGGGGGGAGGGGGAGGAGGGACTTCAGAAAGCTGAGCAAGAGATGGAAAATTTAAAAACAAATTTCAAACCAATACATTTAATTCCCAAAAAATTATCAGAATTATTGCAGAATATAATTTGGCCACACTATAAATAAACAAAATTATCTAATTAAAAGTACAGCTTTTTGTTAAGGAGTCCAAGCCAATGTGTAAAAAGCATACAGTGTGGGCAACTTCCTTTCTGTCATACAGAGGCATCTTTGTAATACATTTCTATTTAATTGCTTCTAGCATTACATTAAAGCCTTCCATGGTAATGAAGCACATGATTGCATGGACCAGCAAACGAATCCCCTGAAATAGACTTCAGTGACTCTCTACAAATCACATTATATTGCTGTTGCATATGAAGGTTGCACCAAATATGTACAATAAAAGAATGTGTATTCCTACATGGTTCTAAAGATAAATAACACAGATTTTCCATAGGCCACCTATATGTGATTTGACTTATCTGAGCTTATTTGCAAGACTTCTACTGAAATCACAGCCCCGCAGCAGTCAGTGGGAGTTTTGCGGGTGATTTCAGTGGAGTCAGGATTTTACTTTCCCTATTTAAGGTCACTTCTGCAGTGTTGCCAATTGGAATATTTTTTATTTTTATATTAAAAATAATCCCTTTTCTTGTTTTCCTGTACCTAACCTCTCTCTCTTTTTTCTTTACTTAGTCTATAAGCTTCCAGGAGGAGGGCTTATATTTTCTTGCATGTCTGGAAAGAAGCTGTTATATTGTGGATAATGTAAATAATAATAATACAACATCACCACCACAATTACTATTTCAGAGTTATTTTATACACAACTTCTCAGGAACTCTGTGTTTACATGATAATTTATTAAAAAGCACTCTGACTTGACCTGAGATTTGAAATGTGTAAGATGAGAAATGTAATAATAATAGACTCATAGGACTGGAAGAGATCCTGAGAGGTCATCTAATCCAGTCCTCTGCACTCATGGCAGGACTAAGTATTATCTATAATGCAAAAGAACATCTCCATAGTAGCAATTTGTCTTCCTTGCTCAAAAATAGCATTTTGTCTTGTGGCAAAATTTTAATCCTTTTTAACACAATGTGGTTGTTAGAGTAAACTGTAGATAAAATAACCTTAGAATTGCTGAAGAGTTGTGTGTTTCTAATCTCAAGTACACTGTTGCCACAAACAGCAGCTATTTAGCTGAAGTTACCAGAGTTCAATAAAGCAAAGGAATAATCATTTGAAGGGCAAAATACATCACACAGCAGAAAGCAACAGAAACCAGGCAGTTCTACCACATATATGAGATGGTATCAGAACAGGAGATCACATCAAAGAAGGCTTATCACAGAACACACAGAAATGCTATGCATAATTACCTATACATTGGAACTTTAGCATACGGTTTATAGTTTTAGAAATGGTGTCTATAATTGCATGGTCATGCACTAACATAATGAACATGAAAGGTAGCTGTGCTAGGGTGCATCTTCATCCTTAATTTTTAGACTTCTGATTTTTTGAATGCTAATAGCCATAGTGCTAATCTTCTATCAACACTCATTTGTTCTGAATAAATGAATTTATCAAAATATCCTTTCATTAGAAAAAAGCTTAAACTGATCTCTAGTTTTGCGGATCTGTAAAGACGAACAGCCAGGGCAATAGGTTTGTACATTTTGATTGTGAAAGACACTGTTTAAAACACAAATGTTTTCTACACAGGGCTGCAAGCCAGGAATTTAAGATCCCTAATACTATATGAATCCCTCTGTTGCCTTGGACAAGTCATTTAACCTTTGTGCTTTAGTTTTCCCAGCTGTGATACATAATTAATTTGAAACAGTCAGCTTGAATTTTAATTAAGTTCAAAAAAGGAGGTAAAAGTAGTTTTGGATACTGTAGTTGCTCCTTCCCCCTTGGAAAATAATAAACATTTGTGGGGGAGGAAGACTCATGAATTTTTCTAAGTATGTTTGATTTATAAAATGTGGCCTTATGTACAAAAGTTTCTGAATGGGCAGATATCCAGAACACCCACTTTGTTTGTTTGTTTGTTTGTTTTAAAATATTTTTACCCTGCCTCTTTATTTAAAATATTCAAGGCAGCTTACAACATTTTAAAACACAACATATATATATAAAAAAATAGAAGACCCCAAGAGGGGGGACATAAAACCTATGAAGACAAACCTAGAGGAGGGGCACAAACACACAAACTCAAGCACCAACAAAAGCACGGGTTAAAAAGGTAGCTTTAGCCTGGCCCCAAAACAGTACCAGCACTGGCACCAGGTGAATGTCCTGGGAGAGAGAATTCTATAGCCTCGGGGCAAAGGCTGAGAAGGCCCTACTCTGCAAAGATGTCAGCTTTATCTCCATAAGTGGAGAAGCACAGAGCAGAGCCTCCCCAGCTGATCTTAATCCCTGGGCAGGTTGATGGGGAGGAGACAGGACAGTCCTGGTCTTGAACCATTTAGGGCTTTATAGGTCATAACCAGGATCTTGAATTGTGCCTGGAAACCTACCAGAAGCGGCCAGCATGGTGTGCTCTGTATAGCGAGTGTTAGTTAGAACTACCTTCAAGGGAAGTGCAACCCTCTCCAGAACTAAAGATGTTAAATTGTGGTTAATTGACTAGTCCAGTAGTTGATGGAATTTCCATCAACTAGTCGATAGGCACTTGTACATTTCAAAGGAGGAATACGGAACACCACGTGCAGCCTGGGGCCAGCGGGAAGTCCCACTGACTCTGGGCTGAATGTGGCGTGCCAGCTTTGAAATGCAAAATGCGCTGCTGCATGTGGAGCCTGGGGTCAGCTGGGGAGTACCTAGCTGATCCTAGGTTCCGCTGAAATGTCTCACTGTAGCCCGGGATCACCCGAGGAGGCCCCAGCTGACCCCGGATTCCATGCGCGGCCGCGCCGCACACCTGATCCCAGGATCAGCTGTGCGGCGCTTCCCTTTGAATGCTGCCTTGGCTTAGAGGCAGTTTCTCAAGGCCAGGACCTGAGCACTTTGGAGATGTGGGAAACATGCATTCTTTTGGCTACAATACAGGATGTACATCTTTAAATTTCTGAGTGCTAAGTTCTCCCTCTCAGAGTGTAAAATTTAGAGTTTATAGAGTATTCTTTCCTCCATTATTCATAATCCTTATTAGACCAAAGCCAAAAATCTTTAACTTTTCATTTTTGTCCTGTTTATATTTGGCAAATCTTCATTTCCCCCCTTGTTTTGAGGGCTCTGGCTCTGTTCAGCAAAAGCAGCTTAAATCCAGAGATAACTTTATCTTAAGAAACCATCTTAGTTCATGTGTCAATATTAATTTGTCAGCATTGATCAGAATAATCATTAATGAATTGTATCAACAGAAGCATGTCGAAGGGCCCCCCAATAAAAATGCATTTAAAATGTGCAAGTCTCAATTAGTACCTTCTCTATCAGCTTCATGTAGCATGGACACTCTGACTATTTCGTTCCCTTTTTTCCCCCTTCTTTTTCCTTCTCTTTCCCCCCCTCCCCCCGCCCCATCTATTTATTTAGAAACTGGACCTTTAATAACTCCATTCATCTGAAGAAGTGGGTTGCGCCCACGAAAGCTCATGACACCATCTACATGTTTTGTTAGTCTCTAAGGTGCTGCAAGACTATTTGTTGTTTTTTAAGTTTCTCCTTTTAATGGTTAATTTTTAAAAAAAAACCCACATAGCTATTTCTAATCTAAATATATTACAATAATATTTAAGGTAGATAAAACTGTCTGACATTGCGTCTTGTAATTTCTCCATTGAATTATTACAGTGGTAGACTTGAAAAGCTGGGGAAAATCACAGCTGTGGAGATGGCTTGCCAGCTATTATAGCTTCTCTCTCTAATTTAGAATGTTATCAGTTTACTGGCACCTTAGATTTTTGCATCAACATATGGTATAATGACATACATTTAAGCCTGGGGGGGGAACCTAAAGCTCGGAGGCTGGATGTGGCCTCCTGGCTTGCCTGGATACAGCCCCCAAGGCTGAGGGCTCCCCTTCCTCCCCTCCCCCCAAGCAATGGAGAGCCCACATTGGTGCTCCAGACCTGCCTTCCCCCTCTAGGGGCTGGAGCAAACAAAATCTACTAGCCTGAGTCCTCCTAGGCTCTGATGTGTGAGGGGAACGTGGCCAGTGTCTTTCTCCTCAGTGAGGGTTTGTGTTGTTTTTTTTTCTTTCTCACTTGTGTGCAGCCCCTGATGGATTTTTCTGTGGGTCAGTGGCCTGCGATCCAAAAAAAAAAAAAGGTTCCCCGTCCCTGGTTTAAGCCAAAGAAAAGCAGTAGAAAATAGTAGATTCTGGTTCAGTTCAGGATTGATGCTAGGAGCAAAAATAAAGAAATGAAAATGTCCAGATAACTAGCTGTTTGTGTCCTTGCTACAGGCAATGGTACTTTAAACGTGGGCATCTCAGTATACTTAGATTCACAGGCTTAAATGGCAACCATTGAAACTGAAACTGCTTTATTGTTCAAAGAAAATAACCATTTTAATAGAACCGATCTTTCTCATATAGGTTCTTTATTCCCCTACACCCCAGCAATCTACCTTTTGCTGTGGTATGTTAATAATTTGAGAAGATACAGAGGCAAGTTCTGAGGCCACCTTTACTCCCGAGCCATTAATTCCAAATAAATCCTCTCTTCTTGCCCTGGGAAACAGATTACATCAAATAACTAAATTGATGGCGGAATCTGTTTAAAAGAAAAAGTGTCTCCAGAAAAAAGTTTATTTTTCATGTCATTTTAGCAGGTGGGAAGCAGCCGTTTACACAAAGACAGAAAAGCTGAGAGTTAGGGGTTAGTTTGTTTTTTTAAAATCTTCAAATCTTACCAAAATGTCACATTATGTCGAAATGCTTTCAAAGCTGCAAAGAAGATGTGTTCCATTCGGATGTTTCAGTTTCGTATGATCATGACATTTACATTCTAATGATAAATAAACTTTGATCTTTCTGGAAATTGTACAGATAAAAGCCTGATTCCTTATGAATCCCCCCCTCATCCTGCAGGGAACCAAGCCTCAGCCTGCAAGCCTCACAAGGGTTGGAAACCAAGCATAGCAGGATACTGGGGAAGTGTGTCTGTTTATATTTTATGTGAGCAATTGCAAGTTATGGTAATTAAGCATAGTGAAAATTGTGGTTTGTCTGTAGGGCAGATTCACATGCAAACATCCGATAGACACCCAGGATGGCAGGATGTGAGAGTAATAATGATATTGGGAGACCTGGGGGCAAAGACGGAGAAAGATGGCATAGGTGAAGAAAGGGAAATAGGGATGCTCAACATAATACTGTGAAATGTTTAGTTGTGGACAGTAAGGTATTTTGGAATGGGATTGAGTAGAACACTGATAAAATCAGAGCTGTGATTGCAATGCGTATATTGCAATACGTGGGTGTTTACAGACCTTCTCTAGGGGTGCATGCATGTGTACCAGCTACAAACGTCCCCTTTATCACACTCATCTGGGCTTCCATAAGGCACAGAAATTGTTTGCATTGCTGGTGAAATATTGACATGCAGATGCTGATGTGTCTCCAGTTCTCATTGTTCAGTCTATATCCTCAGAGCCCAGAAAATGCTTTGCCTTCCACAACTCCTTTCTTTAAAACTCCTCCTTGTGTGATAAGGGATTATTCTGTTTGCTTTGAGTCTCAGGGAAAATGGCTACACTGAGAGCAAGTGGCTATGAAAGAAAATTGTACCTGGAATTATACAGCTAGCAGAGAAATCCTGTAATATCAATTACATCTTTGTAAATATGATTCATTCAACAAGGAGGTTCTTTGTTGATGGTGTGACCAGTGCAATAGTCAGAGCTGGCCTGAGCCATTCTTGTGCCCCGGGCCCCTTACAATCGGGCGCCCCGGGCTATCGCCCAGTCAGCCCGTAGCTTGGGCCGGCTCTGGTCACAGTGGTTGTGGCCAAGGTATCTCTTTGCCTTCGTGACTGTGTGCAATCGTAATTTCCCTGCGGGTCATTTGCTGCCAGTCTAATTTAAGAGGCCTCCGGGCTATTCTAATTTATGCCAGGGACCATCCTGATACCCAGATGGACCAAGATTTAGAGGGGAGAGGTTGCAATTGGTAACTGTACATACCACTTCTCCACAAGGTTTTAATCAAAGGACCCTCAGGCAAAGTTTAGAACTAGGGCCAACATAACAGCAGCACTCAACTAAAATTTGAAAAATATTGAATAATTTATGAAAAGAGTCACTTCTTAGCCTGAGATCTTGTAATAAGAATTAATTTACTATTTTTTATCGTCTTAGATATTGAAGAGTGAGAACTCATTAGGTTCTTTAGTTTATCTCCTTGCAAAGAACCAACCGGCCATACATTTTCTCCAAAGGGACCACAACCCCTCGCTCTTGCTGCTCATGCTTCCTGTTGAGGAAACAGATAAAAGGAAACTATTCAGCTCAGTCTGGGCTGGCTGAGGAGGAAGAAGCATGTACAATGCAGGCTCGAGCAGAGGAACCTCTGCCAAGGTTATGAACCCTGACTCTGTTGTGCAGGACCAGCAGACCGCAGCGACCAATGGGGCCAAGTCACTGCCAGTCAAGAAGCTGTCTGAAGTGGGCTTAATAGTAGGAAGTGACCAGGGAATATGAGGGGAGCTGATGCTTTGAATTCTTAATAGGGACTTTACTGACTCCAAATGACCCTGTGTTGGAACCTGGTGGAGCATGGTAGCCCCAGGTTCTCCTATCCCCATCCCGCACTTGCCACTAGGTGTTGCCAATAGGGATCCTTAATACAGATTGTTTGCTCCACCCTGTCCAGTAGGTGGTAGGCCCCAGACTGCCTTTGTTTGCCCCAGCCAGCAGGCTGAGGGGCCAGAGACTATTCGCTCCATTCTGCCAGGGCGCGGAGGGGTGGAATCCCTGATAGTGACTGCTTAACCCAGCAGGGACTCTAGCCAGCTGTGTTACAAGGTCTAGAAACCCCTCACTGGATAAACAGAGGTGACCCCCTATATAGCCCATGACCATGATGTTCCTAAATTACAGCACTATGTTTCAAAAAGCAATCGGATTCTTAAACATCATGTGCACTGTAAGATTAGCTTAGACTAACGGTATGGAAGCTGAAGAAAATTATATTTCCCCTAGAAAGGAAGTTCTGCAAAAGTGAATATGAATCTTTTGAATAAATTGTTCTTGGTCAGCTTCATTAATAATACCAAGTTAACTACTGTTTCATATTTAATTTCTACATACCTCAATTCATTTTTTCAAATAGGTTTAAAATCAAATAGGCTGCAGAATGTGCAGCCGCCGCCTTTTGTGCATGAGACTCCTTCCAACTTCTCAACCTTTTGAAATGTAAGTTCAGGAAGGAGAATTAAAAATATGTACACAAAGGGAGAGATGCTAGAACATTTTGTCTATTCATTGGAGCTGGATAGGCTACATGACAAGAAAAATTAAACTGGGATTTGGAGACTTTTTTATTTTTACCCTGTAGAATGAAGAGCTTTCAGGCTTCTACTTTAATTACTGTCTTGTTCAGCTTTTTATTTGTTGCCTAAAATCATCAATGAGGACTTTTTGTCTTCCATTTTCTATTGCCAGAAATCTCTTGAGCAAAATTGTTCCCTTCTTGTTAGAATAGAATAGAGCCAGAGACAATAGAGCAGAAGTGTTGAGGAAACAGACTCTGTTTTTAAAAGAGAGACAATACAGCTGATGCATATGATATTATTTAAATGTTTTTGTATCTGTCTTCTACTCCTGCTCCCTCATACAAGAATATTTAAACTCTCCAACCTGCCTCAGCTGTGAAAGTTACCACAATTTAGCATCAAGCTGTCAGGGTTCACACTGTAACACAAAATGTGGGTCACCAGAGTTGAGATGAGTACAGACTAGCTCATCTAGGTTTATACAAAGCCTTTTCATCTTAAAATACACATCATTGCTTTTGCACTGGTATTAGTGCTGCTGCCTAGCACAAGCCACTGACTGTTACATAATGTGGTGGTTAAAACATCATTGACCCTATTGCCAGGTCTCTGTTAGCATCCCCCCATTGCAAATAATATTGGGAAGTTTTGAGAAAAATGTTAGTGCAGAGAAGACCTGTATGTCTACAGACTTTTTTTAAAAACAAATGTTTGACCTCACAGAGAGAACTGGAGTGGGGATGTGACTCATTTTCACTCATTGTGTGTGTTTGTAAGCCCTCCCCAACTCCTCTCCTCACAAATGACTTGGCCACAGGTAGAGGTTTATGAGTTTGCTACAGCCTTAGTTATTCACTTGAGAGAGAACATTTTTAGATCCGAAGGACCCAGGTCTAATTTCTAAAGATGACCCAAGGACATAGAATATCATGATCACTAATTTAAATCTGGTCCATGTTAGCAGTGAACTAAAGTTGCCATAGGATAGTGTTCCATGTGAAATGAGTTGGTGGTTCAATCCAACTCTGAGTAAATCATGGCCATCACAACTGTCATTAAATGACAGCATTTTGGGCAGTTGCAGTAGAAAAATCAAAGACTTAATAAGCTTGTAACCTGAAAACCCTGTTTAGCACTAGCTGTGGATGGCATTCTGAGGAGCAATCTAGACCTGTGAGGGACTGTCTCACCTTGGCCTTGCGATGTTGGGTGCCTAACAATGCTCTGCTGTTGCAGCTTCCAATGTAGGTCACTCACAATCTGCCAGCCAATGTGCTAGTTGCAACCTGAGTGTCTGTACTTAGTCACCCTACAGCCTACAAGCACATTCCAGTCGCAACCTGGTTTCCACCAGCCTTGAATACCATGTGACCTCAACACATTCCCAGTTCAGAATTTCTCCCAAAAATGTTGTCCTTCACTGTGCCACCCTCTCCTGGACACTTCAGGTATTTTAAGTCTTTGCTCTTCTAAGAGGATCAAGATCCAGCAGTTTGGGTAACTCTATCTAAAAGTAGCAAAGAACTCAGCTTAAAGACATTGGATTATTTTTAATTCAAGAATGCTCAGTGGCTGAGCCCCCTGCTTGCTACACTTGCCAACCCCCCTCTCTCTGGGGAAGGCAGCCCCAGCTTTCTGCCCAGCTGCTGGGAGGGCCAAAGCCAAGGCCCTCTCTGCCCCCCGACTGCTGGGGAGGGAAGGGCCAGGCAGGGGCCTCAGTGCAGCAGCCTCCATGTGGGCCCTGGGGAGGCCAGGCTGGGAGTGGGAGGGGCTTGTCTCCTGTGGACACAGAGCAGCAGAACGGCTCTTGCGCAAAACCCCCCTCTTGTGCAAGTAGGAGCAGGGTAGACTGCTCCTTCTTATGCAAAAGCCCCTTGCACAAAATGGCGGCTCATTAAGTATGCAAATGAGGTGCAGCAATATTCAGTGCCACGCCTCATTTGCATATGTTCTTATGCAAGAAAGTGCAGTGTAGACGTAGCATCATTGTCACTGATAGTGCTTCACTTCTTCGGTGGCTAGACAGTAAACTGCATTTACCAAGGCTGTCATGCTGGTACTTGAAGTTTTAAAATGTCAGATAAAATGCAACGGTATTCAAAAGTTTGCAGATATTGAACACAGAACATTCTGTAGAAGAGGGCAGCCTGTGCTAGTCAACAGCTAGGCTATAGGTATCTCTGGTCTGCTTTTTACTCTGTCAAATATTTTATAAGTCAAGTTTGATCCTGAGATGATGAAAACAACTTGTATCAAATTTCTGTGACATGCATAAAACCACAACAGACCTTTAGAATTTTTTATTTTTATTGTTAAGATCGGCCTAAACCTCACAGCTCATAGTTGCTCTTTTTGTGCTTTTCACTTTTTTTTAAGGATTAAAACAAATTGTCTTTAGTCTCTGGTTCTACATCTTTCAATACATTGACTGCAGGGACAGATTAGTAGGGTACAATATAGCACTGAGCTTCACAGGAGGATTATTTCATTGTTATAGAATTCCTACGCATTGCTGTGAGAAGACATACTCACCTAACACTCCCCACCTAAGCATAATCAAAGTAATGAGTCGAAGATGCTGGGTTTAGTCCCTTTTTAAGGTGTCAATGTGTTGACAAAAAAAGGAAGGTCCTGTGGGTAAGATCTTCATCTGACACCTTGTCTACACTGCAGCGATTTGTTGATGCAAGTTATGCTGAAAAAAAGCCCCAGAATAACTATATCACTTGTGCATGTTCACACGGGCTGTGTCTACATTGGCATGATTTTGCGCAAAAGTGGCCGCTTTTGTGCAAAAACTTGCTGCCTGTCTACACTGGCGGGGAGTTCTTGCGCAAGAACACTGAAGTTCTAATGTGTGAAATCAGTGCTTCTTGCGCAAGAACTATGATGCTCCCGCTCAGGAAAAAGCCCTCTTGCGCAACTGTTCTTGCGCAAGAGGCCAGTGTAGACAGGCAACATGAATTTCTTGCGCAAGAGAGCATCTACACTGGCATGGATGCTTTTGCGCAAAAGCACATGCCCGTGGAGACGCTCTCTTGCACAAATACTTTAACACAAAAACTCTTGCGTTAAAAGTATTTGTGCAAAATCTTGCCGATGTAGACGTAGCCACAATGTTTCTTCTGTCTGCAGAGTGCATCCAAAATTTATGCTCTAGCATCGACAGTGAGAACAGGACAGAATGGGTAGCTATCCCACTATGCTACTTGCCGCCTTCTGCAGCTAGGAATTGTGGGAATGTACAGAAGATTGTAGGGCATTATGGGTGTGGCTCAATGTCACATGATGCTGTTCTTTCCATACCAGAATTTCATGGACTTGCGACAGAGTTTTACAGCACTTTTACTGTGTTAACAGTCTGCCCACCATCCTGTCTGAATGGATGGACCCACACTGCTCTCTACTGTTGTACTCATTGTTATGAACACATCATAGATCATCAAGTGGTATTTCATGAGTTCCCAGTCTGAAAAGGAGTCAGAGCTGCCTAACCTGAGGTGTTCTGTGGAAAGTAACAATACAGATTACATTTGGCATTCAGGAGGCATTTTAGTTAATTTAACTACAAAAAGTTTAAAAAGATACATTTTAGTTGAGTACAAGTATAAGGCATTAAAGTAAAAAATGGTTACAGGAGAAATAAAAATAAAATGCTTTTTAGTAACTTGAAACTTAATTAGACTTGGTTCAAGGTGAAATTTCTTAACCTATGTTACCAATAATGTTGCAAGTTCATGCAAAAGTTTAATAGAAGCAATTTAATTCAGATGATGGGCAGGTGAGCAAGTGGTCTGGCATGGAGCAACCCAGATTCCAAGCAGGTTTTGTGCAGGGGCTGTGCCCCTTTGACACACCGGATTCAGTGGGGCATCCGTTTAATAATCCTGTATAGAGCCTCATAAATTCTAAGGATGGCCCGGTTCCTCCCCTATTCCTTTCCTTCCTATCATGCATTGGTGTTGACAGGACATTTCAGCTTGAATAGCTCCTTGAAATATGTGTGTTAACTATCTATCTTAAACAATCTGTTCCTCCTTGTGTTTAGCTGTGACACTCTGAGATCTGAGCTGTGACACTGAGCTGCACCACTGAAATGCTCGAGAAGACATTCCTACCCCGATGAAAGAGTTTCTCCTATCCAAGTTGTTATTCTACCTCCCAAAGAGGCTGATGCTATGTCAATAGAAGAAGCTCTCCCTTCAACATAGCACTGGCTACACAGTGGGTTAGGTTGATATAACCACATTTCTCAGAGATGTGAATTTTTCACACCACTGAGTGACGTAGTTATACTGCTATAGGTCTACAGCAGAGGTGGACAAATAATAGCCTGCGGGCCAGAACTGATCCAACAGGATTAGCCCTGGTGCACCCTTACCACTATATTTGCCTATGCCACCACAGGTATGAGCAATTGCAGCTCCTAATGGCCATGGATCACTGTTCCTGGCTAATGAGAACTGAGAGAAGCAGTGTCATGGTTCACGCTGCTTCCTGCCACTCCCATTGGCCAGAAATGGTGATCCATGGATAACTGGAGCTGTGATTGCCAGTACCTGCTGAGGCACAGGTAAATATAGCAGCGGCGACCCACCATGGTTAACTCTGGTGAACCACTGCCATTTTATTGCCCACCACTGGTCTATATTGTAGACCTGGTCTGAGTTAGTTTCCCAGGCCTGAAAAGTAGCTCTATGTAAATGCTAAAACTTTTCTTCCCCTCACCAATACAAGTTGGTCCAATAAAATATATTACTTTATCCATCTTGTCTCTCTGATATGTTAAATAGGCAGTTATGTGCACGTTTGCATAAATCAGTTTTCAGAGTTAAACTATGCCTTAATTAAATACAATGGGCTTTGGATTAGTCCTTATATAAAGACACACTATACAATTGCAGGATCAGAAAATCAAGGCATGTCAATCAGATACACTCCAACTGTGTGCTAGATTGAACATATAGGCTCAGCCTTAAGTAAGCCAGAGCTGCGGAGCTGTTCCCCTTAAAAAGGAAGGCCATATTATTTTAAACTTTTCCAGAATGTGGCATGGTTCTCTTGTTTGCTTGCTCTCTGGCTTTCTTTGCCTCTCTTGTGTATTATGTCACATCTCTGTAAATATCTTGTGTTGTAATGAAAGCTGTTATACATCTAGAATGTCAATAATCTCCTGATAACTTCCTTCATGTGATGTGTGCACAGGTAAATTGATGAATTATATTTCAAAAGTGAATAAAGAGAACACACTGTTGCTTAACAGGTGAATGAGGAAGTCTTTTAGAAGTGTTCAAATATTTGGAGTCAGCTATGTGTTTCAGTAAATGTCCCTTTCTGTAGTGATTGCTGACACCCGTGTCAGTCATCACCAAGTCACTAGAGGTGGGGTAAAAATAAACATTAAGATGAACAATAGCAATATTTTGTTACATAATATCACCCAAAATATTATGGCCCCTCTCTTGAAATAAAAGGATGCTTTTCTGCTGGAAAGGATTACACCCCATTCACACGCAGAGAATGAAAGGGGCAAAAAGGTTTGGTGAGTCCATCTATCTGATGCTTCAAAAGCTTCACCAGACATCTCCATCGCTAGCATTGCATAATGTTACCCACACACCTACTGGGTGTGGTTCACTGTCCCATATAGTGGTACTTAGACCACTTACAGAGAGAGAAAATGAGTTTGCTCCATGGCCTTAATTGAGAGTCGGCTGGCTTTATAGTTCAAGCTGTAGAGGTTCCTGGTTCTGTTCTGTTTGTCCACATCACATGCCTCCAGTTACTAAGAAGAAAGCTTCTTGGGTCAGGAGATTTGAAACGAGGATTATTTAGAACACAGTTGTTTTACCAGTTGCCAGGTGCACTTCATCATATTAGCCTTTGTGAAGATAAAGGGAGACTTTGTAATCTGTTCACATGCAGTACTGCTGTGAAAGGAATACATTACAGGATTTTTCTTTTGAAAATATGTACCATTCTCCAGCCTAGACAGTGTAGGATAGCTCAGCCACCTGTGGAGTTCCCTGTTGTAGGAATTCCTTGCAATGTAGTGGCACTATATGCAGTTTTCTTTGTGTCATAGTTGCATGGGTATATAGGCAGGTATAGGTAGCTGCTTAGAAATGTAGGAACTATTCTAGTAATATATTTATGCAGAGAACAACTTATAATAGTGCCACAAAGCATCTGACAAGATCTAAATTACAATAACACTTCCCAAAGATCTAACTGGCTTTACATTTACTTAATCAAAACTTGGTAAATGATCTACAACAGCAACGTCTGGTATCCCTCAATAATATCACAACCATTGATAAAACTCTGTTCGGATGTTATAACGGGGGCAAATAATTTTGAACCATAACAACCCTTTCAGTTATGCATGACAATAAAACCTCATTGGTTAAGGGGTATATTGCCTGAGGTAGGAAAGAATTCCCTCGCTTTCCTGCACCACAATAATCAGATGCAGTATTTGCAGGAGAAGATTTGTCCTTTTCCTTAGAAGCATGAGACAAAGAGTTATTGCTAAAGGCAGGATTCCTGAGCTGGGGGAACAATGGTTTGATGCAGCAGAGCAAATCCTATGTTTAAATTGGGCATCTTCCAAATTCTCTCTCTCTGTCTGCCTAATATCACTGCATGCTCTCCAGTGAAGGAAAACATACTGCAATTCTGCCTGGCTGGATGAGGGAAATCAGGTCCATTGCCAAAAATCTGGAATTGCTGAGGTAGAAAGTCACTGTTCTGATGCTGGAGTCTTGGAGGAAGGTACAAAATGCTATATGAACACTGTTTTGTAGCTCTACTCTTGGGGTGCTATGGGAAGAAGAATGTGGAAATCGAACAGCTGCCTGGAGTGGTTTTTCCAGTCGACAATAGGTTTATTCAAGGGAGGGAAAAGAAAACAAAAGAAAATCTGTATCTGATGATGAGGGAAAGTATTTTGATGTCTAATCTTTAAAGAAATTGCATCCAAACAATTCATCTCTCTGTTAAAGTCTGTCTGTACTGCTGCCAAGGTCATTAAATGCATAAATCCAAAGAGCACATCGCCCTTGAAAGAAAATGGTACTCCTTTTGCTCAGCACTGCATTCTCAGAGCTCAAATGGTCAGAAGCATTTCTTTCTCTGACTGGAGAACGGCATTTGAAAATAAAGGTTTTAATTACAGCTGGCACATCCAGGTTTCCCTCAGAGCATATAAAACCCACAACCTGTGCAGTGTAGTAGAGTGAGATCAGTTTGTCCTTGCTCCCCATCTCAAAGGTGCCAGAGCTTCTTGCTTCAGAGACCCCCCCCATCTGTGAACTCCCTCTACTTCCACCAGCATTTCTCTGAGACTTTGTTCAAGATTCAGTGCGAGGCTTTTTCCATTCAGGTTAGTCCAGTGTTTGTTTTTCCTCTATTTGTGCTTTCTGGGGTAGGGCTATGGTCCAATTCACAGCATCCTCCTCCCTTCATTGGCTGGGTGGCTCAGAAGCCCTTGTGCAGCAAGTACTGTCCACCCATCACAACCCATGGGGCTTCCAAACAGGAAGTGCAAGATTTTGTCCTCTTTCTGAATATCCAGTAAATTGGTATAATCATTAGACAACAAAGCAGAGTATGGGTAGGCGTCAACAGACTCATTATCCCCAGTACAGGATCTGCCTGGAAATGTAGGAACCATACCAGTAAGATATTCTTGCAGAGAGCAAGCTATAATGGTGTCCACAAAGCTTCTGAAAGGATCTGAATAGCAACAACACTTCTCAAAGATAGTTAAATGGGTGGCTCTTAGCTGAGGCTGATGAAGATTCTGCTTTTCAGCAAGCGCTTCAGAAATGGCAGTCTTCTCACCTTCTGAACTTTCTGTTTGCTACATTGATCTTGAAGGAAGGGTTCCTGCTGTCTTTTAATGTACAGAATGTGACCAGTATGGGAGCAATTGGGTCCAATTCCGAATGCACCTCTAATGAAGCAAATGGAGAGCAATTCCACGGATGTAAATGGAGTTACTTCCCACATAAGTGAGATCAGAATCAGATGTGTTGTTAGTAGTATTTACAATGATTTTTTCCCAAAGTTATCCAAAATCCTTGCTATTGCCTGCCATGCCAGTTTGGCTACATTAAAAGAATTGCCTTTGATTTAGCCACTCAGCAACACACTCTGAGCATATAAAGCAGCTCCACTGAGCAGACCAGCTGAGTCACTGTTTTTTTACTAAGTGCCCCATGCAGCAGAAACTGGAGAAATCAATAACACTGTGTAGCTTAGAAAATGTGCTGAAGTGGTTCACAGCTCCTTGGTAGAACTTAAATAATAATAGTGAGAAACAAAAAGCAACTCACCTTGTTGCTATTTTAAACATCTTTCTAGTTTGCCAGACACGTACCGATGAAAACTGATGAAGGACTATAAGAAGCAATTAGAAGAAATGAAGCCACAAAGAGGGAAGAAATCAGATTTCAGGTATTACCGCTAAGAAGAGGAAATCTGTTTATTGCACTGCACATTCTGTCATAATGTGCTGAACACACACACTTTGCCTCCATTGGCATTTCATTAATCTACAAAGCCTGCACGGAGATGAAACGGTATTGGCTTTCAAATTGTAGTGGCTGGTGTTCTCAGAGAAGTAGTAGGACTAGACAGGAAGATACGTTGTTCCCTCGCAAATCGGCTTGTGAAGCCTGCTATTTTGGGAACATAGGCTTCCCACGATTTATGTAGCACAGAAGGCATCTGAAACTTCTAAATCCCATGAATGACCAAGGAAATGCTTCCTCCATCATTGCATCTAGCTCTTCTGCAGCCCCTCTCTGTTCGTCCTAAGATGGGTCTAAATGGGTGTAGCAGCAGGAATAAGGATTCAGGGTAATAGCTAGTCTGGAAGGTCTGTTGGGAAATGTGTTGCATCCTACAGGTCATTTGGGACCTACATATTTAAAACATCACAATATTGGTGCACTAGCAACAAAAGCTTCTTCTTTGTCACTTTTCAACACTGCAGTGGGGCTTGTGCGGGGGGTGGCTAGGTAGAGTCTGTGGCAATGCCACAGACTAGAACACTTTGAGAGGCAGAATGGTAACAATAGAGGATCATGAATATCCTCTATTGATCTGGGGACCTACATCCTAGGAAGGTCCACACTAGGAGAAGACAATGCAAAAGAGCCGGAGCCTATCAGGGGTTATGACATCTTTCTCTTCTAAGGTTTGTAAGACATGAATGGGAATATTTGGCTATATTTTCATGATGCTCTGCCAAATTCATCTCTCTGTCCAAAAAGGAAACCTTCTTGATGTTTGTCTTCTAAAATATTTAGGCCAACGTCCTATAAATGTTCTGTTTCCCTGGTGATTTCATAGTATATGTTCAGTGGTTTTCAAAACGTAACAGTTTTCAGCTGTTGAGTCTATAGAAAATATAGCAGGTAAGGAGTAGCCTGATAGCTCGTCTGAATAGCCTGATGAGAAATAGAGAGCAGTGCTCAGGAAAATATGATACAACAAAGAGACTAAAAACCACAAGAAGTATTTGGATACTAACAACAGGCTTTGCTACCAGCTACAAATAACTTGGCTACTCAGCAAAGAGCATCTCCTGGTATAGTTGTATTTAAAAGGGGGAATTTGGAAGCACATTTCTTTACTGAACCTGGTTCATGATCAATGTGGCTGGATGACAGTTACACAGATGTCCCAGTGTAAGAAATGCAGACCCTCTCCACTGAGGCGGAGGTTTTTGTAGTTTTGTGCAGGCAAAATATCACGTATGCAAAACCATCACACTTCCTGTCTGTCTTCCCTTCAGCTAAAATCCTTAAACCAAAAGAAAACAAAACAAAAAAATAGCTATTCTTTTATGTTTCCAGAATACTCTGTGTCCCATCTTCTGGGCCTCAATTCCCCTTTTCTTTCCCATGCAAAAGGAGGGTTCTAACTTGATTTCTTCAGCCTGTGCTGAAGATGGGGATCATAGGGTATGTCTCCAGAGCAAGAAAAGAGCTGTAGTAGTTGGGCTTAGAGCCCAAGTCAACTGACGGGTTTCTGGGGCTCAGGCTGCAGTATCAAAAAGTAGCAGTCTAGATATTGGGTCTTGGGCTGTAGACCAGGCTCTGAAATCTGGCTGAGGGAGGGGGGCAAGACACCAGCCCAAGCTTGAATGTCTACACTGCTGTATTTAGTCCTGCAGCATGAGCCCTGTGACCCCAAATCAGTTGATGGGCTTTGAAACTCATTGCCATGGTTTTTTTTTTTTTTGCTGTGTAGATGTACCCTTAAAGTCTCTTCTGGAATTTCATCCCCAAGCTCTCACACTGCTGGCTTGGTATGGCCTCCTACTAGGAGACCACCGGTGTGGGATATGCTATCACGTTTTTGCTGCTGGAATAGCATGGTACAACAATTACATTAAATGAAATTATTTGTTAAATTGCTTGGGACATTTTAAAATGAATCTAGACAAAGTATAAGAAAATGTATGATAAGGAACCAAACCTGCTCAGACAGTCAGCTAGAGAAGATGAGCTAATGGGGCCTTCTGATTTTTAAAGTCTATGATTCTGTGAAATTGTATGAAACAATGTATCAAATAAATAGGAGCAAGGCAAATTAATGCAGTGAGTCGGTGATAACAAATTACATTTTATTAACATGTGCACATATCCTGAACCAACAAAGGAATGTCTATTATTTAGTCGTAACACAAGCACTCTATATCTCTTCTCCTTTTGTGCAGCTAATTGCAGGCATATTCTATGACCATGATAAGCAAATCCTGTTTACGTATTAAATACTTGGGATTTACATGGAGGTGGGGGGTAAGGTTCTGCCATTGTTGTGCAATGAGCATTTTATGGTATTTTCTCCTCTTCTGTTTTTCATTCTTCATCCACTAAAGTAAGAAGGTTTTAGACTGGGATGTCCTCATTTTTTTTAAACTTTCTCAATCTGGTATTTTGTGTAAATACTCCAAGGAAATTTTCAGGTCTGGAAGATGTTTATTTGATTAAAGACCATGCCTCCGAATACATGAGCAAGGGGCTTGTCAAAGCTACATACCCAAGTAAATTGCAGATAAGATGGTATTAGTTTGAAGTTGGTGTTTTCTGAACATTCTGCAATAGCCATATAAAGTTGACTGTTTCAGTGAACATGCCTCCCAACAATCTCATTTGCTACAAGATTAAGACTGTGATGATTATTTTGCAGGTGCAAATTCCATCACTGCTAACCAGCATACATAAAGGAGTTCCAGTTCTTTAAATCCACACCCAGAGTGTTGCTCCTGCAAACTGCAGATGCAGGTAGGTGCTTGCATAATTCTGCACATGCACTGTGTCCTGGAGGTTCCTAATATCTGCTGAGATACTTATTCACATTGGTTTGGCCAACAAAGACCAAGTCACAGTTGGCAGTGGCAGAACACTTTACTTTTATTTCAGAAGGGAGTGGCTGTCTAGCTGAATGGCACCGTTTTCCCTCAAACCGGGGGTGCATTGTTGTTCTGAAATGACATTGCTACTTGGAAAAGCAGAATAAATCTATTACACCCCAAAGTTTTTCTTGATGGATGTTTTTACTATGGAGATTTCCAGGCATTAACCAATATATTTTAGGAGACTTCACAGAATGTTAGCAATTGATTTTTTTCCAGTAAACTTATTCATTTTGAAATGAGCTAGATTGACTGCCACAGTGAGCAAAGTGTTCTACCCCCGAACACTTACAGAATGGGGGTTGGCAGTGCCGTGTTTTTTTTCTTTTTTTTTTCTTTTCTGGAGTTTCTGTCACTGGAGGATCAGAAGGGTGTTCCCTCTCTGTCTCCATTTCATCTGGACTTCTCTTCTGAGACTGCCAAAATGGATACCACACAACCTCCATGTATGTATGCTCAGCCACTAGCAATGAGTCTCAATGCTCATATGCCAATGAACAGCTCTCAGGAAATCATGACTTTAGGTTGGTTTCAGACTGAGCCTTGTTTGAACCAGACGCCTAGAGAGGAAATTTTGTATGGCCCATTACCAGCCTCCGAGTCATTCAATCCTCCAATCAGTAGGGCTATTTTGAGTTATACTTGGCAGAACCAATGAGGTAATTTTTGGCAAATGAAGAGAGTCATTGGCTTTGTAACAGAGAGCAAAATGTGGTCTGACATTTATAAGCCAGAGTATAGCTTCAAAGCTCCCTCTAATAAGACAACCAGAAACATGGTCTGTGAATATCACATGCAAGTTTGGTTTTAAAAGAACAGATTTCTAGCTTTATACTGGAAAACTGTATCAAATAAATGTTCCTGTATAGCCTGCTCTCTAACCCCAGGACAGTAGGTTTAATATTTCTCCAGGCTAATGTCTCACTAAGAGATATGTATATTGGCTGTGGTTGCCAGAAAAGAGTTGAGATTTTTATTTCTACCATGGTTTATTTGCCAGAAAAACATCTACCTTTTAATGTCAAATTCTGAAAAATGGAAGTATTATGAAATTATTTTTGTATGACTGAGGTAAACAACAGAATAGTAATTACACAAAGATCTCTTTGCCCTTCAAGGATATAATCCATGTTGAGTTTAAAGTGGTGCTAAAATATCATAAACCTACTGAACTAGGTAATGAATACAACACTGCAATTTAGTCATTCATTTCTGAAGTGCTATAAATAGTTTAAATGTTTTTATTGTAGTGGGGTTTTTATGGTGGTGCAACTGCAGTAATCGAAACTAGATTGTAAAAATTATTCTTGTCTAGGTCATTCCAGAAAGAAACAAAGATTGAATTCTAAAGGTATTTCACCTGCAAAGAAATGGGAATAATAGTTTTAATATAACATACTGGCAATTATGCTGATGGTGGCTATCTAACATGATAATGAACATACCAAAAGTTAGGTTAAAATAACACTGAGGTGGAAACACAAAATAAACAAAGTTGAGTGTAATCAAAGATATGAGTGAAGCTATGTCCTTTGTAATCCCCATTCTTCTCAGGCCTAGGCAAACCATACAACCATAAATATACAATGTAATTGTATATATAATCATTCTTATAAAAGTAACATAGGAGACTCCATTACCTATTCTATTCAGGTTCTTACAACATGCCCATTGCCTTCATATCTGAGCACCACCCAGAAGAGCAATAAATTACTTGGCTAGCCTCTATCATACGTAGTCTGAACCACAGTGGTCTCATTTTCATGTTTGGACACTGGAAAAGGGCGCACACAATGTGGGTAATCCATAGAATAGAAAATATTGTTGAGCCTAGTGAAAGAAGGCTCTGTGAAATGCCTATATTTCATGAGGAGGAGAACATCACGGAGAAAGCAGGGGGCTCATGGAATGGGCTATAGAAGGGAGAGGATTAGCAATCAAAGGCCAGTGAAATGAGATGGGCCTTCATATTTGCTTTGAAATGACTTGTTGAGTCAGGTAGATGCATATAAAACTGTACCAAATGATGAGAGAAATAGCGGAGAAAGGTATATTGCTCACTTTAAATATAGGCAGACAGAGAGATGGTAGAAAGCATTTGGGTACCAGAAGAGTATAAGTAATGAGTTTGGAAACACAACAAGATGGCTTTAGGAAGATGGAAGAGGACTAGACCACGGAGGTGTTTGAGGTTCATAAAAGAGATTTTTTTCTGGATTGTGAAATGGACTGGAAACTAGTAGCAATATCTAAGGTGGAGGGTATATTTCTTCCATTTCTAATGAGGACTGAGCATATTGAACAAACTGAATGTCAGAGCTTGAGGACTTAGATTTATCAAGATATGAAGAAAAAGAAGTATAGACGAAGCGATCAAGAGAGTGTCCCGCACACAGACACTTTACAATAGAAGACAGATGTGTAAACCTAAGGAATGTGACAAGAGAGAACTATGTGAGACTATTGGAAAGATGGAATGAAAAGAATTACACCATTTGAGAGATGATAGGAGGAGAATAAAGGAGCACTAGTAAACTGGCAAGTATTTCTAAATCAGAAGGGGTGGAAGAGTGAGATAAACTTGGCCAAATCTGACTTGTACTCTGTAAGGATGAATTCAGTGGCGTTACCCAAGGTAAGTCTCAGGGCATATCTACACTAGGAAATTATTTCAAAATAATTAAATTCAAAATAATAGCTTCCCGAAATAACTATTATGAAATAGACTTATTCCCCAAGCAAAGCAGGAGTAGAGATTTTGAAATAAACAGCCCCTTATTTTGAAATAATGGCTTGGTAGTGAGGATGCTCTGCTTATTATTTCAAAATAAGGGGGGTTATTTCGAAATAACTCCCTAGTGTAGACCAGGGCTCAGAGGAAAGAGAACATGAGCAAGAAGTGAAAAAAAATCCAAAATCAGATTTCTCCCTTGCAAATGTGGTTGACTTCCCAACCCCCTCATCTTTTAAACTAGATTTTAGAAGGTGGTTTTCCCTGCCAAATTATAAGGGAAAGGAATGTACTGAAGTGTTAAATCAATATTGAAAATATATTGGGGCATCAGTAGGAAAAATCTTTATGTAATCTAATGCAGTAACAACTTTTCAAAGCTGATATTTTAGAAGTTTTATAAAACAATCCATTTAAAATATCTAAACCACTAAGATCATAATGTAGACTTGCTCACGTTCCAAATGTCATTTTGTAAATAACAAACATTTAATTATTTGAGCGGAAATGACCTCTTAGATCAAGAAGCCTCTGATATTTAATACCACAGAAAAAAAAAAGACAAAAAGTCTTTATACATGAAACAACTTCAGCTGTGTCACCATCATTAGCTGTCATCACATGCCATTGAAACAGGATGGAGAGAGAGGTTTCTTAGCAATGAGAAAGGCATTGCATCTCAAAGCTATCTGCAAACTTCTGTGCAAATAGAAATAGGCTTAATTTTTCAAAGTGTTCTTTGAATGCAAATTCTTGTGTGTAACATTTTTATAAACAACATATAGAGCACTGTTTGAACTGGAAGGTCATCAGTACATCAGTATGCCATGCCACCAGAACAAAAGGAAGCACACACAAGTGAGGAGAGAAGCTATGTTAGAGTAAGAGAGAGGTAGTCAATAACAGCACTAGTACCCATATATACAGTAGTTTTTGTGTTTTCAATTGATTGCTCTAGTAAGATTCTCACATTTCAAAGTATGCAAAGACTGAAGGGTCTTGATCTAAAATTTAGGCCATATCAGAACATGTAGAAGCCAACCAGCAACAGACTAAAGATAGGAATTGATGATTATAAAATATCCAAAACGTTAACCAGCCACAGAGAAAGGGAAAGCAAAGAGGGGAGTTCTTGAAGCAGTCCTAATGCTTAGAGGTTACAACAAAGTTGGAAGGCATCCTATAATAAAATAAAACAACTGCTATAAATAAATGATTACCAGGAGAGGAAAAGAAATTGATTGCTGAGCATTTGAAATATTCTTATTTGACTGAATTTGACAAATGAGCTATATGAACGTAAGTAATAAAATGCAAGCTGATCACTGCCATGAAAGATGGAGGAGGGGAGGTATCGAGGAAAACTAGATACTAAAGGTATGTCTACACTTGCACCCTTGTTCAAACTAGGGATGCAAATGTAGGCATTTGAAATAGTCAATGAAAAGGGATTTAAATATCCCGTGCTTCATTAGCATGATCTTGCCGGCGCGCTAGTTCGAATCACAGCTGATTCAAAAGTGAAAGTGCTCACCGGGATGTGTTAGTTTGAACCAAACCCCTTGCTTCGAACTAACGTTACTCCTCAAAAAATGAATCAAGGGGTTTGGTTCGAACTAACACGTCCCGGCACGCACTTTCAATTTCGAAACAGCTGTTAATCGGAGTAATGCGCCAGTGAGATCATGCTAATGAAGCACAGGATATTTAAATCCCTGCTTCATTGACTATTTCGAATGCCTACATTTGCATCCCTAGTTCGAACTAGGATGCAAGTGTATACATACCCTAATTGAATAATAGAAAGGAAACTGACATGAAGCCATTTAACTTCACACCCTCAATAGGTTCCCTGTCCTGATAAAACAGAGAAAAAAACCAGCAGTCAATGGTTGATTATTAGCTGACAATTAACTGGGTGCAACCAAAAAAAAAAAAAAAGGCTTCTGATTGGTGAAGAATCTGAACCATGATATCCATGTCCCAGATAAATTAAGTAGGAAGGCTCTTGCCTCTGGGATTGTTAAATGTATTATTACAATAAGAAGAACTGCCATCTTATAGAATAATGTTTGTGTGTGTGTGGGAATAAAGGACACTAGTGAAGGAAGACTAAAGAAGAATCACGTCGGGGACACAGGAAGGAAGGTGAAGAGGAGGTGGAGGAGTCAGTCTTCCTAGAACTCCAGTACACTGTGCAAATAAGGGAGAAGAAAGATATTGTCAGCCAACTCCAGAGGAGTAGATGGATGGATTTGGATTGCTAGATAAAGGTCCATAACTAGGTAAGAAAAGGCAGACACACACTTTTGCTTATCTTAACTAATCTTGCTGCTCAAATGGCCATACAAAGTAAAGCAGAGGGTAGACTTGTTCTGAAAATAAAATAGATGAAGAATGAATATTCGTGTACTAAAATGTCTGTATGCACATATAAGGGTGCTAGGAGTGTGGGGGAAGTGGTTTTTATCATAAAGAGTGTTTACAGTTTAGATCAGTGACTGTCAGCACTCCCACTGTACAAATTGTTCCAGCACCCCTACCTGTGATGGTCCCTTGGCTACTGAACTCACTCCCCTACTTTAGGCCATTATAGCCTACCTGTTTTGACCTTCGAGATTTATCTTTTATAGATACTTTTGGGGGAAAGGAGATATTGCTGGAGGATCCAATATTGAAGGAGGGCGAGGAACTTTATTTCTCCTTTTCTGTGCTGCATAATAAGTTACTGTCAGGTATTGTGGGTGTTGGTGGCTTTGTTTATATGTCTTTCTAGAAGACTTACCTGGTGTTGCCCAGGTCCTTAAGGGCAGGGAGATGGCAGTGTGGGGGGTGCAGGAGTCAGGACAGGGCCTTGGGGATGTGGGGTGGTTCAGGACAGGAGGGCAAGGGTATGGGGAATGCAGGAATCAGAATGGGGGGTTAAGGAGGGGCTCAGGGCAGGGTCTAGGGATGTGGTCAATGCGGGAGTCATAGAAGGGGCTGAGGAGAGGCGCAGGGCAGATGATGCAGGTGCAGGAGTCAGGGCTGGGGCCTGGGAGAAGGGGGAGCTCAGGGCAGGGGTTGAGGTAGCTGTTGACTTCTCCCTGGGAGTGGCCTGGGGTGGCAGGGACTGCACACCCCATCCTCTGACTTATCCCAGACATGGGGAGGGGGGACATAACCTGCCCTTGAGCTTCTTCCTTGGGTGGAAGGCATGCACGCTGCCCGCTGGCTTCTGCCCAGGTCTGCCTGGGGCGGGGTGTGGGGGAGATGCTCACCCAGCTGCAGCTTCAGTGTGTGTGGGGAGGGGGGTCATGCACACCCCAGGGCCAGCCCGGGGCAGTGGGGGTCACATGGCAATCAGCAGGCCAGGGTGGTGGGTGCAGGATACAATCCAATATAATCATATACAAATAGGTAAGAAAGGCTTTTATATCTACCATGCATCAGAGAAAAACCACTAGGGAGAAAACAAGCCTGAATAAACAAGGAGGGTGATTAACATGATGACGACTCAAACACAGCTGAAACATTGGACTGTTTTAAAATGTTTTTCTTGTTGAAGTCAGGTAAATCTGCACACATGGAACACAAGATAAAGAGAGAACTTTCCCCCTCTTCCTTGTCCCTTCCTACCCTCATCTAACAAACATTTCTATGTCCTATCCCCAACAGAAAGAAGGGCAGGTGTTCTGGGTCTGTGTTTAAAAATCTTTGGTTTAATCATGTACATTTTATAACACTATTTCTGGTTTTTATTTGTAACACCAGCATCCACCTGTGCAATAATCCCAGGCAGTCGCTAGGTGCGAATAGTGACAATTTTACATCTTTCAGTCTACTAGTAAGTTGACTTTCAGGATAAACCACATCATCTTTCAATGACAAACCACCTTTAGAAAGGTTTGAACCCAGGAAATTTGATATTCCTATTATCCCTGCTCTGTAGCCAGGGTAGCATAATACAGCTGAATTTAAGTGCCATATGGAAAGGAGAGTGCACTGTAATAACCCTGCCATTTTGAAACTCCTCTCTGAATTATTTCTTTGTATTTGCCTTGTGTGTGAAATCTTTCAGCTTCACATGTAGCTCTTCCTACAGTATTCAATCACATTTCATTTTGTTTTTCTTTCTGTATGTCTCAGATGGGTGTTATTAAAACTGAAACCAACGAAGAAACTTCGGCAGAGAGAACATGAACAACGGAATTTCTTTTGCAAAAGCCTGGGAAAGCTCCCTCAAACAAAGGGCTTGCTTAAGTCTTCCCTGCAGATCTCCTGGGCTGTGTCTATACTGGCGCGATCTTGCGCCAGAGCTATGCAAATGACGCTGTGTGGAATATCGCCGAGCCTCATTTGCATAACTAATGAGCCGCCATTTTGCGGAAGAGGCTCTTGCGCCAAGGCAGACTGTCTACACTGCCCCTTCTTGAGCAAGAAAAACCCTCTTGCACCAAAGCCGTTATGCTGATTATTTTCAGGCATAGCGACTGCTGCACAGAGTTTTTCTGCTGCAAGGGCAGTGTCATTCACGTCTTCGAAACTCTTCATGAAACTCTCGTGGTATAACGCTCGACTGGCGGTATTCCACCTCATTTGCATAGCTCTGGCGCAAGATCGCGCCAGTATAGACACAGCCCTGGTGTTTGAACACAGTTGTGAAGGGAACAGGAAGCTGAAATAGGGCAGCCCACACCTTTGCAGTTATCAACACAAATTGTCTTCTGCCAGGTGACAGCTGGTCTTGACTAAATCCTGAGGGCTGGAGGAATTGAGATAGTGACTCTATGCAATAGCCATTTAGTTATGACTTGCACAACTTAGTGGCTGTGGTCTCTGATTAGATCGCATTGAATTTTAAAGATTATTATTTTTCTTTTCATGAGCTAAGGTTCTTTAGGTTGCCTTCAGCTTAACGTGCTGAGATTTTTTTTAAGCTTAAAATACTAACTGAATTTCGTGGGTTTGTAATGCTTATTTTATGGATAGTCACAACATACCTGAGACAGTGCTTTAAAAAGGGACTGTCCCGGCCAAAGTGCATTGTATGGTCACCCTAGTCCAAGGACACAGTTGGAGAAATCACTGAAGTGAAGGATATGGCAGGTTTCCCCTTTCATTGTCATCTGAACCTGGGGTACCAATGAGCCTTCTGACCCCCTAGTCTGGGTTTCCTCTCACACTGTGCTGTTGTGACAAGCTGCTGACCTCCCAGTCCTGCACTTTCACCAACATTCACAAAGCTAGGACACACGCAGCTGTAGTTACCTGCAGGCTCTCTGACCATCCACTGTGAGCCAACAGTAAAGAGGCTACAGTCAAAATAACCACCAGCTTCCCAGCCTAGGACCCCAGAGCAGTACCATCCTGGCTGGGTCAAAATCCCCAACCCGTGTGAATTTATTATCCAGTTTACCTCCCGCTCAGTGTGGAAGGAATGCAACAACCTTTGCCCCTTGAGCTAACGTTTCCAAGCACTTCATTCAAACTCATTGGTTTAGATTAAAACATAAAATAAGTTGATTATAGTGATAGGAAACATCAAAGCAGATTACCTAGTAAATAAAAACACAAACAAAGTCTAACATCCTAAAAAGATGGGATTTGAATAAGCAAATTCTCACTCTGGCTGATGATACAAGTAGGCTTGCAGACTCTTAAGGGACAAGCTGCATTTGCTTTGCAGCTTGGGATCCCCATTCCCATTCCAAGTATTTTCCCTTTAGGAGCTTCTATTAGCTGTTCAGTTCTGAGGGAGTGAAGAGTCACAGATGATGCCACTCTCTGCCTTATATACTTTAGTATATGCCAAGAAACCTTTGTTTCAAATTTGGTTCCCAGACAAGTTTGTAGAAAAATTGACATCCCAAAATGGAGTCCAGAATTGTGTGGCCTGCTCATAACAGTCATTACTGAATTCTTACTGAATTGGAGATAAGATTCCTAATGGACCATCACCTTGAATAGACCCTTCAGAACTTTGAATAGACCTTTGAATAGACCTTTCTATCAAAATAGAATTTTGTCAAGCAGGTGTCACCCAGCTCTGTTACATGTGAAATACAGCTTCCTAGTCAATATTCATTATTCAGATACAACAATGATATGTGCATAACAATAAGATATTTAGCACATCACAACTTTTGCAAAAAACATCTTGCATGACTTATCTTGTACAAAATGCATCATAATTATTTCAATATCATAATAATATAACTGAAGACTATGGGGTACAAGGACAGAGGGGTTCCTTGGCCTTACCTTTTTTTTCTGGACACAACCTGACAATGCGGCCCAGGAAGATGAAAATCCTGTAAATGCCGAACCAAAGAAGTCTCCAGGTGCTCTGTTCCTGATGATCGGGTCTGAGAACAGTATTTCCAACCCCAAGAATTCAAAGGGTCAGATTGGCTTAAAATGATGAGATTGGGAGTGTCATTTATTTCCCCTCTGGTTTTTGAGTCTTTAGGGTGCATTCAGGTCATGTTTTCAATCTTCAGGCTTTTCCTAGCAACTATGAACACTAAAACCAATTTTCTTTAAGGTATAGCGGAAAAATAACAGTAGCTGAAGAATATTTTCATTCCTCCACAAACTTGGGCTTTAAGAAAACCCTCAAATATTATGACTTGTGATACAACCATGAGAGTTAGCAACCTTATTAGAATAGATCTTTGGTCTTGCTAATCAAGCTGTGTTGTGGAAGAAAAATCATGGTCATCTTTGGTTTTTGACTGGATGGAAATAACTTACAGTTGGGCTTTGAGTGAATGTATAACTTTTCTGCAACTATTCTTGCTAATACACACCCACTCCTAGATTCCCCAGCTGGTACATGTTGCATAATTCCTTCAAAAATCAATGTTGCTACATCAACTTACAACAGCTGAGGTTCTGGGCTAGTGTGTACAGTGCTTAGCACAGAGACCCTGGTCCCTGACTGGGGTGTTAGCACACTAAGAACAATAATTATTAAAACATGAACAATAAGAATTAATAGCAGCAATGAAGCTTAATCACATGGTAATTAGAAGTCACCAAAGAAGCACAGAGATGGCTGATACAAATTAATGTAAACATTGAAATAAATATTTACAGAATTATTTTGCAGTGGCTCATAAGGTTAGGTCAGTCCTCCTTACCAGTGAAAGATATGCAGAGTAGTTGTTTCCCTAGGTAACATCAGTGAACACTGGGCTTGGTAATAAACAAGAGATTTTATTAAGTATAAAAAGTAGGATTGAAATGGTTACAAGTGAAACATTCAGATGTAAGTAGTTTACTAATTAAAATGAATAGAAAATTCATAGCTAATTCTAATCCTCTAAGAAATTTGTTGCATGCAAATTCTTACTCTAAACAGCTGTTCTTATTTCAGGTATAAGCTTCAAAGCTTTCAGAGTTGGCCTTTTACTCTGATTTGGGTTTATAGCCCTCACAGTTTTTTTGTATCCTGTTAGGGTGTTCCAGGCAGTTTTGAAAAAACCAGCTGAAGACAAAGGGTTTGATTGCTTCCCTTTGCTTAAATAGATTTCCCCCCAGGGTGGGAATACTTTGTTTTGCATCTCCCATCTCCATGGAAAATTACCAGGTTCAAAATGGATTCCAGTACCATGTGACATGTCTTTCTAGGACCAGCCACCATTTGTGCTTACAGGACAAGCGTGGCTGTTTACAGGTTGTTGAACTGATCACAGTTATTAAATTTCCAGGGCACCAATAACGGCCCCCTCTAACACATCTAGAACTATAAACAGATCCACACTTCATATTTCTAACTTCACATACAAGAATAGCACATGCACAAAAATAGGATATTCGGCTCCAGAAGTTTGTAACTATAAAATTGATAGGTTACATGACCTGTTTGCATAAAGCATCTTTGAGTTATCCATATTCATATTCACAAGCCAATTTTCATAAGGCATGGGGGGGGCGTCTCAATCATTTAGCTCAATACAGTATAAATGCTCTTACGTAGAATTTTTCTCATAGTGAGTGCATCACAACACACAACATTCACAAGAAATCATCCTAAACAAATAGTAAAATTATCTAGTTAAATACATACATACATATACACATATACACACATATAATATATTCAATCCATTTTTTAACCCTCTTTGCTTCCTTTCCTTATGCCTTTGCACTGTAGCTAGAGAGAAAGAATTGTTAGCTGTGTTAGCACTTTAAATAAAAACTCTCTTCTCTTTTACTCTGACGTATCTTCTTATACCTTTTCTCTTACAATTGTGCCCTGTTTACAAGCTTTTCTGTAATGTAACTTCTAATTCTGTTATCTCTGTGTGGGGTATTTTAAGATTCAGTCTGAGAAAGGCTATAAAAATAGAATCAACTAATAAATAGTCCCTCTAATGTTTTGGGGTCTCCTTGGTACAGAGCTGTACTGAAGGTGATGATTGCCTGAGATTCTGATACATGATAAATATGTTACAGCTGATGAGGGACAGCAGGTTTGCAGAAATTTTGGTGGTGCCCTGAATGCCCAGAACTCGCACCCCTCCCCCATTCAAACTCTCTCCCTCCTCACATGCCTACAGCTCTGGGAAGGAGTTTGGGTGCTGGGTTCAGACTCTGGGGGGCAGGAAGGGATGCAGGCCCTGACAGGGAGCTCAGGTGCAAGCTCTGACTTGGGGCTGCAGGGAGGGGTGCAGAAGGGGGTGCTGTCAGCAAGCTCTGGGAAAGAGGTTGGGGGCTGGAGAGGGTATAAGCTGTAGGAGAGAATGGAATGTGAGGAGAGGGGGTGAGAGGTGCCATGATTACCTGGGGCACTCCTCTCTGGTAGCAGCTCCTGGGGCGGAGGGGGGAGGATGCCAGGGGCTCTTCATGCTGCTTCCTGCCTGCTGCCCCTATGTACTTCCACCCCCATTCATCCACCTGCTGCTCCTGGGCAATTTAAAATACCCCAAGGAGCTCTGCCACCACCACCAACAGCATAAGCGAGGCTGGAGCAGCTTCTAGACACTTACTCTGCTCAGCTGTCAGCACATGAGTCCCTGAGGTGGGGGGATGCAAGGAGATGTCTCTGTGCGAGTGCGAGAGTGTATATACACACACGGGGAGGTGCTGGCAGCCAACACAAGCAAGCAACAGGAAGCTGCTCCTGCACTGCTGGTAGTAGCAGCAGGGCCCCTTGGGCATTTTAAATCAGCCAGGGGCAACAGGTGGGGCCAACAGATGCATAGGGGGCAGGAGCTTGCAGGGGAGGCAGGTGGGGCTGAGGAGAGACCTGGCCCTGAACTTTGGTAGAGCCTGGCCCTGGGCCAGGAATATTTCCAGTGCCAGGGCACCACAGGCTCATACAGCTCACAGCTTATGGAGGCAACAACTTAAGATACTGGATTTTCTGATCTCCTGCTTTCTTAGCCAGATTCATCATGAGCATAGCTGAGCTACTTTCACTGCAGCAGCTGAGGAAGAGTGAAGTAAATGTGGAAGGAACCTAAGAAGTTAGGTTCTTCAGGATAGAGACATTTTCTTTAACTTGACTGGATAACCCCTGTGACAGGCTGCTAAGCCAGAGCTCTGCCACTACAGCCTGGCTGAAAAGGGCAATTGAGGCCAGCCAAGCAAGCCCATGTGCCTGAGGGGCTAATGGGAACCAGCTGTGGGCCTCATTAGTCAGAGGGCTAGATAAGGCAGCCAGAGGGGCAGTTGTAGGGGGAAGTGGAAGTGCTGTAGAGAGGCTGAGTGTGTGCCCCAGCCAGCTAGCGAGAATAGCTGAGTTTGCTGCACAAACAAGCAGCTCTATAAACAGAAGGTGGTGGGAAATTGGCATGGACAATAAAGACGTGGGTGATTGCACAAGAGAGGGTCTCTGGTTGGTCTGTGGCTAAAGAAGGGGTCCCAGGATGAGGGGCCTGAGCAAGGACTTTGCTGTACCCCATGAACAATTATTAGGGCCCTTCCAAAATCATGGTCCGTTTTGCTCTATTTCATGGTCATACGATTTTAAAATTTGTAAATTTCATTATGTCAGCTACTTCAATCTGAAATTTCCTGGTGGTATAATTATAGAGATCCTGACACAAAAGGCAATTGTAGGATGGTTGCACAGTTATTATGAGAGGTTGAGCTATTGTTCCCCTTATTTCTGTGCTGCTGCTGGTGTTGCCTTCAGGGTGGGACAGCGGAAAGCTCTGGCTACTGGCTGGGAGCCCAACTCTGAAGGCAGAGCAGAAATCAGAATGGCATGGTATGATATTGTCACCTTTCTGTGCTGCTGCCTTTGGAGCTGGGCCTGCAGTCAGCAGCTGCCACTCTCTAGCTGCCCAGCTCTGAAGGCAGCTCCCTGCCAGCAGCAGCACAGAAGAAAGGATAGCCTGGTATAACATTGCCACTCTTACTTCTATACTGCTGCTGACAGGGCACTATCTTCAGAACTGGGTGCCCAGCCCACAGCATGATTCTCTAGCCACCTTCCTCTGAAGGCAGCACAAAAGTAAAGGTAGCAATATCACAACCCCTCTAAAATAACCCTCTGACTCTCCTGTAATTCCCTTTTGGGTCAGGCCCCCCATTTTGAGAAATGCTGCTCTCCCCTATTATCCCTGTATAATATAGGGTAAAAGCCTACAAAAGACTAGACTTCATGGGAGGGGGTGGGGAACAGATTTCACAGTCTATGATGCATTTTTCATGACCATGAATTTGGCAGGGCCCTAACAGTTATGGTGTCATAGAAACATATAAGTCATAATAGCAATAAAACAACTCAAGGCTGGCCCTGAATTGCTGTTACCGACTTGCTGTCAAACCCTGGGTAAATCATTTATGTTTTAAAAATGAGATTATGAATGTGTATATTCATTTGTAAAACACCTTGAGCTGCATGGATGAAATTTACTAAAGTATTATGCCATTTTAATTTTGAAACCTTATGTAAGTATAGGTGTATACATTTATATTATATAATATAGACCCCCTAATTTTATACCCTTAAAAGATGTAAAATCAAGAATGCTTTTCTTCTCACATATTGCTAAAGAAACATTTACTTCATTTTCCTAAACCTTGTTCACTTGGAAGTGATGATTGATGGACATAGAGAGAACAACATGAAGCAGCACATTGTTTTCTATGTTAAAGCAAATTCTAGTTTCTTTTCTGCCTAGCAGGCACTATTCTGAAACTCAAAGACACCCATCAACCCTAGCAAAACTTAAAGTTCTATGACAGCAAATTATGCCAATTCTACTAAAAAAAAGAGTGCCTTAAACTATTTTGGGGTAAGTGATTTTTTTATTCTATTTGAGGCAATTGTTTTCAAGGTTTGTAGTCCTCATTTCCAGTGTTTTCCCCAATGCCACCCTACAGTGTTGCTTGCGGAGGTTGGCACAAAGTAATAGAAACACACTGAACATATTGATTACCAAGTAAAATGGTTACCCTAGCAACTAGAACCCTATGAAAGCTCTTAGAACTTCCTTCCTTTCTCATCTGACTTCTTTTTCCTCCCTCCCCCAATGATTTCAGGAATCAGATGGCAGCTACAAAAGTACCAAATGTACTGCTTTTGAGAAAAGCTGACTTAGGTTTAGATGATCAATTCCATTGAATCTTACTACCCAAACTGCTGAAGGGGAATGTGGCATGTTTCTAATTGACGGTCAAATTTTCTAATGCTTTTTATCCATTCCCTATTCATCAGCTCTTAAAATGTGTATTCAAATATGATTTAAGGAAGAGAATAAAAAAGCCAAAATTGGACTCTTTCAACAATGCCAGTGCACGTAAGATTAGTGACTGAAAGAAGTTATTTATACCCGCAACCAAAAGTGTTCTCAGTTCTTTACAAAACTAAGACATAGTCCCTGTTCTGCAGACTTCACAATCTAATTTTAGCCAGATGTGACATGTGAGAGTAACAAAACCAACTAAAGGAAAAAATGAGGACAAGGACAATAGCAATAAGACCATGGAGTTAATCGGGCTTGTGCCTCTAACAGTCTGATTATTCTAAAATAAATATACAAGAGCGTGTTTGTGAGTGCTTTAAAATATTTATTATGGATGTTTATAAACAAAGGAAGTTTCTTTTTCCATCTCCTATTTTGGTTTAACTCTAGTGCTGCTTATGTAGCATTCAAATAAATCCAGTAAACAGACTCAGCTTTTGCACATTCGGCCATTTTGATGTTTCGGAAAAAATTCCTTCCACGAGCATTAGGCAGATACTTGCTGGACCATTCATTTGTAAGCAGGTGCTGTAATTAAACTGAGAGAATTTTAAAAAAAGTGATAGTGATTACATTAGGGTTTCTTTTAATAGAACAAGGGAGTCTAAGCTGGGGATTCAGAAAACAGGGCAGCATTGTTCTAGCTTTGACACATTTTCTTTCTTCTGGCAAATTGTAGTGATTGTTTTTGTCCCCGTTGCACTGGCTTTCCCCAATTCCAAATAAAAATTGTTTTGAAAAGCTATAATTATAGAGGTTACAAATAATATGACTCAACACAGCTGGTCTTGGAACATTTCCAGAACATAATCACCTGTCGTGTGCACTAATTCCTGCCATGATTACGGCCCATTATTTCCAACAGGGTCCAATAGCTCTATTGTTAAAAATGTCATCCATTAATAGAGTACGTTTAAACTTGTCTGAGCTCTAGCTTGCAATGTTTCCTATGTCAGTTTGAGTTAAGTGGGTAGGGTATTGCTTTGAATGATAGATTTTTCATTTGTTCCAGACCACTATTGTCAATAGGGAACTGAAGAAAATGTGATTAACCTACATGGAATCACAGATTAGCCATCCCTGAATAGGAATGGCACAAGCAAAACTTTCCAGTAAACATTATCTTAAAAAGAACAGAAGGAGGCTGCAGAGCGGAAAGATATTCACAATAGTTAATTTCTGTAAGTGAAATACTAGGGGTTTTTGGTTTTATCTGAGCTACAAAAGGCAGAATTCTATCTCTCCTTTTCTGAAGAGATGGTTGCCTTGTATTTTCCTTTGTATTCACTGGATTGTTTGTCAGTTGTGTGGACAGGTGTACATCTTGTAAAAAAGACCTGCTAATGCCTTTCTAAGATGCAGGGTTTTTTAAAAAAATTCAGAAATGCAAACCCCATTTAATGTGGCACCACTGCTTGCCTCAACAAACTGAAATTAAACTCATTGTCACTTCCCCCAAATAGCTGCTTTCCACTGAGAAATATAAGAATGATAACAAAGACCCCTAAAATGTAACATTTACCTCCTATACTTCTTAATAGATCCAGGACATTTGCAGAGCAGCCCTCTGAGGTATTTTTGACCACCTGAGTACTCCACCATGCCCAGAACCAACCTGAGGATTTTAACATGAGTCATCACATGAATCTTTAGGAGATACCCCAACATTAATTGATTGTCTGTCAAAGGTGTGTGTGTTTGTAACGGGTTCCCTGGAACTGGGTGCTACCTGGCTGTTACCTAGAACTGGGTCACCACGGAGCCTGCCTGACTCACCAGCCTGGGTTTCCTTTCACACTGTACTGCTATGACAAGTTGCTCCAGGCTTCAGACTGCATTTTCACCAGCACATACACAGGTAGGGACACACCCAGCTGCAGAAACACACAGACACTGATCAGCTCTGCAGAGGAAGGCTTCAGCTAAGGAACTACCCAGCCACTCAAGTGCATACCCCTCTGGAAGATAAACTGCAAATTATACTGTCTTGCACTGCACAGAGACTTGAATAGTATACACTCCTGAAATTCATCTCCCCTCCCCCCACAGTGTGGAGAGGAATATACACAGTTTTCTGTCCTACGTTATGATTTCCTTCCCTTCTTCCCACACATACACTGGTTTTAGGCAAAATAAAAACAAGTTTATTAATGACAAAGATATATTCTAATTATAATAAAGGATAGCAAACAAATCAAAGCAGACTACCTAGTGAATAAAACAAAAAATGCAATGTAAGTTTAATATTCTAAAGAGATTGGATGTGTGTAGCAATGTCTCTCCCTAATTGCTGATTTAGGCAGTTTGCTGAGATTCTTGAGGGCACGTTGCACTTGCATACAGTCTACAACTTCAGGTATTCCTTTCACAAGGTAGAAATCCCTCTAGCCTGGGTCCTGTCCTTCTCCCCAGTTCAGTCCTTGTTATTCAGATATTTCAAAATGTCTCTTTGGGTGGGGAGTCAGAGACAAACTGAAATGATGTTACTCCTCTGTTTTAAACAGCTTTTACTTTAGTTCTCATACCTTTCAGAGGAAAAATACTGGTATTCTGTGACAGAGTTCAGTACCAAGTGATTTGGTCACATGTCTGTGTAGGGCCATAACCAGCTGAATCAGAGATTGTTTATAGCATCCTCAGGAAGGCTTCCCAGGGGGAGATAAGCATCTTCTAAGACCAGTTGTTATCCCTAATGGTCCTTCCCAGCCAACCATCTAGACTGATTGCAGTCTATCTAGTAGGCATTCCCCAGGTGTAAACACATGTGTGACAGATACATAAGTAGTATTCCTAACTTTAGATATCAAAATATGACATGCATACAAATAGGATAATCATATTTGGTAAATCAAAACCTTTTCAATGATCTCTCACCTGACCTATTTTGCATAAAATATATCATAGTTATGCCATACTCATGTTACCCTGGGACGCAGTAACGATTAATTTAGTGTTCTAATTAGGCACGCCCTGACTTTCAGAGATGTTAATTGTCCCAAGTCCCAGAAGAAGGGGAACGCCCGAAGCCGTATCTCTCACTGGTAATTGGTTTTGAAATAAAACAGTCGGAGTCAAGATATGGGGCCAAACCATATATTGAATAATTTGAAATGACAACACACGTAAAATATCAATCTTGAGTATAAGTCCCACCCTAACCCCAAAGAGAAAGAAGACAGTATATCTCCAATACAAAAGGTGTATACATTACATTCACTGAATTGAATAGACAGGTCTCGGTGCTCACGACCTCAAAAGTGTTGGCTAATATAAAGCCTCGGCAGAGGAACGGTGAGGCAATCCCACGATAGTATTCCAAGGCTCTTCAGCTCTGGTCTGGTCAGGATCCTCCAGCCTGGCAGGTGCAGTGGTCTGGACTCTGTGTCAAAGAACCTTCCGCTCTCCACTGGTAATCCCATATGGCATTGGATAGGCCCTCAGTAATTAACACTGCGCAAGGCTGTAACCACTAACATGGGACTTCTCCACATGTAGCTTTCCCCACAAAGGCAGAACAACTACTATCTACACCCACGATGGACACACTATTCAATCACTCTCAATCACTCACAGAGTAACAGGATAACATACAACATGCATACCAGGAACCTTCTCACAGAGCACAAGCAACGAACATGGATCTGGAACCGGGAAGAAGAAGAAACCCGAACTAGATCATGACCGAGGTATATAAAGACTTTAAGGCAGGAAAATGTCATGAGGGCTGAGTGCACCACCTTTTGGGTAGTGTGCAGAGCTTTTAGGGTTGTGTGCAGCTCTTTTGGGATGGAGTGCAACCTATTGGTGCTGGGTGCAAAGCATTGGTGCTGAGTGCAACCCTGTAAATGGCGGGAAACCTTAGACAAAGACCCCCCACCCCACCCCGTAATATGCTGACAGGATTGTACACCAACATGGCTGACTCACAGACTCCATTTTGAAACCCAAATAAACTCTAGTCCAATTACATACATCTCAATACATTATAGCAGTAACACTCATGTCATAATATTACTATGAAGAATATGGAGTGTAATGCCACAGTGATAATTACAGCCTGCCTCTTCTTGCCCCTTCCCCATCTTGACTGCAGTAGCAGAGTCCTACTGCTGGAGTTGAAGTTTCTGCCTACTTGTGAAGTACAATATTATGGGGTGCAAGAGCTACTAGTCCTCAGCCAAATAAGAATTTTGTGCCTTTCTGGTAAACTTCACTCAGTGGCAGTTGGGGTTGGATGCTCAGCCCCTCCCAAGCCTTTGGGTATTGCTAAACACACTAAGGCTATGTCTACACTGCAGGCTTTTTGCGCAAGAATTGTTTTGCGCAAGAGTTCTTGCGCAAAAGGTCTTGGGCAAGAGCACGTCCACACTGCCATGTGCTTTTGCGCAAGAGATGTGCATTTGCTCAAGAGCGTCCATGGCAGTGTGGCTGCTTTCTTGTGCAAGAAAGCTCTGATGGCCATTTTAGCCATAGGAGTTTCTTGCACAAGAAACCCCTGTTGCCTGTCCACACTGACTTCTTGCGCAAGAGCTCTCGCGCAAGAGGGCTTATTCCTCATGAGGAGAGGAATAACTCTTGCGCAAGAAGCCCTCTGTTCCAACGCTTTACTGTAAATTTACTTGCGCAAGAACACACGTTCAGTGTAGATGCTCCACGATTTTTTGCGCAAGAACGGCCATTCTTGCACAAAAAGCCTGCAGTGTAGACGTAGCCTATGAGTTTGTAAGTGTGGAGATTTGAAGGATGGAGAGGTTGCTGGGTTTGATTTACATCTCTAAAGACTGATCAGGGGTTTTGGCCCTCCAACCACAGAAGCTATGTCTAGACTGTAGGCTTCTTTTGGAAGAAGCTTTTCTGGAAGAGATCTTTCAGAAAAATTTCTTTCGAAAGAGAGCATCCACACAGCAAAAGTGCATCGAAAAAGTGATCTGCTTTTTCGAAAGACACGTCCACATTGATTGGACGCTATCTAACATTTAAGTTGTTGTGATTACGATGGATGGAGTGGCCATCAGGGCACCTGTGCTTTTTCCTGGAGGCCTCCTCTTTCGAAAAAAAATCCCTCTTCTCCATTCACATACGCCTTTTTCTGAAAGAGCTCTTTTGGAAAAAGGCTTCTTCCTTATAGAAAGAAGTTTACTGCTGTCGGAAAAACCCCTGCATTCTTTCGACTTTCTGTCAAAAGAATGTGATTGCAGTGTGGACTTAAGTGTAGTTTTCCTGGAAAAACAACCATTTTTCTGGAAAAACTCTGCAGCGTAGACATACCCACAGCTGTCTCAAGAGCCAAGAATGTATTTCATACACTGACACCTGCAGGATCTCTGTAAAAGGCTGAAATCTTCACACACAGAGCTCATCCCCTGGTAGTTCCTGTCCCTGCCAGTAGCATGATTCCCTCAAGAGCTATGCTAACATTGCCTTCCCAAAACACTGAGGGTGTGACTAGACTACGGGTTTTGTTGACAAAAGTAGACAAAACAAAGTAGTTTTGTCAACAAAACTATACCTGCGTCTACGCTACCACCGAGTTATGTCGCCATAACGTCGACAGAACTCAGCAGTTTTGTCGACGACAGTAAACCTCATTCTACCAGGAATAACGCTTTTTGTCAACAGAGCTCTGTCGACAGAAGGCGTTATTGCATCTACACCATCCTTTGCGTCTACACTCTCATGTCGACAAAGCGGCTTGCTTTGTCGACAGAAATGGATGTAGTCTTGATGCTCTTTGTCAACAGAAGCTTTGTCGACAGTATGTCCACAAAGCCTCTGTCAACAAAAGCCTGTAGTCTAGACGTACCCTGGGGGTCTTCTACTCAGTAGATGCTATTGGGCCGGGAGTTGAAACTCATGGGAGTTAATGTTGACACAGGCAATGTTCATTCATGCTGGTCTTTGCTTATGCATTTGGAGGAGGACAATTTGCTAGAGGAACAGCTTTTCCCCCAGCCAGGGAGGAGCTTCTCAGAGAGAGGAGAAAGATGAGTTGATTTTATGACTTCTATTCTCTCCTTCTGAGCAGTGTTGGTGGTGGTTTTAATACTTTTATCCTCTCTTTGGGAACGAATTGTCTTTTATTTATGAAGAACATTAAGGGGATGCCTGTGGGAGGGATAATTATTGCACAACCAATTCTTTGGAGTCCATAAAGGCAATAAAGTCACTGAGCATGAATGTCAGCAACTGAGCTTGCTACTTTGCCCATTGGACAATTCTTTAAGAGGAGTCCCTACAAGAAGACAGAGAGGAGGGGATGTGGGACAGTTGTTAGTACTGATGGCCACAACTCATTGTAGATGTTTATGGGGGGTGGAGGGGCCAAACTGCGTGTAAATGAAAAGGAAGAAAATGATCTAATTTGATAAATAAAAAAGATATTGTAATGGAATAGTCAACAGATGTGTCATCTTATCAGTAGTGTATGAAACAGCCTTAACCAACAGGGATTATCCCTCCAATGTTACTTAAAATATACTGATACCTATTCTCATACTAGTAATAAAAAACCCAGTCTGATTGTATGCATCCATGAATCCTTTTTATCCTTTGGGGCTGCATGTTGTCTTAATATGCTCTGGTGTTTCACAGCGGGTACATCTAGACTGCAGAGTTTTTCCGGGATACCCTGGAAACGCTCTGCTGCATCCAAGGAACACATCTGCTTTTCCGGAAAAAAAAATTCGGAAAAGCAGACGCATTTTTTGGCATCCCTGTAAACCTCGTACTACGAGGAAGAAGGGCTGTTCCGAAAGAGAGTTTTTTCCTGACATTTGGCCCTGTGTAGATGGGCCAATAGTTGGAAAAGCCTCTTTCGGAAGAAAAGCGGAAAAAGATATGCAAATTGCGATTCGCAATTTGTGTATCTTTTTCCGATAGAACTTTGTAGTCTAGACACAGCCAGCAAATACTTCCTTGAACAACTATAGTTAAAAGCACAACAGACAACTCAGTAGTATTCTTTTGAAAGGGAGAGGACACCTGAAATATTTCTCTTTGTTTCCTCCTTACCCAGCTCTCAACAATCATTGGAAGATTCACAGAAATCCTCTTCCCTCACTTACAGTTGACCAAAGGAAACAGAATGGTACTAATGAGCACCATTTGTTTGTTTATTAATTAGTCCAGCTAGAAGCTCCTAGCTGTGACAAGCTGTGTCCTTTTTTAAAAAAAATTAAAATATTTAACAAGGAAACCAGGAGTCAGATTGTAGCATGAAGGACTATTGTTTGGAATTCAATAACACTCTCTTACAGTTATCAAAATACCTGGCAATAAGCTAGAGATGTTCTCAAACATTTGGGGAATGGAAGAATTTTTCACTCAGTTTCATCCAAAGGCAGTACGATGAGTCAGTTGCCTAAGCAATGTTGTGGGTGGTGTTTTGTCTTTCAGAAAACTCTTCGTAATGTAACAGAAGCTCCTTTTTAGGCTTGGGTATCTGTACCAATGACAGAAGAAGCATATGTGTACAGAGACTCACGATTACTAGATAGATTTAAAGCTCACAGCAGGAGTGGTAGACGTTCCCTAAAAATGAGGAGGCCACAGGGATCCGAACCATGGCCCAGCCCTCCAGCATTGCCATTTTCTCCTTGTTCCCCTTCCCTCGTGTCAAGCCTTCCCCTGGGGCTCTGACACTGTGCCACTTCTTCCCCCCAAGAACCTCACTTTCTGCTCACATCTCCAGTTCTCTCATCGTTCACCCTTACAACCAGTAAATGCGATGGGGACATTGGCCCCCGGGCCACCCTCTTCCAACACCATTGGCTCAGACAGAATTGATATGTAATGCAGACACTGAACTCAGACAGCCTGGTTTTCTGTTGCTCTGAATTTTGTGAAGTCATTTACACTAACACAAAATGGGTGCAAAATGGGACCGGTAGTCCCATTTGTGTAAATAACTTCATGAAGCACACCACAATGGAAGGTCAGGCATGCCCTGTGTTTTTAAACATCTTTGAAGCTTTGACAGCGAGCCAAGACCCTTCCTGTACCTTGGCATAAGAAAACAGGCTAAGGATGAAATGTCAGCTTCTACTTTACATTTTTTAGTTTCCCTGCTATTTTCCCCTGAGGAAAGCAGTGAAAGTCCCCCATGTGATTCCCTTACCCGCTTAAGGCCAGGCATCACAGAAACCTTTCCCTTCGAATGGAGAAATGGGCCTCCCTTTGAAATAATTTCAATCAGTTCCAATTTCTCTCACACCAGCCAGATAAATCACAGCAGAGGGATGCAAGCGTCCCACTCTCCCCCGGGGCAAAGTGCCCTCCCTCCCCAATACACTGGCTCCCCAGCACACTTCCTCCCCAGTACCACAGGCAAGAAAAGACTCCACCTGAGATCTGTAAGCAGGGGTCTCATCTGGCAGTATGATGCATTGACCGGAAAAGGGCAGCTACCTTTACCTCTGCTTTTTGGCTATGATCTTTAACAGAATGCACCATTTTAAGAAACTATTTCTTCCCCGTGATCATGACCCCTCCACTCAGTTAATAGATTATTGAGTCTGGACTCTACCTGCTGCTTCAGAAGAAGTACAATTTGTCATAACAGCAAAGCTAGCATGTGTGAACGTAAGCCCCAAATCATTAATCTTGGCCCTCAGGACTAACGGGTGACCATTAATCTTTATGAATGTGCTATAGAGAAAGTAAATCTTTCTCTTTTCTCTCTTTTCCAGTGAGTTTAGACTTGTGATTTCCTTATTCCTGACCGTGAGAGTGCATCTGGCCAGTCACAATTTATATCGGTGTTTTGGTTCAGTTTAGGAGCATTCTTTAAGATGGAGTAATCCGAGGCCCTTATACAATGAAGGCACTTGTGAGTAAGGTTATGAATTTGAATAGTCTTGTTGAATTTTACACAGCACAGTCTGTGCCTCAGTTGACAAAAGAACTTAAAATTAGTGATGGCACTTTCGCTTCTGATTTGGTGACTGAAATATACATTGTCAGGTTTATTCAGGGTTTAATAGAATCCAGATGCACATGCCCAGTGATTGCAAATGTTATCTGAATTAGAGGAAGCTGTTGTCTGTCTGCTACAAGAATCTAGTAGATAACATAAAAAAAGCCTGAAAATTAGACTTGGAGGGGGAGTGCGGAACTGGATATCATTAGAACTGAGGACAAAATACTGGCTCCATGAAAGGGAATGGCAATGCTCCCATTGACTTCCAGGGTGTCAAGATTTTGCCCAAGTATTTTTGTAAAGAGGGTTTCTTTTGCTGAAAGAACCCTTTATTTACCAAAACCTCTCTGTGAGAGCTAATTTATAATCTGGTCAGGAGGTGTGGATGGATATGTACCTCCATGTGTCAGTCACAACAAATTTTCTACCAGCCTATCATCTAGTCTGCTTTCCAGCACAGAATGGAAATTGGCAGAGCTTCTAATTACTGTACACTAAAGAAAAATCTGCTATTTTGATTAATGCCTGTTTTCAAAATGTTACTGTTATTTCAGCTGTAATTTGGGGGAAAAAAGTTTGCTCAGGACAACTGTGCTAGGTCTCTGGCTTTTCTTTGCCATTGTACAAACAATGGCGCATTCCACATTCTCAGAATTAATAGCCAGGCTTTCAAAGTTACAGTTAGCACATGCAATTGGGCACGGACATACATGTGCATCTAACTTATAAATGCAACTAGCAGATGTGAGAGCACAAAGCATGTGGGCACATATGGCTCGTTAGGTGTCTAAATGGATGGGAGTGGACAAATATCTGATTTATGCATACAAATGGGACATATGTTTATAGTTTTTTAGTAATTTTCCGAAAAAGATTGATTCTCATTGGTTGGTAATCATTAAAAATATGTTCTTTTGCAACTAAACACAGGCTTTGCACTAAATTTGGTAACCCAGAGGATACATGATATCAATACCTATTCATATAAGCAATTACATATCTTATTTTTATCCAGATTCTTAATTTTTCCATTTTTCATTTTATAAAGTAATATATTTATTTATGTATTAGATTATTTTTACTTGTGATTTGTGTCAAGCTATATTTAGATTGGAAAATCAATTTCAATTAAAAATGAACAGTTTTTATTTTTACTAAATAAAACTATCTTAAAAGTGCTAGATACATAAGAAAAATGTTTTAAAACACATATTTTTCATTTAAAACATTAAGGAAGTATTATGGGCAATTAGTGAATTGAACTGATTTTTTCTGATCACTATGACCTTGTAATTACTGTATTAGAAATATTAGATCTTAACCTTTCACACCCAGTTTTTATTCATAGATTAGAAGAGGAATCCCTGAACTCAACTAGATAGGAAGAAAATATTCTCTTTGCATTTGCATCAGAGGTTACTTACTAATGTCAAAAGATAGTTTAGAAGTTCTACACTGATTCTGGATGCTATACCAGTGACATCTGGCAGTTCAGTACTTTCTTTAAAACTTGGCTAACCTGTGCTCTTAATATTATTTATTTTTATTTAATTTAAATGCTTTTAACTGATTATAAGATTAGGCCACAACATAAGTTGTCAATTTGAAATTTATTTTGAAATAGCTTATTTCAAAACAAACAAAAATATTTAATATAAATGTTTAAAAATCTAATTTAATTTTTTTTTAATTGTCAATTTTTCTCCACCCTGTTGAACATGCATCTGCAAACGCTGAACTTTGAACAACCAGCCTGGTGCACTTTGTATAGTTATGATGGGAACTCTTAAATTATTTTCCCATTTTAAGACGTGATCTAGATCAGTGTTCCCTCTAATCTTTTCCATCCCTGTGCCATATAATTTGTTATGTGCAATGAGGCATGGCGCACCACCAACAGAAACACAGAACCTAGCTGTGGAGGCTCTGCTAATCATCTGGACAGCATTTGAATTTCTCTAGTCTCATAAGCACACAGCTTACAGTGAATACTGGTCTAGGCTGCAAAGTTAAGTCAACATAAGCTGCCTTTAGTCAACCTAGTTGTGCATGTGTCTACACTTAAATTTGTCTCTCACTGATGTAAGTGCCCTGTTACAGTGATGCAGGATCCCTACTTCTCTGATGCCATGGTTGATGTACTGCAGCTGACACAGCATGAGTGTAGACATCACATTAGTCCTAATGGTCCCCCAGCAGCTGTCCCACAATACACAACACTGACCACTTTGATCACAACTATGGACTCCACTGGCAAAGGGCCATGGAAACCAGAAAGGCTCCTTCCACTTTAAACCCCTGCAACATTTTGAAATGCTTTTTCCTGATCGTCCAGCATGGCAAGTACACTTAACAGTTCTCCATTGTTGTGTTACAGCCCACTTGGCCATGCCAGAGACACACTCCAGATGCTTTCTGCTTGGAATAGACATGAAATATTGGGCCTCTGGGGAGAAGAGCCTTCAAGCGCAACTACAGACCAGCCATGGAAATGTGGACATCCACAAGCAGATTGCATGGGGGATGCAGGAGAAAAAGCATGTCAGGGTCTACTAGCAGGGCCATATGAAAACAAAGGAAGTGCGTCAGGCATATCAGATGGTCAGGAGGCCAATAGTTGAGTCATAGACCTGCTGCTTTTACAGGTATGCATGCTGTACTTACCAGAGACCTCATCACCAACCCACCCACTAACCCCTGCCTGAACAGAAAAGATGATGATGATGAGAATGAGAGACATGTGGCTCGGGAGTCCAGCTACTCTATAAGCCAGGACCTGTTTGAGACTCCATTGGAGCCCACTCACTACCAGCAGTCAAGCAACCTAATGCCGGGGAAGGAACCTGGGATAAGAGTGTAAATGATACGCTGATGTCACCCCCAGCCTAAAAGGACACAGATATTGACTTTTCATTAGCATACTAGAAGAAGAAGTGGTGCAACAAACAGAGGTAGCATGGTTACTTGCTTTTTGTTCCTCTGAAGAGGTAAGCAGGATCCTGGGGGGGAGAGGTGAGGGAGGAGGGATGTGGGACAGTTTGTTTAAATATACAAAGATGCCCCTTGACTCCCCTTGAGAGATCTCAGTGCAGATTTCAGGGAGGTGTTCTGTAGTCCTCCCCTGGAAGTTTTTAGGGATGGCAGCCTTACTCCTTCTGCCTTGGTAGGACAGATTTCCATGCCAAGCAGCAGTAACTTCAGCAGGCACCATTGCCATAAATAGACTAGCCACATATGTGTCTGGCAAGCTTTGGGGCGCCAACAGCAGCAGTTGTGCTCTCTGCCTCTGTTACCTTGGGGCATGAGATATCAGCTAAAACCCCCATTCCCTGTGAAAAATGATGCCAGTATTCAGGCTCATTACCTTATATCCATAGTTTCATGAGGCCCAGTAGTTCCCTCCTCATTTCCCTCACTTCTTGTGGGCCTTGCTCACCATGGCTGGTGCTCTGAGTGGTACCATGCACAAGTATTCCCCAGCAGAAATATCAATAAGCACATCTTCCTTAAACCTCTAGAGGAGCAAGGGAAGGGAGTTCCAAATCTCAACTTTAACTTTCCATAGTGACTATATTGATCATGGCACCACTGTGTTTGATCTGCAGCTGCTACATTGTAGCTTTGAGGGGGGGGGGGGGAGGTTCCCCTCCATACCTGTGGAACATTTGAACCAGGTAAGGAGGAGACAGTTGGACAGTGAGGCTACATCTAGACTACAAGCCTCTTTCGAAAGAGAGCGTCTAGACTGCAACCACTTCTTTCGAAAAAGCGAGCTGCTTTTCCGAAAGTGAGCCCCCAGGCAGTCTGTACGCTCTCTTTCTAAAAAGCCCTGTTTGCATTCAAGAACACCTTTTTTCAAAAGAGCACTTTCAAAAAAAGGTGTTCTTCCTAGTAAAATGAGGTTTACCACAGTCAAAAAAAACCCGCCATGTTCTTTCGATTTAATTTCGAAAGAACTCAGTGGCAGTTTAGACGCAGGGGAAGTTTTTTCGAAAAAAGGTCACTTTTAAAAAAAACAACCCTGTAGTCTACACACACCCTGAGAAGCTGACCCCCTGTTCTCAGTCACCCCTGTGCAACATGTTTCTGCCACATCATGAATTGCCAGAAGTTCCCAAAAACCAGTGTTCTGGACAGTGGAAAGTTGCACACTGCTACCTGCCCGTGGTGGCCAGTACTATGTATTGACATGCTCACTCCTGGGGAGTATGCACAGCTCCAACACAAAGAGACAAGCATGCATGTACACAAGCAATATACTAACTGCAGAAGCTTTATTCCAATGTAACCAGAGTTGACGAAAGTTTTTCATGTAGACTTGGCTTCATCTTGAACTTCAAAATATTGAGCTTGGTTCAGTTACACCAGAGTAAGTCAGACATAATACTGTTGAAGTCACAATTAGATCCTCATTTACATCAGTAAAAATGAAAGAAGAATCAGGCCCTTTCTTCTTTTGTTTGCTTTTAAAATATGTCTGTAGACCTTTCTTCCTGAATACCAGGTGCTTTACATAGGGCTTGTAAATACAGCAACCTGTTGTATGTGTATTCCATGTATTAGCCATGAACATGTGCAGAATCAATTTATAGGGATTGATCTGCAAATTGGAAACTTGAGGACTTGTATTTTGAGTAGGTGCTTCCCAACGAAAATGTTGTACTTCAAACTAATGAAAAACCATTATAGATTGAAGTCACACAAAAAATGCGTGTTTACATGAAGTATGGTCAGTAAGCAAGATATTCCTGCTCAGCAACTGTCTTGTCTAGTTTCATTTGAACGTTATTTAAAATAGAGAGAGCCACCAAAGTACAATAGCTCAGCTTCCAGGTGTTACATGGTATCAAAGCTGGAAACATGCTTCCTTTATTTTTATACAAATAGAATTGTTCAGCTTTAGACCACTTATATTTATCTCGCACAGTCATGCTTTACAGATAGTGGTTGTTTACTGATCGTTAAGCCATGTTTAACTTTCCAAAAGATTTTTTTTTGCTTTGAAAAGATCTTTAAAACTGAGTCTGATTTAATGTAGTCCTCAGCTGTGATTTTAGTGACACTTTCGTATCAAGGCCTGATTTTCTTAACTGCCTGCGTATCATTGAATCGGAGCACAGAAATATACTACACTACAAAAATAATCTCTTGACTTAAAATGAAAGCACAACTGAATAAAGGCATAAAGTGAAATGACAGTGCATCCCATCCAATTTACCTCCTTTGAGTTCTACCGCATGTTAAATGGTGGCTTTTCCCTTAATCTTTGAACTGAAGAATCAAGGCTATTTACTGTCATCCATAGAACTTCAAACATGCTTTAATCAACTCCAGTGTTCATCCCTGCACAGACTCTGCTTGAATACGCAACTCTGAATGCCAGAAAGCTCTGGTTTGTAATTCCTTGAGGGCCAACCCTGATGAAAATGTATTCTACCACTTTGGGTGCAGCAAGTCTTCTCAGATCAGTGGCATAGCCATGGGTGGGCCACAGCCCTCTTACTTAGGATCCAGGCCCACCTACCTGCTGTCCTCTCTCTGCTCTCACCTGGGGTAAGCCCCGGCACCCCAGCCACCCCCGCCACCATCAGCAGCTGTGGGCAGCCAGAGCAGGAAAAGCTCCAGCACCCCAACCCCATTCCATGCTGTCAGGAGCAGCAGGCTGCTGGAGCTGGGCAAGCCCTGGTGGCCTAGCCCCAAGCTCCCCACCAGCAAGCCCCCATGGTCTGACCCCATGTTCCCCACTAGCAGGAGCAGGGGTAGGTGCAGCAGGACAAGCCCCACATCCAGACCCCACACTCCCTGGCAGCAGCGCTGGGCAGGTGCACTGGGGCCACCCTAAACCCGATCCAGGAACCCCCACCCAGGCAGGAATGTCAGCGGGGCAAACACTCAACCTGCTCCAAGAGGCTCATCCTATCCCACTCTCTCTAAGGCTGGTTGGTGGGAAGCGACCCAATCTCTCCTGGCTCCACCCCAACCCCCGCAACATTGGCCACCCATCTGATGCCAGGACCAATCCAAGTGTCCCTTTCTGGCTACACCACTGCCTCAGCTCCAGTCAATTCTGGGGGTAGCCAGGAGCCAACACAGCCCCAAAGCATTAAGCCAGTCTCAGGGCCCCTCTAATGTATGTAGAGTAGTGGTCATAGATTTGTAGAAATGTAGAGCTGGAAAAGACTTCAAGAGGCAGAATTAAGTATACATAGGCCTCCCTTAGTGATGTCTACGCTGTAACTTGTAGCCCTTTGAGCCTGAGTCAATTGGCCCAGGCTCTGAGACATGGTACCCTGGTTTTTTATTGCAATGTGGATGTACTCAGAGGGTCTGGGACCCAGACCCTGAGTCAGTCCGATTGGTGTGTGGATGGAAAGGGGACTTGGGCTCGAACCTGAGTTGGAGCCTGGTTTTCATATGGAGTATAGACATACTCAGAGGTTACATCTACATAGTACAAAACACACCAGCCTGTTGCAGGGAGGCTCAGAGCTTGTGCCTGTGGACTTGAGCTTGCACGACAACATTCAAACCAGACCCGTAGATGTTCAGGTGTGGGCTGGAACCTCGGCTCTGACACTCACACTCCTCCCCAGCCTTCAGAGCCTTTGCTCCAGCCACAAACCCACTTTTGGCAGAGCTATTTTTAGCACTGTGGCACAAGCCCCACGAGCCCAAGTCTGTAGCTCCAGGCTCAGATACTCTCTGCCAAAGGATTTATTTTTTGCCATATGGACAAACCCTTAGAGGCTGTCACATAGACAAGATTTGTCGGAGGACAGGGTGCTCTGGGCACATAAACCTTTTAGACCCTCTTGTGTGTGGTGTGTGTGGAGGGACGCAGTTGAGAGGTGGTAGCATAGAGCCTATGTAACCCACACACCTACTGTGTTACCAGCTTAGCCCAATATTCTGGGGTATGCTAATTTATTAGGTTTACTCTTACGGGGCTGGGGGGAGGTTAACAATTCTATCAGTATGCTGCTTGTGCTTACTTGCGCTCTCATATGGAGCTGAATTCTCCCTGCTGCCAATTCCCCCTCCCACTGGAGCTCTTCTGCAGGAATTAGGTTCCTCAGGATGGGGTTCTTCCCACCTTCGTAACACACACACAGACACTCACACCCACTAACAGAGCACGTCTGAGAGGACTGGGTAATCAGCACTCACAAGCTGACCCCTCATATGTCCCTGGACTCAGCAGGCTGGGTTTAACAGCAATGCCACACTGCACCCTCATGTGCTTTTGGACTCAGTGGGCTGGATTTAACAGCACTTTAAGCTGCCATCCTCATGTGCCCCAAGGTTCAGCACCTCCCTATCCCAACTTTCACATCACAATCATTTGCTGGTAAACTGCACAATGAGCAAACCCCACAGGATTTTGGGCACTACAGGGATCTTTAGCTTGGGTAAAAGAAGTGTTGTTGCAGAGCAAATGGGGAAGCCAAAACAACACCCCTTGAGGAAGAGTGAATGAAAGAGAAAGAAAAAGAGAGAGAAGCAACCAGCTTAACAATGAAAGTTATTTATTTCTGAGTAGTGAATATATATATATGGGGAGTCAAACACACAAAACAGTTACAATATTAAATCTAATTGAAACTGTTTACAAATGTTAGGGCTAGCAAACCATATAACTGTTTACATAGGGCAGAGTCAGGAGGCTATGCTTAGAGAGAGGTAGTTGGGAGGTCGGGGGAGGGGGAGAGAGAGAGAGACCTCACCACTCCGTGGAGCCTGTACTGATCAGGGTTCCCAGATGGTGATGGGAGTTGGGGGTCGAGGGCAGGAGACAAGAAGAGCAGAGCCCTCAGCACGATCAGACAGGAGATGAAGAAATCTCAATGGAACTGATGCAGTTTAAATCCAGGTATCAGAACAGTTTTTCTTGGGCAAGGGAAGGAGTTTTTATAGGGATAGGACAATAGTTCGAAGAGAACACTGGATTTGTTTACGGGTAAACAGAGGTGAGACAATACAGACTGATCACACCTGGTTATGGGTGATGTTCCTTGAGCAGCTCACAATGCAACTAGGCAGTTTCAGTATTTTGGATGTCAATAGGATCCATTACTAGAATTGGTCTGATAATGACTAATTTGGGTGTGAGCAGGCCTGGGTTCATTAACATCTGGAGCTGAGATGTTCCCATCAGGCAGTGCTTCTCTTCTTTCAGTATCCCATAGTTCAGTGCAGTTCCTGCTTTGGAAGAGCTGTTCTCCATTCTGTATGCTAATGGAGATGTGTCTCTGTTCTATCTTCAATGCAGATGAGGCTGGAGTGTTTCCTTAATTCTATCATCCTTGTCTGGAGGAGTTTAGGTTTGTCTTCCCCGGCCTTTTCCTTGCTATGTCTTTGATTCAAGCAGAGGCTGGGGGGAGGGAGATGGTTTTCCATGAGTGTCACTCCCTGGCTCCCCCAGAGCACCGGGCTGGTAGGTAACAACTGGGTGTGGTTCACTGTCCCGTCTAGTGGCACTGAGACCACTTACAGAGACAGCAATGAGTCTCCTTTACAGCCTTAGCTAATATGTAGCTTGCTTTAGCTCATGTGGTCGAGGCCCATGCTCAAAGGTCCCATATTCAATTCTGCCTCTTGGTGTTATGCCAACTGTGAATTCCCTGAGGAGTGCTGCAAAAGGGACATTGTAAGCACTGAGATTATGGCCCCTACACTCTAGTTTTTAATCACTATCACAGTTTAATACAGCAAAGGCCATATGTTTTCTGGTGGGTCTTTTTATACAGTGGATAGTCCCCTTGTAATTGTAACATAGCATGCCAGAATGAAACTGTTACCTAGGGAAACTTTGAATGGGTTAGCCTGTTGGATGACATTTTATACTTAATTTTCTGTTCGCCATGGTGACTATTATTAAATGTTAAGCTTAACAAATCGATTATATATATACAGGGATGGAGCTCAGCAGACTGAGACCACTTGCCTACGTGCTGTTTGTTTGTTTGTAAGGAAGAAAAATAATTAGTTCTAGTCAGAAAGGCTGAAATATGTATTCAAATTAGAGGTGGCTGGGAGTTGTAGAGGTCAGATCTGAAAGTGAAACCAAATTTTCCTTAAGTGTGGTATGTTCAGATTCAGTTTGTGGTTTGATCCTCTATTGAGAGAGGCCTAAGCCACAAAATTTAACACCAGACCAGAGTTTGGGAGATTTGTTCTCTTTTTGAGATCATCTCAGATTCTAATGCTTCCTAAGGATGGACCTCACTCCATTTGAAACAGCTCTCCGCACGGAGCCTTTCATCCCAAATAGTGCCACATGAAAGATTCACATCAAACCGGAGGCCCGACTCAGACTGAATGTTGGCTTCAAGGCTGAGTGAATTTGTGAACCTCAACATATTTGCAAAAGCCTGACACATGCAGATAGAAAATATTTACACTTCAGAGATGCTGGCAAACTTCTCTCCACCCCACAGCAATTTCCTCCTCCCCCAAGCGCCTGGTCCTGCCTAAGTTCTAAGGAAAGAAAGAAGCAGAAAGAGGCTCTGTGATAGCGACGGGTGCACTTGAAGCTTGAGAGTTCAACATTGTTGAATTTAAACCTCCAAGCAAAACAGCAGGGGGTGCTTTACTTCCATCTCTGAATCATACTGCAGGATTTGTATGGCAGACTCTTTCCCAGCAGTCCATATACACTTTCCCCCAGAATGAAGCCAAACAGAATTGGGGTAAGAGATTATATGGCAAAGAATATGTCAAATGCTTGAATCACGATCCAAAGTCATAACGCAATGTACTGTCGCATAAATACAATTGTGTGTGTAACCAGAGACGGCCTTATGGGTGGGCAAATAGGGATCATCGGCTGTGGTCAAGGTGCAAAGTGTGGGGTAGGCCAGGGGTGTGAGGCTGTGGAAGGGAGCTCAAGGCAAAGGGAGGAACTCAGTGGGGCCTGGTAGAAATGGATGGAGAGCCAATGGGAACCAGGGTGATGGGAGGATGAGTGGGGAGGCAGCGGAGGCTAGGGGTACCAAAATACATGTTCACAAGTTTGGGGTCACCAAATGAAATTAATAGGTAGCAGGTTTAAAACAAACAAAAGAAAGTTTTTCTTCACGCAACACACAATCAACCTGTGGAACTCCTTGCCAGAGGATGTTGTGAAGACCAGCACTTTAACAGGGTTCAAAAAAGAACTAGATCAATTCTTGGAGGTTAGGACCATTAATGGCTATTAGCTAGAATGGGTAGGAATGGTGTTCCTAGCCCCTGTTTGTCAGAGGCTGGAAATGGATGACAGGAGAGGGTTCACTTAATGATTACCTGTTCTTTCACTCCCTCTGGGACACCTGGCATTGGCCACTGTCAGTAGACAAGATAATGAGCTAGATGGATCTTTGGCCTGACCCAATATGGCCGTTCATATGTTCTTATATTCACCCATGGTGCCATTTTCCCGAAGGCAGGCCCTGTGTGTAACACTAAGCAGGATGGATCTGGGAGATTGCTGATTAGCTGGGTTTAGCTTTTAAGAGTGAGAACATATATGTCCATGGCAGGCAAGTTGTAGAGGTAGCAGAACCATGAGTCGGATCTCTTTTGCCATAAGAGATAACAGTGTTAGCAGGGCCCTGTGACCACAGGTGCTGGAACTAGGACTGTAGGGGGTGCTGCAGCACCCCGTGGCTAGAAGTGGTTTCCATCATATAAAGTGTTTACAGTTTGGTTTAATGGCTCTCAGGCCCTCCCTCCCCATACAAATTGTTCCAGCACCCCTGCCTGTGACAGGCCCTTGACTATTGAACTCACTCCCCTACTTTGGGCCAATATGGCCAACATATTTGGACCTTCAAAGGGTCTTCCAAGATTTATCTTTTATAGACACTTTTTGGAAAAGGAGATATTGCTGGAGGATCCAATATTGAAGGAAGGTGAGGAACTTTCTTTATTTCTTCTTTGCTGTGCTGCATAATAAATTACTGTTGGGTATTGTGGGTGATGGTGATTTTGCTTTTATATCTGATTATGCATTGAGGAAAGAGTTTACAGAAAACTCAACAGTTGCCTAACTCTGCTCCTATGGAAGGTTTTGTCTAGTTGCTTGACACTTTAAAAGAAGATAATTTAATTATCTCTTCATAGACATCCAAACAAATAAATACAAATTAAATCAATATCAGTGCTCTGCTGAACTATGTGATCTTTCAGTGTCAACAGATCTACAAGGAACACTTGAAAAAGGCTCCAGGCAAATAATTTAACACACTGTCACATCAAGGGCAGGCTGATCTTCTTGGTGATAAGAATATATCTGGGAAAAGGAAACAGATGAGTCAGTGATGTGAAACCCATGCACCTCGATTTGTTGCGTGGTCAATTGCAGGGCAAATCAGGTGCGTTTAGGTTGAGTAACAAAAATTCCAGTGATGTTAACTGTCCTACTGGAAACACAGATTTCTGGAAATTATGAATCCTGATGTGAAAATCAATTGAGGTTCTCAAGACTCTATGAAAAATAGCAGTGCTGGCAAAGCCTGTTAAGTAAATGCCATTATGCCATTTTCTTTCAAACGTTTAGAGTTGCCTTCATTTATTACTATGCTTAAAAATTACTTTGTGTTGTCATAAATGTCAGCCATTTTAAATGTATCACTTGGCATTTTTTAAAGTGTTTCTTTCTCCTCTGAATATGCTAAAAATTCCTGCCGGTAATGGACACAGGACATATAGGAAATGTAGCATTGTGGAGTAAGAATGTTAAGTATCGACTAACTGACTAATTGAATAGTTGATGCATTTTTGCATTGACTATTTGATTAGTCGATAAGGCAGCTCTGCCTTTGAAGTGTAGCAATAGCTTTGTAGGGCTGTTGCTACACTTCAAAGGCAAAAGCACCACGTGGAGCCCGGGGTCTGTACTATGCTGCTGCTTTGAAACACCACGAGGAGCCTGACACCAAGCTCCTTGCAGTGTTTCAAAGTGGCAGTGCCACACAGAGCCTGGGATCAGCTGGGGAATCCCCAGCTGACCCTGGGCTCCACACACCGTGTGCAGCCTGGGGACACCCCAGCTGGCCCTGGGCTGCACTCAGCGTTTCAAAGCAGCAGCACCGCATGGAGCCCGGGGTCTGGCCCCAGGCTTTAAGCGACGGTGCCCCTTTGAAGTACCCCCTCCACTTCCCCCCTTGCTACCTCTTTCTGATAGAGGCAGCAAGGGAGGGAGGGAAGCGACTAGTCGACTATCCTGTCAACTATTCAATAAGCATCTGCTTATCAGATAGTCAACTATTCAACTAGTCCTTCACTTCCCTATTGTGGAGGTGAGGATGGATCACCTTTGCAAGTTCTCTAATGTCAAAATAAACATTTCCTTCTGGGCATGGTAGCAGGTATGGCCTCCCTGAGCACTCTGAGCTGTGTTCCAGGCGAAAGTTAAGTATTACCCAAGGTGAGTGTGATCAGACAGGCTCTTTGTTTCACACCTGGGACAGAAAGCCCCAAGATTCTGGACACCGTGATGGTATGATGGTGAAGAAGCAGGAAACACAAGGAGCTGCAGCCCATTAGCTTTACAGAAAACCAGCCAGCAGCATATAAAAGGAGGAGGATCTCAGGGCTGTCTATTGAGAGAGACTGGAGAGCCAAAAATGTACCAGTTTCTTGCAGATCCTTCCATTGTAAATGTGATTTTTTTTTTCCTGCTTAAATCTGAGACAAGGGAATTTAGAATTTCTGCTTGCCTTTATCTTTGGAAAAGGGCACTTTAACGGAGCAGTGGGGCAGAATAAGCCCTATACCAAGGTCTTTCTGTTTTCCTTTAATTCTCTACCTGGGATGGTTTTGTGGCTGGGGAGTTGGGTTCTTTGTTTGTCTTGGATCACTATTAGTCACCTGTATTTCAAAATAAATTCATAAAAAGACACCTAATGACATACCTATCAGAGTCTTCTTGACTTCACTGAGGTTTTGTATGGCTGCAGGGAGTCAGTGCTAGTGGATCAAATTCAGGATCAAGTTCTTACACTGAACTTTTGGGTGTGGGGTTGTGGAAGAGCTAATGTTACATTCTGTTTCAGGCAAGTGCTTGCTGACCCTATTTCCTTTGGAGTCCTTCGTTCATTTTAGCTGCAGATCGTAAGTGAAATTAACACGGTGGTTTAAAACTAGTCCCCAGCTAGTATTTAAGAACAGTAAAAAAAAAAAAAAAACCTAGAGAGCTTTTTGATATGGAAAACATGAAGACTAGAGTAGGAGGGAGAGGTCAGACTGAGGTGCATTCGTGGGAGCCATGTGGGAAATTTGCAGAGCACCTGTTGGCAATAACTAAGCATCAGGTTGACTTCTGTTCTATGAGGAACTGAATCCACTTGAATATTTGAATAGAAACACAATCTAGAATTGAACAAACATTTTAGGTTTCCAAAAGTGTGAAAACATGACATAAGTGAGAGATATTTGTAAAAACACTGTCCTGCGATTACAGCTCTTGTGTACTTTGTCAACAGAATGTTTATTTTCTCCTTATGCAATCGGACAGGGTAATATTTTCTCTACTGAATCAAGCTGTTCTTTGCAGATATTTTAAAAAACAGTAATTCCTCTTTTCCTGGTTGTCATCATTGCAGTGTCTCAGGTCATTGGAAGGGGTTAGCAAATTATTTTAAGATGGATGTGTAATTGTGAATAAATTCACCTGCTGGGAGAGCTAATTAAATGAACTGGCTGGTACCTTTCCCAAGAAACTAACCTTGTCATCACCTCCACAGGGCACCAGCTGGTTGGCTCAGTCCCAGAATTTTCACATCTGTCCAGATGGCATGGAGTAGGTACAGATATCACCGAATGTGTAGAAATTATTTATGAGAACCTCCATGAAATGAATGTCATGAAACATTCCTAAAATGCCTTTAATGGTTTTATTAACACTATCTGCATGGCCAACTTGCAAAGCATAAACAGAACAGCAGGCACATTTTGCCTTCTAAGAATTCTAAGCTCATGTTCTCTTCTGCCCAGAAGGGGCTGCAGAGCAAGCCCTCCCCTACCTTGCCAAGGGCTATTGAGAGAGGCTGTTGGCTCCCCTGTGCACAATAGGTCTCATGTGTTAATCTTTTCATTTGTATGCCCAAGGGATAGTGTCAAGAAATGTACTTGCATAAGCTGTGACTGCAGAGTTGTTTTAATGTTAAAGATCGTAGGTACTCAGGATCTCAGTTTTAGATTTCATCTTAAAGCCAGCACCATCAACAGCCCAATACCTCCACACCATGTGGGTTGTTCAGTACACTAGCACCTACTCAAATCTTTCCTCAGAGATTAATAACCCACATACCTACTTAGCCTGATCTTGCTAGACTTTTTTTGTGTGTGATTTTGTTAAATCTCGTATCTTGAGCAGGCCTGCTGCAGGCAGCATTATAACTTCAATTAATGTAATAAGATGTGCTGATACTTATGCACTATCTATTTCCACTAGGGCAATTGAAATCTTGATGAAAACCCCAGTAATTGCTAATAAGAATGTTTTAATTTAAATGACATATACTATAAAGTACTTTACTATAGCTCATTGGAGTGTCCCCTCCCTTTTATCTTCTGATTTCTATCTTTCCTAGTGTGTATCCCAAAGTTTTGCATTAAAGTGAAATTATTTGTTCCTCTTGTGCAAGTGAGCCTTCTGATGCATATCTGATAAAGCCATCAAAATCCCTGTTATTAAGTGCTGGCGTAGCCCGGAGGAATATTTGATTAGAGTATTTTCCTAGTCACACTGACAAGCTAAGAGATATTATCTGCCTCAGGAGGCTAACTGCAGGACTTGAGGGATTAAAAGGTTTATTGTTATTACATACATAATCTTCTGATTGAAAATATCACTAGGGATTTAGGAGACTCCATGGATATATGAAGTGAGGCGGCAGTAAAAGCAAAGTACTTTGGTTTACCAATAGTAATACAATTACTGGATCTAGCTAAACCTAAACTTAAAAAATAAAGCAGGGTATATTCTAAACACAGGGTGATTACATTCTGTCTTACAATGGATGTTCCTCTGTTTCAATAATGAGGCATCTATTTAGACCATAATACAGAAAGCTCCATACTGTTAGGCTGTGGAAAGATCATAACCTTTCCTTTCAGTCTTGAGCTAAATGCAGCATGGCCTTAGAGAAGCAGTTACTCATATTCAAGTTGCAGAAGCCTTCTATAGCTCACTAAATCCAACTGCAGCCAATGAGCCTACAGTTCATGTTATTCAACATGTTTACTGTTTTCCTGGCCTTGACATCCTGTGAGAACACTGACCTGCCTGAAATACCACTCATCAAGAAAGACAAATACCAAACCTGCAAAACCAGCTCCATGTGAAGCAAGATGAAACTGCCATTTCATTGAGTTAAACTGTAGATCTACTTGCTGTTAGACTTTTAAATGTCTACTAATTTTTCTTTCCAAAAAAAGAATAAAACATTACATTTTGTAAGGCCACTATGAACAATTGTGGTGAAATGCACATGAATAAGAAACTGTGGGAAAGCATTATTAAAACAGGGCTGATTCTCCACTCCTTTATTTAGATTTTCAAGCCCAAAACATTCATATGACATGCTGAACAATGTGTTGCTTTAAGGAAATGCCACTTATCTCAGAGGTGGTAGCACAGTTGTTATGGAAACTGTTTTCTTCCCTCTTCTATTCAATATTGTAAAAAGGTACACCAAAAATACCTCAATTTATATCAAACCTGACATGTGGCTGTGATTGTATGGAGGCTCAGATTTGAAACTTTTTTTATTTTCACTTTTGATTCTGGAAATTGAGATTGTGGCAAGATGATTAATGAAAACAAGGACAAAAATATGGGAAAATAGTGTTTTACTCTATGCAGTATGTAGTTGACTCTCACTCTCTTCATATGCTGTATCAAGAGCCTCAAAACCAGAAAACTTTTCTATATTATGCATGCAGCGTGGGTAATGGCAGTGTAAGCTTCTCTGATGGCATCATCAATTCTAGGGGCAATACACAGGCATATTTCACTCTCCCTATATAAAAATTGTATGGCCTTTCTTATGAAGGCCATATGTACAAATTGTGGTGATGGGTTTATTTTGTGATATGGACTAAGACGTAGATTAAGACCATCAATTATTTTCCCAAATTTTAGTTCTTGGAACAGTCAATATATCCCATTAGCCGTTTCTGTAACTCCTATATGTCAAGCTTGATAAGAAACGTACCATCGGTGTGAAAATCTCCATAAGGTATGTGACTGGGCCCTATCACCATAGTGCTTCACAATCTTTAAAGGATTTATAGCCCCATCCTTGTTGTAGCGAGTATTATCCACATTTTATAGCTGGGGAACTGAGGCACAGTGTAGAATGACTTCCCCCAAACCACACAGGGAGCCTTTACTAGAGCAAGGACTTGACCCTTGTAAGCCCCAGGCCAGCACCCTGACTCCTAGGCCATCCTTCCTCTCATCCAGTATGAAATCTTAGCGTCATCCAGGCTGCTTCCATTTGTTTAGTTTATAAAAATGCAGTTATTCTAGAAATAGTATTTATAAAGCTGGCTTTTAAAAAAAACATACTTTGCATAGAGTAATCTATAGTGAATTAGAGAGCCACCTCCTCAATGCTGAAAAATGTCTGTGGCTTCATGTTTGTGGTAGGAATAACAGAACATAGAAACCAACATCAAACACAAATCAAATGGAAATGCAGTTACATGAATGAGTTGCCTTCCATCTCACCTTGAAGCTCTCTGGTCTCTCATTCTGAAAAATGGCCAAGTGGAGCAAATTCCAAAGGCAAAGCCATAAAGTGAGAGTGCTGCAGCTGATTCTGGAATATTCCAGCCTGGAGACCAACAGCAAAAGCTTCCCAGCTAGTCACAGATTCATAGCGTTCAAGCCCAGAAGGTACCATTGTGATCATCTAGTCTGACCTCTAACATATCACAGGCCATAGAATTTCCCCAACAATACTTCCTAGAACATAGCTTTAGAAAACCAGCCAATCTTAACTGTCACAACCATAGGGTGAAGAACAGCTTCTCAAATAAACAAGTCCCAGATGCATCATCACCAATACTTTGAACTGTAGCAAGAAGCTAAGGTAGAGACTTAAGTTTACAGCCGTTCATTAGAAGATGGGAGGCTGCATCTGGCACTAGTTTAAACTTCTAGGTGGATTACAAGGATAACCTTTTAATAGGGTACATTACAGTACTCTTCGTGAACAAAGGTGGATGATTTTGTCGAGGTTATCATGAGAGAGGAACTGTTATGCTTTCCTGTCTGCACATGAATGACGTAAAGTGCCAGAGCTACCAAGCCCAGACTGGGACAGATACTATTAGAACAAAAGGGTAGGACATAAAGGCTACGTCTAGACTACAAGCCTCCTTCGAAAGAGAGTGTCTAGACTACAAGCAGTTTTTTCAAAAAAGCGAGCCACTTTTGCGAAAGAGAGTCTAGACGCTCTCTTTCGAAAAAGCACAATTTGCATTCAATAGCGCCTTTTTTCAAAAGAGTACTTTGGAAAAAAGGCATTATTCCTCGTAAAATGAGGTTTACCATGATTGAAAAAACTGCCACGCTCTTTCGATTTACTTTCGAAAGAACACAGTTGCAGTCTAGATGCAGGTTAAATTTTTTCGAAAAAAGTCTACTTTTTTTTAAAAAACCCTGTAGTTTAGACACACCCAAAGGCATTGATAGAGGACAGGAGAGTAAGCAGCTGGAAGCAAAGCTTGTAGTGGGAGATTAAAAGGTGGAGCTCCTGGGAAGGAATTAGAAAAAAGTACAGATGATACAAGTAGGGACAAGGTTGGCAGATGGTGGGGAACTGTGTGAAGAAAAAGAGTAGGGAACAGGACATGCAATGGCAGTCAGGATCCAGAGAGGAGAGAGTGTGCCGTGGTGAGTCCCTATAGACACAACAGATGGACATGCAGTCACAGGGACAGACGGGGTGGCCCGTGAGCCTAGGCGAACTAGGCAGTTGCCTAGAAGCGCCGCTGACCCGGGCGCCCGATGATGACGTCACGGCCATTGACGGCCATGCAGGCGGGGGCGCGGATCGCGCGGCCCGCCTGGGGCGCCAGCTGCCGCAGCTGGCCTCAGGCTGCTCCTGGGGACAGACAGTGTGCAGAAAGCTAACATTTCTTGTGCAAAACCATTAAAGAATTCTATGAAGAACTGTCCCATTTCAATTTCCATAAGAATTTCCTTAGAAATAGGCTTATCACTACACCAGCCTCCCATACAACGGAAACAACATCATGGTGATTGAAATAACAGTAACAATTGCTAAGATGTTAGAATTACGTCATCAGTGTGACTTTTTAAATATTAATTTATCATGCCTCTGAGGATTTACTTTTATTAAATTCTCATGTGCTTTAACACAAACTTTCTAATCTTGGTGCAGGCAGCCTTTTGGTACATTCTATTACCATCAGTAAAATTTCATGTTATAGCAAAGGGAAATCCATTTGGTTTATCTCCTGTTATATCTCCCGCTGGTTTGTTTATAATAGGAGTATAGTCAGCTTTTAAAAAAATTAGCTTTGCTTTAAAAAGTCAATACAGAATGTCTTTAAGATAAGACCCACTGTGCCAGACAACTTTCTACATGGGCCATTTCGAAGAGTGTTCTTGACCAAACACCTACCATCTATCTGAACCAAATGAAAGAGGACCTTCCAAAAATGCATGTGCAGCTCTGTCCCTGAGCCTTGACTTTACAAAATTATCAAGGGTAGGCCTAGCAATTGCCCAATAATAGTGCCATTTAAATCAATATCTGGGGCAGGCATTAGAGGGTCCCCAGGAAGATTCTAGCCCTAAACTAGGAGTAAGCTCTGTGGGAAACATCCTAGGCTTCTGCTAACTGTGAGAAGCAGCTGAATGGCTTTTGTTATAAGGCACAGAGATACAACCTAGGGCTGCTGATAGGGGTTACACCCTGGATTAAGCACCACTCATCCCTTAAATCCAGCAATTCTCCTTCCCACCAGGGATGCCTGGGAACAGGGACAGGAGCAGACATCCCCACAGACAGGCAAAAATGGGAGGCAATCTCCTTACTAAACATCTGCCTGACTGTGACAGGGTTGCTGGACCCTCAGCCTCCACCCAATGTTTCATCTTCCAGGATCAGGGGAGTTGAAGGCAGCTGTGGTCAAAAGGCTAAGGGCTCCTGTATTCATCAATTCTTCGTTTGATCTTTTCCAGTAGACACCCTCCTGGTGCTAAATATCATGGCGTGCTTGCCTGTTCTGCTCCCGTATTGCTCCAGCAGGACTGGGTAGGAATGCTCAGACAGTCCTACAAACAGTTTCTTCAGCCTTACAATGTAGCACGGAGCTGTTTCTTGCTGCCAGGAACAGTAGCTGTGCTCCTAAGGGCCCTATACCTCCAGAGGTAAGCGGAAGGAAAACATAATGGCCAGCTTGGGCAATTGCTGATTCTGGCTCTGATTTTACTCAAATTGTGGATCAAGGAAAATGGAAAGGACCACTCCATCTCCCTTTAAATATCAGCTTTAGGCAATATATGTCCTACTGTTGCCTACCCTCTGGGACTGTCGTGAAGTCTGTAGGAATGAAAGATTAATCTTTAATTGAAGATTATGTCGTGCAATTAAACCTCCAGGAATACATCCAGCCAAAATTAGCAACCCTATCACTTCCAGGCATTGAAACATCATCCCTATAAGTGCATGAACTGTACAGCATGACAAATCAACAGTATGCCAGTCTCATTCATAAGTTTCAGTAGGTTTCGTCTTTGCGATGATAGGTTAGAACAGGATTTAGAATAATAGAATATTAGGCTTAGAAGGCTATGTCTAGACAATAGGCTTCTTTGGGAAGAAGCTTTTTTCGGAAGAGATCTTCTGAAAAAACTTCTTCCGAAAGAGAGCATCCACACTGCAAAAGTGCATCTAAAAAGCGATCTTCTTTTGCGAAAGAGAGCATCCAGACTGAATGGATGCTATCTCGCGTGTAAACAGTGATTGCTATGGATGGAATGGCCACCAGGGCACCTTTGCTTTGACCTCTTTCGCAAAAAGGCTTCTTCCTCATAGAATGAGAATTACCAATGCCAGAAAAACCACTCTATTCTTTCACTTTTCTTGCAGAAGAACACAATTGCAGTGTGGTTAAGTTCCTTAAGTTTTGTCGGAAAAACCAAGCTCCTCCCTCCTCATTAGTCAGCCCCAATTGAGCCATACTCCTTCCTTTTCTCCCCCCAGGCCTGACATTGGTTGCAAGTAAACCAGGGCAGGGAAAGCTGGGCCCAGAGGCTTTCTTTAACCCCTGGGATGCCAGGCCCTCCTTTCTCCACTCCCTCTCATGCCATAATAGGGAGAAGAGCAGATGAAGCATAAGCAATAAAATCTGCTTCACCAGGGCTACGGAAACTGAGGGGGAGCAATATTTCTCCCATTACTAGGAGAAATGATGTCGTAGTTTAATGTTAATAGATCTGGGTCCTGGCTCTGTACATGTCAATGGCAAAACTCAGACTAACTTCACTGGGGCTAGGACTCTACCCCCTGGAGTCAACATACTGTTATAAGCAGGGGAAAGCAGGCTTGGTGTTTAATTTCTGATGTGACTGAGTGGTTTCCAGGAATGCTACAGCAGGGACTGAAGCAAGACTTATCAAGTGAGCCGCCAACTTGTACGCCAAGTTTCAGCCCAAGTGTTCTGAACAGCTGAGTTATTAAACCCAGGATAATAGAGTTCATAATGCAAATGCCAACTGACACTTAATGAAAGTAGAATGGTTCTAGCAGGTGCCACAGTGGTGTTAAATCACAAAGGGATGGAGAATGACTGTGCATTTTGCAACCTGTATGGCAGAAAACAAAGTGAGATAATACAAAGCTGAAAAATGGTAACTGATGAATTGGACTGAAAAAAAACCCGTCCTTCTCAAGGATTATATGGTGAGATACTGCCAGGCTGATATGAAAATTCCTCCACTGTTTAACATATTGGCAGCAAACAAGGCAAGCAGTGATACAAGGCCATAATTGACCTAAAAATAAATGAGAAAATGAACCAGGGAACATCTGAATTAAAGGCCTGGATTGTTTTGCTCTATGGAAACAAGGAGAATAAGTACAAAGATACATCTGCAATTCATTGTGACATAAAAATGTGGTTGTTCGGCATATTGCTACAATAGTGATAGAGCAAACAAAATGGAGGATGAAATTCAGCCTTTTCTCTTGTTGTGTAATTGCCAAAGAACAAAATTAAACAATAGGGTAAACATCAGTAGCCCTTCCCCAACCTGATATAACATACAATTAACTCTCAAAAGTTGGCTTTGTGAGAAGTCAGTGAAAAATCTATGAGCTGAGCAGGCTCCGAATGTATTTAAAATACATCTCAGGTGAATCTGCTCGGAGTCTTTTTTGCTGTTTTCTGAGTGAGGTAACTGTGTTTATAGAATCAGACAGCTTTACCAATGTAAATAGTCCAACTGGGGATCCATTCACAGGATTCAAGATTCAAAAGCTAGAAAGGACCGTTGTGATTACCTATTCAGGTACAACACAGGCCATGAAATTTCCTCGAAATAATTCCTTGAGCATGTCTCGTAGAAAAAAAAATCCAAAATTGCCTGTGATGGCAAATCCACCATGCCCCTTGGTAAATTGTTCCAACATGAATTATTCTCAGGCTCAGGGCCCTAGACTGAACTCTTTAGGCAAGGACTTCACTACATACATGCTCAGCATCAAATACAGTGGGGCCCTTCTGTCAACAGTTTCTCCATTGTAAAATGGAGAGACATATTACCAGTATTCCTTTGTTGCCCTACTTCTGCTGATGTTTAACTGGAAAGGCTTCTAGTACAGCAGACTAGAGCAGGGGTGGTTACAATCCGGCCCATGGGCTGGATACAGTCTGCCAAGCCATTTGATCTGGCCTGTGCCCTGCCCTGCTGCTCCCTGTTCCCAGGCCACTCGTGACCCGGGGCTGGGGGAGTGCACAAAGTCATTCGCTGTTCAAAACAACTGGTGGCTTCCTCTAGGTGCCATGCATGCCTAGTTAGGGAAGGGAGCCTCCAGCTGCTTTGAACATTGGCCTGGGGGCAGGGGAGCGTGCAAAGTCTCTTCCCTCTGCCAGGGGCATGCAACACTTAAAGGGAGCTGCCCCTTCTGCCAGAGGCCCCACCCCTTTCTCTGAGGCCCCGCCTTTTCCAGGGGGCAGAGCCAGCCCACGGCCACTATTAAAATTCATGAAGTGGCCCCCCTGCAAAAATTATTGCCCATTCCCAGACTAGAGGGTTTGAGGGGATGTCCCGAGACTTTGATTTGGCTGATAACATTTACCACAATCACCTTAAAAAAAGACCTGAGAGTGTTTTGGGAGTTCCCAATTTGAATTACATAGGCATTTCCTCCTCACCCCCCTCCCTCCTGTTAACTAACTGTAGTTTATGGAACACCATGAGGGACTGGCAAATTCCCACTTCCTATTTATGAACACTATTCTGTTCCTGTAACTAAGTATAATTCTACCGATTCAAGAAACTCCCAGCAACTTGATTCTTTTTAAAGTGAAAAATCACTGCAGTTAAACAAATTAGTGCAATAAAATCTACAGATTTACAGCTAATGTTAATCAACCTATCTTTATTGATTTCAACAGAGCTTTGGAGATTTACTACATAAGCCTCTGCGGTGACCTCTTGGCCCTATTGAAGTCAATGAGAATTTGGCCTTGGCTTCACTGGGGCCAGGTTCCATAATACTTCATGTGATGGGTAAAAACTTTTTCTCGGAATATAGAACAGACTTCATGTCCTGTAAAACAACCAAGATAATTGTAGGCATTCTTTGTGGTGTCTTGAATACCGGCTTCAGAGCAACTTAAAGACAAGCCAGAAGAACAGCACCTTTACTATCTATATAACTAAGAATGAAGTTGATTGGGAATTTGGAATGTTGTGGGTGTCAGATATTGCAATTCTTTGCAGGAAATTTGGGGACCATTGTATCATGTTTTTGACTGGTTTGTGTTTAGCAGAATTCTACTCTCTGGGGGAAGATTACTGCAGCCCCTTCAGTAACTAAAAACAGTGTGTAGGGGCGGGGGCAGTGATTACCACTGAGATTATAAATTACTCCTGAGTAGCTCCCTCCCTGGAGAGGTTTGCATATGCTGGTTCAAGATGGGTTTTCCAGAGACTAGGAAACAAAGAAATGGGTTTGGGTACAGAAGGATGAACTTGAATTGACTCTGGTCCTTCTTTCGGACAGAACAGATAGGCACTTTTGTCCAAAAGGGAGCCATCAACCCTTGCAATTGGACTGAAAGGACTTTGGTCTAGTAGGACCACATAAGACTGATGAGTGACCTCTGTTACGTTTTTAGCCTGTACATAGCAACTTATATTGTTTTCACTGTAATGCTCTCTCTCCTTGTGCATTAAGGTTCTTGCTTAGAAAGAGCTCTGTGGTAACTTATAACTGCTGGCAATACACTGGTCATAGCCTTCAGAAAGAAAGCAAAGGTACTGACTTAACACAGACTATTGGGGTTATTGCAATGTAAGGTAGAGAGCTTTGCAGCCACAAAAGCCTGGCCCAGAGGGAAAGAGAGAGAAGCAGGTCTCCACCTAAGAAGGTGATGGCTCAGAGCAAGAAACCTTGAGTGGTTGCTCTTGAAAGACCACAGAGGGAAAACACAAGTGTGTGGGTTTTTTAATAAACCTAATTGCCCTAACATTTGGAGAAAAGAATCATAACAGATGCCTATTTATGGAGACAGCTAGGGCTCAATGTGTGAATCTTTTTCTGTTCGGCTTCTTATATTTAGATCAGGGCTACTCAACACATGGCCCACAGGCTGCATGTGGCCCGCAGCCCATTTGTTTGCAGCCTGCGGGGAGGTTTAGGTTTACGTGGGCCCGCGGGTGGGATCCTTTGAACATAATCTCCTCTGGGAACATGCTCCACAACAGCGAGGCGTCTCTCAGGCAGGATGAACACTGAAAGGCGCAAGTGGGCGGACTGGCTGGAACGGACGGGTACAGAGTGCTGGCGTTTCTAGCCCCAAGGGAGGAGGTACCGGGAGCGCTGGGGCATTGTGGAAAGTGCTTTGTATTCATGCCCGTCAGCGTGAAATACACTATTTGCATATATATTTGCATGTATATGCAACCACACTTAAGTTGCGGCCCTCGGCATGCGCTGTGAGTATCATTGTGGCCCCTGAGGCTTCCAAAGTTGAGTAGCCCTGAGTTAGATCAACACGACATTTGCCATGCATATAGAGATAAAACTTGACACTCTCTGCACAAGAAAAGGTGTTCTGTCAGAATCCTATAACTTCATATTTAACTTTTAATCACTTTTTACTTGTAATTTACACTGTGCTTCTGTTGCTCTCAAGGAACAATAGGGGAGCCCTCCGGTGGCTAGGGTTGCCAGGTGTCCAGTATTCAACCGGACAGTCCATTTTTTGTGCCCTCTGTCCAGTAAAAAAATTCAGAAAATACAGGACATGTGCAATGTGTGATATTTTCTGCTTTTCCAGCTGGGCACCCGACAGGAGCCTGGTGGAGGTGGGGGGAGTGGCTGGGGAGGCGGGGCCGCGATCAGCGCTGGGAGTCCTCAGCTCAGCTGGTTCTGTGTGGAAGCCTGGCGGGGGCAGGGGGAGTGGCTGAGGAAGCGGGGCCGTGATCGGCACTGGGAGGTTCATGTAGTCAAAATATATGATGTAGACTTTTGATTATTTATAATAAAGTTCTCATTTAGTGTTAAGCATAGTTTGGGAGGGTTTTTTTGTTGTTGTTGTTCAACAAATTTTTATCACGTGTGTTTGGTATTTATGTACTTATGGTGGTTGTTTTTTTTTTGCTCAAATTTTTAGCATGTGTGTTCGGTATTTATGGTTTTTGTTTTGCTTGGCAAATTTTTAGCATGTGTTCGGTATTTTTTGGGAAACCAGTGCTTTTTTTGTGACGGTACTGCCCGGTACGCAGTACCGGCACCTCCAGATGCAATACCGGTACCTCCAGTCAGAGCTCAACAACTTTTCCCCTGGAGTACCAGCACCTTTTTTTTTTTTTTTTTTACAAAAAAAGCACTGTGGGAAACCATCTGGCAACCCTACCTGGGGCTATTTTTACACTTGTAAATTCACATGGATTGTACTTTATCTATCAGGATTCACAACTTTAAGTGTCTGCTATGTACAGGCCTGCCGACTTGGGGAAAAGGGGCAGTTGCCCCAGGGCCTGGCAGTTCAAAAGGGCCTGGACTCCCAGATGTCATCACTGTTACTATAGCAGTGGTGGCAGACAGAGCCCTGGCCCTTTTAAATTGCCACTGGAACACCAGGCAGTGCTCCAGGAGGTTCTGAGAGCTGCATGGGGGCCCAGTGCAACGCACTCCAGGTGGCACTGAGGGATGGCTGCCCCCGTCCCGCCCCTTCTGGGAGCGCAAAGCTGGGCTCCCTTCCACCTTGCCCAGGGGCCCAGCGAGGCTGTCGGCTCCCCTGGCTACATATGTCAAGAGCTATTCTTTCAAATTCATCTATAATCTCAGTCTCTGTCACACACCTACCTTTACTGCAATGCCCATTGCCATTTTCCATTGATCTATTTATAGCTTCATTTATTCTTGAGACTTTTCTAAGGCAAATGATAAGGGGGGGAAATGCAACTAAACTACTTCACAAGTAAATAAAGTCCAGGTATAATAGCAAAGCTATTTAGCCACATAAACATCTACTGAATCTTTGACAATTTTGTTAAAGGAGAGACATGTCCTTGTGTGCCTATATATAACACTCCACACGATAACATTCAAACCCTTCTAAATAAAACCAACGGAATTAATAAGACAGTCGATCATTTGCTTGTTGTTGCAGGCTCCTACCTCACCTACATCTGTTTGGAGTCCTGGGAGATTTCAGCTTGAAAGGTAAGATTTTGAGAAATTTATAAGCAATTGAATAAAGCCCTTCAGACTGGACAAAAGTCCTTTGAACTTAACAGTAGTTGTTGCTACATGCTTCATCTATAATCTCAGTCTCTCTCACACACACTCACTATGCAAATATTTGTAGTCAGACACACTACATTGACATAACTCTACCTCGGTGAAAGGCATAGTGATTAGGTCGATGTAGTCAGGTTTACGCAGGGTCTGTGTAGACATTGTGGCTGCGTCTAGACTGGCATGATTTTGCGGAAATACTTTTAACAGAAAAGTTTTCCGTTAAAAAGTATTTCATAAAGTGCGTCTAGATTGTACGGATGCTTTTGCGCAAAAAGTGCTTTTGCGCCAAAAGCATCCGTGGCTGATCTAGAAGCGATTTTCAAGAAAGCCCCGATCGCCATTTTTCGCCATCAGGGCTTTTTGTGCAAAACAGTTCTTCGCTGTCTACACTGGCCCTCTTGCGCAAGTATTCTTGCGCAAGAGGGCTTTCAGCGGGAGCATGAAGTATTTGCAAGAAGCACTGATTTTGTACATTACAAAGTCAGTGCTCTTGCGCAAATTCTAGCGGCCAGTGTAGACAGCTGGCAAGTTTTTGCGCAAAAGCGGCTGCTTTTGTGCAAAATCTTGCCAGTCTAGACGCAGCCTGTTACTTTGACTGTTGCTGCCTTTCAGAAGCCATCTCACAATGGCCTACAATGATAGTGAAATCAGTGCAAACGCTCCTGGTGAGAACATGCAGAGTGAAAAAGCAACTGAATTACAACTACGTGGCCTTAGTTGTAAGCCAAATTACAGCAGCCTCCTTGGGCTGTTCTATGGGCTACTGCACTGCTGGGAATCTCTAGAGTGCTGTGTGCTGCAACCTCAACACCAGATCACCACCCCCACCCCCGCCCGCCAGCTGTGAATCTGATATCAACACACTCCCCTGCAACACGGCTTTTGAAGAGGCCCTTAGTGAACTGCCTTAAAGCGTATGTTGCTGTGCCTGTACATGGAGAATGGTTCTGCAGACAGATACAGAGTTTTTAGGATGCTCTCTGCTGCTCTGGACCTCTTAGCTGGCTTAAAGGGTCCTGAACTGGGGAAGGACTCACCCACTGAATCTATGGACCTGATTTCTCAGTTACACCAAGGCCTCTTTACACGGTCACCAACTTTCCATTGTGCTGGGGGGGAGGGCGGGGGGAAGGAGAGGGAGGCAGCTTCCTCCTGCATGCTCCAGTGTGGCCTGCCAGTGGGCAGGAGGCACTGTGGGGAGGGGCAGGTGCTGATAGGGTGGCTGCTGGTGAGAGCTCGGCACCTACCATTTCCCCCTGTGGGTGCTCCAGCCCCCGGAGCACCCACAGAGTCGATGCCTATGCTCTTTTGTGCTTTTCTAGCAGCATAAAAGGCCTTTAAAATGCCAGTTCAGTATAAAGGGGTTTTAATGCAACTGAGCTGAGAATTAGCTCTTCAGTATTTCCTGAGCACTCTTGCCTCCGTCAAAAGCAGATAAGCATTTGCTTAACTTTAAACCCATGAATCACTGTAAAATCAATGGGACCGCTCACACGTAATGGTAAAACCTGGTTGCAGGATCAGAGCCAGAGTGGTAAGTGCCTTCCATGATTAAACATCTGCAAAATGAGAGAAGTTTTGTACATGGTCTCTTTTGATTAGGAGGGAATGCTACATGTAACAACTTATCCGACACAGCATTGCTGCCACCAAGTTTTCAAAAAGCATACAAGATTGCAGTGTACTGTATTTCATCCGAGACCATATGGACATTAAGGTTCACTGCAATGTCATTGTGCTAGTGGCTGCTGACAGGATTCTGTTAGTCTGCAAATGGCTCATCTTCTTTAGTTACTGGGAGCTAGCTATTTAGGCATAACGACATAACGACAGCCACTTCCCATCATGCCAATGTAGCGCGCTCTCCCAAAATGTATTTTGCAAATACTGCATTACAGCTAAAAAATTCCACAATTCAGTCAAAATTAAGTGTCTAAGATATGCATGTATGCATGTGGGAGCAAACGGGTACAGTAATTGCACATGTAAGATACACAGATGAGTGTGAAATAACCACTTCACAAACATACAAGTCATTCGTTTGTACTTGCAATCCATTTTTTGTGCATGCAATGACCTGTCTGGGCCTATGTCTTGGGGCTTCTTCCCCCATCCTCTGCTGCTCTTCCTGTCCCATTCAGCATTTCCCTTAGGACGCATCTTCCCCATAGCTGTTTCTCTCCATGGAAGTGGGATTCTTCTTGGTTCCCAGTGACTGCTTCCTTCCTGGAAACTGCTTTTGCCCCCAGCAGGATCTTCTCTCCTCCAAGCTGGACAGCTTCTTCCATCCCAAAAGAAGCTTCTTCTGGGCTCTTCTTTTCTTCAAGTGGTCCCTAACCTCTTTAGCTGAACTGATGCTGCAGGAGCACAATGATGTGTGTTATTTGAGAGCTTGTCAGCATGTTTCCAGACTACAGGAGTTATTTTCCAAGCTGTATCTTTTTGAAAAAACATGTTTTTTAATTTAGTCTTTGCAAAGATGAGCTTTCGATCCTACAGGAAACAATGTACTCTCAAACAATGGCTCATGCCCTGATTTTAATTCAATAGCTTTCATCTCCGGGAGAACAGACCAAGATCGGCAACGTTAATCAGACTGTTGATGTGATTTTTGATGGTAAAAGAATGAATGTCACTTTTAAGATCACATTCAAGCTATAATAGTGCCACATGTACCTTTCTAATGGGCTCCCTCTGACAAATATGAATACTACTACTACAGGCTAGTTTACCAAGCACACACTGCAAAGACTGGCATGCCCTTGTAGAAGGATCTCAACCCTGGACAGTGCTGCCTAGTAGTGAGACAGCAGTTGGCGGGTATCTCCCTTTTAAAACATAGTTCTGTCCTTCAGTGTCCCAACACAAGAGTTTCCAGACCTCCTCTTTAGCACAAGGACTTGGGAGACTGGGCCCCAAAACACACAAAGTCTTTTCCAGCCGGGCTCTCACCCAAGGGGAAGGGTTTTGTTGTTGTAATGTTCTTTTGGAATGCGTAGGGCAGCCTGGGCCCAACTTCTCCATCAGGCTCTGGTCCTGGGTCCAGTGGTGGGCAGCTGCAGTCAGCACCTTGGGGAGCTAAGCAGCTGCCCCTCTTCCTACCTCAGCCTTCCTTAGCTTCTTGGAGTAAGTCACTTCTCTTTAATCTCTGATCTGCACACTCACTCTCTGGCCTCACATTTGGAGGTTTACACAGGTAGGTAGATCTCAGCCAGTGAGCTCCTGAGCTGTGCTTTCCCCTCACAGCAGGCATCGGCTTCCTTTCACTGCCCACCTCTGAGCTGGTCTCTCTCCTTCTTGAAGCCCTGCCTGATGGGCAGACTTTGTAGGTGTCTCTAGGTGGGGCTGTCCTGGCCCAAAGCTGTTCCTTCACTGCTTGCTGTCTAGTACAGGGTATGTATACCCATCATCAGAGCCGTGAATTTGGGCCTCCTCCTGGGCGGACCTTTGGAATATGCAGGGGAGTCTCATCTCTACAACTGTATTGATTTCGGTGGTGTTGCACTCACTTTCAGGGGGTTAAATGAGGGCCATACCATACAATTATAAACTGGAACAAAATATTTAATCTTCAAAGACCCAGACCAGCAATGGAGAAGAGGAGAATGCCTCCTGACAGGAATATTCTGTGACACTTGGAGATTTAAATCCATTCTGCCTGCCAAACAGAGTACTTTTAGTAAGTTCACTGCTAATGTTGCCTTTAAGTTACAGGGTGCAGGTATCATCTACTTGCCCCTTACTTTCATTTCAACAGCTAGGGCTGGATGAATATTTACCCAAGTGTAAGGCTGGTATCCCCAGGTGGGTGGTCAAACCTGGGCCCTCTAGAGTTCCATACACGAGCCTCTACTGCCTGAACTATAAGTGCCTCCTGCCTCAGTCAAGCCTGTAGCAAGCTGGTTAACCTCTATCTGGCCTAGCCAGTGTTAGAATAGGACTTAGTGCCACAATAACATGGGCATGGCTTTGCATACTCTCCCTGTATACAAAGTACATCTCCAGCTTCTGGGTCTTCCCAGTTCAGCTTCCAAATGGGACACCACTTGTAACACTGATTCCCCTGGGAGGGTCAGCAGCAGCAGGGACCAGCACCTGGTACTTCTGGATCTTAATACGTAAGCCTCAACTTCCTGAGCTAAAAGAATGAGCTGTCTTAGCCTCGCTGCAGCAGGCTTGTTAACTTCTGTGGCCAAGGCACCAATAGAGTGGGTCATAGTGCCACACCAAATGGGCATGGCATTAGCCAAGTCCAATTTATAAGAAGGCAATACATTCCTCTAGCCCTGGCCATCCCAAAGGAGGCCAAAGCATTTTACAATGACATGCATGCAGATGGCAGGCAACTCATGGCCTGTTGCAGTGAAACAATAGTGAGAGGAAACGAAACTGTGACCAAGGACACTAGGGTAATAGTCAAGAGACCAATAATGTCTATGCAGAGCAGAGAGAATCCTGCTTGTAAGCTTTAGTTTTGAATATTTACACATGTTAAACTTCAGAGAATTCAGTTTGCTTGCTTCAGAGAAGGATGAAAAGCAAATCAGCCCTAAGCAGGGCAGCAGTTCTAGGGTATGTCTAGACTGCATCCCTCTGTTGTCAGAGGGATGCAGATTAGGCAGCTCGACATTGCAAATGAGGCAGGGATTTAAATATCCTGCACCTAATTTGCATAAAAATGGCCGCCACGTTCTGCTGACTCAGCACTTTCTGGGCAAAAAGCGGCAGTCTAGAGGGGGATCTGTCGAGAAAGAAAGCCTTTTTCGACAGATCCTGTAAACCTCCTTGCAGGAGGCATAAGGGATCTGTCGAAAAAGGCTTTCTTTCTTGACAGATCCCCCTCTAGACTGCCGCTTTTTGCCGACAAACGCGGCAGAACGCGGTAGCCATTTTTATGCAAATTAGGCACGGGATATTTAAATCCCTGCCTCATTTGCAATGTCGAGCTGCCTAATCTGCATCCCTCTGCCGACAGAGGGATGCAGTCTAGACATACCTCTAGTGTCTAATGCTAGAATTGTGGTCACAGTAGACATTACATTTTTGTTATATACTGAACATACTACTGGCATCTGCTCTTTATCATTAGTATTGCTTAGTAGCACATCTGGGGCCAAGTCCAAACTGCAGGGTCCTGCTTTTATGGCCTGAAAGGGATGATGGAGTAGGCAAAGAATCTTCCATGCAAGACCACAGCCTGGTTGTAGAGAAGCTTCATCAAAGCTAGGTCACCTTAGTGACCACTGAAGCTTCAGCAGCTGTTAACATTCTGGCCCCATATCTTCCACTCCCCTCAGAAATGCTGGGTTTTATAGAGCAGATAAGAGACTAAAGCAGAAGCATATACTATGGTGTTGGCAAATGGCCAAAACAACAACAAATAGTCAGTAGCTACAGCCTGGAAATATGAAGATAACATACATGAACAGGGAAAAGGGGAATATTGTGTATCAAAGTTTTCTCATGAGCTAGAGATCAAACAAGGGAATAGAATACATTTTAGAAGACTAAATGGAGAACTACGTTATTAAAGAACAAAATACCTAGAGAATACTTTCATCTTTATATAAACAAAACCATTACAACTTTTTTTAATAACTTTGTATTCACAGCCCTGGAACTCTGTATGATCAATGATGCAGTTTAAAACCAGTGAGAGCTAGACTTCTGTGTCTAGAGAAGAGCGTATTGTAGAGCAGAAAGCAAGTGAACTCAGTCTGGCAAGGTCAGGGGCTATGCTTTGAAAATGTCATGCCAGAGAACTCGAAGCTGAAGTCCATCTTCAGTGAAAGATTCCTGGTAAAAGAATGACTAGAAATATTTAGTGACCTCCATTGACAGTGAAAGACACTTAATGGGTTTGACTTGCCACCAGTTCCGCCCCTTTAAATGTTACACAAAAGATGAACAGCCTGCAGTCAAGCACTTCTGACTTAGAGACCATGAGATCAGTGATTGAATGTGAAATTATCTGACTTGGGAGTGTGCTCCAAACTGATCTGAGTCAGAGTACATAGATTCAGAGGAGGCTGGTGATGATAACATTAAGGAATGAAGTACAATCTTTCCTGCCAGCAGTGTTCCCTATAAGCTGGGCACTTGTGCGGCCGCTCAGGAGAGAATCAAATGCCGCCCCGCTGATTGGCAGAGTGCCCACAACTACGTTTTTGTTTCTACCAGTGGTGCACATTAACACGTCTTGGTGCACATAACAATTTATTCTGCACATGGATGAAAACGATTAGAGGGAACATTTGTTGTAGGGCTCATACTTCAGTGGGGAAACCTTGCTTTCTAGATGGAACTAATCTGTGTTCATATCATGCAATTAGTCTCTAAAAAGCAGCTCTGGCACTGACACAAGTCAGAGTGCTTTGCATGGTGATCTATCACCTGAGTAAAAGATTAAGGAAACTTGTCTGCTAGTAACAAGCATCAATGTTATGGGAGGCATGGGAATATTGGTTAGAAATTTTACATTATTTTAAAGTTCATTTCTGCAAAAATATAAAACGGGGACTCCCATATTTATTGCATCTTGTTGACTTCTACTTTAAATTTGTTCAGTACAGAAATAAAAAGATTCCCTCCCCCATCACCCTGAAATGCTAGCACTGCATGTTCTTCCAGAGATTGGAAAATCACACTTTGTTCTTTTGGGTTTGCACTTCATCACTAATAATGAAGACTCTAGAAGACAAATTCTGCCCCTCAGATACACCTGAGCAAGCTCATTGTCTTCAACATCTTGAACGTCAGACGCATTCACCAAGTTCACACTATACAACAAGTTCATTCATTGCAAATTGCCAGCATATTTGAGTACATTTCTAAATTAATATGCACATATTCATAGCACATCTTCCAGTTCTCTAAATGTTTCATTATCTTTATTAAAAACACCACTGATGTTAAAACATGTACTATTCTTCTTGCAGCACATTTTTCAAAATTGTATCATAAATCAACTATGTTAAAACCAGTTTTTACTAGTTTATACAGATTATTTCCCCCCAGTAAACATCCTTTCTACCCCCCTTGTTTCAGCACCAGGGCTGCATTTTTATTTATTTTTATTTTTATTTTGGTTTTAAGGTGTAAAAATAGCACACCTGTTTCTAAGTATGAAAAACAATCCCCTTCACAGCAGGACCAAGCACCATCTGGATCATCCCTGATCAAGGATGTTAAATTGTGGTTATCTGGCTAATCGCGAAGTTGATACAATTTGTATCGACTACACGATTAGTCATAAGGGGCTGCTCTGCAGAGCTGCAGTGGGGGTATCTCCCAGAGCCAGCATATCTCCAATGGCAATTTATTCCTGTGTTTAACTACCCTGACAGTTAGGACGTTTTTCCTAATGTCCAACCTAAACCTCCCTTGCTTCAATTTAAGCCCATTGCTTCTTGTCCTATCATTAGAGATCGAGGAGAACAATTCTTCTCCCTCCTCCTTGTGACACCCTTTTAGGTACTTCAAAACTACAGTCATGCCTCCTCTCAGTCTTCTCTTTTCCAAACTAAACAAACCCAGTTCTTTCAGTCTTCCCTCATAGCTCATGTTTTCTAGTCCTTTAATCATTTTTGTTGCTTTTCTCTGTACCCTTTCCAATTTCTCCACATCTTTCTTGACATGTGACGCCCAGAACTGAACACAATACTGCAATTGAGGCCTAATCAGCGCAGAGTTGAATGGAAGAATGACTTCTCATGTCTTGCTCACAACACTCCTGTTAATGCACCCTAGAATCATGTTTCCTTTTTTTGCAACAGTGCCGCACTTTTGACTCATATTTAGCTTTTGGTCCACTATGACTCCAAAATCCCTTCTGCAGTACTCCTTCCTAGACAGTCACTTAAGTGCATGCTTAGTTCTAGGCATATGAAAGTCAAGTGGATCACTGCCAAAATGCTCAGACTTTTGATTAACTGATTAAACAGGGGCAAGCGGGGGATCATAGAATCATAGAACACTAGAACTGGAAGGGACCTTGAGAGGCCATCGAGTCCAGTCCCCTGCCCTCGCGGCAGGATGCAGTAACGTCTAGACCATCCCTGATAGATGTCTATCTAACCTGCTCTTAAATATCTCTAGAGATGGAGATTCCACAATCTCCCTAGGCAACTTATTCCAGTGTTTAACCACCCTGACGGTTAGGAACTTTTTCCAAATGTCCAACCTAAACCTCCCTTGCTGCAGTTTAAGCCCATTGCTTCTTGTCCTATCCTCAGAGACCAAGGAGAACAATTTTTCTCCCTCCTCTTTGTGACACCCTTTTAGATACATGGCTGGGCATGGCTGGACTGGAGCAACCCCCCTATTGTGGGCAGGGGCTGCTCCAGTCCAGCTACTTCTGGCCCCGCAGAGGACTGCTGGTTCCCAGACTGCGCAGGGCCGGAAACTGCAGCTCTGTGTAGACCTGGAAGCAGCAGCCCCATGTGGAAGTGGCTCTCGGGAGGGCTTTGCCCCACACCCCAAGTCATATAATTGTAAGCAGGGGCTGAATTACTGCTTGCTGTCAGCCAGCTAAAAGGAGAGAGCTGCCCTGGGCGGGTGTGCTCACTCCAATTGTTTAGCCCTGCAAGATAATTAACTGTTAACTGTTGATATGTAAATACAGCTCATGCCAGGAGGGGGAAGGAATCCAAGGTGTGGTTATGTAAATCCAATTCAGCCCCTGAATTGGAGGATCAGTGTTGGAATGGAATGTGATGTATTGTAACTAATTTGGGGCTGTTGTGGGGGTCACAAATCATGCTACCCCTAAATGTGGGAACTGTAAAATATGACACCAGTACTTGCAGGAGAGACACCATCATTGCAAGAGGTCTCAGAGGAACAAGCCTCCCCCCTTCCAGAGTTGAGTGAACTGAGTTGGAGGGGAAAGGGCTAAAGGGCTTGAGTCAGCCTGCTTCATGCCTGCCAGGTGTGAGCTGTAAGACTGGCTCAACCTGCCTCTTTCCCCTTTGTTTTAAGGATAGACCTAAAGCAGACTCCATGAGGAGTCTTTTTGCTAGTCCAGTGGAAGCTGGAATCTTTTGCCAGCCTAGGTGGTGGCTAAAAAGTTGAAATCACTAAGAGCTGAAGTTACTGGTCTGGCCTGGAGCCAGACCCATTGCAGCCAGCAGAGCGGCTAGCAGGCTTGACCAGCGGGCGGCTGGTAGGAGCGGCGGCCAGCAGAGCGGCTGGTGGGAATGACCAGTGGGCAGCCGGTAGGAGCGGTGGCAGGTGGCCAGCAGAGCGGCTGGTGGGAATGACCGGCAGGCAGCTGGTAGGAGCGGCGGCAGGTGGCCAGCGGAGCGGCAGGCGGCCAGCAGAGCAGCTGGTGGGCACAACCGCCGGGCGGCCGGTAGGAGCAGTGGCAGGCGGCCAGCAGAGCGGCTGGCAGGAATGACCAGCAGGCAGCAGGGGCAGCACACAGGTGGCATCACATCGGGCTCTATGAAGGAAGTCATCAGGGTGATGTGTCTGGGTCTGCACTGACTGGACAGAGCTGTAAGTGGGGCGTTTGAAGTGGGGTACGGGGAAAGTTTGGGTAAGTGAATGGAACCCTTACTTTATTGGACTAGTGAACCTGAGAGGCCAAGGACATTGCTAAATCCATTTGAGCTGGGACGGTTACTCGTGGGGACTTATGAACTCTGTTCATGGTATTTTGCCAAGTTAAGGCCATGTCACTTCTCTCTCTCTCTTTCATTAAAAGTTCTTTTCTACACTCAGACTCTGTGCTTGTGAGTGGGGAAGCATTGCCTCTCAGAGGCACCCAGGGGTGTGTGAATTTCCCAGGCTACTGGGTGGGGGCTAGAGCTGGTTCTGTGTGAAATGGACCCCTAGATATTGAACCTGGCCCTGGTGGCTGCCGGCCCTATCCGGCAGAAGGGTTACATAATAATACAGTGAAAGCTTTGTTATCCGGCACTCAGGGGGAATGGCAGCTGCAGATTAACTGAACGTGGAGGATAACAAAGCAGCCCTTGCTGGCCCTCTGTTAATTTCAAACTTTGTTAACCTGCTGGGGGCAATTCCGGTTAACAGTTTTCAGGTTAACAGAGTGCCAGATAACAAAGCTTTTATGTTTAACAAGGCAGAATGGGGTTGCAGTGCAATGACGTTTGAGAACCGCTGTGTTCAAACATAGATCCGGGAACAGAACTGGAGAACAAACCCTCACTGATTCTGTTCCACACAAATCGGTATATAGCAGTTCAACTCCCTTTTCAAATAATATGCAAACTAATCCCAGTGTAACTCCACTATCTTCAGTGAGGGTGAATTTGGTTAAATATCTTTGTTGTCGCACATAAGGGGAAACAGCTGTACTGTAAATTTCTGCTTCTGGCTAATGTACAACTTTTAGCGCAGAGAATGGATAGTTAGGGAGGAGACAGCATGAGAAAAAGACAAGCATATCCCATCAAAATGTCATTATAATTTTGCCTATCATTATCATACACAATGGCCTGTTCTCTTTACATGAAGGGTTTTTATACCTTTTTTTCAGAGTAAAGTGGCTTAAAGCCCTTTTACCCTACCAAAGTTCTGTAAAGGGGCTTTAAGACTCAGATCTCAATATATTGTATCTCTGTTCTTTTTACTTGGTGTGGATGGTTATAAAGAGCTTCCCAATAAGGGATCCAGAAATGAATTTGTAATCAAAAGATTTGGCTTCCTAACAGGTGGGGAAAATCCTTTTTGCCTACCATCCCCCTATATTCAGGGCGTGTGTTTTTTACAATGAAATTCATTCATGTGACCCACCAATGGTGGAATAGAAATCATACTAAGGGACACCAGTCCACCTGGATTATTTCAATGCTGTGACAGTTACTATAGCTGCAAATCTGTACTTTTAGCTTGAAAAGGAACTGAATATTAACATTAAAAATTCATTAATGTTTCTAAATGTGGACAGAGGTGAACCAGCTGGGGTTTACTAGAGGCTTAGCAATAAGAACAAACAGTTAATCCATTCTTTCTGCATCAGTTCACAATATCAATTCAAGCTAGACATTAAGTATCTGATTCTTGATGCAAGTAGGTAAACAAATGAATTTACTGGAAGAAAACCACCAGAAAGGAGAAAGAAACTCTTCTGGGAGCTCTCATGTCATTCTCATTGCTAAGGAAACCACTGACTTTTGTCTGTAAGGATTAACAATGTCTCTCTCATTTGGATTCTAGTTTGTAAATATGCCACATTTATTCCTGATGGTGCATTTACTTCAATGGATTTACACCACAGATTAATTCAGTCCATCTTGCAGCAATGGAAATGCCTATACACATGTTTTTCTCATACAGAAGCTATAATATTAGCACACATTAAAAAATACTTTTTAAAGTGATGCATGGGAATTGGTTTTTTTTTCCATTTCTCCAAAGATTTACCCTGAAAAACGCATTTGATAAATATTGTATAAAAATATTTTTCTGATGTGAGTGAAAGCTGTTTGAAAAGGTGCAACCAGGTGCTCTCCTACTTTCTGGGAAAAGCTACATAGAGATGATATTGCTGATAGCACACTATTCAAGCTAAATTTAGCCTCGAGCCAAAACTAGGACTTCACTTAGGCACGGAGATATGCCTATGCAGTTCTCTGTGCAGAAACAGGGCCTTTGTGATCCCAGTGGTACCCTGTGACATGAGCTTATCCAGTGTTGAGATTTGTGAGGGAGGTCTGACACCAAACTACATACATGGGAGACATTCCTCCCTTGGGGGGTAGGTAGTCATAGATTAGTGGTGGACTGCATGTGACCCATTAGGGTTCTATGTGTGGCCCACAAGACATTTTGTTTACAGGGTTGCTAGATTCTGCTGGTTTTTGTCTGTGTAGTTTTTTTCCTATTGGTATTATAAAGTGACACATGCTTAAAGCAAGGGCATGGAAGTGAGATGCATGCTGATTGCATAAAACAGTGTAAGAGCCATGCGCTCCTTCTCCATCCAGTCAAATCATTGCTATGGTTAAATTGGCACATCCCACAAATTCTAGGCATGTAAGTGCAGTTAGCAAAACTACCCTATCCTGGGAGACCATCTTGGTTACGACAATCATTGCAGCCTGTGACGTAGTGGGGGTATCTGGCTAGTTCCTATGCTGGCTCTGTGGTAACCCCCCACTGGCTGCCATCGGTACCACAGCCCAGAAGGATGAGTCATTATGCTAAGAGGGTCTCTCAACCTGTCTGACCAGCTACCCCCCAGGGAGAGAAACAAAGGAAGGGGGAATGCTGCCCTGGCTGGGGGGGCAGGGCTGGAAGAGAGTTAGTTATTTTCTGTCTGGGATCATGGAGGAACCAGCCTAAGCCAGGGGCTGGGATTTAGGGGCCCAGTCTCCCCCATCTCAAGGGGGGCTGAGGCATCCTAGACCTGCCCTGTAACCAGATTACATCGGTGCTGTGCTGTGCTGTGCTGTATCCTGGAGAAGGAATAAACTCCCTCCATTCTACGGGCTGGTGGAGTCTGTTCGTGCCATTACGGGGGTGCAGGAGTCAGGGGACCCCGACGCGCCGTCACACAGCCCACTGAGATGGAGGGCCACTCATGCGGCCCTCTCATTAGCCTAGGTTGCCCCTCACTATCCTAACTCCATTGGCTTCAATAGAGCTATGACAATTTATAATGGCTGAGGATCTGCCCTATGATGTCCATCTGCCTTTGTGTTTTTTGTTACTTTGTTCACGGGTACGGTAGAGTTTATTAAAAAAGAGAAAACACTAAATTGTGCATGAGTGAATTTACACTGAGCCTAAGACTATTAAAAAAACCCTTAGATGGTAGCATTATTATATCTATTCGTGGTATTTATTTCATGATATATCATGTCTCATTTGTAAACTAGATGCCACTCAGTAACTCAATGATTTTTCTACAAGTGAGTTCTATACATATTTTAAATTTACAAAATGCATGTAGTAGTGGGGCACATGCACAATATTTCAAATACATAGAGCTCACTATCCAATGACTACACTCTCTAAGATTCAACACTGCGCTTATTGTTGTATGAACATTTTAAGCAACAACATGTCGGAATTAAGGTAGGAGATTATATTCATTGGTTTTGAGTGCTCAAATTTTTCTGCTTTGTGGCAATATATAGGTATTGGCATCACACAAGTGGTTGCTATTGAAAAGTTATAACTTGACAAAGGTAGTACACATTGGCATAGAACCACATTTTCTCCATATACATAGAATCTTCTGGAAACATGGCAACCACTTTGTGCCAAAAACCTTCTACTTTCAGAGTGTGGGGGAAGGAGATGGGCAGAAACATCCACCACTTCATTTTCTTCCTCTTAGTCTGATATGCTGTATTTTCATTTTGGTCATTTCTAACTTCAGCAGGAATGTTGATATTTTTGGATGTGGCTTGCAATGTGATTGTGACCAGTAAGTAATGACTTAAGACTCCTGGCTTCCACAAAGTGTTTTCTGTCTCCTAATACTGTTTGCCTACTGAACTAATGATAACATTTTCTTTAGTCATCTCAGCGAAGTCTGCTCTGTTACACACAGGCCTGTTCAATATCTAGCTACTTGACATGTTCTTGGAACAGAACAGAATAGACTGCTGGGTATTTTAATGCTTTCCTGCCTTTGGTGAATGTGAATATTAATAGCTAACAAAAAAAATAGGTGAACAGAAGTTTGGGCAAAATTCCAGTTATACCTGCTCTTGACCAAAACCCCTAAATTAATAACTATCAGATTTAATGTTAAATATATCAAATAAAATGTTCATAAAGTTACTAGGCCAAATGCAGCACTGGCTTACAATCTAATTGGCCTCAAAGCTTTTTCAAGGCAAGAATCGGTCCCTCTTATTTGTCCTAGATCAGTGCTAGCTTCACAAAACTGACCAAACCTTGGAGTAAATAAGCAAAAATACCTCTATGTCTCTAATAGCTGTACAAAAATCTGACATGAGGTTACTCAACAAAAGAGCCACATATCTTTCTGCAAGGTTGCTGAATCTGTCACCCTGCAATAGATCTCTTCCCACTCCACCTCACGCATTAATGTCTAGAACTTCCTCTGCTCTCATCACACTTTGCATTACCTATTTGGGATTCTATATCAGATGTCCCCTGCCATTTTCACACAGTGGAATAGGATGATTCTTCTGGGGTCAGGACCATCCATGGCAATAGAGAAGTATGCATCAGAATTGTAAATCAACAACACAGAGGTGTCAGCATTGTAAATAGATGGCTAACATTTTTGACAGCATTGCATTAAGAAAGAGGGAAATAAAGTCTGGACAATAGTAAAATTTAGTCCAAACTGAAAAGTAACAGGGTATGTCTACACAGCAAAGTTATTTCAGAATAACAGCCCTTATTTCAAAATAACTCTCCTAGCGTCTACACAGCCAAACCCGCTATTTCGAAATAAATTCGAAATAGCGGAGTGTTTATTTTGAATTTGGTAAACCTTGTTCTACGAGGAATAACGCTAAATTCGAAATAGCTATTTCGAAATAAGTGCTGTGTAGACACTTATTTCGAAATAGGGGACCTCCAGCATTCCCAGGGTGCCCTGGTGGCCACTCCAGCCTCAACCAAGAACACTCCTCTCCCTCCTCCCCTCCCTGGAGCCCTTAAAGGGGTTGACTCTGGCCACAGTGTCTGTGCCAGCTCCAAGCCTGCCAGCCCAGAGCCAGCAGTCACTGCCCCTGACCCAGTGGCCCCAAAACATGAGCCAGCAAGCCACTGGCAGCCAGCCCTCCACCGCTCCCCAGGAGCAGTCTGCCAGCTCCCAGGAGCCTCCAGGGCCCAGAGAAGGCAGGCGCCTTCCTGGTCCAGGGTGGAGATCATGGACCTTATTCAGGTTTGGGGGGGATGCCCCCAACTTCCATGATCTCCACACTAGACAGAGGAATGCAGCCGTCTGTGGCAGGATAGCTGCCAGCCTAGCCACCTAGGCCACATGCGAACCCAGGAGCAGGTTTGCATGAAAATCAAGTTGGTCCAGCGAGACCCCCACCCCTGAGCTTCCCCTCCCACTTCTTCCCCTTGCTTCCCCCTTCCAGCTCCCTCCTCCCAGGTTTCTCCCTCCCCTCTCCCACTCTCTTTCCTCCCCTCTCCCGCCTCCTTTCCCCAGTCTCACCAGAGTTTCATTCCTCCCCTCAGTTTTGTTAAATAAAGACAGTTTGTGTTTATGAAAAAAGTCTATTTCATTTTACATCAGGAAGGCGGGTGGAGGGGGGTAAGTGGAAGGATGTGAGGGAGGAATGAGGCACAAGCCCCCAGTGGGGCAGACCAGGGAGACTGTTAGTGCTCCTCAGGGTGGAAGCTCTCCCGCAGGGCCTCCTGGATACTGACAGCCCCCTGATGGACCTCCCGGATGGCAGCCTGCAGAAAGTGCAGCCAGGCTCGCAGCAACGCGTCCACGAGAAGCACCAGAGTGCCCAGGGGCAGCTCCGGCTCCATGTTGCAGAGTGCTGTGGTGTCCCGAGTAAGGGCAAGCAGAACACGCAGAGACAAAATGCTCTGCTGTCCCTCACTGAGGTAGGCAAGCAAGCAGGGAAACTTGAGAACCAGCTGTCCGGGGGGGAGGGGAGGGGGAGGGCCCTTTAAGCAGAGGCCTCAGATAGCCTCAGGCAGCAGCCACACAAAGACACTCCTGACCTGATGCCCTGCCGGACCTGGTTCCGGCCGGCCTTAAATGCGATTCAGCGTCCACTCAGTGTGGACGTGCTATTTTGAAAGAGCAAAATGCTATTTCTAAATGCATTTTGTGTGTAGACGCGTTATTTCGAAATAAGCTATTTCAAAATAGCTTATTTCAAAATAACGCTGTAGTGTAGACATACCCACAGAGAACAGCATCATTTGGCTCCAAACAGCAGCAACATAGGAACAAAAGCACCAGTACCAGCAGAGATTAAAAAGAAGATACCTGTACAACAACATAAATGCAACAGTGTGGTCAATACTGGTTAATCAGCTGACCTGTTCCTCCCCAGGACTTTCTATTGGAGTACTTGCATAAGAGCTAGGAGAGTCTCTCATTAAATTAAATGACCTTGAGTTGAGATTACTGTTATGCTGAGTGTCTTTCCCATCTTCCTGGCAAATAAATCATATTGCTTTGGTTTCCCTGTTCAGTAAGCATTTGCAAAGTCTTGTATTGCTATGTGAGGCTTGTCAATTTGTTGTGGCCGCAGTTAAATAGAAATTTTAGTCTTTTCATCCTGAGACAGATGCAAGCTTTACCCACATAGTTGCAGATGATAGAAAGCCCTGTTATTGGGTGATTAAAGACTTGAAAGGTGGGATTTTCCAAAACATTTAACATTGGACAAATCTACTCTTATTGAAACCTGTGGGAATTCTACCTGTGTCCTCAATGGGAGCAAAGCTAGGTACAGCTGAGCACCTTTTGCAAATCCTATTTTGAATTCTGAAATCTATCTACAGTCTCTGGCAAAAGGCATAATCTGCCAGTGTGAGTCATGCACAAAACCACTTTGAGGCAGATGTATTATTCCCTTATGCCCATGTCAAACTGATCCTGATTTTTTTTTCTTTTAATCAGTGTACAATTGGCCTAGTGGTAAATAAAACATATTCCTAAATCTTCCATCCTTTCGAAGTACAGTGAACATACAGTTTATCACGTGAAACTTGGATGTGTTTCCCACTTCTCAAATAACATTCTGAAACTGACTGTTAAAATCTGCCAAATATTTATTAGGCATATTCATGAGTAATGCACTGAGTATATATCATATTCTAGAAATTAAGTCATTTTAAATTAATTTTTTCTCTATATGCTATATTTGAATTAGTCTCATTTAGCTAGTCCTAATTTTGCTCTATTCATTTTTTAAGTTAAACTTAATTAACTAATATATTTAGATTTCTGGTTGATAACAAAGATTACATATTTTAGATCCTCTGAGGAGGAGGGGGACTAAACACATTTCCATTTGCTAAAATATGGTATGAGATAGCTTTTTAGAAATCCTCTCACCTCCTATTTATTATAAAAAGTCTCAGAGAGGTAGCTGTGTTAGTCTGTAACTTTAAAAACAACAAGCAGTCCTGTGCCACCTAAGGGTATGTATACACAGCATGGCTAAAGTCAAACTGAGCTACACAACTTGAGCTACGTCCATTGTGTAGCTTAAGTCAAAGTAGCTTAACTCGGCTTTTGGCGCTGTCTACACAGCAGGAAGTCGAAGGAAAAACACTCTTCCTGTGACTTCCCTTACTCCTCGTGAAATGAGGCTTACCAGGAGTCAGAGTAAGAAGTCCTCCAGCTTGACAGTATTTCGAATAATAGCTTGTAGTGTAGATGTGCTCTTTGTTATTTTGGAATAACATCAGTTATTTTGTAATAACGCTACTTAGGGTATGTCTACACAGCAAAATTATTTTGAAATAACAGCCGTTATTTCAAAATAACTTTACCAGCGTCTACACAGCCAAACCGGCTATTTTGAAATTAAATCAAAATAGCAGAGGGCTTATTTCGAAATTGATAAACTTCATTCCACGAGGAATAGCACCAATTTTGAAATTGCTATTTCGAAATAAGCACTGTGTAGATGCTTATTTTGAAATAGGGGGCCTCCAGCCCCTCCCAGGGTGCCCCGGTGGCCACTCTGGGCACAACCAAGAAAACTCCTCTCCCTTCCCTTTCCCCGGAGCCCTTTAAGGGGTGGACTTTGGCCACAGTGCCTGTGCCAGCTCCAAGCTTGCCGGCCCAGAGCCAGCAGTCAGTGCACCTGACCCAGTGGCCCCAGCATGAGCCAGGCAGCCAGTGCCAGCCAGCCCTCCACCGCTCTCCAGGACCAGTCTGCCAACTCCCAGGAGCCTGCCAGGGGCTGGAAAAGGTGGGCGCCTGCTTGGTCCAGTGCAAAGATCAGGGACCTAATTCAGGTTTGGGGGATGCCTCCAACGTCCATGATCTCCGCACTAAACAGAGGAATGCAACCGTCTACAGGCGGATGGCTGCCAGCCTGGCCACCCAAGGCCACATGTGAACCCAGGAGCAAGTTCGCATGAAAATAAAGGAGCTGCAGCAGGCGTATGCCAGGGCCACAGGGGGCAGCTCCCAAACAGGGGCAGACCCAGACTCCCGCCCCTATTTTGATGCCGTGGACCACATCCTGGGGGGCAGGATGGTCCATGCCCCCCAGGCAGGGCTGGATTACCCAATAGGCAGACTAAGTACGTGCTTAGGGCACCAGCAAACCAGGTGCACCAAAAAAAAAGAGATTTTTTTTTAAAAAAAAATTGATATTTGATATTTCAAAAAAAGCATCGAAGTAGTCATCATGGGAAAAATCAGAATTTTGTTAGACTTCCTGGCTACTGTATTCACCATCAACAGGGTCTGTGTACTGTTTTGTTTGCAAACTTTTTGCATATAAACCTTCAACATCCCAGTTTGCTGCAGATGGATTTAGTCACTGGCGGAATACTGTTTTAATTGAACAACATAAAAATAGCACTACTCACAGAGATTCAATGTTGACATATTTAAATCGAAGACAGGGCTTTGGATTGACACAAAAATTGGAAGAACAAATTAAAGGAGAGCATGAATACTGGCAACATGTCTTGCAGCATGTTATAGCTGTTATTCAAACATTAGCTGAACGTGGTCTGCCTTTCCGGGGATCAAATGACACATTTGGATCATTGCAGAATGGAAATTTCTTGGGATTGTTGGAGCTTGTGGCTCAGTTTGACCCATTTTTAGCAGGCCATATCTCAAAATATGGGAATGCTGGCAAAGGTAACCCATCATACTTATCCAAGACAATATGTGATGAACTCATTGGTCTAATGAGTGACAAAGTTCGTTCAGCTATTGTGGATGAAATAAGTACTGCTGGGTACTTCAGTTTATCTGTTGACCTTTCACATATTGATCAATTGAGTATTGTACTAAGATATGTGTCTCCCACAGGTGGAAAACCAGTTGAACGATTTATAACATTCCTCAATTTGAAAAGCCACACTGGTGAAGAAATGGCAAATCAAGTACTGCATTATCTGTGCCAAGTTTGCAAAATAGATTTCTCAAAGTGCAGAGGTCAATCTTATGACAACACTGCCAACATGTCAGGGCGTTATCAAGGAATAAAGAAGAAGCTTTTAGAACAGAACAAATATGCCATATTCATACCATGTGCTGCACACTCTCTCAATCTTGTTGGCTGCAGTGCTGTTGATTGTTGTCCGGTGGCAGTAAGTTTTTTCTCAACAGTCCAATTACTTTATACATTTTTTCTCTGCCTCAACACACCGATGGGCAGTTCTTAAAACATATTTGGGCAATGGTTGTGTGTTGAAATCTCTTTCTAATACTCGCTGGGAGGCACATACAGTGGCAACAAGTGCAATTCTGGAGTCCTACTCAAAGATTGTGGCTGCATTAGAAAGTATAGCTGAAGACCAATCACAAAAGGGAGAAACTATACGAGAGGCAGAAAATATTGCAAACAAGATGCAAGAACTAGAGTTTGTATTCATGTTGACCATGTGGAATGAAATTTTACAACACTTTTACCACACAAGTCAAGCTCTCCAAGAAAAAGAATTGGATTTGAAAACATGTGCAGACCTCTGTCAATCATTAGCAGACCACTTGCACACTTTGAGGAATGATTTTGAAAGATTTGAAGACATATCAAAAGATATCTTGCCTGATACTAACTATAAAGAAGCCCAGTCCCTCAAGCAAATCAGGAAAAAACAAGCAAATGATAGCAGTGCAACAGAAACAGCATGAATCCTAGAGACAAATTTCGCGTATCTACTTACTACGCTATAATAGATACACTTGAAGCACATATGAAGAGGAGAGGTGAAGTGTACAAAGAAGTATCAAGTAGATTTTCTTTTCGAAACGATATGGACTTATCTGACAAACAATATTCACAAGGTTCCCAAAAGCTAGTTGACTCATACCCTGTTGACTTGAACATGAATCTCTGTGAAGAAGTACGGCAGTTCCACTATTATATGCGCACAAAGTTTAATGAAACACGAAAAATGAAATTCAGTCACATTGATCCTCATGACACAATACAGAAAGATGGAATACAATGTGTATTTCCAAATGTAGAGATCGCACTACATATTTTTCTAACATTGATGATTACTAACTGCTCCGCAAAAAACTCTTTTTCTCAGCTGAAAAGAATAAAAAACCCTCAGAGAACAACATTGTGTCAGGACAGACTTGATTCACTTTCCCTATTGTGTATGGAAGCGGACATGCTTCGTTGAGTCAGCTTCGATGAACTTATCCAGAATTTTGCAATCAGAAAATCTAGAAAGAAGCTATTTTAATTTCAGCATACATGTAAGTTTTGTGTCATTTCGAAAAATAAAATTTTATTTTATGGTATAGTATTGCTTTTATTTTGAATTACATATGGGGGGGGAGCACCATAACCTTTTCAGTGCTTAGGGCCTCTAAAGGTCTTAATCTGGCCCTGCCCCCAGGTGGTCATCGATCCTGGGGCAGAGCTTGCTACCTCCTGCTGCTCCAGCCCCGGCTGCCTCCCCAGCTACCGCTCCTCCTCCCACTCCTTCTCCCCTTTCCGCTTCTTTCTCCCCACCCTCCCCACGCCCCCAGGGACACCGAGGCCCCTGCACCCACGGTGCTGAGAGACAGTTGGGCCAGCAAGACCCCCGACCTTGAGCCCTGAGCTTCTCCTCCCCCTTCCTCCCCTTGCCTCCCCCGCCAGCTCCCTCCTCCCAGGTTTCTCCCTCCCCTCTCCCACCTTCTTTCCCCAGTCTCACCTCAGTTTCATTCCACCCCCACCCCAGTTTTGTTCAATAAAGAGGCTTTGTTGTAATAAACACATGTATCTTTTATTGTACAGCAGGAAGGGGGGTTAGGGAGGGGTAAGTGGAAGGACGTGAGGGAGGAATGAGGCACAAGCCCCCAGTGGGGCACACCAGGGAGACTGTTACTACCTGCAGAACGTGCTGCCAGGCTTGAAGCAACACGTCCAGGAGAAGCACCAGAGTGTCCAGGGCAGTGCCAGCTCCATGCTGCAGAGTGCTGTGGTGTCCTGAGTGAGGGCAACCAGAGCACGCAGAGAAAAAAATGCTTTGCTGTCCCTCAGTGAGGTAGGCAAGCAAGCAGGGAAACCTTAGAACCGGGAGGGTCCCTTTAAGCACAGGTCTCAGATAGCCTCAGGCAGCAGCCACACAAGGTAACTCCTGACCTGATGTCCTGCCAGAACCAGTTCCAGCTGGCCTTAAATACGACTGAGCGTCCTATCAGCGTGGACGTGCTATTTCAAAATAGCAAAACGCTATTTCAAAATGCATTTTGTGTCTAGACGCGTTATTTCAAAATAAGCTATTTCGAAATAGCGCTGTAGTGTAGACATACCCTTAGAGACTAACAAATAGAATCCAGGGTATATATAACAGCAAAAGCAGGACCAGTGTTAATGAAGCTAATTAAGTCAGGCTGGATTTGCCCCATTCCTAGCATTTGATGTGAAAATGTTCTACTTAAGTCATTAAAAATACGTTATCTGAGGATCTGTCCCAGTTTTTCTATTTAAGGAGAGCTGGCTATAGATTTTTTGGGAAGCTATCAACATCATTCCTGAAAAGATCATAAAAGTGGCTACAGAGAATTGTGAGGCTCCCTTCTGCTTAATCGCTGCAATGTTCTTGGCCCTTCACATGGCCCAAGAGTGAAAGGACCACGTAATACTAGTTCGCACTCAGAAACTCCAGCTAATAGCACATTACACTATTGCCAGACCACCAGTCTCACTTGTATAGATATACTATAGACTCTACATTATTGATGCTAGTATTATTGTAGTAGTGAGCTAGTACTAGACTAAATGCCAAATTTAATATGATAAAAACACTATCGTTTTCTAAAAAATACATTAGTTAGGAGAATAACAATGTTTTCCTTTTAAACAGGACTACCCAAGTTTGGGATCCGCGGAGGCCACAATGATACTCACAGCATATCCCGAGGACTGCAACTTAAGTGTGGTTGCATATATATGCAAATAGCTTCTTTCACACTGATGGCATGAATACAAAGATCGAGGCCCGATTACACAACACAGAGGCCCCATTGAAGTCAGTTCTGCTGATATTAATAAAACTAGCCAATTAGCCCGTCGTAAGACGGGATTTTCAGGTCTTCTCTCCTGAGCGCTCTCGCTCCGTGTCTCTCTCTCTCTCTCTCTCCCTCTCTCCTCCTACTGCCTACCCCCTCTCTCTCAGCTCTCCTCCGCCTTCTGCCTCTCTCTCTGTCTCTTTCTTCCTCTTTTCCCCCTCCTGCCTCTCACTCTCCCTTTCTCTTCTCCTCCTCCTGCCTCTCTCTCCCCTCCGTCTCTCCCGGCCCCCCTTCCCCTTCCCCTTCCCTCCCGCCGTGGTGCTGGGCTGAGTGCTGCCTGCTCAGCCAGGCTGCCGCAAGGGAGGGGGCCGGGGTGGTGATGTACATGGCCAGGGGGTGGGGCCGTGTACGTCACCGCCCTCCCTACCCCTCCCACCGTGGGGGAGCCCAAACGGCCCCTTGCGCTGCTGGCTCCCCCAGCAGCCCAGCTGAGGGGCGCAGCACTTAGCTGAGTGCCACAGCGGGAGGGGAAGGGGGGCGGTGACTTCACCCCGCCCCCTGGCCGTGTACGCCACCGCCCCGCCCCCTTCCCCTCCCTCCGTGGCGGCTCGGCTGAGTGTTGCGCGCTCAGCCAGGCCGCCGCGGGGGAGGAGGGGCGGGGCGGTGACATACACAACCAGGGGGCGGGGCTGTCTACGTGTACGTCAGTGCCCGGCCCCCCTTCCCGTCCCACTGGGTCTCAGCTGAGTGGCGCAGCGCCAGCGCCACTCAGCAGGGCCATGGTGGAGGAGCAAACGTCCGTTTGCCGCCGCTTGCTCCCCCGCCAGGGCCCAGCTGAGCGGCGCAGTGCGCCACGGAGGGAGAGGAAGGGGGACGGGGCACTGACGTACCTGGGCAGGGGGCGGGGCCGTGTACGTCAGCGTTACAGACACACAGACAATGGGCTACTATATATATGATGCAATATTTACCTGATTTCCACCCATATGACAGCACTTGTAATGAGCAGTGACAGTCCAGGAATTTAACTACTAAAACGCATATCAACAGAAAACCATTATATTGACTCGCCGTTGTGGAGCATATTTCCCAATGGAGGCTATGTTCATAGGATTCCCACTCATGGGCCGCATATTGAGCCCCATGTAAACCCAAACTGCCCCGTAGGCCATGTGTTGAGTATGTTGAGTAGCTCTGCTTTTAAACATAGGCCTGTGGTGGGGGTCACTAAATCCTCTGGTATCAATATCTTTAGCTAGTTCTGTACACTATAGGGTACATGAGGAAGATTCAACATCCAATAATCTTAGAAATCCAGGTTTACTAGAAATGACACAGTTGCTCTCCTGTATTAAAGACTGTGTAGTGTAAAAAATGCAAATTAACTATGGGCCCACCCGTACTTGCAGAGTAGTATGTTCTTGGAGTATTGTTTGTATTATCATTGTACCTAAGTCCTGTTAGCAAGGCTCACACTAGTGTTCTAAAAATGGCTGTGTTGTCAGAACTGTGACATTATGGCTCAGATTGGAGCTCAGGCTCTGAAGCCCTTCCTTCCCCCCCAGCTTCTAAAAATATAGCTATTTTTAGAGCACTAGCATGAGCCCTGCTAGCCCAAATCTTGTCTACCTGAGCTGGGAGGCTCACTTTCACAGGCCATTGAGACATGGGATGCCTAGTCCTAGACCAGGACAGCTAGGTGTTTTAAAAGCATGGAATGAAAAGATCGCCCCTACCTAAGGGGCTTAGTAGTTCCATTGATTGAAAGTTATGACTCAGCTTCAGTAAGGGATGGGGGGGAACAGAATCAGGCCCTATAACAGAAACAATGCATAGATTTTTGGTATAGATCCATTCATTTATTTTAAGGTAAATAGACCCTGGTTGGAAATTAGCAGTTTGTCTTTCATGAAATCAGAAGCCACTTAAAGTACCACAGCACATCAAGGCAGACTGAAATGGAAAGTCAGCTTTAATGCTAAATTTCCAGGCTTTACTCCTATCTTTAGGGCCATATTTTCAAATGACAGCTGTGTTTCTGGAGCAGGCTGTTTTAAAATTTGGCCTTTAGTGTCGTTTTTACATTGTACACAATCCAAAAATCTATCTAAGTTGTTGGACTCTATAATCCAACAATCACAGTAAATCCCTTGTTATATTGCTAAGCAGAATAAGTGTCCTTTGACAGGGCAGTTCTGTGTTATACATGTTAATGTGAGTTCGAAAGCCCACAGAATAGCTCATGAATATCCCAAACACTATTCAGTACTCTAGTCAGAGATGTGTTTTACTTCACCGTAGTGCCAAGATGCAATTTCATTAACCTTATTTCTTTCTCTTCTCTGTGATGAATAATTTTGATGTAGCCTACACTCACCAGGATACGATGTCATGGATATTGAATAGACTAAATAATATTAGCATAATACGCACAGTGTTTGTCTCCAACTGCCCTGCATCACACAAGAATATGTAATGCCTGGCATCTGACAGCTTAATGTATTCAGCCTTATTATGTTGGTTTGTTAAAAAACTTTAATTCTAAATTTATTTTACTTTCCCTAGGTCACGTGAGGCACATAGCCATGTCCTGCAGAACCACAAAGAGGAAATTAATTTACTTTCCACTCTTCTCTTAATTTTTAACCTAATTTTAAGGTGAACATTACAGTTCAATTTAAACAAAACATTATTTAACTCCATTATTTAAGCTTCTGACTGCTACTCAGCAGCAACCACATTCTGGTTCAAAACAAAAGCAGAATTCCAAAAAGTACATTGACTATAAACCCTACAGGTGAATGTAAAATCCAATCAAACTAGAAACATGACATTTAATTTCAGATTGCTAGGTACAATGTGATATTCTGGTTTAACAGGAATTTAGCTGTTTTGTTTTATGCTTTTCTAACCTGGCTGAGACCAGATCTACATATACTATGTCAGAATTTGCTTGTAATAAACTCATTTTAACTGTTTATGAAGTTTGTTTCTGGCTCTGAACTTTTTCAAAGGGCACTAGCCCAGAATTAGAAAGGCCACCATAGACTTCTTGTGTGACTTTGGGCAGGTCACTTAGAGCCAGAGTTTTAAAATGTTTACACCATGGTGCCTAGACACTTTTAAAAATTCTTTTAGGTGTCTATCTATGCTTTGAATGAAAAATATTTTTAAAAATCTGGTCCTCAACTTCTCTGTGCTTCAGATCCCATCTGTAAAATGGGCTGATAGTATCTTCAAACTCCCAAAGGTGATGTTAAGCTAAATATATTAAAGAACTTTAAAGTGCTCAGATGTTACAGAAATCAAAGCTAGATTAAACTGTCTAAGGGGAAAAAATAAGGTTTTTTATTCAGAAACTGTGATACAGAAACAACTCCCTCACAACTGCTACATCACCATCTTTGGGAAAACAGCAACAGCAGCAGACTCATGTGCCTAATAATTGTATGGCTTAAATCAGATTTGAAAAGGATCTTTTATAGATATATCCAAATGCACCCGCTATAACAGAGGGAGGAAATCATGTAACAAACTGCACAAAATTAAGAGGAAAAGAGAAATTCTGGCCAAGGACAATAGGGAAATGTTCCCATACCAGAAAAAAAAACACGTGGATTCCTTTGTGTCTAGGCAGTGCAGACAGGACCTCAGCTTTTAAGGTTTCAACTGGAAGGCCTCTGAAAAGTAAACAATGTAGAACTTGTTTTATCTGTTTCAAAAAGATATGACATTTGCCTCTGGATCTGAACTTTCCCATAGGTATTCAGAGTTTTGGTTGGCTTCATCTCTGTTTCAAACTTGCTTGCTTTCCAGGAGAAAAAATAACTATATTAACTAATAATTTTACAAAAAATGTATAGAAGCGCTTTATATCCTCAAGACTCTGCAAGCACTTTGAATATGGAGGGCTACACAGGGCAGTTTTGAAAGTTTTATCAGTATAATTCTAATTCAGTTAAACCAATATAGTTATACCAATATAACTCCCATATGGATTAATTTGTTTCAAAATAAGAATGGATATTTTGGTTTAGCTTAATTCTGTTCCAAAGTGACATACATTACATTTTTTTGAAAAGCACAAAATGTGAGTGTTCACACCAGGCATTATACTGGTATATTATTTCTTTGATTAAGTCACACATATGTTTATATCAATCTAATTTTTCTATATAGACAAGCCCGTCAAGCACTATATAATTCGTATGTGATCTTTTCATTCACCATCGAATGGCAGCCCACTAGCAGTTCTGCATCACAATGTAATACAGTACTGTACAAAAGCTTAGGGCAGGAGGTGAAAATACCTGTGACACTGAAAATTCAGGAGGCATTTGGATAGCCAGAATGTGGTTTAATGCCCCTCGTCATGAGGAAAGGTACAAAGGGGCCTACAAAAGGAATCATTATTAATTAATAAATTTAGCAGTTCTTTGTAGGCTAATTTAATATGTTCTTTCCTTTTTTCTTTTAGCATGAGATGAAATGAATTTATTAGCTTCCTGACTCAAATATGCTGAAATATAACTGGTTCATGTAGATGCTGTCACACTTTTATCACACCAGAAGTAATCATTCTGTTGATCAAAGAGCTCTTTTTATTTTGTTATTGTTTCCCCATTTCCTCTATCCTTGGCACATTGAGCTAAATTATATGGCTTACCTTCCAGCTCTATTAAACCAAGTATGACTTGTATGTAAGTGCCAAGATTCAATCATATTTTCCCTCCTTGACCAATTCCAGTTGACTATAGAGCAAATGAGCAATAAATCAAAACTTTTCTACCGTTCCACAGACCTTGATGAAAACATGTAAAAGAATCCCAACGCGATTAACAACTCCAAATGAATTCTTGCTTATTGCATATCTACCTGCACAAATTTGACACGGATGAAAGTAGGGAACTAGAGCTATGTAATACCACCAATAATAATCAACATGAGAATAGTGAATGGTGCACAAAGCAAATCAAATTCAAACCATTTGTGTTTATATAACCACAGCCCACACACATGTCTATTTAGGAGTCTCCTCCAGGCTTTGGCTACACTGCAGGGTTTTTGCGCAAGAAGCTTTTATGGAAGAGATCTTCCGCAAAAACTTCTTGAACAAAAGTGCATCCACAACTCAAAAGCGCATCGCAAAAGCAATGCACTTCTGCGTAAGAGAGCATCCACATTGCATGGACACTCCTGCACAAGAAAGTTCTGATTGCCATTAACAGAATGGCCATCAGAGCACCTGTAATTTTTCTGATAGGCTCTTTTTGCACAAGAAACCCCTGTTGAGAGTCCATACACACCTTTTTGTGCAAGAGCTCTTGCACAAAAAGGAGTTATTCCTCGTAGAAAGAGGTATACCTACACCGCAAAAAGCTCTCTGTTCTGCAGTTCAACTGTAAATTTTCTTGCACAAAAACACGCTTGAGGTGTGGATGCTCCACGGATTTTTGCGCAAAAACACTTGTTTTTGTGCAAAAACCCTGTAGTGTAGACATAGCCCCACAGTACAGTGCTGTTGGTTCATAGAATCATAGAATCATAGAATACTAGGACTGGAAGGGACCTCGAGAGGTCATCGAGTCCAGTCCCCTGCCCCCATGGCAGGACCAAATACTGTCTAGACCATCCCTGATTGACATTTATCTAACCTACTCTTAAATATCTCCAGAGATGGGGATTCCACAACCTCCCTGGGCAATTTATTCTGGTGTTTAACTACCCTGACAGTTAGGAACTTTTTCCTAATGTCCAACCTAAACCTTCCTTGCTGCAGTTTAAGCCCATTGCTTCTTGTTCTATCCTCAGAGGCCAAGATGAACAAGTTTTCTCCCTCCTCCTTATGATACCCTTTTAGATACCTGAAAACAGCTATCATGTCCCCCCTCAGTCTTCTCCTTCCTAAACTAAACAAACCCAATTCTTTCAGCCTTCCTTCATAGGTCATGTTCTCTAGACCTTTAATCATTCTTGTTGCTCTTTTCTGGACCCTCTCCAGTTTCTCCACATCTTTCTTGAAATGCGGTGCCCAGAACTGGACACAATACTCCAACTGAGGCCTAACCGGCGCAGAGTAGAGCAGAAGAATGACTTCTTGTGTCTTGCTCACAACACACCTGTTAATGCATCCCAGAATCATGTTTGCTTTTTTTGCAACAGCATCACACTGCTGACTCATATTCAGCTTGTGGTCCACTATAACCCCTAGATCCCTTTCTGCTGTACTCCTTCCTAGACAGTCGCTTCCCAGTCTGTATGTGTGAAACTGATTGTTCCTTCCTAAGTGGAGCACTTTACATTTGTCTTTATTAAACTTCATCCTGTTCACCTCAGACCATTTCTTCAATTTGTCCAGATCATTTTGAATTATGACCCTATCCTCCAGAGCAGTCGCAACCCCTCCCAGCTTGGTATCATCTGCAAACTTAATAAGCGTACTTTCTATGCCAATATCTAAATCGTTGATGAAGATATTGAACAGAGCCAGTCCCAAAACAGACCCCTACAGAACCCCTCTTGTTATACCTTTCCAGCAGGATTGTGAACCATTAATAACTACTCTCTGAGTACGGTTATCCAGCCAGTTATGCACCCACCTTATAGTAGCCCCATCTAAGTTGTATTTGCCTAGTTTATTGGTAAGAATATCATGCGAGACTGTATCAAATGCCTTACTAAAGTCTAGGTATACCACATCCACCGCTTCTCCCTTATCCACAAGACTCGTTATCCTATCAAAGAAAGCTATCAGATTGGTTTGACATGATTTGTTCTTTACAAATCCACGCTGGCTGTTCCCTATCATCTTGCCACCTTCCAAGTGTTTACAGATGATTTCCTTAATTACTTGCTCATGGAAACTTTGCCACCTTCCAAGTGTTTACAGATCATTTCCTTAATTACTTGCTTCATGGAAACTTTGATAGCCATGAGGACTGTATGAAGCCACTCTCAGAGTAGTATCTTTCTCCATAGGTGAACCCTTCAATTCCCCACTGCTTTTGCATGCCTGGCCTGGGAAAACAGTGCCTGAGCTTAGAAATGCAAAGTTAGCATCTCATAATGAAGGGACTCAGCAGAAAATAAAAAGCAATACTTAGTACTCTATGGCTATGTCTACACTACAAGGTTTTTGCACAAAAACTCTTGCGCAAAAGGCTTCTTCCACAAAAACCCTACAGTGTAGATGAAGCCTATGACTGGATGGAGAACAGATCCGATTATACAGAATTTTCATGTAGATTCAAAACAGTTCAGAGACAGTGAGAAGTAAGCAGCTGTAAAACTGCCAGAAGACACACACAGCAATCAGCACCTTTTTTTCTGAAATCAGACTAAGTGAGCAATGCTATGTAAGTTGTATGGGGCTACTTAGCCACACAAACATGAAACTGGGAGTGCACGCACATCTTGACTCTTTCAATAATCCTAACTGATAGTCTACATTCTATTAATACCACTTATCTGCACCGTAGTGTCAGTAACTCTTCACTGGTATAATGGCGTATGACTGATTGAATGGATTTACAGACTAATTTAAGAGTGGGATGAACACATATCTCTGTCATAGTCCTTTCTTGGAAAGTGAATGCTGAGCTCCCCCACTAGCTAGATTACAAGAGGTTAACCTTTGGCTTATCTGACAAGAATATTCATTGCATATCAGACAGTCTGAAATTCAGTTCCACGAAAATGAGAGGTGGACACACATAACTTGGAAGGTAGTTGAATTTGAAATATGTCAAAACCTTTCCTCAGAACAGCAGTAATAATTTACATGGGTCTCAACTTTGTAGGTGTCAATGTGAAATCTTAAAGAAGTTATTAATAACACCATTTCAGTGCAATGAGAGAGAGAAGTAAGGGTCACAGCTACACTGCATTTTCTGCTCTGCTAAGGCCACAGTTTCTCTCTGTGCCAAACAATAGAGATTCACCCAAAAAATCTGCTTGATGACCATTTCTTCATGGGTGTTTTTCTGTTTTTGTTTTTTTTTCAAATTTCTGATGTGCTGCACCATAATGGTTTGTGCCAATCACATTGCTGGTAGCAGGTTGTAACAGGTTACACATGTTACTTGACCCCTCTGGGTATGTCTACACTGCATTCCTCCTTTGAGAAAGGAATGCAAATGCAGCTGAGCAAAATTGCAAATGAAGTGTGGATTTGAATTTCCTGCGCTTCATTTACATAATCGCATCCGGGCGCTTTTACGACATACCCTATTTTGAAAGAAAAAACGCAGTCTAGATGGGGTTATTTTGAAAAAAAAAACCCTTCTTTTGAAATAACCCTTTCTCCTTGGTTTAAATATACTTAGGATTCCTTTTATTTGCCTTTTGGGTTGTTGGTTGTATTTTTATTATTTATTGATTGATTGGGGGCCCATGTTTTGAAACATTTCTCCACCACTATAAGGTCTAGAAACTTACTTTTCGAAAAACCTGAGATCAGAGATTTTCAGGTATTTGCATGACTCTAAAAACTGGAGGTTTAAGAAAACAGCCAAATATTGCTTGATAAAGTCATAAAACTTAACAACACTGTGAAACTAAAGCATTCTGTGACATGCAATAAACACTACCTGAAAACCACAGAAATTGATCTCAAAAGAGATGAACTGTTGAACTCAATATGATGACTACTAGCAAATCAAGGAAGAAATCAGTTTTAGCTGCCCAGTGGTGTACTGCCAATATTTCAACAAAGAGTTGATCCCAAAATATTCTCCCTTTACCTGTGATAAACTGCTTGGTTTGATAGATATGGGAGCAAGACTGGAGAATGTGCTCACTTTTTTCCCAGTTAAATAAAAATGCTTTCCATAACCAGGGAAGTAGGTGAGATGCTTATGTTGAGAGCACTTTGCTGAAAATATACTTTGCCTTGAAAAAAAAATGTAAGGGATTACATAAAAAACACAGCACACCATTCAGCTCTGAATTTGAAGTGTAGAGTGAGATACCTTGAGGGGAAATATCTCCCCAGGAATTATTTTATAAAATGCCTGCTAATTGATGCAACTGGCAGTCCTAGGGATGATGAGGTCTTTCTGCATGTGATATCACTATCCCTACAGGGTCAGCTACATGAGAGGCAGACAAATCATCTCAACCTGTCCTTTAGTTTATTGGTGGAATTTTAACAAGACTCGTGGGTATTCCCAAGAGTCCTGTGTAGCATGTAACCTTGAACTGTCCTGTAACCTTGAACTAGTGAGGAACAATAAATCTTTCTTTTTGTTGTGTTTGTACAGCACCTAGTACAAAGGTGTCTGGGTTGCTGGCTGGAATTTCTAGGTGCTGACAGTATTGCAAACAAGAAATTATGATAATATTAAATAGTGGCAAGGAAAAGGTAACAGAGTTATTTGCTAATATATGAGCACCACCTAGTGGTAAATCACATCTCTTAATTTTTTTCTTAGGGGCATTTCCTTTGCAATTTATTTGCTTTATGAGAAAAATTTAATGTGAGACAAAACAATGACTGTTGTTTCCTTAATTCTGAACACATAAAACAAATAATGTTCGGCACAAATTACTGTGTGAAGTTTAGAAGAAATGACTAGGCCAAATCCAGAAGTGCTCACTCAGGCAAGACTCACATTGAACTATGGGAGCAAAGCTTGACTTTTTTTTTCATAGGTAAAAAAAAATTTACCTATGAAAAAATGTAGGTAAAATTTGGTAAATAGATTCCAAGGCAAGAGGAACCACAACGAGTATTTAGTCTGACCTCCTGAATAACAGGCTATAGAACTTTATCAAAATAATTCTTAGAGAAGAGCTTTGAGAAAAATTACCAATCTTGGTTTTAAAAAATTGTCAGTAATGGAGAATCCACTATGATCCTTGGTAAATTGTTCCAATAGTTAATTACTCTCATTGTTGAAATATATGTCTAAATTTGTTTATCTTCAACTTTCAGTCATTGGATCTTGGTATACCTTTCTCTCCTAGACTGAAGAGTAAATAATCAAATATTTGTTCCCCATGTTGATACAGATAGACTGTAACCAAGTATGGGGTGTAGGGTCCAGGAGGGAGTAAGGGTGCAGGAGTGAATTTTCACCTGGGGAAGGGGTGAAGCAGGGGGTGCAGGATCTGGGATGGAATTGTGACCTGGGGCAGGATGTATCTGCAGATGATTTGGGTGGTCACCTAGAGCAGGAGGGGGTGGTGTCCTGAGGCTGGGAGTTGGAAAGTAGCAGGGGCTTAGGTACAAGAGGCAGGGTCTGGAGTGCAGGATGCAGGGGGTAGGGGGTTCAGGAGCCAGGGTCTGGCTGGGAGTCACTTATCTTAGACAGCTCCCAGTAGCAGCCTAACAGGGTGCCTGAGGCAGGCTTCCTCCTGCAGCAGTCCCAGGTTGTTCAAGGAGGTTCCCTCCATGTGCCAATCAGGGCCGTGCATCTCTGGGAGGCAAGAGACTTCGTGCGCTCCTCTGCCCCCAAGCCAATCAATATAGCTGGGAGTGGAGTCTGGGGGCAGGGGAGCGCACAAACTTTCTCGTCCCCCCAACACCAGGATAGCGCATTGCCAAGAGGGAACTACCAGCCATTTTGAAAGCTGGAAGCTCCCTCTACGTGCCATGTGTTCCTGGTGTGGGGAGGGAGGGGGAGATTTCACATGCTCCCTCTCTCTAGTCCAATCATCGCAGCTGGGAGCAGGGGAGTGTGCAAAGTCTCTTGCGCTCCACCAGGATTGTGCGGCGCTTAAAGGGAACCACAACCACCAGCCATTTTGAATAGCTGGCAGCTCCCTAGCACTTTGATCCAGGCCACGGAGTGCATCTGGCTGCTTTCTACTTATAGCCTGTTGCCTGTGCCACTGAGGGTATGTTTTCTAGACTGCGGGGGTTTTCCGGGCAACACGTTTGCTCTTCCGCTATTTTTTGCGGAAGAGCAAACATGCTCTTTCAGGGAGCCCTGTATACCTCATTCTACGAGGAATAAGGGCTCCTCCGAAAGAGGATGCTTTTCCGCCATTTGTCTCCATCTAGACGTGCCAAATGGCCAGGGCTGGCCTGAGCCATTTGTGCGCCCCGGGCCCCGGGAGCGCGGCGCCACCCCCGGGAGTGCGGCGCATGTGCGGCCCCGCTCCCAGGGCACCGGCGCATGCGGGGCCCCGCCCCAACCCGGTCTGGCAGCCCCTTGCGGCGCCCCCTACAATGGGGTGCCCCGGGCGGTAGCCTGGTCAGCCCGTAACTTGGGCCGGCTCTGCAAATGGCGGAAAAGCGTCTTCCGGAAAAGCAATCGGAAAAAGCTACGCAAATTGCAGAGTGCAATTTGCGTAGCTTTTTCCGAAAAAAAGGCTATAGTATAGACATAGACAGAATTTCCAGGCGGTGGCTCAGGCAGCCAGATCCTATTTAAATTGCTCCCGGCTTCTGGTTGCAATGCTATCCTGGCAGGGGCTGGAGCTGCAAGCACTTTAAATAGTTGCAGGAAAAATTAGAGGGTATGCTGCACTTAACCTTCTCTTTTCTTTCAATTAAGTTCCTTGAGTCTATCACTGTAAGGTATGTTTCCTATGAATCCTTTAATTATTCTCATGACTCTTCTCTGAACCCTCTCCTATTTATCAACAGACTTTTTTAATGTGGGCACCAAAATTGGACATAGTGGTCTAGCAGTGGTCGCACCAGCACCAAATATGGAGATAAAATAACTTCTCCCTATGCCTAATTGTGATTCCCTTGTTTATGTATCCAAGGATCACATTCGTCTTTTGGCCACAGTATCACATTAGGCGTTCATGTGCAGCTGATTATCCACCAGGACTCCCAAATCTTTTTCAGAACCAGAACATTTCCACAACTTTTCCATGTTGTCTGATTCAGCATCTCTAAAGTAGCTGTCTGAGCAGAATTAGATTAATGGTCATTTTACACATTGTGAGTAGTCCCATGAGCTGTGTAGGACTAAAGCCATAATTATTAAGAATTTCTATTGAAACATGGTACCCATTCATTTTAGAAACAATTGATTTTTTTATAGCTGTGGAACTATTGCTTCATAAGTATTGTCAAGTGCGGATTGCAGAAGATAAATTATGTTACACATATTAATCCAAATCCCATTTGCTTTAACCTATTTGATTTGTATGGAACTGTTCAAGAAGTAAGACAAGCAGGGTTCTGTTTTTCATTGTGTCATTTTCCCGCTGCTCTCCTTTTACCACATATTTCAAGGAGGATATTCATAGTGTGCGATACTGAAAAAAGACAAACATATACAAATAACCTCATCAGAAAATATAATTGCTCCTAGAAAAGAAGCCTTCTACTCAGATTTGATTAAAATAGGAATGTTGTCTTTTTAGGCAGAACATAATCACGTTAGTGGCTACGTCTGGCCTGATACGTGCCACTAAAGAACAATGGAGAGCCAAAGCCCAGTGCTCAGAAGGCAGTGCTTGCTTAGCACCTGAGCATAGAGGCTTCTGCATAGTCCAGTGGTTCTCAAAATGTGGTCTGTGAACCACTAATGGTCCACGGCCAGTTTACAGTCAGTCTGCAGCTTGAGCTCAGCTCCCCGCCCCTCCTGCTCCCCCGCATGCACTGCGGAGCCCACATTGCCACTCCAGCCTCACAGCCGCCAGGGAGCCGTGAGGCTTGCGCACCAGCTATCGCTTCCCAGTTGGAGGGCATGTTGGGAGGAGGGAGGTGAAAATAGCCCCAAACTTTCTGGCCAGACCCAGCTCGTAGAAAGAGGCAGAGCAAGCGGCTCTGTGCTTTTCCATTTCCCCAGCGGAGTGGAGAAATGAGCGGCAGCACATGGAGCTGTTTGCTCTGCCTCTCTCTGCGAGCTGGGTCTGGCAGGGAAGGTTAGGGCTTTCTTCACCCCCCGAACCCCATCCCCCCCATGCCTTCCAAATGGGAAGCCGGAGCTGGTGCTCCAGCCTCACGGCTGCACCACGACCATGAGGCTGGAGCGGGCAGTGTGGGCTCCCCACTGCATAGGGGAGGAAGGGAGGGCTGAGCTTCCCTCCTTCCCCACTGGGGGAATGGCAGTGCAGTGACATGTTGTCCAGAAGCTTTTCCCACTTCTCCCATTGGCCGGCCAATGGGAGCAGTGGAAGTCAGTGCTTGGGAGCAATGGAGGCAAAAATGCATTGACTATTTGATTAGTCGATTACCCGATACTTAACATCCTCAGTAAGAAGTCCTCCAGCTTGATATTATTTCAAAATAAAAGCTTGTAGTGTAGACACGCACTATGTTATTTTGGAATAATGTCAGTTATTTCAAAATAACTCTGCTGTGTAGATGTACCCCAACTGATTTTTCTCTGGGTCAGTAGCCTCAACCTTAAAAAGGTTCCCCATTCCTGTCATAAATAAATAAAACATTGAAACCTTTTGTGTTGGACATAAATTAATATTTTACTTTAATTAAAACAAATTTTGATAAACTAACATGAGAAAGTTAAAACGCTTAATCTGTTTAACAATTTAAATGAAACCATTCTCCCTAGCTGCAGCACTAGCAAAATGTCTCGGGCATAGTTATGTAATTAACGGTGAGTTTCCATTAGCAACTGGTGGTCCGTGGAAAGAGTCAGGAGTTGCATTGAGCCAGGTGGGCCATGGGCCAAAAAGTTTGAGAACCATTAGCATAGTCTAGTTAAGATTATGGCTACACTAGCCTTTTGTCAAACGTTTCCAGCATTGCAGCTCCATTGGTAGCAGGAGCAGAAGTGCTATTTTAAATAGACTGCCAGCATATTAAACGTGCCCTTCCTGATCCTCTAAGAGCCTGCTGCTTCCTTCCTGCAGCCTACTCTTCAAACCTCTTCTGTAGCCTATGGAGTCTAGTTCCCCCTCCAACACTCATCCCACTTCTCTGGATCTTTCCCCAAATCCTTCTCCATGCCAAGCCAAGTTTCCCTCCACTGGTAGCTGCCCTGAGGAACAGAGGAAGCTAGTAGCAGAGCAGGGAAAAAAGGAAGGGCCCAATGAAAATTGAATTTATGACCCATGTAAGAATGTAATTGTTAAAAATACCTTTACAATATTTATCAAAAGGAAACATTTTCATTGCTTCTTTTGCAGCAATGGGATTTGTGGATTGTCTGTGGGATGATTCATCTGTTCTCTTTTGGGTATTCTTGAACTCTTGCAAAGCTTCCACTCAGTCGCATAGATGAGGGACAGTGGAGATCAAATAGGCTATGCCTTCATTTCAAAAGTACTTAAATTTTCTTCTTGACCCCATCCATTGCTGCTACCACTAGTTCAGCTCTGTGAGTGTTAGCATCATTGACAGCTCTAGGGTTTGTTTGGTTTTTTTTCATTTTCTCTCTTTCTTTTCCTTCATTTTGTTCTGCTTTTTTATTTATTTCATGTTAGAAAACTTTTCAGACTTGTCAAATAAAGGTCAACTATATATCATTTATATATTCCACAGCTGACCTTATACTATTAAATGTATTTTCAAATAACATGGTAAATATGACCAGCACAAAAACTGTTCAGTGATTGAACAATCACAGAAAACCAAAGAAGAATGAGAAAATAACAGCGACCAGGACATCATCATTGTGCAATTAGCTAAAAATAAAATCAGTAGCAAAATATTATGCAAACTGTAATGTGAATGCAGAGAAATTCTAGACTAAAGTGACAATGAACTAGGATGGAAATCGATCTGTTTGGAAAAAGTTGGTTTAATAGTTTAACTGGCTTTGTACCATGTGAAGCTTCAAATATTATTAGTATATGTTGAGCCTCTCTAGTTCGGCATTCTCTTGTCTGGCAACATCCGTCATCTGGTATGATTTTAGTTTGCCAGATGTCCACTTACAATGGGTGTGGCTAAGTTTCCCATGGTCTCATAAAGTTTGTTTACAGCCACCGGTCCTGGCTTTCAGTGTTCTGTGCTGTTATTTAGCTCTACTTTACTCCTAAATGTCTTCTAAGAGCCCAGTAAGCAGTGAAAGTGTTGGTAATGCTGCTAGACAATATTGACCTTCCATGCTCCGGCAAATTCTCTAGTTTGGCCCTGGTCAGATCCCGAGGGTGCCAGACCAGAGAGCTTCAACCTATATAAATAGTTTTTTCAAAAATTAACTGGTCACCCTTTTCTGTTTTCTTCTCGCTATTGTTGGAAATATATGTTTCTGGCAATAAAAAATATAAATCTCTCATGGATCAGCTTTTCCTTGTGCTTGGTCCTGCATCTAAGTCAATTGTTAGACAGTTCTGTGGGTTATGACATAATTTTTCTAGAAATAAGAAGTTAATTTATGTTTACCCCATGATAAATTAGCTTGTACTTACCCCCATTTCTTTTTTCTATCCACCTGTTATTATTTAATATGTGTGCTATTATAGTGCTTGTGTCCCAGCCATGGACACAAAACAAAAAGACAGTCCCTGCCCCAAAGAGTTTCCAGTTCAAGTCTTGATATAAACAATTTTCTCTGTGTTTTTACAATGCCTAGCAGAACAAAGCTAGGGTCTCTAGGAGCTACCACAGTATAAGTAATAATAATAATAAATCAAAGTTCTGTGTTTATGACATCAGTCTTTTTGTCATGGACAAAAGACAAGAATGTCAGTGCAAACTCTAATGAAAACACAAATGGCTTTGTGACTGACAAAAGACTATGTCCCTGATGCTGAATTTGTGCATGAAAGCAGAACCCTGCCCTGCTCCCACATGAAGTCCCACTGAAGTCAATGATTATGTCTACAATGCAATGTATATCCATGCTTGAATTTCGGGATCAAACTTAACCCCCCTTGCGTTAATACAACAACTATGCTAACGCAAGGCTCAGATTTCAGGGCTGAAAAGTCTCAACTTGAGTTAAGGCAGCATCAAAGGTCCAAGCCCTTATTACCTTGCATTGTACACCCAGCTCCGCTATCCCACAATTGCATGGAACAACTTCTTTAGTCTTGTTACCCCAACCATCTGCAGTCCATTCTATTGAAAACAGAAGGCACCCTCCTTTACAAAGAGCAACAGCACAGGTCAACATTAACCCATTCTCTTCTGATCACCAATCTACATTAACACTGTCAAAGACTCTCCTGGATTTGCAATGGAGAGTGAACAAAACAAGCTTCTTCCTAATAACATCCAGGGCAAGCAGTAAAGTTTTCCCACAGAGCACCATAGTTCTAGGGCTGTGCAGTTGCATTTCAGGTAGATTGGAGGGTTGATGCAGGAATTCTGGGATATGATACAGGTTGGACCTCCTTGGTCCGGCACCCTCGGGACCTGAGTGGCCCCAAAGGAGGGAGTTTGCTGGACCAGGCGGTCAGGCCTGGTGCTCTCCCAGGGCTCCCCTCCTGGCCACCAACCTGACCAGAGTGCTGCCCCTGGCTGCTGGTGGGACTCCACTCCTGCCTGCTGCCCCATGTTGGCCAGTGAGGCTCCCATCCCCCCACCAACAGTGGCTTTGCGCCTTCTGCCACAGGGTCTTCCCTGCCCCCAGCCGACAGAGGCTCCATGTCCCTAGCTGCAGGGGCTTCCTGCCCCCAGCTGGAAGAGGCGCCACATCCCTGGCCACAGGGGCTTCCTTGCCCCTGGCTGGCAGAGGCTCCATGTCCCCAGCCACCGGTGGCTCCGCATCCCCGGCTGGTGAAGCTCTGCTCTTGGTTGACAAAGCTCCCCACCGAGCCCTGCTCCAGCTCTGGGCCACTGGCAGGACTTCCTGCCCCTAAGCCACTGGTCCTATGTGGCTGGGGCTCTCTGGTCCGGCTATATCCGTGGTCCTGCTGGATCACAGAAGTTCCCGGACCAGAGAGTCTGGGACCACAATAACTGATGTTATACAAATTGTATACAAAATATGTCATGTAAGGTGCAATGGAAAAGTTATGATTTATTAAATATGATTATTGTGCTTATATGTGTGTATCATCTTTCTGTTTAAATTTATGAATATTGGCCATGGACTTGTATCTTATAGATGTGTTGTGTTCCTGGGACACAACCATAAAACAAGATTTATGTCAATGCTAGACAGCTATGTATTGATAGCCCATTCAGGACATTTCACTCTAACAATGGGCCATAGACAGTCTCACTGACAGGGAAGTGGGGAGAAAGGGGGCAGTTGCCCCAGAACCCAGTGATTCAAAAGGGTCTGGGGCACCCAGCTGTTGCTGCTGCAGCAGTGGTAGCTGGAGTGCTGGGCCCTTTAAATCACCACTGGAATGTTGTACAGTGCACTCTGGGGAGTGCTAGGAGCTGGGGGGAATGCACTACGCCCCAGGCAATGCTGAGAGCTGCTTGGGGGCTGGCGTGGTGCACACTGGGCTGGCTGCCCCAGCCCTTCCATTAAAGGCCCCGCCCATTCTGGAAGTAGAAGCTGCCTCCCCCACCCACATCATGCCCAGGGGCCTGTGGAGGCTGTATTTTAATAATCTTGTAATGCCTTATGGCACAAATTTCAGTTGGGATTTTGAAAATAAAGAGCGATATTTTCCCTTACCTGTATCATTCCCACATAAAAATCTAGAAATGGTATATATTTCCAATTGCCAAATTCCCACATCAGTTTTCCTCTGTGGGCTTGAGAGAATAGGTTTTTTTCCCTGCCCTCCTGTGTGCTTTTTTAATTCCCTCTGTCTTCCCTTCCGCCTGATGTTCATCCAACTATGCTGTGCTAATGAGTTTCACTAAGCAGGATGAAAAGCAATACAAGTTAATGCTGACCTACTCATTGTTCATTTGTGACTGGATGTCCTAAGGGATTGGTGTGGGATGATGCCATAGAAAGCAGCCATCCTTTGCTTTTCCTAAATGTGTGTCTATGCTATAGAAATAAATTATAATATAATTAATTATAATGTAATTATAATTACATTACAGGACAATCATTCCTAAACCAGATCTGCAGATGGGATTGTATGTTGTAGTGTACACTTGCGTAGAAGTATCACGTGAAGTGGATTTATTTTAATTGTCTTTGAATGTATGTATTTTCCCTCCCTAATATATCTTATTTTACTTTTTTGTAGGGAGTGGTGGAGAAAGAGGGGAAATAGGTGGGATAATAGAAAAAGCATTTTAGAAATTAAGAAAAACACAAGATTACTTTTAACTAAGGAAAGATAGTTGCAAGATAGTAATTATTTTAAATTTTTAACTATGCAGAAAAGCCTTGGGGGTACATCTACACTGCACACCTCTGGTATCCCGAAATAGCTACCCCACATCTACACAAGCCACCTCTTATTTTGAAATATTTTTCGAAATAACGGGCATGCTATTTCGCCATTCCGGTAAACCTCGTTGCACGAGGGATAAGAAATGGCTTGAAATAGCGCGTTTTTTTCAAAATTTGGCGCTGTGTAGACATGCCAAATTTCAAAATAGCCTATTTTGAAATAGATTTGAAATAAGAGTTTAGGACACTATGTAGATGCACCCTTGGTCTCAGGAATAATATTGTGGAAATTAAAATGCCATCTTAATCACATTTACATTGCAGATGTTTGTGTCTATATACATTCTCAATGAAAAAAATTAATGTATATCTGTATTCAGGTGATCTCTTATCGGCAGTCTTTATCCTAGGGCAGACAACCAAGAGTGGCAAGTAGTAATAATACCTGCATTTGGGAGAAGACAAGCCCTTCAAAATATGGGACAACTTACCGCAGTAAGATTTGGATTTTAGAACAATTACAATTTAATTGCCCTTTCCTAATTCAGACTACGTCATTCCAGGAAGATGGTATTTTCTTTTAGGCAACTACATTTCACTAATCAGCCCAATGAAGGGTAAATGAAGCATGTGAGTACATTTCACCCTTAGCAAACTCAAATAAGAGGCTTCAACTATGTGGCCAATTAGTGCTGATTTCTATTTCTTTTTAATTTATTTGAGCAGTTTTGCTACCAACAATGACATTTTACAGTGGGTGTGCAGCCCATGAATGAACACCAATATTTGTTAGGTACTCAAGTTAAGGTTTCTTTATTATTATTATTATTATTATTATTAATATTATTTGCATTCCTTTATTCTTCCTTCTTTTTCTGCCTTCTTCTTTCCAGTTTATATTTTAATCTTATTCTCGTAAACTACAAACACTACCATTCTGTTGCTTTATTCCTATACTTTCCTGGGGTGACCTTTCTGAAATCTTGCTATCCTTGTGATTGAAACAATCCACTTTTCCATATTCAGTGGTGGCAATTCAACATAGTAAAGGTCAGGAAGGAGCCAACTGACATATTGTGCCAAAGTGAGAAATTGTCCACTACACCAGAGTTTTCACTAAAACCAACAATATAGGACTTAGCACTATAAGGCAAACATTGCTCACTATACATTAACTACATATAAGGCCACACTGACGCTTATCTATGCATATTTAATTCTGATTTCACTGCAACTTGAGACGTAATATTGCCTGCAGAAAATAAATACCTAGGACATTACCTGCTGTGGATGGAGGGGATTATAAAATAATCACTGGTTTATAAATTTCTAGTTGTAACTTCTAATGCTGCCAATTCTGGTAATTCTGTTGAGAGCCATAATAGCTATACTTGTTTCTTAAAGCCCCAGCTCCAGGATTTGTGTGATTATGGGAGAAACTCAGACTTTTTTTTTAAAGTAAGTTTCTAACCTGTAGGGTTGTAGAGAACCCTGAAACTCAAACACCAAAAGAAAAAGAAAAAGAAATCAAAAGTATTTTTAAAAGAATTGCATGGTTTTTAAGGCACTTTTTAATTTTGGGGGCCTGACTCATGGTTTTTGAATGCTTGGGTTTGGCAACGCTGTACTTACATCTCTGCACCTTTCTGCAACACATTATAAGAGTGCCCGCACATTTAAGTTAATAAATTGTGTACTGAAAATAGGATTGTTGCTACTTTTAGAAATCCTAAAAATAGGATTGTTACTATAGGCTTGTCTACACCAACATTTAGTTCACTGCAAGGTAGGGTATAAATCTACCCCAACTAGTCTGCACAAACTCACTGCTATGTTGATTCCAGAGTTTAGGCTATGACTAAAATAAAAATAAAGAGATGATTCTGGAATGCCACAAACATTGTGGCAATGGGGTTCATTCCACAAACAGGGCTACATAGGAGGGGTCAGAAAGGGCCAGAGACATACACCTGAGACAGCCAGGCATATACACATAGGGTTGCCAGGTGTCAGTCCAGTATTTGAGCTTTCTGTTCGGGAAACAAATTGAGAAAATATAAATGTCTGGTATTTTCTAAATAAGATGTAATGTAGATTGTGATGTAATGTCAAGTGTGTCCAGTATTTTTGTTGAAACCATCAGGCAACCCTATATACACAGAGTGGGGATGTTAAAATTAGATTAATAAACTAATTGAATAATTGATGGGATTTCCATCGACTATTCGATTCACGGATAAGGGTGCTTCCCTTTGAAACGTAGCAAGAGCAGCCCCTTGCTGCTACATTTCAAAGGTGGAAGTGCTGGGCTGTGTTCTACCTTTGAAATGTATGAGAGCCCCAGCAGGAGCTCCTGTGCATTTCAAAGATTGAAACTCCAGTGGATTCTTTGTGCCTGACTTTGTGTAACCACCTGCCACTGCCATATCTGTGTCCATGTACATGCATGTGCCCACCGGCCCTGCGTGTCTGCCCCTGTGATTATCTGCTATTACCTGCGCTGCGTGAGTGTGCGCCTGCTAGTCTGCTCCCGCCTCATGGTGGAAAGACTGAGTGGGGTGGGGCCACAAGTCAGGGCAGGTGCACACACAAAGGCAGATACGCCCACACAGGCAATGGGACAGGCAGGAGCGGGCAGATTCAGACATGGGACAGGTGAGCCTGTGCATGCGCATGACTCCAAAGGGCAAGAGGACAACCACAGGCAGGGCGTGCACACACACGGGGAAGGGAGCACGCCGGGCGAACAAATGCGCAGGCGCACACGTAGGCCTTAGCGCCGGACGCTCGCACACAGTCTGGGGTCGGCGCGCGCAGCGCAATCACACACGGTTCGGGAGCGCGCGCGCACACAGAGACAGAGAGCCGCTGGGGCGTGGCGAGTGAAGGGGGCGCGGCTAAGGATCAGCGGCGCACTGGTCCTGTCCCGCTGCTCCTCCCGTTGCCATGGTATCCCGGCGACGGAAGTGCTCTGCGGCGCTTCCCCCTAGCTGCAGGCCTGCCGCGCGCGGCTCACAGTGGGGTCGCGGGGAGCGGCGCCCGGCCTGCTGCTGAAGATGGCGGACGGCGGGGCAGCCGCAGGCCAGCGGGAAGAGGCAGAGGCGGCTGGCGGGCCGCGGCGGGACAAAGGGCCCCGGGCGAATGCCCGGCCACCCACGGCCCGCGACTTACAGGTGAGCCGGGCCGGGGCGGGGCGGGGCGATGCTGGGGAATGGTGAACAGGAGCCCGCAGGCGCCTCCCCCGGCTGATGCCGGCCCGTCCTGCCCCGCCCCGCTGCGGTGCTCCGCGCTGCTGGACTAGGAGGTCGCCGGCGGGCGGAGCAGGGTCCGGGAAGCTGAACGCTGGATCAGGGCCGCTACCTGCCCTTTCTGTGCACGCACTTGGCACCCTGCCCCGGGTATGAGCCGCCGGGCTCCTCCCTGAGCTCTACACTGGGCCCTAACGTGCCACACGGTGTGGAGCGGAGGCAGGTGACTGGCTTCGTGTCATAGGCTACCCTTCTTTTACCGGGCCAGCATTTGCTCCGGACTTACTCGCCAGGCTCGAGGAGGCTGCCGCCCCTTGCAAGGCCCTGAATAGAGCTGCTTAATGCAAGAATCCCCTTGTACTGCTGAGCCTGGTTTTCAGACATTAGAGCACGGGGGAGGTGACTGCACAGAGTTGGCTCTCACTGCTAGCTTCCTGCAAAGAAACAATATAAAATCTTCTCAGCTGTAACCATTCCTTATCGGCACTCATTTCCCCCGCCAACTTTAAAACTGAAATAAGTCCAACTAAAATTATGTAAACTATATTTGAACTTGCCCACGCTTGTGGTAGCACATAGGGGATGCCTAGCCATGGGTCTGGGAACTAAGGGTGCATTTACACAGCAGGACTTAACTCAAAATAAGCTGTGCAAATTGAGCTACAACAATTGCGTAGCTTATTTTGAAATTGGGAGCATGTACACGGCACTTATTTCAAAATAGATCATTCTTCCTCCGACTTCCTTTACTCCTCCTACAATGAGGGTTACAGGAGTCAGAGTTAGAAGTCCTCCAGCTTGACCGTATTTAGACATTATTTAGAAGTCCTCCAGCTTGACAGTATTTAGACACAGTTTGCCTGCTGTGAAGATGTAAACTAAGTTATTTTGAAGTAATGCAGTTATTTTGAAATAGGGTACATCTACACAGCAACATTAAGAGTGCAGAAGGTCCACAGCACCTGCTGGGCTTGAAGCTATTTTTGTCATATACAGGGTTTGCAGGTTTGTTTGACGGCTTTTAGCACCCCCACTGTAAATAGTTTTCCAATTCCTGAATGCTTCAGTGAAAGATAGGTTGTGTCCCCACTCTGTCATGTGTAGCTGTGTGTGGCAGTGAAAGTCTCCAGCAGCAGAGAGACAGAGGGACACCACATTAAGAAAAGTAGCAATGTAGACATGAGTGTCATGGCTTGGACATGTAAATAGGTGCCTATGGTATATACTCTAAGATTCAGGCATGTAGGGCCTTCTACTCTACTCAACCATGTCTCGTTGTCTACATTGCTGTTCATACGCATGCTATCTGGGCATGCTATATCGATCTGCTCTACACAAGACCATAAATGTAGACCTACCCTTAGCTATTAAGTAGAAGGAAGGAGAAATTGTAGGCAGTGTTAATATTCCTTTTTGTTTAAATTGCACATAATAACAGTACACTACTGACCAGTCCTGGCTATTTTTTTCCTTTCTATTTACTAATATTAGATGTGCACATTAATTATTGTTAATAAAGTCTATGAATCTGTTGAGACTAACATTTTAGCATACAGTAGTTACAATCACCGTGAGGTTCCCAAACTTTTGAAAATTTGACTTGTAGTTAAGCAGGCTTTTTGAGTAGATCATCTTTCATGGTGTTAAATTTATCTGAAGGTAGTCTGTAGCATGTCTATTAAGCTTGAGACTCTGGATGTCTTTTAAAAACTTCTGTTGCAGTCTCACTAGTCTGTACAATTTTCTTAATAGCCAAGAATTCTTCAACTAGCTTACTTTCCTGGATTGTGAGTGTCTCACTGCAATACTTATTACAGTATTAATTACTGTGATTCTAAAGCAGTTTGTCTAACAAAGGGCAGATGGCTTTTTCTATTTGAATGTTTGTTTGTAAGCCAAACCATAGTTGCATCACATCCTTGCAGCACCACGTGGTAAAATCTTAATGCCACTCACCTATCCAGAGAAAAGCAGAATCAAATGTCAGAACTCTGGTTTTGAGACAAAAATCCTAATATTTATAAAAACTAAGTACAACATTGTTAAAAATAACAGAAATAAGGCTACTAAAAATGTCATATTTAATATTGGTCCACATGTACTTTAAAGCTGAATGTTCCAGAGAAATGGCAGAATATCTAGGGCCCTTGTGGTACAGCTGCCCCCAGTGCCACTCTCATATTGCATCCTTCCAAACAGCAGCCCCTCTCCTTTGTATTATGGAAAACAGTCCCTTTCCTGGCACAACCACACCCTGACCTTGCTTTAAGGTAGAAGAGGAAGCTGCATACCAAATTTGGTGGCCTTAGCTCTTTTAGGAGGAGTTCTTGAACAAATGGTCTTGCATGCAGACTCACTAACATATATAGAGAGAGATGTAAATAAATACAAGCATGTTTATTACAGAGTAGAGGTATCCAAACAAATTTTATGAAAGTCTCTAAATATTATCAGTCATATTCCTAAATCAATAAGGAACCCAAGCTTCTAAAACAATGTATACAATATGTATTCTCTTGTTCTTTGGATAGTTTATATATCGAATCTTATAAGCTTTCTAAAGTTTGGTGTTTAATGTAGTTGGCCTTGGCTGGGTTATACGAAGATGAAGTTAAAAGCAAGTTATCCCATTCAGACAGATCACCAGCTACACTGGTCAGTAACTCAAGAGTACCTGTTCAAAGGTAAGAAGTGTTTTGTACATTAGGATTATTAATTTATTTGACATCTGTAATATCTGTTTCAGTTCACTAGCTCTGCTTTTTTTGTGTGTGCAACATTCAGAAGTTTGATTTCAAAGAGATATTATATTCCAATGTGTGTTTAAAAAGCTATAGCAATACAGAAGAGTAAGGTGGGGGTCCTTATAATACTATGGCCAGTCCGCTTCCTTAGTAAGCATTTGTAGCATATAAATATTTATTGAGTAGTTTTCATTCTGCAAGTGCTCCCAACCACTTAATGATTTTGTTAGATCCTGGGAAGGACTCAATATTAAATGCAGAAGTAGTTATGCCTTCACACAGATTTGGGCATATTACCTGTTTTTGTTGGGGAAACAGCCATTAGGAGCAGGCACAAGTCACACGGAGGGCTATACATAGGTGCGTCTTCTGGGTTAGGAAGCCACATTGGTCACATCAACATGAACCACTAAGCTCTATCCAAAAATATTTCTCCACAGCTGCTATCATAAGAGACTTGCAAATATCCTCTAAGATTCTGCAAGGGAACAAAGACCTTGGGTGAACAACCTTTGTATAGTAGAGGAACCATATTTTCCTTTGGTTTTCTGGCACGTGTAGGTACATACAGCCAACAAGCATTTGCTTTAAGTATTTAGGGTTCACATAACAGAATATAGAGGGATCATTACAGTACTCTCAAAAAACTTTTTAAAAAATCTTGTAAGTTTAAATTGAAACAAATACAAGCCAACTGAATAGTAAGATAGATTTAAAAAAAACAACAACCCTGTCTGGGGCTAATGATTGGGACATAATGATCCAAACACAAGGTTGTGTGGTTCTCCAAAAAAGACTCCATCCATACAGATGTGTCAATGTGGATCTCATCTTCAAAAAATTAGTGTATATCAGCGGATGTCTCTGGAACTATTGGCAAACCTCCAGTTCATTTGGGCACATGGATCTCTGGAAATTGAGTCCAACGCTGGATACTTGGAGGATAGTAATAGTTGTTTCTGGGTGGGATCCCCAATCTAGATTAGGTTAACCATCTACAGAGATCACTATTTAAAAGTTTCTTGCCAATACATACCACAAAATTGTTATACTTACTTCCTATTCGAGCTAGTAGATACTATGTCTTGAATGCTTCAGAGTGGTATATGTAGGCAAACTCTGTATCTTTCTTGGTAATCATATACCATGACTCAGATGGAAAATCTATTTTGGAAAGAAAAGATGCCTCCTTAATTACATAATGTTAAATAATTCCTGCTTTGGATAGATTGCAGTCTACATCAATAATTTCTCCACTTAAAACAACAACATTATTTTTCACCAAAAATTCAGAAAAGGGCAAATCCTCAGCTGGTATAAAGTGTCAAAGTTCCATTGAAATCAGTGAAGCTGTGGTAGTTTGCACTAGAGGTGAACCTGTACCATGGATGTGAAGCTAGTGAAGTGGCTCTGATTTCCTGTCTCAGAATTTTGTTTAAATCCATTCTAAATGTTTACTGTAGACCAGTGTTTCTCAAAATGGTTGTTTACTTACCGGCGCCGCAGCAACAGAGCCTCACAGCTCCTATTGGCTCCGTTTTGCCGTTTGTAGCCAAGGGGAGCCGTGGGAAACCGTGGCCTGGCCCACGCTGCTACCCTTGGCTCCTTTTGGCTACAAATGGTGAAACGGAGCCAATAGGAGCCATGAGGCTCAGTGGCTGCAGTGCTGTTAAGTAAACAAACTGGCACAGCCAGGTAACCGGTTTCTCAAAGTGGTTTCATGAACTGCTTTGAGAAACACTGCTGTAGACCTTTGTCATTTTGGCTTTAAGAATATTTTTTAATCCATCCAATAAACAGAAAGGAATAGGAGAAACTCCTGCATGTAAGCTCTTTGGAGACAGTGACTGTCTTTCTGGTTTGTGTTAGGAATGTAAGCAACTAGTTGACGATCTGATAAGCAAATGCTTATTGGATAGTTGAGTAGCGAACTCGACTACAGGAGGCTCTCGCTTTGCGACCGCCCGATTTATGACCCCCCGTGTTTACAACCTTTTCCGTAAGTGCGAAAGGGGCCGAAATCCCCTGACTTACATCCTCGGCCCCGCATTTACGACAGCGTACGACTCCTGTCATAAAAGCGGACTCAAGTTACGATGCCCCCGACTTGCAACGTTATCTCCAGAACTGATCGCATCACAAGCCTGTAGTCACTTCCCTCCACCCCTCTGCTGCATCTATCCGAGAGAGGCAGCAAGATGGGGGTGAGAAGGATCCCGCAGGGGAGGCAGTGCTGTGCCTCTGCCTCCCCTGACTCCTGCCGAGACGGACCTGGGGGGAACCCAGCTTAAAGCCGGTTTCCCCCAGCACCATCTTGGCAGGGGTCGGGGAGGCAGAGGCACAGTGGGGAAACGGCACGAGCAGGGACTGCTTCAGTCCCCACCCACTTCAGTCCCCACTTCAGTTCCCACTGCCAGTGCATCTGGCTCTTGTACATTTCAAAAGAAGAAGTGCCGCAGGGAGAACGCAGCAAGCAGGGACTCAAGCACGCCCCGGTCGCCCCGTGCTCTCTGTGGTGCCCCCTTTGCTGCCTCTATCAGTGGCAGTGGGGTGGATAGGGGATGCTGCACAGCAGCCCCTGTCCGCAGGGATCCCAGCTGGGAGCTGGGCCACTCGGGTAGGGACGGCTCAGGCACCAGCCCCTGTTCATGGAGGGCAGGGGCTGCTGGACTTAGTGCGAGCTGGGACCGAGTAGTCCTGGCTCGCTCTGATCGCTGCACCTCTGCATTTTAAATGTAGTAAGAGCCCAGTGGCTCTTACAACATTTAAAATGCAGAGCCTCAGCGTGGGTAGCTCCGGAGCTGGCATGAGCCAGGACAGCTCGGTCCCGGCTCGAGTCGGTTCCTGGAGCTACCCCCACTGCAGCTCTGCAGAGCAGCGCTTATCAACTAATCGAATAGTAAATACAAATTGTATCAACTATATCAGTGGTTCCCAATCTTTTTGATACTGGGGACCAGTAAATCCATTCACAAGCTTTTGGAGGACCGGTAACATGTATTTGCATATTTGCATATTCATTAAGCAAATGATGAATATTCAAATAAACTGTGTCACTGGCCCTACCTGTCCGGCGGGTTGTTCTGGCTCCAATCCCGGCTGCTTTGTCGGCCGGCGCTGGTTCCCCCGACTGTGTCCGGCGCCTGGCGTTCTGCGTCAGTGTGAATGGCACCCGGCCTTCTCCCTGGGTCCTAGCGCCCACTGGATCTAGCCCCGCCATCTGGGAGCATGCCCGGCAGAGACACTGTGGTGGCGTGCTCTTTCCCAAGAGGGCCACGCCGCCACACTTGGCAGTGCAGGGTGCTGCTACCCAGTCACATAAATTAAGAGGATCGTGCGCAATCATTTTTCTAAGGATCGGTATTTTTTTCCAAGGACCGGTACTGTGCTGCGCACCACACTTTGGGAAATGCTGAACTATATGATTAGCCAGATAATCGCATTTTAACATCATTAGTGTGTGTACAGTATCTATCACAATGAGGTCTTGGTCCGTGACTAGGTTCCTAGCGCTCTGTTATTTATTTGTATTACCAACTCTGGTACGTCCTGTTTCAGGTTCGAATACAACAAAACTAGTTTTGAAATATAATTGAAGGTTAAAGGCCAGATTCTGCAACACTTAGTCACACTGAATGTTACCTATTGATGTCATTGGTGCCACTTCCTATTTTGCACGTATAATGATATTACTGTGTGGGCTTAATTGAGCTGCCATCCACTCTTCCCTTGCTAGAAGGTGACTATTTGGAACTATTTACTGTGTCCATAAGAACATATGCCATTACAGTTTGTTAACAATTTAGAATTAATTCATCAAATATTTATACAGTGAATCTGAATGGCTGTTAGAGCCCATTATGTCAGAATTTTTGAAAGACCTTATTTTCATTCTAATTTTTAAGTATAGAAAAAAACCCTCTAATCACATTGCATAGGGCAGTCAGAAAGTCCAATGTACTCGTTACTATGGCTACATTATGCAGTGTGTGTATGTATGCATAAAATCAGTAATATTTTAATCAAATTAATTTTTAAAAAATATTTGCAGTCTAAAAATTGACTCCTTCAGAAGCTTAAGAAAACCAGAAAGAAGCATGAGTGATGACAAAGAAAACCAAAGGTATTGTAAAACAAAAGCTTGCTTATTTATAACAATTATGAATAAGGTACTAATTTACATTTTTTCCCATTCATATACTTTTTTCTGTCTTCTTTCTTCATAATGGCGTTGATCTTAATCTTTCCTGTCAGTGGGAACATAAAGTTTGTTCTGTGACTCAGTAGAAGGAAATGACACTTGGTATGGAGAATAGCCTTTTCTACTTAAAATAAAATGCTTCATCCCCCTTTTAACCTATAATCTGAATCTTTCTGAACCATAGACTTTCATTCTTAAAATCAGTTTTACATGTACTATTTATTTTTAAAAACCCTGCAGAATATTGCACTTGATAATCTATCACGCACATGCCAACTTCAGGAAAATTTTATTTTAGAATTAAATCAAATTTATAGATTACGTATTTTGATAAATAATGACATGTCTCTTAGATTTTGTATCTGAAACTGAAATGAATATTATGTAGAAGTATTAAAAAGTGCTAGTAGCTCTTCCAAATATGCTTATTTTCTACCTCGGCATTACTGTCCGTTATGTTTAGTAAGCAACTCTTAATAGCTTTCTTTAAATAGTTTGGGGTTTGGTTCATAGATTTAAACAGGTGTATAATGAGTAATTTTTCTATACAAGATTCTAACCCTGACCATTATTCAAAAAATCATCCCTAATGAATTGTTTCCTTCCAACTCTTCTCTGTTTGTGTTCTTGTTTCGCTCTTTATCTTTGTGGTCCTTTTTTACCTTTCAATTATGTGAATCTTTTATTTAATATTAAAATAGAATACTTAAACTGATAGCAATAAATTATTAACTTGTTAGATCTATCACCTCTGCTTTATTACATCACTCTTAGTTTACGGACATCATGGTGAGAGAGCAGAATCTCACAAAACTAAGTGATTGGGCAACAAAATGGCAAATGAATTTTAATGTTGATAAATGCAAAGTAATGTATATTAGGGGAAAAAAATCTCAACTATACATTAAAAATGATGGGGACTAATTTAGCTATAACCACTCGAGAGAGATCTTGGAATCGTTGTGGATAGTTCTCTGAAAGCATCCACTCAATGTGCAGCAGCAGTCAAAAAAGCAAACAGTGTTTGGAATCATTTAAATAAGGATAGAAAATAAGACAGAGAATATTTTATTGCCTCTATATAAATCCTTGGTATGCCCACATCTTGAATACTGCATACGGATATGGTTGCCTCATCTCCAAAAAAATGTATTGGTATTGGAAAAGGTTCAGAAAAGGGCAACAAAAATTATTAAGGGTTTGAAACAGGTGCCATATGAAGAGAGATTTAAAAGACTGATACTTTTCAGCTTAGAAAAGTGGAGACTAAGGGGGGATATGATAGAGGTCTATACAATCATGACCAGTATGGAGAGAGGGAATAAGGAAAAGTTATTTACTTGTTCCCATAACATAAGAACTAGGAGTCACCAAATGAAATTAATAGGTAGCAGGTTTAAAACAAACAAAAGGAAGTTGTTCTGCGCACAGTCAACCTATGCAGTTCCTTGCCTGAAGATGTGGTGAAGACCAGGACTTTAACAGGGTTAAAAAAAGAACTAAATAAATTCATGGAGGTTAGGTCCATCAGTGGCTATTAGCCAGGATGGGTAGGAATGGTGTCCCTAGCCCAGGGGTCGGCAAACAATGGCTCCTGAGCCACATATGGCTCTCTTGCAGCTCAAGCTCAACCCTCCCTCTTGCTCCCCCTGCAGCAGGGAGCCCATGCTGGCAATCTCACCTTGTGGCCCCCCGCAAGATTGAAGCGCCAGTGCCGGCTTCCTGCAGGGGGGCAGGAGAGGAGTGGAAGCCCCGAGGCTCCCCGACAGATTCAGCTTGCAGGGAAGAAGCAGAGCTAGAAGTGTCTCTGTGCTGCCGCTTCCCTTTCTCCTCCCCGGGCTGCGGGACAGCAGCGCATGGATGTGCTTCCAGGAGGCTTTTCCCACTATTCCTATTGGCTGGAATGTGCCCAATGGGAGCAGCGGGAGGCAGTGCCTGCGACCTTGACTCCTGCACCCCCAGCAGCAGCAGAAGTCCCATTAAAACAAGTCTGTGAGTACAGTGTTTCATTTATGCTATTATTAAATCATCATGTCATTTATCAATAATATTAAGTTGTATATTTTCAGTCATGCAAATGAGCATTTTTATACTGGCTCTTTGTTGACCACTTGTTCTGAATATTGATGTACTTTGGCTCGTTAGTTTGAAAAGGTTGTCATGTCGACCCATGCACTATCCTCTATTAGAGGCTAGGAATGGGTGACAGGAGAGGGATCACTTGATGATTACCTGTTCTGTTCACTCCCTCTGGGGCATCTGGCATTGGCCACTGTCAGAAGACAGGATGTTGGGCTAGATGGACCTTTGGTCTGACCCAGTATGGCCGTTCTTATGTTCTAGTTTTAATCTTGTAAATGGTATCTGATTGAATTGTTTTGTCCTGAATCAACTCACTTTGTCTGCTATACTTAAATAGTATACCCAAGGAGAATAGGAAGCATTCAGAATTTTATTAGATATTTCAAATCAGATGAGTTAGAACTGAAATCAAATATGCTACTGCTTGGCAGTATGTTGTATTTACCTAAGGATTTTGCATAGCTGTGTCTAAGCACAAATTAACCCATAGCACTTCTAGTCTCTTACTCTTACTATTGAACATGTATATAAATTCTGACTATAGATAATAAAACTACTAAATAATGCACTCTATGAAATGGATCTCATTCAATGGCTAGAGATTAATCTATTTTGGAAAAAAACTTAGATGTTTACTACTGTTTGTTTTATCCAATGGCTTTCTTTGAAGTTACTGCAGACTCTAAAGTGCCTCAGAATATAAATTAATGCTGTTCATCTGTATTTCGATTAGACCAGCCATAGTCTCATGCACAAAATCTCACAGTGGAGATTATTCTTTCGAGTAATTGGCAGAAATCCACACAAGATAAAGCATGTAAAGCCACAGCTATAGCAGTACTGTGTTCGTTACAACTTACGATTATGGTTCCTATCTTTTAGGGCAAATCCCGAAGTATATCTTTGTAGAGCCACTAATGTAACGATACTTTGAGCCGTGCTTCTTTGTGTATTGGGAAAGCCAGAACTGAATGGAATGTTTCTGTGATCAATTTGTTTACTGAGCTTTTTTAAATTGAAAAATGGGTATCCATACATTACGTTAATCATGAATAATATTCATGATTGTCACTCATGAACATTATTGTTTAAAGATTTTACTCAGGTGACTCAGAATATAGTGGACTACAGATTGTTGGGCCTTCTAATAATAAAAATCCCAGTAAAATTGTTGATGAACTTTTCAAAGAGGTGAAAGAACATGGTGCAGTTCCATTGGATGAAGCTGCAAGAGGCTCAGGTGATTTTAGTAAAGCTAAAGTAAGTACAAAAAAGATAGTTTTTTAAAAACTAAATGAATTATAATTACTTTTGTCTAAATGACTTATTGTCTCATGAATTATATTACTAATGTTTGAAAACATTCACTATTTCATAGTACATAAACTGCTTAGCATGATTATAATTTCTAACTACCTAATTTGCTAATTAGAAGGCATATCAGTTAGAACATTGTGTGTTTGTGTTAACCAAAAAACAGGCTTGTTGACATTTTAATTTATATGCTTGCACCTCATTAAATATCCCTGTAAATTGTTTCATGTATCTATTCAGGCTGTTAAAATATTTAAAAAGAAAGTTAATAAAAAAAAATTATCAGTCATTTTCAGGTGGTGGATACAGATTGGGTGATGCATCACTGAAGCGCTCTGAATATATATATGGAGAAAATCAGAATGGACAAGATGTAAGTAAAATGTTGAACAGCAGGAAATAGTGCTACACATCTTGAACCCTGGTTAGTAATGTTTTGAAGCCCAAATTCTCAAGATAATGTTTTTATATAACAATAGTTTTGTTCATAATGAATAGCTACAGAGCCATGTAAAGTACATTTTAAGAATATTTTCTTAAAGCTAAAGCGTCTACATGGACAAAACGCATAGATTACGAAGGTAGAAGAAAGCGATGTTTGCAAGAGAAGTTGACTGACTGGGTGCAATGTTGTGAAAAAGTGTTGTATTTATGTCGGTGCTCCAAAACTCTAATCTGAGTTGCAAAATGCTCCTTTGGAATTAAAAAGCTTAATTTTGTGAGGAGGTGCATACCATATTTTCAGGTTCCGTAGGCATTAGTTGTGTTGATTTAGCCCTATTAAGCACCTCACAACAATTCATAACTTGTAATTTTGTATGTTGTCTTTATTCTCTGTGAACTAGAAAAATGATTGTCTTTAACAATAAGCTACTGGAATACTCAGTAGCTAGATAAGATCCTTCTAAAGTTGATATTGTGTAGAAAGAAAATAAATATTTTATTTTACTAATTTTAAATCCAATTTAGGATGAAGGTCAAACAGCCAGAATGGTTTTACTTTATACAAATTATTTATAAAAGTGGCATAATAGTGTAGTTGTTATTTCTGTCAGCTTATCGTTAGAAAGATGTCCTTTTCCTGTCAGACTTGCATATTGCACAGTGAGAGTCAAACATCACCAATAAAAAAAGTATTCTGACATCCAAATTGGGCCTTCAGCTACACTCGTGAAAGTGCTGGATTCAGTATGACAAACTAAGTAGAACAGAAGAGCTGTTTCCTAATTTTTGCCATTCTCTTCAGCAGACTTGGATATGTGTGACTTAATAAACAACTTTGCTGATGCACAAGATGGAAAAAAACAACAGTGACTGAATCTTAGTCAGCAGTGCTAACAGGAGTAAAGAATAGTAAAACATTTACTTTTGCCCTTAAAGAGAACAGACATGACTCTGAATATACAGAGAATAGAGCTGTGAAGTAAAATGATGCCATTTTTAGATGGTCACTTTTCAGAGTAAAACTACACTTTAATATAACCTGTAAAACTAAATTAACATTAAAGCATCTTTCTCTGGTGCCCTTCTGGGTCATCTCCACTTTGTCCTCTGTGCTCACATGATTTCAGTTATCTGCAAATTATTTTACAAATCTAATTCTCTGCTGCTAATCTTCATCCCTCTACACCTCTTCAATTATTTTTATATACTTATGTGAATGTCTTTTTTGCCATCTCAAACTCATTCCCTCTGACCCAGAACTTTTCTCCTAATCTTTCTTCATTTTCTTCTCTAATGCCATTGTTAACTCCTCTGCTTTCCCATATTTGCAACCTGGGTTTTATCTTTGGCTACGTCTAGACTGCATTGCTTTTCTGGGATACCTCCAGTAAAAACATTTTTTCGAGAAAGAGTGCACACTCTTTCACCATCCCTGTAAACCTCTTTCTATGAGGCATAAGGGATGTGTTGAAAGAGCACTTTTTTCTGAAATTTGGTGCCGTGTAGACGCACCAGATTTTGGAAAAGCCTCTTTCGAAAGTAAATAAAAAAAAAATACACAATTTGAAGTACCCAAATTGCGTATCTTTTTCTGATTTAACACTGCAGTCTAGACATAACTTTTGACGTCTCATGTTCTTTCCCCACCTTAACTAGTGTTCTGTCACTTCTTCCTTTAAGGACTTTCTACATAGAAACTTACTGTGCAACAAACCAGTATGTGAATTAACAGTGCATTACTTGCTGCACACGAAGTCCACATGTGGATCCTGCTATAAAATACTAACAGTTCTGTAGTGTGCTTTGACATACTGTTGTTTGAAATTGGTTGTATGAAACAGCAGTAAATCAAAGCACATTACAGAATTTTTGGTGTACCGTAGAAGGATCCTCATATCCTGCTACTGTGCGGAGGCTAATGCACTATATATTCACACCCTGGATTTCTTCACACCAAGGGTGTGTCTAGACTACATGGCTCCATTCTCTGGCCCTTACAAATCCAGTCTTGTCCTGCTTATTTCCATCAAAGTATTCTTCTGCAAAGAACATTTTCCTAGCTTGTTCCTTTAACCATGTAACCTTTCTTTTGTATTCCTTCACTGGCTCCCTTCTTCACTATTGTAACAAAAATAAGGTGCTTGTCTGCACTTTCAAGGCCTTCTATGACTGTCCGCCATGCAACCTGTCATTTCTCATTTAGTATTGAAAGGTTCACTCCTACCTCTGTAAGCCTATGATGCTAGCCTCTATCACCCACTTGTTCAATATGCCGACAAGTATGTTAGTGCTTTCTATCCAAGGCAAGTATATTGTGCCTTGGATAATCTCCCTGTAAGCATCCATAAAACAACCACATTAACTTGTTTCAAATCCCTGTTGAAAATTCTTCTTTGCCCTGAGGCCTAGTGAAACTTTAACAATGATTAGGCTGCTGGATGAGCTGAGATTACAGCCTATCATACTGACCAGTATGTCTCATTGTCTCATGGTGCTCCCTAGTCAGCCTGTCTGTATCCATCTATTGTCTCTAGACCTTAAAGTCTATAAGATAAGAGGGCCAGCAGGGTCTGTATTTTTCTTCTGTGTTTGTACAGTGCCTATCACAGTCAGGTCAATGATTTGGAGCTCCTAGGTGTTATGATAAAAATAACAATGATAAAGCTAGTTATGGGAATTAGTAACTGTAACTCTTGCTTTATTCCACAGGCAGTTAGAATAGTAGTAGTAATCTGCAAGTTTATGGGGGCAAGGTCATTTTTAAACAAAAAGAGTGTTCACTCTTTTGAAAGCAGTTGCATCACCTGTTAAGCCTAATACATGATAGTTGGCATATACTTTCTGTGTACCTTGTATCTTATCTATTAGCTATGTCACTGATAAAAGTCAAGGTTTATTGTGAAGTTCAAGGGTGCCAATCTGTCTGAGGTCTCAGTACCACTGAGTTTGTAATTTCAACTGTAGCAACAGTGCCAATGTTAGTAAAAGTCAAAATCACTTTTCTAGGGAATCTAAAAATGGCAGTTCAAAGTCTATCTACAAAAATAAACACCATTTTTTCTTTTGCCTTCTGTTTTATGTTTCAGTGTTTTGCTACAAAATATGTTTGTTTTAAATTTGGTATTCTAATATATGACAATATGTGTACACAGAAAAATCAGATAATTAGGAATTTTTTCATTTGGTTTTTTATTATACTGTCTTTGCTCAATAGGTTCAAATTTTGCTTAAACTGTGGAGGAATGGTTTCAGTTTAGATGATGGAGAGTTGAGATCTTACACAGACCCAACAAATGCTCAGTTTCTTGAGTCTGTTAAAAGAGGGTAAGTTTTATAATGGTGGTTATTTTGCTGACTTTCTCAGAACAATCAGTTGGAAAGAAGGGAAATAGTAATAAAATTATGATGAATATTAAAAAGAATATCTCTTCCACAGTATTAAACAGTTGAGTACTGAAACATTAAATAATCATTCTATCAGAAACAAGGTTAAGCTGTTTGATGTTACTTCAGAGATACAGGCCTCTTTGCAGTAGAAGAAAAAGCACTTATGCCTCCTGGAATTTTGTAAGGATTGATGTGCACTTTTAAAATTTCCTTCTATCCTAAAACCCTTTTTTTGTGATGCAGGGAAGGACCGCAATATGGGACTATTCCACAGACTGTCTATTTAACCTCTGAACCCTAGATGTTGGCAAGCAATATCTGTGTGTGTGTGTGTGTGTGTATATATATATATATATATACACACACACGCACGTGCCCTCTGCCACAAGAGGGGTCCTAAACACATTGCCACTCTGTGTAGGTCATTTCTGAGTGCTCAACCAGAAATAATCTACATAGAGAATGAGAAGTCCTGTGGCACCTTATAGACTAACAGATTTATTGGAGCATAAACTTTTGTGGGCAAAGACCCACTTCATCAGATTCTACCCTTCTGCTACATAGAGAGTGTTCTTTTATTTCCTTCTTGGCAGAATACTGGTGAAAGTTTGGTTTTTTTGGAGTCAAAAGAAAATATTTGAAGTTTAATTACTAAAAATTATGTTTACTGTATTTTATGGGGGTTAAAACACTGCTTAAATCAAATTGTACATTAGTTCAGTCTCTTAGGGCTTGTGTACAGATCACCAGCAAAGCATGCCAGAGGGTATGATTTGTAAAATGCTCTAAAGGTGCCTCATTCACACAGGGCTGTGTTATTGAGAACTAATTATCTTTTAGACTGCCCCAGCAGACTCTACATGGGACAGTTAGACGGCAGTATGCTAGAGCACTTTACAAATCACAGTCCAGGTGATGGGTAATCAAACACTAAAATTGGGACTCCACCTTGCCTGTGTCACACATGATATCATACTTCAATATGATGGCCACCTCCAGCAGTAGGCTCAGAATTGCCAACTATGATTCAAAATACTTCACATCTTGTTCACTGCTACAACTGCTTTCTTCTTTTTTGAATATTCATATTATCCTGGACTGAGCAAAAGCGGTATGATTATTCCTTAACATGAATAATGTTTTCATACCTGCGAAGTCTCCATTGTGTATGTGAAGAACCATTTTTTTTCCCTCAAGGCAGTCTTAGCAGAAGTATTTTCATAACACTTTACTATCTATACTGTTAACATATGGTTTTAAAAGATGGATGCATTTTTGGGGGGGGGGGGGGATCTATAAAATAAATACATTACGTTGAAGATTTGCAAAGGACTTTGGGTACATCTACACTGTAGAGCTATTTTGCGGTACTGGAAGTATCCTGAAATAGCTGTTCCGCGTCTATTGAAGCAGCCCGTTATTTCTAAATAGATTTTGAAATAATAGGCAGATTATTCTGATGTCCCGGTAACCCTCGTTCCACGAAGGTTAAGGGGTGTTTTGGAATAGCGAGTTATTTTGAAATTTGGCACTATGTAGACAGTGCCAAATTACAAAATAAGTTATTTCAAGCTAAGGGTGCTGTATAGATGCACCCTTTGTGATCCTTTGAATTGAATAGTGCTATGCAAAAGTAAAGTGCAATATTACTAAAAATTACTCAACACACTGTTTTGTTTATTTAGGGTTACAAGTTCTATTGTGATGAGTATTGAAACACGACAAAAATTGTAAATTTTGAACACTTGAAATTACTCCAGGGACTGCAAGTCCAATTTTTGAATCCATATATAATGAGAGGTATAATGAATATATGCATATATGATTGCATCCCTCTGCATATTGGCTGTTGTCTGAGATTATAAGCTCTTCAGGGTAGAGGTTGTATCTTTGTGCCAAGTTCTGTACAAATACATACAATAGGGGTAGCATTACTAATGGAAGGCCCTGGATGCTACTGATATGTAATAATCAAATAATAATCAGGTGATTATTTCTCAAAGCCATTTGAGGCTCGGGGCTGGGGCAGTCCTGGACTGGACAAGGTGCCCCCAGCTAGCCCCATTCACCTGCCTGGTGATTCTGTCTTTGCTTCTCATAAAACCATATAGAAAAATTCCATTCCAGCCACATCCCATTTTCCTGGCACAATTAATCGTTTACTTGGCTTTAAGTTATGATAAGAAAAGCTGTATACTGAATTTGGTGGACCTAGGTCTTAATGTTTAGGTGGAGTTCTTGAACAGACACACAGACAGACTTTCTCAAATATGCAGTAAAATGTTTAGATTTTTGTAGGGTCCATACTGCAATATTTTAGTGTACTGTAATTGGGAATTTCTACTGGGTACTTTAAGGAGACAGCTAAAATGGTTTGTTTTTTGTGTTTAAGAGAGATTCCTTTGGAACTTCAACGACTGGTGCATGGTGGCCAAGTTAACTTGGATATGGAAGACCACCAAGAACAGGAATATGTAAAGCCTAGATTGAAATTCAAAGCTTTCAGTGGAGAAGGGCAAAAGCTTGGAAGGTAAAAATAAATTTAAATAAATTAATGTTCTGTTCTCTTTAATTGTAAATGACACACACACGATAGAAGAGTAGTGTTCAGGATGGCTGTGAAAGGCACATTTTATTCTTGTAATGTTTTCTATGATGCTGTTCAAATAGTCCTTTTAGATGCTGATTTTAATTGAGTTACCGAGATTTCTGGAGATGTTTACCTAGTGCACTTTCCACTTACAGCATTTAATAGAAGAAGTGTTCACTGATCAGTCTTGGTCAGAGAATGTAGAGAATAAAAACAAGCACTTTGTTCATCCAAAATATCACAAGTCAAATATGTTAAGTTAGAAGATCCCAGAATTAGGGTTGCCTGTTCCATCTAATTCTATTCCATTGTATGCATCCCTTATTTTACGTTAGTCAAGGCTGCAGAGTGGGTTTTGGTAGTCCAGTTCAAAATCTGAAGCTGACACATCCATCTGAATTTTTAAAAATTACCATGGAAATGGAAGAGTTTAAGAAGAGGGGAAGGAGGAGGGCTGTCAGCAAGGCCATAGGACTGTGTGGTTGCTGCCTTCCCCACAGGGATGGGAGTGCTCTTTTCTGCATTCAGTTAGGTTTTGCCTCTTCCTGCTCTAGCTCTGTCACTAGCGTGAGCACTATTTGTAATCTTATTATTTCCTCTGGGCTCTCAGCTTGGCAGCTCACCTCAGACTTGACATGATCATGCCCAAAGTGGTATCACCTCTTCACTCAAATTTGGCTTGGCTGCCTTTCTGTCATTTTGTGGGCCCTCTCAAACTTCCTATTCCCTCCCTTCCCAGGCAATTGCATAATTACATGATTGTATACTTTTTTTAATATAAATTAGTCAAATTTAGGAGTTTTTTCCGTGAGAACAGCAGAACCTGCACCCTTGAAACCAGGGTGATACCCCTGCCGAATTTCAAGTCTCTGCTCCAAAGCACAGAGTTGCCAGTTGTAAGAATTTGTTTTAACATTGGCAAAGCCACATATTTTACCCTTGTCTTTATTCTCATGGTTGTGGCTCAACCACTTTTGCTAAAATTTTACAAAAACTTCATCCTGAAGTGGACACCCAGCACGGAACATTGCAGCCTGAATGCTTACCATTTGGAAAAGTTATAAGCAACTAAAACCTGTATCTTAAAATGGATAGGGTGACTATATTTCCCAAAAGGAAAATATGGCACTGCATGGGATTCGCCTGAGCCCTGCTACCCAGAGCTGGGACTAAAGCCTGAGCCCCACTGACAGCCCAGGGTTGACAGCCCAGAGTGTCTCTTCCCCTTCTCCTGCAGGGAGCTTGCCTGAGTTTTTCTTGCCTGGTGCAGGTCTGACAGCCCTAGCCAGGGCTCAAGCCTGAGCCTGACTGCCCAGCATTGACATTCGGAGCCTTCCACTTCCTCTTTCCCCTCCTCACATGTGGGACTTGGCCAAGCTTCCTGTCAAGGCTGTTCCCCACTCTGGCACGATGAATGCAGAAGTTGGGGGCCCTCAAGAACACTCCAGAACCTTGCCTCTACAGGTACTGATACAAAAACTTCCCCCCCAAAATTCTAATACCCAGATTTTGGGGAATCTGCTGCCACCATCAAGTGCTTTTGAACCCACAGACAGGGGTGGACACTTGAAACCAACCCTAGGGGTACCCCAAGCTCTTTTTCCCCAAAGGAGCTTGAAAAACAAAAGAGAAAAGCAAGTTGCAGTCTCTGGTAGCTGACCCCTCAGTCAGGCATGCAGATACACACAGACAGACCTTAGAGGACACAAATCAACCAATACCAGCTAATTGGAAAAAAAGAACAAACTTTTCTTATCAAAACAAAGCTACAGTTGCAAGCAGAGTAAAGTGGCTAGATGGAAAGAGCCACCAATTGATAGAGATACTCACGGAAACCCCCTGGGCTAAAAGACTTAGTTACAAAAGAGGAAAAAACCCACAATTAGCAGCTCAGACATTATTTCCAAATCCCAAACAAGGAAAACAATAAATCCTGACGGATTAGCTAAACTTTTCCCTACTTACACATTGTAAGAGTCTGTTCTTGGAGAGAGAAGCGTCTCCCATCTCCCTCAGTACTTGGAAGAAACTGCTCTGCATCTCAAACACAGAAGAGAGAGAAAAACCCCTCTTTTCATGTTTGAAATTCCTACCTGCATTGTTATTAGCTGACCACTCAATACCTTGTTAGGTACAGGAGACATTCGTTAACTTCTTAGTCGCCAGGTACTGGTCAGCACTCCTGATTATCATAGAATAGAACCATAGAATACTAGGACTGGAAGGGACCTTGAAAGGTCATCGAGACCAGTCCCCTGCCCTCATGGCAGGACCCAGTACTGTCTAGACCATCCCTGATAGACATTTATCTAACCTACTCTTAAATATCTCCAGAGATGGAGATTCCACAACCTCCCTAGGCAATTTATTCCAATGTTTAACCACCCTGACAGTTAGAAACTTTTTCGTAATATCCAACCTAAATCTCCCTTGCTGCAGTTTAAGCCCATTGCTTCTTGTTCTGTCCTCAGAGGCCAGGAAGAACAATTTTTCTCCCTCCTCCTTGTGACACCCTTTTAGATACCTGAAAACTGCTATCATGCCCCCTCTCAATCTTCTCTTTTCCAAACTAAACAAGCCCAATTCTTTCAGTCTTTTTTCACAGGTCATGTTCTCTAGACCTTTAATCATTCTTGTTGCTCTTTTCTGGACCTTTTCCAATTTCTCCACATTTTTCTTGACATGTGGTGCCTAGAACTGGATACAATACTCCAACTGAGGCCTAATCAGTGCAGAGTAGAGCGGAAGAATGACTTCTCGTGTCTTGCTCACAACACAGCTGTTGATGCATCCTAGAATCATGTTTGCTTTTCTTGCAGCAGCATCACACTGTTGACTCATATTTAGCTTGTGGTCCACTATAACCCCTAAATCCCTTTCTGCCATACTCCTTCCTAGATAGTCGCTTCCCATTCTGTATGTGTGAAAGTGATTGTTCCTTCCTAAGTGGAGCACTTTGCATTTGTCCTTATTAAACTTCATCCTGCTTACCTGAGACCATTTCTCCAATTTGTCCAGATCATTTTGAATGATGACCCTATCCTCCAAAGCAATTGCAACCCCTCCCAGCTTGGTATCGTGTACAGACTTAATAAGCATACTCTCTATGCCGATGTCTAAATCATTGATGAAGATATTGAACAGAACCGGTCCCAAAACAGACCCCTGCGAAATCCCACTTGTTATACCTTTCCAGTAGGATTGTGAACCGTTAATAACTACTTTTTGAGAACGGTTATCCAGCCAGTTATGTACCCACCCAATAGTAGCCCCATCTAAGTTGTATTTGCCTAGTTTACTGTTAAGAATATCATGCGAGACCGTATCAAATGCCTGCTAAAGTCTAGGTATACCACGTCCACCGCTTCTCCGTTATCCTGTCAAAGAAAGCTATCAGATTGGTTTGACATGATTTGTTCTTTACAAATCCATGCTAACTGTTCCCTATCACCTTATTATCTTCTAGGTGTTTGCAGATGATTTCCTTCATTACTTGCTCCTTTATCTTTCCTGGCACAAAAGTTAAACTGACTGGTCTATAGTTTCCTGGGTGGTTCTTATTTCCCTTTTTGTAGATGGGCACTATATTTGCCCTTTTCCTGTCTTCTGGAATCTTTCCCGTCTTCCATGATTTTCCAAAGATGATAGCGAAAGGCTCAGATACCTGATCTCTCAGCTCCTTGAGTATTCTAGGATGCATTTCATCAGGCCCTGGTGACTTGCAGATATCTAACATTTCTAAGTGATTTTTAACTTGTTCTTTTTTTATTTTATCTTCTAACCCTACCCCCTTCCCACTAGCATTCACTGCTAGGCATTCCTTCATCAGACTTCTCGGTGAAGACCGAAACAAAGAAATCATTAAGCATCTCTGCCATTTCCAAGTTTCCTGTTACTGTTTCTCCCTTCTCACTGAGCAATGGGTCTACCCTGTCCTTGGTCTTCCTCTTGCTTCTAATATATTATTATAGAATGTCGTCTTGTTTCCCTTTATGCCTGTAGCTAGTTTGAGCTCATTATGTGCCTTTCCCTTTCTAATCTTGCCCCTGCATTCCTTTATTGTTTGCCTATATTCATCTTTTGTAATTTGTCCTAGTTTCCATTTTTTATGAGACTCCTTTTTTATTTTTAGATCATGCAGGATCTCCCGGTTAAGCCAAGGCGGTCTTTTGCCATATTTTCTATCTTTCCTACGCAGCAGAATAGCTTGCTTTTGGGCCCTTAATAATGTCCCTTTGAAAAACTACCAACTCTCTTCAGTTGTTTTCCCCCCCCCCCAGTCTTGCCTCCCTTGGGACCTTACCTACCAGGTCTCTGAGCTTACCAAAATCTGACTTCCTGAAATCCATTGTCTCTAATTTGCTGTTCTCCCTTCTACCATACCTTAGAATCATGAACTCTATGATTTCATGATCACTTTCACCCAAGCTGCCTTCCACTTTCAAATTCTCAATCAGTTCCTCCCTATTTGTTAAAATCAAATTCAGAACAGCTTCCCCCCCTAGTAGCTTTTTCAACCTTCTGAAATAAAAAGTTGTCTTCAATGCAGTTCAAGAACTTATTGAATATTCTGTGCCCCACTGTGTTAGTTTCCCAACATGTATCTGGATAGTTGAAGTGCCCCATCACTACCAAATCCTGCACTTTTGGATAATTTTGTTAGTTGTTTAAAAAGAGCCTCATCCACCCCTTCCGCCTGGGTAGGTGGCCTGTAGTAGACCCCTAGCATGACATCACCCTTGTTTTTTACCCCTTTTAGCCTAACCTAGAGACTCTCAACATAGAATCATAGAGCTGGAAGAAATCTCAGGAGGTCATCAAGTCCAGCCCCCTGCCCAAAGCAGGACCAATCCCAACTAAATCAACCCAGCAAGGGCTTTGTCAAGCCGAGATTTAAAAACCTCTAGGGATGGAGATTCCACCACCTCCCTAGGTAACCCATTCCAGTGCTTCACCACCCTCCTAGTGAAATAGTTTTTCCTAATATCCAACCTGGACCTCTCCCACTGCAACTTGAGACCATTGTTCCTTGTTCTGCCTTCTGTCACTACTGTGAACAGCCTTTCTCCATCCTCTTTGGAACCTCCCTTCAGGAAGTTGAAGGCTGCTATCAAATCCCCTTTCACTCTTCTCTTCTGCAGACTAAACAAACCCACATACCTCAGTCTCTCCTCTTAGGTCATGCGCTCCAGCCCCCTAATCATTTTGGTTGCCCTCCGCTGGACCCTCTCCAATGCGTCCACATCCTTTCTGTAGTGGGGGACCCAGAACTGTACACAATATTCCAGATGTGGCCTCACCAGAGCCGAATAAAGGGGAATAATCACTTCTCTGGATCTGCTGGCAATGCTCCTCCTAATGTACCCTAATATGCCATTAGCCTTCTTGGCTACAAGGGCACACTGTTGACTCATATCCAGCTTCTCATCCACTGTAATCCCCAGGTCCTTTTCTGCTGAACTGCTACTTGGCCATTCAGTCTCTAGCCTGTAACAATGCTTGGGATTCTTCCGTCCCTAGTGCAGGACTCTACACTTGTCCTTGTTGAACCTGATCAGATTTCTTTTGGCCCAACCCTCTAATCTGTCCAGGTCACTCTGGACCCTATCCCTGCCCTTCAGCAGCATATCTACCTCTCCCCCTAGCTTAGTGTCATCTGCAAACTTGCTGAGGGTGCAATCTATCCCCTCATCCAGGTCATTAATAAAGATGTTGAACAAAACCGGTACAAGATCCAATCCTTGGGGCACTCCGCTAGAAACCGACTGCCAACCTGACATCAAGCCGTTGATCACTACCCGTTGGACCCGACAGTCTAGCCAGCTTTCTTTCCATCTTACAGTCCATTTATCCAATCCATACTCCCTTAACTTGCTTGCAAGAATATTGTGGGAGACCGTATCAAAAGCTTTGCTAAAGTCAAGGTATATCACATCCACTGATTTTCCCGTATCCACAGAGCCAATTACCTCATCATAGAAGCTAATCAGATTGGTCAGGCACGACTTGCCCTTCGTGAATTCATGTTGACTATTCCTGATCACTTTCCCCTCTTCCAAGTGCTTCAAAATGGATTCCTTGAGGATCCCCTTCTTGATTTTTCCGGGGACTGAGTTAAGGTTGACTGGTCTGTAGTTCCCTGGATTGTCCTTCTTCCCTTTTTTAAAGATGGGCACTACATTTGCCTTTTTCCAATCATCCGGGATCTCTCCCGATCTCCACGAGTTTTCAAAGATAATGGCCAAAGGCTCCGCGATGACATTTGCAAACTCCCTCAGTACCCTCAGATGCATTAAATCAGGGCCCATGGATTTGTGTATGTTTAGCTTTTCTAAATAGTTCCTAACTTGTTCTTTCCCCACCAAGAGCTGTCCACCTCTTTCCCATACTGCGTTGCCTAGTGCATTTGTCTGGGAGTTGACCTTGTCCGTGAAGACAGAGGTGAAGAAAGCATTGAGTACTTCAGTTTTTCCCACATCATCTGTCACTAGGTTACCTCCCTCATCCAGTAAGGGTCCCACATCCTCTCCGATCACCCTCTTATTGCTAACATGCCTGTAGAAACCTTTCTTATTATCCTTCACATCCCTTGCCAGCTGCAATTCCAATTGTGCTTATGCCTTCCTGATAACTCCCCTGCATTCTCGAGCAATATATTTATACTCCTCCCTCATCATCTGTCCAAGTTTCCACTTCTTGTAAGCTTCCTTTTTGTGTTTAAGCTCACCATGGATGTCCCCGGTAAGCCAATCTGGTCACCTACCATATTTGCTTTTCTTGCTGCGCAGCGGGATGGTTTCTTCCTGTGCCTCTAATAAGGTTTCTTTAAAATACTGTCAGCTCTCCTGGACTCCTTTCCCCTTCATGTAAGCATCCCAGGGAATCCTGCCCATCAGTTCTCTGAGGGAGTCAAAGTCTGCTCTTCTGAAGTCCAGGGTGTGTATTTTGCTACTCTTCTTTCTTCCTTAGGTCAGGATCCTGAAATCTACTATGTCATGATCACTGGTGCCCAGGTTGTCACCCATCTCTACTTCCCCTACTAGTTCCTCCCTGTTTGTGAGCAGCAGATCAAGCTGCTCATGGCCCCTGGTCGGTTCCTTCAGCACTTGTACCAAGAAGTTATCCCCAACATTCTCCAAAAACTTCCTGGATTGTCTGTGTACTGTTGTATTGGTCTCCCAACAGATGGGGTGATTAAAGTCGCCCATGAGAACCAGGGCCTGCGATCTGGAAGCTTCTCTCATTTGTCCAAAGAAATCTTCGTCTACCTCATCCACCTGATCCGGTGGTCTAGAGCAGACACCAACCACAACATCACCCCTGTTGTGTCCACCTCTAAATTTAACCCATAGACTCTCAACAGTCTTTTCTCCCTCTAAATACTGGAGCTCTGAGCAATCATACTGCTCTCTTACATACAATGCAACTCCTCCTCCTTTTCTCCCCTGCCTGTTCTTCCTGAACAGTTTATACCCTTCCATGACCATGCTCCAGTCATGCAAGTCATCCCACCACATCTCCGTTATTCCAATCAAATCATAGTTCTTGGTCTGGGCCAGGGCTTCTAATTCTTCCTGTTTGTTTCCCAGGCTTCTCGCATTGGTGTACAAACACCTTAGATAACCATTTGATTGCCCTGCCTTCTCCATCTGAATCAGGGGTCCTCCGTTGTTGCTCATTCCTCCTTGTGATTCTTCCCGGTGTCCGACTTCCTCACTTCAGGGCTTTGGTCACCATCCCCCAACTAACCTAGTTTAAAGCCCTCCTCACTAGGTTTGCAGGCCTGCTCGCGAAGATGCCATCTCTTCCTAACAAGCCTGGAACAGTGTCCCATGGTTAAAGAAACCAAAGCCCTCTCTCCGATACCACCTGCGCAACCACACATTTACTTCCTCAATTCGACGATCCCTCCCCGGACCTTTTCCTTCAACCGGAAGGGTGGATGAAAACACCACCTGCACGTCAAATTCCTTGATCCTTCTTCCCAGCGCTACATAATCTGCTGTGACCTGCTCAAGGTCATTCTTGGCCGTATCGTTAGGGAAGGGGTAGCAATCTGAAGGTTTAATCACTTTTGGAAGACTTTCGGTCACATCTTGAATGCGAGCTCCCAGTAAGCAGCACACTTCTCGAGATTGCAGGTCTGAATGGCAGATGGATGACTCAGTCCCTCTTAGGAGGGGAGTCCCCGACCACCACCACCCGTCTTCTTTTGGGGGTGGTGATCGTGGAACCCCCCATCCCTAGGACTATGCATCCCATGCCTTCCGGTAGATGGTGTTCCCTTCTGATTTCTTCCCTGAGAGGTCCCTGCCAAAGCATTCTCCACCACAGTGCCTGTGGAGAGAGAGCCTGAACGTGGTTCTTACCTCTACAGGAATGGGGTATACCTGAGTTGGCCTTCTTCTCCTTCTAGAAGTTACATGCTGCCAGTTTTCTTCCTTGTCCTGTCCTGCCCTGACTGGCTCTTCAGCATGCTGTGTCTGCAGGATTAAATGCTGCCTTCTAACGAGGAAGTCTTCATCTCTGATAGAACATAGGGTCGATACTTGGGACTCCAGTCCTCTAATTTTTTTTTCCAAAATGGTGACCATTTACAGTATCTCCAAATATGGCCTATAAAGCATAATGAATAAAATTAAAATGCCTATTTTTTTCTAGGAATGTCAGTGTGTAGAAACTACACAATTAACCAGTAAGACTGATAGAAAGGCAGCATCCCAGAAAGTGAGGGGGGCAGGCAGGTTCCAATACGTGCGGGTAGCTGGCAGGAACTAGTGCTGGGGAGGATCCGGCTTTTAGACGCATCAGCCTGGGTGGAGGGGCAGAGGAACCTAGGCCCACCACAGATAGAGGCTATTGTGTGACAGCAGCTTCTGTCCATAGGGGTGTTTGAGCTCCCCAAGGACAGAGGCTGCTCCATGGGATGCTGCCGTCCCTCGCTACTGTCTCTCTATCAGAGGCCACGGGGTGGCAAGCGGGATCTGGTCTTCATGGGAAGCTGGTTTTTAAACTCCTCATGAATCGACTCCTGCCTGCTGCCCTATGCTGCTACACCAATAGAGAGGCAGCAGCATGGGGTGGCAAGGGGCTCCCCGGGAGTGGGGCTGGGAATACACTGGCTGCCGGCCCTGCCAGCTCTTCTGGGAACTATCGGATAGTCATGTAAACGCTAAAATTTGATGCAGGTACATTTGCTATTCAGTTACACATTATTAACCTCCCTAGTTATTTCATTTTCTAGTATTACCAAAAATGTTTTATGTTCATCTGTATGACTCTATTAACCTTCCCTTTTATAGTGGTGATATGCATGAAATAAGTCCTGTATATAAAAAATAACATACAAAAAATCTTGTGTATGGATAAAATGCTCTTGTGTAACTAAAGTACATGTATATAAAATCTTATCCATCTATTATTGCAGACAATTTTGATATTTTTCAGTATTCCTGGGAGTTAGTATACAGTGCATGATGCTGGTTTCAAATAGAAAAGAAAGATTTAATTCTTTCCTTAATACCTGCATTTCAATCCTTTTAGCCTCACACCTGAAATTGTCAGTACACCTTCTTCCCCAGAAGAAGAGGAGAAATCCATTCTTAATGCCACTATTCTGATTGATGACTCCATTGCAACAACTAAAATTCAGATTAGATTAGCAGATGGAAGCCGTTTGATACAAAGATTCAATCAAACACACAGGTAAACTAATGTCATAGAGATACAACTAACCGTGTTTCTTTCAGTAACGTTTCATATCTAGTAGATAGAAAAGGAACTAAAGTAGCAGCTGGCATATAAAAAGGACAGAATGATTGATTGTTACGCACAGGGCTTGACAAATACACTCGCCCGCTCGCCTGTGGCGAGTAGATTTTACCAGCTGGCGAGTGCAGGGGCAGACTGGCCCGGTGGGCCGTTGTGACGGGCTGGCCGAAGCCCGCACTACGGGCGGCGCAGCCCCATCCGATCCACCAGCCGGCGGAGGAGCAGAGCGCCGCTGGGAAGGGGGAAGTGCGGCGATTCTTGCCACTGGGCTGCCTGCGTGCAGCTCCGGCGCGAGGAGGCGGGGCGGGACGCCAGGACACTGGTGTGATGTGGCCCCACTGATTTTAATGGGCCGCGGCAGCTCGGCTCTATCTGCGTGTCCCTGGGAGCTGGCTGCGGCGTGCGGCGCAGCCAGGGCTCACCCGGCCCCGCCGGCTCCAGTCCTGCCATGGCCCCAGCTTCCCTTTGTCTCCGCGCCACCCATTCCACATGCCTCCCCTGCACCCCAGACCCCCTGCTCTCCCTCTTCCCTGTGACCCTCTGGGCTCTGCACCACCCTTGAACCCCGCACCCTGCCCCCCCGATCCCTGCCCCCAGCTCTGTGCTGCCCGTTCCCTGCACTGCCCCTAGACCCCGATCCTCTGCCCCTCCGTTCCCGCGTCCCATTCTCCGTGCCTCCACCGCACCCTGCTCCCCCCGATCCCTGCGTCCCTCTGGCTCTTTGCCTCCCGTTCCCCGCACTGCCCCTAGACCCGATCCCTCTGCCCCTCCCGTTCCCCGCGTCCCATTCTCCGTGCCTCCACTGCACCCTGCTCCCCCCGATCCCTGCGTCCCTCTGGCTGTGTGCCTCCCGTTCCCTGCGCCACCCCCGTACCTCCCCACACTGTTCCCTGCACCCCTCTGGCTCTGTGCTGTCCCTGCACCCTGCTCCCCCTGTGGGTCTGGAGTGAAGGGTGCTTGTCCATAGGGAGGGGCTGGACAGGGCAGGGAAAAGGCTGCTGTGACCCAGCAGCCAGTGAAAGGGGGAGTTCACTTGAAGCGCCTTTGCCTTTATGGAAAAAAACGAATGAAAATGCTATTTGCTATTTATAGGGCTAAAATGCCGGGACAAAAATGAAAACAAACAAAAAAACCCATTGCAAAATGCAAACGTGTAAAAGACAACAAAAGGGGGACAAAAATGTTTTGCTTGGGGCAGCAAAAACCTAGAGCTGGTCCTGGGGAGGGAAGGGGCTGGGCTGGGCTGTGGGAGTGGAGGAGGGGAAAATATGGGGAAGGGGCTTGTGTGCGGAGGGAGGAGGGAGGGGAGGAAGGAGGTCAGGAGAAGAAGAAGAAGAAAGGGGAAGGCACCAAGGGGCGGGTGCAGGAGAGACAAATGCCAGGGGCCAAGTGCAGACAATGAGGAAAGGGCAGGAGGAGGTGTCAGTGGGAGGGGACAGGGTGATGCTGGGAGGAGAGAGGAGAGGGTAAGGGCACTGGGGGCTGGAGGGGGAGGTGGTGGGAGAAGGCTTGAAAGAAAGGGTGGGCATGAGGAAGGCGGGGATGGAGCAAGGCATCTGTGAGGGCACAGGGGCATGAAGGGAACAGGGGCATAGGGTGGTGAGGGGGTGGGTATCAGGGAAAAAGAGGACAAAGGTGGCAGGGGCAGTGAGGGAAGGAGGAGGCACCAGGACAGTGCAGGTGCCAAGGGATTCTGGAGGTGAAGCAGAAGGGCAGACACCTGCAGAGGAGGGACCAGCACCAGAGCAGAGAGGCAGGTCAGGTTTGTAGAGGGAGGTTTTAGGAGAGGGGATGAGGAGGGGTAGCTCACATGATCAGAGTGGGGCTACTGGAGGAGTGGGCACGGGGGGGGAGAGAAGGGCTGGTGGAGGGGGGCAGGTCTCAGGAGGGCTGAGGGCAGTGAGAAGGGCAGGAGTCAGGACAGCAGAGGAGGGTGAGGGGTTGGGGGGCAGCAGGCACCAGGGGAGCTGATGGAGCAACGGGAAGAGACATGGCAGCAGAGAGAAAAGGTAGAGGTTTATAAGATATTTATTAATAACTTATTAGTAATTACTGTTCTTATTCTTATTAGGAATTTATGCCATTAAAAAACACTTTTTGTGGGGGAGGGTGGCGAGTCCCTTTTTTGTCTGGCAAGTAGGGTTTTCCATAATTTGTTGACCCCTGGTTACACAGATACAGTGTGTAAGCACTTTACTAATTATGAATGTTTGCAGTAGAGGAATACTAGATGTAGAATGACACTTCTGGGGGTAATCCAATTCACTCATTAGGAACTGCTAAATTGATATAACTTTCATCATCCAAGATCATGCTGGCTTTGTTTGGCTGGCTGATGTGTGGTATTCTGCACTTACTTACCCATTCTAAGGGCGTGTTTGTGCAGAGTTTGGCAGAGTTAGACTGTTGTCACACTTTCTGCTCATGTGCATAAGAGCTGTGATGGCAGAGGGTAGACAGTTCAGGCTGGGATGCAGTCAGTGAGCAGAAGGTTGGGTGTTTTTTTTAACATGTGAATAGTACAATAGCAGGGGCTCTCCTTTTCCCCTAATTGGTTAAGAGCAAGGCAGCTAAGGCTCAGTCCAGTTAAAATAACGGTGTTGCTGCTAGGCTGGAAATAAAGCTTTCTTGGAAATAGATTTCCTGTCCCATTACAATTTTTGTAATTTCAAAAATACATTCTGCATAGGCACAAAAAACAATCTTTTGAGGTAGTTGCAAAGAGTCAAAGAAAAACATACCCCATAATAGTCAATGCATGGTGCAAAGGACACTCACCTGGGATGTGGAAGACCATGTTCAGTTCCCTGGTCTGAATCGAGGCGAGCCAGACTCGTAGTTGGATCTCCCACATGCAGCTGAGTGCCCTAACAACTGAGCGCTCTGCGTGTCTCGAAACTGTCGGCAAAAGTACTTCGGATGACACCATAAGCCAAGACTACTCAACACGCGGCCTGTGGGCTGCATGCTGCCTGTGGTGCCTTGAGCCGCTTCCTGGGCTCATTGCTGGGGCTCCAACAGCAGAGCCAAGCACCGAGCCGCACAGCTTTGAGCTTTGTGCGCAGGAGCTGCCGGCCGGCCAGGGGGGGGGGAGGCAGCAAGAGGCGGCAGCAGAGCACGCCTGCCGCGTCTGCCACAGCAGCAGCACCTCCCCACGAGCAGAGCCATGTCTGCGCGTGTGTGGGAGCTGCCAGCCGACGGGGGAGGGAGGGAGTGGCAAAAGGTGGCGGCAAAGCAAGTTACGACCATTCACATTTACAACCAGAGCTCCCATGGATCGGTCGTAAAGGTGGTCCCCGAGTTACGAACACGACCCGTGCTTACGAACAACGCAGTAGCTATGTAACTCCATGGGTTACGAGTTACGAGCAAATTGAGTTACGGCCAAGTGTTTGGTCCGTAACTCGTTCGTAAGTCGGGGAGAGGCTGTAATGGTCTTTTGTTGATATGTGTTTTAGTAGTTAAATTGCTGAATTGTCATTGCTCATTAAAAGTGCTGTCATATGGGTGGAAATCGGGTAAATATTGCATTTTATTAATATCAGCAGAACAGACTTAAATGGGGCCTGCATGTTGTGTATCTTGCATTAATCTTTGTATTCATGTCTGTTGGTATCAAAGACGCTATTTGTATATATTTGCAACCGCGCTTAAGTTGCGGCCCTCGGCCTGTGCTGTGGGTATGATTGTGGCCCCCGGGGCTTCCAAAGTTGAGTAGCCCTGCCATAAGCAGTGTCAACATAAAGAATGAGTAATCCTCTTTAAACCAGCCAAAATGCAAATTATTTAGGGCTGGAGTACAAAATTAATGTTACAAAATTCTCCCAGAAGAAAAATAATATGCTTGTGCAACTTTTGGAGATTTAGTGTAATAAGTCCTCTTCAACCAACAATTAAGAAAGCATACTGCAGTATTCAGTGCTTAGTTATACCACAGGACTTTTGGGGTGATGTAGGAGATGTCTGTTTCTCTCACTTTGACCAGAAATTCCATCTTAAACCCAGAAAACCTTTCCTGACGAGAGTTTTGTTGAAACTAGTGTGTCCTCACAAAAAGTTTTGGCAAGTCAGCATTTTGTGACAAACCACTGCATTGAATGTTCCTGACCAAAATTTAAAATGTGTGATCAACATGCCATTTTTCCCCATTATTGAGGGAGTTTCCACACTTTTTCAAAGGAGCTTTGCCTTCCAGAAGTAGAAGGGGGATTCTGGACCCCAACCTGCCCCTGGAGTCTCATGTATCAATAGCCAGGAGCACTTGTTTCCATATATTTTGTTAGGCAATAATGCCCCTTTCTCTCATAGCTGTCATGATTATCCAAGCACTGATGATGTCAATATAGAGCACACTTCACTGGCCAATGTGTGGCAGATGATCTGTGAGAAATTACAACTACTGCAAAATGCTACTGTGTGCTGCTTAGTTGTTGGTTGAAGAGGACTTATTACACTAACTCTCCAAAGATTGCACAAGATTATTATTTTTCTTTTGGGAGAATTTTGCAACAGTAATTTTGTTCTCCAGCCCCACTTGCATTGGGGCTGGCGGACAGACGTCTACTATTTTATGTGCTGACACTGCTTATGTTATCATCGGAAGTACTTTTGCTGACAGTTCTTAGACTGTGGATGGTAGGTAAGGTATTCAATGGAAGACTTTTTGGGTTTGGAACATATTCCTGCCCTCAATGACCATTTTTCTGTCAGAACCAGAGTCTGCTGATTTTCAGGGTGCAGAAAGGCTGTGGACCTGAGTGGGGTCATGGCTCACTCAAGCCTACCATAATCAGAGTCTGTGTGAATGCCAAGTTTACATTAATTTATTAAAGGTGTTTATTTTGGAACTGTGCACCAGGACAGTGGGAGTTCTGGTCCTGGACATTGTGATTTCAGTGCCTAGCTACACAACAGAGGCGCTATTGTATTGGTTTTCTTTTCTTTTGGACTTGTGGAGTTGGGACAGTGTTGATCACTGGGAATTGAAGCTGATTAAGGAACTGGCAATAATTTGGTTTGGCTTTGTCGTGTTGTGTATTGGATTTTATGATGTACTCAAATGAGTAAATTACATTGAAAAATAAAAGGTATTTATCCGGTGAACTTCTGTGCCACAGCCTTGATCCTCCAAGATGTGCCCGTGGGTGCTCTACATCAGGTGCTCATGTGCCTTTGGAGCCCTTTATTGCAGTTTTTCAGCTAGCAGTGACTTTGGCTCTCACATACGCCCTATGCCTCCTCATGCCGAACACCATGGTTATACAGGGGTATGCAGGCAAACTGCCCTTTGCTTCTTAATCACGTTGGCCTGAGATGGTGCCTTAATTTATCTGCCTTTGCCTCAGCCTTCTGTTTTTCCTTAGTGTTAAGGTGCTTAGTTTAGTAGTTGATAATATAATTAGGATAATATAATTAGAGAAAACATGACCAGCACTGAGGGAAATTATATTGAGAGCACTACATAGGCGGACTGTGGACATGTCATCAGACTGGAAGACCACTGCCTCCCAAACAGACCTTGCATGGGGAGTAGAGGTAGGGCAAAAAAAAGAAGGTTCATCAGTATGAGCACTTCAAATCTAACTTGAAATGCAGTCTGTAGTGAGCTGGGATTAATCTCAAAGAACTCAAACAGTTCAGAACTGGACTCACTGGAGGTGTCTGACAAGATTAGCATGCCATGATTTCAGTGGGATTGACAGAATTGTTTCCAGGCTACCTATGAAATGCATCATAGAGCTGCATCGTTAAACATCATTGATGGACTTTCTGTGCCATCTGTTTGACCAGCTTTGTGCATCAGGGTTTGGACTTCGAGTCATAAGCATAGCCATAGATGAGAATTGTAATAATATGGTTGTGGTTGTCAGTGATGGATGACTACTGCTAGTAGCAGTTATGGTTTGTATAGATCAGTGTTTCTTAAACTTTTTAAGACTGAGGAACACCAAACAATTTTTTTATGGGGAACACCAAGGATTTTTTTGTTGTTGAGGAAAAAACAAAGCCCCCAGGGAAAAGTTGTTGAAGGGTGGAAAAAAAAGAAGGCTTGTCCCTTTAAGGGCAGCCATTTTGAATTCTGTTCTCTCCGCGGCACACCTCTGACTGCCTCACGGCACAACCGGTGTGCTGCGGAACACACTTTAAGAAACACTGGTATAGGTAGTGAGGGAATAGTTTTGTTCTCTTCCCCCTTTTCTTCCTCCGAGAGACTCATTTTTCTGGTAAGGCACGCCCAGCTCGCCAGACTTCTAATGCTTTCTCTCTTGCTGAGAGGTTTTCTTGTAAACTTGGTCCACTCTAAGTGTGTTCATTGGTTGTGGGAGTCCCACATTTCTCAGAATAGCAACTTTTGCTTGGTCTTAAGTCTAGGCCAAGGGAATATAGGGAGACCAAGTTAAGAATGTCCATGATGGAATGCTTCATGCAACCAGAACCAGATCAGGAGACATCATCTACCTCCTGAATGCCTGGCACACCCAGAGCATGCCTTTTACCTTGAGGCAAGTTTTCCCTAGGAAGGGGAAGACTTTGGAGGTTTCTGGGATAAAGAGAAATGCAGACTCTCGCTCCAAGGAGCCAGCTCTAGAAAGATCATGTCCCCTGCCAAATCTCTGGCCTCCAAGGCCAAAGCCTTTACAGCAACTGGTAGGGCGTGAACTACTGGAGCATCAAGAAAAGGAGACATGACTCTGACTCTGGGTGTCAGGATCCTTTACCCTCAAGGAGAACAGGTGTGGGGCACTGTCAAGTTAAGCCAGCAGTCAATACTAATACATCTGACTCAGCCAGCAGTGCCATTATACCCCTTAACTCAGTCATTGATGCCAATGCAATTTATTCAGCTATCGCTATGCACCTGGAGTGCAATTCATCAGTGCCACTGGCTTTGGGGATCATGACCTCGGCTACTACTTCAGTACCGGATACCTTCTCAGTATCACAAGAATTCCAGTATTATAAAGACATTGTGGCATCTGATGGGCCAGAATCCATGCTTCTTATGGGTTCTACATGCCTTTCGGTAGCAAGATTCCGGTCTCTTGGACTACAGTCCTCTGGCACTGTAGGAATCTGCACCATTTTCAGTGGGTGTCTTGCTCCCCAACCCCCATCTTGTCATCCTCCCCCATGGGATGCAATAGAGGAGAAAGAGGGAGACTTCCAGTCAGTCTCCTGTCTTGGTCGTGAGTCAACAACATGACCCTTCAGGAATCCCTTTTTGGCTAGCCATAGAGAGGGTTGCATTGTTCACCAAGAGTGGTATAACCAACCTTCTATTCTTCTTTCACTTCCATATGGATTACATTGGCCATAGTGGGACATTTTGAGTGGCCTATCAACAACAGCTTGGTACGGTTCCTAGGAAGACTAGGGTGGTGCAGCCTTCCCCTCCCCAATCAGTCCCACCACCAGAGAGATTTGAAAATCAGGAGGTTAGGGTAGATGAGGCCTGAAAATCCCTTCTCATATTTCTCTCCAGATGAGATTGTTGTGCTTCCACCACCTTTCATAGTGACAATTTCAGACAGTTTCAAGACCTCATTAGGATGGCTGATACACTTCAGATTCTTCTCAAAGAGGTCAAAGTTTTACAACATAGACTGCTGGATATCGTGCAATCAGCAACTGGCATTACCCATCAAGGAAGCACTCCTAAATACACTCCAGATGGAAACCAATCCTGGGTTGGGAATCCCAGACTGTGGATTCAGGGGGCTCTGGCCCTGATTTGGGTGGACCTGGATGCAAAGTAGGTGGTCCACAGCCCTCTTAGGCTGTGCCTCTACTTTGTTAGGCTGTGCCCATAGGCCAAAGTAGAGGCACACCTATCACTGTCATGAGGTTGTTCTCAAAATTATTTGCCGTAGCGGTATCTTACCTTCAGTGGGAAATTACTCTAGTCTTTCTATATCTCAGCAACTGATTGCTGAAGAGATGCTCCTACGAAGCAGTGCATGCACATGGCCTTTGCTCTGTTCCAGGAGTTGGGCTTGCAGTGAATCGAAATAAATCTACATTGACACCCATACAAGGATACTGTTTACAGATGTGTATTTGGATTCATTGACAGCCAGAGCCTATCCTCCTTTGGACTGAACTATTCAAAGAAGTCCTAGGACCACAATAAATAACTGTCTTCAATTCTTGGGATACATGGGAGCTTGCATCTTTGTGACCAATCATGTAAATCTGCATCTTCGATGCTTCCAAGTTTAGCTCAGATCAACCTACATCCCAGTCAGGGATACTCTGGACAGGTATCCTAAAACTCTTCTAAGCTGGTGGAAAGAACAGATCAATGTCTGTTTGAACATCCCTTTCAGTTGCCCGACCCTTTCAGTAACTTTAAAAAATGATGCACCCATATTAGAGTAGGAGCCCATCTAGATTCCTTCACAATTAAGGGCAGATGGACAGCCCAGGAAATCAGTCTACATGTCAATCTGAGCTCAGACTGTTAGGAATGGTTGCAGTCATTTTCTAGCCCTCATCAAGGGCAAAACAATCAGGATGATAACAGGCAACATGCCCTACATGTTCTACATCAGCAAGTGGACAGGTACCATGAAGCAATAGCACTGGTGCATAACCTATCAGATCCATATTTCAGTGGTCTGTCTCCTAAGCCTTCAAAACACCACCTCCCAATGCCCTCAGAAGACGCTTCTCATGGGATTGTGAATGGGAGTTGTACACTCCAATTCTCCACAGCATATTTCAGAGATGGAATCTGCCACAAGTCAACCTTTTTGCCATCTCTGAAAACAAAATGTGCCCTTTTTTCTGCTCAGGAGAGGATCTGAGTTGCCACTGCTTGGGAGATATTTACCTTCCATCTTTGAAGAAGGGTCTGTTTTATGTGTTTTCCCTCTACACCTCTAATTCTATGAGTCATGAACAAGATCAGGCAGGACAGAGTTAAGAGTTATCTTTACTGTTCCAGTCTGGCGAACATAGCCTTAGTAACCTATTCCTCATTCACATATCAGTCAAACTGCCATTCAAGTTTCCAACCACTCCTCACTTTCTATCTCAGAATGCAGGTTGCATGAATTATCCCATCCTAATGGTTCTACATCTCAGAGCACGGTTCCTTAAAGGTTCTTGGAGTTAGAGGGTTTCTGCTCTGTGGGAGTATAACAAGTGGTACTAAACAGCAGAAAGACATAGCTTACCTTCAGAAATAGTAGAAATGTTCTCTTTGTTGTGGTTGTTGCTCCCTCTGGCCTGATTGAGTTCCACTGCTATCCATCTTGGATTACTTGCTGGATCTGAAGAAATTGGAATTTTCCATCAACTTGACTAGGGGACATTTCATCCCCCACTGGGATTCTTTGTATTTTCTCACCTGGCATCAAGATTCATTACAACATTTGGCAAGGTCTACCGCCTCATGAGTCAGCCTACTCCCACCTGGGACCTCAACTTGGTTCTCAATCACCTTATAAGACCTCCATTCAAACAATGACACTTTGCACTGATTTATTTGTGGAGAAAATCATCTTAGTTGTCATCATGTCAGCCCATAGGTTTACGAAAATTGGGGCCTTAATGGCAGATCCCTCCCCTTATGTGTTCTTCAACTATAAGGTATTTGCATACCCTGGATGTCAGAAGAGCTTTGGCAATTTCAAAGGTCACCTAGGCTCTTCATCTCCATCACAGATAGATCCAGGGATCCTCTAACTCTATTCAGAGACTGTTGAAATTAATACCTCATTTTTACTTGAGAGTCCACAAGTATGCAGTCCCTTCTCTCTTCCCCACCTCCCCTTCCCAGTGAATAGCACATTCATCCAGCTCTCAGACAACATCTACGGCAATACTGAAGCTCGTTCCATTTTCTGAGATATGTAGGATCACTGCATGGGTTTTAGTAAGCACATTTATGAATCTTCATGGCCTCCATATCATTGGATCTGATGCATCAGTAGGTTCTGCAGTATTATCTTCAATTCTGGACTCTAGCTAGGTTTGCATTAGGGGATAAGTTTGAATGAAGATGTTCAACTCCAGCTACGTTACTTCAACTCCAGCTACATAATTATCTTAAATTGAATTTTGGTGCCATCCGCACAGTGGGAGGTTGACAGGAGCACACTCTCCCATCTACTTCCCTTACTCCTCATAGAAGCAGGACTACCGGTGCCAACAGGAGCACCCTCTCAGTTTGAATTAGCATGTCTTCACTAGACTCACTAATTTGAACCCCAGAAGATTGACTGTGGCAGCTTCAATCTTCTCTGTAGTGTAGACATGGCCTGTTTTGAAGCTTACTCCTTGCTGTGGGGATAGTGCCCAGAAGTCTCCTGAAGTGGAGCACTGATAGGTTCCCTACTCAAAGAAGATGAGTAGCCACTTCTTGTGCAGTAACTACAGACTTCAAGACGTGTTACTCTGAGTGCTCTAGTACCTTCCCTTCTTCCCCTCTGCTTCAGGTTGTTCCTTAAGGGACATTTGGGTAGAGAAGTAACTGAGGCCTGTTTGCCTGCACACACCTATGTAGGATAAACTTAAAAAACAACAAAAGGTCTGGTAGCACTTTATAGACTAACAAAACATGTAGATGGTATCATGTACATGTACATGTAGATGGTATCACAGCCCACTTCTTCAGGTGACCTATATAGCTTTGACATTTGGCACAAAGAGGCATAGGGTTCGAGCACAGGCCAAACAGACACCAGTAGCTGAAAATCTCCAATCAAGGACTCATAGAGCACTCAGAGAGAAACGCAGCCCAAGGTTATTTTACAAGGTGAGTAACTTTATATGGTAAGACAAGCCATATGTTCACTCTTATTTTTCAGTCCTCCTATTCAGAAAGCAAAGAACTCTAGATTGTAATCCTCATCATTTGAAGAATATTATCAAATATAGCTGTACAATCAAACTGTGTTTGCAGTATTCAAATTTTTGCCTTTATTGGTGTAGGCAGCTGATTCTTGTTGAAATTAATTCGTTACTAATTTTCAGTGTTTATATCATATCATTCTATTATTTCAACAGGATTATGGATGTTCGAGACTTTATTATTCAGTCCCGTCCTGCATTTGCAGCTGCTGACTTTGTTCTTGTGACTACATTTCCAAATAAAGAGCTAACAGATGAAAGTCTGACACTACAAGAAGCGGATATCCTTAACACTGTGATTCTTCAACAACTAAAATAATTTTGCACCTGTCAGTGTAATATAGCTTTTGGGGATACGTAATGTGCCAAACTGTCGTTCAAGGATGCTTCCAATGGTGCAGAGAAAAGGAATCAAATCTACATCTTTTTTTTTTTTCCACTGGTACAGATCAGTTTTGTTTTTATTTCTGTTCTGTCTTCCAACTATTGCATCTTTGAATCAGATTTTAGAGTTTTCTCACAAAATGTTTTTACAGTTTTGACACTAAGCTTGTATAAATTGATATGTTCCAAACTTAGCAAAAACTAATAAGCTACTTGAGTAACACAGATATTGCTTATATTTTTAGGGGGGGGGGGGAGCAGTTTTTTTCAGGGAGTCAGTATCTTTTTTACACACTTGGTAAGTCTTGCACTAAGGAAATGTTTTTATACTGAATTGGTAAACAGTGATTTGAAAATTTAACTCAGTAGGTTGAGATGTGTTTACCTCCCATAGCAAATAGATTTTCAAGTATTCTCTTTGTAAGTTGACATGTTTACATGCTGTAACATAATTTTAAAATATTCTACTTGTAGTGTTTTGCTGGTGCAATACAATTACATAAAATAACCTATAAATATTTTCCTGTACATTATTCCATAACATTCACTTTGAATGAATCAGTAACAAAAGAAAAACAAATCTCAGCCTTTTCTGAATATATTTAATAATCTAACTGATATTTAATATTTTTCTCACTCATACTCTAGTTGTAATTCTTATCTTGATAAGAATTTAGTTTAATAGAAATGGTAGCGAGTAATAACAACTAATGGACAAACATCAAGGTTCACATTTTCAAAAGAATTGGACTGACAATCACATTCAAACACCCACAGCAATTGAGACCTATGCAGATACTCAATTCCATGCACAAGCAGTTGTTTAGATGCCCAAACAACATTTGTGTGCACACATACAAGACTTGTTCATGCAATCACTTCAATGCACAAAAGATATGTCATTTTACATGCATTTTTTGCACCTGGACTTTAGGTCTTCCTATTTGGTATTTTGGTCAAAAGTATTAAATTTTCATAATGGTACCGTGGACATATTGTTATGCAATTTTATTTATTCTCATTGGCACCTGCATGATTAAACAATCACAATTCTTTGAAAATACATCCTTTTTAAAGTGTTTAATCTTGCACTCTGCTACGCAGATAAAAATACCGTGAAGTGGAAAATGGGCTTTTTATTTTAAAAATGAATATTATTTCCCAACATCTTGAAAACTTATTTCACTACACTTAGTTCACCCTTGCTCAGAAGACTTTATTTTAAATTCTTACTTCAAAGCAGGCGTTTCCACCTATAAGTTATTTTTAGTCATTTGAAACCATATATGAGGTCAAATTTTTGTAAGACAAATGTCTGCATGATTTAAATTATCACAAATACATTGTTTATGCTAATCAATAAAGAAAACATTTTAAGCTAAAAATGTCCCAGACAGCTTTTTCATATTCTGTAATTCTCAATTATGTTGTGACAAAGTAGTTGTTTGTGTGTTTTGCATGATAAGCATTGTGTGTTTGAGGTGAGGTGGGAAGGAAATATAAGTTTAAAACAATTTTTAAATACTAGACCTAAATTATAGAGCTCCACGTAAGAGTTCTCGTATGGATCTGAACCATTCCAAAGTTTGGCCATATTTGGATTCAAGGATTAGCTTCATGTTGATCCCTAATAAAATGTAAGCTCCACACAGGTAAAAACAAATTAAGTAGTTTATTTTGCATAAGGAACTGTGGTTACATAAAATAAATGGGTTCTAATTTTTCAGGATTTCTGAAGACATATAACTTCACATTATCATCCTTTCTTTATTCCAAGTAGCCAATGAACTTGTAATGTAAGAGCTTTGGAACATCTGGGTAAAAGTCTTTATTTCAAGATCAGAAAAAAATACAACATGCATTTGTATTTATTAATGATATATTTGGAGGTATTTGGACAGTTGTTTTTAAACTGTTTGAGCTGAGCTCCCCTCCTTTTGAGTTGCAGTTTTTGAATGTGCAACCCAACCCTGACAAAAACAGATACAATATTTGCCCCTCTCTCCTCAGGTTTTCAAAGTGAGTTAAGGTGCACGAAATGGTCTTGGGGAGCAGAGCCAGCACTGGGTGTGACTGAAGTGGATGTTGGCATTTACTCTCAGGCTCCATGGCCAGCTGAGGTGAATGAAGGAATGGAAGTGGTATTCTTCCTGTGATCTGCTGCACAGGTCTTGCATTATCCCCTTAGGCCCCCCAAATGTTCCTCCATACCTCCTTGTGATGGTGTATACCAGATTTTCTGAGACCCTCTGCTGGAGGATTTGTGGTCCTGCCACACCCCATAATAGGGTAGCTGAGGGGGTAGTTGTGTGGCACACAGTCCACACAGGGCCCAGCAGGTCAGTGTAAGAAGAGCTGCAGGAGTAAGTCCAGTTGATTGCAGGAGCTGGAGGACCATAGATGATGTGTAGCTGGCTGAGGGAGTTTCAGGACAGATGGAGTAATGCTGCCAGAAGCTGGGAAGAGTGAGAAGGAATGGGTCAGGTCTCTGGGATTCCATCAGGACAAGGCCCTTAGGTAAAGGTAAAGACATTCTGGAAAAGTGGCCCTGGAATTAGAGCAATGGCGTGACTTAGACAATGAGACACAGCAGATGGCTTCTCTCTAGAGCTGGGGTCTCAAACTCCCAGCCTGCAGGCTATCCCCAGCTAGAGCAATTGCGCAATGCAGCCCAAGTCTCCCAGCGGGCTGGACGGGGTGCTGTCTGTTACCATTCCCAAAGCTCTGCCCCTTTCCACCACCACCCTACCCCATCCCTCCAGGACGCAGCTTTGGGGATTACTGGGGGGTGGAAACTGGCATGGCGCAGAGGCAGCAGTCTGGGTCCCCATGTGAGAAGAGCCATTTGGAGATCTGACTTTCTCTACATGGTTTATTATAGCAACCAGACCCACCACATACACAAGGGAGAAAACCTCATACAATGTTAGAACTGGAATGAACCTTGAGAGGTCGTCAAGTCCAGCTCCCTGCCGAGCTCCTATTGATATCTTTGAGGACCTGGACCTTTCTACGTGTTTGGACAGTACCTAGCATAGTGGCTTTGCTGTTCTGATTGGGCCCTCTAGATGCTGGTAAAATATAATTATCAAAAATACCATTGGGTAAATTTTTTTATTTAGTTTCTCCACCTGTAGCTGCCAAGGGGCATGAAAAATAGCCAACAATAGTGCTTTATAATCCAAGAGTGTTCTCTGCACAGCTCTCCAATAAACCTGGCTGTTAATTTGCTTTTTTTATGTATTTTTACCCTTTTGAAGTGATTATTTAGCTCAGCCCATAAAAATTCAGAAAATGCCAACCTGGCAAGGTTTAACCTGTATAGGTTAAAGCCTATACAGGCAGCTATTACCCAATCTACTGTGCAAGCAGAGCAGGTAGAGATGACCTGGAGCTAGTGATTTCCAAATGACCTTCAGTAGTGGCCAAGGCCAATTACAAACAAGTTTCATTTTATGACTTTTCCTAGAACTGGCATGTAGCATAAAGTTGTTAAAGCTCCATTTGCCACAAACTCAGATACTCTAACTGAAGAGTCTCTGAAAAGTACAGGAATTAAATGTTGCTGAGATATAGGACTATTTTTATCATAGAGAAGTTGACTGTATTTTACTAATACTAAAATCTATACGCAGAGAATAGTAAGAACCTATCCATAGAATAGTGACCTGACAGAGAGCAGCCAGCACTATTCTCACTGAGCAGAAAGGGCCCAGCACTTCATGAACCACTTTCCCTCCTCCCTCCTTTCTCTTCTCCCTGCCTCTGTGACTGGGGAAGTGCTGGTGGGGATGTAGGTCTGCCAGAGGAGCAGAGATGTACTATCAAGTGTGGGAATGGGATTAACTTCTGACTTAGGGACTGGCCAATGAGAGGTGGGGAACATTAATTCATTAGAATTTTGGGGCTTTGGTAGGAACCTCCTTCACCATCAGGCATCCAGCAAGGGTCCCTGCAGCGGAAGCTGGAATCATGGTAGCTTCTGAATCTGGGAGTGCTGGCTCTACTGTCACAGGCACAGTAGAGCCAGCCCAGAGGACTTGGGCAGGGAGAGTTCAGAGAGGAAAACACAACATAATCTTTGCATCTAAAATGATAAGATTATTTTGTAGTCTCATGATTCATGCTTGTTGTAGCCTGGGGGAGGGGAGGTGGCAGTGGTACTCTTCTCCTTCACTTGTGGCAGAAAGAAGGTGTTGGCCAAGGACTTCCTAGGTGTTTTCAGATTCTTTTACAATTCTTCCCTGCAATGACTGATATAATTCCTATGGGGAGAGAGAGGATGGGAGGGGGAAGAGGGGTTAGCCATCTCTGACACACTGGCTTTTGATGGGGCTTCCAAATAGGGAGAAATCTCTCCTCCAATATAACCACAGAAAGCTTTTGTGGGTCAGAAGCAACAGAGGCAATTTTTCTAGATAGGATCATCTATTTATAAACAGCAAACAAACGCAGATGCCTAATGAAATAATCATTGGATCTACTTTTTGATTAGGCCTTGATTTAACTTCTTTGCAGGTAAATTTCAAAGTTAACAAGAAAGATACAGCCCTACCCTGGAACTGTTCCAATCTTTTGCATAAAAGGGTTATCCAAGGTGCATCTCACTGCTCTTCACCATTTGTTATTCTTGGACAGAGGTTACTGACCTGTGCACCAAAGTGTAATGTCAACTGAGTGGCTTTTCTTTGTGTGTTTTGATGAATCTGTGTGTTTACAGGGACAGACACACAAATATTAAATGAATACCATTCCAAAACTCCCACATGGAGCAGAGTTAAGCCAACACTGAGCAGCTATGGAAAATCCTACCATAATGTAGCTCCAAAGCAATTTTCTGTTGTGTGTTTGCAAAAAACAAAAAAACAAAAAAAAAAGTGATGCAAGATATACATGTAATGTCTATATATATTTTAGAGATGTGTGCACGTGTCTGTCTGTAAGTCCATCTGGCTGTGAGTCCATTTGCTCAAGAACTCCTCCCAAATGGTAAGAACTAGGACAACCAAATTTGGTATGCAGCTCCTCTTATCCTAACTTAAAGCAAGGTCAGGGTTTAGATGTGCCTGGAGTTCGATTGTTTTTCATAAAATGTAAACGGGGGAGGGAGGGGGGACTGTCACCATGGAGGGCAGCAAGCGCAGGAAACAGCTATACTGCAGTGACCACTGGGGGCAGCTGCACCACCAAGGGAGTGGCCACCTGGGGATGGGGTTCATCATGTGGTCTACGGAGGCTGGGCAGCACAGCCCTGCCCTCCCCACCCCAACCCAAGACCTACCAATGGCCCCCCTGCCAGCACTGCCCGACTGCCCAGTATGGCCAGCATGGCCATGGCCAGTTGGCCATTGCAGCCCCACCTTTCCCCTCCTGCAGGCCAGGCCCGGAGAATGCCATAGGGAGGCCTGCATGGCCTCCGAGCTAGGCTCAGAGAGCACTGGTGGGAGGCCTGTGCACCCCCTTCCCCCCCCCCCGCTCCTGGCCCAGCCAGAAGTACTGGCGGGAGGCCTGCACAGCCCTACCACCATCCCCAGGCCAGATCCGGGCATCTAATTCCATATAAAGAAAGGTGTTAAGAGAATATTAAGGCCACATGGTTAAATCCTCAGATCAGGATATGCCATGGATAGGATTACAAGTGCAATCTTAACTCTCCCTTTGTGTGCACATATAATATACAGTACCGTTTTTTGAAAGCATCTAATAGACTTAGGAACCAAAGTCTGTGAGCCTTAATCTCCTAAGTACTTGCCACTTTTGAAAACAGTACTATGGAAATCCATAGTCCTTCAGTTCAACATCACATACTGTTTCTGAAACAATATCCTGCAATATTTCAATCAAAGTACATCATACATGTAACATCTTAAAATACTTGTTTTTGTTTATGTATGCTTATCCTATTTTCATTGCCATCTTTGTACTGTCTATCTTTATTCGCTTAGTCTGTGATAAGTTTATTACAATTGTACATAATATATATAATTCACATGCAAAATTGAAGTTAAAGCTGGAAGTACATATCAGTAATTTAAGAGGAGAAAAAAATTAGGATAATGTTGTAATTCTTCCCAAAAACAATTATTACAAAGGAGTTCAGAATTAGGGGAAAATGTAAAAGAAATCCAAGCATGCCCATTTCTGGAAATGTGCAGTTAATGTGCTCAGACAATTTTAACTCTGTCCTGTAACGATGCCATCAGGGTAAAAAAAGATTATGGGAAAACACCTTAAATTGTTTTTAAAATATCAAGTTAATCTAATTTGGGACCATAAACTTAAACATCCCTTTATCATGATCAGAAGGTTATTGCATAACAATCTTATATATGGAAGAACTTAAAAAACAATGAATAGTTTAGCAGTACCTTAGAGACTAACAAAACTTGTAGATGGTATCATGAGCTTTCGTGGGCACAACCCACTTCTTCAGATGAATGTTGTACCCACGAAAGCTCATGATACCATCTACATGTTTTGTTAGTCTTTAAGGTGCTGCTAGACTATGCATTGCTTTTTTAAGTTTTTCCAGTTACAGACTAACTCAGCTACCCCTCTAAAGCATCTTACATATGTTACAGCTGTCAGTTATGTTATTTTTAACACTGAATAAATATTAAGAATAACACTTTCCTAAGCTGCTGCTCTTAGCTGTTATTTGACAAGCTTGAAATACAACATTTTGTGGCTGTTATTTTTTAGAAAACACCTGAACCAAAGGTTCAAGGCTAACTGAAAGTGCAGTTTGTTGTATTGATGTTTAGAGATAGCATAGTAGTAGAAGACCTTAACAAAGGCTGTTCAAGGCTAAATGCTCAAGGCTGAATGCTATCACCAAATAACTTTGATCCAGAGTGCTATCGTATGTGTGCGTATGCACATTCAGTCTGCTATATTTTATTTGGCTCATGTAGCTGTTTTGTTTTGTGGACCTAAAAGATAAAGAGATCAGTTCTAAAAATTCTGCTTCACAATTACTAGCCACCCTTATTAGTGCTCTTGGCATACTCGCCAAGACTCCGAGAAATGCATGTGCGTGGAGACTGAGTTAAGTATACAAAGGGACTCAGGTGTTGCAACCACCAGCATTTTGGGGCTGCTTGCTACCTTGTGAAATCTACAGCTGGAGTCATTCCTGTCGGTGCTAGGCCCCCAGGTAATCCCTCAGGCCACCCTGGACCATGTACTTTGGGCAGTCATGGTGGCCTGGAGGGTTACTTTGGGGCCTGACATTGGCAGCAGAAGTCAGGCTGCCCCCGCATTCGGCAGTGGCAGTGGGAGCCATGGGAAGCAGAGTGACCCAGCCCCAGCCTGCACTGCTCCACTTCACCACTGCTGTGGTGAATCGAAGCAACCTGGCCCCAGCCCGCTCCCCTGAGCGCTTTGCTTCCCACCACCACAGCGAGTGCAGGGGGGCCTGACCCCTGCTGCTGGTGCCAGGCCCCCCAGTAATCCCCGGAGTTGCATTAATTGGGGAAGAGGCCTTGGAGGAAGTGGCACAATGGGGACAGGACATGGTGGAGCAGGGGCAGAAAGAGGCAGTGTTGGGCAGAGCAGGAGTGGAGTGGAGGCAGGGCAGGGAAGGGGTGGGGGCGAGGCCTGGAGCAAAGTGGGAGGTGTGGTGGGACCTACACCCCCCAAGGTGCAGCCCTATCCACAGCTCGGAGGTAGTCACCTAGGCTTCCTATACAATGCATGGGGAAAGTTGGGCACCTGCAAAGGGGCTCCACAAAAGCCTGCCTGCTGAATAGGGAGCTAGCGCAAAACAGATTCTGAGGGGAAAGTCCCACTCCTCTCAGAATTGGGCATCCAAATCTGGACCCGGAGCAAGGTATCTATTGCCATTCACGATTCACAGCTGTGAACCCTCTCCTAGAATTTGGTGCTTATGCTACTTCTTGCAAGAAAGGCATCGGTATGTGCTTAAACCCTCAGGAAACAGCCAGAGAGGGGGAGTAACAACTCTTTAGTCACCCAGGATGCAGAAACCTGAAGTTCAATACTTACCTCTACGTCATGTGAATAAGGGATTTGAAGCTCCGTTTCCCCACCCAACTCTGCTGATGGGTAAAGGGGACAGTTGCCCCAGGGCCCAATGATTCAAAGGGACCTGGGGCTCCTGAATGCCACTGCTGCTACCGTGGCAGCAGTGGTGGTGGTGCCCCAGGCCCTTTAAATTGCTGCTGGAGTGCTGCAACACGTGCCCCATGCAGCTGTGAGGGTTGCGGAGGCGCACGGTGCTCCAGGTGGCAGAGGGCTCCTCCCCCTTCCAGGACCACCGAGCTGCCCCCTACCTTGCCCAGGGACCCACAGAGGTTGTTGGCTCCCCTTTGCCCACCTCTGAGATGAGTATTCTAATCACTAGAGTCATTCTTACTCTGTCCCAACACGTGCTTATTTATACACCATGGGAAAACTTCTATCAGAAAGACTGAGAGAAACCTACACCAAAATATCCTGTAGTCCAATGTCAAGCCACTCACCTGAGAGGGGGGAAACCCAAATTCAAATTCCTTCTTCACTTCTGGCAGAGGGAGGATCCTGACTATGTGCCCTAACCACTAGGTCAAAGGGACGGAAACTGAGGATGCACCCTAAATGGTGTCTAGGGAACCGGTTAAGCAGTTTGTCACTGTGTAATCCCATGACTTATTCCAGGCCACCAGGACGATCAGTCATTTACTGCAGGAGGACCTGCAAATGGTATGCTTAGCATTGTAATGAGATTTGGTTACCCAACTGTCGGCACTCAAGTTTGAGATTATCCTCAGTTACTACTGAATTGTTCTGATGTTGAAGCAGTGACCAAACACTGCAAGCCTCCTTATCTCACTGTCAAGCCTCTGACACATGTAGAGTACATGCACAGCTGACTCAGGCTTGGACTATGGTGCTCTAAAATGGCACTGTAGATGTTTTGGCCCTGGCTGGAGCCCAGACTCCTGTGAGGTGGGAAGGTCCTTGAGCCTAAGCCCAAATGTCTACACTACTCTTTTATAACCCCTGAGCCCAAGCCCCATGAAGCAAAGTCAGCTGACTTGGGGCAGCTTCAGGTCTTTTGTGGCAGCCTAGACAGAGCTTTAGTCTCCTTCCAATCTGCTCCGACTATGGAATTCTAATCACACACCTCTCCCCCCACCTGTGCTTGCAAAAAGTGACTTAATCAGCTGATTTGCTAGCTTTTGAAATCTCCACAGGATTTTACTATCTGCTGTGGCTAAGTTCAGAAATAGATTTACCTTTGAAAAGAACACAAGTAGTGCGGGGGGGATATTTAACTGTGAACTACTTCATGCTAGTTTTCATTTTAAAATAATATAAAATGTGTAACCTCAGTAGTAAATCACACAAAGGGTGTGCAATCAGACTTATGACTGCAGGCAGTGCAGTCATACTTGAGTTAGCTTTGATTGAGATAGATCAAAGCTAGCAGGAGTAATAGTAGCAGGGTGAAGCTGCAGCAGCACCAGTCATTGGATGGTCTAACCCTGCCCTTCCCAGGACCTTAGGTCCATACTCAAGTGTCTTTTTGACCTAATTCAATCAAAGCTTTCTTGGGAATGTCTATATATACTATAGCACACCTACCAGTTTCAGTGCCGAGATACATCCACATGTCAGGCATGTGAACCATGAAAAATCTTGTTTGAGTTTATTTTGTTCCCTAGTGTTGTCAGTCCTGGCAGAAAACAACCTTGAGTCAACAATGTCCAGCGAAGTGTATGTTTACACTGAGACTGGTCCATGTAACTATGTAACCTTTTCTACATCTTGCACCAAATGCAATAGTATTTAAATCTAAAGTTACTTAAGGGCAAATCCTTGTTATTTTTGCAGTTGGAGGCAATAGCTATTTTTGCCAGCGTTCTTCCTCTCCTAAGGCAGCTGAACAAGGGCAATGAAGACTGTGGCAAACTATTCTGCTCAGCCCAGTGTATATCCAGACAGAGTCAGTGCTAGGCCATTGGGCTCTAAGCAGGAATATTTTGCCCCTCCACACACAACATGTAATAAAAAGCGAACATGGGCTCCCTTTGAGCTGTTTAGTCAACTTATGCTTCATGCCGGTTCTGCAAATTCCAATTGCAGTTGCTGTAATGTAAATGAGAACAGAGTTTGGCCCTAGATCTAGCTTGTTGGGTGTGTATATTATCAGTTGGATTGTTCACCTGGTTCAGGGGTGGGGAACCTTTTTTGGTTCAGGGGCTGCTGACCCACAGAAAAATCAGTCGGGGGCCGGACACAAGTGAGAAGCAAAGTGAGAAGCCCCTAACTGAGAAGGAAAAAGACACTCCCCTCATTCCCCTTGCACACCAGAGCCTAGATCAGTAGATTTTGCATGCTCCAGCCCTATGGGTGCGTGGCAGGGGAGCTGGAGTGCCAGCGCAGGTTCCCCAATGCGGTGGGATCTCTCAGCCTTGGAGGCTGGATCCAGGCAAGCCAGGGGCTGCATCCGGCCCCTGAGACTGAGGTTCCCCACCTCTGATGGTTCATGGAGAGTGTGTATGAGACTTTATTATAATGTCAGCTTTTTTCTGCAGTCACTGTTGTATGAAACAGTTTACCAATAAGAGACTCTGTTATCTTCAAAGGCTATGTCTACACTGCACACTTATTTCAGAATAAGCAATTTCGGAATAAAATAGATTATTTCGAAATAGCGCATCTATACTACAAATGCCCGTTGAAATAGTGCTGAGCTATTTCGAAATAGAGTGTCCACACTGGAGCCTCAATCTCAATTAAGTTGCCTAAGGAGGTTGTGGAATATCCATCTCTGGAGATATTTAAGAGCGGGTTAGATAGACATCTATCTGGGATGGTCTAGATGGTACTGGGTCTTGCCATGAGGGAAGGAGACTGGACTCGATGACCTCTTGAGGTCCCTTCCAGTTCTAGTGTTCTATGATTCTGTGATTCTAAAGCCTCTGGGCAGGGCACCAGGACAGCAGCCACTTCCTGGAGCTGCTGACTGAGGCTAGCTGAGGCTCGAGCTTAAAGGAACTCCCCTATACAGCAGTGTCTCAGGCTCCTCACTTTTGCCTATCTTCTTTAGGAACAGCAAACTTTTCTCAGTGTGTGCTTTGATTGCCCTTGAAGACACCACAGCACTCCAGCCATGGAGCTGGACCTGCTGGAAAGCCGTCATCAGCTCTTGGACATCCTACTGCACCGCCTGCTGCAGTTACTGCAGGATGCCTTCATGGCACTGCAAGAACAGGATGTGCCACTTCCTGCAGGGCACCTCCTCTCTTCTTGCCATGTGCTGCTCATGCAGCACAACCCCTGTTTCCCTCCCCTGAACCCGTGCACCACCTCTTCTGGTGACGATGCCAGTTCGAACTGGTGGGATTGGATCGTCATGGAGCAGTGGGATGACCAGCAGTGGCTCCAGACCTTCTGCACGCAGATGGACACCTTCATGGAGCTGTGTGAGTGGCTCACCCCTGCCTGTAGGCGATGAGACACCCATATGCAACCTGCCATCCCTCTCCAGAAGTGGGTCATCATAGCCCTGTAGAAGCTTGCCATCCTGAACAGCTACCACTCCGTCTGAAACCAGTTTGGCATGGGGAGATCGACTGTTGGGGCCATGGTCATGTAGGTATGACTGTCTCGTGCTATTGTCCCAAGAGGGTGGTGAAATGCTGGAATGGGGTTCCCTAGGGAAGGGTGGTGGTGGAAGCTCTCTGCCTGTTGGGTTTTTCAGTCCCACCTTCACAAAGCCCTGCCGGGAGATGAGGTAAGTTGGGGGTTGGTCCTGGTGTGTGTGAAGCGGTGTTGGGCTCTGGGAAGTCCCGAGGGCCCTGCCAACCCTGTGATTCTGTTTGTCTCCAGGCGCATCATCCTGGGTGACGTGGACCCCATCATCACTGGCTTTGCTGCCATGGACTTCCCCAACTGTGGGGAGGCCATTGATGGCACCACATCCCCATCTGGGCCCCCAACCGCTGGGCCACTGAATATATCAACCACAAGGGGTACTTTTCTATGGTGCTGCAGGCCCTCATGGACCACGAAAGCTGCTTCACAGATAGCAACTTTGGATGGTTGGGGAAGGCACACGACGCCCACATCTTCAGGAACTGTAGCCCATTCCAGAAGATGCACACTGGCTCTTTTTTCCAGGACTGCACCATCAGGGTTGGGGACATGGACATGCCCATGTGCAGCATGGGGGATACAGCCTACCCTCTGCTCCCCTGCCTGATGAAGCCCTACACTGGACACCTGGACCCCATAAAGGAATGTTTTAATGCCAGGCTCAGCAGGGCCCGCATGGTTGTGGAGGGCGCCTTCAGCTGTCTGAAAGGGAGGTTCTGTTGTCTCCTCACCTGCCTGAACCTTGGCAAGCGGAACTTTCCCCAGGTGGTGTTGGTCTGCTGTGTCCTTCACAATATTTGTGAAACTAAGGGGGAGATGTTTCTGCCAGGGTGGAGGCCAGAGACAGAGCGGTTGGCCAGGGTCTTTGAACAGCCATGCATGGCTGCCATCCAGCAAGCCCATCAGGGGCTGTGTGCATCTGGGAGGCCCTGAGAGAGAGTTTCATACAAGGACACCTGTGACACTCTCCCGTGAGCCTCTGCTTTCCCCCTCTGTGCCTTTCTTCCCACATCCCTTCCTCTACCCCCCCCCCCCCCCGAGCAGACACAATAAACAAGGCCTTTTGGAACAATAAACCGTTTTTTTTATTTGGTGTAAATGTAACTGGGGAGAAACTGAGGAAAGAACCTGGGAGGGGGAAGGAGGGAGGTGGAAGCAGGAGGAATGGGGAGGAGAGGTTCAGGGATGGGGCTGGGACTGGTACCTGCCTCGGGCAGTCCCACCACCTCATATGTGAGACCCTCAGCGGTCGGGGGGGGGGGGCAAGAGAGAGAACCTGGAGGGGCAAGGGCAAGAGCAGGAGTGTGTGTGGGGGGGGGAGGGTCTTGGGAAGGAGCTAGTGTGGGGGGTGGCTGCTGGACCACTCAATCACAGCAACCATGTGTTAGGCAGTGGTGCTGTATGCTGCACACATGCACCAGGCCTCCTGGGACAGTTCCTGCCAGGTGGAGCAGCACAGCTCCCAGTCAGCACAGCACTCCTGCAGGTGCATGTCAAATCTCTGGTCCAGCCGGTCCAGAGACTGCTGGGGGGAACAGAGGCAGGCTATGTGTTCCCACTGGATGTCCTCGCAGGGTTGGCAATGTCTGCAGGTCATGTCGGGTAAGGAGAATGGTGTGAGAGGTGTGGCTTGTGCCCCACTTGCAGCTGGCCCAGCTGTAAAGAAAAGTGAGAAGGGCAGTCATCCCAGGAGACAGGGTGCCTGAAGCCCAGCCCTCACCTCTGAGCTGACACGGAAAGATCTTGGTTCAGATGATGGTGATGTGCTTCGAGCAAGACCATCTGAGGCCTGGACAATGGGCACTTTCCTGCAGGGGCACAGGCATCCCAGGGGGGAGGCTCGCTACCCCCACATCCTGGGGACAAGCAGGCATTGGAAGGTGCTGGCCAGGCCAGTAGCCTGCAGGTGGGAGGAGGGTGACAGGGCAGCTCGGCTTCCCTCCATGCTGTGCACACGCCGGGTCCAGGAGTGGCGGTGTCCTACAGGGAGAGAACTTGTATCCCTGCCCTCTTGAGAAGAGGGGGGGAGGGTGTGGGGAGAGGTGTGTGTGAGCTTGCCGGGGAGGGTGCTTCCGGGGTCCCTTCTACTTCCTCCCTGTCCCAGCAGGGTACCCTGGCAGGGGACCAGTGTCCTCTGCCTCGCCACGCTTGCCCAGAAGCGGATGCTGCCCCGAGAGTGTAGGCATGCCCGTGTGCCGTGTGCAGCACTGGTGTGTGTGTGTATCCCTGACCCCATCCTCCTCAGTGGTGGTTTGTGGTGGGAAGTTGTCCCACCACAGAGTTGGGAGTAAGGCAGGCCTGTGCAGGAACCCTATGAGCAGGAGCAGGGCCGGATTAAGGCATGGGCTAGCCAGGCAGCTGCCCGGTGCGCCAACCTATGGGGGGGCACCTGATGGCAGCTTTAAGGGGCGCATCAGATGCCGCATGCCCGGCTCCCGGATCACGGGCTGCAGCAGCTCCCAGCAGCCACCCTGCAGTGGCCGCCTGGGGTGGGGGCCGCGTTAACCCCTGCAGGGCCAGCCAGCAGTGCCCTTCCCCCCCCACGACCGCTGGGCCCTGCATGGCCAGGCTCGGCCCACCCCGGGCAGCCCCGGGCTGGACGCCAGCAGTGGTATTTGGGCTGGGCCGGGCCGGGCACATGCTTCCTGCTGCCTCCAGCTCCGCGCGCCCTCCCCCACGCGCCAGGCGGGGGCAGGGCCGCACATGCGCCCTCTTCCACGCACCGGTGTGGGGGCGGGGCCGCGCATGCACCCTCCCCCAACCCAGGGCGCAATTCAACTGTCTGCCCGGGGGTGCCGGAATGGCTCGGTCCAGCCCTGAGCAGGAGAATAAAAGTTCCTGTGTTGCAGCCTCATTGTGGCTGTCTGCTCTGGACTGGTGCTCCATGTGCACAAGCTGCTGTGTGATCCCCAGGCCCAGAAAACCAGGCAAGGAATGTGCAGCTCCTCGCTGCCTACCACTTCCCCCCACCTATGTCTAGGTAAAGTAATGGAACTCACCTGATGGGCCTTCCCCAGCATCATCTGAGTCCTAGGACACATCCTGAGGTGAGGGGACGGCTTCAGGGACAGGCTGAACACCTGGCTGGAGGGCATGGTGTCTTAAAGAAGAATACGAGAACTGGAAGGGACCTCGAGAGGCAGCTGGCGCCCCAGGTGGAAGGCGCGATCGGTGCCCCCGCCTGCACGGCCGTCAATGGCCGTGACGTAATCATGGGGCACCCCGTGACATCATTATTGGGCACCCGGGCTGGCGGCGCCCTAGGTAACTGCCTAGTTTGCCTAGGCTCATGGGCCGCCCCTGGACATAATACTCCAGCTGAAGCCTAATGAGCACAGAGTAGAACTGAAGAATGACTTCTCGTGTCTTGCTCACAACACTCCTGTTAATGGATCCCAGACTCATGTTTGCTTTTTTTGCAACAGTGTCACACTGCTGACTCATATTTAGCTTGTGGTCCTCTATGACCCCTAGATCTTTTTCTGCAGTACTTCTTCCTAGACAGTCGCTTTCCATTCTATATGTGTGAAACTGATTGTTCCTTCCTAAGTGGTGTCATTCTTGCAGTCAATCTGAAACAACTTATTCATACACAGGAAAACAGAGTTTAGGCTTATGAGCTAGATATTTTAGCAGAAAATTATTGTTTTGGGCACCCACGACTATACTAGACAACTCACAATGAAGATTATCAATAAGATCCCGGCCCCAAGATATTCACAAACTAATTGCAAAAATGCCATGAAGAGAGAGGTAAGAAGAGAGCAGGACGTGGTTGGGGGAGTACACACAGGGTTACAGAAATAAAATCACATGGTTCTGTGTTGGGTAGCCTGTGCTGGCCTCCTTGTCTTCCTCCTCCAGAATCTTCTCTTCCTCCTTTGCCCCCATAGCCACACCCTCCAGGAGGCTGACGACAAGCATCTCACACCCAGAGTCCACAACAGGGGCGGGGGGTGGGGGGGTGTCCTCCAACAGGGGCGGGGGTTGGGGGGGTGTCCTCCCTTCCCCCCACCCTCCCAGGATGCTGTGGAGCTGGTCAAAGTACTGGAAGGTCTGGGGAGGTGCCCCAGAGTGGGAGCTGTGCTTCCTGGCCTTGGTATAGCCCTGCCTGAGCTCCTTCACCTTTGCCCACACCTGCTTCTGAGTGCAGCTGTGGCCCTTCTGGCCCAGGCTCTCGGCCATCTGGCCATAGATATCAGCATTTCTGCCTCTTGTGTGGAGATCCTGGAGGTCTGCCTCCTCCCCCCAGATCTCAATGAGATCCAGGATCTCCGCACCAAACCAGGATGTTGCCCTCCTCTTTCGCCCCCAGGCAGGGGCTTCAGAGGTGGCTGCCAGCTCCCTTGTAGCCATGGAGGGGTCAGTGGGAGCACCGGGGTCGCTCATGGCAACCTGGAAGGCAGAGCAAGCAGCTGGTGTGTGGCACAGAGCTAGCAGAGCTTTTCTTGTGCCACAAGCTCTTACCCTGAGGCTGCATATTTAAGGGCTGCAGAGGAAGGGGAACTATAGAGTTCTGATTAGTGTGGACAGAGTGGCTACCAGGGCACCTATGAGAATCCCTGGAGGGCACTTATTTTAAAATAACCACAGCTGCGCTGTCTACACACACCCTATTTCAAAACAACTATTTTGAAATAGGAGTTATTCCTCATGAAATAAGGGATACAGAATTCGGTATAAGAAGCCCGTTATTTCAGTATTATTTCAAAATAATGGGCTTGCTGTGTAGATGCTCACTTTTGTTATTTTGAAATAACATGAGTTATTTCAAAATAACGCTGCTGTGTACACATGCCCAAAATGTGTATGTGCTGAGTGCACAGCTTCAAATCCAACATAGCATCCAGAGAAACTAAGACATTTGAAAGACAAGTCAAAGCTGGCCTAGGCATGCTGTACCTGACTAACAGATATGGACAGTCTTCTCCATAGAATGACCCCCCTCCATAAGAAAACACACAGCTGGGAATCAGTTAAACCCTATAAAGGGCTAGAATAGACATCCCTCACCCCCTTATTATTTTAACTGCTGGAATAAATATTTTATGCCTAACAAAGAGATCACAAGCTTCAGAGGGATAGCCGAGTTAGTCTGTAACTGGAAAAAAGTTAAAAAACTATGAATAGTCTAGCAGCACCTTAAAGACTAACAAAACATGTAGATGGTACCATGAGCTTTCATGGGTACAACCCACTTCTTCAGATGACTGGAGTATTAGAAGGCCAGATCCAAGAATAAATACGGGAAGGCGGGGGGAGGGGAGAGAGAGGAGAGAAAAAAGAGAAAAAAATAGTGAATTAGAGTGTTCAACTTCATTTACAAGTTTGAATCTTAGCAGAGAGGAATGAATAAAGATATTGGCTGGCTCACACACTACCTTCCACATCCTAATGACTTAACCAACCAACCAACCAATGGGCACTTATAGAGATGCAAATTGTTCTTATCAGCCTCTTGTAAAGAGATCACAGTAGAGTAGACCAAGTTGGATTGTTTAAAACTTACTTGGGTATGTTGCCAGCAACACAGCTTTGTCTGAAATTAAAGGGAGGTGGGTGGCTAAACACCCTCCTCTAACCCTAGACTTTATCTTAACATCATCAACTCTCACATTCATTAACAATTTCAGGTTGACACTCGGCACCTAAAAGAAGAAACAAATAATTACATACATTGTATTTGCATATATGTAAAAATGAATATTTTTGAATATTTGAAAAAGTGGCAAATTAAGATTTGTCCCAACTTGCTAACAAAAAGGAACTGTTTGGTGTTTTTGCTGATTTTTACAGTCTTTAATTCTCAGTCAGAGTGATTCTTGTTCACTACAGAAATTCAAATACTTTTTTTAAAAAGCTACTATTTGGAATACAAGAGAACAAAACTGCCCTGTCAATCTTGTAATGTCATCTGAACATGGCAGAAAAAGTGCTTACTGATTGCTGAAGTATTTGGTTACATTAGCATAGGTATAGCAGCTACAGACTTTGGACCAGTTTCTGCCCTCCCATCTGTCTGACCTCACTCTTCAGTGGCACTAATTTAACTCAGGCCAGAGTTTTCTCAACTGCTAGAGTAATCCAAAACACAGCCAATACCTTCCTTACCTTCTTAGGACAACTATCCATTTCTTCCTCCTGAAAGTTGTAAACAAGGAGAGAGAACAAGTTTCTTTGTCCTATTTCCAGCAATGAATTGCACAAACTTTGCAGTGCCTTTTAAGATATTTTTATCTGAGTAGGGTCATATTTGGAGAGAGAAGGCAAAAGTACACGGGAGCAAAACATTTCATTATTGAAAATAATGTGGAATTGAATTGTGTTCACAACTCTGAAGTCTAAGTGTCTCTCTCTTTCCCTCTCCCTCTCCCTCCGCTTCTGTACTCTGATGTAGTGGACAGTGGAGGCTACCAGAAAAGCAGTCCCTCTGATCCCCAGCTGCCCAGCCCTAGCCAAAGCCTTAGCAGCAGGGGCCCAACTCTGACTTCTGCCCTGAAGAATCATGTATTGGGATATGTAAAAATTAATAGGTCTGAACTGGCTCTATATTAGTTGTTCAGGGGTCAGACACAGCATTACCCTTTAAACATGCTTTTTCCTTTTGTTTTGTAGTTTGGGAAGATAGATTAAGGGTCCAGTCGAGACCAGTATTATCCTTTGATGTATAAACATGCTCTCTCGCTCTGTTCTGTAGCCTAGGAAACCAGATAAGTATGGAATTGCTCTATTTTGTTATGCCTCTTCCTTATCCTCATTGGCTCTGCAGAACATATCTTCAGGGTCAAATTCCTTGTAATCTTTGTAACCTGTTAGTTTGTAGCATAGGAATGTGTTGCTTTAATTAGAAATTCTGTAAATAGTAATTAGCGGCAGGTATAATTGTATTAATTATTTGCTTATTAATATTCATTTTATGGGAGTTAACATTACTAAATAAGGCTTTAGGAAAAGTAGTGATAGATGTGTGAATCAACATACTAAAATAGATAAAAGGGTGTAATCAGCACCAGGTTGTTGCCACTAACACATTGTGTTGAATGTCCGAGGTAAACGTGCGTAGGCAATAAAGCAGTTCCTTTTACCCCATCTGCTCCTGAGTTGCCTGTTTCTTTTCTAACATAATGCATATTGGAGGTCAGCTCGACTACACTTTTCCAAACCTCAGCTTGCTCCCAGCCTGAATCTGATGTGCGCACATACAGACCTGCAGGGGGCAGCCATGCAAAATGTATTTCATGGGCAGCGGAATTCAGCCCTGTAGTTTTCCTTTTTGTAGATTTACTTTAAAGTACGAATTCATAAATGGGAAATGTAATGAGGTTTTTGAGCCATGCTGCAGTTTCTTAAAAAGCAGTATTGCTAAAAGCATGCGATCTAGCTTTATCTTGTTCACCCCAACTAGGGTGGCCATCAAGGTACCTCAAGAATAATGGACAGTTGCATTTAGCGCATAGGGGGCCCAGGGCAGAGGGATGTGAGGGGTTCAGGAGCCAAGGCTGGGGGTGAAGGGGCCCAAACTGATGGGAAGAAAGGGGTGAGTGCGGGAAGGAGGGGCAAGGGTGCTAGTTTAGGAGGGCAGAGGGAGTCTGCAGCTGCACATACTGTCACAGTTGCTCTTCTTCCCATTCCTCTGACTCTCAGAGAGTGAGGGGAAAGTTCACAGCCTGCTACATTCCTCCTCTGCCCTCCCTTCAGTAGCTGGGAGCCAGGGAAGGCACAAGCTGAGCACTTTCTCCTCACTCCCTGATAGTCAGGGGTAGAGGAAGAAGACATAGTATGTGCAGCTGTAGCCCCCTTCCCCCCCCAGGACACCAGGGATGGGTGCTAGGGGCTGAGGCAGCCCCAGATGGTGGGGGAAGGGGGGCATGCACACCCCCAGCCAGCCCACTTTCACCTGCCTGGCTACCTGCTGCTTAGTAGCCCTCCCCGGGAGCCCAGCCCGACTGGGAGCAACTGCAGCCGAGTGCCCCAACTGGCTGGCTTCTTCTTGCTGGAGTGCCACACCAGAGTACACCAGCTTACTTTCACCTCTGGTCTCAAGAGAACAATATACAACATAAAGCTGTCCTGTTTCATATCAATAGAGGACAGAGAACAGAATAGCAAAAACCAAGACTGTCCTCTATAAAAGAGGACAAATGGCCACCCTAACACCAACTGAGGGTACGTCTAGACTACATGCCTCTGGCGACAGAGGCATGTAGATTAGGCTACCCGGCATAGGAAAATGAAGCGGCGATTTAAATAATCGCGCTTCATTTAAATTACATGGCTGCGCGCTGGGCGATCAGCTGTTTGTCGGCTCAGCGCGGTAGTCTGGGCGCTCTGCGATCGACATCAAAGGCATTTGTCGACCTCCCAGGTAAACCTCATCCCAGGAGGCATACCTGGGAGGTTGACAAATGCCTTTGATGTCAACCGCGGAGCGTCCAGACTACCGCGCTGAGCCGACAAACAGCTGATCGGCTCAGCGCAGCAGCCATTTAAATTTAAATGAAGCGGCGATTATTTAAATCGCTGCTTCATTTTCCTATGCCGGGTAGCCTAATCTACATGCCTCTGTCGCCAGAGGCATGTAGTCTAGATGTACCCTAAATCTCAATATGCTTTATGGAGTCAACTATTTGGGTGTTATATCATCATACTCTGCTTCCAAAGCAAGAGGGATTTTGTGATTTGGCAAATCCTGGTGGCAGATGTGGAATAATGAAGTGAGGCCTTTGCAATATTGTTCACCTTTCTGAACCCAATCCAACTGATGTTCCATGGAAACTGGAAGCTCCAAAGACTGGAGAGACCTTGAATGACAGGCCACCAACTCTCTGTGGCAGCATTCCCTAGCATGTACCACATCACTCGCAGATTACACATTTCAGTTAATTCTGTCCAGAGCAATGTTAATTTGGGGAGGTCTCCTTCTGTAATTTGAACCATGCCCAGGTCTCATAAGGTGACATCAATTGGCAAGAGAAACCTTCCAAGAAGATTTAGAAGGGTAGCCATGTTAGTCTGTAACTGAAAAACAATTTAAAAACAGCGAATAGTCCCGCAGCACCTTAGAGACTAACAAAACATGTAGATGGTAACATGAGCTTTTATGGGCACACCCCATGCATCTGAAGAAGTGGGTTGTACCCATGAAAGCTCATGATGCCATCTACATTTTTGTGTTAGTCTCTAAAGTGCTGCAGGACTATTCACTGTTTTTTAAGTTCTTCCAAGAAGAGTCCACCCTAGCTTTTTATCATGGGATGGAAGGAGTGTGAGAGGAAAATAAAAGGCAATTTATAGAGAGAAGGTGGGTGAGGTGATATATTTTATTGGACCACCTTCTGTTGTTGAAAGAGTCAAGCGTACCCAGAGTTCTTCTTCAGGTCTGGGTAACGTAGTCAGAGTGTCATAGCCAGGCTATGTCTACACAGCTTCCCTCTTCTGCAAAAGTCTATGCAAATGAACCGCGGATTAGCATATTGCCATGCTTCATTTGCCTAATTAATTAGGAGCTGTTTTTGTGCAAGATACCTTTTTTGTGAAAAAGGTGACATCTACACAGCACCTTTTTGCACAAAACCCCCCTCTTCTGCAAGAGCCATTCTTCCTGGAAAAATGAGGAAGAACAGCTCTTGTGCAAGAGGGTGTTCTTGCACAAAAAGGCACTGTGTAGATGGCGCCTTTTTCCGCAAAAACCTCTTGCACAAAAATGGCTCCTAATTAATAATGTAAATGAAGCGTGGCAATATGCTAATCTGCACTTCATTTGCATAGGCTTTTGCAGAAGAGGGAAGCTGTGTAGATGTAGCCCCAGATAAAGATGGAGGGGACCATTCAAGGTGAAGTGGAACCAGAGCCTCTTTATGGATGGGTCTGATTTGCAGCATTTCCTCTAAATCCCACAATGATCTCAGTAGAAGCCACAGGTTCAGTGGCCAAAACTCCTGTCACTTCCCCGTGTGGTGGGTGGGGAAGATGGGTTAGACCCAATCCAGCTCCCATTCAGTCAAGCTACGTCTACACTGTAGATTTCTTGCGCAAAAAGCCTTTTGCGCAAGAGTTTTTGCACAAAAATGTATTGCGCAAGAGCACGTCCACACCTCAAAGCACATCACAAAAGCGATGTGCTTTTGCGCAAGAGAGCATCCACACTGCACGGATGCTCTTGTGCAAGAAAGCTCTGATGGCCATTGTCAGCCAGTGGTCAGGGCAGTGCGTGGTGTGTGTGTGTTATACACCCGAGACTTCAACTGCTAGGACCGGGGTCCCTTCACAGCGGGCAGCCGAAAGGCTGACGGGAGCCCCAAAGTTTTACACCCGAGTCTTTAGCTGCTAGGACCGGGGTCCCTTCGCAGCGGGCAGCCTAGGGAAGGCCGACGGGTGCCCCAAAGGTTTGCCCCATGGAGGCGGCACAACCCAACGCTCAGCTCTTACTGTGTTTACCCCTGACCGGCTGTGATCCTTTTAATTGTGTCTGGTTCTGTTACAGCACCAGGAGGAGTCAGGTTAAAGCTTAAACAGTTACTATTTTATTATTACAAGGCAAACTTAGCTGTTAAATGCTACTGCTGTGTTACAGATAACACAGCCACTACAAAAGGACAAGACAGAAATTACACTAAAAGTCACTTACAGGTACCATGAAACACTTTTGGTTCTCTGAGCTCTTATTAAATGCATGCAAAATAGACACCTAGCAGGTATATTCTCACCTCTGCGATCCTTACTCCAGCGAAGCCAGGTTCCTCTCAATCCCAATGGGAAGCAGTCAGTACGAGACTAAGGCGTCCCTAAAGTCTTGGGGGTCCAAGACCGCCTGACCAGCAGGTATATGGGTGGATCTCCAATTAAAGTGGGGCACAGGGCCCTACTTTATACCCCTGTGGTCACATAGACGCTTCTCTTGTCATTAAAATGCCAATTAAGTTGGAACGTCTTTGTGACGCCCATTCCCATAGGGGTCCGAAGCTTAATTTGCACATGTGAGGTGGAGGTAACTAAACCATTAGGGCCGCACATTCTTTTCTGATGGGCCGGCAGATTCCTCTTCTGGGACGGTGTGTAGGCATATCAATTACTGGTACCAGCCAAAGGCAACCCGAGGCCCCGATCGTCTGCTGGCCCAATTGCTGCTGTTATCTGGTTTCTGTCTAGCATCCAGGGCCATAGTTATTCCAGCACTTCTGGAGGCCCTGGAGTCTTTGAAGACAGAGTTTCGCTCTCAAGGATTCTCTCTTCCAAGGATGTCAGAGGGAAGGGGGTTCTGTCTGGCTACATTCCACCCCCTTGTTACGTCACACACTACGTCCCAGAATGCAAGGTGGTGGTGATGCCAGCACCTCTTGCCCTCCTTGGAGGAAGCTAAAACCATCCCATCGGGGTAGCCTCATTAGGGGATTAACAATCAAGGGATTGGGTAGGATCACTTTCTAGCGCCATGTATTGGATTGTTGCAGAGGTTACAGCTGTGTCACTTAAGCGCTTAACAAGGCATAAGATCACACAAAAGGCAATTATAATAATCAAGACAGTTAACACGGTATTTACAATGGAGTGAATAAATGGTGTCAGCGCGAAACCTAGGCATTGGACTAACCACTCTAGCTATGAGGTTTTTCCCATCCTCGGTTACAGCATAAAGGACTCTTACCGCGCTCTTAATAGCAGATACATCTTGTTCAATTTTTCCCGAGTTATTTACATAGAAGCAGCAAGACTGGTTAATAACTGCGCATACCCCTCCCTGCTGGGCTAGGATTGCGTCTAAGGCTACTCTGTTCTGTAAGGCAAAATGGGCTACTGACTGGATTTGCTCATTGAGCAAGCCCAGGGCGTCTGCAGTATGGTTCAGTGCTTCCTCTATTTGTCCGGATACATTTACCAAAGCCTTCTCGAGCTCGGCTACTCCAAGCCAGGGCAGGAGTGCATGGGCGAGCTGGTGGAAGCCTGTGGGACGTTCTATAAGGGGATTAACGGAAAACCTTCGTGGTGACCGGTGTAAGAAGCTCCCAAGGTTAGTGATACCTGGAGCCGTGATGTGGGGGTACACAGTGAGTGCTCGGGACAGCATGTCCCAGTGAGCACCGCCCTTCCCAGTTTATAGGCAGGTACTTGTAAGCTCTCTGCCCACAAATGAAAAACAATCCATGCTCCTTTTCTAAAATAGGGGAATAGGGTCCTTTGTACCACCCTTTCCCCGGGGGTCCTTTCTTTGGAGCATGGTGGGTAACACAATGACTATCATCGGTGGCTGTGCAGTGCAGGGCGAGTAACAAGTCCTGTAAGACTTGGTCTGTGGGGAATAAGTTAGCCCCAGCACACTGGTGTAGAAGCAGGGTACTATTGGTTACCAGTGTGGGGTTATAGATTTGTCTGGTGCTGGGAATCATGAATAGTGAGTTGTTAAACCAAGTTTGCCCCTCAGGATATTGGCTGAAATTCAGGGGACTAAGGGTGGATTCCCAACAGGTTAAGGGTTCCTGGTGGGGTATGTTAATGTCCCAGGCTCCCAATTCCTTGTTAAATAGGTACATTGTTTATCCTCCAGCCACCCTAGGTGGGGCCTGGTATCATTCACATTTGCAAAACAGATGGGGTACACTTCCCTAGAGGTCCCTACTACATACTCTAAAGGTTGACCCCATACCGTAGGTTGCCAGTGTCCATGCCACCCCCAAGACCTCCCCCCAGAGTCATTCCGAAGATCCTGGTGGTCGGGGTCGCTGTCGTCGAACCAGGCTGGTCCCCACCTGAAGATGTCGCTCTTGCTCCACCAGCTGTTCAAGTTTAGAGGAACAAATTCAATCCCTAGTCCTATGGAAGAGTTCAGCAGTCTACACATCCAACAGTCCATGGCACCAGCAGCTGAGACAATGGTTTGGATGGCATTCTGGGGAGGGTGTTTGGGAACGGCGGAGGCTACTGTGGCCACAAGGAACGTTACAACAAGTCCAAACATCATGCTGTGGCTCGAGTCGGGGTCTGCCACACAACCAAGTTTTGTGTGGGTATGAACAGTAGTATTCCAGGTTACCACTTTTGATTCTGAAAGAAAGCATAAAGTCAGCCAGTCTTGGATACAATCCAAGCCTTGGTTATAGTTATTGACATCCTTCCAGAACTTGAGGTGATCCACACCCCTTTTCCTTTATAAGTTTGGAGAACGTGTGTCTGTGTTCCAAGGCTGGGGTGTTTAATTACAACAGTGTCCCCAAGAGCATATTTGGTGTCCTTCAGTGGTGTGTTTTGGGCTGGAGAGATTCTTCCTGTGGAAAAGAATCCTCTACTGATAGGGCTACCCATAGGGGTTTGCCGGTTGTTCAGCCGCTGAACTATGACGTCTAGTCTGTCTCTCCATGTACCGTCCGTGGGCTTTAAGTGGTGCTTTAGCAACCCATTCCATCTCTGAGTTATGCCGTTGGACTGGGGTCGGTACGGGAGGTGAAAGGTCCACTGAACTCCGTTCTGGAGGGCCCACTCCTGAACTAGCTTATTCTTAAAATGTGAGCCATTGTCTGATTGTATTTCTTGGGGTGTTGGGACAAGTGCTGTTAAGCGGTTTAGTCCCGAGATGGTTGACAACCCTGTTGCCAATCAGGTCTGTTAGGCAAAGCCGATTCCCGAGCCAACCTCCACTCCAGTCAAAACATACTTCCATCTCTGTCTGGTGGAGGGTAATGGGCCAATGTAATCAATTTGCCAGGTTGCCCATAGTGTTTTTCCCTCTTGTATTCTGGCAAACCGCTGTCCCTCGTTAATGTGCTTTCGGGTCTCAGCACAAAGAGCACAGGCTTGTACTAAGTCCCTAGCTTGCTGATGGGTAATAGGCCACCCCCCCGATATGTGCCTGCCTCACCAGTTCCTCGCTCCCTGTATGCCCCAGAGTCTCGTGTAGCCATGTGTATAAGCGTTCCCCTACAATGTTGGGGACTGCTGCTGTTAAAGGGCCAGTTTTCCTATTTAACTTCCTGTAATCTATTGTGAGTCTCCATTTACCATTAGGTTTCTTAACTGGCCATATTGGTGAATTGTACGGGGAGTGTGTCCGAATTAATATTCCCCGTTTCTCCAGGTCTCTGATTAGCTCTGTGACAGGAGTTATAGCTTCAGCTGGAACACTGTATTGTTTTACACTGATTGCAGCTGATGGTGGGAGGGGAGGAGCTTGGGCTAGCAGGTTAATGTTATAGAGGGGAGCTCTTCCCTCGTCCAGGACTGTTGCACTCATTTTGCAACCAGCTCCAAATGCCCATCTTTCCCCATTAATAATTCCCTCCTTGCCCCTCAGGATGTCCATGCCGAGTATGTTGGCATTCCCGAGTATTATCTCGTGCTCTCGGGGCTGTCGGTAGGGGTTCAGGGGGATATCTAGCTTTACTTTGACTAAGGGATAAGGCACAATAGTGCCATTTACCCCTGTGACCAGTACCTGCTTCTGGCCAGTAGGTGGAAGGCCAGGAAAGCTTTCTCGTTTGATCATTGTTAGTTGAGCTCCTGTGTCTATTAAGAACAACACAGCAATTTTATCATTAACTGTTACTGAGATTCGGGGGTCTTTGTTGGAGTGTTCCTCCTCTGCTGATTTGAGCTCATTAATGCAGAGAGAGGTTTGACCCCCGCCACTTAGTTTCCCTGGTCGATTTCAGCTGAGGGCGGCAGCTCGTATAATTGCTGCCATAGTGGCGTGTAGAGGGTGTCTGAGCCTGGGGGAGCGCTAGGAGTGACACCAGTCTTCCCCCGCTCGATGCCCTTTGAGGAGGCCAGGAGCTGTAGTTTCCCAGTTGGCAATCCGTGTAACAGGTCTCTGGTATATCCTAAATCCAGACACTGTTTCCACAGCCTAATCCTCTGTTCCCTTTCCTCTGGGGTGGCCTCACGTCTGGGCTTAAAGCCTCCTTTCCTGCCGCCAGGGTCCCCTTTCAAGTGCCGCACCCTAACTTTGGTCTGGGGCGTCTCATCTTCCCCAAGCTCTCGGAGGTCCCACAGCATAGACTCAAATAATACCTGATAGGAAGGTTCCTGGTCTCGGGCAAGGTTTCTCATGGCTAGTGCTATCGCTTTATAGGACCCGGGAGCTCCCTTCAGTATAGGTCTCACATATGCTACTCTGACTCTCTGCTCCCACGGGCTCTCTTCCTCCTCTTTGTCCCTGGGACCGTCTCGGTGAAGCATAGCCGCTATTGATACTGTTTGCAGGGCCTTCCTAAGCTCATCTCCATTAGTCCACGGGGTGCTAAGGGGTTCGCCTCTAACGGCATGGTGGATTCCCCAAGCCCATCTACAGGCAAAAGTCCAGATTGATTTTGGGCCTTCCCCAGGTCTGGGGCTAAGGAATACCCTTGCGCCCAGATTCACTCTCCCGCACTCTTGGGAGGACAGCTGTGTGTGTGACCAGCCCCTGTGTCCCATATTCTAGCTAGCCATTCCACTATTCCTTCCCCCGGGCTTCTTTATAAACTCGTCCTGAAGGTTTTAAGCTCTGCAGGCTCATAGCTCCGCGTAGTCCTACGGGTGGGTCGTTCCTGTCTACTATTACCATTACCCCCACTGGTCGATGAACCATCACCAGGGGCGGCCCGTTAACCAAGGCGAGCTAGGCAGCTGCCTAGGGCGCCGCTGGCCCGGGTGCCCAATGATGATGTCATGGGGCACCGGGGCGCCCCGTGATGACGTCATGGCCATTGACGGCCATTCAGGCAGGGGTGCCGATTGCGCCACCTCGCCTAGGGCGCCAGCTGCTGCAGCCGGCCTCGGGCCACTCCTGACCATCACTACTGTTATCCTTACTAGCCCCGTCTTTGGTTGTGTCTGCCCCATAGAACACATCTTCCTTGAAGGTGACAATAGGTCTCATCTGAACTGCAGACTTCCTCATCTCATGGGAGGGGTGAGTGAAACACTCATCCTCGGAGGAGTCCCAGATATCTCCATCCCACACCCTTGGGTGTAACCAGAGAGCAGCCTCCACTTTGGCTCTGTTAATGCTCTGTGGTTTGCTCTCTATCTTTGCTCTCCGTTCTGCCCCCTCCTTTTCTACCAGTGGAACAAAGCGCTGTTCTAATTGGTGCACATCATTATTCAGCAGCCGTACCCGGGTGTCTAAGTTTTGGCACCGCTGCTGTAACTCATTTCTCTCTCTCTGGTCTCTCTCTAGTTCTGTTCCTAGGTCCCAGTGGCTCTTATATGCTGCCTGCAGTGCACCTTTTAATAACCAGATGCAGGCTCCCTTTCCTCTCCCCTTCTTTAACTTGCACGCAGTTCTCCACTTACAAAACTGCAACCACAATTCCTCAGGATTTCCCCAATCCTTTTCTAACATTTCTCTATCACATTTTGGGTCGCCCCAACCTTCCTTGGCAAAATTCTTTTCTACTGTACTGAAATCAGTATTTACCATGACTGGCTTCATGTTGCTGTATTTAAACCGATAACACAATCCTGCTGACTACGCCAATTCTGTCAGCTGGTGGTCAGGGGCAGTGCGTGGTGTGTGTGTGTTATACACCCGAGACTTCAACTGCTAGGACCGGAGTCCCTTCGCAGTGGGCAGCCGAAAGGCTGACGGGCGCCCCAAAGTTTTACACCCGAGTCTTTAGCTGCTAGGACCGGGGTCCCTTCGCAGCGGGCAGCCTAGGGAAGGCCGACGGGCGCCCCCAAAGGTTTGCCCCATGGAGGCGGCACAACCCAACGCTCAGCTCTTACTGTGTTTACCCCTGACCGGCTGTGATCCTTTTAATTGTGTCTGGTTCTGTTACAGCACCAGGAGGAGTCAGGTTAAAGCTTAAACAGTTACTATTTTATTGTTACAAGGCAAACTTAGCTGTTAAATGCTACTGCTGTGTTACAGATAACACAACCACTACAAAAGGACAAGACAGAAATTACACTAAAAGTCACTTACAGGTACCATGAAACCCTTTTGGTTCTCTGAGCTCTTATTAAATGCATGCAAAATAGACACCTAGCAGGTATATTCTCACCCCTGCGATCCTTACTCCAGCGAAGCCAGGTTCCTCTCAATCCCAATGGGAAGCAGTCAGTACGAGACTAAGGCATCCCTAAAGTCTCGGGGGTCCAAGACCGCCTGACCAGCAGGTATATGGGTGGATCTCCAATTAAAGTGGGGCACAGGGCCCTACTTTATACCCCTGTGGTCACATAGACGCTTCTCTTGTCATTAAAATGCCAATTAAGTTGGAACGCCTTTGTGACGCCCATTCCCACAGGGATCCGAAGTTTAATTTGCACCTGTGAGGTGGAGGTAACTAAACCATTAGGGCCGGACATTCTTTTCTGATGGGGCGGCAGATTCCTCTTCTGGGACGGTGTGTAGGCATATCAATTACTGGTACCAGCCAAAGGCAACCCGAGGCCCCGATCGTCTGCTGGCCCAATTGCTGCTGTTATCTGGTTTCTGTCTAGCATCCAGGGCCATAGTTATTCCAGCACTTCTGGAGGCCCTCGAGTCTTTGAAGACAGAGTTTCGCTCTCAAGGATTCTCTCTTCCAAGGATGTCAGAGGGAAGGGGGAGTTTCTGTCTGGCTACAGCCATTCACAGAATGTGCTTTTTCCCATAGGGGTTTCTTGCACAAGCAATCCCTGCAGAGCGTCCACACTTGCTTTTTTGTGCAAGAACTCTTTCACAAAAAGAGTTATGCCTCGTAAAGGAAGTTTACCTACACTGGAAAAAGCCCTCTGTTCTGCCGTTTTACTGATAATTTACTTGCGCAAAAGTGCATTTGAGGTATGGACACACCACGGCTACGTCTAGACTGCATCCCTTTTCCGTAAAAGGGATGCAAATTAGACACATCGCAATTGCAAATGAAGCGGGGATTTAAATCCCCCCCGCTTCATTTGCATAAACATGGCTGCCGCTTTTTTCCGGCTCGGAGCTTTGACTTTTAAGAGGAATAAGGGATCTTTCGGAAAAGGCTTTATTTTCCGCAAGATCCGCGTTTGACTGGCGCTTTTTCCGTCAAAGCTCCGAGCGGAAAAAGCGGCATATGTTTATGCAAATGAAGCAGTGGGGATTTAAATCCCCGCTTCATTTGCAATTGCGATGTGTCTAATTTGCATCCCTTTTACGGAAAAGGGATGCAGTCTAGATGTAGCCCACAGGTTTTCACGCAAAAACCTTGCAGTGTAGATGTAGCCTCGGACACTGATTTTTATTGCTTGTTTTTCTCAACATGGAAATTCCCTTGTTTATTTGTTTGCTTTTCAAAGAAAACATTACAAATCTAACTATGTGGCTTGCCATGGGCTGAGTGCTGCTGTCACTAGCTGAGTTATAGTATCAGTGGTTCACAGAGATGGCCTTAATATACCTGTCTTCAAGCAAAAGTTGTTTTGACAGAAGAGCCTTGTAAAACAAAGTTACCATGGGTTAGGTAAACACAAAGAATGAATCCAGGCCAATTGGTGTACATCAGCACAGCTCTATTGATTTCACTGGTGCTATACTGATTTACACCAGCTGAGGATCTGGTCTGAGGTTACTATTGTCTACTGATAGCAAAATTTTTTGCAATGTGTAATTTAGATAAAAACCAACAATTTGGTGCTCACTTTATTAAATACTATTTAACAGAACAATATCTAGGGAAAAATAGGCTCCTCTAGTACAGAACAGCATTTTCCCTCACAAGATATTCATGTTAAAGACAGTGACTTCATTATTCTAAAATTATTAATTTCTCTTTTGGAGTCCATATAGCAGGAGTCTGGTAAGGGGTTACAAAATTTTTAAATCGATAACTCATCCTTTGAAATCCAGCCCAAATCTGCAGTGAAATAAAGTTATTATCTTCTGATGTCTGTTCAGTGACCTACGTTAAGAGTTCTCAACCCTGGTCCTCATGCACGCTGTAGTTTTGGTGTATGCATGCATCACAGAAAGTGTAGGTATAACATGGTTACAGTATGACTGTATATAACCTTGCATGTACATGTATCCTTATTTGCACTTGTTTGAAGGTGTGATTTTAAATTAGTTGTGAGTGTCTAAAGGAAGTTAGTTAAATTAAATCAATATAAATCAAATTTAAATCAAAGTACAGGTTGAACCTCTCTAGTCCAGCACCCTTGGGACTTGACCGGTGCTGAAACAGAGAATTTGCCAAACCACAGGAACTCAATATTGTCTAGTACAGGGGTGGGCAATATACCTCTCGCAGGCCAGATTCGGCCCTCCAAGCCACTGGATCCATCCCGCGGATGCTCCTCCCGGGACCCTCAGGCACGCAGCATCCACTGTTTTAAGCTCAGGGCTGCTCCATATTCTCTACTCCAGAGGGAGGGGAAGGCTTCAAGTGATTTCCCCACCCCCAGCCCAATCCTCAGCTCCTATTTGTTGGAAACAACTGGCCACTAGGAACTGCCCCTAGCCAATATCTCATCTCCTATGGGCCAGAAACAGCCAGCCAATAGGAGCTGAGAGATTGGCCTGGGATGTGGGGACAGAGCAAGACTCTCTCCCATCCTGGAGTTGAGATCCATGTGGCGGGAGCATTTTCAATTTTTCATTTCAGGGAGTCTGCATTTTCAATGCTCTGGGGTGTAGCAGACAGGGACCCCAGCCTGCCTTGGGGATGCTGCAGGGCTGCTGGCTGGGAGATGCTTAGGTAAGTGCCTCCCAGCCAAAGCCTGCCTCTGGAACCCCTGCCCCTCCCACACAACTCCGTTCCCCAAGTCACCTTCCAAACGCTCTGCACCCCCCCTACCCCAGATCACAACTCCCTTCCAGACCCTGCACCCCCGCCCCGTTCTCCCAGGCCAGAATCCTCTCCTGCACTCCTCCCTCCCTGCCCTTACACCTCAATTGCCTGACCCAGGCCACAACCCCTCTTTCACCCAAACTCGCTCTCAGACCTCACACTGTCTCCTGCAACCCAGTCCTTTACCCCATACGCCCTTCTTCACCCAACCTCCATCCTAGACCCCTCACTTTCCCCTCAGAAAACTGCAGCCCTTGAACACTTTCCAAAATCTTCAAGTGCCCCCCCCCCGCCCACCAAAAATTATTGCCCACCCCCTGGTCTAGCAGCATTGCTAACACTTCCACTGCTTACTGGGCTCTTAGATGATATTTAGGGGTAAAATAGAGCTAAATAAGAGCACAGAACACTGTGAGCCAGGACTGGTGTCTGGTGTCGGCAAACAAACTTTGTTTGTGGGAAACTTGGCCACACCCATAATAAGTGGACATCTGTCTCAGTAAAAATCATGCCAGACCAAGGATGTTGCCTGACCAGATGGTGCCAGACTAGAGAGGTTCAACCTGTAACAACATTCATACAGGTTTATGCACTAGTTTAACTGTGACACTTCTGCCAGACAGAGTTGGCAGCAACAAGAGTGGGGTTCACTATCTAGGGGTTCCTTTTCAACAATACACCACGAAAACTGGCTCAAGCCCCCTCCCAGTGACCTGGGATAATGTCACTCCACCCACTGGGTACCACTAAGAGGCAATATTTCCCCTTTCACAAGAGTCAGAGGATAGCAAACAAACTATAATACAAGGAGAGGATTAACTCAGCATTAATTCGGGAAATTGCCACAAGTAGGGTTCATAAACAGAAACCATGAGCCCCAAAGGCCTACCCCAAGTAAGCTGGGCAGTGCCCTTTACCATCAGGCTCTCAGCTCAAGCAGCCCCAAAGTCCCTCCAACATACCCGTCCCGTCACTGCATCCCATTCACAGTAGCCATCCTTGGTCAGTGCAACCCCAGAGTTCAGAAGTCCATCTGCAGCGTTCACCTCCCAGTCTGGGTTGCAAGGGGCTAAGGAGGCACCCTACATATGCCGTTGCTCAGGCACTCACCAGCCGTCCTGCGGGCCACACCACTCCTTGCTAGCCACCCTGCTGGCCACACCACCTCTCACCATATGTCTTCAGGGCCTCCCCCTACTTAATACAGCTCTTAGTGAGTTCAGCTGTTAGTGAGGGAGCCTCACTGCTAGTGCACACTAGACACTCTTTTTTGCATCTGAAACACTGTCCCAAAGTAGTTCTCATAGTAAGACCTAGGCATCAGTGACTTCAGCTCTGTAGCCTGCAACAAGACTCTCAATTGAGTCTAAGTTAGCAGTTGTTTTTCATTGCTACTACAGGGTGGAGGCTCCTGTTCACTATACTCGCCAAACCCCCTCTCTGTGGGTAGGCAGTCCCAGCTCTCCCGCCAGCCACTGGTGAGGCCCAGCCTGAGGCGTGGCAGCCCTGGCCTGCCCCAGCTCTCCCCCCTCTGTCTGCTGGTGGGAGGGGGGGGCTGATGTAGGCTGGCCCAGCTCCTTCCCTCCAGCTTCCGGGCGGGAGGGTTGGGCCAGATGGAGGCTGTGGCTGGCCTGGCTCTCTCCCTACAGCCACCGGCGGGAGGGGAGGTGGAGAGGGGAGAGGAAGTTGGGCTGGACCAAGGCTGCGGTTGGCCCTCTCCCTCTGGCAGGAAGGGGGAAGGGAATGCGGTGCCTGGCTGTCTCCCTCTGGCTGTGAGGGGGAGGCCGTGTGCAAGCGCAAGGCTGCACGGGCTCCTGTGTGCCCCCCCCCCCCGGACCACCAGGGATGCTGTGTGCATCCTGCGCACCCCCTCCCCTCACCCGAGCCCCTGCAAGGCTCTGTGGCTCCTGTGTGCCTCCCTTCGCCCCCTACCCTTCGCCCCCGAGAGGTCACGCAGCTCCTGTGCCACCAGGAAGTCTGTTTACCTGAGCAGCCACAGGCCTGGTGCTTGCAGCTCCCAGTAGCTGCAGTTCACCTTTCCCAGCCAATGGGAGCTGCAGGAAGCGATGGTCCAGCCTGCACTGCTTCCCACAGCTCCCATTGGCCAGAAACCAAGAACTGGGAGTTATGAGCGGCCATGCCTATGGACATTGTGGTAAACAAGCCACTTGGTGGTCCGTCAGCCGCCGCTAAACCTGAGGAACCATGAGCGACTGGGACACCAGAGGCGCCCCCCCCCCCCATTCTACACTGCAATTGTATAGCCCTGCAGCCTGAGTCTGAGTAAGCCCACATGACAATGCCAGCTGCAGGTATCTTATTGCAATGTAGCCATACCCTCAAAGTCTCAGACAGGTTCCATAATAGTGAGAAAATGGTTTTGTCACATCTGTGCTAGCAGCTAAACCATTTTCTGTACTGGCTCACTGGGCTTCATTGCTCTCAATTGTTGGCAGCCAGTCAGTTTCCTAGCATGAACAGAGCTGGCCTGTTTTGTGTTAAAATTAGGTATTGGTGAGAGTTAAGTATTGCCACAGGAGAGAAGTAAAACAACTTTTCTTTGTTACTGATTCCCTTTAAGGCAGTGGCTCTTAATCTTTCCTGACTCCCTTTCAGAAGCCTGATTTGTTTTGCATACCCCCCCAGATTTGGCCTCACTTAAAAACTACTTGCTTACAAAACCAAACATAAAAATGCAAAAGTGTCACAGCACATTATTATTGAAAAATTGCAAAATTAGGCAAATATCTAGATGAGTTGATGTACCCCCTGGAAAACCTCTGTGGACCCCCAGAGATACACGTACCCCTGATTATGAACCTCTGCTCTAATGGACACTCATAATCTTTGATTGGAGAAACAGTGCATTCTAAACAGCCCCTCCTTCTGTGTCATCTTTAAAGGGAATCTCGGTATTTGGAATAAGGCTCTAACAGAGAGCAATGCAAGCAAGGTGCTCGTTAACTCAAAGGTCTCAGATTGTAACTGTAATCAGGGAATCATCACTGAGCACCTGTTGCCACAGAAATTGGTACTTATGCTACGTAACAATGGCCTGGAAGGAAACAAATTCATCACTGATAAAGTTTGCAGATGACCCAAGTGCTAACTAATGAAGAGGACAGGCCCAGTAGCTTTTCAATAGCATTTAAAATAATGTAAAGCCACACATATTATGGGACAGCCACATTACATGAACTGAGAACCGAGTGCTCTGCCTGACAGCATTACTATTGTCCACTGGGAACTCATCTGAAGCCTAAAAGTGGGAGTCTGAGGCTACATCTAGACTACGATAAAACGTTGTAGTCTAGACATAGCCAGAGAGAGGAAGCGAAAGCGAATTTGAAAGAAAAAAAAACTAAAGGAGGGACAGAGTGAGATGGAAAAGAAAGGAGGAAGGAAGAGCGGAATATAAATAAAGAAAAAAGAAAACAAGAAGCCTGAGAGAGGTGGATGAAATGTATGTGAGGGATCCTGTAAGAAAAGGAACAGGTCTAACATTTTTACCCCTGAAAACGAAGTAGGTACAGGGCATTGGGCCTCCCCACAATAGGGCACGAGATACAGGAAGTCAGAATGCCCTGGGGAGATGCACTGTTTGTGCAGAGGAGACTTGTGAGGGCTGCCTGGTCTGTGTAAGTGAGAGAAGGAGCCAGACTTACAACCAGCTCCAAGCTCTTTTGCCCATTGTACTTTCCCCCTGCACATTTCCTCCCTCTTTCCCCCACTGACTCAGGGCCAGACCTACGCTCTTTTCTCTGCACCCAGCTCTCCACACACTCCCCTGCTGCTGCCTCATACTCAGCCCCCTTCATTGCCCCACACCCAGTTCTGAGCTCTCCCTGCTTCACCCAATCCCATGCTCCTACCCGGAGAGGTGCTCAGGCAGAAGAACCCCATCCCTACCAGTGGCCAGGCAGTTTTGAGCACCCCAAATCCCAACCTCTTTATCTCTGTTCCCCAGGAACTACCAAAAGCCAATCCTCCCACCCCCCTGGGAACTGGGAGTTCCTGGTGCCCCATGCTCCTCTTCGCCCCAGGTGCTGAGGGTGTCTGGTGCTCTTGGACACCAGGAAGATTGCAAAAGTGGGAGGGGCCAAGCAGGCACATAGGGTTGCACTATTTGGCCCAGTTGCTTCCCAGTCAAAATGGGAATGGAAGAGCAGTGGCTGGACCAAATCTGAGTTAGTTTTGTTGCAACATGGTGCACAGTCTTCACAGTGCCTCCCAGATTTGGCCCAATCATCCTTCGATCTTGCTGGTGGAGAGGGGTACATTCTGGCCAAATTTCCAGCTTTGGCAGAGAGCCAAGAGGGGGGCCTTGGCCACCTGTCCCCTCCCCACTCATTGTACCATGAATAGGAATATAATTAAACAAAAAAGACCATTTTAAAATAGTGTTGGCCAGAATAGCTAAGCTCTCGTGAGAGCCTTAAAGTTTGTCTCAGTCTAGAGTTTTATTTAACAATCCAATTTTTAAAACAAAGTTCATGGTTACAGTGATAAGAGATGATCACAAAGTCACAGCTTCTAAAGGTTATGGGAGCTCTAGCTGTGCCCTCTCAACCGTTTCAGCCCCAGTGCCAGTGGATCTGGATTTTAAAATAATTCTGTTATTATTCTTTCCGTGCTTTATATGTTATGGGAATGCATTTTTTAGAGCAGTTATTATCTAAAATACAGTATTGCTACCCCTTTGGATCAGACTGGGGAACCAAACTGGTGGTGCTGTGAGTTGTTCCAGATAAGAGAAACTGGTAAGTCGGGTATTTCTTTGCAAATAAACACAATTGTGTCAATTTGCAAAGAATTGTAAAGCCCCATTTGCCTAAACACAGGAGGACTTGATCAATGGGTGACAGTGTCCTTGTTCTCAGGTCCAGCCTTTTTCAGTCAGCACCAACCCAAAGCCTCTCTCTAGGGCCACACACTGTCCTTCCATGTTGTACCTGCTTAGCTTTCTTTCAGTTTTTCTGTCTCTGTCCTGCTTTTACACATACATCCATTTTCCCAAATAAACATCCGCTACATACACCTCTGCACAGCCTTTACCCAAACAATGCAATGGCCAGCAAATACCCTCTATCAATAGTTCCAATTCCTGAGTGACCGCACATATGCGTTGGATTAGGTAAAGTGGCTCTCACAGCCACCTTCAAGGGCACTGCTTAAGCATGACTTATGACAACAAGGTTGTAACCCAAGCCACAACTGGAAAAAATAAAATAAAAAGCACACACACCTAAAGCACATATTTACAACCATTTTAATTGGAATTATATATTTTTAAAAGTACAACTCAAATTATTTCCATCACAAATGTTATGCAAGTTGAAAGGAAGCACTTTACAAGCTAGATTTTTAAAAATACATAGTAACAGCAATTTTAGCTTTTGACTCAGTATCAAACATGTAAATAGTATATTTAACGCGGTCTTTGCAATGCTTTTCTCAAGCAGCTGTTCACTTTCCTTGGGGTCCCAGCTGCTGATACCCTGGTGCCAGTTTGTATACGAGTGGTCTCTGTGTATTCTGTCTGTTAAGGACCTATCCAAAGCTCACTGAAACCAATCACCATCTTTTTCCACTGGCTTCAGTGAGCTCTGAGTAAGTCCCTACATGGGGAGCATGAGTTCTCTTAAGTGCTAGAGAAGCACCAGCAGGCAGATTTAAGAGTCAGCCCTGACATACGATATGGCTAGGTTGCTTATAACTGAACTGTTACCTAAACAGCTAAATGTCAATATGCATTCAACGGTTGATTGCCTCTGTGGCCCCATCCCCTTCCTCGAACCCCAGGCAGGACTGTTTATTGGAGCAAGTACCTAGAAGGAGGAGAGAAGTCATAAGAACTGGCAAGCTAGAGAAGAATTTGAAGGACTAAAGGAAAGGAACATCACCCTCCCATATACAGTAAAACTCATTCGTCTGGCATCTGATGGTCCGGCACTCCTGATGGTCCGGCACCATCAGGAACCCGGAAGTGCTCTGGGCAGCCAGACCATTGGAGCTGCTCTGCCCCCGGCTTCCCGATTCAGCTGCTGCTGAAACTGACCAGCAGCTGAATCGGGAAGCTGGGGCAGAGCAGCTGGAGTGCTGCTGGTAGGTCCCACAGCGCTGCCCCTCAGCGCAGCGGGATCAACCCAGCAGCACCCCAGCTGTCCCCAAGTCAGCCGCCGCTGAAACTGACCAGCAGCTGACTCCAGGAAGCCTGAGGCTGGTCCGGCAGCGCCGCTGAAATTGACCAGTGGCAGACTCCGGGAAGCCCGAGGTGCCCCGGGCTTCCCGGAGTCAGCCGCTGGTCAATTTCAGTGGCGGCTGACTTGGGGACGCCTGGGGCAGAGCAGCTGGGGTGCTGCCGGGTTGGTCGGTAGCGCGCCCCCTTGGCGCTGCGGGACCAATCCGGCAGCAGCTGCTCTGCCCCAGGCGTCCCCAAGAGCAACTGGGGTGCTGCCAGGTTGGTCTCGCAGCGCCAGGGGCGCGCTACCAGACCAACCTGGCAGCACCCAGCTGCTCTGCGCAGGCGTCCCAATTCAGCTGCTGCTTAAACTGACCAGCAGCAGCTGAATCGGGACGCCTGGGGCAGAGCCGACAATCGGAAGGGGGCTATGAGGGGTCTGGGGTGGCATCCCCCCCCCACACCACCCTAGACCCCTCATAGCCCCCCCTTCCGATAGTCCGGCATATCTGATAATCCAGCACCCCCTGGGTCCTAAAGGTGCCGGATTATCGGAAGTTTACTGTATATTACCCATGCATATTATCCAGAAAGGAAAATACACCCTGGGCTATGATACTTTAATTCACACTCCTTCTATACAATGTGAAATTCCTGAAAGGGGGCAGGCATGGCCAGGGGAACCCCTGCTAGCTCTCTCCAGTGGAGTTTCACTACTAGGAAGTGGCAAGAAGGGGGAAATTACTAGGCCCACAGAGCTAATACAGGCCTTTGTGCCTCTTGTAGCTTCTTTGCAACCAGCAAAGTTTAGGACTAAAATCAATATCCATTCCACAACCTGCAGACCCTGCATCTAACCCCTCCGTCCCTCCCCCCCCCATGAAATTCTAGGAGAAAATCCTTATGTTCTCCTTCCCACAGGTATTTGTGGGAAGTCGTCAGGTAGGCCAACATTAGCAATCGTCTAACAGCTGCAAGTTAGTTTTCAAAAGTACAAAATGAACTGAAAGTAGCATGTTAAGCTACAAAGTGCCACTAAATTAAAGGGGATAGGAGAAGGAATATGGAGGCTGAATGTACTAGGGGACCTGGAATACAGTAAAAAGAACAGAAAATTAATGTATCAGTATATTTATATATTAATGTAACAATATATTGAAAACTGTAGAGGAAGTGTTTCTTAGTCTTTCCTCATCGCTTTTTGTTTCCTACTTTTCATAGTGGAAGAATATGCTGCATACCATATTCCACAGCCTCCCCTAACTTCAGAACATTGATTCTTTAAAAGGACCTTTTAAAGAGGAAAGGGCCATTCAGTAAAAACAGCAAGGCCTGCGAGGGTGTGAATGAGTAGTCTAATATTACATTTCTAATGCACGCAGTGTGGGAGCAGCAGTGTACAGTAAAATACATAATAGATAAATACAATTTACAAAACTGTGAAATGATCCATATTTTAAAGTTACAACCTTGTCAGCTACAATAAGAAATTAAAATATATTTACATTGTACATATAATGAGAGGAAGTGATAAAGTGCCATTTTTTGCTTTTACCAGTTCTCTTCTGAAAATGAAAAGTGAGTAAGTAAAATTAGACAAAACATGGGGAATAAATAATTAAAAATAGCAGAACTTTTTTTCTTTTTCTTTGTCCAGGAATACTTAAAATAAAGGCTAGTGAGATGGGAAGCAGATGGAAAAATCTACAGCACATTTAGGACTCAATCCAAAATTTCTTACTTAGGATTACCTCATACTAGTTGCAATGGAATTTTTGCCTGAATATGGAGTATGGAAATGGCTGAGAGCTCTTTATATGATCTCTTCTTGGACAGAGGGTTCCTCTCATAAGTAAAGGCTGCAAGATCAGACCTTCAGTCCCTGAAAACATGCAAGGAATGGGGAAAGACCAACTGGAGATTAGAGTCTTGTTTGTTTGTTTCATTGACAAAACCGCCTCTAATACCATGAAGAAATTTCCTTAAAAATTAATCCAAATTTAATTGGTCTTGGATGACATCAAACACCCAGTGTCTGGAACACGGCAAGGAATAGAATTGTATGGAAAAGCAAAACAAATCATGGTTGAACCCAATACTTTATGACATTGGACTGCTGAAAAATTAAGGAATCACTGACAACTGCGAGAAGCATCTCCATCAGTCAATATGATTTATGCCCAGGCAGTCAGAATTTCGGGAAAAGATTCTCACACCAGGAATACAGCACAAGTTGGCACAGTTTCACTAAAACGTGAAATAGTTTGTAGGTTTCCTCAAAAATTTTGCTAGTTTTTCTATGAAAACATAAAGCATTTCCACAAAACAAAAATACCTGCCACTATACAGCAAAAATGTTACAATAATGGAAAAAGACATTTCATTTGCAAATATGGCAACATTTTGTTTACAAGAAAATATGGAAAATTATTTAACTCAAAGGGCAAAATTTTTACTCTGTTCACAGGGAGAAGTTGAGATTGCTGGCAGAAAAAAATGTATGCCAGATTCCCCAATACAAAAATCTCAGTTTGCATGTGAAAACCCTGGTGAAAGGAAAAACCAACATTTCTCTAGCCCCTACCAGCATTGTGTGTTGTTCACATTGTAGTACATTAGCATTGTGGTGTAATCTGGGGTTTTTAAATCAGTGGATAATCCTGATACTGATTTTCCCTTATAAGTGAAAATGTTTTATATATTTCACAGACATTTTAATCTGTACTTGAAATCAATGTCATTAGTTGGTTGTAAAATACCCAGCCCTGCTCGGGATTGGTCTAAAGAGGGACAAGCCACATTTTTGTCAAGAAGCTCGATTTCAAAGTATGAAAGTACCAAAGTCAAAAACTGTTTGATTTCATGGACAGCAAATAATCTTCCAGGACATTTTGCTATTCCTGTTCCAAATGGCATGTAATAATATCTTAACTTGTGACCGTTGCGATAGAAGTTAGTCTTTTCTTCTCCATTCTCATCCAGATAGCGATTGTACTTGAATGTCTGTAACAAAAGTTGAATTTCTGTTAGCGCCATATTGTGCATTAAGGAAGGGAGGGGAGGGTGTGCCACCACAATGACACCATGCCTCCTGGGAAGAGTAGCCAATGCACAGTATGCTTCTCCTCTGTGGCTGGCCATGCCTCCTGTCCTCCAAACCCTTTTGGGAGAGGTTAGCTCCTGCAAGCAGCAGGCCCTTCAAAATGAGCAGCTCTTGCACTTGGTGTGGCAGAGTACCAGACCTTGTAGAGGAGCACCAGCATTAGAAAATATTTTTGCCTTTTACCAACTCACACAAACAACAATTAGAAACATGTATCCAAACTGGAAGATGGTCCCTTTTCCCTCACTACAGGATGAGCCTCTCTAGTCTGACACTATCTGGTTTGGTAACATCCATGGTCCAGCATGATTTTAGTTAGTCTGATGTCCACTTGTGTGTGTAGACAATAACGTTTGTTTACAGACACCAGTCCCGGCTCTCAGTGTTCTGTGATGTTATTTAGCTCTAACTTTACTTCTAAATGTCTTCTAAGACGTAAGCAGTGGAAGTGTAGGTAATGCTGCCAGACAATATTGACCACCTGTGGTCTGTCAAATCCTCTTGTTTGGCACTGGTCAGATCCCAAGGGTGCCGGACTAGAGAGGTTCAACCTGTACCACAATATGTCTTCAAGGATTCCGTCTTCTCTTGTCCTCACTTGAAATACCACAGCATGGTGCTTTCTCTGCCTGAGGAAGGCTAAAGAGAGCTTACTTTAAACCTCTCAGCCCTAATTTTTTGCTCAGCCAAAATGTTTGCTGCCGAGTGAAGCAAAGCCAGTGCTGATTTTGCTGACTCCATGGCATTCCCAGCCCTGTCTGTTCAGGGAGTTATCAGGCATCAATCCAGGATCTGTATGGTAGAGTGAAGCACTAACCCCAGGGGCACGGAGGTCATAGTAGGCAGTTACCAATCACCCTGTTCCAGGAGATGTTATGTCATTGTAATTACTCACCAACGGGTCAGCATAGATGTCTGGATCAAAGTGCAGCAGCTGAGGATAAAGAGCTACAATGTCATCTTTGCGGATGTTGTAAGAGTCATTATCCAAGTGCAAAGTGAAATCCTCGTTAGCAACTCTGACAGTCATGGATGCACTGGACAGCCTCATTGCTTCCTTGATAATACTATCTGTAGAGAGAGAAAAAGAAAACGGTTAACATGAAAAGAATCTAGGTACCATATCCCTTGGGGGAGGTGCACAGACTAAATTGGCTGTAATCTTCTATAACACCAAATATTGTTAAGAGAAGGAAAATGCTAACACAAATAGAGATAAGAAAACTGCGTAAGAGGTTGATAGAGAGAAATTTTCCTAAATTTTGTCTTCTACATTTCATTTGATGTGGAATTTATCCAGTGGCGGGAGGGATGATAGAGGCTCTCAGAGGATCTTCTCTATCTCTAATTCTATCCTTCTAGATTAAAGAAGTACTAACAACTTATTCATAAATTCATAGACTTTATGGCCCAAAAAGACCATCAATGATCATGGTGATCTAGTCTGACCTCCTGTACATTACAGGCCACAGAACCTCATCCACCACTTCTGCAATAGGCCCATAAACTCTGGCTGTGTTCCTGAAATCCTCAAATCTTGATTTAAGGATGTCAAGTTCTAGAAAATACACCATTTACTCTTGTTCAACGTAGCAAGGGACCCAGTGACCCACACTCTAAAGGAAGGCAGAAAACCCCAGGGTCTCTGACAATCTGATCAAGGAAGAACCGCAGAGATGGCAATCAGTTAGACCCTGAGCGTATGGACAAGACTCACCAACAAGACACCTGGGGAAGAATTCTCTATGGTAACTCAGAGCCCTCCCTCTCTAGTGTTCCATCTCTGGCCATTGGAGATATTTGCTAGTAGCAGAAGCATATGGGCCATATCATTGTAGACACTTCATCATACCATCCACTCAATAAATATATCGAGCTCAGTCTTGAAACAAGCTAGGTTTTCTGTGCCCACAGTGCCCATTGAAAGGCTGCTCCAATACTTCACTGCTCTGGTGGTCAGAGTGATGACTCACTGTTACCATGGGAAGGGACTCTGGATGAACCAGGGAAGAAGCTAAGAGGGATTCCAACACCAAGGTGTGACACAGACAGAAGTACAGGGAACAGGGATAGAAAATGACCTAGTGGGCAAGAATAAGTACCAGACTTTAGGCTACGTATATGATCTCTGGGTCAGGACCCAGTGGAATAAAGTGAGCCCTGGCTCTTCTACCCCCACTCTCTTGGGTCTGCTAGGCAGAGCAGCCATCTAGCCACTAGACCAAGTGGCCATGGCTTTTGGCCACTTCTTGGCTTTTGGCAGTTCTCACTTGTGCCCTACACTACAGTTCATGACTTCCAAGAGGTAAGAACATAAGCATGGCCATGCCATCTCAGACAAATAGTCCATTGAGCCTAGTATCCTGTCTTCTGACAGTGGCCAATGCCAGATGCTTCAATGGGAATGAACAGAACAGGGCAATCATCAAGTTATTCATCCTCTGTTCTCCAGTCCCAGCATCTGCCAGACAGAAGCATAGGGACACCACAACATCCCTTACCCTTTTGGCTAATAGCCATTGATGGACCTGTCTTCAACAAACTTATCTAATTTCTTTTTTTGAATCGTACTTTTGTCCTTCAGAGCATCCACTGGCAATGAGTTCCACAAGTTGACTGTGCTTTATGTGAAGTAGTTCCTTTTATTTGTTCTAAACTGATTGCCTGTTAGTTTCATTGGGTGACCCTGGTAGCTTTTCTTGCTGAGCCATCCCTTCTTCCATTCATTGTAGGCTCTTTGTTTTCTCTTATTAACCTGTTTTGGGTGTTTGTACATTCAGTTTGGTCTGCAACCTTTCTTATGAGTTTTTCCTCCTTGCTTGGGATGCAGGCTCTAAATAGTTTCTGCATCTTAGTCTTAAGTAATTCCAAGCCTCCTCCACATTCAGATCCTTGAGTTCTTCATCCAGTCAACTTGCCTAACTAATTATTTTAATATTTTAAACTTTTCCCTTTTGAAATCAAGGACCCTATTTGCAAATATATATTTTGTTTATCATTTCAACCTCAAAAAACAAACAATCAACTGTCCTGAATCACCCTTCTCAGGGAAACAAACAAGGGGGGAGCTGGGTAGGGAAAAAACTGATTACTTTGTGCCCCCCCCCAAAAAAAAAAAAAAGTTCTTTAGAAGGATTAGCCTCATGGTGGAAAAGAAAATGGTTCTACAACCTGAAGTTTCAGATTGCTCAATATGCAGCCCCTAACCCTACCTACAGCTCTTGCCTACCCAACCACAAAACCAAAATACAACCTTCCTTCAAATTGTCTATCGATCTCGGAGGTTGTATGACATGGCACGTAAACCCATGAAATTACATGGGAAAAATGAAATTCATTTCAAACTTAAGATTTTCCCCATATTACAGACATGAGGACTACTGAAATATGTGGCCTTTGCTAACTAAGAACACAGAGTTGCTTTATTATCCTGCTGTTTGCTGGTCATTTAGCATTTCATAGAAAGTGTTTTATTGACTATAGATAGAACAGTATCTGAAAGTGGATGGTACTGCTGTATATGATGACCATACCTAATACTGGCATATTATCCATTTGTTTTCGATTCAAGGAGATATGTTTGCCATCTAAAGTGATCTTTTCACCAGCACTTTCCAGTGTTTTTTGCAACTCTTCAGTAGCTGCTTTCATCGCTTCTGGGCTTCTAAATCAATATACCAGAAACAAACATATTTCTTACATGTAAATACTGTACAAAATGTTTACTGTTTTAAATGACATTATTTTTTTCCTGTCTACAGTTTAATATTTTTAATCCACTGATGTAATGTAGTAAAACAAAAACGCTAGGTAAAAACCCAGAGTAAAACATATTTATACTTATATTGGCAAAATCCTGGTTGCTCAGAACACTAAAAAAGTCTTCAAAGATTTGGTTCATTATTCAATTTTGAGCAAGACCAAATTAATGTGTATAAATACTGTTAAATAATGACATCTCTGTAAAGCAGTGCCAAGAATAAGGAATAAAGTGATCATGCCTAGATTAGGAAATAGCCCCATTGCAGCTAAAAATCAAGAAATGGGATCATAGATCATATTCCCATCATCATCTGTCCTGGTTCATAACCAGTTGAATAATTACATTCTGGGAAGGAAGGAAGGAAGGAAGGAAGGAACTCCCCGTAATTTAAATAACATCCTGCACTTTCTGGTTTTTCATACAGATATGGCAGATGTTAGTAATGGATGAGATGATTTTTAAACAGATAAAAATCCTTTAGTCCCTAGTGGTGGGGAAGGGGCACAGAACTTCCAAGGAAATTAATAGGCATGACAAAGGCCTTCAGAATTAGAAAGTTTATCAGTTTTATAGATCCCTTGTGGATCTTTGAATAAAATGTGCTATCTAAATCTAAGGCATGTAGGGAATTTGTATGTAGAGGATTTGGATGCAAAGTGAAAATAGGATAGCAGAATGGAGAATCAGGACCTATGAATCAGATCCTCAGATGGTGCAAATTGGTGTAATTTCATTAACGTTAGTGGTGCTCTACCAATATAGGCCCTGCAGATGCCTATCATCTTTTATTCTGTAAAGCAGCAAATCCAACAAGTGGGCAGATAAACAAAAGTGTGAAATAAAATCTTGTCTATTCCAGGGAAACAATCTAAAAGTGCTCTACTGCAGCTAATGTTGGCAGTCCTAAGGTAATCAAGGGTCCCACAGCCACTGTTTAATAGCATATTGTTTAGATACGCTCTGAAGGTTTATTGACAGCATTATAAGCATTTGTGGCTACTGGAGTCTTGTTTGTACCAAGGCTCACAGCATTGTATGAGACATTTTTAGTAAATTTTTCTAATGTAGAAAACCCTTATGTGGACTATCTTCTTCCCTGGGCTACCTGAGAGGGGTTTCTGTGGAAAACTTACTCATGCAAGACAAAATCCTGCTGCTGCGGAAATCTGTAGGAGTTTTGCTACTGACATCACTGGGATGTGGATTTGACATTCATCCAAGAGCAGAATTTGTCCCTTAATACTGAAACAATTTTTGAGTGGCAGCGGAGCCAAGAAGTCATTTTACTTTGGAATCTGCAGACAGTGCTACTTACCTAATAAGATAGAACAAGCTCCAGAAAGTAGCAGGTATTGTGTTAGCTTGTGAAGCCCACAGTACAGCCACATGAGTTTTCGCTTTCTCCTTATCATCAAAAGTAGATAGAGTGTCATTTAAGAACATACGGAGAGTGATGAGCTCAGAGAGGTTGTTCCTTTTTCTGAGGTTCTCATGGAGCAGAGCCTCGGCCAGCTTCTCCCGAGCATTGTGGGCACTCTTGAACACATGGATAGGCACGCCTGCAACAAGGGCTGGGAAGATTTTATCAAATTTCTTGAAGTTCTCAAGAGCATTTAGAATAAGTGCTCTCTGGGTTTCCCCCTGAGACAGATGCCTGTCTTGGGATAAATTAAACTCTGTACCAAAAAGCGTTAAAAAGCCAGATTCAAACATCACACGGCAACAGAACGCGTAAAGCCCTTCTGTTACCCAGTTGTTGGAATGCAGTTCACATGTACTTGATTGCAGCATGACATATTGTAGGTTTTTCATCATAGCTTCAGTGAGGGAATTCAGGGCATTACCTTGTAGGGTTCTAATGAAAGTTTTATGCATATTTTCAGTGGTGTTTCCATCACGTGGGTCAATGCTGCCATGCCCAAAAGCCTGCCACCAAATAAATTGTATGTAAGGTAAGTGAGGATCATCACAACCTCCATAAGTAATAATCTAAAAGGGAAATCATAGCCAAGATATCATCTTCAAAATTTAACACAGGGACATATAGTAAGAACCATCAATTCGGCAAGTGATAATTGGCAACAAGCTTTTGTAAGTGTTAAGTAAGCACACAAAAATAGTCTGTGATACTAATTTATTTATGAGCATGTATGATCACTTTGAATATATCTGCACATAAAATATCCATGACTGGCCTGGATCAGCTGACTCAGGCTCACAGACTTTCAACTGCAGTGCTATAAAACTGCAGTATAGACATCTGGGCTCAGGCTGGAACCTGGGCTCTCGAACACTCCCCTTGTGTTCAGTCTGAATGTCTGAATGTCTACACTACAGTTTTATAGCCCCACAGCCCAAGCCATGCAAGCCTGAGTCAGCTGACTTCAGCCAGCCTTGGGTGTTTTACTGTAGGGTAGACATATCTTTAGGGCTTCATCCAGTTCCCATTGGGATTCTTTTCACTGACTTCAATAAGAGTTTGATTGGGCCCTTAATTGACCAGTTTTTAAAGGGTTAGGGCCAAATTCTCCAAAGTACTAAGCACCTCCTAAGAGGAGCTGAGTGCCCTCAACTTCCATTGACGCTCTAGTGAGCGAACACACTCTGCAGCTTGCGAGATAGGGACCTTGCTACATGAAATCACTGACAGAAAATTAAATTAAGTTGCAGTAGAGGTTAAAGGTAAAAAAATTACAAGGATATTACAAGGATATCGTATTTGTACTCCAAACAAGCATTACAGCCCCAGGAAAGTGAGGAAGTTTTATTCAAAATAAAACTAGACGTGTTAAGATTCACAGTTAAAGCACCCAAGTAACCTTAGCTCTGCCATGTAGTGAAACCATGCAGTAGTCACATAGGTAGGACACTATCAAATTCACAGTCCATTTTGGTCAATTGCATGGTCATGGGATTTCAAAAATAATAAATTTCATGATTTCAGCTAGGGCTAGGGTGACCAGCTGTCCTGATTTTACAAGGACAGTCCTGATGTCTGGGGCTTTGTCTTATATAGGCATTTATTATCCCCCACCCATCTGTCCTGATTTCTCACACTTATTATCTGATCACCCTACCCAAGGCTCTTCCCTCACTCCACCTCTTCCCATCTCCACTCTGCCTCTGCCACTGAGAGCCCTAAATCTACTACTCACTGCTCTTTGCCCACACTCTCCCAAGGCCCCCTGTCCCTGACTCTCACTCTCACTCCTCTCTGCCCACTCCCCAAGGCGCCCTCCAGCCCTCCGCTCACTCTTTTCTGCCCCACCTGCCTTAGGGGCTAGTGACAGGAACAGAGAGGAATAAGTGGCAGGTAGGGGGCTTTGGGAGAAGAGCTGAAGTGGGTGTGGGAAGAGGCAGTGTAAGGGTGGGGCCTCTAAGGGAAGAGAGGCAGCACAATTGGAGCCTCAGGGAGAAGAGGTGCATGTGCGTGGTGCCAAGGGAGAAGAGGCTGAGTGGGAGTAGGTTCCTGGGGACAGAGCACTGGAAGGACCAGAGTCCAGGCACCAGTTCTCCCTCCCCACTACCATATCCCCACTTTCTCAAGAGCTTTTAGCAGCAGCACTCCAAAGGTAGGCAGTCAGCCTGCCTACAGACTGAGGTATGCCGCATTCGGCATTTCCTGCCCTGTTTGGGGAGGCTCAGTTTTCTGAAACCTCTAGTACTTGCTGCCCATGTCCATACTCCAAACCCTGCAAGCCCATATCAGCTGGCATGGAGCAGTCACAGATGTCCAACTGCAGTGTAGGCATCGCCTGAGATATGATTAGGGCATTTTAGTGTTTGTAGTCCAAGATAAGATTAAACTATTTGTAAGACATTCTATTTTATATATGTCTATTTGCATCTCAGGGTGTCACTACAGGGCAAATAAAGTGATAAATCAATAGTGGCCAGAAGTCATTACTGTTATGTTGTTTGAGGTCCTCAGTGAAGACTTCTAGAGGTGACCCCCCTACAACTGGTGAGTGAAGAACAGTGCTATGCTAATGGGGAGAAACTTTTACTGATGGCGGTCTATGCAAGACCGACTCTGTAGATATATATACAGAATTTCAGTGTCTAGGGCTGTTTGGTCTGAGATCGTTCACATTTGTTTTTAAAATTAGTCAATTCAATATAAATTAACAATACTGCTAACCCGCTTATGCTATATTTCCGCTCTTGCATTTTTGTGATATTACATGACTAAATAGTCATTCTTGGATAACCTAAATCTGTTTGCAAAACACATTGTTATTTATATTAAGGAATAAAATCTGACACATTGGTAGATGTGAGACAGGAGACAAACTATCTTTCAAACAGGCAGACATACTAAAAACCTCACACATTGATTAATTAGTAGGGTGGAGCTCTGCTTGTGCCCCCTGGGTCCTGTGCTTCCTGATGGATTTTTAAGATGCCTCAGAGGCTCATGGTGACCCTCCCCCTGCCTCTTGCTTCTCTCAGAGGTGGGCGTTCCCCACCTCATGAGCCATTTTCATCATAGGCCAGTCACTAGCTTAGAGGGAAAAAATCTTTCACAGTCTAAAAAGTCCCCTTTTCCCTGGTGGCAGCCTGCTGAGTGTGGGGAGGGTTGGGGGGAGAACTCAGTCTCACCCACATACTCCGGGTTCCAGCCCAGGGCCCTAGATAGCAGCCACTAGTGGGGCTCTTGGCCTTATCCCCATCTAATAGCAGCCTCTCCTTGGGCCACTTCCCCCAACCACTCTCACAATACCTTCTCCCTGGCATCTTGGAGAAAACCTCTCCTACTTGCAACCTACGGCTTGCCTCACTCTGTACTTCTTCTTCTTCCTCCTTCTCCTCCACTCCAGTCCATCCCTCTTCTCTTTCCCCCTCCTTACCTTTTATAAGGGACCAGCGGGCCCTAACTGGCTGCAGGTATCCCATTAGCCTGCTGCTGCAGGCCAGCTCTTACTGAGTGCTAGGTGCCTGCCTGATTTAATTGCTGGGCATCAGTCTCTGGCAGCCTATTGAGGGAACAGGAACTTGCCCACCCAACTGTCCGTATACTTGCCTTCCATCAAACTACTGTAGTCTGTTGTCTTTGGTCTGCCACACTAGATACAGTCTGACTTGACCATATTGATATTTTTCTTATTAAATATTAAAATATGTTAAAATGCTAACATCATTTCATAGAGGTACCTTTGCAGAAGCAGTGAAATGAAACTTTTTCCAGTCCAAATGTCTTCCTTGGCGCATCACTGAATGGTATGATAAAGGGTCAGTGAGAAAATGAACATATTTTCCAGCCACTTTGCAGGTGAAAATGTGCCCATATTTCTTTTGTCTTGCTTTGAGAAATTCAAGAGGGTTGGCACCAAACTGCAAAGCACAGCCCAGATATGGAAGTAGCCCATTTTCCACTGGCGGCTCACCTGGACGCCTACAAGTTATAAGCAAATGTGACAAATTAGGGTTATAAATTAGGACCCATCCTTCACTTCAGCAAGTTAAATAAGATTGTGATACCAAACTATTTATAACATTCAATTTCGGTTAGTATTGTAGGAAATTGCTCTCCTTTTCATAATAAATCCATGATGAGTTATATAATCTCCTTGAAAGAATGACTTTAACGGGCAACAAAAGCCTTATTAGAATCCAATAATAACAAAAATGTATTTTTTTTAAGCTACATCACTCTTTTACATATGGGTAGGTTCTTTTTCACCATTTAAATATATAATGCTCTATTAATTGGATGCAGTTAAGTAACAGTGCCTTAAATAAATACTTATCGCAGCAGTTAATATTGCCTGGGATACTCCTGTTGTTGGAGTCCATCCTGGCACTTTTCGGGACCTGTTGCAGAGCTTGCCCAGTGCAGGAGACTCCTCTGGACAGCCTGCCAGAGCCCTACTTTGGTAGCTTTCATGGCATGATGAAAGGGACATTTATTTGATTTATCTCTTGGTTACTAGGGTGCTTTTGTGTTTGTTTTTTGGTTTTTTGTTACTTTATTTACTTTTTCCTGACAACCTGTCTGCTGATATTTCTGTCTTGCAGGTTACCTTCTGTAGGGCCCACTCTTACAACCCATCCTGAGCTGAATACACAGAACTAGACTCTCAAAAAGGCTTTTTGAACCAAATGAAAATATTCAGGAAAAGATTAACTTTTGGAGAAACTCTTCAGTTTCACAACAAGAAATTGGAACCTGAAAAGTCTGTGTTAAAAAAAAATCTGTGTGAAAAAACAAATTGAAATTCATTTTTGGGACACTAAAAGTTTATTTTGAAAATACAAAATGGTTCCTGGATGTGGATTTTGAATATAAAAAGTGTTTGGTTTTTAGCTCTTCAGGGGAAACTCTACACTATTTTCATGGGAAAATGTAAAGACCACTTTTGAAAAATGTGTTGTGACATTTTTTTGTTTTGTTTTACCGTCTCTTTCTTATAAAATGCAAGTAGTCCCACTGGATTCAGTGGGATTATTCAGGTAAATAAGCAATCCTCACATGAGAAAGCAGAGCTTTGCAGACTATGGTCCAGAATGTCTGGTTTGCAACTTCTGCAAGTAAGAATCTGCACTTGCTCTCATTAAAGTCATTGGCCCAACTCCCCTTGACCTTACTGGGCATATAACAGGGCCCTAAGCACCTAGGGCCTGTCCCTGCTCCAGCTGACGTCATTGACAAAGGTCCTTCAATAATGTAGGTTCAGCCCATCTAGAGCCTGATCCTGGGAGTTGTTGAACACCTGATAGTTGCTTCTGTGTTCTCAATATCCCTTAGAATTGAGGATGCACAGCAATTTGGAAGAATCAGCCCCTTACTTGCTCTACCCCTTACTTGGGTCCTTAATTGCTCTGCAAATTCTAAAATAAATGACATTATCTCAAATACACATTATCAATTAAGAATGCATAAATCCAAACTTATTATTAGCAGTTCCAATGCACAGAAAGGACGAATTGAAGATGGCTGAACAAGCATCATGTGGATCTCAAGACACATGAAGATGGGATTATTTCATTTCATTGGTTGGTTTTTGGGTTGCACAACTCTGTAGCACACTGAATGCTGAGTCCATTGACCCCAGCAATGAAAGAGTATTACAGTATTATTGTTGGCATGCTTCACTTGAGTCTGGCCTTGCATCACTAAAATCAATAGCAGTTTTGCCCTCAGGCCCCAGTCCAGCAAAGCATATTAAGCATATGTTCAAGTGCTTTGTGGAACTGGGATCCAAATAACTATATTCCTGTATAGGGATACCTACAGTACATCACAAATAACTTTTACATAATACATGTTATAAAGTTTAAAATCAGAGGGGATCACCAGAGTGCTGTGGAAGGGTTGTCTGCCTCTTTAAATACCTGCAGACCCAGGCTTAAGGAGAAGACCAGCAAGCAGCCATTAGGAACCAGCTGATCCAGCTCACCTAATGAGTGGCTCTGGTTCCCAGCTGGATCAGCTGGTTCCCAAAAGCTGTCTGCTGGTCTTCTAAAGCCCCAAACTGGCCTGCTGTTCCATAGCTTTGCAAGCCCATAAAAGGGGCAGATCATCCTCTTACAATCACCTCCTGATCTAACCTATATAGCACATGCAACACCACCACCCAGTGTCTGCATGCTGCAAAAGAAGGTGAAAAACCTTACAGTCACTACCAATCCCACCTAGGGAAAAATTCCCTCCTGAGCCCATATATGGCTTATAATATGGTCACAAAAAATAATACACACTGAGTCCTTTATTTTCTATTCTTTCTTATTCTTTTAAAGATTTAAATAAAAACAGAACCCTGGAACTACAATGCAGAACAAATATAATACAGTAAACAGATGTGTGAATTTGTTTCTGTACATTTGACACTCCAAATAGGATGAAGACTTGAGAGTATCTACTCGATACAATAAACAAGCCAAATGATGCCTAGATTAAAGCTAAGTGTTTGGTACAGCTGCAGTGCAGACTGCACTACACTGATACAGAAAAGAAAATGAAAAGGGATAAGGGATAAAACAGTCATCTATACATCAAAAGCACATACATATAGGACCTGATTTCTCAGAAGTATGGAGCACCTGCAAATCGTATTGACTTCAATAGAAACTATACTTGCTAAGCACTTCTGAAAATCAGATCCCTAACATCCCAAATGACTATAGTTATGATCTCATTTACGGCTGGATTAATATTTTTATCTCTATCCACTGTTAGTCTCTGTATACAGAGGAACAAGAATATAGATCTGAATGGCCTGTTTATTTTTTACATACACAAAAAAGTTATTATACTATAAATCTTTCTCTCAAAAAATCCACCAACATCACCATTGTTATCCTTCATTTGTCAGTCCGCCAATGTTCAGACTAGTTTTGTCTTAAGCTATGTCTAGGCTGCACTGTAAAATCAAAAAAGATACGCAATTTGCAGTATGCAAATTGCGTATCTTTTTTTGGTTTAATTTCAAAAGAGGCTATTTTGAAATTTGGCGCATCTACCGAGCACCAAATTTTGAAATAAAGTGCTCTTTTGAGCCTTCCCATATTCCTCATAGAACGAAGTTTGCAGGGATGGCAAAAGAGCCATTTTTCCGAAATAGCGGACATGTTCCTTGGATGCGGCGTTGCTATTTTGGGATACTTCCGGTATCCCAACATAGCAATGCAGTCTAGACATAGCCGAGTTACATACACAAGATATTTTAACAGAAATGAGGGTTAGGCTCCATTAAAAAAGATACGTCACATCTTCCTTTTTTTCAGAATAATCTGAAAACAGCTGTCACAGTGTTACCAACTATTCCACAGATCAATGATGCTGCTAATATTTCAGGCAATGTGAGTGAAATTTCAGGAGTTTCAAGTGGAAAGGAGTAACTAACTGTGTGGTACACTTTAAAAAAAGAGAAATATATAAAAGGCAAGTCAAAGAGATACTTTTTATAGTAAATTTGTTCATGATTTTTTGTATGGAGCACTTGCCCATAGGATACAAACTTGAGAGTATTTACTCACTACCTGAACAAGCCAAATGGTAACTAGCATTAAAAATAGGTGTTTGATATGGCTACAATACAGATTAAAACACAGAAAAGAAAATGAAAATGGCATAAGGGACAGAACAGTCATTTCTACATGTACAAATACTGAGCAATTGCAAATCCTGTTGATTTCAAAATCAGACCCTTAATGTTCCAAATTACGATTATAACCTCACTATAGATGGATTACTCCTTTCTTTGTATTTCTGTCTCCTGTTAGTCATGAATATGGATCTGCATACTCTTCTTGTTTTTTTTAATTTATGTACACAAAAATGCTATTATAATATAAACATTTCAAAGTACAAAACACCAATTATTATAATTTATTTATTAATCGGCCAATGTTTAGATTAATTTTGTCTCAGCTATATACACAATATCTTTTTATAGAAATGAGAGTCGGAATATGATTAAAAGATACCTTACCTCCTTCTTATTACCAGAATAAACCAAAACCAACAGCATAGTATCACCACTACTCCCCAGATCAAAGCTGCTGCTAACATTTCAGGCAACTACAGTGAAATTTCGAGTAAAAAAGACTAGCTTGGTACACTTTGAGGACTGAGAGGGATACAAATGACAAATCAAACGCCACTTTTTATATAGATCAGGGGCATCATTATAGTTAATTGAACTTAAATAACCTGTGAAAGCTATTAATTAACCATTTCTGGACAGAAGCTATTATGTCTTCACTCTGACTGATATCTCTGTAAAAAAAAACTTGAGAGGATTAATCTAGACAGTTGCAGAGATGGCCTTGAGCTAGTATCAGGAGAGGTTCCAAAGTAATCAAAGTTGATAATTTGAAGGTCTCTCAGGTGTGTTTTGATCTATCGTGTAGATTTACTGACTGCAGTTTATAGTTCAAGTTTAGCAACACATTAGATGACTAGCCAACATACATACAGTGGTAGTTGGTGCCCCAAGTACTTACCATAGTCCCCTGACTCTCCTGCCACTGCACCCTGCCACACCTCATGCTCTCCCTACACACTGACTAAATTTTCAAAGTACTCAAGGGAATATTTTGGCTGGGAATGAGAGATTAATAGGAACAAAAAGATTGTTTTCCCTCTCCAACCATCTATCACTGTCAATACGAAAAGCATGGACACAGTTGTTGAAGCAGAGGGCAGGAGTAGGAGAAAAGAACGTTAGTCAATTTGCTGTTTTTGACTAGTCCTCCCTCCTGATATATCTTCCTTCAGCCTATACACCACCAATTTAGCCAAGCTCTTGGCTGGATCTAGCAAGGTTCTGGGCACTCTGGTCTTGATCCAGCAAAGCACCAAAGAATATACTGAACTTCCAGCACCTTACGGGATAAAAACCCTCTTTCATCAATTAACCCTCTTCTCATTCAGATCCTCATAATCCAATCTCTCCACTCACCTATGTTCAGTTCTTCCGACCCATTTCCCTTTCAGAAACTTTAACCCCGTCAGATTCTCTATCTGTCTTAACTCATTCTCTGCTCAGAAATCTCCTTCAGCCTGATCCCACCATATTCCAGATTTTCTTTCCTATTAGCGCAAAATCTAGATCTCATCCTTTCCTATTCATCTTGCATGTAGCTCTGAAACCCCTCCTCCATTGACCTCACTCTTACCCTCTGATTCAAAAGCCAAGGGCCTGTTCACCTAGGCTCTCAGGCTGGGAACCTTTTCCGGGGTTCTCTCATTCACTATACTCTCAGAGCTTCTGGAGCCTAGAAACATCCTTTCATCTCACCTGACTATTCCTCTCTCATCCTTACCACCCTGTACCTCTCTATCCTCACACACACATTGTTAGAACCCCGCATGGCATTTGATTCTCTCTGGTTCACTAGCACCATCCTGGATAAAAATAGGTGGGAGTGGCTTTCTGGGCAGAGGTGACTAGGATCTGTGACAGAGAGGTTCTGGAGACAATTCCTGTCTTACTGCGTTATTACAGGTTGAACCTCTCTAGTCCAGCACCCTCTGGTCCAGTACGATTTTAGTTAATTGGATGTCCACTTATCATCTTTGACAGGATAACAAGTCTTGTAAATAAGGGAGGAGTGGTGGACATGGTATACCTAGACTTCAGTAAAATATTTGAAATGGTCTCGCATGGCCTTCTTTTCAATAAATTAGGAAAATACAACCTAGAGGGGGTTACTACAAGGTGGGTGCATAACTGGCTGGATAATCATTCTTAGAGAGTAACTTAAAAAACAAGAAATAGTCTTGCAGCACCTGAAAGACTAAGAAAACATGTAGCTAGCATCATGAGCTTTCATGGCACAACCCACTTATTAATAATTCACATTCATGATGGATGGGCAAACAAGTGGGATTCCACAGGGGACAGTTTTGAGACCAGTTCTGTTCAATATCTTCATCAACAGTTTAGATATTGGTATAGAGAGTAAGCTTATCAAGTGTGCAGATGATACCAAGCTGGGAGGGGTTGCAAGTGCTTTGGAGGATAGGGTCATAAATCAAAATGATCTGGACAAAATGGACAAATGATAAATAGGATGAAGTTTAATAAGGACAAATGCAAAGTACTCCACTTAGGAAGGAACAATCAGTTTCACACATATAGAATGGGAAGTGACTGTCTAGGAAGGAGTACAGCAGAAAGGGATCTAGGGGTCATAGTGGACCACAAGCTAAATATGAGTCAACAGTGTGATGTTGTTGCGAAAAAAGCAAACATGATTCTGGGATGCATTAACATGAGTGTTGTGAGCAAGACACAAGAAGTCATTCTTCTGCTCTACTCTGTGCTGATTAGGCCTCGGTTGGAGTACTGTGTCCAGTTCTGGGCACCACATTTTAAGAAAGATGTGGAGAAATTGGAGACGGTTCAAAGAAGAGCAACAAAATGATTAAAGGTCTAGGAAACATGAAAAGAATTGGGTTTGTTTTGTTTAGAAAAGAGAAGACTGACGGACATGATAGCAGTTTTCAGGTGCCTGAAAGGATGTTACAAGGAGGTGGGAGAAAAATTGTTCTCCTTGGCCTCCAGTGATAGGATAAGAAGCAATGGGCTTAAACTGTAGCAAGGGAGGTTTAGGTTGGACATTAGGAAAAACTTCCTTAACTGTCAGGTTAAATACTGGAATAAATTGCCTAGCGGGGTTGTGGAATCTCCATCACTGGAGAGATTTAAAAGCAGGTTAGATAGACATCTGTCAGTGATGCTAGATGGTACTAGGTCCTGCTGTGAGAGCAGGAGACTGGACTTGATGACCTCTCAAGGTCCCTTCCAGTTCTAGTGTTCTATCATTCTATGGCCATGTTTCCCATGGTCCCATAAATTACAGAATCCTAGAACACTAGAACTAGAAGGGACCTTGAGAGGTCATTGAGTCCAGTCTCTTGTTTTCACGGCAGGACCCAGTACCTTCTGATCATCCCTGATAGATGTCTATCTAACCTGCTCTTAAATATCTCCAGAGATGGAGATTCCACAACCTCCCTGGGCAATTATTCCAGTGTTTAACCACCCTGACAGTTAGGAAGTTTTTCCTAATGTCCAACTTAAACCTCTCTTGCTGCAGTTTAAGCCCGTAGTTTGTTTACAGCCACCAGTCCTGGCTCTCAGTGTTCTGTGCTGTTATTTAGCTCTAATTTGCCACTAAATGTCTTCTAAGAACCCAGTTGACAGTGGAAGTGTTGGCAATGCTGTTGGACAAATTGACCACCTGTGGTTCAGCACATTCCCTGGTTTGGCACTGGTCAGGTCCCAAGGGTTTCAGACTAGAAAGGTTCGTCCTGTATTATTATTATGACTCCCAATAAAAGAAGAACCCATGGAGAAGGGTCAGTTTGAACACTAACCTAGTGTGCTTGTGTGTGTGTGTGTGTGTGTGTGTTCTGATATCAGGGTATTCCCTCTACTTAGAGGGGGGTAAGGACCCAGACTAGTCACCCATTCATTCATTCATTCATTCCTCTGTGGTAGATTTTAAGGGCCTAATCTCAAGAAATGGAAATTCCATCTGCTCTTAAATGGAATTCCATTGGAAAAGGGCTACTTGATTCTATAACATCTGCTTTTTCTTGTTAATTGTCTGATTTCCAAATCTATACATTACAACAGTGTTTTTCAACCTTTTTTTATAAAGTACCCCTTCAAAAAAATATTATAAGTACCCCCAGTACCTACAGTTTTCAGAGACACAACATTTTTTCTACCATTTCAACACATTTGTTTAAACAACTTAATCGTAGCTGGGTGGGCGATTAAATTTTTGGGTGTGAAAAGTACAAAAATAATAAAGCACTGTAAAACTTACAACAAAAAATTCAGTTTTCTCCAAATTTCAGTTGTGTTGACATACCCCCCAGACTTCTCTCGAGTACCCCTAAGGGTACTCGTACCACTGGTTGAGAAACACTGCATTACAAGACTAAAGGTAGAGTAGTTTAGCCCACTGATGACTCTCTCCAATCCGGAAAAATGAGTGGCTTTAATATTGCTATGATAATATAAATGTAATCAATAAAAATTAAGCTTTGTTTGTGGTTCAGATTCTTGAGAATAGAAGTTTAAAACTTAGCATCCCACCAATATCAGCAATATCAGCAATGGCATTTGGATGATTCAGAAGATTCAGATAGCAGGTGATATCTCTCCAGTCATTTGGGACCTGACTTCTTTTATAGACACATCTTTGTGCTTATTTCTTCTGCATTACAGTAGACCTTACATGAACATGAAATTGGGCACAGGGGAGCATTTACCCCAATTCACTATAGTGATTGTCATTAAAGTGCCATCATTCTCTCCAGTAGTTCTCAAGCTTTACTGTCTGAGACACAACAGTATTTACCACTACTTAGAACGTGTTGAGAAATAGCCCTGGCACTAAAATGTTTTATAGCAATTATCTGGTTCTTGTCTTCTAAATAATGGAAATGGAAATTCCTGACATGCACTTGCAAGATACAGTTTAAAGGTACATATGTCGAATGGTTTTGTGAATGTAAGCAAATGTATACATACTTTCAAACTCCTGACATTTTGTTAGAGGGCAGTACAGTTGTGGTAGCTGTTTGCAGTATTATTGTTTTCCTTATGTGGACTGCAAAATTTGGACCTTAAGCAAAACTCCTTGAGCCAAATTCCAGGCAGGTGGTGGTGATGCAAATAGCTCTTACAAAATGTTATTATATTTGAGGCCATTTTAAATTTTAACAAAGAAAAAATTCCTTAATAACCTTATAAGGTTTCCCTCTCTGTGTCTGTAGGCTGTCTCCTTCTGCATGTCAGCTGAGAGTTCAATTTCACATCCTCCTTCCCTTTTTTGACTTCCTTAAAAGACTGCCCCTTTGTAACTGGGCTACTCGTTATATCCTCTTCTGGCCATGGCTTTGTATGACTCATACAAAGTTTCTTACTCCCTCCCTACCAAGCTGGTAGTTTCCATTATGGGAAATTTGCACATTGAGCAACAAGATAAAACCTTTTCAGTTCTAGATGTCACATTATGGCAAACAATACCTCCCCTCTTCCCATGTATAGATCTTGGTCTTTTGTTTAGCAAAATATTTTTCAATAAATAGGGGGTGTGTTTGAAAAAATTGCTGCCTCCTATGAGATGGAAAATCATGTAGAAGTAACATATAACAGACATCCACCTATTTTAAGATCATTACCTCATGACACATAACAGTACAGAATGGGGTCATGCAAACTCAAGCCAAACCTCTTTCAGTACCAAACCTCACTGCCTGAGAGCCCAAGCTCCTCCCATATTTGAAAAGTTCAATGGCAATTTTGACACTGGATTTTGCGGGTTCCTAAATCTGTTTCTGATCTTATTTCTGCAATGACCATAGTTGCGCCCCAGTGACCAAAACTGAGCTGTAGTGATTATCAGCCTGCTTACTGGGGAGGCCTGGCTTTGGTGTCTCCATTCCTGGAAAAGTCAAGCCCATTCTGGGACAATTTGAGGACATTTGAGGACAGTTATGGCAGAGATCTTCGATGATCCGAAACATGAGCATATGCCACATATCAGGTGCTATAGCAGAGATGCTGGCCAATTGCTAAATATGCAGCAGAGTTCCAATGCTTGATAGTAAATGCCAAACAGGATGTCACAGGGTGTTCACATGAGGGTCACATGCTGTCAGCTCTGTGAGACTGACAGGAAAAAGCTAGCATTAAATGAAATTTATACCTTTAATTTATAAGATGGGTGGCAGTCAGAGACTTGCTATATGAAACCCAAAATCTTTGGAACAAAATCTTTGGAAACCATTACTATACACCCAATGCAAGAGATTAATTTATGAAGCTTCTGCCTGTGATATATGTACATGGGAGGCACCAGAGAGTTTCCTTGCTGGCAGCTCCCAATAGGCGGACTAATTATTTCCTTTCACTCATACCAGTGGAAACCAGGTGTGACAGTAAACCAGAAACAATTAAGCAACTAGCAGGCTAAATGACCCAAATTCAACTTTTTAGAGATATATGTTAGAAACAATATAAATAGTATCATGAGCTTCCCAGGACACAACCCACTTCATTTGTCATCTGAAGAAGTGGGTTTTGTCCACAGAAATTCATGATACTACTTATATTTTTGTTAGTCTCTAAATTGCTGCAAGACCATAGTTTGTAAAGTTTTTTAGTTACAGACTAACAGGGCTACTCCTCTGAGAGTTAGAAACAATGTAAATGGTAATTAGAGCCTTTTCATGTTAAATAGCCTAAGGCTTGGGAATGCAGACCTGCTTTGGTAGAGAATTAGAGGTAATGCTAATTGTATGTTTACTTATAGCTAGTTAGGTGTTAACCATGTAAACAGATGGTTCCTGTCTGTTACTATTATCTATTGAATCAGAGATCAAAAGGGAATATTAACATTTAGAATGTAATAATTTTATTGTGTATATTTCTCTCTGAAGTTTGTGGTAAATTGTCTATGAACTTCTTAATGGATAATTATCTTATACTAATGAAAACAACTATTTATCTATGCATACATAGGAAATAGCTGATTCTATTTAAAAGTCACAATGCTTCACCCACGCAACACCTACTGGCTGTCGATAGCCTGCCTGCCAAAGTTCTATAAAAAGATCTCTTTTATCTCAGATTTGCTTAAGTTTCATCAGTGGAAATTTGAGTTGCAATACTCAAGATTTTCAGTCCCATCTGAATCAGCCTAATATTGGGCTGTAACCTATGGATGAATTCCGAGAGAACTCTTTGCAACTTTAAATGTTACCATCTCTAAAGCTGACTTAGGAATTCTATTCATATCTGTGTGACTAGTGATCTTTTAACCAATTCTCTCTTTTCTTTTAAAATAAATTTTAGTTTAATTAATAAGAATTGGCTGTAAGCATATATTTGGATAAGATTTAAGATATTCATTGACCTAGGGGTATTGTATCTCTATCTTTGGGATTATTTGAATATATGATGAATAATGTTTTCAGTAATCCTCATCATATTTGATTTGACAGTCTGAGTGGGAGCTTAAGGTTGGGTTGCTTTAAGGCAGGCATGGGGAACCTTAGGCCCGGGGGCCAGATGCGGCTCCTGGTTTGCCTGGATCTGGTCCCCAAAGCTCATGGCACCCCCAACAGCCCCTCGCACACAAAATCTACTAGGGTGGGTCCCCCTAGGCTTTGGGTATATGAGGGGAATGGAAGTGTCTTTTTCCTTCTCAGTCAGCGAGGGTAGATTTTTTTTTGGGGGGGGGGGGGGTTCTTCTCAATGGTGTGCGGCCCCTGACTGATTTTTCTGAGGGTCAGTGGCTCCAGACCCAAAAAAGGTTCCCCACCTCTGTTTTAAGGGAACTGTTTTCTGGCTTCTGGATAACTAGTAAAATATTGTAGAAGCTTTTTTTATGCTAGCTTGGTGAATCTAAGTATTACAATAACCGCCAGTTTTGGGGATTATTGGCCCCATTCTTTGCCGCTTTCCTTAATTGAGCAATTTCAGCATGGCCCTCATCATACTGTGAGCTTCTAGCTTTTCAGTTTTCACCAAAATCAATGAGATTCGGCCCTTTAATGCCTAGAACAGTCCCAGGAGTTCTGGAATTGATTGGATGCAATGTTCAAAAGATATCAAGGTACAGACAGACTAGCAAATGCCATCAAATTGAGTGCAAGGCCTTGTTTTTTTTGGCCAATAATTTTCTGCTTTAAAATAACCATGGTATGCCTTTAGCATGACTTTGGTCCTACTATTTTTAATAAGATTTGACTGTTCATGTCTTAGAAATATCAGATAGAAAGAGTGGTGCAGATCTGCAATACACTGATTTCTTATTTGATGACTATTTGTATGGATAAACTGTACTAAAAACAGGGTTTCTGTTTGCTAAACAATTGAATTGAATTTAACCTTTTCTTTAAAAAAACACAAATATTAACTTCTCCTGCCATAGGGCCCAGTGCTGCAAGTGGGCCACTCTGGTATGCTATACCAGCATGTTATTTTTAGACAGAATAGCATACCGGAAAGACTCCCTGCCAGCCATTCCCAGCCTCTCCACTGAGTTGCCGCATCTCTATGTTCAGGAATGGAGCTAGAGGGCGGGGCTCAGAGCGCTATGGCAGCTGAAGAAGCTACTGCCAGTTCTGCTCCTCTCCCCGTTGCCCTTCCCAAAGATAAAAGGAACAGAACTTCCAGCCCCAGCTATACAGCTCTTTCCCCCAGGTACCGTAAGATGGAGAAAGGAAGGGAAGAGCAGCAGGGGGGGTCCTGGGCTGGGGTGGAGTCACATGGGGTATCACAGGGGGAGGTGATATGGTTCCCCTTAGCTGGTGTACCCTCATGTCCCCTGTCAGTAAGAAATCATGTTTACTTGCACCACCAGTGCTTTTTTTGTGACAGTACTGCCCAGTATGCAGTACCGGCACGTCAAGTCAGAGCTTACCTGGAAAGAACGGAGCATACCGGCACCTCTGTATTCAAATGTTCGACAGTTGGTTGGGCCGCGTGTCTTAAAAGGGCAATGCCAGCCCCACCCTGCCTTTTTTTGTTTTTGTTTTTTTCCTCAACAACTTTTCCCCTGGAGTACCAGCACCTTATTTTTTTACAAAAAAAGCACTGTGCACCACCAATAGGGCTCCAGTTCTGCCCTGTGTTGTGTTATCTAGTGAATACCTACCCAGCCCTAAAGACAACATGTAGAAGGATTCCTGGTACTACAATACACCCCAGACCCAACAGAAAACCCTCTAGAGTCAATGCACATACTGTGACTGTTAGCATGCACTAGCCAGAGGCAGATACTAGCAGTAATAAAATACACCTAGCAGCACTTCCATCTTGGACATGAATCAGAGCCAGTGCTGGCAGAGAATGGACAGAGGGTTAGACTATATCTTCAATGTCACAGCCTTGATGAGGAGGGGATGTGGAGCTATACTGCCCATAAAAAGAACACTAAAGAGATTATGCCAATTTCTCCTGAAGCCACTCTCACACATGCATATCTTGATGATGCACATTGATTTGCCAAGAATGCACCTGCTCCACTCTGTGGGCCAATGCAGAGGAGCGAGGTAGGTCATGAATTCTTTAGGTCACCCTGCTCTCCACACAGTGCAAGCAAAGGAACTGTTATTGTTCCCTCAGAAGTTACCCAAGGTGTAGGGGTGCTTCTTGTTCACCTCTGTGCAGTTCTCAAACCAGCTTCAAGTAAGGCTGAGACCACACTGCTTTCTCTGTCCTCACGGCTCCCACCAGTGATGTCATGACTTGACCCATAATATTTAGAAAAAGTGTATAAAATAGGCTGACGTGTGTTACATAATTTGTTTCCACTGTTAGTGATAGCTTCATAAATCGGGAGCAATGGAGCAGAGAGGGGAAATGGGTGAGTTATGAAAGTGCAGTGATAGTTGATAACAAATGTCCCTGGTGAAGAGATACTTTGCCTTTTTGCTGCATTTCTCCATTTTGTGAGATCTTAATTAACATCAGCCATCAAAAGAACCAGAGAAAGCAACAGAAAAAGAAAGCTGCTGTTCGTAGATCAGCAATATATGGCATTGCTTCCAGAAGATACTTTCTTTTATTAACTTTCACAATTCTATCAGTGAAATATGCAAAACCTTTATTGGGAGCATATCAACAAAGAATGAAAATGGGAAACAAAAGTTTAGAATAGCCGCAAGGTATCTGCTTCTAGCTCAGCATCCTCTTACTTGACTGGAACATGATTGATGATTATAAAACTTCTCCACCTAGTGGCATTCCATGAACTGACACTTGTATAATGTATTCTATCTCTTGATAGGGGTGGATCTTATTTCCATTACTATAAGTGACTTTTGAAAGGATGATTGTATCCTCCTTAAAAGTATTCTTCTTTATAAATTAAATATAGGGCTTTTGAAAGTTATTGTACTAATAGCACTTGAGAAGGAAGCCTTTATTTTAGTCAGACTAAAGATAATTCAGGCAGGTAGTGGAAAGGTAGCCTTCCCCACACTACTCTGCCAGTTTAACCCATCTCTGTCTTTGAGGGCTCAGATAAAATCTGGCCTCATTGAAGTCAATGGAAGAGTTACTGCTGACTTCCATAGGGCCAAGATTTCATTCTTCCTTTCTAATAATGAACACGCAGTCCAGTGTCTACTAATAGCCCATCCTTGGAGGGAATGATCAGCACTGCTCAAGCAAAGACTACTACACTGGCTGGGCAATCTGAGTAGGTTGGAAGATGGATGAATATACAAAGACATGCTCTCAGAAGAAACTAGAACATCAGGACACCACAAGCTTTGCTATATAGTCACATGCAAATGAGATATGAAGGAATTTGGAATTGATTCTGACCAATGGGAAATCTTGGCAAGTGATCATAAGAGGAACCATCATCTTCATTGGATTCTCAAAGTCCATGATAGAAGTTGGCTCCTACAACTTGAAGAGAAAAAAGCCTGTAGAAAGCAAACAGCTGCCAGCCAAGATACCTGCATTTGTAATAAATGCCAAAGATCAAGCAAATCTCAGATTCGACTATTCAGTCACATGAGACATTGCAAACCATCTATATCATAGACTGCAATTCCCATTGTCTCTCACAGATGAAAGGATGCCAACAATTCCAAAAGTACAAAGTTTGGTTTAAAAGTCAGATAATATATAATCTGCAATATCTCAAATTAAGGTTATTAACTTTAACAATACAGTTTAGATATTGGCATCCCAATATTCTGGTATCTCACTCATAAAAGATTATGCTAAGAGTAGCTAATAGAAAACGAATATAGCGATGAGTGTAGATTATCCCTCAGTGTAGTTGAGAATTTAGGATAGGAAGGTCCTCAGTAAATATAATTGATCAGGGTGCATCTACACAGCAGGGCTTAACTTGAAATAAGCTACACAAATTGAGCTACACCGATTGCATATCTTATTTCAAAATAGCTTATTCTGAAATTGGGAGCATCTACACAGCACTTATTTTGAAATAGCGCACTCTTCCTCCGACTTCCCTTATTCCTCATACAATGAGGGTTACAGGAGTCAGAGTAAGAAGTCCTCCAGCTTGACAGTATTTCAACATTATTTTGAAATAACTGCCTGCTGTGTAGATGTGGACTAAGTTATTTCAAAGTAATGCTAGTTATTTCAAAATAATGTTGCTGTGTAGATGTACCCTCAGAGAAGTATTTCGCCACTCTAGCACCTACTTATTGATTTGCTTATGAATGTTTCCATATGAGAAGTAGAACATTGTAAAATTGTATAGAGCAACATTTCCATTTCACTGATGAAAAATTGTAGTGGATGTACTGCTTCTATGTAATGATCTGTAAGAATCTTATGAACACAGTATGTGACCTGGTTAGTCTGGTCAGTCATTATATAGCCTATATTGGGTTACTTGGCTTTCGTTTGAAAGTGTTGGTTTAGTTTAATAGGGAGCTGTTGAATAGACAAGGAAAGAGACAACACAATGGTTTTAGATAATCAATCTCCTAACAAAAACGTGGGACTGATTACAAAACAACGGCTGACATTTTTAGCAGTGAAAATGCTACTTCCAGTTTCAGCTCAAAGCTACATAGCTGTTTTGCCAAAGCTGGCACACTGAACAGTTAAAAAGACTCCCTGGAGACAGGGTAGGGATGCAGGGTTGTTGTTAGTGAGCTTATCACCTAGGGAACAGACAGTGTCAGAGAAGGGCCCTGCAGGAATGTCTGAAGCAGTTAGGGCCTTCCAGAACTTCCAGGCGATGGTAATCTTTAGACAAAAAAAGCACGGGTATAGACTGTTCCTCATTGTACACGGTCTTTTTCTATGAAATGCTTTGATTCCAAATAAAAAACTTTTGGTTTAAGAAGGTTATTACTGGTGTAGCACCCCCTCTCCACCCGGTTACCTTCTTTAATGCCAATCTGCTTACAGGTTTTGATGGACAGGTCTGGGTTCTTCTGGATCCTGCCACACACTCGGCAGGGTGTATCCTCTTTATTTTTCCCTATGAATTTATTTGGCAGCGCCTCTACCCCCGTCACTCCTTCCGGTCACCAGGGCAGCTTGGGAGGAAAATTCTAACCACAGGGTAATCCCCACTTACTTGCCAGATAGTTAGAGACTTCCAAGAAATAACACAAACACATACAATATATTCAACACAGTAATTATATTAAACAGGAGACAAATATAACATAACAGGGTAAAACACTATTTTTAGGTTCACTGGTGCCCACTCTGCTAATACCTGTGACTTGCCCCAGTCACATGACTTGATGTAGCAAAGAACGGTTACTTACCTCGTAACTGTGATTCTTCAGATGTGTTGTTCATGTCCACTCCAATATAGGTGTGTGCACACAGCGTGCATGCGCCGTTGGAGACTTTTCCCTCAGCAGTACCCTTAGGGCCAGCAGGGAGCCCCCTGGAGTGGCGCCGATATTTCGGCCGATATATCGGCCCTGCTGGCCCCCTCACCCACTCTGTTCCTTCTTACCGGCATATTCCGGATAAGGAGCGGTGGGTGGGGATTTGGAATGGACATGAGCAACACATCTCGAAGAATCACAGTTATGAGGTAAGTAACTGTTCTTTCTTCTTTGAGTGATTGCCCATGTGCATTCCAATATAGGTGATTCCAGAGCAGAACCTAACTAGGTGGAGGGCCGGATGTTGAAACCAAGGAGGAGTTAAGGACTGCCTTACCTAGGGCAGCATCCTCTCTGGCCTGATGCGACAGTGCATAGTGATTGGCAAATGTGTGGACCGAGGATTATGTGGCAGCCCTACAGATGTCCAGGATGGGAACCTGGAAAGTAGTGGAAGCTGCCACAGCTCTCATGGAATGTGCTCTAAGGGTCGGGACTGAAATGCCCACTATGGAGTAGCACTCCCTGATACAGGCAGTTATCCATGAGGCGATCCACTTAGTGGATACAGGTTGGCCTCTCATGCGTTCCGCGATGGCTACGAAAAGTTGTGGTGATTTTCGGAATGGTTTGTTCCTGTTTAAATAAAAGGCTAGCACCCTACGGATGTCTAACATGTGTAAAGCTTGCTCTTTCCCCGATGCATGCAGTTTCGGGTAAAAAACTGGTAGAAAAATATCCTGGGAAGTGTGGAATGCAGAAACGACCTTTGGCAGAAAGGCTGGGTGAGGGTGGAGCCAAACCTTGTCCTTAAAAAATACCGTGTAGGGGGATTTGATGTCAGCGCCCTAAGCTTAGACACCCGCCTCACGGATGTGATTGCAACTAGGAGGGATACCTTATATGATAGGTGAAAGAGGGAGCACGTGGCTAGCGGTTCAAACGGGGGCCCCATAAGTTTGGCTAGCACCAAGTTAGGTCCCATTGGGGAATGGGTTGCCGGACATGTGGATATAGTCTGTCCATGCCTTTTAGGAACCTGTTGACCATTGGGTTGGCAAATAGCATTTTCCCCCCTTCCTCTGGGTGGAAGGCCGAGATGGCCGCTAGGTGGAACTTAATGGAGGAGGAAGAGAGATGCTGGAGCCTAAGGTCCAGCAGGTAATCCAGAATCAGGGGGACTGGTGCCCACCTCGGGTGCACCCCCTTTTGAGAAGCCCAACAGCAAAACCGCTTCCACTTAGTGAGGTACGTGGTTCTAGTGGAAGGTTTTCTGCTACCCAGAAGGACTTCCTGAACTCGTTGAGAGTATTGGAGCTCCTCAGCTGTTAACCATGGAGCTTCCATGCTGTCAAGTGGAGGGACCATAGGTCTGGGTGGTGAAGCCTGCCCAAGTCCTGGGATATCAGGCCTGGGACTAGTGGGAGGGTTATGGGCCTCTCACATGAGAGGTTGAGGAGGGTCGAAAACCAGTGTGCACTTTCAACAGGACCCTGTGAACTAGTGGGAAGGGCGGGAAGGAGGACAGCAGGCCTTGCGGCCAATGGAGGAGGAGAGCGTCCCCTAGGGAACCCCGTCCGTGTCCCATGAGGGAGCAGTAGTGGGGGCACTTCATGTTCTGCCCTGTGGCGAACAGATCCAGGTGGGGAAATCCCCACATGTGGAAGATGGATTGGGCAATGTCCCAATGCAGAGACCACTCATGGCTCGCAAACGATCTGCTCAGTCTGTCCACCAGGACATTCTGTGAGCCCGGGAGATACGAGGCCATCGGGTGGATATCCGCCCAGACGCAGAGTTCCCATAGGCTGATCGCTTCTGAGCACAGGCGAGTTGAACGAGTCCCGCACTGCTTTTTTATATAGGCCACCGCTGTCGTGTTGTCTGACAGGATGAGGACAGTCTTGCCCCTCAGGTGGGGAAGGAAAACTGCACAAGCCAGTCGGACCGCCCTGAGTTCCCTGACATTGATATGCAAGGAGGTTTCGCAGGGGGACCACAAACCTTGAGTGTGCAGCTCTCCCAGATGGGCTCCCTAAGCCATGTCTGACGCATCTGTGACCAGTCAGATGGACGGGACTGGCCAGGAGAATGAGACCCCTGGACAGACTTCTGCTCGATGGGTCCACCACTCCAGTGCAAGGAGGACAGGGGCGGGGATGGTTAACACACTGTCTCAGGAGTGGATGGCCAGGTTCTGGACTCGCAATAGCCACATCTGAAGCGGGCTTATACGCAGTCTGGCATGCTGCACTACATAAGTGCAGGTGGCCATGAGGCCCAGTAGACACATGCAAGTCCGGGCGGTGGTCACCGGAAAGTTCTGGAGCGACCTGACCACCGACTGTAGTGTGAGAAAGCAGGAGCTGGGTAGAGAGGCTCTCTGAGACCGAGAATCCAGGGTCGCACCCACAAATTCTATTGTCTGGGTAGGAATTAAGGTGGATTTGTCCAGGTTTAAAAGAAGACCCAGTTCTTGAAAAAGTTTGCGGACTATGATGATGTGGTCTCTCACCTGGGTTTCTGACTCCCCTCGGAGGAGCCAATCATCCAAATAAGGAAACACTTGGACTCCCCATTTTCTGAGCTCGGCGGCCACCACCACCATACATTTGGTGAAGACCCAGAGGGCCGTAGAAATACCAAAGGGGAGGGCCGTGAATTGGTAGTGGTCCTGGCCCACAGTGAATCACAGGAAACTTCGGTGGAAGGGGGTGATTGAGACATGAAAATAAGCGTCTTTTAAGTCGAGGGCAGCGTACCAGTCTCCAGGGGCTAGGGTAGGAATTATGGACGCCAGAGTCACCATTTTGAATTTTGTCTTGACGATGAAGAGGTTTAGAGCTCTAAGGTCCAGGATTGGGTGAAGGCCCCCTTTTCCTTTTGGAACCAGAAAATAGCGGGAATAAAATCCTCTGTTTAGAAAATCGAGGGGAACACGTTCTTCCACCCCCAAGGTGAGAAGATGGCAAGCCTCCTCCTGTAACAGAGGCTCGTGAGAGGGGTCCCTGAAAAGGGACGGGGTAGCGGGTTGGGAAGGAGTGGGCGAGTGGAAGGGGATTACATAACCCATTTCCACTATCTCCAGAACCCATCGGTCCAAAGTAACAGACCGCCAGGCCTAGAGGAAACGGGATAAACAGTCCCAGAAGGGTAATGGGGAGACTGGTAAGAAGCCCTTGGAGGTCCCGTCAAAAGCCCTATCGGGATCCGGGGGGCTTATTGGGGGGGGCCCTTGTTAGAATCCGGGGCTGGGCAAGGGCAGCACCTATTGTTCCTGCCATTATTACCCCTGCCCCTAAGATGGGTAAAATTGGGGTGTGGGCCCTGTGGAGGCATTCTAGGGGCGTTCCTATTAGTATATGAATGCCTCTGGGTGGAAGGTGTGTGAAGGCCCAAGGACTTTAATGTGGCTCTCCTGTCCTTCAGGCCATGGAGCCGCTGGTCAGTTTGCTCAGAGAAGAGCAATGTGCCTTCGAAAGGGAGGTCCTGCAAGGTGTTTTGGACTTCTGGTGGCACTCCGGAGCCCTGGAGCCACGAACTGCAATGCAGGACCACTCCGGTGGCTATGACTCGAGAAGCCGCATCAAACACATCAAATGCTGCTTGTAGCACCATTCGGGAAATTACTCTCCCTTCCTCCTGAAGGGCCTTATACTCTGCACGGGAGTCTCTGGGGAGCAAGTCTGTAAACTTATCCATTGATGCCCAAGTGTTGTAGGCGTATCTGGACAGAAAGACTTGTTGGTTGGCAATTCAGTTTTGGATGCCACCGGATGCGTAGACTTTTCTACCCAGTAAGTCGGTCTTTTTAGCCTCCCTGTTCTTAGGGGTGGCCGTGGGCTGTCCCTGCCTCTCCCTCTGGTTGACTGCCTGAACTACTAAAGAACCCAGGGGAGGGTGGGAGAAGAGGTGTTCATTACCCTCCTGAGGGACAAAATACCTCCGTTCCGCACACTTATCAGTGGGCAGGATGGACACCGGGGTTTGCCACAAGGCTGCCGAGATTTTGGCTACGGTCTTGTTGATCAGCAACGCCTCTCTGGAGGGAGTGTCTGTGTGCAAGATGTTGATGGTTGGGTCTGAGTCCTCAGAGACCTTGTCCACCTGGACTCCCAGACTTTGGGCCAGACGGTGGAGGAGGTCTTGGTGGGCCCTGGCATCCATGGAGGGTGCAGAGTCTGCCAGAGCCTCGTCCAGGGAGGAGGACAATGACCCCTTTGCCATATCACCCACAGGGGCATCTGTACAGCCTGGATCGTCCAAAGTGGCCACAGAGGGAGGGGAGAGAGGTTGGCTTACCGGAGCCGCGCTCTCCCCTGGGCCTGGGGACGACTGACCTGGAGGTAGTGAGTGGGCCGATGTGGGGGACCGGACCAAAGGAGTCGCTGATGGAGGGACTCATGGACCTGATGTGACAGAAGCCGGTCTAGGAGGGTTCACACCCTGGCCCTGATGGTAGGCCCAGAGGGTCCAAAAAGGCCACTGCCCAGGTGGCTGGTGCAGCCACGTCTACTGGACCATTGGTACAGGGATCGGCTGAGCCCACTGTTGTTGGTACTGATGTGGGGAAGTACGGTGCCAGGACCGGTGCCAGGAGTGGGAGCGGTGTTGTGAACGGGACCGAGAGCCCCGTGAAGACCATGCAGACTCCGTGTTGAATTGGAGGAGTACTCCAAGGTGGACCATGGCGGTGCCGATATCGATGTTGATTGTCCTGCAGCATGCTGAGACATGGCTTCTGGCTTGACACGGTGCTGAGGCAGAGGAGGAGGCATGGCCGAGAGGGAATCCCTGACGGTAGGTGCCGTGGTACCGGGGGCTGGTAGCGGTCCCAGGCGGGTAATCCGCATCACGTCTGGTGCCGGATCCATTGCCAGTGCCAACAGCACCTGGCATGACAGTAGCCGGTGCTGGGGGCGGTGCTGCGTGTGCCACATGGCTCTGCTGCACCTCGTGCACCGTTTCGCCAGGCACCCTAGGAGGGGAGTGGTACTGGGCATCCCTGTGCCGTCTTGAGGGTGCTTGAGTTGGCAGAGGGGAGGGAGAAGAGTCTATAAGGACCCTTGCTGCCTCCAAAGCCTCCAGGGTGGATGGGTCTGGGAGGTCCTCTGAAGGACTCACATCCCTCCGGTGGGAAGAGTAGTCACCCGACCTAGAAGACCCGGGCTCTGGACTAGCTGGTGCCGCGTGCCCCACTGTAGAGCGCATGGAGGGTGTGTGCCTGGGCGGGGACTGACCCCTATTAGGCCTCCTCTTCCATACCGGTACTGGCGACTGGGAGCGACGTCTGGCCCTGTGAGGTACCAGGGAGACATGGTGCACGGAGCTGTCACGCACCGAGGCCAGTGCGCTGTTGGAGCTCGGTGCCGAGTCCTGTGCTGGTGCTGGAGCCAGTGCTGGCTGGAGTGCCGCCTCTATCAGGAGTGCCTTGAGCCATGATTCAAGCTCTCGTTTGGTCCTGGGCTTAAACGCCTTACAAATCTTGCACGTGTCTATAACGTGCGATTCTCCCAGGCACTTCAAACACGACTGTGGGTCACCACACGGCATAGACTTGTTGCACTTCTTGCAGGGCTTAAAGCCTTGCAGGCCGGGCATGCCTTGCCGTGGGCACACGGCGCAACGCGGCCGCGGCGGGGTAAAAAGAAAACTACAAATGAAAGTCTTAACTAAATTAACAGGTACTTAACAGAAGATTGCTAACGAAGGAGAAGAACAGTGAAGAGAATGACTCGAAGATGAGCTGAGGGTTGTTCCGACTGTCATGGCGGTAAGAAGGAACTGAGTGGGTGAGGAGGCCAGCAGAGGTCTATATGGGCCTATATATCGGCGCCACACCAGAGGCTCCCTTCTGGCCCTAAGGGTACTGTTGAGGGAAAAGTCTCCGACGGCGCGTGCACGCTGCACCCACACACCTATATTGGAATGCACATGAGCAATCACTCGAAGAAGAAACGTACGATTAGTGTCCCGTTGGTATGCGTACTTTGTTGGGGCCCTTGATGACCTATGACCACAAAATTCTTCTCTGCAGTGGTTTAGCAGTGTGGCTGACTGGGTTCAGTACAGCCCAAAGGACTCACAAGCGGGATAAGGTGGTAAATTCCTCCACAGGTTTAATATGCAACAGGTTATAAAATCCCCAAACCCTTACTCCCTGGCTTGAGGACACAGTTCAGGGAGTAGGGGTTCCCCAAAACAAATTCCCTGACTGACTAACTAAAAGATGGTGCACTCACAAACTGCATGAATGATCCTCAGGTTCAGAGATGACTCTGGACTCCTCAGTCACTGCAGAGGGGTTGATCTCTGCTAGCAAGGATCCCTTCAGGCAGGAATCAGGCTGCTTCGGTCCCAGGATTTCCCCTCACCGCAAAGGGGTGCAGGGCTCAAGGTGCAGATTACACAACTGTACTAAAATCCAAACTGTAGTCTCCTAGCCCAGTGTCCAGACACACACACAGCAGGCAGCAGCCCTGAACTAGCAGACAGAGCAGAGCTGACCATGTGGTGAAAGGTCTCACCTAGGGAGCTGGAGGGCTAACTCAGCCTGGCTAGGGAAATTTCCCAGCAAACTCTACAAACTGGGAATCAGGAGTGGAGAAACGAAAAGCCCAGCTGAGGGATCTTGCTTTCAGGTCCCTAGAGGCCAGTTCTCTGGGGGAACCCTGCATGCAGGCCTGGGGCTTACCAGCTCCCCACACAGCCAGTCCTGCCCTTGCCCTGGCTGGCTCCAGACTGACTCATAAAAAACAAAATGGCTTCTCCCCTCTCCTGAACTCCCCAGGAGGGGCATCTCACTCCCTTTTGGTTGCTGGGCAGACTCTGAGTTTGCCTTGGCTCCCCCTCCCTACCAGGGACAGTGTGCCTCTCCCTGAACTGCCAGCAGAAGAACCCCAGGAATCTAGGTAATCTCCTTGGGGGTTACACTGGTGGGTAACGAAGGTAAGGGAAAGCATTGCCTTCCCCAAAAAGGCAGGGAGGACCGCCCCTTGTTCCAGCCAGTCTGATAGGCTGGGGCCGCATGGCTACCTGGCCAGCATGGAAGGCTGGGGCTCCGGCACAGCTGCCTGGGAAGGCTGGGGCCATGCAGTGGCTGCCCAGAAGTTCTGGGGCCTAGGCCTGCAATGTGGCTGCCTGGCTGCTCCAGGGAAGCTGGAGTAGAGAAGACACTAGCCTTGGGCAGGGGCCAGCAGCCATAATGGGGAAGGGGGAATCTGGAGGCATAGGGCAGGAGCCAGTGGCCACAATGAAGGCTGGGCTCCAGTGAGCACAGAAGGGGTGAGGCCTTGGGTGGAAGGGGCAGAGGTTAGGCTTGCCTCTCCAAGCCAGCCATTCACCCACTGCCCATGATCACTGAATATCAGTGGTCATAGCTCCAGGAGGGCAGAGAGCTATAGGTATTGAACCTAAGTCAGACCTCCTGAGGTAATCATAGTTGGTACAGAGAGAACTGCATCCCCAGGTCTGTTCTGAGAATAAGAGAATCATGTTATTCTGCCCTCTTGAGGTCTGAAAGGGGGAAATTCAGGCTCCGTCTACACTGCAGGGGTTTTGAGCAAGAAGTCTTTTGCGGAAGAGTTCTTGCGCAAAAGCACGTCCACACCTCAAAGCACATCGCTTTTGTGATGCGCTTTTGCGCAAGAGAGTGTCCACACTTCATGTACGCTCTTGCGCAAGAAAGCTCTGATGGCCATTCGCAGAATGGCCATCTGAGCACCTGTGCTTTTTCGGATAGGCTCTTTTTGCACAAAAAACCCCTGCGGAGCCATCCACGCATGCCTTTTTGTGCAAGAGCTGTAGAGCAAAAAGGAGTTATGCATCGTAGAAGGAGGTATACCTATACCGCAACAAGCCTCTGTTCTGTTGACTGTAGATTTTCTTGCGCAAATAAGCACTTGAGATGTGGACATTCCACAGGTTTTTGTAGACGTAGCCTCAGAGATCAGAGGGGGTCAGAGGTGCAGGTAGGCTGGCATCTATGACAAAAGACACCAGACCTTATGTTAATAGTTGGTATGAACCTGACAAAATCAGTGTCAAACTTGTCTGTCCACTCCTCTTTTCTGAGATTTCAGGCTTTTTCTGAGCATTGTTTATCAGCTGCATTCTCTGGTCTGTGTATCTGAACTTGACATAGTACCCTAAACTCGAAATAAGATATGCAATTTGCATTCTGCAAATTGCGTATCTTATTTTGATTGTATTTCAAAATAACTTATTTCAAAATTTGGAGCGTCTACACAGCACCAAATTTTGAAGTAATGTGCTATTTCAAGACATCCCTTAGCTATCATGGAAAGAGGGTTATAGGGATGCCAGAATAGCACACCCATTATTTTAAAACATATTTTGAAATAATGGGCATGTTTAAAAGACACAGGGTAGCTATTTTGGGATACCTTCAGTATCCAGAAATAGCCCCACTGTCTAGACGTACCCTACGTGATAACCCAATCAAATTAGACACTTTTTCCACCACTCTTCAGAATTTATCTACCTTCCTTTGATAGACTTTTATAAAAAGCACATCCTATGATTAAGTAGTCTTAAAATAAAAGGCTAAAAAAATGTAAGATAAACAATTGAAATAAACATACCTTGGCCCAATACTCCCTGGTCTTGCATAGGCAAGTCCAAATCCTTAAGGTTACATAAAAATCAGAAAATATGGTTCTGTGTCAAGTCCTGTCTGATTCTTACCATGGCAATGTAGCACCAGTGCAGCTCTCACATCCTCTGGTACCTGGTAACCTGCTTTCTTTCTGCCAGTTATATCTACAAGAGTTTTTAAAGTTAATGTTTTAGAACTCTGCTGCAATCAATTATATTTGCACTGGGAAAATCAATGTTTCCCTAGTTCAATATTGGGAAGTGGTTTTCTCTCTCTTTTGTTCTAGCATAATAGTCACTAAACATATCAAATGTAATTTAATATATTGTATAGATCAGTGGTTTTCAAACTTTTTCTCTCATGACCCAGTTGAAGAAAATTGTTGATGTCCATGACCCAACACAATTTGATTAGAGTGTGGGCTCCAGGGTGGGGTTTAGGATGAGAACTTTAGGATGAAAGAGGGGGTCTCTGGATTTGGGAGTGTCAGGGCTGGGGCAGAAGGTGCTTATCTTGAGCGATTCCTGGTCAGGGGTGCAGCGGGGGTGTTAAGGCAGGATTCCTGCCTCTCCTGGTACTACAGATCATGCTGCACCCCAGAAGCAGCCAGAAACAGGTTCCCAGCCAATGGGAGTGCAAAACTAGTGCTCGAGACAGGGGCAGTGTGCAAAGCCCTGTGCGCTCCCCACCCCCTTTACCTAGGAGCCAGGCCTGCTACTGACTGCTTCTGGAGTGCAGCACAGTCTGAGGTACCAGAACAGGTGGGTAGCCTGCCTTAGCACCCCCACTGGTCACCTAATACCTGCAGCAACGAGGCCCAGTGCCTGACATTCCATAACCCAGTACTGGGTTACAATCCATAATTTGAAAACCACTGCTTCTTGAGAATGAACAGGTTGGTATATCTGCTTTCCATCTATAATTTCCCAGGAATAACAGACCAATAAACCTAACTTTAATATCTGGAAAGGTACTGGAACAATTTTTAAACAAGCCGTCTATAAGCACCTAGAAGATAATAAGATAAGTAATAGCCAACATGGATTTGTCAAGAACAAACCATGCCAAGCCAACCTAATGTTCTTCTTTGCCTGGGATACTAGTTTAGTGGACAGGTAGAAGGCTCTAGATACAGATATTCTCATAAGCAAGCTACAGAAATGTGGTCTAGAGGATGTCATCAGTCAGGGTTTGGGGGTTTTCCCAGTGGATTCCTGACAGGTCCTCTACTCCGTCAGTGATGATAAACTTTCGGCTGCGTGCGCTCCCTCTATCTAAAGCACTAAACCCCATGCACTTGGGTCAATACAGTAGACCTCTAAGAGCCCCCAGAAACGACAGATTCAGGCAAGAATGAAACCAATCAAGCAGGTTTATTGCCAAATGCTATGCATTAACAGTTGTTAGCAGAAAATCTCAATGCTAAGCCACTGTGCATTCTGCAAGTGTTGGCAATGTACCAAACCCTAGCAGGTTTGTTACCAAATGACATATATATTAACAGCTGTTAGCAGACTGTCTCAACACTAAGACACTGTGCATTCTGAAGCCTTGGTAACCCCCCAACATATAAAAGTGCATAAAGCACCCTCCCATCCAGGGTTGGTCAGTGCTCACCCTTTGAAGTGCCCTTTTATAGACATGTACAAACAAGTTACATCACTTCTTTCGTATCAGGCTGCCATCCTCTGTTACCTAGTTACCACCCCTCACCTTGCAGATGGGGAGTCTACTTACTATCCTTCATGCTGTCAACTTTGAACTGGTCCTGAACCTAGGTGGGTATGTACATTAGTTTTTGGGGAGTTGGTTGGTACCAAGATATTTCTTATTGAGATGTTCTGCTACTCCCCTCTGGTTTACAATCTGTACCCGGTGCCTCCCTATGTTTTTCCATGCTCGATCTAACTTACACAATCATACAATTATCAATAGGGCCTATTTCTTAGCTGCCACGTTACTGAACCAAAGTCTTGCTCACTAGAGTCCAGGCCTTTTGCTGTTTTTGTTATAGGCCTTTATTCAGGCCTGCTAACTCCATGTTACCAACACTAAACTTACTACAGATGAAATTGCTATAAAGTGGATGTGTAACTTGCTAGAAAACCAACAAACTTTTTGGAAAACCATTTTCGAAGACCAATGGTTCTCTGTCAAACCAGGATATATCTTGTGGGATCCTGCAAGGATCACTTCTGGGCCCAGTAGTGTTCTATATTTTCATTAATCACTTGGATAATGGAGTGAAGATTATGCTTATAATATTTACAAATGAGACATATTTTGTTCATGCTGGCTATTCCTTATAACCTTATTATCCTACATGCTTTTACATTGATTGTTTAATAATTTGTTCCAATATATTTTCCAGATATCTAAGGTAGGCTGATTGGTCTGTAATTTCCCATATCCAATTTGTTCCCCTTTTTAAAGATAGGTACAGTTTTTCCCTTCTCAGGTCCTCTGGACCTCGCCCATCATCTGAGAGTCCTCAAAGAAAATGACTAATGGTTTCAAGATTGTTTCAGATAGTTAAATGTATTCAAGTCAGCAGGGCTTAATGAAATTCATCCTAGGTTATTTAGGGAACTATCTAACTATTGTTTACTCATTCTTTCCCTATTTTGGCTTCTATTCCTTTTCCCCTTATTAATATTGCGTTGAGTATCTGGTCACCATTAACCTTTTTAATAATGACTGAATCAAAATAGGCATTCAACTGCTCAGTCTTCTTGATGTGATACATTATTAGCTCTTCTTCCCAACTAAGTAGAGAACCTACACTTTCCTTCATCTTTCTGTTGCTCCTAATATATTTAAAGAACTGTTCCTTTCTGCCTTTTATCACTCTTGCTAAGTGTAAGTCATTCTGTACACTAGCCTTTCTGATTTGTCCTTACATGTTTATGCTATTCTTCCATATTCTTCCTTAGAAATTTATCCATGTTTCCACTTTTGATAAGACTCCTTTTATAGGACTTTCCCTACTTATTAACATGAGTGTAGGTTATTTTATTGGTAAAGGTTTTTTTTCTGTAATGCTTTTAACTTTAAGAATAAAGGTGTTTGCTTACAAAAATACTGTGTTGTAATTTATGGCTGCAGGTAGTTACAGAAGAGAAAGCAAAGCTCAGATTCTGGCCTGTTTAATCTTGCTTGCTGAATAAATTGGAGTATAAGCAGAGGTCTGTGTGGCCTCAAAAACCCTGTTTAGGAGGGAGGGAGCAAGAGAAAGACCTAGGTCTCTACCAAAGCAAAGTAATCACTGAGGAGCCTGGATCCTAGAGTTCGTGTCCTCAAGAGACCAGGGAGGGGTAAATACAGCTGCAGTTGCCCTGGACCAGATAATTTGTTCTCCATAATTACAAATAATATGAAATATGACTTCTGGACAGATAGTTTCCCCTCTGTTATCAAATAAGCAGATTTTAATAACATTTAGCTTTGAGATTTTACAACATTTGTTTTGATTTTACTGTGCTTGTTTTGTTTTCTTGGCCACTGGTAGCAAAGGGAGTCTACTCAATTCCTGATCTTTGATACTGGTAAATAGGGATGCAAAGAATCAAGATTTGGTAAGATTTTACTTCAGAACAAATTGAAAAGAAGGAACAGCCAGGGAAGCAGAAGCAAAGTGCGAGTGAAAGAGAACACAAAAAAGAAGTAGCAAATCACACAGAATTGGAGAAATGAAGAAAAGAGTTATGGCTAATAATAGTTTACATTAAAAAGTATTCTCAAAATTTGTGCAATATCGTTTGTTTAAAGATAAGACTCCTGTTAAAACACCATATTAAAAAACTTTCATGTGTTTTAAGTGAATAATTAAAAGCACTCAGAGAAAAATAGTTTTAAAATCAAAATTTAAAAACTCACAAAATAGCAGTTTTTAGTATAAAAACATTACTGTGCAGTGGAAGGAGTTATGTAAAATACCAACAGAAACTTACCTTAATCTGCTTAAATCATGTGACAAGCCATGTTGTGTTACTCCAGCAGATGGAGCAGGAAGTCAGAAGCAGCCTTTTTCTTTCTGTTCCTCCAGATTGTAAAAGCAATAAAAATGCACAGCTAAAATGTCCTTTGTCCAAACTGCATTTTGCTATTGTATAGCAGTGTGTAAACAACTTATTCTGTTTCTGTAAACATCAAAATCTTGGTACCAAAATCACTAGAATGTTTCATATCTCTATTTTTTTCTTTCAAGTTGGTAAAGGCTGTAGAACTGCCACTTAGTTTGCTTATACCAGGGCATGAGCTGAAGGGAGAGACTTCCTCCAAAGGAAAATTAGGAAAAAGGGAATATATATATATACTGACAGAAGAGAGAAGAGAGAAATAAAAACTAGTAGATGTTGAAAGAGAGAGGTACATTTTATTCCTAACATGTTCCACTACAAAGTGAGGAGACCTGAAAAGAGGGGTTGAAGTTTACATAGGTGAAATAAATTAGGGATGTTCCTGCAGTCACAACATCTAAAGCTTCTGACCTCATAAAACTAAACAGGTTTAGTTTATTCAGCAATTTAGTGGCAGACTTCCAAGTAAACCCATGAGTTGCAGAAAGTAATGTTACAAAATAGTGGCTTTCTCTCTGCTCTAAGTCAGTATTGAGACCGTGCTTCAGGAAAGTATGCACTGTGCTGCTGATAGTGCTTTTTTCCTCCCTTGAGTTATAAAATGGAAGTTCTGACCACTTAGGGTGATTAAAGATCCCATGGCACTTTTCATAAGAGTTGCAAAAAAAGTCCCAGTGCCCTGGATCAGTTCCAATTCACTTAATAACATTTTATCTAAACCACTGCTGCAGTTTCAGCTGGATATAGTGGAGCATTTGCTGCACTTCTACTACCTACAGAGATGCACTCAATCATTTCATTTTATTGATATATTTGAGGACTACATTATAATTATCTAGTCTGACGTCCTACCCAGTAGTTCCTCCATTAATCCCCTAACTTCTGTTTGATTTAGATCATATGTTCTAGAACATGTAATCTTGATTTAGAGATTTTAAGAGACTGAAAATCTACCACATCCCTCTTTACCTGTTGTTCCAATGGTTAATTTTACTATTACAAATTTGAACTTTATTTCTATGCTAATCTGTCCAGTGCAGCTTCTAGTCTCCATCATATTAAAACATGGACTCATGCAAAATAGCAAAAGACTTATTAGCTCATTCAGTCACTATCCCTGCCACTAGAAACCTGCCTTTGGTTTAGTCACAGAAAAAACACAATGAGCTCCTTTATGTATAAATGCAAAAATTTGCTCCACCCACTTCCTGACTTTTCTTTCCTGTCTCTTGTCACAGGGAATAAATCAGACTTGTGTGATGAAAGAGGCTGTTGTCTATGGGGTCTCTGCCTCATTAGTTCCAGAAGATGGAAAGTGTGTTCATTTGAAGTTCTGGGGAAAGGCAAGTTTGGGCCTGCCCAAAGTTAAAGGATCTCATCCTCAATTAAGAAGTATAAACCACTAAATCCAGGCTTCAGTTGATTATGGGGGACAACAAATGAAATAACAGAAGCAGAAACTAGGTCAGAAAAAATTAATCAGGAATTTAGACAACACCAATTGAAGAACCCCAGACCGAGCCCACTGCTCTTCAAAGGCATCTAGGGATTCAGCGGACACTGCTCCAGGGATTCTCCTGGAGGCATGTTCATACAACGGATCAGAAATAGACCTCAGTGGTTGCAGAACACCACGTCAGTATCCAGCTGTCTTGGCCAGTGTCACAGGAGGTTGGTGAGGAGGCCCCATGACTTTATAGCACATGCATGGGCTGTCCATTCATCTGTTAATGTGAGGAAAAGTGCAGCCAGAACTTCAGTAAGAGATTCTGGAGTTGGAAAATTTGTAATATTTGAAGTACTGGGGACAGATTCATCTAGGTCCACCCAAAACTAAAGGCCATCCCCCTCGAGATTCCAATTAATTACAGAGGACAACAAATGAAAAACCAGGAATGGAAGTGAGGCCAAAGATTGAAAATCAAGGAAGCAGAGAGGCACACAGAGAGTAGAGAAGCCTGGACAGCACCAACTGTCATTGAAAGCTGTCCAGGGAATGAGTGAACACTTCCCAGAGACATGACCGAACAAGGGAATGGAAACAGTCAGCAGACCCAGAGAAATCTGCTGTCCAGCTTCCTCCTCCTGGTATGCTGAATGGCCATGATGGCCAATCCCAGGAGGAGGTTGAAAAGGCTGTTCTGCAACTTTGTGGACCCATGGATGGGAAGTGCATAAATCAGGAGGTATGAGATAAAAATGCAGCCAGAACCTCAATATGAATCTGGAGTCAGATGAGTACTGACTAATAAAGTGCTGCAGAATGCTAATTTCTCAGGGGGGTGGCTGGGAACAAACTACAGGCAACTCAAACTGGGTACCCAAAATGTATGTGTATTTCTTTTTACTTTATTATCTTAGTGTCGCAGTTCCCCGTTTGTAAAATGGGAATTGTACTACTCCCTCATCTCACAGGAGTGCTATGACCATAAGTTCATTCATTTTTGTAAAGCACACTGATGAGCGCCATAGGAAAACGTATGGAGAAATTAAAAATTCTGCCATCAAAACCATGCTGAATAGTGCGCAGTAAATAAGTTATAGGGTTACTTGCTGAACCAGGAGAAAAGTGCCTCATTCAGTTAGCACTGTCCCTTGTTAGAATGAACCAGAATGGAAAAAATAGCACATGGACATCTGAATAAAAAAATGTATCATCATGTATCTGCACAAGGCCAAATTAACATTGCACAGACAACCTTCATTGTGGAATTTCTTAACGTTTCAGTGTTTGATTTTGCAACCTTATAATGTTCTTGTAATGTAGATTTTCTGATAATTATATCTGCCACATTTGTGATAGATCCTCTTTGCCATATACAAATACACAAAATGTCCTTGTTCTTCATCAACTCTAAGTGACTCTTCACAGCTGTTTGCTGCTGGATGTTCAGAGAGCTGTCTTATGTACAAAACACAGCATATTTACAGTTCAAAAGGAAAAATACCCTAATTAGTTTCCATGGATTATTTTATGAGGAATTCTTCAGTTGCTGTTGAGTCATTATTTCCCATGGGTATAGTCTATTATTCTCAGGATGTTAGCACAATAACACCAGAGTTTTTTATAAAAAGTACTTCAACAGAAAAATTACCAAGCTATTGGTTCCAATTTAAGTGAGCAAAAAAAAGATGATTTCATAATGTGATTGCTTTGTTCTCAAACAATAGATCTAATTCTGTAACCCTTATTCAAGCAAATCTCCTGTTAACTTTAATGGCTAAGAAATTAAGGACTTGTTTCCAAAAACAGTGAATCTGAAAAGCGACTAGCCATACTTGATCTTGCTATTCAAAACAAAAAGAAACAATTTTATTTTAGAGTTTTTTAAATGTTATTTTAAATGCTATTTTTAGTTCTACAATAACCCACAGTTAAATATGACTTTTAAATTACAATTATCTGATTTGTGCACTGTGGTAAAGTACTTTCAAGTAGGAATAAGAGATCTTGCGGAAAAGGGTTTATTTTCCGCAAGATCGCGTCTAGACTGGCGCTTTTCTCTGGCAAAACCCCGAGGCGGAAAAAAGCGGCAGCCATGTTCATGCAAATGCCGCGGGGGATATTTAAATCCCCCGCGGATTTGCAATTGCACTGTGTCTCATTAGCATCCCTTTTCCGCAAAAGGGTGCCAGTGTAGACACAGCCTAAGGGTATTTTAATGGCATTTTGTTGCATTTAAAAAAATATATATGTAACATTTAGAAGTCTAGTTTTAGCTATTAAAGTGATGTTACTGTCATATATAGAGTGAGAATATCTATCACATTTATCTTAACATTTTCTTTTATCGCAGGTTGCTAAGATACTTATCCCTATATAAATATTTTCACAGTATGCAAGGCTTGTTAAGTTATAGTTGTTAAAGACACTCCCACTTTTTCCTTCTGTCTTCTTTTCTTATTCTCCAATTCAGGAAAGGTCACTGCTCAGCACCAATTCAGTACAGCAGAAACTAGCAGAAATTAAAACAGTAAATGCATTAAAATATATTGAAAATGTTCTAAGAATGAACCCCTAAAGAATGAGTCCATTTTGAAAACTTTGAAACAAAATTTAAAATTTGTTTACAAAAAAAGCCTTTCATTCTCTAGCCAGCTTTATGAATTACATTGGTGGTGATAAATTTTGGGTTTGGTGTATCAATTTATAAATAGTTTGTATGATCTGATTACTGTGCGCATATATTGCAGGGGTGGGCAAGGGGCCCTCCACGGGCCAGATCCAGCCCACCAAGCCGGTGGATCTGGACAGCAGTCGCCTTGCTGCTTCCCTACCCCCATGCCAATCAGGACCTGTGGAGAATGCAAACTCTCCTCGCTCCTGCAGGAGCATGCAGTGACTAGAGAGACATGCAGGCTGTTTTAAAAGAGCCAGCATTTATCTCTCTAGCTGCCACGTAACTTTGGCGGGGGGTGAAGGGGGAGTAGAGAGCTTTGCGCACTCCCTGCCTCCAGGCCAATCAGGGCCTGGGAGCAGGGAGCACGCAAAGTCTCTCGCATTCTGTCTCCATCCTGCCAGGGGCGTGCAGCAGCTAGAGACACTCCGGCTGTTTTAAAACTGCTGCAATGTCTCTCTAGCCGCCACATGTTCTTGAGGGGGTTAGGAGACTTCACATGATCCACTGCCCTCAGGCCGACTGGCCTGGGAGCAGGGAGTGTGTGCAAGGTCTCCTCCTGCTAGGCACCTTGAGGGAACTGCCAGCTGTTTTAAAACAGCTGGCATTTCCCTCTAGGGGGAGGGAGGAGGAAGACTTCTCATGCTCCCCCACCCCAGGCCAATCACGGTGTGGGGGGGAAGCACAAGAAGTCTCCTGGCCCCGTCCCTTCCACCTGAGGCCTCGTTCCTTCCGGGGTGGCCCAGAGCCACTTCTGAAATTTTTGTAGTGGCCCCCTTTTAAAAATTATTGCCCACGCCTGCTCTAAGAGGACATCAGTGTCAAATAGAAAAGGTAATTTTTAAACCTGCCTTGTATATCTTAGTGAATTTGACAATTTTCTCAATGAACATTTGAAAAATTATCAGTACTGTGGTTCAGGGAAGACCAACCTTTTAATGCACCAAGCCTACAATGAATTCCTTACTACAATGGCAGAGAAGTTCATAAAACAATTCACTGATGAAGAAAAGGATGCTAAGTACTATTCCATAATAGTCATTTCAACACCAAATGCGAGTCATGTAGACGAATTAACATTAATTTCAAGATATGTGTCCCGCAATGGTGAAGTTGAAGAGAAATTTCTTTGTTTTGTCCCACTAAAACCCCACACTTCTGAATGTTTAGAGACAACAGTTTTGGAAATCATTGCAAATGTAGGTTTGGGCATCAAAAATTGTCGTGGGCAGAGCTTTGATAATGCTGCAAATATGGCAGAAAAATATTCAGGTCTACAGGTAAGACTGAACAATGTAAATCCCTCTGCTTTATTCAGACCTTGCTCTGGCCATTCCTTAAATTGAATCTACAATGCTGCAGCTGCCTCTTGTGAAGGCGCAACACATAGTTTTGATTTTGTTCAAAACACGTACGTTTTTTTCGGTTTCCACTCATCGGTGGAGTATGCTACAATCATACTTGAAGCAGGCAAATAGAAAACATTTGACAGTCAAAAGAATTTGTGACACCAGGTGGTGTGCTTGTTTTGGGCTTTCCAAATGACCTATGATGTTATAAATAGACCCTTATCAGACATAGCCACATCACATTCTGAAAAACCACATGTGAAAACTGAAGTAAAACCCTTAGCAGAAAAGTTTGAAGAATATGATATTGCCGTTTTTACTATTTTACAAATTGCATCGACTATTCGATTAGTTGATTACTCTAAATTTAACATCCTTAGTCTATCCAACCTGCTCTTAAATATCTCCAGTGACAGATTCCACAACCTTGCTAGGCAATTTATTCCAGTGTTTAACCACCCTGACAGTTAGGATGTTTTTCCTAACAAAACCTCCCTTGCTGCAATTTAAGCCCATTGCTTCCAGTCCTATCATCAGAGGTCAAGGAGAACAATTTGTCTCCCTCCTCCTTGTAACACCCTTTTAGATACTTGAAAATTGCTATCATGTCCCCTCTCAGTCTTCTCCTTTCCAAACCAAACAATCCCAATTATTTCAGTCTTCCCTAAGAGGTCATGTTTTCAAGGCCTTTAATCATTTTGTTGCTCTTCTCTAGACCATCTCCAATTTTTCCACGTCTTTCTTGAAATGTGGTGCCTAGAACTGGACACAATACTCCAACTGAGGCCTAATCAGTGCAGAGTAGAGCAGAAGAATGACTTCTTGTGTCTTGCTCACAACACTCCTGTTTATGCACCCCAGAATCATGTTTGCTTTTTTTGCAACAACATCACGCTGTTGACTCATATTTAGCATGTGGTCCACCGTGACTGCTACATCCTATTCTGCAGTAATCCTTAGTAGGCAATCACTTCCCATTCTGTATGTGTGAAACTGATTGTTCTTTCCTAAGTGGAGTATTTGTCCTTATTAAACTTCATCCTATTTACCTCAGACCATTTCTCTAGTTTGCCCAGATAATTTTGAATGAGGAGCTTATCCTCCAAAGCACTTGCAACCCCTCCCAGCTTGGTATCATCTGCAAACTTAATAATCGTACTGTACTCACTATGCTATCATCTAAATCATTGATGAAGATATTGAACAGAACCGGTCCCAAAACAGACCCCTGTGGAGCCTCACTTGTTATGCCCTTCCATATGATTGTGAACCATTAATAATAACTACTCTCTGAGAATGGTTATCCAGCCAGGTATGCACCCACCTTATTGTAACCCCATCTAGTTTGTATTTCCTTAGTTTATTGATAAGAAGGTCATGCGAGACCGTGTCAAATGCTTTACTAAAGTCTAGGTATATTTTGTGCCTTCGCCTTTCTAATCTTGCCCCTTCATACTTGCATTGTTTGCTTATATTCATCCTTTGTCATTTGTCCTAGTTTCCACTTTTTATATGACTCCTTTTTTGATTTTTAGATCATGTAAGATCTCCTGGTTAAGCCAAAGTGGTCTCTTACCATACCTTCTATCTTTCCTACGCAGTGGAATAGTTTGCTTTTGGGCAGTTAATAATGTCTCTTTGAAAAACTGCCAACTCTCTTCAGTTGTTTTTCCTCTTAGTCTTGCTTCCCATAGGACCTTACCTACCAGATCTCTGAGTTTACTAAAATCTGCCTTCCTGAAATCCATTGCCTCTATTTTGCTGTTCTCCTTTGTACCATTCCTTGGAATCATTAATTCTATGATTTTATGATCACTTTCACCCAAGCTGCCTTCCATTTTAAAATTTTCAACCAGTTCCTCCCTATTTTTAAAATCAAATCTAGAACAGCTTCCCCCCAGTAGCTTTTTCAACCTTTTTAACAAGAATTTATTGGATAATCTGTGCTGTGCTGTGTTAGTTTCACAACATATGTCTGGATAGTTGAGGACCCCCATCACCACCAAATCCTGTGCTTTGGATGATTTTGTTAGTTGTTTAAGAAAGGCCTTAACCACCTCCTCTGCCTGGGTAGGTGGTCTGTAGTAGACCCTTAGCATGATCCTAACCCTTTCTACCCCTTTTAACCTAACCCAGAGACTCACCGGGTGCGTCTAGACTGGCAAGATTTTGTGCAAAAGCGGCCGCTTTTGTGCAAAAACTTGTCGCCTGTCTACACTGGCCACTTGAATTTGCGCAAGAGCACTCACGTTCTAATGTAAAGAATTCAGTGCTTCTTGCGCAAATACTTTGACGCTCCCGCTCAGGGATAAGCCCTCTTGAGCAAGAATACTTGCGCAGGAGGGCCAGTGTAGACAGGCACCTTAATTTCTTGCGCAAGAAAGCCCGATGGCTAAAATGGCCATCGGAGCTTTGCGCAAAGCTGTTTAGAGCAGCACGGATGCTTTTGCGCAAAAGCACTTTTGCGCAAAAGCATCCGTGCCAATCTAAACTCTCTTTTGCGGAATACTTTTAACGGAAAAACTTTTCCGTTAAAAGTATTTCTGCAAAATCATGCCAGTCTAGACGCAGCCATCATGTCTGTCTTCTATGTCCATCTCCACCTCAGTCCAACTGGGTACATTTTTAATATATAAGGCAACACCTCCTTTTTTTCCCTGCCTATCCTTCCTGAGCAAGCTGTACCCTTCTATTCCAGTATTCCAATTGTGTGCATTATCCCACCAAGTCTCTGTGATACCAACTATGTCTGTTTATTAGCACTTCAAGATCTTCCTGCTTATTTCCCATATTCCTTGCATTTGTATACAGGCATCTGAGATATTGATTTGATTGGCGGCCCCGGACTGTGTGCCATCAGCGGTGGCCGGGCCGACTGGGCAGCGCATGCGCCGTGCGTCTGCCCACATGCCCCGGGGTCGGGCCCGCGCATGCTCCGTGCGCCCGGAGGTGGGCCTGCGCATGCGCCGTGCACCTGGAGGCGGGGCCGTGTGTCCCGGGGGCGGCGCCGCGCGCCTGGGGCGCCAAAATGGCTCGCACCGGCTCTGCCTCCGCAAGTATCGGAGGATCACAGTTCTAGTTGGCTGCAAATCACTGTTCATGGCCAATGCGAGCAGCGGGAAGCATTGCAGACCAGGACGCCACTTCCCGCTGCTTGCATTGGCCATGAATGGCACTTCGCAGCCAACAAGAGCTGCAATCCTCCGATACCTGTGGAGGCTCAGGTAAACATGGAGATGAGGGCCCGCCACGGACTAACCTTGAGGACCGGATCCAGCCTGTGGGCCAGAATTTGCCCACCCCTTGTCAAAGTCAATAATGAAAATATTGAATAGTGCCATCCATCACTAAGGCTCTTGCTACAGTTCAAAGGCGGAGGTGCCCTTATCGACTAATCGACTAGTTGATGGAAATCCCATCAACTATTTGATTACTTAATTAATCTAATTTTAACATCCCTAATTGGGAGTAGGCTAAAAAATGTGTCTTAACTTTGTTTTGTGAAGCATATAATAGTGTATTCAAAATAACACATAATAAATCATACACATTTCAAACTACAATATATTTTATTTAAGTGTGTAACAATACAGAGGCCCCAATCCCGTAATGAATTGGTGTGGGTGGAAGGGATGGCCAGCACTGAGCTCATTACAATGTGGAAGCTTAATCAGTTGCAGCTTGCCTCCTTGTTGTGCTAAGCCTGGTTTACTTAACTGGTTCTGGACCTTTCATTCCATGTCCTAACTGTAGTGACACTCAAAGGTAGAAAAGTAGTAAAAGAATCATTAGCTCTTTTATTATTATAACTCTGAATTAGATACTGAACAAAAAAGGTCCCACTCTCAAAGACCTTGCAATCTACATTCAAAGTGACAACAAGAGTGTTTCTGAGACTAATAAATTAAATCCACAAATGATTTCATCCAACGATGATGCGGAGGTGAAGGCCAGATCCGCAAGAGAAACTGTCTACAACACAGCAGCCAAAACAGCAAACGAAGCCCCTCCTCTAAGGAAGTGAAACCACAACACAACCGGAACACAGTAAATGATGTAAACCATTTAACAGCGTATACTTAAAAAAAATGATATGGAAACAGAAACACTGACTCATGGCCACCCAGGCACTGACCTGAGAAGATAAAAGCAGGAGTAAAGGAGGCAAACACATGATGAAAAAGACTGAAAACTCCGCACATCTGTTCCAGAGAGAGTGAACAGGAATAGAAATACGGCAATGGTGGGTGCTACAGAGCATTCACAGACCCTGACATGGGAAAAGCTGTAGTTTTGGCTCCTCACTTGAGATTATCCCAAAATGCCGGCTATGGAAAGAGCCACCCTTCGCAGCAGTCACACGCGTCCTCGTCAGCCCCGTGCCGAACCCGTACCTCAGGGCTACGAGAGTAGCAGGGCGTAATTCGGGGCGGTGACGCTGTGTGGCGCGAGGGCTCTGGCTGCCGGAGCAGCACTGCGCTGTCTAACTGAACCCCAGTCCGCGAGCCCCCGGCGCGGTGGGGGGGATGTTACAGATGTACGCGCCTGGGTGGGTGTGTGCCGAGCGCCAGCAGCGCAAATCGCACGCCCTGTAAGTCAGTGATGGAAACCACGTCAAACCAAAGGCTACTAGCGCACCCCCGGCACCGGGCCCGCCAGGGCCTCCTGGCAACCAGCGGCCCGAGCCGGGGGGCCCGGCCTGGGTGCAGCCTCCCCCCGCCCCCGCGCTGTGAGTGAGAGGCCGCCCGCACTGTGGGGAAAGCGGAGCCCAGCGCGGGCTGGCAACGCGCCGGGGGCTGCCGAGGGAAGTGGGGTCTCGCGCAGCTGAGCCAGCCCCTCAGGCGGCAAGTCACGGGGGGGGAGGCAACGCAACCCTGCGGCCAGGGCAGGTCCCTTCTCTCAGCTCGCTTCCCCCCGCAACAGACGCTCAGGGAGGGCGGGGCCTAAGACCCGCCCCGGACTGGGGAACAGGAGCCTCTCCTAGATGCCGAGAGGCTCCTTGCCCCCTCCCCTGCAGATTGTCACGGGACCGGCGCATGCGCACAGCCCGCGCTGAGCCGTTGTGTACCGCAGCCTCCGTCGCCGCTCCCTTCGCAGAGCCGCGTCCCCAGGAGCCGGAGCCGCCGCCGCCGCCGCCGCTAGCGGTCTGAGAACAGCAGCTGCCGCCGCCTCGGCCCGGACGGTGAGTGTCAGGGCGGGTAGCGCTTCCCCGTCCCGTTTCACTCGGGGCGGTATCACCCCCGCCCCCCGGCTCGCTCACCGCAGCCGCCCCGCCCGGAGCTGCCCCGTCTGGGGCCCTCCGGGTACAGGCGCCCGGCCTGGCCCGAATGTTACCTGCGGCTGCGCGGTGTGTGCATCAGCCAGGCACGGGGGGGCACTTTGCCCCCGTCCCCCGCCCCTCTGCAAGGAGTAAAGGCCGGAGGGTCGCTGCGCGCACCCACCGGGACGGGCGGGGGAACGGGGCGTGTCTTTGATCGTTACTGAAACTCCTGATCCTGCCCCTTGCAAGGCGGCCAGCCCCCGTCCTGGGCACCCTGGAGACACCGCGACGGGAAATCCTGCAACTCTCCCACGTTACCACCCCCGAAATAAGACAGCCCTGGCTTGGGGGTCTGGGCCGATGAGCTCTCTGGTGATTTTTTTTTTCTTTTTTCTCTACTATGGCAACCTTTTATCTTCCCTTGACATGCTCAGCGTCACTGGCATAGGTCTGGTATGCATATCTAAGAGGGGGAGAGCCGTAGCAAGCAGTGCTGTGTAGCACTGTACAAACTATTCAGTGTCCAGTTCAGTCTTTTGTGCTTAGTTAATGCTCTTAGTTTTTGCAAACTAAATCACTTTTACTTCTCCATTTAGTAACACAGACCTTCATAGCTAGGATGTCCATTGTTTAGACAAGGTCTTAACTGAAACTGAAATACTACTGTATCTTGGCTTCTTACCCTAGCAGTTGTTGGGTTAAACTATTTGAGATTTAGAGTTCTAATGTATCGATAAGTTGAACACTGTAGAACAGAGGGTGGGGAACCTAAGGCCTGGTTCTCCCCTTCCCCCCCCCTTTGCTCCCTCTATCTGATAGAGACAGCAAAGGTGAGAGGAATTGACTAGTCCACTCGATTATCTGATAAGCATTTGCTTTTGATCTCTAGGGAATAGTAAACACCTTATGATGGCTTTGGTGGAATCAGTGAACTAGGTGATAAATAGCTGGTTGTCCTTGGTCTATTGTTGGCAGTGGACAGATATTAGAGGAGAATCAATAAAATATATCCTCATACTACTCTGCAGATCAGGTTTTGGGCTTGTTTTAATGAAAAGCTTTTTTAAAGTAGTCTAGTTCAGTTGCCATTTTCTTTCCTGTCTTTGAGTCACTTTCCCAATCCTCCTTTTTTAGGTTTTTCAACACTTACCAGCAGGCAAGATTCCATAAACAAAAATAGACTGAGTCATCCCTGTACAGAAATCAAGTCAAGCGATTAGGTGGGAAGTCAGAATCCTTTTCTTGCTCAGTTTTTCTCTGATTTTAAATAGCAGTTATAAATAGGGTAGTGATTTCTGTTCATACTTTCATTTTAACTTGTTAACAAACTAGCTGCAAGCTATGAAGTCTGAGGTAAAAGTTGTCTGCTGTTACACCGTGTAGTGCAATAGCTAATTGCAGTGGAGAGTTTTCTCAAGTTTTTTCATCTTGGTTGCTTTTAATATTTGTATAACTCTGACCATTTTATGACAAATTGCAGCTGCATACATGACTTTTCTTTAAATAAATGCAGGTTTCAGTCCGTTAGAATAACCAACATTACTAAAGATGGCATTTCTTTGTAGAATTTTCTTTAGAAGCTTGGACAATGCCATTCAATGATTACTCATGTTGTGGTTGCAGTTAAATTATGTTTTAACTTATTGTTCAAATGTTTGTCAAAAGTCTCATTACATTATAAATAAGAGGCTCTCAAATCCTTTCATGCTCATTCTAGTAGCATGCCTCTCAGGCCATTCTCCCATCCCTTTGTGATTGCAGAGACTACTTCCCTTCCTATTTGTGATGAGATAACATTGCCAAAAAAAATTACAAGAAAGCCAATAGAGAATCTCAGCTTACTTGGTGCAAGCAGAAGTCTAAAGGATTCCTTGTATGAGTAAGGATTTTACAGAATTATCGGTTAATCTTAAACAGCTATACACACTCCTCCCCCCTCGATGCATATGGGGATGCATAAAATCATACAGAAAAGAGGCATAATCATCAGGCAGGTGAAAGGGGCTGCCTGGGGGTGCCCCCCCATCTGAGACTGCCCTGTACCTAAGCCTCCTACCCCCAAGGTAGGGATGTGAACGACTAGTCGCAAATGCTTATCGGATAGTCACACACTAGTCGCTTCCCCCCCTGCCTTGCTGCCTCTATCAGAAAGAGGCAGCAAGGGGGTGGGGGAGAGGAAGAGCGGGCACTTTGAAGCAGCAGCACTGTGTGGAGCCCAGGGTCTGCCTCTTTGAAACGCCGTGTGCAGTCTCGGGCCAGCTGGAGACTCCCGAGCTAGCCCCAGGCTGCATGTGGCGTTTCAAAGTGGCAGTGGCATGTGGAGCCCAGGGTCAGCTGCTGCTTTGAAACACCACAGGGAGCACGGGGTCAGTGGGGGACTGCTTGAGTCCCCCGCTGACCCTGTGCTCCCCGCAGTGCTTTTGCCTTTGAAGTGTAGCAACAGCCCTGAGACTGCTACTATACTTCAAAGGCGGATGCGTCCTTATCAACTAATCAAATAGTCGATGCAAATTGTATCGGCTACTTAATTAGCCAGTTAATCTAAATTTAACATCCCTACCCCAAGGTGCCCTTTAGGGAGGGCGGGCAGGGTGTGTGTGTGTGTGTGTGTGTGTGCGCAGCTTCCACCCTCCATTTGTATGGGACTGTTGCTGGTCCCCTTCAGGAAGTGAGGGGAAGGTGCACAGTTTGTTCCATTCCTCAGTCTGGCTGGGGAGCACAGGGGACAGGTGAACCTGGATCTGTCCCCAACTGGGGAACATGCACCTCTCCCCTATCTGTGCCCATTGGAACTGCAGCAGCAATGGAGAGGTGCTTCTCACCTGGCCCCAAGCTGCTGCGGTGAGAGAGGGCTGGGATAGTCCTCTCTCCCCAGTGAAGTCCGCATACTGAATCCCTCATCCCAGCCCTACCACAGAGCAATGATTTAAATGAAGAAAACTCAAGGATTTTTTGGCTAAGGACCCAAGCAACACTGGGTAAATCTTCTAGCATTTAAATAATTCAAATAATTAAAAAAATGCACCAAACACAAAATAATCCCTCCTTTCATCACTCAGTTTCCATTTTAAATTAATCTCCATACTGCCAAACTTTCTATATTCTGAAAGAATGCTTAATATCAATTTTTAAAAAATAATTTCAAACTATCAAATCAACAGTTCATTGCTGAATAGCATTACAAATTCACAAACTTAAATGTGATTAGTGCTATCTCTGGAAGAAATCTTCATTGTGGTACATTATGGTTAATCTTTTAGTGTTTTCCTCAGAAAAGGATTGTCTTTTGTACATAAGTAAATTTTTTTGTTCCTATTTATTTAAACCTCTCTGTGCTTACAGAGCTGACAAAGAAGAAGATGTAAGGTAGGGCAGTTTCTGCTACTTTATGAATGGACAAGTGCTTAGTCTTCCATTAAGCACAAAGATCTTGTGGATCTGGAATTAGCCTATTCTGAGTGATGCACAGAAACACCAACCGTTGTTCACACAGTTCTGGAGAGGGATGGATGAGAGTTGGTAACTTGCTGTACTGATTGCTGTTTTGTTGCATGGCAGGATTCTGTCTGGGAGCTGCAGCTCCTGACATGAAAGCAATACAGCAAAGAAATGAGTTCTCAGAAGCTGCCCATAAATCCCAGATGCTGGCCCATCTCTCCTAACCCTGCGCTCCCTTTTGGCCCTAGACATCTGTGCTTCCCTTCCCATGTCCACTGCTCTATTAACTTCAATGGCTGCAAATAGTTCAGCTCTGCAGCTCACTCTGCCTGCCTACTCTGAGGCCCTAGTGGCAGGGGAAGCCTGGATTCAGTGATGTTGTTTTGATTCTACAGTTCCATCTATGTTCTTGTTAATGCTGATTTCATAGGGCCGTGCTTCTGGAAATTTCATTTACCTATGGAACAACTTTTGCTCAGTTTAAATCGTACATAACTTCTAATTCAGTGTTCTTCAAGCAAGTAACATGATTAGCTAACCCACACAAGCTTCTATTTGTGGGGGATTTTAACTTCTGTGATAGCTGTTGGAAGACTAACAGCAAAATATAATAAGTCCTGCAACTTCTTACCATATGTAAGGAATAACTTCTTGATTCAAAAAGTTGACAAAACAACGAAGGCTCATTCATTTTGGATCTGGGTTTGACCAATAAGGATGAATTAGCTTTGACTGCGAAGATGGTTGGGAAATTAGGAGGAAGTAATCATGATCTGAAAATTCAAGGTCCTGAACAATGGACCTGAGAACAGCAGGCCAACAAGGGTGCTGGACTTCAAAAAGGCAGACTTCAGCCAACTCAGAGAAAGAGTAAACAAGGTTCCTAGGAGAGACCAGTTAGGAAGATAAAGAGTCGAAGGGGACTGGCAAATTTGACTACCTGATAAGCATAAGCTTATCGGGTAGTTGAGTGGAGAACTCGACTACTTGTTCCCCCCCACCTCCCTTGCTGCCTCTGTATAGGTGGAGGTGGAAACAGGAGCGGGTGCTGGGTGGGAGCCAGCTTAAAAGCTGCCCCTCTCCCCCCCCAGCACTGTCTCTGCAGTGCTGCCTGTCCCCTCTATCAGTGGCAGTGGAAGGGGAAAATGGGGGGGAATAGCGGAGGCTGATGTGAAGCAGCTTCTGCCCACGGCGGGCTGAGGCTTCTCTGGCAGCAGCTCCTGTCTGCCGGGGACCTGTTTAAAATGCAGAGCCACAGCGGTCCAGGGCCGGTGCGAGCCAGGACTGCTCAGTCCAGGCTTGAGCTGTCTCCAGGAGCTACCCCCTTGCGGCTCTGCAGAGCAGCACTTATCGACTAATGGTATAGTTGATACAAATTGTATCGACTACATGATTAACCAAATAACTGCTCTTTCACATCCTTATCCTAAAGATGTAATACAAGATGTTGCTATTGCAAGGCAGAGGAAAGATAAGAGCCATTAGAGACCAGTGTAGCAGCACAAGGAGCTTGTTAGCTGCCTAAAAACTGAAAGCGATACGTGAAGGAAATGGAATAAGGGGCCTGTAACTATGGAAATATATGTGGGAAGCATTTAGGGACAAAACCAGGGAAGCCAAAGCTAAGGAGGGTTTAACAGATATGTTAAGGCAAAGAAGAAAGATCAGGGATGGTGTTTGTCTGCTGCTCACTGCAGAAGGTGAGCTGACAACAGAAGATAAGAATTTGGAGCTGCTGAATACCTACTTTGCTTCAGTCTTGACCCAAAAAATAACATTTGGCTGGATGACTAGTGACGTTATCGTAGGCAATAAGAGAGAATGCAGATCTGGATAATAAAGAACATATTAGAGCTCTTCTGACTTCTTTTGAATGAATTTAATTCAGTAGGACCTGATACTGTTCACCTCAGGGTGCTGATAGAATTACCATAAAATCTCGAATATAATGCGCACCGATGTATAATGCGCACCCTGACTTTTGAATTTTATCATAATGAAAAAATCTATACTCCTATATATAATGCGCACCCTGACTATTGATTTACTTACTTTTTTGAAAGTCTATAGGATTGCTAGTCTATGGGAATAAAATTCAACTTCACATCCGGTGTCCATGTTTATAACTTATTTTCATAAATGTCAGCAATTAATTAACTATAAACGATTTCATACAACAAGTAAGACATAAATTTCATATTATTTATTGTTTTTAAATATTGTAAAGCATTCTAGGAATCTCTGCCATTTCAGTTGATGTTGATTTCATGTTTACTGCCGTCTTAGCGTGGCATCGGCATAGCGGAGGTTCGTTGTCTTCTGACATGGAACTGACAAAATAAAACTTTAAACAATAACTCCTATATATAATGTGCACCCTGACTTTGACCCAAAAAAACTTGGAAAAAAAGTGTGCATTATATTTGAGATTTTACAGTAGCTGCAGGAGCTCATAGATGACAGGAGAGAGCTCTTGTTTAGTCATCCAGAGAAATGTAGTATCTGTCTTTAAAAGGAGGAGCCAGGGATCTATAGACAACTTATCCTGACTTGAATACTAGTGACATTGTTAGAGTATAAAACATTCAGTTTGCAGTAGGGATGTAAGCAACTAATCTACTAGTCGACTATCTGATAAGCAAAAGCTTATCAGATAGTTAAGACACAAGTCGACTAGTCGCTTCCCCCCACCTCTTTGCTGCCTCTATCAGAAAGAGGCAGCGGGGGAAGAAGGGAGAGTAGAAAAGGAGAGATGGTGAGGGGAGCCGGCTTAAAAGCCAGTTCTCCCAGATCCAGCTCTGTGGGAGGGGGCAAGGGCGCAGCAACGTTCCACCTTTGAAATGTACAAGTGTCCCTCCGCTGTGGCTCTTGTACATTTCAAAGGTGGAATACTGTGCGACATTTCTACCTTTGAAATGTCGCAACAGCCGAGTGGAGTGGTCTCTTGTTACATTTCAAAGCGGAAGCGCCCTTATCCACTAATTGAATAGTTGATGGAAATTCCATTGATTATTTGATTAATTGATTAATCTAATTTTAAGATCCCTAGTTTGCAGATACTTGGAGGTTGAAGAGGTGATCAAGCAGCCAGCATGGAATTATTAAAAACAAATCATACCAAGCAGCTTTGATTTCCTTCTTTGGCAATGTAATTAGTTTGGTGGATAGAGGGAATGCAGTAGACCTAATATACCTGGACTTTAGCACAGTCCTATGAGATTATTTCATAAACAAGTTAGAGAAATGTGAGCTCAGTAGAACTACCATTAAGTGAGTATGTAATTGATTAAATAAATGCAAACAAAGAGTGACTATTAATAGAATGTCAGATTGGAAGGAAGTTTCAAGTAGGTTCACAGGGATCATTGCTCAGTCCTGTGTTACTTAACGTTATTATTAATGACCTGGATGTAGGAATAGAAAGCATACTGATTTCATTTGAAGATAATACAAAGCTAGGAGGAGGTGTGGGAGGGATTGCAAACACTTTGGAGATAAAGCTAAAATTCAAAAGGGACTTAAATTGGAGAACTGGGCTATAGATGACAAAATGAAATTAAAAAAAGACAAATATAAGGTGCTAAGGGAAGAAAAACCAAATGCACAAATAGAAAATGGGAGGTAGTTTGCTTGGCAGCAGTGCTGAGAAGGTTTTGAGAGTTGTGCATTACAACCTCAACATGAGTTTAATGTGGTTGTGTCGCAAATATAAATAAATAAATAAAATTAGGGATTGCATTACTTAAGGTTGTATAAGTTTAACTGGTTAACCGATAAGCTGATGCTCATCAGTTCCTGTTAACGGTTAAACTCTGCTAGGAAGCTCATGGGGACTGGGAGCCTGTTCAACCCTGGAACTGATGGAATATTGATTGGTTATACGGTTTCTATTTTTAATAGGGATATTAGCATGTAATTTAATTGTCATGTAACCACATAAAATTTTAGCAGTTGCATGTCTATTTGATATCCCTGGAGGCGGGGCCAGCTGCCAGTGTGCTCCCGGCTCCACTGCCGAGGAGTCCCCTGCCACTCCACACTGCTACGCCTCTATCAGAGGCAGCATCATTGGGTAGCAGGCGTGAGCTGGTCTGTGAGAGGAACTGGCTTCCTGTGCAGTTTAAAAAACTGCTTCCTGTGCAGACCAGCTTCTGCCTACCACCCTGTGCTGCTGCCTCTCATATAGAAGTAGCAGCATTGGGTGGTAGCAGCCCCTCTCCACAGGGGGTCCAAGCACCCCGCGGATACAAGCTGTTCCGCAGCAACAGCTTCTGTCTGCAGGAGCTCAGACACCATTCCCAATGGACAGGGTCTGCTGCCGCAGAGCAGTCTCTGTTTGCGGTGAGCCCAGGTTGCTGCAGACAGAGTCTACTTTTACGGCAGCCTCTCCTGCCCAATGCTGCTGCCTCTGATAGGGCAGTACCGGTGGTACCATGGAGATGGTGCTGGGAGGAACTGACTCTTAAGCCTGTCCCCCCACTGCCTCTCTAGGAGGCAGCAAGGTGGAAGGCGGGGGGGAGGAGGGGACAGACAGGTCTGCGGAGCCGGCACACGTGGACAGCTTGCTTGAAAGCTGGTTCCCCGTGCATATCCTCACCTACCTGCCCTCCTCACCCTCCCCACTGCTGCCTCTAGTATGATTTATTCTTATTTTGATGCTAACAAACTCACTCTTCTGGATGCAGGTTGGACTTCCCTGGTTCAGCACCCTTGGGATCTAACTGGTCCCAGATAAGGGAGTTGTCCAGACCAGAGAAGGTCTGGGAGGGGCAATGCCAGCATCCTTGCTGGGTTCCTCTACCCAGCTGCCTGGCTGGTGCTCGTAGCAGCAGCCTCCCACCAGCTTCCCTGCCCCGCCGGCCGTGGGCTCTGGTGCCCCAGGATCCACTGATCGGCTCCACTCTGAGCCTCCGCAACCTTTGCTGTTGGGGCTTTCTAGTCCTGCTACCTCCGTGGTCTTGCTGGACTAGAGATTCCTGGACCACAGTTTCAACCTGTAACCTATTTATTAAAGTAACGTTCTTGGTTGTTTTTTTTTTAGTGGAATTGCAAAAAATGTCTCTCTATCCTTCTCTGGAAGATCTGAAAGTGGACAAAGTAATTCAGGTATGGTGAAATATATATAGACTTCTTTCTGAGATTAGTTCTAATTAAAAGGAACCAGTTAAATTAGTAATTAGAATTTCATTTCTAAAACAAGTCGTATGTTAATTGTGTGGGTACTAGATTTTAATTTTGACTAAAATACTTTTTTTGGTACTTTGTCACCTATAAGAATGGATTGAATATCAGTACTTTCTTAAATTAGGAGTGCTTGCTCTTACAAATATTTTAAAATGTAAATCTTATGTGATACATATTGGAACCCTTATGCTTTTCTAACCAAGTACTTATTTATTTGCTGGTATCTAGCAGTTAATAGCAACAGCTCTGTTTATACCAAAATGACAATTTAAAGATGTTATTTTTATTGATAAACATGAATTCCTTTTTTTCTGCTAGGCCCAGACTGCCTTTTCTTCAAACCCTGGCAATCCAGCAATTTTGTCTGAAGCCTCTGGTTCCATCTCTGAAGATGGAAGTAAGTTCGTGTGCAGTACAAAACGTTGGGGGTTTTTTGGGTGGGAGGATGAGAAATCCTGAAATTTTGTAAGGAAAATCTCTTTTGGAAGGGAGCTTCAATTACAGTCAAACTATACTGTATATAAGAACAAAATAATTATTTTATTAACAACTAAGAGTCAAACTGTGTCCTCTGGAAATGCAAATATTGCAGTGGAAGGAGGATACAGATTTTTTGTGTAAAAGTAATTGGAGGGAGTTGTGGCTAATATATCTTTTCTTTCCTTTCCCTCCCTGTGGATACTAGGGATGTAAGCGAGTAGTCAACTCCTGATAAATGTAGGCTTATTTGGTAGTCGAGTTACTACTCGATTACTTGCTCCCCCCTTCTCCCCCCCCTTGCTGTCTCGCACCAGGTCCCAGAACATTGCGGCTCTGCTTTTTAAATGTAGTAAGAGCCACCGGGACCCCAGCAGACCTGCAGTGGTCTGGGATCCGGCGTCAGCCAGGACTGTTCAGTCCCAGCTCAAACAGCCCCGGGAGCTAACACCATCAACTACTCGATTAGCTTATTAATCGCTACTTAACATCCCTAATGGATACCTCTTTGAAGTGCTTACAGTTCTGAAGCTGTGGAGTTAGTGAAATGCCTCCTCTGTGTGCCTTTACCCTCTTGAAATCTATGGGAGATTTGCAAGTTTGAGGACTGTCAGCATTATCTTTGCATATTTTTCCTCCCTGCACATAAAGGAGAATTTTGGAACAGCTAGTGGCAGGAATCCTATCTTCCACACTGGATAGTGGAATAGCGTGGCAATATGAAGCTTTTGCATGAAGTTTCTGGTGATGATTTAAGATCTATGTCTTTGGAGAGGAGGCATGTGTTAGACTGATACAAACTGGCTTATTACTTTTCATGATAACATATTTGTTCTTAGACTGTGTGACCACATGGATCCCATCTAATGTTGCATGAACCTTATGCCCCTCATGTCAAAAATATTTAAGTAGCAGTGTCCATTGAATTGAAAACACGTTTGGTACCCAGGCCTGAAAGTACTGGGTACCAAATGTGATCAGCATAGTAACCATCATCATTGACCAACATCCGCTTGGTCAGTGGAGGCCTTAAATGTACTAGCTGATTCAATGTTGAAGATATTTTATGCCCCAGCACAAGCGTGTTTACACTTAACATTTGTGCATATTTCTGACCTCCTGAGTACTGAGGTTTCTTGAAGATTGACACTGCTACTAGAGCAGGAGTGGACAATAAACTGGAGGCTGTTCACTGGGGTTAGCCCTTGGTGGGACACCGGTGCTTTCTTTTGTGTGTGCCTGTGCGTACAGCTGCTTGCATTTCCCATTGGCTGCAAATCACCCGGCCAATCGGAGCTGGGGGAAGTAGCGTGGACACCAAATTTCAAAGAAATCCAACCAAGCATGACAATTTTGGAGAACTTAGCAAAGGTAACTGTTAAACAGAACTTGTGAATTAATAAGTTCGTTGTCACCCAACTGCCCTGCCAACCGCTCTTCTTTAAAATGACTTTTTGGCTAATATAGTTGAATATTGTCTTTATGGCTTTAAACTATTAAGCATTAAGTATCTTTGAACGGTTCTTACTGTTAAAAAAAAAAAAATCGATTTTTTTTTTCTGAAATTTCCAATGACCTCCAACTCAATAGTAAAATATTTCATACCACTTTCAACAAAACTTTTTTTCTTGTTATTGTAATAAAGCAATGACTCCTTCCAATTTTTGCCATGGTATAACACCTGTTTGCTCTGGGGGAGAGCAAATTCTGCTCCCTTAATGTTACTATTTCACAGAACTAATAGCTTTATGACTCTTCTATAGGCTTTTTTCCCCTCAGGAAAGTGTGGCTTGGCCAAACACTATTTTATAAAGTGGATTGCATACCTCAGTTTCAGATGGCTGTAAGAAGTGAATTATGTTAGAACAACTATAAAGACATGTTTGTCAGCTGATGTTGCTGAAAGCAGAAATATATTAATCACTTAATACAATGAAACACTTAAAACCTACTATAAAAAGCAAATTCAGTCCCTGAGCGAACTATCGATCTGATACTTTGCTCCCTTGCATCATGTGCATGCCTATCCAACCTAGATCCCTCCCAGTGCAGTCCTTCACACTGTCCTGGGAATGGGGTGAAAGGGAAATGGTCCCTCCTCCCCAACCACTTCCTCTGAAGCCAGGGAAGACTGAAGCTTATGTCTTCTGCTCAGATTTCCAGAGCACAGTCTGTCTCAAGTGGTTTCTCACCTCATTTCTGTGATAAATACCTTCACCCTTGTTTTTATGAATCATGGGAACTAAAAAAATGGTTTAAAATAGATTCTGCTAGGATTTAAAAAAGGCTAAACATGACCTCAACAATGGAGAGTGCTTTATGTAAAATGGAAAAGTAGGCAAGTACCTTAAGATAGGTGATGAAATAGCAGTGCTTTTCTAGTGGATGATATTGCATGTGCTTTCAAAGGCAAAGTTCATTGTCATTGTTGCAGTTGACCTTGAGGTAAAGTATTGGAACAGAGACGTAGCCAGTAGGAATGTAATCTGCAGTATTTTTCAAGTAAATCGGTAAATGCTTATTCTTCTTCGAGTGATTGCTTATGTGCATTCCAATATAGGTGTGTGTGCACAGCGTGCATACGCCGTTGGAGGTTTTTCCCTCAGCAGTACCCTTAGGGACAGCAGGGAGTCCCCTGCAGTGGTGCCAGTATACCGGCCCATATATACCTGTTGCCCCCTCATCCACTCAGTTCCGTCTTATAGCTGTGATGGTCCTTGGATCAATCCTCAGTTCCTCAACGTGATCGTTGTCTTCATTGTTCTTCTTTCCTTTTAGTTAATCTGCAGGTAAGTGCCTGCAATTTAAGTTAGAGACCCCTTTGTATTTGTTTCTTTCTTTTCTTTGTTTTTGGTGGTGTTCCCTGCCGCAGTGCGCCCACGGCAGGGCATGCCCGGCCCTCAAGCCCTGCAAACGGTGCAATAGGCCTATGCCGTGCGGTGACCTGCACTCTTCCTGCCTTAAGTCTCTGGAGGCACACCTTACAGAAGCCTGTAAAATCTGTAAGGCTTTCAAGCCCAGGACGAAACGAGAGAGGGAGTCGCGACTTAAGATCCTCCTCATGGAAGCGGCTCTCCGACCGGCACTGGACTCGGCACCGGCCTCCCGGAGCGCATTGGCGTCGGTGCGCGATGGTTCCGTGCACCGTGCCTCTCCGGCACTGCTCTCAATCGCCGGCACCTCAGAAGAAGAGGCGGCCTGACAGGGGTCGGTCCCCGCCTAGGCACGCGCCCTCCGTGTGCCCTCCAGTGGGGCACGTGGCGCCGACAAACCTGGTGCCTGGTCCTTCTAGGTCGGGCGGGCCTGCCTCCCAGCGAGGGGACGTCAACCCTCCTGAGGACTTTCCAGAGCCATCCACTCCGGAGGTTCTCCCCACCTGGACCTGTTTGCCAATGAGCAGAACAAGAAGTGCCCGCGCTTCTGCTCCCTCGTGGATCGGGGCAGGGCTCCTTAGGGGATGCTCTCCTCCTCCCCTGGCCGCGAGTCCTGCTGTACGCTTTCCCGCTAGTACACAGGGTCCTCCTGAAAGTGCGGGAGTTCAGGGCATCCCTGATTCTAATCGCCCTGGCATGGCCCAGCCAACATTGGTTCTTGACCCTCCTCAGCTTCTCCTGCGAGCGGCCCGCATCCCTCCCGCTGGTCCCGGACCTGATATCCCAGGACTCGGGCAGGCTTCGTCACCCGGACTTGTAATTGCTGCACCTGACGACGTGGAAGCTCCGTGGTTAACGGTTAAGGAGCTCCAGTGCTCTGAACGGGTTCAGGAGGTCCTCCTGGGTAGCAGAATACCCTCTACTAGGGCCACGTATCTGGCTAAGTGGAAGCGGTTCTTCTGTTGGGCCTCCCAGAAGGGGGTGCATCCTAAGTGGGTCCCAATCCCCCTGATCCTAGATTACCTGTTGGACCTTAGGCTCCAGCATCTTTCTTCCTCCTCCATCAAGGTTCACCTGGCAGCCATCTCGGCCTTCCACCTGTGGGAAGGGGGGAAAACCCTATTTGCCAATCCAATGGTCAATAGGTTCGTGAAGGGGCTGGACAGGCTCTATCCCCACGGCTGCCAGCCCATACCCCAGTGGGACTTAAACCTGGTTCTCTCCAAACTAATGGGGCCCCCGTTTGAACCGTTAGTGACATGCTCCCTCCTCCACGTATCTTATAAGGTGGCTCTCTTGGTGGTGATCACTTCCGCCAGGCGAGTATCTCAGCACAGAGCACTCACATCAGATCCCCCCCACATGGTATTTTTTAAGGATAAGGTTCGGCTCCGCCCCCACCCGGCTTTCCTGCCTAAGGTGGTGTCACCCTTCCACACCTCCCAGGACGTCTTCCTGCCCGTTTTTTTACCCCAAACTGCACGCATCTGGGAAAGAGCAAGCTTTACACACTCTAGACATCCGTAAGGCGCTAGCCTTTTATTTAGACAGGACCAGACTGTTCCGAAAGTCACCACAACTTTTTGTGGCTATGGCAGAGCGCATGAGGGGCCAACCTGTGTCCACCCAGCGCATAGCCTCTTGTATAACCGCCTGCATCAGGGAGTGCTACACCCCTGGCGGGTGTTTCAGCCCCACCTTTTAGCGCACACTCCGCGAGGGCGGTGGCCGCCTCTACTGCTTTTGTAGCGCAGGCTCCCATCCTGGACATCTGCAGAGCCTCTACATGGTCCTCTGTGCATATGTTTGCGAACCAATATGCACTGTCTTATCAGGCTAAAGGGGACGCTGCCCTGGATAGGGCGGTCCTCCAGTCCGCTGTAGTTTCATTCTCCAGCCCTCCTCCTTAGGTTCTGCTTTGAAGTCACCTATATTCGAATGCACAATAAGCAATCACTCGAAGAAGAAAGAACGGTTACTTACCTCGTAACTGTGATTCTTCGAGATGTGTTGCTCATGTCCATTCCAAATCCCCGCCCACCGCCCTTTATCCGGAATATGCCGGTAAGAAGGAACTGAGTGGGTGAGGGGGCCAGCAGGGGTATATATGGACTGGTATACTGGCACCACTCCAGGGGGCTCCCTGCTGGCCCTAAGAGTACTGATGAGGGAAAAACTTCTAACAGTGCGTGCACGCTGCACGCGCACACCTATATTGGAATGGACATGAGCAACACATCTCGAAGAATCACAGTTACGAGGTAAGTAACCATTCTTTTACTAATATTAGATGTTTTCTATTTTATAAATAATGAATAATTTACTTGCATTTTTTATTTCACTAGGCCTCTATCCCAGACTATACCCAGAACTTTCTCAGTATATGGGCCTGAGTCTTAATGAAGAAGAGATACAGAGAAACTTACCAATGGTTGCTGATGCACAATCTCAGGGGGTAGGTACTATTCAAGTAAACCCAGCCTTTAAAAAACAGTGCCTATGCATTAACAAAATACCTTGCTCTTCAAAAATAGGTCTCTGCATATTCTATTTAGTGTTTTATTCTTCTGGTCATTACTATAGTTAATCAGTGATGGATTCATGATTTCAAGATGCTGTAATATTACGAGTTGGTTTGGGCACCGCTGAAAGGGTCAAATCTGGGTGAATTGCTCAGAAGCAGGACTACTTACTGTCCAAGTCTGGGGTCCTTCTCTATAAGGTGCCAAACCAGTCACACAGAGCACTTTGGCTGCTAATTTGGCCAGCAAGAAGTCTCACAAGCAAATCCCCTTAGACACCCCAGCATTCCCTGTGCTGCAAGCAGCACCATACCTTACACAGGTGAGAGGTTATAAAACCAATTTCACAGACTCCGAACAGGTTCTCCCAGTCCCAAAGGACCAGCCACAGTCCCAGATCAATTTATACCTTGAATCTTACCCAAAAGAGCACACTGTGCCAATCCTTTAGAATCTAACATCTAAAGGTTTATTAATAAAATAAAATAAAAGGGTTGAAAGTGAGATGTTAAATAAGAACTTTGTATAAACAAATCTTCACTAAACCTTGAAAATTGTATTCCCCAAATGTAACTAGTAGTAAAACATCTTAAAATTTCATTTGTGTGAAATTGTGATTCCATTTGGACTGCTATGTCTTGTTCAGATGTCTACACAAATTGCTGTTCTCAGTACTTTGATATTATATGGTTTTTCATCATCAGCAGTTGGTAACAAGGCCTTCCGCTGTGAATTACATGGTGGCTCCAGTAACTGGAAATGATATTGGAATTCGCAGAGCAGAAATTAAACAAGGCATCCGTGAAGTAATTATGTGTAAAGATCAGGATGGAAAAATTGGACTTCGCCTTAAATCCATAGACAATGTAAGGATATGGAAACTTAATTGTCTTTCTTTTGTAGAATATTGTCCAATCAAAAATGAAATTATTGTATGGAAGTATCAAGTTGCTGATGCAAAGGCATGCATTTGTGTTAAATACAAAATGGGATAAACTTCTATTCGGTGCATAATATTTCTAGTATCTGTTTATCTGTGGTTAGTATTCTGTCTTCTGTAACTTTCATAATATACTAATAGATTACATATCTAAATTCAAGTGTTATGTAATGATTTACTTCTATATATAAAATGTATAGAAGCAGCTAGCATTATGCACATTTAGTACCCAAGTTTACACATAGCACCTTTTTTATATGGTAAATACAAATGTTGGACACTTTTAAGTTATCAGCTGTGATATTTGTTAATTGGTGTTTTTGTCACTAGCTCAGTAGCTTTAGTTTTCATGCATAAACTTGCAGGGTAACGCATCATGATTTAATTTCTAGTGCTACTAATCGCTGGATAGTGCCTGCGGATTAGTATAATATACCACTGATGGGGAACATTAGGGAAAGTGAAGCTCAGAGTTGGCTTATGTAATCTATAAAGAGTTACACCAAAGTATGCTTTTCTTATTCTCCTGTGTGGTGACTAGGAATGTTAGATATTGTGTAATTGAATGGTCGTGTAACCCCATGAAATCATAGCAGTTACACAACTATTTGATGGTCTCCGAGGTGGGGCCGGAAGCCAGTGAGTCAGCAGCGCAGGATGGTAGGCGGTACCTGATCCGCGAGGGGAGCCAGTTTAAAAACCAGCTCCCTGTGCAGACTAGCTGCCTGCTGTCCCGCGCTGCTGCCTCGGATACACTGATACCAAACCCCACCTTTGCTGAGGTACACAACACTGCTAAAACCTGTTGAGCTGAAGCATTGTTAAGTGAGATATTTCCCAATGCAGACAAAGCCTTAGGGTCTTTCCAAAGTAGACCACACCAGACAGGGACAGGGTCTGCTCCGGCATCAAACAGAGCAACTTCTGTTGGCAGTGAACCTGGGCCCGTTGCAGATGGAGGCTGCTTTACAGCAGAAGTCCCTATCATGGAGAGCTTGGACACACTTCCTCCCCCCACGGACAGGGGCTACTGCTGCGGACCAGCCTCCCCTACCCCGCGCTTCCCCAGAGTGGGGAGGAGGTGGCACTGTGGAGCTGGTGCTGTGGTGCTGCGGGGGAGCCGGCTTTTAAGCTGGCTCCCCTCATCATCGATGCCTGCCTGCCTCTCCTCGCTGTCTCTGCAGGCAGGCGGGTCCGTGGGAACCGATACACACAGGGAGCTGGCTTGAAAGCTGGCTCCCTGCATATATCGGCTCCACCCTGCCCCACGCTGCAGCATGGAGGGTGATGGGGAGTGGGAGTGGGGCAGGAGGATCTGGTGCTTGTGGGGAGCCTGCTTAAAGCCAGCTCCTCACAGGCACCAGCTCTCGCTCCCCTTCCCTTGCTGTCTCTTAATGGTTTTAAAAGGAGCAGTTGTTCAAACCCTTCTCCTGTTTGCTATTTATGTATATTTTATGTAATGGGCATTGGGAACTTTTTCTAATTGTTAATAATCAAGAATAATGATTCGTTTTTATCACTCCATTTTAGGGAATATTTGTCCAGTTAGTACAAGCCAACTCTCCAGCATCTTTAGTTGGTCTGAGGTTTGGGGACCAAGTTCTGCAAATTAATGGTGAAAACTGTGCAGGATGGAGCTCTGATAAATCTCATAAAGTTCTCAAGCAGGCTTCAGGCGAGAGAATTTCGATGATCATTCGTGATAGGTAAAACTATCAAGTGTAAATAAAAAGTGACTGTTCGTTATTATTTATTTGTATTGAATTAGCATCTAAAGCATGGGATTCCTCTGTGTTTAAGCACCAAACACATGTAACAGACTGTCTACCCCCAAATTGCTTAGTCTGTTACAGCAGTCAAGTGACTACTATTAATAGACTACCATTTATTTAAATATTTTTGGATATTTTTTACATTTTAAAATACATATTTCAATTACAACACAGAATACAGCATGTACAGTGCTCACTTTATTTTTTATTAAAAATTTACACACTTTAAAAACAAAAGAAATAGCATTTTGTAATTCACCTTATACAAGTAATGTAATGCACTCTCTTTCTCATGAAAGTAGAATTTATAAAACTAAAATTATGTAAACAAAACTTATGCATTCAAAAATAGAACACATAAAACTTTAAAACCTACAGGTCCACACGGTCCTACGTTTGGTTCAGCCAATGGCTCAGACAAACAAGTTTGTTTACAGTTTTTAGGAGATGCTACTACCTGTTTCTTAGTTACTGTGTCACCTGAAAATGAGAACAGGAGTTCACATGGCACTTTTGGTGTTCAAAGCATGAAGAGACTTATGAATGTTTAGCATATCTGGCACATAAATACCTTGCAACGCTGGCTACGAAAGTGCCATGTGAACTCCTTTTCTCACTACCAGGTGACATTGTAAATAAAAAGCAGTTAGCAGTGTCTCCCATGAACGTAAACAAACTTGTTTGTTTTAGCAACTGGCTGAACAAAAACTAGGATTGAGTAGACTTGTAGACTCAAAAGTTTTTTCTATTGCTTTAAGTGCATTTATAAAACACAAAATCTGCATTTATAAGTTCAACTTTCATGATAGAAACTGGACTACCGTACTTGTATGGCGAATTGAAAAATACTATTTATCATTTTTACAGTGCAAATATTTATAATAAAAATAGTGAGCACTGTACACAATAGAAATCAATATGTTTGAAAATGTAAAAAAACAACCACTTTTTTTAGTATTCTATTTAATGGTGCGATTAATCACAATTTTAAAATCATGATTAACTAAAATTAATTACGTGAATTAACTGTGATTAATCGACAGGCCTAATCTAAGTTTTCCAGAAACTTCCTTTTCATGTCTAATATTTCATGAATAAATTTGTTAAATTAAGATTCTGGCATTGGTAAGGGCTAACTGTCTCGGACAGGTAGTATGCAAAATTTCTTGCAAATTCTGCCAATGTAATTCTACTTAGGTTTTTGCTATATCTGTCCAGACCTCTTTTGAATGAAAAAAGTACACGTATCTTAGATAACTTCCTTTGCTATTTCTGTCTAGTCCTGAGTTAAGGTTCTGAGTTACTGATGGTAAAGCCACTAGCACTCAAATATTTCCAAGATTTTTGCCTTAAAATATGTCTTTAGGGCAGTCCCTACCCATTGTTGGTGACCACACTCTTTGCAGGGGGAGCAGCTGCTCCGCAGAGTAGAGGGGAGAGGATAAGATGTGGGGGTAAAAGCTGCAGTTGCCAACTCTTCAGACCTGATATTGTTAGTGCAGCTACCCTCTGCAGAAGCCAGCTGGAGAGCAGCAGTGCTTTGAAGGGGAACCCATTGTTTCTCTCTGGCCACCAGCTCCATGGCTTCCCCCCCTGCTCCTCCTGAGTTCTCGGGCCTGTGCTCCCGCCACTTACTGCCACCTTGTGAGTTGGGGCTTGGTGCCACCCCAAAGGGGGGCAGTCGGGCTAGGGGCTGGCGTTGGCACAGCCCGCTGGGGGGATGGGGAAGAGGGCTGCTGAGCCCACAAATGTGGGTAAACACCAGAGGCATGGGACTTGGGGCCTCTAGAGTCCCATATCCATCACTTACCTGCATAAGGCACCATGAAATTTGGGGTAGTTTTGTGCCCCACTTGGCTATGTATTTTGTGCATTGGCAAGGATAGCCCTTTCTGTTTTTAAATATAAATGCCTACAGTATTTTGGTATTGATCTTAACTTTCATATTGGAAAGCTTTGTAGTTACCCTTTAGCAATACAAACTTGTGCCATTTTAATTAGTGGGGTTTTTACACTTGTTAGTTTAACTAAATGGTTAAGCTAAGTGGTTAACTTTAAACTGATTTTAAAACACACCAGTGCAATTTTGTGGGTGAGTATTAGGTCTCCAGAATAGAGGCTAATGATCTAACCAGTATTATGTGCCAAGGGAATTTTAGCTATCTTGTAAAACACTTGCAGGCAAATCCATTCTTATAAGAAGATGTAATATAAATTGTAAATGTATATATGTTAAAGAGGCTGGGAAATTTATGTATGTATTGTGGCACAGGGGAATGTATGTAAATAATCATTGTTCATTGGCTTTTAGCCTAAGTGCGGGAAGGGAAGGGAAGCTTAAAATATTAAGTGAAGCAATTGGTTATACCAGGGTGTTTGATCATATAGTTGAATGTATGGGTTCAGAGTATATTAGTCACCTAAAATGCCAATCTTTCAACATTGAAGTAAGCTTTATTTTTTGCGTTCCGTATTAAATTCTTAAAACGGAAGTGGCAATTACTCATAAAATTGATTAATCAGAACTGACTCCTGTAAATGTACTATATCTTAAACTTTGTAATTTTTTATAAATAGTTTAGCTAAAAGATGGATAGTACGAGGGAAGTAAAATCCCATTTAGTTAGCTCTCCGGTTAAATGTTAAGTTTAGCTGGTTAACTGATTAAATGGGGGCGAGTGGGCTGGAGTGGCCCCTGTGTCGTGGGCAGAGGCGGCTCCCCTGACTCCCAGGCTTGCAGGCTGAGTTGGCACCTTCACTCCCCTGCACATGCCTGCCAACTCCCAGCCTGCGCAGCTTGTGGCGGGCTGCTTCTGGGTAATTCATCCAACAGTAAGGATGATGCTTACTGGGTAATCGGTTAACAGGCTACCCATTCGCATCCCAAGATCATACAGGTATTAGCAAAACAAACATTTAAGACAAAAGGAATACTTGTAGGTCAAAGATATAACATAATATATTATGGGATATACTGACAGCTCTGCAGGTTTTAGTGGTAATTGTAATCTCGTGGAATTTTTCAGTGTATGTTGATTACTTATTGACTGTAGTAAAATAATTTTATGTTGTGCACATATTTCTTGCAGGCCTTTTGAACGAACTCTTACTATGCATAAGGACAGCACAGGTCATGTTGGCTTCATATTCAAAAATGGAAAAGTTACCTCAATAGTAAAAGACAGTTCTGCTGCTAGAAATGGACTTCTTACAGAGCATTATATGTGTGAAATTAATGGCCAGAATGTAATTGGACTAAAGGTAATGTGCTTTACTAAAATAAATTCAGTGTATCAATAGTCCTATCTTAGTATGCTTCTGAGAAGGGAGCAGTGCTTTTAGAAGATCACGTGTAGTAATATGAGTGTCATCCTGAACACTTAGGGTATGTCTACACTTGCACCCTAGTTCGGACTAGGGATGCAAATGCAGGCATTCGAAATTGCTAATGAAGCGGGGATTTAAATATCCCGTGCTTCGTTTGCAAGATCTCGCCGGCGCGCTAGTTCGAATCACAGCTGATTCGAAAGTGAAAGTGCGCGCCGGGATGCGTTAGTTCGAACCAAACCCCTCGGTTCGAACTAACATTACGCCTCATTTTTTGAGGAGTAACGTTAGTTCAAACCAAGGGGTTTGGTTCGAACTAACGCGCCCCGGCGCGCACTTTCACTTTCGAATCAGCTGTGATTCGAACTAGCGTGCCGGCGAGATCTTGCAAACGAAGCCCGGCATATTTAAATCCCCGCTTCATTAGCAATTTCGAATGCCTGCATTTGCATCCCTAGTCCGAACTAGGGTGCAAGTGTAGACATACCCTTAGTGATGTGACTTTCTACCAGACAATGTAATCAAGAATGCTCAACAAAATTTTGATATCTTCTCATAGCTGAGGTTCATTCAGAATTGTGTATGTGGTATTTTAAATCTGTTGTCTCTGGATGGAGCAGGAGACATGTACATCTTGCTAAATGTTCACTTGCCAATATCAACATTGTCCTGTGAACTTATGGCTTGTAGTGCAGGGTTTCCCTCTTATTTCTAAATTTTTGGTGAGTTCATGCTGACCTTTGTGTTCCAAAACCAGGGATCTTTTTTAATGATGGTCAAAGCTGTTGTTTTGTTGTGGTCTGTGGTGTATATCTTTCTTTAATGGTTCCTTGCAGACATTTTGAAAAGTTTCTTTGTTTTTGTGTGTGTCCTGTTTATAGTCTGTAGCTGCTAGGCAGACATGGAAGGATTTCAGGGATTCAGATCATGAGGTTTTGTTCTCTTGTATTTCATTAACAGGACTCCCAAATTGCAGACATATTGGCAACAGCTGGGAATGTTGTGACAATTACTATCATGCCTTCAAATATCTTTGAACACATAATTAAGAGGTAAGCAAGAAAACTTTGAATCATTTTTTAAAATTGAAAATTAGTTGCACTAATCTGCTTCTTTAAGTGTTGTGGAGAAAATAATATTCCAGTGGATGATTACTACTTTGGTTCTAGGGTAAAACTAACTCAAACCAAATGCGTCTTATGTATTTGAATCAAGAAAATGCCAAATCTGGCATCAGTCACTTGTGGAAATTCATTTATGCTAATACTTTGCTGTAATGTGTGTGTTCACTGATTTAATGAATTCATAGTCATCCCCCTTCTCCTCAAAACATCTGTTCTGCAAACAAAGTAGAGGGCAAACTGTTACAGTATGAGTTAGTGGCAAGAAATTAGAACACTGGAATTACTTTATGGAGTAATGTGTACCATACAAAATTCCCATAGGTTAGACTGAATCTCAGATTATTGTAGAACAGTATTTGTATTTCATTTGTCCTCCTGTGACTCAATGTTCACATGGGTAAGATCAGGGTAGCTTATTACAAAAAATTTATTACCATTACTTCGAACAATTGTAAACCTGAAATGGTGTCTTTTGGGAATTGGGAAATCATTGGCTTTAATCTTGTTGTGTTGGAAGATGTCTCATACATCTGATATGCAAAAAAAAAAAGTAATATATAACTTTTGTAACTTTCTGATTAATTACTTTGAAAAAATGTTAACAGCCCTCTTTGAAAACTTTTTTTTAAATTTTTTTTATTTTAGCTTGCTAGTGGACTTTTGACTACAGCAATGTATTTGACTTAAATATTTGGGTGGTTTGCTGTCAGTCTGGGAGATGTATCTTTTGGGGTCCCACAGATGTCAGTTCTAGGTCCAGTACTGTTCTATGTTTTCATTAGTTATTTGGATAATGGCATGGAGACCTTTGCTTATGACACAACTAGGAAAGATTGCAAGCAATTTGGGGGACAGGATTAGAATTCAAATTGACCTAAACAAATTGTGGAAGTTGTTCTGTAAACAATGAGATTAAATTCTAGGAAGATAAGTGCAAAGTACTGCACTTAGAAAGGAAAAATCAAATACACAACTGCAAAATAGGGAATACAGTAAAACTTCAATAGTCTGGCATCCAATAGTCCGGCACTCCTGATAGTCCGGCATCAAAATGGCAAGAGCCTAGTGAGTGAGCTTCGGCAAAAAATGAGTCACAAAGTAACAGTGACAGCAGCTGAACTGAGCAAAAAGGGTAAAAAAGGCTTAAAAAAAGTAAAATATTACAGTATACTGTATACAGTATGTACAATAAAAAGGGTTAAGAACACTTTATATACAGTATATAATGTATACAGTATATATATAACCTGCTTATAGTACCTCCTGATAGTCCGGCATATTTGATAATCCGGCACCACCTAAATCCCATAGGTTCCGGATTATCGGAAGTCTACTGTACTAGGTGGTAGTCTTCAGAAGAAGATTTGGGGATGATAATGGATTGCACATTGAGTATGAGCCATCAATGTGATAAAGGCTAATATCTTTCAGGTGTGTATTAACTAGAATGTCCAGTAGTAAGGTCTTGTCTACACAGTGAAGCAGTGTGCTTTAAATGGGAGTGAATTCTAATGCATATCAGCCTACTGCATACTAATTTGCCTGTTTCAACAACGGTGGTACACTAAAACTAGTTCATCTTGACAAAAGATGGACTAGACCATGGGTTCCCAAACTGGGGGGCGTGAAGAAATTCCAGGGGGGGCGCGAGGCTACCCAGGTCCGGTCCCCCCCCAAGATTTGCTGCTATTTTTGTTTTCGGTCAGTTCCTTTTCTTTTTTGCTCAACAAGTTTTGCTATTTTGCTATTTTGGGGGGCATGAAGCTTTCTCAAAAATCAAAAAGGGGGCATGATGCCAAAAAGTTTGGGAACCACTGGACTAGACTCCAGTGTTCTCTATGTAAAACTGACATTCTTGCTATCTTCTTTTGTGCTTTGAGCCACTATTACTGCCTGACCACCTGTTCTATTTGCAACATGGTAAAAATATTGCTTTCAGTGTTGAGGTTGTTTAAAAAAAAAAAAAAAAAATTATCCTTAGCTGTTAAATACTAAGTTTCTCTGTCGTAGACATCAGGTAGAGTATGCCTCCCAGTTCTGCACCCATATACGAGGTATGCTAGAATATTTTGTTTTCATAGGAGGTGGAGTAAAATACCAACAGCAGTGTCACCTGCTAGTTTTCTATATAATTTGCTTCAATGTTTTGCTGTTAACCTAGTAAGACATAGTTTTGATTTAGAACATTTAGTATCAAGTATTCTCTGGTTTCTCTTTCTTTGCATTATAAAAAAAAAAGTAAGGGTTTTTATTTTATTTTAAAATTTAGTAAAGGAGACTTTTTTTCTCCCCAGGATGGCTTCTGGCATCATGAAAAGTCTGATGGACCATGCAGTCCCTGAAGTCTAAATTTAAAGCCATTGTATTGTGTGTGCATATGTAATGAGAAAACAGCTAATCTTGGGCTATTATACTCAGCGACTTCTGGATTCTGCACATGAGCCTTTCTTGAGGGGAGATGCTGCATTGAACATTTACATGATATATAATGCCTGGGAATGTTACAGTTCAATATGTTACCTTGTTTAGTCTTACAACTGTAAGACTTATTTGTAGCCTAATGCTGATTTTACAAATGTGAAATTTTCAACAAAGTTCTGCTGATCTCTTTCTGTAGGATCATGCTACTCTAGTTTACTATTGTTTCTATGATAAGCCATTGCAACTAAAGGAAACTAATACATGTTTCTTCTGCAAGTAATAGTATCAGTTACCCGTGATCTATACATATTGCTGCTCTTTCTAGGTTCTCTTTCAGATGAATAAGTATTTTTATTGCCTTCTTTGTAAGTATATATCTAGAACAGTATATTTAGAAGTATGACTTTTAGTGCTAATGTACTTTCTGTTCAAGTAACCTTGTTGGCAAAAAAAAGCCAATTGAAAACAGAATTTAAAATTGGCGTCATGCCATAAAGAGGCGCTTTAAATGGTGACGTATACAGAAAAATTGTTATGCTCATCTTTTTTTACTACTCATTTTACAAATTGTAACTCTAAGATGCTTAAATTCTGTAGCCTTAAACAAGTTTAAAAATAAAGTTCAGGAATAATCAAATAAAGAACAAAACTTTGTGGATTTTTTTTAAGATGTAGGAGAAATATTTTAAAATGCAGAGCATTATTGTTGACTGTTGAACCAAACTGAGCTTATAGATAAATGTTAACCATCAAGTGTATCCTAATTAGATTGAAATTGTAATTTGTGCAACATGCTCTTCTTAAAAATGAAGTATTCCTCCTTTAAGAATGAGATGGTTCTTTCTGTTGGTAGTTCTTCAACAGACGTCTAAATTTCCCCGTTAAATGCAAAGCTATTTGAATTGTAACATAACTAACTTCAGTGGGTTAGTGCAGAAATGGTTTCCTTTTCCTGTAAATGGTTTTGGCTAGCAGCAGTCTTGGTTTAAGACAACCTTAGAACTTTTTAAACTTAGAGACATGGTTAATTGAAACATACACTGCCTGTTGTTGCAAATAAAAGCTAATTGGTATAGCTGATTACTTATAGAACAAACACTGTAAAGAGCTTCCTGTTCTTGTCACTTGTGTGTGTAGTGTCATTTTCACTCTTATCCCTTTATGGAGTTAGTTTGCCCTGTTTCTTTGAGGGTCTAAGATCAATAGGGCAAAACATTAAAAATAAGCTATTCAGTAGACAGTGTAATTAGTGAAAGTGAGTTTTAAACTACTTATGTAAGAACGGCCATACTGGGTCAGATCAAAGGTCTTCTAGCCCAGTTTCCTGTCTGCCGACAGTGGCCAATACCAGATACCCCAGAGGGAGGGATCACAATAGGTAATCCTCACGTGATCCCTCACCTGTCTCCCACTTCAAGAGACACAGAGGCTAGGGACACCATTCCTACCCATCCTGGCTCATAGCCAGTGATGGACCTAACCTCCATAAATCTATCTAGCTCTTTTTGAACCCTGTTAAAGTTCTAGCCTTCCCCGCATCCTCTGGGAAGAAGTTCCACAGGTTGACATTGTGCTGAGTGAAGAGAAACTTCCTTTTGTTTGTGTTAAACCTGCTGCTTATTCATTTCATTTGGTGACCCCTAGTTCTTATATTGTGTGAATAAGTAAATAACTTTTCCTTATTCACTTTTTCCACACCAGTCATGATTTTATAGACCTCTATCATATTCCTCCTTAGTCTCCTCTTTTCTAAGCTGCTTGAATTTCACATGGTTGTACCTCCTTAATGGAATGTAGATAATTGCAAACATTATATTCATCTCATAATGTTTAAAAAAAATGGTATTAATTGAACATGTCCCTAAAATCAAAGTTCAGACACTTGCTTCTGATGCAGGTATTTCTCAACACTCTGCAGCTGATGTTGAAATGGTGGTTTAATGCATGATGAAATAACTGTTCCATACTTGCATGAGGGATAGGTAACACTTCCCATATTTACTAATGAAACGGGGGCCAGCTGATGCCCTAGACCAGAAACAGGCAGCAATTTTTGGAGGGTGTGGGGGCTCTTAATGAATGTTGGTACATGATCACAAGCTGTCCCCTCGCCCGCCCCTCCTCCCAACTGGAAAGGGCTGGCCCTGAGGCAGAAGGGGTGGGGCTGGGGACTAGCTTCCTCCCAAAGTTGTGGGGCCAGAGGCTTTGAATTAAACACATAGCAAGGCTACGTCTATACTACAAGCTTCTTCTGCAAGAAGAGGAAATGCAAATGGAGTGCTCATTTGCATATGTTCTCATTTGTATTTCCTCTTCGGATCCCTTTTGTGCAAAAAGGAGCTGCGAAGATGGCTCCTTTTTGGCAAAAACCCCTGTTTCCGCAAGAGCGGTTCTTCCTCATTTTTTGAAGAACGGCTCTTGTGCAAAAAGGAGCTGTCTACACAGCTCTTTTTTGCACAAAAACCTCTTTCACAAAAGGGATCCGGGAGAGGGTATGCAAATGAGCTTTCAGTTGCATTTCCTCTTGCGTAAAGAGACGTGTTGTATAGACACAGCCTGAGGGGTTCCCAACTCCTGACCCTGCTGCTACCCTATTGCTTGGGAGCTGCCTTGGTTATTGTGGCTATTTAAAAGGTTCACACCTCCAGCCCCTTCTAGGGTAGTGTTGCAACTGTGAGCCATTTAAATAGGATCCTGCTACCTGAGCCACCACCTCAAAACTTGGTGGCATGGGGGCAGCAGGATATAAATAGAAAGCAGCCAGACGCAGTCCGCAGGATGGATCAAACTTCAGGCGGGTTGGAGCTGACCCCGGAGCTGCATCTTACCCAGCCCTGCCATAGACCAAGGATTGGCACAAGTTTTTCTGGTTTGTGCACCTATACCAGAGCACCAACTGTGTTAGCACATTGCTTGACCATAGCTTCCTGACTCTAATCTCACTTACTTTTTTTTTTTTTTTTTTTTTTTTTTTTTTTTTTTTTTTTTTTTTTTTTTTTAGACTGAGGGGTAGCTGTGTTAGTCTGTGTTCACAAAAGCAACAAGGAGGCCCGTGACTCTCCAGAGACTGATTTATTAAGGCATAAGCTTGTGTGGGCAAAACCTACTTCCTCAGCTGAATGGGAGTGGAAGTTACAGAAGCAGGAGTATATATGGAATTTTTTTTTTTAAAGAGTGATGTGCTCCTAAACCAATTCCAGAACAGAGAAGCTTCTATTTGTGAGAGGTTGGATAATTCATGTGATTGTTTCAAATTCTGTATTCTTCCTAGCATAGAGAAGAAACTGCCAAAAACTGGGGATGTGACTTGAACTACAGTACTCCATGAAGGCTCTTATTGAAGCTAGGAAACTAGCTTCTTCCTCAGGACATTACATCTTTCCCAGCATAGACACCAACACCTCTGCCTACCTTCAGCACCATTACCTTCAGTAACACTGATGGGACTGTGAGAGTCAATACCAGACCCACAACTGCATTCAACCCGATTCTTCCTCAGGATCTCTATTGACTGGCTAGCCAGCTACAAAAGCAGTTTCTCCTCTCTTGATGTTCACACCTCCACATTAGCTGTTAGAAGTGGGCCATATCCTCCCTGACTGAATTGACCTCTTTAGCTCTGGCCTTCCTCTTGATTGGTACTCCCTTCTTTTCATGTCCCTGTATATTTATACTTGCCTCTGGAATTTCCACTACATGCATCTGACAAAGTGGGTCTTTGCCCATGCTCCAGTAAATCTCTTAGTCTATAAGGTGAACAGGATGGCTCATAGTTTGACTGGACTAGCATTCAATGAATAATTGGGCAGAATATGTGTGCTTCTGGCTCAGCAGACTTTTGAATGACAAATCATCCAGTTTACCTGGCTCTTTATTACTAGCTTGGCACCACAAGTACAGTAAGTGAAAAACCAACTTCTCAATTTTCTAGCACTTCCACAATCTAAATTTTGAATAAAAAATGAATTAAAAATCTTAGTTTTAGCTTTGAATTTTTAAACATTAATTGCACTTAAAGAAAAAGCCATAGTCATTATGCACACTTTTGATTTTTTCCATGCAAAAGTGTCATGACCATAAGGGTTAGCCAGCAGCCTGGGGCCTAAGGGGTTAACTATGTCCCTTACCTAAGCCAGGTGGATTCAGCCAATAGGAATGCAGGTAGGCATTTCAAACTGGGACAAGAATTTTTGGGTTTTCCCCTCCTTTGGCCTGGGCAGTTTCTCTCCAGCTACTGAGGGAGACAGAACATCTCCCTCCAAGAAAAGACTCTTTATGTAAGTAGGGTAAAGTTTAGATAAATCCATTAGGTTTTATTGTTTTATGGTTTGGGAAATGGGATCTGATGTGTGTGCATTTAGAAATGGGTTTTCCTCTCCTTTGTAACTAAGCTCCTGGCCCATGGTGGGGGTGTCCCCCCCCATACGTATATTACTTTGTGACTTTTCCATCTAGTCATCATGCTTGTAACAGGAATATTGTGTTGATAAGTTCTCTTTTCTTTTTATTAACCTGGCCTTGGTTAATTTGTGTGTCCTGGTTTTTACTTTAGGGGTGAGATTTCCCAAGTGATCTCCCACCTGATTTTCTTATCCTTGCTTGGGTGGTGGTTTAAGATTTTGGGGGGGAAGTTTTATACCAAAGCCTGGAGAGAAGGTTTTGGGGTACTTTTATGAGCCCCCAATTCTGCATTCATTGTGCCAGAGTAGGGAAGGAGCCATGCCAATAAGTGTCAACACTTCAAGTCCTTCTTTTAAGCTTCCCTCCCTCCCTCCATTTCCCCCTCACCCCACTGAACAATTTGGCATAATTTGTAGTATAACAATCTGGGCTTTGCTAGAAATATTTCCCCCAAAACCTTTTCCCCAGCTTTACCCATGTAGTCCCTTACTGGCTTCTGCCTATGGAGTGGATTGTGGTGTTGGTAACCCAGGGTTCAGCTCTAATTTGACCCTCCTTGGAAGGATACAAAGATGTATAGAGTAAGATGACAATTTAGCTGCAATCACAATGCTCCCAGGATTAAAGCACAGTATCTGAAGCATTTTTCAGGCACATTTCTGTTCACAGAGCATCCCTATACATATTGTTTGCAATCAGCAAATATGATTATTTAGACTCCACATTCATGCTCAACTGGAAGAACCCTGCTAGCCTATTCATCTAAGGAATTCCCCATTCACTGTCCACAAGGCACTTAAGACCAAACTTACTTTTCTGAAAGAGTCAGTACTGCAATCACACTTGGCCACCTTCCCCTCTACATTAGGACTCTGGTTTGGGAGGGTAGTACTTTCTTATATGGAGTAGAAGGCTATCACCTTCACATTTGAACACATGTGCCTCCCTCCATCCCAACAGATATGGTGGCTCTGCAGGTCAAAAACTAGGAAGCACTAATTCCACCAAAGTGAATACACAAAGGCAAGTGGAAGAACATATTACTGGTAAGCAACAGCTCTCTCTCAGCCCCCAATTCTGCTCCCTTTGTAGAGAAACATTTGTTCTGCTCTGTGATACCTACTGCAGCTGTGGAGCACACACAGAAAATATCATAGCTGCCTCAGACATTTTCTGTTCATGTATAAGAATTCCTGCTTTAGCTCTTGTCCAGGAGGGATGTATGAGAGAGAGAGAGAGAGAGAGGAGAGAGCCTTGTCAGTCTGACGTCTAAGTGAAGATCATGGTGTTCTCTTCTAATAATTTGTAAAGAACACAGAGGTTTGTGACAGGGCTTTTGCTGAGAAGCTGTCAAAAAAAAATGCACCAGTTGATGCACATATGGTCTTTTTGAGGAAACAAGAGAGGCTTACTTTATTAAAATAAACACTACCTTATTTGATGCAGTTCAAACAGATCAGACAGCAACTGCAAGATAAAATATCTTTAATTACAGAAAAATAAGTCATCTCAAATTAAGACAAGCATTTTTCAAGTTGAGACAACATGACAGCCATAATGAAATTCAAACAAAAACTATTACAGCATGGAAATTACAGTACAAGAGCTTTGAATGAAGTCACCGTAAGCTAGAAAGTTTTAGCTAAACAAAGCTTTCTATTTGGTTGAACTTCAGAAGCCATCATTGCACATGGGTAAAATCCTTTACCAAGTTTGGTTTAAAATACACCGAGTTCATCTAAATACGTGGAGAGAAAAGGCACTTAATATTGCAGTTTCCAGAACATAATTTGTTTATCTTCCCCTCCTGTGATAATACTGCTGCATTGCTCATTCATCCACATACATGTTACCGCACCTGAGAAAAACAGATAATTGAATTGTGTGTTAAGGACAAATAACTTGAGAACATTTGATAAGCATCCAGAAGAGGAGCATTTCAAAAACAAGTTTGCAAGAGGCATTGGACAGACAGTTTTGATCAAATTAATGGCATTTAACAGCACAGCTTTACATTTCTATGGCTTGAGCATGCTTAGTGATCTCATTTACATTACGTATAAGGCTCTCATTTTATCTCCCGCACACTGCATATCCTTAGCAGTCTTTTGAACTGGATGAATCAACTTAGCTCCTGACAATTCCACTCTACTCAACTGGTAGAAGGCTACAGAGTACTCCGTTAGCCCAAGGGTGGGCAAATACTGGTCCACAAGCCAGACCAAGTTGGCCTCTGGTGAGGCGCCACTATATTTAGCCGCACCTCTGTAGATAGGTGCGATTGCAGATCCCATCAGTCATGGATCACCATTCCTAGCCAATGGGAGTTGCGAGAAGCGGTGTCCCATCCACGCCTGCTTTAGCCCAACTTTCAGCATTCTTAGCTCCTGCCACTTGACCCATGTCTTATATTTTAAATAGGAGCTGGCATTCTACACAACCTTACAATAAACTTCAGTGGGAGCATAGGGCTAGAACCCTTGCGTATTCTAAGATTCTATCCCTCAATGCATAGCTGAATTCCAGAACTAAGCTATTGTTAAAATGCTGTTTCCAGCTCTCATACTAGCAAGGGGAATTTTAAAAGCAAATTGTCTTCAAGCCTTTACACACTGAAACAGAACTGTGTCAAACTAATGCACTGAAACCGTAAAGTGTGGCTGCTGTAAAATTGATTTTAAAAAAGGAAACTTTAACTCTTCCAAAATTTCAAATTTGCTGCAGAAATGTGGGTAATTTGCTAAAGCTGGAACATACTAGAGCTTGCATGTTATTAGAGCAGAGGAGGGCAAAGGGGCCCACCCGCCAAGTGGGTGGATCCAGCCCCTAGAGACCCTGCCGCTCTCCTGCCCCCAGACCAATCAGGGTCTGGGGGCAGGAGGAGCACACAAAGTTTCTTGCTCCCTGCCCCCGCCCTGCAAGCAGTGTGTGCCCCCTTGCTGGGTGGGGGCAGGGAGCGAGAGACTTTGTGTGCTCCTCCCACTCCCAGACCTTGATTGGCCTGGGGTTGGGGGAGTGCACGAAGTCTCCTCCTGCCCAGCAAGAGGTGCGCCGTGCTTAGGCTATGCCTACACTACGGGGTTTTTCCGGGATACCAGAGGTATCACAGAAAAACTCCACTGCATCCAGGGAACGTGTCTGCTCTTCTGCTTTTTTTTGCGGAAGAGCAGATGCACTCTTTTGGAAGCCCTGTCTTCATCTTCCCATGAGGAAGAAGGGCTCTTCTGAAAGAGGAATCTTTTCCGAAATTTGGCCCAGTGTAGATGGGCCAAATTTCGGAAAAGCCTCTTCTGAAAAAACTATCGGAAAAAGGTACGCAAATTGTGGAGCGCAATTTGCATACCTTTTTCGGATAGATCAGTGTAGTGAAGACATAGCCCTAAACTGAAAGTGCTGCGTGCTGCTTGCAGGATGGGGGCAGGAAGCGTGGGAGGTCTCCTTCCGCCCTGCAAGGGGAGCGCAGCACTTTCAGTCTAAGTGTTGTGCATCCCTTGCAGGGTGGAGGCAGGGAGCGAGAGATTTCTCATGCTCCTCGTACCCTAGGCCCTGATTAGCCTGAAGTTGAGGTCAGCTCACAAAGTCTCCTCCTGCCTTGCAAGGAAGTGGGTATGCAGAGGGAGGCACCAGCTATTCAGAACAGCTGGCAGTTCTCTCTAGGTGGGAGTGGTCTTGCTTTCCCACCCCCAGGTCAATCAGGGTCTATGGGAGGAGGAGCACGGAAGTGTCCTGGCTCCGCCCCTTTCGGGGCAGCCCAGGGCCACTTCAAAAATTAGTGAATTGGCCCAGTCTAAAATTATTGCCCACACCTGTATTAGAATACCCTCTTTCCACCAGCATTACTGAAACAGCCAAATCACTAGAATTCAAGATTTCTCCTGTTAATCTTTTTTTCCTTCCTCCCTCATGTCACCCAAGAGGCAGACCATCTTAATTTATAATGCTGTTAGCCTAGGAATAATGGATTAAGGTTTCTTTGAACGTTCCACTGAAGCCAATAGGAGACTTTTTATGGCAGTGTTTCTTAAACTGTGTTCTGTGGCACACCAGTGTGCCGCGAGGCAGTTGGAGGTGTGCCACAGAGAACAACAGAGTTCAAAATGGCCGCCCTTAAAGGGGCAAGCAACTTTTTTTTTTTGGACAACAAAAAAATCCTTGGTGTTCCTCATTAAAAAAAAAAAATTGTTTGGTGTTCCTCGATCTTAAAAAGGTTAAGAAACACTGTTCTATGGTCTCAAATTGAACATCTGATCCAATTGTCATTTGATTCTCAATTCCAGTTTGCTGTAACACTAAATGACCCATGTCAGAATATAGTGCTTGTTTGGAAAAAGGAACTCTGCACAGAACAGACTCAGATCCACAAAGGCATTTAGGGTATTGCAATGCTTAACTTCACTAGAACAATGGGGTCCAAAAAGCCTATACACAACATGGGGAGAGAGAGAATGGGATCCACAAAAGCCAGCACACTAGGTGAGGAGCCACGTAAGCCAGCCAAAGGAAGATGCCAGTAAGAGAAGTCCCATCCTTCTCATGGAGTTAGGCATCTAAATCCAGCCCACAGGGAGGCACCTATCTCTGCTCATGACTCACAGCCAGGCCCCTCTCCCAGACCCAGGTGGCTTGCAGCAATGAGTTAGGTACCCAACTCATTCCACAGAAAAGAGAAGGACATCCTTTATGACTGTTATCCCACTGGATAACAGTGAGAAACTTTGCTGTGCTGAGCAGAGCACTCACCTTGGATGCAGCCGATCACAGAAAAGGGGATTGAACAAGGAGCTCTCCCCTTCAGTTGAGTGCTGAAGCCAGTGGACTATACAGTTGCTCTCAGACCTGGTCTACACTTAGGATTTAGATTCACATAGCTGCATTATTCAAGGGTGTGAAAAATTCCTTCCATCGCTGTAGGAAGTATCTACACTACAGAGCTACAACAGTATAGCTACAACTCCATAGCACCCATAATATACACATGACCTCACTTCCTCTGGCCCAATTAATATTTAATTATTCAAGCACTGAAATTAAAGTGGAATAGATTCAATAGGAGAGATTCACCAGGGTCTCCTACCATAGTGGAGAAAAACCTGAGCCATTATGCTAAAGGTCAAAAGAGAGAGTCCTATTCCCCACCACATTCTAATTGCTGTGTGTGAATTTAGGCTGCTCTGAGCATGTCTACCAGATCAGGCTCTGCAGCCAAGATAGCTGCAATTCCATCTAACTTCCTCTGTTTGTGGGTGGTGCTGAGGCTAGGAAAGGATAAATGTTCAGATGCCTAGAAGGAGGCAGCAGTCTGCATGTACACGAGCAGAAGCAGAGGTGCCAAGGGAACATTTACAGCAGAAGTTTAGGAGTTGAATGAGTTTATGCACCACAGGAGTAAGTGGCACCACAGTTGGGGATCACAAATCTGGTACTCAGACCCTTAAAACATCCAAGACCCTTTGCGGATCTAACCCTAAGCCAGCACAGCAGTCCACACACCTGTATGTCCTTTGATTCTTTCATTAACTTTTCCTGCAAGAAGGTCCCAAACCAATAATTCACCAGACTGGCTTCCTGATAAGACAGTATGTCCATCCCATTTGAAACACCTGCAAAATATTCAGTAATCATTTATCCCATTTGCATCAAGAGGTGGCATTATTTATTTGAGACATTTCTACCTGTTAGTTTAGTCCATCACCTAGGCATAAAGGAAAATGTTCTACTTAGTACTGAGGCCATTGCTGCTCTCTGAATTAAGCAATGAGTGAGGTGGAAGGGTAAAGGGAAAACTTTACAAATGACTAAAATAGGCCGTTGAAACTGCAGATCATATTTGCTCTATATTCTGAAGCAGCACATCAGTCTGAGTAAAGAGAGGTGGGAAAAAGAGCCCTTCAAGTTAAAAATTGATGCTTTCTTCAGTATAAGATAACAAGGCTGACACTTCTGTAGTTTCTGGTACTAACAAGTTTTGAATCCAAGATGTTTTCCAGTCACTGAACTCCACACAAAATTGCATCTATTAAAAGTAGCAAATTTCAGTGTCAACTCTTATTAATTTCAGTGCAAACTGCAGGTGCTTAGTGTGTCTGAAAGGCAAGTCATTTATTTAAGTCCCAAGCTTTAGTTCTGAGAAACTTTGACTGCAGCAGACAGTACACACGGACTCCTCACCTTTGCACTTCAACCTGTTGATACATGCATCTCTTGTTAAGACAACCACATTTCTCTTCAATAAGATATACCTCAGAAGTGTTTAATATTTGTTGTCATTTCCTTTGGGAAATACAAACACAGATGTCCACTTCCTGTTCCCATTATAATTTAGAGACATAATTCGATCAATCATCCGTACAGCCACTGTAGTTAGAAGGGGTCAGGTTTCACACAGCACTCTCTCAGCATTACCTTTGTGGCTGCTCTGAGGCCATAGAAGAGATGAGCATTCCAGTTTGCACATCTATTACTTTAAAATAGCCATCTTCTCCTGTGCTGAGCAGATGCCTGCTGTCTATACAAAAGTTAAATGCATTAAACACATACAGTAATGCATATCTACTATTTCCCATGGTCAAAGGAAGGAATTATGACTAATATTACACATTAGCTAGCAATGTCACAAAACATCATGCTTTATTTAAAAGCAGTTATTTTAGGTACATCTCAAATAATGAGGAGTAAGTAAATCTTCACACAAAAAACAGAAAGCAATTCATAACTAGCTCAGAAAAGTATTCTAACATCAAGTATGGTACTGCAAAAGTTCTGATAAAACCTGGAGAGTGGAGAATTGTGTCTGACTATAACTGAAGATCTAAAGTCTACAATTATGTTTAAAAAAAACCCCAGATATCAATGTATAAGCTATACAAAGACAGAGATTCCTCTAGCAATTTTTATCTCTCTCAACATCTGCATAAAAGAAGAAACTTAAAACACAACATACCAGGACTAAAAGCGGCATCATACACAGTCCCTGAATGACATGAAAGTTGGTGCAACATAGTGGCAGTAGTAACATCCCAAATACTAATGGTGCCTTCTTTGGTTCCAGACACCAGCATTGCATTTGCAGCATTTAGGTTGATAGTATTTACCTAGACAATTAAGTATCACGTTATTTCCTTTACTCAGCTCTCACATGGACATTCTTGATAGACCTTTAAGTGTTCCACAAATATCCAGTTTTATTACCTCAGTTGACTACATATTTTTATATAAAACCCTGGCTTTAAAAAAAAAAAAATGAAATCTTTACCTAGCCACCGCCAACTATATGCAAGCAGAAAATGGAGGGGAAGTATGTCATAAGTGGAGTCTTAAGCATTTATAAGCGTTCTTTTTCATTGCAGAATCAGAAATTTGATTGACATTTAAGATCTTATCCAAGGTAAGATGATTGATTACAGCCTACATTTCTGATTAGTTAATGAAATGTTTAACCATATCAAGCAAGTGTAGAAAACCAACTAGCCTGCGCTTTACCTAACCCATCTGTTTTTTATATCCTTGGATGGTGTTGGTATATTTTAGTATGCATTGTTGCTTCCTTGTGATCTATAAATAAACCCACTGAGAGTTTAAGAAATTTAAAGTAATACAAGTGCTCTAAACATTTTGCAGGAATGTTAGAAGTTACGGAATTTGTGCATATTTATGTACCAGTATTTGTTTATTTTTAAATTAGTGTTTGAACCAAACACTTACAATGTATTTAGATACTCACAGTGATGTTTATAATAACATATCGTAGTAAAATATAAGATATGGAAAACAAGCGAGATTTTTATGTAAAAATTCTAAACATGCTAATTTGGTACTTGTGTAGCAGGCATGAAGATCAAATATTTCAGACAAGTTCATTCTGATTTACTAAAAGAACCCATGAACCCTTTTGCACACACCACAAGTAGTGCCTGACCAATAATAAGAAAACCCATTTATTCATGCAATCTTTCCAATCTCCAGAAGTGGAAACTTGAACTAATTCTTCTAAGAGAAAAATATTTGGAGTTTGCTTTCACTTTGCCTGTAGTCTATTCTATTCCCTCCTAGTCTTGCAATACCTAGAGCAGCTAGCAGCCTCTGATGAATGGCAGACTTAATTCAATTTTTTCGCTTTAGTTGTTTCATGCCAGATCTTTTAAAACCTTGACTAATATATTGTCAAGTAACTGAATACTATAGTCTTTGATTTATTAGAAGTATATGTCTCTTTCCATACTCACACTAACATCATGTTCTAATTCAGCAAGCAATTCAAAATGATGTCTTTTGGTGCCCAGGACCTCTGTGGGAACACAGCGCCACACCTACAATACCAACATTTGTTTGTTTAAACAAGGCAGCTAGTCAGTCATGTTAGCTTTTTTATTACCTAGCCTTGTCATTGCAAGGTAAGTTGTTTATGCAAACTAAAAGCTGTACAAAAGTCAGTTGTCTCTAAATTCAGAATGATTTTTCCTTTTATTTTTGGTTTAAACATTAAACCTGCCTGTGAAAAGGTCTAAGCTCTCTTGACAAATCACAAAGGACTTAGTCTATAACAATTAAAAACAGTAGCAGTGCATATTTCACTCAACTAACCAGAAGCATCCTCTACCCACTAAGAAAACAGAAAAAAAACCATTCCTCCCACTCAATCCACTAAACAGACAAGCTTTGCAGAATGCCCTCAAGGACAGTGATGAATTTCAAAGTTTGGGGGGGGCACTCAACAATGATGCCAACAGCCCCCCTCTCGTAAAACAAATGTGTTTGCGGGGGAAGTTTCTGACTTTAATTATGGCAGTATTAGGCAGGAAGAGGTAGTATTTTAATTAGGAAGATCTCATCACATTTAAAAGTCCATAGGGCAAAGCCAGCACCCAAATTTCCACCTGAAACACAATAAGTAGTCAATACAGATCACAGAGCACAGGCATCATTGCAAGATATTCCATTCAAGTAGTGTGTTAGCTTTGACTTTTGAGTGGATTTAAGGTACAGGCTATTACAGTGGTTTTCAACCTGTGGTCCATGGACCCTGGGAGTTTGCAAACTATGTCAAAGGAGTCCACAAAAGGTTGTCATTACTGTAGAACAGTGGGTTTCAACCTGTGAATATTGTCTAGGATTTCCAAAAACACCCCCATTCAAAATTGTTTACAAATTAAAAAAATAACCCTGTGAGTTTAACATTATATAAAGTAGATAAAGCACAATTACAGCAAATTTTTAGTAACAGGAAAGCTGCTATCATGATGTCTAGAGTATTCTACTAGTACCTTCATGCAAACCATGGAATATAAACAAGTAAAGCAACTGACATACAAACCTTTACAGTGGAGTCCCAAGATGCAGAATACAAGCGATTATCATGCCAACAGATCTTGCTGACGGCATCATCATGTCCCATTAGGGTGTCTTGCCGTCTTCCAAATGCAACTGAATAAAAATAGCTATCAGGAAAAAAAGAATTTGTAATGAAAGTATTGACTCAGAGAGCAAATTTTAATAGATTATAAATAAATTAAAATAATTTGGCTTTTATGATTTCTAATTAACAGAAATCTGCTGAAAAATATAGAAAAAGATTAAATGCTTCCTGATAGTGACTTACGTCCAAGTCTCAAAAGAAGTTCCATAAAGCAAAGTTACCAAAAACAGTATGATTAAATATAATTCACAAAGGAAATACACACATATGATTGTCCCACGAAGAGCTTATGACAGTGGTATCTCCTGGTAAAATTAAACAAGATGACAAAGCCTAAAACAAACAGGGAAAATAAAGCAATGTTCAGTTTAATTGACTTTTCTATGCCATCTGGCACTAAAGGGCACATGCTGGGAGATTGGGGGGGGGAGGGGGGGGCGGAGAGAGAGAGAGAGAGAGGGGACACAAAACCATATCTACATCCTATGCATTTTAAGTTACCAGCTTTGCATAAAAGTGCCAAATTAAGTAAATTACGGAGGATACATTAAATCTTAGCACATGCTTCAGGAATACAGTGCTTTGTTTCATCGCTCTGGTTCATCCTTTTTTGTATAAGCAAGCTTTCCAATTTTGCAGATACCTATCAACTTGAGATACAGCAAATCCTGAACCATGAAAATAAATGGAAGCTATTGCATGCTGCCAAAGCTACATGCTAACTACTAGCCGGAGAATGAGATTTTTATGAAAAGGGTTGTGAAAGGGTATGGTCTACTGTATTTGCTGCAGTTACACTACCATCCACACTACCAGTAGCAGTGGGAGAATTTGTGTAGTTCTCTTGCTGGTGTTTGTATTGCCTTTTATTCTACACCTGTTCTAAGCAAAAATAGGTAACAGTGGCAGAAAGACAGACGCAAGCCTTTACTAAGTCTTTCACCATTTCTGCAAAGAAGCTGCGCTACACCTATCAGAGACTAAGAAAAATGTCAGTGTAGACAAGGCCCTTTAATGACAGAAACTGGATCCGTAGCCAAATACTAGGGGAAAATACTAATAATAAGCAAACAGAAGTCAGAATCAGAAGTAGCAGCTGCCTAGTCAATGCCACAGGTGAGATTCTCACCCTTGTTCCAGCCCCTTTATGCTAACTAAAATAGCAAGAGATGTCTCAAGAGGCTCTAAAAGACTCAGGTCCCTGTGGGGAATAACTCCCTTGGCATAGAATTGAGGAAGACAGAGAAGAGATGTCCTACCAAGTATCCCCTTAAAAATCCCGGTATAGGGGACATGAAGAGCATGTAGTGCTGCAGATTTCTGAACAGCACTGCTGGCCTTAAGAAGTCAGTGACAATCTTATATTGCCAGGGATGGGGAACCTACATCCTGCGGGCCGGATGTGACCAGTGGCTTACCTAAATCCAGCTCGCAATTCTCAGGGCTCCCGCCAACCGCCATGACTAGAGTGCCAGTGCCAGCTCCCTGCTGCTGTGGGGAGGAGGGAGTGGGGGGAGGGGGGGAAGGCGCGCTGAGCTTTGTGAGCTGGATCAAGATAAGCCGCCGATTGCCTCCAGCCCACAGGCTCTGCCTGGTGAGGGGAAGAAGAGTCTCTGTGCTAGCATGGCAGCTCAGGGAAGCTCTGTCCCCGGGCTGGCTTGCAAACTCCACCCCCATCGCTTCCATTGGCGATGGGGGTGGAGCCTGCAAGTCAGTGCAAGGCAGCATGCAGCCACTTGCAATGCCCCACTCCCTGAAGCTGCACCAAATAGGCGCCCCAATCCCCTTCCCCCTCGCACATGCTTCCTTCCATCCAGCCCACACAGCTTCAGCCCCCTCCTGCATTCCCCCTCCTATCCAGGCCCCACCCTCTGAAGACTGCTCCTACACTCCCCCTCCTGCCCAAACCCTGCATCCTGCCCCCAGGCCTGTTCCCCATCAGCTCCCTACCACACAGTGAACTCCTCATTTATGGACCCACCCCAGAGGCTGGAAGGAGCAGGGACAAAATATACTAGCCCCACCCCCTCAGAAGAGTTAATTCAGCCCAGAAGGGGAAGCTTTGAGTCTTGGTGCCCTCCTCAGGGTTGAAGTGCAAAGGGAACCCTGGCACCCCAACGGGCGAGTTGCTTCATCTGTGAGGGTTTTGGGTTTTTTAGCTTCTCACCTGTGTGTGGCCCCCAACTGATTTTTCTGTGGGTCAGTGGCCCCTGAACCAAAAAAGGTTCCCTACTCCTGATCTAGGGAGACACTCCCCTCCCCCTGGACAATCTCAGTTACATCACAAGGTTTACGCTAGGCCTCAGAACAGTGCAAACCTGGGAGGAAGCAAGCTGTGCTTCTTCAGATGCACAGGACAGAACCTTACCCTATCATGCATGAGTGAATGCAGAAGGCTGAAGAGGGAAAAAGCAAAAAGGCAAGCCTGGCATTTCATTGCTGTGCTGCTGACAAGGGACATCTTTCTGTGGGTGGCTTTCAGGAAGACTTCCCTTCATGACAACAAATACTCACCATGTTTGAAAAGGACACGCTTCTTTGGAGTGTTTTTGAGTCTTTAGAAAACATCTTCAAGGTTGAATCTAATGCAAACATTAGGGAAGTAATTATGAAGACAGAACAGAGCTGTACTGCAATACTCTAGTCTAGACTAATAATACAGTCCAACACCAGTTGCCCCAGGGATGGACCTTGCCCCTGCGTTAAGACGACAGGATAAGAGACGCACTGAAGTCAGGGAGGTGGGGGGAGTTCTGGAGTGGCCATGAGGATTGGGCATTTGTCTGGGGAGCTCAAGTCCCCACCCCCATGCACCCAGGCAGCCAACACCAGCCACCAAGCTGGCTCCCATGTTGGAAAGGCAGACCAATAATTTTTGCTCATGTGTGAATATTCAAATATTTAGTTCTAACAGCAGGCAAGGGATGCATACACCACCTCTAAAAAAGTCAGTATAAGAGGTCAAGCATTGTAAGCAATGTTAAATACAGAAACTACTGTGTATTTTTGTTTCTTAGCTCTTGAAGAAACAAATGAGAAAGGAGAGCAGGCAGTTGAAGGGAAAGGCTGTCTTGGTGTTTTATATCTGAAGGTAACAAAAGACATGTTGACGGTATGTTGACGTTGTAACCATTAAACATTCTAATTTGTTGTTCATCACTGGTATTTTAATGGGCAAGACAGACAGGAAGTTTAAGTGGTATTGCTCCCAAAGGGCTTGCACTTCTTTATGTTTGTCTAGGGTTGCTAGGTGTCCGGTATTGACCCGGACAGTCCATTATTTTCTGATTTTTTTCCCAGCCAGGAGGCGAAAATACCGGGTGCTTACCAGGTTCCGCAGGGGAGCTGTCTGTCCCGGAGCAGGAAGACAAGATGGCGGATGGCCGTCAGCAGCCTGTTAGGGCCAAAAAAGCCTCAAACGCATTTCTTAAAGGGGCCATGCTGTTGTTTTGGTTTTTTTGCTTAATAACTCTCAGGGTCCTTTTTTTTAAATTTATTTTGCTCAATAACTTTGGTCTCCCCCGGTGGTTTGTTTTTGTTTTTTTGGGGGGGGGAGGAAGGTGCTCGGTATTTTTGGTTAAACCATCTGGCAAACCTATGTTTGTCATACAGATCTAGTAACCATAAGAAGTTGCAGAGTCCTGCAATTTAACTCAATCCAGCATGCACATCCTTTGTCCACTTAATTTGCATTCTACCCACTAATCCATAATTATTCTTGTGAGCCAATAAGGTAGCAAAAGGGTTCCTTGTAACATCAGAAAGAAGAAGTTACCAACATTATCATTCTCTTGGCACTCACAAATTTTCAAAATGCAACTTCAACAGTATGGTTTATATGTGTGTTAAATATATGATAGAATACACATTCTAGTGTGGCATAATTGTATTAACATTTGTTTGCCAGGAGCTGGATAATGTGGCTTTCCCAAACTCACTGAGATAAGAAGCCTTATCACATTGGACTATTGTTGAAGATTTAAAAGACTGCATCTATGCATATGTTTTTTGAGGGAAATAGACACATAATGGAAACAGTGATGATGGCTTCATAGTACAGTCTGAAACAGATTTTTCCATTCAATAGGTCATTAATGCCTATCTAAAGGTCAGCCAGTGGATTACTTTACTGAAAAAGTCAAACAAACAAATTAAGGATGAGATTTTCAAAATCACTGCATAGGCCAAACTCTGTTTTCAGTGAAGTCACTCCAATGAATTCAAGAACAGCAGAGCTAGGCCAATGCTAAGCACTTTTGCAAATCCCATCCAAAAAGCAGAAAATACACTTTGAGAGTTCTGATATTTTGATGGTTCATGCAACATCATTAAGTCAAGACGTAACACAGCAATGCAATGTTTTCATCACAGTATCTTACAAAGAAACACTTATATGAGACTACATACCTTGAGATGTAGTGAAAACTGAAGTCCCATTGCAAGAGACTGCTATTCCAGTAATTTCCCTAATCAAGGCAAAATAAGTTTGCAAGTGAATTCAAACAATATTTAATTCTAAGAACCATATTGTACAGTGACTTTTTTTACAGCTGCAGTTCAGTATTTAATCCTCACAAGGATTAATTTAGATATTCAAACAAATGAAAAGGATTGTTGTAGAGTGCATCACAGTTTTATAGACAAAAGATATCCTGGCAAAAGAACTGGAAGCAGCAGTGCAGGATTCTCTTTGTTCTGCCAATGTGTTTCAACCTACCAAAAAGGACCTGAAGGTGGTGAAAGCATAAACTGGCCCACACCCACTTACGTAATTTATACTCTATCGAGACAGCCAATAATAATAATAATGACTGTTAAGATATCAGGCCAATTCCTAGTATGCAAATCGTTTTTCTCTACTGAACAACCAAATCATCTCATGAAGGAACGAACCTTCTAGAAGCTTTGCTTCACACAAAGCAGCCAGACAAACATATGATCCAATAACTAGGGAGAGGACAAGAGGTTTTTGGATTTTGAGATTGTTATACCACAGATGATGACATTACAAGTACTTACTCTTTATGAATTTTATGTTGCTCATCTAACTTTAGTTTGGCAATGTTGTTCCATGCAAGCGTTATACTTTCTTCTGTCAAATCTTCAAAAGATTCTTCACTTGGAGAAACTAAAATAAATACCACCATAAATGAGAAGTTACAACTGAAAATTAAAAAAAGACAGACTTCCAATAATAAATTATTTGAAATTGCAGCAAGTACAAAAAAGACATTTGCATCATCTCTACCATTTCCAGTTTTATTATAGAGAAGAGAGAATGTATGAAAGTTTATGTAACTGCTCCCACAGTACTTACTGACAGAAGGTCAAGAACATAAAAAGCCAGAAATCTTCTGATTAATTCCTAAATGGATCAGAAGTTTTTAGACAGCAGAGAATTCCTGGTACTCTAAATAGAAACATTTTGAATGGAGAGGAAAAAGCAGAATGCAAGTTGTTCCATAATGCATGTTCGTTACAGAAGATGTTCTATTATGACTGGCTGCCACATTTTTATGTTCATGTATGTAAGTCAGATTCTGTAAAGCTGTAGATTTAAAATGACGTCTTATGTTTTTCAAAGGTTATGGAGATTTACCGAAATTATATCACCTAACAAAATGGCAGCTGCTACCAAGAATACTGTACAACTAAGTTAATAAGATGTGCCAAGCGGAGAGAGTATACAGCATGATTTAGGGATGTTCAAAATCTAGATTTTTTTAAAATAGAATCTTCTTTTGGCAAGCCACCTAACATAATTTTAGAATTAATCCTGCATGAGTCATTTGGAAGAGACAGTCTACTTAAAACTGCAACCTGTATTGTCATTCATCTACTTGAAAGTTAAAGATCACCCAGTTGGGGACTGAGGAAGATAATGTAAATCTAAGATGGTGTGCAAAAGCAGAGTTATTGGCTGACAGCTGATTGCGTATACAAACATAATGGCCATAATGAACCAGACCAATCCCCAACAGTAGCCAATGCCAGTCACTCCAGAGGGAATGTACAAAACAGTGCAATTTTGAGTGATCATCACTTGTCATCCATCCCATTTCAGGCAGCTGGATGTTTAAGGACAATCCCTGATCATCTTGTCTAATGGCCAATGATGGCCCTATCCTCTATGAACTTATCCAATTCTTTTTTTAACTTTGGCCTTCGTGACATCTCATGACAATAGGTTCCATAGTCTGACTGCATGTTGTATGAAAAATACCTAATACCTACCTGACCACTTTGGAGTTGACCAATATGGATCTAAGGTCTCTTGTATTTAGCCTGTTTGTAAGTACCTAGAGCAAATACTTATAAAATGTTCTATTACTGAATCTGGTGTATTAAATTGCTTATTGGTTAGGCTTTACAGGTATGTTCAGATAAACTGTATAAAAACCATGTAGCATTTGAATTTAATAAAGCAATTTATGGTTAAATTAGTGTTGAGGTAATACCCTGAATAAATATTCATAATTCGAACACTTTCTCTGTACCTTTTCCAATTTTAATGCATCTTTTTAGAGATGAGATGACTAGGGCTGCAAGAGGTATTCAAGGTGTGGGCAATTTTGTGTACAGTATTCAGCCACCATTATTTGGAAATGACAACACTACCTAGTCAGGAATAATTTGGCCATTGCCTGAACAGACAAAACAGCTGCACAGATTCAGTATTGCTGAGGACAGATAAAGTGACAGACTCATGAGACTGGGAGGGAGTGTGGATCGCTGACTTGGGATCTGGGTGTTTGAGGTTTCTTGCTGGGAGTTGCTTTGCTGAGAAGTAGATTTTTTTAATGTTGCTAAGGAAATTGTTAGTCCCTTAGTGTGCAATTTGGAGAAGTTTGTGAGAGAATTTTGATGAAGCTAAGAGACTGACATCCAACTCCCCTACAATTAAAAGAAAGGCTGTCCACCAGAAATCTACTGCTGATCATGTGACACCATCTCAGACTTTGAGTAACTATATCTGAGGTGCTCAAGACTATTGCCATTTTAGATGTTTGCTTTGAACTCAATAGAAACAAGGATTTGGGGGGGCGGGGGTGAAACTATTCTGATGTATACTAGTAATCTGACTGAGGTGCTGTGTCCCCAGTGATTTATGTTTTGAAACTGTCTGGAAAACACAGGCTAGTTACAATAGTTTTGAGTTCAGATAACCTTAGGTAACAGGCATACCATTTGTTTATATAGTGGCATTGTCATATCTTTTGTTTAACCCTTTCCTAATGGTTCTTAATATTGTCAGCATTTTTTGACTGTTTCTGCACACTGAGTGGATGTTTAAATATACACACACACACACACACACACACACACGACTCCAAGATCTCTTTCTTCAATAATATCAGCCAATTTAGATGCTATTGTTTGTATGTATAATTGTGAGTATTTTTTTCCAATTTGCATTAAGCAGTTACTGATCCATTAGAGGATCTTCCCTCTTAAGTGTTTACTTTTGCTTAAGAGCTTTTGGAGTAGGACCTTGTCAAAGGCTTTCCAAACGAACAAGGACACTGTATCAATTTGTCTCCATGCTTATTATGCCCCCCTCAAAGAAATCTAATAGCTTGCGGAGGCATAATTTTTCTTTACAAACACCACATTGATTCTTCCCCAACAAACTGTGTTTACCTACATAGCTAATAATTCTGCTTGTTAGTAAGGTTTCAACCAGTTTTCCTGGTACTGAAGTTAGGCTTACCAGCCTGTAATTGCCACTTCAGCAATGGCTAAATGAATAAGTGGACATAAGAACTGAATTATCTTCTCTCCTTTGGGGTGATCCTTCCATGACAGGGACACTGTGTGGAGCTTGCACTGTTAATATTCATCCCATAACTGTGCTGTGGACATGCTAATTTGATTGCCACTGCTGTCAATCTGGTATTTCACAGATAACAGACTTTTTGTTGTTGTTGTTGTAGTAAAGGCTACACCATATATAAAACAGAAAAACTGAGAGCTATAGTCTGCATATTCACAAGTGTTATTGACTTGCTGCATATTCCTGTATATGGATGATAGAAATAGTGTGTGATGCTCATTTAAACCCTTGAAACAATTTTAAGAGACATATAGAGCTCAACAAGACAATACTTCCATTCCTGATTGTTTAAAACAAAACAACAAGAGCTGCCAGGCAAAAGTCTGTTTTCCGTCAGAATCTTTGGTTCCTGTGTAGTTATTTCTCCATAACTTACAGGGAAAGCAGCCAAGCAAGTTACATAACATATGATTCTCTGAAATAAAAGATACAGCCCTCCCAAAAATAAGGTCAAGTCAGTTATGGTATCAGATAGCAATACAAATAATAACTTCGATTCTTTTATATATTTACCTGGAGATTCAGCTATGGAAACATTGTGACTGGATGCTCGAGACAAACTTTTGAACTTTGGTATTATCCTCCGGGGATGAGGAGTTGTAAACAACTGTTTCGGAGTCTGTCCAAACTCCAAGATTTGTGTCAGCAGAGCTACTTTCTCATTAGGGTCCATAATACTTAAGAAAAACAAAGTGATCAGTGAAATATTTTAAGACAGAAAAATTGCTTCTGAAAATGAAGACATATCTGTATGTTACAGCAATAATTGCACAGTCATAGTAAAGGCATGCACAGCTGATATGTTACCCAGTTTAACAGACAACTGCATGAAAGCACTACAACCATGATTGTGTGTACAACAACAGTAATTGCAAGCATGCTATTCTGAAAATATAGCAATTTGTATCAGTGTAACTGAAGTCTCAGACTGCACAGATATTTGAGTGCTTAATCATTCAATACAACTTTTATTACAATGGTAAGGTTAGTGGTCAGTGTCCTCTGGACTCCAAAAAACAGAATGGATACCTCAATTGTTGGGAGTGCATGGACAGTTAGCAGGGAACTTAATATGTGCCTCTAATCAAAATTGCTTATTAGCATTTAATTACCTGTTTAAATCAACTCCGCCTTCATAAGTTAATGGATGAAACACTGAAAGAAGAGGAAAAGAGCTATTTGCACAATGTGGATAAACATGTCTTACTTTCTTCAATTCACAAAACTACTGTAAACTAATGAATATTTAAACTGAGCTACAAATCTATGAAATTCCATCCACCTCACTCACTGCAAGTTATAATTTGTTTCAAGCCATGATGCACAGAAAAATATAGGCTACAGCAGAGAAGAAAACAGTTTCAGACACCATTTTTGCTAACTTAGTACATTTCATTATATCAGCATTTTCTGTTATTTCAAAGACTCAGTAACCAGATACAAAACAGAGAGCTTATTCCATCATTGTAAGAGTCCATCATCACATTGGATTAAGAGATAAACTGAGAGGCTTGGTGATTTAGGGTTAGGTTCAGCACTGACTCTCCAAAATATTGCTGCCTTACTAGATTGCTGCACTACTAACTTGGCAATAGGTCTAAGGCAGGATTTCAGATCTCAATCTCTTGCTCCCCAGGAAGATAAATATTGGATGTCATTCAGAGACAGAAAACAGATGTACATGTACCTCACATTCAGCTAGATATAAATGAAAGCTATGTAACAAGACTGAAAAGATGTTCTGTTTTCTCACTGAGAAGTTAGCAAATGTATTTAAAACAACCACCTAAACTAGATATCAGATTTCTGATGTAACTGACTTTCAATAGTTTAATTCAGAGAACATCATCATAGAAGAACTGTTTTTGATACTGCAAACAGTTTTCCGTCACTCAGAAAGAATGTATTATTTGTCTTTAAGTTTTTACAATGTCTTAATATTCTGGGCAAATTATAGCCACAACAGAGCAATAAGACTCAAGATCACAAAAAATAAAAATAAAGGAAACATCTTAAGAGTTACTGTCACTAGACAACAAGAAGGCTGGCCACCTGTTTATCCTTTCCTTTCCCTTCCCTCTCATCTTCTTCTTGGAAACCAGTGTTACTCACATAAAACTTGTTATTCTGGACTGAAATGTGAAATACGCATGGTTTGCATTCCACATCAGAGTCCCACTGGACTAATATTAAACTATTTCAACACCACGTGCAGTTATCATTGACTTGATCAAACAGTCAAAAAGTATTGTTGGTCTCCCATGACTGTCATTTCATGTGCAACATCTACTAAGGATGTTAAGGAGCAGTTATTTGACTAATCGTGTAGTAGATACAATTTGTATCAACTACACGATTAGTCAATAGGGGGAGCTGCCCTGCAGAGCCGCAGCGGAGGTAGCTCACAGAGCTGGCACAAGCCCAGACTGCTCCGAACTGCTGCACTTCTGCATTTTAAATGTAGCAAGATCTGCACCTCGAAGCTGGGACCCCCGTGGACAGTTGCTGTTGCCTCACGTATCCCCCCCCCACTACCTCTGATTGAGGCAGTGGAGAGGAAGGGTGGGGAGGGGCAGGTGGCACCACGGAGACAGTGCTGAAGGGAACAGGCTTTTAAGCTCAGCACTGGCTCCTGTGTCCCCCCCTCTTACAGAGGCAGTGGGGGACAGGGAGGGCGGGGGAGGAAGCGAGTACTCAAGTACTGGACTACTCAATAAGCTTAGCCTTATCGGGTAGTTGAGTACTCGACTACTCGCTTACATCCCTAACATCTACACACAATACATAACCCCAAAATTATTTCTCGTTTGTATACTACATTCCAGGAAGACAGATATTACAAGAAAGGGAACAAGTTTTAGAGGATGAGTCACTATTTCCAGAGGAAAAGGAATGGCAATTTTCTCAAGTACAGAAGGATCAAAGACAGGTGTGCATGTTCAAAAGGTAGAAAACTAGGTTTGTCACATATTCCATTCTAGAGTTTAGCCACAATGTTTAAAAAGTGATGCTTTAGAGACTTTTACAATTTACCATTGTGGGCTGCAATGGCTTCACTTCCCTTCTGCTTGTACCCAAATACTAAGTCAATCCATTCATGGAGATGTTCTGACACATACTGGCTTTCTAAGGCATTTTGGCTCTTCTGAAGAAAGTCATCAGGATCTAATGAGAGAAAGGTTAAATCAGTGCAGAAATATAAACTGCTAAATGCGGATGAACCTTTTTCTCTCCCTCTCCTCCTCCCACCAGACATTCTAGGGAGAAACCTTCTGGGTTTATTAAAATTAAATAACACTACTTCAGCTGATTAGTAACATTTTGAAAAAAAGTATTTGATTTATACATTCAGAATATGAAGATTTAAAAATATGATCTTCGATCATTAATAGCCACTTTAGATTATTCTTTCACAATACCGCACTTAAGTTTTTAAAAACAGAAAAATCGAACAAAAGAGAAAAATAAAATTGGGGAAAAGACAAAGGATTCCAAGAGTCTGCGAGCAATGAAGGTAAAGCATGTGGTACTGAGTTTAGTAAATACACTCAGAGTGCCATTACCTGATGCCCAAGGAGGAAGTTCTACATGGTCAACCATCTTTCCTCCCTGTCTTTTCCCCAGTTCCAACTTCAGACTATTTACTAGAAAACTGGAATCATTTTCATAGAATTCTGGAATCAGCTAGTGGGAAGATTTACGAGGGAGAGAAGAAAAAAAAAAATCAGGATTTCCTTTATTTTTATTGATTTAAATAAAATGTGTGAATACAAATACTGAAACTTTATTAAAACACATGGTGTATTATAACATTGCAGTCTTACAAACTTGTCAACATTTGGGAAAGACCCCAAAGCCTCTTAAAGATAAGTCTTGTATGGATTTAATTTAAAAGTTTTGAAGATAGCAAATAGAACTCTGACTTACATCATCAAGCCAAGGTTCTAAAGGATTTCAGGTAAGCCAGTTGTCTAAGATCAGACATAATTAACCACTCCTAATTCTGCAGTGGGAAACTAGACTGCAATGTTAAAAAAAAAAAAAGCTTCCTTTCTCAATTCCAGCTTCTCTAGTACCAGCAAAGCACAATTTATCATCTTAAAAGCCAGCTCCCCGGCTGCCGCCTATCCACCCCATGTTGCTATCTCTGATACAGGCTCGTCAGTTAACCATGTAAATGGTTACATTTTCACATCTTTTCTTTTATCTTCAGTTTTAAGTAAAGGTACTATAATTCTAATCCCTCAAAATGGGGTGCACTGCAAAAGCCAAGTCCCAATTACATTTAGCTAGGAGATATTCTTTCAAGTGTATCATGATCTTCAGTTAAAAATCTCTAACTAAAGATCGGATCAAAATAGAACTCAGGGGGAGGAGGAAAAGCAGCTCACCAGAAACCATGGGAACATTCAGAGAAGGAATATAAGACGATCTCCAGTGTCAGGCTCAAATTAAGCCTAGCAAGGCAGGCTTAACCTCAGTAAGGAACCAATGGAAATTCAAAAATTTTGAAATGAAAGACAGTCGTCAAGTAATGTCACCTCAAGTAGCTTCCAGCTATTTACCTCTTTGAAGTCTGTTGCACCATCCAGACAATTCTTCCAGGTTTCTGCAATGCTAGACATATTACAAGTCAATGGTATATTGGTAATGAAAGACATTTAAGTTCCATATAAACATGCAATTTAAAGGAAACCATTAAATAGTTAAAAAAATAAATCTATTGAATTAAATTTAAACAAACCTGTTGAACATTCTGTCAGCATGATCAAATTTTCCATTTTGTAAACAAAGCATGTACTCTGGTGCTGGGGAGATAAGAATGGAAGTCACATCTGTCCAAATTCTGCATATTTTCAAATCCAACAGCTGTTCAAAAAGACTTGCAATGAAAGCAATCTTACCAACTCTAACCAGATAGAACAGTACATAGCCGGGAGACGAGTAGTGGCTTCCATACATGAACTTAGGCTCTGGCATTTCCCGATAACGTGTCTGTAACATTTTGGAAAAAGACAAACTGTTTCAAATTAGAATAGTGTTTTTTCCTATATTGAATATATACCTGTTTATCAGAAAACTTAAGCTAGGGTTAAACACTTCTCCTCAGTCCTCGCTCAGATAAAACACAGTACAAAGCTTTTAAACTGTATGATGACAGGTACTTAATTTCAGGGGAAAAAAATCCTATATTCCATTGTATCTTTCTATATGCAATATGTGAAATACATTCCTAGTAAGCTGAAAAGAGCAGACTGGAGTAAAAATGAATAAAGCAAAGAACACTGGCAGTGTGCATTTCTATAAGTTTATAGTATTTCTGTAAATTCAGTATTATAGCTCTACTTCACAGCTTAGAACAAGTTACAAGTTGTATTTCTTTAAATTATCCGAAACAGTAATATACCAAGAATTTCCAAACAAGTAACACTGCGTTTTATTGAGACATTCTGTGTTTTTATATGCAACTCTATTAGCAGGGACTAATATATTCAAAATATTTGCAAAGAGAGTATATTCCAGTACATATAAAGCAATCAACTGACTCAGAGCACATAATCATAGAAAAGTAGGGGTGGAAGTCACAATTTGTATTCAGAATCTTTATTCATTTAAAATCCTTTTCTCTTTCACCAGTAAAGATGTGATTCACTTGACAAGAATTTCCTCTGCTAATTCTTCTTAAAGAGATAAGCAAGGTAAGCAGTTCAGCAGCATGGGGATAACTATTAAGGCAGTTATATTCCTCAAATGATAGTTCCTTTATTGTAACTTAATCCTGTCAATAAGACAGGTCCCATACAGAATATACTGGAATTCTTTAAAGTGTTCTTGCAATTTTATGTCTAAGAACTACAATATAGTAATGAAGTCTAATGCCAGCGAAGAGACTGATTTTCAAACACTGTTTTTATGTTAGGGTGTGTCTAGACTACAGGCCTTTTGTCGACAAAACTATACCTGCGTCTCTGCGTCTACACTACCGCCAAGTTCTGTCGACATAACGTTGACAGAACTCGGCAGTTTTGTCGACGGCAGTAAACCTCATTCTACGAGGAATAACGCCTTTTGTCGACAGAGTTCTGTTGACAGAAGACGTTATTGCATCTACACTGTCCTTTGTGTCTACACTCTTATGTCGACAAAGCAGCTTGCTTTGTCGACAGAACTGGATGTAGTCTAGACGCTCTTTGTCAACAGAAGCTTTGTCGACAGTATCTGTCGACAAAGCCTCTGTCGACAAAAGCCTGTAGTCTAGACGTACCCCTTGATTCCTCATGAAAAAAAAAAATCCTGCCTGATGTGGAATGGGAAGGAATCTTTTATGTGATATTGTCTATAACAGCATACAAAGTACAGTGGTAATATTCCATTTCAGGTGTTAATCATTTCCTTTTTACTCTGGTCTTTTGATATTTGGTGCATTTTTTAAAAAATATTCTCCACCCAATTCCCTCTATAAAATCCTTGTATTTTTCTTAGCGAATTAGGCCATATCTACACTAGCAAGCATACGTTGGCACAGCTGTATCATTAGGGCTCAAAACTTGTGTCACTCGGGGATGTTTCTTTCACTCTTCCAAACAATGTAAGCTTTGCCAATATAAGTGGAACAGTACACATGGCTTTAGACGCACGTGCCGATATGCTTTGTTAATTTGTTATTATATTGTTTGTTAAAACAGGTTCTTTTCTTTTTAAAAATAGTTTGACTGATCCACACATGCTTATTTTACATTATGCATTATACTCCAGCTATCCATTATAGAGTTTTATATAGCTAATCATCATTATAGTATTCATGGACTTCATTTTAAAAAGGCAGAAAGCTTGATATTTGTAATGAAATTTAACTAATTTGTTTTCCATATTTTACTTACTTTAGATACAGTGCTTCTTAGATATTTTAAGTTTGTACAATTAGTCGTGTATATATTGACAGCCACAACACACTAAGGGTACATCTACGCAGCGGGGCTATTTCGGGATACCAGAAGTATCCCAAAATAGCTACCCTGTGTCTTTTGAACTCGCCCGCTATTTTGAGATAGGTCTCAAAATAATAGACGTTCCATTTTTGGCATCCCTGTAAACTTTGCTCCATGACGGTTAAGGGATGTCTCAAAATAGCACGTTATTTCGAAATTTGGCGCTGTGTAGACACACCAAATTTCGAAACATGCTATTTTAAAAATTCAATCGAAATAAGATACACAATTTGCGCTACACAAATTGTGTATCTTATTTTGAGTTTAGTGTGCTGAGTAGACGCACCCTAACTTAATACAGATAAGAGTTTGCTTCTGATTATATTTTAGTGTAAATTTCAATAACATTATTAAGAACTGCAGAATACAGGAGATACAATGAATAATCCTAGAAATATCTGGATACATAGCATACAAACATTATTTTATTTGTGTTTTGGGCAAATTTCATCTTCACAAGAGCTTCTAGATGGAAAACCCAGGAAAATAGAGTCCCTCTTAGTAATAAGGTCACTAATTATAAAACAAACCCCTGAATTCCACATACCAATAATCTCTGCAGCCTTTCCTCATTCAGAGCACCAACAGGTTTACTAAGGTCCCGGAAAGTTTCAGGCTTTGTCAAATCTAAAAGAGAAAATAAAATAAATTAAACTACAGATTGCTCCTACTGATAGGAATCACATATAAACTAATTTTTAAAAATAGCAATATTTTCCTCCCCTTCCTACAAGCATCAGAAGCTCTCAAACTAAGGTCTGATATATACTAAAGAGCTAGGTCAATGTAGAACAACTTACGTCAACCTAACTCTAAGCATCTACACTAAAACGTAGTTCCCACCGATATAACTGGCCCATCACCAACCAACTTAACTCCACTACTGCAAGAGGCATAATGTTTAAGTTGAATTAAGTTAGGTCAATGCAGCGTCAGTGAATTATTTAAGTCAACTGTTGTTTCCTTTTAGAAGCAGTCCCACAATTCCCCAAACAGGCAGTTAAAATAGTGCAAGTGCTCCTGGATAGTTCGAATCATGGATAAAAGAAGTGTAATGTGGACATTCAAAAGCAATTTAGTTATTGTGGTGGTTGCATGTAGACATAACTTAGGTTGTCTTAGTTTTGTAATGTAGACTTGTCCTAAGTAAATATCCAGTTCCCAATATTAGTTTTTCAGCTACTTATCTAAAAGTTGCACACAAAAACTAGCTCTGGGGTAGGGTTTTGCTAACACTGTGGGTGTGTCTAGACTACACGGCTCAGTCGACGGAGCCATGTAGATGAGTGTACTCGGCAAAGGGAAATGAAGCGGCGATTTAAATAATCACAATTACATCAAAATGGCCGCCGCGCTGTGCCGATCAGCTGATTGTCAGCACAGCGCGGTAGTCTAGGCGGGGATCAGCTGACCCCAGATCCCTTTGTCATCAGATCCTTTATGCCTCACATTTAAATCGCCACTTCATTTCCCTTTGCCGAGTACGCTCATCTACATGGCTCTGTTGACGGAGCCATGTAGTCTAGACACACCCCATATGTGTCACAGCTCTGCAATTAGGCAAACATCTCATATCTATTAATACAGACACTAGTGGTTTTAAGGCACAAATAAATAGCATATCTCCCCCTATAACTTAAATAACTTGTCAACTTTATTGTGTCACAACAACATTGTTTGACTAGGAGGTGTCTGAGTAGCACTGTTGATTCTCCCACCTCATCCTCTCTACCGAATGCAAAGACATAATGCGCTCCTGAATGGTAAAGACATTCACAACCCTGAAGAGAGTAAGCACCAAGAATACAAACATTTTATAATTAGAACCTTGCTCAAGAAGTCAGCTTAGGCACTAACCTTTACGATTAGCGCCCTGTATCAAACCTCCATTTTTAGGAAGTGTTTCTCAGAAAGTGGTCATGGCCGCAGTCTAGCAATACCTGGTTCATAAGTTTCTTTTTACCTTAGTCTGGCACAGAACAGACTGATCTCGTATGATTGATCCATATAGACTTAAAGACTTGCATAAAGTTGTTGACATGATTGACCATCAGATATTGTTGACTCATTCATAAAAATCCTGGGGAAGTCAACAATGTGGCCCTTTTAGCAAGCATCTCAAAAAGATATTACAAATATTAGTTAAGCTTCATATCTTATCAAGTAATATCCCCATTTTCCAGATGGGGAAAAATCAGACACAGTCACTTGCTTGACATGACAGTGCTGGAATTAACACACTGATAAACATCCTGTTCCTTACCCTCCAGACTCATTTTGATGTGGCATGATTTTTATGAAGTGTACACCATGAGCAGACTGTGTTTCTTCCTCCTACAGACATTGCTTACCTAATTCTGAACTAGAATAATCTGCTATGATCCAAGGAAATACAGGATACTGGGAGAGATCATTGCAGCTTCGATCAGCCAGGTTGTTGAGGTGAAGAAGGTACTGATAATTTGAAAGATGACCTCGCTGCCATTGCAACATGTAACTCTCAGCTGTCTGCTCCGTAATATGATTTTCTAAAGAAAAGAAAAAAAGAAGCCAAAATAAAACTAAACCAGAAAAAAAACCTTATTTCTCTATTCTAAGAGATCTTTGACTTTTCAGCACCTAGAATTATTTGACTGCATTATACACTGTAAACATCCAGTAATTAAAACAATCTGTTTAAAACATACCTTGGGTATTATTACGATAGCACTTATTCGTAGCTTTAAAATACGCTAAAGCATCAAGTAGTCCAACTGAATGGACTGGAAAAAAATACTTCATATTTGTGAATATAAAAAAGAAACATGACATCTCATGTTAAGAAGAAAATTGTTCAAATTGTTGCGGATCTCACGAGACATCTAGATAGACTTACATGTAGTGCTGGGGAGAAGCCGATGGTCATGGTACATGTAGGTAACAATGACATAGGGAAGGGTAGGAGAGAGGACCTGGAGGCCAAATTAAGGCTGCTAGGAAACAGATTGAAATCCAGGACCTTTACGGTAGTGTTCTCTGAAATGGTTCCAGTTCCATGGGCAGGGCCGAACAGGCAGGCAGAGCGACAGAGTCTCAATGCATGGATGAGATGATAGTGTGTGTGTGGGGAGGGGGAGGAAGAGTCAGATTTATTAGGAACTGGGGAAACTTTTGGGATAGGAGGAGCCTATAAAGGAAGGATGGGCTCCACCTAAACCAAAATGGAACCAGACTGCTGGCACTTAACATTAAAAAGGTTGTAGAGCAGTTTTTAAACTAAGGGCAGGAGAAAAGCCGATGGGTGTGGAGGAGCACATGGATCAGAAAGAGACATCTCTTAGGGGAGGGTCTGAGATGCCCTATGTAAGTGTTTCTTAAACTTTTTAAGACCGAGGAACACCCAAACAATAATTTTTTTTATGAGGAATGCCAAGGATTTTTTTTGTTGAGCAAAAAAAAAAAGGTCGGGGGAAAGTTAGAGGAAAAAAAGGTCACCTGCCCCTTTAAGGGCGACCAATTTGAATTCTGTTGTTCTCCACGGCACACCCCCGACTGCCTCGCAGTGTGCCACGGAACAGTTTAAGAAACCCTGTCCTGTGTTGTAGTAAGGAGGAGAGGATGAAAGTATGGGTCAGATCAGATGACACACAATCAAATGAAAAAAAGTCTGACACATCAGGAAATGGCAGACAGATAAATAGTGACAAATTATTAAAGTGCTTATACACAAATACTAGAAGTCTAAATAGTAAAATGGGTGAACTAGAGTGCCTAGTTTTAAAGGAGAATATTGATATAATAGGCATCACAGAAACTTGGTGGAATGAGGACAATCAATGGGGCACAGTCATACCAAATATATACCAAAATATATCGGAAGGATAGAACAGGTCATGCTGGTGGGGAGGAGTGGTACTATACATGAAAGAAAATGTAGAATAAAATGAAGTAAAAATCTTAAATGAACCAAAATGTTCCATAGAAACTCTATGGATACTAATTTCATGCTCCAATAATAAGAATATAGCAGTAGGGATATATTATCGACCACCTGATCAAGACAGTGATAGTAACTATGAAATGCTAAGGGAGGTAAAATTTAACATCCCTTTGGTGGGAAAAACACCTCAGCAGCCCAACATTGTAGCATTTAATTTCAGAAAGGGGAACCACACAAAAATGAGGAAGTTAGTTAAACAGAAATTAAAAGGTACAGTAACAAAAGTAAAATCTCTGCAAGCTGAATGGATACTTTTTAAAGACACCAAAATAGAGGCCCAATTTAAATGTATACCCCAAATTAAAAAAACACACTAAGAGAACCAAAAAGGTGCCACCATGGCTTAACAACCAAGTAAAAGAAGCAATGACAAATAAAAAGATATATTTTTAAAAGTGGAAGTCAAATCCTAGTGAGGAAAATAGAAAGGAGCATATACTTTGTCAAATTAAGTGTGAAAATATAATAAGAAAAGCCAAAAAGAAGTTGGAAGAACAACTAGCCAAAAACTTAAAAAGTAACAGAAAAATGTTTTTTAAGTACACCAGAAGCAGGAAGCCTGCTAAACAACCAGTGGGGCCCTTGGACAATCGAGATGCTAAAGGAGCACTCAAAGATGATAAAGTCATTGCAGAGAAACTAAATGAATTCTTTGCTTCAGTCTTCATGGCTGAGGATACTGGGGAGATTCCCAAACCTGAGCCATTCTTTTTAGGTTACAAATCTGAGGAATTGTCTCAGACTGAGGTGTCATTAGAGGAGGTTTTGGAACGAATTGATAAACTTAACAGTAACAAGTCACCGGGACCAGATGGCATTCACACAAGAGTTCTGAAAGAACTCAAATGGGAAAATGCGGAACTCTTAACTGTGGTTTGTAACCTATCCTTTAAATCAGCTTCCATACCTAATGACTGGAAGATAGCTAACGTGACACCAATATTTAAAAAGGACTCTAGAGGTGATCCTGGCAATTACAGACCAGTAAGTCTAACATCAGTACCAGGCAAATTAGGTGAAACTATAGTAAAGAATAAAATTGTCAGACACATAGATGAACATTATTTGTTGGGGGAAGTCAACATGGTTTCTGTAAAGGGAAATCATGCCTTACTAATCTGCAAGATTCTTTGGGGGGGGGGTCACCAAATATGTGGACAAGGGGAATCCAGGGGATATTGTATACGTCCAGAAAGTCTTTGACAAGGTCCCTCACCAAAGGCTCCTAAGTAAAGTAAGTTGTCATGGGATAAGAGGGAAGGTCCTTTCATGGGCTGATTATTGGTTAAAAGACAGGAAACAAAGGGCAGGAATAAATGGTAAATTTTCAAAGTGGAGAGAGGTCTGTCCTGGGACCAATCCTATTCAATTTATTTATAAATGATCTAGCGAAAGAGGTAAACAGTGAGGTGGCAAAATTTGCAGATGATACCAAACTGCTCAAGATAGTTAAGACCAAAGCAGACTGTGAAGAGCTTCAAAAAGATCTCACCAAACTAAGTGGCTGGGCAACAAAATGGCAAATGGAATTAAATGTTGATAAATGTAAAGTAATGCACATTGGAAAAAATAATCCCAACTATACAAACAATATGATGGGGATTAATTTGGCTACAACTATTCAAGAGAGAGATCTTGGAGTCATTGTGGACAGTTCTCTGAAAACATTTACTCAGTGTGCAGCAGCAATCAAAAAGCAAACAGAATGTTAGGAATCATTAGAAAAGGGATAAAGAATAAGACAGAAAATATCTTATTGCCTCTATATAAAACCATGGTACGCCCATATCTTGAATACTGCATACAGATACGGTCGCCTCGTCTCAAAAAAGATATATTGGCATTGGAAAAGGTTCAGAGAAGGGCAACAAAAATTATTAGGGGTTTGGAACGGATCCCATATGTAGAGAGATTAAAAAGACTGGAATTTTTCATCTAGAGGAGACTAAGGGGGTTATGATAGAGGTCTATAAATCATGACTGTTGTGGAAAAAGTGAATAAGGAAAAGTTATTTACTTATTCCCACAATATAAGAACTAGGGGTCACCAAATGAAATTAATAGGCAGCAGGTTTAACAAAAGGAAGTTTTTCTTCACTCAACGCACAGTCAATCTCTGGAACTCCTTGCCAGAGGATGTGGGGAAAGCTTGGACTTTAACAGGGTTCAAAAAAGAGCTAGATAGATTAATAGAGGTTAGGTCCATCAATGGCTATTATCTAGAATAGGTAGGATTAAAACTACAGTGTATTTGTTACTAGACTGAGCCACTATTGTTAGAGGGAGTTCACTTTGTGAAGACGTAAGATTTGTGGAATATGAGAATGCATTGTTGAGAGGTACTCCGCCGGGGGGCTGTGACGGGTCTGCTGGGACCCGCACTGCATCCGGGGGTTGGTGGGAAACGGCGTGGCGAGGGGCGAACCCTCTGCCGTTTTGCAGGAAGGCGGGGGAAGCCCCGTGCAGCTGCCGGCAACAGGCTGGCTGGAGAAACCCAGCCGCCGGCCTGCAAGCGGCAGCGGAGGAGAGGGGGCGAGAGCCAAGTCCCCGAACTTGCCACGTTCCGGCTGCGCTCAGCCCTGCGCCGCCGCCGCGAGTTTCCGGGAAGGGAGCGGGCTCTCCACCCCCCAGACTGCAGTAGTTCTTGCCGAGCAGGGGGGTGAGGGGCGGCACTGCGGGACCAACCCAGCAGCACTCCAGCTGCTCTGCTCCGCCGCTTGATGAGCGGCGGACTTGGGGAAGCGGTGGAGCAGAGCAGCTGGGGTGCTGCCGGGTTGGTCCTGTAGCGCTGCCCCTCACCCCCACCGCACCCCCCCGATTGGTGATAACTACTGCAGTCTGGGGAGTGGGGAGCCCGCTCCCCTCCTGGAAACTCTCAGCGGTGGCGCGGGGCTGAGCGCAGCTGGAACGGGGCAAGTTTGGGGACTTAGCTCTCGCCCCCTCTCCTCCGCTGTCGCTTGCAGGCCGGCGGCTGGGTTTCCCCAGCTGGCCTGTCACCAGTGGCCGCGCAGGGCTTCCCCCGCCTTCCTGCAAAACAGCGGAGGGTTCGCCCCTTGCCACGCCGTTTCCCACCAACCCCCGGACGCAGTGCGGGTCCCAGCAGACCCGTCACAGCCCCCCGGCGGAGTACCTCTCAACAATGCATTCTCATATTCCACAAATCTACGTCTTCACAAAGTGAACTCCCTCTAACAATAGTGGCTCAGTCTAGTAACAAATACACTGTAGTTTTAATCCTACTGATGAATGGCTGGCATTTTTCTCTTTCAAAAAAAACCCTGAAGAAGTCAGCAAATAAGAAGAAAGATAAAAATCTTATGCAACTAGAAGGTACAGTTACAAAGAGTGTTAAAGGCAACTTGGGGGAAAGAGTAGTGGATGGTAGGTCCCTTAACACTAGCAAAGATTAAGTGCAAGTTTGTAGGTGGCTTCCTGAAACCAACTCCCAGCCAACCCCCACCAAAAATATTTTTTTAGCTACTTATGAAGCAAGCATGATAATCTGTGGAGAGGGAGGCCTATATTAGCTCTTCCAGCACTGATATGTAGGAACTGGGTATTTTTCATACCTTCTCATTCTCCTTCCTCAGTAACCTTTATAGAAAGTTCAAGTGGCCTCTAAATGGACTACCATATGCCCTAAAGTCTACAGAATAATGGAGCTTTCCATCTATTAGAAAGATACATAATTGTGATCTACCTCTTCCCAACATCAAGACAACAGAGCCCACATATTCCCCATAATGGAAAGAAGCTGGACATTTAATAAATAACTGGTTTCAAACCTAGGTATGTTGCAATATAGAAATAGAGCTCATCTCGATCTTCAGAGTTGTAGAACTTTAAGTAGATGTCAGAACACAGGTCATTTTCCGTGCAAAATACTTCTAGACCCTTCAAAATTAAAGGAGAAAAATTAAATATAGAAATTCAATGACAAGCCCTACTATCTATGTTTCTAACAGCAGATTTCAGTTAGCGATGTCCAAAACTTAAGAGCAATCCATGTAATAAGTTTGTCAGTAGTTTTGCCTAAATTTTGGCTAACGTTTTGCCTTTTGTAAAGATTTTTCTTCTCCTCAACTACATACACATGTACTTTCTTGGAATCATAAAGAAAAATATGTTGTCCAGAACTGATCCAAAGGAGACAATCTAACAATTTCATATACAATACACAGTACACACTTTAACTTTATAAAACATAGACTAATTATAACTCAAAAGTGAACCCCTTTGGACTCCTCCCTCATGTTTTGTTAAGACTAGAGTTTACTTTTACATTATGTTACAACTGAAACAAAAACACTGAACAGGTAAAACCAATATCTCACTGCAGAATTCTTGCACCTCCCCTTTGCCACTGTTTCACATCCATCATGCAACACAACACAATTTCCTTCTTGCACGTCAAGATTTTATATAATCTTTAGAACTCAAATTTATCAAACTGGCCATTTTGCAGAAAAATATGTAGTTTAAGAAATCATTAGGGATGTCAATGTACCCCAAACCTGGGCACTGTGAAGCCACTGAAGTTAACATGTAAATCAAATTTACTTTATGGCAAACCAAAGAAAGTAAGTCTGTTACTTTACTGCAAAAGAATCAGGAAAACCTGAGAGTGTACTTGTTTCCATCTCACTGAATAATCAGCAATGTATGCAAATTCCTTTAAATGGCTTTTCAGCATAAAAACTGGCCTAGTCTCCACGAACATCAAACAAATATTAATTTTTAAAAAGTAACCTTGTAAGATGCTTCTCATGCCTTATACAGGTAGTTCACTGTTCCTTTCCATTTATAATTTCTACTTTACTAAGAAAGCACAAATGGGGGAGGGGAGGGAACTGAGCTCTACTCTTAATTCATGCTGCTTAGAAAACAAGATGAAGAGTTATTTTGTTGGTACACACACAATTTTAGTTGACTAGATTCAGACAAAGTGTGAAAGGTATTAGCAATATATGTAGCTAAAAGTAGACAACTCCAGCTCACCAATGGCATTAGACCATGTCTTCTTTTGTAGATGCGACGGACACTGTGCATCATTATGTGAACTACAGGTTTCTGTAACATAAAAATCAAGTCACACCCCAAAAGCATTAATACTCACAGGTCTTATACAGGATATCAGTAACATTCAATTAAATGAAACAAGGGCTTTTCTGTTTGGGGACGCATAATGCCATGAAGGCAAGATTTATCCTCTGCACTGGAAAAAAACTACCCTGTTCTCTACAGAAATCGTTATTTTGTAAGAGGAATAATTACTTTCCTATTGGCAGCTATCCAGATTGAGATATAACTTTAGTGGCAACTCCATTCTTTAAAGTTCATTCTAAAAATTTTCTCAGACACTAGTCACACAACAGTAGAAGACAAAAATGGGGAAGTTGTCAGAATATGCAAAAGGATCCTTGCAGAGTAAGCCTGCTGGGAAAAATATTTGCTAGCTATGGCTACCACCTTATGGACAAAGATAAAATAGCATTTCTTTCACGTAACTCAGCACTAGGTGGCAGTGGATCTGACTTTAAGCCATTACAAACACGAAGTGGTAATACTGCAGGAACAGATTTTTAAACTATTGTTTTAGAATAATTTTGCCCTACTGACAGAAACAGTCCCATGCATGATGAAGCAATCACTACTCAGTTTCATTTGCAACTCCTCCTAAAAAAAGTTTAGTAGGACAGGAAGTAGAAAGGCCCCTCCTACATGTAGTTAACCTTGTTCCGTTTCATCCACACACAAAACGTACTCAAACCTCCAGTATGCATGGATAGTATTTCAGAATAATATCCTATAAGCTGTAATTTTCATGGAATATTCAGACAAGAAAAGTCTAGCATGCAATTTAATAATTGCTTTTAGGGCAGTAATTCAATTAAGACACTTTTTTATTTGTTAGAGATTAAGAACTATGTTTTCATTTCAATGACGCAGTCAAGATGAACTAACAGTCCTAATAATTTAAGTTATGTTTAAATATGAACAGTCAAAGCAGGAAAATTGTGGAAATCTGAATGTTTATTACTTTAATCAACACAATAAATTGCATTTGCATAGGTTACTGTTCCAAAAGGAGGGCTTTTTATATGAGGCATAATCTAGAAAAATAAGTTATGTATGGTACACAAAAGAGCAGGGTTGAGAAATCACTCCTGAAATTTGATTTACTTACAGGATATCCATTAAGAGGCTGGAAATACAGGTTTTCATCAGTGATGCATACATGCCCTGGATTAGTCACCAGGGGTGTCACCATTTCTGCTTCACATTCCATATGCAAGGTTTCAGAAACACTTTGAAATCTGAGAAAAAAAGTAAACAAACACACAAAAAACAAAGAAGTCATTTTATCTATCACTGGTTCCAGTTTCACTCTCAAAATGTTTCTACATGCACATTACTGCATGTCTAAAGTAGGTTCTCTGAAAAATGTACCAGAGTCGTCTTCTTCCTCCTCCTCCCCCCGCTGTCCCTGCTAATCCAAAGTGGAAGCTGTTATACAGTCTCCATCACATTCTGCAGCAGCCATCATTTTAAAGCACTGGCATCTTCACAAGCACTCCTGCACTTTTTACACTCTGTTCAGAAATACCATATTTCTTCCAGAAATTTCCGGACAGGAAGATGTATAAAAAGATAACAAATTTAATTTAATTTAATTTAAGTGGAGAATTTCCCATCCTCTCTGGTAAATGTAAGGTGATACAATACTGAGTCATAATGCAAAGAGAAGTAAGAGCCTCTAAATTAAAATACACATGCTGTAGTAAACAAGGTTTTCCTAAAAAGTGTAAACAAGCTAATTAGCTCTGTTAAGCTCTAAGCAAGCTTGAACTCTGTAGTAAAAAATAATTAGAACCATACCTGTTTTTATCAAATGATGTTCTAGCCAAACGGGACTGCAATATAGCAGTTATCTAATGAAAAAAGGTTAACATATTTTATGTTCCTAATTGCAGTTAGATAATCACCATCATCATCAAGTCCTTAAAATATGTCAGCGATTTACCATGGCAGCCTGATCTCCCATCTTGTCCAGGTGAGAGGCCCGGTTGAGCTATTAAAAAAGAAGTTAAAACAAATTAGCTACCACATAACCACGTTCATACTACAGTTGAGGATACTAAGCAGACTTGCACACTATTAACCAAGAAATTATGTGCATTAATTTTAAAATAAATTATTATGTAGATCTATTGTTCAAATTTGAAATAATTTTAATATCTGGTCTGTACAGAAAAGCACCATCAAGAAACAACAGTTTTCTAAGACAGCTGTACAAGGCAGATTTCAGAATGAGCATTATGTTAGATGAGTGTACCATACCATGGGTGCTCCAAGCAAATCAGTAGAACTGCCAGGCAAGTGTCATAAATACTTTGATTTGTTTTCTGAAGGTGAAGTTATTCAAACTATTTGCTTAGAGAGACCCTATTTCCATCATATATTCTAAAATAAGATGATGTGGTGGTAAGTTTGCAAAGCCATCAAACAAACACTCGTACCTGAAGTAGAGTCTGTATAACATCATCCGCCTTCCCAGCAACATCCAACTGAAAGAGGTATTCAGTTTTACCCTAACAAAGACACAAGGTATGTTTAATACTGATGAAAGGACTATAATTAAACACAGTACCCAAAGACCATACACTTTTTAGCCAGAGAGTGGCCGCAGGCAGGGGCTGCTCTGGCTGGGCTGGAGCGTTCTGAGTGGTTATTTAGCTCTAATTTACTCCTAAATGTCTTCTAAAAGCTCAAGTGTTGGTAACGCTGCTAGACAATATTCAATATTGGTGGTTCGGCCAATTGTCTGGTTCGGCACTGGTCAGGTCCCAAAGGTGCTGAACCAGAGAGGTTCAACCTATAGTCAGATCAGTGTCTGAAATTATTAATCATCTAGGGATAAAATTGTTTTGGCAAGTGAGTCCTTGAAGCTATCGAGGAAACACCAGGTTCTTGTTTTAACATGCAGCTATACAACTGCATCCCTTTCTGGTGTTATTTATGATTCCACACAATTCACATAAATAAGGATTAATTAGAAACATAAAAGACAAGGACCACTCAGGAAAAATTCATTCCAATACCTAAAAGATAACAGACATGAACTGGATCAAAAAAGTTCCTCTCAACTAGTTAGCCTCCAATAAGTATGAATTCTGGAACAAGAATTCAACCTTTTCCCTTCCAGCTCAATCCAGCTGGGTTTATTGTTGTCTAGGACATTTTCCTGTCAGTAAGATTTGTTGTCTGTGCTGCCACCATAATGCTCGTTAATCAGGGAAAAAGCAACAAGATTTTCACTGTTTCCCCCTAACTTTCAAGGGTGCTTATGTTTTATGAATACAGATAAGTTCTGAAGGGTGCAAGAGAGCATGTTGCTATTCATTATAGGAACAGGAATTTGTGGGCTGTGTTATCCTTAAAATCTTGTTCTTACTTAAGATAGAATGTCTCGAGCAATTTAAACAATTCATGTGCCTGTTCACTCTTTTCCAGTAACTTATGTTGGTATTTGAGCGCTTATGTTCTTCCACAACAAATTTATAAAAGCTGGCTTCTTTGTACTGCATTTTCTTTCATTTGCCTTTCCTTGATCTGGTTTAACCTAGCAACTAAAAAGTTTTTATATGCATCCAAATTTTGTTTCAATTCTAAATCATGGCAGCCTTAGACTTTTGACAAACACAACTCATTTGAAAAAGACACCATTGATTGTACAGTACGCACTGTACTTACAAGTATTTTGCATTTACCTCAAACCTCAGATGACAATTAAATAAATATTGCTATTTCAGGAACATATATAAAATCCTTAGATTGTTAAAAAACATGAAAAATGTCTACTTACTCTTTCAGTTTTATAGGGTGCAATAATATTTTGCTCTTTAATGAGAAAAGCCTGAAAAAAAGGATAAAAGATCATTTAGCTAGAATATGCTTTCATAATGAATTCTCCGTGAATTACATCATTTGATGACAAGGCATGGTTAAAGTATGTGCACTCATGTGTATGTGGAGGTCTGTACAGGGAAAAGAGATCTTCTATTAACTCGGGGTGAAAGCAAAACTGGATTGACAGTGATAAAGGGGTAGGAATATATGAATTGTCAAGAATGACCCATCTGGTTATCCTGTTGCCAAAATGATCAATACCAGAGCAAGGTGCAAGACATTGAGAAGTGAACAATTATGCAACTACCTTTCGTAGGGAAAATAGCTTCCTAAATTCCATTTAGAAGTTGGTTTATACCAGGCCTGCACAACTCGGAAAGCGGCAAGGGCCATATTACTCCAAAGAAAACAGCTACGGGCCGCAAGTAGGGTTGCCAGATGCTCTCCCAATACCGAACACACGGGCTAAAAATTTTTGTCGAGGAAAAAAAAAAAACCTACATGTGTCGGGCATACAAAAAAAACCCTGCACTGCCCAGCTTCAGCACGCAACCACAGGAGGCGCCACCAGGCTTACGTCCAGTGCCCAGCCAGAAATTCAGAAAATACCGGACATTGCACATGTCCGATATTTTCTGACTATTTTTACCGGGCAGAGAGTGCAAATACCGGACTGTCCGGTAGAAAACCGGACACTTGGCAACCCTAGCCGCAAGGGTGGTGGTGGGGGGGAGGGGAATGATACTTTATTAAGAATTTTTCAATTAAATCAGGCCTGCATAACATACGGCTCCCAATGCCCTTACCCTCTCCTCTCCCAGCATCACCCTGTCCCCCCTCCCACTGACACCTCCCCTTCTGCCCTTTTCCTCATTGTCTCCACTTGGCCCCCTGGCATTTGTCTCTCCTGCACCCTGTCCTTTGGTGCCTTCCCCTTTCTTCTGACCTGCTCCCCTCCCCTCAGCACAAGCCCCTTCCCCTCCCCTACCTGGCTTCTGCCTTCCAGTTTGCGGGGCTGCCAGAGCCTTTTTGAATCTGGCAGTCGCCAGCCGTGACATTATGATGCCATGTCACGCCAGCGTCCTGGCGTCTGTCGGCATCCCGCCCTCTGGCTCGCGCTCCGCCTCCTCGCACCGTAGCTGCACGCAGGCAACCCGGCGATGAGAATCGCCGCACTTCCCCCTCCCCAGCGGCGCTCCACTCCTCCGCCCGGCCGGCAGATCGGATGGGGCTGCACCACCCGTAGTCGTCACAGGCCGCAGAGTGAGCCCCTGCGGGCCACATGTGGCCCGCATGTTGTGCAGGCCTGGTTTATGCCATGAGGGCTTGCTCTATCCCTCCTTAAACTTTGCAGCTTTTGCTTTGTTTTTTAATCCTATAGAACTAGTCTTGGCAGAATTAATTTTTTTACAGGGTGGGTCTAGACTAAAGGGGTTTTTTCGAAAAAACTTCCCCTGCATCTAGACTGCTGCCACGTTCTTTCAAAAGTAAATCGAAAGAACGCGGCAGTTTTTTCAACCGCGGAAAACCTCATTTTACGAGGAAGAACGCCTTTTTTTGAAAGTGCTTTTTCAAAAAGGTGCTATGTAATGCAAACTGTGCTTTTTCAAAAGAGAGCATCCAGACTTCCTGGGTGCTCTCTTTCGAAAAAGCAGCTCGCTTTTTCAAAAGTACTGGTTGTAGTCTAGACGCTCTTTTTTTTTCGAAAGAGGCTTGCAATCTAGACGTAGCCACAGTCTTGGGTGGATAATATCAAGTTCATTTTTAAGCTACTTCTTCATTAAATTTTCATGGTTGCTGGAAATGACGTGGGGATCAGACAATATTTATTTAGGGACAGTAGATGGTGAGGTTTAAAAAGTTAAAGCTTTATGACTGTTAAACAACTTGTCAACATCACTGTTAAGTTATGTAAAAACCCCAAAGATAGAAACAAATATTAATAAGAAGGTCAGTCATACTGAACATTTTAAACTAAATATTATGGTGCCTTTCACTCAATTAGCTGTAGCCAGAATTTAAGTTTTCATTAGCATGGCAGGTTCTCTGGTGATACTGCTGAAGAATAGCATTTTGTAAGAACAGGTTTAACAAGTCATAAGCACTTTCTGATTTTAAAGACAGTAAACTACTATTAAGCAAGACAGAAACAGGATTGCACTCGGAAGTAATGGAAGAAGAGAAGGACCTCGGAGTCCTGGTTGATCACAGGATGACTATGAGCCGCCATTGTGACATGGCCGTGAAAAAGGCTAATACGGTCTTGGGATGCATTAGGCGAGGTATTTCCAGTAGAAATAAGGTGGTGTTAGTGCTGTTATACAAGGCATTGGTGAGACCTCATTTGGAATACTGTGTGCAGTTCTGGTCTCCCATGTTCAAGAAGGATGAATTCAAACTGGAACAGGTACAAAGAAGGGCCACTAAGATGATCCAAGGAATGGAAAACCTGTCTTATGAAAGGAGACTCAAGAAGCTTGGCTTGTTTACATTAACCAAAAGAAGGCTGAGGGGAGACATGATAGCTCTCTTTAAATAGATTAGAGGGATAAATACCAGGGAGGGAGAGGAATTATTTAAGCTTAATACCAATGTGGACACAAGAACAAATGGATATAAACTGGCTATTAGGAAGTTTAGACTCGAAATTAGATGAAGGTTTCTAACCATTAGAGGAGTGAAGTTCTGGAACAGTCTTCCAAGGGAAGTAGTGGGGGCAAAAGACCTATCTGGCTTCAAGATTAAGCTAGATGAGTTTATGAAGGGGATGGTTTGATGGGATAACATGATCTTGGCAACTAATTGACCTTTTACTATCAGTGGCAAATAGGTCAATGGTGGGATGATAGGAGTTACTACAGAGAACTTTTTTCTGGGTGTCTGGCTGGTGAGTCTTGCCCACATGCTCAGGCTTCAGCTGATCGCCATATTTGGGGTCGGGAAGGAATTTTCCTCCAGGGTAGATTGGCAGAGGCCCTGAAGGTTTTTCGTCTTCCTCTGTAGCATGGGGCACAGATCACTTGCTGGAGAATTCTCTGCATCGTGGGGTCCTTAAACCATTTGAGGACTTCAATATCTGAGATATAGGTGAGAGGATTATTCTAGGAGAGGGTGGGTGAGATTCTGTGGCCTGCATTGTGCAGGGGGTCAGACTAGATGATCATAATGGTCCCTTCTGACCTTAAAGTCTATGAGTCTATGAGATTACATTCCTCTTTCGAAAGAGGAATGTAAATGAGGCAAAGCGAAAGTGCAAATGAAGTGCGGATTTAAATATCCCACACTTCATTTGCATATTCGCGTCTGAGTGCTTTTTCGAAAAAGGGTTTTTCGAAAGTGAAAGTGCAATCTAGACAGGGTTCTCTCTCTCAAAAAAACCCCTTTTTCGACAGAACCTGTACTTCTAAAAAAATGAGTATGGGTTCTTTCGAAAAAGGGGTGGTTTTTTTTCCAAAAGAACCCCATCTAGACCAGTCAGAGATGTGTCGTGGAGAACAACAGAATTCAAAAGGGGCAGGTGAGGTGACCCTTTTTTTTTTTTTTTTGCTTAACAAAAAGTCCCTGGTGTTCCCCATTAAAAAAAATTATTGTTTGGTGTTCCCTGGTTTTAAAAAGTTTAAGAAACACTGATCTAGACTGTGCTTTTACTTTTGAAAAACCCTTTTTCAAAAAAACGCTTAGACATGAATATGCAAATGAAGTGCAGGATATTTAAATCCACACTTCATTTGCACTTTCGATTTGCTTCATTTACATTACTCTTTCGAAAGAGGAATGTAGTTTAGACATGCCCTGAGTAACTTCTGCTAGTGAGAACTATCACTTTTCAGCAACATGATCATCATCCATGAAAGGCACAAACAAGTGTCCAGTTCAACAAAGTTTATTTCTTAAACTTTTTTTGATTTAGTGGATTTTTATTCTGTTCACTGAAAAACGCTAAAAATAGTTAAGGATTAAATGTCATGTAAGGAATGCGCACCCAAGCCTAACTATATTTATTAGAAGGCTGTGTATCATACAGTCTTTTCCTACAAATTATTTTGCAGTTAATATTTCTAAGGCACTTCTTTGAATTAGTCTTTAATATTTTAAATCAAACTACAGGTTGAACTTCTGTGGTCCAGGACTCTCTGGTCTTCTGAACCACGGATGCTGCTGGACTAGAGAACTCCAGCACAGAGGCTGCCAGCGGCTAAGAGCAGATCCGACCGGCAGGGCCAGCGGAGCTCACAGGGCACCAGAGCCTGCAGCCGACCTGGTTGGGAAACCGGTGGGGGCACAGAGCCCATGGGGGCAGGAAGGGGGGAGGGCAGAGTGCACAGCTGGCAGGACCAGGAAGCCGGTATGGCTGCTGGAATCTTCGGGGCAGGGAGAGTGCTGAGCCCGCAACTGGCAAGTCCAGGAAGGGGGTGCTGCAGATCTCACAGCTGACAGGGCCTCGAGCACCCACAGGGACAACTCCAGAGCTCCCAGGGCTGCGGAGTTCGCAGGGTTGCTGCAGGTAGGGGGCTGGAGCAGCAGTGGCAGGCAGCTAGGGAGAGTACCCCAGCAGAGAGGCTGCCACCCCTTCCTTGCACCCCCACCTCTGACCTTCCCTGGTCCAGAAATCTCCTTTGTCCAGGACCGGCCAGGTTCCGGGGGAGCTGGACCAGGGAGGTCTAGCCTGTGCTAATTAGGGATGTTAACCGGTTAGCATACCGGTAAATATGGAGCTTACCAGTATACATACAGATAAATGGGCCCTTGCCAGTTAACTCTGCTGGCAGACAGACCTGGGGCCAGGCGGTGGACCCTAGATGTTTAAACAGTTAACTGATTAAGTGCTATCATTAAACCATTTTAACATCCCTACCACTATGCCAAACTGTCTTCATTTTCAGGGCCCTTCATGACTTCTCTTTTTACTCTGAAGATTCATATATTCCAAGGCCGGAACAGAAGTGATATCCTTTCAATGGGCCAACTGACCACTTGTTACATTTTCAAGAAGTACCCTTATGGTTTCTCTAATGCTGCACTTCACACTTGAAAGTAGCTTCCTGTAAACATCCAGAAAGCTCTCTCACTATTCTCTTAAAAGCTCTCAGTGATGCCTACAAAAATCTTGGCAATGTTAGGCAGAGGTGTGCTGAGAGCAATGCTGATTGCGCTGACCAGTTTTGGATTTCCAGTTTCCTTGTACTCCCACAACTACCTGTCTGTAGACATCTGTTATCTCTTGTTGTACAGATTAATCACTTTGAAACAGGGACTGTCTTTTTGTTCTGTTCTAGTACAACATCTAACATAATGGGGTACTGGTCACTGACTGGAGCTCCTAGGTGTTCTGACAATAATCAAAGAAACTATGGCAATAAAAGCCCTGATCCAGCAACAAGCTCTTTGTAGGCACAGAGGTTTGCCCTCATTTCAGGAATGGGACTTGATACCTAAGATTTGGTATTGACACTGCAGTTAGCTTGTATTATTGCTTGTTAAATGAATATTTTACCATCTGGAGAACACTCAAACAGATATCCCAAATTTAAATTAGGCTAGTTTGAAAGCAGCTGAATTCCCAAACAAGCATAACAGAAAATACACTTTCCAGTTTTAACATATATTATTAATGCATCTTGTTATTTGTCAGATATTAGTGTTCTGACAATCTACAAAGACCTTCACATAATAGTTCCTACTCCCTAGCTTTGTTTTGCAATTATTATGGCATGGAATAGGTTTTCAGTTGCCCATTACTCTCAGTCAAAACAAAAGGCTTTTTATGTAGTTATACACCAGCAATGAGATTTGAGTTTACAGAAAAAGTAATCCTTTCTGTGATTATACAGTACACTTGTTCGATTATGATTCACTATAACTACAATTTATTACAAAATACATGTAATAATGTCTAATTCTTATATGTTAACAAGGGTTACTCTGCGGAGTCTGACATTCCAGGAAGTTTCAATAATATATACTTTATTCATTCTAAATTCCCTCTCTTTTCTATAAAATGCTTTATATTTCACACCTTTCATCTGAAGATTTCAATACTTTACCAGTGTAATAGGCAGTGGTGCTGGAACTAAGGTGCTGAGGTGCTGCTGCATCCCCTAGCTTGAAGTAGTAATAACCAATACCAAATACAGTATATGGTTTCCATCAGCAGCAGCCCACCTATAAAAACTGTTCCAGAACCCCTGATTATGGGGGGAGATGGTAATGCCTACCTGCCTCATACTGAGTTTGCCAAAACACTTTCCATGATAAAAGGATGCTTTTGAGATTGTTAGAACAGTGTTTCCCAATTGGTGCTCCGCGGAATCCTGGGGTTCTGCGAAGCTAAAGTAGGGGTTCTGCAAAGAGCCGGCACTTCCCCGCCCCTTCTGAAAGAGAGAGCACCGGCTAGCCAGCTTCTTAAAGAAGCAGCACACTTGTTTCCCATTCCACCCTGGCGATGCAGAGGCATAGGGATGCAGGGGCAGAGGGAACTGTTGCTCCCAGCCGGCACACTAGGGGGGTGCCGGACAGGAGTGACCCCACGTGACCCACAGCAGGGAGGGAAGCACTTCCCCTCCCCAAAGGAGCCGGCGCATGCTGCCTGAACAGCTGGGGCTGTAGCACCCTGCAACTTAGTTGCGCTGCCTTTCTGCGCGGTGGAGGGGGAGGAGAGGTGAGGAGACCCGGGTCTGCACAGCTCCGACTGTGCAGGTAGCGCACTCTGCCCTGGGATTACCCGCGCGCCCCCCACCCCCGCAGGATGGCATCGCGGAAGTAAGTTGCTGAAGTGCAAGAGCCCCTGCTGCTTAGGCAGCGCGCACGCCAGCTGTTTGGGAAGGGGAAGTGCAGTCGCACACTTCCCAGAACCCAGAGGTGCTGCAGGATTGCCAGGTACTGGTCCCAGCTGTCCCTGTCCCCTGCCCAGACCCCCCATGAGTACCCTGTCCCCTGCCCCCACCAGCACTGTCCCCAGCAGCACCCTGTCCCTGTCCCCAGCACCCAGTAGCACCCTGTCCCCAGTCCCAGCACCCTGCTACCCAACGCAGCACCCAGCATCACCCTGTCCCTGGCTCCAGCACCCTGCCACCCACCGCAGCACCCAGCACCACCCTGTCCCTGGCCCCAGGACCCTGCCACCCAGCGCAGCACCCAGCAGCACCCTGTTCCTGGCCCCAGCACCCTGCCATCCACCCTAGCACCCAGCAGCACCCTGTCCCTAGCACCCTGCCACCCATCCTAGCACCCAGCAGGACCATGTCCCTGACCCCAGCATCCTGCCCCAGCACCTCGCCACCTGTGCCAGAATCCTGCCACCCAGAAGCACCCTCTCCCCAGCCCCAGCACCCACTAGCAACCTGTCCCCTGCCCGCACCAGCACAGTTGGGACCACATTAATGAGGCTTGGGGGTTTTTTTTGCATCTCACTTGTGTGGCCCCAACTGACTTTTCTGTGGGTCAGTGACCCTTGACTCAAAACAGGTTCCTCGCCCCTCTCATAAATAAAGACAATGCTAAAACCTTTTGAGTTTGACATAATATTTTATTTAAAAATGAAGCCTGGCCAACATGCCCCCCAATTTGGGACAAATCCCCATCTCACTGCAGCATCATAACACTCCTGCACCACCTGACCCCAAATCTCAGCCTATCATACACTGGAACCCCCTGTCTAGAGCCTCTCACATCCCCAAACTCCTGCATCCCCACATCCTCAGTCTTCTGCCACAACACTCCTGCACCATTCACACACGGCAAATCTGTGTCCTGAGCCCATCATATTCACAGCCTCCTTGCCCTGAGCCACTCACATATCCACCCCAAACGCCTGCACCCTCACATCCACAAGCCTGTGACTTGTTCGGCACTCCAACCTTCCACCTGAGCCCAACACTCCGAAGCCTGGAGCCCCCTCCCCGAGCCAACATCCCCTTCTCCTGCATCCAAATTCCCTCCCAGAGCTTGCACTTCTCACCCCTTCCCACACCCAAATCCCTCATTCCCACCCCAGAGCCTGCACCTCCTGTCTCAACCCAGTGAGAGTGTATAAGGGCTGGGGATAGCAAGTGATGGAGAGGAGAGGAACAGAGAGGATGGGGCCTCAAAGTGGTGGGGTCTTGGGAAAGGAACGTGATTTTCATGCGTTAGTGGGTCCCCCCCCCTTTTTTACTTTTGCTTGACAAAGCTAGGGGTTCCTTGAAATTCTGAAAAGCTGAAAAAGGTTCCATGGCCAAATAAAATTGGGCAACACTGTGTTAGAAGAATCTTCCTTGGACTACAGACTGGGTTAACCTGTTTTGTTCTTTACAACTTTTAGAGGAGAGTGTGGGGATGAAAAGGAAAAGAACATACCTCCACTCTTACATAGCCCTGATTTGAGTCTGCAGGAGTGGTTGTTAGAAAGGCATCTTTATATTTGCAAATGGAGTACGCTTTATATAGAATTTGTTTCCATGGAACCCAACCCCACTATACTATTTTCACAAAATCTGTATACTGAAAAGAGAATAATGGAATATACTGGGTACAGCTATACCAGTATAACTGGTAAAACTTTCCTCATCTGGTGACCTAGCAAATTAATTTTGGACTGTAGCAATTTTTTTTTATTAGGGCAAAAACAAGATTGCAAGTGTGAAACCTACCAGTGATCAATATGAAAAACAGCGTGATTTTTTTCACAAATGATTTTGTGAAAAGTTTGTCCATTTTTTTGTTGGTCTTTCTAATTCTGAAATCTTAAGATCCACTATATTTTTAATGAAGCTTAAAGTGTATAGTGTCTAATTTACAAATTAGAATTAACAACACTGCATGCTTTCACGTAACTTCCATACTTCATGACCAGTTACTGAAATGTTTAATGTGCATGCAGTATAGACTCCAGTGTTTGAACAGATTATTTGCAAAGACAAATGTAAACTCTGGTGGTAGTAGAGAGACAGAAAAAATTGCAAGAGATGTAGAGAGACCAAAACAAAAAGAATCAAAGGTGGACTATATCTCCCTTGGTTTTAAATGATAAAAGTGATCTTCCTGTATCCATTCATTTCTGAAAATATTATCTTTATATGGCAATTTGCCTGAGCTTGGAGGTAAATTTATCTTGTTGGACTTACCATCTATTCCAGAATTACTCTCTACGGGCTCGTCTACACTGCTGGGCAAAAGTCAAATTAAGATATGCAATTTCAGCTACGTCAATTGTGTAGCTGACGTCAAAATAGCTCAATTCGGCTTTTGGAGCTGTCTACACATTCTTCCTCCAACTTCCTTTACTCCTTGTGAAATGGAGTAAGAAGTCTGTCATCTCGAAATGATTTTCAAATAATGGCTTGTTGTGTAGACACACACTGTGTTATTTAATGCTGCAATGTAGACATGTCCTACATTTCAACCTCAACTAAGTTTGATTTGAACATTTTTTCCTGTATTTACTTATGAAAGACATTAAGAAAGATAATGTGGCATATTAAGGAATCTTAAAAAAAAAAAAAAAACTTTTCTTAATTATGAGCCACAAATTTATTATATGATGTATTTCTTACCTGATTGGATACAACAGAAATCACTCCAGGTATATACCTAAAATGCAGAAAAGGTACTTGAAATACAAGTATTCATCTTATTAAAAACAAAAATAAGTATCTAAAAATCTTAAATTCACTTACCAGGTGAAAGGGTTATTTGCATCATTATCTTCTGGTGCATCTATACTAATACAGTCTCTCAATGGGATCTGCAACAAGTTATAGAAATAGGTATTTATTTAAACATACATTCTTAAAACAAACCAAGTTACTACCAAAAGACCAGAGTACACCATTTACCTTAATAATGGGCGGCATTTTCTCATCTGGTTCAAAAATAATTGATTTTGAGCAGATTTTTAGGGAACCTCTGATTTTCCTAAAAATTAAAAAGAAAAAAAAAGAAAAAGAAAAGAGATTTTCATAATTAAACTGAGATCGAATAGCTGAATGACTCCAGTGTATTTTTTAACATACAAATGGCTTTCTACCTTTCATCGCTGCAGTCTTTGTTTATAATATGACTAGCCATATGCTGTTCAAAGTAATATTCCTCCAGATTAAGAAGGAGCAGGGAAAACCTACAAATAAAAAAAATAGGGGGTTTTAAGACAAACTTTTTTCTTCTTACAGAGATACATTTAATGAAGAAAAATACATTGTTAAATCATCAGGAGTAACATAATTAAAGTCATGTTGGAGATGGTTTTTCCTAAAAGGCCTCAAAATTGTGCTTTAGGCATTTTTGAAGTACTGAAACTCCATAGAGCAGATCTTTTATGCTCAGTTATTAAGGTGGTCAAAAAAGCAATCCTGATTGCCCGAATGAACTCAGCAGGACCACGAAGGCCAGTATGGCTCAAGAAGTTGAATTGGTACCAGTTTGAAAGGAAACAGGAAGAAATCTCTTATTTCAAAATAAGAAAGGCTTTTCTCTACCATAGTGCCTGGAAACATTTGATATTATGAGTGCCACCATCACTTAGATTTACATGCTACTGAAATATAAGGAGACCATTATGAGTAATCCTTTAAATTATAATAAGTAGTGTTTTTAGAAACTGCACTGTCAAGATTGTTTGGGCAAACTGTGAGTAACCATGACAGTGAATCCTTCTGAAAGGCTTTGTTTCTGAGCTAGAAATGAAAGTGTGATGTGTGTCCCCCCCCACTCTTTTAGGCAAAATTCATTTCAGCCCTCTCAGTTCCATTATTTGGTATGAGTGAAAACTAGTGTCTGGCCCTTACCTATAGCGTGTTTTTGAAATTAGAGAGCATCATGGATGTCTAAGATTTAACACCAAAAAGTGGTTAGTTATCTGGAAGTGTGCAAATCGACTGTTATCAGAAATTTGTGATGTGTAAAACACTTAACTAATCAACCCCAATTGTTAACCGTGATATTAAATAGCCCAGCACTATACACATAACCAGCTGATTCAAAGCCTACTGAAGCCAGTGAAAATATCACCTTGACTTCAATGCTGTTGTGTTCAAGCCCTAAGTGACCTGCACATAAAACTTCACTTTAAGTGTGTCATAGGAAGCACTTGTGTAATATAATGAAGTTATGTTGCCTCCTGGTAAGTCAAGAGAGCACTTTTCTTAGATATAGTCACAAGTTGTAGGACCACTGCGCTCTTTAATTGCTCAGAAATACATTGACAGAAACTTATCATACGAGTATCTGAGAACTCATTTCTTTGAGGATCACTCAATATTTTATCTTAAGTGTGGGATTGGAAGAATATATAGGGGACTTGCTTTGCCTTCTGTTTTAAGGGTATTTTTGACTTTAAAAGCAAAGTACAACCTCATTGAGTTAAACAAGAGGGACCAGATTTCAAAAAAGAGCTCAGTGTTTGGAGGCTACTACTAGGAGTTGGGGCTCCCAGTGCAGGTCAAGAGACTCAGGTTAGCAGAGCTCACACTAGCAACCCAAACATAGCTGAATGGACATTGCTTTGAAGTTGTGGCTCAAGCTGGAACTCAGGCTCTGAAGCATAGGGAGGGAGAAGGGCTTCATACATTTGAGTAGCGCATTTAAAATCTAGTCTGCTAAATGGAGACTACATTCTGGTACTAAATCTGCCTGAGCCACTCTGACCATTTTTGAGGCCTTGGAGCGGTATTTTAAGAGCAAGCAGAATACCTAAAATACATAGGATTGCCATCTACTGTTTCTGAGATCAGTGTAGAGATATTAAGATTATAATTATGTATATTATGGCAGAAAGCCAGAGCAAAAGGAACATCAATTTAAAATGGAACCACAAAAGAACACAACTTTGCTTTTTGACGCTATCAACACAATGTGCCAATTCAAGCCCTGCTGTTCAATATAATTTTTGGGGTCTGGAAGTGACTATCCAAGATAATGAGACCAGCAAGAACCCAGTAAGGGAATTCAATGGAATATTCAGAGTATCTGCAGACTGTCTGCAAAGGAGCTCATCTACAGAAACAGTCACCAGAAGGTGTCTGTGGCCATCAGAAGGCACCAGTGAAACTCTGGAGATGAAGATCACAAACTGGTCTTACTTCTTCATAGGGCTGCCAGATGTTTTAGCCAAAAATACCAAACACCCCCCGCTTCCCCAAAAACAACACTGTTGAGGGCAAAAAAGGGGGGTGGGGAGACCAAAGTTGTTGAGAGAGAAGAAAGAAGAAGAAAAAAAAAAAAAAAGAGGACCCCGACAGTTATTAAGCAAAAAAAACAAAACAAAAAAAAAACCCATCATGGCCTCTTTAAGGCCTCTGGGTTTTTTTTTTTTTTGCCAGTGGCCATTTTGTTTTCTTACTCTGTGCAGAAAGAGAGGTCCCCTGCGGAACCAGGTAAGTGGGGAGGAGGGGGAGTTTGGAGGGGCTGAAGGGGGGGGGGGTTGGGCCCAGTTGCTGAGTGTGTGTAGGGTTGCCAGGTATCTGGTATTTTCACCTCCTGGCAGGGGAAAAAAATAGAAAATACCGGACATTTTAGGTGTCCGGTATTTTCTGATTTTTTTTTTTACCGGACAGGAGGCGAAAATACCGGACTGTCTGGGTCAATACCAGACACCTGACAACCCTAATTCTTCAGTTAAAAATATCTATTGAAAGTGAGGGGAAAACCTTTAGGATGCACATCAGTATCTAAAAGAGGAGATGATGTGAGTTTAAGGAAAGGAATTCAGCAGATATTGAATTAATCTAGTCACACTGGTTGTGAAACAGGAAGCACTGTAATCAGTGTGAGTTAATACATTATATGTCTTCCTGAAATGGTGTAATGAGATTGTTAAAGTCCAGCTCCACAAAAAAACAAGAAAAAAGGGCTATTTATACATGTTTAGCTTAAAAAAACATATTTGAGATGGGGGATTTCCATATCGTCTGTTAGTTACTTCCATGAGATATGCTGGAACTTGAAATATAGCTTGGTGATGGAGGGGTATGAAACTAATAACTTGAGGCATGAAAAGTATTTGCTATTATGTAAGACATTACATATTGATAAGAGATTATCTGTGTTTAGGGACATGAATCTGCGAAGTACTAAATGACCAAAACTTCCACTGATGTCAGAGGCTATTGAGGGTGCTTAGTAAATGGCAGGGTTAATATTTATTTTTAATACTGTCCATAACACAGTACCAGCTGAATTTAAAATGCCTACATAAGTGCACTTTCTGTAGTAACCTACTCACAGCCAATACAGTTTTGCTTGAACAGCTATCATTTCATAACTCTGTTTTCTATATTGTGCCAATTTGATTTTTCATGTATCTTAGTAAATTAACCAAAAATTTATTTGGAGACTAAGTGGAACATAATTTCTGAGGAGGGAATTTTAAACAATCTTGCCTGAGGAGATGCTAAGACACATACTGCAAACTGCTTGAGAATCTGACCACGGGCAACAAAGATTATCATCTAGCACTGAACGTTGAAAAGTGTTGGCACAAGCCAATGTACATGTGGAGAAAAAACCCCAAACATCCCAACACTAAGAACTTTTTACATTACAAAGTTAAATTGACTTACAACTGCCTCTGTAATTAAACCACTGTTGCATGCCCACGCCACGCTCCTTGTGCCACAGGAGTGCAAGCAGAGTAGCAGCTCTTTGACTGACACAAAGAGCAGTGCAATTCACCACCATCTACCACGAAGTGTTTGGGAAAGGTTTGCAATGACTCCTTGGGAAAGGTTTGGTGTCCCATGATGCAATTTTCTCCATGCCATCATTTCATAGGCATCTTAGTACATTTCATATTGCTTTTCAACCACCTGCATACCGGCCATCTTTGTCAACAACCATGGATTTTGCACTGCTTTTCAGTATTGTGTTCAACATTATGAATATAAGAGGGTGTCACAAGGAGGAAGGAGAAAACTTGTTCTTCCTGGCCTCTGAGGATAGGACAAGAAGCAATGGGCTTAAACTGCAGCAAGGGAGGTTTAGGTTGGACATTAGGAAAAAGTTCCTAACTGTCAGGATGGTTAAACACTGGAATAAATTGCCCAGGGAGGTTGTGGAATCTCCATCTCTGGAGATATTTAAGAGTAGGTTAGTTAAATGTCTATCAGGGATGGTCTAGACACCCTGATTCCAAACTGATCCTGCCATGAGGGCAGGGGATTGGACTCTATGACTTCTCGAGGTCCCTTCCAGTCATAGTATTCTATGAATGCAACGTACCTGATTCTGCAATATTTTCTGAGCTACAAGTCTGATGAAGATGCCTTGGAGTCTGCCTTGCTATATGCCATGCAAAGAAACAATTCAAATAGCTGATGGCATTCACAGAGCAGCTGCACACAGTGGCCCATCAGTTCTGGTCCCAAGGAACAGCACTGAGAGGTCGGATCACATCGTTATGCAAGTATGGGACGATGATCAATGGCTGCAGAACTTTTGAATGCACAAAGACACTTTCCTGGAATTGTGGAAAGAGCTCACACCAGCTCTCTAGTACAGACACACCAAAATGAGAGCTGACTCACAGTGCAGAAGCATATAGTCATCATTGTATGAAAGCTGGCAATGCCAGATTGCTACTGATCAGTCAGGAATCAGTTTGGAATCAGAAAATCCACCATGGTGGTGGCTGTAATGCTAGTGTGTGGGTCTATTAATCATGTCCTACTAAGGATCATGACTCTGACACTGCAAGAAATATTAGATGGTTTTGCAGGAAGGAGATTCCCGAACAGCAGTGGGGCAATAAATAGATGTCTATTTTGACACCAGACCACCTTGCAATGGAGTATATCAATAGAAAGGACTACTTTCTATGGCATTGAAAGTGCTAGTGGATCACCAGGGATGTTTCACTGACATCAACGAAGGTTGATCAGGGAAGGTACACTATGAACACGTCTTTAGGAATACAGGCCTGTACTGAAAGCTGCAAGCAGGGACTTTTTTTTAAGACCACAGGATTACCATTGGGGATGTGGAAATGCAAATACAGGTTGAACCTCTAAAATCCAGGACTCTCTGGTCCAGCAACATTCATGGTCTGGAAGGACCACAGATATTGCTGGACCAGAGAGCCCTGGCTGGCCAGGTTCAGGAGCTGGGCTGGTGGTGGGGCATGTGGGGATGGCATAGTGGAGAGCACAGCCCTGACTTGGGTTGGTGATGGAGAGAACAGCCCTGCCCGGGAGCGCAGCCTCAGAGGCAGCAGGACTGGCATAGCAGGGAGCACAGCCCTACCTGGGTCAGAGGCAGCAGGGCTGGCACCCAGGAGTGCAGCCTGGGGCAGTGGTGAAAGCGCAGCCCCAGCTGGGGTCAGTACGCTGGGAGCATAGCTTTGGACCCAGGCTGGAAGTGCAGTACTGGCAAGGTTGGGGGGGAAGAAGAGAGAAAGGCCAACAGCTAGGAAGGGAGCCTTGACCCCCCCTGGTCTGGCAAACTCTGTCATTCAGAATCGCTCAGATCCCGAGGGTGCCGGATTAGGGAGGTCCCACCTCTAGTGATCCTGGGAGACCCTAGCAAACCTCTTGCTCCCGGGGGCTCATGAAGCAATGCACTGGCCACCTCAACCAGAGAAAGGAGAGCTTCAACAATAGGCTCAGTAGATGCAGAATGATTGCTAAATAGGCCTTTTGCTGTTTAAAGGGCAGTTAGCACTATCTACTCAGGAGTTTAGACCTCAGATGAGGACAATATTCCCATCCTCATAGCTGCCTTTCTGTGAAGCAAAGGAGAAGTTTCCACAGAGGTGGAGGAGAGAGGTAGATCAACTGTCTGACGATTCTGAATAGCCAGATAACAGGGCTATAAGAAGAAATCAATGGGAGCTATTTGTCCCAAGGAGGCTTTGAAGGAGTGTTTTAACAATGAGCCAAAGTAATGTGTGTTGCTGTAATGTGCTGAGCCTGGCATTGTTTGCTATGAACCTTGCAAAGAATGCTGTGTGCGCACTATTAACAATGCAAATGCAGTGAGTGAATGTCTGTGAATGTTAGCAGCAGCTACCATATGCTGGAGAATAATAAAGACATACTCAGTTTCCAACTTAAGTTTTTATTCCACACTCATGTAAACATAGCTATGTAATGCTGAGGTAAACATCATACATACAGGGAAAATTATCTTTAAAGGAAATTCACAAGCACATATCATAATGAGGCTCTCAGAGGGTGTACGTGTGGCTGCCATTGTGTGTAATCTGTCATAGGGTGGGGTTCCTAGGAGTACTGCTGCAGCCCCAGAAGATACTTGGAATGTGTGTGGAGGGGCAATGTGAGAGGCAAGACTGGATGTGTCCAGCCTGAAGTTCAGAGACTGCAGCATGTCTGCACCCTGAGCAACATTATCTCTTCTTGCCCATTTCTCCTGGCCTCGCAAGCCCTTTATTCAGAATCCAGATCACTAGAGACTTGAAGGACCTTCTGGAACACATCTTCCCTTGTCCTCTTTTTTCTCCTTATTGGGCCAAGCCACTCGGCTCAGTGTGGATGAAGAGACCCTTAAGACCTCATCTGCCACTGCTAAGGAAACAATGGACAGAGGTTTTATTCTCAGGCTTTGTCTACACTGCGAGTTTTTGCAGCAGAAAATATGCTAATGAGGGACTCATTAGCATAAGTCTCAATATCATTAGCATATTTTCTGCCATTTCTTTTTGCGCAAGGGGTTTTTGTGCAAAAAGAAGCGGTGTAGCTGCTTCCGTTTTGCGCAAAACCCCTGTTTTGCACAAGATCCTTATGTCTCTCCCAGAAATGGGATTTTTGTGCAAAACGGAAGTGGCTACACTGCTTCTTTTTGCGCAAAAATCCCTTGCGCAAAAAGAAATGGCAGAAAATATGCTAATGATATCGCGACTTATGCTGAGTCCCTCATTAGCATATTTTCTGCCGCAAAAACTCGCAGTGTAAACAAAGCCTCAGTGTATTTACTCCCCTTGGTCCACAAAAGTTACAAGCACAACATTCTCTCGGGACTCAAAGAGCATGGTGGAAGCCCTAGCCATACTGAGTATGGCTAGAGGTAGGGAGAGGGGAAGAAGTGGGCAAGTTAGAACAATGCAGGAGTGAGGGTAGCCCTGCACATGAGTATAAGCTGATAGGGCTACTGGCTCCATTTCCCACAGGAGGTGGTGATTGTAGCTGATACCTCACTCTTGAAAGTAACTGAAGCTGTGAGGGAACAGTCCTACATGCATCTGGGTGTAGCCCAGGTCCGTATGCTTCTAGCCTGTGTGCTACAATGGTGCCTGATGAAATAATTGTCCAGTAATGTAGCAAAGTATCCTACTGTGGGCGAAGAAACTAGGCAGTCCTCGTGAAGTCTTCAGCAGAGGATTGCAGACTACCTCAAGGGAGGTTTCCTAGAGCTCTCCATGGAGGATTCATGGCACATCGTGGTGCACATAAACTAGTGCACTGGGCCTCCACTGCCTAGCTGTATAGGCATGAGAAGCAGAGAGCAACTGTACTTCTATTGTTTATTTCACTACCTGTTCTAGCCTGATTTAAAAAATATTTCATGAGCAGATGTGTCCCTGCAGTATTGAAGCAAACTTAGTACTTACCAGAGATTCCCTTCCCTGAATCAGGCTTGCCAGAAATGGATTGCTAGGAATGGTCCATTGCTCAGGAGTCATCACATCCCCTCATCCTCCTGTCCCCGATTCTCACCAGCATCTCATCTTCAGGGTTCACTCTGGTGGCCCATGATTACAAAGTATCCCCAGAGCACTTAGCAATGGAGGTGGGATTGCCACAGAGGACAGCATGCAGCACCTTATAGAAATGGTTTGTCTGCAGCTCCATGTCTGAGCAATTATTTGCTTCCCTTGCCTTCTGGAACACCTGCTGCAATTCTCTGATTTTTATGTGGCACTGCTGTATGTCCCTGTGGTAGCCCTGTGCCTGTGAAGCCTCCTCTTCCAACAGGCTCAGGAGATCGACCGCCTCCAGTGTACTCCAGGCAAGACCACATTTGCTGTGTGGAGCCAGCATACTGGGCAGTCGCTAGGTTAGTTCTCCAAGATGAGAAAAGAGGATACAAAATTTCAAAAAATTCTTAGGACTTTAAAAGAGGAGGGATGTGCATCAGTGTACCTGGCTGCCAGATGACCAGAGTAGTCACAGTGAGGCATTGTGGGATATCTGGACACCACTTAGGTCAAAATAAGCAAATCAGTGTCCACACTGATACTACTTCCCCTAACTGTGTCTCGCCATATTTACCTGAGCCTCCTCACGTCTGGCTGATCGCAGCTTCCCTTGTCTGTTTGCCCACCCCTGCATACACATGCAAGAAGCTGCTCCTTGCTGTCTCTGACCATATGCTGTTGCCGGGCAGTACAGTACTGGAGGGTGCCATGCTTCCTTGATTATATAGCCTGAGCTATACACCAAGCGGGGCAGCTCATTCCTGGTGCCAACCACCAACTGGAAAGCCTACCCGTTTCATACTGGTTTCCCCCGCAGATATGCCCTAGAACAGGGGTGGGGAACCTTTTTTGGGTCAGAAGCTACTGACCCACAGAAAAGTCAGTTGGGGACTGCACACAAGTGAGAAGCCCCTGACTGAAAAGGAAAAAGACGCTCCTCACATACCCTTTGCACACCAGAGCCAAGAGGGGCCCAGGCTAGTAGATTTTGTGTGCTCCAGTAGCATGGGTGGGTGGTAGGGGCAGTTGGAGTGCCAGCGCAGGCTCCCCAATCCAGGGAGGGGGGGATCCCTGATCCTCAGAGGCCAGATTCAGGCAAGCGGGGGGGCCGCATCCGGCCCTTGGGCCTGAGGTTCCCCACCCTTACTCTAGATCCACCATGTTTACTTGATTACTAAAATAACCTCAATTTGACAATAGAATATTTATAGACTACTCAATTACTCGATAGGGGAAAGTAGCCCTGCTCAGTCCCGGCTCATGCTGGGACCAAACCCCGCTGCAGCTCTGCAATTTAAAAGGCAGTAGGAGCCAGGCAGCCTGCTTCCTGCCTGGCAGCCTACCTTTTAAATTGCAGAACTGCAGCGGGGTTTGGTCCCGGCACGGACTGAGCGGGGCTGCCTGCCCAGACAGTAGCAGCTCCTGTTCACAGACAAGAGCTACTTTACAGCAGCAGCCTCTGTCCTTGCAGGGTTCCTAAAGGAAGTTAGACCCCCCGCGGACAGGGGCTGCTGCCACAAAGCAACCCATCTATGGGGGTCTCAACTTCCCACTAGGATCCTCATGGACAGGGGCTGCTGTTGGAGCAGCCTCCCCTGTCCTCTTCCCCCTGCTGCCTCTGATAGAGGCAGGGGAAGGGGAGCAGAGACAGTGCTGGGGGGGAACTGGCTTTTAAACTGGCTTCCCCCAGCATTGGCTTCTGCTTCCACCCTGCCTTGCTGCCTCTGATACAGAACCTGTTCATGACTTTTACTATGAACATCCCCAACTACATTTTAGCTGCCTTGGGGGTCCCGCTGCTCTGTAGGGCACCTGGTGCCAACCCACCCAAGGCCACCAAGCAGTGACTGGTGCAGCTATACCTGGGGCTGCTCCAGCAGCAGCGGATGTGGCTGGTTCCTGGGCTGCCTGAGGAATTGGCCCTGGGGGCAGCTGCCTACGTGGCCTGGGGACTGCAGCTACACAATTTCACTCATGACTTCCACAACCCCCATGACAGATTTGCAGCCTTAACTATAACACACCCTTGGGTCTTGTGATTCTGAGATAGTTTTCCAGATAGCTAGCCTCTCTGCAGATGTGCTGTGTAAACCATTAGCCACATAAATAGGCACATAGCTTTAGAACTGCTTCACAGGTACAAACGTGGAGAACCAAACTCTTTTTTTTGTTTTCAAATAATGTTTTCATTTGAACTCCCCCAAAAGGCTGATGGGTGACATCCTCAAGCAACAAGACCCTAGTGAGTCGATCTGAACCCTAGTTTCATCTCTCTCTGTGCACAAAAAAAGTTACCAGAGTGTCATCTTTGAGAAAAGCTGTTTTTCCTCCTGAGAATCTGCATTTCAGGAACCCTTTGGTCAAACTCTCCCTGGTCCAGCACCCTCAGGATTTGACTGATCCCAGATGAGGGATTTTGCCAGACCAGGAGAGGTCATTTCTGGCCCTCCACCTCAGCTCACCATCTCCTGTTGGTCCCACTACGCTGCTGATCCCATTGAGCAGCCATTACTGCTGTGGCTCCGGGTCTCGCCAGGCAGCCATGCACTGGGATTCTGGGACCCTCCAGGCAGCCACGGCTCCCAACTCTGCTAGGCCACGCTACCGCAGCTCCTAGCTCTGCCAGGCAAGCATGCACTAGGTCTTCCAGATCCACTATCAGCTTGCTTGTGGGCAGCCCACTGCCCTGCCATCCCCACTGCTTGCCCTCCACCAGGACTCTCTAGTCCTGCAACATCCATGCTGGACCCGAGAGACATGGTTTAGAGAATTTTAACATGTACTAACGAGATAGAAAGGAAACCGAGGATACCAAGGTCAATGCCTTGGCGAGAAGTGCATTTCTATTATCACCCTCAGCTCCTAAGCAGAGTGGGTTCTCCCTGGATCCTGTTGAGAAACTCATCTCTTATCAATCTGACTAGCAGATGCCTGAAAATTTGAAGTTTCACCCATCTCCCTTCCCACTGGGTCTCCAAGCTATCTGCGTATCAAATCAGCCCAATTATAGCGAGAACTACAGAGTTTTAAAGGCTTCAGTATGATAAAATAAGCAGAAGTTTCATTTACATACTGAACTCACTCTTTCAAAGGTATACTCATTTGAGAGGTGGCAACCATGTGTAAGGCTTCCAACTTGTGCAGCTTTAAGTCATTTCTGCAAGGTACCACACAGGTGGACCTCTGCAAAGAGCCCCACTGAATTTATCAGGCATCTATCTGTGTAGAACAGCTTGCAGCACCACAATGTGAGTAACATCTGCAATGGCTGGAATTACTAGTTATTCCTAACCTAAAACTCTAAATGTTCAAATGACAGCCCTCAATAAGTTTTTGGTTGTGGATATTTTGCTCCAAGAGGATAAGACAAGGTTATTAGCATACAGGGAAAAAAGTCAAACAATTATTTTGTACAGGATCCACCTGCAGAGCCTGCATGCTGCCAATGTCTTGCACACAAATAGAACACTAATGCAGAAATAGACAAGCTTCCTAAACAGGAAGCAGTGTAGCATGCAAGATGTAGATCATGAGATACGTTTATAATATCCTCTGTATTGGATATCAGACCAATGAGTTAGTCCCTCCCCCATCTGGTCACAATGATATCCAACAGTATGGAGAACTCAATCTATAAACACTACAATGATCTTACAGGAAATAAAACCATATCATTTTACTTGTAAATTCTGTAACTAATTTTAGTGTACTTTTTACAAACCAAACTTTATTTCCTTCAAATAGCAAACACTGTTAATATGTACCAAATAGAAGATTTTACTTCAAAAGTCAATTAAAAGGGACACAATATATGCTCTTCAAGTATTTTTCTTACAAAGCATACGGGAGAAGAAAAGAGAAGTGTCAGAGAAATGAGAAGTATCAGAGGGGTAGCTGTGTTAGTCTGAATTTGCAAAAACAACGAGAAGTCCTGTGGCACCTTATAGACTAACAGATTTATTGGAGCATAAGCTTTCGTGGGCAAAGACCCACTTCTTGCATCTGATGAAGTGGGTCTTTGCCCACGAAAGCTTATGCTCCAATAAATCTGTTAAAGAAATGAGAGTTGAGGTCTACCCATCTGAAAGGGATTTTTCTGTTCTAAATCTGTTAGAGATGGCCTGCAAAGGAAAAAGATAATATTGGATATTGTGCCCTTTTTTGGGTGTTTTGATTTTTTTTTAATACAATACAAAAGAATCTTGCTTTTTTATTTGCTTCGTTTGTCCACACACAAGAAATTCTGGTCTTCTCCTGTTTTTCTGGAAAACTATAGATAACTGGAGAAGTAGGTTTATGAAATCAGACACTAAAAAAGTTAAACTTGACTGAAAGGGGAATGATTTTTACTGAAATTATTTAAAATGTGTGTGTGTGTGATAAATTGTATCATTTATTTAAAGGGATACAATTAATTCATAATTGGTTTCATAAAGGAAGTTAAAATGTTGTTTGAGGTACTATCCCTGCCTCTCAGTCAATTTTCTATATTTAAAACTTCTATCTTGAATATTTCTCCACATCGTCGTACAAAACAAACCAACAAAATTGATTATACACAAAGTAAAAATGGATAAAAGTCGTGCCCCTTTAACAAATACTCAGCAAGCAAATAGAATAAAAGTTCTTTGTTAAGAGTTTCATCGGCTTAGCCCTTAGGGATGAAAAAGCTCCCAAGTCACTTCTATTCACTTTAAGTAAAGACTCTACGAAAAACTGGGGTGTCTAGACTTTATATTACTGAGTTTTAAAAAAGCAGTGAAGGAGGAAAACACTTTAAATCAGGGTACTCAGTTATTTTTTGTCAAGGTCCAAATATCTTGGTCAAGGTAAAGGCAAGGTCCAGACTCTAGAGAAAAATAAATAAAAACAACAACAATAATGGTAATATATGTGTAAATAAAAAGATATCAGGGTCTATTCAAAAGCATCTGGCAGTCTAGATTTGGTCTGAAGTCCACTTATTGACAACCCCTCTTTTAAATGTTTTTAAGCTTTCTTTGTCATAAAGGGAGGGAGGACATATTTTTGGGTATCAAAGATATCTGCAAGTACGATAACATGATCACAATTCTGAAGGTTGTGGGTTCAAGTCTCACTTGATTTCACATGGAAAGGCCATGTAGCTGCAAAATGGGTATCCAGTCCATCAACGACACCCAGACATCCTGGCCACATCACTCCCTTGCCTACTGTTGGCTCTGAAATTGACGTCACTTAACCACATCAGTCAAGATGAGCTACTGGCTCAAGGAACATTAACTAGTGATTGAAAAGGAGCAAGCAGCATGGAACTGAAATTCACAGATATTAAACTGAGAAAAGTTACAACTACAGTATTTCTTGAATTGCTGGAATTAGAAACATTTGTAGACAACAACATTTTTTAAAGTAAATTTGGGAGAAAATACTCATTATAGATTTCAGTGGCTGAGAACATCTCTGGAAAGTAGTAATGATGACAATCCACAAAGAGTGGACAGGGAATAAGACATGAGTTTGCCCATGGACCCAGCTGGTGGGTTCCTCACTTTTACTATTAGCCTCTACTATGTTTTCCAATACCTGGTATCATCACGGTTTCTTTTACAGTTTAAATAAAACCATTCTTCTATAAAATAAGAAATTTGGTGGAACCGATTTAGAGTTTCTTTCCTACCCTCTTTTCCTAAGAGCTCCTTTGCCCCATCAGAGCTTTAAGAAGTCTTTTCAAATTTCTCCTTCTACTCAGAATAGTGATAGAAATGTAGCCGGGTTAGTCTGGTGTAGCTGAAACAAAAAACAGGACTATGTAGCACTTTAAAGACTAACAAGATGGTTTATTAGGTGATGAGCTTTCGTGGGCCAGACCCACTTCCTCAGATCAGTGAGGAAGTGGGTCTGGCCCACGAAAGCTCATCACCTAATAAACCATCTTGTTAGCCTTTAAAGTGCTACATAGTCCTGTTTTTTGTTCCTTCTACTCAGACATGATTTTTCCCACTCTGCTTTAAACATCACAACTTCAAGGCTGTATATTCCTAGGAATCTATGGCAAATGTACAACACTACCCCAAAAGCATCCGCATATTTCATAAAAGTGATATTTTATTATAAAATTAGAATTAAATATTCAATAATATAAAAAGTAATCAATGGATATTTGTATTTAATGCATATGTTGGGAAAAATCTCACACACCTTGATCTGGGAAAATAAATGCTGGTTATATTTATCTCATTAACTGTGTAACCCAATACTTGTAATTCCTCATAACCCAAGTTTAACCCCAGATGTACAGTGCCCTCCTTTTTTAACTTGTATTTTGTAAACTTTGGAACATTAGCTTTAGAAAAATTTTCTATTTGCTTTACCAATTTCACCCCAACTCCCCTTTTTCATTAGTCATTGATTAATTAGCCAATCAGTGCGGTTTCCTTGCCAAGGATGAAGAGTGAAATGCATCCAATAGCCGCAGAGAAGCACTCACAAGAATAGCATTTGTAAAATGGTCACATGTGATTAGTTTACTACTCCATCTCTACTGGTACTGGCATTATTCTTACTCAAATGGAAGGCAATTACATTGTAATACTGTTTCATAGCAGCCCTTCAAACAGAAATACAGACACGGGCATGCTTTGGAAGGAAGATAACTAATTAAGACGGAATCATCTTACAACAATTCAATTGTTACTATCACATTTATTAAAATTACAAAACACTTTAGTTCCAAAATGCTCTAATTATCAATCTAGATGAAGACAAATACAAAAGGACCCACACTACTGACACATGGGAGATTTATCTTTTTCCTGAATTAAGTGCACGCTCAGTGTATATTTTCCAGATTTAAATGAGCCACAACAACACAACTCAACCCAAGAGAGAATTCAGGGTAAGAAAAAAATTCATGTAACTGTGTATGACACTTCTTTTACATTAAACTGCCAAAGGATTTGTAATTAAAAGTTGAGCCCACTTTAAGATAAAATTTCAAACAAGCAACCACTGCAATGTGTGCCAAAAATGATGCCTGCAATGTTTTAGCATACTGAAAACACAACTGATATGTCTACTGTTTTAATGTATATCTTACAAGAGAGAAAAATGTATGCTCTACTTAAGAGACTTTTCCAACTTTAGCTAATCTTATTTTAGGGGATTATTTTCCTACCCAGTTAATAAATATTGTAGTTAGGCCTAACCTAATATTTGTGAATCTGTCTTTCCCCATTAACCAGAGGCACTCTGTGAAGATGACATAAACATTACTCTATCACATATCCCAAATGTAACAAACAGATCTGTATATGCTTACATATGAGCTTAACACGTGCTCAGAGGCAGGGGCACAACTAGCTATTCCGGGCGGGGGAGGTAGCATGCAAGATATGACTTTGGGCCCCCCTCTCCTGTCAATGCTCACTAAAATTTCTTATAGGTACTGTTGTATCGCACCTCCCCCCCCCCCAGGAGGCACTCAGGGCATGTGGTTGGAGAGGCGATATGACAGTACCTGTAAGAAATTTAAGCATGGGGTGGAGTGTGTGGGGGGCTCAAGGCAGAGGGGATTGGGAGATTCAGGAATGAGGGCAGGAGGCTGGGGATGGCAGGGTTCAGGGCAGGGGAGATGTGGAGGTGCAGGTATCAGGGCAGAGAGCTGGAGGTGTGGGGCAGGCGACTGGGGGTTCAGGGCAGGGCAATGTGCGGGATGAAGGAATCAGAGCAGAGAGCTGAGGATAGGGGGCTCAGGACAAATGGGATATGAGGGTGCAGGAATCAGGACAGGGGGCTGGCGACAGGGGGCTCAGAAATAAAGGTTGGGGGTGGAAGTCATGTATCGGGGAAGGGAACTGGGGGTACAGGGGTGAATGCGGAGGTGAGGGGGGCAAGGGCACCATTTTGGGAGGACAGGGGGCTGCAGCCACACATACTAGGTCATTGTTGCTCTTCCTCTCCCCCTGACAATCAGTGAGCAAGGGGAAGTACTCAGCTTGTGTGAATTCTCCTCTGTCCCTTCCCTGGGCAGCCGGGAGCTGGAGCAGAGGAAGACACATGCACTGCACATCTTCCCCCGCTCACTCCCTGACAGTCGGGGTAGAGGAAAAGCAGCAGAGTGCTGGGTACATGTGGCTGCAGTCCCACCCCCCTCCTTCCCAAATGGTAAGGGGATGGTGTCTAGAGGCTGGGGCAGCCCCAGACCAGGATGAAGGGGGGGAGTAGGGCTGTGCCCTTTTCATCTGCCTGGCTGCCTGCTGCTTAGCAAGGTAGCCAGCAGGAGAGCCCTGGAAGTACAGTTGGAAGCTGTGGGCCCGCAAGTGCAGCATGTCCTGCATGCCCCCTAGTTGTGCTCAGAAGGTATAAGTGGGACCTACCAACTTCATGGTCATGAAAAACACATCACTGATTATGAAATCTGGTCTCCCCGTGAAACCTGGTCTTTTGTGTGCTTTTAACCTATACTATACAGATCTGACAGGGGAGACTTGCAGTAATTCCCTCTAATTTTTTCCATACCTGAATGAAATGAATTTTCTTATGTGCACTAATGTGGAGAGGACATGCAACAGAGGTGATATGCGACACAACACCTTTATATTGGTGCATGTAACAAAATTCACATGGGAGGTGGAGTTAAGAGGTTCTGAGTGTGGTAGGGGTGCTCAGAGCAGTGACAGAGGGATGCAGGATCTGAGGGCTCTGGCTTGGGATGCAGACTCTGGGATGGGCCTGAGAATAAGGGCTTTGGGATGCAGGATGGGGGCTCCATGTTTGGGGAAGGGATCTGGGCAGGGACCTGGGGGGGGCGGGGTTGAGGTGGGGTCAGGGATGACAGCTTTGGGATGCAGGAGGGTGCTCAGGGCTGGGGGAGGAGAGCTCAAGGTGGGGAAGAGGGTTGGACTGAGGTTTACCAGGCTAGCTCTGTTGGGGATGGCAAGGAGGGGCCCCATTCACTCAGCCAAGAGAGCTCAGTGATGCAGCCAGCAGGGAAGGATTCCTCTCCTCTGGCCACAGCAGCTCAGTCCCCTCAGGACTTGGAAAGAGAGATTTCTCCTCAGTGCAACCCTGAGCCCCTGCACAAGACTTAATAGGAAGCTGTATGGCCATGAAGCTTGGGGGGAACTTAGGGAGATCAGTGTTTCTCAAACCGGGTCCTTACCCAAAGGGAATTGCGGGGGGGGGGGGGGAAGGGCTAAAGTGTTTCCACTCTTACTTCTGTATTGCCTTCAGAGCTAGGCAGCCAGAATGGCAGCTGTTGATCAGGTGCCAAGCTCTGCAGGCAGCACCCCACCACCAGCACCACAGAAGTAAGGGTGACAATACCATGCCATCCTTACCCCTTAGCTGCTTTGCCTTCAGAGCTGGGAGGCCAAAGAGTAGCAGCTGCTGACTGAGAACCCAGCTCTGCCATTAGCCATGCAAAAGTAACGGTGGCAACATGATACCAGGCCACCCTTACTTCTGCTTGCGGCAGAGACGCTGTCTTCAGAGCCAAGCAGGTGAAAAGCGGTGGCTGCTGGCTGGGAGCTCAGCACTGAAGGCAGAGCCACTGGCAGCAGCAGTGCAGAAGGGCAGCCCTACTGCAACCCACCCCCACAATAACCTTGTGAGGGCTCACAGCTCCTTTCAGGGTCAGGATCGCTACAATGTCAAGAATATGGCACGTCAGCGTTAAACCCCTGAAATCATGAAGTGTATGGTTTTTAAAATCCTCCCCCCATGAAACTGAGCAAAACGGACTTGAATTTGAGCGGGCCCTAAGTTCCAGAGAGGCCGGGAGCGCTTGCACTATGCACAGCACAGCAGGAGGGTGGGAAGGGAGAAGGGAACTGTCAGTGGTGCCCACATCTGCCCACCACCCCTTGGGCGGAGGAAGGTGTCAGCGCTGCCCAAATCTGCGCTTGCTCTCTCCTGGGGGGACAGAGGAGGGGGGGGAGGCTGTCGACGCCCCGCTGCAGAAGCCCGAGCCCAAGCTTCCCCCTCGCAGCCTGCCCTAGGCTGCCCTCCAGCCCCAGCCCCAGGCTGCCCGGCCCGGCCGAGTCCCCACCTCTCCTTGGAGTAGAGCTGCTGCTCCTGCCGCCTCTTCCGGGTGAAAGCCATGGGGCCGCCCGCAGGCCCCGCCTGGGGCGGAGAGCGCGGAGCCGGCCTCCCCCTCACCCCGCTGGCTGCCTGGGGCGCTTCTGGAGCATTTATCCCGCGGCGGGCAGCGAGCGGCAGCGGACCCCGCTCGCCAGGCCCGGGCCCGGCTGCACGCGGCGTTCGGCAGAGGCGGCGGCCGGGGAGATGCCTGCGCCCTGCCCCCTGCCGGCCCCATGCGGGGGACACTCCCCCCAGCCGCGGCCACCGCTGCTTATTGGTTCTTAAGGCGGCCTGGCGGGGGCTCCCAACCCGTCCCAGTCAATGGCGCAGAGCCGGCTCCGAAGCCAGGCCGCTGGCACCAGCCTCCCTCCCTGCCCGAAACTGAGCTACAGAGCCTGGCCGGGATCCGCCAAGCGACGCCCTGCCCCGGTCCTCAGAGCTGTGTGCGCGCTGGCGCCCCCCAGAGCGGATGGCAGCAAGCTTGGCCCTTAAAGACATCTTCCTCCTGGAGTCTCTGGCCATGGGCAGGGAGTTACAGCCGGGAAGAACCTGATCCCACAGGATCTTGTGGGACAGAGGATTTTGAAAAAGCCAAGGGTGAGAGTAGAAGTGGTCCTGTCTCTCTGATTAACTCACTTGTGTATTAGACTATGGCATCAGGAGTCAAATTATTAAAATAAAATCCACCCTGGCTACGTCTTCACTGCAGGCTTCTTGCGCAAAAACTTGCGGAGCGTCTACACCATGCGAATTCTTGCACAAGTAAATTTACAGTAAGGCATTGGAACAGAGGGCTTCTTGCACAAGCGCTCTGACGCTTTGTACGAGGAAGAAGCCTTCTTGCGCAGGCATTCTTGCTCAAGAGGGCAGTGTGGACAAGCAGCAGGGAGATTTTGCCCAAGAACTGGCCTCCCTGAAAAAAACGCAGATGGCCGCTTGGATGCTCCATACCCGCACTCACAGCTCGCTACTTCCTGCTTGCCAGACTCCCGCCCCCGCCCTTAAAAGGGCGAGGCACCCTGCAGACGCCACGTGGCAGCAGCAGCACAGATGGCAGCTCCACCACATGGCAGCACCCCCATCCCAGGATCCACCCCAGGACTCCCAGCAACCACGGAGGAGCACCAAGCGGCACGCACCATACTGGGCCGGGGCTGAGGTTGAGGCCCTTCTGGACCTGTGGGCATAGGAGGAAGCCCTCCACGACCCCCAGTCCCATCACCGCAACGCCAACATTTTCGGCCGCATGGCCCGGGCCCTGGCCAACCAAGGACATCTGGCCCGGACCCTTGAACAAGTCCGGGCCAAGGTCAAGGAGCTGCACCTGGGCTATGTGAGGGCCACTGAAGGGGGGGCGCAGGAGCCGACACCTGCCCCCACTACGAGTGCTTGCACACCATCCTGGGGGAGATGGCAGTCCAAGGGCCCTTGCGAACGGTGGACACTGGACTGCGTACCCCGGTGGTCAGGATGCCTGACCTGGAGGAGGAGGGAGACCTGACCATGGGCTCCGAGAATGAGGGAGAGGACCGCCCCATCACCCTCCACCTAAAGCCAGTGCCCAGCAGCCAGGACGTCTCCTGGGCCTCGTCTGAGGCCGGCGATGGATCCTCCGGTGAGTGTTGCCCTTCTCACTCGCAAGGGCAGGGGAGGTGGGTGCCCGGTGGGAGGGGGGAAGCGTCAGGCAGTTTGAGCTGCACGCCGTGCAGCAGTACACAGCACGTGCAACCTTGTGCAGCCTGACTGTGTGGCACATGGACGCGGCAGGCAGCTCCAGGGCACGCCTGGGACCCTGCTGCTCACACACGTCCTGCCCGGGGGAGGAAGGGGCGATGCCGGCTGGAAGCAGCCAAGCCCCAAGGGCACAGGCCACACATCCCAAAGGGTGCTGCGCACAGACAGCACGCAGCCATGCCTGCCCGTGTGACACAGCAGCTGCTCCTGGGAAAAGTGCAGCAAGCCAGCCCTGTTAGCGTGTCCCCCACAGAGACCCTAGGCTGCTCCCGGCCCCTCTGCTGCCCCTGAGGGAATCCCACCACTGCAGCCACACACTTCACTGGGCTACTTGTCCGAGGGCTGGGGGCAGAAGGAGCGGGGAAGCAGACAGCCCGGGCCTCTGGCCCAGTGAGTCTTGCTGCAGAGACAGTATACTCCCCAGTAGCCCTGGCTCCAATCCAAGGAGGATCACTTCACTCCCAGGATTTTCAGCTAGTCCTTACATGAACACACACTCAGGGGACCGATTGGGCCCAAGCCAACAGTGTGTGGTGTAACATGAGGCTCAGGGAGGAGGGCACGGGGCTCAGGGACACTGTGGCCACGGCTGACTGACCACCTCGCTGTTTTTTGTGTTCTCTACAGGAGGACCAGCCAGGAGCGAGGAACCCTCCAGCCCTGCGCAAGCAATGACGACCCAGGGACCAGGGACCCAGGCCAGGCAGCGCGACCAGCTCCTTCAGCGGCATGTGCAGGCCGTGGAGCGGATGGAGGAGGTGGTCAGCACCAAGACCTGGGCCGACCTGGAGTGGTGGCAGCAGGCATGGGGCCAGTTCCTCCAGCGGTGCAACCGCATGTGCGACAGCATCTCCACCCTCATGTCGCACATTGGCTATGCCACGCACTATGGCATGGCCTTGCCCCACCCTGCCGCTTTCCCTGCTGTGCCCATGCCCCCTCCTGCCATCCCTCCTGCCGTGCCTATGCCCTTCCACTGCACCCCGTCCTGCCCATCTCCCCGTGCTGCCTGCCCCAACCCGGGCTGAAGGGCGCCGAGGCCTCCGCACCTGTGGATGCGCTGGGAGGAGCCGCTTGGCCCCGCAGGCCAGACAGGAAGTTGGTGTTCCTGTTCTTAGGGTCCTGGGCTGAGACCTGGAGAGAAGACAGGCCCAGATCTCCCTACACCACCACCACCACCACCCCCACTGCATGCAGAAGTCGGAAGACATTCAAGAAACTCGGAGGAAACTGTTGGGAAAAATCTGTATAGGACTAGTTCTTGGGCAAGGGAGGGATCAGACAGCAGGAGAGTCCTCCCGCCCCGGCGAGAACTCATAACACCCCGCTTAATGTCAGAAAGCCTGCTGCAGGTCAGCTCTTCTAATCCACCAGCCACTGGCAACACAAGAACTTTCAGTGCAGGCCCCATCCTCTCTCTACAATTAGCATTAAGCACATTCCAAAGCCCAGCACCTCTTGAATGTCCTCCTAAAGTGTCCAGCCCCTGGTACATTGGACACTCTGGCTTTGTCTACACTGCAGGCAGTGCTTTTTTTGTGATGGTACTGCCTGATACGCACTACCGGCACCTCCAGATGCGGTACCAGCACCTCCAGTCAGAGCTCAACAACTTTTCCCCAGGAGTACTGGCACCTTTTTTTTTTTTTTTTTCACAAAAAAAGCACTGACTGCAGGGGTTTTGCGCAAGAGATCTTCCGCAAAAACTTCTTGTGCAAAAGCGCATCCACGCCTCAAAAGCACATTGCAAAAGCGATGTGCTTTTGCGCAAGAGACTGTCCAGACTGCATGGACACTTTTGCGCAAGAAAGTTCTGATTGATGGCACAGAATGGCCATCAGAGTACCTGTGCTTTTTCTGATAGGCTCTTTTTGCGCAAGAAACCCCTGTTGAGTGTCCACACTTTTGTGCAAGAACTCTTGCTCAAAAAGCAATTATGCTTCATAGAAGGAGATACCTACACTTCAAAAAGCCCTCTGTTCTGTTGATTGACTGTAGATTTTCTTGCGCAAAAATGCACTTGAAGTGTGGACGCTCCGTGGGGTTTTTTGCAAAAACCGCTGTTTTTGTGCAATAACCTCTGTAGTGTAGACATAGCCTCCCAGAATTCAGAGATATGCTGCTCACAAAGAATTAGTACACTTGTCTACCAGCTTTCCTCAGATCAATACCCCCTTTAATACACAGAACATTGATATATTCATAGTGAAAACGAGTAAAAATGTATTTAACAAAGTATACAGATTCAAGAAGTGGCAAATAAAGGCACTGAAAACAAATGGTTAACTGCAAAATAAAATCCTAACTCCCATTCTAGAGCCTAGGCTTAATTAACAAGATGCTGTCCTGTCAAATGAAATTTAGCTCACCCCAAATCTTTGCAGCATTTTCCAGTCAGGTTACAGTGCTACTCCCTATGGGTATGTCTACACTAGCCCCCTAGTTCGAACTAGGGAGGCTGATGTAGGCATTCGAATTGTAATCAAGCCGGGATTTAAATATCCCGCGCTGATTTATCTTCGTCGCCATTTTTGAAATTTACAAGTCCGGACTAACTGCCACACGCGGCAGGGGACTGGTAGTTGAAATAAAGCCTAGTTCGAACTACCTGTTATTCCTCCTGGAATGAGGTTTAACAGGTAGTTCGATTTAGGCTTTATTTCAACTACCGTCCCTGCCGGTAGACGCCGGGCAGTTAGTCCGACTTGTAAATTTCAAAAATGGCGATCGTTGGAAGATGCAAATCAAGCCGGATATTTAAATCCCGGGCTTGATTTTCAACGTCGAATGCCTACATTAGCCTCCCTAGTTCAAACTAGGGGGCTAGTGTAGACATACCCTATGTTACTGCTGCTCTCAGCCCAGACTCAGCTCTACTCAACCAAGGATCCAGACCCCTGTGTACAGGTGGATGGGCACATGAGTGCCCAGTACCTGCATGTGGCTGGTGAGTGTGGGCAGGTGGTGGATGGTTACATGTTTCCTCTGCTGCCCACCCATTGGCCTTCACATGCTCCCCCCTTGCTGTCTTCTGCCTAATCCCCCAGCCCTGCTTCTCCTCCATATCCCCCTCTTATGCAGCAAAATGTGTCCTGCTCCCAGCACTGCGTGGAGCATTAGTCCCTGGTCTGATCATTCATATCATCAGCAGCTTGGCTGGCAGGATCCTTCCTTTCCCCACTGCCTCTGGCTGGGGCTGGCACCCAGGGAAAGCTTGATTCCCTCTGGCCTTGGGTACTGGCCAGGAGGAGCTAAGTCCTGTATGTGCCAAAGCCCCACAGCACTGGCATAGGGAAGCTTCCCTTTTCCTCAGCTAAGGTCTTCTGAAGGGGAGGAAGCTGTTTCCAACCTGTTTGTGCCTAGACACTACAGACTCCAGAGCAGTCTTTTGGGCAGTGACTAGCACCCTCTTCACAGGCTACCCATGCCCTAGGCCCTTCCACTAGGTAGTGCAGGGCTGCTTTCGTCCACTGGGCCACCTCTCTGGCTGGGTTCTCTGATGCCCCTGCAGTCAGGTTCCCTGGGCCCATGCACAATGCATCATTAAGGCTTAACCCCTTTCTGCCTATGGTTTAGCCAGGGAACAGGAAGTGGCTGGGTTATATCGGTGGCCAGCAGCAGCTTGGAGGTGCTAGCTGCCTTTCTATGGGTGGGAAGGGACAAGCTGCTTCTAGCCACAGGGGATTGGTGTGGTTCTGGGAGGGGAGGAGGGGATGATCTCTGGAAAGACAGAGGCCAAGTTATCTCTACCCATGGCATTTGTCTGGAAGCAGCTCCCATCCCTTCCCTCCTGCGCAATGCCAAAAGGCTGCTGCTGGCCATGTTCTGAGTGTGAACTCTGACAGAAATCTGGGGAGAGGGGGGCCTGAGACTCTGTGTGCCCTGCACATGTTGCCTTTAGAAGACATGGCATCAAGTACCAATAGAGGCAGGTCCATCCCGGGGGCCCAGCTAGGCAAGGGCGAGTACTGCCCATCCTCATGTGAGAGAGTTATAAAGGAGTGTGTGTGTGTCACCGTCCCAAAGGGTTGCCAGATACTTTGAAAAAAAATACCAAACGTAAGGGAAAAAAATTGGTTGAGCCAAAAAAAAAGAAAGAGGCACTATGCCTTTAAATCTCCGCACTCACCACTCCCTCCGCCCCCACCAAATGCAGCAGGGGAGGGAATGTCTGTTTTTTTTAACCAGACCGAGACCGCAAATACTGGAGTGTCCGGGCCAATACCAGACACCTGGCAACCCTACCCATGCAAACCTTAAAAAACAAGGTAAATAAAGACTCCAGCTATGTAGTATTTCTTTTTAACAGAGGCTCAGACAATTTGATGTTAACTTGAATGTTTGTACTGCATAGTTCTGATTGTTTGCCATTGAACTTGCTTGAATATGAGTAATTTTACCAGGTGTCTCATATTTAGCATAGGGAAATATGGTCATCCTACACATAGGGAGCAGGCTGGGCTTAACTTAACCCTGCATGTAGAGGAGACAGGGCTCAGACAAGCGGCTCAGGCCAGCCCCACTCAGTTTCCCATTTTCCATTTGGGAAATATGGTCACCCTAGACTTAGTTTAATTCAGCTAAATTTATATAAATCAGTTGCAAACCAGTTTAAGTGTGTCCACATAGGCATTTGTACTATTGTAATTAAATCAGTGCAACATTTTGTGTGTTAACAAGGTCTAATTTATACAGTAGATGCAGGCATTCCAATAGAATGTTGGCATGTAGAGCTCTTCCATAGAAGATGTAGTGAGTGAAGTATTGAGGGAGAATATTGAAAATAGAGTTTTTACTTTAGCTGGAGTTATAATAGACTCCTTGATGGGAAAGGCTTTGCTATGAGGCACGGAGCGAGAATTAGGTTGGGGGTTCTTAGCTTTTTTGCCTGATACCAAGATTAAGAAACATTTCCAGCTACCGTTCCTTCTGGCTATGCAACAGCTCTCGCCTTTTCTCCAGCTCCCCAGACAGCACTCAGTTCCATGACTAACTCCTGACTCAGCCAAGCTGGCTCTGTTAGTGGTAGAGAAGGCCCTCTTGATTGGCTGCATCGCCAGTAGCCCCACCTCCTTGGGGACAGAGTGACCAATCATAATTTAGTACAGAGGTAAAGAAGCAGTCAATGAACTCTTTCAGCCTCATCCTTGCAGTATATGCCTGCAAAAAAGGAGGCAGTGGCCAGAAGAGGAATAAAATGCATACCCTACCAATTTAGTATGGGTCATGCCTTTTTTTTAATTTAAGAAGGGACATCAATTTTAATGTGAGACTGTTGACAACCAGGAGGAGAGAAGTCTGTACAAGTACTTTAGAGAACAGTGTGTGTGTGAAAGATTCTATATAAAATAAGGGCCAAATATACTCACCTTATTCATTGTGACTATTCACGTTTTTAAAGTGAGTGGGATTTGGCCATTAAATTATATGGATTTTATTCTACAGAGAAGCATTCAGAAGTCAATAAATAAACTCTAGCACCCTCTACACCCTCCCTAGCATAACTAGTAGCTCTCCTTCACGAGCATGTTAACGTATTACAGAAACTAAGGGCCAGGTTCTAAGCCTCATGTCACTTTGTTCTGCACAGGGAGTATAAAGTAGCTATGTAAAGCAAGCATACCTGGCTGTCTGCCACTCAGTCAATCCCACCATGAAGAGGGTATTTCAGAGGCACAGTACATAGTGTCCATTCGATGCTCAGCTAATGCAGCTCTACTTGGGACTGCTGCAGTCAGCACAATTTGGAATAGTTAGGCTTAGGCTAACCTTTCATGTTGCTCTGAATTATGCGTTGTCAATTGCTGGGCTGGGGTAAAATTGGGGAGGTATTTGGGCTTAAACTAAAGACACCTTTTCCTTAGCCCTAAAAACTGACCCCTAAGTTCATGCTTGATGTAATTCTGTTAATTTCAATGAAGAAGCACCATAGATGAATTTGACTGTAATGTTTTAGTTGTCTGATGGTTTTAGCTCTCTAAATGAGATAGATGAGTTATTACATGACTACATTATGTTTGGGGGAGGGTTTCTCTTTTCATGTATGTTTATACAGCTCCTAGACCAATCAGGCCCCAGTTTTGATTAGGCCCTTTGGGCAATCCCATCATGTATATGAAAAAAAATAAGGATGACAATGATGAGACAATACACTAGACTGGCATGTCAATAGTCGAGACCCTGACCTGTTCAGCACAAACAAATGATGCAAGGAATTTAAAGCTTTCAGATTTCTTTCTCTTTTTCTTCCTAGCTATATTTGTCACCATACTAGCTGAAAGATTTCCAAAAAGTTCAAAAGAAGTAAAGAATTTGCCTATTGCTCTCCACTGTAGGATAAGCCATCTGATTTGCTTCATCAGGCTTTAGCTGAGCCCTTTTAAAAATCTCTGCTAAGAATCTTTTGTAATGCTTATAATTTTTTCTACGGACAAACATCCCATGATGTGTTAACCCATTTATTTACTGGAGGCTTCTACTTTGAGTCCAAACCCATGCTGGCTGCTAAGAGAAACTGGTGCTAGACCAGTGGTTCCCAAACTTTTCCTTTCATCCTCTCCACCCCTATAATAGAATGTGTCCATGCACCCCATCCTCTGGGCTGGGAGAGGAGTTGTGGCTGGAAGCAAGGGCCAGAGGCTGCAGCTGCAGGCTTCGTCTAGACTGCAAGCTTCCTTCAAAAGAAGTTTTTCTCAAAAAACTTCTTCCAAAAGAGAGCATCCACATGCAAAAGCGCATCAAAAAAGCAATCTGCTTTTTTGAAAGAGAGCGTCTCGACTGATTGGACGCTCTCTCGCATAAAAGGCCACCCAGAACCACTTCAGGCAGGGCTTTAGGCCACCAGTTGCTTCCAAGTGCTGGTGCCGGAGCCCTTGCAGAGACACGCGCTTAAAGGAACCCCCCTGGACAAACATTTCTCTGCTTCTGCAGTGCCTGCTGTGGTTGCTCTGCTTTTTTGGACACCACAGCTTTTCCCTTTGTGCCAGGGAGTCAGAGCTGCCCCTGGGCATGCGATGTTCCCACACGGCCATGCTGCAGTTTTTGCAGCAGTTTGTGCCAGCTGCCTTCCTAGTCCTGCACGAGCTCAACCCGAGCTCATTCTTGGGACCTTCTCCCTGAGTGCGGGAGCTACACTCTGGCAACTGCACCCCACAGTGGAGAGGCATTTTTGGAGGCTGGACACCAGTTCTGACTGGTGGGACCGGCTGGTCATGGAGCAGTGGGATGACCAGCTGTGACTCCAAAACTTCCGCATGCAGAAGGCCACCTTTTTGGAGCTTTGTTTCTGGAGAAGTGGGTCGCAATCACCATCGGGGAAGCTCGCCACCCCAGACAGTTACTGGTTGGTGTGCAACCAGTTTGGCATGGGGAAGTCCACCATCGGGACCCTCCTCATGGAGGTAAGGCACTTGTCAGGCTCCAGTCCCTGCATGGGGAGGGGGAGTCAAGAAAAAGGGGGACCCTCAGGAAAGAGGGACTTGGGGCTGTGGGGGTGAGGCCCTGTCCCCAGGGGGTTGTGCCATCCTGCCCTCACACAGCCCTGCTGCTGGGGGTGGTGGCCTCATAGGGGGTGGCTCCTGGGGTGTTTGGAGGGGGGATGGAATGGGAGGGAGACAGGCACCTCCCAAGGGCTCAGGCACTCCCTCTCTCATTCTCTGTTTTGTGTGTTTGTCTGTCTCCTTCTGCAGGTTGTGAGGGCCATCAATTCCATCCTGCTGCAGAGGGTCATCCGCCTGGGAGATGTGGACCCGATCGTGACTGGATTTGCTGCCCTGGGGTTCCCAAACTGCCCTGGGGTTCCCATCTATGGCTGGAGCCATAGATGGGAACCATATACCAATCTGTGCACCTGAGCATCGAGCGGCCCAGTATATGAATAGGAAGGGCTGCTTCTCGATGGTGCTGCAGACCCTGATCGACCACCATGGACACTTCACGGACATTTTTGTCAGGTGGTCGGGCAGGGCACACAATGCCTGCGTCTTTCGGAACTCTAGTCTGTACGGGAAGCTGGAGGCGGGCACATTCTTCCCCCACCGTGAATTAGCAGTTGGGGATGTGCCAATGCCATTGTGCATCATGGGCGACGTGGCCTACTCCCTCATGCTGTGGCTCATGAAGCCTTATACGCCTGGACCCCAGCAGGGACCAATTCAATATCTGCCTGAACTGAGCCAGGATTCAGGTCGGGTGTGCCTTTGGCCGCCTCATTGCGCATTTCAGGTGCCTGCTGACCCACCTCGATGTGGGGGACCACTACCCCGAGGTGGTCGCGGTATGTTGTGTCCTCCACAACATTGGGGAAAGGAAGGGGGAGGCCTTCCTCCCAGGTTAGGGGACAGATGCTGGCTGTGACTCTTTGAGCAGCCATGGACAGCTGCCATCCACCAGGCTCATCAGGCTGGGGTGCGCATCCGGGAGGCCCTAAGGGAGAGGTTCTCTCAAGGACCCCAGTAACTCTCCCCAGGGCCTCCCCAATAAGGGCCTCTAGCTTGCTGCCCTATCCCTTTCTCCCCAGGACCTCTTCCTTCGCCCCTTCCCCTGACCTCTCAATAAAAACAACTATGTGGTTTTAAACAAAATGAACTTTGTATTTGTCTTGTAAAAAAGGGGGGGTGGGGGAGGAGGGCTCATAACCTGGAGGGGAGAGGGCTTGGAATGGCGTGGGGGGTGGTTGGATGTGCCACCTCAGATGCAGGAACCTCGTCAGACTTGGGGTTGGGTGGGCCCGGGGAACACAAGGGAGGTGGGCAGGAGGGGGGGCTGGAGGGGGTCAGGGATGGCAGGGGGAGGGGGCGTGAGTATTGCTTGGGGAAGAAGCAGAGGCATTTCCTGGGGGCCAAGGGGAGGGAAAATGGGTATAGCAGGGAGGGCAGGAGGGTGGTAGGCAGGAGCAGCAACAGTAGGTAGGTGTGCCATCATTTCCCTCATGATGGCACACATGCTATCACACCGCTGCATGAGCTGGTCCCGGGCACGATTCTGCCACTCAGCGTCCTCCTGGATCTTCTGTGCCAGGGTCTGCTGCATGTCACGCAAGACTCTGACATGCTGCCGCATGAGGTCTTCCTGGACTCTGGCGTGTTTTCAGGTGCCCTGGGCTCTGGCGGCTGGCATGGGTGGCATGGCTCACCTCTCAGTCCCGACTGGTCAGGCTGTGGAGAACACAAAGAGGGAGAGATGGTCAGTCATCCATGCAGACATTGTCCCTGAGGCTGTGCCCTCCTCTCTGAGCAGCAACCAACAGTCCTTGGGCCAGAGGACGGGGGGATGTCCCAGGAACAAGGCCATGTGTGACCTGCACAGCAGGCCCTGCCTCAAAGGGGCCCTGAGGTGCCCAGGGGACCATGTTGCCCGCTTCTCCCCCCCGCCCCCCCCAGCCCACAAACAAGCAGGCAAGGGAAGTGTCTGGCCACAGTGGGATCCCATGGGCAGCACAGGAGCCAGGAGCAGCCTGGCCTCCCTGGGGTCCACACACACACCTGCACCTGGCAGCACTGTCCACGAGAGCAGGTGGTGCCTCGCACATACAGGCATGCCCGTGTGTTGTGTGTGGCAATCCTCGGGGGTGTCTGGGGTCGTGCCTGCACCCTTGTGGCTAGTCTGCTTCCAGCCATGGCATGTGCTGGGAGGACCCTCCGCCCCGGGACTACATGTGTGTCTGGCCTCCCCTGAGCCTGGCAGCAGGATCCCACCCATGCTGAGGGGCTGCCTGCTGCACGACAGGGTAATGGTGTCCGTCTTGTCCGCCTCCTCCTCCTGCTGTCTGTGGTCCTCCTCCTCCTCCGCCGTGACCTCCGGCCGGGCGACGATGTGGGTCTCAAGGCCGGAGTCCACTACGATGGGTGAGGAAGAAATTTCCCCACTCCCCCAGGATCTGGAGCAGCTCCTGGTAGTAGGAGCAGGTGTGGGTTTCTGTCCCTGAGCGCAAGCTGTGATCTCTGGCCCTGACGTATCCCTGATGGAGCTTTTTGACCTTACTCCAGACCTGTTCTAAAGTCCGGAGTGGGTGTCCGTGCTCTGCCAGGGACTCAGCCATGCGCTCAAAGATCTTGGCATTGCGGTGCTTGGAACAGAGATCCCGCAATGTCTCCTCCTCACCACACAGTTCAAGGAGGGGCAGGATGTCTGCTCTGGACCAGGAGAGTGCTCGCCTTTTGGTTCCCCTGGGCAGGGCCAGCCTTAGGAAGTGTGGGGCCCAATTCGACCAGTTTTGGCAGGCCCTCCCAGGATTTTTTGTTGAGAAAAAAAAAAAAAAAAAGCACCCAGACAACAAACCACAACCACACACAAATATCACATCAGAAGTGGATCTGATCAAAATGTATATCAATATAGTTGAACATTTTCCAAAAAAAATGCCTTCCTTTATGATGCAAAATTTTACACAAAATTAAATCAGTTGCCTTAAGTGTAGATCAAATATTTTCAATTGCAAACTATCCAATCTTTTCAATAAAGTTTAAAGTTTGATTTTTAAAAAGTTACCAGAGAGCGTTGCAGTTTTCTGTTACATTAATTTACTTTTTAAATAGCAAAAATGGAGTCTTTGTTAAGAAAGTGTCAGTTCTGTGGTCAAATTCCAGTCCTTAGTGATTTCAGCACCACTGATTTCACTAGGTACTATGGTACCTCACCACCATTGCCTCCTTTGCACTGCCCTTCAACACATATTGCCTGCATGTTGAGTCCAAGGTCAGTCTACACAAGATTTTATCAATGATTTTTGCTCAAGCGATCACTGAGACAAGACAAGGACTCAATTGATTCTAGTCAGCTCTGCCTTTAAACACTGGATGTAAAGTGTCAGATATAATTGAGGACCCCCAAATAGACTCTACACCACCAGAAATAAAACCTGTTTCCATCTTCTGTGACTTTCAGTTAGATGTGACTCACTATCCTCTGCTTAGTGTTCAAGTTATGGTAGACCCTAAGCCAGGTCATATTAAGTTCAGGTCTTTTACCTTTTAATCATACAATATGGATTACAACATTTCATTCTCCCAGCTCCAAGTCTTAAGTGAATTTCGACCCAAAAGAGCCAAAATTGAGCACCTTGACACAGCAAGCGTGTCTACTGATCTATGTGGCAAAGTAGGTATGTCTATATAAATAAGGTCTGCTCGGGAAGCCTTTTCCTACAGTTGATTAACAGATGGCAGTAGATAGCTCATTCAGACCACTGGCTGTTAATAGTTAGTCACCCTGACCAGTCATTAACCATAGTCATGGACTCATCCTACTCTCCATTGTGTCTATGATTCTCTGATGACCTCTGACAAAAAAGGAGGGTGGAAAGGGAAACTGAAGGGAGAGACCTCTCTAAATTCACCATTCAAAGAGCAGTAGTGCCAACCCAAAAATCACAAGGAATGCCTACACAAAGTTATGAGAATGGTCTACAAATCATAAGATATTTTAAAAATAAAACATGTATTTTTATTGGCCTTTTGTTTCTTGAGTATTTAGGGTTCATGTTTTAAAGCTTTCCTCCTTAGCTGTAAGGCCCAGAAGTATAGAGAACTTTTTTTAAATGAAAGCTGAGATTCCTACATAATCAATTGACTCCAGGCCTTTAGAAAAACACCAAATGTTTTGAGACTCATGGTAAAACAATGGAGGAATTCTTGTGAGCCCATGCTTTGCCCACAGTATAAATAAATTAAAAAAAAATATATCTTTTCCACTAAACATCCTAATGAGATACTGCAAATGGTGAACTGAATTCAACAGCTCCTGATATGAACAGGTATCAACCTAGTTTTTCATATTTGAGATGGGTTACCAGGAATCATACATGACAATATGAAATCTTTCCACTCTCAAGTCAGCATATTCACAAAGCACCTATAATTTTGATCCATGCATTTATTGGATAGTGAAAGAGAAAGGAGGGGAATTAGTGAGATAAATGTTCAAATTTAAAAAAAAAAAGCCTGAAGGAATTAGGACTGGGCTCCTACATCTCACTCATGTGCTTTTGAAAATTTTAACTGGGTACCTAAAGAGACAAAAGGCAGGAGATATGGTATTCCTTTTAAAAACGTGTGACATCTATTTTTAGCTAAATTTTATATTATTTTTCTCCCAGGGGCAACTGACCCCTCCGGCCCCCTCACTACGCCACTGCCCCCGCAGATCTATCATCTTATGCATGTGCAAGATCTGAGAGAGCCGTCCCATGAATCTGAAGTTAGTGTCTGTGGCGCCTGCTTCTGGGTGGTGTCTAAATGCTGCCCCATTCACCTCCAAAGAGGGGGCTTCCCAAAGCAGGCCCTTGCTGCTGACCCCCAAGGCAACCACAGGTCCAGTCTCCTTTCAATGGGCCCACTTCCCAGGGCTCATTGATCTTGGATCTGGCTTCCATCCCCTCTCCAACCCCCATCAGAACTACTGTGCCCTCCTGGCTTAGGAAAGGAATAAACAGGAGGATAGGAACTCTCACGTCCCCTAGGCAGGAAATAAGCCATCTACATTAGGCCTCAGCAGGAGTATCATGTCCAGTTCTGGGTGCCACATTTCAGGAAATGTGGAGAAACTGGAGAAAGTCCAGAGAAGATCAACACAAATGAGGAAAGGTCTAGAGAACATGAGATATGAGGCAAGGCTGAAGAAATTGGCCTTGTTTACCTTGGAAAAGAGAAGACCGGAAAAGGGACATGAGAACAGCTTTCAAGTATCTAAAAGAGTATCATAAGGAGGAGGAAGAAAAATTGTTCTGCTTGGCCTCTGAGGTTAGGATGAAAAGCAATGGGCTTAAATTGCAGATATTTAAGACCAGGTTAGACAGACACCTGTCAGGGATGAGCTAGGGGCAACTCAACTTTGGAAGCCCCAGGGGCCACACTGATACTTACAGAACATGCTGAGGGCCTCAACTTAAGTGTGGTTGCATATGCAATCAAATATATACAAATAGCTTCTCTCACACTGACAAGCATGAATACAAAGATTAAGGCAAGACTACACAACACACAGGCCCCATTTAAGTCAGTTCTGCTGATATTAATAAAATGCAATATTTACCCAATTTCTACCCATGTGACAGCACTTTTCATGAGCAATGACAGTCCAAGAATTTAACTACTAAAACACATATCAAGAGAAGATCGTTACACTGACTACTTTTTTGTTTTGGCTCCCACTCGCCGGCCACGTGTTGATCCCCACATAAACCCAAACTGCACCGTGGGGTGCAAACAAACTGGCCACGGGCAGCATACCACGTTATTAATAAATATTTTATAAACCTTTACCTTTTCTCTCTGCTGCCATGTCTCCTCTCCTTGCTCCATCAGCTCCCCTGGTTCCTGCTGCCCCCCAACTCCTAACCCTCCTCTGCTGTCCTGACTCCTGCCCTTCTCACTGCCCTCAGCCCTCCTGCAACCTGCCCCCTCCACCAGTCCTTCTCCCCGTGTGCACTCCTCCAGTAGCCCCACTCTGATCATGTGAGCTACCCTCTTCTAACACCTCCTCTACACACCTGCCCTGCCTCTCTCCTCTGGTGCTAGTCCCTCCCCTGCAGGTGTCTGCCCTTCTGCTTCACCCCAGAATCCCCTGGCACCTGCACCTTCCCTTAAACCTGCACCTCCTCGTGCCTCCCTTCCTCACTGCCTCTGCCCCTTTGCCCTCTTTTTCCTGATGCCCACCCCTCACCCTTCTCTGCCCTGTTCCTCCTGCCCCTCTGTGCCCTCACACATGACTTGCTCCATCCCCACCTTTCTCATGCCCACCACTTCTTTCAAGCCTTCTCCCAGCACCTCTCCCTCCCCCTCTAGCCCCCAATGCCCCTTCCCCTCTCTCTCCTCTCCCCTCCCCTCCCAGCATCACCCTGTCCTCCCACTGACACCTCCTCCTGCCCTTTTCCTCATTGTCTGTACTTGGCCCCCTGGTATTTGTCTCACCTGCACACTGTCTCTTGGTACCTTCCGCTTTCTTCCACCCGCACAAGCTTCTTCCTCTCTTGCTCCCTTCCCCCCTCTCCCTCACAACCCTCTTCCTCTCTCCCCCGCCCCTTCGTACAAGCCCCTTCCTCTCCCAGCCCTTCCCCCTAGTTTCCCCCTCCTCTACCTTCTGCGGTGCTGCCTTTTCAGTTTTAAAATCCCAGGTGTGACGTGACGTTACGCCCCGGCGTCTCCTCGCTCACCTGCAAACGGCGCACACGGCCGCAGCAGCCAGCAGCGTGCGCAGGTAAGGGTGGGGGTGAGCCGAGCCAAGCTGAGGGAGTTGACTTCTGGGTGCAGGGGCGTGTGGCCCCCTTAGGCGCGGGGCCCGATTCAGCCAAATTGGCTGAATCGCCTTAAGGCCAGCCCTGCCCCTGGGTGGGTCCTGGAACACCTGGGGCTGCTCTCTGTGAGGGCTAGGAGGTCTGGGGGGTCTGGGGGTGGCTTGTGGCTCTACCATGGGTGGCAAGGCCTGTGGCAGGGAGAACCGCACAGTCAGGGTGCTGCTCTCAGGCCGGCTTTCTGCCACAAGGCTTGTCTAGGGTGCCTGCAGCTTTAAGAGGTTCCAGGAGACAGGAACTATAGAGTTGTGATTACTTTGGACAGTGTCCACCAGGGCACCTGTGTTATTTCCTGGAGGCCTCTTCCTTCAAAAGAAAACCCTCCTCCCTGTCCACACATGCCTTTTTCCGAAAGAGCTCTTTCGGAAAAGGCATTCTTCCTCATAGAAAGAGGAGTACTGCTGTCGAAAAACCCCCCTCTGTTCTTTCAATTTACTTTCAAAAGAACGCGATTGCAGTGTGGATGTAGCTCAAGTTTTGTCAGAAAAACAGCAGTTTTTCCGACAAAACTCTATAGTGTACACATACCCACAGCTGGAGGCTGGGGGTGAGCCAGAACAGAGGTGGAGGCAAAACAGGGCTGGGTGGTGCCCCTCAGACATTCCTACATGCCCCACAGTCTGGGGACCACTATGTTAGAGGATGGGAAGGATTCATATTTTGCCACCATCCTAATTCAGTAAAATAGCTTCAGGAGCAAGATTAATTTTCTAAGAAATATTTAGATATGTAACAGTTCCCCATATGTGATCAAGATCACAATTTTTTAACAGCCTCTCTTGCATACATTGTAACCTGATTCACCAAATGTAAAGAACACACTCAAGGTAACAAGTTCTACGCAAAATCTGATATTGCGTGATTTAGTAGTCTGTGCAAAACAGAGACCCTAAGAGATCATGTAGTTATGAACACTAGACCAGAATTATGTAGTGTACGTCTGCCCTCTGGTAGTATAGTTATCTCCTATTTTACAACATGTATAGAAAGCAACAGTGAGAACAATAGCCTTCTTGTTTTCACAGTGTTTTTAAAAAATAAGACTTTTCCAGGAAATAAGTTTATTCGGAACACTAAAGAAAGAGTGCTTCAAAGAGAAAAGGCCCCTATCTCTGTAACAACTGACTGGTTAGGAGAAGAGAGGAAGAAGTAGTGTTGTTTATTTTAAACTGATTCTGATTTTTATCCTAGAAGAGAAATGCAATTCTGCTTCCTTGTGTGTTTGGAACATTTTTCAAGACAAAATTAGCATTTCTGCCCTGGATCCATAAATGCTATATCACTTTTAAAGCATCAAGCTTAATGTCTCCACTTGGTACGATTTGAAAGAGAAGTACTCTGTTTGATACTGCTGCCTCATTATAATAAGCCTAACTTCAGTGGCCTTATATTTAAAGAGCTGAAACAGTAATGTGTGTGAATCTGCTCAGGACTGCATCACTCAGCAATATGCAGGAAATAAATTGAGCAGCTCTTAATATTACATTCCTGTAATTAAAATATTAAAAAATTCTAAGAGAAAAAAACCCCATAAATAAAAGAATGTGCTCATTGTGATGCTGGCGACCCCAAACCAGCTCTTTCCCATGCTGCAGGCATTCACTAAGAACTAAGAAACTCGTAGCTAGAGACCAGACCAGTTGTCTTATGTGTTAGTGTTGCTCAGAATAGGTATTCATATTATACAACCATATTTGCTGTTTAGATTATAGAACAATCTTAACTGTAATGTCTGTATTCCATGCTATAAGGATATGTAAGTTTTGATTTATAACTTTGGCCTGGTCTACAGTAGGGAATAAGTTCAAATTAAGATCTGCAAGTTCAGTTTTGTTAGTCTTTAAGGTGCTACTAGACTATTAATTGTTTTTTAAACTTTAGCTATGTTATTTGCGTACCTTAAGTTGAAGTATCTTAACTCAAATGTTGGTGCCGTCTACACTGTGGGAAGTTGAACACTCTCTGTGCGAAGAGCACACTCTCCCTTCCACTTCCCTTACTCCTCATAGAAGCAGGACTACCGGCATCGACAGGAGCGCCCTCTCAGTTTGAATTAGCATGTCTTCACTAGACCAGCTAATTCGAACCCTGGAAAATCGACTGCAACTGCTTTGATCTTATCTGTAGTGTAGACATGGCCTTTGAAAAAAATGTCTTCTGAACTTGTGTGAACCCAGATTAGAAGAGCATTCTGATCCCCTCCCCTCCCAGCGCGTGTGTGCGCACGCATGCACACACACACACACACACACACACACACACACAGCTCTGCGCCACCCTGCCCATGAAGAAGGACTATCTAAGTCAGATGGGCCATCAAGGCACATTGCAATACAAAGGCATTCTTAATAGCCCTATCCCACTTTGGCAATGCCATCTGCAAGGAAGCTCATCCTATAGTCCTGCAAGCTGAATGAAGGAGATGAAACAAAGTCACAGGAAAATTATCCATACCTGTGCTGTCTGAACTCTGAAAGGGTTAGAGACCATAAACAAGCCAGAGATTACCTCCCGGGTCTGCCCTGAAAAACACTTGGGATTGACAGATCTCAGTAACTCTGTCACTCTTAGGATACTGCCTATAACATATATCTACGGGTACTTTTTTTTCCATGCATATATTTAGGGGTATTGCATGCTACAAACAAAATAGCTTTAGAAGTCAACCATAGCTTTATTAGGCATGTCTGCACTACCACTTTAACAGCATGGGCTGTAGCCCTACTACATACTTTTTAATCCATCCTTGTAATTGCAATCAAACTCTTTTTTGGGGGGGGGGTGAGAATCTTGATCATAGTTTAGTACTTATTATGTATTCCCTTTGATTTTTCAGGCACTTGCATTTGGCTCTCTGAGAACATTTGATATCATAGGTGACATGTGGTAGCACTCAGGAGGTGTACCATTTCCCTCTACCGCCAATAAAATTTTAAATGCTGAATGGGATGTCCTCACATGCCTTCTTGCCCTTCTGGGTGAAGCTCCTTAGATCCTCTGCCCCAGCAGGCACCAGGGCCCTCTACTTCTCAAATGTGTTCTAAAGTTCTCTATGGGTATGTCTACACAGTAGGGCAAAAGTCGAATTAAGCTACACAACTTCAGCTATGCCAACTGCGCAGCTTAAGTCGAAATAGCTTAATTTGGCTTTTGGTACTATCTACACAGCAGGAAGCTGAAGGAAGACCACTCTTCCTTCAACTTCTCTTACTCCTCGTGAAATGAAGGTTACAGGAGTTGGAGTAAGAAGTCCTCCATCTCACCGTTATTTCAAAATAATGGCTTTGTAGACGCGCACTTTGTTATTTTGGGATAATGTCAGTTATTCCGAAATAATGCTGCTGCGTAAACATAGCCTATCTGATTCCATTATTTGTATTATAATGGAATATTTATAAATATAAATATTATATTTCAATATTTCCTTGAAGCTTGATTTAGAGCTCCCCCTGCTGGTGTGATTCTATTATAACACATTCACTGTAAAAAAATGAAATATGCCTGTACTTCAGCCCACAATAAAAGTTTATTTTAAGAATGGTTCAATAAAATCAAAATGGCAACTTTATAGTGATTAGCTACTACAGTAATGGGTGCTGTGGAAATATTTTGGATTTATTAGCTAGCTAGACAGATTTATAGAAATGTTTTCTCGCGTGTACTGCTTAATAAGTTTGTGATAGCGGTAACATCATGCATTCTAGAACATAGCAATTGTCAGACTAAATCTGACCAGTGATCCATGCAGGCTTTAAGGGTTCTGGTAACATGTATCAGGAACCTACATAAGGATTTAGGCAGCAGTTTGGAAAATCTTGGCTTGGCCACTCCCCCTTTTTTCTCTTTATGGCCTGGAACTCTGGAACACTTAAATAAGTCGATGATTTGTCTGCAGACAGAAATTACTGATTTTGTGAGGTGATTGATTCATGAGGAATGCGTTAGATGATTTACAAATAAAGAACTAGAGGAAAACAGATGTCTTCTTCACCAAATGAAGAGAGCACTCCATCCTAATCCCAGACTAGAATGTAGAATCAGGAGATATAACTGGGAATCTGGGAATAAATGTGTGTGTGTGTGCATTGAAACCAACACCAAACAACCCAGTGACTTCAATGGAACTAGGATTTTATCCCAGGAGTTTATGTTCTTCAAACATATTTAGCTAGTAAAGGAATGGAGGTCAAGTTTTATCCAAATACATAAAAAAACTTTGAAACTAACTTTTTAGATTCTTTCACTTTTTAGAAATACCTTTTGTTTTAATAACACTTTTCAGCAAGTTTCTCCATTCTTTTTATTAAAAGAATAACAGTTCAGTTTTCCCTTAGTTACAAAATGTGGAAGTGTTCTTTTATATTTTTGGTCACTTGGTGGCACTAAACTAACACTGTATACATATTAATCACCCACAACATGAAAAGGTTCATTTCCTAGTGTACTTTTGTTGTGCTTGGCCTGAAGAAAAACACTTTGTTTTGTACACAGCTAGATTCTCATAGAATAAGATTAACAAAACAAAAACAAATCAGTTATGAAATTCTACCCCAGAACAAAAATAATCTCCAAAAGACCCTGCCTACTTGGCTAAGTCTCCACTTGTCCTACTGTGTTCCTACTTGTCTGGTAACTAACAATTAATTCATGGAATATTTCTAATAATCTGAAAAATAATGTAATATATTTGCAGTTTGAGAAAATAAATAACAGTAGTATAATGTAAAACATAAAAAGGCAAATCCTTGGCTCCCACACAAAATATTAGTGATAAACATCTGCAGCCTGAGGGCCATGGAATTTCAATCAAACTATGCAGCCAGAAGGTTAGTCCTATGTATTTGTGTAGTGGGCAGGGAACATGGCCATCCTGACCTGTACATATCCCAAAATCCACAGAGAAATCCCCCCAAACTCAAGGAACCTTTGGATAGCTGGATTATCCAGGAAAATGTCTGCAGTCTGTTTGGTTCTCTTCAGCACCCTAATTCCATTAATAATATAGACTCTCTGAGGAGTTTTCAGGAAAAAAATGCTATGGAGTGCGACTGCTCCCCATCTAGCCACACCCCTAAAATCAGAGAAACCATGATTGAGTAGAGTTTTCACAAAGTGATTTCCATAGAGTTGAATACAGAGAGGTGAGTCCATGTTGTTTCAAACTCTTACCCCAAATTGTGACCTAAAGGGCTAGATTTTTTTTTCAGTGATAAAACTGGAAGACAGAGTGTGGCCCATACCCTTGTATTTTAAAACAAAGACTTTTTGCATCAAGAAGTTTTAGAATTATATTAAACACAATTTTTTACTTTGTTTCTCTTCCTGCTTTAGTACTGATTATATTTGCAACTCTAGTACTATAGAATTTTGATGATCATGACAGAAGGATAAACCACCAAGCAGTTTTAAACTACTTCTGGAGCACTGAGCAGGTTTAATCTGTTAGAATCAGATGGATGTTTCTCGCATATCAATTTTTCACAATTACAGAGGGTGGCTATTAATGGTCTTCAGTTCTTCCACTCATCCACTTAATTTCTATGATTCTTCAGACATGAAGTAGTGTATGCTTTTTTTGCATGGTGGATCTTGTGACAGATAATTGCAATTTCCTGCAATACCTTTGGGAGATCTTACTGAATTAAGTTTAAGTATCTTTGGACCCCTTGTAACTGTCAAGGTTATGTATTACTGTGTGTCTGGATGATCAAAGGACTATAATGAACAATGTAAAAGGTAACAATGAACTTTTAGGACAATACAGTTGAAGTGAAGTTCCTAGGAAATATCTGGGGCACGGGCTGTGTGAATGCAAATTCTCTCTTCTCTTCTCCCCATCTCCAGTTATGCAAAACCCTATTGCTTTGAAGCTATTCATAAGGCGAAGGAAATAGCCTGCTGACACTTTTCCCAGGATCCCAAGGTCAAAACCCCCAATTATATAAAGGACCAACTCACAGATTCATGGGTGCGCTTCTTTTGAGCTAACAACTGGTATAGACTTGTACCCACAGAAAATTCCCCTTTTGGGGGTTTAAAGGACTTATTAGTTGGCATTGGAAGTGATCTCTGGTAAGCTTATTAGTGTGTGTCTAGGTTCTTTTATTATTTTTAATGTTTCTCTGTAATACTTTCACCTTAAGAATAAATGTGTTTGCATAGAAAGGTCTGTGTGGTAACCTATCACGAGGGCAGTCACACTGTTCATAGTCTCCAAGAAGAAAGCAAAGCTGGCCTGCTGAGACAGTCTGCCTTGCTGGGGAGCTCAGGCTGTAGGCAGGGAGCTGTCCGACCTGGAAAAACAGTCACTAGGAAGGAGAAAAATGCAGGTCTCTGCTCAAAATAGGTGACAACTGAGGAGCTGGGAGCCTAAAAGTGGGTGCCTGCGCTGAATCACAAGGGGAAACACAGGTGCAGTTGACCTGAACTATGATAGACATGTCACAGCTCAACCAGGGGAAGTCCTTATCCACATTTTTGGTTGGCTCTGTGACTTCATGTGACTCCGCCCATTTAAAGCTCAGTTGTATTTGGGTTTTTCTTTTTTTGGCAGTGGGGGGGGAGGGGAGGGGGATTATATTAATTTTCTCAGCGTACTGGGCCAAACTCTGTCTCAGAATCATCAACCGTGAAGTTAATGAATTTGCACAGGAGATATGTTAGGGAAGAATTTGGGTATTCTACTTAAAAGTAACTAGTTTTTGTGAGTTTTTGACTAAATGTAATCCAAATATAACAACATTTAATCTGCTCAAAAATTGAATAAATATGAGCTACATTAATACAAGCCATTTGACAATCATGCCATTCTCGGTAACTAACACCAGTCAACTTTTATTTCTAAAATCATTATCAAGATCTTTTCAAAAGTGCCAGAAATAACATTAGCATTTTTAGCCCTTTGTGCAGACAATATGAATACTGGAAGCCAAATCATTGGAACCACCACCCGCAGAAATAAGTCAAAACATCAGAAGGATAAGGACAATGCCCATTAAAAACTTTTCTAAAACTACAGTCATGGAAGCATTCTGATCCTACACATCACAATCTCCTAATACTTCCCATAAGCCTGCTTGAATCACAGAACATAGAAAACTAATTTTACAGACATGGTAAAAATGATCATCATTTTAATTACTTGCAGTGTCTTGATTATAGTTGTAACCAGAACGATGAACTTTTCATGGCAGCTCATAAGTGTCCTTTCCGTATGATTGTACAGTTATCTCCTAAATCGCATTTGCTCATACAGCATAAACTTGGCTAATTCTAAATGTAATCAGTTTATAATGATATTGAAAAGAAATATTAACTCCTATCCCCTCACTCAAGCCTAGATTTCAGCCCTGTGAGCCAAAGGGCATCTTGAGGTGGCTGGAGTCCCAGAATGAATTCTGGATTGTTCAGAGACTGAAAGGACATAGAAACTCAACTACTCTCTTGTTCCTAAAAGTAGATCTTCCACTAAAATATTGCAACATGTTGACAGAACAGTGCTGCTACTTGCATTGTTCCTGGTCACTGTAGGTCAAATCCTTTGCTCCTTATTCAAATGGATTTCAATTAAACCTTTGCCTGAGTAAGGATTGAGTAAAATTTAGAGTAACCTTATGACTTAAAGAGAACTCTTTGGAACTCTCTGGTAGGACACTCAAGGGCACTACTCATGAACAATCTTCCCCTCTTTGACCCTGATTAGCTCTTGGGTATTGAATGGGGGCAGAACTATGGTTCTGTTCTCTGCCCTCCCCTTTTTCAGTTGTTTAGGCCAGAACCTTGAAGGCATTTGGACAAAAGACTATGGGTGAAATCCTAGCCCTATTGCTTTTAAGATGAAATTCCCTATTGACTTCAGTACAATTAGGATTTCTCCCTACTCGGGCAACTTTTCTATAGCTGTCAGGACACGTCTGCTTGGGGAAGTTCTAATTTTAGTATCATTTCATGCCTACAATCCTGCTTTCACTCAGTCTATTCTTTGTCATGAATTCACAGGGTATATTTCTACTGACAATGAAAACATTTGGTTACACACTTCAAACAAATTGTTAGTGTATGAATACCGAATGCTGCATTTGATACTGAGAGAAAAAAGGGGATAGGGTCTAAACTTGTATAACTTGGCATACCTCCATAGGAGTCAATGAAGTTTTACCAGTTTATACCATCTGAGAATCTGGCCCATGACATTTTAAAAATAAAAATACAACACCTATAACACTTGAACTCAATCCCTTTGAAATATAAGGTGGCAGCATTATCCACTGGTCTACAGACTCTTCAGTCAAAAGCCCTTGGAATTTAGAGATATTATTGTTGGCCACTGGAAAGCACACATATTGTTCCATAAAAGAAACAGAAATGTGTTGTGAGTTCAAAAGAAAAATTAATAAAAAAGTAAAAAATGAGGGCTATGGAGTTCACACAAAGTGCATGCTTTTGTTCCATACCAAAGCTATATGCATGAAAAATTGCATGAAAAGTCTGATTTAATTCAGTTTATTTTGCTTCTTGCAAAAATTAAAGGAACTGACAATAATAAGTATATTTGGTCTGTGTTAACCGTCCATTTCTCTGTTAATAAAGAGTCTTTTAATTTTATTTGATCTTTAACAGTGCATGCAAGACCTAATAATTCTTAGCAAAGAAATAAAATCACAGTGCTTAGTGTTGGCAATACAATACCCAAAACCCCCAGTCAAGTGAGGCCTGGAAATCTGCAGAGAAAGGGTTTTGGGTTTCTCAACTCCCCCCCACCCACCCCCTGCCAGTTACCCTCAGTGAGCATAAGTAATAATAGACTCAATTCTCCACTCACTTACCCTGGTGAATGGCAGATAATGTCACTACAGTCAGTGGCATTACACAGATACCAACCCATGTGAATGGAGAATCAGGCACAATGTATGTGAAAAAACACTAAATAGAAACAGTACTGCATTCTTTAACACTGAAACTAATGGGAGCTTTTTGTGTACAAGGAATGCAGGATCAGGCCAAAACAGTGAGTAGTAGTGTTGAAAAACACACCCCTCCCCCTTGCAGCACTGGGATGCAGTCCTGCACAAATATGTTCTTAACACAGAGAAGGGATTCATCCCAGTCAAGTGTAAAACAAATACCTTTTATTGTAACCCTACAAAAACATGTCAAAACATCAAAAGAGAAATCAGGCTGCCATGTATATTTTGTTAAAGTAAAGTAACTTTTTCAGGTCATGTCATATTTTGAAAAAATACATTTATTTTAATTTTGATATGTAGGTTCAGCACATTGATATGGACAGCTATGATAAAGTTTCATGTCTCATTAGACATGCATAATATAACCCCTTAGAATTAGAAAAGCTCCTCTTTTCTCGTAGGGACGAAGCTGAACATGAATAATAAACCAACTAGTAGTTCTAAAGAGATAAGTGCTCTGTTGCAGAGCAATTATATTACACAGGTCCTCGCTTGTGGAAGGCGAAAAACAGGGAAGCATCAGAGAAACAACCTGTGAGTGACTAAAAATATGAAGTTTGAGGCCATATTAATCCTCTGAGTCAACTTTATCTGAAAATCAATGAGCCAAATTCTGTGCTTAGTTACACAAGTAACTAAGCACAGAATCCCTTACCATTGTTTTCAATGTGTAAATGAGGGATGGATTCAGTACAATGTGCCTTACATATTTTGTTATTTTGTTTACAAGTGGTCTTGAGTAGGACTGCCCAAACCTACAGGTTGAATCTCTCTAGTTCATTCTCTGGTCCTGTAATATCATGGTACGGCATGGTTTTACTTAGCCGCATGTCCACTTATCATGGGTGGGGCCAATTTTCCCGTTGTCCCATAAAGTTTGTGAAGAGCCACCAGTCCTGGCTCTCAATGTTCTGTACTATTATTTAGCTCTAATTTACTCTTAAATGTCTTCTAAGAGTCCACTAAGCAGTGTAAGTGTTGGTAATGCTGCTAGACAATATTGACCTCCCACAGTTTGGCAAATTCTCTGGTTCAGCATCAATCAGGTCCCAAGAGTGCCAGACTAGAGAAGTTCAAACTGTATTAACAAAAGGCCATCCCAATGATATTAGTCTAATGAACATTAAAATCCCTGCAGCAAGAATGGAAATAAAAGGCCCCTTTTCACTGGTGAGGAAAATTTATTTGGAAAGACCAGGAAACCTGAGTGAACTTGAAATTAGTTTCTACTACTGTGTACTTTACTTTTTAGCACAGATAAGAGCCCACGGTTAGCTAAAAAAAGCTGCAAGAGTTCTGAGTCTAGATATACATCCTTGAGACTGACTGGACATATGATCAGACACTGGCATGCATACATACCTAAATCCAATGGTGTGATGGCAAAGGCTCCTCTACCATGTAAGAATTTTAGGTAAGCATCATACTTAAAGCAGGTCCAAATTGTGCACTTATGCAAACATACTCTTTTAGGTATTAGGAAACTCTGCAAAGTTTCCCTTAAGTGCTTTTCTCTGAATCTTCTGTCTGAGGGTTAGGGGTTGCCTCATTCAAAAAAAACTGATCACCTGCCTGCCCTACTCTCACTTCCATCCATAAAGCCAATGGGAATGCATTGGAGGATAATGCTTTGATTGACAGGTCAACATTTTCAAACAAGGGCACTTATTTTGAAATAGTTTGCACTGTTAAATCCACATTTCACCCTTACTATTAAGAGGTGATCAACCCACACTGAAGACAAAGAGTCGTTTCACTCAGCACCTCTAAGAATTAACTGGAGGAATGTTGGGTTAGCTTCCTAACTGTAAAATCCCACTTTTAAAAAACGTGGCCATATTTTCTATCCAGCTATTTGGCAGATAAAATATGTGTAACTGATCCATTTAGGTCAAAATTGACATTCAGTTACCGGTTACAAAAAGTTGAAGGCACATTAGTATAAAATGATACAGGCTTAACTAATAACAAAAATTCTTTCTTGTTATTGTACAAGACAGCAAACGTTAAGGTAAAAACTTCCATTTGTCATGTGAACTTCAGCTGACTTGATATAATTCAGAACAGATATTCAGTAGCCTAATAAATTTACTGTACCGCAGACGAGAATTCACTTGAAATAATTTTTTTAACTTGGCTTCTTAAGCCTTGATTCTTCTGCAGGCATTAGAAGCACAATTGCAGCAGCAAAGCAGATTCCAGACTCAGTCCACAAGTCTATATTATCAAAACTCCTTCCACTGGAAAAATATTCATGTCGAGCTTGAAATACCTTAATAATATTTTTCCTCTTGATCCACCAACGCAGTATATGAGGATATGAGGTAGCAAAGCTAGAAACCACTCAGGAAAAGCCCTTCTGTGTGTTGTCTGAGTCATTTCAGAGAACTGCTATTTGAGTCTCAGCTTAGGTTCATGGGTTTTCAGTTTAAACATGATTATGAGCATGCATGACTACCATCTGTACTGGAGTTCACATACAGTAGGTTTTAGAGCAGAGCACAGTGGTTCCAAGCACACCTTGGTTAAATGTATTTCTCTGTCTACTGCAGTAGAGATGATGATAGTGCTGAGACAAGACTGGCTCTAAAAGCCATTCATTTGGGCCCCATTTACATGACTTTTCCTCCCCTCCCCCCCACGCACACCCAACCTCAAAATAGCACTGCCCTATCAGAGGGAGTGTTAGTTCCACGCAGATGGGTGACACTAGGGAGTCTGTCCAAAACTGCTGTGTGTATTTCACCCTAGGGTGATTCAATGAGCTTCACAATGATTCTAGTCAGCTTACTAATATCACAGGAGAGTGATTGGTAACCATCTCACTATATATTCAATCTGTCCCTGGTGGAATTTGGCCCTGCTGTGACTGAAGGTTTGGCTGAACTGCATGAACTAGCATTGGCCTTTAGATAGATAGGTAGATAGATAGATAGATAGATAGATATTACTAGAAAGTTATTTTTATTGTGCCTCCTTAAACACTACTTGGTCAATGCTGAGTATCATAAGAAACATCTCTCATAGCAAACGCAGCCAGTATGAATTTTACCACATGTGGTCTACAGACATCAATGTTTTGCTCTACACATAGCCTCAAATATAAAAATCAAGGAATAGCATCATAAAAGGCCTTTCCCATTGATAACTTCTATGTGATATCCATTCTCTTGGCAATTCAGGACTTCCCCTGTAGTATTTTCTCAATTTATATTTGACCAATCTAGTTTTAAATTACTGAAGTAGTGATGCATCACCATTTCTGTGAAAGGCTTGCGCATGCCAACAATATACTGTCAGAATCCTATAATTACCCTAACCAGAGCTTTACAAATGCAGCGATATATGTCCCACATCTCTGAGATTGGTCAGAGGGTCAACATATGACCTAGCATGACTATTCTAATAGATATGGTAACCTATGAGCATGTCCAGTGTGAATTAGATGTTGCTAGAAACAGAAGCAGACTGTGACCGAATTGAGTAATAAACTATTTAAAAAGTATGCCCACTCCTGCCTCTGGAATGTTTATTAAACATTGCATCTGGCTTTACTAGTCCCCTACCTAATGTGAACTCTCTTACTGGCTCAGGTCTCAATTATGCCTGGGATAACAGGAATACATTGAGATTGGGGCAGATGTGCACTACCCTAGCAGGAGCTCTGAGGCATTGTATGTATGGCTCTAAGACTTTCCAGTGAGCATAGCCATCTTTTCAGAAGATGTACGTGTACTTCCTTCCAAGCTGAGCCAGCGTTGCTGACCAGTATTGGAGAGGGGTGGCCATGGCTGCCTCCACCACAACTTACTTACTCTTTTTGAGGTAGCGAGAAGTAATAACCAGGATTATCCTGACTTCCCAGAGAAGTGCAAGGATTGCAGCTGTGATTCTTCTCAGGGACACAACAGGGAGGAGGAATGCTTTCCCCCTCCCCCCATTTTCTCTTGTACACCCCTGCAAGAGCAGGGTACAACCTGACCCCCAGAGCGCTCCAGGAATTGAATGGCTTACTGCTGTGACTCACTAAGGAATATTTCCAGGCCTGTATGCAGGAATTTCGGGGGGGAGAGGGGTTTGCTTTTTTTGGTAAATGTGGACTTCCAGGGTGTGAATGCACCCCGTTGCCTCCAAGTAACCAAAGAAATCAGCCCCAGCCTTCCTGCAGCTGGCCAGAGCATGGGGAAGGGAGGCTCAGGAAGTGTGCCACTCCTGCCTTCCCCTAGCTGGCCACAGCATGCTTACTTGGGAGAACATGGGGGGTTGCTTTTGCACCCTTCACACCCCTCCTTCATACGGGCCTGAGTGCCATTGTGTATCACAAGCTGGCACTTCATCAGACAATACAGAGGTACATATGGTAAGTACAATGAAACTAAATACTTTTTCTATCCATGTAGTAACATGACTGCAGTTCCTAGTTAAAAGCAGGTGAAACAATACTGAGCTGAGCAAAGAAAATTAATTGGTATTTGGATCATGTTATGAAATAAAAAAGTTACAAAAAAAAACCCTACAGTGCAGACATGTTGACTCTTGCCAGCTCTTGTTTCTGTTGGGATTCCAAGAAAAATTAATAAGTGACCTACTACATAGTACTGTTCTCTTATTACTTTCTTGAGATTTTCACCAGAAATGGAGCTCTTGAGTGCATGGGATATTTCTGGTTCTTTCGACGATTTGTTGTAATGTTAATCTCCATAATGTGGTCATGTTAACACCTTCCTGCTGTTACACTGAATTTCACCTCCAGACACAAGAGGACTGAATTTTTAGAGAGGGATAAGCCAGGTCTCAGCAGTAGTGGAGTTTGGAAAAGTGACTGAAATATAACCCAAGCTGGGCCCACTCAGCTGGCAGAAGCGGAGGCAGTTTAACAAAAAATGAGTTTTTAAAGACTTTGTATGCTGGTATTCCTGTAATGCACTACTTTCTTAAAATAAGTAGGGCACTTACAAGGACCAGAAAAACCCTCAGACCAGCACAAGATTGAGGCAAAAGATCTAAGCTATCAGCTGCCTTTGACACCACTGACTAGAAGGGTTTCTTGACATGGCTGCAGACTCTGACAGGATAGAGAGAGCCCTTTGTTCTCCTTTCTCTGAGAGAACATAAAGGTTAGTGTTGAGTGAGTGCTACTCTATCCCAAAGTCTCTCTCCCATTTCAACTGCTTCACAATTATCTTCAGATACTGCAATGAAGGATGTTATACAAGTACAACAGATAGTTTTGTCACATTTGCAGTAACTATATGAGACCACAGAGGGATGGAGTGAGGCAGTCTGAATGCCAGGGCCATCATGCTGAGATCACAGCTCTATGTCTCTTTTTCATTTGATCCAAGTGGGCTTTCCCTCAGTTTTGCTAATTTTAGCTGAAACTGAGACCTCAGTGAGAGCTTCTTGGCTGAGACTCAATCTAGCTAAGAAAGATGGAGCTGATGCTCATAGGCCCAGGGAAATCTCTCAAATCATAGAATCATGGAATGACAGAAGATTAGGGTAGGAAGATATCTCAGGAGGTCATCTAGTTCAACCCCCTGCTCAAACCAGGACCAACCCCAATTAAATCATCACAGCCAGGGCTTTGTCAAGCCTGGCCTTAAAAACCTCTAACGATAGAGATTCAACTTCCTCCCAAACTAACTCATTCCAATAAAAATGGTATCCTGGAAAAGATCTGCTGCATCCCAGAGGTATCCTGGAAAAGATCTGCTGCGTCCAAGGAACGCGTCTGCTTTCCTTAAAAAAAAAGTCAGAAAAGCGGCAGCATTTTGTAGGCATCCCTGTAAACCTTGTTTTACGAGGAAGAAGGGATGTTCTGAAAGAGGGTTTTTTCCCAAAATTTGGCTCCGTGTAGATGGGCCAAATTTCGGAAAAGCCTCTTTAGGAAGTAAATTGGAAAAAATATGCAACTTGTGTACTGCAAATTGCATTTCGTTTTCCAATTTATCTTTGTAGTCTAGACATAGCTTCGGATGCAGAGAGGGCAGGCACAGGGAATGGCCAGAGTGCAGGGTGCTCTAGCTATCTCTAGCTGCGCATGCTAAGTAGGAAAGCTCAGTCATCGGACAAGACTGCTCTAACCTGCACCGGGGACCAGCCACAGAATCACGCCATAATAGGCTCCTTGATAACCTCCCACCTTTGCTATCCCCAGCGTAAGCATAAATGGGCTAAAGAAATACTATGAATTCACCATTCTTTTTATACCACAGAAGAGCTTAGTTTGGGGCATTTGGTAATGTTCAATTCCACGCTGCTTGTGGTAGAAAAGCCTTGACCCAACAACTATCCCATCTTGCTCATCTAACAGAGCTCCAGCAAGGTTCACCAGTTTACACAGTTATTTGATTAAGGAGAGTTTTTGGCTGGGTTGGACGTTCCTTTCCTTAGAGGAGGCAAGTTTAGAATCTTAGTTGGAATTGAATAAATGTGTAAAGCTATATAGCTGATGTATTTAGCTATATGAACCAAAATAGATTATATTCTGCACATATTACAAAGCAAGAACAAATGTAAGTATATAAGCCCTAATAGGCTCTCTGAAAGGAAATTTGGGAAGTCCAACAGAGAGTCATTCTTTCTAAGGTAAAAATATTAAATTTTCTCTTCGAAATACCAGCAAGGAAGGGTTGAAGAATGAATCAGACAGAACCTTCTCCCCACATTCAATTTGATATTTTGATGTTCATAAAAGTGTGATTAATTTTTTATGATTTTCTTTTTCCATTCAGTTTTTCATGATTCTCCACTTCCTGATTATTCTGGATCCCAAAATGGTGAAATATGCCTGAGTGGTATTCCTGCCTATTTTCCAACCTGGTTATTAACAGGAAATAACAGAAATCTTACAACAAAGCCAGTTTGCTTATGAATGCTAGTCCAATTTTTAGGATTCAAGTAAGTATCCAACATTTGAATATTTAATCATAATACACTGTAGTTCCATAATCTGTATAATCATAATACTCTGTAGATCTATCTAGGGATCTCTAGGTCCTTTATAAACCTTTGCAGTCCCTATGTACTGCTTTAACTACTTTCCAAATAGAATCTTCTAATCTTTCTATGTACAACTATCACTAATCTCACCATTAGGAGAAAATATCTCTTACCTAATCTTCTTCCAGATTTGGTATCGGGCTTTATGTTGTTCTGGATGATGATATATTGAGCCAGCCACTAAGCTAATGAAAAAACGGCAATCAGGAAAACATATACAATGGCACAAACCAAGAAGTTGTTCAGACTATGAAGTGAGGTGAATATGTAACGTCGACAGACCTAACAGAATTGGGACCTCTGGAGCTTAGTGAATGAGCCTCTACAGCTCAAGCTAAAAGCCAGCTCATTCTCACCCTACCTCTACACTACGAGCCTCTTCTGCAAGAGGAAATGCAAATGGAGTGCTCATTTGCATATGTCACACCCTCATTTGCATTTCCTCCTCAAATTCCTTTTGTGCAAGAGGTTTTTGTGCAAAAATTGAGGAAGAACGGCTCTTGTGCAAAAGGGGGGTTTTGCGCAAAAAGGAGCTGTCTACACAGTGCTTTTTTGCACATAAACCTCTTGTGCAAAAGGGATCCGAGGAGGAAATGCAAATGAGAGTGCGACATATGCAAATGAGTGCTCCATTTGCATTTCCTCTTGTGGAAGAGGCTCGTAGTGTAGACGTAGACTCACTCTCTGCAAGTGGTCTAAGTACTACTTCATGGGACAGTACACCACACCCAGAAGGTGTGTGGGTTACATATACAAATTAAGATTTTATGCCGTAACATTTGTCTTAATCTTGGCTTGACCTGGCTTAATCACCAAGGAAGAGCATCTTCAGTCAATTACTGAGAGAAAGTCCTCCCACCAGGAGGGCTAACCCATCAGAACAGGGACTGATAGTCTAACAACTAAAGTGTGACGTGCAGTAAGAAATTATTAAAGGTCACTTCTGCTTTGTATGGATGATGCAAATTTAGAGCAACAATAATATTGTTATGCTTTCATGGTTGTCAGATAATTACAACTGGAATAGGGGAATATATTGCTATAATACCTGCTTCATCAGGCATTGAGTTGTCATATTTTCCATTTTTTGTTCTGAATGAACACAGTAGCACACTGGAGAATCTTTAATTTTCCATTTATGCATCAAATATCCACATCTGCCATGGTTTGTGCGGATGTGGTTCAGGGTTGCCCGTAATCTTCATGGGAGATCAAAGCTAGTGGTCTTCTGTGTTGGGTCTTTCACAAGGTGTTTGGGAATTCTTGTGAACTCCATTCAACTTTCCAAGCTTCATCATTGGTGAAGGTTAAACATATGGGTACAAAAGGGCTTATGCAACTTAAAGCAGTAGTGAGGGCCATTGGTGGATGTGGAGATGATCATTTTCCACAAACCTCTGAAATTCTCAAAGGGTTCCAGCATTGCAAATAGATGAGGGATCTAATATGTAACTGCATTGGCAGCCAAAGAGTTGGGGATGAGTTGAGGGGTCCAGTGGTGGACCCCACTGTTTAGCAGGACATCAACAATCTGAGTGTGGTTATAGAGTACTCAGTTATAGAGTGCACAAAACCTACCTCTAGTGTTCCTAACACTGATAAAAGTCACTGAGCATTTAAAAGAGTAAAATTAAGGCAGACGGTAGGGAAAATATTTTAGTAAGGTTTGAAGGGCTACCTTTGCACCTACCCAAACTATCTTTTTCAGTGAATGTCAAAATATACCAACATACGCAAGATTAAACTCTAACTGTAGCCATTCATCTGAAGAAGTTGGTTGTGCCCATGAAAGCGCATGATACCATCTACATATTTTGTTAGTGTCTAAGGTGTTGCAAGACTATTTGTTGTTTTTTAAGTTTTTCTAGTTATAGACTAACTCGGCTACCCCTCTGAAGAATTTTCTGAGCATTTATTATTATGTTTCTATTTCTTAAAATATATATGTGGCTTATTAGCAATTTCCTCTTGTTTATTCCATTTCTTTCATTTTTGACTTGTTGGAAGCAGCCAGTTCATTTACATACAATGTTAGCTAAAATAAATATTTTAGCAGATTCCAACCACAATCCAATGAGCCAAATAACTGATCAGGAAAGTGAAGGTAAGACTAATAATTTAAGAGAGAGGTGATCAGATTGTAGGATTGATGGATCATGTATTATTTTGCTTAGGTGCTCATCACCAACACTCTTAAGGATAACACACTTTTGCCCAAATACTGAACTGTACTTCAAGTCAATGATCCTTTTACATCTAATATCACTTCATGCTATTTTCCGCACTCCCTTCTAGTGAGAACATGCCTCTGTCCTCTATAAGCACATGCCAAAAATCGGCCATATAGGAACAGATGATTGCCGGTGGCTTGGCTCTTCCTTTGTGCCATAACTCCTGTGCAAATAGGTATGAGTCTCCCTCAGTAGTTAGCCAAGCAGATGTACTGGGTTCAAGGCACTGTAGCCCTGTACTCTGCAGGCCATTCAGTGTAAAAGGGGTGCACAACATTGACCCCCTATTTGCCCACATGTAAATGACTACAGAGAGGATCAGGCCTGTAACCTCTGCAGCAGCAATGAGTGAATACAGTGCTTGGTGTTTCTCTGTAGCAGTTGCTCTCAATTTGTTAATCATTGTGGGCCTCAAGGGCCACATGTTAAGAACTACAGCACTCTCCCCCCTCCCTCCCCAGACTGTTGTGCCCATTATCCTCAGCCCAAAGATCCCTCCACCGAACGGGCCAGGAATGGAACCCCCGTGATGGGGCCAGGCAGCACCAACTCTGACTGCCACTTCACAGAGCCAGGAGGCAGGACTGACCCAAACTTATGACCAACCCCAACCTCCACTGGGTGGGGCCAGACAGCAGCCCTGAACCCAACCCCAGAGCGTGTTGTGTGGGGCCAGGTGGCAACCCCAGCTGTGACCCCAGGTCCTACTGTGTGGGGGACAGGTGACAGCCCTGACCACAGACTTCACTGCTGCCCTCACCCTGGACCCTGTGTGCAGGGCTGTGCAGCAGCTCAGCCCCCAGATCCTGCTGTGCAGGGCCAGGCAGCAGCCCCGACCTTGGGCCCCGTCATGTGACAGCCCCAGTCCTGGAGTGCTAATGAGGCCACAGGCAGCTCATGGGTTGTGTGTTGAGAACCACTGCTTTACAGTAAAAGAATGACATCTGTTTTTTTTATATTTAAAAACAAACAGAAATTCTGTCTGCTGAATGCATTAGGACAGGGTTGTGAGTTTGTAAAGACCAGAGAGCTGTGCAAAACTGATGATTTTTAGAAAAAATATTTGAATTGTGTCCTCATTCAAACATTTTTTTTGTCTTTTGTCAGGATTTCTGACCCCTGTTAGATCAACAGTTTCTTCTTTGAGAAAACATATCTGGCTTCTAAAATCAACCTGTCCGTCAAAGAAACAGATGGTTTTGAAAGGGAGACCAGAAGGTGGGATTGCAAATTAGGCTACAGGCACATTTCCAAGTTGAATTTCCTTCATAACAATTTTGAATGTTTGGAATAGTGGCTAAATATAGACATTCATTTTCATAGTTGGGCTGTGCATTGTGGAGCATTCTAATTTAAAGCTAGTCTAGAGTAGATCATTGGTCCATCAGAGCTAGCATTCTGCTCCCAGTAGTGCATAGCCTGGTTGCAAATGTCCAAAACCAAAATACACAAGAAATATATAGTGCATTTGGTCAATTGTTCAATGCTAACCTTATAAGAAAAAAATTCTTACTGACTCCTTAGAGGTGCTCAGTTTATGCTAGGAAGCACGAGCTATGCTTAATAATATGTATACTTAATTATCTTAAACACAAATGCTAGTAAGGACCACATAATTTATCTGGATGTTTTTAGAATCCAGTCATAAAATTCACTTTCACATAATGGTCTCTTGGGGCCATGAGTGCCAGACATTGCATGCATTTTTCTTGTATTTGTTCTTCATTTAGCTGCTATTAGCTAAGCAACCTCTTCTTGTGTTCTGGGACTGTAAAAAAGCAGAGTGTGGCATTTTTTTTCACCAGGCCCAATACCATAGCTTTAATACTAGTCATTTTGTGAGTACTGGGTTGTGAGTTTAAGAATTCAAAAAAAAAAAAAACAAACCATAATTGACAAAATACACCATGAAAATGAACACTTTTAAGCACACATTTAAATCTTATTGAATTGCTCTTTTTCCATCTTCTCATTTTACCTAGTTAGATGTCTATGTCCCTATGTGACACTACTGAAGTCAATGGGAGTTTTGCCATTGACTTCAATGAGTGTAGGAACAAGCCCTCAATCTTGTGTCTGAATAGCCTACTACTGCGATTGCAGCTTGATTCCAGTTGTTCCCTATAGTTTATTAACCTCACTGGACTTTTCATTTCAGAAATTGGATTCTTATTCCTCAGTTCACTATGGCTTCTCTAATTAGCAGTAATGGGAGTAATGCACCCATGCATCAAGCAGAGAAAAGAGCCCTGCTTTCTGCCCTGTGACCTTTGTTTTTTCAGCTTGCAAATGCTTCCTCTAATTTACACTCTTGACAACTATCTCATCTGTGTGCTCTCCTCCATCCAGAATTTATATTTCTCAGATAAGAGCTTCCCCATCTCTTTTCTATCCAATCTGCTTTGATGTATTTTTTTACAGCTTGAATAAGGTGTCATTGTCAGACTGTGGCCTCCAATTTTGGTTTTCATTTTCTTGTGCATTTTGTCATTCTCCATGCATAAACTGAAGTGAATGGGACTTAAGCATATGCTTTGAGCTCTGCTGAAAAGGGATGGGCTTGCGCTCATGCTTAACATTAAGCAGAACTTCCATGGTTTATGGAATTGGGGGCCTGAGTGAGTGACTCTTTGCTTTCTTGCCTCCACATTGTGGGGCCAGTCTTGCACCATTTAAGTCCATGGGAAGTCCAAAAGGTATAGGAACATGCCCTAAATCAGGTTCCAAGTATTCCTTCAACCTCCAGTGATCCCCCTCCTGGTCTTTTCTGTTTCATTCTGGGACCCACTGAATCTTTTATATTCTACTTTCTCTCTTGTTCAGCTCATTGGTAGGCCTCTCATTATTGCATCTCCACCAGTGCAAAGCAGTAGGACTGGGTGTAACATAGGGCAGGTAACCTCTTCACATCTCCAGCTCTTCCGTGGACCTACCCTCTGCCTCTGTCACCCATAATCACCATCAGTATGGCACTCTGTCCTTCCCAAGTGGTGACTGAGTCACAGTCAGAGGTTAATGAACCGTGCTACAGTCTTGGCCAACAGAGGTAAGTCTTGTAGTTCAGGCAATTGGGTTTTATGCTTTTAAACAAGAGGCCCCAAATTCCATTCTGTTGCCACTGACCCATCCAGGAGGAAGGCTGTAACCCACACTAGGCAATAGCCAGAAGAGAAAAAAACTTAAACCCATTCAGTCCTAGATTAACTTTTTATTCAATTTAAGTATAATATAATTTGCAGTTAGTTCAGGAACCTGTGGTGCCTCCTATAGTTATTGCATTACAAGTACATATAAGTTGTTAGCAAAATAATAGCTTTTGTCCCTTTGCTCTAAGACACATGAGCAAGGAATACATATGTATACTATTACCAGTGCCTTTCCTTTGTGAACATATGCAGTGTTTTAGCAGAGGCAATTTTATTACCGGAGAAAATGTTGTTCCCCTCTATCAAAACACTGGGGAAAAAACATCTGTCTGCCTGCAGATATTAAAATGCTTGGACACTGAAAACAAAATGACAAGTAACAGAAATCATTTAATTATCCTCTGTGCTTATATCTAGAAAGAAAAATACCCTTCCGCTCTGCTGACTGAGCATGGGATGGGTATGTAAAATAAAAAGAAAATATCCACCAACAGAAAAACAAAGTGAACAACTAAAAGTTACAGGTGATTAAAATGGGACTGTACAGTGTCAAAGAAGAATAACGAGCATCTACCTGTCCTTAGCAGCAGAACAACTACACATGAGCAGTGATGAAGGATGTCACCTGCATCTCCGCTGGGAAAAGGTAACAAATAGGCAGATCCCCAGCTAGTATAAATTGGCTCTCTTGAAATCAGTGGAGCTACATCAATTTACACCAGTTGAGATCTGACCCACTCTTATAATGCTAGCCTGGCTGTTACTAGAGGTTGCTGAAATGTCCTGACCAAGTGAATCTCCCTCTGGCTTGAGAAATTCTTCATCCATTTCTGGCTCTGCTGTCCCGCCGTTGCGGTTCACCCTCTTTTCTTTCACAGATACTAAGCAGAATTGTGATCATGTATTCATCAGGAGAGTCATTTTACTTGGTTTGGATGCTTTCAGATCTATATTGTGATACCTCCCATTCTGGATGTGATGAGATGGCAGCTGAAGCAACATCTGTCAAAGGTGGTGTAATCAGCATATGGTTTAATAGGCTAGGGAACAATGATTTAGGAAGACTCTCTGGAAATTACAGGGTGGATGGACACCCTAATGCTGTCTGTGGTGTGTGAAGATTGCCATGCTGACTGCTCTGGAAAAATTCATAGTTCCTGAACATTCTGCCAGCTTCTGTAAATGTCTAAGAATTGACATCAACAAGCAACCAAACCTTTCATCACAATGGAGCAGTCACCTTTTCAGGTCACGTATTCCAGGAGCTCTGTACAGAACGGGCATCAGCACAATTTGGGAAGCCAAATTGTTCAGTCCCCTCCATTGTCACACACCCATTTACCCCTGGATCACATGCAGTGATTTATGCAATGTCACATCCCAAATGCAACTGCCACTGCTGCAGACTTATCAGCCCCAACTGTGGACTTCCCAACTCCAGACTGAATAATCAGGCAGCCGGCTTCCATACTCGCTGTTCATCAGGGGTGAGTGATGCTTTCATTCCAGCAGTCAGATGTTGTAACATCACGGTGGTAACCCACAGAGAGAGACAGCATGACATTTAGGATGAAGGTGTGATCAGGGGAACCAATCCTCAAGTCCTTGGTCAGCCCCGAATAAGTTGTTCAGCCTTCATTTGGGAAATGCTGCAGCTGCTGCTTGCCTTTCCCAGGGCCGCAGCATAAACCTGTCCCAGAGAGGTCATGTTCCAAACATATTTTGCTCAGCCCCATAAAAATGCATGCAAGATAAAGTTTGGAACCAGTTTTCATGAGAGAAGGAGCTGCCTGATCATCTCTCCTGCAGAGGCAGCTACAAGTTAATAAAATGCTCTTGTTCTTTGCAATCCTCAGACTTCCATTTTCATGCATCATTGCTTCAGCAGGTTCAGCAATTCCAGTTCTTCAACCATCAGCCTGGCTCGCCGATAAAAGAGAAAGCTCGGATTGTCCAGGATAGCCTCCATTTTGGGATATGTTCCAGAAATGGCAGTAGTAGCTATTGGGTGCTGAGATGTTGACCCAGTCTCCCAGGATATTTCATTGCCCTACAAAACCTTATAGGATCTTCTTCAACATCAGAGTTCAAGGAGATTGTGTTGTGAACTGGGGTTAGCTAAGCACTGCATAGTATTACTGCAGTGGTTACAGAGAACACTCTGTATGGATATAGTGAACAGTGTGTACTCAGGATGGCTAGTGTGGACTCACTGCACTGTTGCTAGTTGCTTACATTCAAGCATAGGCGCTCAAAATGCAATGGTGCCATATTCAAAGGTAGACAAGCCTTACAGTTAGGCGGCCCTGAACTCTAGCATTGTATCGAAAAGACCTGTGTGTGATTTCATTAGTTATTGGGTTTTTTTTTTCAGGATTCTGGGTGCCATGTTAAATTCTATCTAGTAATGGCAGCACATGCAGCCTTAAATCAGTCATCCCCAAGAGCAGGACCATCACAACACACTTACTTCATAATTTTCTGGAGCACTCTCTCTTAAGACAGACACCAAGATACTGCTTAGATTCACTGTGCAAGCTGTTTCTGAGAATGAACCACCTTTATACAGTCTCCTTAATTTGTTTCTTTACATTTGTGTTAGAATAGATTTTACTCACTTGTGGCAAAAATGTGACCTGTGAGAGTTTGTAATCTCTCCTCACTGTGTTTTTATCCAGTTAGCTCTTGTTCAGGTATATGAGCTCTTCAGGCACTTAGCTTCTGGAGACTTGCTGTTAGCTATCTAGTTTCCACGACTGTGAAGCACTTACCTTTTGGTTTAAAAGAGAATTACTCCCTTATAATTATTTCTCTCTAAATGTAGTATAGAGCTGGAAATGGGTCAGAGAACTCTGAGAAAGTTCTGTCCTCTTGCCAAAATTGATTGGCTGGAGGAGATCTCCAATCAAAAACTTTGAAGGACATTGTAAATTCTGTGAGACCAGGAAAGGCAGGGTTAGACTCGGAAGACAAGGGTGTCACAGCAGAAATCACACTCAGTTGGCATTAAAACATTGTTAGAAATTTTGTTTTGGTGCTGTTCATGTTAATGATATATAGTGCATACCATGCACATTAGTCAATTATTTATTAATAAAATACATAGTAATGCTAATAAAAATGTTACAGTAACACCTAGAGGCCTCACATGAGACCAGGGCCTCCTTGTGCTAGGAATGATGAGAGACGGCACCTGCACCAAACAGCTCTCAGTCTAAACTGACACCCAGTGGAAGTGGAAAAGAAGGTGGTAGAAGAAGAGGTCAAGTGACTTGTCTAAGGGCACACACAGCTCAATGTCAGAGCCATCAATAGACTCTGAGGGTGTGTCTACACAGCAAAGTTATTTCGGAATAATGGCTGTTATTCTGAAATAACAATGCGAGTGTCTACACAGCAATAGCGTTATTTCTAAATAACAGGAAGCTTATTCCGACTTCTGTAAACCTCATTCTATGAAGAATAATGCCTATTCTGAAATAGCTATTTTGAAATAGGGGCTGTGTACATGCTCCACTTTTGCTATTTCGAAATAGCCCCTCACCAGGGCCATTCTAACTTATTCCTTCCCAGTGCCTCCTGGGGCTCTAAATCGAGATAGCACATCGACATTAGGGAAGCCTGCCTTGGGCTAATTTTGAGGCTTCCCTGCAATGTAGATGTGCTATTTTGCAATACGCTATTTCAGAATAACTATTCCAGAATAGCTTATTTCAAAATAAATGTGCAGCATAGACATAACCTGAGTGCCTATCCGTTGGGGTACAGATACATGCAGTCAAGAATGGTGAATTTGTATTCTCTCTACAGTACTGGGATTAACCTAACAGAATGTGTCAATGGCTATGTCTACATTACAAGGTTATTTCAAAATAAGTTATTTCAAATTAAGATTAAGTCCCAAAATAACTATTTTGAAATAAGCTTATTCCTCTTCACAAGAGGGAGTTATTATTTAGAAATAACAGGCCCATTATTTCACTTTGTTATTTCGAAATAAGGGGAGTTATTTTAAAATAGCTCCCCAGTGTAGACATGCCCATGTGTGATGTTGGTCTCATCTTAACCTTCCAGAAACATATGGCTGTCTCTTGAGAAGGGAGGAGTGACCAATTTCCTCAGCTTGTTCTCACTGGGCTAATGTTGCCAGCCTGGGATTTGGCTCACTACTCTACAATGTTAGTTTTCAGGAAAATGGTTCACTTATTGCATTCAAAGTGTACCAGGCCAAGTGGTGACCTGCCTTAATTTTGTGGCCCTCAGTGAACAATTTCTTGTGTGTTCTTTTGATGGGGCACCTGGCTGCTGGCACTTGTGCTGAGACATGTTCAAGTGCTGCATTGTCTCCTGCTAACAATGTAATTACTGCACGTGGGGGTGTCACTGCTGTACTGTCAAGGACTTAATTTCTCTTGGAAAAATACAAATCTCCTTGTTTGGACCAGACTCTCATTTAATTTTTCAAACTATGCACACAGGGCTAGCCATTATCCAGTCTAGGGAATGGTGATTAAATCTGCACATAGGTTGGGGGTCTAATCACTGTCTTATACACTGATAATAACATATTATAACCTCCTTTGCTTTATGTTTTTCTAGCTACGCAATCTGTCAGGCAGTTTATCTTCTTTGCTAATTAGGCTGAGAGTTTGGGGGGGATTTGTACACTGCAACTCCTAAATCTCCTCCCTGATTACCCCGGCATTTACATTCACCACTTGTTTCTAGCATGTTTTATTATTGTCATATGTAACAATGCAATGCAATGCAATTATTAATAGAGTTAGGCAATATTTATAGAGTCACAGTAGCGCCATGATGTCAGCTTTCAGCACTAGCACCATTGGCCTGTTGTGTTCCCCTATTAGGGGAAATTGTTCCCCTATTAGGAAGAGAGCCTGATCTCCCACCTGACATACATTTAAAAAAAGTTAAAGAGACAAATTGATGTTGTAAGTATGGGATTTCTCCACCATGAAAGAAACAGTGGGGAATGGAGGGGCTGTCTGGGGAACCACCTCTGTCTATGTTTGTGAGCACCAACAGTTTTAGGAGTGAGTGAAGGCACCACACATCTGATCCAAGGCTCCCTGACATCAATGTTAAGGCAGCTACTGATGCCAAAGGTAATTGGATTGTTACAGGTTGAGAAGAAGAGGGCTCCCCTTGGAATGAGCACAGCCTGTTTTTGTAGGGGCCAGGAGGCACCAGTGTGAGAAATCCTCACCCCAGAAGCAAGATTTGAGGAACAGAATGTTTCAGTGAATAGTGGAGAGGAGATGTCCCTGGCCTGGCCTGTTTTGGAGAAGTTATGAATAGTGGATGTTCTGGGTGAGTGATGTCATAGAAATAGCTGTCAACCCAGTAATTCAGGCCAATGGAACTTATAGACTCCAAAGCTAAATAACTCAAAATGTCTCCTCTTTTATTAAAAAAAAGAAGAAACCCTAGGCCACAAAATGTAAAATATCTGCATGTGAAATTTGCCTAGTTAAAATAAAAAAAGTCAAGCAATGCAAAAGTTAACATCGCCCTTGCAGCATTGGCTTGGTTGTAGGATACCTTATTTAGTACTGTATGTATTTTTGTTTTTTTCTGGTGTAATGTGTAGCTTAATATTCTGTATTATATGTTGTACAGTCAACTGTCTATGTAAAGCATATATGAAGCTCAGTGTGGCTGGAAGCATTCCCTATTTTTAAAATTTTAACTGTGCAAACTGTATATAGCAATACAGCTGTTTGGATTTAATAAAGCTCTGAGCTGAAACAGAATCAAGTGACTTCTAGCAATTTCCTGAAGGTTGCAGTTGCACTGATTTACAGGCAAGGAAAAATGGGAGGAGCCAGGAAGCTCTGGATCATGGCTTCCTAACTGTAGGAGCAGAGTTAAATTCTGTTTTATTTAACAGAGCCAGGGCCAATGGATGGAGGAACTTTTACTCAGAAGACGAACCTCCTTCTCTGAAACTTTCAGCAGCAAGATGTTATGGTTTAGCCAGGAAGTGGCAAAATGTGGCTAGATGGAAGATGCAGTGCTCAGAGTTTGAGCCAGTGGAGTTGTACAGTCGAGAATTCTCTGTGTGGTGGAGATCTCCAAAGATGACACTGCTGGGTTCTGCCATTTTGAGGAAACAGGAATGAAGAAGGTCAGAGAAAGAGCCTAGCAATGTTCTCTAACAGAAAAGACTGAGAGCCAAAGGGGGAAAGTATAAATCCAAGTGGGAATTCCAGCAGATGCCATGAAAATCCTTCTTGGATACTGAACTACAGGAACAGATAGATCAACAGACTCTTGCTCTGCACCAAACCTAATTGAACCAGTAGGAGCCAACTGAAAACTTTAAATTGGAACTTGAGCTAAGAACATTTTATAAAAGAGTTTGAGATTTAGGGTAAGATGTAAGCCCCTGTTGAGGCTGCTTTTTGCCTCACTAGTTGTGCAAAGAAGCCTTACATCTGACTTAATCAACTACAGCCAGGCTTCACTTGGCATATGGGGACCCTTAGGTGGTATAGCCTTGGCCTAGTCAGCTCTATGACACTCCAACCCTGTCCAGTTGTAGGGTGAATATTAAGGACATGGCCAGAATGCTGCTGCATTTCAACTATCCCCGGATAAGAGCTGTTGCAGCCAGGCAAAGTTCAAAGCAGATCCCAGGCTGCTCTAATTTGTCAAACCAGAGCCCGAATTAGTCGGGGGAAGAAGAAGTGACAGGTGATAGGAAACTGCTCTTGCCCATTCCCCTCAGCTGTGTGGAGAATTGCTCCAGCAGAACTCAGCATCTAACCGTGAGAATTTGAACGGGAAGGAAAGAGAGCTGGAGACACCAACCTAATGTTTAGAATACTGTACCCAAGAAGCATAAATGAGTCTCCATGTGGGATTCTAACTGCACTCCTAGGGATAATTGTTTGCAAGATCAAAGTGTTTGATAGCATCAAAAGCTGCACTGAGCCTAAGGAGGAACAGAATGCAGAGTGTCTGTGATCACAGGAAAGGAGACATAGAGAAGGGCAATCTGAGACTCATGAAATGTTCAAAAGTACAAATGATACAATGCTGATGAAATGCTTCAATTGGAGGAGCAACAGCTGGTGAAATCTGAGAGGTGCAAATTTTGAAAACAAAATTTGGCTGCTTTTCCCTATACATCAGGGTCTGTGGCAATGTAGTTTTACATCAGCACATACACGCATATGGAAAATAAGCCCTTTATAACATCAGGGAGACGCTATCCTCAGATGTCTCTGTAATGTAACCAAAGGTATTTAAAAATGTTCTATGTCATGAAAATGTAGCGTATGGCGTCTCCTGAGCAGAGTTCAGCAGAAAAGCATCCTGAGACTGCTCTTTCTTGCTCAGTGCCATGGCATCTGAATCCTGCAAGGGCAAACCTACAGAACAAGAAATAAAAGCTCTGATGCAGTATTATTTTTAAGTGAGCTTTCAAGTAGGTATCAGAGATTACCTCACCTCTTTTCATACACTCATAGGTAGGAAATACAGAATAATATAGAAACTATCAGGGGAAAAGGATTAAAGTATCTAAATCAGCTGAGTTACAAAAAAAAAGAGAATTTTGAAAATCTGAAATTGAAATAGTAAATAATACTAATACTACTAGTCTCAGAGGGGTAGCCATGTTAGTCTGTAACTTAAAAAACAATGAGTAATCCTATGGCACCTTATATAGATATAGATATAGATATAGATATAGATATAGATATAGAGAGAGTATCATGAGCTTTTGTGGGCAAAACCCACTTCTTCAGATGAGATGATTTCAAGATGATCTCAAGAACATCTCATCTGAATAAATGAGTTGTGACCATGAAAGCGACAAACAGTGGCAAGATCTACTCACCAGCCCCGCACCGTGCATGCGCCAGACTGGCACTGCGCATGCGTGCAGCACCAGTGAATGGGGCGAACGGAGCGACCGGCTGAAATCTACTTGCCACAGGTGAGTAGAAACAGCCATTTGTCGAGCCCTGTTATATATATTTGTTCGTCTCTAAGGTGCCACAGGACTACTCATTACTAATATTGATAATACTAAATACTAATACTAACCAGTCAAACTCTAGCTAGGGGGTTACTTACTACACTGTTTTGATGGGAATTAGGATGGAGTATCTGGAGACTATCCTGTTTCAGGACAGACCATTACTCCACCCCAACAATGACTAATGGTTCCTTTCATGGGAAAGTAAGAAATGCCAGTTGAAATACTGAAAAATTTGGCAAATGTTTTTATTTTCTGGTGTTCAAGGCTTCGAAGACAGAAGCAGTGGAAACCCAGGATGAAGCCACAGGTCAGGGCTCGGGAGCAGAGCATGCCATGAGAGAAGCTACACAACAAAGGGGTCCACACTGCATGAAAGAACTGATGGAACATCTTAAATATTATCATTCCTCAAACTAATTTGTTCTCTTTCCTGATTTCTTCTCCTGCTTTCTTCATATCTATTAAATTTCTCCAATGTCTTTTCATTTCTAAATCGTTATTTGCTTTTTTCCAAAGAAGTAAGAAAAGCCTTTACTTTTTATAATTTCAGGCAAAAATGGTGGCTTTCTACTGGGAAAAATAGTCAAATTCTGTCTCCTGTGAGCACAGATAGAAGCAATTAAAACTCGCCAGATTCTTGTATTCTTACAAGTTCCCTACTATTCTCAAAGCAGTCATTTAAGCTCTGGTAGAAAATTCTGTACCCTAGATTCAGCCCTCTTCTAATTCCTCTAAAAAAGAATGAAGTTATTTGAAACTACTTTGCTTTGTGAAATAAACAGCTGAAAAGCTCTACACTATTTTGTTCTCTCTTTGAAGTAGGACATAAGGAAGTGCATGTGGTAAGTATACAAACACCACTGGGTGATAAGAAACACAATTAAACCCATGAGTGATAATGAACAGATGCTTCCCTCAAACAAATGCTTTTTCATATCACATGAAATCTGGCTGTAAGATTTTATCAGAGCTAAGAGTTTGCCGTTATGTTAAGAGAAAAATGTGATCTACCTTGACTGTTTCCCATCTGGTTAGCTCCTCCTCTGGTCTTTTACCTTTGTGGGCAAGTTCTTGTTTCTGTTAAACTGATTTTTCCGATCAGGGCAAAATGAAAAACAAAATGGCATGTGACTTCTTGTGGGTCTTACAATAAACACATCAAGTGTGCCTGTACTGTCGGATAGAGAGTATTCCTCACTGCTTCTTAATGGATTTATTACTTCTCAGTGGTCTCTCTTGAATAACAAATGGCTCACTGGGGTCAAATTGGCTGCAGCCTTTATTAATAAAAAATAAGTAAATTCAGTGCAACCCAAAGCAGTAAGTTCTAGCCAAGTACAATCTGGACCAGCATATATTGATAACTTGGACAGTTCTATGTGCCCATCCACCAAGGCTGGCACCATGGTCAAGTCAGACCCAGAGACTATGTATCTGTGTCCTGACTATAGTCACCCCTAGTGGACTGGAACTTCATGCAGTCACCCTCCCAATCTGTTATTACTACAGGCTGAACCTCCTAAACCTGGACTGTCTGTTCTGGCAACTTCCTTGGTCTGGCAGAACCACAGATGTTCCAGGATCAGAGACCTGGTGGAGGGCTGGGTGGCTGGGAGCCTGGGAAGGCCAGGAGCCTGGCAGCGGGACTATGCAGCTGCCCAGCAGGGCCTGGAGCTTGGCCCAGCAGTGTGACAGCAGAGGGAAGTCAGCCAGGAGGCTGGTGGCCAGGCTGGGGGGGAGGGACATGGCAAGGGGTCTAGAAATGAGCTCCCCTGGTCTAGCAAAATCCCTCATCTGGGACTGGTCAGATCCTTAGGGCGCCGGACCAGGGAGGTCCAATCTTTATTATTATTTGTATTGCATCAGCATCTGATCAAAGCTCAGGATTCATTTTTTCATAGAAATTGTGCACTCTTACAGCAAGCCATCTGATCTAGAGAGCTTACTGTCTTTAGATTGTAAAGTTCAGCGCCGTGGCCAGGGCACTAGGCTGAACTTAGATTCTTATCCCATCTCTGCCCCGTGTGATCTTGGGCAAATCATTTCACTGCTCCGTGCATCTGTTTCCACTCCCACCCTTTGTCCATCTTGTCTAGTTTAAGCTGTGAGCTCTTCATGGCAGGAATGCATTTTGTTATGTATTTGCAGTGTGCTGCTCTTGGTTGGGGTTTCTTGGCACTGCTATGACATAAATAACAATTACAATAATAAATGGTGAAGCTTTACCATATGGATGCTATTGTGGTAATATCCTGCAGTGTGAGAGCAGGTTACTTTATACGGCTGCTTCTCTGGCTCATGCTTTATTGGAAAAGACACTCTTCAGTTTGGTTTAAGTCCCTGTCAGGAGAAGACAGAAAGCACATGCACTAACCCCACATGTCCTGGGTACACATGCCCAATGTAAGCACCCCACCGGCATAGAATAATTCCAGGCAGTATGGAACGATACTCACACAGGGAATCAAACAAGCCACCAGGGTGTCTCATAATGTGCCTCTTTTCTCAACTATCCTCATCTTGGCCTGCGTAGTTCCTGGAGTGACTTGCCCTATTCCTCCAAACAGAATACACACTTTTGCTTTTATTTAAGCTGGTAGCAACAGTATTATGACTTCGTAGGGAACCGCCTAATATCCCTGGCATTACCAGCTGGGGTTGCTGTGATGCAAGCCAGATCATTGGCACAGTGGAATGCCCTGCCTGCCTAACAGTAAATTTATGGCTTGTGGAATAACTGTATTCCACTTTTTTCCTAACAGACTCATAAGGGCATTGGGATCAAGATATCACTAGAACAGTAAGTCGCACTATGATACAAAACATAAATTAGCAATTACTTATGAGCGGCATAATTTACAGCCATCAGCCTTTTCAAAAATAGCCTTTTTCATATTATAGAATGAAGCATAGCTAATATGATGATAATTCACATGGCTGAATATAGTGCTACCGATAATAATAATGCTCAGCAGTGGGAAACTGTCAAACGCATAGCCTCAGTTTGTAGCCATTACTGTATATTCTTCCATAAAATGTTTTATTTTATTCCTTCTAGGTTTGCTAACTACTACAATATGTTTGGCACCAGTTACAAAAACAAAACAAAACAAAACAAACCCCACAACCCACCTTATTGTAACTGCAAATGATACCAATTACTGCAGCAAAATCTATCAACATTGTATCATATCTGTTCTATTTAGAAACTAAGGCTTGTCTGCCCCACCACACTCGCTAATTCAGTTGATCTAATCTGAACTCTGACTCTATAAATGACAGACAAGAACAAGCCTACAGATCTTTCTTCTCTGGTGCTTACATCATGGTACCAATTTGTAAGATCCCTCGCTCAGTACATTATTAGCTGTGTCTGAAGACCCTACTGGACAACATAATGGCTGCGTCTAGACTGGCATGATTTTGCGGAAATACTTTTAACGGAAAAGTTTTTCCGTTAAAAGTATTTCCGCAAAAGCGCGTCTAGATTGGCACGGATGCTTTTGCGCAAAAAGTGCTTCTGCGGAAAAGCATCCGTGGCCAGTCTAGACGCGATTTTGCGCAAGAAAGCCCAGATCGCCATTTTCGCCATCGGGGCTTTTTTACGCAAAACAGTCCTCCCCTGTCTACACTGGCCCTCTTGCGCAAGAATACTTGCACAAGAATACTTTTCCCCGAGCGGGAGCATGAAAGTATTTGCACAAGAAGCACTGATTTTGTACATTACAAAGTCAGTGCTCTTGCACAAATTCAAGCGGCCAGTGTAGACAGCTGGCAAGTTTTTGCGCAAAAGCGTCCGCTTTTGCACAAAATCTTGCCAGTCTAGACGCAACCTATATGTTTTTCCTTCTCTGCTGGGCCTAGAAAAGGAGGAAGGGCATCAAGCTGCCTATAAATATGGAGGTGACTAATTCTTAAGGGGGTCAGTAAAACCACAGTGGCTTGTGGACTGGACTTGGGAAAACAGAAATTCAGCTCAAAGAGTCCTCTAGCTTAGCATTTCCTGGATGATTCCAGCTATTTGTGTGTTCCACAGGCAGCGTCAGGCTGTGGCATGGGCTAGCATGCTCCATTGCACAGCTGTGGGAAAGCCAACGGTAGGTGGGCTAGACCACACTCACAGAGGGTATGTCTATACAGCAGTGTTATTTCAGAATAACTGACGTTATTCCAAAATAACATATCCTGTGTCTACACTACAAGCAGTTATTTTGACATAATGTCAAAATAATGTTGCGCTGGAGGACGTCTTACTCTGACTCCTGTAACCCTCATTTGACAAGGAGTAAAGGAAGTCGGAGGAAGAGTGCTCTTCCTTCGACTTCCTGCAGCGTAGGCAGCGCCAAAAGCCGAAATAAGTTATTTCGACGTAAGCTACACAATTGACGTAACTCAGGTTGAGTAGCTTATTTTGGCTTTAGCCCTGATGGGTAGACGTGTCCTCAGTCAGAAAGCATCAGAGCACATATGTGCTCCCATAACGCTCCTCTTTGCCATTTGATATGTAAAATCTTCAGTCGATGCAAACGCTATCATTACAAAACCAGAGCTAGGCTCAACACCTCCTTCTTAGCTGCTGACTATGCTTGGTTTCATTTCAAATTACTGGGCTTTGTGACAGCTTTTGCTTAGATTGTCTGGGGCAGTGCACTGAGATTTTTATTTTCCATTGCTTTTATGCAGGGACATGAATTAGCCAGGACAGCACCAAATGAGGGTTGTTTTTTTTTACACATCCTGATGTCCACTAATTCACAACCTAATGAGCCTCGTAACAAGTAAAATACTATTACTATATGCACATGAAATCAGGGTCTAGCACCCTGTTGTGAAATTCCTGCCACCAGTATACTCATGAATGGAAATCACCTTATGGCATGGAGAGTTCTGTAAAGTGGTTTCGGTTTGCATATGCTCAAGTTCTCAGCACAGTCAACACAATCAGATACAGAATTCTACAGACAAAAGAGACCTAGCTTCCTTGTTTGTGCCTTTCCTCCATCTCGCTCCCAAGCTGGCCTCATTGCTTTACTCCTACACAAATAGTATTATTTTCCAGAAAAAGGTCTGAAGAGAGTCACAGTTTAAAAAAAGAGGGCAATGGGGAGAGGAAAGAGAAATTTTTCATTTATGTTTAACCTTTTTTATTAGATGTAGCATCATACCTCCTGAACCCATTGTCCAGCCCAAATAAGGGCCTGGGATGGTGGGTGTCTCCTCAGGATTCCTTTCTTTTCAAGCCCCAGGCTATGTCAAGACTACGGGGTTTTATCGAAAAAAGGTATGCAAATTGCGCTCCACAATTTGCGTACCTTTTTCCGATAGTTTTGTCGGAAGAGGCTTTTCTGAAATTTGGCCCGTCTACACTGGGCCAAAATTCAGAAAAACCTCCTCTTTCAGAAGAGCCCTTCTTCCTTGTGGAATGAGGAAGACAGGGCTTCCGAAAGAGTGCGTCTGCTCTTCTGCAAAAAAAAGCGGAAGAGCAGATGCATTCCCTGGACATGACGGAGTTTAGACAGAGCCCCAGAATGGCTCAGCTGCCTTCATGTGACAGCCATTTCATTCCAATGGCTGAAGTAGTCCTCTGGCCTTTTTCCTGGCTCAACTCTGCATTGCCCCCAGCCAATGGAAGGCGATTCCACAGAGCTGGAACAACCTCTGCATTTCCTCTTCAAATCTAGCCTGGCACATAGCAAAGCTACTCTAGTTTAGGTGTCAGAGCAACGTCTGTGACTCCAGAGATGGGCAGGATTTGCCTGTAAGAGCACTTAGGGATTTCCAGTTAAGCACTCTCTCCAGCGTTCCCACACTGAACATATTCTTCAAAGTAATGCCATCAAGCCAGGAACACAAGATAAAGGGCTTGCATCATTATGTTTGACAGAGCATACATGCTACTTATGCAGAAACTAAAATGATCATAACTAACCTCATGGAAAATTGCAAACACGCAAAGGTTGTGTGAAAAGATACATACATCAAATGCACAAAGTAATTTTAACACACTTTTGTGACATAAATTCCATTTTAGAGGACTCAGCAGACATATTCTGGAAGGAACACTTATTTGTTGACAAGAATGATGATGATTAAAGTATTACACACTAGCAAAACTTCTGCAAAAAATGTTAAATCCAAACCCTGAGGTAAAAACATTAAAAATAGGCATTTTTTATGAAACCATTTGCACAAACGAAACTAATAGGTTTTATCTAAACCATCTGTTGGTAGAAAGGCATTAAAATGTGAAGTCACGTATGGAAGCCCTCAGAGACGTCTATTGACTGCTATACATTAAAAACAGAAACTCCTGTTTCTTTCCTCTCATTTATCTGTGGTTCTACTCACCAGAGTGCATGATCAGGCCAATTAGCTTTGCATTGGCAACTAAAATTATCTCCATTTGCAGAGCTGTCTTTGCATGAAGGTTTGTGCTCCCAGAAAAGAAGCCAAATTAATTTCTGGAAACTGCTGAGCATACTGGGGTTAGGCAGTGGCTCGGGGTTGGGGAGGGGGATGAGATGTTTAGAAGGGTTTTTCCCTTAAATAAACCTCCACAGGAAACTATTACACAGAATGACACTCACTTTTGCTTTTTCTGTTCTTGTAAAACCAAGCTGCGAAACCCAGAGTTAAAATAGTATGAGTTACTGTAGTACATGAGACAATTTGTGTTTGACAGGAATTAACCAATGACTAGAGCATCACTTCCTATCCTAATCGTGGGACAAATTATGAGTCTATACTTAAGGCCAGATAGTTTCCCCATGACCTGCCTGGATCTTCTCCTACCCAAGGTGTGGATCATACAACCATTCTCTCTGAAGATCTCCCTCCCTCCCACATGTGGCAAATCAGCTGCCTCCATGGTACAAACTCCCCTTACTCCAGAAAGAGCTATGCCAGACTGATATTTGCACAAGAAATGTGCATCTTACTAGCAGGTGGCAGCTCTCTGTGTTGTCAACTCCCATACTTTAATTTTGAATTTATTGAGGGTTGATGTGTAAGTCCAAGCACCTGGGGACAAGTGATTTTCTGAGAATCCCCATTTCCTTTTTTTTTCAAAGTGAAGCTTTGAGCACTCAGAGTTGCAGAGAAAAACTTGAAACTGTCACTTGATTGCACCTTAAAGATGAACAAAACAAAACAGGAGGCAAAGATAGAGACTCACCATGATTATGAGAGAGATCTAACTCTGGAGTTCTGAACATTTGGAGCTGGCAATGCTCTACTAGTTTCCTTCTTTTTTCTTAATAAAGTTTTTTAAAATGAAGGGAAGAAGTGTGACCTAAATTATTTAAGTAGGGGACTTTAGAACTTCTGGATTCTGACCTGGTCTACCACTAACTTGCTATGTAAACTTTTTGCCTTAAACACCGTATGCTCTCAGTTTATCCTTCTGTAACACGGGTATAATACTATATACTTACCTCCTCAGGGTGCTGTGAAGCTTAGCTTCTGAATGATTAATGGCTTACAGATCTCTGGAGCAAAGGAACTATTGAAATATCAAATATTACTGTGCTACTTATACTGCTGAATACCCTTTATTTTTGAATGTATAGGAATCAGGAAACACACTTGCTCCATTGAGAAGTGGAGCATACGCACCTGTATTCCCTTGAGATATAGTACTGCATTCACATAAAAGTTAGTGTAACAAAAAGGTCAGCAGTTTGCATCTTTGCAAAGTCTGTAATACCCACTTGCTTTGCAGATTTGGCATGTGGCTAATATGATGAAAATGAGCATATCTTGGCTGTTACCATTCCTCTCCTCCCCACCCCCCGGAGAACCAGAAAGAACATGGATCACTTTAGCTCCGCTAGCACCAGGCACTTCAGAAAATGCTGATTCTTGCTAACAAAGCATGTAAAAACCAACTGTTAAAAAAAGTTTATTTTTAAATACTGGGGCCATTTATTGTGTGGTTCTTGGGGAAACCTATTTGTAATACCATCTAAAACCTATAATAATTGAAGATCTCATAGCTTTAGAGATTGTAATACCATATAGGAACATCACAATAATTTTATCTGACCTGCTGCAGCATTCTGGTCAGAATTTCACCCAGTAATTCTATCATTGAGCCTCATAACTTGTGGCTGAACTAGAGCATATCTACACACAGTCTTGATTTAGATTCTGTGATAAGCTCTTCCAATAACTTATTTCCCTCCTAGTTAAAAATTGCTTTTCAAGTCCAGTTTGAAATGTTCTGATTTCAACTTCTACTGCATCTGATGAGGATCCTTCAGCTTTGCTTGCTGTGGGCATGCCCTAGTTATTCTCCATAGCTATCCCAACTAGTCATCTGGCTGGCTGGCTTGCTGGAAAATGCTGGCATTCGAAGGGTTACTAGATTACAATTGTTCTCTGCATACAAAATTCACATCTGTTCTGGCAACTTATTTCAGCTTGATGCAACTTGAAAAGGTCGAGATTAATCCCAGCAAATCAGAGTTCTATTGGAAAGGCCAAATCAACTTTAATTGTAACACATTGGTATTGATATTGGCATTTAGCTGCAGTGGAATAGTATTCTTTCCATTGGCATTATTTGTTTGATTCTGAGCTATCAGTTATGGTCTATAACAAAAGCTAAACTGCCTTTTCAGTGACATTAAAAAAACAGTCTATATTTTTCTTTTTACAGGTTTCTATTGACCCAAGATATACAATGTGTATGTTTTATGACTTTTGGTTATCTGCAGACTGGGAAAGAATTGTAGATGAAACCCTTGGCTATTTTATGAAGATTAATGGTATCTACTATACTTTTTGCTCATTACCCTATTTGTTGTCTTTATCTGTGCCCACAGTGCCTGCGCAAAAGCCTGTGGAAGCATTAATTTTGGAATTGTGTCTTTCAGAAACCTTTGATCACAGTTTCCGACAGTTTTAAAAACTCTTTGCATGTAGCAGTTGCAAACTGTGGTTTGTCTGTGTTCAGGAGGCGACTAACAGCATTACCCACTCCCTACATGTGGGCCATGTTCTTCTAGCACCTTTCTAACCACCTACTGGCTTCCGGTATCTCTTATCAGCTCAGCCATCAGCCATAAACTGACATTTTAGCTTTCAGAACCCAAAAAAAGTGACAGGCGGGGAGAAAGAGAGAGAAAAAGAGAGACTCATTTGGCAATAGTTTGCTCTTCTTGCTATTTGGCCTGGAGAAAGCTACTCAAAGTGGTATAAGATTGTTTAGTAACAGCTGGCAAGCACCCGGGTGTGAGCCTGATTTCCAGATATGACAGGCACTTACAGGAATGGTGCCAGATACAGCTGTTTAAAAGCCTTAATAAACAGCAAGTCAATACTAATCTTTGCCAAATTAATCTTTTCCTTGACAGCCCATCAGAGCAATTATGCTCGGGCTCATTGTAAACATACAACTGTTGGTGTGCGAGGCTCTGATCTGCAGTATACTGTAGATTTGTGCACAGTCTTTTTTCAGAACTGAAAGCTTAAAAAAAATTTTTTTTTCTAGCTACCTATGTTTCTCTGCATCGTATCAGTGGGAATGAAATTTCCCTTGTAAAATGACTTTCCAAACAAACCCTTAATAGAATGTGAAATGTTGACAGTTGTAGGATCCATGTGGCTGTGCAGTTACTAGTAGGTTTCTTTAATTAGGTAGTTACTGTGACAGATTCTGAAACATTCCAAGTCTCACTTGTCCCTTCGTCTATGGAATAAGAACTATGTTTGAGTTGTGATTTATTGTTCTGCTGGATTATAGAAAACCAAACAAACGATTTTGGAAAGGAGGGCAAATTCTGTAATATGGGAGTGTAGCTACAAAGCCAGGGCTCAATCCTTCGAGCTGCTGAGAGCCCTCCATGCCCTCTGAGGGACATGTACTTTATGTTTTCTTCTATCGCCAGAAAAGTCAAATAGACTAAATGAATCAAATACTTACTGTGATGATGCTGCATGTGTATTTCATGTATTACAAAGGAGGCCAAGGTTTAGGTCCACTGATGTGTTCCATACAGCTACTTCTTGCTCTCACTTTTCACTCTGTCAGCCGCCTCACTGGCATTGGCTCCCCTCCTCCCACCCCTGTTCCTTCAGAGCATGTGAAGGGCACTCACTGGGGTCAGGAGGGGTATGGAAGGCTGAGGATTAAGTTGATAGGGCCAGGCAGTTAGAGGTCCCATGCTGGACAGGAGCTGGTTGATGTGCATTGTCCCCTCACCAGCTCTGCTGCAATTCCATAGGTCAGATAAGCCTGGTGCTATTTTACCTTCCCAGTGAAGGCCCCCTCCACTGGACTGAGAAAATGGGATGGGGGGGGGTTGCTTGGAGGCATGAATACTCAAGGCCCCATTGTAGATGACCTTGGCCCCTGTGCCACACCAGCAGGCTTTGCTAAAAATGAGTGTTTCCTTCACTTCCCAGGGGATTTACTGTGAAAAGTGGCTATCAGGCCCAATATCTGTTAAACCCCCATTGCTTTCAATGAGTGCAGGACTGGGGACCTGCTGGGTAGTTGTGGGGATGTATCAGGTGATTGCAAGTGATGAATTTAAAGAGTTTACCTTCTGGCAAATCTTCCATGTCTATGGGGAAATTCCACAGGATTCTGGCCTTATGATGCTCAGGTATTACAATCATCCTGGTCAAGTCTGTTTTCAATGACAGTGGTTATTGCCTTTTATAAATTGTTGGAATGAAAATGGTTGTTAATTGGCTGTAATGGAAGACTTGATCTCCTATGGTGTTTGTCATTTTGACGTCAAGTTAGATGCCTTAGTCAAGTTTGCGTTATTTATCTTAGCTGCAGAGTGTTAATTGATAGGTTGTTTTTATTTCTTTGTTCTTTACCTAGCACTTGGCTCTGCATATGTGCCTTATCTGAGCATTCCTGAGCTGGGGTAAGGGTTGTAACACCATAGACTTCCATGGAGTATCACCCGTTACAAGGGCTGACTTTCATTGTTTGCCTCCATACTCAGAGTGTCTGCTATTGACCTTTCATATCTGCCAATTGTGGCTTCAAAGCTCTATCTTTTCTCTGCAACTAAGGCCATATGATGAACACAAGGTAGTTACTTTGATCCAGTCTGGTCACTTCAAGTGCAGTGATTTCACTATAATGAATTGAAATGCATCTACACAGATTTCTAATGTTGGTTTAAGGTATGTTTATCCTTATTCATGGTCCCTATGCAATTCTGTCCTCCTTTAAATTAACTGCTCAGTAGTATGAGCACATTTTCCATGGTGCAATATTTTACCACTTAGCTCTTTGATTTGTGATTTTTCTTGTGGTACTCTGTGGGATGGATGTCTCCCGGAAACTATAGGCATTCTTGTGCTGAGAGTTCATATAAAAAATTCCCTCCTAGCATCTCTTAATTTATGATTAATCTCCTAGTATCCACTAATATATATTCAGTCCCAGTTCTTCTCCAGGTAGGATGAATATGCAGCTCTCCAAAGAGGGCAATCTAGGCCAGAATTTCTAAAGATATCCTAGGCTTGTGGGGCATGGCTGTTGTGATAGGTATGTGAACTCACTGCCAGTTGATAGTGAAAAAAGGCACTCCTGCCTGCCTGCCAGCATTTGAAAGGAGAGATGACATCCACTCAAGATGACCCTGAAGCAGTGGAAGACACCCAACACAAGCTGAGCTACATGTGAAGCAATGCAACATGAGAGGGTAGTTGGAGTCAGACATGGAACAGTCAGAAGTGTGTCCACATGAACCTTAACACAAACACACTCATGACAAAATGGATTCACTCCTGTTCTTAGGAAGATTACTTACTTCAACATAAGAAGACAAACACATTAGTTTAAAAACAGGCTGCATGTGGACTCAGGCATTTCAAGGTGAACCCCATGTAGACAAGATAAACACTGCCACTCTTTCTAAAGGCCAGGCCCCTACCAGTTTCAGGCTCAGAACTCCCACTGCAATCAGTGTGAACTACAGGTTGATTAACCTCTCTTAACTGTGAGTCTCTGGTCTGGCAACATCCCTGGTCTGGCAGGACCATGGATGTCCCAGGACCAGAGAGTCCCAGTGGAGGGCTGGTGGCTGGGAGCTCTGCAGTGGGGCTAGAGCCCATTGGTGGGGCTGCACTGTGGCAGTGAAACCAGGAGCCCAGCAGTAGGGCTGTCGCCCAGTGCCAACACTGTGAGGGTGGGGTACAGGAGGCAGTGGGGCTGGAGCCAAGCAGCAAAACTGCCCTGCGAGACCGGGAGACAGTGGGGGCCACCTGGCAGCAAAACCAAGAATCCGGCAGCCCCGCTAAAGCCAAGCGACTCAGCTGCCTGGAGGGACTGCAAGGCAGCGCAGCTGCCCCGTGGGGCAGGAAGCCTGACCCCAGGGCTGCCTGACGGTGGGGCCAGAAATCTGGGAGTGGGGCTGCCCAGCAGCATAGCAAACAGCCCAGCAGCCCCACAGCCGTGCAGCAAAGTTGCCTGGTGAGCCCAGGAAGCAGCGGGGCTGCCCAGCGAGGCTAAAGCCCAAGCACGGTTTGCTGCCCATCAGCGCAACTGGACCCCAGCGGGGGGCTGCCTGCAGGGATAGAGCCTGGCAGTGGGGCTGTGCGTGCCGGCAGCGGGGCTGCCACAGTGGGGAAAGGAACCTGCATATGGAGGGCTCGGTGGCAGGGGGAAGCTGGCTGGGAGACTGGCAGCGAGGCCATGGCTGGGGGGTGGGTGGTGACAGGGGTGGGCCCAGAAATGAACTTCCCTGATCCGGCAAAATCCCTCATCCGGGACCGATCAGGTCCCAAAGGTGCTGGACCAAGGAGGTCCAACCTGAACTAATGTGCTTAAAGTCAAGCATGGACTTAACTACTTTGTGGGCCAGAGTGCTCAGCATGTTGTAGGCTCAAGCTCTTAAAGACTAAGACCAAGTAGCAGTGATTTCATACAGAATAAGTATTTTATTCATGGTGCATTTTTTATTTACATTAATTTTTGCTTGTATTTTGAATTCTGCTTGGATACTGTAATTAACAACTTTTACACCTTGTCTGCACAGCTGCTCTAAAAAGATTAAGGTAACACAGATCTTTCTCATAAAAGAAAAAAATCTGCCTGTCAAAGTTATAGCTGATTTTTCCCATCCCCAGTAATTATCTTCTCATTTTAGAACTGATGAGAGTGGAAAATGTAGTTTATTATAATATAATAAATAGAAGACATTGGGTAATTAGCAGTGCTGGTATATTTCTAAAGTACTAAACAGACAAACAATAAACTGTGAACTTAATCACGAGTTCTTATACAGTTCCAAGACAGGAAAATTAGAGCGCTCAGCTACAGTCATTTGAGTAATCACATCTGATCTGCATTATTTATTAGTTATTACATGCTCAAGTGATTCAGGTTGTACATTGCCTAAAATCATTCCAAAGCAAGCATACTGTACCATATGGTTTTTTAAAAATTTGACTGGAGTACACAATATATAGTGAATCAGAATTGCTAGTTTTACTTCACATAGGAAAGACAAATCAGTGGTATTCTTCATCATCAACTAGACAGGCATCCCGGTTGACATCCTCCAGTAATATGTTTTCCTAGCTATCCCTGATTTAAAACCTTGAGAATGCTCTATTTTGGCTTTCTTGCTCCTTATCCTACTGCCTTGTTACTCGCTTCGCATTTTACCAAGTATTTGTGATACCCGCCTCAGCTCAGAGTAAAGTCACTCATCTCTTATTACAAGACCTTTTGCATTCGTTATAAAATGGCTGAAGCATGTTTGCTCCCTTTTCCAGTTTGTTTATTTTTATTTCATTTTACTGATTACCAAAACTGATTGAGCTCCAAGAAGCATCATTTAAAAGACAGTACTGTTTGTTTTATTTAGCCTTATGGGTTCATTTTGGGCAACTCCCAGTTACAATACATTAAAAAGGGAAGTGTTTAAAATGTCTTTTTTTTCCATTTTCCACCAACCAAAGAAATGCAGAAATAAGTGTTGGGTACTTTTATCTTCTGCCAGAAAAAGCAGGTTTGGCTTGATTCATGTAATTGAAAAACTAAATAAAGTATTCACATCAGTTGTGAATAATTTTTGCCAGCAAAAGTTAACACAAAGAAACCTCTTTAAAATGCTAACAAATTTACTTACAAACACCTATATTTATTATTTCATAAATAGGCGCAACAGGTTCCATTAAAAAAAAGATTAAATACAGACACAGTATGAAGAAACAATAATACATAGCCATGTGTAAAGGTTATAATTTAGCTGTCTCCAATCTGTTTCTGCATCTAATAAAATATCAAGTAAGCATTTGGCAGTTTTACACATAAAAGGATTTAAATGATGTTTACTAACCATTACACATAAAGTGATTTCTTTAAAAAAAGCATTTTTAGGCAGTATAAAATAAATGTGTTTGCTCTTTCCCAAGACTAGTTTTTTTTCACTCTTTTATCTATTTAATGAGACAAAGCCAATATTTTTAATTAACATCATTTGGGAATACTATTTTTTTTCCAAATACTTTGAAAATATAGAACTATTAGTCAGTTGTTTAAAAATGAAGTAAAAATATGAATGTTTGCCAATTTAACCCCTATTGTGAGCCAGTTTCAATTACAATTAGCTACAAAAAACATTCACATTTTATACTCTAGGAGAGTGTAACATAGATGCTATTTACAAACTTGCTATGACTGCTACATCAAGCCATTTAAAAAGTCTTTAGTAGTTTCATATAAACACCCATTATGAAAACCAATGGAAAATCCAGGACTTTTATCTACAGTTGCTAAGGCAGTTACTAGCGCAGCACTTCACAGCAAAAACCAACATAAAATCTGAGTAGTCCAATTTTCCTTCAGGAAAGAAGAAAAGCAATGTCCGTTAAAGGAGCTCTGAGAAAAAAAAAATAAAAAAGAAAGAAAAAAGCAAGACTATTTTTTTTCCAGAGTGGGTGACCCACAAGCTCAAATAGTCCTAAGTGCTTAGCAACTTGTATTTTCTAATAAAATGCAGAACTGCCTTGACTGCATAAAGCAATCTGTGATGAAAAGACTTCCCTGCAATCCTCAGCAGAAAGGAGAGGTTTTCCAGATTTTCAGGTAAGGTACAGTGCTTTGTCCCTCTGCATGCCCCTGTTAAAAAAGAAACAGAGCAAACACTATTTTTAAACCTTTCACGTTTTAATTAGTCCTGCCATCTCACAAGAAAGAAATCTGTCATATTTTGGGCACCACTAGTTCAAGCCATCCCACTAAAGTACTGGTTGTACTGCCATAACAAAAACAATACAAATGCTATCATGTTTACCTCCATAGCACTACTGGAGAATCTCCAAGTAAGCGTACTAGCTATGTGACTGACACAGCCTCCCAACACCCAGCGAGGTAGGGAATCATTATGGTTCCCATTTTTCAGATAAGGAAACTGAAGTGAAGAAAGATTAAGTGACTGCCTCAAGATGACACAGGAAGGTTGTGGCCGAGCCAAGCTCAGAACTATTGTTTCCTGGCGAGTGAAGGCGCTCTCTGTACATAGATTGCTACCTATTTATTCTGGACCAGGGGTTCCCAAACTTTTTGACACCGGGGACCAGTAAATCCATTCAAGAGCTTTTGGAGGACCGGTAACATTTATTTACATATTTGCATATTCATTAAGCAAATGATGAATATGCAAATAAATTGTTTCTGGTCCTCCCAAAGCCCACTTTAAAGTGGCAACTTTAAACCACAGAAAAGTCAGTCGGGGCCACACAAGCAAGATACAAAAACACAACCCCTCCAAACCCCTCAAACCTCACTAATGTGGCCCCAACTGTGCTTGTGTGTACTAGGACAGAGTTCTGGGGAAGGGTGTCAATGAGTGCTGGGGCAGGGGACAGGGTGTTTGTGGGTGCTGGGGCAGGGACCAATACCTGGGGATCCTGTAGCTGCCAAAGCCCAGGAAGTGCATGGGCTGCTCCCCCGTCCTCCAAACAGCAGGCACGGTACCTGACACGCTGGTCTGTTGCACGCCTGATGCCTTCCTGCGCGGGGGAGGGGGAGTCCCAGACCACGCCAGCCCCAACCGCTCGGGCAGCACGCGCCTTGCTCCTCTGGTCCCCATGGCAGCACGCGCCGACCGAGCAGCCAGAGCCGGTGCAGTCCCGGATCCCCACCCACTCCCCCGCACGCAGGAAGGCAGCAAGGGAACCAAGTCCCCAGCGCATGAACCAGCATTTTAGGTATTGCGCTGGCTGTTGGTTTAGGGGGGAGAGCAGCCTGCGCACTTCTGGGACCTGGCGTGCAGCTGCAGAACTGCCCCCCCCGACCCATCAGGAAGCCTGCACTACCTCCGTGGTCCCTGGAGGTAGCATCAGCGCGGCTTGCATCTTGGGGACTGGAGACAGCGAGGTGGGCTCTCTCGCAAAAATATTTCTGAGGCCTGGTATTTTTTTCCATGGACCGGTATCGGGCCGCAGACCATAGTTTGGGAAACGCTGTACTGGACTATATATGATGTGAAGAGGGGCTGTTAGCTACCTCGGTGGTGGGGAGGCATGCCAGAGGCTAGGAAGAGGCAGGCTAGGGATCTGAGCATTAGGCACTGCAACTACCTGCTGAAGACTGGTGGGGAATTCACAGAAAATTGTCACCTGCCACCCACCAACATGTCAGGGATTCCTGGAGTAGCCTCAGAAGTCTGTCATCATGGTTCCATTGAAGTTGTGCTGCATGGGATCTAGAGGAGAGGGTATGAAGAGGCACCAGAGCCTTGGTAGAGGTATAGGGCTTCTGTGGTATAGGATGACACTGAGGCTGTTTCATTGCTATGTAGACTTCCAGGTTTGGGCTTTAGCCTGATCTCTGGGACCTTCCCCCCCAGCAGGGTCCCACAGCCTAGACTGCAGCCCGAGCTCAGAAGCCAACACAGCAATGAAAGAGCCCCTCAGCCTGACCCCAGCGAGCCTGAGTTGGCTGCTGGGGTTTTCTTTGCTGTGTAGACACACCCTGTGCCTCTGGTACATCTCCTGAGATTCATTCTTTTCTGTTCTATGTAGGTTCTGTGTAGTATCTGAGCATCATGGGCCTTGTCCCATTGGGGAGAAAATTCCACTCAGTGATGGAAAAATTTGTAAGAAAATTCTATGAGGGAAGCCTTGACACATTTCCCTCTTGGCACAGCCCTGGCCAAGCAGGAGAGAATGATCTGGCTCTCCCAATCTTATCCTTTAATTATCAAATTGCAGTTCTCTGGCAAGTAACATGCATTTATCTGAGATAAAGCAATAGCAATCTTTAATAATGTATGTGTTGAACACTTGCTTTCATACAGTACTTCAGTTGCTAAATAAATACAGCACCAATATCGATCCCCTTCTTAAAAAAAAAATAACAAAACCCAAAACAGTAGAGAAACAGGCAACAGAGCTATTTCTTGCCCCTGGCCAGACATTTGTGTCATAAAGGTGGCTCAACACAAGGTGGCATTCATTGGCTGCTTACCCATTACTGCAGTAGTCATTATTCCAGTCCACAGTCTGTGCTGGAGGATTTCTGCACCCTGAACGAACATACTCCATTGCTTGAGTGACAACTTGTGCAGCTGTAGATGTTGGGTTGATGATATTCTGATAATCAGGTTGAAGAGTAAATCCCTATAAGAAAAAGGAAGCCAATACAATGTACAATAAACTGAGCAACAGTTTAGATACAAAAATCTTTTTAAAGTAGCACATGTAGAGCAAAATGTCAGGGTGTGTCTACACTGTACCCATAGCTTGAAATGAGCTATGCAATTTGAGCTACGCAAATTGTGTAGCTTATTTTGAGTGTATTTCGAAATAGCTTATTTAGAAATTTGGCACTTTCTATACAGGCATTATACAGCATCTTGTTTAAAAGACGCAGAATAGCTATTTCAGGATACCGGAAATATCCCGAAATTGCACCACTGTCTAGACGTATCCTCAGAGCCTTGGCAAACTTAAAACAGGTAGAATGCGTGTGGATGGTTTTTATTTATTTTTTTAATCTTTACTTGATTTGGGAAACAAAAACGCACTATCTTGTTAAATTACACACTTGGAACTAAGAGCCATGGAACAGAATCAACTAAAAAGTAAAGGACAACTCAATCAACATGAGGGAGGGGGCGGTGAGTCTGTTTGTGCCATAGACTTTGCATTTTGATTAAACCTAAGGATACACTAGTAGTTAATTCCCAGAATATGCAACAGAATCTTTTTGAAGGATACAGGCAGCAGGTGGCTGAGTGTTTTATTAGACTATACCTATTCACATATTGTTCTCTAAACCCTTTTTCTTCATTCAGTCACAAAGGGACCATCTGCTTCGTCTTTTATTTGTACTTCTTTCTCAACTAAACAAAAATTCAACCAAAGCTTTTTAACAGTTGCTGCACAAATAGCGAAAGCTATTTGAAACCAACAAGAAGAGGAAACAAATAGAGAATGCAAATATACATATATATATATATATATATATATATAGTAACTGACAAGTGATAATGGTTTTTGGCATATTCTTTCAATATACTAGCATGTTTAAACTGTCTTTCAAAACTAAGAGAGTTGTTAGAATTTCAAGGGCACCACGTATTGATTTAATATACTAAGAATATCCTAAATAAACATAAAGAATGTTTCCATAAGGTTAGAAGTACTTCATAGTTAAGAACATATGAATGCAATATTAAACCAACTTGTGGTTGCTGGAAGAAAATGCAGATCAAACTCAGTACTCGGGCAAGCAGATAAAATTCCCACTGAAGTCAATAGGAGGTGCACCTGCTAAAGCAAAGGTTGAATCTGGTCTAACATATTTAGTTTGAAAATCCACTCTTTCTGGCCAGAGTTAATATATGGCATACTTGTGCCTAAATGAATGACTTTTTAGTTTAAGTGTTTTGTAGGTGGTTGCTTTACATATACTTTTTCATAGGAAAGGCTGCTGGGGAGATTTATTTCCTGTTTCTGATTTAATAACTGAGCCATGTAAGTAAGAAAGAAAGAAAGAAAGAAAAAGATTTTTTAGTTTCTGTTAGGCCCCTAAGAAAGAACCTCTTTTAAAAACAAAATGTCACTTCCCTCTTCAAATCATTCCACTGGCTCCCTGTTTTTCACTGTGTTACATCTGAGTTTCTTATTAATACCTTCAAAGCCTTTTAGAGCTTTGTTCCACCTGCTTATCTGATGTCTTATCATGCCCCCACATTATTTCACCAAAAATGATCACCATCTTATCCACTTCTCCTACAACCTTCTCCAGACCTTCTTCCACACTATGCATACCAAGCTCTCCATTTTCTCTTTCAAATCCTACCAGAAAATCTACTTATACTGTGATTGCAAACCACTGTCCAACTAATGGTGGATAGGTTGTGGGATAACCTAGTTGAGGCACTACTGGAATATAAATAATGCTTCATAATTACAAACAATAAGGGTGCAATATTCTATGATCTTTAATTGAGCAAAATTCCCATTGACTTTTATCAGAGACAGAATGAAATGAAAAAGAGTCTAACACATCAGGAAATGGCAGACAGATAAATAGTGACACATTTTTAAAGTGCATATACACAAATGCTAGAAGTCTAAATAATAATATGGGTGAATTGGAGTGCCTAGTTTTAAAGGAGGATATTGATATAATAGGCATCATGGAAACTTGGTGGAATGACAATCAATGGGACCCAGTCATGCCAGGGTACAAAATATATCGGAAGGACAGAACAGGTTGTGCTGGTGGGGAAGTGGCACTATACATGAAAGAAAATGTAGAATCAAATGAAGTAAAAATCTTAAATGGGCCTAAATGTTCCATAGAATCTCTATGGATAGTAATTCCACATTCCAATAATAAGAATATAGCAGTAGGGATATATTATCGACCACCTGATCAGGACAGTGATAGTGACTGTGAAATGCTAAGGGAGATTAGAGAGGCTATCAAAATAAAAAAACTCAATAATAGTGGGGGATTTCAACTATCCCCATATTGACTGGGTACACGTCACCTCAGGATGGGATGAAGAGATAAAATTTCTTGATACCTTAAATGACTGCTTCTTGGAGCAGATGGTTCTGGAACCCACAAGGGGAGAGGCTATTCTTGATTTAGTCCTAAGTGGACTACAGGATCTGGTTCAAGAAGTAAATACAACTGGACCGCTCCGAAACAGTGACCATAATGTAATAAACTGTAACATCCCTGTGGTGGGAAAAACACCTCAGCAGCCCAACACTGTAGCATTTAATATCAGAAAGGGGAACGACACAAAAATGAGGAAGTTATTTAAACAGAAATTAAAAGGTTCAGTGACAAAAGTAAAATCTCTGCAAGCTGCATGAAAACTTTTCAAAGACACCATCATAGAGGCCCAATTAAAATGTATTCCCCAAATTAAAAAACACAGTAAGAGAACCAAAAAAGTGCCACCATAGCTTAACAACCAAGTAAAAGAAGCAGTGGGAGATAAAAAACCATCTTTTTAAAAGTGGAAGTCAAATCCCAGTGAGGAAAATAGAAAGGATCATAAACTTTGTCAAAGTAAATATAAAAATATTATAAGAAAAGCCAAATAGGAGTTTGAAGAACAGCTAGCCAAAAACTCAAAAAGTAATAGCAAAATGTTTTTTAAGTACATCAGAAGCAGGAAGCCAGCTGAACAATCAGTTGGGCCGTTGGATGATCGAGGAGCACTCAAAGATGATAGTCACTGCAGAGAAGCTAAATGAATTATTTGCTTCAGTCTTTATGGCTGAGGATATTGGGGAGATTCCCAAACCTGAGCCATTCTTTCACTATTCTTTTGCTAGGTGACAGATCTGAGGAATTGTCCCAGATTGAGGTCATTAGAGGAGGTTTTGGAACAAACTGATAAACTTAACAGTAACAAGTCACTGGAACCAGATGGCATTCACCCAAGAGTTCTGAAAAAACTCAAATGGGAAATTGTAGAACTATTAACTGTCATTTGTAACCTATCCTTTACATTAGCTTCCATATCTAATGACTGGAAGATAGCTAACATGACGCCAATATTTAAAAAGGGCTCTAGAGGTGATCCTGGCAATTACAGACAAGTAAGTCTAACGTCAGTACTGGGCAAATTAGATGAAACTATATAAAGAATAACATTGTCAAACACATAGATGAACATTATTTGTTGGGGGAAAGTCAACATGGTCTCTATAAAGGGAAATCATGCCTTACTAATCTGCTAGAGTTCTTTGAGGGGGTCAACAAATATATGGACAAGGTGGATCCAGTAACTGTAGTATAATTGGATTTCCAGAAAGCCTTTGACAAGGTCCCTCACCAAAGGCTCTTAAGTAAATAAGTTATCAGGGGATAAAAGGGAAGGTCCTTTCATGGATTGATAACTAGTTAAAACATAGGAAACAAAGGGTAGGAATAAATGGTCAGTTTTCAGAACGGAGAGAGGTAACTAGTGGGGTCCCCCATGGGTCTGTCCTGGGACCAATTCTACTCAACTTATTTATAAATGATCTAGAGAATGGGGTATACAGTGAAGTGGCAACATTTGCAGATGATACATAACTGCTCAAAATAGTTAAGACCAAAGCAGACTGTGAAGAGCTTCAAAAAGATTTCAACAAACTAAGTGATTGAGCAACAAAACGGCAAATGAAATTTAATGTTGATAAATGTAAAGTAATGCACATTGGAAAAAATAATCCCAAGTATACATACAATATGATGGGGACTAATTTAGCTACAATTACTCAAGAGAGAGGTCTTGGAGTCATTGTGGATAGTTCTCTGAAAACATCCACTCAGTGTGCAGCAGCAGTCAAAAAAGCAAATAGAATGATAGGAGTTATTAAAAAAGGGATAGTTAATAAGACAGAAAATATCTTATTGCCTCTAAATAAAACCATGGTATGCCCACATCTTGAATACTGCGTACAGATGCGGTAGCATCATCTCAAAAAAGATATACTGGCATTGGAAAAGGTTCAGAAAAGGGCAACAAAAATGATTAGAGGTTTGGAACGGGTCGCATATGAAGAGAGATTAAAAAGACTTGGATTTTTCAGCTTAGAAAAGAGGAGACTAAGGGGTGGCGATATGATTGAGGTCTATAAAATCATGACTGGTGTGGAAAAAGTGAATAAGGAAAAGTTATTTACTTATTCCCACAATATAAGAACTAGGAGTCACCAAATGAAATTAATAGACAGCAGGTTTAAAACAAACAAAAGGAAGTTTTTCTTCACTCAATGCACAATCAACCTGTAGAACTCCTTGCCAGAGGATGCGGTGAAGTCTAGGACTTTAACAGTGTTCATAAAAATGCTAGATAGATTCATGGAGGTTAGGTCCATCAATAGTTATTAGCCAGGATTGGTAGGAATGGTGACCCTAGCCTTTTTTCTCTGGAGGTGGATGACAGGGGAGGGATCATGTGAGGATTACCTATTGTGTTCCCTCCCTCTGGGCATGTGGTATTGGCCACTGTTGGCAGACAGGATACTGGGCTGGATGGACCATTTGTCTGATCCAGTATGGGCATTCTTATGTTCTTAGAGTTTTTCTTGATTGAAAACCATAGAATTGGGTCTTGTTACATTATAATAAATTGTATATAAAACATTAGTCTTGGGCAGGCCTGCCAACATTAGGGGGTGATGGTGGTGGTTGGGGGGAAAGAGGACAATTGCCCTGGGGCTCAGTGATTCTAAAGAATCCGGGACTGCTTCTATGATGATGGCCCTTTAGAATTGCTAACGGAGCCCCCACATGGTGTGCTCCAGAGTCCCACACCGCCCATTCTGGCTGACTCTGAGGGTGGCGGAGGGAGGGGGCACCGCACCATCCTTGCAGTGCTGTGGGCTGGCTGGGTTCTGCCCCTTCTGGCAGTGCAGAGACAGTTTTGCCCCCCACCCCCGCATATCGCTGAAGTGCCTCCTAGTCTTAGGGACGTTGCTAATTCTGTTAAAAGAGGAAACTATAAAAAAAGAGCTTGCTCTCAGGCATTTAGAATTATTTTTGTACCTTGGAGGTACATGCTTCTCAATGATCTTTTACCATCTTTATGAAACAAACATATACACAGCTAAGACAGATGGTTCCTCAAGGTCAGAGGAAGAGAACAACAATACAACAGTAGAAGCACTTTGGCTGAAGTAATAAACTAAGGACAAATACATATCTTGAGAGTGGAAGGAGTGTTCTGTGAGTAAGACACTGGCCTGATACTAATTGGGCTCTGATTCCAGGCCCTGCCCCAGAGTTCCTGTGTGACCTTGGATAAGTCACTTTGGCTCCAATCTTGCAAAGTTTATGCATATGATTAGTCTGACAGAGTTGGTATTATCTGTGCTGAAATGTATGATTATGCTTCAGTGCTTTGCTGTGCCTTAGTTCTCCAATATGTAAAACAGGGGTAATAATTCTTCCTGTTCTGCAGTCTTTATCTGTCATGTCTATGTTGGGCTCCACTGAAGTTATCTGCTCTCCTCAACTCTTCCATCAGCCTACCTCAGGGGAGAGAGCAAACAATAACAAACTACTCAAAAGAGCCTCAAACAACACTCAAGTTGCACAGAGAGCTTGGATTACAGCACAGTCTCCAATGCTTTTCTGCCTTCAGCATAGATAGTCCTTGAGCTTTGACCCATGATGGGTCACAGTTAGCTTTACTTTAAAGGCCCATTTTACTTGAGAATTGTGTGTGTGTGGATGAGAACTGGGTTCTAGGCATCACTCGAGCTAACACTGCAGTGAAAACATGCCTTTAAATTGTAAACTCTTCAAGTTAGGAACTCTCTCTTATTCTGTATGAACAGTCCTTGACTAAATGGGGCTCTGATCTTGGTTAAGGCTTTGTGGGGTTATTATAATACGAATATTGCTGAGCACATATATACCAAAGTGAAATATAATTTAAGAATTCCAGAACTACTCAAAATGAAGGGCCAAAAATTATGATCATATCCAAAATGTAAACATTAAATATTTCAGCCTTTTCACGTGCTGCAAATATATATCTGTCCAATATAGGAAGACAGCCTCATATTAGGCTTGTAATAAATATTTGTGCATTATTTATGTAACTCCTTAACACACAATGATGAAATAAAAAGTGTTCAGAAAATGAGTGCTTAGAGGTCTAATTAAACAATGCTGAATGTTTTGCATTGTAATACTCAAGAGAAAATCACCAACTGTTTTGCAACATGCCTAGAATTTTAAATTTCATTTTCGTGTGCCAGATTGAAATAAAAATAGGGAACTTGATAAAGATTAATTTGGTGTCAGAAGGGACATTTGCTCTTTAATTAGATTTCTCTAGCCCTCGCAGTTTTGTTGCACCACTATAGCAAGTCCTAAAAAGCCTGCAGCAGAACTAAACAGTGATCCTCATCTCCACACTTTACTGGGAACTAATTTCATTTCCTGCCTGTCTGGAGAGGTATTTTCAACAGGCATCAATGTTTTTGTCTTCACAACTGATTTATTCATCAATCTCAATGTGATTTTTTTTAAACCTTTAAATTACATCCAAATCCTAAAGCATCTGTTTATTACACAAGGAAATTGAAAATCTGTCTGTGTGATATCATACAAAGATTTTCCCTTAAGGTTATAAAGGAAGTTGACAGATATTAATGATTTTTTTCTCTTGACCTCATTCGAAGACATAGTGTAACAAAAAGGGGAAGAAATCTGGACATATACAGCAGGGCCATGAGTTTATTTTATAAAATATATAGTAGAAAAAATGAGACTATTATTTCTGGCAGGCTATGCAATCACATTGGAGTATACATTTATTTTCTAAAATAAGCCCCAACAACCAAACGTATACGGAAATGAGCCATTATTTTTTTTAAAAACAGTGTACATTAATCTTCCGCCTTTTTTTTCTCTAAACACACTATATGGGTATTAGACAATAAAAGCCATGTTTTAGCTGATCCTGCATGTTTACAAAGCTGGGACATAGGTGATAAAGAGCCTTCCTCCCCACCACAGGGTCACTGCTATCAGGAGGTGGGTGAGGCAAGCAGGTGCTATGCTGGACTAATTCCAGTGTCAGCCCTAGGCTAGCCTTTCGAGTAAGGGCAAGGGGTGGCTGGGACAGGACGACACCATGTCCCCATCCTTCTCTGCACAATCCAACAGAGCACAGCACATTTGAGAGTGGGGAGCGAACAGGAGAGTGCACCAATGTGTGCAGAGGGAAGGAAGGGATGAATATCCTTTCAAAGGGCCAACAGGCTAACCACGTGTTTCCCCCGACCGCTGAATTTCAGCCAGAATCCTTCACAACACCCAAGTGAAGTCAATGGTGTAAGCTGATACCTGATCCACAGGACACAAGTCATTGTACTGATTATAGGCCAAATGTTGCTCTCCCTAAATCAGTGAAAAATCCTATTAGTTTTACCTGTGTAAAGACTGGAGAATTTGCTCTGGCATGGCCAAATTCTATCCTTAGAACTGACAGTTTCAGAGCAGATGCTGATATTAAGTAATACTGTATGCAATGGTGCCTTCCACAGGTAAATTACATTTTACCACAAATCACCATGAATGCAGCTTTGATTCTAGAAACCTCTGAATTGGGGCTCTCAGAAAGGAAAAAAGAAAACCACGTGAACTTGAGGAGACAAGGTCACATAAAGCCAAATTTATCTATTTACTAGATCAATTCATGGAGGTTAGGTCCATTGATGGCTATTAACCAGGATGGGTAGAAATGGTGTCCCTAGCCTCTATTTGTCAGAGGCTGGGAATGGATGACAGGAGAGGGATCACAAGGCGATTACCTGTTCTGTTCACTCTCTCTGGGGCATTTGATATTGGCCACTGTCCAAAGACGAGATACTGGGCTAGATGAACCTTTGGTCTGACCCAGTATGGCTGTTCTTATGTTCAAAAGGTGAAATGCTGCATATATCATAGAACATGGTATCCCTAGCCTCTGTTTCTCTGGAGGTGGGTGACAGGGGAGGGATCACATGGGGATTACCTGTTGTGATCCCTCCCTCTGGGGCATTAGGTATTGGCCACTGTTGTCAGACAGGATACTGGGCTAGATGGACCTTTGGTGTGACCCAGTATGGCCATTCTTATGTTCTTATATCACACTTCCAAAAACAATTTAAATCCAGCTTGAGTAATGCAACTTATAAAATGCACCCAGAAAGAGTAACTTGGTTTTCTCATTTCTTTTTGATGTGTATCAACTAGGGAAATGTGTAGATGCATGTCTGTACCAGTTGCAATAATAATAAAATGATGAAAAACCCATGCGATCATGTATGGGTGCTGACTATGTGGATACTCCAGGGTTGGAGCACCTATGGAAAAAAATGGGTACTCAGCATCCACTGGCAACCCCATGGATCAGTTCCTCCCTTCTAAGCCTCGGCCTTCCTGCCTGACGGTGGTCAGCTAATCAGTGTCTCCGCCTACACCCAGAGCCTCCTGCCCACTGCGATCAGCCATTCAGTAGTGTGCAGGAGACAGTGGGGGAGGGGAAGAAGCAGGATGGGAAGAGGTGGGGCAGAGGTGGGAAGAAGTGGGATGGGAGCTTGGGGAAAGGGGTTAAATGGAGGTAAGGCCTAGGGTACAGTGGGGGTTGAGTACCCCCTAGGAACTGCGTATGTCAGCGCCTCTGTGATCACGACATGACAGGTTACGTCTAGACTACATGCCATTTTCGAAAGAGGCTTTTTCAAAAGATACTTTCGAAACAGAGCATCTAGACTACAATCAGTACTTTTGAAAAAGCAAGCAGTCTGGATGCTCTCTTTCGAAAAAACACAGTTTGCATTACATAGCGCCTTTTTTCAAAAGAGCACTTTTGAAAAAAGGCGTTCTTCCTTGTAAAACAAGGTTTTCCGCAGTTGAAAAAACTGCCACGTTCTTTTGATTTACTTTCGAAAGAACGCGGCAGCAGTCTAGACACAGGTAAAGATTTTTCGAAAAAAGGCCTGTAGTCTAGACACACCCACAGTGATGAACCAGCATTATTTCAGTAAAAGGAAAACCATGCCTCTCTAAGCTACTAGAATTCTTTAAGTATATCAACAGCTGATAAAAGAGAATCTGTTAATAATGCATTTGTAATTTGAAGAAACCTTTGACAATTTTCCTTACCAGAAAGTACAAGGAAACTCTGGTAAGAAGTCATGGGATGAGAAGTAAATCACCCATGAGAAGTAAATTTAAAGAACAAAAAAACCCCCAAACCCTCAAGAGTAGAAATAAATGATCAATTTCCATATAGCAAAAAGTTATCGAAGGAACATCTCCAGGATCTGCTCTATGATTAGTGTCCTTTAATATATTTATTAATACTCTGGAAAAAAAGAAAGAAGTATGAGGTAGTCTACTTTGCAGATGAAAACAATTATTTAGGTTAGTTAAGACTAGAGAAGATTGTGAAGAACTTCTAAGAGATATGTCAGGCTACGTCTAAACTACACCCCTCTGTCGGCAGAGGGACATAAATGAAGCATTTTGAAAATGCAAATGAAGCAGGGATTTAAATATCCCGCGCTTCATTTGCATAATTGCGTCATGGCGCTGTTTCAAACAAGCGCCATTTTGAAACTGAAACTGCAGTTCAGACACGGTTTTTTGACAACGAGGCACCTTTTTGAAAGATCATTTTTTGAGGAGTACAGGATCTTTTGAAAAGGCGCCCCATTGTCGAAAAAAAGACATCTTAACTGCAGTTTCAGTTTCAAAATGGCGCATGTTCAAAACAGCGCCATGACGCGATTATGCAAATGAAGCATGGGATATTTAAATCCCCGCTTCATTTGCACTTTCAAAATGCTTCATTTACATCCCTCTGCCGACAGGGGTGTAGTTGAGACATAGCCTCTGAGCCTACACCGCTTCCCACAGCTCCCCTTGGCTGGAAATGGTGAACCGCCGCCAATGGGAGTTATAAGGCTCCACGCCTATGGACATTTAGATAAACAAAGCACCTTGTGGCCCACCAGCAGCTTATCCAGGTGGGCCCATGACTCAACTTTAAAAACCCCTAAGCTACACCACCAGACTGTCTGGAAGGGCCAGCAGACTGGCTCTTAAGCCAGCAAAATGCAGCTTCTGTGCTCATGCTCATCACTGTGACTATTCCTGTGTTGTCTTGTTCCTGCTTCCCCTACCTTGCATCCTGACTTGTCACAGCCCTATCCCTGGCTGAAAACTCCCCTTTCCAATTGCCCTGGAGATTCTGGCTTTGATCACTTGACACCCAGCTGTGGTAACCAGTTCCTAACCTCTGGCCTGACTCTCGGCTCCGTTTTCTGACTACTGCCTCCAGCACTGACCCTAGCCCCCGATTTCCAATGCTCAGTTCCTGATGCTCCAACTGCTAAGCCTGATGCCTACTCCAACCACTAGGTTAGACTGCCTATATCCCAGGTGCCTGATAATGCATTTGGTATCTTTGATAGACATGTCAGATTTTTTGTCTGTGCAATATGGGTAAATGATTCCCATCCTTATTTCTGGACACCATATTTTAAATCGCTTTTTAAATTTTGTGATGAGTAGGAAAAAAAAAAGGGTTACAATAATTTTTATCATATTTTATGTTATGTCAGTAAAGCAAAATATACAGTAAAATGCAAATCTACTTATGGACTTCAGGATGCCTATTGTCTACAGCGTATGTTATGCCCCAGGCTTCACATGGCACAACACAGCATATTACAACATATCATTGCCAGCAGGATTTGTTAAAGGTGGCAGTTCTTTCACACTGTTGAAGTACATGCAACATGCTACCAAAAGGGGTAATCCACTTTTTCCCTCTCCTTTAGGGAAATGTTCAACATGAAGTAATGGCCATTATTGAAGTAATATTTTATTTAATATATTTTATGTTATGTAATTTTTGAATAATGCACCATACAACAGTATTTACATTTATGTGATGGTGATCATGGTGCCATAACCAGATATGCTATTTAAAACCATCCAACTCCTGCACTACACCTTCTATTAACTAAAATCATATTATCCATTAAATAATCACAGCCTGATTTTTAAACCCGTATACATAAATTGTGTCCCAAGCTTTGTGTACACAGGGCATTTATATGAGCAAACGGGATATTTCAGAAATCTGGAAGAACGCAAAAAAGAGCAGAAAACATTGAGTGTGAAACACAATGATGAATCTGATTTTCGATAGCCCCACACCGTGCCTGACCATTTATAACAAGTGGGCATAAAATACACCACTAGAACTTGGTAGTATTTTATACTCACTTTACAATGATGCAAATGATTACACAAGGTGAAATGGAAAATCAGGCCCAGTTATATCTAAATCTTGCGATCTCAAGATACATACCACCTTGCTCCCCTCCCCAAAATCACCAATGCTGTGCTATATTTTAGAATAGAAAACTTTATTTACTGAGAGCCTTATCCTCCGTAAAATTATTTAGCTTCAACGAAGGTGTACATCTTTACAACACCAGAGCACTGGTACTTGAAAGTCCGTATCTTGAGGTTCCCAGTATATAAACATGGCCTTACTCAATCAGACTCCCACTAAAATTCAATGGGAATTTGTTAGAGCAGGGACTGATATAAAAACAAATAAAATTTTAATATGAACATCGGGAAATGGTCCCTTATTTTCAATATCTTCATAAACTATGTCTTTAAATCAACCTTTCTGGAACCTTAACCTAAGGAATAGGTGAAAGTTATTTTCTCCCTCACAGGCTGATTTCTCTAAGTAACAGTAATTAACTTTTGTAAAATAAACTCCCTTTCCTGTAGGAGTTATGTAATTTTAGTTTCCAGGAGCCAATCTTCAGGGGCACACAAGGCTGGCAACAGACTTTGCTGGACCCTGTGGAATAGGGGCTTGGCTCTGGGTCCCCTGGAAGGGGTGAGGTCCTGGGTGGGAGAGGCAGGACTGGGGGTTAACCTCCCCCAGCCAGACAGTCAGTGCAGCCCGGACTGCACTGCTCAGGAATCCAGCTGCTGCCATGGAAGCAACCATGGCAGATCAGAGCCCTTGGCTCTTTTAAATGGCCAGATCCTGGGGCAAGTATCCTCCCTTTGCTTCCCTCTATCAGCGACCCTGGGGGCTCATGGTTAACTCTGCTCACATGAAACTGTTCCCCCAAAAGCTTGAAAGCTCATGATTGAGAACTTACTTGTTGCATTGTAGGAGAATGTAAAGCAGACTGGACCTGCATTGGAAGTTGGTTTCCAATGGACTGCTGCATTGTAATTGGTTGGTGTTGCTGTATGTTGAGATGCTGATGGAGAGGTGGGCTAATCTGAAGCGGTGGAGGTGGGGACACAGCCATGTTTGCTATGGAGACAGTCACTGGCATTTGGTTGTTGGGCTTGGGTGCAATATTCCTGGGGATATTAGCGTGCATGGCAGTTATGTGCGGATTCATTCCGGGTTGTTGGTGATAATGGGAGCTTAGGTACAGTGCAGAATGAGCCTGTGTGGGCCCATGGAACACTGACTGTTTGGAATTCATCATCTGAGGCGCTTGCGATGCCTTAACATCAACAGGTTCGGTGTAGCTCTGTGGAGAAAACAAACAAACAAACAGTCTTTAGAGAAAGACAGCTGTTTTTCTGAGATCTATTTACTGAACAAATGAACCTCCACATCAGTCCATCCCAGACCAAAATATGTTCATGTTCTGCAATGATACTTGGAAGCACCATGCAGTGGCAAGTTACACTGTTTTGTAACTTTCCTATAGAATTCCAGAGAATGTTGTTCTATAACAAATACCCATATTTTCCCTTTAGTTCTCTGCTCGTTATAAGAATTCCTTTATGAAAGCAGCGTATTTCAGTCATGGAGATGCTACTCAGAATGTCCTTGCAGTGGTGACTAGTTATTATTCTTAAATAAATAAAGTATATTTAAAGAAATAAAGTTAACTCTGACATACCAGACAAATTTTGCGTCACTACAGTAAATACTGCACCTCTGCTTCCTGGCTTGACATTTTGATATTGCAAAATGTGGACATGATATTACTGACCTGATAAGCTACTCAGCAAATGAAAACATGAATCTAAACCTGCAACCATTACTTCTGCTATGAGCCCCTGAAAGTCAACAGGATCACTCATGAGAAGAAAGATCATTTGTGAGGGGCAATATGCGAACAGAGCAATGGACTGGACTCAGGAGGCTTGGACTCGGTTTCCATTCCTGGCTCTCCTAGTGACCTGTTGGGTCATCTTAGGCACATCCCAGCTCAATGCTTCAATTTCCAAATCTGTAAAATGGAAATAACGATACTGACCTCATTAGTAAAGACCTTTGATATCTACTAATGAAAGCACTAGATAAGAGGCAGGTATTGTGATGAAGAGTGGCAGAACTGGGCACTACTATGTGTTACTGAGTCAGATCAAAGTTCCAGTGTTGGCACATTTTATTTTTACAATATTCGGTGTTAGGATTATATCAACTGTGTTTTGTAGATTGTAAATTTGGAAATAATACAGGTGTAGTGAAAAATTAATTTTAATTAGAACTTTCCCAATGAATCTAATGAAAGAATTCTTCTTAAAGACTGATGGTACCATTTGGCCTATATAATGTTTGATTACATGCAAACAAGAAAATTATCTCAATTGGCACCAAAATAGAGAAAATAAATGACCCTTTCAAAATAATTGCAGTGTTTGTCTTGTTTTCTTAAAGCAGTTATTATGCAGCATTTTCAACAATAAAGAGTTCTAATGGTTATAGGTTGTTACTCTGAATTTCTACTAAATGTATTCAATTCCCCATGCACTCAGTTTCTTAGAACTTCTAATTGAGTTGTAAACTAGATGTGTTCAAGTAAATGCCAAAAAGAGTTAAATATTAACCACCCGGTGCTTATGGTAGGTACCTGAATAATAATGTAGCAGTTAAGGAAAGGTTGTACAGTATTTATAACCAGTGAAAAGTGAAACATGTTGGAAAAATGGTAACTGGAAAAAGAAGTCATGTGTCAATACCATTATTCTACCACCACATCATGTTTGTCCAGTTTACAAGCCAAAATAAGTTTTCATGTTACTTTCAGAATTCCAGTATTAGCTGAGCCTGTGAAAGTCTATTTGTATGCTTTCTGATGTATGATCCATCACCAACAATCAGCTAATATGCACATTACAGAAACTGGCTCATTATGTGTGATGATATACAATGAAAAAGATTATAACTTTATTTTCCCAAATGTCAAGCTTCAATACTGAAGCAGCAAAACTTATTTTCTCCTGTAAACTAAGCAAAATTCAATAAAAATGATAAAATAAATGCAATTCTCTCTCTTTCTCTCTCTGAACAGTATGCATGCCCCCACTCTCATAGACTCATATAAAGACAGATGCACACATACACAAAATGAAACATGATACATAAGAATGGCCATACTGGGTCAGACCAAAGGTCCATCTAGCTCAGTATCCTGTCTGACAACAGTGGCCAATGACAGATGCCCCAGAGGGAGTGAACAGAACAGGTAATCATCAAGTGATCCACCCCCTGTTGCTCATTTCCACCTTCTGACAGAGAGAGGCTAGGGACATCATCCCTGCCCATCCTGGCTCATAGTCACTGATGGACTAAACCTCCATAAATGTATAAGGACATAAGAATGGCCATACTGGGTCACATCAAAGGTCCATCTAGCCCAGTATCCTGTCTGCCAACAGTGGCCAATACCTGATGCCGCAGATCACAACAGGTAATCCTCACATGATCCCTCCCCTGTCACCAACCTCCAGAGAAACAGAGGCTAGGGACACCATTCCTACCCATCCTGGCTAATAGCCATTGATGGACCTAACCTCCATGAATCTATCTAGCTCTGTTTAGAACTCTGTTAAAGTTCTAGCCTTCACCACATCCTCTGTGGCAAGGAGTTCCACAAATTGACTATGCACTGAGTGAAGAAAAACTTCCTTTTGTTTGTTTTAAACCTGCTGCCTATTAATTTCATTTGGTGACCCCTAGTTCTTTTATTGTGGGAATAAGTAAATAACTTTCTTATTCACTTTTTCCATACCAGTCATGATTTTATAGACTTCTATCACATCATCCCTTAGTCTCCTCTTTTCTAAGCTGAAAAGTCCAAATCTTTTTAATCTTTCTTCATATGGGACCTGTTCCAAACCTCTAAACATTTTTGTTGCCCTTTTCCGAACCTTTTCCAATGCCAATATATCTTTTTTGAGATGAGGCTACCACATCTGTACGCAGTATTCAAAATGTGGGTCCACCATGGTTTTATGTAGCGGCAATAAGATATTTTCTGTCTTATTCTCTGTCCCTTTTTTAATGACTCCTAACATTCTATTTGCTTTTTTGACTGCCGCTGCACACTGAGTGGATGTTTTCAGAAAACTATCCACAATGACGCCAACATCTCTCCCTTGAGCAGTTGTAGCCAAATTAGTCCCCATCATATTGTATATATAGTTGGGATTATTTTTTCCAATATGCAGGTGAACCGAGTTTTGAACCCAGTTAAAGACCTGGCCTTCACAACATCCTCTGGTAAGGAGTTCCACAGTTTGATTGTGTGTCGTGTGAAGAAATACTTCCTTTTGTTTGTTTTAATCCTGCTACCTTTAATTTCATTTGGTGACCCCGAGTACTTGTATTATGGGGGCAAGTAAATAATTTTCCTTATTTACTTCTCCACACTAGCCATGATTTTATAAGACCTCCATATCATATCATATCATATCATATCATATCATATCCCCTTAATCTCTTCTTTTCTAATCTGAAAAGTCTCAGTCTTATTATGACCATATGACCCATTTTGGCTGGGACAGTCCCTTTTTTAAGCCCTGTCCCTGACACCCTTTTTTGGAGGGGAGGGGCAAAACTGGGCATTTGTCCTGTTTGCTTTTGCCAAATGAGCTGTCAAGAGCAAACAGGACGAATGCCCAAATTTGCCAGAAAAGTCAGGTGTGCCTCCCTAAAGGGTGTGTGTGAGTGACAATGTTCTGGGGAGAAGGACAGGAGCCTGGCCAATCTGTCTCTCCTATATCCTGCCTTTCCAATCAAGGAGTGATCAGGTGTTATGTGCTCATTCTGCACTCATTACTGACATAACTCCACTGCTTTCAATGCACTTGTATAAAGGATGAATTTGGCCCTTTATACTTAATTATTCACAGGACACCAGGACATTAGATGTTGGCAGTTGCACAGGCTTATGCTGGGGATGAATATCACACACACACACACACACACACACACACACACACACACACAGAGTGACAGGGTATACCAACTCTACACTGGGCTGGCAAGAGTTAACCAGGCCTATATGGCCAAGAGAGCACCCCCACACAGCCCTGCTCCAACTGGAGGACCAGTATAAAAGCCAGGGGGAATGCTCAATCAGGGCTGACCACCTCAGAGGAAGGAGCTGCTGACAGAGCTCTGAAGCAGGAGCAGCAGACAGACGCTGCGGCAGAGACCAGCCAGCAGAGACCAGATGGGGAAGGGCCCAGCTCGGAGGACACAGGTGGGGAAGACGCTGGCAATCCTGGACAGGGTGGGAAGTAGCCCAAGGGGGGAACTGGAATCCCTGAGAGCTCAGCGTGTTTTGGGCGGACTCCCTGCTGAACTAGTGGTGGGACAAACCCACCACTGACAGAGCCCTGGGCTGGGACCCGGTGGAGAGGGAGGTCCCGGGTTCCCTGCCCCACTGTATCAGACCCCCCATAGGTGACACCTACACCTGGCTCCTTAGCTCTGTAGCTGATTTTTGAGACTATCATTTGTAAATCTCAAGAGGCACCCAGAAACTGAAATCTGTAAGTGAGAGTTTTAATTCTCATTTTGAGTTGTTTCTGCTTTCTGGACACAGGTGGCTTTTCTGACCTCACTTCTGTAGAAAATAAAACAGCAGCTGAGTGACTGAAAATAAAGCAAGGGTAAGTTTTTCCTAAGTCAGCAGTCCATGGGTCTGATTGAAGGCCTAATGAAGTTAATAGACAATCTCCTGTTAACTTCAGTGGGTCAAAACTTTTATTCTACAAATAATGAGTAAATGCCCATCTCTGTTTCCATGAAAGTAATACTGGAACTGGTCAAGTGAAGCTGAGGTCAGTTTCAGCTGATGAGTATTGGTCCTCACTTGTGTAAGTAGAAACTTTAAAATTGGTTACACTTATTTTATTTTGGACTTTCAAACCCTGTTTCTGCAGACAGTCAGTAGGTAGGACCTTACACAGCCACATCTGTGCATGTCCATTCGTGCACACACATACATGTCCAGGTGCTGAAAATAGCTGTGGAATATATTTAGTCTTATTTTCAAAATTTTAGAACTACCAAATTATATATATTTATATAAATATTTTGCAGTAACATTTTTCACAATACATTGGCCATCAGAAAAAAAAAAACCCTCAACTTTTTCCTAGAGGTGCCACATAGTAACTACAATCATTCTACAAATAGAGAAAAATGGTGGTAACTCTGAGATCTCCGTGTGATGACTGGCAAAATGTACAGTGACTTTTAAGAAAACTGTCAGTGATGAAGACACTTTGCAAAGCCACATTTTTGTTCACAATTTGGGACAAAGGAAGCTTGCCTTAAAATAAAATTATATGGTGCATTTTTAATTATATGCATTCAGATAAGATAACACACCCAAAATACATCCAAATGTGGCCAAGATGATCACCACGGATCAATGATAACTTGCTGTTCTTTTTCAGAATCAGCAGCAATACCAGATTTGGTATTTTTTGATATGAAGAAAATATGTAAAGTGCCCTAAACCTTCCACATGGAGTATTGTAAATTAAGTGGTATCTACAATAGCTAAGGTCAGTATAATCAGATATATTTTTTATTAATGTGAGCAAATTAGACTTCACTACACAATTTCATTTGAATAAACTTGAGGGATTGGTGAATGTTCATACATAAATGTTTCTGGTACCTTTGGCCATCAGCAGCATCTATAAAATAAGTGATTGAAGATCTTCTACAGGGTCAGGGTCTGATTATCATTTATACTACTGTTACTTTACACCTCGATAGCAGGGTAAAGAGTCTATAAATGTATGTAAATAAAATATAGTCCTACTTTCCCTTTTTGCTGCCAGAAAGGTGTAACACAGTCTTAGTGTAAATTAAAAACCAGGACCTCACAGTTTGAATAAGTATTGTAAAAGTACTGGAACAGCAAAACTTTCATGTGAACATATGTGAACATCAAAAAAGTCATAGGTTGACAGGTTTTGGATGAAAGTTGTCAACACATGAGGGTTCTTATTTTATTCATTCCAAGTTGTATATATTATACAAATTTATTGTACCACATGGGGCAGGTTCAAAACTTTTTAGACATATCCTAGATATTTGAGTACAAGAATAGTCAGCTATTGGTTGTCATATACTACTAACCAAGGTCGTTTGTCGATTTGGAGGACCACATTTTAAAATCTGAAAGATACATTTTGTCATCATCTATGGGGGACTGCCATGGATTCTTTAAGTCCATATAGGTAGAGAAGGCTGTTTTATGAATTAGCCTGAATAAACGTGATGAAGGACATGCAACTTGGATTTGATACCAGACTTTACTCCTCGACTGAGAGGCCTCAGGGGACTCTAAAAATGCAATTCTAAAAACCTTATACCAACCATTCAATCCAGAAACAAAGAAGATTCTTCTCAAAATCAAAAGCAGAAATCACTCAAACTACTCTGACCTCAAACTCTCTGCCATTTTGGGCTTCAATCCTGTGAGAACATTTCTAGGTTTTGGCACCGCTAACAGGGAAACCTCACATAATTTGGCCTCGAACTCGATTCCAGACTTTAGCCCAATCCTAATCTCAAAATGAATTCCACTCTACCTCTGTCCATCTCTCACTATTTTAAGTCTGTGAGAGATCCTCAGCTGGTATATAACCAGCACAGCTCTCTTGGTTTCAGAGCAGCTATGCCAATGTACACCAGCTGAGAATCTGCTTTTATTTTGTTACAACAGCATATTTTAGTAAATGTAGAAACTCTCCAGTGCCAACTCTTGGAGGGAATGGAGAGACTAAGATTCTTACCAACTGTGCATGAAAAACTTTAGTGAAATGGAAATTAGCTTAGATTCTTGTTTTAGTGTTTGATGTACTTATTTCAAGTTAATTTAAGTTGAAACTTATTGATGAAGTTGTAATTGCCTAAATTGTAATATTAGGCAATCGCAGAAACACCAAAAGGAAGACTACAGTCTGGAGCGCCTTGGCAGAGAAAGTACTGCAGTGCCCATAAGAAGGTGTAGCATTTGGTCTCCTTGGTGACTGACTGACTCAGGCCCTGACATCTCACTACCGCCTCTCTCCCATTCACCCCCACCGAGGTGCCATGCACCATCTATCCTTTAATGCTTGGTCTTTATTTCATGTGTGTTTTGGTAACATTGTTAACTTTATGGACTGCCACCACAATGAGAACTCTCAGCTAGAAAAGGATTCAGAGTATTAAAATTGAGCCCAAACTGTAATACGAATGAGTTTTCATAGTGATGTTATACCTAACAATTTGAATAACTGCTTAGAAATTTCCTTAGATCCTTAGGATTTGTGGCTTTATAGGTTAACAAGTTATGCTGGATAACTATTTGGGACACTGCATTTACTAGACATTTTTTGCTTCAAACAATGTTTTTAGAATAAAAAAAATTATTCTCTGGCAGTTTTTGGATTCTTGAATGGACATGATAACTGGTTTGTGAAAAATATATACACAAACAATCTGAAAATACAATGTCAGTCAACAAGTATTTCTGGTATAGGATATACAGCTACATACATGATTTCAATGGCAATATATGGTTTTTGATATATGACACTCCAAACATTTTTGATATCACAATAATCACAAAAGCAAAGATAGTGTGTCACAGAAACCTGAAATATCACCGGTTTATAGATTTGCATTACAATTTCCCTAGCTTGGGGACTTTGTGTTTAATTTGCAGCTTTTATTTTTATCCATTAAAGTGACTGCTTATTATATTTTTCTGCTAAGGCAATAGTGCTAATGATTGTAGAAGTTGAGCAATTAAAAAAAAAGCTGTTAAAGCTTTAGACAGAGCTGTATTTTAGGTTTGCTCCTTATGAGGAGAAAGCCACTATTGCTTTCTCTGAAAACAGCCTAAACTAATCTTTAAAACTTTCAAAATGTCTGCATGGACTAAATATGCCTGAAAAGTAATTCCAAGACAGTGGCTGGGAGTTCTGTCAAAGGAGGTTTGAGCCTGCCATACAATTAAAGAGACAATGCTTTAACTTTGTCACATGCTCATTAACTTCAAGAAATGTGCATTATTTCTAAAACTAAAAGATTGTCAAATATGGATGATATGATGTTATGTGAGCATGTCATCACAGCTTTGAAAAATTACCTTTTTTCCTACTTGAGGGCAGATGTGAGCCATAGTTGTTAAGTATGTTTGCAAAAAATATTTGCATATGTATATATAAATAAATATTTAACATAGAAAGCAAAACTCTTACTGCCAGCAGCCTGCACAAAAAAGCCAGGATAAGCAATAAAAAGTGCTTGTTTTTTAAAAAGTCAAATTGTAATTCACAGCATTTTATACTATACAAATTGCTATATACTGTAGGTTGCATTTCTGAGACTGAACAGTACTAAAAGTTGCAACTAAGGGCAAATATAAATACACTTGTTTAGAATGCAGAGGCTTAGTCAGTATTATAAACACTATGGCAATCTGCATTGCATTACATATAATGCTTTGTAATGCGATTTTGACTTTACATATTGATTTCCACACATATGAACAGGCTTGACTATAGCCCCATTAATTTCAATCATTATAAAAAGAAAAGAAAAAATGTTGAGAAAATATCTAGTAAATACAGATATTATTTGATACAGAGTTAATGGAGATTAATGCATAGCTATGGCATTAAATCCATACAATCAGATGTTCACCTTATTGGACGTTAACCCTATTTTAAAAATATTATAGGCAAGTCTGAGAGAACTAACTATTGTTAAAGTTGTCTGACACGATCCATTATAAGACCCTGCTTTCAGTTGCTTATTACTTGGCTAAATTTAAATCTACTGGGATGCCATTTTATATGCCAAGTATATACCTGATTTTTGGGGGGCAAATTTTGGCAAGAACAGTTCAGCTGTTTTCAGGCTCCCACACGTGACTTGACCAAGCAGTATTTACTCCACAGAACAGCTAAGCATTCGCTCTCCAGAAGTGGAGGCAGGCTTCTGGCGTTTCCTAACTTTGCTTGCTTGCCTTTGCAACTTTAATTACATTTTTAATGTAGTTTTCATATGTGTAATAATAGAACAGACTTTAATACAGTGAGTTTATATTCTGTTTCAAACAGATGCACTCCCCATGGTGAATCTTAATATATCACATATCAAGTTTGTAATTACATGCTTATTTAAAGTCCCATCATACTGACATGCTTAAAGTAAGCAGATGCTTAAGTCCCACTAAAGCCAATGGGAACTAAGCAGATAAGAGCTTTCCTGAATAGGGATGGATTTAAATATGTGCCCAAGTGCTTTCCTACACTGAATTAAAGCCTCAGACACCAATGTTTCTTTAAGTGAATTTTTCTCTAAATAAACCTTCCTCAAAAGAATGTCATGTAAGTATTTTTTGTTCTGAAAAAAAATCAGAGTAAAATTCTCAGTTTTGGAAATATTTATCTTATTAAAATAAAACAGTTTAGTATTTTGTTATAAATAATGTATGATGGGCAAAGAAATTATACTTTATTTTTACAAGTGAAAAGCTGACTTTATAAATCACACTAAAATGAGTGTGTTGGTCTTATTTTACCACTGAGTAAAATCTTACAAATACATTAGCCACCATGTACAGTGGAACCCTGGTACAGTTCCACTGGTTTGAAAGAGTCTATTCTAAACATAGAGACTATCTCTGGAACCATCAAGTGTAGAAAAGGAATAATAGACATTTTGTACATGCTTCTAATAAACATTCTGAAATATATGAGACCAGATTTCAAGTACATAAGGAAAGCAATGAATAAAGTTACACTCATGTGACTCAGAGTTTAGCTACCAACACAAACTACAGGTACGGGTCATATACAGAAAAACCTGAATAAGTGGTGAGATCATGTGAAAAGCTGCACAAAAGGTCTGGGTGTTATTATCAATTAAATCTTTCTTTTGAAATGTCCTTAACACAATGGTAAACATGTCATGAAACTAACAAAATGTGCTGCGCAGTCACACCTGTATAAACTTCAAGCACTGCCAGCCTCACTCATAATCACTGGACAGTCAAGTGTGTCTAAACTTGACCTCATCAACCTTAGGGATTCTGTGAAATAGACACCAAAATTATCATCAGCAATATGATGATTCTGCAAACTGCCCCTTTGCTGTTTCATGCTTGCATGTTGCAGTAATCTTAGCTCTGTGGGTTTATGATTATGGTTTATATTATATCAGTTGTGAAATTCTGGGTATTGTGAATGTCTCTATAAATCAATATCAAACGTTGCTGGTATCTGTGTACAGTGGGTCCTACAACATGCTGTTGTCCCAAAGCAAGTGATCCACACTGTGTCGTACACTGTGTTCACCTATGTCATCTGAGGCATGAACAAAGAAAGTTCAGCTTATCATGGGAACATTCGCTTTGTGGTTCAGAGTGTGACCATTGCTGTGGAGTGCCTGCATTAAAAACGAGGCATTTTATGAGAGATACCAGAGTTTCCCCTGTGAGCAGGACTAGTAATTGTGTGGTGCTCTGTGGCATATCTACAGGCATATTTGATCCTTTTACTGATGACCACCACATCTCTATTTTTTCCATTGTGATTATAATTCCAGTCTTTGGATGCTATATGGGTAGGACTGGATGGGATGTGGCTGGCGATGTTGAGAGAAAACTGTTTGTTTTGAGCATGACAGCAGAGCGTGGATATGATGGGGATAAGGTGGTAATGAGCAACAATATTTGCACTAGATACCATGATGCTGAGCACCATACAAAGGCTGAAATTGGTTTACAATCTGTCACAATATATATATATGTTACCTTGGATACAAGGCTTGCTCTGTATGCAGCTAACTGCTTCAAATATTCCTTCTTAGCAGCTTCAGTTTTCTTTTTGTACACCTACAGAACAACAAAGAACATTAGTAAATGAATCTGTTTCTATACACAATTCCAAGACATATAACCAATCTGTTTCATGCATCTTCAGAACATCCTTCTAATTCAAGAGCCTTTCCTTTTTCTCTAGATTTTTAAGGGGGGAAAACTTAAGCAACAACAAGCATTTTCAAAAATATTGTTCAGAGTAAAAGAGATTCTTTGCCTACAGAGTGAACCTGATATGTCTGGGGCACATCTAGACTATGTTTTAATTTCGAAAGAGGATATGCAAATTACATGGGAACTGGCATATCTTCTTCCGATCGCATTTTCGAAAGAGGATCTTTCAAAAGTTAAAGTAGTCTGGATGCAATTTTTTCAGAAAAAACCTCCTTTTTCAAAAAAACCACTTTTTCTAAAAAAAGGAGGTTTACGCGGTTTTTCGAAAAAGGGTTTTTTTTCCCCAAAAAATCTGCGTCCAGACTACTTTCACTTTAGAAAGATCCTCTTTCGAAAATGTGATTGGAAGAATATGCGGAATTTGCATATCATCTTTCTAAATTAAAATGTAGTTTAGACATGCCCTGAACTGAGGGCATTCCTATTTGCATGATCGCGTCAATTGACAAAGGGATGATAAATTGGGAGTACAGTTCCAAACTTGACCAGTGGGGGCTGCTCTTTATTGTGGCTCCCATCTGGCAGACCAGCTGAATTTGTCTAGGAAATAGGAGAGTGAGTGGGTGGACCCAGGACTGCTGAATTGGGAAGAAAATGGGAAGTGAGATGCAGAGGTCAGTAAAAGTTTGGGAGATAGCAATACTATTCAATATGACTGGGAGACTTTTTTCCATTATTAGGTAAGCCATTGGAGAGTGCGAGAAGCCCAGTCCAAAGGAGGAGAGAGGCAAATCAAGGCTCAGGAGAGCTCTGTGTAGAAATGAGTTAAGGGGCCATGAAAAGAAGTTAGTGTAAATCATTTTTCCAGTCTTGCTCCTGCAAAGTTCTGACGAGCTCTTCAAGAAAGTGCGTCTTTTCTTATCTATTCCTCTCAATCCACAGTTCTGCCTGCAGTGTAACTAACACATGGAACTATGTTCCACACAATAGCTTACGTTAAAAAGTTATAAGATTCAGTTTAAATTACCCTAGACTTCCAGCACTGAAGGTTATTAACAGGGATTGGAAGGACACCTAGACACAACGATAAATGGAGCATTAAACAATGAGGAATCCTGTGGCACTCTAAAGACTAACAGATTTATCTGAGCATAAGCTTTCATGGGTAAAAACCACTTCATCAGATATATCAGATGAAATGTTTTTTACTCACAAAAGCTTATACCCAAATAAATCTGTTTGTTTCTAAGGTGCCACAGGACTCCTCATTGTTTTTGCAGCTACAGACTGAGGCTATGTCTAGACTGCAGGCTTCTTTCGAAAGAAGCTTTTCTGGAAGAGATCTTCCAGAAAAACTTCTTTTGAAAGAGAGCAGTCACACAGCAAAAGCGCATTGAAAAAGCAATCTGCTTTTTCGAAAGATAGCATCCATATTGATTGGATGCTATGTAGCATTTAAATTGTGATTAGCATGGACAGAGTGGCCACCAGGGCACCTGTGCTTTTTCCTGGAGGCCTCTTCTTTCAAAAAAACCCCTTCTTCCTCGTCCACACATGCCTTTTTCCAAAAGAGCTCTTCTTCCTCGTAGAAAGAGGTTTACCGCTGTTGGAAAAACCCCTGTGTCCTTTCGACTTTCTGTCAAAAGAACACAATTGCAGTGTGGATGGAAGTGTAGTTTTTCCAGAAAAACTCTGCAATGCAGACATACCCTCAGTCTCAGATTAGTTGGACTATGCACTTGAAGTGCAGTGGATGGCAAAAGCAAGTTAAATCAACGTTGAGATGTTGTCATAAATTATGCAGGTAAGACACATAAGCCCATTCTTTTCAGTAAGGTAAACTTTATGAAACTTTAAATTGATCTCTTTTGATCCTGTTATTCCACAGTAAAACCAGAGCGCACTCATAATGGAGCATGCCTGGAAAATGTCATCTGTATCTACACAGGACAATACTATTCCAAAATACTAAGTCAGAGCAACAGTACTGGGCTGGAAGGAATTGGTACTACATCATTTATAGGAAGAATATTCTTGTGAAATATCTTTTACTTCAGTGAAGCTTTGCTTTCAGAGAAAGAACAATCCTCTGATCTAGGCTGGGAAAACTCAGAGGTTGCCTAAAAGGATTAAAGATTTTGCTTCCCAGGGAAGCATAAATACATAATGGGGAAAGAGTCCTAGGATACCAAAACTGTAAATATCTACACAGAGAGAAAAAAGATTGTTTTTAGCTGTGCAACTGTGTGTGTGCATTCTTGTAATTTCATCAGATTAGGATAAATATATGTTGCATGTTGAGCTCATATTGTTTTTCAAAGAATGGGAAACAAGTTGCTTTTTACATTGTGATTATCTGTGGTTATTGGGCAAATATATTGTATTTTTTCAGAAAACAAAATGAGAATTAGTTGAAAATCTGTTCCCAGCTGCTAAAATGAGTTAGCATGACCTACAGAACAAAGAGGAATTCAAATTATACTGTACATTGGAATCCAGCTGCATCATTTTGCTATCCAGATTTTAAAACCACAACTGAGCACAATAATATCACACACACAGAGTGAAGATCTTTAAAAGATCATATAGATTTTTTTAAAATCTGATATTGTAGTCATGCTTCAGTTCATCAGGAGCCTTATTTTGCATTACATGAGTATCAAAATTTTATGCATGTCGGTCCCAGGATATTAGAGAGACAAGATGGATGAGGTAATATCGTTTTTGGGCCAACTTCTCTCCATACAGAGACAACTTCTGAGCCATACCGAGCTTTTCTACTTTTCTCAGATCTGAAGAAAAGCTTGAAACCCTTGTCTGTTGGTTCAATAAAAGATATTACCTCTCTCACCTTGTCTTTCTAATATCAAAATGTTAAGCAGTCCTACTGTGCATTTATAGTCAAAGCATATGGAAAAGGTTCTGAAAGACCAGGATTTCATCCCCCTCCTCCCGAAAAAACCCTTGTGGTATACAAGACAATCTCATTTAATTGCATAAACCTAACAAGAGTTCTATAAGTCTTGTACCCAAACATCACTACTGCACATGCACTTACGTACACTGTAACCTATCCAGCCATAATATTCAGCATAAACCTTAAACATTTTTTTTCATACCTACTTTTCTTAGACATTGATTCGACCTGGTTAAAACGGTATAAATCCAAATTAGCATTGTTTTTTTAAAACTGACTGATATAGGATGTCACAGTGAGTGTTGTGGCCCACAATGCTTTATGTTATTCAGAGGCAGATTTACATGGTTGATGAGTTTTACCTGTATCTTTCTCAATGTTTACAATGTTTTTGTCTTCTTCAAGAATCCTAATATTTAGGCTATTTGTTAGTAGGTGGGTGATCCTGACTGCCTCAGGCCACGGCAACTGTACCAGTATTTCCCCTCAGTGCTCCTGCCATGGGCACCTGCTCTCAGACTTATGGCTTGCCAGCCATTGCCTCTCTTGGAGGGAGTCCACTTCTTACTCCCTTCTGAACAGAGGATTTCTAGGCCCAGTTTCCTGCCTTCATTGTATTAGCCTCTGTAAAAGACAAGTCTGTCTGACCAAGGATTGCTTGATTTCCTTTCAGAAATGGTCAACAGTGCAAGTGTCCATAATTATACTTACTGCACAACTCTTTTGCTCTTAAAACACAAGCAGCACAGAGAAAACATATTAACAATTTTAAAATCTAGACATGTGCTAATAAGCTTACCAAAGATCACCCTCACCCTAATGTGAGCAATGGCAAGGGCAGTCCTTCAACACCTCACTCAAGGAAACCTATTTGTAATTTCAAATTCATCCCAGCTTCAGCTCAAAACAAGCTCTGACTTATGGGGTTTCACTAGAGCCAGTCCTTCCAATCCCCGCCAAGGATCGGGGCACACTGTGGACCAGGTGTCCTGATCATTTGGTAGATCAGCAAGAAGGCCGTAAGTCTGTTTAAAAACAAACCATTCATCCAAAAATCCTTTCTTTGTCTGTTGGTCCCTGAATAATCCAGTGAGCATCTCCAAGAGATGACTTCTAAGGCTGATGACCGGGAGAATTATAGTAGCATCCCCCTCCTACTAAAGAAGTTACAAAAAATAACAAATACACAATTACATTCTTAATGCAGAGGATCCTGAATGTATTAATTCTAATTCAATACAGTTTAACTTAATTCATTAACATGTATCTAAATTCCAGAAGGTCTGTCTCAGCAAATTGAGGGATATTGCCCTCTTGCCCCACTGGCATTGGCTGTTGAAATACTGATTGCTGATAGCTGAATTACAGGTAGAGTGGGATGGACTTTCAACTCCAGTGAGACTGGGAGTTGACTGGTATCATCAGTAATGATGAGATTTGGTGTGTAGGATATGTTTCCAGTTGAGAATGAAGATGACACTGGATGCTGGTGCCAACACATAGTCTTGGGATTTGTCTGGGCTCATACTTGGAATTTAAGCCGATGGGGAGAGCAGGTGGGTGGCACTAGCAGTGTTAGTGGTATGTGTAACAGGTATACACAAGACAAATGCCATTCCCATTCCGTTTTGGCAGCTGCCAGAACTTCTAGCCCTCAAGCTTAAATGTATTACGTTGTAATACATTTAACAGACTTGATGTCTTATAGACATTTTAAATAGGCGAAAGGCTTGTGTCATCATCCAAGTGCCCTTCACAATGGTTTAAACTGTTTTGTGCACCATAGTTAAGATAGCAAGGAATTCTGAAACACAGAAAAACAATAAAAATCCAGAGGGAGATTTCTGTTCTTTTTCTTAAGAGCAATAAACTTTGCAGCTTAGTTACAGTCTTATCTAGACAAGATTTACTTTTATTTTTTAACACCTCCAAAACCACTTATGAGGCTTACATTTCCCTCTGACACCAGTAAACAGTGGTGATCAAGAGCTTGGATAGAAGCATATTTGTGTAGAACCTAGCCATTTCCAACTTGTTTTTAATTACTGTGATAATTAAATATAAATTGATAGGGTGAAGCCCAGTGGTTCAGAAAGCTTCCTATTCCTGCTGCTAGCGTAAGTAGGGCAATGGGACAATCTGCCCTTCTTGGGAGGCTGCCAATTGCACCTCAAGAGCAGAACCTCACTCGGGGTCTGGGCTTTGTGGGTAAGCAATAGTCAACAGATTGCCAAGGATGGAGCACAGCAACTCCCATGAACCCTGCTATCCAAGGATTGGGATGCTTTAAAAAAATCATGGCACTTCAGAATATGAGCTGGACTGCAATAGGCTAGAACTACATCTTTTGGCCAAGGCACTGACCTTCACATTTCTGCTTCCGGGGGGGTAGGTCAAGTAAAGCGTAACTGGGAGAAGAACAGGGTCTACTAAAACTGCAGTTGATTTAGGATTGTGGCACTGCACAGTTACTCCAGGCTTTTGTGATCGATAATCAGATGATGGGCCCATCCAAGTAGCATTGCTATTCTTTGAAAGCAGTCTGGATTGGTAGGAGCACCTCGTCAAATGTCTAATATTTGCTCAAATATTGCGCAGCAGGAGCAAACTTCCTTATGTAGTAGGCAATGGGGTACAGCATTTGTTCAGGTCCACGCTTTTGGGAGAGGACTGCCCTAATCACTGTACTAGAGGATTTGACAGAATTCTGATGGGAAAGTGATCTGCTCTCACCAGGAAATGAGGGGATCATCAAGGGACAGTCAGGAAAGGCCAAGTATAAGGGAAAAATGAAGGGAATGGATCATACTGTAGTGTAGATGACACATGCTGTATGGGTCCTATGGTGCAATGGTCAGTATGCAGGACGTTGACTCCTGCAATTTGAGTTCAAATCTCAGTGGGACTGCTTGGTGAGATGATGGCCATTTTCCCGCAAAAACTCTGTAGTCTAGACATAGCCTTTGTGTTTAGATTGTAAGCTTCTCGAGGCAAGGTCCATATCTTTGTTCTTTGCTATTTTGTACAATGTTATGCACACAATCCACTATGAACAAGTATATCAGAAGAACCCTGAGCCAATGTTTTCTATGGCATTTCTTCTGTATGAAATTCCTCTCAGAATCATACTTTCTGGGATGATATTGCCTCCTGATGCTATATTGCTAGGGTGGCCAACCTTACTGACCCTCTGAGGCACACTCTGTAATCTTTTGAAGTTTCAGAGCCAAGCATGCCTGCTGGAGCTCAAGGACTTCAGTCTCATGGGGTGCACTTGCTGGGGCTTAGAGCTTCAGCACCATGAAGAGAGGGGGCTCTGGGCTTCAGCCCAGGCAGGTGAACTCCTTGAGGCTGATGCCCTATTAGCCCCGACAGGTGCACCCCACTGGGCTGAAGCCCCATCACTCCATCACAGGGCAGAACCCCTGAGCTTTCCCACCCAGTCTGGCAAACAAAGAATGGGGGAGGGACATTGGGCGGGGGGAGGAGGGGTTCCTCATGCAGCTCAGGAGCCATGGTTTGGCCGCCTCTGCTATACTAAGTGAACATAAGAATGGCCATACTCAGTCAGACCAAAGGTCCATCCAGCCCAGTATCCTGTCTGCCGACAGTGGCCAATGCCAGGTGCCAGTGATGAGAGGTTCCCTCACATGGGTCAATTGACTCAAGTTTTCACTAGCCCTGGACTTACACTGCTGTGCAGATGTACCCTGAGCGAGCAAACAGAAAATTCTGTCCAAAGGAATACCCCAATGCTGCTGCAAGGCTGGACCGACTTTCACCCATAAGATTGAGGGCAGTTCCTGGTACATTCAGTGTGTGTGTAAGTGTGTAGGACCTGTTATTGTTTTATGTGTATTGTCTCTGTAACATTTTTCCCCTAAGAATAAATGTATTTTATGCTGTAAAGGTTGGCTGGTACCTAATATTCACTGTTGTGAATTCTGAAGAAAGGTTAACTAGAGAGGCCAGACCTGCTGGGAAATCACAATGAAGTACAGAGAGACTGCAAGCCTAAGCCAAGCCTAATTTGGAGAGAGAGATGTGAGAGAGGTGATGGCTAGGAAGCCCGAAAACTGTGACAGATGCATGCTGTATATCTAAAAAAACCCCAAGTACAATCTGTGAAAGATGTAATTCTAGGAGCAATGCCATCACCTCAGAGTTTTTTGAGTGATGGATGAATGGACATTGCCCATGGAAATACTTTTTTCAGAGACTGAGCTCCCACGAACAGCATCAGGCAAAATACTACTGTGCTGCTGTCCAGAGTTAAATCCAACTTCCAAATCCACATCTCTGGCATGGCTGAGTGGTTTCCTTCATGCTCAGAGAAAACTGAAAGTTTGCCAAACCGGGAGGCCAGTATCCAGTTTTAACACATTTATTTTGCAGTTCGAGCACCCAGGACTCTACGAATTCCTCTAAAATGTAGCTGTCATATAAACAATCCATAGAATTGGTTAATGGATAGTGAAATATGCCACCATTTGACTTTTAATCTAGGTACAAACTATAACTGAAAGTGGCCCTGGGCTAGCTCTATAGCTCAGCAGTCTCTTAGATGACATAGTATGAAAATGACACTGATGATATATTAGGAGCTTGGAGAGAAGAATTCAGTCTTTCTGGCATGCAAAGTGAAGGTCACAGGCCAAATTCAGTTCTAGTATTAGCCAGGTTCAACTCAATTGATTTCACTGGAGTTGTAGCCACTTATGCCAGGCTGAATTTGACCTCATGAGTTTGCAGTATATAAGGTAAGATTTTTTTAAATCAAACAAGTTTGGGATAACACTCCTACCAACAAACATTAAATGTATGATTGACGTGGTAATTGCTGGTACTCAGCTGTACTCTGCAAAACTAATCTAAACTCAAATGGTCTACAATTAGTCTGGTTAAGTCTGGCTGAGTACCCAAATGATTTAGTGCCTGACTCCCATGGACTTTTAGTGTAGAGAATGGAGGGTGGGAGAAGAACGATGAGGAAATCATAGTTATTACTTATATTGCAGAAGTTCTAAGCCTAGGTTCCATTGTGTTATGCATATTGTAAACACATAGCAAGAGACAATCCTGGCCCCATAACCAGGCCTTTTCAGAGAATGACAGAGGCCCGGGCCACTTTGAGTTTAGAGGCCCTAGCCCAACCCCAGGATCAGGCCCCTGATGTATCTAACGTCTCATCCACAGGGTCATACTAAAACCAAAAGAATATATGCAAATAAACTCTTGAGACATTTATTTATTAACAGTTAAGTCATTATATCTATAGCATCTATATTAAAAATGTAACTTTAATATAGTTAATATAGTTTCCACTGCAAGCAAAACTCTTCATTTTTGGAATGCTTTTCTAGCTTTGTAGTGTGTAAACTCATTTATAATTGAAGAAAAATCTAATTTATGTGTAACATCACTGTTAATGTTAAACATTGCAAGTCCATTCAAATGCTCTTGTTCCATCGTAGAACGATGATAGTTCTTGACTTGTTTTAACACGTTGAATGAGCATTCACCTGAATCAACTGATGCAGGGAGACTAACAAAAATACGTAATGCAATTGTGATATTAGGAAATACAGTCAACGGGCTGAGACAGAACATTTCTTGAAGCAGTTCTTTTGACTTACAGTCCAATTTAAAGTTGATGGAATGTATACATTTCAGGAAGACGATCTCATTGCAGAGATCTCTTGAAATTTCATTGTTGTACCTTTGTTAAAACTGTTCAGCTGCTGAATATAGATCTTTATCACTTAGTTCTCTGAATTCCCAAAGGAATCCAAAAAGGGTACAAATTTGTTGCAGTGACTCAAATCAACGCATAAGACAAGATTTAATGGAGTCAATAATAATAAGAAGAAGAACAACAAAAAACCCCCATTGACTCGATAGTGCCTTTCTGCATCAGATTGAGATGTTAGGCTGTGATTGGTGGAAAACTCAGATGAAATGTCAATACCTTGTGCTACTGATTTGGAGGCAGAAAGGATTACATCCCATTGATCATGAATCTTTTGAATATCTTTACGAAGTCATTCAATGTTATCCCTCTCAACATCTAATGTAGCATTGCATGCTTCAATTACAAGATTAGTTTCTTGGATAATTTTTAGCAGCTTCATCCACATGGATGACATTAAAATACATTCAAATTTGGATGTATACTTCTGAATTGACTTAAGCTTAGTGCAAACCTGTGCTGTGATAGTAAGAGATTCAAGCTACTTAAAGGCTTTCTCACAGAGTCCAAATGCTGTTCAACTGGTTTAATGCCATCAATTTGTGCCAACCATCGCATTGTCGATATGCCATGAAGGAAAACAGGCAAATGCTGCTTCAGAATTTCCCACATTCAAGGACTGCTACTGAAGAGGTAGTACAATTGCTGAATTGTTCCAAAGTATGTGATGGCTTACTTGAATGATTCAGTACAATCAACACCAACAAGATTTAGTGTGTGGTTGCCACAATTGGAGAAAATACAGTTTGGATTTTGGTCAAGAAAGAATGTTTGTACTCGACTGTACTTCCCAGCCATATTGGATCCATTGTCATAGGCTTGGCTAATGCAAATTTGAAAATTTAATTTGAGGTCTTCCAGAATTTCTAATACTCAAGCGGCGATTTCCAGTTTTTGTGTGTGAAATTATCGAACAAAATTAATAGTTCTTCAATTGAAACCCTTAAACTTCCTGCAATTTTAACATATTGAACAACCAAGGTTGTCTGTTCTTTATGAGAACAGTCTGCAGTTGTATCAATAATAATTGAAAAGTACTTTGCATGTCGTATCTCTTCAAGAATTGTTGTTTGCACAAATGTCCCGCATGGCTCAATAAACTCGTTTTGTATTCTGGTGGACAGATAATGGAGTTGCATGTGTTGTCCCTTCTCCTGTGATTCATGAACACACTTAACATGGCATGATAAAAGTGAGCCATGCTAAGAAGCTCAAGTATACCACAAGAGTTTCCTTTTGTAGGGTCACTGATACGTTGACTGGAACCAAACAAAGCCAATCCCCGTTCAGAAAGAAAAAGAATGACATTCAATATGCACGCAAGGATTTTTTCCCAGTTACCAGTTTCGTGTTTATTTCATTCAGGAGTAAATTTTCAATTGAACTGTCAGCTAGTGCTGCTCTAGTGGATTTCTATGTAAGTTATCTTTATGCGATACTAAAGTTTCATGTTCAGATACTTGGTCTTTCAACTTCCTCCAACATCTACTGATGCTCCAATCGGATGGATCAGACAGAACTAATGTATTTAAAGTATTACTGTTAAAAATGAAACAGGTTTTCCATGCTCCAGCGAGCCAGTCTCTTGTGTAAGATCTCTCCATTTGGAAGAGTTTTTGTCAGCAGATGAGTAGGAAAATCATGATTTCAAGCATCTTCTGGTATATTACTTGGAATCTGAAAATAACTAACTTTGAGAAATGACGGCATTTGAGCAACATTGCTCTTATCAAGAAGTCTAATGTCAGGTTCTGACACCACTGTTGTTACACTGTGTCCTGTGCTAGTCATAAGTTCTTGCTCTTGCTGCAAGAATGAGGACATCTCTGAGGTCCTCATTTTCTGCCTGCACAGTTTCTAAGTCGAGTGTAGATTCTGCATCTATTGCTACTGTTGGCATTTCTATGTCTTGATTAATGACCTCCTCATTTTGAGGTAGTGGCATTGAAATGTCATTTGTGGGTACAAAGTTTTCATCATCAGAACTGGAAGTGTCACTGTCAGTATGGTCACCGTCTAATGGCTGAGGCGTCTTTTCTATGAGAAATGATGTTATTGGCTTTAAACTCTAAACTGCTGCTTCACTCTATTGCTTTCACTGACTCTTACTTGTACCACTTTCAAATATTTGCTTCATTTTTATAAAGGGGTTCTTTTAAAACACAGTAACACACAATAAATTAATTCGCTAAAGGCTATTGGTTATACAAAATTTTAATTGTATCTACTTTGCAATGAATATTATATAATAATGGTTTGGGGGTGTTCCTATTATTAAATTCCTCTAATAATTGCTGTGGTATTATGAATATGAACATAGGGTGGATGCCAGATTAGATATAAAGTTATTAAACAACTGAATTAAAAGTTTATTACCACAAAAAAAGCCTTTAAAGGTGAATCTAAAACTGGATGAAGAGGTAGCTTACAGCTGAGACTGATATGGTTATTGTATACAAAGACACATAGAAAGATACAAAGAAAAAACAGAAATACGAAAATCTCCTATGCAGAGATAAACATCTAATTTAAAGTTTAAACCCACCCTGACACCAAGCAAAATCACTTTATAGTAACAGAATTAATTACGACTTTCAAAACCTCTAAACTATGCAAAGAGTGTAAACAGCATTTCATAACGTAGAATCACTAGTCACAGAAGCTACTCCAGTCTCCAGTCATACAGATGAAAATTCAGATATGACTGAACAATTGGCGAAGGCCTGAGGTCCCACAATGATTTAAATTATTTTTTTGCAGGTATATACAGCTTCTTTTGTTGTCTCTGTTATACCTGCAAGGTGCATAATAAATGGAAATGACTTAGTAGAAAAATGTTACAATTTTAGACCCCTTTCTCTCCTGAGGCCTGGGCCAAATGTCCCTCCTGGCCCTCCCGATAGGGCCTGCCCATAAGTACATGTAGGATTTATTTATATATGTTGAATGCACCACTTGGACATTCAATATTTACCTCTAGTGTCGAAGGCTACCCTCTCCACCCTTTTAGCACTCCAGAAAAGAAAAAGATTGTCAAAGCAGTCTGAAAGGGAGGCCAGTAGATCCATGAATATACTGACTGAGGCCATGTCTTCAGTAGCCATGCCATCGATCGATCTTCTGGCACTCGATACAAGGTATGTCTAGACTACATGGCTCCGTCGACGGAGCCATGGAGATTAGTTTACTCGAAAAAGGGAAATGAAGAGGCAATTTAAATAATCACCGCTTCATTGAAATCAAAATGGCCACCGCGCTGTGCCGATCAGCTGTTTGTCGGCACAACGCGGCAGCCTAGATGGGGATCTGCCGACCCCAGAACCCTTTGTTGGCAGATCCTGTAAGCCTCGTTTCGTAGTCCTCTAATAGAAAGGGGGTAAAGCAATGATAAAAGCTTCTTTGCTGTTATAAGCAGGGGGGTAAGGGTGAAGCCACGTAAACTATGCTGATAGCAAATGGAAGTAAACACTCCCCTTTTTCTTATCAACCAGTCAACATCTCAACAGTGGAAGTAGCTTGTAATGTGACTGTTTCAGAATGGTTTTTTTTTTCCAATTCACAATGGCATAACATACAAATAGATATGGTTCTATTTCCTATTCTTGTTTACACAATAAAGTAAATAAAAAGACTAAAACTCTGAAAAAAGTTATCCAGAAAAACCCAAGGATATATTTCAGTAATTTCGTGGTCCTCTTCAAAGTGTTTCATATTAATCCTTTGTTTTATGAATGGTTAGTTTAAAAAGTGAAGGGTTCTAAAAGGGAATTGTAATGTTCAACATGAGAGCAGGGGAGAAAAAAAAACCAATCAAACTCAATACTCTCTTTCTCACTGTATATGGTAGAGGCTTTACTTCATAAGCAACTAATAATGAATAAAATGTGAATAAACGTTTGGAAAACTTAACTGTGTATTCTCATTTGAAAATCTTCACTCAGTTTCAACGACTATATAAGGTGCTACCAGAAAAATACCATATGTGCTCTAAAGTGCTAGAGGCAGATTCTCGGCTGGTGCAAACTGTCATTGCTTCATTGAAGTCTGTGGAACCATGGAAATTTACCTAGCCTGAGGACCTGCCCTATAGTTTTAAAGAAACAAAGGGTGTTAGGTGTCCAATTCCAAGTCAATGGGAGTTGGATCCCTAGTTACACTTTGCAAAATCCCCAGATTACTTACATTCTCATATATTATTCATATTCTCTCTCTCTCTCCTTCCCCCCCTCAGAGAGAGAGAGAGATTTGTGCATTTCCCTTTGAGTCCCTCTGTTTGTGTGTCTGTCTGCAAGTCCCTTTGTTCAAGAACTCCTCCCAAATGGTAAGAGCTAGGACCACCAAATTTGGTATGCAACTTCCTCTTATCCCAATTTAAAGCAAGGTCAGGGTTTGGTTGTGCCAAGAAAAGGGAAGTTCTGGGAATGGGACCGTTCTCCATAACATGGAAAGGGAAGGGCACAGAGAGGAGTGACGCTATACTGCAGATAGACCACTAGGGTCAGCCATACCACCAAGGGAAAGGACAGCAGGTCTGGGGCTTGCCATCTTACCTGCCACTAAGTGAGGTAAGTAGCCCCCTGCCCCCAACCCTTTCCCCCCCATTAGCCCTTGGCCACAGCACTGGAAGGGATGGGAATAAAGGCCCCTGATGGCCAGTGGGGCTGGGATGGGGGAGAGAAAAGGCCCCTGGTAGCCAATGGGGTGGCTGGGGAAAGAAGGAGGGGGGGAGAGAAGGTTCCCGGCATCCAAGAAAAGAAGGCCCATGCTGGCCAGGAATGGGGGGGAGAAAGCCCTACCAGATGGGACCCCCCCACTAGGGATGTAAGCGAGTAGTCGAGTTGAGCGCTTGACTACTTGCTTCCCCCGCCCCCTTGGGTGGGGACAGGAACCGATGCTGAGGGGAGCTGGCTTAAAAGCTGGTTCACCCCTGTCTTCATGGTGCTGCCTGCCCCATCTCTGTTGCCTCTATTAGAGGCAGCAGTGGGTAGGGAGAGAGGGAGAGCAGGGGAGCCTGCCACAAAGCAGCCTCTGCCCGCGGCAGGCTGAGGCTAGCTGCAGACAGAGGCTGCTCTGGCAGCAGCCCTGTCCATGGCCAGCCCCGTCTGCTGTGCACAGGGGCTGCTGAACCCGGCACGAGCCAGGAGTAATCAGTCCTGGTTCGTGCTGATCCAGGACTGCTGTGGATCTGCATTTTAAATATAAGAGCTGCCCGGCTTGTGCTGGGTCTGTGAGCTACCCCTGCTGCGGCTCTGCATTTTAAATGTAGTAAGAGCCTGGCGGCAGAGTCACAGTGGTCCTGGCTCTGTCCCAGCTCATGCCGGTCCGGGACCTACCCCTGCTGTGGCTCTGCAGTTTAAAAGTAGTGGGATCTGGGCTGTCTGTGCACCTGGCTCCTACTATATTTAAACAGCAGAGCTGCAGTGGGGGTAGCTCCTGGACCGGCATGAGCCAGAACAGAGCACCTTCCCTTATCGACTAATCGTGCCTCTTAACATCCTTACCAGCCCACCCTGAACCCCTCCTTACCACCCAACCATCACTCTCACAACCCCATGCCCCTAACCTCCACATTCCCAAGACCTTTCTCTGACTCTTGCACCCCTCACATCGCCAGCCCCCTAACAAGCAATGCTGGTAAGTCTTCTAGTATCTACTATATATTTGAGAGAGTTTGTCTGTCTATTTGTTCAAGAACTCCTCCTAAAGAGTATGAGCTAGGACCACAAAATTCAGTATAAAGCTTCTTCTTATCATAACATAAAACAAGGGAAGGGTTTGGTTGTGCCAGGAAAATGGAATGTGCCTGGAATGGGATTGCTTCTCATAAACCACACAGAAAAGAGACAATCACCGGGCAGGTGAAAGGGTCTGGCTGGGGTCATTCCCCTGCCCACACACCTGGGACTGCCCCAGACCCAAGCTTCTCAGCCCCCAAGTGCCCTTTGGGAGGGTGGGAGGGACTGAAGCTCCCCCAGCGATTCACATGGGAACATTGCTGACTGTCTCTCTTTGTCAGAGAGCAAGGGAAGTGCACAGTTTGCTGCATTCCTCACTTTGGCTGGGGATTGCAGGGGGAAGAGGAGCTGTGCACTTTGCTCTTGCACCTGTCAGATTTTCCTTTTATTAAAAAAAAAATTAATTGAGTTAAGGACCCGAGCAACACCAGTAAATGCGCCTGTTACTTACATACGATCAGATTATGGCTTTGTCTACACACTTAAAAGTTTAAAGTGCAGCAGTGGCAGTGGTGCTGCAGCAGTACTTTAATCTGAAAGTGTTGCCACAGCACAAATGCCAGGGTAGACTGGCCTAAGTCTAGTTGTGAACCAAGCACACAGGGGTCACAAGGAATTATGTAAAATGTACAGGGATTGGGCAGATCTGCTCAGAGAGAGGTTGAGGCTGGCCAAATCTGGAAAAGAGCAATACCTTTCTTTCTAAAAGGATGTGCTGCATGGGAATTTCAAATGACAAAGCGCCTCCCCAAAGTCCTCCTGGGTAAACACAAGGGAGTTCTTTACATTGCAGAGCTGTGCTTTCCATGTACATTTCAGCCTAGAGAAATTTAAGAAATCAGCATAGTGCCTGGTCGTATCAAAGTAAATTGAATGTAAAAATATTCAGCAGGCATCACTTTACATTTGTACAATGCCAGCATTTTAAAGGTTAAATATTGGACACTATAACTTTTAAAGAGATTTCAGAATGACCAGATTCATCCCTGAACTCCCTGGTTTTCTACTTCATTATTATATACTTAAAAGCAGTGATACAAAGGGAAACTTTTAAAATTGCTGAGAGGTTTTTATACATACATTTTATATACACATATACACTAGAGCCAGTCTGGGTTATTTTTAGTGGCAAACATAGAAACTCTTGAAAGCTTGAGATTTCTAATGAAAATGCTAACTGCATCACAAATGTTGACACTAATACAGAGGGACTTCAATTTACTTAAGTATTGGTAACTTACAATCTGAGTTCCATCAGATGATAAAGATTAAACTGCTGCATTTATCTAGTGGGGTTTTGAGCACCAATGAGGAGTAAATGATTTGATTTTGTGGGCTCAGAGGATTTGTCAGCTGCCTCATAAGTATAATTCTGGCTCTTCATATTCCTGCTGCTTCTAATTTAGCAGGACAGGCTCATAATTGAAGCAAATTAACTATTTACACTTGTCACTTTTACCAGGGGAAGAGGACACATCAGCAGGAAAGAATGAGTGGGAAATTAAATTCTTCCCACTTGTGTCAGATATGCCCTTATATAAACACATTAACAGTAATTTCATGAGGCGTCAAACATAGGAATAAATACTGAGGGATAAAATAATGAGGTGTTGCTATTGAGCTGAACTGTTGCAGCTAATATTACTGTGTATGAATTATGTAGCCTGAAAGCAGGCATATGTTACAGCACTCAAAGAGTTGTCTTGCATGTGCTATCTGATCATTAAGCTTTTGGTCCCTAGATAAATCCATTTTTCTTCCTGCTGCATGGGCCAGTAAAACATTTAAGTAAATACAGACATATGCCCACATTATAATCTGTACATAATGGGCCAAATTCATTCCTGGTAGAACTTCAGTGCATCAATGGAGTTATACCAGAAATCATCTTCGCATATTACATTCATTTCCATTTTAAGTATAATAGCATGTTTATTTAGGTCTTTGTCGGAAGCTTTAAAGTCACTTACTCTAATGTAAACAAGAACATTTTGTTTGTAATTTGCTAAATCTATTACAGCCTTTCTGGGTCTCCAATTAGAAGCTTAAGGTTCATTTAGTACATTTACATCTGGTTCTGATTTAAAATGACTTTCCTTTTTCACTTAAGAACAGAAAATGGCCTAAGCAGTCTTTTTTACCTCATTTGAACCAACTTTCTATCTGAAAGCTAGAGAGTCTCAACTATTTAGTATGTCTAACTTTGCTCTCTAGGGGCCATTTTTCTCCCCTTTGTAGTAACAATATGTGCAAAGGGCAATGATGTACAGAAACTGGGATGCAAAAGAGCACACCGTTCACTCAGGAAAAAAAATGTTTTTAGTAAAGAAAAGGCTAGAAAACCCACTGAAAAGCACCAACATTGTGATTACGCTATTGAGGAAAATGTGCACTGATTTATTAACCCTGATACTGTTGGCATTTTTATTAAACAAAAAATACATGTTTTCAAAAAACCTTTTTACTGAAAAACAGGGCAAAATTACAAGTCCTCCCCCATTTTTGAATAGCTCTAGGTTCTGTGTAGGAGACAGAATCTGGGAAGAGGCCATAGGGTATGCAAAAATGTGCAGCAAACATTTCGGAGCCCCTTCCAGTCAAAGGTGAAAGTCATCTCCCAAGTGCTATCACCAATCACCTATGTGTGCAAACCATAGGCATATATCCCTTTTATTATAGCTAATAAAACAATCTGTATCATGATTTTTGTTATCCAACTGCCATTAAAGTCAATAGAAAGACTCTTCCAATGGAAGCTGTATCAGGGCACAATATACAGAAGATTTAATATTGTACATATTTTAAAAAAGGGGTGGAGAATCTTTTTGGTTCAGGGCCACTGACCCTCAGAAAAATCAGTTAGGGGCCACATACAAGTGAGAAGCAAAAACAAACCCCAAACCCTCACTGACCTGGCCCCCAAGTGAGAAGAAAAAAAAATCCTTCACAGATATGGCTCCCAACTAAAAAGCAGAAAAAAAAAAGACATTCACCTCACTATACTCAAGCCCTACCCTAGAGCCAAGGGGGCTTGGGGCTAGTAGATTTTGTGGGCCCCTCACAGGCTCTGGGTTAGGACCAAAAATGAGGGGGTCAGTGCAATGCACTGTTTGTGGCCAGCCTGGGCTGCTATGGACAGGGGCTGCTTTGTGGCAGCAGCCCCTGTCTGTGAGGGGTCCCAGCTGGGACCCCCCACGGACAGAGGCTGCTGGACCTGACACGAGCCGGGACTGAGCAAACCTGGCTTATACCGGGTTGGGAGCTACCCCGCTGTGGATCTGCAGCTTCACTCTTAGTACATTTAAACTGCAAAGCTGCAGCAGGGGTAGCTCCCCAACCTGGTGTGAGGTGGGACTGAGGCTTCCTCCCTTACTGACTAATCGTGTAGTCAATAGAAATTCTATCAACTACATGATTAGCAAATTACTCACTTCCTAACATCCCTAACGCAGGAGCCACTTCCCTCCGCTGCCAGACAGAGCCCACGGGCTGGATCTGGCCCCAGCTTGCCTTGATCTGGCTTGCAAGGTTTGGGGCTCCCATCCCTTCTTCCCCCCGCAGCTGGGAGCTGGCATTGGCGCTCTACCCACAGTGCTCCTCACGGGGCTGGAGGAATCATGTCCGGTGCCAAACACTGGCTGGATCAAGGCAAACTGCGGGATAGTCCAGCCCATGGGCCATAAGTTCCCCACCTCTGTTTTAGAAGATGTGATATAGCGGAGCTGTTATTTTTTTTCTTCTCAGTAGTTGCTACACAGGAGAAAAATAATTAACCAAAAAAACTACATGAGTACTTTTTTTTAACCTTATTCTCCACCTCATTATCGCTTTACGACTTATTGTGTTTTACGTTTTGCTTAGTGATTAATTTACATTTAAAACAATAGAAAGGAAATCCCAACTCAGGAAGCAGTAATAATTCTATTTAAGTTCCTGAATAAGTACCAACTTTCAAAGCATAAAATCCCAAAACTTTATGATTGCTGAATTCAAAGCATAATTCATAAATAAAGTCAGTATTCCTATGTGAATCCCACACTTTTTTATTTTAATTTCTTTTTGAGAATATTTCTACAGTATCTTCACAGAAGCTGAACTCCATATAGTATGTTAATCCCTTGCTTTTTTAGAATCTAGTTTTCTTATCAGAGCCCACTGATTTTGTGACAGTTACTTGTATCCTGAGACTGGAGAATTAGGCCTTTAAAATGCTAGTAGGAACATTGCCAGCAGATCCAGAGAAGTGAATATTCCCCTCTGTTTGGCACTGGTGAGGCCACATCTGGAGTATTACATCCAGTTTTGGAGCCCCTATTACAGAAAGGATGTGAACACATTGGAGAGAGTCCAGTGGAGGGCAACGTAAATGATTAGGGGGCTCAAGCACATGACTTATAAGGAGTGGCTAGGGGAACTGGGCATATTTAGTCTTCAGAAGAAAAGAATGAGGGGGGATTTGATAGCAGTCTTCAGCTACCTGACGGGGGATTCTAAAGAGGATGAAACCAGGCAGATGACAGAACAAGAAGCAATGGTCTCTAGCTGCAGTGGGGTGATCTAGATTGCATAAAAACTGTTTCACTAGGAGCGTGGTGAAGCACTGGAATAGGGTGCCTTTGGAGGTGGTGTAATCTCTTTCTTAGAGGTTTTTCAGGTAAGACTTGACAAAGCCCTTCCTGGGTTGAATTAGTTGGGGTTGGTCCTGCTTTGAGTAGTGGGTTGAACTAGATGACCTCCTGAGGACACTTCCAACCATAATCTTCTATGATTCTAATATGCAGAAGATCTAGCATTCGAGGGTGGCTTCTTGTAAACAACCTAGTTGATTTCAGTGGGAATATGTGCTTAAAAAACAAAAGGTACAGAATAGTCACGAGTTTTCCTAATGGTTGTACTTTACAAAGTCCCAATGCTGATGTTTGTTAGTCCCAGTTTATACTCTTTGACCCATTAGAGTGCGGACTACTACAGCAACAGCAGGTGTTGAACAGAAATGTTGTAAATGTTAATATTTTGATGAAAAAAGGGATACATTTACCTCGTTCTTTGACCAGCTCTATAGATATTTGGAAAATTTTCAAATTGTTAACCAAAACACAATAACAATATACACAATAACACACAATAACAACAGACACAAATAAACAAATACCACATATTTCATGAAAAACATTTGAACCCCACCTTTTCTTTTACCAGCTTTAGTTTTGAGCAATTTTGATACAAGTGTATCAGCCTTGATTCAACACTGTGATCTGCATTGGTGTACTTCTGCACCCATGTACATCAAAATGGGGGAACGGACCCTGGTGTTAAAGCCTGCAGCAGAGGTACTGTTACAATCAGCAATCATGCTGCTCTTGCATTTTTCTTTAGCAAATATAAATGGAAATTTCAATAAGTATGCATATGCCAATAATCTCCAAGATGACTACTAGGAGCTCAAGTCTGCAAAATGCTGTTGAAACTGCTGAACATTTCCTAGAACAGTGGTTCCCAACCTGTGGTCTGTGGACCCTTGCTGGTCTGGGACGGAACTGTCGGGGGTCTGTGGAAAATTTAAAAATAAGGATTGGGCCCAATCCTGCCGTTTCTTAATTTTTTTCCTCTCCCAGGGAGGAGAGTCTGTGAAATTTTAATAGATTGAAAAGGGGTCCAATATGCTAAAAAAGATTGGGAACCACTGTCCTAGAAGCTGCTCATCACTTTGCAGAATCAGACCCTCAGTAGAATGTACAATTAATTTTGATTATAAACACAACATATCTAGCAAATAAGATTGGGAGTTCTTTAGTTCAGGGACTATATTTTTATTCTGTTTATATTAGACCAAAGGGGCTTGATCCTGACTTGCTTTTAGATATTACCGCAATTCATAATAAATTATGGCAATAAGTACACTAAATAAGTCATAGACAGAGAAGCACACATATGGTAACACAAAACACTGTAATACCCTTCATATATATATACTTGCATTACTTGTATACTGTCTGAATTCTGTAGCACGTAATTTTGCTGTTTAAAACTCTAATGGTTTGCTAAGGTTCAGCAGTTTAGCTTGAAGACAATGCAGATAACAAAAACAAATTCTACTCTACTAATTTTTTCTCCAGTACAGGAATTATTCAATTATTGCTTTCAGCTGTGAGCAAGAACAATGAAATTAAATCTGAAAATTCCAGTATTTTTCATGAAATTTGAATCTGTATTTCTTTTAGGTCTTTGGCAAGCATGGCAACTATTTTTTATACAACAAACAAAAACAACAGATGAGGAGCAAAGCTTGTTTCCCCACAAATGTTCATTTTCAATTTGTTTTTGTTCATCTTCATTGTTGGACTATCACACAGCAACTGAGGTATTCTATTCTGCTGAGGAAGAAAACTTTATAGTGAGTTCTGGAAAGAAAACTACAATGGTGTACCTAATGACTAGTACGAGTTAGACTTGTAAATTAAAGTTAATTGTAAAATATGCTGATAGAAAGGCCAACTGTAACCACTACTGGGTAGATTTGAACCTGGGACCTCCAAAAATTTAATATAGGTGCTTCTACAGCTTGAGCTATAAAGCCCTCTCTAAGCTTAGGTTGTAGAGCCCACTTATTCTTAGGTCTCACTGTAAGAGTCTAAGTGCCACTACAAGGGACAGTGAACCAGACCCACTAGGTGCATGGATTACACGATGAGTAACCATGGTGTTTTTGACCTGTGTTATTAGGGAACAGTAACATTAATTGGGACTATAGTCAGGGACTATTTTGAAATGCAGATATGGATCCAAATTATCAGTAAGTTAAGTGAAATTGGGATCTAGAATACTAGTTTCAGTTAGCACAGAGACGGGCCCAAGATTCAGATATAAACTTCTGTAGTTTCTGAAGGGTGTGCATGTTTAGATTTGAGGTGCAAGTTCATGTATATCACTAGCAAGAATTCTGTATTTATCAGCAGAACTGACAGCCTCCGCAGGCCTCTGGACAAGGCAGGGAGGAGGGTTGGCACTGGAAGGGACAGGGCCTGGTATTTACATTACTGAATGCCATGTGGGCAAATCTGTGAAAGGGTGTAAAAGATTAATCGTGCATTTGGTATAGCACTATTATTGACATACTATGAAAGGGGAGAGGGTGTGGGCATGGAGTCTTACCCCGCTTGTACAAGTAACCCATGTAAGGATCTACGATCATAGCAATTGCATTGCTCTCTGATACTCTCCCCCTCACACACTTCTCCAGACACAAATCACATCAAACCAAATAACGGTTAGTCCTGGCTTCTCACCAACTCATCCCTGGCTAAGCACACAGAGAACCTAAGGCTTCTTTTCTGCATTCTGGAGAGGGCCATGAGAGACAATACGGCATCACTTGCAATGCCAGACTCTACATATCTGAACTAAGAAAAACCTTTTGCTTCTAAACCTTATTCTGAATATAGTTCATGCTTTTGGGGCTCAGAGCAAACAGTCACTCTCATGTTCCTGAGATGCAACATTCAACTATTATAATGGAACTGCTGTACTGAAACAGTTCAGTCCATCTAGTCCAGGATGTTCTCTCAGATGGTGGCTGGGCACATTAGAAGAAGGTAATAGTAAAACCCCCTCACATTTTAATGTAGCAGATCAAGTGACCTCTCTGATCCTCTTATTCACAAAGTTACCTTTCCTTTGGCTGAATATCCAGGAATACACACTTTATTTAATACCATTTTTTAGGTAGGGTCTTTTTTTGGGGTGTGTGTGTCAGTGATTAAAGGCCAATTTCTGATCCATAAAAGTCAATAGTAAAACTCTCATTGACTTTAAATGGGTCCTACATGCATTTCTGTGAAATTTTCCAGCTGATTTTTTGAGGGGGATCAGTGAAGATAGACAATCAATTCTCAGAAGTCAGGATTTACAAAAAAAACCTTTTTAGTCACATCCTTTTTAATAATAATAATATATTTGTATCAAGGTGCGAGGCAGATTAGCACAGCTAGAAAAAACCTCTGGAACATTCTGCTCAGAAAGCCTTTATGGTTCTTCGTTTCTGCCAATTAGCATAATGTCTGGAGATGCTGAGAAGGACAGCTACCACAGGGTGGTTTCTATTAAAATCAAATAAACACTGTATACATAAATAGATGCTGTGCTTTCTTCCTTCCCACGGTTTGGCTGTTTACACTAGTGCAGGGTTCCCTGTAAGGTGTGCGCCTTGGTACCCCCTCAGCAGAGCCTTGCAGCCACGGTGCCAGCTGCTCATGGGGGCAGAGCCAAGTGATAGGTGGCTGCCCCACCTCAGGAGCAGCTGGGCAGCCACCACATGGCCCGTGTGGTGGCTGCAGCCTGGGCTGCAGTACTAAAAATAGCATTGTGGCCCTGGCTCCAGTCCCTGCACACAGGGAAGCCATTCGCCACTCAGCCCAGCCCCCAGGAGCAGCTGGGACTGGGACTGCATGGCTGCTGCTAGGGTTGGGACTGCAGTACTAAAAATAGCACCATGGCTGTGACATAGTGGGGGCGTGCTGTCTGCTCTATAACCAGTGTGGTATGGTGGTGCCTTGCTGGTAGCTGGGCTTGGGCAGTGGGTGACCTCCACTGGTGGCTATTTGTAGCACGGCCCAACAGGACAGCGGATGAGTCACTAGGCAAGGGTCTCACAACCTGTCCGACAGGTTGCCTCCGAGGGAGAGAGACAAAGGGAGGAAGGCGGAGACCAACCCCTGTCTGGGGGGGCAGGGCTGGAAGAGAGTCAGTTTCTGTCTGGAATCATGGAGGAAGCAGCCTAAGCAAGGGGGCCTGGGATTGAGGAGCCTAGTCTCCCCCATCTCAAGGGGGGCTGAGGCATCCTAGGCCTGGCCCTGTAACTAGATTACATCTGTACTGTGCTGCATCCTTGGAGAAGCAATAAACTCCCTCAATCCTACTGGCTGGCGGAGTCTGTTCATGCCACTACGGGGGTGCCGGAGTCAGGGAAACCCCGACGTGCCATCACAATGGCCCCCGGCTCCAGTCCCGGCACACACCTGCTGGGCGGGGCAGCATGGTGGGTGGCTGCCCTGTGTGCTGGGGCTGGAGCTGGTGCTATTTTAAGTACCGTGGTCCCAGCCCCAGCCGCCATGCAGCCCCGGTCCCAGCTGCTCCTGGGGCTGTCCCATGTGCCAGGACAAGAGCCAGGCTGCAGTACAGCTGCTCTTGGGCCAGGACCACGGTACTAAAAATAGCACCGTGGCTCTGGCTCCAGCTCCAGCACACAGGGCAGGCACCTGCCATGCTGCCCCACCTAGCAGGTGCAGGTGTCAATAAGGCAGAAGGGAAGGGAAGGGGCTGGGGGAGAACTAAGTGGAAAGTGGGGGTGAGAAGAGGAAGGGGCTTCTGCTGAGGGGAGAGGAGGGGGCCAAGGCAGGAGAAGAACGGGGAAGGCACCAAGGGCCAGGGTGGTGGAGAGACAAATGCCAGGGGGCCAAAAGGAGCCAATGAGGGGAAAGGGCAGGTGGAGTGGGAAGGTATCAATGGGGATGGGAGAGGGGTAGGGACAGGGTGATGCTGGAAGAAGAGTGGGGAGGGGCAATGGAGGCAAGAGGAAGGAAGAGGAGAGGGGAGGAGTGGGTGCTGGGAGAAGTGGGGTTGAAAGGAGGGGTGGGCAAGAGGAAGGAAGGGGATGGAGCAAATCTTGTGTGAGGGCACAGAGAGGCATGAGGAGAACTTGGGTAGAGGGTGGTGAGGGGGTGGGCATCAGGGAGAAAGAGGGCAAGTGGGACAGGTGTTGGGAAGGTGGCAGGAGGGTGCCAGGGGTAAGGGAAGGTGCAGATGCCAGAGGGATTATGGGGATGAAGCAGAAGGGCAGACATGGGGAGAGGAGGAGAGGGACGGACACCAGAGGTCAGAGGAGAGAGGCAGGGCAGGTGGGTAGAGGGAGGTGTTAGGAGAGGGGAATGAGGATGGGGCTAGCGGGGTGGGCACAGAGGGGAAGGGAAAGGCAGGTGCAGAGGTCAGAGAGGATGGGGAGGGGGCAGGTCCCAGGTGGGCTAAGGGGAGTGAGAAGGTCAGGAGCCAGGACAGCAGAGAAGGGTAAGGGTGTGGCAGCAGCAGGCACCAGGGGAGCAGATGGGGTGAGAGGAGGATGGGAGACATGGCAGCAGAGGGGAAAAGGGGAGAGGTCTATAACCTGGGTGCCACTGTGGCACACATCCCAACATGTGCACATGTTGATGCACAAGACAAAACTCACGCCGTGCATGGATGGAAAATATTAGCAGGAGCACGGCTCTAGCCTCTTCACTCTCCTCACCTTCACAGCCCCTCTGCTGCCAGCCTCACTCTCCACTGGCTCAGAGCTCCACGTTGCACTCCATTTCCCACTTCTTGCTTCCTGTCAGCTCACCTCCTCGCCTTGGGCTACGTCTAGACTCTGGAGTTTTTCTTCTGCTTTTTTGGGAAGAGCAGGCGCGCTCTTTCGGAAGCTCTGTCTTCCTCATTCCACGAGGAAGAAGGGCTCTTCCAAAAGAGGAGGTTTTTCTGAAATTTGGCCCAGTGTAGACAGGCCAAATTTAGGAAAAACCTCTTCCGACAAAACTATCGGAAAAAAGTTATGCAAATTTCAGAGCACAATTTGCGTAGCTTTTTCTGATAAAACAGTGTAGTCTAGATGTAGCTCTACTCTGGTCACCACATTAAAACCAAAGAATGACAACAGAACAATAAACCTAACATGACATTTCCCAACTGTCACTCTGACCGCTGGGTCTGGCTCCTGCAATGAACTCCACATACAGAAGGATGGGATCCTTACAACGTCAACAAGATTCTATTGATTTCAGTGGAGTTGTCTGCAGATGTAGGTCTGTCTATACAGTGCTCGTTACAAGAAAGCTTTTGCTTTCTCTCTGACCATTTGTCTTTCTGGACTATTTAGACTGTCATCTTTTCAGAGTAAGGAACGTATCTTCATATATGTTTACCTAGAACAACTCAATCCCTATCCTGCTTGGGGGTGATTGGGCCCTACTTCAATGCAAATAATAAATAATTATTACAAATAATAACTTTGAGGAGCAGAAACCTATATTATTTCCTACAGCAGGTTTCCATCCTTTGCCTTTTTCTTCAGTGGCAGAATTACATTATAAAAAATTAAACACATTTTAGTATATTTGCAAAATGAATGGGCACTCTCACAGCTGAAATCAGACACTACAGTGTGTTCTGTTCATGTGTAGTCATGATTCCCCACACTCAATTCAGTGTAACCACTGGACTTTCTCCAGGTGCTTAGCAATGTACCTAGGTGTATCTTTGGTACACAACACTATACATTCTGTCATATTGTATCAATTAAGTAAAACATTTAATATTATATTTCTAAGGTAGCTATCCAGAAGAAACAGGGCCTTATAGGAACAATATTATAATCATCTGAGGCTGTACCTAACAAAAGAGAAGTGCAGAGCTGAGAATGTGGGGGAAATTATTACTTTAAAATGGATACAAAGGGAAGCTTTTCACATTGCTTTACATTTCACCTTATTGTCTCTTACTCCAGGTATTTCTCCAAGAGAGTGCTGAAAAAAGCCCCTTGATGTACCACAAATAGGACCCATAAAATAAAAAGACAAGGAATCAAACCTTTCCCAGATTGACCACAGAAACAATGCCTTAAACATATAGCAGTGAAAATGCATTAGCCACAGAATGGTCAGTTAACAAAGGACTATCAAATATTTAGGGCCAGATCCTTCTGGCTTTTATTCCCTGTCACACTGCACAGCTCTTGTAACATCTCATCACAGAGATCAGACTCAGAACATCTTGTCACATAGATGAGACTCAGAACGTCTCTCAGAACAGCGGTTCCCAACCGTAGCTCCACGGACCAGCATCGGGCTGCAAACCCTGTCTGACGGGCTGCAGTACATTGCCAGGCCACGCCCCCAGCTTTTATTTACTTCTGCCCCCCTGGGGTTCCAAGGGAATTCCCTTCCTGTGCACTTCCGCATGCAGCAACAGGGTGAGTGGGGCTGGTAGCTGGGGCTATGGTGAGGCTGTCCCTACTGGGGCAGCCTCACTGTGGCTCCAGTTCCAGTTCTGGCGATCACTACGTAGCCCAGCCAGCGTGTCAAGCACCACATGCAGAGTAGCTGCCCTAGCCAGCGGGGTCAAACACCAGGTGAAGGGTGGCTGGTCCTGCAACCCCGTTCTCCAATCTCCCTGCTCAGCAGGAGTCTCCCCCAGCCTCCAGCTGCTCCCAGGCAGCAGGTACACACATTATTATTATTCACTGTTAAGTGCATAGGAAAATATGAATGTGCAGAATGTGTCCGCACTGTCAGACCTGTTAGTTCTGCCTCTTTAATTCTGGTGCAATTGAGGCAAAAGGTTTGGACTGGAGAATGCTCTTTAATGAGTATTAGCAACTTTTGTATTTGTTTTTCAAATTCTTGTTAACCATCTTTGATTTCCCTGAAATACTATGGGCTAAAATTACCACAATGAATATGCAAATATTTCAGTGCCAGTCCGCCAATGGTTTTTGAATGAATTTGCCAGTTTGCAGTATGAAAAAGGTTGGGAACCACTGCCTCAGAAGACCATTTAGTCTTTCACTTTGCATAATATTTAATGGCAAAGGAGGAAAAAGCTCAGCATAGATTCTCAAACAAATTGGAAAGCTGTGTTTTGGAACGGTTTGAATAACATATTGGCTGTGTCTACATTGGCACCCTTTTCCGGAAAAGGGATGCTAATGAGACACTTCGGAATTGCAAATCCGTGGGGGATTTAAATATCCCCGCGGCCTTTGCATTACATAGCTGCCGCTTTTTCCGGCTCGGGGTTTTGCTGAGAAAGCGCCAGTCTGCGATCTTGCGGAAAATAAACCCTTTTTCCCAAGATCTTATTCCTACTTGAAAGAATAGGAATAAGAGATCTTGCGGAAAAGGGTTTATTTTCTGCAAGATCGCGTTTAGACTGGCGCTTTTCTCCGGCAAAACCCCGAGCCGGAAAAAAGCGGCAGTTATGTAACAGAAATGCCGCTGGGATATTTAAATCCCCCGCGGATTTGCAATTCCGAAGTGTCTCATTAGCATCCCTTTTCCGGAAAGGGGTGCCAATGTAGACACAGCCACAGGTACTAGCTCTTTGTTGTTCTTCAAGGAGAGGCTAGTTTCAGAGGGGTAACTGTGTTAGTCTGTTTCAGCAAAAACAATGAGGAGTACTGTGGCACCTTAAAGACTAACAAATTTACTTGGCTGTAAGCTTTTGTGGTAGCTGAACTATGTGACTTTGTACTCACTCACAACCATTTCCGATTTAGGGACAAGTTATACCTTCAAATCAGCAGCATTGCTATGGGTACCTGCACAGCTCACAATATGCCAACATTTTTATGACTGACCTAGAACAACATTTCCTGTCCTTGAGCACCCTCTATTCCTGTTTCTGTAACTTCCACTCCAATTCATCTGATGAAGTGGGTTTTAGCCACGAAAGCCACGAAAGCTTAAGTCCTAACAAATCTGATAGCCTCTAAGGTGCCACAGGACTCCTTGTTTTTACAGATACAGAATAACATGGCTACCCCACTGAGAAAATCCTAAAAGTAATTATATACATTTACAGGCAGAAGAACTAAACTACTCTTTCTAGTGGCCCTATAAACTGATATATGAAATGAGGTGGCAGTCCCCTTAATTCAATTTGTGATATGATACATTTTCAGGGTTAGTCTGAATGAACAAAAGGAGCTGCTCAGAGTGGTTCGATGGCATGCACTTTATCACACTTTCCTAAAATAAAGTTATTGATCTCTAAAAGGTATATCACACTGTACCTGTTTTTGTTCCTCTCCCAAGCCATCCCACATTGAAGCTACAATTTTAGAGACTTCACCAAATGTAGCATTTGGGTTTTGGCCCTTGATGGCTGCTTGAGTGTCTCGGAAGAATAATGCATAGGCAGACACAGGCTTCTGCGGCTCATTAGGGTCCTTCTTCTTCTTCTTCTTGGGAGTTTTGGGTTTCTTTCCCATATCAGAAGCAGGTCGCTTCTCTCCTCCATTGACCTGTATTAAAGGTTCACAAAAGGACAGAAATTCATTAAACTGTGAATCATATAAAAAAGTTTCTATTTTCATTGAGGCAACTACAAGCCACACGCATTTTGGATTTTGGTTGGGAAAATGGCACTTTTAAGTACACAATCTTTTGATAATCTAAAAGTTGACAACATTTTACAGTGTTTCACTATAAAATGCATTATTAATGTTCTAGGTTCTATAATAGTTTTCCTAAAATGATTCATACATTTTGTTTTATGCCATTATCATACATCAATAGCTTGTCTTGCCATCTTTTTATCTCTTCTGAGTCTTACAGCTAATGGTTGTTGGAAACCTGTAATGAGTAAAGCCATTACAGATTTCATTATACATTGACCATTAGTTTAATCATAAGAACCATTTAACTAGAGCAAGAACAATATAATTTCCACCTTATATTTTTCTTTCCCTTAGAGGACTATTTTAACCTACTGCTCAGTTCATTTCCCATTGAAGTCAGTGCTATTGTTTCTAGTGACTTCAATGGGCACTGGATTGGAAATCACGCAAATTGAGATTTAAAAAAAATGCTAATTCCATTGTAGTAGTCAAAATGAAGGGAAACAACATTTTGGTCATTTAGGATGGAAATTATTTGACCTATATAAAGGCTCAATTCTGGTCTTATTGGAGTTAATGGCAAAACTCGCATTCACTGTTCTGGTGCAGGATTGGTTCTTTAGGTCCTAAATAAAAGATCAAATGAGGTTCATGCCCACAATGAATTTAAAAAGGACTTGTGTTTATGTGTGTATGCACACACTCAAAAAATCTCCAAGCCTTCACTCCCTCTTGTAGAGGTCATTGAAGCCTGAGGAGATGCAAATTTGTGAAAACCCAACTTTCTTTTACCATTTACTCTTTATGTTTCAGTAGGGCTTCCAGCAGGGTTCATGACCCCCTTTTCCCAGATGCCGTGAAAAAATATGCAAAGACACAGCCCAGATTCTCCAGGAGGCTTGAGCTACACAGCACAAAGTGGCCTGAGTGGAATGGAGAATCTGACTAGCTGACCTGTCCCAAAGGTTTTTCATTTAAACCAACTTAGGAGGGAGAAGGTTATGATCAAATAGGTATGATTTCTATCAGGTGACATGCCATATTACAGGTGTTCCTAAAATAATCAAAGATACATAATGACAGTGGCTGCATAAGTCTGGATATGCTCACTCTGGGCCAAAGCCTTCTCCCTCTTCCTGTGTGTCACCACACTGTGTTCAATGGAACTACTCAAGTGAGTAAAGTGATCAGAATTTGGCCCTTTGTGGTTTTTTAAGCGGAACAGCAATGTGATAAATGTAACTCAAAAAAGGAAATTGCTTGGTTCCTAGGCACCTGGCTGGGCAATCAACTGTGCAGTTAGTGGTTGTGGAGTATACCAGCAAGACTAGAGAAAGAGGAAAGAAGTTATAAAACACAAGCTGCTTGTTTCAAACTTGCAGTCTACTATTTCATTCAATACTGCAGAAGAAACTACAAGATCAATAATATAGGAAGGTCTGTTATGTGAACACACAAAGAGTTCCCCAGTTAATTTGACCACCCTAATCCAAATTTTCCAAACACCTCCAACTAACAGTTCACAAATTCCAGGAGCAAGGAGGCTTGACAATTTAGACCCTCAGTTAAAGTTTCTACTATTGCTATTTTTAAAGTTTTTTATTTTTCAATCACAGGGATTTACAAGCTTGTAGATATTTAGGATAGCAAGATGTCCATATCCCCATTTAACAAGGTGATAAGTAATCATAATGTGAACAAAAGGTAAGAGAAAAAAAGTCTTGTAAATAGCTCTGGTATTTTATTCTCCAAACCAAAAAACCAAGTGGCTTCAAATATCCCATTGCTAAAACAGGGAGTACTCCCAGGGGAAATTCTGTTTGTTTTATAAAAAAATAAGTAAATAAAAAGAATTCCAGTACTAATAACCTTGGAAATGGCTGGGATGATGGCCTGCCTTATGCTCCCATCAGTCTATCAGCTTCATAGACTCCACTGCTAACCGCAAAAGCAGAGACAGATGGGAAATAAAATAAAAAACATATATATTCTGCTAGGCACAGATTCATGCCTCAAAATCCCTAGAGGTGTAGTTAGCTCATGGTAATCCACCTCCTGTCATGCCTTATTGCTTAATTATGGTGATGTATTTAACTTATTTATCACAAGAAAGCAATAATCTTTCACTTTAAAAAAGTCTGCAGTAACCATGTTGCACAGATGATAGATCACAAGACTATCTAGTGTAGGATTTAAGACTATCAAGTAAGGCATATTGTTGATATGTAAATGTCCCTTGAGAAGTTTGAAAATGTCTATAAGTATATTTAAAATAAACTGCAAGAGTACCAAATCTTTTAACGGCACTAAGAGAGCTATTTTATGCACACTATGTTGCAGTAATCGCTGTAGTTTAAAATAGATTTTAATCAAGCACCATCTGCATAATAGACTGAACAAACAACACAATATTCTGCTTATAACTCTTATAATATAAAATAAATATTATAAAACCTCTACCTCATAAAGAGAATATGTGGTAACAGTTCCCTAGTAATCATGTTTCTGTTAGTTAATTTTTGCTACTTGCAGTCCTCAGTCTCCTTTCTCCAAACTACACTATTTGAAATTCTCTCATAAGCAAAATTCAAATGAGCATGAAAAAAAGTCATCTATCTACTGAGAAATACATATTTGCAAGCCTACAATGCTTCTAGCATCTCACAATTATGCTTAGCAATAACAGAATACATGTTTAATGATCCAACACTGTGAATTATGGCAAAAATCGCACAAATGCAGTATTTGAATTTTGAAGTGGTCAGAATAAAATGTGTGGTAAATGGCACTTTGTTATACATGGTTTTATAGTTACTTACAAATACTGATTTTTTAAGATCGTCTTTTTATTTGTTTAACTACAGACTTGAATACTGAATTTAGAAAATTGAGCACAGCCAGTTTTAGGATCTGCGTCTCCTACACAAATGAGTTTCTTGGCCAGAGATTTTAGTTCCCACTTGCACTGTTCTAAACTACTTTCAGATCATCCATTTCCAGCCTCAAAATCCTATTAGTGTTATCCTACTCCCTGGGCCTTACTGACATGCAGTCTGGGAAGCCTTCGTTTTAAAGCCACAGTACTTAAAGCAACTAAGTCCTCTGCAATGCCCCCTGTAATGGTGCTGCTGCTTTTCCCTTCTTTGTGTTTCAGTTATTGCAGCTGTGTGCTTTAAGGCTGAGAATTCTGTATGAAATGGCGACTACTACCAGGTGTGTGCGTGTCTGGTAATACCCAGCAGCTTTTGTATTCGTTTATATATATGGTGATCTAAGTTCCCTGTAAGCTGTGTGGCTGCACAACTGTGGAGCTGCTTTCTGAGCTCTGCTCAGAATTTCAAAGCTCCCATGCACGCAGAGCTCAGCTCACACGCAGGGGGCGGAGCATCGTCTCCCTAAGCAAGTAGCTAAACAGAGCTGCTCCATGTTTGAAACTCAGCAGCTCCCAGAGCAGGTAAAAAGTGAGATAAGGACGGAATAAGTGGCTGGGCAGGGGGGAACGGAGGGAGTAGAAGGGAGGGGAAGTTAGAAGGGAGGGGAATTTGGAGAGTCCCATCTGCATGAGGAGAGAGGCAGGAACTCAGCACTCTCAAGTCTGCTGAGAAGGGGGAGATAAGAGGCTACTCCATGAGGTAGGTGGGGGAAAGAGGGGGTAGATGAGTGCTGGCATTGGGGTGAGGTAGAGGCAGGGGGGAATTTGTGCTGTGAGGTGGGGGAAGTGTGGATAATTTGTTTGTGCTTTAAGCTTGGAGTTTGGATAGACTGCTGGCTGCCTGCTAGTTTGAGAAGTAGGATTTTATCCCTGCCCCCACCTGGACTGGGGAGAAGCAGATTGCACAGGGGTAGGTGGGGGGAAAGAGGCATCTGTCAGTGAGGTGGAGGCCAGGGCAGGTTGTTTGGGGTGTCTGACTAACTTGCTCACCTCTCTGTCTGGCTGGGTTGAAGGGAGGGAAGGGAAAGCAGGCTGTATGGGGGTGGGGTGCTAGGAGGATATTTGCATGATTACATTTCAAACAAAGTTTACAGAGTTAATGGCTTAAAGAAAGAAAGAAAAAGATTCTTTTAAATGAATTTTTTTGGAGTGTTGCAGATATCTAAAACTCTGATCTTAATGATTTTTTAAATATCCTGTGTTACTAATTAATACATGGTATATCGTATTGCATTAAGGCCAGATCTTTGCGATGTGGTAGAGTTCTGGCCCTTATGAGTCAAAAGTAGCAAGTACTAGGTGTGATGCTAGTTGTTTTGTAGGATGAAACCTTATCTGCAAGCTCTTTGAAACATGCATCTGTCTACAAACCCTGAAGCCATGTGTTAATTTGTTCTGGGGCTTCTACTCTTTGAGTTGTTATGTGTGTGTGTGTGTATATGTGTTTTGTTTGTTTTGGTGGTACACATCCACACACTACCTCAATATTGGTGTTGTACATAAGAAATTTCAATCCGCCCAAAAGAAAATTCAACTTGCCCAAGGATAGAAAATGCTAGAGGGAACACTGATGGTGATGGTTCCGTAGCATGGACGGTTTTTAGCATAATTTTTATGCTGTTGACCAAATAATGTATTTAATACGAAGTTCATTTCCTACTGGAGATTTGGTATACTAACAGTTGTATAGTTCCTTAAAGCTGTTTGTTTATATCCAGCACTAGTGATAAGATTCATGTCCAGTGCAAAGGCAAACATTTGCTTATTCCTTTTGCCAGTCTACATACATAAATTGCCCACAAATACAGTCAGTTTACAATCTCACATCATTTAGACAGTTATTTGATTTCTTAGACAGAATTGGGTATAGTTGTTAGAAAGCATGACAAAGCAGCATCTAATTTACTACCCAATCTTTCACAAGAGGTGCAGCAATTCTTCTTTCAAAACCATAGGGTAGGTACTCAGCTCGTATAACAGGCCTAGCTCAGTTGGCACGGACTTCAGTGAAGCTGCAGAAGTCAGCCTAAAACTTATTTTGACAATAAAGGTAGATGAGTTGAAAGATGTTGGGGTTGCCTGATTAAATTGAAAGAATAAAAAGGAGATCAAGACAATTATTATGATTATTCCAAATAACATGGTACTCAGTTATCACTCAGTCCTCATTCCAGGAAACTCTCAGGCTATGTCCAGTCAGCGGCACTATTTCAGGATACTGAAATAGCTATTCCGCATCTTTAAACATGCCCGTTATTTCGAAATATATTTCCATGAGGGTTAAGAGACTTTTCAGAATAGCACTTTATTTTGAAATTTGTTACTGTGTAGATAGCATCAAATTTCAAAATAAACTATTTCAAAATTAGATCGAAATATGCTACGCAATTTGCATAGCTCAAATTGCATATCTTATCTTGACCTACGGGTGCAGTGTTGACACACCCTCACAGACTTCATCACATCTTGCCTCAAAATCTCTTTGTAGCAAGATCTGGCAATTGCCTTGTGAGTTCAGTGCATGATTGCCTGGGTAAGGACTGAGTAGAGAACTCAGGAGTTGAGCCATTATATGGGACTGTACACTGACATAATCTATAAAACAGAGGCAAAAATCCCAGAGTTTATCACACAACATTGTGTGCAGATATGAGCTATTGGATCTCCCACTGGTCGGAGACTGGCAGAGCACATTGTGTGCAGCCCTCCTAGACCAAACCAGTGCAGGTGCTATTCCCTTCACCAGGTGGGCAAAGGATGGAACAGGAGCTGGTTTGAAGGGATAGGAATCTTCAGTTGCCCTTCAGGGCAGTTTTAAGATCACTTTGCACCTGTTTGGTTCAGCACAAAATTGCTAGAGGCCAAGAATCTGTTCCAGTTAGTTGGCAGTTTCCAGGGACACTTCTGTAACACCTAGTAGTTTTTATTTGCAGTGTTGCTGTAGCTGGATGTTAGAGAGACAAGATGGGTAAGGTAACATCTTTTATTGGACCCACTTCTGTTGGTGAGAGAGACAAGCTTTCGAGCAATACAGACCTGAAGAAGAGCTCTTGTCTTTCGCACCGACAGAAACTGGTCCAGTGAAAGATTTTACCTCATCTACCCTGGCTCTCCAATAGTTTTTATGTAAATTATATTAATACAATAGTTTATTATGTTGATTAATCTTAGCTTTTATATAGGAACACTTGAATAGTTATATTATATCTAACTAAGCCAGTATCCTGTCTCCAGCTGTGAGGAAGGTGCAAGTAAACCACCAGTAGACAGATGTAGAATAATGCACCTCAATGAAGGTGTCATTCTAATCCAAATAGAAATTATTTTAAACCTTGAATCACGTGGTTTTATATCCCTTCCAAAAATGTTATTAGTATTAACTGTTATAACTGTGGAAGAATGTTAAGGGAATGGTAACATATCAATTACTGTATAATTAGTAACTTTAATTCTGGTATATCATGCTTTCTTTTCCTGATCAGTACACTAAGATTGGGATAATTAAAAAGGGTGCTTCTATATTAGCATTGTTTAAACCACTAATTCAGAATATATAAATAGACTTCACAGGAAAAAGACACTGTTTCTGTGTCTGTAATGTTCAGTATTTCCTTAACTACTATGGAAAATATTTGTTTTAATTTGAAACACCCGATTCAGTGAAATCAGAATTCTAGACTTATGATAGTGTGTTGTTATGAAAACATGTATCACTAATGTAATGTGATTTTGTTGATATATTTCAGGGCTTACCAGAGAAGGACCACACTGCTTTATAGCTGAAGGAGGATGGGGGGAAATGAGGTCAGAGATTGCTGCAAAGAAGTGGAGAGCATGCATTTTGAAGCACTGACTCATCTCCTCAGGAATATGAGGTCTGAAAGGTATAAAGGTACAAGCCCTGAGCGGGGGAAGTCTCTTCATTCCATGCAGCAAGCAAAACCAGCATCCACCCTTGCTCCCCCAATGGAGGTGAATATCAGGTTGGGTTAGGACCTGCTGTGGGCATCATGCAAGTCTTTCCTTTTTAAGAGAACTGGGAAGGAATTTTTCCAGCACCACCAGACTAGTGTTGGTGGCTTGAAGGTTTTTTTTGCCTTTCCCATGGCGAGTGTCAGAGAGAACCTTTCCAGGTAAGAAGAAAAGGTGGTAGGCCATATGTCACAACTTATTTTGTAAGGCTGGGCGGATATCCAGGGCAGATACTCCATAAGGAAAGGACTAGATAAATGGCCTGGTAAAAGACTTTAAGAGGAGGTACCGGATAAAGCAACAGTATGAGGGAGGGGGTTTGCGGGTCTCCTCTGATTGGTATGGCAGGGAGCCAACCCCTTCCTCCTATTTTCATAGCCCCTCCTATGAGGTGCTGGATGGGAAGATCCAAGACTTAGGTTGGCTAGGGAACATGGATGATAATTAAGGGGGGCTGGTGGAGCCCTGGGTAATGATTTGAAGAAATATGGATTTGCCTGCACTGTACATTTTATCTGCCAGGTAATCCCAGATTTCTATATAATAAAGTTGCAGCCTGATTTAAAACTGTATCAAGAGTCTCCTTTCCTTCTTTTGGTGTACCCAGATAATGAGCATCTAGATGCTATCTTCTAGGGAAGCTAAATGTGCTCAGGATCTCACAGGCTCAATATATATGATATTCTATGATATATATCATAGAATCATAGAATACTAGGACTGGAAGGGACCTCGAGAGGTCATCGAGTCCAGTCCCCTGCCCTCATGGCAGGACCAAATACTGTCTAGACCATCCCTGATAGACATTTATCTAACCTATTCTTAAATGTCTCCAGAGATGGAGATTCCACAACCTCCCTGGGCAATTTATTCCAGTGTCTGACTACCCTGACAGTTAGGAACTTTTTCCTAATGTCCAACCTAAACCTCCCTTGCTGCAGTTTAAGCCCATTGCTTCTTGTTCTATCCTCAGAGGCCAAGATGAACAAGTTTTCTCCTCCTCCTTATGACACCCTTTTAGATATCTAAAAACGGCTATCATGTCCCCCTCAATCTTCTCTTTTCTAAACTAAACAAACCCAATTCCTTCAGTCTTCCTCATAGGTCATGTTCTCTAGACCTTTAATCATTCTCGTTGCTCTTCTCTGGACCCTCTCCAATTTCTCCACATCTTTCTTGAAATGCGGTGCCCAGAACTGGACACAATACTCCAACTGAGGCCTAACCAGCGCAGAATAGAGCGGAAGAATGACTTCTCGTGTCTTGCTCACAACACACCTGTTAATGCATCCCAGAATCATATTTGCTTTCTTTGCAACAGCATCACACTGCTGACTCATATTCAACTTGTGGTCCACTATAACCCCTAGATCCCTTTCTGCCATACTCCTTCCCAGACAGTCGCTTCCCATTCTGTATGTATGAAACTGATTGTTCCTTCCTAAGTGGAGCACTTTGCATTTGTCTTTATTAAACTTCATCCTATTTACCTCAGACCATTTCTCCAATTTGTCCAGGTCATTTTGAATTATGACCCTATCCTCCAGATTAGTTGCAACCCCTCCCAGCTTGGTATCATCTGCAAACTTAATAAGCGTACTTTCTATACCAATATCTAAATCGTTGATGATTATATATATAAATATATAAATAATTATATTATTTATATATTTATATATATAAATTAAGAGATGCTAGAAATACATTCTTTTACAAAGTGAAGGTTGGGCATGTTTATCTTTATATATTTCATTTTTGAAAGTTCTCACAAGTATTGGAAATGCTTCCTTACAACATTAAGAAGTCTAACATTCAAGAAAAACCTAAGTTTGCAAAATCAAGGGAAAGTTCTGAAATAATACTTGTAATCAGAACTTTTTCAGAACACAGTGAAGTATATTATGCCAATTACAGGAATATTTTCCAGTTTGGGGCATGACAAATATAAACATAACTAAAACAGAAATCAGATTTACAACCCTTCACTGAACTATATTCCTAAATGGCTCACTTTGCATCTGTTTGACGTCTTTGCAATGAATCCCAACTTTTTCCCCACAATGCCCGCAACTATTACTGCTACAGAATAACAGGGCCATTAACACTCTCTAGTGATGAGAACACAGAACTCGGAGTCCAGAAACCTCAGTTTTTATCTGGACTTTGCTCCGAGCTTTTATGTGAGCTTGTGGCAAGTCACAAACTTTTTGTTCCTCAGTTTTTCTGTCTGCAAAATGGAGATACTCATCCGCTTTTGTAAAGCACTGAGATTTTTGCACAAAATGCTACCCAAATGATTATATTTTTATTAATTTATTATGCTATTAGTGACTGTATAGTGTTAAAGATATCCTCAAGGAATACTAGTGCTACCTACAAAATAAAGCATGCCATCTATGTAAACTTTCCCAAAAAATGAATTTTAATATTATTAGAAGATATTTTCCTATTTTTCTCTTCTGGTTGCCATGGTCTTCTATTTACTTATCCTGCAGCCCTAGCAAACTGTACACATAATCCCATGCTTCGTTAGCAATAACTTGATCCTTGACCTGGAACAAACACACTTTGTACACATGAGAGAAAATTCAATCTTTATATTAAAGTCCTGTGAGGAATATTCTTCTTTACTCTTTATTTCACTATGCAAACCTTCCATTTTCCTCATATAGAGAAGTGTGATGTTCACTAGCGTTGCCTTCAGGGCTGATTGGAGACTAGAAGATAGGTTTAAGATAAAAGCCAATCCTTTATCCACACCAATTAGCCCCTTTATGATTGTGGTACACATACCACATGCTACAATATGTACCTCTCTGATACTTCTCATTTGGATGACAGCAACTTATATATTATAGCCTTCATAATTAAGGTACATATATTCCAAGCAACACTTAGAGAGACTGACTCATTTAACTAATCCTAAACAGAGCCACCATTTACTTTTTATTTCTAGTGCCTAACCATACCTTAGAGGTATCATCCCCTTCATCTTCATGGACTGAACTGGATGGCGAGGGAGTTGCAGACTTGCTTCCAGGTGGAGATGGAGAGTTATGGGGAACACTGTTTCCACCCATATTCAAACCAAGCTGAGCACTGAGCTGTGACTGGTTAATGGTAGTCAGCTGACCATGCTGCATCATTCCTGGCTGCCTAATATCTGCAGGTTGAACCCTTGGTCTCATGGCTGCCATCTGAGGGTGGGAACTATAGTGAGCTCCTTCTGCATTCCGTAAATCTTGCATCTACAAAAGGAAAATTGGAAAGCAATAATTTTCCATCATCATGCCATCATGTCCAAGTTCCCTTTGGCCTTAAATGAATCCCTGCTGAGCTATAGATTATTCCATATTTAACAGAACTGGGAGTATTTAATTAAAACATATGAGTTGTAAGGAATATACAAAATACAGCCAACTTCTGCATAATGCTGTTTATTATGGGCTAAATCATGCAGGCTCTCATCAACCCTTGGACAGGCAAGGAGGCCATTGACTTTACTGAGAGTTTTTCCTGCTTAAGGACTGCAGGAAATGGCCTTTTATTAACTGTCCTTTGGATCTTTCAAAAGTGTTTAAAAAATATAATTATACAAAACAGATGTCAGAATCTTGAATCAAAGTGCTAGAGGTTTCTTATCAGATGAGTTTGAGCTGCCAAGTTTGGATTTAGATCCACATTTCCCCAAAGTTCTAGGGACTTGAACTTCTAAGTTTGAAGTTCAGTTTTGCCTTGCCTAGAAGTGCCCAAGACATGTTGATTTTTAAGACTTAGAAAACTGACCTAGGGTTCTATCAATAGATGGAATAATTGACTAATGAACAGATTTGCTGCAACAGTCATATATGAACCCAAAGTGCTAAAGCTGCAAGGTTGACAAATTTATCCATTGTGTTATTTGGGTCACTGCTTTCTAGCATTAATGAGTCTCATTTTTAATTCAAGCAATGAATTCAGTCTCTGCACAGATTAGAATGAAAAGCATTGGAGGATGAAGCTCTTTACTGATCCAGAGGTCAAACGTTCTATACATGGATACTATAGAGGATATCTCATAATGCTTATCCAGTGTACTCAAACTAATAGCTCGAGATAAGACAACTGCAGAGAGCAACTCAGTTTTTAAGTTTAGGTGTGTTGGGGGGTGACTTAAAATTGAAGTGGCTATTCAAAGCTGAAAATAAAATGGATATAGTTATCTTAGTCTGTATCATATAGTCAAGGTGGAATTTGACAAAAACAACAATGTACAAGTATCATAGCACTAGGGAAAAGTGATAATAATCCAGTGTACTTATATAAACATAGTTATATTAGTGACAGACTTTTTTAGCCATGTCATCCAAGGTATTTTGTTTTTTACTTTAAATTTATATGCCAGCTCTCTCTTTCGCTCTCTCTCTCACTCATGCACTCCTGTGTGTGTTCATTCTCTCTCTCCATATTTAGTATACCAGTCTGTGAGATCCTTGTGCAAGAAGGAATTTGAATTAGATTGGGAATATAAAAAAACTCTTTGCTATTTTTTTTCATTATGGACAGAGTACATGATTTTTCAAAATTTTATTTATAGGCTCTTGAATTGATTTGTATATTTTGGAGAATGGATCACATCAATAAATATCCTGGAATCTAGGATATTTACTATTTTAAATTTATCTGTGGGCCTAAAAGATGTCAAAAACTACTTCAGATAATATGACACCTCTCTTCATATGGTCTTGATATTCCTTTATGAATTAATATCTCTGGAATACAAAAGGTTTATTAATATCCATCATTCAAGTTCATTCAATTACCAATTCATTGCAAAATACAGTGCACAATATCAACTCAGGACTCAACTCTTGAAAAACATTTATATTTTTAAAGATTGTTACTGACTTTCTGCTCCTTTTCCAAATACCAGCTTCGCTCCTAGTCAAACATATTAGCCTTGAAAGCTATCATTATCTCTGCCTGTAGCAGACAATCTATATCAAAACAGTTGTACACATAAAACAGTAACTACTTCATGGCTGTATCTCTTCTGATCCAGCTGTTTCACTGAATAGCAGTTGGTGAATGGAGAACTGGAACATGGGTAGCCCTGAGGCCTTATTTGCTAATGTTACTCACCAGCTGCTGTTTTATTTGGTGTTAGCAGGCAAGGCTTGGAAGTCTGCCAGTTGCAGCAAGAACAAGGGAAAGTGAGGTATCTCTGAAGCCCTTCCATTTACCCCTGTCTGTCATCTTTTGACACCGAACATTGTTGAGTGCTATCCCCAGGGCCACTAAGAAACATTGCTGGAGTTAAAATGTGAATATAGCTTACATTCTAAACCCTTTGTACAGTATTTTTGGGTACCTCTCTAACAATCCAAGGAAACTACAGATCAGTTCTAAAGATAGACCCTACTGGCTTCATATATGACAGGAAGCTGTAAAGGTAAAATAAGTTAGATTTTCATTAGAAATACTCTAACCAGTGTAAAATGCACTATTTAAAAATCTATATAAGTATTTTTGTCAATGTTTCATATGCCTGAATGAAACCTGGCTTCACATTTAATAATACTATCATGTTGGGTTTTTTTTACTTAAAATATATTTGCCAACTGACAACATATCATTGGTTATCCAAACTGATTTGTTATTAAAACCTCCCAATCTTGCCAAGCTGATCATTAGAAGCAGCTCCTCAGAGATCAGGACAAACCAACTCGAAGTGGCGCCAGACCCTGCCAAAACAACAGATGCAAAACCCGCAGATCTATCTCCACTGCTATAAGGATCAACATGCTCCACAACACTCTTTAAGATTCTTGATCCTTCATTATGATATGTACCTCGTTCAGAGCATCAAATGCCCCACCTCGTATATGAGTCACTCAGGAAGAAAAATGATGAAAGATGAAAGACCTGTGAGAGAACACTTTTCACAGTGATCACAGATCCACTTCTAACCTATCAGTTCTCACCCTCCTCAAAGGAAGCCTGCACAAAATTGTCAGAAGATGAGTCTGGGACCTTAAATTAAGTAATTTTCCTAAACACTAAGAATCATGGCTTCAATAAGGACACTAGATTTATGACATATTACAACAATCTCTAACCAATTGACACACCTTTATCCTATGCTTGCAGAGATGTTAATTGCTCACTACATTTTGAATGGTCTATTGCAACATGTGTTAACTCATTATGCTTAAAAATCTGTTCCACCTTGTATTTGTTGTGACACACACTGTGTCCCAGACCTGAAAAAAACTATTTATAGATCAAAAGCTTGTCTTTTTCACCAGCAAAGTTATTGCCATTCCCACCTTGTCTCTCTGGTCATTAAGACCTCTTTATACAGTTTGTATATAGCAAGAAATACTGCCACCCTAGAATGTTCTGGGTTTTCTACATTGCTTTCCTAATTTTTAAATAACATACAATACAGATTTGGAAGGACTTGGTAGAGGGTGACAGAGACGATACCAAGCAACATTCATAAGAAGGCAAAAAAAAAAAAAAATCCACCACCACCAACAAAAAAATCAAAACCAAAATAACCCTGTCAGTGCAGCTGTGAAGACTACAAATGAAGCGGTTCAGTAGAGAGTTGTTATAAGAAAATGCATTATCAATCATATTTTAGATACAATCAGCTTTTCCTGTGAATTTAAAAAACACATTGATGCAGGTTTCTATTTTACTTACTTTTGCAGAAATATGAGGAAGAAGCCTGAAGAGTGACTCTTTAGTTTGCATAAAACTATTCCAGTTAAGACTCTCAGGCGTGGTCTACACTAGTAAGGTAATTTGACTAAGTTACGTTAATTAAATTACATAAATAATGCAACTTAAGTGAACATAGCTTAGATCAAATTACAGCAATGTCTACAACTTTATGTCAGGGGAAGACACTCTCCCATTGACATAGCTTCCACCTCTTGGGGAGGTGGAGTACTGAAGTCAATGGGAGACTGCTCTCACATCAACTTATCATGTCTTCACCAGACCCTCTAAATTAACTCTAGCAACTGGAGCAGCATTGATTTATCTGGAAGTGAAGACAAACCCTAAGGAATAAATTTTCAAACCAGTGCCCAGCCTGAGAAGGTAGAATGGGTGCAGGGCAGATGTCAGGAGGGAAGGAATCCTTCATTCCTTCTGCAGGAAAGTAGGGATACAGACAAGAGATTCTATGTAGCTGTGGATCTCTTGGCATTGCCTGTCCTGTCCTCACCCACCCTTGCCATCTTCTGCATGGACTTCCCAAATCCTCAAATACTGCTCAGTGGACACAATGGGGCCATCCATGGAGATGGGAGCAGCTTGTCCATAAATAGATTCTAGATACAGTAGACTTCCGATAATCCGGAACCTATGGGACTTAGGTGGTGCCGGATTATCAGATATGCCGGACTATCAGGAGGTACTACAACCAGGTTATATATATACTGTATACATTATATACTGTATATAAAGTGTTCTTAACCCTTTTTATTGTACATACTGTATACAGTATACTGTAATGTTTTAGTTTTTTAAGCCTTTTTACCCTTTTGCTCAGTTCATCTGCTGCTGTTACCTTGTGACTCATTTTTTGCCGAAGCTCACTCACTAGGCTCTTGCCATTTTGATGCCGGACTATCAGGAGTGCTGGACTATTGGATGCCGGACTATTGGAGTTTTACTGTACTTGTATTTTTATAAAAGGAGGCACATAACTACATTGTGCTTCCATTCTGCTTGGTGGTCAACAACAAAGCCCATGCTGGTGGAAACTGCTTCTCCCTGCACCAGCTGTTCCTGTGAGATCCCATAATAGAAGACCAGTGGTGTTGCCTGAAGAGGGCAGAGAAAAGAACTGGTGGGCTCTACCAGGTGAATGTAGCTACAGACTGCTATCAAGACTATTTGAAGACCCACCACAAAAGTCACAAAGTGGATACACTGAATTGGTATATTCCCAGGGCTACCCCAGTTATGACAGCATTCTGGGCAATCTTGCCCTGATTTGCTGGCCTGCAACAATATAAAAAGAAGCTGAAGTCACTTTCTGAAGTCACAGTCCTGAAAGACTTTTCCACCATTTAGATTTTACACTGACAAAAAGAAAATGTCATAGACCCAGGAATGGGCACAGATCTTTAACCTTAAAAAACCTCAAAATATCACTACTGGCTCAATGTACTGTTACCTGGTAGAATTCCATTGAGTTACCTGCATTTATCTATGGAAACTACATATGTGCACTTTGCTCCTTGGGTCAGAGTCATTGGCCTCTTACTTGAAACACTGTGACTCTATGTAGACATTAATAATTGTGCAGAAAAACACATTCTCCATTCTTTATAAGTACTATCCATACCTCTAACACTGCCATGGGTTACTCTGCAAACAGAAACTCCTATTCCTTAGATTTCTTCCAAACAAAAATATACAAAACTCACTAATATTATCTGGCTTGGACCCACATTCAGTGTGCAGGGTGCAGAGGGCTATATTGCTGAACATTCTCTGCTGAATAAAATAATGAGGCACAGCTGATGGCTGAATTCCAACTTGGAGAACAAAGTTTAATATATCAGAATATTAGAAATGTAGATGTTACACAGAAAAAGGATAGTCCATATTTGACATCCTTAATGGACTCTCTGCTGATATAATAATCATGGTACTTGGCATTTCTATAACACTTTCTAAGGATCTCAGCATGCTTCACAAATATTCAACATTCCCATAAGATAGCTAAGTATTTTTATCCTTATTTTACAGATGAGGAAACTGGGACACATCTTCTGATTTTTTGTGCCTGCTTTTCAATTACAAGGGAAATCTGAGTAGCTGTGCTTGTAAGTAGCTGACTGCAAGTTCAAATAAGATAGTCATAGATGCAGCTCCTCAGGTTTGCACTTAAAATGTATAGCTTAGGTGCAAATTAGGCACAAAAATTGAGAAGTTCATTTTCATGCTGGCTGAAAATATACTTCTAATTACTTGTCCAAAGCAACTGGACAAAATAGAACTCAAAGTGCTTCCTTCCTCCCACGACTTTAAATTGAATGTGAAGGATGAACACTCTATCTGGAATACACCCAATATGGCAATGTCTAACTGGGAGACTATATAAGTATATTATCCTAATATTCTTTTCTGACACTGACTGAGACAGGATCCATCCAACCATTCTTGGATCTGAGATATATCATGACAAAGAAATAACTCAATTTTCTGATTTAAGCCTGGATACTCATGCAAGATACAAAGACTTATCAATTGCCATAATCTGGCACTCACAGATTCAAAAGTTGATGAAAGAAGAACATTTGGTCTTTAAGGGAAAAATTAAAGATGCAGTTTAAATTGAATTATGCTGCTATTTTATTTGCAAATGCTCTTGGGGCTAAGAGTTATGATGTCATAGTTTGTCTGAAGAGCAGTAACAAAAGACCACTTTCTTCCCTTAAACTACAATTTCATATATTTCTGAAAAAAAGGGGGGGGGGGAGGGGAGAAGAGAAGTTAGCTCTTCATACTAACCTAACAATGACAGTGTAAGTATATACGGGAAACATGAGAGAGTTTACAACATGAGATGCAAACACTAAAGAAATAGGCAAAATACATGGGGCCGGTGTCACTGAAGCATCTCCTGTGCCATCTAATTCTCTCACATCCCAGGGGGAATTCACCCTGAGGGACAGTAGGCAATATTTGTTATCATGTCCACTTCCTCCTTCAGTGGTTTTCACTTTAGTTTGTAGCAAAGGAAATCTGCTAGCGGAGGCAACCAAGAGAACTGATAGTTCTTTGCATCATGTCTGAGTGGTCAGCCTTAAATCAGGGGGAAGCAAGTCATTCCTTTTACATGTCATATCTTATCACTTGCACGAGGCTTGATGTCAGCTATGCTCCAATCAGTTGGTTCAGATACAGATGTCAGGAGAGCAAACCCAGACTTCCTTCCGCTATATATTTATATATTTTCTAATTAGAATTCTGAAATGGAGCATTCCCCAGACACCAGTGCTATGGCCTCCCCAGAGTCATCCATTGTGGGGCTTCACTGGCTCCCTATGAGTTCATTGGAAGAAAGGAAGTTGCAGTTGCTACAGTCTTTACCCTGGATGATCTGTACTCTGCAGCACTCTATGCCAATTCTGCTGATATAAGCCCAAGCTAAACTTTGATCTTCAAATGTTCCCAGACATAATCTACATTAAAATGACAAGAATGAGTCCCAAGTACACTAACTCTAGGTCTGAGTCAGAACCACAAAAGTTATGATGTTGGCTTAGAAATTGTGATATTAAAAAAAACACCCTAGTAAATTGTAGGTGTTTAAATACTTGAAGATATGCACCAACGTTCATATCTTCAAGTTTTTCACCACAATCATGAATTCTAGATATTTACATCTTCTTCAGTGAAAATTAAGATTTTCACAAAATGATATATCACTCCAGAGGTTAACGCTCTAAGAAAAACAGTATATCTCACAAAATTAATGATAAAAATGAGAGGCTTGGCAACAATGCGATGGAGATAAACTGGAGAGAACATATCAGTAACTTAGAATAAAAACATCTCACGTGTTGTGTAATTATCTTAAACACAACAATTATACACCCTGGAAATCCAAACTGAAAAGAGATCCAAACCTGTTAAAGTATGAAAATGCACAGTGCAAGCAGAAATGCACCAGGATACAAAAATCCTTCATTCTATTTTGTAGTAAAGCCACACAATGGTCATAAAATTATGATTAAAGGATTTTAGTGTCTGTGGTTACACCTTAGTTGAAACAGATTTCTGAAAGACAACATATATATTTGTATGCTTTTTTCTTAATGGTGTATAATTATATTTAGAGAAACATCAGGAATTGCTGACAATCTGACGATCTTTTGAAGGGAAGTGAAGAGTAAAAAACGATCCCCATGCCTCGCAGTATTTTGAAATTTGATCTGGATCCAAATTTGATTAGTCTCTCCTAAAGTTATACCAGGGTTACTCACCCTTGGAAGCCCCAGAGGCCACAATGATACAGCACATGCCGAGGGCCGCAACTTAAGTATGGTTGCATGTACATGCAAATATATGCAAATAGCTTCTTTCACACTGATGGGCATGAATACAAAACACTTCCCACAATGCCCCAGCGCTCCTGGCACCTCCTCCCTGGAGGCTAGAAATGCCGACACCCTGTCCTCATCTGTTCCAGCCAGCCCGTCCATTTGTATCTTTCAATGCTCATCCTGCCTGGGAGATGCCTCACCATTGTGGAACATATTTCTGGTGGAGGCCATGTTCAAGGAATCCCACCTGCGGGCTATGTGTTGAGTAGCCCTGAATTATACACTCCTAAATCTTTGTGTCTGGTAGTGGGGAAAAGGGAGAGATGGGGAGGAATTGAAATCTAGGTTCAAATACAGCAATTCAGACTGCAGTTTTATTAGGGAAATAATTCAATAATATTTTTAAAATTAAATACCAGAAACCTTATAAGTAAATGAATCCTAAACAAGGGAAGCATAAGAAAAAAGATCTGTTATTATGTTTGCTAATTAAAACCTTCTAAAATCATTCTGTTAAAAAAAATAAAGACATTTTAGGCTGCTTTATGTAGTACTGGCTTGTTAAGTGACCCTAAGCTCCTTTAAAACAATTAAATACTCAAAATTTGATTGCAAATTTTTATAGCACAATAACATGAATATAGTAATATACAGTTTCTATATGATTTGCTACAAAATTTTGTAACTATTAACATTTCTTTCTACTTTATTCTTTCATATTCTTTGAGACATACAGGACCAAGTACTCAAAACCAATCATTACAAAAAAACAAACACCTACTGACTTCTATTCAGTCTAATATAATAACCCTTTATTTAAAACAACCTCCAATAAATTTTATTAGAAGAAGTTATTAAAAGGGTTAAAAACCTATTAAATGTCAAAGAATTTTCCTGACTCAAACTTCTAATAAAGAAACAGAATAGGCTTTCTTTCTGAATTATTTAAATCTTTACTGACTGTGCACTGAACCATGAAATTAGAAAAGTGTTATTAGAAGTGTTCTCTGGTTTTTATAAAAGTTGTAGCATAGAATGTATCAAACCACAGTCTTTAACTAGACTAGTTAAAGAAATAGGTTTTTAATCCCACATACATGGTTTCTACTGATATAAAAGGGTCATAATTAAAACTCTGGCCTGCAAGTTGATGATAATAAAATTATTATTACAGGAGAATACATGTTCATTTAGTATATTCTGGATGCATGTTTCCACTTTAATTTGGACAAATATCTTCGGTTTTGTTTGATCTTGCAAAGTTCACTAATTTGGATCCTCTCAGCAAATGATTAGGTTTTAATAATGACTAATTTTAAAGTATTAATGGTGAATAATTTGTGTTATCTTTTTCTAAAGTGTCTAATGCTTACAGGGTCAACAGCAGGTATAGATTGATACCAGACCAGTAGGATCCAAGAAATGTAAGTCAAATATTTTTGCACATGTTTCCTGATAACAATATTAACTTTCCATTGCATTTAACAAATAAGTATAGCCCAGTTTTATATTTTAGCAATTATTCACATGAGAAAGACAAATATGCCTTTCACATTTATTTAGACAACTCTACAGGAATGTTGAATCAGCAGTATATTCAAACAGATTCCGTCAAACACACCTGAATCAATAGTTATTCTGCAAAGCAAATGAAGTAAAAAAGAGACTAGAAGAGGCTAGGCAAAGCAAATTTGGTTCCCCATAGTGGATCCTGGGGACCTGATGCTATTAAGTCTAAAAACAAAAAACAGACTGAAAAGTGTGAGTAACAGTAATTCCATTAATCAAAATTCCTATGTAGGGTAATATCCAGTGATGTTGTCAGCATTTCCTGAAGGGTCCTGAGTGCATGAACTAAAGACAATATGCCAAGCCTAGTCATGTGTGGTACAGGACTCAGAGAAGGATAAGGGAATCAATGGTGATTATCTGCCATCTCTGTGATCCCGATTCTGGGACTTACCAGCTCACTGTCCAATCACCAACATTAGAAACATTAGGTTTCTCTGATGGATACCCCAAAGCCCCAATGAGCTATTCTATTCTATTCCTCATAATGTATTCATGACCATATATGAATGAATACCTTCCCACAGTGCATGAAAGAAATATGACTGACATCTATCATGTGGTGTTCTTCTCTCATCCTGTCTCCTTTCAGCCAACAGTAACCAGAATAGAAAAGTACCCTGCTCACTCCCCTTTCTCCCTGTGCTAGGAGGTAAAGGATGTTGGTTTGGAGTCATTATGTTAACTTTAAGCTACATGGGGGATTCCTGCCCATACTAATGGAATCCCCAATAGCTGGTTCAGCCAGGTTTTCTAGCAGCTTTGCAGCATGGGGATGATCTGGAACCATGAGACCAAAGGATACTCAGCACCTTGTAGGAGTGGGGCCACAAATAGCTTCTTGTAACTGAATATTAGTGTAAAGAATTGACTAGAAAGGCCAGATTTTTTCTTCAGTTTTGTGTGTGGTTTCCACTGAAGTCAATGCCATGGAACCTGAATTTAACCATGGATATTTTTAAAGAATGGAAAAGAATATATCTGAAGTGAGATATGGTAAAATTGCATACTGAACAGGGACTGGGTTGTATTGCATTTTAAAAGCAGTATTTCATTTTGAATACATTGAAAATATTAGAATTTGACTGAGATGAGATTTTTGTTTTTAAAATTAAAGTGAACTTTTAAGACTTTTAAAATTATGGGAAAACAGGGCAATGTATGATTGTATCTGAGTATAATAATGAAAAATGATTGTAAAGCAAACATTTTCTGCGCATATGACTGATTTGATATACAAGCATGCGTATGCCTCAAACTATGATTACAGATAGGATCCTACCAAATTCACTGTCTGCTTTGGTCAACTGCATGGTCGTAGGATTTAAAGAATCATAAAAGTCGTGTTTTCAGTCATTTAAATCTGAAATTTCATGGTATTGTATTGTAGGGGTCTTGACCCAAAAAGGCGCCGTGAGGATCACAAGGTTATTGTAGGGGGTTTGCTGGCAGCAACACTGCTTTTTGGCTATGTCTACACTATAAGATTTTTGCTCAAAAACCGGCAGAGTATCCACATCTTAAGCGCGTTTTTGTACAAGAAAATCGACAGAACAGAGGGCTTTTGCCAGTAGAGTTATTCCTCTCCCCACGAGGAATAACTCCTTTTTGTGCTACAACTCTTGTGCAAAAAGGCAGGTGTGGATGCTCCGCAGGGGTTTCTTGCGAGAAACCCCTATCGGAAAAAGCACAGGTGCTCTGATGGGCATTCTGTGAATGGCTATCAGAGCTTTCTTGTGCAAGAGCACCTATGCAGTGTGGACACTCTCTTGCACAAAAGCACATCACTTTTTTTATACGCTTTTGAGGTGTGGACGCGCTTTTGCGCAATAAATTTTTGCGCAAGAACTCTTCCGCAAAAGGCTTCTTGCGCAAAAACCCTGCAGTGTAGACTAAGCCTTAGATTTGGGCAGCTGGAGAGCAGTCAGAGCTTATCAGGTGGCCAGTTCTGAAGGCAGAACTGCTACCAGCAGCAGTGAAGAGGTAAGGATAACATGGCCAGCCAGTTCTGAAGGCAATGCAGAAGTAAGAGTAGCAATACCATAACTCTCCCGGCCCCCCTTGAAATAACTGTGAGACCACCCCCTGCAACTGCTTTTTAGGTCAGGACCCCCATTTGAGAAATGCTGGTCTTCCCCATGAAATCTGTATAGCATAGGGTAAAAGCACACAAAAGACCAAATTTCATATGACAGGGAGAGAGGGAAACATCAGATTTCATGGTTCTAACACATTTTTTTGTGGTTGTGAGTTTGGTGGAGCCCTAATTACAGTGATGGCAGAAGGGATATATGCATTTGCTAATGACTTGTACAGCAGAAAGTTGCTGAGGAATAGCATAGTAACCTCTGGAAATTCTATGCCATACAAGTTCCTATCTTCAGTGTGTGTTTATATAAGGTGACCAGATGTCCTCCTTTGAGGAGGACAGTCCTCCTTTTGATTATGTCCTCCTTTTGTCCTCCTTTGAAAAAATTGTCCTTCTTGTCCTACTTTGTCAAAAAAAAATCCTGTGTTCCTTTTTTTTTTGCTCGACCAAAAAATACTGGCTGTCCGGTATTTCTTGGGAGACTATCTGGCAACCCTAATATACAAGTATTTTTTTTTGTCAACTCAGTGTCCTCCTCGCACATTTTCAAATTCTGCTCACCTTAGTTTATAAGTGTATTTATTCAGTGTATTTATAAGAGGTGACCAAACTGAAGCTACCAGTCTTGCACATTAATGGTGAGTACCTGAGAAAATTGTAGATGGGCAAAACATAAAACGGATGAAGAATAATTGCACACCAGATTTTGTGAATTGATATTGTGCATCCGATACTGTGCGTTTTTTCCTCTTCCTCTTTCCCCACCCCCATTTCCTTCTGAACTTGCACATTGCTAATGCTGTACTGTCTGAGGCATCCCAACATTTAGCAACAAAGCCCAAGGATAGATGCTGAGGTTTGCTTTCCCATCCCCTATCCTACACATACAGCTGTCATTACTAGGAATGGTCATTCAATCACTAGGAATGGTCAGTCTTTCTGAAGGTAGCAGGGCCGGGCACAACCTGAGGGCCGACAGCCTCGCTGGGCCCTTGGGCAAGGCAGGGGGGACGGAGGGGAAGGAACGGGGTCTCAGGCGGAAGGGCTGGGGCTGGGGCTAGGCAGCCCATATCACTGCTCAGAGAGCACCGTGCCTCTCCCAGGCAGCCCTCAGTGCTGCCCGGAGTGCTCCATGTGGTGCTAGTAGTGATTTAAAGGGCCCAGGGCTCTGCAGCAGCTGGGAGTTTTGGGCCCTTTTGTATCATTGGGCCCCGGGACCACTGTCCCTTTGCCCTCCCACATTGGTGGGCCTGGACAAAACACTGGGAAATTATTAATTTATGATATATCAGATGGAAACACTTTCTTAAAAGAAAGGTGAACGTGTATGGAATGCAAGAGTATAACCCTTAAGGCTCTACTTTGCTTCTCCACGTGTTCCTGTAGTTCTTCTTTGCTTCAAGAAGAGCTCCATTTGCCCTTCTAAAGGAAGAATTTGCAGCTCTTGCAGTTTCATGGTTTTGCACTAAATCCTGTGCCCAGCTGTAGTAACTTGGCTAGATACAGGTGCCAGAGATCTCCATGGTGTAAGAGAGAGAATCCTACCCAAAGCTCTCTAGTCAAGAGGCCACTCTGTTACAGCTACTACAGCTGAAAGGCTGAATTAGGATCTGTCCCTGTGTGAAAGGGACTGTAAGATCCACATTGCTCCCCACTCACACCTTAGTCATAACCAGTGACTATGCACAATTCCCCACACAGATGGACTCGGTAGCACACAGAGGTCTGCGCCTTCTACATGGGGTCTTGACAGTCTCCTTTTCCCAGTACTGGGATGTGGAATCTCACTGGTTCTGCTGCATGAAGAAAATGTTAAAAAATTATTCTTATTTGAGCAAATCATTTCATCTAGAAACCATCTCTCTCAAAGTGGTGGTATAGCTGTTGCTCCTATACTATACATTTAAAGGCAGAATTCGGTTAAAATATTATTTTTATTGGCAATGGGGAGGGGTTCCACACACATTGCACTTACTGAATAAAGAGCTGAGGTTCAAGTCTTACTTGTTCATTTCACTGAAAACAAAGACCTACAAAAAAGCATTATTTTGAACACCACTTTTTAAATATTAAACATCGATGAATCTACTGGAATGCAAAAAACAACAAAAACAAAATACCCAACAACTTTCCATAATTTCATGTTGCATTAAGCCATACGGTGACTGTGATTTTCCTCTGTACATTAGTCATGCATTGTGTTAACTGCTGACCAAAACAATCTTATTTTCAGGCTTGTAAAGGCATATTTTAGATATCTGAATAAAAAATGTCAGCTTGATTCTTCAACGAGTGAAGCCCCTATGAAGTTAAAGGTTAGAAGAGCAATCCCATTATAGCTCATTTTAGTCATACTACGAAAATAAAACAAACCCTTGTAAGTAACACAGCACTAGAAAACGATCATGTTTTCTTGTCTGTTTTTCAATATTTATAAAAATATAAAAAACAGCCAAGTAAATTTTGACCAGTAAGAATGACCTAGATGGTTTAACTGATTTTAGGTCAAGAGAGCTTTTACAATTTCTCTCTGTTCTAAAGCTGTGCCCCTGTGTACATCAGCATTTGTGATATTATTAATATAAGAGAAAATGCTATGTGTGCAAAATGGTTAACTGACAAGAGATTGTTTTTCATAAATATGATCTTGTTAGCCAGTCATACATTTACTGATATTAATAACCATATTGTCACAATTTTCCAAGCAATGTAAACCTGATAACTAGAAACTCAATGCCATAGTCAAATATTGTGGTTTTTTTGAATGCTAACCATATGTGTTACTGCAAGCAAGACACTTCTTGTAAGTTATGAAAAATGTGCTTGGCTCTCAGGAAAAAAATGTCATGTAATGATCTGCTAATAAATCCATCATTCTTCTGTATGGTATGATTTACAATTTTGTCTTTAAACCCTATTTAATATCTCTAGCATGAACATTTGACTGCAGCTTACTAACTTCAATACTGCACTTTTCGAAACAGGAAAAACTCAATTATTTTATTCTCCATTACAGAGAAAGGATGGTGGACATCCACCAGTCTCAAAGGATTACTGTTAATAAATACTCAGCACTCATTACATTACAAAGAAATATGACAGAAATCGCTCATTACAGGATTTTCTTTTCTTTTCAATTTAAGGACCACCTGTTCATTTTGCTACGTTTGCAATAAATGTGAACTGAATTCTAGCAACAACAGATCATATAATACAAACATTTTCAGAAGTGAAAACAGAGACAAAGCTTTCTGAAAAGGGGTAAACCTACCTCAGTCACTATGCATAGCACCTTCAGTCATCTAAGGGCAATTACAGTTTAGGCATTTTTGAATTCTAAATTCATTTCCTCTGTTCCTTCTAACTCTGAAACACTCTCTTGGCTATCACATCCACATTCAGAATTCAGATGGCAAGTTTTATTGGGCTTTTTTATTTTACTTCCTTTTCACTACCTTTCAGACTTCTACTTTCATTATTGCTCAGCAGCAACTACTGAGTGGGGAAGTGTGTTTTTTTATGATTCTTTATATAGTAACTTCACTTTATTCCTGTATGCCAGATCAGCAAATGCATGCATGTGTGATATGGAAAACACCTTGGGTAAAATGCTGGCTGAAGTGAAGTCAGTGGTAACATTTTCACTGACTTCAGTGGGACCTGGATTTCATCCTATATGTACACAATTTGAAAAGAACCGTTAAGACAGTAAGGTGAAATTTAAGGAGAGGAAGCGATTGCTGTCCCACAGGAAAGAAAGAAGAAACTTACAGATACTTAAGAGCTTCAGGACAAATGAACAACTGCCAGTTATGGAAACCAGTGCTTTTTTTGTTTAAAAAAAAAAAAAAAAAGTTGCCGGTACTCCAGGGGAAAAGTTGTTGAGCCAAAAAAAAAAATGCTGGTGAGGCCAGCATTGCCCTTTTAAGACTGTTGGACATTTGCGTACAGAGGTGCCGGTACGCTCCGTTCTTTCCAGGTAAGCTCTGATTGGAGGTGCTGGTACTGCATCTGGAGGTGCCTGTACTCCGTACCAGGCAGTACTGTCACAAAAAAAGCACTGATGGAAACTATGAGGAAGGAAACAGTGAGAAGGTATAGACTCAAGATACAGGATAACTAGGGAAGGAAACAGGTGGACACGGTGTAACAAATATGAGTTCTGAATTGAGTCATAGAATCCTAGAACTGGAAGGGACCTCAAGAGGTCATTGAGTCCAGTCCCCTGACTTCACAGCAGGACCAAGCACCATCTAGACCATCCCTGACAAGTGTCTGTCTAACCTGCTATTAAATATCTCCAGTGACGGAGATTCCATGACCCTCCCCCCCCAGCAACTTATTCCAGTGTTTAACCATCCTGACAGTTAGGAAGTTTTTCCTAATGTCCAACCTAAATCTCCCTTGCTGCAATTTAAGTCCATTGCTTCGTGTCCTATCATCAGAGGTCAAGGAGAACCATTTGTCTCTCTCCTCTTTGTGACACCCTTTTAGATACTTGAAAACTGCTATCATGTCCCCTCTCAGTCTTCTCTTTTCTAAACTAAACAAGCCCAATTCTTTCAGTCTTCCCTCATAGGTCATGCTTTCTAGACCTTTAATCATTTTTGTTGCTCTTCTCTGGATCTCCTCCAATTTCTCCACATCTTTCTTGAAATGTGGTGCCCAGAACTGGACACAGTACTCCAACTGAGGCCCAAACAGTGCAGAGTAGAGCAAAAGAATGCCTTCTCGTGTCTTGCTCACAACACTCCTGTCAATACAGTAATTACTCATTTAACATGTGCCCGCTTAACACATTTTTGCAATAGCACGATTTTTTTAGGGACCATTTTTCAAATAACACAACCGTCCCCGAAATAACATGAAAATAATCAAGTGGTGGACTACTTTGCACAGCTGTATAAGTTGGTGAAAACAGTGGTAATATGCATGAGTGGCTGAATACACGTGGTCATAGTGCTCTTCCGCTCGCTCATGTTTTTATCTTTGTGTTTTAACAAACCGCGGTGACTTGTGTTGCTAGATATCTAATGTTGACGTTGATGACCCAGCACCAACAAAAAATTGACTTTGCCACCACCACCTGAAATGCAACCCCCACCTTTTCCATTATTTTTAATGGGAAAATTGACCTCGCACAGCACATTTTCGCTTAGCACAAACATTTTCAGAAACGCATCTATATTGTTAAATGAGGAATAACTGTATATCCCAGAATCGTGTTTGCTTTTTTTTGCAACAGTGTCAATACTGTTGACTCATGTTTAACTTGTGGTCCTTTATGACCCCTAAATTCCTTTCAGGAGTACTGCTTCCTAGATAACCGCTTCCCATTCTGCATGTGTGAAACTGATTGTTCCTTCCCAAGGGGAGTACTTTGCATTTGTCTTTATTAAACTTAATCCTATTTACCTCAGACCATTTTTGTAGTTTATCCAGATCATTCTGAATTATGACCCTGTCCTGCAAAGTACTTGCAACTCTCCCAGCTTGGTATCGTCTGCAAACTTAATAATCATACTCCCTATACCATCATCTAAATCATTGATGAAGATATTGAACACAACTGGTCCCAAAACAGACCCCTATGAAACCCCACTTGTTATGCCCTTCCAGCAGGATTGTGAACCATTAATAACTACTCTCTGAAAATGGTTATCCAGCCAGTTATGCTCCCACCCTATTGTAGCCCCATCTAGGTTGCATTTCCCTAGTTTTTTGATAAGAAGGTCATGTGAGACCGTGTCAAATGCCTTACTAAAGTCTAGGTATAACATGTCCACCACTTCTCTCTTATCCACAAGGCTTGTTATCCTATCAAAGAAAGCTATCAGACTCACAAATTAAACTGGTAAAGATGACTGGTATCGGCAGCCACACAGACATGACACCAATGCCACAGATGGAGCCCTTTGGAAATGGCTGAGTTGTTCAGCAATGTCACAAATCTTCAGAAGGACCCATCCTCTGGGTGTGTCTTGTGATGATATTTGACCTTTTGTTTTCTTTTATTAAAAAAGGCAGCCTGTCTGTGCACTACCATTTGATGTCAGCCAGCTTGCTGGGTGACTCACAATCAGGGTTCAGACCAAGTAACAGCCCACACTAATGACACTAAAAGGATGACTCCTCATAGCCATGTTACATAGGTAAGATCTCCATGATCATACTGCTGGACCTCTCAGCAGCTCCTGACACAGTGATCCCTCATGCAGTGCTGCGTGCTGACATTACATAACAGGAATAGATGGCACAGCACGACGACTCTAGTCGTTCCTCTTCAGCAGAACTCAGAGAGTGGTGACGGCCCTTCCTCTTCAAAGTCGTTCTCATCTGTGGGATCCCTCAGGAATTTACACTATCCCTTCCTCTTCAAAATATGGGTGAGACCATTGGGAGAGATAGCGAGACACTACAGGTGTAGCTGACAACCGTATGCAATGACACTCGGCTATATTTCTCACCCTTAATGTCATAATGCCAACAAGAAACTGAGAAAAGAGCAGCTGCATCAAACTGAATCCAGGCAAGACCAAAGAAATGCCCATCAGGAAGGGGAAATGCTTCAAAGAGCTGCCAAGATCCTTATCTCCAACTCCATCAAAGGAACACAAGCACCATGCATGAAAGTGATGCAAAGCCTTAAGGACCTAAGCTTGGCTGACCTGGTGGCATCAATTTTCAAAAAGGCCCGCTCTCATTTCCAGCTTACTAGTAAACTTCATCCCTTCCACCCAGATAAGCACCTGGCCACAGCTATCTAGGCACTGGATTACTGTAATTCATTGCATCTGAAGCTGAGTAGAAGATGATACATACACTCCAACTAGTAATAACTGTGGCTGCTTGTTTCTTCCACAGCTCAGGCCACTGTGAACACATCTAGCCTTTCTGGCTTCCTGTCAGCTTCTGATGCCAGTTAAAGTCCTTGTTCTTAATTTTCAAAGCCATTAATGGTTCAAACCCCATCTAAATCCAACAAAAATAAAATGCAAGCTGAGGTGAGACTCAAGTGCTGATCTCTGGTATTATCACATAGTAAGCACTGAAAGGCAGAAATCCCTCAACAGACAAGCACTCAGATGCAATGAAGGAGAATACGAACCATTAAAAAAATTAGAATTCACATCATCCTGGATTGACACAACAGAGGAAAAGATCTGACAACAGAAAGACTTGTCTGCAATACTCTGTCATATTTATACACAAAAGGCTGGCTTCAGAAGTGCATACAAGATCTCAAGGCCAGCACACAATACAATAATGTATACCTTGCTTTCTACTCTCTCTCCTGGCTCTGAAATTTTATGCATGTTCCACAATATGTTTTTTTCCACCTGGAACTATGAAGATAAAAACTACAAAGCCTATCACATACTATCTTAGCTTTCTCAGCAAAAGTGTCTTAAAAAAAAATCTGGGTCAAATTTTCAAAAAGTACTAGTGTGTGTGTGTGTGTGTGTGTGTGTGTGTGTGTGTGTGTGTGTGTGTGTGTGTGTGTGTGTGTGTAAGTAAAAGTGCATCTCTGATTATGCACAAAATTATTCCAATTATTAATGCAATTCAGGCAACTATATAAGCACACTGTTAGCCAAACCTATAACTAGCAGTCAGTGTGGGTATTTTCTCAATTTGCATGTGCAATTTTCCTGACTGCATACCCAGTTATCATACCCAGATTTCAGGGCTCAATTTATATACAATCTGATGCTTGATAACTAATGAAGGGCTGATAAGCAATGTGTGCATAGCTGGTAGAATAAGGATATGAGAAGTACATGGAGAGAAAATAAATTAAACCAAAGAAAGTCAACTTTAACTTATCTTTGTCCTTTGTTTAAATTATACTTTAGAAGATGAGGCTATGTGTAATGTGTTAGCTAGTTTGAATTCCCTCAATTATCCTGTCTCCTCCTGTTTTCAATATTCAACCCACCCTGTTGGTGTATGAGTAGACAAGTATGTATGTGGATAGATAAGATACACAATGATTTTTAGACGGACTAGATATACATTTATAGTGTAATTTACAGTCAGTGAAATTGTCATTTTAAATGTTTAACACTTAATTTTAGTGAAACAGAGATACTCTTCATGAATATAAAGGCAAAACAGGACTCCCACAGTATATATGAAATGGAACGAGAATAAAAGCATCTTCTTTCTCTGCAATATAAAAGGAAACCCACAGCATCCAACTGACAATCATTTTAACAAATTATACTTCAGTTGTTACCTCTGTAACCATTTTAATAAAAATTGACTTGTTTTCTATTTTATGAAGACCAATGAATAAAAGCAATTTAGAAACAAAAACATACATAGAGATTTCTTTTAACCTTGGTCATTAACTTCAGAAAAAGACTTTCTTTGTATTTAGAAACTAAATCACTAAGGAGAGATAAATCAAACTACAGGATGAACTTCTCTAGTTCAGAACTCTCTGATCCAGAAATGGCCATGGTCCGGCATAATTTTAGTTAGCTGGATGTCCATTTGTCATGGGTGTAGCCAAGTTTCCTGCAGTTCCATAAAGTTTGTTTACAGCCACCAGTCCTGGCTCTGCATGTTCTGTGCTGTTATTTAGCTCTAATTTACTCTTAAATGTCCTCTAAAAACCCAATAAGCAGTGGAAGTGCTTGTAATGCTGCTAGACAATATTGACCTTCCGTGGTCTGGAAAATTATCTCGTTCAGAATCGGTTGGGTCCCAAGGGTGCCAGACTAGAGAGGTTCAACCTGTACTTAAGAAATGTGGGGAGGATCATGGGCAAAGGGTCCTAAACGATCTTATATAATGCACTATTGACCCAGACTTGCAGCCCCTTTATTTGCAAAACTCCCACTGACATCTATGTAGATAACTTCTTCACATAGAGAGCTGGAAGATCAGGTATTTACAGAATTATTTAAAATGAATTTTAGTTGATATAATAAATGCCTTCAGAAGCTAGTATCTGACATGGAAATTAATAGTATCCTCACTTCACAAAATATAAGTTACCCTGATTGTGAAAAGAAACTTTAAAAAAATTAAATATAGATAGTCTGACACATAACATTACATAGCTTTCCAGAAACTCTTGGAAATTATCATCCCAGAAACCTGGATGGTTCTACTCTCAAAACTGACTATGTAAGAATGGCACCTTACTCAACAGATAAATTATAACTATCTTAATAAGCCTACTTAATGAATGGATAACTCAGACATAACCTTCTTAATGCAACAAATTTGCTTCCTGTGGTTTTTCAGATTGATGTCTGCATGTTTTACTGATAAAAATAAGATTGACTATATTTTGCTCATGCTAGCACTGCAGGTCAACACAGTTTTGGGACAGTGAGCTGGATTCTATTCTAGCTATCGATGCAATTTTAAACTAAATTCCAGTTGCAGTGCCAAATTCTGCCCTCAGTTACATTAGAACAACCCAGTTAATGAATAAGTGGTAAGACTTGCACAGATGCAAATAAGATCATGATTTGAAGGTAATGGGGTTGCAAAGGTGTGCCCAGAAGCAAAATTAACCAGCAGAATATGAGTGAGAAGAACACCGTGTGATTTAATTTTCTGGGTGGAATAAGCAGGCCTGGAAATGTGAAAAATATATTTTTCTTGTAAGCAAACTTTTCTTCTAAAACTGAGAACAGTTAGAATGAAAATCACGGATGCACAATAACCATGGAACCACGCAGTGTCATTTGCACAGCTATTTTTTCAGAGAACTGCTTTAAACAATATTTAATATAAAATAATAGATTATAAATCCTGTCTATTACGAAAGTATTTAACAGATAAATAGCCTGTCCTACAATTTAAGAAGCATACCAGAGACAAAAGCAATACCTGAAAAATCCCAAATTCCTGGTGCACTTAATCCCCTTTGTTACAGTGATGTATTCATAACTTCCTTCCTACTCCTCATACCTAACCCAATTAGGTACATCCAAACTTGCACTGTTCCCAGCTTTAGAAAAGATAACATCAGCAAGGTTTTACACAACCTAATAACTCCATCCCCATTTGTACCTATGGCTTGCAGAAAGTCAACACACTGCCTGTTCTCTAACAAAGATGAAAATCAATCAGAAATCTTCATAGATTCGGGAGATCAGTGAGTGCTGGGAGGCAGGAATCCTTCCCTAAAGTCTCAGAGTAGCAGTAGAGTTGCTCCACTGCCACAACTACAAATTGAAGCAACCACCTTTCCCACAGCATCTTTCCCTGCATGGATGTTGTAGATGTTGGTACATCAGTTCATGTAGTTGCAGAATCAAAGCACTTTACCCTCAGGCCCTCTTTTGCACTGGGAAATGTACCCTGTGCACTGGAACACTTAAGGTCTTTGAGTTACTTCCTAAAATCCTGCCCCTCCTTTTGAACTGAAGAATCAAATGAGATCCATTGCTTTAAAGTCTAACTACGTGCAGAGAGTAGGTTGGGCCTGGGCATGGGCTGAATTTTCAACAGGAGAAATGACTGAATGTCACAAAGAAACCTGAAAAAAATTTACAAGGAGATACATTTTTTCTGATTCACTGAAAATAAACAGTTGTCTAGTGGTAATCTAAAGTAAATATAAAGCATTGCTGGGTGCTAAAACATATAAAATCACCAAACAATTTTTTAACCAAAGTTTGATTAATCAGAAACAACACTCTACAGGAGAGTTATTTTCAATGTCTACATTTACTGAATAGCTACCAATTCTGATAGTCTTTCAAGTGTTATCCGATTGGGCTAATGTGACTGGTAGCAACTAGTAAGTCTACGACTAAAAGCATTCTTAGTAATATGGACGAAAACACTGCTTTTACTGGCAATAGTTTTAATAATATGCTTCACGTCACAGTTTCTTTGACAAATCAATATACCAACTTTTTAATTTTAAAATATCAAACATAAAGAAAACTAGCTTTGTACAGTCACCCATGATATCTCTTAGCATATAGACTCACATGCAAAACCCAACAAAAGCAGTAAGAATATTTCTATTGGCATTAGTGGGTTTTGGATCAGGCCCATACTTTTCAGATATCCTAGTATAGTAGGGTTCACTAGATAAGGACAGTGTTTTCAGAGAATTAATGGAAAGAATTAATGGACACAAATCGGATATCCGAAAAGGCAACATACAAAAACCTGCTGGAGAACACTTTAATCTTCCTGGACACTCATTAATGGATCTCCAAGTCGCGGTTTTGTTTCAGACCAATTCCACAAGCCAAATACACAGAGAGGGGTTGGAACTTCACTTTATTCACAAGTTTAATTCTTATGCAAACGGTATGAATCGGGATATTGGATGGTTCACACATTATCTTCCACATCTTAATGACTTAACCAACCAACCAATCAATGAAGGTGCTAATGGTTCTTGATGTCTGTGTAGAATCTGGTGTTGGTCATCTTCCTTTCCAAGTGCAAGCTAATGGCTCTTACCAGCCTCTTGTAATTATTTAGTCTTTAAGGTGCTACCAGACTATTTGTTGTTTTTTAAGTTTTTCCTGTTACAGTCTGACTCGGCTATCCCTCTGAAGCTTATCTACTCACAGTCTCTTTTTTTCCTTTCTCCCCTCCATTTTTTTCCATCTCCCCCTCTCCCTCCTTCCCTTATTTATTCTTGGATCTGGACTTCCAACACTCCTGTTATCTGAAGAAATGGGTTGTGCCTCGAAAGCTCATGATACCATCTACATGTTTTGTTAGTCTTTAAGGTGCTACTAGATTATTTGCACAGTGTGCAGCGGTGGTCAAAAAGGCAAATAGGATGCTAGGAATTATTAAGAAAGGGATAGAAAATAAGACACAGAATATCTTACTGCCCCTGTATAAAACTATGGTACGCCCACATCTTGAATACTGTGTACAGATGTGGTCTCCTCACCTCAAAAAAGATACTTTGGCCTTGGAAAGGGTTCAGAAAAGGGCAACTAAAATGATTAGGGGTTTGGAACGGGTCCCATATGAAGAGGGGTTAAGCGACTGGGACTTTTCAGTTTAGAAAAGAGGAGACTGAGGGGATATGATAGAGGTATATAAAATCATGAGTGGTGTGGAGAGGGCCGATAAAGAAAAGTTATTTATTAGTTCCCATAATAGGAGAACTAGAGGACACCAAATGAAATTAATGGGTAGCAGGTTTAAAACTAATAAAAGAAAGTTCTTCTTCACACAGCATGTAGTCAACCTGTGGAACTCCTTGCCAGAGGAGGCTGTGAAGACTAGGACTATAACAGAGTTTAAAGAGAAGCTAGATAATTTAATGGAGGTTAGGTCCATAAAAGGCTATTAGCCAGGGGATAGAAATGGTGTCCCTGGCCTCTGTTTGTCAGAGGCTGGAGAAGGATGGCAGGAGACAAATCGCTTGATCATTGTCTTGGTCCACCCTCTCTGGGGCACCTGGTGCTGGCCACTGTCGGCAGACAGGCTACTGGGCTAGATGGACCTTTGGTCTGACCCAGTACGGCCGTTCTTATGTTGTTGTTTTTTAAGTTTCTCCTGTTACAGACTAACTTGGCTACCCCTCTGAAGTGTTTTCAGAGAATTTCTTGATAAAATGCTGCACATTTTATAACTTTCCCATGTAGATTAAGAAATGAAAATTTTAAAAAGAAACTACATAGCATATTTAATTTTACAACTGTCTCCTTATACAAGTTGAACCTTTCTAGTCAGGTACACTCTAGTCTGGCAACATCTGTGGTCCAGCATAATTTTAGTTAGCTGGATGTCCACTTATGATTGGTGTGGCCAAGTTTCCTGAGGACCCAACAAGTTTGTTTACAGCCTTCAATCCTGGCGCTCAGTTTTCTGTGCTGTTATTTAGCTCTAATTTACCCCTAAATGTTTTCTAGGAGTCCAGTAAGCAGTGGAAGTGTTGGTAATGCTACTAGACAATATTGACCTCCCATGGTTCAGAAAATTCTCTGGCTCGGCACTGGTCAGGTACCGAGGGTGCCAGACTACATAGGTTCAACCTGTACATAAAAAAAAGCCCCTGTCCACCATTTTCTATGAGAAACAAAGAGTGACATATCTTAGGGTGCATCTATACAGCACCCTAACCTCGAATATGATACACAATTTGCGTAGTGCACACAGTGCCAAATTTTGAAATAACGTCTATTTTGAGACACCCTTAACCCTCATGGAATGAGGGTTACCGGAATGTCAAAATAGCGTGCCTGTTATTTCGAAAAATATTTCTAGTTGCGTAGCTTATTTTGATCTTATTTCGAAATAGGGTGCTATTCCGACAAGTCCCTTAACCCTCATGGAATGAGGGTTACAGGGACGCTGGAACGGTGCATCTGTTATTTCAAAAGACATTTTGAATCAATGTGCGCATTTAAAGACATGGAATTGCTATTTTGGGATACTTCCAGTATCCCCAAATAGCCCCGCTGTCTAGATGTAGCCTCAGGGTACAATTCTGATAACACTGATGAAAGGAGTAATACCAAGGTACAATAAATTCAAATGGGATCAAAATAAGACCCTTGATTTCTACAATAAGCAAGGTAGAGTTTTTTTTAAACTTACGCAGACCAACACATAGTATCTGCTGTGCAACTGAGATTTCTGAGAACAGCAGCATGTTCACATGAATAAATAAGCTGCATCAGCGATTCTAGATTCTGTCACAGAGCTTGCCTACATTGTCCACTCCATATCACAATCCTGTATGTTGCTTATGACTGATCTACCAGAAATATTTCATATGCTGCACAGCTTCAGGGTGTATTCACAATGGTCTTGAAATGGTAGCTCTGGCTAAGTAACTTATGAACACTTGCCAAGTTTGATCTCACTCTATACAACACACTTAAGTCTAGTTTTATTGAACTCCATATTGATCAAGAGCTATGCTTGCTCTCCCAGGGCCTTGGATATTTTTTTACTTTTCAGGACATTTTAAGTTGCTTATGTTATCTTGCCACTTCAGTGAACAAGTCATGACCATGTGAATTTTGTGTCCCATCTGATATCATAGGGATCCAAAATTATCTCTAATTTAATCCTCCACACAGATTTTAAAGGGTTATTTAAAAGTGAAGTTGCCTTTGCAATACAATACTCAGTACATTTCAGGAATGGAAATTCAGAGGAAGAGGGGAAAACTCATGATTTAAATAGAAGGATGTTCAGACATTCAGAAAATGAAGTTTTATGCTTATCTCTGAAGATTTCCCTGTTGTTCCCTAACCTAGAACTCCTTTTACCTGGACTATTCCCATCCACCTTTAATTCCAAAATTGCTTTTCTTCTCTCCTTCACATATTATATTCCTCACTTTTTTCATACCAACACATTGCCTGTGCACCTCTGAGGCCAAAAATGAAATAAAATGTTGGTTACTTTTGAGACTGAGAAGACAAAGCAATTAACCACAGGCCCTGGTAGAAGTGGGCTGTGAAAGAGCAATGCAGCTGTGTGAAGTTTTGGAAGTAATGTGCCAGAGTTAGGCACCATACTTCCAGCAGCAGTAGAAGAGTGCACACCAGAGTGGCTCCTGCTGCACTCTGAGAGGGTGGAGGAAGTGCTTTCCCACCTGGTATCTCTCTCCCTGACTCATTTTTGGAGATTAGTAACATCATCAGAAATGGATCTAGGGGTTATAGTGGACCACAAGCTGAATATGAGTCAGCAGTGTGATGCTGTTGCAAAAAAAGCAAACGTGATTCTGGGATGCATTAACAGGTGTGTTGTGAGCAAGATACGAGAAGTCATTCTTCCGCTCTACTCTGCGCTGGTTAGGCCTCAGTTGGAGTATTGTGTCCAGTTCTGGGCACCGCATTTCAAGAAAGATGTGGAGAAAGATTGGAGAGGGTCTAGAGAAGAGCAACAAGAATGATTAAAGGTCTAGAGAACATGACCTATGAAGGAAGGCTGAAAGAATTGGGTTTGTTTAGTTTGGAAAAGAGAAGATTGAGGGGGGGACATGATAGCCGTTTTCAGGTATCTAAAAGGGTGTCATGAGGAGGAGGGAGAAAACTTGTTCATCTTGGCCTCTGAGGATAGAACAAGCAGCAATGGGCTTAAACTGCAGCAAGGGAGGTTTAGGTTGGACATTAGGAAAAAGTTCCTAACTGTCAGGGTGGTCAAACACTGGAATAAATTGCCCAGGGAGGTTGTGGAATCTCCATCTGTGGAGATATTTAAGAGTAGGTTAGATAAATGTCTATCAGGGATGGTCTAGTCAGTACTTGATCCTGCCATGAGGGCAGGGGACTTGACTCGATGACCTCTCGAGGTCCCTTCCAGTCCTAGTATTCTATGATTCTATGATCCCCAGTCTCACTCAGTCCTTGTTTTCAGAGAGTTTAAGGGATGTGGGCTAGACTCTACACACATGCGCTACGTCCTTTTGCCTTCTCTCCTCCTTAGGGGTCCATAGCAGTTAGCCACAATCTAGCAGCCTACAAGCTATTACAAACAACATCCTTCTAGTTAAAAAACAACCAACCAAACAAAAGCTCCCTTCCCCCAACTTACAAGTTTTCCTAATGCCAATATTTGGATCTGCAGTTGCTTGCCAACCATCATCTCCTTCGGGGGACTTGAGACCAAAATGTTAGGCTTGAGCAACTTGTTTTTGTTGAACATTTATATTGTTTTAAAATGATATACCTTGCAAATATTATTCTGCGAGCCTCTGACGTAGCATAAAGGTGTTCGATTGTTTCCAGAGATAGTATTAATTACTACTTTTTGCATGAAAGATATAAGTTTATAAATTACTTTGAAAATAAACAGAAAGGATTTTGCATAATTAAATCTTGGAAGTGAACATAAAAACATCTGTTTGATTATGCAGTACTGTGTAGTACTACTTTTAAAATGCTTATTTCTTTTTAATCTTTGAAATTACTCACGATATTCAGAAATGGCAATTATGAGAATAAGGCAATTTACTTAAAGCACCAAGAAAACATGATTGGCATGATAAATAATTGGTATATTTCTACTTAATCTACATTAATGTAAACAATAAATTTTTTCATAAACAAAGGTTGTGTGACTCTTCATTTATCTTATATGACAAGAGAGCAAAGGTTGTTACTTAATGAATGGAAAGAAGCAACAAGGTCAGATTTAAAAGCCTCGCAGGTCAAATGTCTGACATCGCTGAACATTGAAAAAAACATGGTAATTACTATTTTGGTCAAGTCAATGAGGTCTGTTTGTGATTTTAATAAGAAAAGAAGAAAAGAAAAGGAAAGAAAATAGCATAATTGAGTAGTATAAGAATGGGCAACTGTATAACAATGTAGCCCATAAAACATATATTTCCCCAGCAAGATCTCTTTTAACCAGGAAGGAGAGAAAAGACAAAAACAGTATGAATTCCATTAAGGACATCACATACATATTTAGTTCACCTGGGAAGTACTTAGATAGCACAGTGATAAACACTATATTTTTAAGACACACAAATTGATGAATTATTAATTCAAAAAGTTTTCAAGTACTTCAATTACTAAATATCCCAAATTCAGATGATCTTGAAAATAATTTTGAAACTCTGTGGACAACAGGAACACAGGCATTGACAAAGGGCTTAGAAAGCTAAATACTTTTATTTTACATATGCATTGATTTTTGCTCAAATGGAAGACCTCTGTCATTTAACAGGGTTATTCATAGATACAAAGAGCTGATCAGGTCATTAATAACAATAGTAAACTGATCATCATTCCTATAGGATTTGACAGTGGCTTTTTTTCAAAGTAGCTACTAATGTATTGATGCCTCTGAAGTTCATTACAGCAGTAATAAATCATTAGACTCCAGAAAATGATTTATAAGTTGGCTAAAATGCATTAGAATGGACTGTCAAACCTCTGCACTAAGATGATTCAGCTCGTACTGAAGAGGATTTTTTCCAGGTCTTCGAAACAAAATTACTGAAAGTAATCATATTACAAAGATAAAAATAAAACAAATTCCTGTAATAATTTACTTGAATAATAAGTTTCAATCTTTGTAAAAGGGTGAGCGAATTTTACATTGACTCTAGTAACATACCTTGTTGGCAGCAAATTCTTACCCTATAAAGTGTCAGTGTTAGCCTCTGATGATTATATTTGCTTTTGGTTTAACCAAAAGTATACTGCATGCGTAACTATGGTTACTCCCTAAGTGTGTCTGTGTAATAACAGTTTATTATAAAGCATAAGTAGCCTGTCAAGGATCTTGCACTAAGCCTTAAGATTAGTAATGGTATCACAAGATGTATATGGGCCAAAATGTGGTGCTTGAAACATTCATGCTATGTAAATCTATTGCTATATTATTGCATACAGCAGTGATAATCACTATTTAAGTAGCTTAACTACAACTCAGACCTAGTAGTATTTAGTTGTAAGAACATATTTCAATTTCATATGCTAAGAGAATCTGTTTGCATTTTAATTAATGAATATCATTTTTTTACCATATGGGTTATTTCATAATATTGGGCAAAACTCCCATTAAAATCAATGGGAGTACAATCAAGGCCCATTGTATATAGTGTTAATTATTATGATAGTACTCAAGAGTCCCAGTCAGGATCTGAGCCTCATTATGCTAAGAGCTGTAGAAAGAGATCCAAACCCAGTCCTAGTCTAAAAGAACTTTAGTGATTTTATTCACAAGAACTTTAGTGATATTAATATAATCAATAACAGACCTGATACTACAATCTCTATTCAGATTCCAACTGGCCCTCTCATGAGAGCACCACATGGAAGAAGTGAGCAAGGACCTCTCTCATACACAGAAAGCAGTTTTTTATAGCTCTGGGATTGCTCCCTCACTGCCACCAGAGGGATGTACAATGCCCCAAAGGGGTTTCCGGAGGAAGATGGGGGAAGGCAGAAAAAAGGTAAAAGCAGGGCTTTTCCATCCTCTCATGGCAGGTGCTGGCCAATAAAACCAATGTGTGTTTGTGTGTGGGGAGTATCCATTGGGGCATGTAGCAATGGTGTATTCCCCATTTGCAACAGAAAACCCTGGGAAGCATTCTGTAGGCTGTTACCTAGCTTCTCCTCTGGGACAATGCAGCTGTGCACCATTTCACACCCCCACTTCTAACATGGGCTGTGCCTACATGGCACAAACAAGCCCTAAGTGATTAGCTTTTACCCATGAAAGTCATCCTTACTTCTGCAAGTAACTCTTGCATAAGGAGCCCTTCAAGATTAAGTACATTAAAGGCTTGTCTGTAATGCCTGGAATAAAATAAAATAATGTCTTCTGGAAATACATGATAAGAGTTATTCTGAACTGCATAGAAGACAACACAATAACGTGTTATCCTCTCAGTGTAATTGAATTAGAAGTATGTATTGTATAAAGTCACATAGAATTTAGGGCCAGATTTTCAAAAGACCAAGTCTGCATGCTTACAAGCTTAATGTGTGCCTGCAGGCAGAAACTGGAGTACTTGTGCCTCTACCTAACCAATCTGGGGTGCCTATTAGAACTACAAACAAGCACTCTGAAAATGAGGGTATCTGCAAACAAAGGATTGGGCCCTTTAAAAATCTTAGCCATTTGAAAAAATCTGTTCTTTAGTATCTACTAATGTTATAAATTCTTTTTTTAGAGCTGCATAGGAAATCTCTAAAAAGGCTATTCTCTTTTGTGTATTTGCAAGAAACACCCAGTGAACAGATGAGGGTTCTGTGGCTAGAGAGGGAAGAAGGGACAGAAATGCCACATTTTGAAATTTTCTTAACTGAAAACGTAAAACTCCAATTTGCATAAAATGAAGATTTTCAGGAGAAAAAGCAGAGTATTTCTCCTACCAGCATAGGGGTAGAATTAAGTTCCACTGAAAATTTGGTGTCATGCAAGTATATAGTGAAGATCAGATAATTTTTTACCTTTAATATATTATAATGTGACTATTTTAAGATGATAGCATTGACAGGTTTGTTATGGAGTTTTGTCACATCTGCACAGGGTTAATTATGCATAATAAATAAACCAACACTTGAATATCAGCAGACAGATTAGTTGCTATCTTGGAAATCAAGCAAATACCACACACCTCACAAAAACCACTCAAGTATAACCAGAAGTATTTTAAAAATCTCACAAACGACAGAACCTCCTACTAGAAATTCCAGCTGAAAATGTTCAGTTGAGTCTTGTTGGTGCCAGTTGTCAACTAAAGGTTTTTTTGGGGGTGGGGGCCATGAGGGGAAAACAGGTTTCCTGTACTACTGTGATTCTACCCATAGACTTAAAGATGTAAAAGAATTTTTGATTGTCCTAGATCAAAGCAATTTATGAAATACTGGATAAATAAGAAACTATAGAAACTAACAGAGACCAGTGGCAGGATTCTAATGGAAAGTTGCACTTAGAGAATGGGTGAGATTCTGTGCTGCACCCCAAAGAGGCACAGCACAGAACTAATAGCTCAGGAAGAGGGGACTTACATGGCTGTAAGTGACCCTTGGGCCCTCTTGATAGTAGGCTGCTCCAGGAGTTGTATTGTCCCCAGATGTAATTTGAACAGTCCTGAGGGATCTAGTCGTGGCAGCTTGCCTCTGGACAGCAGTACCACCCACAATCTCTGCCACAGTGTGTGCTGTGGCCATACCCCTGACATGCCCCTACCACCTCAAGCCCTACTCCTGGCACACCTCCTATGCCAGCACTTGTGAGGGGTTCTGGAATCCTCCCCCAGCCAAATCTGAGGCTTTTTGGATGCCTTTACACTGCTCCAGGCACACAGGGGCCAGAGCAGAGGTGATTTGTAAAATGTTGGGGGCAATTCCCTCTTATACAGCAAAGGAAAATCAAGAAGCAAACAGCCAATGTAGTTCAACTACAAGATGAGTAGAACAGGCTGTGGTAAAAATTGACAAATTACATTCCATCATTGAAAATAAATATTGAAGACTTGCTCCTCCTCTCAATTAAGTGAATGGAGGTTTCACTGTGGACTTCCATCAGCAGCCGAATCAGGTCCTTGAGACCCCTGGTTACACCAAGGGAGTAGCAAAGAGATACAGGTCTGTTGCGCAGGCTCATGAAGCACATAGCATGGAACTATGTTGTTCTCTCATGGTACATTTTTGAAGTATGGGAGAATACTCCAAAGAGAACAGCAGTAGTGTAGAAACACGAAGAAAACAAAGTAACAAAAACAAAACAAAACACCAAGTTACCAGGAAAAAACCCCTTAAAGTAGGGGAAACTGTTTGTACAAGGTATTGCATCAAAGCAAACACCTCAATGTTCTGAAACATGGCAAGAGAGAACAATAAAAAGTTCCTAGAAACTTCTTCAGCTCCCTTGCACAGTTTCAGGAGCTCTGCTGCCACCAAAGAATGTTTTAATGTCATATTCTCTAGAATCACAATAGTCACTGAAAGATAATCCTAAAAGTTTTGCCCTTTATATTCTGCCTTCCCAGTAACACTCTTAATTATGAAGGGATAGAAATTTTGCTAATCTAGCAGTTGTGCTTAACAATACCTCCTTCAACTGGAATATGGATCTGCAGTGGGGTAGGTAACAAAAGACATATATGATATTTCTCAATGTATACTGGAAAAAAAATCTGGCAATGTATGTGGGCAAGAAACTCTTAAGCTCATGATACCATCTACATGTTTTGTTAGTCTATCAAGTGCTACCAGACCAGTTTTTGTTTTTAAATGTAACCTGTACAGACTAACTCAGCAACCCCCCTGGAGTTTCTTTATCATATCTGTATTATGTTTTTTTTCTTTTAGCAGACAAAATTAAAAGTAATTCTTTCACACACCGCCACAATGAGCAAAACAGGGACGCAACATAGCTTCTGACATCTAAGACAAACGCACAAATCAAAGTTACAGAAAGTGCGAGGTTTAGGTGTGTTCATTGTGCAACATGAAAAGTGTAACCAGATGGTAGAGTAGTAAACAGAAAACACAGCAGTGCATACATATTACAGAGAAAGCCAGTATGGAAAACATTTCAATATGCTGTATTTTTAACTCTGTCTTCTGACTGATCTCAGTAATGCTCTATAATTTTATGGCACCTTACACTGTTATTTGTGCTAGATAAATACCATTCCTACCATTTGAGGTGGGGACCCTGGAGTCTTGATGAGGCACTCAGAAGACCATAGGTAGATAGATGAGGACATTCAGGGTATGTCTACATTGCACTGTAACTCAAAATAAGATACACAGTTTGAGCTAAGCAAATTGCGTATCTTATTTCAATGCTATTTTGAAATAGCTTATTTCATCAATTGGCGCTGTCTACGCCAGCGCTATTCCGAAATGTCTCTTACTCCTTGTAGAATGAGGTCACAGGGACGTTGGCATAGCGAGCCTGAAATAATGGGCTTGCGGTGAAGACATGAGCTAGCTATTTCAGGATACTTTGGTATCCCAAAATAGCGTTGCAGTGTAGACATAACCTAAGTGATATGCAGTAAGGCTATGTCTAAACTTTCAGAAAGAGGAATGTAAATGAGCAGTAAGGCTATGTCTAAACATTCCGAAAAAGGAATGTAAATGAGCCTGATCGAAAATGCAAATGAAGCGTGGATTTACAAATCTCACGCTTCACTTACATAATTGCTTGAGGGTGCTTTTTTGAAAAGGGTTTTTTGAAAAAGAAACTGCAGTCTAGATGGGGTTCTTTCGGAAAAAAAAAAAAACCTTTTTCGAAAGAACCTGTACACCTCATTTTTTCAGGAGTACGGGTTCTTTCATCGTCGCGTCTACACTGCAGTTTCTTTTTCAAAAAACCCTTTTTCGAAAAAGCGCTCTCACGCGATTATACAAATGAAGCGCAAGATTTGTAAATCCGCGCTTCACTTACATTTTTGATCAGGCTCATTTACATTCCTCTTTTGAATGTAAGAGTCTAAGAGTCTGATACAAACCCCTTGAATTCAATGAAAGTTTTCCCATGGATTTTAATGAGCTTTGGTTTAGAATCTAAATCAATCAAAAGTAATATAAAAACTAGGGTCTTTTTTATTCAGACTCAGTCTTTGCTTTCCTAATCCAGTGCATTTGTCCTGTCAGTCACTTCATCACTGTGTGTCTTAGGCCCTGATCCTGCACTGAGAACTCCATGGGCTTCAAGAAGTTGCCATGGAAGCACAGGTGTCTCCCTGTACTTTTCTCCAGTGCAAGACTAAAACCTTAGTTTCTCATCCCTCCCTATGCTCAGTCCATTAGAGCAGTACTTCAGAGACAAAGAGCAAGCTGACACCCCGGCCTGGTGTATATAAGGCTGATGGACTATTATCTGCTAAGTGGCCATTCTTTGGCAGGCAAAAGGGCAAGGGCAAAAATCTACATCTTAGCAAATGAACAGCATGGAATTTCCTTCTACCCAAAATATCTGTAGATTTGTTACCAGATGGAAATGCTTCTCAAAGCGGGACAGGACTATGAAAAGAAGAGATATACACCTCAAGATACTCCTCTTTCTCTCTCTATCCATCATATTCACTGAACCTGAAAAGACGGGGTACGTCTACACTAGCCCCCTAGTTCGAACTAGGGAGGCTAATGAGGGCGACCAAAATTGCTAATGAAGCAAGGGATTTAAATATCCCGCGCTTGATTAGCATAGTCCCGGCCGGTCGCCATTTTGGAAACTGACTAGTCCGAAGTAACTGCCCGCGTCTACACGCAGCAGAGAAGCGCGATTCCGAGATAAACCCCTTAGTTCGAATTAACTGTTAAACCTCGCAGGATATTTAAATCCCGCACTTCATTAGCAATTTCGGTCACCCTCATTAGCCTCGCTAGTTCGAACTAGGGGGCTAGTGTAGACGTACCCAGGGAGAAGTCCTGTTCTAATGAGGGTTGTTGTTTTTTTAACTGACTTAATTCAGAGCAGGACTTCAATGTTTATTTTTGATGATGAAATATAATTTGCAGATTTTTATCATAGACTAGACTTAGTTTTTTGGCTGAACAAGACTACATTGGCTATTTGGCTAATCCATCTTTATTTCAGAACAAAAAAGTTCCTTGGAATGTATAGGAAAAAAAACTTGCACCCATGTGCAGCTATTATATTTCTGTTTTGTTTGACATGGGCAGAGTTCCATATCTGTGCTTCTGGTCATTATATTCAGATTTTAACCCACACTTTCAACCATGTATGGAAGTTTATTTACACATGTTTATCTACCATATGTCTCATTTTGGCTGCTCAATCCATCTTAGATAATTCCTTAAAGAACTTGGAATATACAGAAAGAGTACTTGAGAGTATCAGAACAGAAAAAAATATCTTTGGCTGAAATTGGAGGGGTTCAAGCAGCTTAACCAACATAAGAATTTATCTTGTACTTACAAAAAACAGCGTGGCAAAAAATCTCCATAAGTTTCTCATCTCCAATTCATGACTGTTATAGTACATTCAATATGACCCAGCAACACTCCTTGCCTGGCCGAGAGTAGTACAGCACAACACTTTAGAGTTACAAATACAGCACTTCATAGCATGTCTCAGCAAAGTGAAAGGACTATCACAAGATGGCATTCTTGGTTGTGACATGCCCAACCAGCTGTAGTTTACCTTAGTTGAAATACCACTGTCAGATATGCCTTTTATTCTACTGACAGGCAGTTCACATGCCACAAAAGAGTGAAAATCCCTTACATTATACAAGATTTCTAATATTTGGTCTTGTGAAACAATTCAACAAGATGAAAAACGTGGTTATACATATCATGTTCAACTCTATTTAGATTACTCATTAGAGAAAGATTATTATTCAGAAATGTCAATTATGAAAAAAAAAAAGACATGGGTAAAAGTTCCCTCAGAGAGAACCTCAAATCTATATGATATCCTAGAGCTCTAGATATTGCATACAAGTTAAAGGAAAGATGTACAAAAGCAAATGTAAACAAGCATCTTACTACAGACTGTGCTTCTGAGGAGGCTCATTTATTCTAGTAACTGTAAGGAACAGAGACATCCCAAGCAACATGCTCTGGAATGGTCTGATGAAGAAGCTGCAGCTAGGTTCCCACAGAGATCCATATTCAAAGCCACTTTTTGTGGCTATGTATGGGTGGACATTAGGGATGTCTGAGTGTAAAAAACTCCTGGTTTAAGCAATATTATTGGTTAACAGTGTTGGTTACACTCAGTAAACCTCCTCCCTGGGAGTCAGGCGGGCAAGGGCCACCCGCTCTGCTCCTAGAGCTGCAGCTTGCAGCCCTACTCTCAGGGAAGCTTTTCTGTAGGCTTAGCTTTATACTGCAGAGCCTGAAGCACGTGTAACTGCTCAGATTTTTAACAGTTACACGGTTACCCTATTACATGTTTTTTTACATCCCTAGTGGACATGATATAAAATAAGCCCTCATTTTATTTCTGGTTCCCATTTCATAGCATGGGGCTTTGTAACAGGAGGTGAATGTTTGAGTCAGTGTTGCCCAGTGCTGCAAAATTGTGGACAGGATTGACTCCATGTTCTCCAGCTGACACATACTGTAAATTGTATCAGAGGAGTAGCTGTGTTAGTCTGAATCTGCAAGAACATCGAGAAGTCCTGTGGCACCTTATAGACTAACAGATTTATTGGAGCATAAGCTTTCGTGGGCAAAGACCCACTTCATCAGAGGCAAGTTAATTTACTGTAAATTGTCAGTAAAGAATTGTCATAAATTAAATGAATCTAATTTCTTACTAATGTAGGCTCCCTTTACTGTAAGAGCCTCTGACTTTTACTGGGAGGATCCTTTGTGTGGCAATCTAGCCCTGGGAAAGTGCTGCCTGCACAGAAGACAAACTGACTCTGGGTCCAAAGAGAGGCAGAGTGATCTGCCCAGTGAACCAGAGCTGCTGGCATTTGGTGGGGCCTGCTCCAGTGACAGAGGGATTTTGCAGTTGTTGCAGCCTGGATTGACACATAGAACCTGCACAGGGCTGTCGCCACTCCAGCTGCAGATCTCCAAGTGCGCCCATGGAAGCAAGCATCTGGGACTCTGAGATCCAAAGGAAGGCACACTCTGGGGTGGGATAAATGGTGGCAGTATAAATGCCAGGTAGATAAATTTCCTTTCATTTGGTATACTTTGTTCATTGATTTTATTCATATTTAGTCTGTTTAACCCTGTTCCTTTGTTATGTAAAGGTGTGTTAATTCTAATTTAATCAATTAGATGTATATTATTTATAATTGTTGTTTTGGAGTTAGATCCAGATTATTACTGGAATAATTTTATTCCTGGAGATTTCCAAAGCACACCATTAAGTGTGTACAGGGCCAGCCAGGTGGAGGCACCGCCATTGCATATTGCTTTAGAAGTAAGGGACTGCAGCAATGGAGGTTACGTCTAGACTGCAAGCTTCTTTCAGAATCTAAACACAAATAAAGAATTGCCAATCTGGAACTATATACTTTTTTCTACGTATCAGGAACAGTGATTAATTCTAGGTGGTAGATGCACATTATTTTTTAAAATTAGACCTGCCTAACAATAAAAAGGTATTAACTATAATTATTTTAAACTCATTATTAAAAATTGGCAAGATTTCTGGCTTCCAAAAGTTACTCAGTTGATTACTTTTTTTATCAACACTTTTTGTTGTTGTTGCTTTTAAGTCAATAGCTGCACTGATTCTAGTAGGGGAAGATGTTGTTTAATCAAATTTAAACTTCCACCCACACTTCCATCCAAAAAGAATGAACGTGTCACCTAAACTAGTCCTAGTTATTGAAAACTAACATATAAGGTGAGATACATTATTGGAATACCCCTCTATTTTATAAAACTATTATGAATATCAAGTGTGATAAATTTCAATTTTTGTATACAAAACTATGTTCTATAAATTATCCCTTTCCAGATGAGATTGTGCAACCACCTGAAAGCAGATTCAAACCTGAGAGCTCTGAAGCTTCACAAAGGAGCCTGTAAAGCTTGAGCTATAAAGCCACCTGGGCCACAGCTTAGACTGTAGAGCTCACTCATTCTTATCTCTTGCTGTAAGTGGTCTTAAGAGCCACTACATGACTCAGTGACACCCACCCACTAGGTGTGTGGGCTACAATTGAACAGACTAATAAAATACAGTAAAATAAGTTATGTTATGGTTAATAAGTCATTAGAACACAGAGAAGAAAAGAAACAAACATTTGTTCTACTGTAGTTACGGAAACAATGAAACATAATAAATGAACATGAAATAACTTCTTTGTGAAGTAGCATTACTAATCCACAGGATTCAATTGGATAATCTCTTTATAACACCTTCATATTAATAATATAATAAATTATCTATTTAAATGGAACATTTAGCTGTATTTAGCACAGTTTTGTCATGTTGACACCAGAAAGTTAACAAACAGTAGGATACTGAATTAGAATGAAGCAATAAAATAGACAGCATCTGAATCATTCTGGGAGGAAAATGTGTATTTTCACTCACCTTTTTGAATGATTAGAAGCCTATCAGACAGCAAGATCACAGTAAACATGCACCTTCAGTACATTCCAAGTATGTGCAATTTATGAGATTTAATCAAATATCTGTGAGAGTTTTAATTTGGATCTCCCAATAGCTACACGGGATTATTGTGAGTGTAATAGCTTCATGTTCAAGTGGGATTGTGCTGTATTAAATTCATTGTTAAATAAATCAGTCAAGCTCTCTCTGAAATTTGAATCTGTACCTTCGTAGAAGTTGAGCAGTATTTCACTGTTTTAATGTTTGATTGTCAATATGCACTTTTAAAGAGGCAAGATCACACCACTTAATGATTGGGTTTTGATGGTTAGGGTTTTTTTTTTTAATCTTTACTGGTAGAGAATTATACTTTACCCCAATTAGGTTACTGTGTACTAACATTATATAGTTATTAATACATTTTGGTCAAAGAAGAAAATGTTCTAAGAAAGTTTTGCATTGTTGTCAAGTTCACTAAAACTTATTTATCTCATTTATACATATTTGGTCGACAATTTTACAGTCATGTTAATTACAAAGGCCCATTTCAACTTTTTTATTGTCAGCCATACTGGGTCAGACCAAAGATCCACCTAACCCTGTATCCTGTCTTCTGACAGTGGCCAATGCCAGGTGTCCCAGAGGGAATGAACAGAACAGGTAATCATTAAGTGATCCAAGTGAGTGTTATCTCATCCTCTTCTTTAGATACGTCAAGAATTTGATGGTCACTTTTCGGGAAAAGACAGACTTTTCCTCTCAACTATCTAAGGGTATGTCTACACTGTGGTACAAAGTCGAGTTAAGATATGCAACTTCAGCCACGTTAATAGCTTAACTTGACTTTTGGCGCTGTCTACACAGCAGGAAGTTGAGGAAGAACATCCTTCCTTCAGTTTCCCTTACTTCTCTTGAAATGAGGGTTACAGAAGTTGGAATAAGAAGCCCATTATTTTAAAATTATTTTGAAATAACGGGCTTGCTGTGTAGACTCACACTTTGTTAGTTCAAAATAATATGAGTTATTTCAAAGTAAGCATGCAATGTAGACATAGTCTAAATGACCTTCTTCTAATCTACTGCCATTCACAGCCTGATCTTGTAATCTGTACATACGCTCTTTCATAAGTATTGCAGGATCAAAATCTGGGATTGCATTTAGTGTTGTAGATTCATGCCTACTCATATTCACAAACATAAAGCCACCAATAGACTACTATGATCCCTAAATTCACTGTGCAGGAGCAAGATTATGGGTTTTACTAACACAAGTATTCCCATGGAAGACAATTTGACTATTTGCATGAGTAAAATGAGGAGAATTTAATCATAATTTTTTAAAAAATAATTATATTTGTCATTTATCCAGTTAGGTAGGAAACAGACTACAAAACAGTTTGAGTTCAATGACTAAAATTTGAAAAATAATGCCTCATTAAGCATAAAAGCTTCTGGTTCAATGTTACATACTTAACATTTTTGTCTGTTATCTCATTGTATGAGCTGTATGAACTACATATAGCAAAAAATATTTACAAAATGTTACAATCTGACACCCTCTATTTATACAGACTGAATACATTTCTTAATCCAAAACATCTGATAAATCAATATTGTAGGCACCAGAATTTAGTAGCTGTCACTGAAAGAAAGCCCCAGACGAGTGAATGAAATATACACATTTCTCCAGTGTTCTATGGAAGCCTGTGATTAACATGTTTTGAGCATAAAGATAAACAAAGACGATGAGCATTAGATAGAATTGTACAAGGACTTTTGACCTTCACTTGAAACTAATGTACCACATTGCAGGAAAGGGAAATGTAAATAAGTTTTTCTTATGTTGAATTCCAAAACAAGCCCAAGTTCTTATTTTTTTCCCACTCAGCCACACATTGGCTACCATGTTGTGCTTAAACTTTTTTCAAAAGACAAATTTAAATTTACATGAACTACTAACTAATTTCACTCTTAATTAGAAATCAGTAATGATGTACCTTATATAAGATTTTATTTCTGACTTCAAAAGGAGGTACCTAGGATTGTTTGGTGTCTTTACTTTGAAGAAAATCTCTTTTATTACTTATTTTAGTACAACACATTAAAATCAAATATCTCCTGTAGCAAAACGATTCAAGTCCCTGCAACTCAAATAATTTTCTAATAAAAAATGCATGAGACAAATAAATGCACTTTATGTTCCACAAGAAAAGGCAGTTTCAACAGGCTAATGCTCAGAGAAAATTCATTTTATCAACCAGCCATTTCATTCTTTGGTGCTGTTACAAGCTCCTTCCAGTTGCTAGGCAACCATAATTCATAGTACCTTTTAATGGATACTCTGCTACTGCTGAGAACATTAAGGTGAAGAGAATAAATGCCTTGGGTGAATCTTGAAATCTTTCATTATGCATGTCATTCTATTTCTGTAATGCTATAATGCTGAAATGTTTCTGTGGCAGGAAACTGAGTTGTGGTAATTGCATATTCGACTCTTATATGTTTTGTAAGCAGAGCAGCACGTACTTGTCTAAAATGAGTTATTTCAAACATGATTGAAATTGGACTTTTCTACTTCTAAAGGTAGTAAATAAATCTAAAGGGAAAAAGAGAAAAATAGGTCTAGAGTAAAATGTCTTGAAATTTCCAGTAAGAATGACAAAATCCTATAGCAGAAATTGAAAGTAATCAAACAGACTTGAGCTTGATCACAGTGGTATATGAATGTATGGGATACACAATTTAAAATGCAAAACCACAACAGCAGATAAAATATACTCAATATAACTGCTATTTCATTTAAAAAAAAAAAAAACCGTTTCAAAGACAGATAAGCTAGGTCAAGCACGTTGATATGTATTATTAAAATATATACAAGCTTTTTGACTAAATATGGAGAGCTAAACAACGAGAAGTCCCGTGGTACATTATAGACTAACAGATTTATTGGAGCATAAGCTTTTGTGGGAAAAGACCACTTCGTCAGATGGATGGATGGCTAGTATACTGTACATTTCTTACCTCATTGGGGCCCTTGCATACCTTGATAAACACTTACTCATGTGAGCCAGCTGGATCACCAAGATGAGTAAGGGTTTCATAATTAGACTCTTGCTTTGCAAACAAATAAAGACAAGAGTTAAAATAAACTGCTCAGATACTACAGTGATTAGCGGCAGTATAAAATCCTAATATGTATTTGCCCCTTATGGTTCTGAGAGAGGCCAATCAGATGCCATGTTTTCATGATACTTAATAGTATTTTATTATTTCAAATAATGTATGCATGTCTGTCTTATATTTCTCTTAGAATATCTATATTAACCTTGTTATGTTAATTTGCATGTACCTTTTAACTTCAGATTTCTCGTTACCATATCTAGGCATGTTTCTGTAAAGGCTAAGAAACCAACAATTAATTGAGAAGTTTCTTCCTCAACCATTTACAGCACTTCCTTGCCAGATGTCGATAACCTCAAATTGATCCTGAGGCACCACACATTTTACAAAATAGCAATTTACTCTTTGAATGTTAGATCAAAAAAGAGCATATATAGATAGCAATTCTCCACCCTGAGACTGCTAATTTCATGTTGGACGTCAAAATGTAATCCACTGCTGTTTTACAAATATAAACCTGTTTTGCTTTCTGCTTATCTGTCATATCTAGTCCTTTTCCCATGTGCATTTTGAAATTATCTTTACTAGCTGGTTGAAGTTGAACATTTTGGGCCAATTTCTGCTTTTTGTTACACAGGGATAACAGTGAGAAAAATATTGCCCCATGTTACTTTTCTACGGCACATATGGTGCTATATGACTACTACTATGTGATGTTGGAAACCTCCTTTTCTGAATTACCCTCAGGAAATACAAAGATCATATATGAAGGGGACGGGGAGCGGGGGGCAACTCCACAAAGGGATGAAGACAACAGAGTAATGGGAGTGGGTACTGGAAGAGAGAAATTTAAGGTAATAGTTGTACTTGGTCAATAGCAAAGGAAAGAAAGATGTGGCAGTTGCATGGGAGGAAGGTGATCCAATAAACTTCTGAGGTTGAGGGACATTACACAGCAGAAATAAATGTATTAAAAATTTAAACTTAACAGTTCCTTCTTTTCTGCAATGTTTACATGGCACCTACTTTTCATCTATACCAAGTATCACTGTTTTTTCTTCTTCCTTCCCACCTGTCCTCCTTTTTAATGCCCCACCCTCTTTTTATTAATGGAGGATACCACACAGTAACCAACTGGGAAGTGATAAGCTTCTTCCCTAGAATCCTGCCTCCCTCCAAACCTTCTCATAAAAATGCGCATTGGAAAAAATCCCAGAAGATATGGAGGCAGAAGATTTTTGATCAACAAACTCTGCTGCATCATCATGGATATAATTTGCAATCCAATCATTTCCCATACACGATTCCATTACTGTAGGCTCACTCTCTCTCTGTGTAGTTTCTGTGCAATGACTTGTACTGTTTGCTTTATTTTGTCAAAAGATGGCTACTTTCACCATATTCACCACTATCCAAATCCTAGTGTGAGACTTGTGAGTAGCCCTAATTTTGAATGTTCTTAAAAGACAGAATGCTGAACAGTATTACTATAGAATCACAGAAATGTAGGAATGGAAGTTACCTTGAGAATTTCATCCACTCGAAGAAGCTGGGGCTGTGGCAGAACCACATAAACCTAGACCAGGGGTGGGCAATAACCACCCCATGGGCTAGATGTGGTTCACCACGATTAGCCAATGGTTAAACCATTGTTGCCCACCCCTGACCAAACCATGTGTTTTCCCAAACTATTTTTTAAAACCTCCAAAGTTGGGAATTCTATAACCAACATTTGGAAACCTACTCACAGCTTAACTGTCCTTATAGTTAGAAAGATTTTCTCAATATCTAATCTAAACCTGCTGCAAATTAAGTCATTTGCTTCTTCCTCTGCCCTCTGTGGCATGAAGAACAATTGATCACCATTTTCTTTCTAACAGACATTCATATATTTGAAGACTGTTGTCCAATCCTCCCTTAGTTTTCTAGTCTCAAGATTAAACATGTTCAGTTTTTTAAAATCTTTCCTCATAGTGCAGGTTTTCTAAATCTTGTACCATCTTTGTTGCTCTCTTCTAGACTCTTTCCAAATTGTTCACATCTTTCTTAAAAAGTGTGGCATCAAGAATTGGACACAACACTTCAGCTGAGGCATCACCATTGTTAAGTAGAGTGGATCACTTACCTCTCCTTTCTTACATCTAGGATTCCAGGTAATATACCACCAACTGATATTGGTTTTTTTGCAGTTGTATCACTTTGTTGTCCCTGGCCTCTGTTTGTCAGAGGCTGGAGAAGGATGGCAGGAGACAAATCGCTTGATCATTGTCTTCGGTCCACCCTCTCTGGGGCACCTGGTGCTGGACACTGTTGGCAGACAGGCTACTGGGCTAGATGGACCTTTGGTCTGACCCAGTACGGCTGTTCTTATGTCTTATGTTTGTTGACTCATATTCAATTTGTGATCCACTACAACCCCCAGATCCTTTTCAGCACTATTACTACCTAAACAATTATTCCCCATTTTGTGGCTGTGCACTTCCTTCCTAAGTGAAATAGTTGACATTTGTCTTCATTGAATTTCTTCTTGTTGATTTCAGGCCAAGTCTTCAATTTGTCAAGTCATTTTGAATTCTAATCCTCTCTTCCAAAGTGCTTGCAACTCCTCTCATCTAGGCATCATCTGCAAATTGTATAAGCATAGTCTCTACCACATTATCTAAGTAATTAATGAAAATATTGAACAGTCCAAGACCCCAGATCACACTAAATAACCTCTCCCAGTTCAACAAAGAATCACTGATAGATACACTTTCAGAGTAAGGTCTTAAGTAGTGTGCAACCATTTTAGAGTAATTTCACCTAGACCTCATTTCTATAGTTTGCTTATGATAATATCATATGGGACTGTGTCTAAAGCCTTACTAAAATCAAGATACATCATATCTACTGCTTCCTCCATCCACTACGCTGGAAAACCTGTCAGAAAAGGAAATTAAGTTAGTTTAGCATATTTTGTTCTTGATAAATCCATGATAATTAATCCTTATAACCCTATTATCTTCCAGGTACTTACAAACTGATTGTTTAATAATACATTCTAGTATCTTTCCAGGTATCAAAGTTAGGCTGAACAGTCTGTATTTTTTCAGGTCCTCTTTGTTCCCTCCTTTAAAGCTAAGTGCTATGTTTATCCTTCTTCAGACTTCTCAGAGTTATTCAGCTCCAGACTTCTAGAGTTCCTTATGGACCCCAGGATGAATGTCATTAGGCCTTGCTGACTTGAATACATCTAACATATCTAAATGTTCTTTAACCTGTTTTCCCCAATATTAGCTCGTGTTCCTCTTCTCCTATTGTTAATATTAATTTTGCTGAGCATCTGGTTACCATTAACCTTTTTTATTGAAGACTGAAGTAAATTAGGCATTAAACACCCCAGTTTTCTTGATGTCATCAATTTTACTGTTTCCTTCCTAAGTAGAGGACTTTCTTTACTCTTTCTCTTGCTTCTAATGTAATTTTAAAATCTCATCTTTTATGTTCCTTGTGCCTTAGTCTTTCTAATTTGTCCCTTCATCCTTATGCTATTCTTTTATATTCCTCTTTACCAATTTGTCCATGCGTCTAGTTTTTTAAAGATTCTTTTCCTGATTTTCAGGTCATTAAAGTGTTTCTGATGGAGCCATACTGCCCTCTTTCTATTCCTGCTATTTTTTCTTTACTGTCTTCTTAAAAATTGCCACTTCTCCAGAACTCCTTTTTCACTTAAGATTTTTTTTTCTCATGGGATCTTTATAAGCTAGTAAAGTCTGCTATTTTGACATCTCAAAGAACGGATATACTTTAAGGTCAGAAGTGACCATCATGATCATCTAGTCTGACCTTCTGCACATTGCAGACCACAAAACCTCAACAATCCTCTCCTGAAATAGACCCTAACTCTAACTGAATTACTGAAGTCCTCAAATCATAGTTTAAAGCACTCGAGTTACAGAGAATTCACCATTTACACCAGTGACCTATGCTTCATGCTGCAGAAGGTGAAAATTCCCCAGGGTCTTTGCCAGTGTGACTTGGGGGAAAAATCCTCCTCAACACCAAATATGGTGATCAGTTAGACCTGGCGCATGTGGGCACATATCACCTGGCCGGTATCTGGAAAGAATTCTCAGTAGTAAGTTGTAGCCCTCCCGATCTAGTGTCAAGCCTCCCAATCTTTGGGGATTTTTTATACTGGCAGTCGCCAATGGGTCACATGCCATCATAGGCAATCCACCATAACATCTCCTCCATCAACTTATCAAGCTCAGTCTTGTAGCCAATTAGTTTCTTTGTCACCATTGCTTTTCTTGGAAGATTGTTCCAGAACTTTGCTTCTCTGATGGTTAGAAACATTCATGTAATTTCAAGCCTAAACTTTTGATGGCCAGAATATATCCATTTGTTCTTGTGACCACATTGATGTTTAATTTAAATAACTCCTCGCTCTCCCTGGTATTTATCCCTCTGATGTATTTTTAGAGTGCAATCACATATCCCCTCTGCCACCTTTTTGTTAGGCTAAACCATGTCTTTTTTCTGCTACTCCTTTTCCTTAGACTCATTAAATCTATGTTTTCATGATCACTTTCACCCAAATTGCCTTCCACATTCAGATTCACTACCAATTCCTCACTGTTTGTCAGAGTAAAGACCAAAATTACTGTCCTGCTGGTTACTTCCTCTTTCTGGAACAAAACATTGACCCTAATAGACTCATTCTGTCTATAGTATTTAATAATTTAATTCTACAATCCAGGATATCAAGAGAATGGGGATGAATAATGGGCATGTATGTGTAAATCAAACATTTCAAATCAGAGCATTATTTTAAAATATTCCTAAAAAAAAATTCCCATAGAATTTTGCAATTATTTCATTATTATCTATATCTAGATATAGGTAATGGCAAATCCAATGTTACATTTTGTCTTTCCATGAAATAATTTCTTAGATACTGCAGTTAATTCTGGGTGGCTATTTATGTTTTAAAATATTTCATATTAGTCTTGCTTGAAATAGATTTAATTGCAAACTGACTACATGCTTAAGGTTGATGAAACCTAATATTTGTAAGATAAACATAAAAGTCAATACTGCCTCAGGTGAATTCTACATTTCCTCTGGTAGAAACCTTCTCTTTTAGCTGGCATATTCCAATTCAAGGGTCAAAATAATTTAATATAAATAGGCAATACTAATATCTAAAGTTTCATTGTGAGGTGAAGAAAGTGGACGCTCAATATCATTTATCAAAGTAGGAAGAGAACAGCAAACGGAGACCTAACCAGTGGAAGGTCACAGCCAATAACATTTCTGCAAATAGAAATGGGCTTCACAAGCTTCAAATGTAAATTACTGTTTGCTGGAGAATTTTAATGGAATTTTACGTCACATTATAAAATGTTTAATTGTAACCCCATTTTAATAACACCATCTGATTAAATGAAAAAGACGCCTTGCTGATCGCAATTACAATCTGTCAAGCTGCATATTTATTTACAGTTTGGTTTCCTAAAACCAAAAGATAAAAAAAGGAACCTCTATTCAGCTTGTCAGCAAACTATAATTATTGCGTATCCTTCTGTCAGTTTCTGCATAAAACTTTTGGTCTTAAAATGGATCTAATTACATCTGCATCAACATTTTAATAAATGCTTGCTTGCTTTTCTTGCCCTTCCCCCCATCTCAGCGGTATCTTTGTTGTTACCTAGCTTCAAGGCATTTGTTTTGCTACAGTATCTCCCCCCCACAAAAGCATTATTAGAATAAAAAAATGTTCCTTTCAATATTGTTTTTGCCATGTATCCACTGCAGTGTCTGAGACTCTATTGTTTTTTCTGCTTTTGGCATGGATATTTTGGATACTAGTACAGGAAACTCTTTCCAGGTGTGCCATGCAGCTCATCATCTGCAAAGTCTATTTATTGTAATTTATGACCTTTCATAGGAAATAGTTTGCCAGACACAAGAAATGAGTCCAAATGCCTGAACACAACTGTATGCATCAACTAGTTATAGAAATTACTTCTCATAGAAAGACCTATTAAATCATCTATTCCATCTCCCAGTCAATGCAGGATTTTTCCCTAGTGTATACATTCCTCAGCTCTAATAGAGCAGACTACTCCACAAGCATTAGATTTTTGTTGTGATGTTCATCCTTAATGTTCCTGTGCTTATTTTTATCCCACTATTTCTAGTTACATGCTCTAGATATCACAATAATTTATACCCCCACACTAACTTTGTAAATAATGGATGATTATAAATAATCAGGATGTTGAAAATGGGGAGATGAATGATTCTGTAATACTGCAGCTGAGTTTTCATGGAAAATTATTTTGCTCAAGGTAGGTGATGTGCTAATAGGATTTGGTTAAAGATAATGTGCTAATAGATTTGGGGAAAGCTGATTACTTTTGCACTGTTGTTGAAAGTGATCAGGTCATCTGCAAATGGAAGAAGTCTGAACTGATATATTATAGTGCCTTTCACTTATTGATTTCCTAATTCTTCTAGCCACGTATGCCAAACCTGCATACAAAGCTTTTATACAGATAATTCTAGGGCTTGAAGGGTCTGATACAACTCCTATTAATTGAAATGGGTTCTGGATCAGGCCCTCTTAACCCGGTCTATCCTGTATATGGTCAGGTTGTTTATTTTTATGCAAGAACTAAGTATTATTCAGTTGATTCATCCTGCAGGAATTCATCCTGTATTTTTAAGGTTCTAGCAACATGTGTTAGCAGACCATTAAAATAGCACGCAATCAGTTCACAAGAAGGTCAAGATTTCAGGCTGCATAAGTAACTTTAACTATGATGCAACTTTGTTATACTGTCTTTATTTGCATAACCATGTATTATTTCTCAAATAACACAATAAAGTATCACATCATATCATTTTTCTACAGCCTCAAAAAATCTTTATTATCTTTTCATTTTCATATTAACAATAATTTAACATTTATAATGGTCCTGTGTGGGTCTTGACCTAAACATTTTATTTCATAAGTTTTATTTCTTTAAGGGCCTGTATTTTTAAAAAAATTGTCAGAAACCAGAGCTATACATATTAGGTTGCTTTTTCTAAAACACTCAGGATTGGCCTAAGTCTGCTTCCATTGAAGTTATGGCAAAACTCTCATTAGCCTTCAACATGATTGATATTAGGCCAGAATGCATTTGAAAATCCCACCCATTGTTTTCAATCAGCAATACAACCTTCTAAGGTTCACTTCAGACCTTAAAGCATTAAACTATGAATATAACATAATTATGAAATAAAGTGGCCTATTTCTGCTGGCCAATATATTGTCTTATTGTATTGGAGCCATAGTAAAATTGCAGAATTCCCCCAGTACTGTATATTGCATAAAGAAAACCATGGATAAGGGGGAATTTATTGTGTTAAGAAATCTTAAAAGATAAGGTGTAAATAGAAAGATGTGCTTCTCAGCACACATCACTTTGCTTGTATGTTGGTTCCCTCCGCCAATCCTTCTTTCTTTGCCTTTTTAGGTGATCAAAGATGCGCTTTGGGAGTCCGGATAGTGTTTTCCTCTATGTGTGGATGGGATAGCAATACAGATAAAAAATAATAATGCTAAACAATAAGGCTCACAAGAAGTATGTCTTACGGTGTTCTCTTCATATAAACAGGACTCTGTCTACCACACACAGAGTAATGTGCAAGATAATTTCATAGAGTTTACAATCAGAAGGGAGTATGTAAATCATCTAATCTGACCTGTATAGCTCCCACTGAATTTCACCCACATATTGGGTACGTCTAGACTACAGGCTTCTGTCAACAAAGAGTGTCTAGACTACATCCAGTTCTGTCGACAAAGCAAGCCGCTTTGTCGACATGATAGTGTAGACGCAAAGGACACTGTAGATGTAATAACACCTTCTGTCGATAGAACTCTGTCGACAAAAGGCGTTATTCCTCGTAGAATGAGGTTTACCGCCGTCTACAAAACTGCCAAGTTCTGTCGATGTTATGTCGACAGAACTCGCGTGTAGCGTAGTTTTGTCGACAAAAGTCCACTTTTGTCGACAAAACCCTGTAGTCTTGACACACCCATTGAGCCCAATGACTTTAGTTAGGCTAAAGCATTTCAGTCCTCAGAATATTAAGCTATTGTGTGCCATAGGCAGAGAAAGGCAGAGGTGACACCAATGCTTGAGGTCCCCACAATGGCAGGGGATGATTCACACAGGTATTTTACTTTGTAGAAAAACTTGATATTGCACTGTAGTATTTGCAAAATATTGTGCAATCGCAAATAGCTGAACTATTTTTGCTCAAACACTCTCAACAGCGGATAGAGTTTCCTCGGCACCATGAACATTGAAAATAACCATAATGGGGCAGAAAAAGGCAGCATTGTAGAGGGGATCAGGAAGGGATTTCCATGCAGAAGAGGGAGCATGCAGAAATGCATGGGCATGGCAGAAGGACACTACTTTAGCTGACCAGGACTATGGCATATGTGATGGGTGAACAGACACTGAAACAAGCCTGATAAATCTACTGTTTTTGTATCAAAGATACAAATGAGGGTCTAGGCCACTGGATGCAGCCCAGTGATCCCTAACAGCTTGCACAAACATTAGCTCAGCACTGACTCAATGCCAGCAGGAGTAGTATTACTGGTGGATCAAATGCCCTGTTAGCAGTGTTATGCTGAACCATAGAGCTGGCTACATTTCAAGAATTAGTGAAGCTATCCCTCAAGTATCTTTGCAGGGCTCTTGCAGGGTTTGCTCTATCACTTTCAACTTGTCCAGAATGTGGTTGTATGGCTGCTTATTTGTTTTAACTATCATGATCATAGCATATCCACTACAAGATCTTTACTCTGGTCCTAGGTTAAGTGATGGATAGTTTTTATGTTTGTTTCTTTTGAGACCCTTAAATACCTTGCTAGATTTGCTTTCATTGCACTCCACTATTCAATGATTGGCCATCATATCATATGTCACAGCCCCCTGTGTTTTATGAAAACTGATTTATGACTATGAATATGCATAACCTGAAGACACTTTAGGAAAAATGCATCATGTGACATTTTTAAAGTTATGATCTGCTGAATGTGGTTCTGATTTCTGCACGTGTATCATTATTTTATGTAAATTAGAAATATGAATGGTAAACATGTATTAATCTAAGTCTTCTAGTGAATGCCATTAGTGGTTCTTAAGGAAGCATGGTGGCCCAGTGCTCAAAAAAATGAGCTGCAAATGGGCTTGTTTTTCCTGTAAGCCCAAATTGTGGTTGGTCTTAAAAAGGCACGTGACCATGCCAGCTGGTGCTGGAATCCATCTTGAATCTGGTATTCTTCCATGGGAATGGGGAGTGTAAAATAGAAGATTCCCTCCTTGGAGGAAGTCTATTTAAGGATTTGGAAAACAATCAGTCTTTTGTCTTCAGTGGGCCTTTGAAATGGCACCCACACCCTAAGAGGATACACATGAAGAAACCTGAAAATAAAAACTCTTAAGGACACAAGGAGCTATAGAACCAGATCAGAGAAACATCAACTCCATATTGAAGCAAATAAGGACAAGAGTTAGGAACATAATTTGAAACAATTTCTTTGAGTGTATGTCTACACTGCAGCGTTATTTTGAAATAAGCTGTTATGGAATAACAACTCAGCTCCTTGACTTTCATGCACACCTGCTCCTGGGTGTGTATTTGGCCCTTTGGGGCCAGGCTATCAGCCATCCGGCTGTACACCTGCATCTGGTGAGAAGATCCTGGAGGTTTGCCTCCTCTCCCCAGACCTCAATGAGCTGTAGGATCTCTGCACCAGACCAGGACGGTGCCCTCTTCTTTCGCTCCCAGACACAGGCTTGAGAGCTAGCTGCTGGCTCACTTGCAGCCATGGAGGGCTCAGTGGGAGCACGAGGGTCTGCCATGGCAGCAGGGAAGGCAGAGCAGGGCTCTGCTGTGTTGCCCAGTGCTGGCAGGCTTGCTTTGTGCCACAAACTGTTTCCCCTGTGGCTGCAGCTTTAAAGGCTGCAGGGGAAGGGGAATTATAGAGTTCTGATGGGTGTGGACAGAGTGGCCAGCAGGGTAGCTGTGAGAAGCCCTGGAGGCCAATTATTTTGAAATAACCACAACTACACTGTGTACACACGCACCCTATTTTGAAATTACTATTTTGAAATAGGCATTATTTCTTGTGAACTGAGGGTTTATTATTCCAGAATAAGAAGCCTGTTATTATGAAATTATTTTGAAATAATGCTGTAGTGTAGATGTGCCCTTAGTGTATTAGGATTAGCTGGCTTGCTTTGGTCCGTCTGTTTTTACTTGCAATCACTTAAATCTTACTTTTTATACATAAGAAAACACTTTTGTTTCTTATCAAGCCCAGGGTAAATATTGTAATTGTTATGGTGGGGAGGGGTGCGGGGGAAGCAACCACTGTGAATATCTCCCTTTCATTGATAAAGAGAGCTTAACTTATGAGGTTTCTCTGTAAAACTTGTATACAGAGTTAAGATGGATTTATTTGGGTTTCGGTCCTCCTTTATTCCTGTGTGCAATCAATGGCCTTATAGCTGAGCTCTCCCAGAGCTGAGCTGGTTCAGCATCTGTGTGGCTCTGCTGGGAGCTGTTACCCCAACTCTGTGCCTTGGCTGCGGGAGACCAGAACTTGTGGCCCACCAGGACAGGGTGGTGGGGAGCCCCATAGGGCAGGTAGGCAGGCTCTGTGGCATGAGCAGCACACTGGGTGACAGCCCCAAGGGGACCTCTGTGAACAAATTCGTCACACATCCTTTTGATATGTTAGATACTATAATTTATAATCACTCTTCTGCAATCTGTCTCATTCACTCTTTTTTCAACTTGGGCCTCTGTGTGATCATATTTTGAGTGAATGGGATTTTATTATGGTTTTTTTTTAAATGCCTTTGTTTTTATTCTGCTGCACAGTTCCTTGAATGCCTTGGAGGAATGAGGGGTTAATGTAAATAAAAAACATATGTAATGTTATGCATATGAAGTCTTAGTTAATTAATGACTGTGGAGCAATTTGACATATTCAGAGGAAAGTTGCTATAGAAGAGTAAAGCATTGTTAGTGCTATTGTCTAGTGCATTTTCTAAATAGCCCAAACTTTTTAAAAAGAATCATCAATCGTTATTTCATAATGCACACTTTTTTGCTCAAGCAACTTAAGCTGTATCTAATAGCTAGATCAGCACTAAGCCTACAGTTCTGAACACATTTTATGCTACCTCATAAAGAAAGAGAGAAGGGTAATTAACTTCATTAAAGTGGTATCCTACATTTGAGTGTAAAGTGTACATGTAAGAACTGCAGTTTAGTTACAGAGCTAATCTCTAAAACTCTTTATATGGGAATGAAGATAATTTTTAAGGTTACTAGAGGTTCCATCTCTGAATACATGTACACTGGATTCTTATCATGGGTTTCATCCTTTAAGCTTGCCATGCACAGAAATCCAAGTGACTGTATGTGGAGCAGTTACAAGCTTAGATTCAAAATTTCTATAAGTAGACCACTCAACACAAGGGTTGCGGGGACCCAGAATATGCAGCTCCACAACAGTGCTAACACTGCAGTGTCACTATAAGACCCAGTTGAGGAAAGCCAGGTAGCCCTTTGGCACCTTCTGCGTCTCATTCTCCTCTTACACCAGGGAACAGGAGAGACGAATGCAACATCTTGTGACTAGCTACATATGTTCCATCCCCATCTAGTTCTCATGATAAAGTTTACTGCTGCAGTCAGCTAAATACATTATTTCTGTAACTCAAATGCTTTGCTGCCAAATGCCAGGGATTGTATCCCTGCTGATAATCCATGAGGTTGTATGGGGATGTGAACTTATGTGGAATCTCAGAGATATGGTCAAAGTTTCCTTAGACAGGTAAAGTGTGCAGCATGCTGGCTAAGTCTGTTGTGTGTCCTTCAGTGACCAGCTCACAGAGAAGATAGCAGCCTGGTACTTGGAATTGTGGAGTTATTCATTTTATTCAAATGGCAGAGGCCTGCAGTTGAGTTCTGGCTTCAATCCAGGGATGATATATGGTGTGGATCCTTCAACTGGCACCATCAGGAGACAAGAAGAGGCCTATAGTTGCTAGATCTAGACTCCTCCTGTCTTTTGCATTCCCTTTTCTGAAGAGGGTTCAGGCAATAATGGCTTTACTGCTAACACTGCTACCAGCAGCATCTCCAGATCAGGATAGTCCTATGAGGCTAGTCCCTGTAGCCAGAACCTCATGCCTGTCTTCATTAAAGATCAACAAGACCATAATGCACCAATGTTCTACCTTCTACACTGACTCACCATCTTGAACTTATTTTAATCCTTTTTGCAAACTTACAGCTGCCCTTAAGTAAGTTAATTAACATTAACACTCATCTCTCCATCTTCCATATATCTAAATGTCCACAAAAGCTGCATAGAATAACTCATTATGTGGACTAGCCTAAAATGAATAGTTCTTTGGGGCTGGAGCCATCGTTTTTCCATTTTACGAATCACCTCGCACTATGGAGTTCTGGTCCATGCCTGGGGATCCTACAGTGTAAATAAACAATAACAAGAATAACAATAACAAGAAGATCATATTGCTATGTATTGCTATTTATCACCTGGATTCAATAGGTCATGTCTAATGTTTAGATTGGAGCAGAGGCTCTCTGGTCTTCTGCAAAATATCTAATAACTGCAGGGCACTATGAAATAATAACCAATACTGAAATATATTGACAAATGTTAGCTTAGAAAGGTCCATCAGACCAGGTTGCCTTTGGTTAGAATTTAGTACTGAGCCCTCCAAATAAGCAATTGGGAATAATTCTCTAACATAGCCCCAAAGATTTCTGGGCAGCAGTCATGGTCACAAACTCCTCAAGTCAGCCGTGCTATAATACTCAGATTTTTTTTCTATTTTGTAAACAAACTGCAGTTCAGTATAAATTCATCCATTGCTATATTAGCAAAGTAACATTTCTCTTAAGCTGCAAAGAAGTCTGAACTGTACTGTGTAATATACTGGGAGACTAGCAGGTACTGAGATAGAGGGAGACGGTGTGTTTCCAATGTGTCCTCATGAAAGCATTTCAGCGCAAGCCTGTATGAGAGGGACTATAGGTCAGTCCATCCACTGGTAAGCTGAGGGTGAGATACAGGGTCAGATACTGTGAGGGTAAGCACACTGTCTTTACGGAAGTCCCAGTTCTGGAAGGACGAAGGGAAAGGGCATTTGCAAAGTGTCTGTGAAAATAGCACAGCATGTTAGCTAACGGGGAAGGAAGAGAAAGACAGAAACAGACCTGGAGTCAGAAGGGGACTATATTTTATTTAAAAAAAAAAAAAAAAAAAAAAGAGTGGCTAGTGGTGAGGGTGCCCACCTTGAGGAAGGTGGGTTTGCTTCAAAATTTTCTGTTTAAATTAACATTTTTCTGTTGAAATTTGGATTTAGCAGGAACACTACCACAGGTTAAAAAAACAACAACAACAACAACAACAAATAAAACATGTTATTTCCTGTTGTTTGGTAGTTAGAATCCCCTACACTTTGAAAGTGAAATCTCCTGCCTTACTGAGCAGGATTCCTCCCAATGCACACCTGCACACTTGTTTTTGGTTTTTTTAAATTGTGGGGCTGTCCTTAAGCAGTAACATTTATTTTTACTTTGGGAAAAAGAAGAGCAAATTATTTTCTTTGAAACAAAAATCACGGCAGGTAAAGTTTTGTAAAAACTTTTAAAAGAGATAAATGGAAAAATGAAAAAAAATGACAGCTATATGACTTGAGAAGGCCATTTTTACTAGGATTCATCTGTGGTTTTGTAGAACACTTATTACCCTACAGATGGAAGAAGATAAGCTAGAGAAGGGGAATTCAAAGTGCAGCCATAGTGCACAATGCAGGTCAAGTCCTGTGTACGGAGTTCTCAGATAAAGTCCTTGGCTTCTCCAGTCACCACTATAGAGGTGCAGCCTCTGCAACATATGGGTTCCAGAACACAGGTGACTGCTTCTGATCAATAAAGTGTATGGCACATGGAGATTGCTGTTCTCTATATGCTATAGCTCTGTGCCCCCTGGGCTGAGATGAAGGTAAGGTCAGTGCGATCCATTTAAGATTCAATATCTTTTCATTTGTTCTCAGGTAGAATAAAGCAAAGCAAATGCATTCCACTTAATTAAAGAAAAGTAGTGAAGCAGGACAGCAACAGAGGAGGCAAGCCTTTCAGTCTGATGCACAAGGTTCCCCTTACACTCTGTAGCGAGGGCTCCTGCCTTCTTTTCCTCTTCATAAAAGCATCTTCACACTTTTTTGAAACTGACATTCTATTTCAACTGCTTCAATAAGCCTTAACATGACTACAGTGTTTCTGCCAAAGCCTGAGTGAGTCTTCAGAAACATTTCATTATCTTGCTGTTTTTGACATCTACACACTATGTTAAAAGCAGCAGATTAAAGTCAGCATCTCTGCTGCTGGAAATCTCAGAAATACTGACATTTCCATGTTTTAGGTTTTCTCTATTTGCATACTATCTTTTCTGTTTTGTTTGGCACTTGCAGCTGTGATGCTGCTTGTGCATTAATCACTCATGCGGGAGCTGCATGAACAAGATGCCAAATAACTTACCACCAGGCGTTAACTCCATAATATATTAACCATCCATCCATGCAGTCGAATTGTTAGCCTATACCCATCTCTTTACATCTGCATGATAGCTAGTTAGCAGTGGATAAGATTTAATATTGTCATCATTCGCTTTGTTTCACCACTTTGTGTAATGAATAAAACATGAATAAAGTTGGATGATGAGTAATTGCTATGAAAAAAAGTTCTCCAAAATATTTTCCCCAAAATTATCACAGCAATTATTTTCAGGATAACGGTGGAAGATTGTTCTTCAAAAATGAAATTTGTCACCTTACTTATTCTATTTGAAATGTTACACAATTTTTGTTTACTTTGTGAAATACACTAATTCCAAGAGTCTCCACCACTGAACTAGTTACAATGGTTAGTCACCCTCACCGTTAATGCATGCTTTGTTTCCACTTAATCTAGCTTCAGTTTCTAGCTCCAGGATCTTCTTATGCCTCTGTCTTAGAAAAAAGATAACTCCATGCACAGGACTTGACCTGTATTGTGCACTATGGCTGCACTTTGAATTCCCCTTCTCTAGCTTATCTTCATGTGGGTACGTCTAAACAGCACGCTTATTTAGAAATAAGCTATTTTGGATTTTTTTTTTTACAAAATAGCTTATTTCAAATTAGCATGTCTACACTACAGGGAAGCCTCAAAATCAGTCCAAGGCAGGCTTCCCTAATGTGGACATGCTATCTCCATTTAGAGTTCTGGAGACACTGGGGAGTAATTAGTTTGAATGGCCCTGGGGAGGAGCTATTTTGAAATAGCAGCAGTGGATCGTCCACACTACTGCTATTCCGAAATAGCTATTTCAGAATAGGCATTATTCCTCATGGAATGAGGTTTACAGATTTTGAAATAAGCCGTCCGTTATTTTGAAATTATTTCAAAATAACAGAATTGCTGTGTAGACACTTGCATTGCTATTTTGAAATAACGGCCATTACTTTGAAATAACTGTGCTGTGTAGACACACACTTAGAAAGAAGAGCGCTCTATTATCAGGTACCTTCTCCTCACCTAGGACATAACTGTTTACAGAACCCTGATAAAATCATCTCTTAACCTTTTCTTCTTCACAGGTCATAAAAACGGTCTTTCCAATGTCAGACCACTGGAAGAGGCAAGAGGAGTAAAGAAAGCGAAACATTATGCATCAAGTCCTACAGTGGCATAAATCAGCATAGCTCTATTGTCAACAATGAAGCTACACCAAATTACAAACACTGAAGATCTGGGTGTACATTCCTTTGGCTATGCTGCTCAACACCACACACACACACACACACACAATCTACCATGACTCTCAGCCTCTCAAGGGTAATTTCAATGAAAAACCCAGACTTTTCAGAACTGTGTAAAAAAGATCAACCCTCCAAAATGAAAGGGCTTGAGATGATAAAAATTCATTGCTTCAACAAGAGGTGTTCTATTACCTTAGTTTTATGATTTGGCATTTCTGATGGCAATAATTCACAGTAATAACATTTGGGTAACAGCAGATCTGTGTGGAATAAGAGTAAATTTTCATCTAAACTGAAAACCAGCCTTTTAATGAGGTTCAAATGTGAAGTATTCACTGCAGACTAAAAATATCTGGTACCAGTGACATATGAAACATAGGGCAGAAAAAAGGACTATATTCTTCTATTCAAACACAATTCAAATGTCAACAGTTAGATTAATAAGGGGAAAATCTTTTGTTTTGTTATGGTAAAGAAAATTATCAGTTTTGTTCATCAGCAATATAAAATTTCTGTTTGACTCAGTGCTTTGCTCTAACACTCAAAGGTGCCAAAAAAAAAAAAAAATCAGCCGTTTAGGTGAGCCACAAGATTAGTCATGAACACAGAATTTAAAATAATATGTATGGAGCTGGTAAAACAAACTATTTTAAACATGTCTGAGCTAGGCCAACAATCTCCTACATCAGATTTATTAGCAATTGCTCTATTAATAAGAAATAGTAGCTGCATTCTACATAGGAAAATGAAAACAAAATAGTGTCCGATTTCCTACACTACATTACAATGGCATATTTTGTTTAAGATATTACACTCTCATGGGCTGCATAGCTAAAAAAATAATTCATGAAAAAATATGTAATTGTGCAGGCTTTGATGAATTGGGACATAATGTTAAATAATTATTCATTGCCTTTATTCTTCTGTCAAAGTGGGAAAAATAATTTCTTTTTATTGCTTTTTTTATATAAGGACACAGGCCCTTGTGACATCCATTTTATTTTAAACTAATGCTTCTGTTATTCCACATCTGAATAATTATAGCTGACATCATCTGTTCTTTGGTATCCTAAAAGAGCTTTAGCTTTAGTCCACTGTTACATATTTTATGCACAACATGAAACAAAATACCTCAAGATTTTTGAAAATATTTATTTTAAAAACAGCAATGAAATTGTCTGTAATCACATTTTCTGCTCTCCTTTGAAAGCTACATTATTCAATATGCCAGTGGTCTTTTCCATAATAGCAACATATTAGAAATTCATGCTGCTCTAATACATCTGAATTCACTGATGTACTGAACTCCCTATAGACCTAAAGAAACATTTCTGTTCCAGTTTCATATGTCCTGCACACTACCTACTGATGTGATGGTTGTCAAAACAGTTGTACAGTAGCCTTTGAATTCAAAGTATACCTTGACTGTCTACTAAAACCAACAATAACCCAACTATGTACATTATTCTAGCTTTTGTTGCCAGTACAAATAGAACATTCTGGAAATAAAGCCACCTATTTTATTACCTTTTAACATCTCTTCAACTTTAAACTTCAAAACATGAAACTTGAAGCATTCAGAGGAATTGAAATCCCTTTTATTTTTTCTTGTAAATGTTCTGTACACCATTATAAGCCACGCTCTTAAAAAAAACCCTAACTATTAATATGAAGGCACTCTAACAATATTGGTGTTTCCTTAATGTAAAAGCTGCACCGTGAATTTTAATTCAGATTGGCTTAAACAACCATAAGAAAGTCAACAAAGTGAGTGTGTGTCTATAACTTTATATTGAGCAAATGAATGTACAGAAATATTTAAATTCTTCTTTAGCACTTTAAAAGGCATTTTGCAGATATATGTACCCTCTCATGAGAAATCTGTGCAGCCAGTTTTATTTGCACGTTTCTTGTGGGTATTTATTGCAGTCTTAAGGAGCATTTCAGGAAGATTATACAGCACACAGCAGTCTAGAGAGGCTGATATCTGCCACAGAAACAGAGACAGATCTATCTAGTTGTAAGGAGCTGCCTCAATTGTAGTACATGGAAAAAGGCTCCTTTTCACTTCCATTACAGACAAATCAACCTGCTACAAGATAATTAGTGCAACATTATTATCTGATTATTTCAGATGTCTAAGAAATCTTAGATTTGTAGCCATATCTCAGTTATGCCCATGTTAAACTTCTTGTATGTAACACAGTTCTTGGCTTTGACCTGAGGAACCAGTCTGTGTTTTGCAATACCAGAAGAAATTCTGTACAAATATTAAGCTCTGCTAAACCTACAATTTAAATGAAATGTCTTGAGAAATTTGTATTTGAAGATACTGTAAAAAACGAATGTGTGCACATTACTTTGGTAGAAAACAGAGACCCAGATAAGAATCTTGAAGCAAACACGAACTGACAGCACAATGTAGGAAAAGGGAAATCTTAGTGATGTTTTTGAATAGTAGAGAGAGACTTCAATCAATCTCAAAACTTCAAAGAAGGCTAATTCCCAACTTGACTGTCAGATACTGTAATGGCAATGGGAAAGTCCCATCTCACAGCATTGTAACATTTTTCAGAAAGAGAATTCCCACAGAGTAAAAAATCCATAAGAAATTGATCCTTAATGTGAATTCCCTGAGCTGGTACCAGGTTCTTATTTTGTGTGCTTAAGCACTTATACAGATGAAAACTCTTACAGATACTGAGCCAAATCTTGCAGTCTTTACTCAAAGGGCTTTCAAATGGAAGTTTTGTCCTGAGTGAGGTCTATACTATGTTTTAGTAAACCAGCATTTTTAGGGTGAGTTTGTTGAAAGAGTGCTTTTGGTGCACGGTGCATACTGACTTTTCTAATCATACTGAGCCAAATTCCAAAGGCATTATTTTTTACTCAGTCCTTACTCAGGCAAATTCTCATTTTACAATGGCAAACACTTTCTAGCGGAGATAAAAGGGAAATGCCATGATCTACGCCCCCAGTATTTTCTGCTTTTAGTTGTTTACTTCCATCAGCTTAACATTAACTAAATCATTATCTAAAAATGTGTAATCTGAGCTGGTGTCAGCCAACTCCAGACCACCCAATAGCTGAAACACAGAATACAAAAATGTAGGCATCATTGCAAAAAAATATGAATACAGGTTGAGAATAGGTTAGCAGAAAAGATGAGAGTAAATGGGCCAAATTCAATGCAACTGCACCTGCTTCCACCAGAGCTGAATATGGCCTAAACCCAGTACATTCTAATAAAGAGGATAAATGGGTCAGGTGAGGAACAACCCAGAGGTTCAATGCTGAGAACAATTCTACTGAAAAAAAATTATTAGTGACCTGCGAAATGGAGTTAGCTGCCTGCTGTCCAAATTTTCACGAGATCGATATTAGTGAATATATGATCATAAGAATTTGGAAAAGTTTGAGAAATAGATAAAGGAGTTTCAGTGTCAGAAAACATGTTCACATACTTGGGCATATATTATTGGTAAGGATCAGTGTTAGACAAGATAGTAAAAAGGAAACTTAAGGGTGGCGATGAGTAATACCAAAAAGAATGATGTGCAGAAAGAGAAACTTTTAAAGTTTCTGTGTTACAAAAATGAGAGAATATGTCTCAAATGCAAATAAATATAATACTGTCCTTTCACAAAATCCTCTGTCTTCCATGGTGTTGTGGAACACTAAAAGCACAGTGGAACCACTATATTCATTGCAGAGTTAATTCCAGTTATCTACACTTGAGTTAACTCCACAAGTGAGCGTGCAAAATAACACTCCAGCTGAACGCAGTGTTTGTGTTAGCTGTCAAACTGCTAACCAGAGTTGTAGCATGTATCACATGACAGGCCAGCCAACTCCAGGTCAAAGCTCTAGCACAACTTGAGTTAAAGGGTTCTGGTGTACAAAGGACTTGAGTTAGAGGCAACACTTGAGTTATAAGTAACAATTAAGAGAAACTGTGTGTGGGCATAAGGGAAAGGCTGCAAACTGGCGAAGCTGAGCATGAGATTGGAGAAGACAGACTTAGGTCAGAAATAAAGTTAGAAAGGCTTTCATCCAAGAGAAAGTTGTTCAAATGTAGCTCAGTCTTCAACATGACTTTGTGGCAACAGATACATTACTTTATTTAAAGACAAAGATGGGCCTACAGTATCCTTGGAACACAAAAAATATACTTTAATATATTGTAGTCTCAATTAATAGGAACATGTGTTTGGCATAAGCCTGAGGAATCTATGCTTGTTTAAGTACACAAATTCCATGTCCATGTTTTTATTTGGAAAAGAAAAAAAAACACTGTACTTTTAATTTTATATAAATATATTGTTTGCTACTCATTGTGGACAGGTACTTTTTGGCATCTGGACTTGAAACTAAAAATACTTCATCAATCTACTTCCACAATAATGAATATTACTCTTCAAGGATATAAGTCAGGGGGTGGGCAAGAAGCTGCCAGAGGACCGAATCTGGCCTGCCAAGCCACCAAATCTGGCCTGAGGCTGCCTCGCTGGGACCCTTAAGCACAGCACAGTGGCAGCTGCTTTAAATGTGGCTGCTCTATTCTGGGAGCGAGAAGGGAGGCTTTGTGCTCTGTCCCACGCCTTAGCAAAATCTCTCAGCAACCATTGGCCAGTTTCCAACCAATAGCAGCTCAGATATTTTGCTGGCGGAAGGGGCAGCCAATGAAGCCTCCCTCCCTCCCTCCCCCCTTCACTCTCCCCAGAGCAGAGCCAGGTGGAGCAGCTTGTGACTGCAGCCTTCAGGTTCATGCAGGGCTGCTGACTGGAAACTGCCTAGGTAAATGCCTCCCACCCCCCAACTACCTACCCCAGGCCACCATCCAAATTCTCTGTACCCCTCACCCCCAGGACACAACTCCCTCTCAGACCCTGCACTCTTTCTTGCACCCTTCCCCCAGGCCAGAATCCTCTCTGGCACCCATATCCCCTCCCTGCCCTGCACCCCATTCCCCTGACCCAAGTCATCACCCAAGCCCTCTGCAGCCCCTTCAATCAGGTCACAAATCTGTTCCAGACCCTGCACGCCCTCCTAGAGGCCCTCCCTCAGGCCAGAATCCTCTCCTGCACTCATACTACTCCCTCCTGGACTCTGCACCCCAAGCCTCTGCCCCAGATAACAACTCCCTCCTTCACCCAAACTCCCTCTCAGACTCCACACCCCCTCCTGCACCCCAGTCTCCTACCCAACCTCTGTCCCAGAACCCAAACCACCTTGTTAGAAATGTGGCCCTTGACCACTTGCCAAAATCTTGGAGTGGTCCCCCATTAAAAATTATTGCCCACCACTGATATAAGAATTTACCTACATTCTGCAGAATGGAAATTGTGGCCCTCTAACAAACTGATCAAGGTGGAAAGTTATCACGGATCATAAGAAGAAGGAGATGTCCATAGCACAGGAAATGATATTTGGATTATCATGTTTAATTTAACTATCATTAATCAGGATTCATTTAGTAAATATGGTGCCTTTCCATATTCCACCCAGTGCATACTTCCCTTAATTTACCTCTGTTTCTGTCCTCATCTACATAAATTCCCCAAAGCAGAATTGCTTAGTTATACTATTCAGCTTTTTTGTATTTGCCCTTGATTCAATAATCCACTGTGACAATCTACAGACTCTCAAGGCCTTTTCTTCATAGTTCTTCGCAAAAGGCTAATGTGGAACATCAGTGCTTAAAAGAATGCTTAGTTTCCAAACCATAGCTCTCGCATGAAAGAGATCAATTCAATGAAACATTGCTTTTCCTCTTTAATAAAGTGCCAAGTGCTAGTTCTACTTTCTCTAGGAACTTCTGATTCTCAGAACCTTTCCTACCATTCAACTCTCTTTCTTTTTCCAGGAGGCTGAATAATGTATTTTGCAAGTTTTGTAGCAGTGCAAGCAAAATTTTAAAAATATCCCAGATATGTATCCTTAATCCTGTATGACATTTTTTCCCTCCCATACAACATACCCACGAGGGTCATACTCTGCTCTGAAATATGAGGGCATAACTTCTAAAGTCAGTAGCAACTGAGAAGTACAACTGAGGCCAGAACTGGTAACCTGGTGTACAGCTGGCATACAAAAAGGTTGCAGCTTCTTTAGGTCTCTTGAAAAACAGGATATTTAAACTGACTTTGCATCTCTTGCAAGCAATGTAACTGATAGAGAAATGACAGAGAATATAATTTTTCACAGGACCAGCCCCATAATGACTATTTGACAGGATCAGGTCAAACACTTAACTCTTCCAATCACTTGAATGGGAGTTTGGTGTGGACAAGGACAGTAAATTGTGAAAAGGCTACAAGATTTGGCCTGGAGTGAAAAAAAAAGAGACATTTGCTGTTTTCCTAAAGTGCAGCAAACAGGAGAGGAAATACCACATTTCTGTACATCCCTCTGTACAGACAAATCAGAATGGAAAGAACCTGGTAAGGAAACACAGAACATAGTCATTCAGGGCTAAATCCTGCTTCAGCTGAAGTCAATAACACTGGCCTGATTCTCTTCTCAGTGACATCAGTGCACTGCAGTAATAATTCTACTGGAGTCAGTGAGGTAGGATTTCATCCTTTGTAACCAGAGTAAAACTGGGGCACAGCAGAACTAGTTGTGATGATGTCAGGGAGCCCTGGATACAGCCTACTGACAGTAATTTAAATATATATTGCAACATAAATTAAATTAGCCCTAAAATCAAAGACTAAAAATTCTTACCACAGAAAGTGAATTTGAAAGCAGTGTTCCATCTTGGCCAAGCATGTTGGACACTGTAATTTCAGGTAGGTCCATGTTTTGTGGATGGAATGGAAGCAGGCCATTATGGTTCATTGGGTGACACAGAGAGTGGTACCCCGACTCTACTTCATTCAGGTGCACCAGTGAGTGGTCAGGTAATGATGGAGGAGTGATGGGAGGTATATTAAAATCTTCACTTTCAAGACTTGGACCAGGAAAAGACTGTAAAAAAATACAAATATTGTTGCAAATCAATAAAAAATTAAAACAAAACAATAACTACACACAAACAAAACACCAATCATCTCAAACTGTTACATAATAATTTCAATTTATTTAAATACTGACACATTACAATGGTAGAGTTTCACCATTGTATATGGAATAAAAACTGCCTCAAAAGCATAACAACCGCTGTTACTTGCACAGCTCCCATTAGACAGACTTTTTTTTCAGAAGGTAAATTCAAACACATTTCAAGGGGCCCATTAAAATTTCCCAAAGGTCTTCATCTAGCTGAATACTTTTCATGGGAATTGTGGAAAAGGAAAGCCATTTATAAAATTAACATTGGATCAAAATGTTTCATGAACTGTTACATACAGAAAAAAGAAATTCTCTCCTTTTGTTACTGGTTTTAGTTTTATATAACACCCACACATTTATTCAGCTGCAAAAGAAATAAATCATACAGAAATAGCATGTGAATTGTATGAATATTCAAATATATATGTTATATACATATACATTAATTATAAATCATGAATAAAATATAGATTTTTTTGGAATGTATAAAGTAAGACATACATATATTTATGTTATATCTAAACAATTTATTCTATGATGGGATTGTTAGTTTTTTTAATGATTGTTATTATTAAAAGTTGTGCGATTTAATCTGATGCAAGGTAAATCTAGAAGTAAAACTGGAGGAATATACCAACATAGATAATTGATTTGTATTTGTTTTGTGATCTTCCTGCAGCATGTAGTCTCATTTGAGAATAGGGAATGGTGATATATTTGAAGGGGAAGTGAGCATTATGGTTGGAAATAGCTAAAGCAGGACTGAATAGGAAAGGAGAAATGTGAGGTGAAAGCACTATCTTGGTGAAAGTGGTCATGAAATAATATAGTTCATGATTCTAAGGAAACATAGAAAGACAGAATAATAAAGATAATGGATTTCAAGAAGACAGACATTAGCAAACTCAAGCTATGTCTACATTACAGAGTTTTTGCATAAAATGGCTGCTTTTCCGCAAAAACTCGTGGAGCGTCCACACCTCAAGTGTGTTTTTGCACAAAAGAATTGAAAGAACTGAGGGGTTTTTGCGCAATTGGTATTCCTCTTTCTATGAGGAAGGTGCATTTTTGTGAAAGAGTTCTTTCGCAAAAAGGCGTGTGTGGATGGGGAAGAGAGGGTTTTTGCGCAAAAAGAGGAAAGAGGAAAAGCATAGGTGCCCTTGTGGCCATTCTGTGCATGCAAATCAGTGCTTACTTTCAAGAGATGTCCATGCAGTCTGGACGCTCTCTTTCGCAAAAGTGCATCTCTTTTTCGATGAGCTTTTGCAGTGTGGAGCGCTTTTGCGCAAGAAGTTTGTGCGGAAGATCTCTTCCAACAAAAGCTTCTTGCGCAAAAAGCCTGCAGTCTAGACGCAGCCTCAGGGAGTTGACAGAGTAAGCCCATAGGAGGCAAGTCTAAGGAAGAAAAACTGTTCAAGAGAGATGGTAGTTTTTCAAAGAGACATTATTAAGGACACAAAAACAAACTGTCCCACTGCACAGGAAAGAAAAAAGTATGGCAAGTGACCACCCTGGCTTAACCAGGAGATCTTCAATGATTTGAAACACAAATAAGAGTCCTACAAAAAATGGAAACTAAGTGCAATTACAAAGGGTGGATATACACAAATAACACAAGTATGTAGAGACCAAATTAGCCCAATGCACAAACTGAGATTAAACTAGCTAAAGACATAAAGGGTAACAAGAAAACACTCCACAAATACATTGGAAGCACAAGGAAGACCAAAGACAGGGAAGGCCTGTTTCTCAATTATGTGGGTGTTTGTGTGGGACTATAACAGGAACTGTGTAAATGATGGATAACTTTTTTATTTCAGATTTCACCAAAAAATGTATTAGCAACTGGACACCTAACAATTAATGCCAGTGAAAATGAGGTAGGGTCAGAGATTACAACAGGGGAAAAAACAAGATACATATTAAACAAGTTAGATGTCTTCAAGTCACCAGGCCTGATGACACACGTACTCCTAGAATACTCAAGGAGCTAACAAGATATCTGAGCCACTAGTGATTATCTTTGAAAAATCACGGCAGACATGAGAGATTCCAGAAGATTGGAAAAGGGTAAATATAGTGCCAATCTATAAAAAGGGGAATAAGAACTATCCAGGGAATTATAGACCAGTCATATTAACTTCAGTACCCAGAAAGATAGTGGAACAAATAATTAAGCAACCAATTGGCAAAGAAGATAAGAAAGCAATAAACAAGCATCACATGAATTTGTCAAGAAAAAATCATGCCAAACCAACCTGATCGCTTTCTTTAATAGGGTACCAAGCCTTGTGAATAGGGGAGAAGTTGTAGATGTGGTATATCTTGACTTTAGTAAACTGGGGAAATACAACCTAGGTGGAACTTCCATAATGGAAAGCCGTTTTTAGAAAGTAGTTTTTAATGGTTCACAGTCAAGCTGAAAGGATATATAAAGTAGAGTCCCACATGGATCTTGTTTTGTTCAATACATTCATCAATTATTTAGATAATGGCATAGAGAATACACTTTTAAACTTTAGCAACACTAAGCTGGGAGGGTTGCAAGTGATTTGGCTAGGATTAAAGTTTAGTCTGAAATAAATAGGATGAAATTCAATAAGGACAAATACAAGTACTCACTTTAGGAAGGTACACATCTACAAAATGGAAAGTGACTGGGATAGCAAGGAGTACTACAGAAAGCGACCTAGCTTTCTTTGGCAGGATAACAGGCCTTATGAATAGGGGAGAAATGACAGATGAGGTATATCTTGACTTTAGTAAACTGGGGAAATACAACCAGAATTCCTAGGAGAGTGCTTTTGTACCCCCTCCCTTTTCCAAGGATGCAGTGTCTGTATCTCTCCAACCCACAGACACGGAGCCACTCCAGAACCCATGGTAACCAGCTCCACACCTTCCTGCCCTCTTTGTGAAAGTTAGGGCTCTGTGAGTGCTAACCTTGTGAACTCTGAGTGCTCAAGGAATCCAACTACATTTAGCTCCTGCAAAGAGCAATTTTGTCCTCTTCCCCCTGTTCTCCTTTTGCAGTGATACAGGAGTGAGTACATCAGAGCAAGCTCAGCAGCTATTAGGAGCATATTTATTCCTTAGTCTAGTGTAACATCAGATATGGAGACAAGCATATATGCAAAGTCATATAATGAAAGGCCAAGAGTACAAGCAATATTCAAAGAGGCAGACATAGGAGAATTTTGTTATTTATAGGTTCACCAAGACCCAAACGGCTCACTATGATCATCTAATCTGATCCCACAGAACTTCCCCAAAATAATTACTAGCACGTATCTTTTAGAAAAACATCTGCACTTGATTTAAAAATTGCTATATTAGTTGGTCACCAAATCAAATTAATAGATAGCAAGTTTAAAAACAAACAAAAGTAGTATTTCAAGTTCATGGAGGATAGGTCCATCGATGGCTATTAATGAGGCTAGGTGGGGATGTAAAACCGTGCTCTGAAGTGTCCCTAGCCTCTGCCTAAAACTGTGAATGGATGAAGGGGAAGGATCACTTAATGATTACTGTTCTGTTCATTCTCTATGAAGCACCTGGCATTGGCCACTGTAGGAAGAGAGGACACTGGGCTTGAGGGACCCCTGATTTGACTAATCTTTATCACAATTCCTGAAGTTATTCTGAACTGGTATAGCATGGAAACAATATCTTAAAGTGGATTTGCAACCAAAGATTTTACACGTTGCTACTGATTTGTTCAGGTATTACTAGAAACCTGAGCAAAGTAAGCATCTACAGATTGCCACGGTGAAAGGGGTGGCTTTTCACTATGAACATTTTCACCCATTAAAGATCTGTCCCTTAATAAAGAGACCTTAGTGTAGGGTAAAGCATCAAGGTTAAAGAGAAGTAGAAACCCCAAGGAATTGAAACCAGGTAGGGGAGAGTGGAGGAGTAGGCAGCAAAGCCACCATGTATGTATGAGAAACTTATATTATCCCTGTCAGGTCGAGTGACCTCACATTACAGAATTCTCAACCTGGAAAACTATGCCAACCATGCTAACCCACCCACTTAGCATGTGCTGTGGCTCTCCATGGGGATTTTGTTCCCTAGGAGAAAGGAAAATAGTAGCATATTGAGTTTCTAAGTCTTATTTCTCCTTGCATTTACATACTATGATGTTGAAACTCCATGAAGGCGGGAAATGTAGGCATAAAAAATAGAACCTCAATGAATGGAGTGGAAACATGTCATTAGCAAAGAAAACAGATTAGCTTTATTCAAGTAGTATAAAAGTATGCTAAATAATAAATAATAAGGTTATTGTAGATATTGGATAGTGTGGTAAATTATTATACTATAGAACAGTTAAAATAAATGTTCCCTTCCACAAAGAGCTTACAGTCTAATCTCACATAACAGAACATACAAGAAAAGCACAGCAACAGAGAGTGAATGATGAAGGAAGGAAAGCAATAACATAAGAACATGAGAACAAGGTTAAAAGAAAAGCTAGATAAATTCATGGAGGATAGGTGGTCCATCAATGGTTATTAACTAGGATGGACAGGAATGGTGTCCCTAGCTTCTGTTTGTCAGTAGCTGGGAATGAGCGACCCAGGAAGGATCATTTGATAATTACTTGTTTTGTTTGTTCCCTTTGGGGCTTATGGCATTGGCCAGAGTTGGAAGACAGGATACTAGGCTAAATGGACCTTTGGTCTGACCCAGTATGGCCGTTCTGATGTTCTTATGATTTCTGCATATATTTAACAAAAGAGTTTTCACTTTAGACTGATATTGATTTGCATGTTTCAAATGTATGTTTAACATGTAGTATCCCTTCAAACAGAGCAATAACAACAGCACTGAATTTAACTAAGGGTTTTTCTATGCTTACAGTGCTACAGTTGCGCCACTGTAGCATGTAGTGAAGTTGATACATACGCAGATGGGAGAGCTTCTCCTGTTGGTGTAGTTATTCCACCTCCCCAAGAGGTAGTAGCTATGCTAACAGGAGAAGTCCTTCCATCAACATAGTGCTATCTTCACTGGGGAGTGAGGTTGGTATAACTGAGTCACTCAGGGGTGTGGAAATCCACACCCATGAGCAATATAGTTATATCGATATACGTTTGCAGTGTAGACCAGGGCTAAATGGTTATTTCTATGTAATTATGATATGTTAACTATACTATAATATAAACAATACACTAGTCACACAAAATCTGACAATCCTAGTTGCAATGTGCACGCATTAACATATATATGTAGACTAAAAATCATAAATACAAGGTTACCATTTATGTCCTCTTCATTAGATTAAAAATAAAAATAAAAACATGTTATGCTATGATTAGCAATTGCAAGCCAGTTATATAATATTCGATATGGCATATAACACATATTTGTCAAATTATATTATTTAACTATCTAACAATAGTAGTAGCATAGTAGAAAATAAAATAATAAAATACCATGATACTATATAAACTTGTGAAAATTAATTTGTAAAACATAGTAAAAATATTCTAGTAAAAATATCAGATATACTTTTCATATACAGATAAGAGATTTCTTCAACTGTTTTTATCTTTGTTGTAAGGAAGAATCTGGTTCTATAAAATACTGAGAGATAGCTGTTGAGTAATTTAGTTATAAGGATTATTTTGCTAACCCTGTATTTCCTTCTCAATGTGGGCACTATCCTGTTTGGGAGGAGAGTGGGATTATTAATCCATATACTTAATCCAAGAATAATTTGTCTCCACTAAAGTTTGTCTTGTCTGTGAGCATTATGTGGATGCTTGTGGCCTGCTGTGGTCTCATATCTACTCCCACACTTTCTTATTTGTAGTCTTCGAAAGATCTGCTTATCAGTAAATGATAATTTCACCATGCACACACAAACTAATGAAAAAATATTTTAACTGATAATCAAAATGTGCAGATATGCAAAATAAGAAAAATTCTCCTTGAGAATTTATTAGAGTTTGATTTAAGGAGATTATTTTGTAAATTTTGATATGTGATGTCAATAATTTATGTTTTAATTGTTATAAAGCTTTAACTTTTTAAATTTCAATATCATCTGTCCAGGGCCAATGATGGAAGGAGGAGGGCAATGGGTGCAGTTGCTCCAGGATCCAGCAATTTAAAAGGGCTGGAGCTCTGGGCCTTTATACTGCCACTGGAGCCCCACCCGGCATGGTTCAAGAAGCACTGAGAACTAGCTAGAGGAGGCACAATGTGGTCTGGGCGTGCCGAAGGCTGGCTGTCCCTAGTCCTGTATATTCTACCAAGGACCTGCCTCTTCCAGGAGGCCCAGAGCTGAGTCCCTCCTGCCATTGCTCAGGGCCCAGCAAAGTCTGTTGCCAGCCCTACAACTGTGCCAATTTCTCACGGATCCTCCATAGTTTCCCTCAACTGTGAAAATGTAACTAGATAAAAATAAAATAAATACTTAAAACCTGTATTTTTGTGCATCTGTGAAAATTTAAATTGAGGGAAAAAAAGATAAATGATGTAAAATATACATTGATATGATTGGTCAAAATTATAAAAAAACGGAATTCTGCCAAGCCTATTTATAATGGATTATCAGTTTTACATTTTGCATATCACTTTAGTGTAAACCTCTTAATCATTTTCTTCCCAGGTTCACTGCAGTATTGGCACAATTCTACTATATCCAAGTAATTAGATCAGTGGTCCCCAACCTTTCATGGCTGCCGGGCGCCTGGGGCCGGGGCCGCTCACACGCCGTGCTTCCGGGGGTGGGGCCACGCATTCGCAGCATGCGTCGGGCCGGGGCCACCCATGCACCACTCACCCGGGGCCGGCACCGTGCATGTGCCACGCGCCGGGGGTAGGGGCTGCCCATGCGCCACGCGCCCGGCACTGCGCATGTGCCACGCACCCGGGGCAGGGGCCATCCATGCGCCATGCACCCGGGGCCAGCACCGCGCATGTGCTGCACGCCGGGGGTGGGGCCAGCCTAGATGTTTTGGCGGGCGCACATAAATGCCCCCGCAGGTGCCATGGCGCCCACGGGCACCGCGTTGGGGACCACTGAATTAGATGATTCCTCTCCATTCTGCTCATCAAAAGAGCACCAACAAACTGCCTTCCTCTTCAACTTCAAATAAGAAACAGTAGCAATGTGTGTTTTCATATCCTCACCACATATCTGCAAGGGACTTTCAGCACTGGATCTCCCTATCACCATGAGAGGGTGGAGTTATTTTTCAGCTGTTAGGCAATGAAGAGAGTTCCTAAATCTGTATTACATCCAGGGAGAGAGTCCTTTATGAACAGCGTTAAATCCCATTGCAATACTTTGTGTCTACATCGTAAATACGGGTTGCCAGATGGTTTCAACAAAAATACCGGACACACTTGACATTACATCACAATCTACATTACAACTTATTTAGAAAATACTGGACATTTATATTTCCTCATTTATATTTTCTCAATTTGTTTCCTGAACAGAAAGCTCAAATACTGTACTGTCTGGTTCAAAACCAGACACCTGGCAACCCTAATCATAAAGAGGATTTCCATCACATCTGAATTTATCGTAAGCAGGTTTGGGAGCATTTAAAGTTAAGATGGTCAATAATGGGAACTTCAGTTCACACACACCTTAAATTTTAGCTAGGTGTCTTTGAACCTTCACACACAGTTTTGGTTCCAGAACAGCTCTCAAACCAAATGGAGTCTGCATTCCATGGTGCTAGTGTAATGTTTGTGAAATCTCACCAGAAGTTATTTTTGTGAGATTTTAACTGATCTCATGTTACTGATGCCATCTTGGCCTGCAATTTCCGGAGACCAGCTCACAAGATTTTGGCACAACTGAACCCACACTTTAACCTGATTCTGCTGCCAACTCAAACCCAAGTTTTTGCTTAAATCAGCATTCAGATGTGTACACCAAGCTAACTTGGCTTCTTTCTCATTTAAATTTGTCTTTTGTGCCAATTAGCCTGGGCAAACACAATATGGATTTTAATTGTGCTAAGTTCTGAAATGGAGGCAAAAAATAGATTTTTGCAGGTCAACTAGACAAACATCAAACTATTGTTTTAGAGGATTATTAGTCAAATTCAAGTGTAGTGGTTCTTATTATTGATTGGACTCATTTTGGTAACGTGCAAACCAAACCCATACTTTTTTTTCCCATTCTCACACAAGTATCCACCGAGTAACAGGAGTGACACATGAAATGGCTGTATGACTTGACCATAATAATTAAGAACAAAAAACCCCTACATATCCAATGATGATGGTGACTGCAAATTAGAAAGTAAACCATATTTATGATTGTATTGAATAGACTGTACCAATATTTAGAAAGCAAATGGCGAAAGATAAATGAAAGCTAAAGAGATTTTAAGCAGAGTGACCACAGGAGGCACCAAACATCCAATATCAACCTCGTTTGGAAAGAGAAAAACATTTACAAGTTGTACCTCCCTGGTCGGGAATCTGCCAGACCAGAGAATGTCAATGCCTGCCCCTCTGCTGCTGTGCTTTGTTCCGGTGGCAGAAGAGGGGTCTGCATTGACCGAGCAGGGGCAGGGGAGGGGGTCACTCAGGGGGAAGAGACAGGGTGGCTGTGGAGCCCTGTGGCTGAGGGCCAGGAATGTAGTGAGCCCATGGCCGCCAGGTTGCACTTCCTGTCCCTGGCTGCAAGGCTCTGCTGCAATCACCCCACCAAGGTTGCCAACCCACAGAAATTTCATTTACGGACAAAATGGGAAAAATTTACAGAAAGACAAATTTTTTTACGGACATAATTTTTGTACTATATTAAGACGATATAAATGGCCAAAAGTGAAAAGTAATGGTTGGCATTCCTACATCAATGTGCTGACGCTAACTCGGCGGGATAATGTAGATGATAACACCACGTGGATCAGTGATTCACGTTACATCACCTCAAACATTGAGCTAAATAAACAACTGAAACATCCAATTTCCGCTGCTCTGCAGTAAAATGGCTGAAGCAGCATAGAAGAAATGTAATTGCTATAGAATAATTGCTGGTTTTTTAAATTTTATTACACTTCTATGAAATTTACAGAAAAATTAAAAAAATTTTTTACAGACTTTACGGACATGTCCAATTTCGGCTAATTTTTTATGGACTGTCCGTAAATTTACTGACGGTTGGCAACCCTACACCCCAAGTCTTCCCCTGAGCATCCCATCTCCGCGCCTCCATTTCCCTTCCTGAGCTTGAGTGTTCCAGAAGCTCGGGCAGAGGATGGTGGAGGAGTTGCGGAGCGTGGGGCCCAGCTTTTCCCTGTAAGTGCTGCAGCCAGGGAGCACCCACAGGGTTGCTGGACCACAGATGTTGCCAGGCTAAGTAAGTCCAGATCATAGAGGTCAAACCTGTACATAAGAATGCAGAAGATATAATCGACCAGGTCAGTTTAACATAAATGCTGGATGGGCTGCATCACTCACTGCACATACACTCAACAAAATACGGTACTAGCTATAAATCCTTAAAAATATGGTCTTCTCATATGCATACGCTATTTAGATAAAATGAATATTTCTAACAATGTGGAGTGTGCCTTAATTTATCATTTGCAATAAGGCTTCTCCATCTGAATGATGGAAAAATGCCAGTTTTTAAAAGATAGATGCTTCAGGCTGTCTCCTCTTCTATTACTGAACCCATTGTTACATAACAGAAATAGTTATGAATTGAAAGGAATATAAAACAACATGGTCATTAGAGGAGGAAAAACAATAATTTACTTTATACACATTTTAAAGTTAAGATGATCTATCTGACAGTGGTATTTCCAGGAATAAAAACAGGATAAACCTCATCTCTAATTTCTTAATGGAGGACCTTCAGAAGTAAGCGTGTTTCAGCTTTTTTTGTCTCTTCAGGAACCAGGGTTGATAACTTGAGACTATAATGCATTACTGTGGAAACCTTCGGACTCTTGCATAAATCATCTTAACACTCAGCAAGAATTGTCCAACAGTGCCATTGATATGTTCAAGTCAATGATCCTGCAAACAATTTTTTTTACATTTCTTCATGTGTTAGACAGCAGCAATAAATCATATTCATTTAAAAACACACAATATACTTAATTTATCAAGCAACAGCTATCAAAAACATATTACTGGGGAAGGTACAACTTTTTTTCTCCCCATTGTGTTAATCATTTTCTCTAATTTACATTAGGTAAAGGGCAACGCCTAAAGCAAAACATTAATTTTCCAGCACGAGATGAATTCCATTTTCAATAAGGAGAAGAATATGCTGACAATGATACAATTGATTTAAAATAAGCACAATTTCAAAGTCAACAGAATTATGAAAAGGAACAGTGCTTTTTCAAATGAAACATTCCACTCCTGACAGTCTCTTTTCATTGTTTAATTGAATTTTAAATATTGTTCTATGCAAGTCTGTTTGAAAATGAATGTGCTTTGTTTATTAACAAAATTTTATATTTAAATACTTTTAATGGGTGATAATGAGCAAAAAACATACAAGAATTGAGCTGTAGAGAGGCTGTTACTTGCTAAACACTCCAAGGCTTTAAAAAAGCTCAGGCTTTGTTAAAGGATAAGACAGATCTAGGCTGGGACAGTTTAAAGCTAGCCAGGGCCAAAGTCACACATAGTGACTCCCTCAGCCCTTTCCCAGGCCCACCTCCACCATAATTCTTCCCCGTACTCTGCATTCACTCACAGAGCTGACTTACTGACTGAAAAGGAGATCTTCCACTGATCATCTTTGGGTAGGTCGGGGTCTGTGCTGAAGAGGAGGGGTCTCATTCCCCATCCACCCATTTGCCTGTAGGCAGCCCCTAAATGATCACAGCAGGGCAACAATGAGGTATCTCCGTGAGCACTCTCCAAATACAAAAACCGTCCGTTTTGGAATGGGAGAACTTCAGAGCAGTGGATTATTGGATTGTTAACAAGAGAAAGTTCACAACTCTCCCAGCTATATACAGAATCAGGACACAAGGTTGCATCGGTAGGGTTGCATTTCCAAGATTTTCTTTGCAGCGCTGTTTTTTAAGTGGGATTCTGAAGTCACTACGGGATCCAAGAAGTTTGGGTCTATAGGCATACACCCCAACTCCCTCTGCTGTAATCTGGCTCTTCTACTAGACTAGGGGTCGGCAACCTTTCAGAAGTGGCGTGCCAAGATTTAACTTACTCACTTCTATTTACAGATCTGCATGTCAGGGGGAGGAAGGGGCAGGAGTAGGCTGGGCACAGTGATCATTTTTTTCTGAACCAGCTGCAGCTAGGGAGAATGATTTAATTTAAACTATTAAACAGATTAAGCATTTTAACTTTCTCATGCTAGTTTATCAAACTTCATTTTAAATAAAGTAAAGAATTTATGTCCAACAAAAAAGGTTTCGATGTTTTCTTTATTTATGGCAGGAGTGGAGAACCTTTTTTGGGTCGGGGCCACTGACCCACAGAAAAATCAGTTGGGGACCACACAAGTGAGAAGCAAAAAAACTCCTCCAAAACCCCCTAACTCTCATTGATGTGGTCCCCAACTGAGACACCTCACTTCTCTGGGACTGGAGGGTGGGGGTCTGGGCATGAGGGGGGATGCTTACCTGGCTTCTCGCCCCTTTTCAGTGGGGAAAGCCTCAAGCATCACTGTGCTGCCATTCCCCCAGCAACATGGGGAGGGGAAGGGAGCTCAGCCCCTCCACACAGCGGGAAGCCTGTGCAGCCACGAGACTGCAGCACCATCTCTGGCTTCCCACTCGGAGGGCATGGGGGTGTGTATGTGTGAAGAAAGCCCCGACCTTCCCTGCCAGACCCGGTGCATGGATCCACGTGCTGCTGCTCCCCCAGTGGGATGGGAAGGGGTGGAGGGAAGAGAGAGCAGCAGTGCACAAAGCATACCTGCCGAGCCCAGGAGTGTCCTGCCTTGCAGCGCCCCAGCCTGGGGCTGAAGCAGCATTTCCAAGGTGCTGAGGTCTGGGAGAGGCTCCCACTGGGTTTTCCCTTGGGCCCCTGACTCCTACCCCAGCAGCGGCCTCTGTAACAACAAGCGGCAGCCTGGAGATGAAGGAGGAGGCAGTGTGGCTGGACCAGGGCCCCGCATGGCAGAGGCAGTCCCACAGGGGGAGGGAGGCAGCCGCGCAGTGGTGAGGCAGCCACAGTGGGTGGCTTGCCAGAGGCTCACTGGGACTCGAAAAATGCTCCGGACTCCAGAAAACTTGAGCCACCAAAAGCCACCTTGCCAAAGTGCCCAGAGCACCTATGTTCTCTGTGTGTTGGGGGGAGGTAGGGAGGCCGTTGCTGCTGGGCCACGCTCGTGTGAGCCTCTTCCAGACAGGGGAAGGGAAATGGTAATGCGCAGAGCCAGGCGGGCTAGTGTTCCCCATACACTGGACTGGGTGGGGAGGCTCACATGCCAGTGAAAATCATCTTGCATGCCACTTACGGCACACGTGCTGTAGGTTGCCGACCCTGTACTAGACCATACATTTCTCTGCATTGGTCACGTGCATTTCCCACATTTCTTTTTTTTCCTTGTAGATTTAGTATTTTTGTAAATGGAGCAAAACTCTAGTTTTAAAAGAGTTTTCAAATGCTTTTAGAGGTCCTCTGAGGAAAATGTACTCAAAACAGGCTTGAAACAAAGCACCAAAGAATAAAATTGAACATATTCAGCAACCGAAGATGGGAACTAATTTTTTTAAAGTCCTATTTTCACAAATATTACTGCTTGAAAATGTATACGATACACTACATTTAACCTTTCAGAAGCCTCATTAGCATCATTGACTCTAAACTGGCAAACAAGTTGGTGTGCTTTTCAGGTGTTTACTTTTTCAATATGCTCTTAAAATAGTATTACTATAGATTTACATTTAAGTACTTCCTCTTAGTGGGTAAAAACTCAGTTTAAATTTACATATCCTCATTGAAGTCTGTTAGACTTCAATCACCTAAAGTTGTGCTAATGCTGTATATAGGACACAGAACGAAGAAAGATAAAGATCCCCTTCTTTTCTGTTAAAAAGATTGAAGGCCTGAGAAAAGAAAGCTTATGCCCTAATAAATCTGTTAGTGTGTGTCTACACTGCAGGCCTTAACTCGAAATAAGCTACGCAAATTGAGCAACGTCAATTGTGTATTTTATTACAAAATAGCTTATTTCGAAATAGGGAGCGTCTACACAGCACTTATTTCGAAATAGAGCACTCTTCTGTTGACTTCCCTTATTCCACATACAATGAGGGTTACAGGAGTCAGAGTAACAAGTCCTTCAGTTTGACAGTATTTTGACACTATTTCGAAATAACTGCCTGCTGTGTAGACGCAGACTAAGTTATTTCAGAATAGGACTAGTTATTTTGAAATAGTGTTGTGGTGTAGACAAACTCTTGTGGTCTCTAAGGTGGCACAGGACTCCTCTTTTTTTTTTTCATGGAAAGAAGAGTTAATGAACATGTCTGGAAATAGGCAGAACTGAGACATGGCTGCTCTTTTTAATATTTCTCCTCCAAACACAGAGAAACACTCATGGAACTTAAAGCTGACATGAATAGTTCTTATTCACCCTCATCGTCCCATTGACTTCAAGGACCTGATCCTGGGTAGGAATAATGGGACCGCACATGAGCCCTAGGTTCTGTGCCAGTGGGTTCCAATGAAGTAGCAGGGCACACTGGAGCAAGGATTATTCATGTGAGGAAGGCTTGCTGTAGTAAGCCCTCTGTTAATACAGTAATGTATAAGGTAAGCAGTGAAACTGCTGAGAATTAAACTTGCAATAAGCCCAAACTACTTATATTGTACCAGCTATCAGTAGCTACAGTAGCTATTAAGACATTTTTAGAAACTGCAAGAAATATGTGAGCTATTACAAGATATAATTCTGAAAAACAGACTTCTATGAAACAAGCCAATTTAAGAAGAAAACAACATAAACAATAGTAACTTGTGTGCTCAAGTGAAGTATCTTTTTAATTTTGAGTAATGAAGATGTCAAACCAAATGCTAGAGTAGTTTAACTTAATTAGGTGGCCTATTTTTCCAGGCAGCCTTTCATTTCCCATTGAAAACTCAGCTTGTATGCAAGGCAACAAGAGCAATTTTGTCTGTAATGAATACCTCTGGGACTCCACAGAGTAATCATTTGAATGTTACATTGAAGACTGGTTTGAGTAACTAGTTGGGGCTTGTTGAGATGCCAGACTTTGTAAGACTAACTAGATTAATCAAAGCATGACATCTTATCGTTTTATTAGGTCAGAGGTCAAGAGGTCAAACTGACTTTACTTCTGCAGCCTTTGCCAAAAGGGACAGTTGAATAGCAATTGGTCTAATTTGTAGTTCAAATTCACGTAATCCTCATAAACATTTATGGACCAAAACATTTAATTTTCTATAAAACTCAGCTGAAAAATATTGCCTCTAACATTTCTCATGGTTATTTCTCATGTACACTACTGGCCTGAGAAGAGAGTTTCCTGGAAAGGAAGCTACATAACTAAAATATATGATGTCTGAAATCTGTTTTCACATATTAAAAAAGTTGTTCATGAAGGAATATAGGACAATGTTTTAAGTAATATTTCACATAGGTTGCCCATTAAACAGAAAATGTTCACATGCTGTGTATAGGAAAAAAAAGCAGTATGGTTGCTGTTATGATCTGGGGAAAAATACACCCAGTACTCAGACAGAAAATGCATCATTTGATAATTGATTTTCTGTTTATCTTCTTCAAGGCAATACAATGGCTATTGTTATTTTTTCATTTATTATTTAGACAGGGCTTATCAGTGGAGTTGCTAAGGGCCTCCTCCTAAATTGCATCTTTTTACTTACTTCCTCTCCTGATGCTAATTCTTAAGAAAAAAATTTGTGATTTATACTTAGAATAACTGTTTATACAGTGCTATCAAATGTTACAATTTTATCAATAATCTCACAATATTTGGTGTTTATATTTAAAGTCCAAATCTCAGCTTTGTTTTAAAATTATCTAGCCCTCAGTGTTGCAAAAAGAAAAAGAAAAAGACTCCAAACCCCAAATACTTAAAACCGGAAAGCAAATAAAAGATTTTATGTTTAAATGTTTACAATTTTTTATCCAAATGATAATTTGTGAAGGCTTGGGACTGGTAATACTGTAATGAAGAGTATATTTACATAATTTCCTCAGGGAAGGACCTTTGATCTGATCCACAAATATACCTATGAATAAAACCCCTCAGATTTAGGTGCCTAAGTCCCAATTTTAGGCCCCACCACGATCCACAGAACTCCTGCTCAGTTGCCACTGAAACCTGTAGGCACCTAAACTCAGCACCTACATTATTGCACTAAAAGTGCACTAGGTGCTTATGTTTTTACATCTGGATACACAGGGCAATCCAATAGGTGTGCTCAGATGCCACTTAACACAATAGAAAACAGTCGGGGGGTGAGAGGGTGAACAGAAAAGAGGAAGAAACAGGACTCTTGTAACCCTTAGACTAGACGTGGAAGATATGGGAAACCACCCTTTCAAACCCACCCTCTGCTTTATGAGAAGGGATCTCAACAAAATCTACCACATGTCAGGTGAGTGCCCCGGACTATAGAGAGATTCTTATTCTCGTTCTTTGGCCCAATTAATATGAAAATATTTAATTAATTGGAATACCTTCAACAGGCGAGATTGAGGGAGACTCTCATAAGAATATCCCAGAGGCCATCCTGCAAACTGGACTTCTCCAAGACAGGGGTGAGGCTCAGGATGCACCCCTCTCCTCAGAAAGTCCCATTGACTAGCTTAGGTGGGAAGCTGCCTAATGTGCTGACTTTGTGGATTACATTCTAAGATGCCTATCTCTCCATGCATAGGGAGCCTAGATACCTAACTCAGGCTTTATGGATGACAGTGTTGTTCTAGTGATTTTCTAGGTGCCTAAAATTTAGACACTGTGGCTGTGTCTACATTGGCACCCCTTTCCTTGAAAGTAGGAATAAGGGATCTTCCGGAAAAGGGTTTATTTTCCGCAAGATCGCGTCTAGACTGGCGCTTTTCTCCGGCAAAACCCCGAGCCGGAAAAAAGCGGCAGCCATGTAAATGCAAATGCCGCGGGGGATATTTAAATCCCCGCGGATTTGCAATTCAAAGTGTCTCATTAGCATCCCTTTTCCGGAAAGGGGTGCCAATGTAGACACAGCCTGTGACACTCAGAATTGCAACACCTAAATACCTTTATAGATGCAGGCCTTTGCTTTCTTTGGTGTTTGTACAGAACAAGGTATGCTGCAGACACTAATCAAAGAAATAATAGGTAATAACACATACAAATATAATAATATGTGCTTTTATAGGGAAAACAGAATAATTTTCATTCTCTTCTAGCACAGAACTCTGAGCCCATTTATTTCTACATATAATTTGCTTCAAGTCATTTCAGTAGAAGGGGCAGGGGAAGAAATATTTTGGCTGAATTATGCCTTTTCCATGTATTTGAAAAAGCCCTTAATTTGCAAACCAATAGTCTATAATTTATTCTAGTCACTTTAGTTATTTTAAGAAACCTGAGGTATTCAAATATGGAAAAAATTCCAAGGGCAAAATTCTGTCCTTGAATGCACATACAGTGTGCATCCATCTCCCACATCCTTCAATGGGGGTCCCACATAAGGATAGAAAGGTAGATTTTGTCCTCAATCATACCCAAGTGCACTTTTCAGAGCTATTTTAATTTCCAGCTTTTTAAAATGTGTCTTAGTCCGAAAACTCACAATAAGCTACATTTTAAAAATAATCACTGAAAAAATTTCTGAAATAATACTTTCCAGACCCTAAAATCAAAGCTACTATAGAAAAGTTTTTCTGTTCTTGTAAGCCCAGCTGATCATGCACCCTAAAGTACAGAATAATCAAGATTATACTTTAGTCATACCTCATGTGGGGACCCAAAATGGTGCCCTGAAAATCTCTCTCTCTGCAATATAGGAGTGGCATGTGTGTGACTTCAGCAGGCTTCCTACCCACAACTACTTACGCCAACCCATCACCCCTGGCCCTCGATCTTTTCATCAGCCCCCAACCCCACGTGCCTTCTCAGCCACCTCCCCCTTGTCACCCGAGCTGGTTGCATGCGCTGCAGCTGGTCCCCTTCCGAACTGCGCCAAAGAGTCACCTGTGCACGCTCATGCTTCACACGCTCCACTTCCCCACTCTCGTGTCCCACCCAGACACCAAATGGTGGGACCTCCTATCACCAATAGAGGGGTGGATCCCCAGTGGGCCAGCTTCTATTTGACCTTGGTTCCATGGCCCACCAGGGACATCAGTTGGAGAATCCCCCATGGCGCTGTAAGCACGGGCATGTACTTAGCTCGGTTCACCCCTGTTCCCGACACTTGCCCCTTCTGTGGTGTGAGGGAGACCCTGACGCATGTTTACCTCAAGTGTGCCAGGTTACAGCCCCTTTTTCGGCTCCTCCAGAACCTCTTGTTGAGGTTCTGGCTGCACTTTTCCCCTCACCTACTAATCTATGCACACCCCTATCCGTGGCCCCACAAAGTCATGGGACCTCCTGGTCAGCCTCCTTAGTGTAACCCCAAGACACAGACTCTACTACTTGGAAGACAAGATGGGATTTGGCAGCTGTGTGTAGTCCATACACACGCCCCCTTACCACTCATATCCATGGAGCGCCGACAAGCCACAAAGGCTCAGAGGGCTCTGTGCAATAGAGTTTTGCATTATATTATGTTTTTTGTCTCGAAGGAAATTTAAAATAAATTATGTAATTTTATATTGTGTTGTATTTGACCCACAAATTATATTAGGAGGGCTTCTATGAAGAACAATTCTCCTCCATGATTCCAATGACAGGTATATATAGAAGATGCTATACTAGTAAGAATTTGCCATGCAAGACAGTTGGCATAGCTTTGTTTTAAAATGGTAAATATTATCATATTGACATGCAATTAGCAATGAAAATGTCATGTAGCTTTATTACATGTTTGCTAATATGGCTGATGTAACTTATTTAGAAGCTGCTTGCAATGTGCAGTCCTACACAAAGTATATTATAGCCAAAAATGCTATACTTACATACGTATATAAAATATATCCAGGGATAGCAGTGCCAAACAGCCTTTTGGGACAATCTAAAAGAGTATCATTAATTTTCACTATATACTTACACTTCTGGCTCAGTTCCAACACTGGCTTTCCGTAAAAATCATTTCAAGTATAGAATTATGATGTTTGCTTGCAGCAACATCACAGAAACAGTAGTGAGCCATATGTTGCTACTTAGCAACTTAGTCTATAAGTCCCAAAGCATGTACTGATTTGAAAATTGAACAGAAATGATAATTGTTGAGTGATGCTGTGAGGCAAGTTGTCTTGGATTACCAAGCTATGCAGATGTTTGATGTTATGTAGGAAAAGGAACAAAACTGTATTCTTCCTGTTTGACGGATAGATTTTTATGATGTTAGCCTAAAGGGGATAAATTGATTAAAACTCCTTACAATAACACAAGGTGATGTTTCCCTGAATATGAATACATTCCATTAAACAAAAGGAATTTGAAGTTCAGCTTTCCAAGATTGTTCTTCACAATTTTGATGTCTAAACTTTATTTCACTCTGCAATATCTACTATTTTACATCACGGAATTCTTTGTGGTATTGGGTTTCAGCAAATATTAGAGACTAAATTTAAAATACGAAAAGACCATTATCTAGTTAATTTTCAGAGCTTCCATAATTAAATGATAGAAATATTAGTTTTAATACAGAGTAAATGGTGTTTTTAGTGGAAGACAAGGTGATTGGAACTGAAACAGGGCATCTAGTAAACAAATTCTGAAGTTTCATAAAAGATTAAAAGTAGTACAGTTATTTTTAAACCCTTCAGTTTAAATTATCCAAACTATGCATACACAGAATAAAAAAAAATTAACAGAAGAAAAATCATTCTAATGTATAAATGTGAATTTGCAATCCTTTATTCAAAACCATTTAAGACAGACAATGATGCTCTGAAAGGTAGCAGCTGCTTTATAACAGCAATCATTCACAGAGTTTGTATTTCTACTGTTTCAAACAAATTCAATTAGCCCTTGCACTTCAAAACCCTTAAGGCATAAACGAGATGATACTGGGTTGCTTTAATCTAATAGTAATACTAAACTTGTCAGTACAGTTTTTGGATTAATGGTTAGAAAAAAAATTAGTAATATAATTTTTCATTTTTTAATCAAACAATCCTATTCAAAACTACCTCTGGATCTTGGAGGGCTCTTTGCTGAATGAGTTCAATCATATAAGAATCTTAAAGTTCCAAAGGCATTTTTGCAATAAATTCAACAGTGGACAAGGGAGGTAATGTGGTGGGAACATTCACATTTTAAAGGTGGGCTTTTTGACTGAACAATATACCTCAAAACATATAAAAGGTAGCTAAAGAATGAAAGAAAGAGAATAAACCTATAAGTTGCGAAGATAAGCATAACTATCTAAAATGCTTCTTTACAAAGTCATTTAGCTCTCAAGTAATAATGTCAGTTTCCAAGGGTATTCATTCAACTTTAAGATTACACTCATCTACCAGATAGTTCATTTACAGACAAGATACAGGTTGAAGCTCTCTAGTCCTCATTCGCAGGATCTGACTGGTACCGAACCAGAGAATTTACCAAACTATGGGAGGTCAATATTGTCTAGTAGCATTACCAACACTTCCACTGATTACTGAGCTCTTAGAAGACATTTAGGGGTAAATTAGAGCTAAATAACAGCAAAGAACACTGAGAGCTAGGACTGGTGGCTATACACATACTTTATAGGACTGCAGGAAACTTGGCCACACCCATGATAAGTGGACATGCAGCTGACGAAAATCATGCCAGATCACAAATGTTGCCAGAACAGAGAGTGCCGAACTAGAGAGGTTCAACCTGTACAAACTAATTTCTCATGTAACAAGATATTGCCATGTAAGCCCATAATTCTTGTCATGCAGAGGAGTATCAGACTCTCCACTATTTGAGATGGGCATTGGGCTACAACATGGACCACTATCCTGATTCTTTACAGCAATTCCTGTGACAATCAAGCTTCAATAATGGACCTGTGCTGCTGAGACTATGATTCACAGGCACAGAACTGAAATGTATGGAATGTAATAAAAGAATCCCTCAACAAATGGCTGCATACACCAATGCACAGACCTAGATGTTGGGCTTTTTTGTTGTTGCTTTCTTTTTGTTTTTGTTTTAGATGTCTAAAATACATTAAAACAAAAGTAACTTAGATGAAAACAATTCCAAGGAGTGGACATAAGCTACATTTTAGTGGGCTCTGATAACTTACAATTTGTTCCTTGCAAATTCTCTGTAAAAAAGACTCAAAAATATACTTTTAAAAAAACATCATAGATCATATAATACTCTTGTGACTGCAAGATAAATACCAGCAGTAGAATCTGAGAGATGTGTTATGATAACACTAATGGTGCAACACTGGCAAAATTCCTCAGCCATGCAATCTCTATTAAAAAAATGCAATTCTTCATCTACAACTGGCCTAAGAGTGATAATTAAAGCTATTTGTGATAGCGTAGCTTATAATGATTAGCTTATAATGATTAACTTGTCTGCAGTCAGATAAACAAATAACCTGCACCTGTAAAGACTTTATTTCCTGAAGGTAAAACAACTGTTTAGGAAAGATCATGCTGGCAAAACAGCTGCTTGCATTCTGGAGAGGAAACAAGGTAGTATCTTTCAACAAACGCCAACTCTGGTGTTTTATCAGCTCTATCTCATTAACTGGAAACAAGGCTTAAATGCTTTGTTTATAAATTATGATTATTCCTGATTGCAGCAGTTACTGATAGTGCCACTCATTTGCAATGCAACTCTTTGGATTTGTTTAATTACAATTTGAAACAAGGCAGAGAAGATTAATTAACCCACCTGGCTTGCTGGCACATAGTCCTGGCTCGGCTCTGTCATACTCATGTACATGTTGTCACCGTCAAACTGCGAATGAAATAATAGTAAACATTCAGCAATCTTGTTTTTCAGCATCAACTAGAAAACAGTCGCCATAAAATAATATTACAGCCTGGTTTTGGAAGACTTGTAATTGCATGTGTGCATCTTGTCTTTGATGTTCCTGTTGTCATCCTTATTGACCCTGGATGTCAGTGATTTGGAGTAATTAGTGCTCTAGTAATTACAGCAAGCAAGCAAGCAATGAATGGTTTCCTTTCATCTGCAATCTGTTTTAAAACAAAATGGCTCATTTTGTGCACCATGTATACATTCTGCTTTTGGTTGCAATGAAGTAATAAGTAAATTGCTGTTTCTGACAAGAGGAAGATGATAATGGAAAATGTACTAAAATGCATCTTAATGGATTCTGACTTTACATTTTGATCAAGAACAAGTTTGGAAATTTAAAAACAAATTAAAATCCACCTTATTAAAATGCCTCCAAATCAGAAATTAAGAAGCAGGTTATCAGATAAAATTCAGACATTTGAACATCTGAAATACAGAATTTACAAAACTGGGTGGCGTAAGTGTTTGCGTGATGTGTAAATAAAATGAACATGAACAAATATTACTGTAAAATTACCCGTCAGAAAATTATAATAAAACTAATGGAAATTTTGTGGAAACTGATTTTTCTTCTTGTAGAAACAGAATTAGATGCAACAAAAACAAGATTGAGAAAAGCTGATTAGGAATAGCAGGTCCACATAGAATGAAACACCTAGAATGTAAGGCTGGTCAAGTTTCAAAACATAATACCACTTTTTTGTACTATGTAATCTGGAGACTGTCCCCATAAAACTCTCTTTATATTCTTTCAAATGTCTGCCTCAAGTTTTCAGTGTGAGTATTTATAGTCCTAGTATGCAATTTAGAGTTAGGAGAAACCTTTCCAATCCTTGGAATAGAGATGCAGAGCAGCAGGAATCCCCTTTCCTCAATCATCAACTGAGAATTTCCAGCTGTCATTAATTCTGTTTGAAATAACTTTCACCTGACCCCATCTGCGTATACCCAGAGCGACATATTTTGGAAGTGTGCCATTATTTTGATGATGTGGCAAAAATGTGGCAAGATACATAAGGGATTCTTAAAAAGAAACGTTCAGCCTTTACCTAACCCTATTTCTACTGAAGTCAATGAATCTACTCATTGACTTCTGAGAGAGCAGGGTAGATCAAAACTGACCATTTTTGAAAATCCTACCTGTAATACACAGTACATCAACAAGATCATAGGGAAGTATCCTGAACAACACATCTGTGGTCTCACTGAAAGTAAAGACTTCTACTTCAGTACAAAAGTGCCCTGGGAAATATAACATCCAAAGTTTCACTGGAATTGTGAGCTAATTAGATTATTCATAAATATTCAAAGAATAATTAGGATAAAATCTTTTCAGCCCATGGGTTGATTGCAAACTGATCCCTTTAACTCCTTTAAACTAAATCACTAGTCACTTGTAGTGTGCAACTGGTCAGTAACATGGTGGCGCTTCTACTGGATTGGGCAGATGAAATTTTTAATGCTAGAGAACAAATGAAAATTAGAAAAATTTAGAAATAATGTGCAACATGCTAGCATGAATTTTCAGATGAGTGAACTTTATAAAATGTCTAAACTTTTGTGGACTTATAAACATTCTCCATAAGCATGCAGGAATTTTTGAATATTCACAAATACAAATAATATAAAATAATAGCTGGAATTTGTATTGACAAAATAGTTATGATTCAAAACTATTTGGCCTAATCTATTTGTTGGACATATGTGTAGTATGACACTCAATATATCCAGATATGTAAAATTAAGATATGTAATTTTGCAGCACATCTGTTATAGAACGTATCTGACACACACGCTACAGAGCTGTCTAACAGTACTGAAGCAGACTGTGTGCCCATACTTACAACTGATCAGAAATACAAAAAAGTACTCAATAGATGAAAGGTTAATACCTGAGCACGTGCCCAGAAAAATGCTGCTACTCAATACATTCAAATAAAGGAAGAGTAATAAATAAAATAAATAAATAATTAAAAGCCTTTTAAAAAGCTGGGATAACAATTTTACCAGATGGGCCAGTTTTACCGATGAAAAGTTCAGTTCTACAATATTCTACCCTATCGGACTGAACGATTTCATCTCCCTCTGATTTTCAGAGGAATCGGGGATGCTCATTAACTTATAGGGTGAAGCCTTAAACCCATAGAAATCAACATTATTTTTTAACATTTTACTTCACTATTTGTTATATACTATTTTATAGTTCATGGATATTTCACATGCATGAAAGAATGCATACATGTATAAACACACATATCTTACCTCAGCACACTTTAACTCAGGAATTGTCCTACTTTTTATCTAGCTTTACAGATGAATTGACTTGGCACTTAATCAAGTGACTTGTCCAAGGTCACATAGTGAGTCACCAGATCAGCTAAAATCTGACCCAAAGACACTTTAGAATACAAGATCCTTGTTCCAGCTTGACTAAAATTATCTTATTTTATATATCACACCAAACCTACAAATAACTTCTCCTAAGCTTCTCTGAGTTCTTCAAAACTAGATGTTTGATTGCAAATGTGCATACTGTGAAGACACAAATGCACCATTTAGAATGTGGATGTTTTTGTCCAGATATAACATGAAAAAGCAAAGGAAGATAATTAACTGAGTCAGCTTTTACACAACCTACATGTGATATAGGTTTATCATGAAACATTTCATTTAAGATTTATTCTTGACTTTGAAATCCACTGTCTGACTATGCCAAAAGAAAGACAAGAGACATTTGGATTTAATCAGGCCACATCTTTATTAGTAGATGTTGAGACTACCCACAGATTACAACATATAGTGCAGGTAACCCCATATTTATTCCATAATTACCCAGAGGGCCTCCAGCTCTCCCCTTTTTCCCATCCAGGTCCCTCCAGCACATCTATTGCTGGTTTCTTACCATAGAGGAGGGACTTCCACCATCACTCCCACTTTTCCCATCCACATTCCTCCAACCCTTACCATCTGGCTCCCTCTTATAGGAGGGTGAAAATGTGTCATGTGAATGGGGGGGATTGTCTCCCTGCCATAACAATCATAGGAGTCCCCAACCACCCCTTTTAACACCTCTTTTAAGGCCTTTTCTGAACCATTTATCTGGTCACTGTATCTCTTTCCTATGGACACTGGACTGGACTCATTAAATAATCAGTTACAACATATGTCCTGCTGCCTGTTATGCCATGCAAAACAGAGGCCTTCTGGAATCTTCTGTAGAGAAGGTGAAAAAAAACCAACTGCACCCTGACCAATATGGTGGAAAGGGAAAAATTCCTTCCCAGCTCCAATGAAAAAGGGGCGGCTAGTGTAATGCCCACAGCAGGTGTTAACCAAATCTGGTATTTTACTACCTAAAAGGGAGGAAGGGTAGGCCCTGCTTCAGCCTTGGCCCATGTAAAAAGGAAGGCTCGAGGCACTGAGCTATTAAGGGAAGATTTTAAAACCATTCGTTTTAATTTATTTGAAGTGAATGTTAATACAATATCTGATGTATAAAAACAAATACTGGCAACATTTCTTTTCATGTTAAAGTGATACTGCATGAGACCTTTGGGTAAGATTTTTATTTAAATTATTATAAAACACTAATATAACCTCCATTCCAACTGTCATAATGGGATGGCCAGCTGGAATTTCAATTCTACAGTATAGAAGATAGCTTGTTTTCTGACACATGCCATAATATACAAAATATGACTGCTGTGAAATACAATTACAGGTTGAACTTCTGTGGTCCGAGACTCCTTGGTCCGACAATATGTGCGTGGATGTGGCTGGACTAGAGAGCCCCAGCACAGAGGTTGCTGGTAGCTGGGAGCAGAGCCGGCCGGAAGGGCGAGCGGGACAGCAGAGCCCACAGCCAGCTGGGCTGTGAAGCCAGTGGGGGTGCTGGAGCATGTCAGGGGACGGGGGAGGCAGAGCACACAGCCTACGGGGCCCAGATGGGGATGGGGCTTCAGAGCTCACAGCTGGCGGGGTTGCGAGTGCCCACAGGGCTGCCAGTGGAGCTCCTGGGGCCAGTGGGGCCTCTGGAGCTCCCAGGGCCATGGAGCCCATAGGACTGCTGCAAATGTATGTATTTGTTACTCTTTAAGGTGCCACAAGACTCCGCATTGTTTTTGCTGAAAACAGACTACCCCTCTAAAACTTCCCTGCTCAGGGATTCAGTGTTCTACATTTTCCTTCAGTTGGTAGGCGTCTTTTGCATTTAAACACCCCATCCATCACCTTCATCCACCCTGACTGCTGGAAGTGAGCTTTCTCTCTGTGTCACCCTACACCCCATCTCAGAATCTACTGGCTGCTAAGGGTGTCGGGGGGCTCTTTACTACATCACAGTTTTGCCTCTCTCTTCACTTTGTGATTGCTCTGCTGCAGGGTGGTGGGTGTAATTCTGTTACTCATTTCACCCCTCATTTTTGGCTCCCCTCCTTAGTGAACAGCCTCTGCACCTGCCTCTGCCAGTGTTCTTAAGTTTCACAAACAGGAGCAGAATAAGCAGATCTGGTATTTACTGATTTCACTGCTGCCTAAAAGGAGCTGAAAAACAGCAGTAGGAATGGGAAAGGTTGTTGCTGTTATTTTTATTTGTATCACGATAGTGTCTAGATGCTTTAATAGGATCAGGGCCCATTGTGCTAGGTGCTATACAAACACGAAGAGATACCCCTGCCCAGACATGACATGACATGACATGATCAATGTAAATAGAACATGACAGACAAAGGGAGAAAGGAAGTATTGTTTATACCCATTCCACCAATGAATTACCAAGGCACAGAAAGACTAAAGGAAAAGGGACACAAAGGAGACCCCTTGCAGATGATAGCTACTGTATGTTAGTAAACTCAGCTGTCATGTGAAAGCTTCTGGACCTGGTGTCCTGACTTCTCCAAAATACATTACAGGTTTTCTAAGCCTATGCTTCTAGTCACGCAATCTAAATATGAAGCTTCCATCAAAGATTAGAAGTGAGTCATTTATTTAAATCTATGCTCAAATTGTACCTTTTAATCACTGTTTAACTCTTTCTTTAACAGAGCTTGAGCACTTTTTATTCTGTTTTTATTTTAAAGCACCACGGTGTAAAACTGCATAAAACATGATATATAATCCTCTAGTGATTTATACACAATTTTAATATTTGGAGCTTGTAGATATTGTTGCTAACCTGTATTACCAAAAATCCACTAATCCTGAAAAAGCTTTAAAACTAGGTTTTAAAAAAGCAAACAAACAAAAAATATCAAATACATGCAGTGAGCATTGTTTGAGGATGCTTAATGACAAGCAATGAGAGATGTTCTCCATTACTAAGAGATGTTATAATGAGACTAAAGCAAAGATGGGATGCAAACAGAAATCATCAAATGATTATGCTAAAGAAAAGGTTGATCTTGTTATGGAAACCATTAAAGATAAAAAACAGAATTGCTCTGTAAATGCCACATTATTGTACTGTTGAAAAACCATCCTAATGATACACTGGTAAAATATTCTAATGGGGTAGGTGAGATATGTCTGTAAACTCCATTTTGAATTATGAGCTCCATTTTGTATTATGTGCTGAATACATGTCTAAACTTGCCCAAGACAGGTTTGAAATCTCACTGAAGGACCATCACAGTGAAGCCTTCAGGATGGCAGTCTAGCACCATCAACTGTAACAGTCCTTCAACTACTACTCCTGGGCCCCCGCCCTGGACAACTGTTTTTCTACAAAGAAGCTTGCAGAAGGAGTGAGCATGGCATGGGGAATGAGCTGGAGTGCCCCAGAGGAACAACGGCAAAAGGAGACAGTGAAATTTAAAAGGAGATTTAAAAGCAGAACACTGCTTAGCCATGGGCCAACCATTGTCGCACAGAGGACATGCAGCAGAATGAGGGTAACAGACACTTGCCTAGCCTGAACTTCCAGCAGACATTGAATGATTTAATAAATAAATAAATAAATCAAATAGGGGATGATGCATCTGAAAACTTTTGTTATTTTGCAAAGATCTGCAACTGTCTAATGCTTTTAAGAGTAAAGCCTCTGTGATTAAGAATTTCCCTTGCTAAGCTAGTGTTCCTTTTTTTTCAGCCACACTGCCCCCACAGAGGTTACACTAGAATCTTGGACCTCCCACAGCCTTGGTGGAGCTCTGTGTAAGTGATTAGGTGGCTTAGGTTTGAGGCCCTGGTTTCAGGGTATAGAGCAGATGGACTGTGGAGTCCCATGTCCCAGGCAAGGGTATCAGATCAGAAGTTAAAGAGCCTGAGGGTATGCCCTATAGAGCCTGAGCTAGAAACAGTGACCAGACTCTGTCCAGAACCAGCTGGCTTAGAAAAGTGGTTCTCAACCTTTTTGCCCCGTGGCCCACCTTGCTTAATGCAGACTTTTCTGTGGACTACCAGCCAACCACCCATGAGGATAAAATGGGTGAAGTTGTGGGGTGTGTCTGGGAGTTTGGGTATAGAAGCGGTCGGACGGTGGGAGGTTCTGGGTAGGAAGCTGAGTGCAGAAGCGGGCTGAACCAATGGGAGCAGCGGGGAAAGTCTCCAGGTGAGTGGTTTCCTGTGCTGCATCCCCCCCAGCCACTTCCTTCCCCTGTGAGGCTCCCGCCCGTACCCCCGCAGTGGGAAGCCAGCACTGGTGCGCCAACCTCATGTGGGGGAGGAGACGAGCGGAACTGGAGAGCCAGTGCAGGCTTCCCACTGTGGGGGGGGGGTGAGTCTCAAGCCTGCGGCCCACCTGCAAGATGGTGGTCCATACACCATACTTTGAGAACCACTCAAAGTATACGTGACTCAAAGTATACGGGACCCAGCAATTGGGTCACAACAAACTAGTGACCATGCAGAGTGGTACCGAGTGATGGAATATACAGAACACATTTTCAAATCTTTACTAATTGATAATTTTCAACTCAAACAAATTTTGGAAAAAAATAGTTAAAATCTTGTAAAAGCACACAATTTCTGCCACACTCAAGCTGTATTATCACTTCATTGTATAATTGTTTACATTTTCTTCAGGCTTTTTTTTCCAGCTTGTTCCCCATACTATTTATTGGTCTTGCTATGGGAAGGGAGTGGAGTCCAAAACAAGGAAGTGTATATTTTCAAGCACGCAAATTAAGTATCTAAAATACAATTAAGACCTGAATGATTGACCTACAATCTTTTATACTCCCAGTACACCTAATAAAGATCAATGCAGAAGTGGTCAGAGGGTGGTGTTCAACTTCTCACTTTGAGCCTGCATGTGTCAGTGCCTGACAGAGCTTGACGTTATTAGTCTCCATACAGAGCACTACCTGAATGAAGATGCATTACTAAGCCCAGCAAATTAGTGGAAGAGGGATGAGACTGACAGGAGGAATGGCAAAGTCCAAACATAGTGGAATGCATCAGAGACAGCACAGGGAAGAAGTGGGTACTACATTAGTTGTTTGTGTAAATGTACGTAGAAGTGGGCACACAGGGATGAACTATGAACTACCTAAATTGGGTTTTAGCTCCCTTTAATGTTAAATATAAAAGAGCAGAGCAGTCTTGAATCACTTGATAAACTTTTTCTTGTATTGAGAGCACCTGTTAAATATACACACAGATATTGGGCTGGCAAAGGCTTTTATTATTATTTTACTCAACACAAACTAAATTACAGATGTATCCACCCAAAGAAAAGAGGTTTGAACCACTGAAACGAGACTCCCATCCCCATAATAGTTGAGTAAAACTATTATACTTTGGTGCTTCTGATCTTTTCAAACCCCGAAGCACCTGGCCACACCCAGAATGACTACTAAAGTCTGTGGTAGCTGGAGCAGAATCAGACCCCTACGGAGATAACTTCCCATTTTCACAGTCAGTATAATTTTTGTGAACATCCATTTCTGTCCTCTTTCTTCTGGACCCTTTCTTAAGTGGTAAATTGTGGAAGAAAAGTTAAAGATCAAAAGAGAGAGGCGATGGCCGGCATACACAAGTAACTATACAAAAAGCACAGCTATTAATCTCCACAGAAGTTGCAGAATGAACTCTGCACAAATTAGACAAAATTATACCCTTCTATGACTTCAATGGGTGCGTGTGCATGGACCCAAGGACAGAATCTGGCCCATTACGTTATTTATGGAAAAAGCAAGGGATATACTAGTCAACTAGTTGCTCCCTCTCCTCTCTCCCCCCCTCCCTTTATTAGAGAGAGGCGGGGAGGGGGAGCAGGAGCCAATGCTGGGGGGAACCTGCTTAAAAGCCGGTTCCCCTCAGCACCGTCTCTGTGGGGGGATAGGGGCACAGCAGTGAACTGGCGGTGCTTCTGCCTTTGAAATGTAGCAAAAGCGTGGCTCTTGCTACATTTCAAAAAAAAGAAGTGCCGGGCAGCACAGGGCAAGCGGGGAACTCAAGCAGTGGCTCTTGTACTTTTCAAAAGCATGGAGCATGGGGCCAGCAGGGAACAGCTTGAGTTCCCCCGCTGGCTCTGTGCTCCCTGCGGTGCTTCCACCTTTGAAATGTAGCAAGAGCCATTTCAAAGGCGGAGGCGCCCTTATCGACTAATCGAGTAGTCGATGGAAATTCCATTGACTATTCAAGTAGTTGATTAAGCTAAATTTAACATCCCTAATACAGATCCTGAGGAAAAGCTTACATGTACTTCTCAATCTGCTTCTGGTTTATGCATAAGAGGAACTATCATAAGAGGCAAATCAGAAATAATCACAGCCAGGTAAGCAGAGGGTCCTACCTACATATTTCTCAGTCACCTACACACAAGATGAGGGAAAAGAAAATTATGGCAATCCTTTCATATTGATTTTAAGAAATTCAATACAGTATTGATCACACAGGTTACTGATCATGCCTAATGCATCCAGACCCTTAAGTACATGCATAACTTTAAGCATGAAAATGAGCCGGGTGAAGTAAAAGGGGTTACACATGCATTTAAAAACAAGCATGTGTCTAATGTTAGGATCAGACCTTTCAACATATGCTAGAAAATATCTTAAATCTCTGGTAACCAAATTATTTAGAATACTTGAGTTCATAGCTATATACAATGCCATTCTCAGGAGGGCTAGATACTCCAAATAATTGGTAACTGATTCTTTCTAGATTCAAATCTGGCCAGGTTGGTTGTGACTAAAATTAATCACTGTCATGCAGTTGTTCCATGACACAAGTACCACATGCAATTCTAGAATGGCTATTTTAGTGAGTTAATGTTAATAATACTACAGGTGGTGTCCCTATTAAAATATAGCACCACGATCACTCCCCTGCTTGCAGTCTCAGCAAGGATATTAAGAACTAACTAGCATGGAGACCTCATCACCTCACCAAGGAAGGTGTAAGGGTAAGAAATGAGGCACAGAGGATAGGGTAGTGTAGATTAGGTTGAACAGCTGCTGTGCCTATTCTATGTTATTGAAACAGGATCATGCCTCTTACAGAATGAAGCTAATTGGGACTTTTCAAAATTGTGATTAAAAGCGTGGGGAAATGGTGACTAACATTTTTGTAGAATAGGAATAGAGATGTAGCCATGTTAGTCTGGTCTTGCTGAAACAAAAGACAGGACTATGCAGTACTTTAAAGACTAACAAGATGGTTTATTAGATGATGAGCTTTCGTGGGCCAGACCCACTTCCTCAGATCAAATTGTGGAAGAAAATTGGCGTGACCATATATACCAAAGGGATACAATCAAAAAAAAGTGAACACATATAAAATTGACAAATCAGAGGTGAGGGGGGAGGTAAGGGGGAGGGGAGGTTAGTGTCTATGAGATAATGATATTAGGGGTGATAATTGGGGAAGCTATCTTTGTAATGGGTAAGGTAGTTAGCATCTTTGTTAAGGCCCATTTTTGTAGGTTTTCATCTATTTGATTGTTTTACATATTATTTCAACAGCTCTGCTCTTGCACTGAAATCACTTGTGCTGCTACTTTCTGAAAAAATGCTCTGGATGTTCTGTATGCCTTCTAAGTTGAAATTTCACCTTCAGCATGGTAGTTCATGTTATGAGTTAATTATTCTATGCCATCTTTTATTTATGCTTTGTCTTGATGTGCTCCTATTTGTTGCACCTATAGTTCATTAAGAAGACTGTGATGATACTGTATTTATTATTTGATGTATTGTTTTCTCTGTTTTAAAAGATCCCTGCACACAAATACCTTTCTATTTTCCTTCAGTTTCAGATACAGAGTCAAACAGAAAGCTATAGTTTTACTTATCCTTTTCCCAAAATGCTTTAAAGATGACAGAGATTCATCTCCTCCTCTTTCCCATCCCCAATAATGGCAGCCTTTTTCACTGCAACTTATTGTTTTTCCAGGTCAGAAAACTTTGGATGTATTATAACTATAAATTTTTTCACAGTGAATCAGTTAGAAGAAGTTGCTCAAAGCTGGTGTTATCACACTTGCTATCTCCCCAAAGGGCCACCACATAAGAAAGAAACATACATAGTAGCACTGGAAGGAAACTCCTAAGTAATCTACTCCATCCACAACATCATCACAGAATAGCTTTCTCTCCACCTAAAGCATTCTCAGTGGCTTACTGTCAAGTCTTGTCTTGGATATATCTCCAGATATGGATTTTCTGTAACTGCTACCAGGTGGATTTGAACCTGGGATGTCTGGAGCTTAAGGTATAAAGCCAGCTGGTTCTCAGCTAAGGCTGTAGAGCTCCCTTGTTCTTATTTCTCTCTGTAAATGGTCTAAGTGACACTGAATGGGACAGTGAACCACACTTGGAGTGTGGGTTACATTTCCACATCCTCCCTTTCATTGCACAATCATCCATACTATTGAGAGATTTTACTGTTTTATCCTAAGACTTTTTTTCTTTAATCCTTTTGGTACTATGACTAATGACTCTTCCTCTTAGTTAGTAGCATACCTGACTGCACTGATCAACAGATGGACTGTCTACCCACAATTCTGTCACCTGTAGGGCTATGTCTAGACTGCAGAGGTTTTCTGGGATACAGTCCCAGAAAAGCTCTCCTGTGTCCAAAAAACGCATCCGCTTTTTCGGAACAGTTTCCAAAAAAGTGGTCGTGTACTTTCAGCATCCCTGTAGTTCTGTCGGTGACAGGAATAAGGGATGTTCGGAAAGAGGAGTTTTTTCCGAAATTTGGCCCCATGTAGACAGGCCAAATTTCAGAAAAGCTTCTTTCAGTAAAAATGCGGAAAAAGATATGCAAATTACGGTAACAGTCATACACAGCCTATGCAGATACCCTACATCCTTTCCCTGTTTTGGAGGAGGATTCTGATCCTATGCCCCTCCCCACACACACTCCTTGTCACACACTCTGTGTAAATATGGCACTGAATCCTTGCAATCAGGTGATGATAGTCTTAGGGGACAATGGAATAGTGAATCAGTGGAAAAGTGGAAATGCAGGAGTACATCTTGACAGGAACTTATACAGCAAAGCAACTATATTAATTGCATGAAAATGACAATGTAACACAATTTATTAACTTTGCTGTGTTCATTTTATAACAATTGTTAAACAGCTAATACAAGTTTAAAATTTAATACAGTGTGATTAAATGTAAACTAGCTTGATAAAGCTGTTCTTATATTTTTATGACAAAAAATGGTTTCTTATAATGTGTGGATATTGCATTCTCCCCATAGTATCACAATACCTCCTTCTGTTTTACCCTATTGCATCATCAATTTTGTTTTAGTTCAGCAATCACATAACTTAGCCAGGTACTTTATCCATTTTATGAATCAATTAAAGTGCTTTATAATAGTAATGTCATAGAAATTATGCCTTACCCCTTTAGTGCTCCATATTATGTTCTCTCACCTCCCTGTACAAACTACTCTATTATTAACATACCTTGTTCTTGATCTGATATTCTGCTAAGAAAATTGCCCTAATCTTCTATAACTAAGAACATTAAGCAAGTGCACATTAAAGTTGAAATAACTGGCCTGAATAATTTTTGTTTTAAAATGCTCTTTGTGTTGCTGTGGAATACTGAAATTATAATACAAACATTTTAAAGCTTTGGGGCCCAGTTCCCTCTGCACAGCCCCACTCATGGGTCTGCATGGACATAGCTGTCGTTTGGCCCCCCAGGCAATATTTATAGTCAATAGTTTATTTTATAGGGCCAATTCTACTCCAAATTACAGTGGTCTGAATCTTCAATAACGCCACTGAAATCAATGTAGTTCTCTATTTCTATGATCAATTAAAGCAAAAGAGGGAGTAAAGGAAGGCAGCAGGGCATGTTCTTCTCTAATTTGCAAATTTCCAAACTCATGGCAGGCACTAAGGTAGTGTAGGTGTAAGTAAAAACATGCCCATGATTACAATCAAGTTCAGAATGAAACATCTCTACACAAACAGTGCCTGATTTACTGTTGTGTTACTCTAGATTTATGCTGATGTAATTCTGTTGATTTCAAGCATAATACTGCAATAAGAGATTGCTGAATTAAGTTCTACTTAGTTGAAATTAAATTCTACTTGGTTGCACTTACCAACACATTTTAAGGAAGGCTGTTAAAGATACTTAGTTTATTATACATGAGTTAGCTAGCTTCTTTTGGAGCTGTAACAATTTGTTTGGTAACAATTTGATATTCTTCTAACGGAAGCATTAAGAGGCTCTAGGAATTTGAAAGGGCTAGATTCTTACTGACTGAATTCACAAAGGCATAGTTATGCAGCATCACTATTTCTCCCTGAGTTCTGCAAAAAGCAACTACATTTCTTGTAATATTCCTAACTTTCCTTCTGTTGTAAGCACCTGCAAGTTAAAGATAAAAAATAATTCCAAAAGACAAAAATGTGTATGTCAATAGATACATGTTGTTATATGAAATTAGTCTGAAATTTTAACCACTCCTGTTTTGGTATAAAGTGATTCATTTTCTACTTGTTTTCATCTCACTAGTGATATACAACTGAAGTGTTTTGACATGTCCAATAACAACTAAGGGTGTGTCTGGACTACAGGGTTTTTTTGAAAAAAATGGCCTTTTTTCGAAAAAACTTCCCCTGCGTCTAGACTGCTGCCGCATTCTTTCGAAAGTAAATCGAAAGAACATGGCAGTTTTTTCGACCACAGAAAATCTCGTTTTATGAGGAAGAACGCCTTTTTTCGAATGTGCTCTTTCGAAAAAATGTGCTATGTAATGCAAACTGTGCTTTTTTGAAAGAGAGCATCCAGACTGCCTGGGTGCTCTCTTTCGAAAAAGCACCTTGCTTTTTCGAAAGTACTGGTTGTAGTCTAGACACTGTTTTTCAAAAAAAGCCTCTTTCGAAAGAGGTTTGCAGTCTAGACGTAGCCTAAGCTTTTGCAGTTCAGAATGGCTTTTAGTTGTGTGGGCTCTTAGGAGCATAAAGCTGAAAAGAACACCAGTGTTCTGACTATTGTGTTCTCACAGGCAATCCTACCACACAATCCCTCATATATTTATCAAGGTCTATCTTAAAATTAGTCAGGTTGTTTGCCCCTACAACAGTCAGCACATTGATTGAAAACTGAACAAATATTTTATGCATTACAGTGCATCACTGGAGAGTCTTTGTTAACACAGAGCAATGTGAATTATGTAGCTGATTTTATTCTTACTGTTAAACACAGCACAATGGAAATTTAGAACCAGATCCTTTCAGGAATACAAAGTAAAAGCAATGTCATGTAATATGCTACAGCGGGTAATTCAGAGTCTTAGGCAGGATTAGCCAACAGATTTATCAAGCAGCCTCTAAGGAAAGCAGAGTTCAAGTCCGGGCTCATCAATAATACATAAATAAACTGAACAATTAGGTACAAAGTGGCTATCTTGTCAGACAACTTATTAACCAATAAATGATATACTCACTGCAGTGAGTGTAAAAAGGAGAGATACATAAATATAGTGGAGGAAGACTGGAAAAGGAGGAAGAAAGCATTTGGAAAGTGTATTTGTGGAATTAGCAGTTCTCTAACGCATCCTGCTATATAGGGTTTGGAAACCTATGGGTTATATTTGGTGTGTGATATGTACTGAAATATCTAGGCACAAAAGCAGCACATGAAGGATATGGCAACAGCTTTTACTTTTCTTCTGCCAGTTTAAGAGTGGATATAAGTTTGTTACTTTGTTTTCAAACCAGAAGTATGAGAAATAAAATATACTCATTTTTTCAACCAGATGACTAGAGCATCAGTTTCAAACACCTGACACACAGAGTTTATACAGTAAAATACAGCTGCATCTGAGTTATAATATCAGTACTGGGTATTGCTGTAATTCAAGCACACTCTAGGAGACATTTTTCTAGAAAAAGATCTGTGTATAAATATCAAGAAACTTTCACTCAAGTTTACTCTTCAGTTAAGCAGCAGCAAACAATCATCAAAAGAAAGCACAGTTTAGTGAATGTGGAAATGGAGCCAGTCATTCATTCTTTACCAAATAACCACATACGCTGTAGTCAGATTTTAATTTCTTTTGTTGGACTGGATTGAAATGTCAAGGAGGAAGAGAGACGGTTGAACTCTGACACAGTGAAGACTTTTTTTATTATTGGTTTGGCTTCCTGAAAACAAGTTAACTCCCTCCCCCCATAAAAAAACAAAAACAAAAAAAACCTCTTCACAGCTTTGTAACTTCCTGAATTCAGAACTCATTTAACCCCCCGTGCATAACATATTTATACACCAACTTCCATGCAAAAGTATTCCAAAATACTTTATTAACATTGGTTCAAATTCTGCCCTGAGTTGAATACATGCATCTCCCATTGATTCCTACAGCTATTGTGTGTGGATGAAGAGAAAACTTCAGCCCTGACACTGAAATACATACTTTACAAAAGGATGAATAAATTCATCATGTAACACAGCCACTTTCAGGTTGAAAAGTGGAGACTGTTCAATAACGCATTCTATAGCAACATCAGACAGGAAGTGAAGAATATTTTATCAAACTGGATGTGTAATTTGGTGGTAGACAGAGACTGAGCTACTCTTGCAAACATTGCCTTAATCACAAGTGGTGGTTATTAAGATTTCATTAAAATCATAACTTCTCTGAATGGGGATTTTCAAAAGCACTCAGTGTTGGCTTAGCTCTGGTATCCCTAAAGTCAATAGCAAAACTCACACTGATTTCAATGGGAGGAGAATTAAAAGAATACTGAATACCTTTCAGAATCTGCTCTTATGTCTTCACATTCCTGATCCCTTGCCACACACTGGAGAACTGGTGTAGTTTTGAATCAGAAGGAAGAGTTCTACCCATTGAATCATGAATATTGTTTCCTGTAGCATATATGGTAAGTATGCTTTGCAGGTCTTCTGAGTCAGCTGTCCCTGGAAGGTCACAGCTGATGCACTCTCTGCACACAGTGGTGTGACAATAGACCACATTTAAAATTCAATAAAGAAAAACCCAAAGCAGTGGGATCAACTGTGTAAATTTTATCCTTTGTTTTGGTAGCAGAGCAATTTTGATCCTCCGGACTCCTCAATGCCTGTTGGGAACTGGGTTACAAGGCTACCTTGATCAAGGCAAAGGATCTAGCTCACCATAGAATAATACCATGTGAGGTGTTGAATGGAAGCCAGGGTCACTAATATAATTGTGAAATGTGCAAGGAGCTATGTATGTATACTAAAAGTATGTTTTGAAATCTGTATCAAGGTAGAGTTGATTAACCAGTTTTCTGACAAATAAAAGATGTTTATTTACCTGTCTCTCTATTGGCCTGTAAATTAAGTATTGTAAGCTAACACCATGGCTACACATCTACATATGTAGTCAACAGTCGGAAGTGAAATCACCAGGGCAGCTGGACACAAGGGGCTCTCCTCACTCAGAGCACAGATAGTGAACTTTGGGGATAAAAGTAGAAAGTAAAAAAGGCACCCTTTTATGTCTTAGTAAGTAATCAGGCAACATGATTACGTTCATCGAAATGGGATCACAACCATCCATGGCTGAAATGCTGCAAAGGGCACGTGAGGTGAACAGGAGATTAGTTTGTTAAATTTAGTCTCAAGAAAGTGTTTGATGATTTTGTTTTATATGTAACCCTTCTGTTTTCATTACCTTTTCCCACTGTCACTTGAGTCTTAAATCTTTGATGATAAACTTACTGTTGTTTTCCCTATAAATATATCTCAGTGCTGCAGTGGTAAGCAAGAAGTTCATCCTGAGCTTCTGGCAGTATAGCATAAAATGGCTGCTTCTACCCAAGAAACCAGCCCATTATTTATTACTTCATATACCTACAGCAGGAAAGAAGCAGTTTAGCAAAATGTCTAACAAACAGAATAGATTTCAGAGTTCCTACACACTAATTTGTATCATACTTATGAGTTTCTGTAGAAACATGACATTTCTTGATGTATTTTGTATAAAACTTGGCTGAAAATACATTTCATAGAGTAAGGTATTTGGTGATAATGCAATTAAAAGATACCGGCAATTTTACTTTGGCAAGTTTCTGCTGTGCTCTTGGATTTCTGTATAGTTAATTTTGGCCCCTTTTTACTTGATAACTTCTGTATGTCAGCATACACATAATCAAATAAGGGTACTCCAAAAACTATCTCCTATAATGTCTGTCCTTTAAAAATGAACGTAGGAAGTAGTAATATACATTTTAAAATTAAAAACCTCAAAGAATTTTTGTTCAGTGAAGCTAAAGGAAATTGCTTACTATGGAACCAAGAATGTGATAAAAAGAAAATTAAGCACTTGTCCTGAAGCTCAAAAGCAAAGTAAATCGCTTATTTCCTCAAGCAGAAAGGGAGACTAATTTTCCAGAATAAACTCTCAGTAATATTTAAAAAAAACCCAAATGCATAAAAGTACAACTACGTAACCAAAAACTAAAACAAGAGGTACATGTTAAAAGAAAATAAACAAGTTCTGGAAAACTCAAGTGTTAAACAACATTCTACATTGATAAGTATAAAAGAACCTTGCAAATTATTTCATTATTCAGACTTTTTGTTTGATCTCCAGTTGTGGTTTGACTCTGTAAATTCACTCCATCCAGACCATTGTTTTAATGTATCCATTTGGCCTACTGCAAGGAAATACTATTCAATGCTGTTTTAACAATGCACACTTAAAACATAAAACAAAATTAACCGTTCTTTTGGTTGCTGTAAATAAATGTGTAGTGCATACACAAAAGGGAAAAAAATGTAAAGTATGAGATATTTCTTTAATATCTGGGTGGGTGAAAAGATTTTGCCTTCTAACAAAGACTTAATCCTTGAAAAGCTTCACTAAATCACTTCACATGCTACAAACATTTATGAAAGTGTTTCTTGGAGCCTTAAGGAGGGTTAATGCACTCTCTGACTACAATCAATGAAAACAGCATGATTTACAGAATCTATGCTCTTTGTCAAATTTAACCAGTGTATCACTGCACAGGATCTCTTTGCTGGCAGGAGCTTACTGCATGATGGAGATGCTGGAGTCCTTGTTACTCTAGTTGTACCTGGCAGGCTTTGCTGTGTCTATACAATGATAAAACGAAGACTCTCAGGACAACCTCGGGCTATCTATCTCTGCTGCTCAAACTACTGAATGTAGTTTTTTGTAGCTTATGAAAAACAGTTCTTTTCAGAAATGAAATGAAACTAAGGTGAAGCATGACAAGTATGTGTGACAACAAAATTATGTTGTCAAAGGTTAGCAGCCTGAACAATAAATATATTCCAAATTCTTAGATATTTAACAGTGAAATGACAGCTTACAGATGGTCCACCAGTCTTGCCTTCTCACATACTTTGTGTCTGTTATGCATTATCATAATATGCCCAGTAATATCTATTTACTACTAGATAATCTTTTATTAGAAAATGTGAATTTAAAAAACGGAATATTTCATCAAGGTCATCCGCTGTCACTCTCTTCTCACGGGAAGAATGAATACCTTGTCTCTAAATCAGGGGTGAACAATTTTTTTGGCCTGAAGCCACATCAGGATAGGAAAAATCACATGAAGGGCTATAAATGCTCATAAAATTGCGATTCAGGAGCCTGAGGGAGTGAGGGCTCTGGCAAGGGGTGACGGCTCTGGGGTGGGGCTGGGAATGAGGGGTTTGGGATCTAGGAGGGGGTTCTGGGATGGGATCAAAAGTTTCCGAGGGAAGAAGGAAGATCAGGGCTAAGATAGGGGGTTAGGGCTCAGGGTGCAGGCTCCAGGTAGCACGTACCTCAAGCAGCTACTGGAAACAGTGGCACGCCCCCATCAACAGTTACACAGAGACAGTGGCAGGTGGCCCTGTGTGCTGCTCTGTCTGCAGGTGCTAGCCCCGCAGCTCTCACTGCCATGGTTCCCAGCCAATAGGAGCTGCAAGGGAAGCACTTGGGGGGAGGAGTCAGCACATGGAGCCCCCTGCTGCTCCCTTTGCATAGGGGCTGGAGGAGAGACAGGCTGCTGTTCCTGGGAGCCATGGCATATACAGAGCAGAGCAAGACTCTGACCCCACTCCACACTGGGAACTCAAGTACTAGATTAAGAAGCGTGAGAGGCTGGATGCAGCCTATAGGACATAGTTTGCCCACCCCTACCCTGAAGGCTACATTTTCAAATGATCTTTTGCATATATAAATACTGCATGCACTAATGAGCATTTGTATATGCCAGCCGGATGTGTGCATGCACGATTTATTCTTAACATTGTTACCCTTATATACCAACTTACATTCTGAAGGATCTCAAAGGACTTTGCAAACTATGAGGTCTCCTCTTCCATGGTAAGATCACTGCCTTTCTAATGGCTGGTAACTCAACCCCTGAAGCCCTGCCCCTGCTTCACCTCTTCCTCACGGCTCTGCCCTATTACACCTCTGCCCTTGAGGCTCTGCCCCCACCCTTCTGCTACCTCCCACAGACTGCCATGAGCCAAAAGAACAGCGTGACCCCAGAGGCAGTAGTGGTGGCTGCTGCTGTGCTGCCTCCTTCCTTCAACTTAGAGTTGCCACCTTTTCCACAGATCAGAAAGAAGCGGACAGCAGGGTTTGTTAAATGGGCTCCAGACAACAACCTGAAACCCAGACTGTGGGGATGAAAACCAGACTGGTGGTAACCTTATTCCAGAGGTAGAAATTGCACAAGTAGCTACCAAAGTTCAATGTTCAGAAATGGAGGGAAGTGTGCTGAAATCTGTAGATGCCAATTGGTAGGACTATGAATCAATAGTTCAAGGAACATGGATTGGGAAGGAGAGAATGGGGCCAAGGAAATGTCTGTTCTTCCTGATATCATCCTGCTCATAACGAGCAGATTTTGCCATGCACCATAGTGGTGATGTGAAAATCTCCTTCCTTCAAGCAACCAAGGGAGAGGCCTGGACAGAACCCCTCTTCTTGTCCTATACCCTGGGCAAATCTAGGTGGACGCATGGGACCTCAATACACTTTCCAAATGCATGCAACGATCTCTTGGCCTTTTGCCCTTTCACTTCAGAACATAATGGAAACCTGTAGGACAAAAATTTCACTGAATAATGATTCTGTAAGACTTAAAATGATTTGCTATGGGGCTCCTTCTTAACAAAGATTTGTACATTAAATCAAGGCACCTTTTACAAAAATGCGGGCATTCTAAGACTACACCTCTGCCACTACAGTGGAACTCAAAACACAATCATCTAATACCAGAGCAATGTCATAATTTAGAGCCTAGTAGTAAGGAAGCACTGTAAACATGTTTGCATGTTCTGCAGTTCATATCCTCACACTTAAACCACTATGCAAATCTACAGGGGATGACAAAACTGACAACAGTTCCCCTCGTTGCTCCACTTCCTATATGGTTGTGTGTGGTCGGCTGTGGTAAATTATCTTCTGCTTATCTCCCATCCTATTGCTAATATTGAGATGGGAGAGTAAGTCAAATACTATGTACATATTCAGAGTAGATATTTTAAACCAGAAAAAGCCAAATAAGGCACAGAAATAAAAATAAGTGTGATTATTTCAAAATAAAACAAAACAAATGCATATTCTTTTTACATTATCTATAGCAAAATACAGAGAGAGATTTGCCCCAACACAATCTGGTCACTCTGGAAGAAAAAAACAAAAAGATATGTTTGGTGAACAAAATATGATGTTTGATGCTTTCACCCTAGTGGCTGAAGTATTCCATTATACTATTTATACTTGTGTGCACCATTTCACAAGCTTGTGGGATTCTGCTGGGAGCTGGGATTTGTTTTAATCAATTATTCCAAGATATTACATTTAGTATAATTGGATTCACTCCTTTACTGGTCTTGCTCAATCCTTCCTCGGTGAGGGACGTACTATATCTTGGATCTGTGGTCAGAAGACATTACTTCCAATACCAATTGGGGGCCAAACCCAAATTCCACTGTAGTCAACAAGAACAAATTTACCCCTAAAGTCACAATATGGCAATAAAAATGAAAATTAGTTTCTGTCCATCTTGCGATTTGACCAAAATTCCCTATACACACACTTTTGCTCTGGAGAATATCGGGGGAAATGGTATTCCACTACAAATATTTTAAAAATAAAGACTATCTATCATCATACTGTAAACAAAAATAAGTAATCAAAATTCACACTGGACCACACAGAAGCTTTCATATGCTGCATTTATTGTTAAAGTCTCCCTTACATAATTACAAAGATAATAAAATATATATTTAATCATGTAACACATTTTTCGCATTGCATTACTGACTTTCATTGACCATTTCAAAACTGCACCAATACAAGTTGATATATTCTTCAGGGAAATATATTTAATTTCATCTTAAAAATGTAGCCCTCTCAGCAAAAAGAATAAAAAAGTGGTATCATATTTATCCATTTTCTAAATACAAAAGTCAACATAGGGTGCAGTGTTACAGTAGACTTACAGTAGTGATGTTAGTAATTATTATTGCAGTAGTATAGTACCCCAAAACAATATCCCATTAACTTTGAATATTGTGACGGGGTGTACCATCCCTGCACTATGGAAGCAAGGCCTAATCAGGCTCACCTAACTAAAAAGGTCCCGCCCCCGCAACCCTGCTGGGCATGCTCGGACTGCAGCCCAAGTATAAAGGCCTGGAGAGAGGGTGAGTCTGGGCTGGCTGCTGAGGAGGAAGGAGGTACTGCCAGAGCTCCAGGAGGCAAACCACCAATGGGAGCGGACCTGGAGACCAGCCAGAGAGATTCCAGAGATACTGCAGAGGATCTGGAGGAAGGACCCCAGAAGAAGTCCAGAGGAGATTGGTAGGAAGTAGCCCAGGGCGGGAAACAGTATCCTGAGGAGCTCAGCGTGAGTGTGGTAGGGTTGCCAGGTGTCTGGTATTTTCCACTCCTGGCAGGGAAAAACAAATCAGAAAATACCGGACATTTTGGATGTCTGGTATTTTCTGATTTTTTTTTTTTTTTTTTTTTTTTTTTTTACCAGACAGGAGGTGAAAATACCGGACTGTCCGGGTCAATACCGGACACCTGGCAACCCTAAGGAGGGGGGGGCAGGAGCCACACGGCTTCTGGCCTAGCCAGGCCCAACCCCCCACTGACCGGGGGAAGAGCCAAACCTGGCGCAGCTTGGGCCCAGCCCCACACGACAGCTGGGGGGAAAGCTGGGGGAAAAGCCGGGCCCAGCCCCTTCCCACAGCCAGGGGGGTGGGGATGGGGAAGCTGGGCCTGGAGCAGCCTCAGCTCAGTCCTTCCCAGTGGCTGGGGAAGGCAAAGAGCCAGGGCTAGGTGGGGAGCCCAAGAGCCGGGGACGGCCTGGGCAGCCTTGGGGCCAAGGCGGCCTCTGGGCTGGGCCTTCCCCAGCGGGCAGGGGGGAAAAGCCTAGGCCAGGGTGAACTCAGACCCTCCCTGGCGGGGGTGGGGAAGGAGAGGGAGGGAGCCAGGGCCAGGTAGTCTCGGCCCCGGGCGCTCCCGAACCAAGAGGGGGGTTGGTGAGCATAGCGAGCAGGGGGTGCAGCCCCCTAGTCTTCTAAAAGAAGATTAAAGACAAGGAAATGATTGGAGAGGCTGGTAATGTCATTACATTAAGTTATTTCTTGAACCACAACTTAATCACATTGTAAAAGCAACAGCCACCTTGCCCTTTGACAATCAAATCCAAAAATGGCTCCAATGTCTTTCAGCATGACTTCACTTGCAAAAGAGTTCAATTGACTCCCTCTTGCAGATATATCACAGTCAGGGGTCTACCAAATTCACAGCCCTGAAAAATGCATCACAGACCGTGAAATCTGTTCTCCCCCTGAGAAATCTCATATTTTGTTGGCTTTTACCCTATATTATACAGATTTAATGGAGAAACCAGTGTTTCTCATATTGGGGGCCCTGATCCAAAAGGGAGTTGCAAGGGGTCAAAAGGTTATTTTAGGGAGTCCTGGTATTGCCACACTTACTTCTGCACTGCCTTCAGAGCAGAGCAGACAAAGAGCAGCAGCTGTTAGCCAGGTATCCAGCTCTGAAGGCAGCACCCTGCCAACAGCAGTGCAGAAGTAAGGATTGCAATACTATACCATGCTATCCTTACCTCTGTGTTACCGCCTTCAGAGTGGGACATCCAGAGAGTGGCAACTGCTGACTGAGGGCCCAACTCTGTAGGCAACAGTGGAGAAGTAAAGATGGCAATGCCATCCTTACTTCTGCACTGCTGCTGGCAGCATCTCTGTCTTCAGAGCTGGGATTCCAGCCAGCAGCTGCTGCTTTCTAGCTGCCCAACTCTAAGAGCAGCGCTGTTGCCAGCAGCAGCGCAGAAAGGGTAGCAATATCACAACCTCTCCTACAATAACTGTAACACCCCACCACAAGTCCTTTTTCAGCCAGGTTCCCTAAAATTACAACACTGAAATTTCAGATTTAAATAGTTGAAATCACGATATTTATGATTTTTAAAAATCCTATTGCCATGAAATTGACCAAATTTCTGTGAATTTGGTTGGGCCTAATTATAGCTCACAACTGTCCCAACTCCTCTAGCAATAATATTGCACAGCCCTAGCTGCTAGGTAAGCAAAGAAGCTTTCAAGTGTGTTTTCATCAGGCACAGCTTTGTTACCGAGTTTGTAGATTCAACAGTCTAGATCTGAGGGATCTTGTATGCAAATTTTTTTTTAAATTTCTCTCAGTAGGCACTTTTCTGCCAAATGCTACTTAGAAGAGTTCCCAAATCATGAATGTGCATTTTCCAAAGCCACTGCATAGTGGGAAAGATTCTCTTTGATGTCAATGGATCAGGGAATAACAAGACTTGTAAGAAAAAAATTCAACTACTGGACATAAAGAAGGGGCTAGTATATGATATGGCAATTTTTTCACCTTCAGCAAAGACAGCTGCACAAGATGAGAATATACAGTTAAGCTACGGTGAATATGAGAAATAAATTTCATCCCCTTGGAAATTACTGACAAGTGTACGGAAGAAAAACATTGCAAACTACCACTCTTAACTCAAAAAAAAAAAAAAAAAAAAAGAGGGGGAGGGCGGGAATTTACTATTCCAAAGAAGTCTATTTACAATGTTTTGGTTAAATTTACTGTTTTCAAAATTGTCAAGTTTAGACAGGACCATGTCTCTCAGCACCATTCAACCCTGTCAAAGTCTTGTACAATTAACTGCACTCAAACAGTTTACAGATGTCACTAAGTAGGCAATGGACTATAAGTCACAAATTCCTGTGCTCCTAAGAAGAGAACATATAAAGAGATGATGTGTTGCACAGACTTTTCATTTTTTGTTCTCATGTCAAATTTACTCAATTTACTAATCAAAACAATCTTTCTGCAGTTTTGAGCCTGAAGGGTTAACCTAGTTGATGAAAAGGAAGCTGTCTTTTGTCTTCCTGCATCATCACCAATGACAATCATCCATATAATCTGAATTTGTTCAAAAGACAAAGAATTGTTGTTCAAAAAGAGGCGAAACTACAAAATAGCAATGAAGTAGAGCACTCTTCTAACTGTGCGTTAAGTCTGGCACTACAATATATGATTTTAAATTCCATGGTGTGCCAATACTTTGGCATAAATGAGTCCCTTTAGAAATGAGCACTTACTTTAAATCTTGCTATTTGGGTTCATTCTAGACCACCAGCAACTTTCTCATCCAACCATTCTTTCCAAGTGTTGGAGGTGAAGGGAAATATACAGCTTTGACTATCTGAGGGAGCCTTCCATCCCCTGCATGACAGGAACAGAAAGCCTCTAGTCTTCTCCAGCAGTGGGACAGTGTGGGAGAGCAGTGCAGGTTCTCTCAACAGTGAATATTGTTTTCATCTTCAACAATCCTTTGGGCTATTTAAGACCTGCCCATCATAGGTCCATACTCAGATTTTCAGTAGCTTCATGTGTTGGGAGAAGAGATGATAGATCAAGAGCAGGAACCAATGAAGAGCTGTCCTCTTGCAAATGTCATGCACAGCTTCCAGGCTCACGGGGACATTGGAGGAATTTTGGTTTTGCACAGCAGGTCATGGTTTCTGCTGAATAAGTTGTTCTGTTTAAGCATATAGTTTGGGCCTTCTGGGTTTTTCAGGATCCCCAAAGTCCCAATATTTTCTGCTACACAGAACAGTTTATTGTTTTCCTCAGAAACTGAAACCTGAGGGACTGCTATAAATTTCCTAATAATTTAATATGCTTCCTAATGGAGTGTATTTCCCTAGCTATAATGAAGACGCATGGAGACATACTTTTGCAACTTATCTTCCTGACTAAATTTGCCAGGAACAAGAGTATGATGTCTGAATTTTCCACAGAGATGCAGAAATGGCATCAGATAAACACTAAAACCTAGCCCAGTCTTAAAGACCCAAATTCACAGCTTCAATCTCCTAACATATCTTAGCCATTATGCAGAAAATCACACTGGAATAAAAGGCTTTAAGGGTGCAGGACATCTCTAATCCAATCTTTCTTGCCCTTTCCTCCCACAAATGGTAAATTGCACTCATCAGCAAGGAAACTTCCAGGGGCAGCAAGAGTGATACCTGGAAAGTCACCACCACCATCACATCATCAGTTTTGATGAGACTTGAAATGACAGCACAGAAAATGAGAGAGTCCAGACATTAGGGCATAACGGCTAACTGTGAAGACCCCTTGTATCGACTTCTATTTAATTGTTTTGGTGTTTACAGAAGCATTCATTTCCTTTCTATGCTCTCCTGTATTGATAACAAGGAAGACTGATATTATAGTCATATCATGTAATGTATGTTTTAGCACAGGTAAAATTGCATACCAATACTAAATGTGAGCAATGTCATTAAGGTTTACACTGTAGAGGAATACTAAAATGTATTTGCAGGTTAGGATCAATATTACAAAAATATTAATATTGTTCATGAACATTGTTGTCTAGTTTTAGAAAAATGGGGAATAGGCTTTTTTTTTTTTTTTAAATCCTGTAGTTCCTTAAAACCACATTCGTCAGTGACACTAAGCAACGATCAGGTGACAAACATTTTGCATGCATAAATACACAAATTAAACACAGAGATATAAAATTATTCCTGGGGGAATTTTGTGCTACTGTGCAGGTACAGAGTTAATGTCCCCTGCTGAATAATTGATTATGATGGGGGGGAGGGCAAAGGGAAGTTGTAAGAGGGATCACACTGCAATTACCCCATCTTCCCATCAGCAGCTGATGTGATGCCAGAGAGAAAGCAGCTGGCTCATGGATGGAGCAGGAGAGGGAGAGGACAGAAGCTGCCTTCCTCATTACACCTTGCGTGTGGAGGTGGGTGAGGAGGCACAGGATATGGAGAATGATGGACAAAGCTTGTAATATGGGATTACAGGGGCAATTATACAGATGGATACAGAAGGGCCACTGGGGGAACAGACTGTTGTGGGAGTACAGGAGCTCGGGGGGGTGACAATATTGAGGCAGTGACTGAATGGAAGGGGAATGGAAAGCCATATAGCACAGAGAGGTGCAGGCCACATGGGGACAGGAAAATTTATAACTGGCTGTGTGAAGGTGCGGAACACACAATGACAGGAGAGAATGGGGATGCAGGGCCACTTGGGAACATGTGCAGATATGCTTGGCTGAATGGGAAGTGGTGGTACAGGGACACACAACCCTCTCCTATCCCAAAATCATGTTCCATACTTCTCCCACTGGCACCCAACAACCCTCCAGGCTCCTTCCCAGCAATTACTTCCCTCTCCCTCATCTCCTCTGTTACCTCTGACGACTCCGAGCATTTCACTGATTCTGAGGGGTTCTGGAAACATGTTTCATTATTGCTGTTTAACTGAATTATTACACAAAGTTCTGTATTAATATGCCTAGTAAAGAATCTATTTGTCCAAAAACATTTACTGCATCTCCTTTTTTGTCTGTATTATTACATATTTGCTGACAAGTACTTAAAAATTACCACAATATTTGATTGTGAAGAATATGCAGAATTTTGCAGAAATTTAAAATACGGTCCGCAGAATGTTTAATATTTTGTCGCAGAATTCCTCCAGGAGTAAAACCTGAACAACTTCACGTAGCCCTGTAGTAGTAATGTATGCATTCATGTATTAAATTGCCTGTAGTAGCAATTTATGCGTACGATCGGAGAGACTTATTTTGGTAAAAATAAATGTAAACAAAGTTTCTACAGCAATCCCTGCTTCATCTTGTTTCCCCTATATTTTCTGCAATAGAAAAAGCAGTTGACTAGATTACTGCACTGAGACAACATCTTCTAGCCATCTAGTGCTGACAGGTTTTGGTTTATACTACCTATTGACTGGATTTGAACTAATGATCTTGAGGTAAAAGCTTCTATACTCATTGACTGCAATTACAGGGTTTTTCCATTGACTTCAGTGGGTTCTGGCTGTGTCCATTAGCCTAGCACTAATCGCCTGAATTGTTACAATGGCTGCTGAGTTGCCAACTCAGTTATTTTTTTGTTACTGAATCCAGCATATCAGAGTCAAGAAATACTTATCAGAGGGGTGGGGATCCAGCCCCCAAGGCTCAAGGTTCCCCCGCAGCACTGGGCAGCCCGCACCGGTGCTCCAGCCTCCCCCAGCTCTCTATGGGGCTGGAGCATACAAAATCTACTAGCCTGGGTCCCCCTAGGCTCTGGTGTTCAAGGGGAATTTGTGTGTGTGTGTGGGGGGGGGGGGGGTCTTTCTCCTCAGTTAGTGGCCATGTCAGTGAGAGTTTTTGGTTGCTGTCGGGTTTTTTTCTTTTTGCTTCTCATTTGTATATGTCCCCCCGACTGATTTTTCTGTGGGTCAGCGACCCAAGACCCAAAAACGGTTTCCCACTTCTGACTTATGATAGCAGCATCCCAAGATCTGTACAAACTTCGTCTGCGTGGTTCTTTTAATTTACTTCCACTACTGAAATGATTTGAACCGGTGATCAATCCATTCTCTTTTTTCTTTTGGTGTCATGAACTGGAACGGAGTCCAAACACACTGAATATACTCTCTTTCCAGTATAAAGGAGGAAGATGTACACTACTACATGCCTTAAGGGGATGAATTCATCCTTCACACACACCCAGGCTGCACTGGTCCTAGTATGAAGGGAAGTGTTGATGGGGACAGGAACCTAGGGGTGTGTCTACACAGCAGGGCTTAACTCAAAATAAACTACGCAAATTGAGCTTCATCAATTTGTAGCTTATTTTGAAATTGGAAGCGTCTACACAGCACTTATTTTGAAATAGAACACTCTTCCTCCGACTTCCCTTATTCCTCATACAATGAGGGTTACAGGAGTTGGAGTAAGAAGTCTTCCAGCTTCACAGTATTTTGACACTATTTTGAAATAACTTAGTCTGCATCTACACAGCAGGCAGTTATTTCAAAATAGTGCTAGTTATTTCAAAATAGTTTTGCAGTGTAGAAGTACCCTAGGTCCTAACTCCTTCCCAAACTCTCTGCCATACTGCCATAGAAAAAGGGATTCTCCCTATTTCTTCCCACTTTCAATAATGAATATTTAGCAATTGTGTTTTCTAATATCTGTAACCCACCCTCATTAAAAGCCTAAATTTATTTTCCACTAATGTAGTTTGCTAATTTTTTCTGTATCACGTTGTATGGACAATGAAATTAGACTAGCCCATTTAACTTTCTGTGTCATAATGCTGCATACAAATATTTTTATTAACTTTTTAAATCATGAAAATATTGGCTTTAATGTTCAGTTTTGGAATATCACATTGGATCTCCATAATATAAATAAAATGTGGTAAGAAGCAGAATAGCATGCATAAATCTAATAAGATACAGAACCCTGTAAATCAGCTCATTTCACATTCCCAAGATTTCATGAATCTGATATGTTGGACTCAATAATTCAAAATAACTCTTGGATTTAATATTGTGCATTCAATCTTGGCACCATTTGAATTAAGAAGTCCCAGGCTTTTCCCATAAAAATAATAGATGAGCCAAATTCTGCTCTCAGTTATACCAATGAAAACAAGAGAAATATATGCCTACCAAACTTCTTATTTACAGCTAGACAGTTTGACAAGTATTACTTTGCACTTTAATATTATGGGGGCTTAATTTGTTTCTTTTTTTTCCAATTACTTATAAAGTATTTTTCTTTTCTTGGTCTGTATAATTCATAAACAATCAAGGTATTCTGATTTATTGTGTTATTTACAAGAATAAAATTATCATCATTATTGTAACACAAAGAAACAAAATAATTTTGTATACTATTCCTCTCCCCACAAACTTTAAAAATAATCTTTATTTGGAACTAAAGCTAATTGATTGCTAATTGATTGTTTGGTTGAAAGTTGGTTTTGCAGCACTTTGAAATGCTTGGGTGCAAGGTTCAAAAGAAATAAATAATATGAATATTCAGGTCAAAGAAAGAGAAAACTGGAGTGGCAAGACATAGCACTTCCCTCCTATGAACATATTTCTTGCTCTTCTGGGACAGAAGCAAAATAGAGATTTGCAGATGAATAATTAAATTAGGGCTCACATAAATCTGAGATGCTCATTCTATCAGTTTACTCAAGGACATTTTTTTTTCTATTTTCACTAGTATTTCACATTTGGAGAACTATGTATTTCCTTAGCCTGGCATATATGTTTATATTAGTTAGCTGTCACATCCAACTTACAACTACAGAACCATTAAATGTTTTCATCCAAGTGTCTAAACATCTGTTGCAACTGTAGTGAATAAATTATTGTTCTAGGTTCACCACAAGACAAGCCATCTGCATTTGTCAAAGAGAAATGCAAAAGCCCATAGTTGTTTTCATTGGTTTAAAAACTGAAGTCACAACATACATTTAAATTACATACCAAAAATCATATTAAGGTTACAAAGTCAAGCACCTAGAAGTTAGGAAATGACAGAATTAAGGTTGCCTCCCCTTCATCATATGCGACAACATTAAGTAGGAAGTCTGAGGCTACATCTACACTACTGCTGATGCTATAATTATCTATCTCGGGCAATGTTTCCTCTAATTCTTTCCATTCACGTGCAGAATAAATTTTGTTATTGCATTGAGACGTGCAGATGTAGAAACACATGCTGCTGGCTGTAGGTACTGTGAGCACTCTGATAATCAGCTAGGTAGCTGCCATCCCCCAGACCGACGTAACTTACACCAACCTAAGTGCAGGCGTATGTAGCCCACACACCTATGAGGTATGGTTCACTCTCCCAATTAGTGGCACTTAGACCACTTACAGCAAAGAGATAAGAATGAGGGAGCTCTACAGCTTAAGCTGCAAGACAGATGGCTTTATAGCTCAAGCTATAGAGACTCCTACATTAAGCTCCTGACATCCCAGGTTCAAATCCACCTGTAGGCAGTTACATGTAGACCAGTAGTCACCAACCAGTAGATCAGTGTCTGCATCCTCCTCCCCTGCACCCAGCCCTCTGCTCCCACCCTCATAAAAGTGAGTGAGGATGGGGGAGGAAGGGAGAATGGAGTGAGCAGGGTGGGGCCTCGGAGAAGGGGCAGGAAGGTGGCCAGGCAAGGGTGTTTGGGTTTGAGGTAGATCCTGGATTGCATTTAAATTCAAAAAGTGATCTCATGCTTAATGAGGTTGGAGACCACTGATGTAGACAATGCTATGTCAGTTGGAGAGGTTCTCCTGCTGACAGTTAATCCACCTTCAACAAGTGGCAGTAAGTCAACAGGAGAGCTTTCTCCCATTGGCTTAGAGAAACTAGACCAGTGGTGGGCAATAATGGGCTTGCAGGCTGAATATAGTTCACCAGGGTTAGCCCCTGGCAGGCAGCAGCTGCTGCTTTATTTACCTGTGCTTCTGCTGGTACGAGCGCTTGCAGTTACCATTGGCCAAGGATTGCCAATGGGAGCTGTGGAAAGCGGTGTTCCAGTCCAAGCGAACTGCCTCTGACTTATTGCACACCCCTGAGCAAGAAGTTGCTGTAAGCTCCATAGTGTATCATTGTCTATTCCTGGTAGAGCCAGGAATAGAACCCAGCACTTCTGGCTACAGTTCAGTGCCTTAAACACAAAATCTTCACTCTCTTCTTGAAATTTTTTGCTTTTGTCACTGAACAGTCACTAAACAAAACAGGCATTCTTCAGAACAAAGGCTACATATTCATGTAATTAAAGACTATTAACATTAATAAAAACAGACCAATAGAGACATGGGCAATGAGTTCTATGGGCCAATGGTGCCCGAGTATCGGGAATATTCCAGGGCTGGGACCGAGCTCCAACACAGTTGGAGCCAGGTCCCTCATCCGGCACCGCCTGATAACCCCTCTCACCTGGTGCGTCCCCCAGCCTGCCTGCTGTACCTGGAAGAATTACAACAGCTCAGAAACCCCCATTGCCATGACCAGCAGCACAGTGGGGCTAGAGTGGCTTCCTACTGCTTACCAAATCATGCAACTTAATCCATAACTCTTTAAAAAAAAAAAAAAAAAAAAAAAAAAAAAAAAGCTAAGAGAAGGAGAAAGAAAGGTCTCTTTTAGCAACCATATTCACGGATGGTATATTAACCAATAAACACATAAACTCGCCATCCCAATAGCTAACATGGTATTGCTGGGGAGGATTTTATACTATTGGTAATTGTCTCTTCTCACAACACACTCCTGTCACCACAGAGAACAAAATAGGCAGAGAAGAACTGACATATGCTATGTGTGTTCCACAGATTTGCTGATACCATCCTCTGACCAATCGCTGAAAGTTCCTATTGTTTGTTTTGTAATTATCTTAACCTAACAGTTTAAAATAAACAATACCCCAATTACGGTAGTTTAATAGTGTTCTGCATAGCATTTATTTTCAGGTCATATTACTTTAAATTTTTAAATGGACACTTTTTGGTGTTGTGTTTGGTTCATCGCCAGATAAAAATAGCTCATTTTAAGTAGTTTGACAGAAATAAATGTTTCTTCATGAAGAAACCATTTTTTGCAAAAAAAAAATCAAACACTGAAATATTTCTTTTGAAGAAATGTCCTCGTGGTACCTCCTGCACCTTGCAGTTGTGTGTCTCGTACTCCCATTCTCTCCAGGCTCCCTGGTACTCCCATGTGGTACCATGTCAGAACTCAAATATTTTGACATTCAGATGTTCAATTTCCAATTAAAAATAAATGCTCTGAAGAAAGCAGTCAAAAACTCAATTTTCCTTGAAAAACAGTTTAGATAGAAAAATTTTAACCAGCCCTAAACATATGCTGAAATTTTTGGTGTAATTTCCACCACAAGGAATGACAACCCAAAGAAGTTTGTTCTAAATTGCTATGCAAACAAAGCAGATTTCAGTAGTTCCATTTGGGCAACAAAGCAGGAGCAAATGGGTGCGGCCAATCAAAAGAACAATAGGTCAGTAAGCTGTCATTTTAAATCTGGGTTCCTTTCCATCAGTTTCCATACCCACAAGTTCAGCTTGACTAGAGAAGCACTAGACAAAGACAAGACAAGCCAGATGGACAGTAAAATATCTAGGAAACATCTGTTCACAACATGCAATAACATGTTGTATCATTTGGTAGTAATTTAAGGGGGTGGGTCTCTACACTTCGTGCATATTATTACTGGAAATAACAATGTGTGGCCCAAACTAAAAGACAGTATGTCTCTCTCTCTCTGGTTGCTGTGTAAGTACACTCAGATAAAACTGTAACCACATTTCCATGTTTCCATTTCTTCCTTCTAGAAGACAGCTCATTAGCTGAGATCATGATTTTCTGATCCATGAGGTGTGAAAGGTCTTCTTCATGCACAAAGTTCTCCTCCTCATCTGAAAATGGGGCAGATTGCCTCTACAGAAGCATTGTTTTTTCCATTAGTATCTCTGAGGTCCATAAATCCACATGGGGGTTGGACAATAATATGCTGGGCAAACAGGGAGGACTAAAGAGGGGGGATGCAATTATCAATCATAGAATCATAGAACCATAGAGCTGGAAGAGACCTCAGAAGGTCATCAAGTCCAGCCCCCTGCTCTAGGCAGGACCAATCCCAACTAAATCAACCCAGCCAGGGCTTTGTCAAGCCGAGACTTAAACATCTCTAGGGATTGAGACTCCACTACTTCCCTAGGTAACCCATTGCAGTGCTTCACTACCCTCCTAATGAAATAGTTTTTCCTAATATCCAACCTGGACCTCTCCCACTGCAACTTGAGACCATTGCTCCTTGTTCTGCCATCTGTCACTACTGAGAACAGCCTTTCTCCATCCTCTTTGGAACCTCCCTTCAGGAAGTTGAAGACGGCTATCAAATCCCCCCTCACTCTTCGCTTCTTCAGACTAAACAGACCCAACTCCCTCAGCCTCTCCTCGTAGGTCATATGCTCCAGCCCCCTAATCATTTTGGTTGCCCTCCGCTGGACCCTCTCCAATGAGTCCACATCCTTTTTGTAGTGGGGGGCCCAAAACTGGACACAATACTCCAGGTGTGGCCTCACCAGAGCCGAATAAAGGGGAATAATGACATCTCTGGATCTGCTGGCAATGCTCCTCTTAATGCAACCTAATATGCCATTAGCCTTCTTGGCTACAAGGGCACACTGTTGACTCATATCCAGCTTCTCATCCACTGTAACCCCCAGGTCCTTTTCTGCAGAACTACTACTTAGCTGGTTGGTCCCCAGCCTGTAACAATGCTTGGGATTCTTCCGCCCCAAGTGCAGGACTCTGCACTTGTCCTTGTTGAACTTCATCAGATTTCTTGTGGCCCCATCCTCCAATTTGTCTAAGTCACTCTGGATCACTCTGCCTTCAAGCGTATCTACCTCTCCCCCTAGCTTAGTGTCATCCGCAAACTTGCTGAGGGTGCAATCCATCCCCTCATTCAGGTCATTAATAAAGATATTGAACAAAACCGGTCTTAGAACCGAACCTTGGGGCACTCCGCTAGAAACCGACCGCCATCCTGACATCGAGCCGTTGATCACTACCCACTGGGCCCGGCCTTCTAGCCAGCTTTCTATCCATCTTACCGTCCATTTATCCAATCCACATTCCCTTAACTTGCTGGCAAGAATATTGTGGGAGACCGTATCAAAAGCCTTGCTAAAGTCAAGGTATATCACATCCACTGACTTTCCACGTCCACAGAGCCAGTTACCTCATCATAGAAGCTAATCAGATTGGTCAGGCACGACTTGCCCTTTGTGAATCCATGCTGACTATTCCTAATCACTTTCCTCTTTTCCAAGTGCCTCAAAATGGATTCTTTAAGGATCCCTTCCATGATTTTTCCAGGAACCGAGGTAAGACTGACCGGCCTATAGTTCCCTGGATCGTCCTTCTTCCCTTTTTTGAAGATGGGCACTACATTTGCCTTTTTCCAATCATCCGGGATTTCTCCCAATCTCCACGACTTTTCAAAGATAATGGCCAAAGGCTCCTCAATGACATGTACACACACAGACCATACACACACATCTGTAGCAGATAATACATCCTCCAGTTGTATGACATTTCCAAAGCCTTCCATCCGCAGTTAGGAACATCTCCTTTGAGGGGCATTCTGCAGGCAGCTGCTGCAAGAAATGTTTCAGGAATCCAGGGTTGCTGAGGTACAGCATGTCACGCAAATAGATTTGTATTCCCTGAGAGAGCCAAAGACCCTAGGTGGTGTCAGGGCCCCTGCGGGGTGGTACATCCCTGTCTTTTTCCAAGGCTGCTGAGGGAAGAGGTAGTGGAGGGCACAATCTCTTCCTCTCACTTGGCCTCCCCAACAAGAGAATCTAAAGGAAACTCTTCAGGCATATCTCTGACCTAGATATTACCTGCAGGTGTGCAGTCTGTCCATTTAAAAATAAATTATTGCATTAATCTGTGTGTGTGTGTGTGTGTGTGTGTGTGTGTGTGTGTGTGTCTGTCTGTGTCTGTCTTTCTCCCAGTTTGTGTACTGAACTCCCATTCATATCAGTAGGCCTTCTATATTTGGAAAAAAAGAAAAACAACACAATGCTAAATTAAGATTCTTTGTTTTTTCAAAAGACAATAAATCTTTAACAGAGTAAATTAAACTTCCAGGATTTCAGATGTTAAATGGTTGAAACATTTCCTATTTAAATGCAAATTTGACTTAAAAAAAAATGGAATGACAAGTACCTTTGTCCCAAATTTTGTAGATAAAATTAATCTGAGATATGGAAGGGGGCTGAAAAAATGAGGTCTATGTGGATTTGTTTGGTGTTACATTTAATAAGATAATCTTGATGGATTGTCTTTGATCAATTCATCTCAGTTTTGGATAACTCACCTCTGAAAAGAAAAAAACCCCCACAGTATTGCACAGTTTTAAATTTAAATTGGGTAAATAAGAAACTAGACAGTTTACTCGTAGCTACTTTGCTTCTGGGGGAAAAAGAGCAGATTTTACAAAATAACAGTCCACTGCTAGTATAAAATATAGGACAAAAATGAGAATTCAAGAGTAGCATTATAATGACCAAAATTCACTATGTGTTTTTTATTATGTCGGAAAAACCTCTCTTAAGAAATGGAAATCACTACATTCTATTGATTTAAGCACAGAATCTTCAGACATAAGTCATCAGTGTTGACACTTTCAAATACATAAAACGTGACATCTGCACCTACAAATGCACTATCCAGGCTGTAAATCATCAAAGAGAAAAACAGTTCAATGTCATTTCAGCCACTGTAAGCTATAGTTTACAAGTGAGAGATAAAAATAGTCATACTGTCTCTATGACATCTAAACCACTTTTCTATTGCAGTATTCTGTGTTCTAATTTATCTTTGTGGTTGAACAACACACAATCAATTGTAAGCAACTAGTGTAGTTTGATTCCAGTCAACAGCAATTTTCTCTAGCTTTCTCTATTTTTGCACTCACTGCATTGACTTTAAATGCTCTTCCAAACATACTCTCTCATGTGTAATGTATAGCTGAAAATCTAAAGGTTTTAATTCATCAGTTTAAGTATGAAAATATGGGCAAGAGGCATTAGCATACTAATTTATATTTAATGATTTAGAAATACTTATAAAATATTTTATAAAATATCATCGTATCTGCCTCCATGTTGGTGAAGACTTTATACAGATGAGAAGAACTAACTTTCAACAAGGGGACTCTACCAAGTATTATTATTAAAAAAATACATCATTCCTGACCAAAGAAAATAATATCAAATATTTTGATCCCTTCTTGAAAGAAATGCAAAATAGCCTCCTATGGCTACAGTACTTTGTCAATGTAATTAGTATGCAAACCTATACTCAAATTGCATAAAGTTCTAAAACATTTTTATCAAAACTTCAATGAATCTCTTCATGTAACTGTGAAGTGAGAACATGACTATCACAAGTGGCATAGTTTATTATTAGCATTTAAAAGTCACAACACACATAACTTAAATTGTTTTTGTACGTGATAAAGCCTGCTCAGGTGAGTCTTAGTTATTGGTATTAGCATTTTCTGTAGGAGTGAAACATGTCTACAGTCAATACTATACAAATTATCATGATAATTTAGGCATTGATCTCACAGTGAACATATGGGAAGACTGTTGAACCCACTGAAGTCAATGGAACAACAATACACTGCAGAATCAGAGCCTTAGTGTGAACAATTTGAAAAATGTGTGACATGTCCCCTTCCAACATAATTCACCGTTTCCTGGTGCGTACTTCATCTTAACCTTATTCTAAGAGTTAAACATCATCTCTGCTTAAACATCACAGGTGGGTAGACAAAAACTACACAAAAGGGCAGACAAAAGTTGCCAAGTTTTATGTTTATATGATAGATAAACATATTTATGAACTTACAATATCTAGTCATTGACAATTTACTTCAGGAATGTTCTTGGAAATAGATCCACAAACCTGTGCAGTGTGAGCAGTAGTGCATACCCAACATGCTGTCAGGAGTGTTCAGTGTATGAGAAATCCTGCTGTCATGTTCCAAGATTACACACCTCAGGCAACTTTGGTCAACAGTATGCTCCTCAGAAGCAGTATGCATGCTGAAATCCACATAGTTTGTTCTAGCTGTAAACAGCCCAATATGTACTTACCACATTAGCAGCCCCTTATTCCTCAGAACATATTCCTTTGATCATACAGAATGTTCTATTGCTTTAGCCATGAAAATATGGTATCAAATTCTTCTGCGTCATGGCACAATGCTGTTTCCATGCTTTCATCAATAATACCTGCATGCCGATTTTGCCTTCTTTGCTACATATATCTTCATCATACGGTACATTTAATGGGCGCTATTTGTTAACTGGAAAATTCTGAGTTCTCAAGTTTCTGAAATTTAGAAATTTAGCAATACTGTCCAGTGCTCATCTTATCTGAATGTCTCTCCTACAAAGTGTGTGCTTGCAAATTCACAAAACATATTGCACAGTCAGCTGAGAAGCCTACCAATCTAAATCAAATTGCAGACCTATGCAGATAGCCATATCTCGTAGTCTACATGGTGCAACAGTGGGCACTATATGGGTCGTATTTCTGAAGCATAGTACACGCTGACTCATGCACATAGATCCTGCTGACGTGCATTAAAAGTTCCCTAGTGCACTTTAATGTATTGTTGTTTCAAACTATTCTACATAAAAGTGCACTAGGGAAATCTTAATACACATGAGCAGGTTCTATGCAGACCAATTAATGTGCAACATGTTAATGCACTGTAGAAACCACACCTCCATAGCACACATTGCTGCTCCACAAATACAAGCCCACAGTTAGAAAGGCAACATTTCTTCCTATGCTTACTAGATTTCTGCACAGAATTTCTATGTATTACATGTATATCACCTCAAACAGCTGAACAGCTCACATTTCTCTATCTTGAATAGGCTATTGGAGAAGGGACTGATCCTTTGCTGAATGCTTCCTGAGAAGTAGTGAGCATCCTTAGGTCTCTGATGAATGGAAACTGCGGGCATTTAGCATCTCAGATGGTTTGGTCCACAGATACATGTGCACAACTCAATATCATTAATGGTACTTATAGTTCCTGAGCGTATTCACTCATGCACACACAAAAAGCATCCTAAATAATGTTTAAACTCTAACCTCTTCAGAGCTGGTAAGAGGTTTTTTAAAAAACTCTGTGCACTTCCACAGTCTGCAGAGCACACACATGTATTAAATACCCCCTTTTTGAGGATGGACAGTCCTTTTAAAATCATAATACCTAACATTTTTCCTTCCTGTACCTTCAGAAACTTCCTAACAAAATCCCCTTATTACACAAAAGTACAGTGAAGTGGTAAAATATCTGTCATAAAGCAGAGAATTACTTCCTAGACATGGAGTTTTGAAAATCGAGCAATCATGGAAATTCGCCTCTAACGCTGGATCATGAAATTGTAAAACTATGGAAGCGCAAAATAATTTTCCTATTTTAGAACTCATCCTGAACTGCTGAAGACTTCTTTGGCCTCTGCCTAGTGTACACATACAAAAGCTCACTACATTAATACAGCCTGGCGAGAGGGTATTTTTACCTGCAAAATTAGTTATAAAACAAATTCTTCCATACATTAAAGTGAAATAACACATTCTCTATTTTGCTACACTTGCATCATGTTTTAAATAGATTTTTTTGCTTGTAAAATAATTTTTGAAAAAATAGACACTTTATATGTGCATGCACACTTGTTCTAGTTTTTATAACAGTGGAGTGAAATATATTTTATTATTCTTTAGAATAAAATGTGGCAGGCAAAACTCCCATCCCCTTAATTAAAAAATATCAACTGTGACAAAAAGCCAACTGCTAGATTGTAAAATGATTTCCAATTGGTGAGTGCTTACTGACACAAGTAGGCCTACTGAAGTCAATGAGATTACTTGCACGAGTCTGCTCCCTGACAAGAGTACAGGCTGCACAATTTAGCCCTAGTAAGTTTAGAGTTGAGGGAGAAGGGGAATTGGAAATGAAAAGCAAAAGGTACAGCAGATATAGTTTATCCAGCATTACAAGTTGTCTTCATTATCACCATTTTGTTGCTGCTTTGGGAGACCTATCAAATACCTGCAGAAACTACACATGTCAAATTGCTGACTCTGTGACAAGTCCATTAATGTGGAAAGAGGAATGTTTCCTACGCTCTTGGAGGAGTATACTGCCCTTATGTTGCACATGGAACTCCCACTGACATTAATGAGAGTTCCACAGAGGGAATGAATACAGAATACCCCTCTTAGTTTTCACACAAAAGTCTGTCCCAAGAGAAGATTCTATCTGACATAGAGGATATTAATTGACTAGGGAACACCTGAGTCAAAACCAAGGCACAACTGAAGTAACAGCATTGGCATCCAACACAACGGCTAGATAATTTGATTCTGTTATTCCTTGCCTATTCACACTATATAAATATCATCACCAGGCCAGTGGACATTTAGAAAAAATGTCAACACAATCTCCACTTCTTCTGAGCATGTTCACTCCCACTGTTGGAAAGTAGAGGATGCTCACTGTATGAATTCTGTATATTTTCCCATAATCCTTTGGTGGGTGACCTAAAACATGCTGTTATAACAATAGCAGATACCTGAATAAGAACTGGGATTTTACATTCTATAATTACCTATTTGCATACATACCAATCGCTCTGTATTTTCAGATCTTTTTTAATAAATATACTTCTTACACCACTTACCCCACCCAAAAAGAACACTGTTCTATTTCTAAGAGGTGCACCTCTTGAATATTTTTAATTCATATACCTTTACTACCAACTGTTGAAACCATGGAAAAAATGAAAAAAGCCACAACATGTTGTATTGTCATCAGGGATGTTAAAATATGTGTAATTAAGTAACCGTATAACCACTGAAAATTTCAGCGATTACAGTTACATGGCAGCAATCGGCTCCCCAGGAGTTGGTGCATGTGGAGAGCCAGCTGTTAAGCTTGCTCCCCGCTGGTACTGGCTCCCACCTGCCACCCCACATTCCTGCCTCTGTATCGGGGCAGCAGGTAGCTCCCTGGGAGCCAGTACGCACTGGGAGCCAGCTTTTAAGCTGGCTCCCCATGCATACCGAGAGCCTGCATGTAATTGTGAACATTAACTAGTGAGTCCAGGCTCCTCAGTTAACCATTTACATGGTCACACTTTCACATCCTTAATTATCATAATTATAATAACAATACTGATTCATTTGTTCTTAGAGAGACAAGATGGGTGAAATAATGTCTTTTATAGGACCAACATCTGTTGGGGAGATAGACAAGCTTTTGAACTTACACAGACCTCTTTTTCAGGCCCAAGCTGTACAAGTACAAGCCTATTTTGCCCCTTGCTGATTTCAACTGATGCTATACCTTCACATGCCCATTATAATATGGAGAGTGATTTTTATGTCCACTGGCTAGTTTCTGGGTTGGTGACATGCGATTTCTCACTGGGTTGGGTTGGATTGAAATAAAATATCAGTGTTGTTGCTACACTGATATGGCAAGCGACAGAACCCTGATGTTCTTTCTTTCTACACTGATGTACGCCTATGGGTCTAATTGAGATTCACATATTTTAATACAGCGTGGTGATCAAACATCCATTTTTTCACTTGTGCTCAGCTGTGCCCAGATGCCAAGGCAATATTAAGTATATTCCTTGAAAAATTAAACTAGGGAGGCAAATTTTAGCTTATGAGGTGGTTGTCTCAATACTTGTTTCAGATGGGAAGATAAGAGATATCTTACACCAGAAGATCAATGATAAGTCCAATATCGGGTACTGTTAATGGTTTGTCTGTAGGTTGGCTCCCACTCTGTCTATGGAAGATGAATATCCACACGATGGGATTTTATGGAAGGTGGTCAGGCCAGGGTTTGAACCTATGATTGGTAACTCCAAGTGTAACCACCACCAGGCAGTTTTGAACCTAGGACCTCTGAAGCGGAGTATAGGAGCCTCTACCCTCTGACCTAAAACCCAGCTGGCTCCCAGCCCATCCTGCAGAGGTCTCTTGGTCTTAACTGTTGGTCTTAACTAAGCAACGTACCACATACATTGCTTAGTAATCACACTCAGCAAACCCATGCTCAGCAAACCTAGGGTTCTCCCATTTTTTAAATAATAAAAATTCAGGGGTATAGCCAATGATAGAATCAGCAACTTCAGCTGTCCTTGCCATTCAAACTATCAGCACTCTGCTAGTTGTTTTAATTATCTATTGATCTTATGTTTTTATGCCTTTGCCCATCACCGTAGTATCTGAGTAAATCCCATGCTGAATCAATAGCAGTAATGAAGTCCCTAGCAGACTTCATGGAGTCACTGGCATTTCTCTTTTTGCAGGGCAAATATTCCACTTAGGGTGTGGAGCTGTGTTTTTCTTTTTTGGTTGGTTGTTCATTTGTTTTTCAGTTGGTTGGATAATCTATTTGATAAATGCCCTGAATCCAGCAAACTCCTACTCAGGTAACTTGTGCACATTTATAACTAGTCCCACTGAAATCAACAAGACTATTAGCATGAGTTAGGATTTGCAATCTTCAACCCTATAGTGGTAGTCACATCAGGTTAGAATTGCTTTATTTACTTACAACATACCTGTAACAACAATAATGCATTTAACCTATGCCTGCTTACTAGTGCACTGAATTGTTCCATACTCTGTTTAAGTTACATTAAAGAGGCATATTTTAAAAGTGTGTATTTCATCTGAACCCAATTTTTAGTAACAAGCATTCTTTATTTAATCCAATTTATTTAGTCAGACTAAGCAAGAAAAATGAAGTCATCTTGTTTCCTTTTGCTGGTTTGGATTACACAATTAAGAGGAAAGGGACATAAAATTGGCACTCTTTTGGTCAATAAATTCAGCTCCAAAATATAAAATCTGCCATGAGTTTTAGCATTTTGTTAGGTGGTAAACCTTACATATTTCCTTTTATCTGCACTATAATTTTATTTTAAAAGTCTCTCCAAAAGCTCATGAATAAATGGAAAGTAATTTTCACAAAAATCTTTTTTTAGGAGACTGGTTAGGGAACAAAGCTCCCCATACTCCATTAGCGTATCTAAAACAACTAATATTACACTTTCACTATTGTTATTACAACACTTTCAGTATAACCAATATTTTACTGGATTTTTTGTGTGAGAGACCTAAGAAAAGCTGCAAATGATCACAGCTATGAAATCTTTGGGGAAAAAAAAGAAAAACCACTATCACAGGAAAGTTCTGTAATAATTCCGATACTCTCAAAATTTAATGTTGAAATATCTCATTATTACACTACTGATTTCACTTTTCCCCACATCATAGATATTAATGTTCTCTCTCTTTTCTGGCATCTATATTTGTAACAATTCACATATGATCTTCATATTTTATTCTTAGTCTTCTGGGAGGAAGGGAAAGCAGAACAGAGATTAATATCAACTACACTAAAATCTCAATCCAATTGATACCTCTTGTTCAAATCAATAAAAAAATTACGCAATCACCTATATTTCGTAAAAAAATCATTTTATTTAAACACGAGTGTGTGAAGAATCAGTGAAAAACAACATTGAGTAAAAGAGTGATGACCCTGTGGTAGCTTCAACATTCCCATGAGAGTGACAATGACAAATAGACACCAGCTAGAGTAGACCATGTTCCTAAAACTCATTTCACTCTTCTATTTATTTTTAAGGAGTAATCATTGCATGCACCTGGGAATAAGATGCTATTATTATGCATAAGGATTGCATGGCATGGCTGAAGGATGCTACAGTACTTATAATTACATATTCACAGTCATGATAGAAATTATTATTACCATAGATATGTAAAGAAAACAGAACTAATTAAAGAAATAACAGCAAACAAAACCATATGTAAGCTCCCTCCCCCCAAACCTAATGAATCCTTTTAATATTAATTAAAGAATTCCTAACAATACATTGGAAAGCTCTCTTGGAGAATTCAGCTTACTGTTTAACAGTTTCTGACTAATTTTATTAACCTGTACATCTGAGAGGATCAACCCCCTCTGGGTTTAATTAGAAGAAAATTCAATTTAAATCTAAATGTCAACAGTGGTTACTAATTATGGCAGGGCCCTGGACCAGACATCCAGTCTGTAATCAGGCAGTTCTCTGGTAACAATTAGCTGGTTTTTTTTTCCTGAGTTATGCGTGCATTAGGATTTTTTTAAAATAAATATGATTCAGCATGAGATACAGATAATATTAAAAGTACCTACTGCTAGGTGCAAACATGCAGAAGAGGTTGCCAAATTAAATTACAGAGATTTCTCAAACATATAGCTGAATAATAAGCAGCTACAAAACTAGGTCAGGGTCACAAGCAACAGACCACTGCCCCTCCCCCAACATGCAAAATAAATATACCCACTATCTCTGAATAGAAATCATTCTTTTGTTATGCCCTTTGTCAAGAATACATTATTGCAAAATTATGTTTATTTCCACAATCTGCACAGCTGAAAGCAGGACTGAATTAATTTTTCCAGAACTGATTTCATTTGCAATTTCATGATTATGATTATAAAATGTAAATTCATTACTTTAAAAAAGAAATGACAATGAAAGGCAGAAATATAAGAAGGCAGCTCTTTATCAATGGGTTTGGTTTTCTCTGTACTAATGAAATAAACAGATGACTAACTCTGAAGCAAAAACAAACACTAAAAATCTACAGTAAAATAAAAACTGGAGAGACAATGAAAAATTAATCATTTTAAAATATAACCTGAACAGTGAATATGTGATGTTAAGCAAGAAAATTACCAGAACATGTAAGATATTATCAAAACTAGAGTAAGTTAGTCATTTAAGCTTTGCATCAACTCCCACGTTCTATTCTCAATGTTAACAATAAAGACAATAATGAACATGCTGATGTAGTACTGAGCATTTTTATTTCATCTTTCAATTTGGTGATAACTTTTTCATAATTTGTAATTGTCTTTTTCAAACTGATGACATACATAGGAAATGAGTTAAAATCCGTATTTATAAAATGGTGGAGGTTATTCACAATTAATAGTATTTTATGTTTCATTTCATTAAGAGAACTATGTTTTTTTTAATTAAACCCCAAACATGAAAACACTCATTAATATACTTAACTTTAAGCCTGTTCCAGTGATTTCAGTGGAACAATTTCACATTCTTCAATTAAGCACACTTTTAGGCGTTTACTATACCTTAGGCCCCAGTTTAAAATACATAAGTAAATGCTTAACTTTAATCACTTGATAATTCTGTTCATTCTGCCTATTCTGTTCATTCTGCCTAAAGCACCTGACATTGGCCACTCTCTGAAGACAGGATAGTGGGCTAGAAGAACCACTGGTCTGACCCAGTATGGCCTTTATTTTCTTAATATGCCCCTATTCAGGGAAGCACTTAAGCACATCAAATTAGTGTGCACATTGTGAATGTGCTTTCCTACATAGGGATGACTTAGGCACCTGCTTAAATGTTTTTTTGGAATGGGGTCTAAGGCAAAATTATTAAAGGTATTTAGACTCCTTGGGGATTTTGAAAAGCATGTAGGAATCTAACTTATATTGATTCCCTCTGGGAACCTGAATATCTTTAAAAATCTGAACCTACATGTTTTTCTGAACAGTGAAGGGATTAGGCATGTACACGTAGAATCTGAACTTTAAATTAATTGAAGAACAAATTTTTAAAACACAGAACCTGCAACTGTGCAGGACAAATTTGAACTCATGCTTTCATTTGCAGACATACAACTGTATACAGTAAATGCATAATATACAAATTGGGACCAATTATATGATTTGCACACACAAATACCTGTTTGTTCACGTTAATGGGTCTGCACAATAATTTAAAAAAACAGTTAAAACCATCTCTGAATATATAGGACAGGTTGCATTTGTACTTTTAAAATAGTTGTTAAAAATGACAATTTTATTCTGAGGTACTGATGTTCCTATTCACATGTACTAGATATGTCCTAATTTAGCTAACCATAGATTGTTTGTGTTCTTAACTTCCTTTCACTTTCTTCTCCAGCCTAGAGTTTAGCGAGGAGGCTCTGCAACAGAAAAAAGTGCTGCTTCTGGGCGAGCCACAGTACAGTATTAACACCTATAAGGGTAGCAGGCATCTTCTGCTTTGGAACACTCCCCATTTCCCCTCTGGGAAGCATAGTACCTCCATTAATCAAGAAAGAGAGAGGGCCCTGCTATATTCTAGAACCTATGTTACAGCACTTTTCATAGGGACTTTTAATGAGTTGGTCACAATAATAAACATGTTACTTAACATTCTGAATTGGTGTAAGAACTCTAAACACGAGAATTTCTAATTTCTATGATATCCTACCCAGGTTTATATTTCTCAGCATATGGATATTTTATTTCATTAAGAAATTCCATTTCATAAGTAAGAGACCCCATGGTGATTATTACACTTCTCTAGGGTGGTTAAATTCACGCATCCTTTAGCCTTGTGCCTAACAGTACCTAGGACTTGTAATAATCACCCAGAAAAGCTCTGGTAGCTGTCTCTCATTGTTTGATTATAATATTTTTTGGTGAAATCCTGGCCCCAGAGGAAATAATGAGTCATGCTTTTGACTTCAAAGTGGTCAGAGTTCCACCCTTTGTGCTCCTTGAAATTTTACTTGGTTTTAGTCCCTTTTGTGAGTCTCTCTAAAGGTACTCAATAAAATTATAGGTTGAGGTTTTAATAAATAATAATTTAATACTTTCTATATGCTCAACATTAACACATTTCCTTAAATCATTAATTCTAAAAAAATTTAAAAAAAAATGTCTAATGTGCACTGTATAACATTTCCTATACAATTATTAAACCACAATGTATTTTTTGTCTTCAGTAGCAAATCAAGCACAGGTGTGTCTAACTATTTCCCTGTCCTTAAAAAAAGTTTACTTATTCTCCATGTTTAACTGAAGTTTTAGTTGAGATCTTTTGATAGCATCAAAAAGGAAGTTCTTTCAACCACAGCTGAATAATAAGGTGAATGGAAAAACAGTTGGTTTCCTTCTGCCTCAACTGTTTACCTTGGTCTGTTTTAAGTAAGGCACAGAAAAAGAATGTATATTCTTCATTGTATAACAACCAAAAAGTTTTTAAAAAGGGACAAAATATATTTTGTTCATGGATGACATTCCACAACTGTGACTTCCCTAATAAATCATATTTTCCAATCCAAGACCAGGAGTTTTAAACTACCATATACAAGGAAGGGTGTTAAGACCAAGAACTCAGACTCAAAGTAGACTCAAGGTAACATGAATGTTAAGAATAAAGGCATTGAGGGATGTAAAATGAATATATTCTCCAGCTTCTTATATACTGTATGAATGCTATGAACAAGATGAACTGGAAAGAAATGTGATTATGATTGAATAGGAACCTGCTAGGGTGATTCAAGTTACCAAATTGTTAAAATCCCTCAAGGCACCCCATTTCAGAAAGTTAGGCAGAAAGGTAGGCAGGAGGGAAGTCTGCATTATCATGAGATGCTTTGGATTTACTGACAATTTAGAAGAACCAGGCCTTGAATACTTTCGGGTTTATACACTAAGTGATATGCAACAAGATATATGCCTGCTGGGGGGCTGCTTTGGTTATTAAACCAGTCAAGGAAACAGGATTAGCAGTTCCTTAAATATATAACAGCTATACAGAAAAAATGAATTACAATTGGGATTTCATTGGAGGTCTCAAGCTCTGATTGGCAAAACATCCTTAGCATTTCTAAAAATTATAGATAACTTTCCAACACACGAAATATGGAACCAACTGGATGTAATTCTATAGTAGAACTCATTCTAATGGATAAAGTTGAAATGATCTCTCAGTAAAAACTGATGGTTGCCTATGTGCAAGTGATCACAATTTGATTTCATTTACTATGTGCAAATAAAATGTAATCTCAATCTGTGCGTGTGTGTCTACTATATATTTGAGAGAGTTTGTCTGTCTATCCATTTGTCTGTTTATTCAAGAACTCCTCAATAGTAAGAGCTAGGACCACCCAAATTCAGTATATAGCAATTGTTATATATATATGTTAGAGATTTGTGTGTCTGTCTATGAATCCATTTGTTCAAAATCTTTTTCTAAACAGTAACAGCTAGGACCACCAAATTTGGTATGCAGATTTCTCTTATGCCTCAAATCTCTCCCCTTCCCCAGGCCTCAGCCCCAGCACTGGACCAGGAGGGGGAAGCTTCCCCTTCCCCCTCTGCCCCCCGAGCACCGCCAGGCTCCTCACTGTGGCTATGCCAGACTACCAGCATGGCCCCCCACTCCTCCCCTGGGCCCACGCCTAGGAAGCACCAGCAGGGCTGGCTTGCACCACCCCCCACCTCCAGGGCTGGGGAGCACCACCGGAAGGCCTCTGTGCTGTCCCTCCCTCCTCCCCCAGGAGGCCTCCGCATCCAACCCCCTAGCTGGCCGGTAGGACTAAGAAGAAGAATTAATTTCTTAAATAAAATCAGAAACAATCTAGACATAACCTAGACAAAGGTGGCCAAATTCTAAATCATGATGCAGAAAAGGCAGAAATAATTTTGTTCTGTAGTGAGAAAGAAGCAATATAGTGTATTAATATCTTGACAGTGATCAACACTTAATATTCCCAGTAACTAGTGAGGATGCCAAACAGCAGCTAGTAAAGTTAAATTTTTTAAATCAACTTCTACCCAAGAACATTCAAAAGAACTGGCGGAGGAGCTCTTTGACCCACAAAGGTTTACTTTTAGTAAAACTGGGAACACTGTGGAAGTTCCAGATGACTGTAAAAAACTAATAATGTGCCAATATTTATAAAGAGACCAAACTGTATCACCTAGGAAACAGCCTGACATTGAACTTGGCCAAAAGAATGAAAAGATTGATGTGAGATATAATCAGCAAAGATAAGAAATAGTTGTATAATCAAAGGTAACCAACATAGTTTTATGGAAAATAGATTTTCACAGCAACCAACTTACAATCTTTTGATAAGATAACACGTTTGGTTGGTAAACATTTAGTCCCATATGATATTCTACTAAAACCAGCTCTGTACCAAATCAACATAGCTCATATTAAACCTGCTTAACCGACAGATCACAAAACAGTAATTGCGAACAAGAAAGTGTATCCAATGCGATGGTTCTATAGATCTATTCTCAGGCTATTCAAGACCGTTATCTGCCAATGTTACCAGACTATTGATAAACATAGTAACTGGTGGACAGGTAAGTTATATAGATCCACCTGGGTCACTTGGTAACAGAGACTCACTTGAACAACAACAAGGACTGCTAGAAATAAAGAATATAGGTCATCACGGCATCCAACAGACTTCATCGGGCCCTGGTCAAGGTGGGGGGAAAGGGGCTGGCTCCAGGACCCTGGAAGGGCAGAGCCTTTGGCAGAAAAGGTGGGGCTGGGAGACTAGCTTCCCCTAACTAGCCTTCAGCACCACGCATGCATTCCTCCAGGGCTCTGGAGGCGATTTAAAGGACCCAGGACTCCGGGCGCTGCCGCTGCTGCTGTAGCAGTGGTGATGGCCAGGAGCTCCAGGTCCTTTTAATTTACTAGGCCCCAGGGCAGCTGGCCCCTTTCCTCCCTGCATCAGCGGGCCTGTAGGTCACACTCATAAGAGGGAGGATTCTATTCTGGCAAGCAGGCACTATGAAAAGTACTTCTGAGTCATAGCAAATAGTGCTATGAATATGAAGTGCCAGTGTAATGCTTTAGCTAAGAAGGTGAACACAAACCTTTGATACATAAGCAGGAGAGTAGCAAATAGGAATAGGGAGATGGTATTGTGACATTACTGAGATCATTGAATATTGTGTCCAGGTCTGGTCAGAGGCCACTCAAGAGAATCTGCTATTCCAGGCAAAACTTCAGGGTGCCACCACCCCTGCTCTATATCAATAGACTTTAAAGCCAGAAAAGTCCAAATGGTAATCTAGTCTGACCTCCTACATGCCACAGGCTACCAATTCCTGAAATAGGCCCATAACCTCTGTCTGAGTTACTGAAGTCTTAATTCTTCAAGTTACAGAGAATTCATCCTTTTCTTCAAATCATCAAGTGAGCTGTGCCCCACATTGCAGAAGAAGGCAAAAAAAATCCCAGGGCAGCAGACTGGAGTGGCTTTGTGACCTGATGCACTGACAGGAAGGGTAGCTAGGCCAAATTTGAGACAGTGGCATCATGACCCAGTGCAAGGGGCAGCCAGGCCAAATTAGAGTGCTGCTGTAACCGTGTACATAGGGTCATAATGACACTCAAATGTGGCCAACCACCCTTCTGTCATGATAGCAAGGGGGCTGGGCCAAACCTGCTGCCTTAGACAGCTACCCAGAAATCTTCTGACCTAGGCAACTGGCTTGCTCACTTATAGTTAGAGTGGCCTCTGGTTCTGCTGTCCATACTTCAAAAAGGAAGTTGAAAAATTAAAAGGTGTTCAGGGGAAAGAGCCTCAAGAATGAACCAATATCTGTAAAACATGCCTAATAACAAAACACCACAGAAGTTCAATCCACTAAGCTTATCCAAGTTGAGGTTAAGAGGTGATTTGGTGTCACAGTCTAAAAAGAACCTACAAAGGAAAGGAATTTTTGAAAGTAGAGCACCTTAATCTACTAGAAAAAGGAATCAAAAGAGATCCAAAGTGGTTAGAAACTGCAACTAGATATATTCAGAGTAGATAAAAGGCCCACATTTTTAACAGTGAAGGTAATTAACCACTGAAACAACTTGCTGAGGGCTCTAATGGATTTTCCATCACTTGAGATCTTTAAAGACTGGATATCTTTCTAAAGGGTATGCTTTCACTGAAACAGAAGTTCTAGGCTCAATGCAAAGTTACTGGGCAAAATTCTTTGACCTGCATTACACACAAGGTCAGATTAGATTACTGTAATGGCCCCATCTGACCTTCGAATAAACCAGTTTGTTACAGAGCTCCATGAAAGGGATCATCTTTTATGTACTGTGATTCAAAGGCTTTTATCCTGCACTACTTACTCAAGCCAAACTCACCCTTATGTTTTCAAGAATTTTGCCAAATAGGGGGCAAATCCTCCAATGGTGTAAACAGCAAGGCTAAAGAGCCAGGGTCAGGCTGTATAGACTCATGATGTGAACCTGCCAGATGTCCAGTTTTCAAATGGAATGCCTAGTCAAAAAAGGGACCCTGGCAGCTCTGGTCAGCACTGGTGACCAGGCCATTAGAATCCTGATCAGCAGTGCAATGGGGTTAAAGCAGACTCCTTGCCTGCCCTGGCTCTGCGCAGCTCCTGGAAGTGGCCAGCACGTACCTGCAGCCCTTAGGCACGGGACAGCCAAGCAGGCTCCACAGGACCCCAGCACAAGCACCAGCTCCTCAATTCCCATTGGCCACAGGGTCATGTCAGCTGCTTCTGGAAGCCATCTGAAGGAAGCACCTCCCAGAGCCTGCACCCCAAACTCCCTCCTGCATTCCATATACTCAAACTCCCTCCCAGAGCCTGCAGCTCCTCCCATGGTCCAGCTCCCTGCCCCAGCCTGGAACCCATTCCTGGACCCTGAAACTCTCACCACCTCCCCAGAATCCCCTTCTGCAATACAAACCCCTCAGCCGCAACCCCATCCTAGATCCTGCACTGTCATCCAGAGCCCTCACCTCCTCCCACACTCCAACCTCCTGCCTCAGCCTGGAGCCCCCTTGTGCACTACAAACCCTTTGACTCAACCTCATAGTAAGGAACCCTGCTGCACCCCAAACCTCTCATCCCTGGCCCCACCCCAGAGCCCTTATCCGCAGCCAAAGCCCTCACTCCCACCTGCACTTCAACCTCCTGCCCCAGCCTGGTGAAAATAAGCAAGGGTGGAGGAGGGCAAGCAGTGGAACCAGGGATGATGGAGTGAGCACGGGTGGGGAGAGGGTGCTCAATTGTCTATAAACAGAAAGTTGGCAACCCTAAGGCTCACAGTTCAATCACTGGGGTCTGATGAAATGCACCATAGAATACTCAAGGAGCTGAGAGAGAAGGTGGCTGAGCCTTTAGCTATCATCTTTCAAAAGTCATGGAAGTCAGGAGAGATTCCAGAAGATTGGACGAGGGCAAATATAGTGACCATCTATAAAAAGGGAAATAAGAACAACCCAGGAAACTACAGACCAGTCAGTTTAACTTCTGTGCCAGGGAAGATAATGGAGCAAGTAATTAAGGAATTCATCTGCAAACACCTGAAAGATAATAAGGTGACAGGTAACAGCCATCATGGATTTGTCAAACCAATCTGATAGCTTTCTTTGATACGATATCAAGCCTTGTGGATAAAGGAGAAGCGGTTGATGTGGTATATCTAGACTTTAGTAAGACATTTGACATGGTCTCGCATCACCTTCTTATCACTAAACTAGGGAAATACAACCTAGATGGTGCTACTATAAGGTGGGTGCATCACTGGCTGGATAACCATTCTCAGTGAGGTTCCACCGGCGTCTGTTTTGGGACCGGTTCTGTCAATATCTTCATCAACGATTTAGATGATGACATAGAGATCACGATTATTAAGTTTGCAGATGATACCAAGCTGGGAAGGGTCACAAGTGCTTTGGAGGATAGAGCCAAAATTCAAAAAGATCTGGACAAACTAGAGAAATGGTCTCAGGTAAATAGGATGAAGTTTAATAAGGACAAATACGAAGTACTCCACTTAGGAAGGAACAATCAGTTTCACATACAAAATGGGAAGTGATTGTCTAGGAAGGAGTACTATTGAAAGGGATCTAGGGGTCATAGTGGACCACAAGTTAAACATGAGTCAACAGTGTGACACTTGCAAAAAAAGCAAATGTGATTCTGTGATGCATTAACAGGAGTGTTATGAGCAAGACACGAGAAGTCATTCTTCCATTCTACTCTGTGCTGATTAGGCCTCAATTAGAGTACTGCATGCAGTTCTGGGCACCACATTTCAAGAAAGATGTGGAGAAATTGGAGAAGGTGCAGAGAAGAGCAACAAAAATTACTGAAGGTCTAGAAAACATGAGCTATGAGGGAAGACTGAAATAATTGGGCTTCTTTAGTTTAGAAAAGACAAGACTGAGAAGGGACACGATAGCAGTTTTCAAGTATCTAGAAGGGTGTTACAAGGAGGAGAGAGAAAAATTCTTCTTGAACTCTGAGGAGAGGACAAGAAGCAATGGGCTTAAGTTTCATCAAGGGAGGTTTAGTTTGGACATTAAGAAAAAATTCCTGTCAGGGTGGTTAAGGACTGGAATCAATTACCTAGGGAGGTTGTGGAATCTCCATCACTGGAGATCTTTAAGAGCAGGTTGACAGACATCTCTCAGGGATGATCTAAACAGTACTTGGTCCTGCAATGAGGAGAGGGGATTGGACTAGATGACCTCTTGAGGTCCCTTCCAATTCTAGTATTCTGTGATTGTTTGACTCTAGTATTTGCCACAACAGTGCTCATCACAAAAGCTTTACTTGCAGTCCCTTTCAAGGTATAAACAACAAGGCTGTTCATTTAAATGTCTTTCACTGTTTGAAACTGATGTGGTATCCGATGAGGGGAGATATGCACCCTAAAGTCCCAGAAAGTAGTCAACCATTTTCAATGGGATGACTCACATGTTCCAAGTACATGCTTTAAATGTTTGAAGAACTGGGGACTATGAAACTTAAAACCCAAGTACTTTTATTTTATAGATCAAAATCAGCAACTTAAACTTCACCCAGAAAATAGTTTAGTCCCCAAGGTGCCTATAGTGAACACCATTTGATAAGTAGCAAGATGCATTCTGTGCCGGCTGCAATCTGCACCAGCTACAGTTTCCAACTGGGTTTACTGTGCCTGTTTGGAGTGTAGGGTTGCCAGGTGTCCAGTTTTGAACCGGACAGTCCAGTATTTGAGCTTTCTGTTCCAGAAACAAATTGAGAAAATATAAATGAGGAAATATAAATGTCCAGTATTTTTAAATAAGATGTAATGTAGATTGTGATGTAATGTCAAGTGTGTCCTGTATTTTTGTTGAAACCATCTGGCAACCCTATAAGGGACATGAAGTAAAATTATGAGGTGCACACCCAAAAGAAAAATTGTAACTTTCTTTTTGGCACATTTGGTAAAAAGAGCTCTTGAGAAAACACTTGCTATGTTGTCACCCAGAAGCAGCTGCAGAGTCTAAATTAGCCATTTTGCAAGCCTGAGTGATAAATAATATGATACATGTATTGAGTCACAGCCTAGCCACAGTCCTAATCTCTTACCCTAGTGATAATAACAAAAGTAATATGATACCAAGCTCGTACATAGGACTTTTCATTCATGGATCTCAAAGCACTGGGTGCTATAGAAAACCCTATGAAAGGCAGATAGGTAACACATTCCATTAACCAGATTTAGCATTTTAAATTCATGATGCCATACAGTATATTTTAAATAGCAGCTAGAATTATAATAGGTTCTAAATGGTGCCATGTTTCATTTTGACCCAGTTTTTTAAATACGCTGATATAAGAAACAGACAGCTTTTAAGATTTATGTTTTTAAACAAAAATGAAATTGCTGTGGAGTTTCCAGTTCAGGAACTACCTGGAGATTATTACAAAAACAAGAAAAAACAGTACATTGCACAATCCTGACCTTTTGAAATGTTCTCTAATATATCATGCAAAAAAAAGGGGGGGTTGTGTTAAATAAGGAATTTGTTAGCCTTCAGCTCAGAGGCAGGTTTATTAGCAAACTGCTAAGTGGAACAAAAAATCTATAACCCTGATCTTATTGAAATAATTACAGAACCTTTAATGTCCCACTAGGCATACGCAGAGAAAAAAGATGGAGCACACTGAAAAAGACTACAGTAATGAAAACAGACAGAAATAGGCCACTCATCATACCTTTTACTTAGTGCATACAAACCACTGTCAAAAATATAAGACAATATACAAATGATTGCCTGTCCAAAAATGATTTTAAATTTCCTTTTCACTTTGCTAAATTTTAGAAATGTGCATAGTAAACATATAATGTTATCCTTTATGTATTTGGGTGCATATAATATGCATAATTATTAATAGTTATATGTGATGTAAAACTATGTTAAAGTTACATTAAAGTTTAAAACCACAACAATCTCAACAGATACAAATTCTGAATGTTGAGGAGCATCCTTCGTGTTTTGTAGTGTATATTAAAATATATATATTAAACCATTGTGCAAATGTAACCAGAGAAACAGGAATATAAAGTATTGCATGTGTGTATAGAGCTAGTATAATGAAATACAACAGATTAAAAAAATGGATACACAGATCAGATAAAACAAAGTGGCCATGTTAACGATGCTGCCAACATCTTTTCTTTTGCATTTCTTGACTTTTTTGGTCTGAATTGTACAACCTGAGGGCTCAGTAGAAGCTCTGCTAAGAGTCCCAAGTAAGGCGTTAATTTGCTGTGCTTCTCCTGGTGAAGATAGAAAGTCACAATCTATTTGGCCCTACATGTTCCACGGGTAAGTATGCTGACCCAGCCCCTCCTACATTTGGAGCAGCTTACGCCCCTGGTGTTGGTATGTAAGCCTGTGCTGTGGGGGAGAGAGAGAAAATGCTGCCCCCCTTTCCTGGACTCCCCCACAAATGAGCACAGGAGCTCTTTGGAAGGGGACACAGCAGCTATGTGGGGCCTGCTCGCCTCCTTGTGCTGGAATTCATGGTGCAGAAGGTGCATATAAAGGAATATGGAAGCACCATATGCCCCTTCCTTCCTTGTACTGAATACATGCCACACCACTAAGGGTATGCCTACACTACAATTAGATACTCCTGGGGGGATTCTGTGCCACTGTGCAGGCGTAGATTTCATGTGTCCTGGATGATATTTTTTTCTTTACCAAAAAATACATCATTGGAAAGATGTTGCAGTTGTCTTATGCCCACTAGGGGCTGCTGTGGCACCAGAACAGAGAGCAGCCACACCTTAGCCAGGGCCAGCTGCACATAGTGAAGAGAAGAAGCTGCTTTCTACATAGCACCCTATCCCTGGTGCCAGGTCAGGAGGCATAGCGTGCTAAGGGATGGACAGCATGGGCACAAGCTGCTGCTTCTGGGTCACAGATTGAGGGTCAAGAAGAGCGAGTGAAGGAACAGATTGAAGTGGGAGCTCAATGGGAATGGGGGGGTCAGAGACAGATAGGGACAGTGGGGAGTTGTGCAGATGGGAAGAGGAGGCTGAGGAGGGGTGCAAGGACACATGGGGATGGGGAGGAGAGGTGGCTAAGTAGATGCAGGGACACATGGGGACAGGGGTGCAAGGAAACATGGTGACAGGGACAGACGTGCATGACTAAATCAACAAGCCTAGTGATCAGCCAGGTTCTGCTTAGGGGAGGCTCCATGACAATCTCTTCCTGTCCAAAAATAAAACAAAAAAAACACCCATACCTTACTTCTCTCACCACACTCATCAACCCTCCAACTTCACATCCAGGCTGCTTCCCACCAATTACTTCCCTCTCCCTGCAGTCCTCCATTACCCCTGACTTCCCCAAGCCCTTGCATAGCTTCTGAGGGGTGAGGGAAATTCATTTAATCTACTGTGCAGAAATGTATTACTATTCAGAGTTCTGTATTAACATGCCTAGTAAGGAATCTATTTGTCAAAAAACATTTCCTGAATATTTTTGGTAGTGCTTTGTTACATAGTTGTTCCCAGATATTTTGAAATAAATTACCAAAATAATTGAAACTAGAATGATTATATTGTATTATTTGGACAAATATAATATGCAGAATTCTCCAGAATTTTAAATATTGTGGGAAGAAATTTTAAAATGTTTTATGCAGAATTCCCAGAGTAAATTAGACACCCAAGGATGGTCTGAGCCAGCTGACTCAGGCTTGCAGAGTTCAGGCTAAAGGGCTGTTTAATCAAAGGGTTGACATTCAGACTAGGGCTGGAGACCAGACTATGAGACCTGTGAAGGGGGAGGGTTTCAGGACCTCCTGAACTCCTCTACAAACACCATGATTAAACAGCCTCTCACCCTGTGCCATGAAAGCTCAAGTCAGCTAGCACAGGCCAGCTGCATGTGTCTCTGCCAGGGTAGACATACACTATGTGGCCCCAAAAGTTGCATTAATTTCCCCATTCTGCATCCTGGTACTCTCTTTAATAACTTCAGCGAGGCTTTGATATTTGCTGAGGCCCACCTATGATAAGCCACACAACTGTGGTTCATGGAGATGAATGGGATAGGGGAGAGTTAAGTTCCTATGTCTTCTGACTACTGTATGTGTGTCTGGAGACAGTTTTCTGCAACACATGATTGACAGGGCAGCATAACATTGGCCTACATTGTAAGAAATGTATCTTCACAAGAGTAGATAGAAATAGGAGATCTTTCTTACGTGAAAGATAAAATATTCAGAGTATGAGACAGAACTTCAGACAGTCCTAAAAATCTTAGTTTCTATGATTCCCTCCACCCTATATGAATAAATGTATCCCTTCCCTTAAGGTTTGTGGGGGGGGGGTGTTTTTATTTTTGGTTTTGGTTTTTGGTGTGTGCATTTGGAAGTATCTAACTATGTGTCTTTCAATGAAATTCTAGCAACAGTTTCAGGAAATAGCAACTTGCCTGCGCACTCATTAATGGATCTCAAAGTCACTTTATTATTTCAGGCCAATTCCACAAGCCAAATACACAGGGAAGCCTTGGAACTTAACTTCATTTACAGAAGCTTCAGGGGGTAGTCGAGTTAGTCTGTACAGGATAAACTAAAAAAACAACAAATGTTCTGGTAGCACTTTATAGACTAACAAAACATGTAGATGGAATCATGAGCTTCTGTGGGCACAGCCCACTTCTCCAGATGACCGGAGTTTTGAGTTTAGGATGTGCAACAGATTTGATTCCTATCACAAAGGTATGAATAAAGACATTGGCTGGATGGCCCGCCACATTCCACATCTTAATGACATAAAAAAACAAACAATGGGTACTTAAGAACAATTTGTAACTTCTCTGTCAGCTTCATGTAGCCTGGACACTCTACTATTTCTTTCCCTTTTTTTTCTTCTTCTCTTCCTCTGACTCCTATATTTATTTAGAAACTGGACCTTTAATAACTCCATTCATCTGATGATGTGGGTTGTGCCAACAAAAGCTCATGATACCATCTACATGTTTTGTTAGTCTTTAAGGTGCTGAAAGACTATTTGTTGTTTTTTATGTTTTTCCAGTTACAGACTAACTCGGTTACCCCCCTGATACAATAGTGATGTGTCTGTCACGGTGAGGACAGATAGATAATTTTTCATTATGATGTCATAAAGTGAAGGGTTCTTCGGGTTCTGCTATCATCCAAGCAAATTTTATTAAACAAGCTTAGAAACAATTACTTGACTTTAAAAAAAAATATTGATGATCAAACTAAGCCAAATTACAACTCTTCAATAAGGTATATACTCATGGCAAGAACCAAGTTTTAGATACTACCTACATTTGTTTAAATATTTTTTTAGTAAGTGTGATGAGAATTTTTATTTAGTTAGTTTTACTTTGGGAAAAGTGTCACATCCATAACCCAAACTCTCTGGGGAGTTTCCAAAAAGGTCAGGTTTGAGCAGGGACAAAAATTAGAAACTTTAAACTAATAACCTATATGTGAAAATCCGAAAATTATTCTAGATGCTGCACTTCATCCTTAACTGGTGAGGATATGACTAGTTCTTATTATTATACAGACTGACGGGCTTATGAGTTGTTTACACTACAGCCCTTCTACACCAATCTGGTAGTGTATGTGGGCCATAAAGCGCATGTAAATGTAAATTTATACCTATTTTAAACCCATTTACAGTTGTTACCTAGTTTGTGATGTAAAAAGGCCTTACTGTAAATGAGAATTAGACCACACACAATTATTATATATTAAAAATGATTGGTTAAAAAGGTGTATTATGACAAAATACAAGAAGAAATTATCATAAATTCTTTAATAGACCAGCTGCATTATGTTATTCTGAATGGACAGTGATTTTATTATATTCAATCTAGCTATAACATCTTAAAATTGACTTTCATATGAAAATGCTCTTCTCCCTTTCAATTCATTTACAGTGATATGACAAAGCATACTGTCCATTGCATTTTCATACTTATACTAGCAGTCAAAACACCTCTCTCTCTCTCTCTCAAAAAATTTCCCATGGGACAACAGAGTGACATAATCGCAGCACTATGCATCGCTCCACCCCCCCAGCCTCTGCAGATGGCAGCCATGGCATGGGTTCCCCTCTACCCCCCCTGAGAGGCGCCCTGGGCTCCCTGCTTGCCCTGAGTTGCCTGCAGGAGAGCTGGGGGTGACGGTGGTAGCCACCTCTGGCCCTGCTTCAACCTCTGGATCTATCCCCTTCCCCCCGTGACCCAGCAGCGAACCACCGCCTGCCTCGGGCAGTAACCTGACTGCTACTCCAGCCTCATGCCCCCTGCCCCTCTCCCCCCAAGATTATAGCACTGGCTGCTTGCAAGGGGATGGGAGGGAGAAAGCTCCCAGGCTCTGTGCTGGATCCAGCTTGCAGGGAAGCATGCATGCTGCTCCTCCCATGCCCACAGCAGCACATACGCTTCCCCGCAAGTCGGAGAGGCAAGTCGGAGAGGCAAGTCGGAGCCTGGTGGCTTTTTCTCTCCCCACCCCCCGGAAGCTGGTGCTATAATCTTGCGGGGGCAGGGCAGGGCACGAGGCTGGAGCGGCAGGCAGATGGTGGCCCAAGGCAAGCGGCGGTTCCCTGCTGGGTCGCGAAGCATCGGGGCCCCGGATCCGGAGGTAGAAGTAGGGCCAGAGATGGCTTCCCCACTGGAGCAGTGGGGGAGCAGTGCGCGGCATGAAAAAAGTGCCCCTCCCCACCCCTCAATGACCAGACCCTGCACCCCCAGTGCCTCACCCACTCCCTCCCACGCTGCACCCACACCCAGCTCCTGGCCTTCCCTGGCTGCCAGAAGCAGAGCCAGGCCTGGTGCGGCCTTGGCTGTGAGAGGGGGATTATGATTAGGCTGCGGCTGGGGGTGGGGCGAGAGAAGAAAAGAGTCCACAATCATCTTACCATTGTTTTGATTCATGTTCAACAGGTTATTTTATGTTATGGCTTAACGGCTTGTTTGGGAAAGGGAGTACTGGATTGTTTCAACAGTTTGTAGCAATGACTCCACCACTCTTCATTGCACACTAATGATATAGATACAGCAGGGCTGAATCTACCATCACTTACACCACTGTGATTCTACTAGTTTTAATGGAAAGACTCTGGAATTATGCTGGGCTAAAGTCTCACACATCTGGCATGACTCTCACTCATTTGTGAATCCTGCCAAGCAGTCCTACAGACCACCCTAATCATCATGCATTTAGCTGAGCTGCAGAGATGGGACTGGACTCTGAGGCTCCTTTGATGACTCTCTGAGGGCAACCAGGGGGCCTGTATCCTTAGTTTCTCTCTGATTCTCCTGCTGGATCTGAGGGGGGAAAGAGAAGGCAACAGTGGCACAAAGCAATGAAAAGTTTTGAAAAGATTGTCATTATATTTAAACTGTATAGTAAAACTTCTGAAATGCATTAAAAAGAGCAATGGTCATAATTCTTATGACTGTTGAAACATACATGTTCAGATGCTTTTTTGTCTGCTGGATTAAAAAGAAGGTTGACTACTGTAACCTTGATGTGGTATGAAGTCCTATGAGCCATGAAAACATTCAAACTGCATCAGTAAATTGAGTACTTCATGGGGAGTATTTTTCCCAGGTGCATGCTTGAAATATGAGATAAAAATTTCACAATTTAAACTACATATTATCCTTAACTCACCTTTAGATTTTTTTAAATAACTTAATTGTGAAATGGGCTCTCTCTGAAATTATAAATGGAAGGAAATAGGTGGTGAGAAATAAGTTTAAATATAAACAGCTTAAAATTGGTTCATGTGGGTTTTTTGCTTTTTTGGTCAAAGTCTATAGCGAAGCCCATAGATCTATTACTCGAATAGGAAACCATATCTGTGGTTCATGCTATTTCAGCATTTCAACACAAGACCCCTGGCAAATCTGGCTGTTTTTACCTTTGAGATTTGTTTTCATTTGAACTTGAAAGTCAACGTGAATTTCCAGGAGTAAACAAAAACCTTAAGAAGTGGTTTGCTTAATTTTATGCAAACCAATCCATCTGCACAGTCTAGGTATGACATACTTTGTAACAAAGAGCTAGCAAAATACCTGTTTGGGAATTACTATTTACCTATGTAATAACTCCCTATAGTTCTTTTCTGTCCTAAAGCATTGTGTAGTATTGCTGTTCACTATTACAAGTTGCTGCATTTCACCCTAAAGATTACTATCCTTCTGTGCTGGATGAAGTGAATCATGCTTTCATTATATGTGAAGTGAGTCATTCATTTCAAGAGAGTGAAACACACTGGAACTTTCATTATAAGCCCCTGCTTTCATATGCTCATAACTTTTTGTGAAAATTTCTCATTTATTCTAAAATTTTCCAAGCTGGGTACGAGCCCTGTTTCTGGAAAGTTTGAAAGACAATAGCTTTAGCTATTTGAGTCAGATTAAGACTCTTTAGCTCACCAATAAATAAAATAAGCTCTGTCATATATACATGGAAATAATCTTTGAGGAGTGTTAGATGTAGGGTAAAAAACAAATATTAATTTAAAAATATCAATGACTGAAAAACACCAATGAAGCAACTGGATTTTATTATTTTTAGTTTTATTTCTCGCTACTATAGTAAATGTAACCAACTTCTAAATCTGAATATGAACGAGTTAAAGACACTAGGAGCACCCTGTTGTAGGTTGGGTAGCTGAGCTGGTGTCCCATGTAGTCACTGTTGAGAAAGGAGTAAGTGCTTTTAAATCACATCCTTCTCAATGGCAACTAAATATTGCCCAAGACAGTGCAAAGGAGTCAAATAAACCAGGGTGAAGATCTGGCCCCCGAGAGTTTTAAACAAAAGTCAGAATATGTATCTTGAACCTAAACTATCAGTGATCATTTTTAGCACTGGGTTGATCCAAGCTTAGTTTTAGTCACATTAGCAAACACTCCCTCACCCAGGTTCTATGACAAGTCAACCAAATTAATTTGTTTCTCTATCTTAATTTTGTTGTTAAAAAAGTCTCTATTTGAAAACTGGAAGAGAAAGGCTACTTACTATGCTAATCTACTGCATAAACATGACGAGTCAAAAACAAGACCTGAGAAATGTCCTCTCATGTAGCCAGAGCCTGCCACGTAGTTCTTTATAAATCAGTCTGAATAACCTGAATTGCACCCAAAAATAAAAAGGTCAGTACAGTTCATGGAGAACTGATATAACAGGTTCTCTGTGGCTATTAACTACCTACCTATTAGGCAGTCTACGTCCATACTGGATGCATCTGCCTAGTGGTCTTGCAAGATTGTCCCAGGAGAGTGCATTGTAATAATCTAATTTGAAAGTCCACAAGGAATGAATTATTGTGGTCTGCTTCTGCTATGAAATAATAGTTCACAAACACTCAATAATGAGACTCAGCCAGCTCACTCACATCCAAGTTGCAATCACAACCACCTGCAAGTACAAGTCCGGTGTATTCTCCATGGCAGAGACAGGCCTGAAGACTGACTGAAAGGGAAGGAAACAATCTGGAGACTGCAGAAGACACCATAGTTGATTTACCAAAAAACTACCTAATAATCTTCACTAGAAAGGAAATACTAGGGGTTGAGTGATAAGTAGCACGCCTCCCAGAGGCAAGACAAGTTTTCATTAGAAACGGCTATTTAAGGAACTTCAACCTTACCAACAACCTCAATCAAAATGTTTCTCCAAAGTAAAATTCATTTACAGGAAATACAAAAATTATCAGAATAAATCTATGCACCTATAACCATTAATTTCTCCAATATATCAATACATATTTTGTAAAAGTAGATCAAATTAAGATAATTGCAGAGACTACTGATTTTGTATTACACGCCAGTAATGTAACTGTCCCAGTTATATCTTTACAAAAATTTTCTGAAAAGCAAATCAGCTGACATTACAAATAAAAAAAGTTAATTTAATACTCATATTCACCCAAATGATCCACATCTATGATTTGGAACACTAACTCTTATTCAAATAATTTCATTAATTAATGAGATACTGATTATTTGTTATATTTGTTTAATTTGATTGTGACTCTATTATATAAAAATGTTAATTTTTTAAATATGCAGATATGTGAATCTTAACATCCTACACTACAATGAAAACCTTAAAGACCATATTCTGCTTTCTGTAATCAAACTGAACTCCCATTTATTTATTCACATTTGTTCATTTTACCTACACTAGGCTCTAAAGTCTGTAACCACAAAATAACTTAGGTACTGCAATCCATAGAGTCATGGCACCTAATTTTTAAGAACCTAGAAAATCACAGGAACAGTACCACAGTACAGAATTCTGGGCTACCAAGTCATGTCTCACTCTCTCTGTTTCTGACCTAATGATAATTTAAGTATTTATCCACAGTGGGACACAAGTTGGGTGGGGAGAAGGGGGGGAGGGAAGGAGGGACAGAGAGAGGCAGGGAGAATTACTCTAGCCCAATGGCTACAGGGTACCCATATGTCAACTGGAAGACTGATAGTTCAGTCTCCCTACTCCAATCACTCTTTTGTTATTTTTCTGCAGTAGAACATCTTCAACGGGAGAAATTTAGCAAACCCCATTCACATTAGACCATCCCACAGCTCAGTGGTTAGAGTGTATTCCATAGAGTGCATTCCCTTTTCAAATCCTTCCCCTCACTCTGGCAGGGGTTTTCCACATCCCAGGTGACTGTGCTAACCACTGGGTTTAAAGTTATAGGGTGAAAACCACCACCTTCTTAAATCAGATTCTGAATGGGACCTATCCTGGGAGACAGCCTCTAAGCATGCCTACAGGATTGGTCCCTGCAGATCATGTAGGTGGCCAAATGTCTATTCCCCTGATCTGTGAATAGCTCTGGGGTTTGGGCAAGAGAGAGGAATCCCAATGCCTAGAGGGCAGCAGCAGTGAACATGCACAGAGGCAGAAACTTGGGTGCCAAGGGAACTTTTACCTTGAAAACATAGATGCCAAGTGAGATCAGGATTCAGATGGAATTTTATAGATCACCAGGGAGCCAGACATGGGATTTAGGTGCCTAACTCTCATGGTTAGATACAAGAGTTGCCAACCCTCTCCAACTGGATGGACCAGATGCCATTGCCACAAATGGAGTCTGGTCGGGAGTGTTGGCACCCCTCTTAGGTGCTTAAATCTGGGGGTTTGGAGTCTTAGGTACTTTTGTGGATCTGAGAATAAGTACATTACAAAGCATATTAATATTTTTTGCATGACTGTAGTCTCAATGGACTGCGGCTCCATTATGCTAGTTCTGTACCAGCACACAGGAAGAGTAAATCCCTGTCCTGAAGATCTGCAGTGTAAATTAACACCAACTCTGACAAATTAGTGTAACAAATTAATACCATCGCTAAGGGAGAGTGAAAGATGATAACAAAAAAGCCTGGTTATGTGGACTAGCTATGTTCACAACTTGCAGGTTTCAGTTATTTTTATTTTAAAGCCATACATAACCAAAATTAATTATGTTAATAATATAAAACAAAGACTAAAGATAAGGTTCTCAATCTGGCCTGACCCAATCAAAAATATCCATCTTACAATATTTTTCTAAACCTACAGAACATTTCTAGTCACTCCTTCAAAGTCCACCCCCACAATCCACCCTCACCAACAAAAGTTTAAGAGGACAGGTAGGTATTTCACTGTGTCTCAAAGGTCATCAAATCCAGGATCTGGTGAACTCAGAGAAAGGTAATTCTATAGCCATAGTCAGACATGTGTGTGTAGGTTCCTGTAACAGAACTATTCAAAAGAAAAAGCAAACTTTCTTTTTCAGTTCATAGCAACATTTCAGAAGGACAGATTACTATCCTAAGGTTAGATGGTTAACTTTTCTACAGCTTTATAAATGATACATTTGAGAAATGGCTTCTCTACATAACTATAATGCTTATAGCTTTTTCAATAATACAGAAAGCACATATCCTAGGTATGAACTTCCTGTGGACAATTGCATAAGCAGCATTTTGATAATAATGTGAAATAAAGTTATTACATACAGGTACATTCTACTCTCATTTCCATTTTGGAAAAATCAAGGGCATAAGAGACTCTTTTATTGTACATTTTGTACATTGGACAATAACTTTGCTAACAGAATAATCCATTTTTCCCCTAGCACATTTACATAATCCTTTAGTTTATACATAAAAATGTGCTCTCAAAGTCATTTAATATGGCTAGTTACCAATCCTGGGCCATGTAACTATATATATTTAAAAAACCCTTGTTTTTAGTAGGCCTTTCCTACAATAAACCCATGCACATTTTAGGAAGAATATTATTTTACTAGTGTAAGAACGATAGTAAAAACAATTTGACCACACTAAACTATATGTCCTAAAGAAATAAGTAGCTTTGTTAACCTCAATTTTCCTGGTGATCACTTATATTCAATATGCTATGAAAATAGTATCTTAGCAAACCTTGAACTTTATAAAGATGTAAGGTACTGAATTAAAGCTTTGGAGAACATGTTTTTCTTTTTATCAGCATACAAATAGATAATAGCTTGCTTTTGGCAGGGATTTTTTATAGCTAAAGTACTTTCCCCCTCAGGGTATCATACTGTCATTTGTTTTTATTTTAAAAATGAAAACAAATGGCATTGTAATTCCTAAGGGTGAAAAAGACTTCAGTCTGCTTTTTCTCTGCACTCATCTATTCATTTTGAGTTAGATAGAATATAGATATAGTTTTTTCCCCTTTGGCTTCTATTGCCACAAAACGTATTCACTAGCTGTACAGTAATTAACAGCTCTTGACTGGAAAACTGCCAACATGTACAACGTGACACTCATCCTTTGAACACTAACAAAGTGCATAAGTAATTTATGTTGGATTAAATATCCCTAACAGGGACCCTTAAGTAACCCAATCACTTTAAACAGGCTCCACATGTATGCTCCTGTGCAGTGAAAATGTCAGACAGTGATAACCCACTAATAGCACAATTCGAACTATATTCCAGCCATTAGCATTTTATGACATCAATCCTCATTAAACCTGGCAAGGAATAAGATACTAATGTTTCCCAATTTTACAGCCAAGGTGGAAGAGAAATGGAGAAAATGTAGACAGGTGCTGTCTCCCAAAAAGGATTAAAATTTTTTAAAAACATGGTTGCAATTTTCTGTTAGTACCTTTGTTTGCACTGAAAGAGAGACAACAAAGAGGTAAGGGCTACAAGGACCTCAATGGAATCCAGCCAAGAGTGAAAGAAAAGACTGGCATTTCAGCCATTGTACTCCCTGCTAAAGCACTGTGCCAACTCATCTTCCAACCCATTATATGAAATTTAATTTAACCTGCTATGCAATTAATTCAGATGTTCAGCCTATTTTTCTCATGGCAGAATCCCTCACACAATGCCTTATTTAAATATTAATCAGTCCTCTTTCAATTAGGACTAATTTGCTTCACAGGGTTTCTCTCATCTTCTGATTGCAGGAAAATGGAGGTAACTTGCAACGTTTGAGGATAATTAACATGGTATTTTTATAATACTGATACATCAAATGGGACCTTAATGAACCCCGCTGATTCCATTTAGTAAAGCATGCCTCAAAGTTATAATCAAGAGGAAAGCCATTGCCATCTGTTTAAAATACTAAGGAGCACAATTTAAACACAGAACAGTTATTTCTCTAAACTGTCCATTGTAGGATCTGCAAAAGTCATTTTTTCATATGAACTAATTGCACAGCATTTAAATTTGAACCTTTTATTACATATATCCAAACAGTGGCATCCTAAAATTCAGAGGCCCTCCTTAATTAAATGTTGACAACCACAGAGATAAGTAATGTTTGTTAATGTTAATTTTTAAAACATGCTGTGCATTTGCTGCAAAGACAATACAAGCAAGTTAGACCACATTTTAATGAATGTAATATTTAATGTACTTTTGCATAACACACGGATAACACATTTTCAATAAAATCTATTCCCAGCCTTTGTAAAACTGAAAAATAAAGGCATATGTTGTTCATTTGTTAGTTACTAAGAAAGGCAAACAAGTTAACATTTACACATGACCAGTTGCTCACAAAATGTTCCATCTGCTGCAAAAAAGGTCGAAGTTCATCTTTCTTATGTTTAGAATTGCTTTGGTGTTCCTAGGTAACTGTAGTCAAAACCCATGTGACAGAGATATCAGGTCCTGACTTCATCATAAAAAAAAAGTATTCCATGTGAAACAATAGCAATGAGTCATAGTAGATCAAAACATTCACCTCCAACGTTTTATAATACCATATGTTTAAAAAGTTAATGCATAAATGTTGAATAAGCTGTACAATTTACAAACTTTTTATAAAAGTCCTAACGCAATCATATAGCCGATTGATTAAAACTCTGACATTTTACCCGTTTTCTTGTTTAAATTTATTCACCTTAATACATGACTACAAGAAAGGAAATGACTTTGTGAAATGTCAAGAATTTACTGTAAAAGAAAAATCCTATTGAAAGCAAAAAGTAATTTTTGCGAGTAGCTTTTTATTAATTAAAAATTTAGCTAACACCGGCATCTTTACTCTCATGGCAGGTTAAATTACAGTGGTGCAGAGGGGATTTATAGGACCCCAAAAAAGGGAAGTGGGGATTCTACTGTTGGAGAGGAATTTACTGGAGGGATAAACTGGCATAGCCACCAATTCCCTCCTGTGCATGGAGGCCATTCTGGGGTAGGGGACCACAGGCTGGAAGAGCTGTCCTCCAGCATTCCCTAGTAAACAGTACAGCATAGGGGATCACGTCTGCCAATGTTAATTGCAAATAAAGAAACAGCATCATGGCCAAGGAATTGGGATTAACCCCAAATAATTATTTGATGGAGATACAGAGAAACAGAGAGGCTACATATACTTAGGCAGAGCTGGGATTAGACCTCAGGAGTTTCTGCTCTCCATCATACTGACTTCTGCAAATTATTTATTTATTTGTGGGCAAAACTCATTTGGATTTTACAACTGGAGCTTTATTGCTGGTAGTAATGTTGAAAACACTATTTCAATTCAGTTTATGAACAAGAGAAAAGGCATGGAATTAAGCACCAAGAGAGTGACGTGGAATATATGTCTGGTATGAACATAATAAGCCACTAAATTGCAAATATTAATATCCAAAAGGATACTCAGTTTCTTTGCAAAATGTAGGCTGGAATATTCTGGTCACTGTTACTACTTGCACATCTAGGACCTAATTTTAGGAAGTGCTAAGTATCTGCAGTTCCCATTGCCTTCAAGTGGAGTTGTGTGTGATCAGTACTTCTGAAAAATTAGGCCATTAGCTTTACAGACAAGCTAATGCACCCTTTAAGCCTGTGCACCATTTTGCCAATCAATGGAGAGATGTCCTTGATGGGCTAGTCAAGAACAATTCCAATTCTTTAAAATGTTGTGATCTTCTTACCTGCTTCCATTCTAAACAGGGTTCAACTTGTGTAACAAGCCTCTTATCCAGGTGCCTTTCACTCCAAGACAGATTGGTGACTAAAAAGTCAGCTCTTGATCTGAATGACACTTTGCTATATCATCATTTTTTGCATTTTAGCCCGTGTATCCTGCTTCTTCTGATCTGTTGTAAATGTTTTACAGAGGAACAGAAACAAGACTAACAATTTGGAGCTCCACGTGTGAGAATTCTCATGGTGGAAGAACATTTGTCTACCACAATGCTTGAGGTTTCTGAAGGGGACGAGCAGAATCAGCTTGCTGTCTGTTGACACTTGCTACATGGTGCAGGCAGATGATTTCAATTATGTAGCCAGTTCTGTTGGAGACCCTGTTCATCCATGATTTATTCTCCATGACTTTTCACAGGAAGGCAATACTAGAAAAGACGACAAGAGTTTTGGCATCTGTGGCTCCATACAGTTGCAAGAGATCGCAGGAGATCATTGAGTCCAACTCCCCTGCCCAAAGCAGGACCAACCCTTCTAGATTCCCTTTTTAGAGTGAGTTGCTGATGATTTGGTCAATGTTGTTGTCAGCATTTACAACTGAAAAGGGATCAGAATCCACAAGGGATCTGAATGAACACAATGGTCCCTTCTGACCTTAATCATTTATGAAACTATGTGTGTGACAATTCCAGTGGTCTCTATTTAGTAGATTCTATGGCAGGCCAAAGATCTCTTGGTTTCCTCCACAGAGCTAATATAGGCTTTCAAGAGTTTCTTGTACTGTTGGCAACTCTTGTTTTCTGTTTCCTGCCTTCATGCTTCATCTGGCACAACTCATCTTTTCCATGCAAAGCTCCCAATTAAGTCAACAGGAGTTTTTATTTACTAAGGATAATGTATTGTTTTTATTATTATTAATGATTTAATATGCATAGAATTACTGAAAACTCAGGACAAGAAGTAATTAATATTTTACTCAGTTAAAACTACTACAGAGAATGTTAGCGAGGTAGAATATAATTAGCCAAATGAGAATTTGATTATGATATCAGAGTTAATACCCACAGGAACTGATCCTGCAACAGAGACTAAAATAGTCTCTGATGTAAAGAAGAACAACCAAAAGTCTGTTCTAAATTATGCAATCTAGACAACTACTCAAAGGATCATTCTGCTAAGCAAGGATCTCTGAACCACATGTTGTCCAAACTCCAACCTAGAATCACCCCTTCCCCTCCAGCAAGCCCCTATTTCTATGGGCAGGGTCAGTGGGTGGCACTGAACTGGCTCTGCTGGCTTTTTGCCACCAAGGATGCTCCTGACATCACAGAAACCCTTAATTGTTCTTTTAGGACAGCTCTCCATCTCCTTTGTCCTAGGGCATAAGATCCAGCCCAATATACATTATGTTGCATTTTTTAGATGTCCTTTTAAAGGGTTGTAAATACTGTTGTCCTCTTTTGAAGCATCTGTAGTCTAGCTCATAGACTCCTGTGATTCTCTCAGCCACCAGCAGAGTTCTACCTCAGAGCTTCTTCGGTACTAATACAGTAGTAGCTATTTTGGATAAATGTAAGGAAACTTTTTCACAATTTTAAAAATATCTTTTTTTAAAGTTGAGGACAATTAAATGTTCATACTGTGTATCACTATGTATGTAATGTGTGTGGATTTTCTGTGTATACTTCAATCTGTATTCATATATATACTAGGGATGTTAAATTCAGTTTAATCAACTAATCGACTAGTCGATGGATTTTCCATTGACTAGTTGATTAGTCGATAAGCAGGGGAGCAGCAGCAGAGGGGTTAGCTCCTGGCCCCGGGAGCTAACACCACTGTGGCTCTGCCTTTTAAATGGATTAAGAACCAGCAGGCTCTTAATCCATTTAAAAGGCTGAAGTGCAGCGGGGGGGTTGGGGGGGAAGAACCCAGCGCGAGCCGGGACAGCTGATTCCAAAAACATGGCTGGTAACTATTTTCTTTTTTCCCTCGGTTTCCAAAATCTATATAATTATTTATATGTGATTCTCCCGGCCATCCCAAAACACAATGTTTCACTTCTAGTTTCTATTACACAATTGCTAACCAAGTTGCAGTAATGAACAATCCCTTAGATAACAGACAATTTCACATATACAGTATAAAAAAAACTGGTTAAATTAACAGATTTAATTTTCAAACTTCTAAGGGATTATAAACTGTGAGTAAAAACTAAGAAAAAATACTAAGGCACTCATGCTTCAAAAGACAAACATTCTTGATTTTTACATTCAGCTCATCAAGAAAGATGGATCACAGCCACTGACACACCGTGTGCAGCAAAACAACTCATACCAAAACTGTGAAGAATTAACAGTTTTGAAAACGTAAGTAGCTTATGGTCAATCACACACATTTGGCAGAGGTGAAAGTTGCTTTTGTTAACTTACTACTACATTATCTTTCAAATACCCAATTTCCCACCTGTCCCACTTCAGCTAGAAAAAGTACCTTTTAAGAACATCTTCCCAGAAGCAAGAAAGGTGATTCTGAGCCAAGAGAAGAGGCAACAGAACAATCTACATTCTATATGAAGGTGTCAGAGGATTTTTTTCACATAAATGAAACCTATATTGTTGCTAGAAGCCACCACATTTGAAGGGGATCAAGAGGCCTAGTTCCTCCTATGAAGGTGAAAAAAGCCCCCTTTTGTGAAAGAAAGAGTTTTAGAATTCCATTGATTAAGTGCTTCTAAGCCTGATGATCTTTTCTGGCCTTCGGAGACTGACCAGTATTTCATCCATCCAATTTAAGAATCGTCTCCAGGAGAATACCTTTGTAAGAAATATTTCTATACCTACCAATCCCTGGAAAATATGTAAGTAGTACAGAGTAGTTTAGATATTTTATTTTGTTGTTTGGACATATAATTGCAGAAATATACAAAACAGACACAGAAGATCAGTCAAGTAAATTATTCCATATCCCTTCCAAAATAATATTGCTACAGAATATGGGGAAGAACCTCTCCTCCATTCTGAGCCCTTCTGCCAAGAAAAAGGCCCACAGTGATGAAAAGGGGGCCCTAAAAGCCCTGGTTCCAGCTGAGGGATTATTCCTTTGGTATTGGCACTGTGTAAGTCAGCAGTAATGCTGCCTTCCAAGGACTCCTTACAAGCCCTGATGTAGGAAACATGCTGGACAGGGACTGTCAGGGAAGCTGTGGACACTCCAGATAGCTGTGGCCCATGGAACAGGGCAGAAAGGTTACCATAAGTTAGACAACTTCACAAGACCTTCTAACTCCCGTTATTGGACCAAGCTAAGCATAGAAAGATGCAAATATTGTTCAAACCTACCTTAAGTAACCCTCCCCTTTTGGCTGCAAATTTCATCCTAGAAGAATAAAGAAAGGAAACCCTCCTTTGTTCTTTTTTTCATCCTATCATTCTTTATTTTTGATGGACCACTCTTAATAATTCATCTTCCTCTTTAACATCTACACATTTCACACACACACATAAACCAATCATATTACTATGTCATTATTAATTATGCAAAACTTTACATTCAGATAGTTCTTTCCTATAATTCACAGTGAAGAAGGAAATTTTCATTTATTATTTTGGAACATTTAACTATTAATCTGCTATTTATTTAGTTTGTGTAATAGTGGTAACACAAGTTTCTTCACAAATTCTTCCTGCTAAAAAACAATGTCATATTAAAATTTTTAAATAATTTCTACAGAACACTTGTAGCCATGTAGCTGGTTTGAAGGTATAAAGAAAATAAATGCAATATTTGATAGCTGCACCTTGTTTTCAGAGTACTAATACTGGAAAAGAGGTTTCACCTCCTTGATATCTAAATGTGTGATCAGGTGCTATTACATGACAAAATTAGGAAATGCCAGTGGGCAAGCTATAAAGTCAAAGCTCGTCCATTTCATTTCATTTGCCAAAAGAAAACTAGCAACCGAACCTAAGAACAATATAAAACGTCTCCTTAAACTATTTATATGCAGTGTAGGTGTAGCTGTGTCAGTCCCAGGATATTAGAGTGACAAGGTAGATGAGGTAATATTTTTTATTGGACCAACTTCTGTTGTTGTAAGAGACAATCTTTCAGCATGAAGAAGAGTTCTGTGTAACACAAAAGCTTGTGTCTCTCAGAAACAGAGAAGTTGGTCCAATAAAAGATATCACTTCACCCACCTTGTCTGCATTTCTGTCAAGAACAACGAGTAGTCCTGTGGCTCCTTAGAGACTAACTAAAATATACAGAAACAAGAGCTTTCATAGGTAAAACCCACTTCACAAAAGCTCGTTATTCAATATAGTTTAGTCTCTAAGGTGCCACAGGACTACTCTTTGTTTTTCAAGTTACAGACTAACTCCGCTACCCCTCTGAGATTCTGTCAAGTAGTTTAGGCAAACTGATAACCTCAAATTATCATTACTATCAATTAATCCACAGAAGAAAGACACAGACACATGCTAAAAAAAATTATCTAAGCCACAATATTTTCAGAAGGTAAAACAAGAAACAGGAATATTCTGAAATATTTTATTAAAAGCAGTCTTAAAAAGTCCACTGCAGGAATAAAAAAAAAACAAACAAAAAAACAATAACACTACTTGATGAACCTAGAGAGGTTCAAATGTCTTTTGTATTTGTTGATAAACATTTATTGACATTCTTTTTTGTTGTTTTTGCTTTACCATTTATTTCAACTTACAAAAAAGGTCTTTCACTTCAATGTCACTTAATTACTTTGAAATGTATCTGATTTTAAATAAGACTATTGTGTGCTTTGTAGCATTATACATTTCAAAAGTAGAAGTAATACTTAAACCAAATTGTCTGAGAATGAGAAACTCCAATAGGGAAAACCTGAAACTATATGGCCTTTTCTTTGATAATATACAATATTATTTGATATTACTTAATTATATGATTTATTATATAATGCTATCCCATTTTACTAATTATGAGGCAACTTCTGAAAAGACTTCTTTCACTGCAAAAATATTGTATTTCTGCTGTGTTTGCAGGGGAGGAAATTGAGTCTAGGGATGTAAAAAACTTCTACAAATATTAATTGTGTAACTGATTAAAATTTAAATTGGTTACAAGGTTAAACAAGCTTCATGGGACTGGGGCCCCACCGGCTTTGCTGGCCCCGCAGGTTTCTGGCTTCGACAGCTCCTGGCCATCCCAGCCTCTAGCCTCCATGGGCTCCCAGCTTTGCTGGCTCCCAGCCTCTTCAGGCTCCTGACCGCAGGCTGCTGGGAGTACCAGAGCCCCCACAGGCTGCCTGATAAGCATAAACTTCTCAGTTAACCGGTTAAACTTTTACATCCCTAATAAGCCTTAAGACAGGAATGAAAAGGATGATGGGTGGAGGGATGCCCAGTAAATTTCTACACATTGTGAATCTACTGGTCCAAATACAGCAAAAGGAAGAGTAACCAGTTATGTCTGCCATTCTTCATATCTTGAAGCATCAGCTTATATCAAACTGCAAGGCAGTTTTAGTGTGTAACGTTTGAGGAATCCATCCCTCTAATCCTAAAATGAGTCTTGGCTATGAATCTGTTTCAGTGTATTCTTATGAATGCATGGTTCTTTTTACTTAGTGTGTGTGTCTGAGTCTCAATGTATATTCATTTTGAGAACCACTTATTTGCATGAGTAGTCTTATTGAACCAGATTCTCCTCTCACATCAGCTTTACATCAATTCAGTTCCATTTAACTAACTGTTGTTTCCCCAATTTACACCACTGTATGAACAGAATCAGGCCCACTGATTTCAAAGGGAGATTAAGCAAACAAATACTGCTCAGCAGGACTCAAGAGTTGCATAAAAGGGAGCTCTTTGCCAGAATTTGGCCCTATTTTCATAGTAGTACAGCCATTTCATGCTAAAATGCAAATAGATGAACACAGTACGTACATTATTTGTCTAGCAAACTAAATTATTTTTGCCTTAAAAGAATGATTTGTTCTCTTGAACTAAATCTGGTTTAAGTTTAAGAAGCAGTTTTATTGTACAAATTAAGGATGTTAAATATTGGTTAATTTACTAGTCAGGTAGTTGATGGAATTTCCACTGACTACTCGACTAGTCAATAGGCACTTCTGCATTCCTCCTTTGAAATATACAAGAGCCACACGGGGTGCCAGCTTTGAAATGTACAAGAGTCCCCAGTGGGGGCTTTGTACATTTCAAAGTGGAAGTGCCCTCATGGAGCCTGGGGTTAGCGGGGGACTCAGAGTCCCCCAATGACACCAGGCTCCATGTTGTGCTGCTAATTTGAAATGCCATGAGGAACCCACGGTCAGCTGAGGACTCCCCAGCTGATCCCGGGCTCCACGCGGTAGCTGGCACTTTGAAACACCAAGGCAGCATTTCAAAGGGACAGCGCCGCACAGCTGATTCTGGGCTCACCTGTGCGGCGCTGCCCCTTTGAAATGTGGAGGCGGCATTTCAAAGGGGCAGTGCACATTTCAAAGGAGGAATGCAAAACTCTGCATACAGCCCAGGGCCAGAGGGAAGTCCCGCTGACTCCAGGCTGCACGGGGGTGCCTGCTTTGAAATGCACTCAGAGTCCCCCCACTGACCCCGGGCTCCATGCTACTCTGCATGCCACTAGAAGCCCGGAGTCAGCTGAGGAGTCCTCAGCTGATCCCGGGCTCTGTGTGACACTTCCTTGGAACCCACCCCAGGTTCTGGGAAAGTGATGTGCAGAGCCCAGGGTCAGATGGGGACTTCTGGAAGCCACATGAAACCATCACGTGTAGTAAGCCTACCTTAGCCCTAGGCCCTGATTGTGCTGGAGACTGGACTTTCAATAGCCCAGTCAGCAGTGCCAACTGGGGCTGACAGGGTCCTTTTTGACCAGGTGTTTCAGTCAAAAAATAGACACCTGGCAATCCTAAAGTATCAGCCAAAGGCCTCAATCAAGATCAGGCAGGCCTCCTTTTTTTCTGCTGCAAAAATGGACCCAGGAGAACAAAATCCCTCCCCACAAAAGTTCCTTGAAGAAAGAGACATTCATATCACAAAAATCATTATCCCAGATGGCACCTGCTGCATCCCTAGCAGAGTGGCCCTGAACTGAATGAAACTGAATTCATGGAACTGAATTATGCTCTAAATTCCAGAAGTGATCACTCGAGGACAGGGTGCCTGAAGTACATGAGTAAGGCAAGTTTGTTCTCCTGTTGCTTGCAGTATATGTTGTTTTGTGGATAAGTAGAAAGAGTCACTTTCCATGACTGTCAATTTTTATGAGCCTTAAATTTACTTTAATGGAAACACTAATCTGATATCTGGCTTGAAAAGAGGGGTAAACTAATAAAGTTAATGATAACACATATGTATAGAGGAGCAAAGCAAGCAAGTGCTCCCCATGTTAAATATTCTCCCAGTCTATTCCCCAGTGTCAACAGAGATGATTTTAGCATCTTCACAAACACACATAATGAAGCTATAAAATCAAGATGTCCCATATACTTCATATAAAGCAAATAAAACTAAAATGTGTATTATTCTTAAATCACATGGGATTTTATTCTAAATGTGCCATATCAACTTGCAAAACTTTTGGTGTAATAAATACTGAACTGGCTAATTGATCAGTCAACTGTTAACAATTGCTTCTCAGGCTGAGCCATGAGATTATGTACTCACACTGAGAATCAATGGTAATTAAGTAGTTGATCGATGAAAGCACCTCTTTAATGTATACAAAGCCCCAAAAAAAGTTAATATAGTTCACAAAATCAGCTCCCTGTCCCATAAATTAACTTGCTCCAGAGTCAAATCACGTATCAGCTTGTTCCAGAGTCAAATCACTTCTGTGTATCACTAGCTCAAAAATTATCTGTCTTGTGAAACAAAAAAAGACATTGGGGCAGGAAGGGGTTTTTTAGTGAAATCTCCAATCTTCTCAGTGTAATGTTCAGAAACATACTTTCTATTTGTAATGCACACTAAATACAGATGGAGCTACATATTAGAGCAACACATCACATTTAGTTTGAAAAAAAATAAAATCTGCATTAGTTACTCTATCCTGGGTTTTAAAAAGTCCTTTATCTGATTAAGATAACAAAGGCAGACTGATATCCAAGCAAGCTTGGATTGAAAACAATAGTAAAGTGTTTCTGTAATCTATTAATTATTTTAGATCATATTTGAAACTATTTCTGTAGTTAAAACAATAGTGTAAACTCCATAGGGGAAAAAAATCATACTTAATGTGACTCCACTTAAAGTCTTTGGAATCACACAGAGGACAAATTCTGTTGTGTATTTTTTACCTGTGCCTTAGCTTGCTCCAGAGTCAAATCACTTCTCTAGATTACTAGCTCAAAAATTGTCTTTCTTTCGCTAAACAAAGAAAGAAAATGCAGCAGATCGACCAAGAATGTGTTGGCTAAATTTATCTCCAGCTCTTGAAACAGAAGAAAAATCCAGAAGACTTGCTGGCACATGGCTGCAGTGCAAATTAGGGTGTAACATTTCAGAGGGCAGATTCATATGTTTATTTTATTATATATATTCAATCTAACAAAAGTAATATTACATGTCCGCTGTCCAAGGAAAGTTTGACAAAGTTTCTTAAACTTTGTATGTATCTTTAAATATTTTAAAGCAAAGTTGCTTAACAATTCGTCTCCTTGGATCATTACATATTGCCAAAAACACTCCTAACATGTGCAGAGGCACTTCGAATTTCCCACACTTACAGTGACACTTATATAAACTTTCCCAACTTTCAGTGGATACTACCAAAGGTAATAATGTCATAAGGCTGTAATGAAGTCATAATTATGTTGACTGAAGCCATCTATGTATCTGCAGGACAGATTTACTGCCAAACATTGTAAACTCTTTTGTGCTCTCTTGCAAACCCATTAACCATTACAAGAAATTAATCAACCTTTCAAAGTAAGACTTAATTGTTTATGCATGCACATTATCTACTTTAACTTTAGATTTCTTTTCAATTATTCTCTAAAAAAAATAAATTATGGGGATTTTATTTCAGTATTCACTTTTGTGGTCTCTGGTCCAAATGCTTTGAACACGCCATTAACATGAAGCTATTGATAGGTAAATAACTTTTTTTTTTGTTCTTTTCAATTCTAAATGTTAGTTCTTTTCAATTTGAAATATTAAAGGACATTTCTAAATAAAAAAAATTATTTCAAGCCAAAAATATCAAAAGTGTTCATTTTAAAATATCAAAGCAGAGTACTTTCATTTCCCCCCTAAAGTACCAATTTGATAAAACTAACAGAAATTCATCATATGTTTGGTATTGCTGAGCTTGCATTTTTTGGAGAAAAAAGTTCCGGGGTAATTTTTTTGTGCAGCACTACTCAAAACACGTAAAATGCCACAATCTGCTGGAACATAGAAACTGCACATGGAAACACTGCAGCCCTTTGACTCTGGCCAGGTCTACACTGGTGGAGAAAATAGATTTAAAATACACAATTTCAGCTACGACAATTTGTAGATGGACTCAACGTATGTTACATCGATTTCCTGTGGTGGCCCCACAGCAGGAGGTTGATAGGAGAAACTCTTCTATCAACTTCTCTTACTCCTCGTGACTGCAAGGAGTACCACAGTCAACAGGGGCATCCTGAGCATTCAATTTATCTGGGTGATACTTATTGGGTGACTGGCCAGGGGCCTGCTCCAGCCCAACCAGGCCCACCATGTCCATGGGAGAGAGACCACTCTAGCCTGGTCACGCCTGCCATGCCATGCCACAGGTGGAGAGCCACACGTGTCCAGCCGGACCCATAGTATCCCAGTTAACCAGTTAAAAGTAACGTTTAACCAATTATTTTTTAAATGAGATTTTACATCCCTGGTTATTACTCAAGTTATTGATATTTTCTTGTATTTTACCAAAATTTAAAGTTTAAACCTAAAATGAAAACCCAGTGAATCATATGTTAATGTTTTTTCAGCATCCCATATTTTACCCTTTTTCTCTGTAAACATAGACTTTTACATTGCATCTCTTTCCAGATATCTCTTGCCTGCATCTAATTAGTCTATGTCTCTTTAGGTGAAATTAAATGAATGGGTCATCACAATTCAGTACTTATAGTTGAAACAACTTTGATCAAATTTTACTTGAACTAACACCCTATGCAACCCTGGCAACAATCTACAACATTTATAAAACTCCAGGAATAGTTTACAAATTGCAGGTATAGTGTGTGCTGATAGAAAGTAGAACTGAGACTTCACCAATTAAAGTTGTTTTTAATCGAGCAAAACTAATAAAATGTGAGGATTCTGCCTGTTAATTTAAAAAATTAATTAAATTCTCAATTTAAAAACATTTTAAATGTGATCCAAAGTCAGAATTCAGCAAAGGCACTGGTTGAAGTTTTCATCTGAAACCTTTTTTGGATGAAAAGTGACTTTTCAGAATGGGAATTTCCACCCTCCCAAAATACATTCACAATTATTTTTGTTGTGTTTTCAAATATAAAAATGTTTTGGCACCCAAAAATTAAAATAAAAGATCTTACAAATAAAAAAAATCAGTATGGGGTTTTTATGTGTCAATGAAAACCTGAAACTTTTGAAAAAAGTTTTAGAGAAAAGTTTGGAAATTATTTTTATGGAAACAGAAATATTTCCCAATTAGCTCTATTACAGTATCTGAATTCCAATGAAATCTTATGATCTTCTTTTATGAATATATGTAATATAATGCTGTAACACACAAGTTTCATTCTCAGATGACTGGCCACATATTTTAGCTGTACTTTCAAAATGAGTACATCACAGGCACTGTAGTATAGGTTACACATGCAGGAAACGTGGAGAGAGAGAGAATTGGTATGCATAGACACAACACATCCACATAAAGACCATGATTCTTCTGAATAATGGGTATGCAAAACTTTTATGATTTAAGCTCTGTTCTCACTACATGCACAGAACCCCCACTGATGTTACTGAACGCAGAAGAGCCTTGAAGAGATATGCTGCGTAGACTGAAGAGGAGAATGTAGCCCACAGTGTTTCATTTAATGCAGATAATGCTCATTCTGTTGCTGACTAACATTGGGCTCTACTGAAACGTAAACTCAGTAATACTCAACCACCATTTCACCATATAATCTGGGGAAATCCCCTATTCTTTATCGCTTCTTAGTATGTTGGATGTATAAAGACAGCTAGCAGTCCTTTGTAAAACCCCAGTGTCTGAAAATCCCCTTCATTAGGCTAACATACAGTACAGAGATCAATGAAACACATGGTTTGTGTTTGCACACATTCTGAAGTAAACCCTTCTCTTAGCATTAAACTGCCTTCAGCATCTCAGCAGGTTTGCCTAGGAAATATATTGGCCTGCCCTGACTGGAAAAAAACATAAACCATCATTTTGACTGTTGTTTTCAATCCTTTCATACTGACCAATAATTCAGCTTTCTTACATCAGGCAATGCAGCTTTTATAACATGCTTTGTTTTGTACTGGCATTTTTATACCATTTTTCTTCAAGTATCATGTACCTCAAAGAGCTTTACAGAAAGAATTATTGCACTAGAACTACTACTTCCATTGAACGGCATGGAGCATATGGATCAATCTGTAGGCAGCCATGAGAGAAAGAACAAGATTGTGTATATTTGTGGATTAACCTTTGGCGTTTTAAGGTACAGAACAGAATCACCTCCAACTGAAAGGAAGATAGGTAGTAACTACAGCTTAATGGCTCATCTGAATGCTATCTACAATAACACAGCATAATCTCATCATTGCTCTAAGACTATTCCATCCAAAGAGTTAATGGGGGACACATGCCCCAAGCCTACAAAATTCTCATTCATGAGTGTTATGTAAGGGTTTGCAGGATTGAGCCTCTACTCTTTACTAAAAAGCATGAGACACACGCTTATGCTCAATTATGTCTTCAGACATGAGCCCAGTTCTGCGTGGTGTTGGTGATGAGTACTTCTCAGGAAAGCGTGGAGCGTGACATTTTTCAGCATTTTGGAGACTCAAAACTAAAGTTTTTAATCTCAATTCAGCATCTTTAGATATTACTCTCTTCTGAAATGAGACTACAGAAAATCGAAAGTCTAGCTACACAGTGCTTGGATTCTTTGAATACTGGCTAATTTCCTATGCATTGTGTTTACTGCTCAATATATTTAATGAATACCAAAAAAATCTATGGAAATCCCCAGTGTTTTTTAAACTGCATATTCATAAAGCCAGTTTATTTTAATTATTAATCAAATACTTGTATTATAATAGCAATAAATGATTTAATATATAATTAACTCTATTATAAACATTTCTCATGAATAAGCATGAGAATGGTATTCATTAGCATATAGAAACTATTAGAGCTCTGTGTACAACTCTGCTATTATCATCACAGCTAAAACAAACCATTTTTAAACTACTCAAAAACCAAATGCACAGTATTGGCCAGTATTCATGAAAGACAGTGACTAATAACAGTGATTTTTCCTCCCTTTACCACTGTCTTTACTGCCATCTAGCACTGTTATCACTGCAGTTTATACTTTTGCTCTGATAAACTGAATTTATGGGGACACTTTCTGTTCACAAGAGTATTTCTATTGACTTCCAATTTTCTCTGGATTGCCTTAGTATAACAGATGACACAGTTTAGTTCTTTTTATATATCAATCACATAGTTCTGTCTCACAGAAGGAACACTGGATGAAACTTCCATAGAGAATGGAGACAAAGTAAAACTTTGTTATTCTAGTAATATAATTCAGTAAAAGTTTCAGGGGGGAAACATGCTGTTTCTTAGGCCTTTTCTGCACTGGCATATTTTAATCACCAAAAACTGTCTTTTAATGACAAAACAGTGAGATAGAGCATTTGCACTACAATGTGACTTTTGTCATGAAAAACACCCAGTTTTGGCAAGAAAAAACATCCAGTCCTGCAAGAGACTTTTTTCTTTCCCCTCCTTTTATTGATCTACAAAGAGCCAGTGTGTACTCTTCTGTTTGTTTTGTCGAGAGAACTGTCTTTAACCAGTATCCCACAATGCCCTCCCTGATGGCTGTCCTCAATGTTTTGTGATCTCTGCTGCCCTGCAGGCATGCATCCCTGCCTTTTCAAAGCTTCAGGAAGTAGCTAACAGCTGTGAGAACTGCTTAGGTTGGGAAACAAACAAAAAGCAAATCATTAGAATGCTCCTGTTCTGCCCTGCTAGGAACTCAGCAGCAGTCTGCCTCCTGCTGCAGAGGGAGGGCCGGAGAGACTGCTGTGCTGCCTTGACATTCCTTAGCACAGAGAGCTCACAAAGCTAGAGGAAATCCCAAGAAGCGCAGGGATCAGCTCTACCTTCCCATAACACTGCACTGTGGGATGCTTACCCACATTGTTTTGCTCTAACTGTCAACATTTCTGGCCATGAAATGTTGACAACAGTAGGCAGAAAAAATTATTTGACCAGTTTTCATTTTTTGGCAACTTTTGCATGTCAACAGCACTTTCATCACCAAACCTTCAATATAGACATAGCCTAAGAAAAGCAAAAGTCTTGTAATAAAAAAGATAACTTAAAACTGAGAAAATCACTATGTCCACAAAACTAAAAAAAAGTTTCAATTATATTACAGCGCAAAATATAAGCAAGTGTTGAATTATCCAGCCTAAATTCATGGATACTATGAAAACTGATCTATACCATTATGTTTCATTTAAAAAGTTTGTGGACTGCAGGTTTCCAGACTCTTACAATAAATTAGTACCATACACCTTTAAAAGTTGATGATAAATTGCATCCATCCCATTGTTCACTCAGGCAAACAAGATGCAGAATAACATGATGAATCAAGTATAAACACTGGAAAAATATAGTCCCCAGATGTGCTCAGAAAAAGGTATATAATGTCCACTTTTACCCACTGATGGCAGGCAGTTTGCTTATACACATAAATGGGAACAAAGAAAAGTAAAGATGTGCTCCTTTAGGAGCTAATCCAGGACCTTTAAAAGTCAATGACAGTCTTTTCAGGTGCAACTCAGGGAAGCAATTCTCACTCAAAGCTCCAATTCCTTAACTGTCTATAAAAGATGGCCCTCCTGTTTGGATGGAAGAAATGGGAAGGGGGAATAATCATTGGTACCCCTTTGCCAGATTCAGACTATTTTCCTCTTCGGAAAAAACCTTCCTCTGAAAGAGAGCGTCCACACTGCCAAAGTGCATAGAAAAAGTGATCTGCTTTTTTGAGAGAGAGAATCCAGACTGAATGGACACTCTCTCACATGTAAGCTGTGATTGCTATGGACTGAATGGCCACCCAGGGCACCTGTGCTTTTTCCTCTTTCCTCTTCTTCTGAAAGAACTCCCACTTCCCTGTCCACACATGCCTTTTTGCGAGAAAACTTTTTTGCAAAAAGGCTTCTTCCTCATAGAATAAGGATTACCAATGCCGGAAAGCCCCCTCTGTTCTTTCGATTTTCTTGCAGAAGAACCCAATTGCAATGTGCATGTTCCTCAAGTTTTGTCAGAAAAACTGCCATTTTTCTGACAAAACTCTGTAGTGTAGACATACCCCCAGCTAAATACTCTCTGCCTATAAGGTGAGGGAAACTATAGGATTAGGTAAACAGTGGTCTACTGAGTTGCTTTCACATCACAAACACATCAACCATCTGCAAGAACCACACAGGGAATTGTTTGTCTGTACATCCATTAGGCAAATGACAATCCTGCCCACACCTACACTATTAAATATCTAAGTGTTAAATATATCTTGAGGTCTTTTTAAAAATAAAAATTTCTCAAATTGAATAATACTTGAGCTAATCACTGCTATTTATCTATGTTTGTGTGGAAGTATTTGTGATATGCAAACTTCAATTGGCATGAGACATTTCTGGAGGTTCAGGTTGAGCAAGAAGAGAGAAGTTAAATTACTCAGAAGCACCTCACCAAGTCATTTTTAAAAGTACTTAAACTTAGAATACTTAAGGAAATGCAGGAGATCCAAACATGATCTTTGACATGTTATATCTAGTTAACATATAATAGTGGATCATTATTACAATTAAATGTAATAAAAGCCTTTCAAAGGGCTTTTCCTCCAGTATCTACTGGCCCTTGTAATCCTGATAAGAGGGGTTCAGGTTCTGGTGCCATGTTCAGTTTGGCATTGCCTTTGATGTCTAATTTCTTATATGCATATTTCTTAGTAAATGCTCATCTCTCCAAACCACACTCGTAGACTAGTTGCCTGTGACAAGTTATATTATAGATAAAGTGAATATTTATGGATAACATGAAAATAAATGGTATGTGGACTGTGAAAAACCAAAGCTGCTGATACCTGTATTCCATATGATGCAATCTTGTTAGATTCACAAGTTAATCAAACTTATGACTATTCTAGGTGACTTGTAGGGAAGTCATGCTGCTGCAGGAAACACCGCTGATTATTCAACAAGTGATTCTTCCCACTTTGCCAATATTTTCCCATTGCTGTTAGCAATGAACCAAGCATGGTGGTTATAGTCATGGTGCAACTGAAGATTGTGACTATCTGTAATAACTGAAGTTGGTTTTTAAGGGCCTGATCCTCCCCATGAAGAATAGTGGAAAAAAATACAAATGGCATATGATTAAGGATTTCTAGATGTGAATGAAATCAGAAGTGTAGGGAGAGGCGAATGTTATGTTCTGTGGGAACCTAATTTTATTTTCATAACTTATGGCAGTGACATTTAGAGCCTTGAGAAGGTACTCATTTAAAAAAATTGTATAATCTAATAATACTAACAGTATATGAATATGATCTATAATATCATAACCAATTGAAATTGTAGAAATCATTTTAGATAGGTTGAGTATAATTTTCAAAACTGAAATTTGGCAGGAACAATATCATTTAACTTCCCGCTCTACAAAAAGGAACCATTGGACATTATCTATTTATTTGTTAAGCATTGATAATGTAGTTGATGCTGTACATAACACTAATAAAGATACCCACTTTTCCAGAGAGTTTATACTCGATGGTCCTATCCCACGAAGCCTCATTTATTTTTACTCACATTAATAATTTAATTAACAGGACTAATTCCAGTACTCTGGTCAAATTTCAATTTGGATAATTACGTTTTATCTACCTACAAATCACCCTTAGTGTCAACTGGACATGGTTCTCCCCTGTGTACTAATCTAGAAAGTAGTGCACTATTAAACAACTGTTATTTTTCTCCACACAGGTGGCTGCATTTCAGTGCAGGTGGTTGGTGAATTGATCCCAATATATAGTTTTTTAAGTATTTTAGAGGCTGAGGGATGATTTTTTTTCTCTTTACACATGCACATAGGGGACCTAAACTCCAAGGCTTTGCAGGCTATTTTGGATTTCACTGAACTGGAACAGTGGGATCTGCTATCTTCATTTCTCTTGATCTGTCAGGTGTCACCTGAGTAATGTCCATCAAGGAACAACTCCTTGGGGCCAGTGCTGGCTTTCAACCTGGAGAAATCAGTTATATGCCATTAAAGAGACAAAGCTCACTTGTCCTTCACCTTTCTCCACTACCCCCCTAATAAAGAAGGAATAGAACAAGGCCTATGGTTGAGGTATGAACTGAAGAACTCATGATGTTACATATGAAAGTATTTAGTGCTATGGTATTTGACAATCTAATTCTAAAACAAATAATTTTATCTCCCAGTTTTTGCAACTAGTAGAAAATACAAATGTGAAAAACTGTGGATATTGCATGAGCATTCAAGGCTGGAAAAGAGAACTATGTGTTCTGCTGAGAAGCTAGGAACCTTCCCTAACCAATAAGAACCAGTCTCAGACCAAACTCATTTCACAGAACCCACTGACATCACTGGATAGTAACCATGTTCAGGACTTACTGAGTGGAATTAAACAGCCAATAGTATAAGACTGGTGAAAGAGGAGGAGCTTGGCGAAATATTTCACCTGTTACAACTGACAACAAAAACAAATTTTGCAATTCATAACATTGTCCAATATCAGGATTTAAAAAAAAAAAATACTCCAAGGGGTTAATGCTAATTTAACCATCTTCACCTAACTACTCACAAACATGAACAAGTACAAGACTAAGCTCTTAACTTTCCATTCTGACAAACTATAAGAGAAAAGCCTCCCTGAAAGCTGTCATAAAAAGGTAAAAAACGTAACCTTTAAAATGCATTACCTAAGTAAATACACTGGACACTGATTCTATTTTGCCATGCCATGAATTTTGCTTTGTCATATAGATATCTAGTTTAAAAAGCATATTATCCAGTATATTTAGCAATGCAGTACTTTCATCAACAGTAATTTCTTCACAAGCCTCTAAAAGCAGATGAACAGAATGTTAAGAAAATTGTAAAGGCTGACAGCTATTGGATGGTACATGATAGTTTTCAGTTTTATAACCTAGAAATCAGTTATCAAAGACAGGATGCTGGTTTTCTTCCAACCAGTAGAAAATTTTCATATTTTTGTTATTTTTCCCCATGCTGTGCAACAGATATATTGTAGCATTAGGGTGGCAGAACCAAAGCTCCACTCACACAAAGTCTAAGGCAGTGGTGGCAACCTGCAGCCCGTGGGCTCATGCAGCCCATTGGGATTTCACCTGTGGCCCGTGGATCCCCTGGTTGTCCCCCTTCCCCATGTGCCTCTCGCGCAAGGCACCAGAACCCCATGCTTCCTGCTCCGCTCCCTTCCCTCCTAGCATTTTCGGAGGAGCCACAAATCACCTGATTCAGCTGTTTGCTGCGTTCCAGCTCGGAGAGGGAGGGGAAGGTGTGGGGACAAAGCATGAATCACATGATTCACGCACTCCAAAAGTGCTGGGAGGGGGAGAAGCAGCTAAGGGTGGGGCTCCAGTGCCCAGATGTACAAGAGGCATGTGTACAAGAGAAGCAGACAGGGGTGGGGGAGGAGCTGGGGACACAGGTGGAACTCCAGTGGGCCACGGGCTGCTGTGCCCACTGAGGTGAAGAGGGCCACTCACCACTCCTGGTTTCCCATCCCTGGTCTAAGGGGAGTTCTTTTTCTGCCTCTGAATGGGCACACAGTTCCAATCACAAGTCCTTATTATATAAAAGTGCTTTCAGAATCTTCTAGAACATTTAATGAAAATCTATCTTGGACATATATTTTAAAAGGAGGAGGTAGCATAGAGAAAAGGGCATGGTCACCTATTGTAAATAACTGCAGCTCTTAGTACAGCCCACAGTGAAGTCAGTGGTAGTTCTGTTGCACTAAAAACTGCAGAACACCTAGGATGCTAAAAATGAAAGCACACTCCATAACCAGAATACAGACCTTTGTCTCTGCAAAGCTATCGCATTGAGTATCACTGTACAACAGGTACCTCACTCCCGCTGTATCCCCTACTACTTAAAAGTCAGTAATTGTGGGACTGTCATTATTTTTCATTAAGTCCCACAGTTAGTTTTTAAAATGACATGAAGTCCAGTTTACAAAGATCTCTGAAAATCAGAGCTTTGATACTATTGAAGGTGGGGGTATAGTCCTGTGTTCTTCGTGCACTCCGAACTCCCACTGAAACCAATGGTAGTTTTGAATGCAGAGGAACACTGGGCTAAACACTGGGCTACAGCATGAAATCACGACAAAGGCATCATTCATAAAGTCTTTGAGGGAAGTGGCCCAAAATACTTCAGTAAATGCTTCTGTCTTCATGAGGACAACCTCCCTTCATAGGTATGTTCCTCTGGAGCTGTGAAGCTGTACACCTAGACATGGGGCTTTCATGGAAACTGAGACAAGCCATCCAAATTCATTACAAGAGGAGATCGGAAATGTTAGACATAGCATGCCCACAGCTGCTACTAGAAACAGAGAAGGGGGAAGGTAAAGGCAAGAAGGGAGAGGCGAGAAGAGTTGTAGAAGAAGGAGGAGAGGAAAACAGTATCATAGCCCTGATTGCCTCAGGGGAAGTAAGTGAGGAAATCATATCACAGTGTCTTAGGAGCCCCCAGATACTATGGAGATAGGTGCCAAAAGAATTGGAGGGGGAAGGGTATCAGTAAACATCAGTGCATCTCTCTCTCTCTCTCTCTCTCTCTCTCTCTCTCTCTCACACACACACACACACGCTGATGAAAAATTCTAGCAGTAATAATCTAAATATACAGATAGGCAAAGTAAGAAAAATGATGCTTGCAAATTTATCAATTTGATTTAAGGATATTTACTTTGCATATTCTGAGACATAATGTTCACAAAGCTTTAAGATTCTGAAGCTTACTGCCAACTGTTATTAAATAATTTATTGGGAGACCACCTCACCCACACACATAATTTTCCAAAACCGTGAAGGTTTAAATTGATAAAAATCAGAAAAAAAAGTTTCAGCTTCATAATTTCTATCAAATGTGAAAATGTAAATTGATAAAAATATTTTAAAATACTTTGAATATTGCTATGATACATTCCAATTTAAAAAAAAATCAAATTCTGCCAAGCCTAATTATGATATACATACAGGCATAAATTTTTAGGGATTATGTGAAAATAATATTCATTTCAGGTATTTCATATTGGTCCTGTAATTTTGACTTAAATTTAAAAAAGATGAATTACTAGCATATTCACATTACTCAAAAATGCTTTCGTTTGCGTAACCTGGAAAAGCTATTTGTAATTGTATCATATCTTTCATGCAGATCTGATCACTTACTAACAATTAACATTATACTACAATACTATGGTGCAAAGAGATTAATATTTTGATGAAAATATAGGTTTTGAAGTGTTGTCAAAACAAAGAATATTGATCTTTTAAAAACACTGCTGTTCGTATATAAATCACAAACATTATTGATGGTAATATGTGCCTTTTGTGCAAATGCACTTTATTTTGAACCTTTTTTGACAGTAATAGCATTCTATTATACTGTATGGCATCTTAATATACTCTACAGACAATTTTGTCAAATTAAAGCCTTTCATTAAAAAAAGTTGTTAAGCAAAAGAAAATTAACTGTCTTCATTCAGTTTGATTTCAAATCCTGTCCGTTTTTTACAATTCTCTGTATAAATAAAAAGTTGAAAAGAGCTATTCTAATGCTAATTTGGATCAACCGTACAAACATATGATTCCAGGTTTCTAAAAGAGGCCCACTTGAGGGGGCTTTAAAATTGAACAAAAAGAGCCCTGGGGCTCTACAACTCACATTTAACCTACTTACATGAAAAAGGAATTGCTTTGGTTAAGAATAAACTTCCACAAGCTCAGGTTCAAACTAAACATGCCAGCATATTAGTGAGGAAATGAAACAGCAAATAGTAACCCCTTTCATACTCGTAAAAGAATACTGTATTTATTTAAACTCTTTGGCAGAAATTCTCATTTTAATTAAATTGCACTTACTGAAATAACATTTTTGTAATTAAGAAAAAATAACCCATTCTTTTTAAAGACCTATGAAAATCACAGCAACCTAAAATATATGGAGAAAACATGTAATCGTGAGAATAAATCTGTCTAACTAATTTAGGCCAGGAGTCACAATTTGTGTGTGTGTGCGCGCACGCGTGTTCATGTGTGCGTGCTGGGAAAGTCCATCCAATGCAACCAGAAAAGCCCAAAGAAGTTAACTTTTGAGGTCCTGAAAAGCATGGAAACCAAAACGTAGTTTTTAAAATGTGCTTGTTAAGTTTCTGGAGTTGTTTCCATTTCCCTTCTTCCCTCCCTCCCCCACATTCTGATTAAGGTTCTTTAGTATTACAACAGTTCCTTGCTTATATATATATATATATATATATACACACACACACACACACACACACACACACACACACACACACATAAATAAAACTGTTACAGTGATAGGATATCATCATAAAGGAAAAATTCATTTGTCTCAGGTCTGCAGAACAAAGAAGAGGATCAATGGAGAGCAGCAGAGATGTTTTGGTGGTGGGGCTGTTTCACTCATGAATACTTACTTCCTAGAGGACGGCACACTCCCTATTAAGAAAGTGAGCTTGTTGTCTTATTTGGCCAAGAGATTTGATACCAGGAGGCAATTTCATCAGGAACACAAGACTAAAGGAAGTAGATTTAAAGAGGTAAAACCCAGCTATGAATGAAAGAATAAAAACCTATCAATCCACACATGAACTGTCCATGATCATTCAATCCATGGACTGGCAAGTCACCTTAGGATAAAGCCCATTCTTGAATTCCTGAATTCCCCAATATGGTGAGCAATGTGTCAGATCGGCTTTATGCATGTATCCTTAATTAGCTGTAATGCTTATTCAGAATACTTTTATAATAAAAAAAATCAGAAAGAATATAATACTTTCTATTGTACAAGTCCAACATCCAGTTCCTTTAGCCTTAGCTTCAAACTTATTCTTCACCAGGTCATTTAAATGTACATTTATTTGGACACAATAGTGCAGCTGCTGCTTGTTTGCACTGTTTCTAGAGTCACTTAGCAATTTAACGACTTAGCTGCTCAAAGATAGTGAGGTTAAAACATGGCAGAGCATATGGAATTCAGGTTTTCACAATGCCATGTTCAACCTATACATTAACACAAAACTAAAAAAATTCAGAGAGTATTTAAACTCTCTTACACTTGAACATTTTAAATCTCTATTGGTAAATATTTGCCTTCGCAATTAATCTAATGGGTTTCAGATGTCATAATACTAGTAAAAACGGGTTATTTTCTCTACAACAATTGCAGTTCTTCAAGACTTAGTGTGTCTCCCACTGCAAGGATGCATGTGCTTCATGCACACAAGCTCAGATCTTTTGGGAAACATGACCACACACACCCAATGTCTCCATGTTTTCCTGTGTAAGGGCATAAGGGTGAAGTAGTCATGATCCTTTTTCAGTTCCCTTGTAATTCAAATCCCATAATTCTGAGAACTCCAAAAATTGGGGGCAGAGGGTAAGCTCTGGGATCAATACAGACAATATCTCGCATGCCATCATTACTATAGGGTGAGTAACCTTTCTGTCTTCAGAGTACGTGTCAGTGTCGATCTCACCGCCAGGTCCTAGCAAGCAGGACTTTCCTCGGGTAATGGGAATAAGGCGTTTCAGCTGCGTCCGTGACTGGAGTATTGCTCTCCTCAACTTGGTATCTGCCCTGGCAGCCATGGCAAGGGCATAATGTTTAACAAAAGTCAATGTGGGTTGTTCTATGGTGCAGCCTTGAAAATGAAAATATTTCTGAAGCAGGTAACAGATGCAATCTGTGTACTGGTGGAGTGTGCCTTTACATTTGGAGGGAGAAACTCACTAGTCAGCTGATAATAGATGGAAATGCATTGCATAATCCACTTGGAAAGTCTCTGCAATGAATTGGCTTCACATTTGGATGCAGACAGCCTGAATGACTTGGTCTTACTAAGGTTATACAGTAAAGCTCTGGATATATCCAGGGAAACGTATCTTCTCACCTGGCACCGAAAAGAAGGAACTGAGGGAGGGTCATTACACAGCTATTAAAAAATGTCTGTTTTTACATACATGTGGTGCATGCACATCTACAGTGGAATCCACACTGACAGATACTTGAAGAATTAAGGATTGCATATTACAAATCCTAAAAAACCTACAAATTATCTATACACACATAAAAGTGAAATATAAATGCATGAACATAGGAATAAGCATACTTCAGATTCTCTGTGCAGCAAGTTGCTTCCTATGTCCATCCAGATATAAACTACGGGTTTGCTTATTTTACATATATTAGTCAGCACTAAAATCTAGGGAACAAGTCAAAATCCTGTGTTCACTCACTAAATGCAGAAAATGTAAAAATATTGTGGTACATATAATGTGATCTTTTTAGTCCTTGGTACGTGCACTTGACTCCCATTAAAATTAACATTAATGAGAATTTGATGCGTGCGTGGACGGAAGAATGGCTCCCAATGTACTGGAGGTAAAAGAAAAACAGCACAGGAAAAAAGACTTAAAGCTGTCACAATCTAAAGTTACTGTCTTGAATGTCTTTGCAACCACTGCTCAATGTGTATTATGCTTCCCACTCTATGCCTGATCCACAGATGGTGAGTCTGTAACAGCTACCTACCAGATACAAGGGCAGGTTCTTTAAATCCATATACACTCTTGTTTTCAGCTCTGGATGTCTGCAGTTCACTCCCTGCTGTTGGTCAAAATGGAGGCTTCCTCATCTTCACACTTTAGAGGTCACTCTACACAGGTTAATTAGAAGCCTTAAGCTGAAACTTGATTACAGTTCTAGGGCTCAATTGTGCCTTGTATTCACAGTAAGGGGTGATGTGGAGTCACATGAAAAACAGAACCTTCCCAGGAACTCTTGGGTGCACAGAGAATGAGTGCCCCATACCATATTCATTCCTTTCTGTGGCGCAGCTTATTTCCCATCATGTGCCCAATTAGCTCTGCTAGAGTGCACTGGCAGAGCTATGATCCAGCCTCCTTCCTGCCTTCTTTGAGGTGCCCGGGAACCTCTTGGCAATATGGTAGGAGCAGTTCCAGTGATCTTCTGAGTGCTGTGAAAGTATGGGGGGAAGTCTCTATGAACCCTCTCCACCCCAGCAGAACACCCGTATAAGAACTGAACAGAATCTGGCCCACAGCAATTTCTATATCCAACCCTTCAAGATAGTGACAAGAATATTTTATGGACTATTTAGGACATTATTATTTTTTCCATTTTATATCTAGTAAAGGGTAAAAAAAATAATCAATTTGCCATTTGTGATTGATACACTTCCCTTACCTATTGCTATTGCCTAGACACTATGCTGATGGCATGCTATCAGTGCAGAGAGAATGAGAGGCAAGTACTTAGTTGGGAAATTGAACTCATTAATCTTCTGACATTTTATTATATCTACCCATTTCTGTTAATTGTGCATGGAAAGTAGGTGAAAATTTGCACTCACAAGAATATGTGCAGAACTCAAATTTCTGAAAATCATGCCCATTCTTTCTCTGGGGTCAGAGCTGCAGTAGTAGATATTAGCTACATACACATTAAGAAACATTTCATTCGGGACGACCTCACATTCCTTTAATCCAGTGACTCACCCCTGAACAAGCAGGGCTGTTTTTGCTTACTTTTTTCTGAGGGAAAACCACTGCAGGCCTTTTTGTCACTATTGTTATTGCAAGAAGACTACTGTGAACGGGTAAGTCTTGTACTATTCGCTTCAAGCAAAGACTCTCGCTCAGTCTAGTACCTTTTGGTAAGTATTTTGACAGATATTTTCACTTTGAGTGGCAATGTCCTTACTGACTTCAGCTCTTAAAAGTGGGTCATACAGGGAGATAGGATGTCTCTGAGACCTCCCAGAATCTACTTTATCAGCTAGTACATTCAGATCCTAAATATTAAATAAGGCTCCTGGTTCTGAGTGAGTCTGTTTGACTACGTCTAAACTGCACAGTTATTTCAGAATAAGCTATTCCTGAATAGTTATTCTGAAAAAGCTTATTCCAAAATAGAACGTCCACATTACAGGGAAGCATCAAAATTAGTCCAAGGCAGGCTTCCCTAATGTAGACGTGCTATCTCAATTTAGAGCCCACAGAGGAATAACTTAGAATGGCCCTGGTGAGGGGCTATGTTGAAATAGCAGAAGTGGAGCGTCCACACACACCTTATTTCGAAATAGCTATTTCTGAATAGGCATTATTCTTCGTTGAAAGAGGTTTACAAAAGTCGGAATAGGCCACCTGTTATTTCAAAATTATTTTGAAATAACGGAATTGCTGTGTAGACGCTCATATAGTTATTTTGGAATAACAGTCGTTATTCCAAAATAACTTTGCTGGGTAGACACACCCTTTCTGAATGCTAAATTTTAGACATACATGACACCATCTTCAGAAATGCCTCGAATCAAAGTGGGGGGTGGGTGGAGGGCGGAATGGATGAGTGCACAAAGAGAAGCACCCAAAAATACTGGCCTACCACCTTTTGTAAATAGTCATGGGAATTTAGATATATGTTTCTAGAGAGTGCCCATATTTTTACCATTTAATACAAAAGAGTAATGTTGAGATTTACAAGGAGAAAAAAAATCTAACATCTGTGAAATGCAAACTAAGTGTGTTGCCCAGTACTTAACAAGATTTTTAAAAGGCAAAACTTGTTTATAGCAAGCATGCACAATTTAATGAAGATCAGACAGAGTTGTCCATTATATTTTACTTCTTGAACAGAGAGGCAAGTAGCCCCATTAAACATGGAGAGAACGTAATGGTTTTACAGAAAAATGACTGAGTGCTGCATATGTAATGATTTACATGGCATTGAAAGAATAAAAGATACAGAATGTAGAATTTCTTAAAATATGACCCTTTCCCTACAGCTGTGAACTGACTGTCCTTACAACATAAGACTCATACTTAATCCATGAGGCTACACAGCTTAATCTACCCAAGGTCTTAGGTTATCAACTCTGTCCAGCTGGTCATTAATCCCCATGGAATAATCTGCACCTCAATTGATATTGCTTAATTAAATGTAGTGATCCATTTGACACACAGAATAAAGAAAGCTGGAAGGAGATCTACTAAAAAGGTGACTTCTCCAGAATTGGAACTCATTACACTTCATCCACCATATTACAGAGCCTTTGGTTACAAAAAAGTGTATTTCCACATATTAAATTTCTCCAGAAAGTCTCCTTTTTGGTGTAACAAAACCTTATACAAATAATAAACTAACTTTTAAAAAACTGACATAATGGGTCAAATTGTTCCCTTTCTTGCATCCAAGCAGTATTACTGACATTAATGGCATTCAGCAACATAGCTGCGAGCTGAATCTGAGCCAAGTATGTAAGAAAAAGCCCATTCTTCAATTCATACCAATATGAACATGCATATAAATTTCAAACAAATTGGGCATTATTTGACATTTGTTTGGCTTCTTGAATAAAAAGGGGCAAATTCTCCATAATTTATTTATTTCTCAAAAAATAGTAGAAAGGACAACATTTCTTTTTGTATTGCTAGAGTAAATAGGACACAGAACAAACAAGCTATATTGCATAGGTTAGTTCAGCGTTTTTCAACCTTTTTTTTATAAAGTACCCCATTTTCAAAAAAAAAAAAAAAATTGTAAGTACCCACAGTATCTACAGTTTTCAGACACGCACAGTTTTTTTTCTACCATTGCAACACATTTGTTTAAACAACTTAATTGTAGGTGTGCAGGCCATGACATTTTTGGGAGTAAAAAGTACAAAAATAATAAAGCGCTGAAAAACTTAAAACAAAAATTCAGTTTTCTCCAAATTTCAGTGTGTTGACTTACTCCTCCCCAGACTTCTCTCAAGTACCCCTAAGGGTACTCGTACCACTGGTTGAGAAACACTGGGTTAGTTCATACATCCAAGCTGATTCTATGATATTTTAGACTTTTTGTTAGTTTAATTTGCATCGCCACCAGATATCTTGATACCATATATTATTGTTTACTTCACTTTTGGAAATTAGCCTTTCCACAAGAAATTTACAGCAGAGAAAATCAAACACATCCAGTTTTCAGATGAGGTTAGGATAAACTGAAAGGTAAGTTACAAGTAGAGGGTTCAACCATATAGCCATGCAATTAGCCCCCCAGGCCTACTCAAAGTTCCCTCACTCCTGCCCCCACCCTCCTGCCTGATACCTGCCATCTGCCTCAATGTGTCCACTGCTAGGTATGTGCAGTGATGTGTGCCTGGACCCTTCCTCTCCACAGTCAGAGCTAGACTACCAGAACTCCTATTCCATTCCACTACCAGACTCTCCCACTGGCAGATGTACCTGGAGCTCCAGGTAGCTCCAGACTGTGGCTCCCGGGGAAGAAAAATGGCAAAAAAAGGAGAGTGCCTGACTTCGGAGACCTGGATGAATCCTACGACCAGCTCATGGGTGAGTCCTGCCCCAAGAGGGGAGGGGAAAGGTGCAGCATTTATTGAGCATTGGGGTGGGCAATAATTTTTCAAAGTGGCCCACAGGTGCTCTGGAAGGGGTGAGGTGTTGGGCAGAAGGGGTGGAGCCAGGAGACTTCTTGTGCTTCCCCCCCCAGACCCCGATTGGCCTGAGTGTGGGGGAGCATATGAAGTCTCCCCATACATGTCTAGAGAGAATTGCCAGCTGTTTTAAAATATCTGGCAATTCTCTCTAGGCGCTGCAATGGGAGGAGACCTCATGCGCTCCCTCCTCCCCCAGTCCAATCAGGGCCTGGGGATGGGGGCAGTGTGCAAAGTCTCTCATCCCCTATACCTGCCCTGCCAGGGGCACGTGGCAGCTAGAAAGAAACGTTGGCTGTTTTAAAACAGCCGGTGTTTCTCTCTAGCAGCTGCATGCTCTTGGCAGGGGTAGAGGGAGGAGACTTCGCACACTCCCCCATCCTCAGGTCTCAGTTGGCCTAGAGGAGGGGAAGGGGCAGGGTGGCCGCAGACCAAATCCCCCAGCTTGGCGGGCCAGATCAGGCTCACGGAGGCCCCTTTGCCCACCCCTGGTTTAGCAGAAAAGTGCAGTTCACATCATAGCCTGGGTATCAGTTTCCAATCCTTTCGATTTGGCCCTGGAACAGGGCAGGTGCTTCCCACACATCTCCAGACACAGCATGTTGCCCAGGATACATCCTTTTCCTATCCCTTCTTTGAGTGTATTGCTCAATCCCCACCTTCCCATCATGCTGCCTTTTCAGGCGCATTTGTGGCTCTGCCCCTGTGACTACAGGAAGTCCTCTCCCACTTCTTCAGTATTGGAACTCATTATACTTCATCCACAGGACTACAGAAGTTTAGTTTCCAAACCCTGGACTTGCTCATTGCCCATCCACTGTAAGCTGGGGCCAATCCAGAGTTCTACTTCCAGCCATGCCACTAGTTCAACCGTAATTTACATTCCATAAAAAGCACCATATCACACAAAAACAGCTACTGCTGTTGTGCACACAGATATAACTGCTGATTTTTTTTGGTATAAAATCCCCTATAAATGTAGTGCTTGTAAAGGATGCCACAGTTACAGAAATAGACTATGAAGTCTTCTCTCCATCCACAAAATAGTTACAATTCTAGCACTGACAGTTTAAACTTTCTTGCTCAGACCTGGTAGGGTTACCTATAGCTCCTAGAGAGATCAGATTCAATGTCCTTTGGATTATTGATAGAGCCCTACCATATTCACAGCCATGAAAAACACATCATTTTAAAAGAGGGGGGTCACAGTGTTGTCACCCTTATTTCTGCAATGTCTTCAGAGTTGGGTGGATGGAGAGTTGTGATTGTTGCAATTGTCGCAACATCGTACCAAGCCATCCTTACCCATATGCTGCAGCCTTCAGTGGCTGAGTGGCCAGAGAATAGCAGCTGCTGACTGAGGGTCCAGCTCTGCAGGCAGTCGTGCACAAGTAAGGGTGGCAATACCACACCGTGCCATCCTTAGTTCTGCACTGCTGCTGGCAGCAGCTGTCTTCAGAGCTGGGATCCCAGTCATCAGCTGCTGCCCAACTCCGAAGGCAGTACTGCTGCCAACAGCAGTGCAGAGATAGGGGTAGCAGCACCACAACCCTGCCTACAGTAAACTTGCAACTCTATTACAACATCGTGAAATTTCAGATTTAAAAAAACTTATGATTTTTAAAATCCTATAACCATGAAACTGACCAAAATGCGCCATGAACTTGGTAGGACCCTAGTTATTTGCCTCACTGGTGAGGCTGCCAAGAAGAGATGGCAAGTAGTGGCAATTGTGTTGGTGATTATTTTTCTGATGATAGATATAGATATAGATATAGATATAGATATAGATCAGAAAAATGATCACCAACGCAGTTGCCACTATATATCTGTCCATTAGGATCTTGACTGAGATCACAAACCCATTTCACCTTAACAACTGGACAAGGTCTTCATTACCTCCTCCTTCACATACACCACCAGCCCACTCAAATAGTATTTGCCTTCTTCTGTCAGAGCCCAGGACTGAACCATTGTAATGCATGTCACATTTATCAGTTATTCTTTTTCCAATTCTATCATTATTACATTGCAGTTCTTTCAAGTGCCATGAAGTATAAGTAACATTTTATGGTTGTTCAAATGCTTTTTTCTAGAAAGACCTTATATAACAAGCCTATTTTCCAGTACAGTCCTTTCCTATCATTTGTTGTTAATGTTATTTTCAATTACACTGCTGTTTATGCTCTAGTATAGGATAAATTGTTTGTTAAATAGTCATTAGGGCTTTCAAAACCCATATTTATTCTGGTAGAAATTATGTACACTTTTTTTGTTAAAAAAACCCTGAAGTACAGGTTGCACCTCTTAAATCCGGGATTCTTTCATCTGGCAACATCCGTGGTCTGGCATGACCATGGATGTTCCTGAATGAGAGAGAGCTGGTGCAGGAAGGCCAGCAGCTGGGAGTCCAGTGCATCCCTACAAGTTTGCTAGCAGCAGGGCTGCAGTGGCCTTGGCGGAGTGCGATCGGGACTGTCTTCCACCTGGCACCAGGGCTGGGACCAAAGCAGCCAAAGAGGGGAAGCCTGGCCGGGCTGCGGAAGCCTAGGAGGTGGCAGGGCTGCAGCAGCCCGGACAGTGGTGGTGGCGGCTGTGTAATTGGAGCTGCCTGCCACCTGGCAGCAGAGCCAGGGCTGTGACCACAGCAGGCCAGGAGGGGAAGCCAGCCATGGCAGACTGGCAGAATCAGCACATCTGGGGGCATGTGCCTCCTGGCAGCAGGGTTGGGGCTGCGGCAGCCCAATCGGGCAATGTGTCATTCAGCAGTGGGGCTGGAGTTGCCCACCTGGTCAGCCAGGAAGCTGGGGCTGGTCCACAGACAGCCCAGCTGGTCTGAAGGAGCCGGCACCAGGGAGGGGCAGCGGACTGAAAGGCTGGTGTCCGGGGACCTCCCATTGTCAGGCAAATTCCTTCATCCAGGACTGGTCAGGTCCCAAGGGTGCTGGACAAGAAAGATCAAACCTGTACCAATATTATTGACAGTTTCTGCATGAAATTTACAACTGTATGTTAAACATGTTACAGGATCACTGACATGTATATTAATTTTCCCCAAAAAAACAAAACAAAAACACCATTTCTAGTCTGGCTCTCAGGCTATCGTTTTCGAAAGGGGAAATCTATTACAGACTGTTATAAATAAACCCCATGTCCAAAAAGAGGGCACATAGAAAGAGAAAAACATTAAACTTATAAGGGAACAAATACTAACCACTAAAAAAACAGGACTACCAGCTTTTTAAGCATAGAAAAAAAATCCATTGGCAATGTCTAGAAAACCTGATTTTTAATTAATATTTTCTTAAAATTTACAGTTCTACTAGTGATCACATTCTTGATTTCCAGTATGGCATTCTGGAGAAGGGGAGAAAAATCAGTCAAACCAAGACATAGAAATGGCAATCCCTGAAAGAAAAAGGAGGTTTGATCGCACTTCATAAAACTGTTTAATGGAAATTGTTTGGGAGCCCAGATTTGGGAGTCAGTGGAGCTGTGACAATTTATAACACGTGGATTCTGAAATACAATTCCTTCATAGAAACTATTATATTTCCAAAACGTGGTAACATAGCAATCCATTTTGAAACAACTGCAGAATAAACAGATGTACAAACCCCAAACTACACTTCATTCTTCTCTTGATTTTCACTGGTGTAAACGTATTTAAATCCAAGGAGATGCAGAGATATAAAGCTTGCATAAAATGAAAGATGATTCAGGTCTATGTACATTACCTCTATTCACTATCTTCCTTGCCCTTCAACTGTCCTTTTATATTGAATGGACTATGAATGGTTTTATGTTGGAATTTTAGTTGATTCCCTTTCCTCCTATTTGTGAAGTTGTGTACTACAATGGCCATGCACAGTAACTGAGAATTGTTCACTTGTGCGCTGGAAAAATGGAATTAATAAGTTATAATAGTGTATCCAGGAGTAATCATGACAACATTTTATTAAAAGAGCTAAAAAGCTAGATCATAATTTTTATACCACTGCCCTTGATAGTAGGTGGTTCAGAGTAGGGATGTAAGCAACTATCAAAGAGAGGCAGCAAAGGGCAGGGGGGGAAAGAGTAGGAACCAGTGCTGGGGTGAACCGATAAAACCAGTTCCCCTCAGCACCGTCTTGGCAGGGGTCGGGGAGGCACAGGCACAGCGGGAAACGGCGTGAGCAGGGACTGCTTCAATCCCCACTCACGTCGGTTCCCACTGCTGGCGCTTCTGCTTTTGAAATGTATAAGAGCCTTTCGTACCTTTCAAAAGCAGAAGTGCTGCAGGCAGCATGGGGTGAGCGGGGACTCAAGCAGTCCTCACTCGCCTCCCCTTGCTGCCTCTATGAGAATTGAAGGCCCCTGCCAGCAGCACGCTCTAGTTTAAACTGAAGAAACTCCAGCTCAACAGCTGTGCTTGTATGGCATAGGGAGAGCAGGAAATGCTTATTTCTAGGGGGCTGTGGCGGGGTCCCCGGCCCCGCCCTCTTTCTCCACAAGGCAAAGCAGGCCTCAGGGCCTGCTAAAGAGGGCGGGGCCGGGGACCCCGCCACAGGGGCAGAAAGCCAAAGAAGGGATGGGGTGGTCTGCAGGGGTCCCAACGGTGAGCTGGGCCCCCTCCATCCCCCACAGACAGAGGCTGTTGCCACCAAGCAACCCCTGTTCACAGCAGCCAGGGCTGGCTGCGGCCAGGGGCTGCTTAGGCAGCAGCCCGTCCACCAGCCCTGTTCGTGGCAGCCAGGACTGATCGCTGTCCCTGTGCATTTTAAATGTAGTAAGAGCCCAGCAGCTGTTACTACATTTAAAATTCAGAGCTGCAGCGCGGGGGGGCTCCAGAGCTGGAACGAGCCAGGACTGCTCAGTCCCTGCTTGAGTTGGCTCCTGGAGCTGCCCCTGCTGCAGCTCTGCAGCGCGGTGCTTATCGACTAATTGTATTGTCAATACAAATTGTATCAACTATACGATTAGCCAGATAATCGCATTTTAACATCTTCAGTTCAGAGGCTGTGCCTCATGCAAGCAGACCCTCAATGTTGCTACACCCTGTGCATAGTAAGGAAAGGGTACTGGGTACAATCAAGATGCTCCCTCCAGTATACAATCTCCTCTCCACAGGCCAGTGCAGAGAAGTGGGTCCATTACCCTTCCTCCTCTCCAACTTAATCACCCCATCCCTTCTTTGGCTTTCTGACCCCTAGAAATAAGCATTTCCTGCTCTCCCTATGCCATACAACCACAGCTGTTCAGCTGGAGTTCAGTTTAAACTAGAGCGGGCTACTGGCAGGGGCCTTCAATTCTAGGATAAGTTTCTTCCAGAGCCTGGATTTATTAACTTTCTAAGCATGCTGCAAAGCCCATCTTTTTCAAAACTATTAAGTAAAACATTCCTAAGGTGTGGGATTGTGGATGTCTATGGCATGGCGTGTTGGTGTATTATCTTTATGGAGCAGTCAATAACCACATAACGGATTAACTGAATAACAATTGTGCATGGATTTTTTAAAATTTTAAATTATTGATGTTTTATATAGAAAAGGCTCCTCAGCACTTGAGATAGTCATTCCAATCACTTTTTTAATAGTTTACAAATAACGATTCCAAATCCTGCATTGAGTTCTACTCACACGGATCCTTTGGCCAGTCTCCAGTCCAGCTGAAGTTAAATGGACTTCTCATGGTCACAGAAGTCCATGTTAGCAGATCCAAAAGCAGATGTGGCCCCAGCAAAACTTAATAGCCCTTACAGCTAGGCATTTTTGCTTCAACTATTTTACATTTGCCCCAATTTTTGTTAAAGCAAAATTTTCAGTAATATCACTGCACTAATAGAAAATAATATTTTAACCAATCATCACATTAGAAAAAATATTGCATCTACAATTTTTTAAACCTACTACATAATTATCATTAACTAGGGACCTAAATTCCTGGTTAAAAAGTTAACAGGTTAAATGCTATGTAACATGCCCAGCTGGCCCAGAGCAGCTCCACACAGCGTGATGCAGCAAGCCCCGCCAGGCTGAAGCAGCCCTCGCCCACAGCTCAACACAGCCCACCGCTCCAGCACAGCCGGGCCTGCCACATTGCAGGCTGTTCTTGCCAGGATGGGCCAAGCCCACCCTGCTGTACCACTGGCAGGGGGCTGCTCCAGCAAGGGCACGCCACACCACACCGTGGGCTGCTCCATCATGCCATGGGTGGGGTCTGCTCTGGCTGGGCCAAGCGTGCTGGTAAGGTTGATACTTACCAGGTAACCGGTTAACCAGTTAACCTTTACATCGCTACCAGTAACACTCAAGATTACTGTAATTGGGAGTAGAGAAAAATGTATTATGCATACAGTAATTTCTCATTTAACACGTGCCCGCTTAACACATTTTCATGATAGCACGATTTTTTTTTAGGGAACATTTTTTTAATTACACGACTGTCCCCAGAATAACACGATTTCCCCAGCCGGCCTGTTGCCGGCAGCTGCGCGGGGTTTCCCCAACCTCCCTGAAAAGTGGCGGAGGGTTCATCGCTCACCGCGCCGTTCCCCGCTGACTCCCCCTCGCCAGACTCCTTGCCCCCACTTGCAGGCCGGCGGCTGCGTGGGGCTTCCCCCGCCTCCCTGCAAAGCGGCGGAGGGTTCGCCGCTTGCCGCGCTGTTCCCCACTGACTCCCCCTCGCCAGACGCCTTGTCCCCTCTCTACCCCCCCCCCATTTGCAGGCCGGCGGCTGCGCAAGGCTTCCCCCGCCTCCCTGCAAAGCAGCGGAGGGTTCGCCGCTCGCCGCGCCGTTCCCCACTGACTCCCCCTCGCCGGACGCAGTGTGGGTCCCAGCAGACCCGTCACAGGGGCATACTCCCAACCCAATCCCCTTCCCCTCTCCTCCCCTTTCCTTCCCCAGAGCCAAACACCTCCGCTCCCTGCTGTAACCCAGTCCCCTTTCTCCCCCAACCTTATGTCCCGATCCCAACAGACACCACCGCTTGAAACGCAACCCCCACCTTTTCCATTATTTTCAATAGGAAAATTGACCCCGCATAACACGTTTTCACTTAACCCGATCATTTTCTGAAACATATCTATAGTGTTAAATGAGGAATTACTGTATTTTCCATTTTGTTTACTTTGTATATTGTACAGCACTTTGCATATAGTAAATTTCACTGGTCCTTTGGTGCAGTCATTTAATCAGCTTCCCTTGGTGTTTTTTTGACTGGGTATTTTTACACAGTAGCAGAGGTGAGAAACACATTTTTCAAAATAGAAAAATGTCATTGTAAAAAATCACAACGATTGTCAAGAGACTCTAAGAGGTTGGTGTACCACCTGAAACCACTTTTCATTCATTTTTTCATGACGTGTAGAGTTCATGCTGAGGTGTGCCTTTAACATTTCAGGAGCATGATTTGCAGCTGGAAATGTATACAAAAAAAATAAACGGAAAGCGTTAATATGTTCATTTGCAAATCTACACCAGTATCGCTACTTGCTGAGGTGAACTAGATCTGCATTGCTGAAGTACTAAACACCACAATATATAAAGGATCCAATCAATCCAACTCACACAGAAATCAATGGCTGTCTTTCCACTGATTTCAATGGAAGTCAGATCAGCTCCTAAGAAACCTCAATGCATGTATTTCCCCAAGTCCCACTTCCTGCTTTCCTCTCAAAACAAAAAAGACTGAACTCTGCTCTTGTCTTTAGTTCAACATCTTGTCTCTCTCCTCCCTTCTCCTCCTGCAATAAATATTCTCTCTATCCCTGTTACTGACAATAATGTAAGTGAACTCTGCACCACGTACATCTGTCATTATTAATGACCATGGTAGAGAGGAGCGATAGCTCACTCTTTTAAGAACCAAAAGGGCAAAATGCTTTAGAATTTTCCATTCACATTTTCTTTTTTAAACATACTTGCTTGGTGACTTTCCAAAGTCATGACTCATGACTCAAAGAAGAAAAATCTTGCAGCATTTAACCTTTACATAGAAAATTATTTGTTTAAACAGAGGATATTTGCTACTTTAAAAGTCTTCATTGTTTTGCAATAATGCTATTCTCAGTATTTCATAGATCACAAAAGACCTAAACCTATGTCATAGACACATGGAAAAGGAATTTTGTTTTAAAAATCATTACATTTCTTTTGCTCAAAGAACTGTAATTTTTACTAAAATGGACAATATTTTCTTTGTAGATTTTTTCATTTCATTAGTTTTCCAGAAAGTACAAAACCATATCTAAAGTACATAAAAATTGTTGCCAGAAAGTTTGAGTTTACAACACTTGTAAAACACCATGCACCCATTCAGAATAGTTGTCCAAAACCATTTACCGCTATTGGTTGGTTGCCTGAAGGTTTTAAATTAAGATCTGGATAAACTGGTGGAGTACTTAATGTTTTTAGTTAGTGAGAACAAGACACAAAAAGTATACAAGCTGCAGTAATTCAGGTAGTCCTACTAATTCTATGCTACAGTTCAATGGCTTCCATTTGTGAATTATCCAATAGCTCTTGCTCCCAGCAATGTTGCTAGACACCAAAGTTCTAGGTGCTTTCAGTGTTTCAGAATATACTTCTACACATCACTGTTTATAAGATGTGCTATAAATGGACAAGCTAAAATGGCTGGGTCAGCACTAATGATGTTATTTGTATTTACTAAAGGAAAACCACTGCAGAGGCAAGTTATGATTCCAAGTATCCATGTCCCTACAACAGTTTAACATAATGTACTCAGAACCAAAGGCCTCAAGCTTTGTTTTTTTAATACAGCATTTACATTTTAAGCTAAAATAAACTTGCAGTGTAAGTTTCACTTATCTCAACAAAACTACATAATCATTATCCAGTATTTAAACCAGATTTCTTTCCCTACAAAGTACTTAAGAACAAAATGCTACTGGTAATGCTGATAATGGCAAATGCCCACAAAGGACCCATAAATGCTAGTCACTTATGAGGCAACAATGACATTCTACTCAGTTTTCCCAAGTCCATACTGTTTCATGGACACATTTTATTTAGCGCTGTTGATTAACCACAGCTAACTCACACAATTAACTAAAAAAATTAATCCTGTTTAAAAAATTAATTGCAGTTAATCACAGTTTTAATCACACTGTTAAACAATAGAATCCCAATTGAGGTTTATTAAGTATTTTGGATGTTTTTCTACATTTTCAATTATATTGATTTCAATTACAATGCACAATACAAAGTGTACACTGCTCTCTTTATATTACTTTTATTATAAATATTAGCACTGTAAAAATAAACAAAAGACGTATTTTTCATTCACCTTATGCAAGTACTTTAATGCAATCTCTTTATCATGAAAGTGCAACTTGCAAATGTAGATTTCTTTTGTGACGTAACTCCACTCAAAATCAAAACAATTTAAGACATTAAAGCCCACAAAGCTACTCAGCCCTACTTCTTGTTCAGCCAACCTCTAAGACAAACAAGCTTGTTCACATCAGCAGTCTCAAGCTCTTGGCCTGTGGGCCATCCTGGCCTCAGGGTTTACTGAGGGGCCTCATACGGCGCAGCTGCAGTGGTCGGGCTCCCCTGCCATTCCCTGCAGTGGCAGGAGCCACAGGAAAAGTGAAGTAAAGTACAGTGAGTGAGTGCACTCCACTTCCTTGCAGCTCCTGCCACCACAGGGAATTCCAGGGGCCCAACTATTACTGCCGCACCATACCAGTCCCCTGCTGGGTAATCACTGAAGCTGTGTCCATGGGAAATGTGGTTCCATGGGAGGCAGAGAGCAGGGCAGTGGTCGGAAGGGGCAGGGTTTGTGTAACAGTAACAGACAGCCTCCCCGCAGCCCGCTGGGGCTCCTGGGCCAGATTACGCAATTCCCTGTAAGATGGGAATTTTAGACCCCCTGGTTTACATTTAGAGGAGGTAATGCTGCCCACTTCTTATTTCCAATGACATCTGAAAGGAAGAACAGGCATCTGAATAGCACTTTTGTGGCCTGCAATGCAAGGCTTTCAAGTGCCAGATAAGTTAAGCATTCTTATTCCCCTTCCTTTCTTCAGCCTCCATCCCAGAAAACATCCATGTTGATGATGCTAGTTAAAAAATAATGCATAATTAAATTTGTGACTGAATTCATTGGGGAAAACTCTATGCCTCCTACTGTTTTACCCACATTCTGACATTTATTTCATGTAATGGCAGTCCCAGATGATTACCCAGCACATGCTGTTCATTTTAAGAACATTTTACAAAACGTACAGAAAGTACCAAGGTAAGATTTCTAAAGACAGCTACCACACTTCATCCAAAATCTGAGAGGGATGAGATGTAGACTTTCAGAAGTCTCAAAAGAGCAGGACTCAGATGTGAAAACTACAAAACCCGAACCACCAAAAAAGAAAGTCAATCTTCGGCTGGTGACATCTGACTCAGATGTTGAACATGAACATGTGTCAGTCCACATTGCTCTGCATCGTTATTGAACAGAACCCATCAGGAGTGTGGACACAGGTCATCCAGAACACTGGTTGAAGCATGAAGGGACAAATGGCCATAGCTGGTGAGAGGGGATAGCTCAGTGTTTTGAGCATTGGCCTGCTAAACCCAGGGTTGTAAGTTCAATCCTTGAAGGGGCCATTTAGGGATCTGGGGCAAATCTGTCAGGGATGGTACTTGGTCCTGCCATGAGGGCAGGCGACTGGACTCGATAACCTCTCAAGGTCCCTTCCAGTTCTATGAGAGTATGTCTACACTGCCACCCTAGTTCGAACTAGGGTGGCTAATGTAGGCATTCGAACTTGCAAATGAAGCCCGGGATTTAAATATCCCGGGCTTCATTTGCATGTTCCCGGGCGCCGCCATTTTTAAATGCCCCGTAGTTCGAACTACCTGCCCGCGGCTACACGCGGCATGGACTAGGTAGTTCGAATTAAAGCTCCCTAATTCGAACTACCGTTATTCCTCCTGCAAGGAGGTTTTCAGGTGCCATTGTAAATAAGAAGTGGGCAGTATTATCTCCTGAAAACAAACTTGTTTGAGCAACTGGCTGAACTAGAAGTAGTACTGAGTGCCATGTAGGCTCTAAACTTGACATTATTTTCTTTCCAAATGCAGTTTTTAGGTACATAATTCTACATTTGTAAGTTCAACATTCATAATAAAAGAGATTGCACTACAGTACATATAAAGGGGAAACAGAAAAACACTTTTTTTTTTTACAGTTCAGATATTTGTAATAAAAAAATAAAATAAGCACTGTACACTTTGTATTCTGTGTTGTTATAGACATTAATAATATATTTGAAAATGTAGAAATTATCCAAAATATTTAAATGAATGGCATTCCATTATTTTTTAACAGCATGATGGATTGCATGATTAATGGTGATTAATTTTTTAATCACACAATTAATCGCAATTTATTTACTAGTCCGATTGCCCTATTTTATTTGTAACCAGTTCAAAGGTTATAAAACTATGTTCACACTCCACATTAGCAACATATTGCAAATATTTGTCACTCTTCTTCAGCATTTATGATAGTAAAAGTTGCCATGGACGTTATTTTGACTTACTGGAAATGGGCTTTTTTACAACATAAATTTTAAAACTTAAGATGCTTGGGAGGCCTTTGTTAAAATATCTAGTATGTTCTACTAAGTCTCCCTTGTCTTCACTCACCCTCTTTATGGTGTTTAAGTGGCTTTATTGACATGTGAAATTCTGGAAATGTCAGCTTTTGGCAGGGTTGCAATCTATAACACTTAGTAGTAATTATCTTAGAAAGCATAACCGAGTATTTTATAGGAACAATTTTGTCTTTCAAAAAATTTCAAAAAATGATGTGATAAGCACAAGTCTGGTACAGTAAAAAAAAAAAACGAACACCCTGCAAATTCTCCAAATCATTTGTGAGTAAAGTTCTTTAACAAGCTGAATTTTTTTGCTGACTGTCTAGTTTGAATTCATATCTAAGTATTGTATACATTTCAAAGTTCTGTAAATTCTAAAATCACTATTATGTTTTGGACACCGAGGAGGGCCAATACCATGAGAAAAAAGTTAAATCAGCTCTCCCAGAGTATGTTGCCTCAAATATCGTCACTGGTGCTAATTCTGACTTAGGCGGCAGATGCTATATAACTACAGCTTGGATCTGGCCCCAGACTTCCTCAAATCAGCAGGTCCTATAGTCATTATACTTGAGCTTGCATTCAGACAAGCCTTCCCAAGAGGCTTACTGCTATAATTCACTTCTAAGGAAACTGATCTCCCTGTCTTGTATGAATGAGATACAGAAACTCCTTGCATCACACCAACTTGTCAATTTCAAATGTTGTTGCTAGCAGATATTGAGTTGTAGTTAAGATTTAGATAGATGGCAACACAGCATAATCTACTTTCATGCTCTGGCACTTCCATGTTAGTCCAATATCAACATTTATAGCCTTCTATGGCAGAGAAGGAAGGTGTGTTTATTTTATTTTGTGTTGCTATACAATTTGTTTTCTTTTAGGCTTTTTCTACTGTATGTCTTAATTGGCTTTTCTCCTCAGTGTACTAAGGGGCTGTGAGAGGTCTTATTAATTTTCAAGCCACTAAAACTGAAAAAGAACTATCAATAAATAATACAGGAACATAAAATCATTCATTTCATGAAATAGTTCTGAAAAAAATTAGTGTGAATCACTTTATCCTTAAAACTGAAAACATTGTGGTACTCAACACTCAATATTATCAACTAAGCAAATTGGCCCAGGTCAAACGAGCAAATTTAAAAAATGAAATCACTAAATTTTCTCGGCTTGATGGCTTAGTAATAAATAATGTGCTCCTATTCAATCTGTACATTAAGTCTTTTATGTGGCCTTAAGGCATTCTCTTATGGCTGTGCCCATTACAGTGTAGCCATAGAAACTGACACATTTATTTCTTGGATTAGTGTGCCATTGAAAATATTAATATAATGCAGTAAATGGGGATTTAATCTAATCTATTGATGGCAGGATGAAGTTAGTAAAAGGTTGTGTGCTCTTACAGTGGCAAGAAAGATTATATCTGTAGAGTACAGATTGCTACTGGTTAGAAACATCAGCTAAATAACCTAGGACTTTGCACACACGTCCTACATGTAAATAGATTCTATGCAATATAACGTATAAGCATCTCCAGCGTGCCTACATCACAGCCTAAGACTTTCTCCCAAGAAAGCCACTGACAAAGAGAAAACAGTGATGTTCAATAAAGGTGTTCAAAAAAGTATAAATGAAACACCATCCTTTCCTGCCAATACATAAATCTGTACTTCATCTGCACTACATAAATCTGTAGCAGCCAAGTCTACAACAATATTGTAACAAATATTTTAATGTTTTCCATGAATACTTTTATGTTCAAATGTGTGTTTAAAAACAGCAAGAATTTACATTTAAAAAGATAAATAATCTTAATCACAAGAAGCAGGCACGATCTGTGGTTCTGTTAATTTGCAGGTCCACACCAGGTGTCTATAAATATTAGCGTTCCCATTTCAGTGGATCATATTTGACTCAGGCTCCTCATAATAATTCATAGTACTCAAGTTCTGACTACCCTTTACACTGCAGTATACTACATAAATTCAGAAGATATATTTTGACAGATGAAGCATTGTTGAAAAGCAAAGTACAGCACTTTGTCCTTGAAATGTTAACATGTAATGTCATAAAGTATTCAAATAATAATTTACTCAGTCTTTCAGGGTAATTAATTAAAACGCTCTAGGTGTTAGAGAAAATCACCTTGAGCTTATAAAATTGGAAAGCCTCCCCATTCCCTCTCTGCATGCAAGCTGCTCCAATGGACTTACTACATGCTTTCCCAGTTATGGTTTTTGATTTCAGCAGATAATAAATAGCCAGGATCTAATTTTGCCATGTCAAAACCGATTATGTTTCACAAGAAAAGGTGGAGTGCTCACCTACCAGATGAAGGTGAAACATAAAACCACTTTTATTTATGTGATGTGTCCAAATTCAACTCAACCTGGCAGTAGGTACTGGGAGTATGTAGACTTTAACTGTCATGTGAATTTATGTACCCCTGGAAAATGTCAAATATAAACATAAATTTAATCAAAGGAATGGAATCCTTTATTATCCAAGAAATAAACACCATTTCTGACAACAGATGTAAATTATCTTAATGTGTTTTCACTGTTTTTCAGAAGGTTAAAAAAGAAAAAGAAAAAGAAAGAAACATTAAACAGACACATTGTTGATGAAATTATTTTAAGCATGTCCTGGTCCAATTATTAATGGTGATGTTCCAAAAGGAATTTCTGCTCTATAATATCATCATTGCATACAGACATCATAGTTCCTGTTTCCATTCATTTCACTGGAATAAAACAGAAGTCTTACAACAACAGATAAACAAGCAGCCTGTATTATTCTGCAGTTCTCAGTTGGGTAGTCTTTGGACAGCATTTTAATGACTGCAAAAAAAAAAATTGCACATGATGAATAAGGATGCCATTCTCAATTAACATGGACAAAGGATCATAGCCATATTTGGCAAATGAGGTAGCTATGGCATAAGAAAAGCAGGAGTATTCACAGACATTGCCACATACATCATTGCCTGCAAATGAAAACAAGTTAATGACATTTTTGTATACTTGCCCAAGTACATGACTACACATTAGCCCCAAATTAAATAGCACAATAATTATACCTTGCATTTACTAAAAATAGTGTTATTAATTAACTAAATATGGATACTCCTAGAATGTAAATAAATGATGAGTACTGAACTAAACATAGCTGGAATTACAAAATGTACTGTCTTCAATAAACGTATCTCAAACAAGTTCTCGAAATGTGTGTTTATATAGAAATGTGTCTTTATATAGACCCACTTGAAATCTAGGGTGACGTGGTGTCCAGTTTTCAACCAGAACACCTGGTCAAAAAGGTATCTTGGCAGCTCTGGTCAGCAGCACTAGCCAAGCTCCCTGCTAGCCTTCATGCCGTGTGGCTCCCAGAAAGCAGCCAGCACATCCTCCCTCTCGTTCCTACACATAGGAGCAGAGAGGGGTTTTGTATGCTGCCTCTGCCCCAAGTGCTTTTAACCCCACACACCTACTGGTTGTGGTGTACTGTCCCATGTACTTGCACTTAGACCACTTACAGAGGGAAAGAATAAGTTTCTTCTACAGCCTTAGCTGAGAGCCAGTTGGCTTTTAGCTCAAGTGGTAGAGGCTCATGCAGTCAGCTCCAGAGGTCCCAGGTTCAGTTTCACCTGTCAGCGTTGCACTCTCTCTGCCACTCTCATAGGCTGGGAAACGCAGGCAATGGGAGCGGCAGGGATGGTGCCAGTGGACAGGGCAGTGCACAGAGCCGGAGAGGGAGATGTGCTGTTGCGCCTGGGAACTGCCTGACAAACACAGCCCAGAGCTTGCTTCCTTCATCTTCCCCCCTGCCACAATTCTCTTCCATAGCCCTGATTCTCCTCCTGACCTCCAAACCTCTCATCCCCATCCAGAGCACCAACCTACATCCTAAACCCCTCATACCTGGCCCCACTCCAGAGTCTGCATGCCCAGCCAGAGCTCTCACACACCCCTTGCACTCCAATCTCCTGCCCCATCCCAGAGCCACTTCTTGTGCTCCAAACACCTCAACTCCAGCCCAAAACACCCTCCTGCACGACAAACCCCTCATCTCTGGCCCCACCTCAGAGCAGTGAGGTAAGGGTGTTCAGGTTTGTGCGAGTAGAAAATAGCACCCCTATTCAAATCACCACCACAAAGGGGAAAATCACCCCATTGCAGGGCATAACCAGACACATCATTACCAAACAAGCTACCCCAACCACCCTATGGCCACACTCAGCCATCCCTAGACAGTGTCCAGTTCCCTCTTCTATGTCAGCAATCCTTGACTCCACCATCAGACACCCAACATAAGCGCCCCAGACATTTTGACACTAACCCATCCACCTAATCCAGCAAACGCTCATGTCATCCAGCACCCCCTGGCTACAGATCCAGTGCAGTTCCATTGTGCAAGGGGAGGGCAAGATCCCTACTGTATGGACATTCAGAGTACAGTGGAAACTGGGGTAGAGTAATGGATAGGCAGGGCCAAGAAATTTCCAACTAAAAGTATTTGACAGTCATTCAGTCCATGGGGACTGCTACCTAAAATGGGTTGAACTTCTGTCACTTGCCAGATAAGACAAAAATAATAATTAGAGCTTGTTGCACCTATGGAATGATTAACTCATTGATTCTCTAGCACATAGAGCACAGTTAATTAAGAACCCATTAGATACGAGGGCCTTATAAGGAGCTGAGCAAGCTCAGTTGGTAAAAGAATGCCCAGGAGATGGAAGACAGGGAGTCTGTTCTTGTTGACCTGGGGTAGGCAAACTTAGAAAAGCTACAGAAACAGAACTGATCCCTCTGTCATGGCCTCTGGAAAGGAGGCAAGATCTGGGGATCAGTGTTTCAGAAGGAGAATGTGGGAATAAAAGAGAACCAAAGTAAAAAAGCTGATGGAAAATAGTAGGGGTGGAAGTTCAGGTCTTACAGAGGGAAAAGGCCTGGGAGTTAGTGCTCTAATAAGAGTCCAAATGAACATGAGTGGAGCCCAAAAGGGGTGAATTACCCATTCTGTTCATTCCCCCTAGGGGCACCTCGCATTGGTCACTGTCAGAAGATAGGATACTGGGCTAGATGGACTTTTTGTCTGACTCAGTATGGCTGTTCTTATGGTGAAGGACTTCTGTTAATTTGGGACTATTATTCAAGACAGGCTTTACTTTGGAATCTGAGTATCTGGAAAGGATTTGGACTTTATAACTTGGCTGAAGGGCTGAGCCACAGGAAGATGTGGTAAGGCGCAAACTGCCCAAAGGGGGATGGAGAGGATGTGGATACTGGTAACATTATAAATTCACAGTAGGAGTACTCTAAGGGTGAGTGTGCCCTATCACACTATCACCAGTAGGAATTACTGAACTCTAGAAGATGCAATATGCTTGCGACGGGGCGTTGGGCTCAGCGGCTGCTGAGTCTGCAAAGCACCGCACTCCCCGACGGCTGGAGGAGGCGTTGGCCGCCGGCCGCACCATGCTGCGTTGGTCATGCGCTGCATGCTCCGTAGCTGCTCCCACAGTCATGGGGGAGGAGGCGCTGGGGGCTAACGCTGCGCGCCAGGTTTCGGGGGCGGGGCCACAGCACACCAAGCGTGGCAGCGCCGGCGCGCCGATTCAAATGGTGGCCATCGGCCGCAGACAGGAGGAGAGAGGAGAGGAAGAACGCGGTCGGGGGTTGGCCGGACTCCCAGAAGCCCAAGGAGCCGTGGGGAACAGAAGGCAGGTCAGATGCTTCGGGGGAGTAGCAAGAACCAGGACCCGACAATCTAACGACTGACTGAAGAAGAAGCCAGACGGAGGGAAGGAAGCAACCCAGGATGGGGTAAGGAAATCACCGACAACCCTGAGGGTTGGTGAGTTACGGGGAACAGCCCCACCAACCAGGCAGTGGAGCCGTTCCTCTGCCTTTATAGTCCTGGGTCGGGACCTGGAGAGACGGTGGGCTCAGGTCCCCCTTCCACTCCGCCAGCGTGCTTGGCAGGTAGAGAGGCCTGCCTAGGCCAGTAAGCACACACTGTGGACCACAAGACAAAGACTGTCTGAGCCAAAGACTCGGCCGGGAGCGGGGAACACTTGGGGTGTCGGGCGTAGAGCACCAACAGGTCCCCGATGATGAAGCGGGTGTACGCCTGAGGGGAACCTACGGCGTAACAGTGCCCAATCGCAATTCTGGATGTGGTACCAAAATGGAAAATTCCTTCCTTCCTCCCTTGAACTCCACTGCCTCACGCAGAGGACCTAGGCAGCTTGGGATAAGATACAGAATTTGGCCTAAATGCCATAAACCAAACACTAAGCAGATTAGATGGGAATTTAGTGGCAATGATTCCCTGTCATCTCCTACTGGAGTTTTGTGACACAAACATCTAGCTTTTCTAAAACCCTTTAAAACTAATCAGTATAGCTTTTCTTTCACAAATCTAAGTTTATCAATTAAGCACTAGCACTAAAGTAGCTTTCTGAAGGCTTTCAAAACTGTAAAATGAATATCCTATTTTGCTGACTTAGGGTATGTCTACACTACAGAGTTTTTTCAGAAAAAGTCCATTTTTCCGAAAAAACTTCAATTACGTCCACACTGTAATCGCATTCTTTCAAAAGAAAATTGAAAGAACAGAGGGTTTTTTCCGACATTGGTAAACTTCTTTCTACAATGAAGAAGCCTTTTTCCGAAAGAGCTCTTTCGGAAAAAGGCATGTGTGGATGGGGAAGAGAGAGTTCTTTCGCAGAAGAGGAAAGAGGAAAAAGCACAGGTGCCCTGGTGGTCATTCTGCCCATAGTAATCACAGCTTACATGCGAGATAGCTTCCATTAAGTCTGGCCGCTATCTTTCAAAAAAGCAGATCACTTTTTCTATGAGCTTTTGCCATGCAGACTCTCTCTTTCGGAAGAAGTTTTTTCAGAAGATCTCTTCCAGAAAAGCTTCTTCTGAAAGAAGTCTGCAATCTAGACATAGCCTTAGAATTCTGTTTCTACTACAGTTAATTGGCAGACGTCTAATCTTAAACATGTGCCTTTTTATTTAGCTGTGGATATATTTTTTAAAAAAAGTCCTTGTCCCACTCGCAATTATTTGTCCCATTTCAAACAAGTTGTAAATAGGCCACTCTATTTGTGTAACATAAAGGGTTTTGTTTCTTATACGACAGTTGCTTAACATAAGTCTGGAATATACATGGTACATGAATTTCCACTTGTCTAAGATCACTTTTTCAGACCCTGGACTAATCAGTCTCATCTAAACAGTTTGTAATTTTAAATGTATGGCTCTTTCATTGATTTGAAAAAGATATTACATTATGTTGTCTGTATGTATGTATGTATGTATGTGACTATACTGAAATATAACCAATGAAAGATTATTCAGAATTCAGTGGCTTCAGAGGGGTAGCCAAGTTATACCCACAAAAGCTCATGATACCATCTACATGTTTTGTTAGTTTTTAAGGTGCTACTAGACTACTTGTTTTAAGGGTTTCAGAATTCAGTGTGTGGCTTACATGGAATGTCTAAGAATTTGGTTTCTAAGCCAATTGTTCATAGACTTTAATTGTATTAATACGTGTTACAGACAAACATATTGTGCACGGAATAGAACTACACGTGCGTGTGCACGCTCGCGTCTTGTCTTGGTGGCAGTCCACAAGTTGTTTGAAAAACGCATCCTGTCTTTCTGTAAAGAAGGGCTAAAGGGAAGTATATTCCTCACTCCCTTCCCCCCACCTCCTTTATAAGGCTATTAATAAATATACAAATCTTTCCCGGCAGGAAAGTGATCTAGTTTGAGCATCACAAATTACATTATGTTCTAAGTATGAAAAAGTTAAGATTTAAAAACATGAAAGTATAAATGTGTACAAGCAAAATTCAAGACTAAAATCCATCATTAATATACAATACTTTGACAAGGGGCACAATGCTGTTCAAATCCATAAAATAAATGCAAGTATAGACATTCTAAAAATACATATTGCATTGCTGAGAAACCAACATAGTTCCTCAGAGCCATTCCAGCCTCTAGGTGAACAAGTATTTCCCTGATAAACAGTCCTCTCTTTCTTCCTCACACTCTCAGACCCTTTCTGCAGTTACACATTGGTTCCTGAAGTATTTTTAAAACTATTTCAAGCTCAAATGGAAGTTGAGCCAGCAAGTACATACAAGGTCAACCCATGCTACCTACATTCTTAATCTTTGTCTGGCTCTCACTAACCAAGGAACATGAGCAGTTGATAGCCCAGGTCATGCGGCGTGACAGCGGCTCCAGGCCCTGCCCCCCTGGCTGTGAACGTCACCGCCCCACCCCCCCTTCGCCTCCCGCCGTGGCGCTCGGCTGACTTTTGCGCCGCTCAGCCAGGCCGCCGCGGGGGAGCCCAAACGGCCGCCTGCTCCACTTGCTCCCCCGCGGCAGCCCAGCTGAGCTGCGCAGAAGTCAGCCGAGCGCCACGGCGGGAGGCGAAGGAGGGCGGGGCGGTGACGTGCGGCATGACAGCGGCTCCAGGCCCCGCCCCCTGGCCGTGGACAGACCCTGGCCGGGGGGAGGGCGGGGGAACGAGGGGGAGGGGAAGGTGGAGGACAACTGGGAGGCTGCAGGATCAGTGCTGGGGTGAAGGGAAATAGTGCAGGGGGGCAACTGGAGCTCATAGGCAGCCGCTCAGCCGGGCTGCCACGTGGGAGCAAGCGGTGAAAACAGCTGTTTGGGCTCCGCACTTCCCATGCAGGAGGAGGAAGAGAAGAGAAAAAGAGAGTGAGAGGCAGGAGGGGGAGGAGAAAAGAAAGAGAGATGCAGAGAGAGGCAGGAGATGGAGGAGAGCTGGGGGCGGGGGGAGGCAGTAGGAGGAGGGGAGAGAGAGACCGGAGGCTCAGGAGAGAAGACCGAGATAGAAAGGGAACAGGACGGACGTGGAGGAGAGACCTGAAAATCCCGTTTTATGATGGGCTAATTGGCTAGTTTACAAGATTCAAAATGAGAAATGGATTTTAAAAAGATGCAGCTAACTTTCAAAACACAATTAACACCACTTGTAGATGTTGCATAATGCACCCATGTGCACTGCATTCTGAATCACAGACATACCAGCTCTGGAACATTTACATGTTTCCTGTTGTAAATGACAGAGAAGAGAGGTAGTCAGGAAAAAGTGGTGAGTATGTTTCATGTAAGCAGGGGTGCGGAACCTCAGGCCCCCGGCTTACCTGGATCCAGACCCTGGGGCTCAGGATCCTCCCCACATTGGGAAGCCTGTGCTGGTACTCCAGCCCCCATGACCTCCGCCCACAGGGCTGGAGCACAAAAAATCTACTAGAATGGGCCCCCCAGGCTCTGGAGTGTGACGGGAATGTGGGGAGTGTCTTTTTCCTTCTCAGGCAGGGACTTCTCACTTGTGTGCAGCCCCTGATTGATTTTTTATTTACCCCTTAATATAACAGAAGAACTCGGGGTCTCCCAATGGAATTTAGAGGCAGCAGGTTTAAAAACAAACATGAGTAAATACTTCACACAATTCACTGTCAACCTATGGAACTTGTGTGGATGTTGTGAAGGCAAAAGGATAAAGGGGTTCAAAAATAATTAGATAAATTCATGGACAACAGATTCTTCAGTGGCTATTAGACAAGATGGTCAGGAATGTAAACCCATACTCTGGGTGTTCCTACACCTCTCACTGCCAGAAGATGGAACTGTACAAGAGGGGATGGATCATTTGATAAATGATCCTGTGGTGTTCATTCACTCTGAAGCATCTGACACTGTCCACTGTCAGAAGACAGGACACTGGGCTAGATGAACTACTGGTCTGACCCATTGTGGCCATTCTTATGCTCTTGTGTTCAAATCAATAAACATGGATGAAGATAAAGCAGGGAAAACTTAACCTAGAAGGAAAATTTTTGAGGAAGATTATAGCAGGGCAGTAAGTCTCAAATGAACCTTAATCATACCTTTAACTACATAACACCTGGCTAACAGATGTGCTATAATTAAAATAGGTAAGTAAAATTTAGTATTTGCATTGGTTGGAGTCTTAGATGCATATCTGCTTAAATCTGCTGGTTATTCTGCTTCCATCTGAAGAGATAAATTCAATATGCTTAATAAAAGTTATTTAGCTGCCAATATGTTTAAAATGCAGTAATCTTTCAAATGAAGAGCCAGCAGTGTCATTTCTTAATATATTTGTAGGATATTTGGAGTGAAGAAAGAGTATTTAATAAGAGAGGGTACCTAAGAGGGGGCTGTGTACCTGATCCTAACTCTCCCTTGACATCAGTGGGAGTTTTGCCCAAGTAAGGGCTGCAGGATTGGGCCAATAGACTTCTGTAAGATTTTCTAAATGTCAAAGCACTGATAAAGGCAAGAGAACTGTTATTTTTGTAACATAAAAGAGAGGTTCTGGAGATGTCATTAGATTTAAATGTACTCTGGTATTGCATTCTATTTTTCCATCTCAGCAGACACTGTTCCCTCTGAACAAGAAGATGGGCATAACACAGAGCACAGTACTTTACATTAAATGCAGTTATAAGGAAGAACAGCAACCTTGGAGTGACTCATTCATAGGAGCAATTCATAGGTTACACTGGGTATGAAAGGCAATTTCAGAGTACTGCAGGAAGAAAGGGAGTTTTATAACAGAGGTGACACCAACTAATTTAGAGATATAGGTACATACAGTACAGGATACATGCTGTACACTCTACATGCTTTTTATAAACAGGAAATAAGTGTCCTTCACATATAGACACTACTTTTGCAAATATTCAAGACTAATTCTGTCCAGCACTAAAAATTAATTCATTTAGGATTATTATAAATGCTGATACAATATTAAAAATTCAACACCAAAGAGAAGGGAGCTTTATATTTGTGCTTCATTGAATTTTAACGCAAGATGCTAAGAACTGGAGAATGTACTGAAGAAAGCTACTGAGAAGCATCAGCATTCCTATGCAAATGTGAGTATTAGGACCTTATTTCAATCCATACAGTAAAGCATTGTGCAGGTGTAATTGCGATACGTGTTGAATTATTGTTTCAATAACTTTTGCCATAATTTTGTCATCTGTATGATAATTATATGAAATGTTTTTATAATCGAATGTTTAATTCCACAAAAGCAAGAAAATTCAGAGTTAAACTGAAATATCATTCTTAGCACACCCCAAAGCGTTTAGATACTGCAGGGTTTCTCAAAGAATGGATAAGCCAGCACACAACAGGTGCTGCAGTAACTAGAAAGTTTCAAGTTGAAGGAACTCGAGCATTAATTCTGACTTTTTTTTTTTTTTTTTGGCTTTTATAGGTTTAAAGAGGCTTTTTAACATTTTTTTCAAACATTCCCACTTTGTGTTTAATTCCCTGACAGTGTTCTTCTTCAATGCTTATCTGAACAGTCAGCTGTAGCAACTGTTTGCCATTTGGGCAATGACCCCAGTAGTCACCCTCAAAACTCAATCCTGCAGAATACATTTGCCACCTTCTTAGTCATACAATCAGAGAATGGGCCTGCAGCACACCAATCTATCTGATAAAAGCAGAGAAGACAAAAACAACAAAAATTAAGCCTCCGTAATAAGAAGCTGGTGGACTAGCAAAATGGAAGGAGAACCCATGTAAATGAGCTCTCTGCCTTCTGTGCTCTATAATTCTGAATTCTTAATTGATCTTGCTCCCTTTGAGCTGCTCAGATGTAGGCCTGACCCATAGTAGTCTTTATTTTATAGATCTGTTTTTTGTAGTTATATAGATTTTATTTAATAAGCTTTGTTTTATAGCAGTTGCAAGGTATTAAAATATATTTTGTATTCATTATTATAAGTTAGTAAGAAATTGTTTACAGAATAAATTATTTCATCTTTATCAGACTGTAAGAAATCCTGCCTGTTCCTTTGTAAGAGAAATGGCTTTATCTGAAATGAACTGTCCTTTATGTAAGTAAGGAATGTGTGAATACGAGACAGAAAATGCCCTTCTGAGTGGCAGAGTTTGGAGCTGCTCAGAGGTTCATGCCAGCACTACGTGTATAGGTCTGGTTGTGAGAGGCTGAGCTTACTTGCGCACAAGGGGTGTGTTACCAGCTGCCAACCCTTCTCACTGAGGAGGTACACACCCATGAAGATGCAGAGAGGGAGAGTGGGCCAACCATTGCCGGAACAGAACTAACATCACTTGATCACTCCATACCTGTGATACCATCTGGAGAGGGAATCCGGAATTGTCTCATTGCCATGAAGGTCCTCAAGATGCAGGACATGGTAAAGATTCCCTAATTCTCCAATTCCTTACCTGTGTCCAGCCCCATCAGCACACCACTTCTTGTTGCTTACCTTTAGTTATGGGGATCCTTCTTATACCTAGGTTCTTAATCCTTTGGTTTACCTTTCATTGACCTTGTTAGGAACTGCTGAATAAATACCCACATTCTACTTAATTTTATTTCTCTTAAGGGGCCGAGACCAACCCCAATGATAGAAGCAGGTAGGGGGACGTTTCTCTAGGCTGGTTCTCTTTCAGCCAGGCACACCAGTCAATAGGCGGGGAGATAATTTTCTATGACAAATAGCTGACTTTAAAAAAAAAAAATCAAGATTAGCAAAGGATCCCAAGTCCACTTCTTGAATTAACTGTCAAATATTAATTTTTTTTTTTTTAAATTAGCACAACATGTTTTAGAATTAAAGACATATACAGAGGTGTCTGTGTGTATTCAGCTTATTCTTTCCATTCTCTTAATATCTTGAAAAAGTGCACTATCTGCATCGTGTTTTGTCTAAGCTACTATGGAAAGATACCCCCAGTGCCCTCTTAGGAGATATCCCCTCATCCTTGACATTGCACCCTGGGGCCTGAGGAGAAGGAAAGACTGCAGCAAATGTGCAGGATATGCAATGCCAACATCATGACAATAGGATAGTTTGAAAGAAATACAGTTGATGGGCTGTCACATAGTGGGATGTCACCTTTCAGGTGCAGTCTTTTGGCTTTCCAGGACTGCTATTCCTACTGCAACCCCTGAGGTTAGTGTAAGACTATTTCTGAGCATGCTGAGTTCTGAGCCTTTTGGGGGACAGGAAGGCATTTCCTCCTCCTTCTACCCTCCCCCCACTAAATTGGCATAGATTTTTCACCTTCTCAGTATCCTGAATGCCCAGTAAGCACAGAAGGCTGTATTGTGTTAACACTGTTGAATTTGGCAAGGGTCCAGAGCAGGTACTTGGTTAAGGGAATGTACAGCTCCTAGGTGAACCCAAGCACAAAAGCAGGAATAAGATAAGGTTATCCCTTGTGGGTGGCTCCTAGTTCAGCAAAGGGCTTAATTTCTTTTGCTAGTATCCACAACCTTAGCATCAGGAAAGGGTGGAGGGCAAGATTCAACAATGTTGCTGAAATACCAGTTAATTCTTTGTCAGGCAGAGGACTAAGAGTAGCCCCATACCAAGTTGCACTGAACCTGTTATTCCTGGACAGCTTTACTGGAGTTGAATTAAGAAATCTGCCGCCTATTTAAACTATATCAGGATGTTGTGTCTCTCTTCCTGCTGAGCATGAGTCCACAGAAAAATACATTATTTTAAAAAAATTAAAAAGGAAGTATATACTTCTAGAGTGAAATCATGTATTTCATGTCTTGTTTCATTCAAGAATAAACATTTATATGTGTATTTTCAGTTCTCAAAATAAATGGAGAGGCTTAACTTGAATGACACAAGCAGGGGCTGCTTTAATACTTTTTCTGCAGTGTTCTTTGCCTAATAAAGCTCATTACAGTAATGGCATATTTAAAAGTATAAAACATTCAACTAATATAATTATAATAATATCATTCTCACTTCAAAATACATTTTTTCTTCACTGAGCTTTCATTGTTACACACAAAATCCTTATTCCTCTTAGAGCCACTACAGGAAAATGTTACAGGGTAGATCACCAGCAGATATAAATTGATTTGAGTGCAGTTAAATAAATTTACACCAACAATCAATCTACTCCAGAAAATGTATCAAAAAAGTATATTTAAGTGAACGCTATACATTTAAAAAATAATAATGGTAACCACTCTGTACTACAGTAAGTTTTCTATTATAATTTTGTAAATTAATATTTTAGGGATGATCTGGCAGTGACCCTTACATTTAGACTTTTCCATTTTATGTTATAAAAGATTCTTGTAACTGTGGAAAAGTTTTACCACCTCCATTGTTTGCAGTAGGCCTATGAAATATGGCATCATGAAAGCCTTTGTGATAGAAAGGTACCTTCTTTTATGAAATTGTGTTGAGGTTTTACTGAGGAAAATCATTTTGTCTTATTTTTTGCTTGCATTCTCAGGAAAATTTTGGCAGCATGCTGAAACAATATCTATCCTCAAGTTGGACCCTTCCACCACCAAAGCAATAGCAAACCCTACAATGGAAGCTGCAAGAGCAGCTGTAGTGTGAAGGAATAAGGAAAAGTTGGTCCAAACTCCACCTAACCACTTTTTGGGACTTGAGACATGGCACTAGCAGCCCATCTCTTCTTTGGGCTACCAGCTAATACAGTTAGCCCCACAGCACAAGTATGGCAGTCTGAACTGCAATGCCAAATTGGTTCATGGATCAAACCCTGCTGATGATGCATGATGGGAATGGATAGAATTAATTTAATCCATTATGTCATCTTGGGGTATTTCTACACTGCAGTGTAAGATCAGGATTAGAAGAACTCTAAGTTAGTTGACTCTGGGTTTATTAACCTAGGGCTTGAATGCCTACACTTGTTTGTTACTCCACGTTAGCAATGGTTGAACTCTGGGTCCCAATCTTGGGCTCCAACGTCCAACACTGCATTTTTTGAGCCTGAGTCCAAACACCCATATCCCAGACTTCCTAATGACCTCCTAAAACCCTTTGTCCTCTGGACAATCATGTTGTCCCACACTGCACCATGAATAAAGGAAGTTGGACCATGGGACTGTTGGATATATTTAGCTGACTCCCAGGGCACAAGTCTATGGGGGCTCCATCTCTAGTGCGAAGAAATAGGGTTAAAACCCTGGGTCTCAGTTTGACTCAGGCCAAGACCCTCCACCAATGGCAAGCTGGGTTAGGTGATTTGTGTGTAGACAGAAATGATGTTAGGCTTGAGTTCAAACCCTGGGGCTTATACTGCAATGCAGACATATCTTCAACCACATACCAAAAAGCCAAAAGAAAGTTGCTTAGATTGAGAAGTTGAGGACTCAAAAAGTCAGGAAATGCCAGATTTAAGTTACCTGAGAACCTTAATTCTGCACTCTAGTGCTCTTGTACAGTTTTAATTACACAATCACATTCTGTTCTTTCTAAAGACCCCTAGCTCCTCTGGTACACAGAATGGATGCACAAGATTGTAGAATCAAGGTTCCACAAGTTTAGGCTTAAAACAAGAGTAACGGGATGTTGTTCTATGGTCTGTTATACAGGAGGGCAGACCAAATGATCTAAAGGTCATTTCAAGGTCTTAAAAATCTCTGAATTATTTATACATCTCATTTTTATACAGTCCCACTTAGCCAACATGTTCAAATGTTAACATGGCCCTATACAAGGAAGTAAGAAGACATAAATAAGAGAGTACTTTCGGTCTCAGAGCAAGGACGGGAATTACTGAGTTTGTTACAGTTCCTTCCCAGGGTTCTTCCTTGACCAGAGCAGACTATCAAGCAAACGGTCTGTGTAAACCACTGTGTACTACTGAAAGCTCAGTAAAGCAGCCTAGACACTTTGTTTCTTTCAGTGTTCATATTTTAAAACAATTTATTTAAAAAGGCTATTGATGGTGTTTTATTGATCAGTTTTGTTTTAAAAATGGAAACCAGAATCCGGTTTAAAACTTCACAACATAATAGCAGAAACATTCATGTTTGTAAGCTTTTGACTTCACAATTTTTAGCTGAACTGATGTTTTACTACAGAAAATGCTCAAGTGTATTTTCTCAATGGCATCTTATAACAACACTGTTTACTCAAAAAAAAAATTCAGCATTTAGGGCCCAAACCTCCAAATGAAATAAATGGAAAAAACACCGTTTTGCAATCAGATCAAAAGTGATGTATTCTTACAGTCCCTACTAAGGCAAATTTTCCCCTGAAATCAGTGAGGTCTTTTTCCAAAGACTGGCCCATACCCAATATGTACAAGAACCCATTACTTTATTCACAAGTACAAAAAAACCCACAGTTTCCTCATGTGTTATATAAAAGCGCAAGTTACTGAAGGGCTATCCAGCCCAGTCAATTTTTCCACTGGCTTTATTTTTTTAAACGAATATTGATCAAAGTACTCTTCAGAAAAATAAAAAGTAGAAAGATAAACATATTTCTCTTAGCTAAGGAAAAATATGTTCTGGCAGTCTCTGGCCAACTTACAATTGAAATAAATTTACATAATCAAAAATACATCTTATTTTTTGTTAAAATGGTCTAAAGACTGATTTAACACATTTTTTAGCTGAAAAAGTTTAACAGCCACTAAAGTATTTTGCTTTGTAATTCAATCCTGAATTGCACATACCTATTTTCCCCTTCTTTGAAAAATATATCAATTGCTTATTTTAAAAAAAGTATTTTGGCATGGCTGACCTGTAGAGATATGGAGCTAAGCAGAGTCAGTGAATCCACTCACTCTGATATGCACACATGATATGCAATTAAAATCTCCATTCACATTCCTACGGGGTTGTCAATCAAGAGAAAAGCCTTTTTGACAACATTCAGTGAAGCGTACCAACTAACTGCTGAACAGGAACTTAAACAGTAACAGCTTTTGTTACTAGCAAGAATGGATTTTACCAAGATTGGGTTGAGTTTCTAAAGAAATCATTATGTTCAACATTTTGGGGTTTTTCATTAAAAATGAAAATATGTCAAAAAGCTTTTGTATACTATGCTATGATATTATGTAATACATGAGAGTTATCAGATGTGAAAAAACTAACCTTTGACTATAAGAAACAATTTAACCTTTTACATTTAGAACAGTGATAACAAGGCAGTTTACTGAGGGGAAAAGGACTTTTTTGATCTTTTTGTTATGCCCCAGTGGATAAAGGTGTCTGGTCACAAATTAAAGTTAAGCAATCACTGTCCAGATATCAAAACGATCCAGCTAAAATAATACATAAAACATTCATAACTTATGTGAACCTATTACTTAGTATTTCAGAAGTACTGTATGTGCCTTATATTTTAATTAAGGAGGCTCTCTAGAAAATATAACGCACATAGAATCTTTTCAAATGAACAATGAAGATGCCATGCCTAAAACTTAGTTACTGTTTAATACCTAATCAAAGAAAGTGTACCTCACAATAGCATTAGTATACTTTAAAGTCATAAAACTATAAAAGCAGGGCACAGTAAAAAATGAATAGACTGTGCTTGATAATTTGCTGCTGTGTGTGTTTTGAGCAGCTAACCTTGGACTACAATTCTGAAACAAGTTAATATCAGATATTGAAATATTTGCCTTCTTACTTATCATGCTCTCTAACTGAAGAGAGAGCAGATGCATCCTGACTATTAACAGTCATGACAAATTGCCTTACTAATGAATGTTACACACTGAAGGTGCCATAACTGATTAAACTACAATTTCCCACTACCAGATAGAGAGAGACTTGGGAACTCCAGCAGTGGACAACTCTGATGTTCTGCCAACAGGCCTTCAGGGCATAGTGTGGTATTTAAAAAAAAACACACACACCGTAAAATCCATATGAATATATTCTAAAATACTATGTGAATACAACAGGTTTTAAAGAACATTAGATGTAACAGCTTAGGTTTATAGCTGATGAGCCATGTAAAAAATGATGTGTTTTAACAATTTCAGTATCATTACAAGATTGTGTTAAGAATATTTCTGTTGGGTTTTTCTATTTATCCGCCCCGCCCCGCCCCTCCCCCCCCCAAAAAAAAATTGCTTGTGCTTTGCATTTCACATAAAATCTTTCTTTTGTCAGTCTCTTTGTTGGTGCAAAATTGGCAGCAGTTCAAATTCAAAGTACTCCTATTCATTTACTGACCATTAAACCAATGTCATTCTAGTTCACATCAGCCAGAGAGCTAAGCTCTAAAAAAACATAAAAGGCTTGCTTCACCACTGACGAATAATGTGTACATTTTTACAGAGCTTAAACCTTAATGCTTTGCCTGAAACTAACAATACAGTATATCTTATCATTCCTTTTTCACAAGCAGCAGCTGCTGAAACGCTTGCCACTTCAAAATATCAATTGCTTGCCAGAGTTATCCTCAACCCACCCTGTCAAACTCATGTATATTGTGCAGTGAAAATGGTGCAGGACTGAAAGCTAGAAATTGTGTCAAATTTTGCTGTAAGGGTATGATGTGCAAAGAACAACGTATGACAACCGTAAAGACTACAAACAATAGCAGAGGAGCCAGACACTACATACATCACAACTGTGCCAGTACATATTTTATAGTATGTATTATGTATTTAAAGCATGACAAATGTATCATTGTAAACTACACTACACAAAATAGAAACCCTTTAGCTAGTTAAGCTTTTTCCATTTCTTTTGATGACAAATATGTAGTTAAATTTCTCTTCCTTTTGAGCATTTGTCCGCAAATCATATAGGAAAAAACCATAAGGTTTTCAAAATGAGTAACAAAAAAACAAGACAATAGTACAAGATGAGAAAATGAGATTTTGTTCAGCTAATACTTTTGTTTCTCTCTGGGAAGATATAGCTAGGGTTACCTTAAAGAATATCCGAGGCTAGGCAGAAGAAATACAATAGCACTGTGCTCATAAATTACAGTATACCTAATTTTAATGCAGATAAGTGTGGGTCTATTGATTTGCATGTTTCTCTGGCAAAATGGAAATTCCATGTGAACATGTTCTTTGTCTGCTGAAAATACATTATAAGGCCTTTATGAATACAACATTTTATGCCAAAAAGGAAATGTAAGAATAAATAGTTCACTAGCATAACATATATATGAACTCGAAAGAAAGTATGTGGTGGGAGGGAGTGTTTGTACATATATATTACATACTGTTTTTTCATACTTCATTATGTTTTCTTTAAGGGGTACAGATTACTGCAAAAATGATTCTCTTCAGAGTACAAACTTAAGCTAACTGAGGGAAAACTGGCATAATAAACAACACATCCAGTTAACTGTAAAGGTGACCATAGTTTTACTAATCCTAAATTAAAGCAACCACAGATTGTCAAAATGGAAAAAACCCCATGTCTATGAGGAAAGATTAACATGAATATCTATTAATCTTTGCACAACCCAGCTTAGGTTGCAAAACCTTTAACATATAAGTTTCTAGAGTGCCATTAACTGATATTTGACTAACTGAAATGAATATAAATGCTTAGAAGGTGTTAATAAATATTTTGGAAAGAGAATAGGTGTTTTAGGTGGTTGGGGGTGCTGACCTTTGCTGTGTTTATTAGTGGGACAATGATGCATTATTAACACACAGCAGCTGTACCTGAACTGCTGCCATGAACATAATAGCCTTTTATAGCCATCAGGGGAGTGAGATAGGAGGCCTTTATTAACCACTAGACATGATTAGCACATTATGTGAACTTTAGTAGGCAAATTATCTCTTATTGAAATATGTTGGCTATAACTAATTGTAAACATGATTTTAAAACCTTCCCAATGCAAAACTAAGAGTTTTGCTACTATTTTGCGTATTGTTGGCTAGCAATCTTAAGGAAAGGGGTTTCTGTTCCATGTGTACGATCTACTAAAACAGCTATGTCTCAAAGACCTGACTTGACTAAGATCAAACTATCAAAGTACTTAACAACTCCACTTCATGAATATTAATCTTGAGAAATAGAACATAAATGAAACATTGCCAGCATCATTCAGTAAAACTGTTAATGAAGAAATTTGTTTAATATATATTTTTATATTACTGTTATAAGTAGTTCTTAAAAGATTAGTTTTGTAATACATTTTCAAGAGTTAACTTGAAAAAGTAACACCATAATTTACTTCAAAAAGCTTAATTTTGGGAAGGATTATCCCATTAGCCTTAGCAAATGAACACAGTACTGAGAGTCCATTATGAACAGTCTTTTATGGCCTAGCAGAAAGTCATTAACATAAAATAAATCATTAGCTTTGATATTAAGCTTCTACTATCTGCAGGTTTCTATGACTAATGTTCATAACTGCATCTGCCAAATGAAAAAAATACACTTTTCTGAAAGGTTATCTTCCCATTTTACTATTATTTTCTGCCTTTGTATTATTTATTACTATTTCAAGCTGATACAAATGTGATATACACATAAGGAACAAGTATTTTCTGTTGTATACAGACACAAATTTGTATGATATTCCAACCCAAAAGATGACCTGTAAACCATTTATTTATGCTTTACAACAGGAAAATATTAACTCTCTGTATTTTGCTTTCTTTAAAATAAGTAATATGTTTGGTTAGAGAATGGAATAAGAAATATATATCCACTTTCCAGTAACTGTAACTGAACAGATCTTCACCTGCATGTGGTATCAGTCACATTTCTCCATCTGACTGCTTTCCTTGTGTAGAGGTTATCACTTTCTGATTTCAATCAGAGTTCTTGAACAATGAACACAGGTCTGGGCCCCATTACGAATATCCTTGTTATATGAAATATTTAAGAAGCAGTATCTACTCTGGAAACTTTAAGAACATACAAAGATCTATAACAACATTAGGAGACAAAAGCACTACAAAAGAAACTTCATTTCTGTGTTTAGCTGAAGTGTTTAGATACATGTGCATATTGCAAATGAAAGGTTAGATACATGTATCAGTACAGTGATATAAAACACAAAAACTAAAAATAAAATATGCTGTATAAAAGATCATAGGAGAGAGAATACCATAAGCATTAATATTAAAAATAAGAACAGTATGGACCTTTGTAGTAAACAATTTAATTTTGAAGATTTAGCTCAAAATGAAAAGCTAAACACTTATTTTCAGTCAAATTCTTGGCTTACTAATGTAAAATTGCTTAAAGAACAACAATGAAGAAAGACTATCCTGGAAAAACCAAGATGAAAAGAATTTTGCTTCTTAGCATTGACCATTATGGAAAGCAATTTTGTTACTGTTGTTGCTGATGCTACACAATCAGTATCTAAGTATAGTATATTACCATGTTACCATTTTCAAACAGAATGCTGTAGGGGTAAGTGTTATGATCAAGAAAATCTCATTCAGGTTAATGTGAATTCCATGTTTTAAAGTATTATGGAAGTGCTGCTATAATTAACAGTCTGTTGGCACTTCCATTATAAACCACATTTTTTAACAGTTTATAACTCAGTCTTTTTTAATGAGAAATTACTCCTTGGGTAGAAAATTGGCACATAGGTTGTATAATACCAGCACCCATGCAACCAAAATATTTACAGTGATTAGGCCAGATTTAAACTGAGCATTTTAGTGTTTACTCCCTATGCTAGGTGTTCACAGGGCATGTGTCCACTTCACAAAAAATAAATGTAACTCCTACTAATTGTCACCATTGTTAATTTCACAAACCAAATACCGCATGGACCTGAAGATTCTCACCATTACAAGAGGTTTATATTGAGTCACAATGCCAGAACACAGGGAAAAGCTTTTGCTCCCACTATCTGTCATGTCTGCTCTCGATATGGGATTTCAGTCTCTAAGAATTTTGGTGTACTGCCTATCACAAGTACAATATTCACTTTATTTGAAAAGCACAGTATAAAAATGGAAGACTAAAAATGGTCCATTTTCATGTGACACTATGTAAACGAAAATCCTGACTTAGAAGAAAAAAAAAGGAAAGTTTTGCAAATTCTAGGAATTACATTGTGCAAGCTCCCTGTAAATGTGTTGAGTACCCTTAACTCCCACTGAAGTCAATGAGAGCTGAGTGCACATTTTCTCACAGGCCCAAGCCCTTAGTTTTTATGATGGCTTAGTGACATTAGCTATGTTTTAATTTGAATGAACACACTGTACTCCCAATTTTGCATAGCCAAAAGTGTTGTTTTAGCTTTTTGTCCATAGACCTCATGACAGCTACCTTAAAAGGTAATGTTGCACTGCTGGAATCCATTTTTCTAATTGAACAATAAAATGTTACCTTTCAAACATTTAAAATGCTATACAAAATAGGAAAATCTAGAATGATCATGAATATCATCATTTTAAAAAAACAGTATTGGTTGTAGAAAGTTCTCTCAAAGTCCCACATATACAATATTTCCTATATTCTATGAAAATCAGGACATCTTTTCAAAAATACTAGAATCTAAGCAGGAATAATTAAGGTTTGCTTGTATCCCTGGGACTATATACTAAGGTCTAATCTAAAAGTTCATTCAACTTCTTAATATGTGACATTTCTCTGTAATCCCTTACAAGGCTTCAAAGCTTGTAAAAATCAACAGATTAAAACACCAACATGATGGTTCAATCTTTTCTCCAAGAACCACTAACAAATATTAAGTATGACCAGCATGCACGTAGTGACCAAAGCTGTTCAGGGGAAAGAAAAAAAGCACACCTTACGCAATATGAAGATTTAATAGTATCCTCCATGTTACATGACATACTAAAATCCCTCAACAATACTGATACACTTCTAATTTTAGAGTTCTTCTTGGGGCTCCCAGCATAATATCAGGAACAGAAAAGTATGACTGGTGAACCATCAGAAACAAAGTAAACTTTGGAAAGTTATACTCATAAGACATTTTGTAAAGAAAGGAATATCTGTATTATAGTTAGGCCTGAAAATGAAAAACATTCCAACATACTCAAGTACTTAAGTCCACTGAAGTCAAGTCACTAATAAAATTTGCATCTGTTTACAAATATTACCTGTATTTTTTCACTTCATCATTACACAGGGTTTTTTAAAATTTTGTTTAGTCTTTGTCTGGGGAAGGGGGTTCCTCTCATTTTTTAAACCGTTACTTACATTCTCTCTCTAATCAGGCTGTATTTTTCCATTGCATTAACAACTACCAGTGCATACGGAGTGGATGAGTTGTAGACTTCTTATTTCTAAACTAGCTAGACTACTATTCAGTGCATAATTCTGCAAGGCTAACCATTGGGAGCAGTAAAGACCATTATTTTCTCTCCTAGTATTGGCAGAGATCAGCATCCCTGTCATTAGCAGTGTCAAAATATAATTATATTACTGATCCTTATGTGAGCATATACTTAACACATGGAAATACCGTAAAGTTGAAAACATGAAAATGGTTCTTCAACTGTTCCTATAATACCTGTGGAAACAGACTTTGGAGATGGTAATACTCTGAGAAAAGAAGGAGGAATATTATTGCTGTGTAGGTATATGTATAAACTGATGATCAGACATCTTCAAATAGAACAAAACCCAGACAATATTTTACTACTGAATTCAAATAGTGTTCTTATCAAACATAATTTCTTTTTGTAACATTTAAATTCAATTAAGAGATAGGATGTTACTTAAAACAGACTTCAATTGAAAACACTGTTCTTATTAGTCCATAAATGTCTGAAATGCAGTTTTGCTTCAAGTTTGAGGAGATGAACAGTAGTATTACCTCAAGTCTAAATCTGTCTGCCCACTATGTTATTTTAAAGGCTGACCTATATACAGAAGCATACCATCCACTCTTGTGTGTTTGTATAAGAGATACCTCACACAGTTGCCATAACCAACATTGTTTGCATTGTTCTTTCACTTTTTTCCTTCCATGGGTTATGTGAGAGAAACAAGGAAAAGTCTGCATAGCAAGATATGCAAAGTATAGTATGCATTTATGCTAAATAGAGGAATGTTCAAATAACATTCTAAACATTCATGCCTAAGTTTATAAAACAAAGATCTAAGCAATCTTTGGAAACAAAGACTGCCCTAAAAATGCAGCTGAACAGAAATATAGGGCTGGATGATCTACATTATTGCATTTTCTTTTAAGAAGGAATCAGGAGTGATGCATTCTGACTATAAATACCCACATATGTATACGTATACTGCATAATTATATACCTAAAACAATTATATGATCAATAAAAATATGTTAACTGTTTAATTATAAAACTTTAAAGTCCCTGACTATTTGGGCAATCCACCTAAATTAGTTTAATTATAGTAAACATATCACAGAATAAAGTTAATCAAACAATCTTTAATTTTTATCTAAAAAGCCCTACAGATAAGGATCCAAACTCTTCAATCATTATCCAAGCAAAACTTCCATGATTTGTAAGAGAGCAGAGCCTGTTCTAAATGAGGATTTCAGGATTTAGCCCAAGGTAAACAACATCAAATGAAACTAGACTATCATTCTACTCTGGAATATGGATCCATCACACCTCAGAAAATGATACCCTTTGCTTTAGACATCAGCTGTAAATAGTCCACCAAACTTTCTGAAAGCAAGTTATATAAACCTCTTCCAAGACACTGAAAACACATTAATGAAAATGAGTGACATCTGAATATTTTAATGCAACTAAGTGTTTACAGCAGGACAGACAAGTTTTCACAGCAATGTTAATCATTCTGGGTAGAGGGACTGAGGAAAGAGGGGGAAAATGAAATGTTCAGTAAATGCATGCCTCTCAAGGGCCTAGCAAACCTATTCAGTCCATTTAATATAATCAATGATCAGTGGCAAAGATGTTTGATAGAGACATGTTCATGCTGTAGAAGGTATCTTATATGAAATATTCCTAATAAGTCTTTTCCAAGCATAAAAATTATGTCTTATGACTGTGCATTTTTTAAGTCTATTATCAGTCCTGCCTAAGTTAAATAGAAGAGTTACAACTTGTCCACAGAATGAGTGCCTCATTTGCATTTAAAAAGAACAGTTTGCTCCTTCATACATGGCATGACTTAAAAGAAGCTTCAACCAGCTAGTAAAAAAAATCTGAAAACGACTTTCTAAATTAATGTATTCGATTTGCAGTGCAACCAACCAAAAATGATTTAAGGCACTTAATTGGAAAATGATTTAATATATTAAAGTAATTCCTGATTTTCCAAAGCATTTAACTTTTAAATTAAATCTGGCCCAGTTTCTCAAGAATGATGAGTGAAATGTGTATTCAAGTCATTACCTTCTTTTTGAAGCTTTAAATCATTGATAGGTTTAATAACGTTTGTCCAGTTTCATTGCCAAATGGGTCTTCAGACACTTTGGTGCATATGTCATTAATTCTCCCCATTCTTCATTACTTAACAGAACTTTAAGGTTACAAATTTACAACAACAGATAATACAGAAAATATTTTATATGGCAAGTCAGAGGCCCAAAGCAGTAGCATAATGATCACTATGAATGCTTAAAAGGTACCACACATACTCTCTTGCATGCAGCTCTCTCTTTCCCCCCCATATTCTATCCTCCAAAGTTCGCTCTTCTCCCAAACTTCTCCTGATTTTATATAATGTAAACTGTGGTTACTTAAACATTGCTTTAAAAAAAAAAAAAAAAAAAAAAAAAAAACAACACCACCTTCCTCTGGGATCTCTTAAAACTTCTTTAGGCATCAGTCACAAAGGGACTAATTTAACGCTGAGTTCTCTAACTCCAGTGCCTATCAAAGAGTTACACCAAGAATGAATTTGGTCCTTTATGTTGTGAATGACTACCACCACGAGGAGGGCTTCATAGTAATGCTGCACACACTGGTTCTAACGTTATATTTGATTTTATTGCTTCTTTTTATCACTGAGTCTATGCAATTGCCAAGAGTGAAGGGAACAGCCTTAACTATCTTTTTGACATATATTGTGAACCCACCATGACAATGGACAAGCAGAAAGCACTGTAGTGTTTTCGTAATGAGTTAAACAGAGTCTTTGCACTAACCATCTCTCCCCCTTCTCGGAGCGCGTGTTGCAAAGGCTGGGTGGCAATAAGAAAGCACAGAACCCTCTTAAAGAAATACCAAGCAAGTCTCCTTGCTGACTAACACACTAGCAACAGCAGAGTTTGCTTTGCAAAAACATATGCTGTAGCCTGCCTCAACAGTCTTCCAAGCCAGATTTTAAACAGAACCCTAAAACACACAGGTTTAAACAAATCTTCTTATAAATGCTTGTTCCCAGATTTCTTCCCTGGCGTGGGTGTGCTCAAGAAGTGCTTTGGGTGGCTTGGACTTCCTGATTATTTCTTATTGCTAGCGTTTTATTCATGGGCAAAGTCCATTCCACAATAGCAGAGAAAGTGCAGTGCACAAAATACCAGCTGACTCCAGCCACTGACACAGTAATAATGAAAATATCCCTCATCTCTTCTTTGTGGGCAAAAGGATCGCAGCAGCAAAAAGAGTACAAGAAAACCCTGTGCTTGGGTCTTTTGTAAATCACACTAGCCTGCTTTGCAATTCCTCCTTCTGCCGGGTTCTTGTAAACTTCTCTCTTTAGAGACATAACCCTATTTACCGTGATTTAATCAAGTTACAGAGGAATTAATAACGCAGTTGCACAGCCAGAACAAAGTCGATCTTCTGTGCAGAACAAACTTGTCACCACCCATTTAATTCTGTACACAAAATAAAAAGCGTGGTCCCGTCATCACAAATTGCTAAGTACAGGCTTTTCGTGAGCTTTGACACATGAACGGGAGGGTTCACACAGAGCTTTCCATTATGTTTCGACTCGGGGAAAACAAATCGAGAGAGTTTATGTTTGTGTGTTTGGGAGCGAAACAGAAGACAGTTTGCCCGTTCATTTAAATTCTCACATGGACATCCTTTTCCCACACTGTGGCTCAGAAAGAATAACTACTTAGACTTCCAGTTTGGGGACGATGTTATGAAAAATACTCTCCTCCCCCACTCCCCAACACACCCCGTCCGCCTCCAAACTATTCTGGGATTTTATTTTAGAGTCATTCCACAAGAGATAGATAAACAGATACACACACGCGGGGAGATTCCCAGCAAGAAGCGAGGAACCAGAGAAAACGCTCTCACTTTCCTGCATCATCGGGGTGCATGTGGAAAACACCCAGAATTTGCCTAAAATATAACATTTCTCACACACACACACACACACACCCCGCCCGCCAACAACACCCACCACGCAAGAATGGCTTTGGTGTGCTGCTTTTGCTTGAGTGGTTAAGTCAGTATGCAGCCTGCCAAGACTTAGCTCCCATTCACGCACAGCAAAACAACCCCCCAGATAAAGCACCTGAAACAAAACAAAACGCAAGTCACCTTGTTGCAGTAGTAGGGGTCCAGGCAGGGAGAAGGTCCCAGGCAAGGGGTGTCAGGAGTGGCCGCAGGCTGTGGTGGTGGAGGTGGTGAATAAAATCTTACGTCCATTTCACTAAAACATCAAGCAAACTCCTCTCCTTTCTTTCTTTCTTTCTTTCTTTCTTTTTCGGGCTAGCGTTCGTGCAAAAAAACAGAAAAGACAAAAACAAAAAGCAAAACCAAGCAGGTTGAGAAGAATCAGCAAGAGGTGCCTGAGTTTAGGAGAAAAAGAAACACCTTCCCTGCCTCACATCCGTTGGTGGTTTGTAAAGAAAGAAAAAAAAAACTCTTCCAAAAAAGCACCAGTCTGCAGATGCCTGCAAGAGAACCACAGCAAACCCTCCTTCTCCTAGAGCAGGGCAGGTAACTTGGAGTATTGTTTTCCCTGCACACACATGCACTGCTCGCTACCCCAGGGTGTAGATTTCGCTCTGTATTGGATTCTCGGAGTTGTTTCTTTTCCTCTCTGTCTCTTTCTTTTTTAATCTCTAGCAGTGAGAGTGTTGGGCGCAGGGGAAGGGGGTTGTTTCTCCACCTTGAGGAGTGGGGAAGGGGGAACGCTCGTACACTGCACACCCTGGAGGTGGGGAGGAGTGGAGGCGCTGGGCTGGGCTGGCCCTGGAATGGCTGCCCCGCGCAGCTCGCCGGGAGGAGGAGAGGGACCCCGTGTGCGCCGCTTCCAGAGTCGCGGCTCCGAGTGTGTTTCACACAAAGGGGCTCGCGAGCGAAGGGCCATTCGCGGCTGCCCGGGACGGGCTGGGGAGTGCCGAGAGGGGGCGCTGCAGCACCCCAGCCGACACCACTCCCTCTGCCACGCTCAGCCGCCGCCGCCGCCGCCCGGCCCCACCCCCGGCCAGTTACTATGGTGCCTCCTCAGCGCGGCGCTGCTGCCCGGCTGTAGGGAGAGAACAGGAAGGGGGGAGGTTAAACCAGGGGGCTGCAAGGGGGGGGGACGGGAGCACTTAACTGGAACCCAGGCGCTCTGGGTTTGCTGTTCCTGACTCTGCTACAGGCTTCCCGGGTGTCCCTGGGCAAGTCACTCATGGAGCCTCTTCACCGGGGGGAACCACCAACCACAGGGCGGCTCAGGGCACCAGTCAGCCAGCACCTGGCTTACACAGCAGGGCTGATGTTTGTCTACAGCCTGGGCTCTGAGCCCCAAGATCTCAGAGCCTGGGCTAAAACCTGAGCTGGGCACTCTACCCTGCAGTTATTAGCCTGGGAAACCTGGGCCCATATACCCCCAGGGTATGTCTGCACTGTAGATTGAGCCAGGATTTTCCTGTTTGAGCACTACTCCATCCCCTACTTCCACAAGTCAATCTGTCCTAGGGATGGGCTAGAGCAGTGGTTTCCAACTTTTTAAACCACAAGATCACTTTTTCAATTTAAGTGCAAGTAAGATCTACCTCAAACCCAAATGCCCTTGCCCTGCTTCCTTTCCACCCCTTCTTTGAGACCTTGTCCCTGCTCCACCCCTTTCTCCAAGGCCTCACCCTGCTCCTTCCCTCTTCCTTCCTCCCCCATCCTCACTCACTTCCACCAGGCTGGTGTAGGGAATTGGGGTGCAGGCTCTGATCTTGGGCCAAGGGATTTGGAGTGTGGGAGGGGCTCAGGCCTTAGCCCAAGGTGGGGGATTGGGGTACAGGAGGGAGTTCAGGGTGCAAGTTTTGGGAAGGAATTTGGGTGCAGGGGGACTCATATAGTGCAGGAGGTTGGGTGTAGGAGGAGGTTCAGGGCTAGAACAGGGGTTCAGGAAGCTGGCTCTGGCTGGGCACCGTTTAACTGAGTCGGCTTCTGGGTGATGGAGCAGTGGGGTTAAGGCATGCTTACTTCTGCCCTGGCCCTGAACTACTTCTGATAGCATCTGGCATATCCAGCAGTGGCTCCATGGCATCATGTGCTGCCCTCATCCATAGGCACTGAGCCCACAGCTTCTACTGGCCACGGTTTCCCATTGCTGGTCAATAGGAGCTGCAGGAGTGGTATCTGCAGGCAAGGACAGCAGGTGGAGACCCCCTGCTCTGCCTTTCTCAGGGGCTCCAGGGATTTGCCAGCCACTTTCAGGAGCAGCAATTACCACAGGGATAATTAATCAAGCCACAACAGGTGAGGCACTTTGAACTCACTACTCAAAGGATTACATTTAAGCGTAAGAAGAAATGAAAATGATGAAATGCACAGACCAGTCAAAACCCCAAAATAACACCTTTTGCAAGCAGTAAAAGAAGTAACAATAACCCCCACCAACACACACACACACACACACATATGTGTTGGGTTGGGAGATGAGAGTGAAGGACAGTGTGTGTTTGTGAGAATGACACACACACAGAGTGTGTGAGAGTGACAGATTTGCATTGCTAAGCTCCCTCCATCCCCTTCTCTCTGTGTGGGACACCCTGATATCAGCACCCCCCCACACACACACACCCTGCACAGCAAGCAGGAGGCTCCTAGGGGGCAGCTGCAAGGCAGAGGGCAGAAGCAGCAGGACAGTGGATGGAGAGGCAACTGAAGTGCCTGCATTTGATAGCTTCCTGGCCAAACCAGTCAGGATCCCCTTTCAGAGGCTCCAAGATCTACCGGTAGATCCCGATCTACTGGTTGGTGACCCCGGGGCTAGAGCCTGAGTCTGGCTGTGACTTGCCCTGTGAATGAATGTCAAGCCACAGACTGGAGGAAGTTTGCATAGAGCAGTGTGGATGCATTAGCACAGCTTTGAGACTTTGGTCCAGTAATTGTTAAGCTCAGGTTTATGATGCAGTGTAAACATTTATCCAAGCATGGGCTGGGAAACAGTGGGTCCCACAGATGAGTTCAGTGTACAGTGTAAACATACTTTTAATATCCCTTTGCATCCCAGGTCCCCATCCATAACATGGGGATAATGATCCTTCCCCACCACACAAACAAGTTGCCAGGACAACACCATGAATGCCTGGGACACGCATTACAGTGTCACCATTTCTCTGGTCATGAGTCTCATGCTACCCTACAGAGTCTGGAATTTCATGAGCAGAGGGGGAAAAAAATCTCATCTTCCATTTAAAAAAAAATAATTCTCTGCAATTCATAGTGACAGAGACAAGTTTGAAATTATGATCTGAGTACACCATAATGTCTCAAAAATCACAGCACAAATAAAAAAATCTGAAATGTATTGTTGTTTTTAAAATATATTATGAGTTTTGGGAGTCTCACTCATGAGTTTTGAGTGGTTTAATTTGTCAATATTGCTTGGGCCTGGCATGGTATATGTACTTACCATACAGACAGATAAAGAAGCAAAATGGGAGGAGAGGTAGGGAAATTGGGAGGCAAAGAGAGTATCAGCAAGAAAGAGGAGCAAAAAATAGCAAGAATAAGGGTAAAACTGAAAAAGGGAGGATAGGCAAGAACATGGGAGAGAGGAGCAGATAAGTAAAAAAAGGGTGTAAGGAACTCAAAACGGGAAAAGGAGAACTTTTACGGGGATCAGGAACAGGCCTCTCTGGGTTTCTTGCTGGTTTTCTGTATGAGAGTTTTAATCAAGAACAGGAAGGATATAACATAATGCAGATCTATAGGAAAGACACGTTGATATTTTGAAGATTTAAATATCACTGAACATTTACAAAGATAATATGGAAGAAAAGAAAGTACTTTTTTTCTTCTTTTTTAAAAGTCTAAGAACTTTAATGACCTCCCCACAGATAAGACTTGCTGATCGCTCCTAATTCCATAGTGATGTTTAAATCTACCACATGCTCATATATATATTTGCTTCAAAAGACTCTCAGAGCCTAAAAGTACTTTCACTGTTGTGTGTATTTTTATGAAAATATTCTTTCTTAACATTCTATAAAGCCCCAACGACCCCAACACAAACATTTTAAAATATATATTTGTATTTTAAGTAACAAAAAATGATTTTAAGAAAATAAAATAATGTGTCCGTGAAAACCATTGATTTCTGAATTCAGTGGTTCAAACATTTTCACATTGTGAAAAATCTATTCAGATGGAGTGATTTTCCTGGCCCACCTGCGCAAACAACTACCCAAAACTATTATCACCTTTCCCATTCGCAAGCAACTATAAAGTCTGGTTACATGAAATATATATTTGGGTAACATCAGATAAGAGGGGCCTGAAGCAAGGTTCCTTTTTCAAAGCTTAGTTTAATTGATCAAAAGTATCACTGGAGATTCTGTTGCCATTCTTATAATTTTATGATTAAAAGTCTTGTGATATTTGGTGTTTTTCTTAAACCCCCTTTGTTGGCTTCCTGTGATTTCGAGAGAATCTTAGCTTTCATTTTTTTAAATAAATAAGTTTCTAGATTTTATGGTTGTGAATAAAAAATTGAAAATGTGATCCAAATCTATGCAACAGGCTCAAAGATCAGAAAGCAAATAAAAAGATCCCAAAATATATTATTTTAAAAATCACTCTATTTTCTGAGGCCTGATTTGGGATTGGCAAAACTGAAATTAAGAGAATCCTGAACTGGGTTTGCAAGCATGTTATTGCTTAAAATCCGACAGATATTTCAACATTGCAAACAATTTATCCATCAAAGCTGGGGAACGGAAGAGTTCTGTCAAGAAGTTCTGTACTGAGAAAGTGCTAGTGAGAGGCTTTTGTTACACAGAGGCTATTATTTGTCTTTCTCGTTTATAGTGGAGTAGGATAATGTGAGTAGCCCAATGTGCTGAAAATCGCAGGATGGACTAAGGTCTAAGGTAAGGATAATAGGCATGTTGATTCTAAAAGAGTTGCTCTGGATGCTACATGCAAAGGTGAGGATTTGGATATCTGAATGTCAATGGAGGACAAAGATACAAGCAGTGGGATAGATTGTAACATTGCATTTAAGTGAAAGATAATGGTAGGGGCCCTTTGGGATACACATTGCAACCACAGGCAATATCTTTGGGGACCAAATTGTACTAAGTTTCTGTATCACTGTGGACTAATGTATGCAGTTTTAGGGGGTAGTGGTACTACAACTACACCAGGAATCAAAATTAATGGGGGAGGAGGTATAATTAGGGTGAATCAATTAAATTGTAAGTAAACACCTCCAGAGAGGTGCCACCCCATGAGAAGGCTTGCATATACCAATACAAACTGTTTTCTAGAGACTATCGGACAATGAAAAGGCTTTCAGCAGCAGATGACTGCCTTTAAACTGACTTAAGGTAGGAATGTAAGAGGTTACCTGGTTACCCGGTAAGCATTCACCTTACTAGCATGCTTACCAGGGTAACTGGTTAACTGGCAGTCTGGCTCAGAGGGAGTAGCCCTGCCCATGGCGCAGTGCTCAGCTTAGCTAGAGCAGCCCCTTGCCTGCAGCGCAGTGCGGCAGAGCCCTGCCTGGCTCAGCTGAGCAGCCCCCCACCAGTGGTGCAATAGGCTTGGCCCAGCCCAGCCGGAGCAGCTGCCCCCTTCTCCCAACCCCCCGGCAGTGCAGTGTGGTGAGCCCAGCCCAGCTGGAACAGCCCCTGCCCACAGCACAGTGTGGCAGACCCAGCCCAGCCCAGCCCAAGCAGCCCCCTCCCACAGTGCCATGCTACCCCCCTGCCATGGGATCCCAGTTAACTGGTTAAATATCATTTAACTGATTGACTTTTTTAATGGGATTTTACATCCCTAACTCAAGGAGGCAGGCACACTGTATTGTGAATCTAGGCCCACTCTACCTTGTGCTAATCCCAGTTTATGGAATCCAGTTTGCCCCTTAGCATGACTACTTACTCCAGCTCTATCTTAATCCTTTGCATGGTTCCTGACTTTTGACACTGACTCCCATGTTTGGCATGGCTTCTGACCCTGTCTTTGACCTTTTGCATGACCCTGACTCTGTCCTTGACTCCAACCACTAAGTCAGACCACCCCAGTACAGGTCCTGACTGCTTGCTCAGACCAATTCATTCTCTGGGACACATTACCGAAACATTAGATTTGGGGTCTCAAGCTCCTGGCCCGAGGGCCATCTGCAATCCAAGCTCTTCCCCAATCCAGCCCACGAAATATTTTGAAAAAGTTATTTAATTAGGCCCTCATGGCTGCTGGCCTGGGGTGGGAGGCACTCAGGGTCTCAACTTGCACCTTGTTTCCAGCAGCACCCATGCCCCCAATGCCCACATCGTTCTGGCCGTAGAGGACATCTTTCAGCCCGGGAAGTCACGCTGGCTGCTTCCACTGTGATGTGAACCGCACTGCAGCCAGCTGGATGGGTTTGGTGGGTTTCACTTTAGGTTGTCTCAGGCAGCCGGCGGGGTGGGGGAGAAAATCCCAGAGCGAGGATGTGGATATCAGTGGGGGGAGAGGACAGGTTGGATTCCAGTGCAAGTGCACAGATGTTAATTGCGGGCATTCCAGTGTGAGGACATGGGGATATCATATTTTGTAGGTTCCTTCTCTCTGTCTGGGATCCTGGACACAGGCGTTAGACACTGTCAGCTTGCATGTACTGTATTGCCAACCCCAAGTGTTCCAAACTCGTGAATCAGTCCCCTCACCACCCAAAAACAAGAGAATGTCTTCTTGAGATCACAGATAAAAATACACTTGGAGATCTTTGTATTTGACATCTGGTATTTGAGGTCTGAAGATGAACTTTGGACACTTTTTCTAGTTTTTCCTCCACAAACCCTGAGACCTAAAGTCTTCCTTAAAATAAAAGGGAGGGAAAAAAAAAAAGAAGGCTGGGATTTTCTTCTAATGCCATCCACCAACAAACAAGCTTAATCAACTAAGAGCGATCACAGTTGATAGTGGTTCATGAAGCATCAGGTAGTTCACAGATCTGGCTTCATTCTAATAATGTGGATGGGGATTTCCAGAAGAAAAAAAAGGCCCCACTTATCAGAAGGCTTGTGGTCTAATCAGGAGAGTTGGCATCACTGATATTTAGTGAGTTTCACAGCTTGCACCTATGTCTCTGCACATACCTTCCCCTGGGCCAAAGGGACTTGCCAGCTGCTGCACGGAACTAGCAGCAGGAAGCCCCTCTAGCCTGGCTGTACTGCTGGTGGGGGGGGGCGGGCACAGCAGGTTTTAAATTGCCCAGGGGCAGCAGGTGGGGCCAGGAGCTGTGTGTCCTTAAAGTGCTGCCACAGCAGTATTTAACTTCAGCTGTGTACCAGACCATACCAGCATCTACTCTCTTACTGGTATGCCGTACTGCTCCATACTGGCTTTCTTTCACCTCTGCGTTCAGGGGCCAAACACCCCTTCTAATCTTAACAGACCATAAAAATTTAGAATACCTCTACTCTGCCAAAGTGCTGAATCAGCATCAGTTACTTCGGGCCCAGTTCTTTGTTGAAATGTGAGTTCACAATCATGTACTACCCAGGCAACAACAACAACAGCAGCAAGGTTTTGTCCTTAAAAAAAAATAGTACCCAGAACTCATTAACCCCAAAGAATCATCACCCATTGTTGTCATGACCCATGCATCTGGAATTCAGGTCCGCAGGGTTTATAGGAGCAGCCCCAAACCAACCCACTACAGACAGTCTGCTGATATATTGGCTTACCCACCTGTCCTAGCCTCGTCAAGCCCCATTGTGCGGCTCCTCCCCAGACATCTGATTGGCAGAGCCCCAGAGCAGCATTTTGGCCTACAGGCCCTATATAAGCCAGTCACTGGAATAGAAAGCTTTCTGAGCAACTGAATTCCTCCCTGCTCTTGACTGTGTGCTTCCACATCTGTGCCTGCTGCTTGATTTCCTGGTTTTCTGACTTGGGTTTGATTCCTGGGATCTGCCTTGTGGTACCTGGACTCCAGTTTGTTTCCTGGTATCCTGACTCAACCTAACTCTAGTTCCCAATTCCTGGTTCTGCTCTCCAGTTTGTCTCCTGCTTCTGATATCCCAATATTGTGACCTAGCTGACTCTTGAGTCCTGTCTCATGACTGTGGACTCTGATTCTGGCTCCTAGGTCTGGTTGCCCACAAATCAGCCATCACATATCATTTGCTGGTTTGAATCCTCACACTTTCTTACCATGCTTTGAGAAGCCCTCCCTAATGGTTGATTCTTTGAGCTCATTACAACAACCTCCCAAAGCAGGTTCTCGGCCTCCTGATGCCATGTGAGACCCTATCCTGGTTCTGCCCACACATGATGCTCAATTTTTTTTATAGTGGAACTACCTGACTCTGAAGGCCATAACACCTAACTGACATTTGTGGTCTAGTTCAACAAAATGGTCCATTTTGTGCCATGCAAAAGTATCCAAAATGCAAAAACTACCACATCCCTTCTAATTCTATATGTCGTCTTCACTAGATGTTCATCCCCATGAATCCACCATCCATCATTCCCCAGTCAGACAAACAGACATAATGGGTCAACCAGGACCTCGAAGAATAGCTGCACTGCTTCCTGAGCCAACATGAAAATAAGTAGACTGCATTACACAAGCTTGCTGCATTATAACAATAGAGAACAGGGGTAGATAGAGCTCTGGCCCAGCTAGGGCTTTGATCCAGCCCATGAGGCAATTCCAGGCACTGAACCCTCATGAAGGGGTCAGCAACCTATGGCACACGTGCCGATTTTCAGCAGCATGGGGGAAGGAGCTCAGCCCCGCCCCTTCTCCCCCACCAGCTGCTGGAGAGCACTCCCTCCTCCCTGCAGCATGTTAGGCTGCGGTGGGAGGGGGCACCGCTGGAGCTGAGGCTCCTGAGCGGCACCTCGGCAGGGACCAGAGACCACCAGAGGATCACGTGGCCACAGCAGCAGTGCCACCCCGGACTGCATGGTTGCAGCCATTGCTGCAAGGGGGTACAAAGCCAGGTAAGGTTCTCCCTTATGTCCAGACCCCCCACAACCCAATCCCCTTACTTCCCCCTTCCCAAGACCCAGCACCCCCAGCTTGCTCTGACACCCTCCTTTATTTCTGCACCCTCTCTCCTGGCCACACACTGCACCCTCCCTTGTTCCTGCTCCCTCCACCTGGCCAGACACCCTACTCCCAACCTGTTTCTGCACCCCATCTCCCTCCTAGATCCTGCACCCCATCCCTATCCTACTTGCTGGCAGCCCTGTCTCACATACTGTACCCCTCATTTTTGTCCCTACCCCAGAGCCTAAGGAGGTCAATAAAATCCACTAACTCTGCAACCCCAGAAAAGTAAATCTGATCTATGAGAAGCCCTGAACCTCAATCCCCCCCCCTTCCCTTCCCCTCCCCTCACCCCGTGAGGCTGGGGTACCAGAGAGTGAGGTGTCTCAGTTGGGGCCACGTCAGTGAGTGTGGGGGCTAGGGGGGTTGGAGAAGGTTTTTTGCTTCTCCTTTGTGTGGTCCCCAACTGATATTTCTGTGGGTCAGTGACTCCCAACTCTAAAAAGGTTCCCCACCCCAGCCATAAATAAAGAAAACATTGAAACCTTTTGTGTTGGACATAATATTTTACTTTTTTAAAAATGAAGTTTAATAAACTAACATGAGAAAGTTAAAACGCTTAATCTGTTTCATAATTTTAATTAAACCATTCTCACTAGCTGCAGCTGGTTCAGAAAATAAGGTCACCGTACCCAGCCTGCCCTTGCCTCCCCTCCTCCCTCCTTCCCCCAGCGCACAGATCCATGAGTAAGTTAAATCTCAGTACGCCACTTCTGAAAGGTTGCCATGTTATGTGAATTCTAAGCCTCCATCCCAGACAACTCTGGGAGGAGGCTAGCTCCCAGCATCCTCCCATCTGTTCCAGGTCCCTTCCATTGGCCAGAAGTCAGGGGGCAGGGACCCCAGGCCAAGCAAAGCTCCTGGCAGGGTAGTTCTCAACATCACCCCTTCTGCCTGAGGCCCTGCCCCTTCCAGATCAGTGTGGCCACTTCCAAAATTTGTGAAGTGGCCCCCCTTCAAAAATTATTGCCCAGCCTGATATAGAACATGTCTTGACCTGCGCCAGCCCAGCATACTCCAGCAATGGTTTTCATCCAGATTTGCACCTCTCCGTTTCCCCATCCACAACAGTTGCTGCCTCTGATCTGGTGCAGGTCATTCATGAAACTCAAGTTAACCTAGCAAAACAACCTAGCTTACAAACATCATGCTGATAAACATTGCCAAGAGTCACTTCTAAAAGCAGGCCAGAAAATGTAGCTGTTCCCAAGCACCAAAAGACCATTGATCTACACACGAATTAGATCAATATGCTGACTTTCCTAATTACTCAACAGATCAATTTTGTGGCATTTGAATTATACCTCGGTCAGTCCTGAAGATTTTCCTTGGCAAACCATTCTCTGGACAGTGTGCACCATGTCCAGTTCAAGTTCAAGATTGAGTAGTATGTCATGCATAGAGCAGTGGTCTCCAACTTTTTTATGCTCAAGATTACTTTTTGAATTTAAAGGCAACCCAGAATCTGCCCCACTTCACCCCCTCCCTCCCTCACACTCACTTTCATTTATGAGACATTTATGGCAGGTGTCCATAAGTTTGTAAACTTAAAATTAGCTGTATTTACTAATCTTCTAAAATGCTTTTTTTTTTTTTTTAAGTCTGAGATGTGTTTTCTAGGTAATGCATGTGTGAAGCCTCAAGTTGGAAAATTTAAGGCTTTTGTAAATTTCCTTCTTCTCAGTCTCAGAAAGAAGTCAGAACTTTTTCAGAATTAGTTGAATAGTATAAAAAGTTTGTATCAAACTTTGCCAGATTAGTGCCTTGTAATAAGTCATTCCAGAGAAAGTGCAATACAGTGAAGAACATCAGCAAGCCTTTGAAACCTTGAGAGAAAGTTGAACTGTGTGAGTCTATCATCATTGAGCCTCAGTTACCTTTTGAGGGCAGAAGTGGCATTGTATTTCATATTTTAAAAGGAAACTAATGGCACAAGAAACCAAAATTGCATCTTTGGATACTAAATTGGTCTCAAACCATTTGAAAAACCACTTTCTGTGCTGATAATTTCTAGCAGGGTCAATCTGAAAATATAAAAAATGACACACTCGAGATTATTGTAAACAGTGCAAATAAGAAATTGACCTAAGGTCTTTTTAAACTATTGTAACCAAAACTTGAATTTGATTAGGATGCAACATTGTTTTTTAAATTAAAATAATTGTGTAAGAAATAATGATTTTTTTTAATTCTAAGATATATTTTCTCATCATCCTTAATACTATAAACCAGTGTCAGAAAAAAAATTAGAAGCCAATACAGGAGGGGATGTCCTACTTTAGAAGGCTTTGCTCCATTTGGCACATTTTTGAGGATTTATGGCCCCAAACAACAGAAATGGCACTGGGCTTGTATGTGTTGTAACACAATTATGATATAAATGTGTGGAGGATAAGATTTTAGTGTAACTGGGGATACATATAACAGATGAGCATGATGACACAGGCTAATCACTAGCTACAGACATCATAGAGTCAAAAAGTCACCTGATTTCTTAACAACCTTATTGTGGTAGGTCTTATGAACCTTCATAGCAATAAGGTGATCATCCTTTCTTATGGTTGAACTCTTCTTGAACATTTTTGTAGTGTGCAGTATTAGACAGAAGCATTCTTTCTAGACCTGGAATATGTTTCTTATTTTTCTAGAACAAATATATAGAGTCCATAAGGGAAAAAATCCCAATTTCTATTATTTCTTGAGATCCCATATTTTATTCTGCAATCTCCCAAGGTATCCCAAGGTATCAATACATTCTAAGTTTTGGCCTAAGGTCATATAATGTGATGATTCTTGTTTTATTAGTTCCCCTTGTAAGATATCAGAGTGCAATATCATCTGATCATGTTTAATTATGTTCTCCTCCAAATGTTCTGCTTTTGCTCTGGTTCTTGAAATAGAAGCAAAACTGATTTCATTTCAGAATGTCCCTTGATCCATTTTCAGAAGTGTGCAGTGTGACCAGCGGTAGGGCATAAAGCGGAAGAATAGATTATTTATCTTTAAAAGTATATTTCCCTTAACCATTCAAGTTTATCAAATCCTATGAACCATAGAGAGGGGGATCCTAAAGCAACATTTGAAATGACCACCATTTAAAAAAAAAAATTGTGTAGCTACAAGGAAACAGTGTCATTCTATAAATCCCTCTGAAAATTATTTTAAAATAAATAGAGAATAAACATAAAAATAAATAGAAATAGAAAAAACACCTGTAATCTCACAGCATACATCAATAATAAATAAATTATACAGTACAAATAAAAAAGAAATATCCCATGTGCCTAAGAAAAACTGCTGAAGCAGCATGTTCCTGACCACAAGTTACCTTGCAAAGATCCATTTTTCAGTGCATCCTGAAGGCCAATAGATCTGGACTGTTGTACCAACATACAGGAGTTTCACAGCTAAGGGCACCTCTGATACAATTGCTCTATCATCAGCTCCCTGTCTTTTCATTCAAGAGTGACTTCCAATAGTCACAGCTGCAGTGGTGAGAAGGGAGGTAGTCTATCAAGTAAGAAGATCCAAAGACATTTTGTGTTCCACATCCAACTTCATTGCCATTATGCTTGCACCTTTTTCGTATATTGAAAGGAAGAAAATGATGAATACGCTGCATGCAGATATAACTGCAATGGAAATAAAGTAAAGTATGTTCCTTCACTTACAAAGGCAGTTGATTAGAGTCCTTTATCTACTATGTTTGTCTGCCTTGCTCTCTCATTAGCATTACAGTTTACTAAATATTTTTCAAAGGAATGAGCCAATCAATTATGCCAATGATCATTTACTTACAAATTATTTCATTTTTGTCTTTTAATAGTACTGTGCACTCATACACATACAGAGACACAAAAATAAGCAAAACTATTCAATGTCAGAGTTTATGTCATGCCCACAAAAGAATGTATCATTAAAACAGATAAATTGTATTATAAAGTAGGTGTTTCAGGAAGCCAAGCACAACTCACATGTGTGCTGCAATGCCAAAGAGTTAACAGAAGAGTATGGAATGTATTTCTCGGTTTCCATGGCTTTGTGGATTTAAGTCAGACCCTTAACCTTATTTGAATACAGTATTTTTGTACTTTAATATATTCCATACAGAATATATAAAGAAGATTTAATAACTGACTTTTACCAGTGGTTTATCTCTACCTCAGAGAAAGCCAGAATGAGTTTCTAGTGAAATCACTGAAAGAGCATACACTCTAAGGCTTCTATCAAATTATTTCTAGTCTTGCTGATTTGTAAAAGATCTTTCAAAAAGATTCTGCTGTCTGTGAAAAATGTTAAAGTTTGATTCTGTGCCCCAAATTTATCAAAGAATTACAAATAGCCAGTAAAAGTCTAGCTTCTCAGTTTTACCTTTTAATTTCTGATCACTTTCAATATTTATGCCTATGGAATTTGCACTAACATTTAACCCAGATCTTCCAAAATGTGAAAAGTTGTATTCTCACATATTATACAATCCTAGCCACAATAAGGAATTAAACATCCTAGAAGAAATGTACTCAATTCCTAGGGTTCTGCACCCCTTTTTTTAGACGTGCTTTTATAGTTCTGAGGCTTGATTCTGGAATTGACTCTGAGTAGTATACATGGGAGCTGTCAGCCATTCTAGACCCCTGACAAGGAGACACAGATCTGCACTCCCGGAAGAGATGGAGGCTCAGGTGAAAGGGGAGGGGATGGGGTAGCCATCCCTGAGCATCACCCAGAACGCAGTGTACCCCCCCTCCCAACCCTCAGAGCTGCCCAGAGTGTTCTGCATGGCACTCCAGCAGAGATTTAAGGAACCAATGGTTCTGGCTACCACTTCTGTTGCAGTAGTGGTGGTGACAGGCAAGAACCCCGGGCCCTTTAGAATCTCTAGGCTCCATGGCAACTATCCCCTTTGTTGCTGCCCCCACCATCAGTGGGCTTGATAGTAAGGACTCACAATGACTGATATTTATGCATGTAGTCAACATGGTTAAGGGTTCCTGAAGAAGACCCTTTGAATATCTTTTATTGTTCTCAGCAATTACAAATAGTAATTGCTCAGACTCTTTGGAGCAGGGTCCTTTGTTCTCGTCAAGTTACACTCAGTGAATGGGGTTGGAATGTTGGTTTTAAACCATCTCCCTGCTCCTCTTATCATTGGCCTGATTGGGGACATAATTTGTCATAATTTAGAGCAGCATAAGGTCTGCTACTGTGTCAGCCATGGTTCTCAAGCTTGTATCACACTCAAGCTCTATCTCCCATATCCTTGGATTGCTATCAGATGGCATAAAGCCATCTATGGGCTTGTCTTCACTGCAAAATAAACTCAGATTTTAATTTGAGTGTTGCTCCTAACTTGAGTTTTGTCCATACATAAAACTCCTTGAACTGAGTGTTAAGTGGAATACAGTTAGCACAACTTGTCAGCTCCTTACACAACTGCTCTGCGGTGTGGATTTCAGCTAATGAAACTTGATGGCCTCTAGACCTCCAGGGCTTTCTGAAAATTCTCCTCATGTGACTTGAAAGGATGGACAAGTTCTTCTACAGTTTACTGAAAAAGAATTCATAGATTGACTCAGCTTTCTGCAGGCCAAAGAACCATGGATTTAGTGTCACACACCAATGAGTGCAGCACCAGTGTGGATACGGCAGCTCAAATATTGTTTTGTAGTCTGGCTGCTTTCACTTGAGCAAGGCTAACTTGAGAGAAAGTAACCAGCATCTAGGTAACTCGAGTTTATTCTGAAGTGAACACATACTCTATGCTGCCTTTGTGCCATTTGCAATGGGGTAAACAAACTGCACACTGGATAACAAAGGGTTAAGGAGATGTTCTGGGCTCAGCTATGCCTGCAAGGCATGAACAGGCTGGAGGAAGAACTTTAAAAGAGACCAGAATAGATCACTTGTTGGCAGACCAAGGAAGAGAAAGACTTGTAATTCACAGTTCCTGAGAGACTTTGAAGTATCCTAGCCAGAAAACCAAGTTACAGGACAAGGCAGAGGCAGAGCAGCCATGAGTGGGGAGAGACAGAGAAAGAGAGAGCTGCTACCATGAGGAGCAGCCACTGGTGAATTGATCCCTTCACACAGCAAGGAATCATTTAAAAAAAAAAAAAATCTTTCAAGTAAGGAAGTTAATCATCTGATGAAGTGTAGTTTGCTCACAAAAGCTGAACTACTTTCAAGTAAGGGCTAGTTTCCCTGCTCTAAAATATTTTGAGATCTTGAGGCAGGGACATCATACACAGAATACAAATAAGAAAAAAAATCAGCTTTTGCCAAATTATGGCAGAGCAGTTGACTATACAAATGAATGTAACAACTTGCCCATGAATTAGCCAAACAGAAAATTAGCTGTGATATTTAGGGCCACACAGACAGCAGATGTTGGCTGCATAACAAGTCATCTTATCCAATAAGATAATGCATGAAATCATAGAGCAAACCATTGGAATGAGAATTCCTATAATTAAAATATTCACTTCCCCTGCCTTTTCCTCTTCTGATTCCATCCATTGTTTCCCATCCACTGGAACTATAGATCATAGGGTAGTGGACATGAAGTAATTCAAGTCTACAGTGTCAATACAGGTGGTGTGTGAGGTGCAGGGGAATGATAGATAGATCCTAAACTAGCCTACAGCTGGGACAGAAATCACACTGTACCTTAGAAAGGGATGGCCCTTGCACCTGCTGAACCTCCAGGGGATGGTTCATCTGACCTTGATAGATTGTCAGAGAATTTTCAGCTGCGTGGCCCCTCTTTTTTTCCTTGGCTAACTTTTGAAGTAGAATTGTTAGCTAGGGTGATTCCAGTATGTTTAGCCTTAGCCTTTGTCATGGTATAACTTTGCTGTTTTCTTTGTGTGGGCAGGCGTGAGGCTGGTGTGTGGATGTGGGAAGGGGCTGAAGTCAGTGTAAATGGTCAGCACCTCTCAGGATCAGGGTCTTGAATTTTAATACTTTTTGCCTATGAGACATAGCTCAACATTCCTTTGAGTTCAGGAGTATAAGAATGTATCTTTAATTAACTGCCCTGCAGACAGTGTGAGAAAAGATATGCATAATTCAGATGGGCTATTTAACAAAAGCAGTGAGAAGAGATCTCACATCATATGGTGATGAACTCTGGGATACATCATATTAACAAGCACCAAATGGTAATGGTATTGAAAGATGGTAGAGTGATGTATGACAGATCTTATGTGAGATTAACTTCATACCTGAGTCGTATGTGACTATCACCATTCAGGAGGCTGAAAGAGAGGAAGGCTCATACTGCAGATGTGAAAATAATTGATCAATTCATCGCATGCAGATGATACTAAGTTGGGAGGGGTTGGAAGTGCTTTGGAGGATAGAGTCAAAATTCAAAATGATGTGGACAAACTAGAGAAATGGTCTGAGGTAAATAAGATGAAGTTTAATAAAGACAAATGCAAAGTACTCCACTTAGGAAGGAACAGTCAGTTTCACACATACAGAATGGGAAGTGATTGTTTAGGAAGGAGTACTGCTGAAAGGGATTTAGGGGGTCATAGTGGACCACAAGTTAAACATGAGTCAACAGTGTGATGCTGTTGCAAAAAAAGCAAATATGATTCTGGGATGCATTAACAGGAGTGTTGTGAACAAGATACAAGACATCATTCTTCCACTCTACTCTATGCTGATTAGGCCTCAATTGGAGTATTGTGTCCAGTTTTGGGCACCACATTTCAAAAAAGATGTTGAGAAACTAGAGATCCAGAAAAGAGCAACAAAAATGATTAAAGATCTAGAAAACATGATCTATGAGGGAAGACTGAAAGAATTGGGCTTGTTTAGAAAAGAGAAGACTGAGAGGGGACATGATAGCAGTTTTTAAGTATCTAAAATGGTGTTACAAGGAGGAGGGAGAAAAATTGTGGTTTAGGTTGGGCATTAGGAAAAACTTCCTAACAGTCAGAGTGGTTAAAAACTGGAATAAATTGCCTAGGAAGGTTGTGGAATCTCCATCGCTGGAGATATTTAATAGAGGTTGGATAGACATCTATCAGGGATGAGCTAGACCAGTGTTTCTCAACCAGTGGTACGAGTACCCTTAGAGGTACTCGAGAGAAGTCTGGGAGGTACATCAACACAACTGAAATTTGGAGAAAACTGAATTTTTGTTTTAAGTTTTACAGCGCTTTATTATTTTTTTACTTTTTATGCCCAAAAATTTCAGTGCCCTCCCGGCTACAATTAAGTTGAACAAATGTGTTGCAATGGTAGAAAAAAAAATTGTGTCTGAAAACTGTAGGCACTGGGGGTACTTATAATTTTTTTTGAAAAGGGGGCACTTTATAAAAAAAGTTTGAGAAACACTGATCTAGACAGTGCTTATTCCTGTCATGAGGGCAGGGGTCTGGACTCGATGACCTCTCGAGGTTCCTTCCAGTTTTAGTATTCTATGATTAAGATCAACCTATACAGGTGAGAAACCCAGGAAGTACATAGCAGAGCCATCTATGATCCTTATTCAGTCACAATACATAATATAATAACAGGGAGTTTTACCTGATTGCAGACTATAGAAGTGGTTCTTCTAGACCTGCTTGGGTCAGAAGCCAGGCCGGCTATGAGGCTGGATTGTGCCATGTGTGCATGATATAGATTAAAAGGAGGATGGTTTTGTATCTGTAGCCTAGGACAAGGACTTAAATGATCTAAGTTCTCTTGGGCTATGTCTACACTCGCGGCTTCTTGCGCGAGTAATATGCAAATGAGGCTAAGCGTGGAATATCGCCGAGCCTCATTTGCATACCTAATGAGCCACCATTTTTTCAGAAGAGGCTCTTGCGCAGAAGGAGCGTCTACACTGCCCCTTCTTGCGCAAGAAAAACCCTCTTGCAGCGCCCGTTCTTCCTGAAAAGTAATAGGTGTAACGGCATTGCGCAAGAGGTTTTCTTGTGCAAGAAGGGCAGTGTAGACGTTCCTTCTGCGCAAGAGCCTCTTCTGAAAAAAATGGTGGCTCATTAGGTATGCAAATGAGGCTTGGCGATATTCCACGCTTAGCCTCATTTGCATATTACTCACGCAAGAAGCCGCCAGTGTAGACATAGCCTTGCTGTATTTCAGACTTCCTGTGTGATGGATAAGTCACTTCACATCTTTGTACTCAGGTCTCCCATCTATAATGTGGAGATAATGATATCTATTGTGAGCATTAATTTATTAATATTTGCAAATTGATTTGAAATTGTTCTGTGGTTGTGCTACCAATGGAAGGTATCATCATCATACCCAGAAACCAATGTGCTAAACAGTGAGTCATCTTTCAGTGCAGGTATAGTTTTATGTTCTGTTTGTTCCTGAAGAATCTGAATAATATAAAGATAGACAAGGGTATTTTACATATATGTTCCATTCAGAAAGACAAAATATGCTTTATTCATGTAATATACGAAGATATTTCACTTCTCCAAATGACATTTGTCAGAACTTTGTTCCCTCCTCAGTAATAGAGCTACAAAATGGTAAATTTCCCCATTTTTCTGTGTTGGGCGATGGTTGGCTTACTGTGGGATTATCATCACAAAGTAACAGTGGTTTAAAACTAGCTTTCAAATAGAAATATGGACTAAGAATTATTTTTAAACTATGCTACAGCATCACAGCGAATAATAATAATAATCCTATAAGTAAAACCTGATGCAGGGGTGAGAATAGAAACTGTCTGGCCCAGTATGAGATGAGATGAGAAAAATCCAGCTCTCTAAGTGATGACCAAACCAATTATATTTAAGCACATTATGAAAAATCTTGTCTATAGGAAGGTATTTATGGTATTGCAAGTGCTTCTGTAGATTTTGCCCACGCTTAATTTTTTTTTTCAATCTTTCCATAACAAAATCAATTATTTCACATTCTGTTTTCAGTCTGCTTGACTTTTCCTTGCCTCAGCTCCCTCTCTCTCCCCTCTTGCACACTCTTGCACACCCCTTCTCTCTCTCATATCACCTCAGAGCTTTCAGAAAAAATACTGCCTTTCTGTGTGCTATGTTCTTGAGCTTTAGCAATTTTCCATTTCACTTCTTTCTCGTTATACTTTTTCCATTTAATATTTGAGGAGAAAAATTGTTCTTTTGAAGGTGAACAGGACTCTGTAAAGATGGTTTTGGGCCAAGAATATAATACTTTCAAATATAAAGTTTACTTTTGATTTCCAATGTTTTTCATTCCTCTGTTGTCTGGAAATAAATCAATAAATAAAGCTTTGTTTTACCAACCCCAGAGGGTGTGTTCATGCAACTGTCAATGTTACATGTTCACAGATTACTTCCCAATAGCTTGGAGACATGCTGTAGGCTTAAGAGTTATATAGTCCACCCTTTCTTGTGCCATATAGTTCTTATCCACAGTTTTTAAGGGGCTGTGGTGTTTGCTAGGGACGAGGAAAATTGGTCAAGGCTTTGGTGATTGGTGAGGAATTTGTATCCTGGGGCTCATATGGTTTTATGGGGGACTAAGGGAAGGTAAAATGAGCTAGGTCATTGCCAGTGGTCATTGGATAATCTGCCATTGAATGGAAGGGTATTTTGTATAAAAGGCATATGCCTTACCTATTTGCCCTTTGGTAGCAGAGTGTGGCACTGCAGGCATACCTCTTAATTTCCCCAATCAAGTTCTCTCTAAATTCAGCACATCTTTTATGTATCAAAAAGTGCCCTCTCCCTGCTGAGGATCTCATTTATTAATGGAAAGCTCTACAAACACAAGAACAATTTTCCCCATGGCTTCTTATCAGGGAGAGAGACTCCATCTGATTTCATCGGCCCCTCCCTGGCAAGCCTTTTATCTGCAAGGCACGCTCAAGCTTGATTCCTTTTTTCAAGCCAGGGCTTTCCTGCCAACTGAAGCGCTGCTCCAAACAGCTGCATGCTCATAGGTATCTGTAAGGTCCCACCTTAAGCGCCTTTCATTAGGCATTCTCCTGTGCTGTTCTCTGGGAATTCCTCTCCCTTAGGATCCTCCTCAGCTTAGAAGCACCTCTAGTATCACTTGATCATGTTGCTGATACTTGTTGGTCCCATAGTTTCCAGCCAGCCACTTGGGCAGTTAACTATTACAGGTGGGCAGAAATGGCTCATTCTCTTTAAAGAACTCTGTCACAGGTGGACTGGGCCTTGACCCTCCCCCCTTAAAAGGTGTAGTTATCCAAATCAATGAAGGTGTGGGGGGCAAGTGGCTTTAATTAGCGCCCTGCGATTTGCTGAGATTGGAGCATGTGTGGTGAAGGGCTATGTACTACAATAGAGACATTTTAACAATAATGTTTTAAGAAAAAACAATTAAAACATACAGCTTTTAGGTAAAGTTGTTAGTGATATTTATATCACAGTGCAAAAAAGCTTTCCTTTGCTCTGAATGTATGGTAAGTGATCAATTCTATCAGATGTTTTCCCCTTATAGAGTAAATGGAGAAGTCCATGCAGGCTTCTAGAGCAGTGGACAAATATGAGACCACTCTTTTATTGTACTCTTTTATTGCACTGGCAAGTACAAGAATACCACAGCACTTAGATACCATGGTGATACAGACCTTATAAATATACAAGAGAGAAACAGAATGAGTCAACACATTGCCTGCTTTGCATAAAAGTTATCATAGATTAAGTTGAAAGTTTGAAAAATAAATTAAATTTGCAAACCTTTGGGTTGTCTGTTGCTGGGATATTATGGTAATGATAACAAAACTATAAACAAAGAACCTAAGCTACAGCATCTAATAAATTTGTTAATTTGGCAGTATTCTTTTAAGTTGCAAAGACAATAATAAGGTAGAGTTTAGTTATAAAATAGGCCACTGTAATTACAATCTTTCCTTTTCTTGCAGCTTATAAGGTATATGATTTTAACTATGGACTTGAAGGTCTATAAAAATATGAGAGAGATGCTGCAAATCTATGAATAATCCTTACATTTGTTTGGCTCACTATGGGTCTGCTAAAAAGAGAGAGCAGCCATAACCTCCCCCCCCACAAAAAAAACCCCCACCCTGTACACATCTGTTAATTTCTGAAGGTATATGCCTCATTCATCTTGATCTAGGATGATTGTTGCCTGCATCTTGCTACCTTTCTGGGAATGGGGATCTGCTCTCTTGGATTCCTTGAACCACGATTAACACATGCTCTCCTATTATTTGAATGTTTCTACTATCTTACTGTTCCTAGTGTCCATTTCAATAAAGCACTTAACTGTATGCTTAAGTTCATCCCTAATCAACAAAGTAGTTAATTAGGCATATACCTAAATCTTATTCAATTAAATGTCACTTAGGCACATGCTTAAAGTTAAAAAAGTGTTTAAGTGCTTTGTTGAATAGGGGCTTTACTCAGCACTGAAAATGGAATCATGGCTCAAATCTTTAAATGCGTTTAGGTAATTAACTCCCTAGGTTTCAATGGGAGATGTTGCTCAAATATCTTTGAGGATCTGGGCCCATGCATTTTGTCATAATAGAGAGAGATAATTAGCGTGATATATCTTTGTGTTTTAACACTATCTCTTGGAGTTATAAATCTTGAAATATGTATTCCAAATTTTGTTCTTGATAACATTTTCCATGCATAGATATTAATAAATATTGTTTTCATTTTTTCATAAAGTTAAGCTGTCCCAAAGGGCAAAAGTGCTGATAAACTGCAGCTCCTGGCTTCCATCCAGCTGTGTCTTGTCCAAGTCAACTATAACTGAATCTGCAATGCTGAGATATTTTGCTGAAAAGGAGAAAGGGGGAAAAGAAAGAAAATGGACAAAGTCAAGCTAATTTTACATAAGGTGCATCAAAGGCTAGGAATTGAGTGCTTTTGCTGCAGTGTAATTATTTTTGAATTAGAACTCTTCACTGAGGAAGCAATGGCATACTTTAGGCATGATTGAATTAACAAATTTAAGAAAAGACTACCCCAGACATAATAAGCATTCCATTTTGCAATTTATAAAACATGTGGCTCTGATATGCAGCTTAGGAAGTCATACTCTATCTTCATGGGTGAATGGCTTGAAAAGTGGAAGAACTCACTGAGCATGAAGAATTCTGTGTCATAGTTTGGCAAGACCACTTACTTTATCCAGTGTGTAGTCTATTTATTGAGGGGAAGGGGGAAAATGAGCAATTTGAGAATAACTTAATGAACATAACAGTCTTCTCAAGCTGACTAATTCTGTTATAAATTTTTATGTGAGGGGGAAGAGGAAACTCTTTCAGAGAAGAAATGGTGTCAGAATTGTTTTGGAATGACTCATATTGTGTTTCTTTAGAATTTGCCACTGGATTTTAAATGTTTAACTGAGAGAGCTCTTAAGAATGACAGGTTTCATGTCAATATTTATTTCCTTGCAAGTGCATTTGAATAAAGTAAAACCTGTGTCCTAAATACATTCATGCACAGGCATTTGCAATGCTCTAAGTGCATTTTGATTCTAACTGAGCAGTTTTAGCTGTGAGCAACTGCATTGAAAAAAGTAGATGAGTCTAACATGTTAAAATATACACGTAGCGTCACAGGTAAACTAACAATTGATATCAAAATAGATTGGACATGCTTTTCTATTTTAGTTTTGAGATGTCCAAATTGTAAACTAAAAACTCCACCTTGTGAATGAAGAAATAACTATTAGAAGATTATGAAGTCAATTTTCAGGAAGCTAAGATTCTCAACAGCTTGCACATTTCTTTGTAAATGGGGAATAGAAATATGAAGTGAACACTGACATGACTTCCCAGCAGTTTCCTGATTTTCAGTATGTAGTAATATATATCCTTCAATCAGTACTTGTATATAACTTGGAACAGCATGTCATTTAGGGTATTTGTCTACACTATGGGGCAAAATTGAATTAAGATACGCATTAAGCTATGTTTATTGCATAGCTGAAGTCGAAGTAGCTTAACTTGGCTTTTGGCGCTGTCTACGCTGTAGGAAGTCAATGGAAGAACATTCTTCCTTTGACTTCCCTTGCTCTTTATGAAAACAGAGTTACCAGCATCATCTGGAATGCCCTCTCACTTCAAATTAGCTGTCTTAACTAGACCACTAATTCGAACCCTGAAAGATCAACAGTGATAGCTTTGATCTTCTTCTATAGTGTAGACGTACCCTTTAGAAACAGGATAAATAAACCTACCAAAACTGAAGGCCTTAATGAGCAAAATTGATGTTTGGAGGCTTTTTAGTACAGTAGTTCGGGTAGTTCAGGGAGGGTGGAGGTACAAAGAGGTATGAGGAGGAGGGAGGAGTGAAGGGCTTGTCTTGAATAAATTGTTTCAAAAGTGATTCTTCCCTGAATAATGTGATATTAACTGGCTGGCATGGTGACATGATTTTGCGGAGTATTACATTTGTCAATAAAGTCAGAACAGAGTCATTCATCATATCAAGGGGAAAGTGGACATTTTTGAGGTACGTATGTATACAGATGGAAAAAAGACATACAGAACTGTTTAAAAGTAAAGAAACCTGAAAATATCTAAAATTAATGAAATATAGGATTTCATACTGAATGCCTTATACTGTAAGAAAAAGAAAAGCTGTTCTCTCTTTCTAAGGTCAGAATGTCCATAATCCTAGTCAGCTGGGTTGCTCCTCTGATGTGACAACTCAGTATAGCTCTGTGATGTCACAATTACAATGGAACCAGTGAAGCACGTAGCTGGCTTACTGAGGAATAAGGTAAAAATATTTTTAGTATAGGGAATATATTTGCAAAGTTATTGGATTGTTACTTCATTAGTTTACAGCAGCCTTTTTAAGCACATCTATAAAGTACTCACCTTAAGACTGACCGTTTCTCAGCTAAGATGCTGGAGTGAAGATTTGTTTGTGTTTTCATTGGGGCTATGTCTAGACTGTTTTTTTTTAGCTTCTTTTTTCGGAAGAGGCTTTTCCGACATTTGGCCCATCTACACAAGGCCAAATGTCGGAAAAACCTCCTTGTTCGGAAGATCCCTTATTCCTCATAAAATGAGGAATACAGGGATGCTGAAAGAACGTGCCTGCTTTTTCAGAAACTGTGCTGAAAAAGTGGATGCATTCCCAGGACGCGGCAGAGTTTTTCCGGTATCCTGGAAAAACTCTGCAGTCTAGACATAAGGCTGGGTATTTAGTTAATAAATTAGACCCTCTCAAAAAGGGTAATTGTTCCTTATATAGAGCCTTGTTGCACTTATCAATAACTTAGTTGCTTCCTATCTCAGTTTTGACAATACCGCCATGCTTGGTCAACAGGAGGTGCTATAGAGCATGGATAACATGTGAAGGTGGGTTTTTCAGATGTGCCTAAGTGAATTAGGTGCCTACGTTCTATTGAAAATCAGTGAGCATTAGGCAACTGATTCTCTTAGGTGCTCTTGAAAATCTCATGTTAAGTGACTTGATGGTGAATGCCAATTTCAGAAGTGATTTATGCACTTAGGAGCCTAAGTTCCATTGTCTTTCACTTGGGAAAATGATACATAGTCATTGCAATACCTTTAAAAATCTGGCTCTTAGAGGCTAGCTTTGCTTAGTGGCCTGTCTCCTTAGGTACCCAAATCCCACAATCATGCCCCAGTTGGATTCACAAAACCCTACTTAGTTGCTGCTGAATACTGGAGGTACCTATTAGCAGGGCTCGACAAAGTATTGAATCTACTCGCCCGTGGCGAGTAGATTTCAGCCGGGCGCCCTGTTCATTTGCGGCACGTGCATGCGCAATGCGGGTCTTGCGCATGCGCAGTGTGGAGCTGCCAAGCGGCTTTCGCCGCTGTTCGTCAAGCCCTGCCTATTAAGGATGTTAAATTGAAGTTAATTGACTAGTTGCGTAGTCAACAGAATTTCCATCCACTACTCAACTAGTCGATAGGCACTTCCGCATTCCGCCTTTGAAATGTAGAAGAGCCCCTGCTCTTCTACATTTCAAAGGAGGAATGTGGAACTCTGCATACAGCTCGGGATGTCCTGCTGACTCCAGGCTGCACATGGGTGCTTGCTTTGAAATGTACAAGAGTCCTAGCGGGGGCTTTTGTGCATTTCAAAGCCATGGAGCCTGGGGTCAGCGGGTGACTCAGAGTCCCCTGCTGACCCCAGGCTCCATGCTGCACGCAGCCTGGGTCAGCCAGGGACTCCCCAGCTGACCCCAGGCTCCGCTGAAGCGGCGTTTTAAAGGGGCAGCGCCACACAGCTGAACGGCGGATCAACTGTGCAATGGCTGCCCCTTTGAATCGCCGCCTTGATGTTTCAAAGCGGCAGCACTGCACAGCTGATTCCCGGCTCAGCTGTGTGGCGCTGCTGCTTTGAAGTACCCCTTCTCCCCCTTTGCTGCCTCTATATCATATAGCAGCAGCGGGGGTGGGGGGATCAACTAGTCTACTAGTTGAGAGACTATCCAATAAACAAATGCTTATCAGATAGTCAACTAGTCCTTAACATCCCGAGTACCTATATTTGCTCAGTGCCTAAAGTTTTTCAGTAAAAGTTCTATAGGTGCCTATGTTTCTGCTTTCTAGATGTGTACAGCATCCCATGCCAGAATATCCAGATACCTGAGCATCAGAGTGAGGCACAAACTAGGAAGAGAGAGGTGTTCTTCTGCCTAAGTTGCTTGTGGGGCCTGATCTGGTAAACAGACTGTGAGCCCACTTACGTAACTGCATAGCTATAGATGAGCTTATACAAAGCAGGAGTGGGAAGAAGGTTTCCCTTATAACTTTTAGCCCAGTGGCAGTCACCTGGAATGTGTGAGACTCTCAGGTCAAGTTCCCACTCCAGCTGAGGGAGAGAAGGTATTTGAACAGTATCTGCAACCTCTCATATGATTCTGCTAGCCACTGGACTATTGAATATTATAAGGTCATAAGAAGTGACTATACTGGGTTATTACAATGGTTCATCTAGCCCAGTATCCTGTCTTCCAACACTGGCCAATGCCAGATGCTTTAGCGGGAATGAACAGAAAAGGGTAATTACTGAATTCTCCCTTGGTCATCCAGTCACAGTATCTGGCAATTGTATGTTTAGGGACACTGAAAGTATGGGGTTGCTTCCCTGGCCATCTTGGGTAATAATGCAAGATCCAGCATTATTACCCAAGATCCAGCAATGGCTAACATATCTAATTCTCTTTTGAACCACTTTTACTTTTGACCTTCACAACATCCCCTAGCAATGAGTTCCAAAGGTTGACTGTGCATCGTGTGAACTTCCTTTTTTTAAATAAAACCTGCTGCCTATTAATTTCATTGGGTGACCCCTGATGGTTGTGTTATCTGAAGGGATAAATAACACTTCCTTTTTCATTTTCTCCACAACTTTCATTGTTTTATAGACCTGTATAGATTCTCTCCTTTGTCATCACTTTTCCAAACTGAACAGTCCCTGTCTTTTTAATCTCTCCTCATGCAGAAGCTGTTCTATACCCCTTATTTTTATTGTTTTTCTCTGTACTTTCCCCCACTGCTAATATATCTTTCTTTTAGATGGGGTGACTACACGCTCACAGTATTCAAAGTGTGGATATTTTCTGTTATATTCTCTGTCCCCTTTCCTAATGGTTCCTAATGCTGTTAGCAAATTTTATTTGCTACAGCATATCAAGCAGACATTTTCAGAGAACTTGTCACAATGACCCCACTTCCTGAGTGGCAACAACTAATTCAGACCCCATCATTTGATATGTATAACTGGATTATATTTTCCAAAGTACATTACTCTGCATTTATTACCATTGAATTTCATCAGTCATTTTGTTGCCCAGTCTTCCAGTTTTGTGAGTTTGCTTTATAACGCTTCACAATCTGCTTTGGACTTAACTATTTGTATATGATACAAAATTACTTAAAACTTTATCATCTCACTGTTTGTCCTTTTCAGAGCTGAGTTTCAAGCCTGCAGTAGACTATCAATCCTATTATTTTTAGCCTGATAGCTTGAGTCCTGCAAACCTGTATCAGTTGACCCAATTTTACTGTATGTTTATACAGTGCCGAGAACAACAGGGCCTTGATCCTAATAGGGGCTTTTAGGTGCTACACTAACATGAATATTAAATAACAATAATAATAATAATAACAACAAACTGGAGAAATCATACTTTCCAATAAGTCTATAGGGGCCCTTGTATGTTGAAATGACTGATTACCTGGTGACTTCTAAAATATTTTGATAATTTAGCCAGTATTCAGTTGTCCCTAATGAATGAATGTGCCAAAATTCATGATTTTAGCTCAACTGGAACATGGGAACAAATGTACCAGTCATTCAAAAGTTGACCTGTTGCAAATACATCTATATCTTTTGTGATAAGAATTCTGCAGGGAGATACTGTTGCTCTTTCAGATTCTCCTGAATAGACAATGCCAGTCACATTAAGTTACACAGCTATGTGATGGTTTCGTGAGGGGACTAAATGTCCATTGAGGAGGATTTGATTTCAACCATCTTACTTACTCATTGTTAGTGACATAAACCAGATTTAAACCTAAGTGAAAACTTCCTCCCCAATACCCATGATCCTGTTTTCCCTCTTAAACTTAGGTATATACATGACATTTTTAACTTCCCCCCAAATATCTTCCATTATATATTTCTTTATTAACATTTTATTAAAGAGAGCCCTGATCTACATTATGATGCATAAGTTTTGCAACCCTGCTTCCACAAAGAACTCTGTTGGCATCAACAGGGCTCCATATGTGGAGAGGTCTATCCACCTCTATGCACCCATAGATTGGGCTGCAATCTATGCAACTCTTTTTTGCATTTAAGGCATGCTGCTTATCCTGTGATAAAAATAACTAATATTTGGGTATTAGATTAGGATATTAAAATAAATGGAAGAAATACATCTTCTTGACATCTTGGAACTGGTATGCTATCATAACTATTAATTAACTTAATAGGAGTTATATATCTAAAGCCTCATGAACTAAAAGAGGTGGTCTAAACTTTATCAGCTGTAGCAGCATATGTTAGAATAACACTTCTTTTATTATAATATTATATTATGTATTAGCCAATTATATTTGAGGGAATTTGATTATTAATGACTACCCTTGTCATGGAATTTGAACAGGAATAACTAATCTTACAATCCAGCAATGGATTGTCCCCCATTAATGCCTGATAGAGTTACTAATCAGCAGAGAAAGGCATTGATTTTTTAAAAAACCCACAATTATAAATATATTTCATGTTGAACAAATTTTGTCCTCATTGTTTATTGCTATTTTTACTCCTGTGGTCTATTATTTTTGTGCTTTGAAGGATGTTTCAAAAATAAAACACAAGTCCTTAGCACAGCATTATTGCAAGAACACAATTTAGATGTTATAAAGTACTGTTCACGAACAGTGTTAAAGAGAACTTTGCATTATCATTTAGGTCTTAATATGTCCATAGATCCTGATTTGTCACCAGAAGTGACATCCTCGTCAGTAAAAATACACTACAAATAATTACTCCTTCTGTCTGAGTGCACTATCAAGATAAAATTAAATAAGTGATGGGGGTAGGGGAACACTGCTATGAAGCACTTTATTTGTAATCCTTGGGTAAGAGGAGATAAATGTTAGCCTCTAGGATGAATCACATCATTCATTTGATTTCGAATATGACAAAATGGACTGTAATTTTGTGCCACTGATAAACTTACTATATTTACATTAGTAAATAGTTTAGTGTTAAATTCCTTAATGGATTCCAGAAGTATCATTCCCGACTAAGCAGATACCAGTTCTCTCTATATTATCATTTTGTCATTATTGCATTTAGCTTAATGAAAACAATAATGTATATTTGGCTTCTATAAACATGACACATCAACATATTTAAATATACATTTTACTTAGTTTTCTTTAGAGTGAAAAGAAAATATACATTAAACGTGCAATGGAAGTGAGCATTTTTCCAGTTCAGCAGCTTCTGCTGAATTGTAGACAGTTGGGTTGCTTCTAAAGAAGGATAGCATGGCCTGTAAGTAAGACAGTTAGTAGAGGCTTAGTTTACTACTTCTACCACCTGTCTTCTGGCTTAATATTGGAAGCAAGAAGCATGCAATTATGAGGAAATGAAAATAAATGACACCGTTCATTGCACATTACAAAGTGTCTGGCAGAAAGAATGCTGCTTAGGTGGTCCTGATGACCCCTGGAGAAAAACATATCTCATGCCTGGGAAGACATCAGTGAATTAGACACTAACCCTGATTTTATCTGTTATTAAATATAACAGTTTTCTTCTTCACTCCTATAAACTTCATTTTTAATTGTACAGGACTTTTGAAAAGCAGAACAAAAATTAAAACGGAGCACAGCTTCATATGCTAGAAGCACACTACTTCATGAATACAAGAATATTTGGTCCTGATTTCTGAAGAAAATCCAGCGATTAAATTCCTATCACTTAGAAATATATTCACAATCGCATGATTTTGAGCTGACTAAGTTCTGTTCTAGGAGGGGAGCAGCTTTTTTTAAAAAAATAATTCAGTCAAACTAAATCACAGTTAATGTAATATTTCCTAATTGATAATTAAGAATCACCCTATCCTGAAATCTCAAAACCCCAAGCCTAATACATTTTTAAATGCCTACTTTGTAAATGGCATACAATTTCACTGCATGTTTTACAAAGTTGTTAGGAAATAATAATTTGCTCTTAGTAGCACTTTGCATTTATATGTCCTTGCGTGCTATTACAAAGCTGAATAAGCATTGTTGCAGCAAGGCTGGGGGACTGACCCAAGATTACATATCACATCTTGATGTAGGTGAAAATGATATATTCCATTAAAAAAAGGAAAATGTGTTTAAGATAACCAAACTACCTGAGAGTTAATAGGTCAAATTCATCCCATATGCAAGTGATTTTAATGGTTGAATGTGACCCACAGTGCAGGATTTAAGTGGCCATAGATAGAGCTAGGTGAAGCTTTCAAAACGAAAGCAGAAACAATGCAAAACTTTCTTGGAGTCAGGTTCTGTAATAAAACAGGTTTGCCAAAGTTTTTAAATAATTGAATCCAGTGAGTCTGTGCTGAGTTATCAGATAACGTGGGAAGACATATCATTTTAGGTAAAAACAATACCGTAACTCTGGACTCTTTGGTATGGTTTTGTCCTGAAAACAAGCAAGTCTTGATAGCTTTATTTGCTTATTGTTTTGAGTTTTCTTTGGTTCAACCCCAAAACCTTGAGTATAACTAGGTGCAATTCAGGAGGACATAACTAATCAGGTTAATAAACCGCTTCTAAACTGAAACCAAGTTTCACACATCTGACTATACCATATTTCAACTTACCTTTTTTTTTAACACTGTGTGCACTCTCTTGAAGAGACATTTTTCCATCCATAATTTTAGGCAGCATCAGAATTTCCCTGTGTTATGAAAGGTGCACTACTTTATAACACTTACAATGTCAAAAACTCTTGATACAAAGAAGTATGAATATTTCAGTTATTGAGTTTCAACTAGTTAAAAAGCAGATCTTTCCAAGCACATTATTTACCTCCCCTAATGCACAACGTGAAATAAAATTGACAGTTGTATTACCACACTGAACTGCCAAGCAGTTCACATCAAACACTTACAAATGTCATTGCTTTGCAGCCTTATGGATCTATGGAATATTTCCAACACAGTGGCCTTGGTGGTATTAGGCCTTTTGAATGTACTTTATATAAGGTCTTTGGTTTCCATTAAAATTAATGGAGTGCAGTTCAAGTGGCTTTTCCCTAAGTTTGCACTCTGTGTCACTCAGGGTTAACAATAAAACATTCTGTGTACAGTAGTTGGCATTAAATATGGACTTTAGCACACCAGAGTGCTTGTCTTTAATATGGTATTTCCTGTAATGGAAGTTTCTGTGGTGAATTTTACTACTGTGCATAATTAAAGTGCAGTTCTTAATTTCACCCTCATTGTGTCTATAAAGAATGAATAAATAAAATCATAGTTACACTAGAAATATTTTCCTCTAATGGAATGCACCATCAGAAGCTAGGAAGTTCAGTTTCTCTGGCTCTGTCTACACTATATAGAGTTTTGGTATCCTGAAAAAACTGCCGCATCCAGGGAACACGTCTGCTCTTCCGAAATTTTTTCCGGAAGAGCAGATGTGCTTTTTCAGCATCCCTGTAAACCTCATTTTACGAGGAAAAAGGGATGTTCCGAAAAAGGGGGGGAAAGCAGGGAAAGCCTCCAGTGTATGGAAGCAGTGCACAGCACAAAAACAAGTAAGTGCCTCCCCAACCCTCCATGCCCAGCACCTGCACCCCAACCCCTTTTATGCACCCCATCCCCTGCTGAGATCCTGCACTCCCCCCCCCCCGCTCCTGCACCCTCCCCCCTGGCCAGACACCTACCCTCACTCTGCTCCTATACCCTCATCCTCTATAGATAACCTGTTCTCAGCCTGCTCCTGCACTCTCCCTTGCTCTTGCACCCTCCCTCTTGGCCAGACTCTGCACCTTCTGTTTCTCCTGCCCCTTCCCCCTAGACAGACACCCTACTCCCAGCCTGCTCCTGCACCCTACCTCCCACTCAGACCATGTACCTTCACACCCTCCTGTACCCCACCTTCCACCCAGATCCTGCACCCCCATCCCTATCTCACTCACTGGCAGCCCTGTCCTGCACACTGAACCCTTCATTTTTGGCCCCAGCCCAGAGCCTAGGGGGTGCCCATAAAATCCACTAACCCTGGAACTCCAGAAAAATTAATCCGGCCTGAGGCCTTGAACCTCAGTCCTCCCTGCACCTCCCCTTGCCATGGGGCTGGAGCTCCAGAGACATGAGGTGTTTCAGTTGGAGGGTCACATCAGTGAGGGTTGGGGGTTATTTGGAGGGGGTTTTTTTTTTTGCTTCTCAGTTGTGGGGTCCCCAACTGATTTTTCTGTGGATCAGTGATCCCCAACCTAAAAAAGGTTCCCCACCCTTGCCATAAATAAAGATAATGTTGAAACATTTGTGTTGGAAGCAGGGCCGGTCCTAACCAATTGGCAACCGTTCAGCTCACTCGTAGAGTTGCCAGATGGTTTAAAAAAAATACCAGACAAAAATTTGTGAAGCAAAAAAAAAAGGGGGGAGAGGGACCAGGGAGGTAACCAGGGAGCGAGGATTCAGGAGGTCAGGCCGAAATGCAGTTGTAGCCTTGTAGCCCGTCCCTAAGACCGGCTCTGGCTGGAAGTAATATTTTGCTTTATTTAAAATGAAGCCTGACAACAAGGCTCCAGTCAGGATCCAGCCCCCATCTGGCTGAAGCTTCCTATCCCCGGCCCTGATCCAGGGGCAGGCCAAGCAGTCTGGCTCCCATCTGGCCACAGGAAGGGCTGGTGGTGGCCCCCCTTCCAGCTGCAGCACAGGTAGGAGTGGAGGCCATGATGCCTGAGTGCAGCAACCCAGCCCCAGCCAGGTAAGGTCATCCTGCCCCAGGGCCCCCACACATACTCTGTTTCCTACCCCCTAGTATCCTACCCTCTGCACCTCCCACAGACACTCTGCCCTGAGCCCCTCATATACACCAACCCTGACTGCTGCACCCCCACATCCATAAATTGCACCTCCAGCAGCAGCAGAAGTCCATTAAAGTCTCTGAGTACAATGTTTCATTCATGCTATTATTAATCATTATGTCAATTATCAATAATATTAAGTTGTATATTTTCAGTCTTGCAAATGGGCATTCTTATGCTGGCTCTTTGTTGACCAATATAATACCAGTCTTGCAAATGGGCATTCTTCTTCTGGCTCTTTGTTGGTCATTATAAGACTAGTATCACCTGTTCTAAATGTTGATGTAGTTTGGCTCTTTGGTTTGAAAAGGCTGCTGACCCTTGCACTAGGGAGTTGTATCTCATTCTAACCAGTAAAAGCTTGTGAAAGCTGCTGATCAATATCTTAAACAGTATTCTCTGCAAATAGTTCTGTGATTACTGAACACCATTGTATGAAAATATCAAAATAGACTGAGGTGTTAGGAAGGAGGCACCTGAAGGGATGGAAGTAATGACAATGGATAATTCTTAAAAAGTAAAATGCAAGTATTGTCAAAGAATGCTGGCTCATCTAAAAAAGTACAGAAAAAGTTCTTAAAAATCAGATGGGTCATTGAATAAAACTTGATCCATTGAAGTGGAAGACCTGAATATTGATACATTTGAGGATCTTACAGATGAGACATTAGTGAGGCCATCATCATCACTCAATTGTCATTAGTCAGTCATGATAACTTAAGTCCTTTGTTGTTACTGGGTTCTGGCAGCTTTTAAACATTATTTATTAAGAATCAGTATGGTAAAGATGAGTTAGTGTATATGCATAAAACTCCATGAAAAGCATATAAACCAATGAAAGGCAAGGACTTGAATATGATGAAGTTCCAATCTTCTTTTATGCTCAAATTAGTACCTTCAATATAGCATAAAACGAGCAATTTAAAATATGGTATTTCTTTGCCCAGGTTATGCTCCATCAGACAGATTTTAATATGGAGGTCAACTACTAGATGGTGCACGTACAGCAATGGGAAAAGCTGAAGGAAGAACAAAAAGAATCAACAGTGACTTTCAGGCACGTAATCCAATGTGAGAAATGACTTGGTGGTAACTGCAAGCACTGACCCAGGGAAAATGTGTTCCTACTTAATAATATTAAGTCTGTATATTCAACCCTCCACTCCAAATATTCTGTCCAAATAGCTGGCTGTGCCACCCAAAAATGTAGATTAAAGTACAACAAAAAGGGCACTGCCATCTAATGGAATCCCAAAGCACTCTATAGTCACATCTACAGGGCAAAACTTGAATTAAGCTACGCAACTTCAGCTATGTCAATTGAGTAGCTGAAGTCGAAATAGCTTAATTCGGCTTTTGGTGCTGTCTGCACAGCAAGAAGTCAAAGGAAGAACACTCTTCCTTCGACTTCCCTTACTCCTTGTGAATGCAGGGTTATAGGAGTTGGAGTAAGAAGTCCTCCAGCTCACCATTATTTCAAAATAATGGCTTGCTGTGTAGATGCACTCTGTGGGTGCTTAACAGTTCTGCAATTGCCAGGAGCCCTGCAGCCGGTTACCTGAAGATGATGCTCAAGAACACTTAGTGGAAGACCCAGGAAGACTGTAGACTAGACTCTCAACAACTGCCAAGAAGGGAAGATTCATGTGCAAAGATAGCATTAAATCTTCTTTGCAGTTCCCTGGTCCTGTGCAGAAATTAAAACAGCCCTTGAGCTGCTCTACTTTGTCAGCTACTAATGTTCCTGAGTTGCTGAAACCACATCCAGGCAAGGGTGCCATTTTGGGAGTTTGGGGGGCAGCAGCCGTGTGCTCTGGGACGTGGCTTGCTTTAAGCACAAAGGACACATATTTAAAAGTGCCCAAGTGATGTGTAAGTCTAAGCTCCCTTCACCAACCAGGTGTGAGAGGCATGCACGAAATGCAAGCACTTCCCCACCACTCCCTGATAGTCCGGGGAATGGGCACTTTTAAACATGTGTCCTTTGTGCTTAAAGTTGGGCATGATCATATATGTACTTTCTTAGGTTATGTCTACACCACAGCGTTATTTCAAAATAGCTTATTTCGAAATACTTAGTTCAAAATAGCTTATTTCGACATAACGTGTCTACACACAAAATGCATTTCGAAATAGCTTTTTGCTATTTCGAAATAGCGCGTCCACACTGAGTGGATGCTGAATCGCATTTAAGGCCAGCCAGAACCAGGTCCGGCAGGGCATCAGGTCAGGAGTTGCTTTGTGTGGCCGCTGCCTGAGGCTATCTGAGGCTGTGCTTAAAGGGACCGCCCCACCCCACCCCCGGACAGCCAGTTCTCAGGTTTCCCTCCTTGCTTGCCTACCTCGATGAGGGACAGCAAAGCATTTTGTCTCTGCATGCTCTGATTGCCCTCACTCGGGACACCACAGCACTCTGCAACATGGAGCCAGAGCTGCCCCTGGGCACCCTGGTGCGTCTCGTGGTTGCATTGCTGCGAGCCTGGCTGCACTTTCTGCAGGCTGCCATCCAGGAGGTCCATCGGGGGGCTGTCAGTATCCAGGAGGCCCTGTGGGAGAGCTTCCACCCTGAGGAGCACCAAGAGCCTCCCTGGTCTGCCCCACTGGGGTTTGTGCCTCATTCCTCCCTCACGTCCTTCCACTTACCCCTCCCTAACCCCCCTTCCTGATGTCAAATAAAATACATGTATTTTCATGAACATAAACTCTCTTTATTTAACAAAACTGGGGGGAGGGGCGGAAATGAAACTCTGGTGAGTCTGGGGAAAGGAGGCAGGAGAGGGGAAGAGAGAGGGTGGGAGAGGGGAGGGGGGAACCTGGGAGGAGGGAACTGGAAGGGGGAAGCAAGGGGAAGAAGGGGAAGAGGAAGCTCAGGGTTGGGGGTCTTGCCGGACCAACTTGATTTTCATGCAAACCTGCTCCTGGGTTCTCATGTGGCCTTTGGTGGCCAGGCTGGCAGCTATCCTGCCATAGACGGCTGCATTCCTCCGTCTAGTGCGGAGATCATGGAAGTTGGGGGCATCCCCCCCAAACCTGAATAAGGTCCATGATCTCCACCCTGGACAAGGAAGGCGCCCGCCTTCTCCGGGCCCTGTCAGGCTCCTGGGAGCTGGCAGACTGGTCCTGGGGAGCGGTGAAGGGCTCGCTGCCAGTGGCTTGCTGGCTCATGTTTTGGGGCCACTGGGTCAGGGGCAGTGACTGCTGGCTCTGGGCTGGCAGGCTTGGAGCTGGCACAGGCACTGTGGCCAGAGTCAACCCCTTTAAGGGCTCTGGGGAGGGGAGGGAGAGGAGTGTTCTTAGTTGAGGCTGGACTGGCCACCAGGGCACCCTGGGAAGGCTGGAGGCCCCCTATTTTGATATAAGTGTCTACACAGCACTTATTTCGAAATAGCTATTTCGAATTTGGCATTATTCCTCATGGAATGAGGTTTACCAAATTCGAAATAAGCGCTCCACTATTTCGAATTAATTTTGAAATAGCGGTTTGGCTGTGTAGATGTTAGTAAAGTTATTTCAAAATAACAGCTGTTATTTCAAAATAACTTTGCTGTGTAGACATACCCTTAGATGGGAGCCTTAGAGATAAATTTTTCCCTTAGCACACTAATAAGCGTGGAAGAAAAGACCAAAATCATGGCTCCTGGTCTACTGCTACTATGCCACCCAGGCAAAGAGTGTGAGCAGCCAAAGTTGAGGATGCTAAGCCCCTTCTATATTATATATGCAAATTATGATCTTTAGACTAGATTTATATCTTTGATCATATGCTACAGTGACATTTTCAGAATTGTTGAGAAATTTAAGTTTGAAAAATAGCTGCTGTGCACAAATGAGCCTACAGCATTATTGAAACTGGATCTTGAGATTTTATTGGTCTGGTGATCGTCTGTATTTGGAAAGAAAATGTCTTCACTCAGAAGATATAAAATATGATGCACTAGCATAATACAGAATTTGGCAATCAAGCATTATAATCTCATATTATTTCAATTGGTTTCAATAAGTACATAACATAATGAAATCATATTTTGTATATATACACATAAAATCTCCCCACTGTATATAATAGCTCTGTATATTACCTCTAGCTTTCAAGATTAGTAAAACACAAAAAGAGACACACTCTATACATAACACAGTGCAACTCAATGTAGCTAAAGCTTTTCTAATATTTATTTACTACTAAAATTTGAGATTGTTCTCAATTGAAGTTAATGGGAGTCTTTCAATTGTTGTCACAATAGGCTGGATCTGGCTCTAAGTGGTTTGCAGGTGATAATATAGTAAATCCCTAGATGATAGAAATGGGATTAGAATTCAGGAGTTTTTAGCTTTCAGTCCTGTGCTCAAATCAACAGAAAGTGCTGTCAGTTTGGAGTGAAATAAAGAAGTTTGATTTCAAAAGGAGCAGTTAAGACATTTTAAGGATGGGTCTAGACCAGGCATGTCAAACTGGCTTTTGGAGGGCTGCATTCGGCCCAATAGAAATTTTTTGCGGCCCGCCAGAACATTTTTATAAAAGAATGAAGTGCAGCCCACTGGCTGCTCGGAGCACGTGGCCGAGTGCCTGCTCACAGCCGGCTGGGCCGCACTGCACACGCGCTCATGGCCGGCTGGGTGCTCTGCGCTGGGCGCTTCAGCAGGCACTCACAGCTGGTCATTGTGCTCATGCCGCCCGCTGTGCTCATGCCGCCCCAGCGCCTCAGGTGGCATTGTCGACTCCGGGACCCAGGTATTAGGTTGGGGGGGCGCTGGGAAAGCCTGGCTCTGGGGAAGGGGGAGGCATTCGGTTGGGGGCTGGGAGTGCCTGGCTCTGGGGAAGGGAGAGGCATTAGGTTGGGGGCTGGGAGTGCCTGGTTCTGCGGGAGAGGGGAGGCATTATGTTGGGAGTGCCTGGCTATGGGAGAGGAGGAGGCATTAGGTTGGGGGTGCTTGGCTATGGGGAGGGAGGAGGCATTAGGTTGGGGGCTGGGTCTTGGGGAGGAGGGAGGCATTAGGTTGGGGGCTGGATCTGGGGAGGAGGGAGGCATTAGGTTGGGGGCTGGCTCTGGGGAGGAGGGAGGCATTAGGTTGGGGCTGGGTCTTGGGGAGGAGGGAGGCATTAGGTTGGGGGCTGGCTCTGGGGGAGTGGAGGGGGATTAGGTTAGAATGGGGGTATGGGAGTGCCTGGCTCCGGGGAAGAGGAAGGGGTTATTTTGTTAATATTTTGTTTTTTATTTATTTATTCCCAAATAAAATCACAAAATGTATATTAATTTTATATCAATAAATATGTGAATTTTTTGGAATTGCATGAATAATTATATCTTTATGAAAAATCCCAAACTTACAAAGTATCTGAAATTTTCACAGAAGCCTGTTCTATTTGATTAACCATGGTCTATACTTGTTTTTATTTCAACAAAACAAGTTATATATCATATACAAAATCTAAAAGTACCTTAAATTTATATTTAAATTACAAATTATGTAAAATTAATTTTAAAATTATTTAATATGAGCAAATAACAATTTTACACATCAAATTATTATAAAATATACCTAAAACATAATCTATACTAATAAATAACTATGACTTTCTGACAAAGTATGTTTTCCATGTCTTGACATTATTTGAAAATAGCTATCAAAATAACGGGCGCACTGTTCCGACGTCCCTGTAAACCTCGTTCCACGAGTATTAAGGGACATTTCGGAATAACTCTCTATTTTGAAATTTGGTGTTGTGTAGACAGTGTCAAATTTCAAAATAAGCTATTTTAAAATTAACTTGAAATAAGCTACTTAATTGGTTTATCTCAAATTGCGTAGCTTATTTCGAGCAAAGGGTGTGGTGTGGATGCACCCTAATTTTGCTCCTCATTTGGCCTGCTCCTGTACCCATTGTAATTGGTGGCAAAACACACATGAATTTCAGTGAATGGAGACTCAACATGATTAAGAGAAGTTTTGACTAATTAACGTTGGAAATAAAACCTAGTAAAGCCCAACATTTCAGAGGATATGGATATATAACTTTATTAGTAATATTTTTGACTAAATACTGTGACACTGAGCTTTTTAGCCTCTGTTTTAAAGTAATAGTGCAGACCAGGGTTTCCCTAGTAGAGAGGTAAATGCTGTCTATGTTCATAATATGAAATTGGCCCACAAAATGAAAGGCAACTGAGATTTGAATACTTTTTTTTTCTTTCCTACCAAGAAAATGATACCAATGATTAAATAAAAAAACGTTGAAATTTTACTCTGGAAATTAGAGCGAGAATAATTTAAAAAATTCTATGTATACTTCACCCTAACCTTAATATATTAAAGAAAAATCATGCACCTGGAACTGAAATATTAAGTGCATAATGCAAATGGGTTATATTTAATTATACATATGTTACTTTTATGTATTATACAGTATTGAGAATATTATTGGCATTTAATAATTTCAAAGATGAACATATGAGTGTTTATTTACATAACATGGAGAAGAGGAAAAGGGACAGAAAGAAAATCACTCCATTGGGGTGGAGTCCACCTTAGTAGATCTAATTGTAGAACTGGATATCAAATGCTAAAAAACAGGTAGGGCAGTAACTATGGGTTCAGTACTGTCCCTTTTGAAGTCAGTATCTAAACCTCATTGACTTCAGTGGAATAGAAATTAGCAGATTTGAATGAGTGAGCTCCTTATGATGTCCTTATACCCTGTGCTTCATCCAGCCTTGGGACAATTTCTCAAAAAACAAACCTCTTGCTTGACTCATTGGCTACAGCTACACTGTAGCCTTCTTCAGGAAAAGCTTATGCAAATGAAGCGCAGTGTGGAATATCGCTGCGCTTCATTTGCATAAACTTTTCCGGAAGAAGGCTACAGTATAGCCGTAGCCATTGACATAAAATCTCACTACTTACAAGTTCCAACCATATTTGTAAAACCAGAATCAAAATGCACTCCAATGAACATGTAGTTGGATCCTGCAACCCAGCCCTTTTGTTGAATAGCTGCTTGTACTCAGCTGAACACTGTATTTGTAACAATCTTCACTTCTCAATAAAAGTGACAGTTTATAGTTAAGACTTTGTATTATAGCACACCACTTTACTTTCTCTACACTGGGTCAAACAATTGGGAGTTTGGTCTGAGAAATTAATGTGGGATTTGCCTTTTAGCTTTGTTTTCAAATATATTTACAACTTTTCAGTCAAAATACAAAACCAAAAATAATTTTAAATCCATTGATGTAACAGTCTAAAATAAAAAAATTCTGATACAATATCCTGATCTTGAAAACTACTACTTGTATGATCTTTCTTTTCTTTTGCCTTTAGGGCATGAAGTATATGAAATCAAATTAGTTCTCTTTTTTTTCTAAAACATTTTTAACATGAGAAAATAACTGAAACAAGTTTAAGGGATTAAGTTGTAAAAGCTAGAAAATAAACCATTAGGGGTTTTTTAACAGATATTAACTTTTATTTGGCAACTTTGTTATGTATGGTCTAATGTGGTATTTTTTCCCTGCTGATAGGTTGCTGTAAGTAAGTTGTACTTGCAATGTCAGCATGGGTATCTTGCAAAAGCTAAATAAATAAAAAGTGACTTAGCATTTATCTACCTTGCAGCAGGTGAACAAATAAGGTGACAGTGAAATAAATTATTTTTCCTGCCAGCTAAGCATGTCATCAAACCTTCTTACCAAAGTAATGAAGCAGTGAAACAATATTTTGTTTGCTTTTCACCTCTGGTGTAGGAAGTTCAAATAAAAAAGGAAGGCAACACTTCAACTTTAAGGGTAACCGAAACATGATATTTTGGCCTGTCTGCCAGGTTCTGTACTGCCTCCCCTGTTAAAACAATCTGAAATCATTCCGGATTATCTTGTCACCAATATTGCCTCCCAGCAATTCTTAGAATAACTTATAAAGAATACACATGGACTACTTCTTTGAGTTTCAGTCATGGAAATTTTATTAAAATAAAATGTTATATCATTAAAAGAACATTGCTGTGTTTAAAAGTGGCCACGTTCTGCAAATATTTAGATGCATGTCACTCTCACAAATGTGTGCTCCAAAAGTATTACCAAAACAAACATAAAAATACAGATGGATATATTTTCGCATGCTTATTCACGTCCTTATTCATTCTTATCCATGACCCCCCATGCTGATATTGGTGGTGCATGAGTAAGGGGATACAATCTGATGCAACATACCTTTAGAACTTTTCTCCTGTTAAGAGGATCACAATGGCAATCTTCTGTTACTTTGAGAGCATTCTGATGTTGATGTTTGTCTGGATTCTTCAGTTTTCTCTTGCCATAGGGGACTACTAGTCTCACATTGCAGAAAAACTTTGATACATGCACCTGATAGCTTTGAAAATGAACAGAGTGCAGGTGGGAGTGTTGACTGTAAGTTAGAATATTAAGATCAAGGACATTACAACCAAAAGGACACTAAAATCAAAATGGAGTCTTGAGTTTTACATAGAAATCAAAATGGAACCCAAAGGACTAAAAGTCTTTTGCTGCCAAAATCCATCATTTGCACACAGCACATGGTTGTACACAGAACACTGCTGCTCTGCACATGGCACTAAAGTCTGCACCAGGAACGCTAATCTGCATCCAACACTACACCTTGTGCACTAGAAACTCCTGCTGTTACCTTGGGAGCTTTATAAGCTCAGACCCCTGAAGGGATCGGGCTCCTGCTCCTGGCTCCTGCTTCCTTCTCATCTTCCGGTAGCTGGCAGTTCGGATCGCTGTTGAAGAAGAACCGTAGCGAAGGCTGGGACCTGCTTCCCAACAGACCAGACCAGACTCAATTCCACTACTACCTATAGGGTGCATTAGCTCTCTACTGTGGCAATTGCCCAGCGTTGTGGGTTATAGCTACCTGTAACTCTGGACCGAGAGCAGCTGCCTATCACCCAGTTCCACTCCAACCATTGTGGCGAAGGCCCTATTTTGAAGCTGAGAACTGATTACCATCGGGTGCCTGTGTAACATACCTACTGTTATACCATCAACGAATCATCAGTTGGACTCTTCAGTGTTTCTCCCCTGAGGCTGCCTATGCCAACGGGTTGAGGGTCCTGAGCCTCGGCTGTCATCTGACTTAAGAACAGACTGATTATAGTCCTTTCTGGGTTAGTTATACTGTGCTATCTTCTATTACTTCTGGGGTGAGGGGTTGATTTATGCAGTGTTGTATTCTGGGGTTACTCTTTGTGTTGTTACCTGTTGTATTCAATATATCTTTTAAATTTGACATTCGTGTCTGTGCTTATTTCGGACTGGAGAAATCCGCCGGTGACAGATACGGTAGTTTCCAGGTCGGACCACCTTCTGGGACAAAGGCATTTTCCATCTATTCAGATCGGCCCCACTAAATTTAGTTTACTAGTGTGCCTTTGCTAGTAACAGAAGGAAGTGTGTGGAATGAAATACTGGGCAAGCATGAGCTGCTGGATAAGTGGGTACAATGTTTTTAAACTCAACGGAACTGCCTGCATACATGTGGGCTTGATTTGGCCCAATTACTAAAGACATAATAAAGTTTTACAGAATTTTGCCCAGTTGTAAAGATTCTGTTTAAGGATCAATCCAGTTTAGATCCTCAGCTTTGCTTATCATTGGCAAAATCTAACCAGCTTGTTGGAATTATTTCAAAATGTTGGGAGGGGAGGTAAAGTTATGGTTTCTTCTTGCATGAGATCACGGTCCTGAGTTCTTTAATGAAAAGTGTTTACTTTCTCATGCTATGAATAATGATGCTGAGAGGGTACTAGATGATTACACTCTGCAGAAGATTTACAGGACACCCTGAAATTTGCCTGGTTTGGGATTTGAGTCGAAAATTAGTTGTGAGCCTAAAATTGTTCGTGATTCTGTAGTTGTGTGGTAAATTAAGCTTCAGAATGCTAGTGTAAGGTAAATGGTCACTCTGGTTCCAATTCTGGACTCTGGGTCCTGACTGCTAACTCCCGCTGTAGCCACTAGGCATGACTACCTACACCCCAGTAACTGACAGGGTGATTACATAGTACCTCACCCATTAACTTAAGCTGTTTTTTGGAGGGCATCCGTAGATCTGGGTGGCAGTTTTGAGATTTTTGCCACAAAATTTGAGATTTTTTTTAAATGTCCCAATTTACATTGGGATGGAACAGAGGCCTTTTGATGTTTACTGTGAATAAAGACAGCCCTCCCCAAACTTGCTGATAGCCCAGTGGTTAGGACACTCATTTAGGAATACAGGAGACTCAGGATCAGAGTAGGGATTTGAATCCATGTCTCCAATATAAATTCTCTAATCCCTGTGGTAATGGCTACTTGGTGTTTTGCTCTCACTGTTGTCTTTTGACCAGAAATTTAATCCTGAACTCGAGGAAACCCTCTAATAGAAACTGAACCATTCCTGTGAAAAGTTTGTTTGGAAAAAAATCATAATTTTCAGACTAAAATATACTTTATTGAAAAACTACTACACAGCTCAAGTTAGCAGAACCTGTTTCAAAGAGTAGAACTGTAGGGTAGCAGGAAACATTCTGGGCAAGGCAGCACAGCTTCACAGGTGATTAATTAGCCCCACCCAGCCATAGAATCATAGACCCCTAGGGCTGGAAGAGACCTCAGGAGGTCATCGAGTCTAGCCCTCTGCCCAAAGCAGGACCAACCCCAACTAAATCATCCCAGCCAGGGCTTTGTCAAGCTGGGACATAAAAAACTCTAGGTATGGAGATTCCACCACCTCTCTAGGTAACCCATTCCAGTAATTCACCGCCCTCCTAATGAAATAGTTTTTCCTAATATCCAACCTAGATCTCCCCCACTGTAACTTGAGACCATTGCTCCTTGTTCTGCCATCCATCACTACTGGGAACAGCCTCTCTCCATCCTCTCTGGAACCTCCCTTCAGGAAGTTGAAGGCTGCTATCAAATCCCCCCTTACTCTTCTCTTCTACAGGCTAAATAAGCCCAAATTCCTCAGCCTCTTCTCATAGGTCATGTGCTCCAGTCCCCTAATCATTTTGGTTGTCCTCTGCTGAACCATCTCTAATGTGTCCACATCCTTTCTGTAGTGGGGGGCCCAGAACTGGACACGTTACTCCAGATGTGATCTCACCAGTGCCAAATAAAGGCGAATAATCACTTCTCTAGATCTGCTGGAAATGCTCCTCCGAATGCACCCTAATATGCCATTAAGCTTCTTGACTACAAGGGCACATTGTTGACTCATATCCAGCTTCTCATCCACTGTAATCCACAGGTCCTTCTCTGCTGAGCTGCTACTTAGCCAGTCAGTCCCCAGCCTGTAACAATGCTTGGGATTCTTCCGTCCCAAGTGCAGGACTCTACACTTGTCCTTGTTGAACCTCATCAGCTTTCTTTTGGCCCAATCCTCCAATTTGTCTAGGTCACTCTGGACCCTATCCCTGACCTCCAACATATCTACCTCTCCCCCTAGATTAGTGTCATTTGCAAACTTGCTGAGGGTGCAATCCATCCCCTCATCCAGGTCATTAATAAAGATGTTGAACAAAACTGGTCCAAGAACTGATCCTTGGGGCACTCCACTTGAAACCAACCGCCAACCTGACATCGAGCTGTTGGTCACTACCCGTTGGGCCCTACAATCTAGCCAGCTTTCTATCCACCTTCCAGTCCATTTATCCAATCCATACTTCCACCGAAGACTGCCCACCTTGTTCCCATACTGTGTTGCCTAGTGCAGTAGTCTGGAAGCTGACTTTATTTGTGAAGACAGAGGCAAAAAAAGCATTGAGTACTTCAGCTTTTCCCACATCATCTGTCACTAGGTTACCTCCCTAGTCCAGTAAGGGCCCCATCTCCTCTTTGATCACCCTCTTATTGCTAACGTCTGTAGAAACCTTTCTTATTGTCCTTCACACCCCTTGATAGTTGCAATTCCAATTTTGCTTTCGCCTTATTGATTCTTGAGTATTATATTTATACTCCTCCCTAGTCATCTGTCCAAATTTCCATTTCTTATAAACTTCCTTTTTGTGTTTAAGCTCGCCAAGGATTTCCCTGGTAAGCCGATCTGGTCACATACCATACTTGCTTTTCTTACTGTGCATCGAGATCGTTTGTTCCTGTGCCTTCAATAAGGGTTCTTTAAAATAATGCCAGCTCTCCTGGACTCCTTTCCCCTTCATGTTAGCATCCCAAAGGATCCTGCCCATCAGTTCTCTGAGGTCGTATTTCAGCCTGGTTAGTCAGTCTAAGCCTCTGGCTGGTCTCTGACTGGGCAGGTCTGATTAATCTGGCAGGTCTGTGCTGCCATGAAGTTTAGAGGGAACACTGATTCTAGGTGATCTTTTTGATGGAGGGGCTTGGGGCTTGTCTGGAGAAAGTTACATGTATGGTGTGTGAAGAAGTGAAAGTAAGAGTGATGAGAAACTTCTGCTGTCCTTTTTTCAACTAGAAGCTAGTTTTGCTCTTTGGTTGCCTTAAAGTGTTGGTTTCATTGGAACCTAAATCGCCAAACATATCTTTAGATGTGTGTAAAATGATTGGGGCCTATCTTAAAGCACCTCCCTCTTATCAAACCAGACATTGCTCTTGCTGAGTATACTCACCCCCTGCATTCATTCTGTCTGAGCTTTCTCAAAGAATTTAGCGAAGCAATTTCCAGCAGTGTTAGTTCTCTTATGGTAGGACTTCTTAACAAATAAATCAGAACCTTACAGATTCTTCCTTCAGTAGTCAGTGCAGGCCAATCCTTTCCCCAATCTGTCTTTCATACCAGTAACTTCATCCACCAACATTTTCTGACTCTCATAATCTTCTGTCTAGCTGGTTTCTGGAGTGGCTGCTCATTGAGGGCACAGTCCCTAGCCTTGCAGCTTTCTGAGGAGAGTTGCAGTCCACCTCTGTCCCCTTCTGCCCTCTTTTACAATGGTCAGCTAATAAATTGCAGCTTTTTTTCAGGTGCAGTGGGTAGAGCTAATCAGCCAGCCTTCTGTGGGCTTCTGAACCCAGAGTAATAATATACCTTTTACTTTCACAGGACACCAAACACATGTGAACTGAACATACCAGTTCTGCTTTATTGAAACAGTGTGAACTGGAACCTGTTTCTCCCAGTCATGCTATGTGACTCCAAGGGTTGTTAATGGCTCTGAAGTCTTAGATCACCACTTTGAATTTTATCTAGATAATTGTTTCCCAAATAGTGCTCTGCGGAACCCTGGGGAAAATAAGGGTTCCGCGAGAACCAGATCACTCCTCCGTCTTCCCCGAGCCGGTCTTAGGGGTGGGCACGCCAGGTGGTTGCCCGGGTCTGCCATTTTCAAGGGGCCGCCAGCCGCTGCCGTCTTAGGGGCGGGCTGGCTGGCTTTTTTTTTGTTTGCTTGACAGTTTCCCCCTTCCCTTTTTTTTTGGTTGACCAGTTTTCCCCAGCATTTTTTTTTAAAGGGTTCCATGGCCAAATAAAATTGGTAGACACTGATATAGATCATTAGTGCACAGATGAAAAGTCATATTTTCTGTTAGAAGGCTGTTTGCTAGTCCCTGTGACAAGATTAGGTATAATTAATTAATTCTCTAGTAGTTTGGTCCCCATTGGATGAATTGGAAGGCTTATTAGCAATCTTACTAGAAGCCAAAATTTCAGACTGACATATTCATAAATGATCTGGAAAAAGGGGTAAACAGTGAAGTGGCAAAAACTGCAGATGGTTCAAAGTGACTTAAGATAGTTAAGTCCAAAGCAAACTGCAAAAAGTTACAAAGGAATCTCACATAATTGGGTGACTGGGAAACAAAATGGCAGTGACATTCAGTGCTGATAAATGCTAAGAAGTACACACTAGAAAATATAATCCCAATTGTGTATATAAAGTGATGGGGTATAAATTAGCTGCTACTAGTCAAGGAAGAGATCTTGGAGTCATTGTGGATAGCTCTCTGAAAACATCCACTCAATGTTCAGCAGCACTAAAAAAAGCTAACATAATGTTGGGACTCATTAGGAAGGGAGACATAATAAGAGAGAAAATATCATATTGCCTCTATATAAATCCATTGTACACCCACATCTTGAATACTACATCTGGTAGGACCATCTGAAAAAAGATATATTGGAAGGTACAGAGAAAGCCAACAAAAAATAATTAGGTATATGGAATAGCTACCATAGGAACTTTTCATCTGGGAAAAGAGACAACCCGGGGTGATATGATAAAGATCTATAAAATCATGACTTTGTGGAGAAAATAAATAAGGAAGTGTTAATGTAACTCACACACCTGCTGGGTGTGGTTCACTGTCCCCTGTGACTTAGACCACTTGTAGAGAGAATGAGCTTGCTCTACAGCCTTAGCTGAGAGTCAGTTGTGTCTTAGCTCAAGCTGTAGCGACTCATGCACTGAGCTCCAAATGTCCCAGGTTTGGATCTGCCTGTCAGTGTTCCATTAATGCAAAGCCTAGGATTAATTAAATTAACAGGCAGGAGATTACAAACAAAAGAAAGTTTTTTCTTGAAACAGCACACAGTCAATCTTTGCCAGAGGATGTTATGAAGGCCAAGACGATAACAGGCTTCAAAAAAAAGTCCATCAGTGGCTATTAGTCAGGATGGACAGAGAAACAAAATCATGCTTTGAAGTGTTCCTAGCCTGAGGGGTCTCAAACTCCCAGTCCATAGGCAATCCCCAGCGGGAGTGATCTGAGACTATAAGACTGCTCAGACCAATGCTACATCTAGTCCAGTATCCCATCTTCCAACAGTGGCCAATGCCAGATGCCTCAGAGTGGACAGAACAGGTAATCATCAAGCAGCCCTTCCCGTCACTCATTTCCAGCCTCTGGCAAACAGAGGCTAGGGCAGGGGTCTCAAACTCCTAGCCTGTGAGCCATCCCTGGCTGATGTGATTGTGCAATCTGATTGGGAATTCCTGGTGGGCTGGAGGGGAGCCTGTCTATTACTCGTCCCCAAGAGCCACCCCATGGAACCTCATCCTGTTTGCCAGAGGCTGGGACTGGGTGACAGGGGATGGATCTCTTGATGATTTCCTGTTCTGTTCATTCTCTCTGAGGCATCTGGCATTGGTCACTGTTGGAAGACAGGATACCGGACTAGATGGAGCACTGGTCTGACTGAGTATGGCAATTCTTATATTCTTATTATCTTTCATGACTAATTTCAAAGTTAAGTCACACTCATGGGTCATTGCTGCTTATATAGATCTCTCCTTTGCATAAACTCATAGGTACTAGATTGACAACACTGGAGTGGATGCTTATCACCAGCTCTCGAATAGAATGCCTCTTGTGAGAAAGAGGAGCAGCATTTGGCCCAAGCTTGTCATCATCTTGTCAAATAGCTGGATATTTGTTCTTTAGCAGACAACAATTAAAATATACAACACATCTTTGAATTAAGCAAAAATCACATGTCATTTAAATGTACAGTGAAGTTACAAATTTTAAAAAGTGCACTATGCACGTGCAAAACACATAATAGCATACTCAGTAAAGGAAAGAGGAAATGCACTTACAGATGTGACTACACTGCTTGCATAGTTTCTGTTATAAATGCATATTTACTTATTTTGCATGTGCAATTCCATCATTCCATATTACACATGCAAGTTAGAAACACATTTCTGAAATGTGTCCAATCATGTCAACTTTTTCTCTTTTCTACAGTTATGTTCTGCACCCGCTGTCACTCCTTTTATATCATGAGTAGAGCCTTGCATGGATACAAAATTTGTATCCATATCTGCATCCATATCCATAAAAATGAACCACTGATATTCACATCAACATCCGCAAATGTGGATACTCACGGTTATAAAATGGATATCCACAAATTTGCAAGGTTTAAAGTACAAAATTTGTATCCACATACGCATTTGTAGCTGTAAAAATGAGCTGCAGATAATCATACCTACATCTGTGGCTGTGGCTATCCATGGATACAATACGGATATCTATGGATTTGCAGGACTCTAATCTTGACATGTCCAGTAATCTGGCTTCTGTCCTCTACAGGCTATGCCCCACCATCATTCACTTTAAAATCTGCCTTTAAAGAGTTACTCACTGTTCAAACTTACTCCTATTCATTTTAGCAATAATGTGGCAACACCAAAAAAGATGAGAGACAGCCTAGCACATGCAAAGCTGCACATTTGTTTACTGTTTCATTTGCTCCACTGCTGTGCACACTATCGTTCAATCATGTTTCCAAATTATTGATACTTTCTAGCAGTTCAGAAGCCCGTATCCAAATGCCTTATGCTGAAAGTTTTGACTGAATCTTTGTACTCTATCTAGAAATGATGCAACCTATTTTTTAAAGTATTTTGTATCTTCGTTATACATTTACAAAACAAAGCAAGCACCAATTCTGGAAGATGGAACATTGTAGAAAGAAAAAAGGAATGATCTTCTATAGTGACAGTGACAACTATTAACCAATAGAATTATAAAACATCTTCACCTTGTTATCTTGCTGCATTCAGATGCTCATAACAGTTTTAGAAAGCATGCCGCCCACACCACAGGATCTTGCTCCTCTTTAATTTTCCCTAATTTGTGTAGTGAATAACCAAATACTCATAATGCAATTAGAAGATAATCAAGCTTGTAATTATGTTAATTGCTGGAGACTTACATCAATCCTCCAGCAAAGTGATAGGATTTCAGGGGAACTATTAACATGGAGAGAGAGAGGGAGAGATGGGGGAGTGGGTAAATTGATGAACAGCTTAGACTTGTATCATTGAACAACAATGAGAATACAATGGTGCAACAAATGAAAAGGGCCTCAAGGGGAGAAGCTCAGAAATGAGGTTTTAGGTACCAGCAAGTCAACCTCTTTTGTCTATTTTCTTCCCATAAATAATCATGTTGTGCATCTATATTTATTGTAATAAGCCCAATTCAGAGAAATCAAATCCATAGCTGGAGACAGAACAAAGGGGAACTGTTCAACTAAGCAGCAGTTTGCCATGTCTCCCACACCACTGAAAGAGCCACTGTATTACCTTCTGTCCTGGTCTCCTGGGGGTATTCTTTTCTCATGGTGATGTCCAATATTACATTTAAAGCCATAAGATTGCAACTGCAATGGCCTGTCTCAGGTTTGTCATGGATCAGTCATAATCTGTGCAAAACATACAATGTGTACTTCACTGACAAAGTTTATAAAACGCCCAACAATAAAGGTGATTTAAAAAAAATGTAGTGGTGCTCCATTTGTGTTGTAATGACCGTTTAATCCTTTTGACAGAGTGTTCTCTGTTTAGTCAGCTGAAATCTGATATAAACTGTGGAACATGATTATACTTTATTAGCGTGGTTACTTCTGAGTTTAAAATGCAGTTTTCTATGTATGTTACTTGCCCGAAGTAACATAGCTAGCCTAAAAGTTGGAATGCTGTTAATCTGTCTACTTAGAGAATTTTCAAACATGTTTTATAAGAAGCAGGAAAATTAGTGTTGGCCAGCATGACTGTGCTCCTTTTTGCATTTGCTTACTTTGTGGGTGACATTTCCAGGGATAATGCTACTAAAGAGTAAATCTCTACTAACAGCACATTCAGGGTAAGGTAAATTAAGCAAGAGAAATCCCAACATGTTATTAAGATATTAAAAAATGAGAGAGAACCACCAAATAAAACAAATAAGCAAATATGCATTGTTGTTTTGTCACATGCTTTATAATCCAGGTTTGCAAATTTGATATGAAAATTTACTAGTTGTACAGTAATAAAATCTGTTCCATTGTTGCCATATTGATGATGAAAAGATTGAGAAAAATAAGTATATTCACTTGACAAGAGAGCAAACTCTTTTCACTACTTTTTTGTCCTTTTTATTTAAATGTATGCACATACACTGTTCAGTTAAACTAAAGGTACGTGCAAGATTTGATGTATGCAATGGTGAGAATACATAATGATGGTACAGTATTGCCTTTCACATTGCCATGCAGTAACATTTGTTTTTATGTAGCACACTCCTACTGGGGATTACAAAATTCTTTATACAGAGACTGTCAATAATAAACAAAAAGCAAAGATGAAGGTTTTAAAACAAAGATTTAAATTTTGATCAAATGGAGCTTCTGTGACTGCATCTGAGTTTGTGTTTTAATCTGCGGAATCTTTATAATATTCCCTTCTGTGATGTCAGTGGTTACTCTTTGATTTGTTACTTTTGAGTTAATATGAGGTGCATGATCTCTCATTCCTGTGAGGAAACCCATGAAGCAGGGGCTCTGGAACAATTTTTATGGTGGAGCTGGTCACAGCCATTGAACAAAACTGATAACCCCTGCATCTGTAGCTATTCATACTACAAGCCAGAGGTTGCTTCCCCAGCATCCTTGCATGGGAAGGGCTTAAAAGGGCAAACACCCTGCAACTCTCCAAGAGGCTTCTCCCCAGTTGTCCTACCAGTGGGAGGAGGAGTGGTATTGACTTCTCCATGGAAACAGCCATATGTCTTATCCAACCCAATATTTCACTCCACCTGATCCACAAAGGTCCCAGAGGCTCAGCATGAGACTCCAACACCCTTCTTTTGTTCTGTCAACCTTGACTCATTATTCCCTGGCTGCACAGCTCCAACTGGAGCAGTCTGGGATACTTTCAGAGGGGAATTTCTGCTATGGGGCAGGGAAACAAATCTAATACAAGTTTAGTATGGATTTGCATTTCCTTACTGAGCTCTCTAAATTTACTGCCCCATACCACCTTTGGCCTACCCTGACTGGTGCTCTGCTATGTTTCACTGAGAGCCTGCTGCGTTTGGGGACAGGTAGCTGTGTGTACAAGGCCTTAACACAGGTTTCCCTGTGCCTCTAGGGTCTTTCCACAGGGTCTTTCTACAATTGGACTTTCATATTTATTTGTTATTTGTATTATCATAGGACCTAGGAGTCTCAGTCATAGGTGCGGTCCAAACACAGAATAAAGAGATAGCCCCTGACATAAAAAGGTTAAAATATATGTATAAATCCAGAGACAACAGATAGATGCAGACAGATAGGGGACAAGAGGAAACAGAAAATTTTTTTGATCATGATAAACATTGGTCTGCGTCAGAGTTGTCCTGTCCATAGGACAAGTCGGGGCCTCATGGTTTGGGAGGTCCTGCATTTCAGAGGGATGTGGGGTCCATAGCAGCTTGTGGAGTTAGTAGGGGTTCCCCCTCTCATAACGGGAAATTGTTATTTAGGTATGACATGTGTCAAACATGAAGCTAACCTCATGGTGCATTTACCAATACTACAGTTGAATTTAAACATTTATAACTAAGTGTTCCTAATTGTTCATTTGTCAATATCTCTTCTCTTTCTAGTCAGGCTATGTCTACACTTTGGGTACATCTAGACTACATGCCTCTGGCGACAGAGGCATGTAGATTAGGCTACCCGGCATAGGAAAATGAAGTGGCGATTTAAATAATCGCCGCTTCATTTAAATGTAAATGGCTGCCGCGCTGAGCCGATCAGCTTTGAGGAAGGACAAACAAATTTTCTCACAATACACCATGAAACAATTCCAAAACCTTGAGTGGCTCAAATGAGAAAGATGATAAGAAGCCTGAGATACTCCCGAGAAATTTTGGCATTTTACCCAGACTGCTACCAATGTAGACAATGGCTACGTGGGTATGAGTTGTGTTCTTCTTTGCAGGATGGTCACTAGCATGTGAGCTTGGCAAGCTTGGGTTGACTTAATTAAAATGTGCAGTAAAAACGTACTCTTGGTACATATGTGTCATGTAAAAAGCAATTAAGCTCTTATGGAAGAGATCAATGATAGGATTCTCTGCAAAAAATACCATCCCAGTGCAGGCACTATGTAAATGGTAGGATGTCCTTGGGTACTGGATAATATTAGATGACCTGTGGGAAGAGGAGGAGAGGTGATGGAAACACCACAGAGAAGCCAGCAGAAACCTGCAGCCAACCAGAAAACACTGAGAAAATTCTAAGAGAGAATGAGCAAGCGAGCGAGTGAGTGAGCGAGAGAAAGAGAGAATGCAGAATGCTGGTTACAAAGAGGCTTGGAACTGTGAGCAAAGAAACTGTCTCTTTTTGATTCTACTGTGCTGATGGACACAGGACTTTAAGTACATTATTTATAAATCAACAGGTTGCATGATTGCGAATATTGGCTAACCACTCAGATCAAAAGGGGGTAACAATTTTTTTCCAATTAAAATATTTACTGTGTTAACAATCCCATTGCAATTTGGTGTAGCATACGAATTCCTACTTTTCTCTGATATTTTAGCTTTTTATTGTATTCACATTCCTCAAAAAGATGCTTGAAAATTGAGTTTTAAGAGGGTACTTTAAAAAACATGTTGGTTTGGGGGAAAATGCTGGAGAGTTCCAGGGTTTCCTGTAGGTTTGAGTCATTGCATAGGGTTGCCATATTATTTTATTATTTTATTTTAGTAAATGAATACAAATATTTAAAATGACCCTCCTTTGGATTTAGCGTGATATCTAAAGTTAAATAAAAAGACTAGTAGAATGGAAAGAAAAAATAATCACTTCCCTCCCACCCAGCATATTTTCTAAAGAACTAAAATTCCTTCAAATTTTGCCAAAATTTCCTGTATATTTGTCTTGTTTCTGCTGCCAGGTTTCTTCATCCTCTGCCAGCTTCTCTCTCTTGATGCTACTTAATTTTTCCATACATCAAATGCTTCACACATGATTAGACCAGCTTTGCACTGCAAGTAGGATAGGGCACTGCCAATCTGCTATGATTACAAGCCAGACTGTCTGTTGGAGATTTTGGCTCATTTTGGAGGCTCTCCTCACAACACTTTGTGCAGAATAATCAATTTCCATCAGGACGAGATACGTTTCAGATTGGGTCTTATCTCTTGAGATTATAATATAATTAAAAATCACTCTTCAGAAATCTTATTGGTTATTTTCACCAGCTGTGCCTTAAGTCATTCATTCTATTCTTTGGACAACTAGGAGTTCAACCCATTTTAAATAATCTTCATTATGTAATAAAGCACAGACACAGAATTTTATATCTTGTTTCAATCTTAGGGGCCTTCTGAAATCTGTCTAGTCATATCCCAAGTCAGTGTCTGTGCATTGTTAGGGTTGTTTTGTTTTGTATTTTTAGAGCTTGCTTCAGCTTTAGCCTAAATCCATAGTTGCAAAAATTTTGTTTTGTCAGCAGATTTTTGCAAAATAAATTCAAGGCTGAAAACTGAAAAGGCTAAAATGTATATCATTAAAGAATTAAACATGAAGATATTATTCTTATATTTCAGCAGAAATTATATATAATCTCACTCCAATACAAATAAATCTCATGTCTAATTCCTTTGATGAGCTGCGTACTAAATGCAAAATGGAGACAAGGGATATTGTGTATATTGTTTGTTCATTTATAATACTTGTGAAATTCTAGGCTGATTTTACTGTGGAAATTCAAAGATTTGTTGGATGAGTTGGGTTTATTTATTGAGAGCTGGTATTTTCTATTTTGGAGCTGTGTAGGTGTATGAAGTTGACTGTCTTTAAAGGAAGCACTCTTACTAATTTCAAACCACAACTCAACATCTCTATATTATTTGTATTCTCCTGCTAGATACCACAGCCAACATTCTGAGAACACACTCCTCAAGCTTGTTAGGTGGCAAAATTCTCCATACATTCCTTTTCTTCTTAGGTCCAAATTGTACGTATCCCTTGCAAGCCTGCTCAGGGGTGGTAAAGAGGAAGAAGCTTCCCTGCCATGCTTTTATGCAGCTATTCGGGGACTGCAGAAGCAGTCCCTATACTCTCAGGCTTTGTCTACCCTGCAGGGTTTTTAAGCAAGGAGCTTTTTGCAGAAGAGATCTTCTGCAAAAACGTCTTGTGCAAAGGCGCGTCCACACCTCAAAAGTGCATCGCAAAAGCATGGATGCTCTTGTGCAAGAAAGCTCTGATGGCCATTCACAGAATGGTCATCAGAGCACCTGTGCTTTTTCTGATAGGCCTGTGGAGAGTCCACACTTGCCTTTTTGCACAAGAGCTATTGCGCAAAAAGGAGTTATTCCTCATGGGGAAAGGAATAACTCTACTGGCAAAAGCCTTCTGTCCTGCGATTTACTGTATTTTTTTTTTTGCACAAAAATGCACTTGAGGTGTGGACATGCTGCCATTTTTTGCGCAAAAACAGCTGTTTTTGCACTAAAACCTTGTAGTGTAGACATAGCCTCAGGGAACACAGGAACCACACTCTCCTGCTTAGGTGCAATACTTTGAAAAGGGATAAGGATTAAGCAGGGGTCATATGTCTATGCCTTGTCCTTCCTTCTGCAGCAGCCAGCAGAGTAGAGCTGTTGGTCCAGTCATAACATTCTGCAGCATCCTAATGGATGCACATGGGAAGAGAGCATCTCAGCATGGAACAACACTCATATTGTCAATGCTGGATCCATTTTCTCTCTATTGCATCTCCTGAGGCAATAAATCTACACAGCAACTCATACATATGCCTATGTCACAGAAAACAGAATCTAGCTCCTAACCCATGAAATCCTTGGAGCATGGACTGTCTTCATATGTGTTTGACCAGCACCTGGCACAACACGATCTGTGTTCAAGCACAAAGGCATTTCTCTCTTTCAAATTAGGGAATAACTTGTTTTCCCAAGCAAATGCATTAGCTCTAACAGCCATCTTCCAGGAACATCTTTAGTGCACAGACAGCACTAAAAGCTGAATGTGAAGAAAGACAATAAAACTAAACATAGACTAAATAGGAGCAATAAGAGAAGCAACAGACTTAAAACACAATTGTCCTAAGTACACAGAAAATGACTTTGCAAGCCCAACATGCAGAGATAATGGCTTTTTAAACACTGACAATATCTTCTGAGACAAATGCTGAAGGTAAACTACATTCTTGCTGCTTCCCGTTCCATGTTCCTTTTCATCATCCTGCAGCAGTAAAGTAGACTACAATAGAGAAGGTGTGCATTCAACCGAGTGCTTGCTCCATCAAGTATTTGGGGGAGGCATCTGAATTTAGTAGATAAGGCGATGGTGTAATCAGAGGAGTTAGGTTCTATTCCTGCTTCCACTAGGCAAATTGCTTCACTTCTCTTTCTCCTTAAATTGTGGGAGTAGGTTTAGATCTCCTTAAAGTGGAGACCAAAGGCTGTAGTTGTAATACTAGGTGCATGTGAGCATTGTATGACCTCCTCCACATAGCTCTGCCAGGTGTCCTTAAGTCTGATCTGAAGAACTCTACTCTTGCAGTTCTTGGCTTCATGACAACTGAAACTGCTCAATGTGCCAAATTTCAGGGAGGAGGGCAGTTTTTATAATATGGAAAAATATGCATCAGGGAGGCAGTTAAAGCTATCAAATTCATTGAATAGGTTATACACCATATTTAAAGCTGCATTCAGTGGCCAAAGACTTGTGCATTAATTCCTCCTGACAACTCCTTTCTAAATTTAAAAAAGTTTGCTCTCCCCTTGTAACTCAGAAATTAGAGAATAGTAATACAACTCTATATTATATTGAGCAAAATCAGTTTGCTTATATAAGCCAACTGTTGGGCCTTCCCTAATAAAAATCCTACAAACCATTTTATAGCACATTTATTCTGTAGAGAAACTGACCACAAGTTCTTCATACAACATCACTGCTGCCAATTGAGCTTTGTAGTCTTATAAATGTTCCAATGGGAAATCTGAAGGCTGGCATGGGTAAACTGTATTTTAAAACATCACAGAATTGGTAGAACCCAGACTCATGTTGCTTATTATACTGATGATCCAACTAATGGTATTCTCTGCAGCTGAAATCTAATAAAGAGAAACATTACTGAAATGCTAGAAATTGGATTACAGCTGCTAATTGTCTCTTTCATAACCAAGGAACGTCCATGTTAATAATTCTTCGCAGTGTCATTCAAAATAATTCATCTATTTAAGCATACATTCTCAGACAGATCTGTTTAACACAGCATTTATTAATTTGTTGCGTTCCCTGAATAATTGTGACTGTACATTTATTAAACTCTTTAGAAATGTGTAGGAACAAGCAGAAGACAAAGTAAAGTTAAATCTGAATTGTAGATATGTTGTGAAGAAAGAAATGGTTTCTTCCACAGTAGTTGGTTACTGTACTAGTAGCAATGGGTGCAACAAATCTGATATATTCAAACTGTGCCACTTATATTCGCTGACTGAAAAAAGGAGAGTTCCATTTTCTTCAGTGCAAAAAAGAGTCACTTATTGAAAGGTCACAGGAAACTGAAGAGAAATGTCAAGCACACAGATTGACCTATTAAGAATATAATCAAGCCTTCTTTAAAAAGACAACGTCTACTTTATGAAGGGTGTCAATCTTATTGTGTTCCCCATGTTTCACTCACGCAGTTAGTGTGAATAAAACCTTGAGGAAATCTTACCATTCCAAAAATAGAGAAGCTGGATTATTACATATTGACGCTTAAAAAAAACACATTATAATCTAATCACTGTCTCTATTTTCCTAACTAACAGTTTCAGCACAAGAGTAAAGGAATCATATATTCAGTACATATGGAGGTTGGATTTTTTAACATGTAACTATTATTAGAAGTGAACTTAATGTTGTTGAAATGTTCAAGAATAATAGTACCGACAAATTATGAACTCTATTTCCTGCTTATGCACAGCAAGAAGAGCATGGGCAGTTGACAAGTATCCCAACAATGTTTTTGAAGAGACTACCTTTGGGATACATTGGGTATTGGCAGTCTCAGTAGCAAGGCCAGCCTTAGGTCTGGGCAAACTGGGCCCATGCCCAGGGCACTGTAGTCAGAAGGTGATGGGCAACTGGACATGAATGTCTCTGGGCAAAGGGGGTGCAGGGTACTGGGTGGTGGTGGTGGGGGGGCAGTATGGCAGGACATGCTGGAAGTGCAGGGCTGGGTTTTGGGGGCACAGATGGGAGGAAAGTGCAGAGGCCTGGATAAAGGGGGCACAATGCAGGGGCTATTGGTAATGAGAGCATATGTTGGGGGTGCAGGATCTTGGGAGTCCGTGGGTGCCAGGGGAAGTGGGTGGTGTTATGCCTACAAGGATCAGGGACACCAAACCACAAATTCGTTCATGGCATCATTTTCTGTAAGGCCGGCCCTGGAGTAAGGACACTGATCTATCTGATTCTTGGTGCCTAGATTGTTTGATCCTAGGGTTGCTTCTTTTATTGTGTTCAAAATCAATGTAAACTGTGCTCCAGTCCTTCCCACCGTGCCACACAACCATGAGTGGCACCACTTGGCTTAAACTGAGCCTCCTGGATGAGAGAGATGGGGTTGGTATACGCAAGGGAATGGGAAGGATCTCTAAGTGGAAGGGAGTAGAGGAGTCTGACTAGGCAAAAAGACAGGAAGCAAAGGCAAGAGAGTATGTGTTCCATGTATCTTTTATGGTGAAGCATAATTTCTTCCACTTGAGGAGTACTGTTAATTAGGCTACTCTTGTTCCCTCCTTAAGATGTATGCAATGGGAAGGTTAAACGTGCAGTTGGTGGCAAATCTAACTAGGACCTTCCCTTTTTTTATTATTATAACTCCTTTTGCTAATTTACACTCAGTAGACTGTGATCCTGTGAATTGCTGTTATGTATGAGCAAGAGAGTATGTGTTCCATGTATCTTTTATGGTGAAGCATAATTTCTTCCACTTGAGGAGTACTGTTAATTAGGCTACTCTTGTTCCCTCCTTAAGATGTATGCAATGGGAAGGTTAAACGTGCAGTTGGTGGCAAATCTAACTAGGACCTTCCCTTTTTTTATTATTATAACTCCTTTTGCTAATTTACACTCAGTAGACTGTGATCCTGTGAATTGCTGTTATGTATGAGCAGCAGCGTCTGAGACAGACTGTAATAACATGGTTTTAGAGGGCTAGCCATGTTAATCTGTAACTGGAAAAACTTAAAAGACAATGAATAGTCCTGCAGCACCTTAGAGACTAACAAAACATGTAGATGGTATCATGAGCTTTCGTGGACACAACCCACGTCTTCAGATGACCGGAGTTATGGATTGATGAGGGTGAGATTCATTTTCTTGTGCTTTCAGGAAGTTTTGCTTGGTGAACGTGCTCAAAACCATATAGCAACATAAACATACGTAATTGTTTGGCAACTTCCACATTAGAAGACCAGTTCTTAGAGTTTCACACCTGTTTAGCATCCCTTAAGTACATAGCACCAGCAAAATGAATCTCCATTAGAGAGGAAAACATGCTAATACTGTCCTAATTAAGTAGCAACCTTCACCATTCAGTTAGACTACATCAGAGTTTTCATAAATCTCCCAATAAAGAAGCTGTCCAAATTAAGTCTCTCTCAAGTAAGTAGAGACTATTATAATTGTATGTTATAGTTCTTGTCCACTTTTCGTCTCAAATCACTTTAAAATTCTATATATACAACAATTTAGTGGTATTTGGATGGAAGCATTTAACTGACAACTGACACAAAAGTTCAAACAGGGAAAATGAATACTTGCATTAACAAGTTTAATTTATAGCCACTACACCAAACAGCTTCCCTAATGCATCTAGAGTGTTGCTGCAAAATTCAGGAAGTTGAATCAGTCTAAGGCAGAGTTTCTGAGTTCTAAAAATGCCAACATATTGATTCTTCATTCACCTAAATGTATTGATCTGTCATAGTCTGGTGGGGAAAAAAGTGTAGTGGCTCTTTTAAGGGTTCACTCTCTTGGGGGCCGGAGAAGGAAGGTGGTCAGGAGTGGGAAAGGCATTGCCCGAGCTGATGGATGGGCTGGAGGGTTGCAAATAAGTCACTGACCTCTGCACACTAATGAGAGGGTGTATAAAACCTATTCCTTCAGTAACTGCCTGCAGAGATGAAGTCAGGATCAAGAGAGGTGATTCTGAAGTAAAAACCAAGAAGTGATCCATGTTGGCAACTGTCAATTCTTCCAATTGCTCAAGATATGAGGTAGGTGAAATCTGAGAGTTGGTGAGGGGAGCCAACAAGGAGGCCATTCAGGCACAGCTAAATCTCAGAACATTGATTCTTGTCCAGTGTTGTCTTAGGGTACTTCTACACAGCAGGGCTAAAGTTGAATTAAGCTATGCAACTTGAGCTACGTCAATTGCGTAGCTGAAGTCGAAATAGCTTAATTTGGCTTTTTGGCACTGTCTACACAGCAGGAAGTTGGAGGAAGAACACCCTTCCTTCAACTTCCCTTACTCTCCTCATGAAATGAGGGTTACAGGAGTCTAAGTAAGAAGTCCTCCAGCTCGCCATTATTTCACAATAATAGCTTGCAGTGTAGACGCACTCTTTGTTATTTTGGAATAACGTCAGTTATTCTGAAATAACGCTGCTGTGTAGACATAGCAGCATGTGGGAAGACTGGGGATTTGCCTACTCAAAGCATTACAGACTTGCCTAGTGTTGAGGTTGCTGGTATCAGACCACTTTTTTGAAAACAGGGAACAGAGTTACCTCAGAAAGGAAATTTCTGTTCAGAGTGTATATTGTTGAGGTTCCCCATGCCAAGTGGGAAGTAGGACTAGACTGGATTCATCCACAGAACAGCTTAGTATATGTTCTCAATAGGTTATACTTCTCAATGGTAGCATCTGAATGAAAGCAAACTGTGGAGGCCACTGTTGGAAGGATAATTCAGTGGTATAAATGTGATAAACTCTTCCTATTTATGCCTTCCTCCAAGAGGCCTCAGAGGTAAGGCAGCTCTGAGTTGGCACATTTTGGCACCGAGCCACGTGGCCCTTTTCTGTTTATTAGCCAGAGAAGGCCACCTGAATGGATCAATGTACAACTGGGGGACACAATTAGGGAATTCATTAAGGGTCAGGACAAAAAGATTAGGGGTTGAGTTGGGTCCAAAGGAACCACAAGGCATTTGTAAGTGGAGAAGGCCGTGAGATGAGGAAATTGGATGCTGGTTAAGTGACTTGACTGGGAGAGGTAGTGACTTCGTATTGTGAAAGTGAGCATAAGGCTCCAGGGTTATGGGCATATGTGAGGCCCCCAACTGAGAACCAAATCCAATGGTGCAAGTGTGCTAATTTTGCCATCTATTCAATATTCAGGAGCACGGGAATGGGCCATGAGAGCTAGTGTTGGGATCTATAAGCACACTATTATTAACTGGTCAGCCAGTTTCTCTGGGGCTCACAGCTGTGCCTCAGCAAAAGAGGCATGCCCTGGGATCAACTGATGCCCCTTTTAGACTCTTTGGCAGCCAGGAAGCAGCCACCTTAAATAATGATCATACACCTTGGTAAAATGGATTGTGGATTTTGTAGGGGGGCCGACTTAACCAGTAGGGCAAAATAAGATTTGAGCAGAACCAGTAACTGTAACTAGTCTAATGGTGCAGCAGAGAATGTGGTGGGGAGCTGCCAGGCCACCATGGGTTGGCAAGGCCTGCCCCCAGGCCTGCCATGGCGGCAGGGGACTGGACTCGATGACCTCTCGAGGTCCCTTCCAGTCCTAGTATTCTATGAAATGTGGGATTCATAGGGTGATTCCACTTTTACAGGAACAAGGAGGGATGATTGGTAATTACCCTCCAATAATATCCCAGTTGGCATCCGAATTATTCTGAATAGGGTACACCTCTCTAGCTGGGTGCAGATATATTTTTGGCTAATGGATATTGTGGAAATTTGGCTGGAAGGAGGCAGCCAAGCTAATTGCTTGTGCTTCTTTGTGGTAGGGCCCATTGCAGATATGTGTTTAATATGATAGAGGTGGGGTCACAGCTGTGGTCTGGGATTGATTGTAGAGGGGAGAGGGGATGACAGCAGTTCCCCCCAGACAGAAATGGTGAAGGAAGGAAGGAAGGATGGCCTGCCCTGTACGTTATTGCTAGAGAGTTCCCAAATGGGTTAAGTTAATAAAACTATGGTCTAATTAAAACACATTCCATGTATCTTGTCCTTCTTTCTCTTTGTCCTGGATAATACCTTACAATTTGCCAAATATATCAATACTCTTCAAGTGCAACAGGTAAAATTAAAAGTTGACTTTCTAGCCCAAGTGCTTTGGAGTTACCGTGAGCCACAAACAAACCAAAGCCAAACCAACCACTCATACCCCAGTGAAAATTCTCTCTCCAGTCCCTACGGTTACAAATCAAAATACTTAAAAACATATTAAGGAAATGAAAAATAACCTTTAAATAGTCATATTTCTCAAACATCTAGTTTGATTTAGCTGACACTTTCTAAAACAATTTTGGCATAGGAGAGAACAAAAGGTTGGTAAAAGAAAACACCCCACTTACATTCTATGTGGGTTCATTTAGATTGGGCAAAATTAGGGGTGAGGATGGATAAAATCATGTTTATAACAGAAGCAAGATTAAATCTTAATTATGGAATGACTCATGCCTCTATTATATACAATAGATCACATATATATATCCAAATTTTTCAGGAATATAATCTTATCCATTCAGCCAAATACAAGATTTTCTTTTCATTTCTTCTCCCCCCCACCCCAAAAGATGCTAAAATGAGCACTTATATATCATCTCAATATAATGTTAAGTGTTTTCAGATGACGGTGACCATTTTAGCATAAGTGAACTGTTATTTAATGGTAATGTGATAAAAGCTCAATGAAAAAGCTGGCATTTCTTCCAAAATTTGTGCAGATATATTTGTGCAAAGTAAATAAAGAGGGACAAAAATGGGTTAAAATCAGCCTAACAAAATAATTCAGTAACTGTTCGTGTGACGTTTTAATTTGCATCTCTGACCGTCATCAGGGAGATAAATTAACTTATAATAGCTATGGACAAGTATCCAAGTTTGGGGCCTAAATATCTTATTAAGATAGACGTGTTGAAAGTTAAAGGACTCATCAGAGCCACGTTAAGTATATGAGCATTTTTGAGTGTTTTTGCAGTGTCACAACTTTGCTCCAAAAATAACATCATGAGATGACATGATGAGATTCTTTTTAAACAGCTAAGGGACATAGAAACACTGTCAGAATCACTAAAGTGTTCTTACAGAGCACTTTATAAAGTAACATGAGTAATTGCATGTAAGACTTGCCAACATCCATAGTGCTAACAATATCTGTGGTGCAGTATTTGAAGAATGCAGTGGCAAACTTTTAAATTATGGTTAATCTTCTGCAATGTTATTTTGTTCAAAAATAGAAAACTTTAAATATTCCTACAGTTTTTCTTTCTTTTATTGCAATTGGCCTGAACTGAACTGAAAATAACTTAGTGCTGAGAAATTTTACAAAATTATAGTGCTGCCCATCATTGCCACTTTAGCTTATTATTAAAACTTCTATTATGTGCACTTCTTTTAAGGGAGTTTATACAGTAATTTGGATATAACAGTGTAGCAAATTATGATCCAGATTCTGGCCCCCTGTTTCAGCACCTCTGCACTGCTGCACTGGCTTATAGGCCATAAATCTACCCTACCAGGGCAGCTGGAGTCTTCCCCAAACCTGGGCAAATCCTCAAGTGAAATGAAGCTGGCATAGCTAGCTCTGTGTTACTTCATGCAGGAAACAAGCCTGGAACTTAATTTGGGTGTAATGGCTGCTTGAGGAGCTGTTACAGCCAGGTAAGTTATAGCAGCCTCAAGGACTGGAGAAGCACAATGGTGGCCTTCAGTCATCTTCTCCACTTTGGCTCCTCTAGAAAGCAGAGGATGCTGTATCCAAGAGTAAGTCCGAATATTGATTATTAAAAGGGCTAGAAGATTTACCTGGCCTTGTGCAGGTTCTTAACCCAAATAAGTTTTGTTTATCTTCATTTAAATTATTGCTCTGGGGAGGAGGTTTTCAATATGCAGCTTGCCCTGGGGGAGAGGACAATCCCAGACCTTTCTCACCACAGCTACTTGGGGCCACATAAAAAGCACCTCTTTATGGCCACTGCAGCTCCCCTAAGGACAGCTGGGAGAGGGGTGCATGTCACCCAGCTGGGGGACAGACAGACACACAAACAAACACACAGACACACTTTCTGAAATATATAGTAGATAGCGGTCCCTTTCTCTTCCCTTGCCCCTGTTGGCCCAATGGGGATATAGCTGTCCTGGTCTCCATCTTTGCCCCTGGGCTGTCCCCCTATAGTCACTGTACAGTATAACTGTCCCTGCTAGCAGACCCCTCCCTTTCCATAATATGAGAAACAATAGAATTCCATGCACATCCCATTATCCTGGCACAGCCAACCCCTGGCCATGCTTTAAGTTATGATAAGAGGAAGCTGCAAACCAAATTTGCCGGTTCTAGCTCTTACCGTTTAGGAAGAGTTCTTGAACAAACGGACTCACAGATGGACAGACAGACAGATGCACATTTCTAAAATATATCGTAAGACTATATTACAAATGAAGGAAACATCTGATTCAAAGCATTTCTGAAGAATAATGCAAAAGAATCTGAGAACTTTAAAGTATATTCCATGTGCTTTCTGGCATTTACCATATGAATTGCAGTTTCTTGAGTAAGCCTCCTTCAGTCCTGAAGAAATATATCAGTAACATTTATGGGTGTGTATTAGATGCTAGAGATTTTATTGTAATTCTAGTTGCTGGCCAACTGAAGAAACTGTGGACATGCTAAGAAAAAATTCAATAATGATGATAAGCTGTGTATGATGAGCAAGGTGGGTAGCGCACAAATAGAATTCAATCAGAGTTGCAAACATTCAGATTACGTCTATTCTGCGACGCTATTTTGGGATACTTCTGGTATCCCAAAATAGCTATTCTGTAGGTCTTTTAAACAAGTCCATTATTTCAAAATAGCGTTTGAAATAACGGGCTTGCTATTCCGATGTCCCTGTAAACCTCATTCCATGAGAAGTAAGAAACATTTTGGAATAGTGCTCTATTTCAAAATTTGGCGCTGTGTAGACTGTGCCGAATTTCAAAATAAGCTATTTCAAAATAACCTTGAAATAAGCTACACAATTTGAGTAGCTCAAATTGCATAGCTTATTTCAAGATATGTGCAGTTTATACGCATCCTTTATCTCCAGCATTTGGATTTTTACTGTGTGAGTCAGAATCATTACCACAGTTATCTGGGGTTTTCAAAAAATAGTCTCCATTTGTGCCTGCACAACTTAGGGCTAATTGTGCAAATTGTATTTCAATATCTATGGAAACATATCAATTGTACTTATTGGGGTCTGTTAGGCTATGTCTACACTCGCGGCTTCTTGCACAAGAAATATGCAAATGAGGCTAAGCGTGGAATATCGCTGAGCCTCATTTGCATACCTAATGAGCCACCATTTTTGCAGAAGAGGCTCTTGTGCCAGAAGGAGCTGTCTACACTGCTCCCTCTTGCGCAAGAAAAACCCTCTTGTGCAATGCCGCTTTTCCTGAAAATAATCGGCGTAATGGCATTGCACAAGAAGGTTTTTCTTGCTCAAGAAGGGGCAGTGTAGACAGTTCCTTCTGGCGCAAGAGCCTCTTCTGCAAAAATGGTGGCTCATTAGGTATGCAAATGAGGCTCAGCAATATTCCACACTTAGCCTCATTTGCATATTTCTCGCGCAAGAAGCTGCAAGTGTAGACATAGCCTTAGTGCTTGAAAAATACTCATGCAGGTTGAAGCCCCTTTAAAAAAATTCTGGATATCATAAGTATCAATCATACATATGTAACAACAAAAAAATTTATCCAGCATTGGCTGGGTCCTTAACTCAATTCGTATTTGTTTTTTGGAAAGTAAAATGAAAATGTACACGCATCATTTAAATCATTGCTTTGGGATGAGATTGGGTATGTGGGGTTCAGTATGCATGCTGCCCCAGGGAGCTAGGACTACCGCAGCCCTCTCTCACTGCAGCAGCTTAGGGCTAAGTGAAAAGTGCCTTTCCACGGTGGCTGCAGCTCCAACAGGCACATCCCAAAGAAGGGTTCATCTGCTGCCTATGCTTCCCAGCCAGACTGAGGACTGCAGCAAACTGTGCACTTTCTCCCTTGCTCCCTGATGAAGGGTAACATCCAGCAATGTTCCTGTATGAATCAGGGCGAGAGGCTTCACCCCCCACCTTGCTTTCCCTAAAGGGTGCCTGTGACATGGGGGGTTTTGGGCTGGGGCAGTCTCAGACAGGAGATGTGCCCTCAGCCATCCCTTTTCAGCTGCCTGGTGAGTCTGTCTCTTTTCTGTGTGGTTTTATGAGAAGCAATCTCATTCTAGCCTCACTCCATTTTCCTGGCACAACCAAACAATTGCCTTGCTTTAAGTTATGATAAGAGGAATCTGCATACCGAATTTGGTGGTTCTAGCTCTTACCATTTAGGAGCTCCTGAACAAACAGACAGACACTCAGACAAATTCTCTCTAATATATAGTAGACGTATAAAAGAATGAATGTTTAGTTATTATTTATTATACTTTTTCAGGAGATGGTGTATCATAATAGAACTGCAGATAGTGGATAAAATGAGAAAAGATCACTCTGTACTGTTTGACACAATGAAAGTTAATATAGTTGTACCAATAAATCTGTTAAATGCAGAGAATTCCTTTGCTAGTGTGTTGTAATATGAATTCAGTAGCATGGTACTTTTATTTGACAGCTGGTAGCAAAACTTGAATTCAGATTATTAATACTCTTTCCACAGTCTATCATTAATGTCAGTGGGTGCGGTTCAGGGAGTTTTCTTTTGGCATGTATAATATGTTAACATAATAACTGAATAGGAACAGGAATACAAGCCAGGAAAGCCATTTTATGCCAATTCTACAGACACAAAACATAGACTCATGCTACTTAGTAACTTAGGGTACGTCTACACAGCAGCGTTATTTTGGAATAATAGACATTATTCCAAAAAAACGTATTGTGCATCTACACAGCAAGCTCGTTATTTAGAAATAAATTCAAAATAACGGGCTTCTTACTCCAACTTCTGTAAACCTCACTGTACGAGGAGTAAGGGAAGTTGGAGGAATAGTGCTCTATTTCAAAATAAGTGCTGTGCATATGTGCCCAAATTTGAAATAAGCTATTCTGAGTTAAGCTCCACGATTAGCATAGCTCAGGTTGTGGAGATTATTTCGAGTTTAGCCCTGCTGTGTAGATATACCCTGAGACAATTTAGTAAATATCTGATTTCTCCTGATTTTGAAGCGCACTTAGTCTTTAGAGCCATTTCCTCCACTGGACACTAAGGGCACGTTTACACAGGAAGGCTAAACTCAAAATAAGCTACACAGCTTGAGCTACGCTAATTTCGTAGCTTAAGTCAAAATAGCTTATTTCGACTTTTGGCACAGTCTACATAGCAGTTATTTTGAAATAAAGCACTCTTCCCCCAACTTCCCTTACTCCTCATACAATGAGGGTTATAGGAGTTAGAGTAAGAAGCCCGGTATTTCAAATGTATTTCGAAATAATGGGCTTGTTGTGTAGATGCACACTAAATAATGCTGCTGTGTAGACTTAGCCTTACATGGAGAAAGGATGGTATGTCAACTATAACAGTAGCCAATGGAATCAGGGGTCACTGACACTTGTCATCTGGTAAGAATACAACTGTTTGTAACCTTGACCTAAGATTGTGCCTACCACCCCCCTTAAAAGCCAGTTTCTAACCAATACTACAGTATATCAGGCCCTTAATACAACTCATAGTAGGTACTGTGCAAAAAGCACCACCTTAAGCTACATGACATCATGGTATGGTGTATCACTTCCTTGGTGAAAAAAACTATCAGCTATATTGTAATTTTGCTATCAACTCCAAGTAAGGAATGGTGCATTGGTGTACATTTCCCAGGGCAGATCAGGGAAAGCGAGTTGCAATTCCTCCACCATTCCTTGTTGTTTTAGAAGAAGTAAGTTATTTTACCTCTTTTCATGGAGTAGTTTCTCTCTGTGTGCCCAGCCAGCTACTCTGGCTAATGAATAGTTGGGAAATGGAAGATCCCGCTTGCCCATATGGGGCATATCAGGTGAGCAGTCCCAGCTTCCAGGTATCTACAGTCACAGGCTAAAAAAGAAGCACCAAGGAGCCGTACTCACCCTTTTGGCTGAGAAAATCTGTGATAACCAGAAGTTACATGAGTATATGCAAATAAAACCAGCAGAAAACATCATAAAACCAATATTTAATGTTGTATATGAATCCAGAGACTTAGAGATAATAGTAGGCCATCAGGTAAGCATGAGTTTGCATTGTGATATAGCATCTAAAAAGGATGGACATCATAGCCAGAGATACCATGTCACTGTGCAAGCAGATTACAGTCTCACTGCCCCCCCCCCCCCTTCAGAGGTGGTCCAAAGCTCCTGAAATATTACAATCACTATAAGCATGACTTTTCTAGACAGATATTGACAGATCTGAGAGAGCTCAGAGAAGAGCAGTACAAATAATTAGTTAGTTGGAAGTATTGATTTTAAGGAAATAATTTTTTTTAAAAAAGGCTATTGTAAATATTATTGTAAAATCTATACTTGTCTCAGTGATGAGTAAAAGGGATATTACAACTAGATTGTGCAAAACGGTGAAAGTCTTTTCATGAAAAAGTTCAGATTTAAGCAATTTTGGTGTTTTTTACAGCAAAGCTTAATTTTTGCAGGTTCCACAAAAAAACATACCTTTGTTCAAAAATGGTATTTGAAATGTTAGCTTCAGGAATTTTGAATGAAAATGTGCCCATTTTCATATGACCCACAAAATGACAATTTGAGGATTTCCATTAAATTGCAAATTTTATATATTTCTAGTCCATCTTAACTGCATACACTGGAAGAGTGTTATATGCATGAGGGATTGTTTATGGCGATATGAGTTCCCCAAGGCAAAGAGGAGTAATGAGATGAACTTAGAGAAAATCTTGGCTGAATATCAGGAAAAAAAACCCCAAAAAATCATCCTTCCCTCTTTTGATATCTGCAGGTTATGGTCTGGGGATATGGTAGAAGGCAGAAAAACGATTTTATTGTGAAATCTGGATACAAGGTGGCTCTATCTGCATCTCTAACCATCTTTGAGGAGGTGACCCAGAGGCAAACAAGGAAAAAAGTTTTAATTTCTAAGAGTATATAGAATTTTGACTGAAATAGATATCGATAGGAAAATATCTCATCTAAAAAGATGGAAAAGGGATTTGGACAAAGGAATTGATCTAGAGAACTAGTTTTCTATATGGAAAATATTTTTTATAAATTATTTGCATAGATGATTTTTGAGTCTAGTTAAAACCCATCATATTCTTTGCCATTAGGGAGGCACTCTTTTGGAGATGTTGGGGGAGAGGGAAGGAGAACCTACTTGCACTTGTGGCAGTGTGTCCAAGAATTAGATTGTTTTGGGAGGAAATTATTAAAGAGGTTTATATTATAACACAATGTTCTCTTCCCAGAGATCCTCTGAACTGTTTCCTTAATGATCCAGTAAAGGAGCTACATTTTAAACAGAACAACACATTTATCTGATTCTTATGATCAGCAACAAGATATTGTACTGCATATTTTTGGAAAATATTATTTTTCTTCCCATGGAACTGTGGTGCAGTAAAATATGGACTGTCTCAGGGAATGGAAAAGCTTTCCCATGAAGCTGGTACACACACACACAAAATAGGTATTTTGAAATTTGGCCAGGCTTTTTAGTGTAAACGGAGGAGGAGGGCTCCCCAACTAGCCAACCCGAAACTTTAGCCAGGTTCTTTGAATATTAATCTGATGCTGAGTAAGCAGTGTATGATGTAGTATATTAACATTTTCGTGTAAATTTGCCTTAATAAAAAGTTTAAAATAAAATATATTGCTTTAAAATAAATGATTTTAGATTGTGTAGATTACAATAAAATAGACTGTTCCTGCTCCTAGCCCCATGAAACAATTCCACACCCAGCATGCAAAGATACCAAGGCAGGGCTATCCACAGAAAGACTCCACTGGCAAATTGAACCATGGTGTGAAAGAGGCTATGCTACCAAGAAATCTACACTCAGATCCAGCTATAAGACTCAACCCATGTAAAGGGGTTTCTCAGCATGATATGTGATCACACAAAGGTTAAATGAGCATCAAGGTATATGGACTTTACTCTGGCTTTTCCTCAGGGCTTGAGATAACAGTAATCACCTTTGCAGCAGCCTTCTGCCCATTCCATGAAGATGGCTGAATTCCCAATCCCTTCCCTTCAAGTGCAGAGTGCATGGAAGGCATCCTCCACTGTTCTTTGATAAGAGTCCTATCAGACCTAGAGAGAGCTACGGGTGTTAGTAGTAGTTGTAGTGTAACAGTGGCTAAAGTCAGGCACTGATGCTCCAGAGGGTTACAAACCATAATCTCCCTGAAGAAGGGGTAGGAGCCCCTGGGGACAGAATATTCTATAGTGAAAAGCACTAGCAAATGACGGAAAGAAATGATTCACTAGTGGTAAGGAATGGGTTAGGTGACTTAGCAGGCCCTTTCCCTTCTCATTTCTATGAATAATATAAAGTAAATTAAAATGTGTTATAAATATACCAAGATGCCAATTAGGTAAGAATTGCAGGAAATTCAGTAAAATTTTAATTCTTGAAACGTTCATATTCAGAGCACTGGTAGAAAAACAAGAATGGTGGAACAAGTTGTATTATTTAGTGTAAAGTGTTTCCTCAAAGTGTTAAAAGTTAATCTTATCATACAGCACATGGTTGGATTTATAAAAGATAAAAATCACAGACAAGTAATGCACAGTTACTTGTTACATATTCTTCCCATTACAGCTGACAGGTTCATTAATCATATAGTGTATTTTACTATTAGAAGCTGTAAAGAAGATCAAATCACTTGTAATTTTTCTTCTTCTCTTTCAGTTGATAAGTGTGTTGTTTCACTGTGCAGATAAAATATAGTGTCAGTCACAAACAGTCCCATGAGGTTTGTGCATCTCAGTAAGAAAATTCATTCCTATTTGCAATGTAAAATTCCATGGAAAATACATCATTCCTTTTTGACCGACACATTAAATAAAATGCATATGCTTGGGTATTCACAGAGGAGGTCATCCAGAATGAAGTGCGTATGGAAGTAAGCAATGTTTATATAACAGAAATATTGCATGCTACCCATTGACAGCATTAGGTATGAACATCCCTATTCATAACATCACTTTGATTCGTAATTAAGACCCCCATGATACTAAGTTTCAAAGAGAGTGATTAACATGAATGACCACTTGTGCAGAAGGTCCATATTTCTCTGACAGAAATTGGGAAAGTAATGCAATTTAGGCATTTTGGGTGATTTCTTCAAATGAAACAATGCTACACAGCTATTTGAAAAATAAATTTTAAAAAACTGCAGAAAATAAATATAATTCAACCCTTAACTAAAAAGACTAAAAACAGAATAAAATAATGCCAGTGCACAAAATTTCCCCAGAATCTAAATTAGTACATTTTAATACAATAAAGTTATAATATTCCTTTTAGGGAAAATTAATTTTTATGATCCTTTTAATTTGTGTGATACTAATATATTCCTGGCTTGCTTTATGGTAAGATTTCTGCATCCTATGTCCACTTTTATTTTAAATATAAACCAAAAAATGTGTATCAGTTACAGACAAAGGCAGAGTTTCAGGAGGGAAGGGGTGCAGCAGCCATGTGCACCAGGCTGTGGATTGCTTTTCATCCCATTCCCCGGGCTATCGGGGAGCGAGGGGAAAGTACTTGCATTGCATGCATGCCTCTCACATCTGGCTGGTGAAGGGAGGCAGCAGAGGAGCAAATCACAGAATGCAAGTACTTTCCCCTCGCTCCCTGATAGTCAGGGGAACGGGATGAAAAGCAAGGCGTGTCCTAGTGCGCATGGCTGCTGCCACCTCCCCTTCCGCTGCCCTCCCAAAACGCCATCCTTGGTCACAGATCTGCTGATAAAATGATCTGGGCCTGCATTAAAGTAGTTTCCAACAAGACTGTCCATGACACATACCTTAAGAGAGAGACAAACTTCAGGCTTGGTCAGGTAGTGTGCTTGTTCATTGTTTTTTCATCCCTACCAAACATGGTTAGGCTTCCTGACAAAGGGGAACTGAAACAAATCTGATGTGATTGGTCTAGCTTCCAATGGATATTTTACCACAATAAAAAAAACATGGTTGTGGTGCATTGGTGGAAAAGTGTGAGGAAAACATCGTCTGTGTCTCATCTGTCTATACCATACTTGACTGTAGATTAGGGCTACTCAACACATGGCCCATGGACTGCATGCAGCCCGTTTGTTTGCAGCCCATGGTGTGGTTTGGGTTTACACGGGGCTTAATACGCAGGCCCGCGGGTGGGAGCCACAACAAAAAAGTAGTCAATGTAATGGTCTTCTGTTGATATGCGTTTTAGTAGTTAAATTCCTAGACTGTCATTGCTCATTAAAAGTGCTGTCATGTGGGTGGAAATCAGGTAAATATTGCATTTTATTACTATCAGCAGAACTGACTTAAATGGGGCCTGTGTGTCGTGTAGTCTTGCCTTAATCTTTGTATTCATGCCCGTCAGCGTGAAAGACCCCGGCTGACCCCAGCTCCATGTGGCATTTCAAAGCGGCAGCGCCACATGGAGCCTGGGGTCAGTGAGGCACTCTGAGTCCCCTGCTGACCCCAGACTCCATGTAGGCACTTACACTTTGAAATGCACAAGAGCCCCTGCTCTTGTACATTTCAAAGCTGGCATGCTGCATCAGCCTGGGGCCTGTGGGAAGTCCCGCTGGCCTTGGGTTGCACGCAGAGTTCCTCCTCATTCCTCCAGCAGGGGCTCTTGTGCATTTCAAAATTGGAAGTGCCTGTTGAGTAGTTGATGGAAATTACATCGACTACTCAACTAGTAAATTAATCATTATTTGACATCTTTAGACAGTACTAGAGTCCATTACTTTCATGAATACTGAAATGCACCCTATTTGCCCCCTCCCCTGCTTAAAACATATGTACAATCATTACACTTGATAGCACAAAAAGGGTCATGATTGCAACCAATATCTCCAATGAGTAATCCCCCAAGATAGAGGCTTTCACAGATCACATAGAACTGGCTACACTGGATCTCTGCCACTGTCTTATAAAGTCTACAGCATAGGAGATAATTCAGAGACATGTTAGGAGAAGCAGGTATGGTATGATTGGAAGGCTTCTTCACAATAGCCTCTGTGCAGCTCTTGCAGTGGAATATAGAGCTGCTTTAATTTACAGCAAGAGCTGAAGTAGCTTCTGGTCAGTGCCTGCATAATGGGAGGTGCAGAAGTGACAAAAGCACAATTCCACCTCCCTTCCCCCTGTTCCTTCAGTGAATGGAGTTCTAGAGAAATGAGAAATTGAGACCAATATGTTCATGATTATTATGTGGGCAATACAAGATTGATGTTGTCTTTCAATCTGGGCTTTGTGACCAATGTGATAGGAAAGTGCACAGTTGTCACTTAGCCATCAAAATTGGTTATTGAAAGGATAGTTTCTTTGTTCTGGAAATTATGAATATACATAGTTTGGAATGATGTTGATTTACACAACCTGAAAGTCTGGCCCATATTAATCTACTGAGTATACATAGATATATTCATGACTTTCCTGTGTTAAAAAAAATCAAAAGGGCTGAGAAGCGATGTGTCTTCCTTGTCTGTTGTACTGGTGTATACTTTTAGAGTTATTTGTCTCTGTTGGAAAATAGAGACCATAAGACTGGATCATTTAGACACTTCTGCTTTCACAGGCACAATTCTTCATGATAAATGTCTTGCTGGTGACTTGTAGTTCTATCTTTCTGGCTTTTCATGAAAGAATTTCCAGGGCCGGCAAACCCCAACACATAATACTGAACACTTCCATAGAAGTTGGCTGTATAAATAAATAGGGCATGGTGTTCTAACAAAACAATCAGCAACAATTACTACTTAGTTCTAAATATAATTTGTATTAAATACAACATAGATACAGTAAATAAGAGGTTAAATCTAAGGACAAGCATGGTAACTCATTAAAGAATACATCCAAATAAATGGAAATACCATCATATTTCATTAATTTTGTAAGAATTACTGCGCCCCATTATAAATCTCATGGAAGACAGACAAAAGCACACTATCCAGTAATATTTTAGTAACACCAAGAACAGGGAACACTTTATATATTCTCCTTGCTTTGATTGAGTTCTCTCCTTTATTGTGTTCTTGTATGTGATAAATTGGTCAGTATCAAAGTAATACCATGTATAAGTGGAAGCATTTATTTCATGCAAAAAACAAACACACATATCACATGCCATAGTATGATAGAATATATGCTAAAACATTACACCATAAACAAGATCTGGGTGAAAAGTTCTTGGTTAAAAATGCTTCTAGGAAATGCTTTTTTACAACCACTACTGAAGCATGCTTCCTCTCTTTGAACTCTGAGGCTTTTATAGTGATCTAACCTGTTCTACTACTCCACCCCAGTTAGGCCCAACAGTACCCTCATAAGTTCTTTTGACTGATAGGTACTATTTTGCCTCAGGTACTTCCCTGGCTCATTGTATCCAAAATAAAGCTTGGAAGAGTATAAACAGTATGCCTAAAGGGTTAAATCCACAAAGGGACTCAGGCATTATGTGCCTAGGTCCAAAATTTAGAGCCTCAAAATCCCTGCTCAGCTGCTGCCTCACCCCAGAGACATCTGCATAATGGGAGGTGCCTTAAAAATCTGTGAGTGAACATTCTCAGGCCAGAAAGCCAGCAGCTAGCTCATGCCTAAGACACAGCAGGAGTCTCAAACTAGATTGTCTTCATCTCTCTTGCTCTGATCAAGTAAGCATTTTTAAATATTCATTGGGTTGGAGAGAAAGGGAGAATGTTTGTAGCCCCGGGATAGCACTGAAAGCACCCTCCTGTAGAAGTGGGATATGACAGTCAAGTTCACGGCAGGCAGAGTAGAGAATGGCATCTGGGTGAGCGCTCTAACCATTGGGCTTACGGCTGTAAGCAGTGGAACTGACAGGCCACTGTGGGTCCTGGTGCAATGTGTGTGGGGGGCTAGCACTGCACTCCCAGGAAGGGGTAGAGCATTAGGCGGAAGGAGTGGGGCCAGGACAGCCGGCCCTCAGTTCTGTCTGGACCATGGAACACTCCCCCTGTCTTCAGAGCCACACGGAGCTAAGGCCTAGGGCAGCTAGCCCTTTGAATCACCGGGCCCAGGAGCAACTGCCCTCTTTTGCTGTATATTTCTCTCCCACCCTGTTGGCGAGCCTAGCTGTAAGAGCACAACCACTGCTGGAAGGTGGGGAGCGGGTTTCCAAAGAAAAGGGCTTCAGCACCTAACTTCAGGAGAGGTTCCATGGATGTGTATCCTGAGCAGAAGGAGGCATGTAACTCTGAATCATCAGGATTGTTTGTTGGCAGAAGACTTACTGTCTTCCAAATCTATTTTTACTGACTTTGTCGTTTGTTCCATTCACTCATTTCAAGGACTTGTAGGAGATGGCATAATCTACCAGGCCAAACTCTGCTCTTATATATTGAAAAATCTACAGAATTCAATACATTTGCATGGATATTTCAGCATATAGTCTTAAACTCTTGATAGAGGAAAGGAAATTCAAATACCTCACTGTTATGGAGAACTAGAACTATGGATAAGAACCAGCACAACTTTACCCAATACTATGCAATAGTGTGCACATTTTATCAAGTAATGTACTATATTATTCATATGGGAAATTCAAATGTTATCAATAAAATAATGCTACTATATATATTAACTGATATATGGCATATAAAAGACATCTTTCAGAATATATACATTGTAGTATCTGGAAGATTTTTAACTCGTCTATGATAACATACATAACTTTACCATACCCCGTGTACAATCTTGAGTGATTACAGAACTGCTGATGAGTCATACATTTGTTTATATCTGGAAGCTGGCCTTTTGCTGGTATCTTCTGTCTGGTTAAAGTTATGGTGCCTAATCTAGTTTTTGTTAATCATTGTAAAATCCTCTGGAATCTTGACCTAAACTAATTAAAAACGAATAAGGTTTTATTGGCAAGATTTCTTTTAAGACATTCTGTTAAGGAAATTCCAGCAACTATTGTTCAGGAATGATTTGCATAATATGTTAATGCAATATTTTTAATCTTGTCTTCACCATGTATTGGGAAGCTCACTGTTAGAATGTCATGAGCTCAATATCAAAAATTGCCTAAAGTGCAGGAATTCTTTGAGATAAAACAGGAGCACTGAAAGCTAAAATCTGGATTAACAATTAATATAAGGTGGCTGGGGGGTGCTGGTGGAAATTGTCTTTGTACTGTGTGAACAATTTGTAATTTTGGGTGTGTGTGTATTATCAGAACTAGGAGAGCTTGCTAGTTTCAAAATACTGTGTGGTTGTTATGGAGTAGCAGGTGTAAATTCAGTGCTAGATTATTTAGTGGACTGGCATATTCATTAGATCTTTTTTGTTCTGGCTATTAACAAAGATCTTACTTGATCCATTGTGATTTTCCCTGTCAGAATTACATCATCAGGAAAGCTCTTTTAGTTAATGTTCTTTTAGCTGAATAGATTGTGACACACTTTACTTCAGCATCCCATGTTTGCTGGGAAAATTTCAATCTGTATCATTAATGAAGAGGAAAATCTCAAGTTAAATGAAAAGGAAAAAAGACAAAACAAAGGAAACCATTTTGCTGAGCGTCTCTACCAGAGCTGTAGTGTCATTCCTTCACAAACCCCCTTTCCTCTGACTGCCCTGCATGAGACTTAATAAGGAAGTGTACTAGCCACCAACAATTAAGGACAGCACTTGTATTAATCAAATATCAAGCTTTGGGGGTTTTAAGCGACTCAGAGTTAATGTATTTCTCAGACAAACCATGTGTTACTGATCACTCACGACACCACATATAATTGGCAAACATACGCAATAGCAAGTCTCTTTCTGTTGTTTTAGAATAATAGACAATATTGAAGTGACCCCAAAAGTTGCACATTTGAATTAAATCTATTTGGACCTGTGGGATGTTTAGGAGGCCATCACTCCTCACCACCATGAGACATCTAGCATTCATTGGTCCCTTGGTAACTATTGGTCTTTTACTGTTGATCATTCCTTTGTCATACTGTGGATTCTTTGGAATCCTTCTATTCTTCTAACATTCAACTGTAAAACTTACAACTAATGGATCATTCTCCCATACTTCAAAAGGGCTCAGATTTAACTCTTTGTTTCCTGACTTGAGTGTTTATTTCTGAAATTGAGTGTTGCATTAACGCTGGTTTTTTTTTAACTTTCCTACTTTTTCAAGTAAAGGGGAAGCCTCCTGAAATCAATCATAACTGAGGCTAAAATCTACAAATTCTTTCTCCTCTTAGGACAATACCAGATTTTATTTCTTACTGAAAATGTTGTATCAACTACAAGTAACACCTAATAGTATGATGGCTGAAGAAGATGCAGAGAAGAGCCACCAATATTATTCTAGAGTTGGGGGGAAAAGTCTTACACTGAGAGACTGAAGGAGCTTGATCTATTCAGATTGTTAAAAAGAAAATCAAGAGACGACTAGATTATATATATGTACTTTCACAGGGAGAAAATGTCAGCTACTAAGGACTTTGTAATCTAGCAAAAAAAGGCACAAGAACAAATGGCTGGAAATTAAAGCAAATCACATTAAATTAGACATTTGGAACAGGCTTTTGTCCATGGGGGTGATTAACAACTTGGGGAAAAAACTACTAAGAGAAATGGTGGGTTCTCTATCTCTTGAAGTCTCCAGATCAAGACTGGATGTCTTTCTGGAAAACATGCCTAAGTCAAACACAAATTATTGGAAAAACTTAAAAAACAACGAATAGTCTAGCAGCACCTACATGTTTTGTTAATCTTTAAGGTGGTACTAGACTATTCGTTGTTTTTTATGTTTTTCCAGTTACAGACTAACTCGACTACCTCTCTGAAACACATTATTGGGTTCAATATAGTAGAAGCTGGATGAAAATCTGTGTCCCACTTCATACAGAATGTCAGATTAAATGATATACTGGTGCTTTCTGGCTTTCAAAATCTATGAATAATTTATCAATTAAAACGTGGGTTGTGCATTTAACAGCAATTTCTGTATAACCATTTTCAGTTTCCCTGATGCCCAAACAGTCAGTCAGTCAGTTTCCCCCTTGCTGAAAAGACTCCTATAAGCCCCATTATCTGAAGAAGAGAAAAAACTTTTTATGGATTCTTTATTTTTAAAATGTCAGGACATATTTTTATAGAGTGCTATATCGGAAACAGGATAATTGATTTTCATATTAGTTCATTAAAAAAAGTTGGTGTCTCTAATTCTGACTGAAAAATAATCAGTTTGCCAATTTAAATAGTAATAACTGTAAAACAGAACTGATTTTCTTGAAGTTTAATTTATGATTTAAGGCTCTATAAGATCAACAAAAACACGCCAAGCTTTAAGAACATAATTTTAGTAGTTTTACATTTAAAAACATATGCACTGATCAAGTGAGTCCTTAATACTTGGCCATCCGGAAGCCAAGCCACCCTGAATAGAACACTTATAAAATTTCCCCACTTGCATTTACTTGCATTACTCCAAAGATGAGTAAAGCTAGAAAACTGAAGTGAGATTGGCTTCAGATATCTAAAACAGACTTACAAAATCAAGACAAATGACAAAAAAATCATTTCTGATAGTTTTAAAATTAGAGAGGATGAGAAGTCTTTAGAAATGAATCATAACTTAGTCTAGGTCTATCATCAGTGATGTCTGCCAATGGTGCCATGCTCCACTGGAGAAACCAACCAGCCTCCTTGAATTGTCTATAAAATATCTTCTTCCTTCATTCTTCCTTTTGGGCAGATAAAGAATTGATCCAGAGGTGCTTGCTGGTCTGACATCTCCCACTTTCCTATTGTTCCTCCTATTATCAGGAGTCACCAGTCATCCCTATTGAGGGGAGCAAATTTTATGTATTTGAGACTTTATCCATACAAAAAGTTAAGTACATTAAAACTCAAACAAATAGTGATTTGGAGGCAATAGCAGAAAAATGTTTAAAAAGTCTTCAAGCAAATAGAAGTTCCTTAATTTATTCTCAGACTTGGACAATAAAGCAGAATTTCAGGATTTTTCTCTTGGGGCAATATTTTGCTACTATCCTCAAAAGGCCATCATAATTTGCACAGTATGGATGGCATAAAACTATTTTATATGATCTGGTTTCAGTGAGTTCCCTGTCTCCATGCAGGCACTTTTATCATCATGCCATCCTAGTGAACACTTAAAATGGCTTAAAATTATTTCTTGCCTTACCTTCCAAAGTTCTACTTTTTAAGGTAGTGTTGCTCAGTACTTAGGTTTGCTACGATTTTGTAGGAACAGTTCTCCACTGGTTTGCACCTTCTGCAGTTGTTTATCTTTGCACAAAGTGGGTATGTCAAATACCTTTATCAATTCATAGAAACAGAATACTGGAACGGGAAGGGACCTCAAGAGGTCAACAAGTCTAGTTCCCAAACACCATCTAGATCATCCCTGATCGAGGTCTATCCAACTTGCTCTTAAATATCTCCAGTGATGGAGATTTCACAATTTATTTCAGTATTTAACCATTCTGACAATTAGGAATATTTTCCTAATGTCCAACCTAAAACTCCCTTGCTGCAATTTAAACGCATTACTTCTTCTCCTATCATCAGAGGTCAAGGAGAATTTTTCTCTCTCCTCCTTGTAACATCAATTTAGGTACTTGAAAATTGCTATCATATCCCCTCTTAGACTTCTCTTTTCTAAACCCAATTCTTTCAGGCTTCCCTCATAGGTCAAAGGTTCCTGGATAATTCTAATTTGGTAGCATTTTATACTTTGCACAAGTGCAAAAGACTACACAAGATGTTAAGCTGTGGAGAATCAGAGCTATAAATTTGACTAGTCCTATTTTTTTAAAGAGTGGAGGAAATTAAATTAATTTGCATTTGTGGGACTGCTGAATCCATGGCCCTCAATAGACTCATCCTATCACTAAAAATATTAACAAAACCCCAAACCTACCAAAAGAAAACACTGCATCTCACTCACAGTTTCCCCTTTGGGACAGGGTGAAAAAAAGAAGGAACCATATATGACAGATACTAGTCACACTGCTTAATACAAATCTGAAATTTGCACAGATACTATAGTGATGAGGGTGGGATAAGAATCCATAGATACATGAATAGCTATAATGTGAATCTTCCAAAGGTTGAGTTGTATGAATTTTTTAGGCATACAAAAGTAGGGGTGACTTTGGGGGGAAATTTTGAAGGGTGCAAAGGGAGTTAATTACATAGCTACCTTTTTTTGCATTTGAAACATTTCCTTTCTTTAATTCATTATAGATGAAATTTTACTAAATATCTGTAATTTAAAGATTAGTAAAGCATATCCTCCTCTGGATGAATGACCCTGGCTCAGTAGCTAGTAGTGATTGAAAATGTGAATTGTGCATTATCTTTTCCACACACACACACACATCATATATATAGTAGCCCAGTGTCTGTGAGTCTGTAACGCCGAAATGCTGGCTGTTCCCTCTGGGGGGCGCTGTTGCTGAAATGCTGGCTGTTCCCTCTGGGTGGCGCTGTTGCTGAAATGCTGGCTGTTCCCTCTGGGCGGCCCATGCTGCATGGGGAGTGCGGGGCCCAAACGGCCACTTGTCCACTTGCTCCCCCGCGGCGGCCCGGCTGAGTGGCGCAGAAGTCAGCCGAGCATCACGGTGGGATGAGAAGGGGGGCGGTGCGGTGACGTGCGGCATGACAGTGGCTCCAGGCCACGCCCCCTGGCCGTGAACATCACCACTCCACCGCCCCTTCACCTCCCGCCGTGGTGCTCGGCTGACTTCTGCGCTGCTCAGCCGGGCTGCCGCGTGGGAGCAGGTGGCGCAAACGACCATTTGGGCTCTGCGCTCCCCATGCAGCATGGAGAGTGGGGAGCCCAAACGGCCGTTTGGGCTCCGCGCTCCCCCAAGTGAGAGGCAGGAGGGGGGAGGAGAAGAGAAAGAGACAGACAGAGAGAGAGGCAGAAGGCGGAGGAGAGCTGAAAGAGAAAGAGGGGGAGGCAGTAGGAGGAGGAGAGAGAGAGATGGAGCGAGAGACTGGAGGCTCAGGAGAGAAGACCGATGTGGAGGAGAGACCTGAAAATCCCGTCTTATGATGGGCTAATTGGTTAGTATATATAGTAGCCCAATGTCTGTGACTCTATAAAGCTGAAATGCTGGCTGTTCCCTCTGGGCGGCACTGTTGCCTCAGTCACGTCCTTTGGGCCTCCCGCCGTGGCGCTCAGCTGACTTCTGCGCCAGCCGGGCCGCCACACGGGAGCAAGCGGCGCAAGTGGCCGTTTGGGGTCCTCACTCCCCATGCAGCACAGGTGGCCCGGCTGAGTGGCGCAGAAGTCAGCCGAGTGCTATGGCGGGAGGCGAAGGGGGGCGGGGCAGTGACGTACATGCCCAGGGGGCGGAGCCTGGATGAGCATGCATCCCCGACGGAGACAGAGGAGAGCGGAGAGAGAGTGAGAGGCAGGAGGGGGAGAAGAGAAAGAGAGAGACGGAGAGGGAGGCAGAAGGCGGAGGAGAGCTGAGAGAGAGAGGGGAGGCAGTAGGAGGAGGAGAGAGAGAGAGAGAGAGAGAGAGAGCGAGAGACCGGAGGCTCAGGAGAGAAGACCGACGTGGAGGAGAGACTTGAAAATCCCGTCTTATGATGGGCTAATTGGCTAGTTTATATAATATTGAGTAACTGAGGAAAAATAAAGCTGGAAGGCTGTGCCACTGTACATGTTTTTTGAGAATGAGGTTGTCTATCTGTAGAAAGGGAGTTTATAGAGAAGCTACACTTGTGGAGAGAAACAAAAAACAGGACTATGTAGCACTTTATAGACTAACAAGATGGTTTATTAGGTGATGAGCTTTCATGGGCCAGACCCACTTCCTCAGATCAAATTGTGGAAGAAAATTGGCATGACCATATATACCAAAGGATACAATCAAAAAAGTGAACACATATGAAAAGGACAAATCAAATTTCAGAACAGAGTGGGGATGAGAGGGAGAGGTAAATGTCTGTGAGCTAATGATATTAGAGGTGATAATTGGGGAAGCTATCTTTGTAATGGGTAAGATAATTAGCATCTTTGTTGAGACCTCGGCGTAAAGTGTCAAATTTAAGCATGAATGACAGTTCAGAGGATTCTCTTTCAAGTCTGGTGTTAAAATGTCTTTGAAGAAGGATGCAGGTAATCAAGTCATTGAGACAATGCCCTTTCTGGTTGAAATGGCAAGAAACTGTTTTTTCTTTGTGATCCTGTCTAATTTCTGTTTTGTGTACATTGATTCTTTGGCGAAGTGTCTGAGACGTTTGTCCAATGTACATAGCAGACGGACACTGTCGGCACATGATAGCATAAATTATATTTCTGGATGAGCAGGAATATGTGTTCTTGATCTTATAACTGAATTGGTTAGGTCCAATAATGGTATCAGCAGAGTGAATATGTGGACAAAGCTGGGGTTTGTTGCAAGGAAAGTTCAGGGTTGGTATTAGTGTGGTATGTCCTGTGGTTGTTGGTAAGAATCATCTTGAGGTTAGGTGGTTGTCTATAGGAGACTATGGGTCTGTCTCCCAGAGCCTCTCGGAGTTTAGTATCCTGTTCAGTATAGGTTGTAGTTTATTGATAATGTGTTGGACAGGTTTAAGTTGGGGGCTGTAGGTGATGACAAGTGGTGTTCTATTGTTGGTTTTCTTGGGTCTGTCTTGAAGTAGATGGTTTCTGGGTATTCGTCTGGCTCTTTCAATTTGTTTTTATTTTCTCCGGGTGGGTAATTGGGGTTTATAAATGCTTGGTAGAGATCCTGAAGTTTCTGGTCTCTGTCAGTGGGATTAGAGCAGATGCGGTTGTATCGAAGGGCTTGGCTATAGACGATGGATCGTATGGTGTGTTCTGGATGGGAGCTGGAGGCATGTAGGTAACTGTATGAGTCGGTGGGTTTTCTGTAGAGAGTGGTGTCTAATTTACCGTTGGTGATTTATACTGTGGTATCCAGGAAATGAATCTCTCATATAGAATGGTCCAGGCTGAGATTGATGGTGGGATGTAGGTTGTTAAAATCTCTGTGGAATGTCTCCAGTGTTTCTTGGCCATGGGTCCAGATCATAAAGATGTCATTGATGTAGCGTAAGTAGAGAAGGGGTAAAAGGGGATGGGATCTGAGGAAACATTGTTCTAAGTCAGCCATAAAGATGTTAGCGTACTGTGGGGCCATGCGGGTACCCATGGCTGTGCCGCTGATCTGGAGGTATAAGTTGTCCTCAAATTGGAAATAATTGTGGGTGAGAACAAAGTTACATAGGTCTGCTGTCAGATCGGCAGTGGTGTCTTCTGGGATAGTGTTTCTAATTGCTTGTAATCCGTCTTCATGTGGGATGTTGATGTATAGAGCTTCATGTGGGATGTTGGTGTGGAGAGAGAGAGACTCATAGGCCATGTCTACACTAGGAAACTATTTCAAGATAACTACATTCGATTTAACTCCCAGTTTTACAAAATCAAAATAGGATGTCCCCACTGCAGGGGGAAACCTTGAAATCCACGGTATCACTATTTCAAAATAACTATTTTGAAATTAGTATTATTTCCCAACAAATGCAGGAGTACAGATTTCAAAATCAGCGGCCCCTTATTTTGAAATAATGGGTTTGGTAGTGTGGACACTCCCCTTATAAATTCAACTTAAGGGGGTGTTATTTCTAAATAAAGCCCTAGTGCAGACCATGGCATGCTGTGATTATTTCATTTGGAGGATGGAAAGGATTTCCTTTCAAAATGTTGAAGCTGGACATCCCTTGAATACAGCATCCAAGAAGGGCGAAGTTATTACAGTCTTTCAGTTGTAACTATGAATGGGTTGTTTGTATTTTTCCCCATTCATGTTATACCAGCTGTAATGAGAATGGTGTCATGGTGTGGCATTTTCTGTTCTCTTTGCAGTCTATGTCGCAAGAACAAAACATGGAAGTTTGAAAGGCCAGTCTTATCCATGGCGCTCTTCTTCATTAACATTTTACAAAGTCCTTATTTTGATTGATTAGGCCTTCCACCTCTTCTCCCAAAGTTGTTGAGGTTGTTAAGAGGTGAGCCTGCTTTCTCATTTTAAAGTTAGACAATCAATATATAATAACGATGAGACAGCTCTCCTGAAGTAGCCTCTCCCCCTGAATATGGAGAAGAGGGTACACACTTCTAGGTCACCAGTCAAAATACAAAACTAAATATATAGGTTTTGCTAATGACCCATTTTGAATTTTTTATAAGAGAGTAAGTTTATATGTACATCATAATCATATGTACATCCTGGACTACACTGGATATAAGTGTAGCTGGTTAGGGAAAAACTAAAAATAGAAAGTCAAAGTACAGTAAGTTTACCCATGGGCCATTCACAGCTGTTAATTTAAATTTTCGCTATTAATACTAAAGATGTCTTTAATCCAGCAGAGAAAGGCATGACATGAACCAATGGCTGGAAGCTGAAGCTGGACAAATTTCCATTGCAAATAAGGCTCAAATCTTTTAACAGTGAAAGCAATTAAACACTGGAACAAACTATCAAGGGAAGTGGCAAATATTCCATCTCTTGATATCTTCAGATCAAGCCTGGATTCCATTCTGGTAGCTGTGTGATAGCTGAAAACAAGTTATGTTTTGGTCAAATGTGGGTAACTGGGTGAAATTTAGGGGCTTGTAATGTGCAGGGTTTCAGATTGGTTGATCTATTCATCCCTTCTGGCCTTAATCTCTGTGGATTCAACAGCACAATTCTTCAGTATTCCAAAAAAAAAAAAAGATCCATGCAGAGACAGATGCCCTACCACAGCAAATAGTGTACTTCACATTCCAGTACTGTGCTCTCAACAATTCAGCAGCCACAACATTGCCTTTTCAAAATCTCCTTTCACAGGGAATGTGGGATGGATTGAATGGACTATAGGGGCACTAGAAGGATATTTCTTACAGAAGTTAACATTTCCAGAGATGCTTTGATATTCTTTTGTATAGTATTAAATACTGACAAATAACCACTACAGCATAGGAAGAAGGGTAATAGTACAAATGTGCAGTGGTGATTAAAATTCTGACTTTCATAATACTCTTTCAGGCAAAAAATGAACAGCAGGCTGAGTACTTTAAGTGCAAAAATGTTTAATCAGATATTAACGATTTGAGCATAAAGGCAGAGATATTTCCAAGAGAAAGCAAAATACTGTATGTATTTTTACTGTATATAGTCTGAAGTTGAATTATCTTCTGATTGCTAGTTCTGACCACTGTAATAAGAAACCAGATAGTTGTTGGCTTAATTGAAGCATAGTGCTGAATCCGAGTTTCAAATATATACCTTAGTTTAGTGCAACTGAGTTTTTACCATTTGTTGGTGTGGTATGTTGCTATTGTCATTGTAAAATAACATGTTGGAAAGTATCAGATTCATAAGGACCTGGGATCCAGCAATTAAAAAAACCTGTGAAGTTCAATTGCATCTGCATTTCCGTCTCTCTGATATTTATCTTTTTATCTTTGATTTCTGTCAGCTTTAGCCATAGCATATTTATACCTGTTTTTTTTCTCTTAGGATATATCTACACTGCAGAGGTTTTTTTGGAAAAACAGCTGTTACGTCCACACTGCAATCTCATTCTTTCTACGAGGAAGAGCTCTTTCGGAAAAAGGAGTGTATGTGGACGGGAAGAGGGAGTTCTTTCGAAAGAAGAGGAAAGAGGGAAAAAACACAGGTGCCCTGGTAGCCACTTAGTCCATAGTAATCACAGCTTACATGCAAGATAGCGTCCATTTAGTGTGGATGCTATCTTTCGAAAAAGCAGAATGCTTTTTTGATGCGCTTTTGCTGTGTAGACGCTCTCTTTCAGAAGAAGCTTTTTCTGGAAGATCTCTTCCGGAAAAGCTTCTTCTGAAAGAAGCCTGCAGTCTAGACATAGCCCCAGACATTAGATGTGATACTCTTCTTCAGCATCCCCATAGGGAATCCTTATTTTTTCTGAAAGAGAGTTCAGTTTCCACCACTTGTCTCTATGGCATTGATTTTGCAAATATGTATGGATATGCATAACTTCATGCTTGTGAGTAGTCCTTTTGAACTTATCAGGACTACTCATAAGGGTGAAGTTATATCTATCCATATGTGTTTCAAGCAGGACCAGGACCTGTGTTTGCAATATATGAAATACTAAAGATCCTAAGTGTTTGGTTCCTCTTTCTTATTCTTCTGTTCCTCAGGGGAGAGATATCAGTTTCCCTACTGCCACATTAATCAACAATCTAGTTTGTAAAACTATACAACATTTCTTAAAAGATAGGAAGTATTGGATTTTGATACTGATACAATACTGTAAAACAAACAGGTGCACTCAGATGCCCCAGTGGAGGTCAGGATCTCATTGTGCTAGGTGTTGTACACATTTTATGCCCCTATCCTGCAGACACTTCACATCTGATAATATTAGATATGTTATCAATCCCAATGAACTCTATTTGACAGCTCATGTCCATAAAAGACTCAAGCCATGGTCCCATTTGGATTCTTTCTGTTGATTTAATGGGCATTATAGAGGGCTCAAACATACTCAACGGCCCAACTGTTTGTAGTGCTGGACCATAGCTGTACATACAATGGCTAGCTCAAAGAGCTCACCCCGAGGAGACCAGCAACTCCCTTTAATACTGTTGTAGGTCCAGATCCTACAAATTGCATAGTTGTGTGTGGTTGCAGGATCAGTTTTAATGTTTTAAAACATTAAAATATCATCCTACCAGAATGGCAAATACTTTATATGTAGGGGCTACTTAAATCAGATATCACACACATTTTGCAGGTTCACAGGCAATAACATGCCCACCCTCTTACTTCTTCTTTGCTGCTGGTAGGTGGCACTGCCTTCAGAGCTGAACATCCCTTCAACAGCCACCATTTCCCCCTCTGCCTTTGGAGCTGGGCATCCAGAGACCATATTTCTCGGGGAAGATTGTATTTTACTGTCCACGACTTGATTTTTACAGCCACAAATTTAGTAAAGCACCTATTTATGTGGTGTTTCGCCACTCCTGCCTTTTTGTTTATTTAAGTCATGTTCTAGGTCTCTAGCCTTATATGCCAATTGTCCAATGTGCTGTGGCCAGGATAACAGAAAAAAAATCTCCCACAGCCCTGGGATGAAGACAACTTTGCTCTTCTGGCAAAATGGAACTTCCTACCATAAGGATACAGCTCATGTGGGCAGCAGGCAGAACTTCATTCTTCAGAGTCAGGCTGCCCTCTGAAAACTCTGACAGGGACTAAGACCCTTCACAAACCCCACTCCTTGATGCTTTAAGTGCAAGGTTCATTCCTTTCACCTTGCCTTTTCTAATAATCATGTAGCAGCAAGAATATATTTAAATTCCACCAGTAAAAATGACAACAACAACAAAACACCTCTACCAAAACAGACCACTACACTACACATACAGTTTTCCCACTGGGGAGACAATGAGAGAAAGAGCAAGCTACATATGACAAAAGTTAGTCATGTTGCACTATGCACCATTGGAAGATGTCCAGAAACTACCATGTTAAAAACATATATAGAATAAGAGTGGAAGAAAGTACTATCTCCAGGGACTGTACATCAGTTTAAATATTTGTAAGATCAGGCCCTCAGGTTGTTCAATTCACCAAAGCTCTGTGAATCCATTTGGAAACTTTCAATTGATTTCAACCAGCACTGGATCACATCCTTGTAATGTAGTTCAGTGATATTAATTTCAGCAAGTATCAGTCTTTCTGCTTGTTTATGGTGACTGAAAGATTAATTTACATCAAAGAATTATGGACTGATAGCATTCTTAATGGTAGTGCAAAAACTAGGTAGGTTTTTAGAGCTTGCAAAATATTTAGGGATAATTTGTGCAACCCTCACTCATACAAGTAGCCCTGTTGAATTCCATCCAATTGTTCACAGGAATAAATGTTCATCAGTTTGTATATGGGTTTCACTATGAAGCTTTAGAATTAATTTTAGGGAACATGATATAGGAAATTATATACACCCACTTGCTTTTTCCTCTGTCTCATAAAAATATCCAAACCTTAACACTTAATTACTGCTACCATTTTCCTTGAAAATTTGAGTTTTTCCTCCTTTGTTTTTCTTTCCATTTTGTTTTTCTTGGCATGCAGTTCCAACATATCCCGGGAAAGCTCACTTTATGTCTATACAGCAGCATTATTTCGGAATAGCTGACATAGTGTGCATCTACATTACAAGTCTTTATTTCAAAATAATGTTGAGCTGGAGGACTTCTTACTCCGACTCATGGTAAAGAGTGTTCTTCCTTCAACTTTCTGCTGTGTAGACAGCGCCAAAAGCTGAATTAAGCTATTTCGACTTCAGCTACGCAATTGACGTAGGTGAAGTTGTGTATCTTAATTTGACTTTTGCCCTGCTGTGTAGATGTGCCCTTTAGTAGGAATTTGCTTCTGAGGTTCATAACCCTGGAAGCTCCATAAGGACCTTAAGGTACAATCCAAGGCATTATTCCTGATTCTTCAGGGAAAAGAAGTTCCCTTGTACATTTATTCATATGTGGAGTTTGAAGATCCAGTCTCCTCTCTCATTGATATATGGAAAATGTGTCAAGGCCCTTATTCTGCAATATGATCTGCATTGTGGAGATTTACTGTGTTTGATGAGACTCTGTACTGGAGCAGTAGGCTGTATTAGAAAATTCTGTTACAGTATCAGGCCCACATACCTGGTTGATTATCGCAGATTCCTCCCTGCAATCACCAAAAGATCCATTCTGTGCCGTATGGCTCTACTTTCTAACTGGCTACCAAAGGCACAAAACTGTCAAACAGATAGGAATCCCCTTTATCACCTTACAAGATACTTTTTCTTTTTTAATTATAAAGAAAAAATATCACTTCTCCAGAACACAACAAAACGTGTTCTTGTGCTGTACCAAGGCCTTTTTCAGACCCGTAACTTTCAAAGCATATATTTGGTACACATTTCAAACTTCTATCTACAGCTGGTCACAGAATACAGTTTCAAGACTGCAGGAAATTCTGACATTTCAATGAGAATGTTGAATATATTTGTTTCGACACATTTCCACCAAATGTTCAAGTTTGACAAAACTCCATTTTCCAATGAAAATTATTCCATCTTTTTTTTCCCAGCCAGTTCGCATATTCTCCAGTTTCTGCTCATCTTTTTTCTTGGATATTTGAAAATGAGTGAGTATTTTTTGGAGATGGGAGGGATTTGCATTATTAAATTGCCTATCATGGTTGTGATTAGTTATAATGAACTGCACTGATGCATTTAGGGCTTTACTTTTAATATAATTTTAACTTATATCACAGGTGCCTAGCATGTGTGGATAGATGTCTTCCCCCCTCCCTCATGGTACAATGTTAACCCTAACTAAAATAAGTACACATTTGCTTTTTGTCACTTTGCCTCCTTCCCTAGATCAGCAATGTGATACTCACCCAACTGGGAGCCCGCTGAATGAAGGGCTGTGCCATTCAACAGCTTCTGAAGCCTTATGTTGCCCAGAAGCCATAGGTACTTTTAGGAAATAATTCAGTAGTTATCTCTTTCAACGTAACTCCTAGTCTGAGGAAGTTTAATTATTGTACTTCAATTGCTTAGACCACATTTAACATTATTATCTTTTGTATGGCATCCTGTCCAGCATTCAGCTAGATAATGGCTAATCAGATGCAGGTATGCAAATGACTTCTTGAGCCAACCACAATCCCAGTTTGTATGCTTCACGTGTGCAAGGACCTGGAGTTCAGTGTGCTGGCACTATTAGAAACCTCAAAAGTGGAGACTGGATAGGAAGGGACTCTTCCCTCAACTACATCATCAAGTAGATGTGAGTATGACCAGTCAGGGTAGGAGAAACGTCACAGTGTAGCAGCAGCCTCTTGTGTGTGTGTATTTCCTCTTTACATCCAGAATCGTCATTTATGATAAACAATCCATATGCTATTTATGCTAAACAATCCATTCCACCTTCTGTTTATCTGTGACACTCTGAGTTAGTTTCACAGACCTGAAGAACAGCTCCGTGTAAGCTAGAAAGCTGGTCTCTCTCATCAAAAGAAGCTGGTCCAATAAAAATATTACCTTATCTACTTTGTCTCTTTAATGTACTGGGACCAACATGGCTGCAAACAAGATATTCCATGTTATTCTAATAATTATTGACCTAGCATAAAATCCAGCATCAAATATGTAAATAATACTCTGAGAAATATGGAAACATGAAGCTTGGATAGCTCTCTAGGACTAAGAGCATCCATATTCATAAATCATTTGAAATATTTAAAATGAAGTTACAAAGGAAAAAAAGACAAAAGCTCATTATTAAAAATGAACAACCAGTTCCTACTGTTAGCATGGCTGAGACTTGATATTTATATACATGCCATTTGTAATATTAATATTATTGTAGTGAAATAAATCACTCCCTGGACTTTTACATTTTTAATTACATTTTACTGCACTTGTTCTTTTGTTTACAGTTACCCAATGAAATATTTATCATTTCTTACGTACATGACAGGGTTTCTGTATTTTAATCAGATTTTACATAATCTTTCTCCCTCTTTTAGTATCTTTTTTTATGACCCTACACTACACAGGATGCTATTTTGTAGAAAACCTCATTATTTTTTAATGCGTGGCTATTTATTAATGTATTGTATACATAGCACACTATGCATTTCTTTGGATTGATGAATACATTTACATCCACTTGAGAATAAGAATTCCCTTAAGATCCAATTGCATAGCAAGAGAAAACAGTATACTGAAGGTGAGATGTTTTTGTAGGGGTGGTTTTTCTGGGAGGAGACGGGGTTGGCGAGAGAGAAGGGAGCACAATAAGGTCTGTTTTATTTTGCTGAAGCGATATGCTTACAGTTGTACACAGTTCCCTGACTGTGGAACTGAATGTGCTATTTCAGAATACTGGCTATTCTAACAATAGCAGTTGTTTACATGGGTAAGTGTGTTAGAGGGAGGGGGCCCTGCACTGACCAGATTGATACTTTTCTTTCTAACTGCTAAGGACACCTCTCCATGGGTACTCTGGGATTTGGGGATTAGCTCCTTCCAGGTGCTGCACATCTTCCTCTGGTTGTCTCTCCACCTATCTTCTTCTCTCATCTTGCTGCCTCTCTCTCCCTAAGAGCTGCAGCTTCCTCTTTGTGACTTGATTCTCCAGCCAGGTCACAGTGGCTGTGTCTACGTTGGCACCCTTTTCCGGAAAAGGGATGCAGGTGAGACAAGTCGGAATTGCAAATGCAGCGGGGATTTAAATTTTCCCGCGCATTTGCATGAACATGCCGCTGCTCAGGCTTTGACGAAAGCGCCAGTCTAGACGCTGGCTCTTGTGGAAAATAAAGCCTTTTCCGGAAGATCCCTTATTCCTCTTAAAATCAGGAGTAAGGGATCTTCCGAAAAGGCTTTATTTTCCGCAAGAGCCGCGTCAGACTGGCGCTTTTTCCACAAAGCCCGAGCCGAAAAAAGCGGCAGTTATAAATTATGCAAATGCCGCTGGGAAAATTTAAATCCCCGCTGCATTTGTAATTCGATTTGTCTCATTAGCATCCCTTTTCCGGAAAAGGATGCCAATGTAGACACAGCCAGTGTGTTTCCCTTTTCTGCAGTATTAAAACCTTTCATCATTGACTGTCTCCCCTTTCATTGCCCCATGGTACCACTGTCTCAGTGGCTGGCAGGGGAACCCAAGTCCTTCCCCCCACTCCAGGTTCCAGCTCAGAGGCCCTCTAATCAGCAGCCAAGGCTTGTTCCCTGTTGGACCTTACTGTCTTTCCCTGAGCCTTTTCCTACTTTTCCAGCTCCTTCCTCAGGTTTGATAACTCAAACTCCCTCCTCCCAAGAGCAACTATCAGCTACTTGTCTTTACAACCCCAATCACACCACCCTCCTTCCCAGGATTAACTACAGACTACTTCTCTGCAGCACTTAGCTCCTGGGCTTTATATAGGCCCTCCCCATTCCCATCCACCTGAGCCTCATTTGTCTCCTCCTCCAGGTGCAGCCTGGAGAATGAAATGGCCTACCTAGCTTCCTTATCCCCTTCAGGCCTTGTGTGTGAGAGAGACATAATCACATGAAGTAACTCATTCTCCAATCCATATTACCCATACCTGTATTTTGCAATATTAGGTTAACAGGGAAACATGGGATAACAAAGTTAGCAATAAAAAGGTAAAAATGTTTGTTTGGAACCCAGATCTTCAAGAAATGTAAGCAGGGCCGGATTAAGGGGGGGGGGGCTAGCCGGGCAGCTGCCCGGGGCGCCAACCTATGGGGGGTGCCTGATGGCAGCCGTAAGGGGTGCAGTACGCCCAGGGCCGGGGGTCGCGCGGCGCCCCTTACAGCTGCCATCAGCGCTGTACTGATCAGCGCTACATCAGCTGCCATCAGCGCTACAGCGCAGCGCACCGGGGGGCGGGGCTGTGCATGTGCTATGCACCTGGGGACGGAGCCGCGCATGCGTCGCGCGCCCCGCTGCCCAGGGCGCAGGAATGGCTCAAGCCAGCCCTGAATGTAAGGCCTGTTTTAAAGGCCACTGGAGTCAGTAGGAATCTTTCAGTATCATAATTCCGTGGAAATGTGGGGTACAGAATAACTGTACTGATGTATCAGAGAGGACCTCTTTCCCATCTAATCTTACCCACTCATGAAATTAGGAAACACTAAACGCAGTACTATAGGTAGTACTTTATAGTACTGAAATTGTGTTTATATCCTAGTGTTCCTAGTGTTATATTACAAACTAAATGTTCATCCAGCCTCTTTAAACTGTGCTTAGCTATCCACAAAAATCCCATGCAGCTGAAGATACAAAATGAGAAAATGGACATGCAATATTAATTTGCACATATACTCATATATGTGCACACACTTTTTGCATATGCAAATGAATGTGTCAGCAAATATTATGGGTGCAGTTAAGGAAATCATTTAACAATCTTTATATACTTCAATGATTTTTACTACAGCTGGGTGATTAATTCATAACAAATTATTTGCAAATATTGTGGTATTTTTTTCTCCATGAAACACGAGCAGATTGTGATTTTCTCTTGTAATTAGTGTAAATTATTTGTCAGATTTCTGCACATAGTTCTTAGCATTTTGGCTGTTTGTGAGCAATTTGATACAAATATTTAATATCTAAAATATTGTAATCTGCTACTCCCAGTAGCTGACTGCAGCAACTCACTTTACCACGTCATATACAGATGGTAACACACACACACACCTCTTGTACTCTAGCTAAAGAGAACCATCAATTATTCCACGGCCACTGCCTGCTAGATTGAAATTAATATGTAAGGCTAATGAATAAGAAATAACCTTCCAACAGAGTCTAAAAGAAAGAAGTTGAATTGTTCTAAAGGTTTTTATCTCTATACGTCAAAAGCAGCTTTAATTTGAAGGTCATAAATCTACAGTGTAAACAAAGGATAATACTACTCCCTTATTGTAGGAATAACGGAGTTAAACAATCACATAGAAGAGATAATACTACACCGCTAGTTCTGCTTTTTTTTCCCGAGGAAGCTATGAAGGAGAAGCAAAATGATTCCCCTATGGCTGGTTTATTTGTTTTAAATCAGGTAATGGACAAATATACATATTTTTTTAAATTGTCTAATGTGCTCAAGTAACCTAAAACTAGATTTATATAAACTATTATTAGATTTTGGATCTATGTAACTGCTCTGCATGGAGCCTTTATAGTCAGTTGGGTAAACACACATTTTTAAAATGATATAAATACTTACGTACAAGAGAAACTTTACCAGTTTCAAAGGAGTAGTAATATTGAGTAAATATTATGTGAATTTGCAATTGTTCTCTAGGGGTGTGTCTACCCTGCGCCATTTTTCCAGAATAACGGCTGTTAGTCCAGAAAAACAATACTAGCGTCCACACTGCAATTATGTTATTTCGACAGAAAGTCAAAATAATGGAAGGCTTTTTCCAAAAGTGGTAAACCTCATTCCACGAGGAATAAGCCCTTTTCCAAAAAAGCTTTTTTGGAAAAAGGTATATGGGATGTGGAATAGGGAGTTCAGTCTAAAAAAGAGGCGTCCAGGAAATAACACGTGCCCTGCTGGCTCCTCTGTCCACACTTATCACAACTCTATAATTCCTGTTCCCCGACAGCTCTTATAGCTGCAGACACAGGGGACAGGGCTTGTGGCAGGAAGCAGGCCCTGAGAGTATTCAGACACTGTGCAGCTGCCAGGGCCACACATTTGGGCACTATGCCTCAGGCACAAGCCTCCCAAGAGCCCCCTGCCTGTCCCAGGGAGCATGCACAGGGCTCCCAGGAGCCTGCATCATCCTAGTTCAGGGCAGAGATCCTGGCCCTCCTGGCGGTATGGAGCGATGAGGAGAACCACCAGGATCTCCGCTCCAGATGCAGGAATGTGGGTATATATGGCCGGATGTCCAACAGCCTGGCCCCAAAGGGCCACACCAGGACTCTGGAGCAAGTCTGGAGTAAAGTTAAGGAGCTCTGGCAGGCCTACGCCAGGGCAAGGGAATGTAGCTTACGCTCCGGGGCAGGACCCCATTCCTGCCCCTACTATGAGGACCTGCACCGCATCCTGGGGGATGGTGGAGCTGCTTCCCCACCCCTGGTGGTGGACTCGGGGCTGGAAATGTTTGTCGTCTCCCGCCTGGGGGGATCCCAGCCCAGGAGGAAGAGGAGGAGGAGGAAATGGCCAGCACCATGACCACACACACATTGGAGCCAGTACCCCAGGGCCTGGATGTCTCTCAGGCATCCTCCGAGGCCGGGGAGGGATGATCAGGTGAGTGCTCTAAGTTTTCCACATACATAGGGCAGGGGTGGCGGGTGCTCAGGGACTGGGGTGTGATCATCGCTCGGCCTTTGCGGCCTGGCCCTCGCACTGCAGTCTGTGCATGTGGATGGACGTGCAGCACCAGTCTGCGCCACGTAGCCCCCAGAGGCAGCACCGGAGCACCCCTGAGCTCCTACTCACAGGCTCTGGGGAGGCCGCCCACACTTCTGACCCCCGGAAGGGGACACCCTCCCACCACGAGCCACTACTTGAAGAAGCCTGGGGAAAAGGGCACACACATGCTCGCACACAGACTCTGGAGTGCTGCACATGGCACACAGGCATGCCTGCATGCTTGAGGCACCACCCGCTTCCAGGGCCGGCTCGAGCCATTCCTGCGCCCTGGGCAGTGGGCACGTGACGCATGCGCGGCTCCGCCCCCAGGCTCACAGTGCATGCGCGGCCCCGCCCTCTGGTGTGCTGCACACCTTACAGCTACAGTCGGGCGCGTGGCGCCTGATGGCAGCTCTAAGGGGCACCATGCAGCCAGGCGCGCGGCATCCCTTACAGCTGCCATCAGGCGCCCCCCATAGTTTGGCACCCCGGGCAGCTGCCCAGCTAGCCCCCCCTTAATACGGCCCTGCCACTTCTGGGGACAGCACTGCCAGGTGCAGGTGTGTGTGCGGCACCAATGGAAGCCCTGGCAGCTTGAAGCCCCTCTCCTGCCCATTGGATCCCTGTGTGGCCGGCCATTTCCCTTGCCTGATTGTCCATGGGATGGGAGGGGGTAGGAAGCATGGTCTCCTGGGGACCTCTGGGACCTTGTAAGGCAGGACCCGCTGTCCAGGCCACACATGGCTTTGCTCCTGGTATATCACCTTCCTCTGACCCAAGAACTGTTGCTCTCAGTTCCCTGATGAGGTCAAAGCTTTAGGGACAGTGTTTCCAGGGATGACTGACCACCTCTCTTTATTCTCTCCAGCCAGACCAGCCATGACTGTGGGGCGATCAACTGCAGCTGAACCAGCCGCCCGACTCCGGGAGAGCTGCAGGTGTCGGAGGGTCCAGGAGGACCTTATGAGGGAGCACATGTCCGTCTTCTGAGACATGCTGCAGACGCTGGCCCAGAAGGTCCAGGACCATGCACAGTGGTGGGCCCAGATGTAGCCCAAGCTGCTGCAGCAGGGCCGCAACATGTGTGCGACCATCCGGGAGATGATACATACCTGGCATCAGTCCCAGTCCCTGCTCCAGTCCCTGCTCCAGCCCCACTCCCACTCCCATGCCAGCCCCTGCCCCTCTCCCATGCCTGACCCTGCTCTAGGCCCCCCTCCTGCATATCTCCCTATCCTCCCAGAACCCCCCTACCCCTCCGAGCTCGCTGAGGTCCCTGGACACGAGGTAGAAGAAGCACCTGAGCCACGCACCAGTCTCAGCCCCAGCTCTGAGCCTCTCTCCGCTGCAAGGTTTTCAGCCCCCCTCCCCTCCCTATATCCAAGTTCTCAGCCCCCGCTCCTCCCCAGTTACTTCTATCCCAAATAAATAACGCACCAGTTCTTTTTTTCAAAACAAAACATGTGTTTATTGTATCTGCAGGGAAGAGAGGTGTAGGGGGGAAGGGAGGGTTGTTGTGGGAAAGGCAGAGAGGGGCAAGGCACAGGCCCCTAGGCAGGAGGCCCTGGGGAGAGTTACTGGGGTTCTTGAGAGAAACTCTCCCTCAGCGCCTCCTGGATGCACACCCCCACCTGACGGGCCTGGCGGATGGCAGCTGTGCATGGCTGCTCAAAGGCCCGTCCCTCCCGGCCAGACTCTGCCCCCCACCCCGGAAGGAAGGCCTCCCTCTTCCGCTCCAAGATATTGTGTAGAACACAACAAGTGGAGATCACCTGGGGAATGTTGTGCTCCCCCACATGGAGGTGGGTCAGGAGGTACCGGAACTGCACCTTCAAGCACCTGAAGGTGCATTCGGCCTGGATGCGGGCCCTTCCCAGGCGGACATTGAAGCCATCTGGTGTAGGTGTCTGGTGTAGGGCTTCATTAGCCATGGTATTAGGGGTTGGCTACGTCCCCCACAATCCACAGAGGCATCTCAATGTCCCTGACCCTGATGCTGTGCTCAGGGAAGAAAGTGCCAGCCTTCAGCTTCTGGGAGACGCTGGAGTTGCAGAAGACATGGGCGTCATGTGCTTTCCCTGACCAGCTGACTAAAATGTCCGTGAACTGTCCGTGATGGTAGGCCAGGCCCTGCAGGACCATCAAAAGGTATCCCTTGCAATTTATATACTGTGCTGCCCAGTGGTCGGAGGCACGGATGGGGATGTGGGTTCCATCTATAGCCCCTTTCCCCACCACAGTTGGGGAAGCTGTTGGGGTGTGTTTTCCCCCTTAGCATTGGGACTGCCTCGGCAATTACTGTCCCCAATACATTGGCCCCTCTATCAGGTCTCTATGGCCCTCTATGAGGGTCTCTGCGGCCCCCGAGGCCCAACTCCAAAGTATGTGTCCCTCTATTAGGGCATATACGGCCCTTGAGGCTTAGTCGCCGGGAAGCTTCTCCTGGCCACGGGGTGATTAGTCCAGGGAAGGAAAAAGGGTGGTAGGGGGACCCGGGCCTTCCCCCTCCACCGGGTCCCAGCCCAGGGCCCTATAGGCAGAGACAATCACTCCTGCCTGCTCGGTGGGGATTCCTGCCGCTACACGCCGAGCCCCTTGGTTTGTCTTTTGCCCTGGGCTGCTTCCTACCACGCCCTGGCGCCCCTGTGGGCTACTTGCCTCCGGGGCCAGTCCTTGGCTGAAGCTGGCGCTGGGGTTGTGGGCGCTTCTCCCCCAGGCGGTAGTGGCTGCCGGCGTTGCTCCTGGGATGGCTGTGGGCTGTGGCTCTGGCTGCGGCGGTGGCTGTGGCTGCTGGCCCCGCTGCGACTGCGAGGGCGGCATCAGCTGTTGCAGGAATACTGAGGTAGGTGCGGACGGACCTCCTCTTTCCCCCGCTGCCTTTTCTAACTGCAGGGCTTCCTCCACTTTTATGCTCTGGCTCTGCATGGAGCATGCCCAGCAGGGCTGGATGGGCCAGCTGGGTCTGGGCTACTCTCTGCCCTCCAGTGCGGGGCCTCTCTGCCCCGTCACAGAAGCCTAAGGCAGCAAATCTGGCCATGATGGGGTCCAGGTCTCCCAGGTGGATGACCCTGCACAGTAGGACAGAGTTTATGACCCTCACCACCTGCAGGAGGAGACAAGCAAGAAAACAAAACAGAGAATCAAAAGGGGTGCCTGAGCCTTTTGAAGGTCCCCGAGTTCTCCATCCCCATAAAAACCCCAGGAGCCACTCCCTATGAAGCCTGCCCCCCCACAGGGCTGTGTGAGGGCAGGACTACAGAACCCCTCCAGGGGCGAGGCTTCCCCCCACCAACCCCAGCCACCCACTGCACCTCCAACACCCTCTTTCCAGTACTCCCCTCCCCCACTCCAGGGACTGCAGCCTAAGAGTGCCATACCTGCATGAGGAGGGCCCCAATGGTCAACTTTCCCATGCCAAACTGGTTGCCCACAGACTGGTAATTGCCTGGCGTGGTGAGCTTCCAGATGGCAATGGCGACCTGATTCTCCAGGGGGATGGCGGGCCACAGGTGGGTGTCACATCACCAGAGGGCAGGGGCAAGCCAGGCACACAGCTCCAGGAATGTCTCCTTCCTCTTTCAGAAGTTTTGGAGCCACTGCTGGTCGTCCCACTGCTCTATCACCAGCTGGTCCCACCAGTCGGAACTGGTGTCCAGCCTCCAGAAGCGTCTCTGCACCGTGGGGTGTTGTTGCAAGGCCATTGCTCCCGCACGCAGGCAGAGGTTCTCAATGATGAGCTTGGAGTTGAGCTCATGCAGGGTCATGAAGGCAGCCTGCACAAACTGCTACAGAAACTGCAGCATGGCACTGTGGGGCCATTCCAGGCCCAGAGGCAGCTCTGGCTCCATGGCAAGTAGTGCTGTGGGGTCCAAAAACAGGGAAACCAAAGCACACAGTGGAAATGCTTTGCTGTCCCTCAGTGAGGTAGGCAAGCAAGCAGAAGAAGCTGAGAAATGACTGTCCAGGGGAGTCCCTTGAAGCATGCGTCTCAGCCTTAGGCAGACACCCGGAAGCAACTGCTGACCTAATTCTCTGCCTGAAGTGGTTCTGGGTGGCCCTAAGCGTGAGATAGCATCCAATCAGTGTGGATGTTATCTTTCAAAATAGCACATCACTATTTCATTGCACTTTTTGTGTGTGGAGGTTCTATTTCAAAATAAGCTTTTCCGGAAGATCTCTTCCGGAAAAGCTTATTCCAAAAGAAGCTTGTGGTGTAGACGTAGCTTATTTCAAAATAGCACATCTACACTGCAGGGAAGCCTCAAAATTAGTCCGAGGCAGGCTTCCCTAATGTAGACGTGCTATCTCGATTTAGAGCTCTAGGAGGCACTGGGGAGGAATAACTTAGAATGGCCCTGGTTAGGGGCTGTTTCAAAATTGCAGCAGTGGAGTGTCTACACATGCCTTATTTCACCATAGCTATTTCAGAATAGGCGTTATTCCTTGTAAAATTAGGTTTACAGATTTCTAAATGAGCTGTCCATTATTTTGAAATTATTTTGAAATAACAGAATGGCTCTGTAGATGCTCACATTGTTATTTCAAAATAATGCTAGTTATCTCAAAACAACAGTGCAGTGTAGATGCACCCTAAGTGTAACCCTTCTGCCGGGTAGGCCTGGCAGTAACCTGGGCTGGGTTCAAAATCTTGGGGTCCATCTCACACAGAAACCGGCTCGATCTCCCACCCAGTAATCTGGGAAATTCACACACCCCTGGGCACCTCTGAGAGGCAATGCTTCCCCCACTCGCAAGCACTGAGTCTGAGAGTAGGAAAGAAACATTTAATGAAACAGAGAGAGAAGTCATACGGCATTAACTTGGGGAAAACACCACAAACAGAGTTCATAACCCAAACATGAGCCAAGCCCCCCCCCAGCCAAGAATCACCTGAAGTCCAAAGAGTCTGACACCCCAGAAGTCTCTGTCCCTGGTCCGTGCCACCCAGAGTCCCAAAGTTCACCCGCAGGGTTTCACCTCCCAACCTGGGTAGAAATGGGGGTGCGGGGATAGATAGGGGGGCACCTTATACGACACTCCGCCACGCTCCACCAGCTGTCTCGTCCCACGCCACTGGACGCTCTGCTGGGCGCCTGCTGCCGCTCCTCACCTGCTGCTGCTGCCGCTAGTTGCCGCTCCTCGCCTGCCGCCACTCCGCGCCACGCTGCTGGTCACCGCTCCTCGCCTGCCGCTGCCGCTAGTTGCTGCTTCTCGCCTGCCGCCACTCCTACCAGCCACGTTACGCCACCAGCCAGTGATTCCCACCAGCCACTCTGCTGGTCGCCGCCACTTCACTGGCTGCACTAGGTCTGGCTCTCAGCCAAACCAGTGATTTCAACTTTTTAGCCACCCGCTGGACTGGCAAAGGAATCCAGCTTTCACTGGACTAGCAAAAGAAAAGACTCCTCAGGGAGTCTACTTTAGGTCTGTCCTTAAAACAAACGGGGAAAGGTGCAGGTTGGGCCAGTCTTACAGCTCACACCTGGCAGGTGTGAAGCAGACTGACTCAAGCCCTTTAACCCTTCCCCCCAGCTCAGTTCACTCAACTCTGGAAGGGGGGAGGCTTGTTCCTCCGAGACCTCTTACCATGCTGGTGGTGTCTCTCCTGCAAGAACTGGTGGCATGTTTTACAGTGCCCACATTTAGGGGTAGCATGATTAGTGACCCCCACAACAGTCCCAAATTATTTACAATTCTCCACATTCCATTTCAACACTGACCCTCCATCAGCCCTGGCTGAATGGGATTTATATAGCCACACCTCGTATTCTCTCCTGAGCTGTATTTACATATCAACAGTTAACAGTTAATTACCTTGCAAAGCTAAACAATTGTAGCGCGCACACCCACCCCTCCTTTTAGCTGGCTGATAGCAAGCAGCAGTTCAGCCCCTGCTTACATAAGTATTTACACATAGGCTACGTCTAGACTACAAGCCTCTTTCGAAAGAGAGCGTCTAGACTGCAACCACTTCTTTCGAAAAAATGAGCCACTTTTTCGAAAGAGAGCACCAGGCACTCTGGATGCTCTCTTTTGAAAAAGCCCTGTTTGCATTCAAGAACGCCTTTTTTTGAAAGAGCACTTTGGAAAAAAGGTGTTCTTCCTCGTAAAATGAGGTTTACCGCGGTCGAAAAAACTGCTGCGTTCTTTTGATTTAATTTTGAAAGACTGCGGCAGTCTAGATGCAGGGGAAGTTTTTTCAAAAAAAGGCCACTTTTTCCAAAAAAATCCTGTAAGCTAGACACACCCATACTGTATTATATGCACAAAAGTTTGCATGCTAGTCTAAGCTGCTATGCTCCTGAAAGGCATTTTTACGATGCTTTTTTAAAATTTTGCTGCTATAGACAGTCTCCTCCAAGCTCTCCTCCAAGCTCACTAAGTCTCTCTCCATCCAAATAGCATTTATATTTTGTCTGCAAAAAACATGCATTGACGTCAAAATTAGGACTTGAGCACCGATGTTCACTCTATTGGACCTTTGCAGTTCAAGTGATTTATATCATCTTGTCATGTCCAGGCATAAGTTGAGTCCAGGATGGAAATGCAACCTTATTTCTAATTTTCAACAACCTGGGGACTTTGCAGAAAACTAGATTTCAGTCACATTTGCTTATTCAGATACCATGGGAATGGGCTTGTTAAAAACAATTATGTATTCATTGCAACTTTGTTATTTATTTATTTTGATAAAAAGAGAACATCACAGACTAAAACAAACAAACAAAAAAGGCACTTGAATTTGACCTTTGCATTTTCAAGGACTACATCATACCAATTAATGTCTCATCTAATCTGATCAGGAATATTTACAGAGATTGTGTTTCAAAATCATCAGTTAATAGTCTACGGCACTGCCCCGTTGCCCATCATTCATAACATTTTCCTACTACCACACCAAACTTTTCCTTATTTTTGATCCTTAAATCCTTCTCTTACTATCTTCTGATATTGAGATTATTTTTTTCCTTCATTTATATTGTTGCCTTGAAGCCATTTAAGGTCTCTTTGACTACGGAATCTTTTCTTTTACTGAAGATGTACATCAGGATCCCTTACCACTGGCAGCAGAAAAGTCATCTGTAGTGTTTGTTTTTTGTATGGGGGACAGGGTTGATGAAGCTGTTACTGCTTCTAACGCAATATGTTTGGGAAGCTATGTAAATTTTGATTTGAGGGATGTGAGCACTGCACCATCCTACCCTGATTCTGTAACCTATGCTCAGTCTTTTCCCATAGGTCTGATTCACAGAGTCTGGGCTGGGTGGTGACAGTGAAACAGAACAGCCAGAATCCATAACATTAGTGAAGGGTTCTAATTTTAATTTCCCTTTAAAAAGAATAAAGTTGTTTACATTTTCTCACTGTGATGTTATTTTTAGTGAATTTCAATGATGTTTCCTTCCAGGCCAGTCTTTACTGTGGTGAAGAACTTCTCTGTCCTAGAAATTTTATCATGGTGATTAACTGACAAATGAGAAATTACACACTGCTAACATCCAGCTTGTTAGGGATTATTGACTACATAAATATTAGCAGCAACCATGTCAATGTTTCCAAAAGATTATTTTGGGAAAGTCTCACTTGGGATTGAGCAGGCATTATAACAAAAGGTTAATAAACAAAAAGGGTCTCATTCAGAATTTCAGACACCTGTGGTTCTCAAACTGTGAGCTTTAGGGTTGTCCATATTGATACATAGGAGAGGTGGGCTTTGAGAAATACCTGTAAATGGAAGAAATCTCAGACCTACCATTCATCTCCCTGTCAGTAGTCGAACTGAAACATTCCATTTTTCAAAGATTCAAATTTTCAAAGACTGACTATTTAACTCCGTGGTTAGCCTGATGTTGCAATTGTTCTGCATGAACATCTCCAATTGAAATAAACAGGATTCTAGACAAATCAATAACAGGAGAGGGGAAATTAGTCACTATTTCACACACACAATTGCTCGTATACATAAATGGAAATATTTGAACAGCTAATGATATCAAAATTGTCATTTAGTCAGTATTAATATAGGGTATGTCTACACTGCAGAGGTTTTTTTCGGAAAAATGGCCATTTTTCCAAAAAACTTCACTTAGGTCCACACTGCAATTGAATTCTTTTGAAAAAAATTAAAAGAACAGAGGGGGTTTTCTGACATTGGTAAACCTTTTTCTATGAGGAAGAAGCCTTTTTCCGAAAGAGCTTTTTCAGAAAAAGGCATGTGTGGAAGGGAAAGGGAGTTCTTTCGAAAGAAGAAGGAAGAGGAACAAGAACAGGTACCCTGGTGGCCACTCCGTCCATAGTAATCACAGCTTAAATGTGAGATAGCTTTTTCAATGCACTTTTGCTGTGTAGACGCTCTCTTTTGGAAGACGTTTTTTTGGAAGATCTCTTCCAGAAAAGCTTCTTCTGAAAGAAGTCTGCAGTCTAGACATAGCCCCAGTGACATTAGCATACATGGCCTTGAACAATATGTGAATTGTGCAGTAATAGACAAATAACAATGCCTCCCCTCCAAAGAGAATTGAAAGATGTTAGGAGGTAAAATACAGTACAATACAAAAATGTATAGTCTTTATAGCTACAGTGCTTCGAAGAGTCAATGGATTTCCTTACGTTTTCCAAGGAGATCCCTGGGATCAGTCAACTGAGAAAGTGATCAATATTTGCACACATAATGGGCAAAATTTTCAAAATAGTGTTGGAAATTTTTTGCATATCTAGGTGCATGCTGATCAATAAAGATAATAGAGCTTCAGCAGATGTATATCTCTGGATGTAAATATGGGCACACATGGGAAAATATTATTCATTTTCCAGTTGTATCGTTTGAACTCTGAAGCAGCCTCACAGAATGACATGATACAAGCAACTATTATTATAGTATAATTTTCAGACTGTGAGACTGTATCTAAAGGCTTGTCTTGATGGTGCAATAGTATGCATTGGCTGGGGTGTAAATTCTAGGTTACACTAGCATGGCACATATTTACTGTCCATGTGGACTCTGCTGGCATGCACTAAAGGCTCCACAGTGTGCTTTGACATAGTCCCATTTCAAACAGTATGAGGTCACTGTGTGTAACCCACACATCTAGTGTGGTTCATTGTCCCATGCAGTGGCACTTAGACCACTTACAGCAACAGCTAAGAACAAGAGATGTCTACAGCCTGGCTTGGGAAGCAGCTGACTTTTCACTCAAGCAGTAGAGGATCCTACACTGAGGTCCCAGGTTCAAATCTGCCTGCTGGCGGTTACATGTGCATTAGGGATCTTCTAGTACATACAAGCAGGGTTAGTTAATGGCTGATATGCACCAGCTGGTGCACACTAACATACCCTTAAGGCTGCAGAAAACATCCTCTTTCATCCTTGCCTGGGCAGGACACAGCAGTTTCATCTTATAAGACTTAACTTTGACCATGGTGATCCCTCCATTCATGACCTCCAAACTCATTGAAATGTTGAGTACTTTGGAATGAAACCCCTGGAATTCAAAAAGATCTAATCACTTGAAAATGCAGCAGGCCCTCTTATGTAGGGAGAGAGGGTCAGTACATCACTTTTTTGTTTCCCTATCTGTACTGCCTCCCACTTCCAATGAACACAGAGTAAAGTTCCAGGTTCAAGTCCTTTGGTTTCTCTGAGACTTTCCCAGGACATCTAAGGGAATGTCTCACTCTCTGAGCTCATGACTTCCCAGGAGGTTCCAAGGGAAGAACAGAAATGCCAGTCTCAAGGGTGACACTGTTGTGCAGAACAGCTTTCTTGACTATTGGCACTCATCTGTGGATCTTACTCCCTGAAGCTGTTAGAACAGCAGTTTCTCAAACTGTGGGTCGGGACCACAAAATGTGTTGTGACTCCATTTTAATGGGGTCACCAGGGCTGGTTTAGACTTGTCCAAGGCCAAAGCTGGAGCCTGAGCCCCACCACCTGGGCCTAAAACCAAAGGCCAAGAGTTTCAGCCCAGGGTGGGGTTGAGGACTCAGGTTACAGACCCCCTGCCTGGAGCTGATGGCCTTGGGCCCCACCAACCTAGGGTGGTAGGGCTTGAGCAGGCTTAGGCTCATGCTTCAGTCCCCTCCCTTGGTTGTGTAGTAATTTTTGTTGGGAGGAGGGGGTTGTGGTGCAAAGACATTTGAGAACCCTTCTCTTAGAACCATCACAAATCTCATGTCACGCAGGTCACTGCAAAATATATATGATATGAGCAATCTATATGGGCTGGATCCTAATCCCATTGGAATCAATGGAAAAATTCTCTCTCGCATAAGCTGAAAGCACTTTTGAGACTTTCCTAAAAGTATTTGCAAAAAGCCACAACCAAACCAAGCAACTCCCAAGTTTTCAATGATCTCTTTAGAAAATGCCAAAGCTTACAATAAAAAAAGATAATAAACATTCCATATAGAGAAGACAGCCCTATGTGTTCAATACATATTGTGTTTGCAAAAGCAAGAACACACATATGTCTAATACATCATCTCTATTTTCAGTATAAAGGAAAGCAAGACAGAGCAGCTGGCTGTTTTTTACCACCTTTCACTCCTTCACATATGTTGGCACATATTTTGTAGACATAATTCTTTTGAAATATATAAGTTTTGCCATAGGAAGTAGAGTACTTTCCAGGTTTTACTTACCCATTTTCTTTTGCCGTGATAATGTATCTTTTATAACAGGGAAAAATATAATTAAAGATACTTATGACTCCTACCTTTACATACTGATAACTTCCTGGTACATTCTGTTTACCTGAAACCTCTTAGGTTTCATTTCAGCTTCAGTCCCTAATTGGAATAATTTGGGATCTGATATAAAGTCCACTGAAGTCAATAGAAGTATTGATACTAGTTTCAATGGACTTTGCTACAGGCTTTCAAGCACTAACATTATTAAGCAAAGACAGATTTTTTTGCCCACCTTTTAAAAAATGAAGAAATTAAAAGGCAAAAATGACATCAATGTAACATTATTTTACATTTAAATGCACAATAGTCAAGAAGAGCAAAAGTAAAGATTCTCAGAGTGTAACATTAACTCATTCACGCTATGTATAACTAGATATTTAGGTAAAGATTTCACCTTTTAACTTCTTTCTTGATACTTCCCTATTTGGCATCAATGACTTTTATAGCTTTCCAAAACTCATGATTATATGCTTAATATTCACAAAATATACAGTCCAAATACCGAGTCTTTATTCCGCCTCCCTTACTCCCTCATTTTCTTTATCCATAATCTTACAAGGTTCATCCTACCATATAACTCTCAGATTTCCTCTAGACACGTCCACACCAACATAGCCTAACTTCCCTCAATCTATTTCATACTCTAACTAGTAATTAAAAAATACATTGGTCATATTTTAAGGGGTCTCACCCAACTCACACCTAAAATTAATTGTAAGTGAAAAATTACAGGCCCAGTTATACGTGAGTGCAGATGCTAGTATCTTAGGCTACGTCTACACTGCGGAGCTTTAGCTATCCTGCGTCTTAACAGTGTGCCCGTTATTTTGAAATATAATGGGCTTGCTCTTCTGATGTCCCTCTAAACCTCATTCCACGAGGAGTAAGGGATGTTTCAGAATAGTGGGTTATTTTGAAATTTGGCACTGTGTAGACTGCACCAAATTACAAAATAAGCTATTTCAAAATTGACTCAAAATAAGCAATGCAATTTGCGTAGCTCAAATTGCGCAACTTATTTCCAGCTATTGGTGCAGTATAGACACACCCTAAAGGTCTAACTGTAGTATGCAATTTGCAAGTTGAAAGTTAATTTAAAACTCAAGTCTTGTACATATGGGAACGTGACAAGGTGAATAGATGCCATTCAGAGGTTGATAGGGAAGGGATAAAGTATCATCTTCTGGCGAGAAGTAGAATCACAATTTCTGGACCTAAGAGAGGAGGGATTTATAGAGTAGAAACTCCAGTGGTTACAACATAATCAATTACTTCCAATGCAATTAATGATTATTATTACAATAGCACCCTACCTATTGTAGGTATCTTACAGGTGTAATACATTCCCATCTCAAAGAATTTGCCATCTAAAAGAAAAACAAAACCAAAAAATGTTGGGGTGAGTTGCAAAACATACAGCAGATTTTGCCACTCATATGCTTAGTAATAATCTCTGGCATGTATCTCTGCAAATAGTTTACTCACTGCACAATTTATTCCACATCTATTCTGTTACTCTACATTTAAATGCACGTGTATTAAGAAACTTGTTAGTGTGAGTAAGGGTGCCAGAATCTGCTCCTATATTCATATCCATGGAGAAAAGGGCTGAGTCTGGCAACGAGTGAGCATCCTAGATAACTTCATTTGTGTGTTTTATTGATTGGCTGCATTAGTCTGAGGTGGCTGTGTTTAACTAGACTTTTCTTTTTTGTGTGTGAAAATTAGATAAGGCATTAAGTATCAGCACCTACTAGAATCAGGGATTCTAACCTCTCTGTCATGTTGCAGAGGTAAAATCTTCTGTAAACCTGCTCCTTGTCATGACCAAGAAATAAAGATCAGTCTCCTACTAGCAGTACTGTGTGTCATAGCTGTATTACATACCAACACAATTCTGTACTTGGAAACATCTTGGAAAGCAGCTATAAAAACTCTTTTATGGTGCCTTAGGACAAGATACCTTAGAGATTCTTTGCCTACCTAACACTGAGAGAAGGAATTAATCTTTGTGCCTTTAATGGCACTTATGGTACCAAAAATTAAGTTGCAGATTGAGGACTAGTGTATGGTGATGCCATAGTGTCTTACTGCATTTTGGATTTATTGCATCATTACAAGCATTATTTCATGTCCTGCTGTTGGAATCTGTCCCCTTTCAGAGCTTAAAGCAAGTAAAGCAAAGTGCTTTGTCATCCATGATATATGCTAAAATCACAGGTGGGGAGGTGTGAAGTTGTGTTCTTATCATCTTTATGATGTAAATGATTCTCTTGACAAAACCTTTTCATTTTATGCAAAATTAAAAATTCATAACCTGTGAAACCCACAAAGACTTCTCAGAAGAAAAAACATTGAATAATATGTGAAGTACACCCAAACCTGTTTGTGCTCCTCTAGACAAATGGGGGGAAAAACCTTTATAAAAATTCTTTGACCCTGCTTTTTGCCATCTGAATGGACATGGTTGATTGGAAAAATCAATGAAGTGCTGGGAGAATTGCACCTCACTCTTGCAGACAAGCCACACAAAAATCCAACTTTTCACATGAGATGAAGATTGCCTTTGGTTCATTTACTCTCTTAAGACACATTAAAATCAAATCTATCACCCCATTTGGCCATCTGTCAATTCTCACTACACAGTAAACGGGTAGACTTTGTTCCTGGATCACCAGAATAGGAGGATGTTTTGTTGTTGTAATAAATGGTTTTAGACCTCAGAGACAGAAATAAATCAATGCAATTTATAAAGTTGGGGTGAAAATGTTAGCTGCAGTTTTCCAAACTACTGGGAATTATATATGGATGAGTTACAATAAATAAAGCACAGCTTTAGCAGTTTACAAAAATAAATAACGGAGATGAAATAAATTAATGTTCAGGCTTTTATTTTGGAATCTTTTAAAACATGGATTAAATAAAAGAGTAAATTGCATATCAAAAGGTACAGCTTACTTTATTGTATGAACATTTAAAATGAAATTTCTAAATAGCAGATCTCATTTCTCTTATTCATTTTGAACCAAAACGGAGGTTTCAAAGCACAAAATGAACTAACAATTTGAAGCACATTTTCTAGTGCTTTCCTGATAACTATTTTGCTTTTTCTTATCAATAGACTTAATTATAAAAAATGGGATCAAGATTCAACTTTAAAATTAATTTTTGAGAGTTTATAAACATAGAAGCTCTGCAAGTGAAGAAGCAACGTTACTAGCAACTATAGAGTCTTGTGAATGAGTATCCAAGATCCTGTGTTGCCTGCGCAATTAATAAGCTGACTTTCCAGATCCAGCTTGTATAGAGGCTCATGACAAACTGTCTAGTGAAATTGCCTTCTTTGATGGCTATCTACAATTTTGATCAACTTTAAAGATGTAAATGTAACCTTCACTAAGCATGCTCATCTAGCACCCATTCTAAGAGATATTAGTTCTCTTGGACTGAACTATCCCGAAGATCATTGGCTACAAAGGACATTAAAATGATGAGCAATTAGAAAGTGTGAAAATGCAGAGACTAAACAACTGGAACACAGTTGTTGTCCAAAACATCAATTTCATAGCCTCGCAGGCAACATCTGTTAGTAAAACATTTTTATGGTAAATGGAATAAAATATAAGGGCCATGTTTTCAGAACTGGCAACCAAAATTGCTTGCACAATATTGTGCTTATGGCATTGCATGTGCAAAACTCACTTTTAAAATAATACATTTTGAAGAGCTGGACAAGATTTTACATAAGTATATGTCCAACCACCCAACTCAGACTTCACATCCCCCAATCCGAGATAACCCGCAAGACACAAGCAAGAAGAACTCAAGGCCAATAAAGAGATCTTCCCGGAAAGCCAGGATCTGTTTGGGACTCAGGACCCTGATGCTGGCCAGATGAAGGCAAGCCCGATTCCTGCCCTACAACAACCAAACCCAAATCCTGGGCAGCAACCTACTGAAGAGAATCTCAGCTTGTCCTTTTTAAAAAACTATATTTTCTGTGGAGACTCTTAAAGTCATTCTTTCATAAGATGGGAAATCATTATAGTTATGTAACTTTCTCTTTTCCCCTCTCTGAAGGTCAAGCAAGCTTCCTGATATTCATGAGAGTTTCTAGTTGGGGACACACTGAAAAGTTAATTGAATTAACTAACAGTGTGAATTTAAAGTGGGTTTATGCAACCCATGTGTATGCTCTCATTCAGAATGAAAGTGGCCTTAATTTGGTTTAATTTAATTCACTTTCTGAGTGAATTACAAGGCAGGGAGGTTTCACCTACTGATCTTAGACCAGAGGGAGTCATACAGATACTAGATAGACCCATACGAGAGCATATGAAAACCTGTTGCCCGTTTACCTGTGTACAATGAAGTTGCCTAGAGTTGCTTTAAGCAGATTCAGCACCTCAATTATTGTAATTTTGGAGAAAATAGGAAAAAAATATTTTTCTTTTTCATTTCCTCTGGCTGTGTCTCCTTTTTTCAGACACCATGACTTCTTTGTGGGTGTGTGCTCTGAGCACATGCACACGGGAATGACAACATGTGCATTGTAGCAGCCTCATTACTATGTTCACAGGGTCAGCTGTCAGAGTTAGCTTAACATCGCCTCTCTTTTTGTTTAGCTTGCTCATTTTAAATCAGAATATTTAATACTTGATACATTTTTGTGTCTTGTTTTCTACACATTGTCGGGGAGAGTTATGCTCAGACTCCTTTTGTCAACTGCAGCATACACTAGACAAAGTGACTAAGGCTACATCTAGACTGCAAGCTTCTTTCAGAATAAGCTTTTCTGGAAGAGATCTTCCAGAAAAGCATATTTCGAAATAGTGCATCTACACACAAAAAGCACAATGAAATAGCAATGGGCTATTTCAAAAGATAGTGTCCACACTGATTGGATGCTATCTCGCATTTAAGGCCATGCAGAACAAGTTCAGGTAGGGCATTAGGTCAGCAGTAGCTTACGGGTGCTGTTGCTTAAGGCTATCTGAGATGCGTGCTTAAAGGGAGTCCCCTGGACAGCCATTTCTCAGCTTCTTCTGCTTGCTTGCCTACCTGTCTGAGGGACAGCAAAGCATTTGCAGTGAGTCCTCTGGTTGCCTTGCCTTTGGACACCACAGCACTACTTGCCATGGAGCCAGAGCTGCCTCTGGGCCCGGAATGGCCCCACACTGCCATGCTGCAGTTTCTGCAGCAGTTTCTGCAGGCTGCCTTCATAGCCCTGCATGAGCTGGACTCAGAGCTCATCATTGACAACCTCTGCCTGTGCGGGAGCAAGGCCCTTGCAACAACATTCACAGTGGAGAGACGGTTCCGGAGGCTGGACACCAGTTCCGACTGGTGGGACCAGCTGGTGATGGAGCAGTGGAGCGACCAGCAGTGATTCCAGAACTTCTGAATGAGGAAGGCGCCCTTTATGGAGCTGTTTGCCTGGCTTGCCCCTGCCCTCCGTCGACAGGACACCCAGATGCAACCCTGCCACCCCCCTGGAGAAGCAGGTCACCATTGCTGTCTGGAAGCTTGTCATCCCAGACAGTTACCAGTCTGTGGGCAACCAGTTCGTCACGGGAAAGTCCACCATCAGGGCCCTCCCTAAAGAGGTAAGGCACTCTCAGGCTGCAATCCCTGGAGCAGGGGGACCCTAGGGATGGGGGGGTTGCGTGTGCAGGGGGTGGGAAAAGGTGGGGGGGGAAGCCCTGTCCCCGGAGGAGTTCCGCATTCCTTCCCTCACACAGCCCTGCAGGGGGAGGCAGCTTTAGAGGGGTGGCTCTTGGGGTGTTTGTGAGGAAGGAAGGGGGGATGGGGACCTCCCAAGGGCTCAGTCATCCTCTTTGATTCTCTGTTTTGTATGTTTGTCTCCTTCTGCAGGTTGTGAGGGCCATAAACTCCAACCTGCTGTGCAGAGTCATCCACCTGGGAGACCTGGACCCCATTGTGGCCAGATTTGCTGCCCTGGGCTTCTCCAACTATTGGGGGGGCCATAGATGGAACCCACATCCTTATCTGGGCCCCAGAACATCGAGCAGGGATACTCCTCGATCGTCCTGCAGGCTCTGGTCGACCACGCCAGACATTTTTTGGACATTTTGGTCGGGTGGTCAGGGAGGGCGCATGACGCCCACATGTTCAGAAACTCCAGCCTCTACAAGAAGCTGGAGGCTGGCACATTTTCCCCCCACCATGGCTTCAGGGTCGGGGACATGGAGATGCCACAATGCATTGTGGGAGATGTGGCCTACCCCCTCATGCCGTGGCTGATGAAGCACTACACTGGCCACCTGGACCCAAGCAGGGACTGTTTCAATGCCCGCCTTGGCAGGGCCTGCATCCAGGTAGAATGATCCTTCGGCCACTTGAAGGTGAGGTTCAGGTGCCTTCTGACCCACCTCGATATGGGGGGAGCACAATATTCCCCAGGTGGTCTCAGCCTGTTGTGTTCTCCACAACATTATGGAGAACAAGAGGGAGGCCTTCCTCCCCTGGATGAGGGGCAGAGGCCAGCCAGAAGGGACGGGCCTTCGAGCAGCCACACACAGCTGCCATCTGCCACGCTCATCAGGTGGGGGGTGCGCATCCAGGAGGCCCTGAGGGACAGTTTCTCTGAAGGACCCCTGTAACACTCCCAAGGGCCTCCCCACTAGGGACCCCTCCCTTCCCCTCTTCCCTGTAGACTCAATAAAAACACCAGTTTTGTGTTTAAAAAAATTCTTTGTAGTAACTGGGGAGGAGGGGGAGCTGAGAACCTGGATATGGGGAGGGAGGATGGGGGCTGAGAACCTTGGAGGAGGGAGGAGAGGCTCAGATCTGGGGCTGAGAGTGGCATGTGGTACGGCTGGAACTTTCACCTCAGGTCTGGGGACCTCAGTGACCATGGAGGTGGGGCGAGGGGGTCCAGGGAGAACAGGGGGATAGGCAGGAGGGGCAGCTGGAGCGGGGTCAGGCATGTCGGGGGGGATGGGGTAGGCATAGAAGGGGGAGGAGGGGCTGGCATGGGAGGGAGAGCAGGGGCTGTCATGGACAGGGGCAGGAGCAGGGACATAAGCTGGATAGGCCATCATCTCCCAGAGGATGGCACAGATGTTGCAGCCCTGCTGCACCAGCTCGGTCCACATTTGGGCCTGACATTGTGCATCATCCTGGACCTTCTGGGCCAGTGTCTGCTGCATGTCCCAGAGGACAGACACATGCTCCCTCATGAGATACTCATGGACCTTCTGATGCCTGCGGCGCCCCCAGGGTGGGATGGCTGGCTCGCCTGGTGGTGATCATCCCACAGTCACATCCCACAGGATGGTGATGTCCCAGGAGCAAGGCCATCTGTGGCCTGGACAGGAGGCTCTGCCTCCCAGGGGCCCAGAGGTGCCTAGGGGACTATGCCTCCCCCCCATCCCACGGACAAGCAGGCAAGGTAAGCGTCGGACACACTGGGATCCCATGCGTGGGAAAGGGGCCTCGAGCAGCCTGGCCTTCCATTGGGGCCGCACACACACTTTCGCCTGGCAACGCTGTCCCCGGGAGCAGGTGGTGCCATGAGCATGCAGGCATGCCCATGTGCCATGTGCGGCACTCCAGAGTCTGTGTGCAGGCATGTGTGTGCCCTTGTCCCCAGCCTGCTTCCAGAGGTGGCTGGTGGTAGAAGGGCATCCTCCCTCCCCCAGAAGTCAGATGTGTGTCTAGCCTCCCCAGAGCCTGTGAGCAGGAGCCCACAGGTGCTCCAGGGCTGCCTCCTGGGGCTGCATGGCGCAGACTGGCACTGTATGTGCATGTACATGCAGGGTATGTCTACACTAGCTCGCTAGTTCGAACTAGGGAGGCTAATGTAGGCATTCGAAGTTGCAAATGAAACCCAGGATTTAAATATCCCGGGGCTTTATTTGCATCTTCCCGTCCAGGCGCCATTTTTAAATCCCCTTAGTCCGAACTAACTGCCCGCGGCTACACGCGGCAGTCAAATGTTAACTCAAACTAAGTCCTTAGTTCGAGTTAACTGTTACACCTCATTCCATTCCATGCCTACATTAGCCTCCCCTAGTTCGAACTAGGGGGCTAGTGTAGACATACCCGCACAGACTGCAGCGCAAAGGCCAAGCCGAGAAGGCTGAGCGCTGATTGTGCCACAGCTCTTGAGTGCCTGCCATCCCCACCCTGTGTTTGTGAAAATCTTAGGGAACTCACCTGATGATCCCTCCCCAGCCTTGGAGGATGCCTGGGAGACATTCAGATTCTGGGGTACTGGCTCCAACATAAGCGTTGTCATGGTGCTGGCCATCTCCTCCTCCTCCTCCAGCTCCTCGTTCTCCTCCTTCTCCTCCTCCTGGGCTGGGACCCCCGGGCAGGTGACGACAGGCATCTCCAGCCCCGAGTCCACGACCAGGGCTAGGGAAGGGGCTGCACTGCCCCCCAAGATGTGGTGAAGTTCTTCGTAATAGGGGCAGGAGTGGGGTCTTGCCCCAGAGCGTGAGCTGCGCTCCCTTGCCCTGGTGTAGCCCAGCTGGAGCTCTTTCACTTTGCTCCTCACCTGCTCAAGGCTTCTGTGGTGGCCTCTTGTAGCCAGGCTGTCAGCCATCTGGCCATATATATTGGTATTGTGCCATCTGAAGTGGAGATCCTGGAGGGTCTCCTCCTTGCCCCATGCCTACAGGAGGGCCAGGATCTCTTTCAGCCCTGGCAGGCTCCTGGGAGCCCTGTGAATGCTCCCTGGGAGGGCCAGTGGGCTCTTGTGGAGCTTGTGACTGCGACATGGGTGCCTGCAACTGTGGAACTGCAGCCACATGGTGAGTTGCAGCTCCCAGGGCTGGCTTCCTGCCACAAGCCCTGTCCCAGGTGTCTGTGGCTTTAAGAGCTGCCAGGAGACAGAAACAATAGAGTTGTGATGAGTGTGGACGGAGCGGCCAGCAGGGCACCTGTGTTATTTCCTGGAAGCCTCTTTTTTTTTAAATAACTCCCTCTTCTGGGTCCACACACACCTATTTCCGAAAAAGCTTTTTTGGAAAAAGTATTATTCCTCGTAGAATGAGGTTTACTGATGTCGGGGAAAGTCCTCCGTTATTTCGACCTTTTGTTGAAATAACTCTATTGCAGTGTGGATGCTAGTTTTGTTTTTCCAGAATGACAGCTATTATTCCAGAAAAATGCTGCAGTGTAGACGTATCCCATGTCCCAAATGAACTGTAAGATCTCATTAGGTTTACTTCTCTCCCTGTCTATGTAAGTGCATGTAATGCACCCATACTTTTGAGGATTCATCTACAGTAAATTTGTATTCTTGCCCCCAGAGGCAGATTAAGGTTTATTGGGGCTCTGGCCACTGCTCTTCCCCTTCCACCCCAAGGCTCTGTCCCTTGGCCATGCTGGAGCTGGGCTGTTGCTAAAGCAGCCCAGGCAGTCTGGGCTACTGTGGGGAGCTCTGGAGCCTCTACCTACCCTGGGTGTTGTGCCTCAGAGGGCGGGGATAGGGAGTAGGTAGAGGATTTAGCATGCTCCACAGCAGCCCGGGCTTCCTGGGCAGTTCTTTCCATAGCCTAGGATAGGTCCCAGTTTGGCCAGGACAGTGCCCTTTTTAAGCCCTTCCTGGAACATCCTTACTTTGAAAAGAACAGATGGGGCAAATGCCCAGTTTTGCCTAAAAGGGGCGGAGGGAACACAAGTGGCAGGGTTCGGGCCAGTTCTATATGGGAGGCAGGAAGAACCACCATGCCATATTTTCCCTTGGGCCAGCTCTGCTGATGGGGAAAACAAGGTCACCCTACCACCCTACAATCCTGACTCCAGCTTTTGGCCTAACCAGGGCATGGAGCCTCAGGAGAAAGAGGAAAAGCAGGAGAGTGGAGTCCCAAGGGGCGGGGAGAGAAGAGGAGCAGGGGACAATGTCACAGTTCCAATGCTGGTCACCCTCCATTTTAATACAGGTTCTAGTGCACTTGTGCCCCCTTCCCCAATTGGAATGGATCCCTGGGCCCAGGCCCCCTGAATTAATTCACCAGTGTTTGTCCTACAGCTCACACTCCCTTAGGGTATGTCTACACTAGCCCCCTAGTCCGAACTAGGGTGGCTAATGTAGGCATTCGAACTTGCAAATGAAGCCCGGGATTTAAATATCCCGGGCTTCATTTGCATGTTCGGAGCGCCATTTTTAAATGCCCGTAGTTCGAACTGACTGCCCGGCTTACACGCAGCAGTCAGAAGTTAATCTGAACTAAGTTCTTAGTTCGGATTAACTGTTACACCTCATTGCAGGAGGGGTAACAGTTAATCCGAACTAAGGATTTAGTTCAGACTAACTTCTGACTGCCGCGCGTAGCCGCGGGCAGTCAGTTCGGACTACAGGGCATTTAAAAATGGTGCCCTCCCGGGAACATGCAAATGAAGCCCGGGATATTTAAATCACAGGCTTCATTTGCAAGTTCGAATGCCTACATTAGCCTCCCTAGTTCGGACTAGGGGGCTAGTGTAGACATACCCTTACCTATGTGGCAGTCTATAGGTTTAGCTATTATTTTTTCACTACGGACAATAAAGGAACTTGAGCAAAGTTGAATTTTTCCAATGGAAAATTTCAATTTTGCAGCTGTTGCATCAAAACAAACACCGATGAGAAAAGGAAGAGCCAGCTATTCTCATCCTCTGGTACAGGAGCTGTGCATACACAAGGGTAGATGAGTAGTAGCAGCAGTAGACAATAATAGGGGCTAAGCCAGTAACACCACCAGGCCAAAAACACCACAAAATCGTTATTGTTATTCAGACAGACAATGTTAAGAGTGTGGCAGCCCACTTCCCACTCCCACGCTGTTAAGACTCAGGTAGCAGCTTTCATTTCTTCCTTCCATGACTTCACAAGTTGTGATGAGCCAATCAAGTACTCTAGATGAAATGAGAATTGACTCTGCTGCACACTTGTTAGTGTTTGGGTTTTACTGCATGGATTCTTTTGTTGATGAACTGAAGTATTGCATACTATTAAATTATCATTTCATGCTACTTATGATAATATGCTGATATTATTACTTTCATTTATAGCTGATTAACATGCATTGTTGATAATATGTTAGCGCCTTTCTTAAGGAGGGTGGTGAAGTGTGATATTCCAATTGGAATGTGTTTGTTATGTTACTATATAGACTCTTAGTGTGCAAAGAGGAAGAGGAAAACAATGAGGAAAAAGAATTTGTGTGAAAGGATGTGAGTGGAGATAATGTTTATGCTAGTATGTGTTTTATATCTCTGTTAATATGGCACTGAATGGACTATGTTGAATACTCCTACAGTTAATAATCCTTTTACCTGCTTGTGACGGGGCGAGGCAGCCCCGCACTGAACCTGCAGGGCCCAGCCAGGGTTACCTGGCTGCAGAGGCCCTTCCCCCACAGCCCTACCGAACATGCTCGGGCTGTAGCTCCACTATAAAAGCCTGGGGAAGGACTCAGTCTGGGGAGACAGCCGGAGGCGAAGGACCGGTGAAGGGGGCTCCTGCACAGCTGTTGCCAGGGTCTCCAGGAGAGGCCGAAGGGGACGCGGAGGCGAGCTGGTGCAACCCAGGGACTGCCTGCAGAGGAGACGCCGGCCCGGAGCTCACAGCAAGCTGGGCGAGTACAGGGGAAGGAACCCCAGGGAACCAGGTAGGAAGTGGCCCAGGGCAGGAGCGGGAGCCGCCTCTCCCGCCCAGAGAACCTCAGCGCGTTTCGGCCGGATAGCCCCGCCGAGGGAGTGACCCGCTACCTGGTCGCTCACAGGGCCCTGGGCAGGGACCCGGTGGAGTAGGGTGGGCCCGGGTCCCCCTACCTGGGGTGCGCCCCCGCTACAATCCTGAACTGCGTTATGGACTCCGGCCGGAGGGCCTTGGCCTTGTCTTAAAGGGCCAGCTTTAAACTGCGTTATGGACTCCGGCCGGAGGGCTTGGCCTTGTCTTAAAGGGCCGGCTTTAAACTGTGTTATGGACTCAGGCCAGAGGGCCTTGGCTTTGTCTTAAAGGGCCAGCTTTAAACTGTGTTATGGACTCAGGCCGGAGGGCCTTGGCCTTGTTTTAAAGGGCCAGCCTTATCTGTGTTGCAGACTCAGGCCAGAGGGCCTTGGACTTAAGAGAGCAGGCAGGAGGGGCCCACCACACGTGGTGGAGAATGTGGGCAATTTCTTCCCCTGCGACTAGGGGAATGTAGGGAGACCCACTTAGGGGGAAAAAAAAAAAAGGAGATAAGAGATGGGGCAGTTTAGAAAGAGGAAGCGCCCCCAGAGCTGTAACTATGGGCAGGTGTTGATGGCCGGCCAGAGGGCCCAGAGGTGGGACGAGGCCAAAATTATAGTACCCGTGCGGGTGAACGGAGCCCCCACCACTGCCCTGGTGGACTCTGGCTGTAGCCAAACCATTGTACGGACGGGGGTGGCCGTAGGGATGGACCAGCTGGGACCCCCAGTACAAATGATGTGTGTTCATGGAGATGTACGGTTCTACGACACAGCCTGGGTGAGGTTGGAAGACGGGCAACGTGGGGCACGCAGGCTAGTGGTGGTGGCCCCGAAGTCGCCCTACCCGGTGATCCTGGGGCGGGACTGGCCGGGGTTTAATGAACTACTACAAGAAGGGAGTGGTCTAATGGCAAATATTGTCCGGGCACGGCAAGCTTGCCGGGTCCCGCTAAGCCCGCCCCTCGAGGTAGCGGCGGGCGAAGGGGCCTCACAGCACTCTACGCCCGGAGCACCGGCGGCGAGCATGTGCGGCGCCCCTACGGGTTCCCCACCTATCGACCTAGAGCTAGATGGGGACTTCCTGGAAGAGCAATGGAACGACCCCACACTTAGCCGGGCCTGGGAGCAAGCAGTTACGCACCCAGAAGGGGAGGAGCCGGCTTCAGGTCAGCCCAAAGGGCCCCGCTTTGAGGTACGGCAGGACCTTCTCTACCGCCTAGTACGGGACCCTCAGACCCAGGATGAGATGCACCAGCTGTTAGTCCCACGTCGTTTCCACCGGGGCCTGTTACAATTGGCCCACGCAACCCCCTGGGCGGGTCATATGGGCCGAGAGAAGACCCTGCAGCGAGTGGCGCGACGGTTCTTCTGGCCAGGAATCCACCACGAAGTGCGAGAGTACTGTGCCTCGTGCCCCGAGTGCCAGAAGGCTAATCCCGCCAGCATTTCTCGGGACCCTCTGGTGCCGCTACCAATAGTGGGAACGCCCTTCGAGCGCATTGGCCTGGACTTGGTGGGCCCGCTGGAAAGGAGCCAGACGGGGCATAAATATATCCTAGTTGTAGTGGACTATGCTACGCGGTACCCAGAGGCCGTCCCGTTGTGGACAACTACTGCCCGCGTCATTGCTGGGGAGTTGCTAGAAATTTTCTCCCGGGTGGGTTTGCCCCGAGAGATCCTCACAGACCAGGGGACGAATTTGACATCGCGACTCATGGCGGAGCTGTGTCGACTACTGAACATCCGTGCGCTCCGGACCTCAGTCTACCACCCACAGACGGACGGGTTGGTAGAGCGCTTCAACCGCACCTTGAAGACAATGCTGCGCAAATTTGTGGAGGAAGATGCCCGTCATTGGGATAAGATGCTCCCAGTGCTGATGTTTGCGGTGCGAGAGGTGCCTCAAGCCTCTACAGGGTTCTCGCCCTTCGAGCTCCTGTATGGACGACAACCCAGATGGATTCTAGACCTCGTCCGAGAGACCTGGGAAGAACAAGAGACCCCCGCCCGAGGCTCCGTACACTACATCCTGTGCTTGCGGGATCGGCTCCGGGAACTAGGGCGTTTGGCCCAAGAGAATCTACGCCGAGCCCAGGAGGTCCAGACCACTCATTACAACCGGGGATCCAGGACCCGGACCTTCCAGCCAGGAGACCGGGTACTACTGTTGCTCCCTTCCTCAGAATCCAAGCTGCTAGCAAAATGGCAAGGCCCATTTGAGGTGGTGAGATGGGTGGGTCCGGTGGACTATGCAGTACAACTGCCAGGGCGGAGGAAGGAGGTGCGGATATATCATGTAAACCTGCTCAAGGGGTGGAAGGAGCAAGAGGCCCTGATGATCACCCCGTACCCTATGGAACCGGAGTTGGGGCCATCCGCAGAGGAGGACTCCACGTCCGCACGCCTGGACATCAGTCCTGACCTCGAGACAGGACAGCAGGAACAGCTCTGCTGGCTGCTGAGCGGCTTTCCCCAGGTCCTGTCGTCGAAACCTGGCCAGACGAGCCTGGCGAGCCACCACATAGCCACCCCCCCGGGGCAGAAGGTGTGCGACCATCATCGCCTGCTGCCCAGGAAGTTGTGGGACACGGTGCGAAGGGAATTGGACAAAATGCTAGCTCTGGGCGTGGTAGAAGAGTCCCGAAGTGACTGGAGGAGCCCCATAGTACTGGTGCCAAAAGCGGATGGGTCGGTCTGGTTTTGTGTGGACTTCAGGAAGGTAAAATCCATCTCCCATTTCGATGCCTACCCGATGCCACGGGTGGACGAGCTGTTGGAATGGTTGGGGCGTGCCAGAGTCATATCCACTCTTGATTTAATTAAGGGCTACTGGCAAATTCCCCTGACACCAGCATCTCGAGAGAAAATGGCCTTCCCAACCCCTTTTGGACTCTTCCAATTTACAACAATGCCTTTCGGCCTTCACGGGGCGGCAGCCACTTTCCAGAGGCTCATGAATAAAGTACTAAGTCCACATAATGACTACGCAGCGGCATATATTGATGATATTGTGGTATACAGCCGGAGCTGGACAGAACATCTCCAACATCTGTCCCAAGTGCTGCAGGCGTTAGCTGAGGCTGGCCTCACCGCCAACCTGGCCAAGTGCCACTGGGGATATCCTGAGGTGAGCTATCTAGGCTATACGGTGGGGAAGGGGCAGCTCCGACCCTTGATAGACAAAGTCCAGGCTCTACAGGAGAGCCCTACGCCTACCACGAAGAGGCAAGTACGACAGTTCCTGGGGCTGGCAGGATACTACCGCCGCTTTATACCCAACTTTGCGACCATCGCAGCACCCCTTACAGACCTCACTAAGAATCCCCGAGAGCACCGCATAGAGTGGACCTCGGAGTGCGAAGCTGCCTTCCAGACCTTGAAGAAGCAGCTAGCTCAGGGGCCGGTGCTCGTTCAGCCAGACTTTGACAAGCCGTTCATTTTGCAGACAGATGCCTCCCGAGTAGGACTAGCCGCGGTATTATCCCAGGTGATAGAGGGGGAGGAGCACCCCATCCTGTACCTTAGCCGCAAGCTGTTCCCGCGAGAGACTAGATACTCTACGATAGAGCAGGAGGCCCTCGCGGCGAAATGGGCCATAGAGTCCCTAAGATATTATCTGTTGGGGAGCCAGTTCACTTTAGTAACTGACCATGCCCCCCTGAGATGGCTCCACGCCATGAAAGACTCAAACGCGCGGATCATGTGCTGGTACTTATCATTACAACTGTTTGCTTTTCAGGTAGTGCATCGACCGGGAAAAGCCCATACTAATGCAGACTTTTTTTCAAGGACAAGTGAAGAGGGGTCGGCCGAAACCCCGTCGCTGACCCTCCTAAGGGGGAGGGTGTGTGACGGGGCGAGGCAGCCCCGCACTGAACCTGCAGGGCCCAGCCAGGGTTACCTGGCTGCAGAGGCCCTTCCCCCACAGCCCTACCGAACATGCTCGGGCTGTAGCTCCACTATAAAAGCCTGGGGAAGGACTCAGTCTGGGGAGACAGCCGGAGGAGAAGGACCGGTGAAGGGGCTCCTGCACAGCTGTTGCCAGGGACTCCAGGAGAGGCCGGAGGGGACGCGGAGGCGAGCTGGTGCGACCCAGGGACTGCCTGCCGAGGAGACGCCGGCCCGGAGCTCGCAGCAAGCTGGGCGAGTACAGGGGAAGGAACCCCAGGGAACCAGGTAGGAAGTGGCCCAGGGCAGGAGCGGGAGCCGCCTCTCCCGCCCAGAGAACCTCAGCGCATTTCGGCCGGATAGCCCCGCCGAGGGAGTGACCCGCTACCCGGTCGCTCACAGGGCCCTGGGCAGGGACCCGGTGGAGTAGGGTGGGCCCGGGTCCCCCTACCTGGGGTGCGCCCCCGCTACAACCCTGAACTGCGTTATGGACTCCGGCCGGAGGGCCTTGGCCTTGTCTTAAAGGGCCAGCTTTAAACTGCGTTATGGACTCCGGCCGGAGGGCCTTGGCCTTGTCTTAAAGGGCCAGCTTTAAACTGTGTTACGGACTCAGGCCAGAGGGCCTTGGACTTAAGAGGGCAGGCAGGAGGGGCCCGCCACACTGCTTTTCAAAACACCTGGCTATTGAATGTACTAAGTAGTACAGTGTGGAATCATTAAGAAGGTTAAGTAATTCCATTAGCTGTTCCTACTGTTTATTCACCACCTGCCATATTTTCCTTATTTACAGGTTATATTAACAAAATTAATCCCGTGGATCTGATAATCATGTCAGCTGTACATGTGCGATGGGATGCTCAGAACCCTTTACTACAGTTTATGTATGTGTGGTGAGTCAGCATGGCCTCCCGCTGACCCAGAGGAGGAAACTCCCACAAAAACCCCATGGTGGGCAGTGCCAGAACCACCCAGCCCTGTCCACAGGAAAGAGGAAGTCAGGGCAGGGGGTATAAGAAGAGGAGCTCCCAGCTCAGTTAGTGCTTGGCTGCCGAGCAGAGCAGAGGCTCTTTCCCAGCCCCAGTGGAAGAAGGCCCTGCCATGCTGCCCGCAGAGGGAGGACTAGGTTGGGCTGCCTAGGCCACTGTCAGACCTTGAGAACTGGCCCAGGCCTTTACAGCTGCTGCTGGGCCCTGATAGCTGGGCAAGGCTGTGGAAACTGCCGCCCGGGCCCGCAGACGTAGCCAGACCCTTGCCAGACCCAGCTGAGTGAGCTGGACTGCCTGGACCCATACCTGCACAAGACCCTGAGCCTATGGACACGCTGCCAGTGCCGCCATCCACATCCGACACCAGGGAGCAGCACCCGAGCCAGATAGGCCCCAAAAGGAACAGGGAAGTGGCCCAGGGACAGCCAGCCCCGGGGTGCCTGAGGAAATGGAGATCAGCTGGGCAGTGCGTTGCGGCTTGGACTCCCGCTAACTCACAGACCTGGATGATGGGTTGCGGCCTGGATCCCCGCTGACCCAGTGGCTGCAACACTGCCACTGCTAGGGCCCTGGGCTGGGACGCAGTGGAGCAAGTGGGCCTGCATTCCCCCTGGCCCTCTCTTGGGTGGCAGGTTCCCCCTGTGGGGAAAGAAGCCCCTGCAATTGTCGGCTCTCCATCAGCAAGGAGACCCGACCCCCTGGCTCAGCCTGTGCAGACAGGCCTGCACCTTTGAACTGTTTGTTTATTTACTGCCTCACTCTGACCTAGGGCCTGGGCTCACGAACTGCTGTGCAGCCCACCAGACTGCTTGACTGTTTATTTGCCACCCTGCCCTGAAACAAGTGGGGGGGGGGGACACTAGAACTGATCCCAGGCTGGCAGGCTGGCCACTGAGGCCCCGAACTCTGGGGGTTTGTTGTGCGTCAGCATGGCCTCTCTCTGACGCGAACTATTACAGTATGTAATTATTTGCTTACAAAGGTGACATGATAGGCAAGCACGGTATACAAATTATGAGGAAGTTTGTTAAACAGAAAGTAAAAGGCACAGTACCAAAAGTGAAATCCCTGCAAGTTGTATGGAAGCTTTTAAAAGACTCTATAATAGAAGTTAAATTTAAATGTGTACCCTAAATTTTAAAAAAACATAATAAGAGAAACAAAAAGCTGCCACTGTGGATAAATAACAAATTAAAAGAAGCAGTGAGAGAGAAAAAGGGCATTGTTTAAAAAGTAGAAGTTAAATCCTAGTGAGGAAAAGGAGAACAAACTCTGGCAAATGACCAGAGTGAAAAAATATGATTAGGAAGGCCAAAAAAGAATTTGAAGAACAGCTAGCCAAAACTTCAAAAAGTAATAGCAAAAAAAATAAAGTAGGAAGTCTGCTAAACAACCAGTTGGGCCAGTGGAAGATTGGATTGCTAAAGGAGCATTCAAGAATGATAAGACCATTGCAGAGAAACTAAACTGAATAACTGTCCCCCATCAAGGTGTCATCAGAGGAAGTTTTGGAACAAATTGATAAACTAAACAATAATAAGTCACAGGACCAGATGGCATTCACCCTAGAGTTCTGAAGGAACTCAAATGTGAAATTACAAAGTTACTATGCTTTGTAACCTATCCTTTAAATCAGCTTCTGTAGCAAATGACTGGAAGATAGCTAATGAGATGCCAATTAAGTGCTCCAAAGGTGATCCTGGTAATTAAAGGCTGGTAAATCTAACTTCTGGGTCAGGCAAACTGGTTGAAACTACAGTAAAGAAAAGAATTGTCAGACATAGAGATGAACATAATTTGTTGGGGAAGAGTCAACATGTTTTTTGTAAAGGGAAATCATACCTCACCAATCTACTAGAATTCTTTGAGGGGGTCAACAATCATGTGGACTGGGGGGATCCAGTGGATATAGTGTACTTAGATTTTCAGAAAGCTTTTGACAGAGTCCCTCACCAAAGGCTCTTAAGCTATCATGGTATAAGAGGGAAGGTCCTTTCAAGGATAAGAATAAATGACCTATTTTCAGAATGGAGAAAGGTAACTAGCTGTGTCCCCCAGGGGTATATACTGGGGCAAATTCTATTCAACATATTCATAAATGATTTGGAGAAAGGGGTAATAAGTGAGGTGGCAAAATTTGCAGAGGATACAAAACTCTCAAGTCAACAGCAGTCTGTGAAGAGTTTCAAAAGGAGTTCACAAAACTGGGAAACTGGACAACAAATTGCAAATGAAATTCAATGTTGATAAATACAAACTAATGCATACTGGAAAACATAATCCCAACTATACATATAAAATAAAAGGGTCTAAATTAGCTGTTAACATTCAAGAAAGAAATCTTGGAATCATTGTGGACAGATCTCTGAAAACACCCACTCAATGTGCAGCAATCTAAAAAGCAAACAGAATGTTAGAACTCTTTAAGAAAGGGATACATAACAAGACAGAAAATAGCATGGAATGAGAGTGTTGTAAAGAGGATGATATAGTCATAAAGCAGATATCAGATTTCTCCAGGCCTTTGTGCCATAGAGCAAAAGGTAGAGAGACTATTGTTGCTGGGAAGAAAAAAAAATAATTGAAAGCAGACCATGTGAATTAATTAATATTGGGCAACAACACCGCTTCCCTTTGAAAAAACCTGTTATGCTTTGGACCCAATCGGGACTAGAAAGTAGGGCTGGCGGATATTGTTAAGAATGTTTTTAACATAATTTCACACCATTCTGAGCTCTGCAAATGTCATTTTCCTGTAACATTTAAAGGGCCCCAAAATTCTCCATATTTTTCACAAGTTAGCTCATAGCTTGACATTTTGTAATTTTGCCAGTGTGGAATTTCACATGGAAGTTACCATGGCAGCCATCATTGAGAAAGTTTGATATGCAGAGAGATAGCCAGGATGGGTACAGCAATACACATTCACTCTCCAAAGCAATTGTGTTATAATACATATACTGGCACACTGAAAGTCAGACTGGGCCGTCTGAGAAACCTCCAGACCTGGCATGGAGATCTTGCCAGCTCCTGGAATCCAAATGTAGTAAAGAAAATGGAATTTGGGGTATTTGGAACAGGCCTGTGAATATGAGACCAAAGACATCATGTTTGTTGTTTGCCTTGGTATTGTCATGGAGGGAATTTATTATGTTAAGCAAATCCCACCAGAACCCTAAACAAGATCCCCCATTTAATGATTCATACAACTGGCATATAACAAATTAAGTAAACCCCGTGTGTTGCAGGGCCATTAGACGTCAGAAAGATCCATCAGATTTTGACCAGATCATTGCAATTTACACAATAAACACGATAACTGTTAATAATGATTTGAAAAGGAGGAGCCGTTACTTGCCCCTTTGATTTCAAAACTCAAATCTAGAGCAACCAAGGTGTATAAAAGGCCACTTAAATCTTCAGCCTGGGCCTGCACCATTCCATGGCCTAGATAGTTCAAATAGTTACAAGAGGCTGTTAAGAACCCATAGCACCTCCATTGTTTGGTTGGTTGTTTAAGTCATTAAAAGAATGGAGTAGTCATTAAAAGAATGGAGTATGGGCTCTAGGCACTATCTACTCACTGTCGCTCTCCTCTCCCCTTCCCCCCCTTCCCTCATTTATTCTTAGATCTGGATTTATTATACTCTGGTCATCTGAAGAAGTGGGTTTTGCCCACGAAAGCTCATGATACCATCTACATGTTTTGTTAGTTTTTAAGGTGCTACTAGACTATTTGTTGTTTTTTAAGTTTTTCCTGTTAGGGTATATCTAGACTACATGGCTCTGGCGACAGAGGCATGTAGATTAGGCTACCCGGCATAGGCAAAGAAGCGGGGATTTAAAATAAACATGGCCACCTCACTGTGCTGACGAGCAGCTGATCCGGCACAGCGCGGTACTCTAGACGCGGATCAGTCAGCTGGGGAAGCCTTTGACGACCGATCCTGTAAGCCTCGTTTCACATTGGAAAAAGTAATCCCAACTATACATTTAATATAATGGAGACTAATTTAGCTATAACTACTCAAGAGAGAGATCTTGGAGTCATTGTGGATAGTTCTCTAAAAACATACATTCAATGTGTTAGCAGCAGTCAAAAAAGCAAACAGAATGTTTGGAATCATTAAAAAAGGGATAGAGAATAAGACAGAGAATATCTTATTGCCTCTATAAAAAAACATAGTATGCCCACATCTTGAATACTGCGTACAGATATGGTTGCTTCATCTAAAAAAGGATACATTGGCATTGGAAAAGGTTCAGAAACGGGCAACAAAAATGATTAGTGGTTTGGAATGGTTCCCATAAGAAGAGAAATTAAAGAGACTGGGACTTTTCAGCTTAGAAAAGAGAAGACTAAGGGGGGATATGATAGAGGTCTATAAAATCATGACTAATGTGGAAAAATAAGGAAAATTATTTACTTGTTTCCATAAGAACAAGGTTCACCAAATGAAATTAATAGATAGCAGGTTTAAAACAAACAAAAGGAAGTTTTTCTTCATGCAGCCAACCTATGGAACTCCTTGTCAGAGGATGTTGTGAATACTAGGACTTTAACAGGGTTCAAAAAAGAACTAGATAAATTCATGGAGGTTAGGTCCATCAATGGCTATTAGCCAGGATGGGTAGGAATGGTATCCCTAGCCTCTGTTTGTCAGAGGCTGGAAATGGATGAGAGTAGATGGATCACACGATGATTATCTGTTGTGTTTCCTTCCTCTGGGGCACCTGGAATTGGCCACTGGTGGAAGAAAAGATACTGGGCTGGATGGAGTTTTGGCCTGACCCAGTATGGCTGTTCTTATCTTCTTATGAGTTAACTGGCTAAATGAAACAATAAAGGCCTATGGACCTATTTTCTCTTTCCTACCTTTACCTTGTCCTTACCAAAGTTGGTAAGGACAGGGTAAAGGTAGGAAAGAGAAAATAGGTCCATAGGCCTTTATTGTTTTACTCCTTGTCTTGTATAGCAATGTACCTATGGGTGAATGAAAAAAGTATTGCCTTGTTTTGATGTTACTCTTTCTGAGTCAATTTAATCAGTTACTGTCACAGGATCCCAAAGAAAAAGGGATTATGGGTTCCAAACACAACTGGGGCCCATTATGTTAACATGGTTGGGCAACTGGTGGCCTGCCACCCAGAAATTCAGTCCCAGAGCAGTTGAGTCATGGGGTTCCATTCTTGAGAAAGGTGAAGGAAGCTAAGTCTATCCTCCGTAGGATGTTCTTGAGAGGGACAGGGGCATAACTTGCACTGTAGTCACTCACCAGGCCCAGAGCCTTTTAGAAGTTGCACCCTTTTGGCTCCCTCCCACCATCCAGCACCACTTTAAATCAGTTTCACGCTAGTATGCAAGGGTAATACAGCCAAACTGCATGTAAAGCCCTCTGTGAAGACAACTCATCATGATCAGAACAAAAACCAACTAATCATTGATGGGTGATCCTTATACTGTATAGTCTGGAAACTGTTCAAATCTATGAAAGCCCTACAGACTATGCATTCTTCTTACAGCTTTATATTCAAACTTTAACAGAAGAGGTTGAATCTCAGTTTAGTAAGATATTGAAACATTTGCATAATTTTTAGCCTGTGGGTAGTTCCATTGGCTTCAAGGGGTTTCTCATGCACTAAATGTTAGGTACATACTTAAGCAAATTGCTGAATCTAGCCTTAGTGGTCTTTTTTCTGCTTTCAGTAGCTCTTCATTTACCAGTAACTTCCCTTAGGGTAATAAGGCACCAGTTCTAATGCATTCAGAAAAAAAAGTTCATTCTACTCCTTGGCCTGAAAGATGTACGGTACAAAGGAGAGGAAAATAAGGGGAGATCCTCCAGACTGAGTCAGAGATCAGAGAACCCTTGAGGCAAAACACTTCATACCTTTCAGAAAGGTTAACTTTCAGAAAATTGGGCTAAGCAGAGAACATTCATATTTCCTTTAAACTAAAGACACAGTCATCACATCCCTCTTGTTTAAATTAAGTAAAAATCTGAGCTATGCACAGCCTAAAAAAGGAGAACATATAGCCTTGGTTGGAAATGAAAAGGGTAATTTGGTTAAGGAGCTGAAATAGACTGGTACACATTGCATAATATCAGTGCAGAGCAGAACCCTCCCCAGATAATCAGATCACAGGTTTCCAAGACAGTTTTATACTTAACTCTCCTTAATTCTCAATTGTCCTTACTTTTCATACTTCTTCCTTAGAGCTCTGCAATATCTTCAACTTTTCAATATAAAACTATAAGTTTGTTATGAAAAATACACCTGGCATATGTGATGAACCAATATAAAGTAAATATATTTTTAAGAACAGTCAGTAAATAATTGTACTTGTTCCATAATGAATTAAGATACAGAGCTTGATTTTCCCCAACTTACGCTAGTTTTACACCAATGCAACACCCCTGACTTCAATGAAACTATTCCTGATTTACATCACTGCAAATGAAAGGGGAATAATGCTGATCACCACTGGATGTCCCAATTAATGGTGTTGTATGCTTAATCATAGAGTCAACTTCAGCAAAGTACTTAAAGTTGCATAAAGTTGCACATGCTTATGCATATGAGCAGTCCCAATGGAGTTAATTAGACAACTCTTGTATTTAAATGTTTTGCTGAATCATGGGCCTTCTACTATAGAAGTTAGCTTGCAGATTTTTGTGGTTTGCTGATTAAGGCCCTGATACAGAAAAGCAATTTGGCATGTGTTAAGTCCATCCCTATTTCAGCTTCAATGTATAGGTCCCAACTCATGTGGTAATTCTGCAGTAGATGATAGGTCTAATTCTGCTCTCATAACTTCAAGAATCAGGAGTAAAATCAAGCCTCATTGAAGTCAGAGAGTTTTGTAATGGAATTCAAGGGAGCCAAGATTTTGCTCTAGAAGCCATTACACCAAGGTAAAGCCTTTGTGAGATCAAAATAAAAAACAAAATGTGCTTTGTGTATATTCTTGTGCACATACAGACATCCATAGGAAGGGGACACAAAATGTTACAGGACACTCCCCCTCCCATCTTTTCCCCTTTAGAAGCAGGGCAAAACTGAAGAATACACTGATTTGGACATATGCAGGTACAAAGAAAGTTTCCTTTATTTTTTTAAAGACAAAGTGAGAGTCCATTTTTCACCTGAGAATTAAAATCTTCCCTAGTTTTTCTCATGGCAATACAGTAAATTAGTTAAGAGTTCAAAGGTATGGAGTGTGACCTTTGAACACTCCCCAAAACTTCACAACTAGTTGATGAGGTGATGTGAAAAAAACATTTTTATTAGAATGAGATACCTCTCTTCTTTTAAAACCTGGCATTTAAAAATATATTTACTTTTGCTGTATACTTGCTTAACCCGCACAGGCTTTTGTGTGTGATACGTTATCAGAACAGATGTTTTAGACAACCTGCTGCTGCAACTACAAAGAACAAAGACTTTGCTTGTGTTCATTTTAATCTTAACAAACAATTGTAAACGTCGTCTTATAAGTTTATTTGCTGTATATAAATTTTCTACTTATTCTCCCACAGTGCAATTGAGTAGTGTCATATGAAGAAATTGGGGAAAATGGACACCCTGATGACTTTTTTTTCACAAGACATCTGCTCACCTTATCCAGATCTCTTGCAGCCAATTTGTCTAATACCATCTGGATAAGATCAAACTGTGGGGGATGGGAAAGAGAACTAAGAAAGACATGGATTTTGGAGTGCTTCTGTTTTGCTTTAATGAATCAAAAAAAAAGGAAAGAAAAAAGAAATTCAGAATATCTGTAGGAGAAAAAAATATACATTTTATTAGTTTTAATGACTGCAGAATTCAGTTCCAGAGTTAAAAAAATACTTTAATGATTATTAAATAACAAAATATGTGATTCAGAGCAGGTATTGCAGTCTTTTTGCTGTCATGACCTCTCCCATGATTTAGTGTTGGGATCTCAGTCTAAACCTCTTTAACATTTCATTAAAATGTTTTAAAAAATATATTCATTGCATTAGATTAGCAGATGCATTTTTACATTTATAGTGAGAAATAGTACATTTCTGTATTCATGAGGGAATGACCTTCAAATCTCAATGGAAGGTCTTCTCCATTATTTTTTTATTTTTTTATGCTGTATATAAATATGAAATTCATCTCATCATCTCTAACAAATATATTATCAAAGGAGATTCTAAACTCCTTTGTATTAGGTTGCTGGCACAAGCAATCTCCCCAATGACTTAATAATGTCACAGTGAACCATACAGATGCTCAAGTATTTGCACTTGTGTTTCTGATGTTTGTTTTTACTTGCATATGGACCCAGTACTGCAAACACATATGCATGATGTGTTTAACTTTGAGAACAAGTAATTGATTTCAGCAGGTCTGTTCATGTGCTCAAAGTTATGCAAATGCATAAGTGTTTGCAGGACCAGGGCCTACATCTATATGATAAAAAGCAACTAACTACATATTTAAAACATGAGATGAAAGGGTATTTTGGAGGGCCACGAGGTATATCAATACTGAAATTAAAAATCCTGATCAAAACCTTGAAACAAGCACACTTTTAAAGTTCTTACGTTAGAGGTTAAACATAGAAATTACAGAATTTCTATAGATTATTTCTAATACATTATGAAGAATATATAATTCAAGCTATTCCTTACTAAGTCATTAATTAATTAATACCACTCTAGCTTCAAGTATTGATATTTTTCTTTAAATTCCATTCATATGATTTGCCTAATTATTTTAAAACTTGCATTTTAAAGCCTTTGTCAAGCCAAAACAGCATTTTCAGTTAAGTGTTCAGACATGTGACCTTATGAAAACCTAAATGGATAGTTAGAAAGCTAAATAGACTTCATGAGGAACAATAGTGGCTTAAATCTGATTATATTTGTCTCAGGCTTTGGTCTTCTGTTCTGCTGAACTAATTTTCCTTTCAGTCATTGGTTTTGCAGTCATTCTGTCTTGAAGCAGATTTAGACAGAGAATGGATGCTACCAGGGCAGCATCGACTGCACAAATAACATGGCATGTGCTAGGAATTATCCATAGTCAAATCTGATAATGGCATTGCCCACTTATGTGAAGTGGCAAGCAGAACTTTTTGTGGTTGACAAGTACAATGAGCTGATTTTCTGATAAATAATGTAGGGAAGAAAAACAGACAAAAGATATTAAAAATGTAAGAAATAATAGGTCAAATTCATTATTAGTATAAATATATTGAGTACATGAATTACACTGCAGATGGATTTGGTTTATTATTTATTACTGACATTTAAAAAAGAGTGAGAGATGTGATAATGGTGCCAAAGGCAAAGTCTAAAACTTTGTACTCATCTTCTAAATGTGCACATGTGTATTGTGGATGCTCATAACCAATACACATTCCATTTTGTAAAACACCAAACAAGACTTTTTAAATAAAAAAGCTTAAGCAAATCTAACTAGCTATATAACTACATATGAAAACATGGGCAAATAGGGAAAACAGCACAGACAATGAAATGCCTGATAGTGAAAGTCAAGTAAAGTGAAGGATACCAGAAGATGCCAAAGGACAAGTTGTAGGCCAGACAGTATTCTAGGTTAGTATTACAGCCAATGGGGCCAATAACAGCTGTGTTCAAGCTGCAGAAGTTCTCTGTATCCTGGGCCAGTTTCACAGGTGGCATGTAAGGTAATGTATATTAGAGCTTCTTACACTAAATCTGACTCCTATTTCTTACACAGCTGTGACCGATCCCACGGTCCACTACGTCGGCGTGACCGTGTCCACAGTCTCCTATGGCCGACTTTTCAGTTGGGGACGGATAATGCCTCTGGCGTTACTGCTGCCTTTCACATCCACCATCGACTTCGGACGTTACTCTTTCCCATTTGCCGCCGCCGCGACACACTCCTCGCCGCAATGGGGGGAGGGGAAAGGGGGGCCCGGGCCTGCCCTCGCTCATGGGCCCCAGCCCAGTGCCCTAAGGACTTGGATCCTCGGGGATCCGGTCCGACTGTCGGGGCATTCCGCCGAAACTCGCCAGCCCGCCAACCACTCAGGGTTCCGCTCTGGGCTACTTCCTTTCCCCTCTGGAGCCGCCTACTTCGGAGCTCACCTTCCCTCTGGTGGACAGGTTTGCGGGGGGGGGGGAGCAATTACTTGCTGTGGCCGTCTCCTTCCTCCCTATTCCGGCTCTCCCCCGGGCCGGACTCCCTCCTCCTGACCGCGTCCCCGCCTTCTCTCCTTCCTCCCCCCGCGTCCTGCTGGGGGACGGCGCTTTAAACACCGCACCGCTCCCTCTCCCCCTATCACGGGCGGGGGCCGTGGCGCCGGCTCATGCCGGCCCCGCCCACGCTGACGTGGTCCCCCTGACATCTGCGGGTCAGGACGCCACGATGTCTCTGTCCTGCCCCAGGGCGGGGCCTCCCTTCTCTCCCTCCACCCATCCCCGGCCCGCCCCCCCTCCAACGTCGCCCATCATGATGTCCGCCCGGGGCGACGGCCGAGCGGCGTGGGAGCAACCAGCACACAGCCGGGCCTCCCCGCTTCTGCGGCCAAATAGCGCCTGCCCGGCTGTGGCAAAGGTGCGGGGCACGGGCACCTCATCACAACAGCAAAGAATCAGAAAAAGCTGTCAGCTACAGCAGCCTCCAACAAGGGGGCAGAATTTTTATCTCTGCTCTGCAAAATGACACAATCTTTAGTCTTCTGAGTTTTGTCTCCTTTTCTTCCAGAAAGACTGGATCATTTCTGTGGGCTGCAAACTGCCTAGGTGTTGTATTCACAACTAATAACACACTGGTAGAGGATGCATTAAACATATTCAGGGCAATGAGATTAACTGAGAAGAAAATCATAATTGCTACAGACATAAATACGGGGTACTTGAGTGTTCCATAGTTCTTTTAACCAGCTTAATCTTTGCATTGGATAGCTAGACATGATGATAGAAAACCCAACATCTGATATTTCCGAGTACCCCATTTTTGGAACACAGCTTCACACAAAAGCTAAACTGGGCTCGAGCTGGACTTGTAGGGGTAGGACGGGGTGAGATGGCCACGCACTAGCACCATGGGTGGTGCGGACGCGAGGCCGGGACCTTAGCCGGTGGCGCGCAGACGGGGGTGGGTCGGGCGTGAGGGAACGTCCCGCCGCCGCAGCAAGGGGAGGGGCCCAGGAGGAGTGGGCCTTCCAAGAGGCCGCAGACAGGACCTCGGAGGAGGCCGGAGGAGGGGGAAGAGCCATCCTCAAGACGCGGGACATGCCTGTAGGAAGTAGCCAGGAGGCGTCGGATGCTGGACCGGGGGAGAGTGAGTTTGACCCAATCCACTGGGAGGCATCAAAGGGGAGGAGCTCGCCGTAGAACACTAGAAAGGGGGGGAACAGGGGGAAAGGAAGTAGCCCAGGATGGGTGTAGGAGTACAAGCCCGTGGGCTGGCGAGTTGAGGGCCACAGCCCCGCCAGCCATGACAGGGACAGCGAGTCCCTGTGTCCTTAGGGTCCCGGGCTGAGGCTCAGAGAGTGGGGGGGCCTGAGCCTCCCTTTCCCACCTGAACCCCCCCCCCAATTAGGTCCGTATTGCGGGGCCAGTAGAACGCGAGGGAAGGAAGTCCGGAGCACTGAGGAGCCTGTACAAATAGAGGGTCAGGGGAGGACATCGAGTAATTGACGGGGACCATGCGACCCTCTAACACGTGGTGGAGAATGTGGGTACACAAATAAATACCCCCAGGTAACCAGTTCACCCATAGGGAGGGAGGACCGGTCAACGACATGGAGACAACGCAAATTTTGGAATGGTTAACCAAGAACAAGAAGCAACTGGTGCAGCAGTTGTCAGCGCAACATCAAGAGCAGCAGCGGCAGTTAGTCTGTGAATTGGCCGACCAGCAAGACAGGTGGTGCCTACAAGCCAGGGCCATGGGGAGATTGGGAGCGGAGGCTGGGGCCCTTAAGGATGAGGAAGGGGACCCAGCTGCCACCTCCCCATCCGGCTCACTAAGATGGGGGCAGAAGATGACCCTGAAGCTTTCCTTGTCACCTTTGAAAGGGTGGCCACGGCAGCGAGATGGCCTGAATCACATTGGGCAAGGCTCCTGGCTCCGTACCTCTCAGGACAGGCACAAATGGCATACCGTAGCCTATCAGTGAAAGAGGCGTTGCACTACTTCAAAGTAAAAGAGGCCATACTAGACCAAATGGGAATTACCCCGGAAACACATCGCCAACGCTTCCGGATGGAGAAGTATGCACCAGGGGAAAGGCTGCGAGCGGTAGCGCAAAGGTTGCATGAGCTGGGTTGGCAATGGTTAGAGCCAGAGTAGAAGTCAGGGATGCAAATAGCGGAGACAATTGTGCTGGAGCAGTTCGTGAAAATCTTGCCAGCAGACTCCCAACAGTGGGTGCGCTGACATCGGATATACACCATGGCCGAAGCTATTAATTTGATGGAAGATTACTTAGCGGCCGAAGGTGCTGACGAGAAAGGTAAACCAACCCAAGGGGTTGGGGCAGCTAAGGTGACCCCGGAGGGAGAACGAACCGAGAAGGGAGGGGCAAAGAAGGGCCAGAACCCCAACCTCGAACGAGGTGAGAGGCGGAGATTGGCTCCAGTCTGGCAGAAGACTCCACAGGAGGACAGGAGGGAAAGAGTACCCTGGGAAAAAGAAGGAGAGAAGAGCCCCAGTAGGCCAATCGGTAAGCGGGGCGCGTGCTACCAATGCAGGGAAGAAGGGCACTTTAAAAGAGAATGCCCTCTTATGGACTGCACCTATGGGAAAACTTGTGGGGTTTTACAGGCTCGGATAGGGCAGGAAAACACCCAGAGTACCATCTCTGTGCAAGTGGGCCAGGTAAGTATAGAAGCCCTCGTAGACTCTGGCTGTGGCCAAACAATGATTCGAGCCAACCTGGTCCTGGAGGGACGACTGACTGAGGGATCCGTGTGGATGCAGTGTGTCCATAGAGACATTCAACCCTACCCCACTGTTCGGGTCCAAATAGATGATGGACACACCGAAGGAACATGTCGGGTGGCTGTAACCCCTGCCCTACCCTACCTGGTCCTGTTGGGGTGGGATTGGCCAGGCCTAAACTATCTATTAAAGGAATATGCACAGGGAAGTTCTCCAGGGGAGGAGAAAGAAGCTGCTACCAAGATGGTGATGGCCCAGGAGAAAGTGTGGCCAGAGTCGACCTCCGGGAGCCAAGCGAACGGAGCTGCGGTTGATCTAGATGTCAACCAGGGGGACTTCCTACGAGAACAGAGAGGAGACCCAACACTACAAGGCACTTGGAGACAGATAGCAGACCCTTCGGAGGTACCAGATGATGGACGACCAGATGATGATGACGGACCCTGATTCGAGGAACACCGGGATCTCTTATACAGGGTCATACGGGCGGAAGGGGGGGAAGAGGAGACGAAGCAACTGCTAGTCCCCAAAAGGTATAGGTGACAAGTTTTGGACCTGTCCCATGCCCACCCCTGGTTTGGCCACTTGGGTAGGGAAAAGACTTTACAAAGGATAATACAGTGATTCTATTGGCCTGGGGTCTACAGGGCAGTAAAGGATTTCTGTGACTCGTGCCTGGAGTGCCAGAGAACGTAGTCGGTCAAAGGGTCGAAAGCCCCACTGGTCCCTTTACCAGTGGTCAGAACCCCATTTGAACGGATTGACCTGGACCTGATGAGAAGTCAGGAAGGGGACACTGGTATATCTTAGTAATTCTAGACTACGCAACTAGGTACCCAGAGGCAATACCATTACGCAATACGACAGTAGGAACGATAGCCACCGAGTTGGTAAAGGTGTTTTCATGAATGGGACTGGCCAAAGAGATATTGATGGATCAAGGCACTAATGTAACATCCCGGCTGATGAGGGAATTATGTAAAATGTTAAAAATTAAGTCACTAAATACCTCTGTGTACCATTCCCACACTGATAGTTTAGTAGAGCATTTTAATAGAACTCTTAAATCCATGTTGCGATGATTCATCGAGGATGACCCTCGCGAATGGGACCGACTCTTGCCGGCCTTATTTTTTGCCATTAGAGAAGTACCCCAGGCATCTGTAGGATTCTTGCCATTCGAACTGCTCTACGGGCATCGCCTGCGGGGTATTTTAGATATAGTTAAGGAAGGCTGGGAAGAACAGGAATCACAGGCCCAAGGGTCGGTACAGTATATATTACGGTTGAGGCAAAAGTTACAAAGGCTAGGAGAATTTGCCAGAGCAAATCTAATTGAGGCGCAAGAGAACCAGGCAACCCGGTATAATCAGAAGGCCCACCTGAAGACCTTTCAGCCAGGGGATAGGGTGTTATTGTTACTACCATCCCAGGAATCGAAATTACTAGCCAAGTGGCAAGGTCCCTTTAAGGTCCGCAGGAGAGTAGGGTTAGTTGACTACGAGATACAACTCTCGGGGGACCGCCGGGGAACCCAAATCTACCATGTACATTTATTAAAAAAATGGAATGCGAGGGAGGGATTGATGATTGATCCCCGCCCTTACTCTATGGAGTTGGAGCCTTGGGGGCAAGATATCCAGAAACAAAATCCAGTCCAAATAGGGGAGGAACTAATGCCAATACAAAGAAGCGAGGTACACCAGATACTCCAAAAGTTTGAACGAGTGTTGACGACCCAACCGGGACGGACGCAGGTAGTGTGCCAGGAGATATCCACAGAGGCCGATAAGAAAGTGCGAGAGCCGGTGATGCCCCTGCCCTGAAAAATGTGGGACACGGTTAGAAAGGAGATCCAAAATATGCTGCAATGGGGGTAATAGAAGAATCAAACAGTGATTGGCGCAGCCCTATTGTTCTAGTCCCAACCGGACGGCTCAATGCGTTTCTGTAGACTTCTGAAAGGTTAAGTCTTTGTCTCAGTTTGATGCATACCCCATGTCCCGGGTTGTCGAGCTCTTGGATCGGTTGGGAGACGCTCAATTTCTATCTACCCTAGACCTTACAAAAGGGTAATGGCAGATCCCACTCGCCCTGGGTGCCCGAGAAAAGACAGCCTTTTCCACCCTGTGGGGGCTGTACCAATTTATAGCTATGCCTTTTGGCTTACATGGGGCAGCGGCGACCTTCCAGAGGTTGATGGACAAAATTTTACAAAAACATCAACCATACGCCACGGCCTACATCGATGATATTGTCATCTTTAGCCCCTCATGGATAGACCATCTTCGACATGTAAAGGTGGTGTTGACCACATTAGAGGAAGCCCGGCTGACGGCTAATCCAGGGAAATGTAAGATTGGGCAGAAGGAAGTATGCTATTTGGGGTACACAGTGGGACAAGGAAAATTGAAACCAATGGCCAGTAAAATAAGTACCATCCAAGACTACCCCTTGCCGTCAACCAAACGACAGGTACGGCAATTCCTAGGGCTGGCCAGTTACTACCTCAGATTTGTCCCTAATTTCGCCTCAATAGCCGCACCATTGACAGACCTTACAAGGAACACGCAACCAAAAAGGGTGGAGTGGTTAGAGCAGGCTAGGAGAGCTTTTCAAACCCTTAAAGATCAATTGACCCACACTCGTGTATTGATACAACAGGATTTTACAAAGACATTCATAGTGCAGACAGATGCTTCAGAGGTAGGACTGGGAGCCGTGTTAGCACAAGAGGAGGAAGGTGGAGAACACCCTATATAATATGTCAGCCGAAAATTGCTCCTATGTGAAAGGAGTTATTCAACTATTGAAAAGGAGGCACTCGCCATAAAGCGGGCGGTCGACCTTTTGCGTTATCTTTTAGGAAACTGCTTCATATTGATGACCGACCACGCTCCACTTCGGTGGTTACAGACAATAAAGGATTCCAACCAATGGATCCTAAGATGGTACCTGACCTTACAACCATATTGCTTTGATGTAATTCATCAAGCAGGCAAAACACACCAAAATGCAGACTTCTTATCAAGGGTAGGAGAGACGGAGCAAGAAGGGGAGGACAATGCAAGTATGGAACTGAAAGAGGGTATGTGTGACAGGGCGAGACGTCCCTGCATTAGTGCCCCGGGGCGGCGCGGACGCGAAGCCGGGACCTTAGCTGGCGGCGCGCAGACGAGGGGCCGGGCCTGTGCTGGATGGCGCGGCCCCCGCTAAGTTCAAGAAGAGAGGGGGTGGGGCGGGCGTGAGGGAACGTTCCAACGCCACCGCAAGGGGAGGGGCCCAGGAGGAGCGGGCCTTCCAAGAGGCCGCAGACAGGACCTCGGAGGAGGCTGGAGGAGAGGGAAGAGCCGTCCTCGAGACGTGGGATGTGCCTGCAGGAAGCAGGCAGGAGGCATTGGACGCTGGACCCGGGGAGGGTGAGTTTGACTCAATCCACCGGGAGGCATCAAAGGGGAGGAGCTCGCCATAGAACACTAGAAAGGGGGGGAGCAGGGGGAAAGGAAGTAGCCCAGGATGGGTGTAGGAGTACAAGCCCGTGGGCTGGCGAGTTGAGGGCCACAGCCCCGCCAGCCGTGACAGGGACAGCGAGTCCCTGTGTCCTTGGGGTCCTGGGCTGAGGCTCGGAGAGTGGGGGGGCCCGAGCCTCCCTTTCCCACCTGAACCGCCGCCCCATTAGGTCCGTATCGCGGGGCCAGTGGAACGCGAGGGAAGGAAGTCCGGAGCACTGAGGAGTCCGTACGGGGGCCCCTCCCCCACAGGTGCGACTGGGGCAGGGGCTCCGGTTAGGGTGAGAACAAATAGAGGGTCAGGGGGGAGGACGTCGGGTAATTGACGGGGATCCTGCGACCCTCTAACATGGGGTCACATTTACTCTTCCAGGTCTTCCATGCAACAGGCTAGATTGACAAAGAAACTTAGGTGTAGAGGTGCTCAGTATTACCACCAGTAACTTTTAGGTGCCTAGGAAAATCACTATGCTTCATAATGCCGGAGGGTAAGTCTATACTACAGCGTTATTTCGAAATATCTTATTTCGAAATAACGCGTCTAGACACAAAATGCATTTCAAAATAGCATTTTGCTATTTCGAAATAGCGTGTCCACACTGATTGGACGCTAAATCACATTTAAGGCTGGCTGGAACCCGTTCTGGCAGGGCATCAGGTCAGGAGTTACCTTGTGTGGCTGCTGCCTGAGGCTTTCTCAGGTTTCCCTGCTTGCTTGCCTACCTCACTGAGGGACAGCAAAGCATTTTTTTCTCTGTGTGCTCTGGTTGCCCTCACTCAGGACACCACAGCACTCTGCAGCATGGAGCTGGAACCGCCCCTGGGCACTCTGGTGCTTTTCCTGAACGTGTTGCTGTGAGCCTGGCAGCACGTTCTGCAGGCAGTAACAGTCTCCCTAGTGTGCCCCACTTGCGGCTTGTACCTCATTCCTCCCTCACATCCTTCCACTTAACCCTCCCTAACTCCCCTTCCTGCTGTACAATAAAAGACACACGTGTTCATTACAACAAAGTCTCTTTATTGAACAAAACTGGGGTGGGGGGGAATGAAACTGAGGTGAGACTGGGGAAAGAAGGTGGGAGAAGGAAGGAGGAAACCTGGGAGGAGGGAGCTGGCAGGGGGAGGCAAGGAGAAGAAGGGGGAGGAGAAGCTCAGGGCTCAGGGTTGGGGTCTTGCCGGCCCAACTGTCTCCCAGCACCGTGGGTGCGGGGGCCTTGGTGTCCCCGGGGTGGTGGGGAGGGTGTGGATGAAGAAGCGGGAGGGGGAGAAGGAGTGGGAGGAGGAGCGGTAGCTGGGGAGGCATCAGGAGCTGGAGCGGTAGGAGGCAGCAAGATCTGCACCAGTGTCTGCAGGTGCTCGCAGATGGCACGGCCCTGGGCAAGCTGCTCCTGCCGGAGCTGCAAGTCTTCCTGCACCCAGTGGTCGAGGGTGTGGTGCAGTGCTCGCAGTGTTCCCAGGTGCTCCTGCTGGTACCTCTCCACTGCATAAGTGGGCCTGTGGAGTCCTTGGGTGCGAGAGGATGTCCCGGGTGGTGTTGTACACCCTGCACTCACAGCTGGTACAGCTGTGGAGAAACAAGAAAGTGGTCAGTTCTCCCTGGGGACACAGGGGGTGAAGCCCAGCCCCCCTCTGCAAGGCGAGGATGACAGGTCTCTGCACCATCAGAGCCAATGTGCTTGCACAGAGGCCATGTTCGGGATGTCCTGCTATCCCCGGGAGTGGGAGCTGCCCCGGGACTGAACCCATGCCCCTGTGCTGTATATAGTGTGGGGGGGTGTGTGAGGGGAGATGTCCCCTGCCTCTGTGTTGAGGGAGCTTGTGGAAGGAGGGCATCCTGCTGTGTCCCACCCCGGGGTCAGGAGCATGTCATGTCATGTGGTTAACAGGCCAAGGCCCCTGTGTGGCAGCCAGCTGGGGCCACGTGCCCAGGGGTGGCATGGCACGTGCTCAAGTCACACGTGAACAGGTTGCTGCGTGATCCATGGTCAGCAAGGCCCACGCGCATGGTCCCTGGTCTCCCTCCGCCCCCCCCCATAAGGGGACAGTGATGGCACTCATATGTTGTTGCCTCCCCAGATGACACCAATGACAGGTCCGCTGGGACGGCTCGGGGGTCCTGGCTGCACGGCACGCTCCCTCTGGGCTCCTGCGGCTCCTGGCCCTCCTGCTCCTCCTCCTCCATGCGCTGGTCAGGGCCCTCTGCCCCAGGGTCGATGACCACCTGGGGGGCACAGACTGTCCCGCCCCCCAGGATGCAGTCCAGGGCGTCAAAATAGGGGCAGTTCTCTGGGTCTGCCCCTGTTTGGGAGCTGCCCCCTGTGGCCCTGGCATAGGCCAGCTGCAGCTCCTTAATTTTCATATGAACATGCTCCTGGGTTCACATGTGGCCTTTGGTGGCCAGGCTGGCAGACATCCTGCCATAGATGGCCACATTCCTCCATCTAGTGCAGAGATCATGGACGTCGGAGGCATCCCCCCAAACCTCAATCAGGTCCATGATCTCCGTACTGGACCAGGAAGACACCCGCCTTCTCTGACCCCTGGCAGGCTCCTGGGAGATGGGGGACTGGGCCTGGGGAGTGGTGGAGGGCTGGCTGGCACTGGCTACCTGGCTCATGCTGGGGCCACTGGGTTGGGGCAGCTCTCTGGGCTGGCAGGCCTGGAGCTGGCACAGACACTGTGGCCAGACCCTACCCCTTTAAGGGCTCCGGGGAGGCGGGGAGGAGAGGAGTTTTCCTGGTTGGGGCCAGAGGGGCACCCTGGGAAGGTCTGGAGGCCCCCTATTTCGAAATAGCTCCTATTCTGCATCTACCCAGCGCTTATTTTGAAATAGCAATTTCAAAATAGGCGCTATTCCTTGTGGAATGAGGTTTACCAAGTTTGAAATAAGCCCTCCGCTATTTCGAATTAATTTTGAAATAGTGGTTCGCTTGTGTAGACACTAGTACAGTTATTTCGAAATAACGGATGTTATTTCAAAATAACTTTGCTGTGTAGACATACCCTGAATTAGGCAGCTTGGCATCCTACAACATGGGAGAGATCAGTGCCTTAGAATGGGATTCCCAAAAAACAGTCTATCAGGAGGCTCCTTGCCTAAGATCGCTAGTGGGAAGTGACACACTGAGGGTGTGTATGCTAAGCCCTGCCCCTCTCTTGGAGATAGCTATATCCCTCTACTTGGGATCTCCACTACAAATACACTCTTGGCATTGAGTGTATAAGTGGCACACTGACAGTGATGGAAAACTGTCCCAACCTGTGCTAGTCAAATGCACTTTCCCTAACTCTTTCCATTATATTGCAGGGATCACTGACACATTCCTCAGACTTCTTTCACAACCATGCACCAAAACCCTTTTCCATACCCCTGCAGATCAGAAGCATTGTGCCAAGATAGATTTGCTGTGAAGGCAACAAGCTCATTGATGAGTAATAGATAGACAGCTTTCACCAGCTGCATTTCAGGCTGTTGTCACCTCCTCAGGTTGTCATGGAAGCTGCCAAAAAACATCAGACTTTGTAACAGCACTGACTCCTCCTTACATCCTTATTTAAGCATGCAACATTGCAGCACTGAAATGTTGGCATGTTGCTTGAAGACCATGATTTGTGAGTATAGAAAGATGTAACTAATATTTTTTAACTGTAGTATATTTTTGTGGGAATCTTTTCTCCTGTGTGAGCCATTTGTCATTAAAAGGCTTTTGTTATTTATACATTTTTTCTGCTTGCTTAGGAAGATGATTCTGCAACAATCCCCCTTTAGTCTCTAAAAGATTTTAAAATAACTTCCCTTCCTTTAAACTATCTGCCACAACAAAGAGGGGGAATGAAAAAAGCCATGTAGAGAATAGACCTTTTCCTGGTTCCCTGCTTTTTTAAATTCAGGCAATAGTCTTTCCTAGCCTCATTATTGTTTTTAAAGCTTTTTAAGATATTTGGCTGGAAACCAAAATGAAACCAAAACAGCTATACAATATATTGTGGGACTTGCAAGATTCTTTGTCCCTCAGATGAGATTATATGATTAAATGATTCCATAACAAACTGAAGAGGGAAGTTTTTGCCAATTTCCTGGAAGTTTGCTCCATGTACAGTTGCAAAAGACATAGCTGTGCTGCAAGAGAAAATGGCAGAGACCCCCAGAGTGCCAATCATGTTTCATACTGTATAGGTTTTACATATTGCGTAGTACTTCACTCCAGAAGTATCCCCACTGAAATCAAATTACATATGGAGTGAGGTACTTCAATTCAAAGCATGAAGAACTAGATTTGAAGAGAGTTAATGTCTGCGGGAAAATATCTGTACATCAGAACTCCCTCATAAACATCTCTTCTTAAATATTTAAATGAAAACGAAGGCCTTAAAAGCTTGTATTTTCAGATAGGTGCTCACGGATTTGTTGTGCTTGTTATATGTGAGCAAACACCCAATTTTCACTCACCTATTTGCCTGTGGTTGCCAATGGAGGGCATAACTAGTCAGGCACATGTACATAGGCCCAACTGGCTTGAACAGATAGCTATAGGCAATTGTATGTACTTGAAGGGCTGGATTTAGGGGTGGATAACCTGGCAACTGGAGGGGGTGTTAGACTTGGGTGTTGTTTTTATTGTTACTGACAAAAAGGTAAATAGAATGCTTGAAGTAACATGTTTAGGGTTTTCTGTTTGAGTACTCATTTTTTTACTAACTTTCTAGAATGTTCTGGACCTCTGTAGAATCTTATGGAAACATCCAAACTTTGTGAACTACAGGTGCCTAAAATCCTCAAAAATGTTTCAGCCATGCCCTTGTGTCTGGAGCGGGGTTTTGCCATTAGTCAATGAGATATAGGAAAGAAGTGAAGGGAAAGCTCAGCTGTAATACTGTGAACTGTGTTTTACTGTGTAATTGTGAAAGTGCACTTGTGTTTTAAGACTTGAAGAGTGTAAGTAGTGAATAATAAAGAACATTTAATGGAACTCCAGAGATATCGGTTGAACCCCATCTACACCACAATATAAAAGAAGTATTGTTACTTCTTTTTGCCATGTTGAACACATCATGTGCAATGACTTTCTAAGACTGTTGGAACAGACTTTTTGCTCTCTCTAATATTGTCTGTTTTCCTCTGTAGAAAATAAAAGATGTCCCCAAAGAAGCCTTTAGGAGTTCAGTATAGGAAACAAAAAAGCTCATTTGCAATCTAGTTTTCAGCAAAGGGCAAATTTGATGGGAAACAAATGGAGGGTGGGGAGCACTAAAGCTGCTCCTCGTCTGGAGAGTCATTTGGTCTCGGGCTGGCCCGTGAGCATGAGCGCGACTGTCAGCATCTGGGCTACATTTTTTTTCTGATTTGTATGTTTTAAAAGTTAATCTATGTGATATAAACAGAAAGAACTTGTGATTATATGAGGCAGATCAACTGAGTTTGTAGAATCTGGCATGTATTTTCCTATTATTTTCTGTTAGGATTCGAGAAAGTAAGCAAATAGAAGTCACTGACTACTACTAGCTTTCATGCAAGTAAAAACTGCAGATGCTAAGTAACCTCCCTTAAGGAACAAAGCAAATTTGCACAACTTTTAGTTTTCCCTTAAGAACTGTTGGTAGCATACTTAAGAAAAAATTGTAGAATTGAAAGACCTAAGGACTGAAAGGATTATTATTTTTAAATATTAGATGCCAGCATTTACTATCTGTTACAAAACAGCTAGACCCAGCAACTCTGGTAGCAGACAGGATAGAATAACCCTTCCTTTGTGACAAATCATTAAAAGTTTAAAATCAGAATAGTCACGAGAGAAAGTAATGTCCTACAATGTAAATCACAATGGGGGGAAAAAGTAAATTGTATGCATAAGAAAAAGTGAAATAATTTCCTTGTAGCAAGCAGTAAGCAAGACAGAGACCAAAATCTCACATGCATTAGACTTCTTAACAATAGCTCACACCAACACTTGGACAGCAACTACACATTTAAAGTCTAAATAATTTTTGAAAGCCAGAAAATAGAAATGTAAAACCAGCAGTAAATGGCACCGAAAGTCTTCCAGGATGCTTATATCTGTGCTATAGTAATGCAAAGGATGTAATCTTGTAAAGTATAGAACTCATACACCTCAGGATACACTGAACATATAAAATTGTTAGTTATCCATCCCATGCACAATCATGTCTCTGGCAATTGCTATAACTATATGTTTTGGAGGAAGGTACAAAATAACCAACAATGGACAAATAAAGAATAACTTTCACAGAGGGAAATTTCTTCCAAACCACTCCTAGTAGATGTTGGCAAATGCCCTGGAGCACAAGGTTTCATAACCCTTCTAAAAATATGGTTTTTATCCTAATGTAACTGTAGAGGTTTTCTTTATTCAAAATTTCATGTCTTTTTGGATGCTATTAAATTCTTGGCCTCATCAATATCATGTGACAGCAACTGCACAGGCTAATTATAAAAGAGCATTTTCTTTTACGAGTTCAAATTTGTTGCCTTTTTCATCAGATGTCTTTGTTCTTGTATTATTTGAGGGTAAATAGATGTGCCTGATAGATCTTCCTTACGCTTTTTGTATTTTGTGTGTATCCACCATATCCCCTCTAACCCAAAGAGTCACAGATTTTTCATTTTCTCTATTCTAATAGAAGTCTTCCTTTGTCTCTAATCAGTTTCATCACCTGTCTGAATCTTTTAGAAAGAGAAGGTGATAGAACTTACTGCAATAGGTGAAATTCTGGCGCTATTGAAATCAATATGAGTTTTGCCATTGATTTCAGTGATGCCAGGATTTCAGCCATTATTCCAGGTAAGTACATATTACTGTATTGATTATATAATGGTATTATAATATTCTCTAGATTTCTTCAAGCCAATTCCTTATGTGTTTTACTTTAATACTTCAGAGGTCTTCATTAAGCTGTGCATTATAATGTCTGGGTATTTATTTCTGAGTGGTTGTAGATTGAAACCCAAAATGAATAGAAAAGCAGTGAAGAAGGCTGCTTTTGTCCTCATATCTTTTCCTTTTTCCTTCACGTCTTCCTTCTTCTAGTCAATGTCTGAAAGGTCAGTTCCTTTAAGAGCAGATGGCAGGAGCTACTAGGCCAACGCAACAGGTGTACTTAAAACCAACATTGGTATCAGGCATCATTATAGCTTGTTGCTCCAAAATTGTAGCAAAGTCTTGGTGGTGTCACTTATTTTGAAAAATTCCTTTGGATATAGGATGTTGATGGGGGCTCTGCATCTAGCATTGCTTTCCAAGGCTCTCCACTTTTACATTTGGGGGTCACTCATCAGCAGCTTGTACTTGGTCATATTGTCACCTGCCTTTGCCACCCCAGTTTGTGCGTAATTTGAAATACCCCAGTATTTATGTTCGTAGGTCAAATGCCTTGAAGGATTTGTTTGGAAGGAGACAGCTTCTCTGGGATCATTCTTGGCATTTCTTGACAGTTTGTTACTCTGTAGGCTTCCACGGGAGCTATTTTGGGGGCAAAGGATTTTCAGAGGCAACGATCTTTCTGGAATTCAGCCTCTAAAACAGTGTAATATGTTCATACAGTGATTGTCACAAAATTGGTTTTATCTCTTCTTTCTACTGATGGCTCAATTCCTGTGAGGCGGTACTACAACAGAGTGGGAGTTAGCTTCAAAGCATCTGTAAAGATCCGACTGAATTAAATTTATTTTCAATTTTTGTTTGCATGGCTTGACTGTGAGTGTATTGGGGCAGAGTACAACTGATTAAACAAAACAAGATTATTTGCTCAGAGTGTTTGAGCGTTAACTCTCCATTTTGTACTGGTCAATTTTTGGTGCACACAGATCCTGGAATCAATGTTCCTTTTCAGCTTCTTGGCATGTTCTTTGTATGTTAGCATTCACGTTATACCAGATGTTCACAGTGCCATGATATCTGTAGTTTTCATTTGCTCTGACAGTGTTTCAGATGGAAGATGCACATTTGTTATCTTGCTAAGGTTGACATTCAGGAGCAATGTGCAATAATATTCTCCCGGTACATTCAAGGAGCCGATAGAATTTGCTTAGTATCCTCAAATCTTTCTGCTGGAGTGGCCATGCAAATACGCCTCCATAAATTATATCTTCACACTTTGGGGCATTCTGGTTCATTTATGTAGGCATTTAAACAACTATATCAGTGAGAGGATTTAAAAATCAGTAGATCATTTTCAGCAGAGGTCAGCGATCAAAGCTCCACTGAAGTCAAAAGGAGCTGCACCTATTTTGTCAGCAGGGCTGGGTTCTGGAGTGGCCTTGGGGATATCTTAATGGTGTGGAGAGTGTAGGTTAGAGTCCTGACCACCCTGACAGTGTCCCCACAGCCAACACCTGTTGCCCCAGAGATGGAGCTCCTCCATTAGGAAGGCAGGATAAGGGACGCCCTGAAGGTAGGGAGGTGGGGTAGGTTCTGGAGTGGTCTGTGGAATGATATACTGCTAAGTGTCCTTATCATAAATATATCTAGAACTTGAGGATTTTAGCTTAAAATCTGGTGGCATGGTGTGACCCCAATAAAACCAACAATAGTTTTGCCCAAAAATTAATGGCAAGTCATGGCTATTAGAATTTATCTTCACCTGATAAAAATGCCCCTATCCTCCACTCATGGAAACTCCCCTCACAAGTTATGAGGTCACTCTCTTCTCAGGAAGATAATGCCACATATTTATATCTCAAGGAGATAAATTTCACCCAGATAAGCTATATAGTTTCTTTGTATTATGTGTACAAAGCATACTGTAGTATAACCTAAAATTCACATTCCATATTGAATATGTCTGCAAAAGTTGCAACTTACTCGATTTATTTTAGATGCTATATATAGTCTTTTAGAACAAGTGTTTTATTGTGTCATTAATTCTAGAAACAAGGATCCAGAACAATGCTTATACAATTGGTCATGGATTGATGGTAGCTAAATAACTGTCTCCACATTTTAAAAGTGACTATAACACTAAAATTATTTTATTTAGTCTGATTACGTAAATTATTTTCACAGTGTTTTAACTACTGAATACAGATTCTCAAATGGTTGCCAAAAAGCTCACATTATTAAATTGTGGGGAGCACTGATGAACAATGAGAAAACAAATATTCAGTATTTATTTAATTTATAAGCATAATAGCAGGTAGGTTGTTTATTTAATGATGATATTAGGCAAAGTGGCTTAACAATAAATATATATGAGCATAGTTTCATAACACCTATGTAAGGCAAGTAATAAAATGTGAGAATGAGTTTAATTAGACTAAAATGGGCACTGTAAAGTTAATGTATAAAGTGAAAATATGCATATTTAGGGAAAATGTAAGGTAGCGGTTAGACCAGAGGACTGAGAATCAGGAATCCTGGATTTTATTCCCATTTTTAACAACCCAACATAGATGTTCGTGAACTAGCTGTGGCGGTCAACGAGGGTCTGCAGGACCATTGAAAAGTACCCCTTGTGGTTGATGATTTGGATGCCCGGTAGTCAGGGGCCCAGATGGGGATATGGGTTCCGTCAATAGCCCCCCCACAATTGGGGAAGCCTATGGCGGCAAAGCCGGTGACAACAGGGTCCACGTCGCCCAGGTTGATGACGTTGTGCAGCAGGACTGTGTTGATGGCCCTCACCACCTGTAGGAGACACAGAGAATCATAGGGTTGCCAAGGCCCTTGGGAGTTCCCTGAATTGAACCAAGCCTCCCTCACCCCCACCACACACACCAGGAGCAACCCAATTTGCCCCATTCCCAGGCAGGGCTTTGTGAAGGCAGGACTGAAAAACCTCCTGGGGAGGGGACATCCACTACCACCCTTCCCCACCCCCCAGTCTAGATGAAATTATGATATTTCACAACTGGTTGAAAGATTATACCCACAGAGTAGTTGTAAATGGATCATTGTCAAACTGTGAGGCATATCTAATAGAGCACTGTTGGGGTCTGTCCTTGGTTCAGTACTATTCAATATTTTCATTAATAACTTGGATAATGGAGTGAAGAATGTGCTTGCAAAATTTGTGGGTGACACCAAGCTGAAGGGACTGCAAGCACTTTGGTGGATAGTATTAGAATTCACGACAGTCTTAACAGGAGAATTGGTCTGCGGTCAGTGAGATGAAATTCAATAAAGACAAATGCAAAGTACTACACCTGAGAAGGAAAAGTCAAACACACAACACAAAATGGGGAATAACTGTCTGGGCAGTACTACTGGGTTGAGTATGAATCAATAGTGTGCAATGGTAAAAAAGGCAAATGTCACTTCAGGCTGTATTAACAGGATTGTCATCTGTAAGACATGAGAGGTAATTGTTCTGTTTGCTTGGTACTGCTAAGGTTTTTGTTCAGTTTTGGGCACCATAATTTAAGAAACATGTGAACAAACTGGAGAAAATTCAAAGGAAATCAACAAAAATTTTAAGAGGTTTAGAGAATAAGAACTATGAAGAAAGGTTGAAAGAAATGGCCATATTTAGTCTGGAGAAGAGAAAAATTGAGGCAGGCATAACAGTTTTCTTTTGAGATTTTTAAGAACAGGTGAGACTAACATCTGTCAGGGATGATGTAGTTTTATTTCATCCTGCCTCAGTGGAGGTGGATGGGATGGACTAGATGGCTTCTTATTATTCCTTCTAGCTCTATATTTCTATTATTCTATTATTAAAATTCTACTACAAAAATAGGTTTGGAGTAGGATAGGTTCCCTGCCTCTGGTGCCGTTCACTTTCCACTATTGGATTAATTGTGGGCAAAAATACTTCTTCAGAGCAAATACTTTTGTCTCCAGTATGGACCAGTTTTACATATAGATATTTCCAAAAACTTCCCCAAGGGAGAACATCCCATATGTATTTAGCTCTACCTGCCATATTGCACAAGCTGATAATTGTGCTATACAATCAATATACCCAACTTAGTTTTCTGGAACAAAATTTAAAGATTCGTAGCAAATTCATCCAGTATATATTAATTTACCCTACTGGTCCTGCATCCTTCCTTGTGTATGTATGAATTTTTGCTTTAATTGGGAAAATACATGAAATGATTTCTTCATGCCCCTCTGCACTTCTTCAGAACCCACACTCTTCCAGAGCTTGGGTTTATTGCAGGTGAAAGGCATATTTTTGTGGGAGTCCCTTATTAAACATTGATAGTACATTGCCTGGCACCTTCGTATCCAAGAGCTGTATTTTCTCTTGGGTAGATTACAGGATCAAAGAGGTGACCCTGAATAAGATTTGTTTAAAATTTAAGTTGGGGTTAATAACTTGTTTTAACTTTACTTTCCTTCTGTACAAAGCAATTCTGACCCTGAGTTTCTTTCCATTTATGGCCTCCTTGCCTTTATGATGTTGACATTTCTTCCAGTTTCTTGGGAAAGGCTCTTCACTAGCACAAAACATTTATTTCATTAGGAAGCAGAATTTCTGATTGACTGAGTTACAACAGTGTGGGCCCTAATTTGTGAAGAAGCTTGGTCTGCACACTTTTCATTCCACATGAATAGTAGTGCCCTTGAAGGCAAAAATAGAACATTTTTCTGGGTAGGTTGTTTTCCTTCATTAGCAAATAGACAGCTACAGTTTAAAAACTCCCTCTAACGGTATAGATTGCTTTAGGCAGGGTATACCATTTAAATACCTTACCAGTCCACGCTATCTGACAATGGTAAAGAATCACAAAAAGGCCATTTTCTTAGTACATGGAACATGTAGTGGAATAAAAAAAAATACAAATAAAAACAATATTATCCCTAAAGCTACTCTGTGTTATTACTTCACTCTAGTGCTGCCTATTGCTTTACCCAGTACAACTACTGCATGGTGTCTTGCTATAAATTTAAAGAAACACATCCCTGTGGCTCCCTTTCTCAATACTGGGTGTGAAGCTCCTATGGAGAGCAGAGTGTTATGGACACAGTGTTATTCCTACAAAAGATCACACTAAGGGAAGCTAATTTACAAAAACCCTTTTTAATTCCTTAAAATACATACCATTCACGCAGTTAATTAATATTTACTCTAGATTTTAAAGGACAATTTCATGACCTGATTTGAAAAGGGCCTTTGACTCCCAGTGACTATGGGAGTTGTGGGTGTTCGGCACCTTTCAGCTTATCTCATTGTCTATATAAAATATTTGTATATGCATAGCAAATGCAATAGCTTTTGGGAACTTTTAACTCGATACCTAGCCAAAAGCCCAGGAAAAAATGACCCACAAAAGGGATAGGCGAGGATTTGGCTTTTGAAACTGGATTAGAATTTCAAAGATGAACCTACTTTTTAATAGGCTAAACCAAACCCCAATATGGAAACTCCCCAAAACATCTGGAATGATTTTAAATCTGAATCTTGATCCAGATACAAATTTTGTGGCTTTGTTTCATCTTCATTTTCAGCCTCCTGATTGCAGCAGGCTTTTATAGGCACCATGAACTGCAAAATAGAAAAGCACAGTAATGTTTTTAGCAATTAATTAACAAATAGGTATCCATCTTCCAGATGGTAAATCTCAGTAAATTCTGGATGTTTTTAATCATATCTTGATATTCATTTACTGCATGGTAATTCTGTATTAGCTTAAATTAAATCTGTAATGGAAACAAGCAATTTAAATATTTTGGAAGCTTTTGGATTGTGAAAATAAATAAGTGGAAAGAAAAATCTGCTTTTCTGATTTATTGTCAATGAAACATCAAATTGTAAAGTCTAGCATTGCATGGAAAATCAAGTAACACAGTACTAGTATCAGCAATTTGATTTTCAGGTTTAAGGCATCTATAAAGAAAAACTGCCAACTCTTCCTTGAAAATCTGGCAACAATAGATCTTGATTCTTGACATTATCAAGAATGTGATGATATCCTATTGAGCTCAGCAGTGAGAACACATCCAGGCCACAAACACCAACTCAAAGAAGGATGAGGGGAGTTACCTTTTAAAATCACAATGCTTTATTGGTTGAACCAAGTGAACACTTTGGATTAACATTTTATTTGTAATTGATATGACAGTACACCAAACACTGTGTAGCTATTTATTTCTGCCTATTTAATTTAGCAGAATACTAAACCAGTATTGCTACTTAAGGGGCCTGATGTTCTGACTAATCTCAGTCTGGCCTACTTTATTTGTGAGTGTAATTTCATGGGCCTATTATTGCATGCCCAGCTATGTATAAGTGCAATTCACAGACATACATACATACACACACACAGTCTCTCTCTCTCTCTCACACACACACACACACTCACAACAAGATAGGAATTTAATATTTAAGGAACAGCAATTACATACATTTTTTAATGCTGATAACCATAAAGGACCAAGAAATAGTAACTGTAGCTACAAACTGTGAGTAAAAATGTGAGTGTAGATATTAAAAACCTGGCACGAAATGTCATCTCTTGGAGTACTCCAAGCCCTTGCCCTACTTTTCCCACTCTCCTCACCAGAATCCCAAATCCCCGTGTCATAAAAGCTATTCTCTATGGGTATGTCTAGACTACAGGATTTTTTCAACAAAAGTGGCCTTTTGTCAAAAAAAACTATACCTGCGTCTACACTACTACAGTAAGTCAACAGAATGCGGCAGTTTTGTCGATGGCGGTAAACCTTGTTTTACAAGGAAGAATGCCTTTGTCGACAGAGATCTGTCGACAAAAGGGTGTGTGTGGATGCAGGGAGCCAGTTCTGTCCACAAAAAAGGCCTCCAGGAAGAAACCCTGGTGGACAGTATAGCCTTTACATGTACAGCACCTCTGTGGTTCCTGGCCGCAGTCTCTTAAAGGCACAGGCACCCAGAGAGGCATTGCTGTCCGGCAGCTAGCTAGAGCACCAGTGCCAGCCATGTCCCAGCCTCAAGGCCCCCCTGGCCCTTCTCGGGACAGAGACGAATACCCACCCAGGGGCACCAAAAGGTGGGCACCAGCCTGGTCAGGGCCAGAAATCAAAAACCTGCTGGAGCTCTGGTCCCAGGAAGAAGCCCTGCAGGCCCTGCAAACACACCGCAGGAATGCGGACATTTATGAGCTCCTGGCCCAGGGACTGGCCACCAAAGGGCATCAGCCCCACACCATGGCACAAGCGAGGGCCAAGGTCAAAGAACTGCAGCAAGGATACGCCTAGGCCCGGGACCAGAGCTCCCGCTCTGGGACAGCCCCTCAGAGCTGCCCTGACTATGAGGAGTTGGAGCAGATCCTGGGCAGTGGAGAAGCCCAGACTCCACTGTGTGTGGTGGAATCTGGGTGTCACGTTACTGGATTTTGAGGGGAGCAGCCATATCACTGCTGCACCCATGGGTGGGTGTTTGCCCCAAAAGTGGTATAAAGGGGGCCATGTGAGATGTCGAATAGAAGCTTACTGTCTGCTGATTCTATATACGCTATATATTAAACAATCAATCGTGACTGTTTAATGTCTGTGTGTGAACTTATAAGATTGTACTTTGTATGAGTACTGAATGTTTCTCTGTATGTGATTGAGCATTGGGAAAAGCGCGGCCTATGGACATGCTAATTAGCGAGGCTATGTGGGACAATAGCACTCAATAGGCCAAGGACACACCTCAAGAATGAGGGCTGTCACCTAAGGGCTGCCAGCAGGGAACACAGGGATAGGCCGCTGGCCAGGTGACCTGCTGCAGCCAAGAAGAGACCAGGAAGGAAGTATAAATATGCCATGTGGCTGATGCCATGTGGGTACTCAGATCTGCTCCTGACCCCAGATGCGGCCTCACAGGGAATCACGAGCTGGGAAGAACTGTGGACCCCTCCTGACCTAGGATGTGCAACAAGGACTTTTAAGCCAGCAGCTATAACATCTCTGCTAGAGCCTGCATCGAGAACTGGGAGATTCGATGCATGTAATATATGACACTTTAGCAACCTCACTCTCATGCTTTTCTTTCTTGTAGCAATAAACCTTTAGATTGTAGATTCTAAAGGATTGGCTCAGCGTGGTTTGTGGGTAAGATCCAGAGAGTAAATTGGCCTGGGATCTGTGGCTGGTTTCTTGGAACCGGACAGAACTTGTTCGGGGTAGGTGAGATTGGGTTCTAAGACCCCTCATCTGTGTATGAGGCCCGGGGCCATCTGGGGTACAGATATTGCTGGGGTGTTGGAGGGGTTTTACTCGTGAGGCTTCAAGCAGGCAGCTGAAGCGCTCTGTGAGACTGGTTTGTGGCCTATTTGTGAAGGTCTCCAGCCTGGGGGCTGTAAGGAGCCCCGAATTTGAGCAATTCGCCCTAAGCAGACGCCCTCAGTTGTGCCCAGACCTGGCCCGGTCTTTCACACTGGGTTACCCCACCACATTGTGGACCAACCCCTGAGGGAGGAAGACCAGGCGGGGGAGCTGCACCAGGAGAAGGAGGAGGAGGAAGAGGAGGCAGCAGAGACCCTCTCCCAGGAGCCGGTCCACCAGAGCCCAGAGGCCTCCCAGGCGTCCATGGACAGCGGGGAGGGAACATCAGGTGAGTGCTTTGAGGGGTCACCACACACGGGAGGGTTGGCAGTGTGGGGGGCCATCTAGTCGCATTGCCACTGGCCCCTGTAAGGCTTTCAGGCTGCTGCCCAACTCACACGTGGTGTCATGTGTAACACCCCTGAGTCTCCTGTCCAAAGGAGAGCCCCTGACAGCCACGGCATGCCCTCGGGTACAGCAGGGGTGCACACAGATATTGATTGTCTCCTCTTCTTTTACTCCACAGCTGGACCCTCCATCCAACAGGGGAGCAACACACCCGCCCCACAACCATCCCGGACCCATGGCACCTGCAGGCACTGGCGGGTCTATACGGACCTGCTGAGGGAGCACGTAGTGGCCCTGCAGGACCTGAACAGGACCCTCTAGCAGAGGATGGAGGCAGAGGCTGAATGGTGCACCAGGCTGCTGGACAAGCTGGTCCAGCAGCGCACTGACATGTGTGCCACAATGTGGGAGCTCTTCACCTTGCCTGCCCCTGTCACGGGCACTGCTTCTCCAGCATGCCAGGCCCCTGCTCCCCCTGCTCCTCTAGCCCCTCCTGCTCCTCCAGCCACCCCTTCCCCCCAGCCCCTCCTGCTCCTCTAGCCCCTCCTGCTCCTGAGCCCTCACAGGCCCAACAACTGCCTCCCCACCCCGCCCAGACCAGGACTGGCTCTCGCTCCACCCAATCCCAAGGCCATGGTGATGCCAGGCTGCAGGAAGGTGGCGGACCCTGCGATCAGGGAAGTAGCGGCCTACTTGAGCTCCCTCCCCTCTCCAGGTTTTCAGCCCCCCTTCCTCCTCCAGGTTTTCAGTCCCCTACCATCCCAGTTAAAAGCCATTTCAGTTGTTACAAAATCTTTATTTTTGACTGACAGATTTACTTTGTTTATAAATAGTAGAAGAGTAAAAAGAGAAAGTTTTGTTAAGCAGTTCACACATTTTCTTTACTGCTAGTGTTTCTAATAAAACAAATTTCTGTTTACAAAGAAAACTGTCTCTTATATGTCTTCTTCATGGGAAGAGAGTAAGGGTTGTGGAAGGAAAGGTAGGGGTGGGCCAGGCCAACCTCCCCATGGGGGAGGCCCTGGGGAGAGTCAGTGGGCTCCTTCTGAGAATCTCTCCCTCAGGGCCTCTCGGATTTGGACACCAGCCTGGTGAGCCAGGTGGATGGCAGCCGTCCGGGGCTGCTGAAATTGCCTCTCCTCGCCATCAGCACCTGTCTCCCACCCCGTCAGGAAGGCCTCCCCTTTCCTCTCCACCAGGTTATGGAGGGCGCAACATGCGGCCAGCACCTCCAGGATGTTTCATTCGCCCATCTCCAGGTGTGTGAGGAGGCAACGGAACCTCCCTTCCAGCCGGCCGAAGGTGCATTCCACCTGGATGCGAGCCTGGCTAAGATGCATGTTGAAAAGCTCCTTGCTTACATCCAGATGGCCAGTGTAGGGCTTCATGAGCCACGGCATCAGGGGGTAGGCCACATCGGCCACTATGCACACCGGCATCTGCACGTCCCCGAGTGCGAGGTGCCACTGGGGGAGAAATGTTCCTGCCTGCAACCTGCGGTACAGGTAGGAGTTCCAAAATAGGCGGGCATCATGTGCCCGCCCTGACGACCTGACACAAATGTCCATAAAGTGTCCCCGGTGGTCGAACAGGGCCTGCAGCACGATGGAATAGTTGCCCTTCCTGTTTATAAACTGGGCTGCTCGATGGGGCGGTGTGCGGATTGCGATGCCATTGAGGGCTCCTCCGCAATTTGGGAAGCCAAGGGCGGCAAACCCGGGAATGATGTTGTGCAGGTCCCTGAGACGGACGAGCCTCTTCAGCAACTCCGCATTGATGGCCCTCACCACCTGCAGCACGAGACAAATAGACAAACAGAAACCAGGGAGTTAGACAGGTTACCTAAGCGCTTGGGAGGAGAACCCTCCCTTCGCCCTGACCCACCCCTCCCCTTGTCAGGACGCTCCCTTCCCCCGCATCAATGCAGGGGTGGCCGAGGAGCAGCCTCCAAGTGCCACTCCATCCCCCACTCCCTCTTGCCCTTGCCTGGCAGTCCCCCTTTCTCAACCCTCCCACTCAGCAGGGCCTGTCCCCCGACAGTGACTTACCTCCATCAAGACGGCCCCGATGGTAGACCTCCCCATGCCAAACTGGTGTCTCACGGAGAGGTAGCTGTCAGGGGTGGCCAGCTTCCACAGGGCGATTGCGACCCGCTTCTGCAGGGGGATGGAGGGCCACAGGTAGGTGCCTTGGTGTTCCAGAGCAGGGGCGAGCCAGGTGTTCCAGAGCAGGGGCGAGCCAGTGGTCGTCATCCCAGAGCTGCATGACAAGCCGGTCCCACCAGTCCGAACTCGTCTCATGCCTCCAAATCTGCCTGTCCCAAAAAAAGTTTGGGGGCAAGGACAGAGCTCCTGCATCCCGGAGGAGGATCTCCTCAGTGCAGTCCGGGTCCATATGGGGCAGAAGATTCATGACAGAGTCATGTAGATGAAGCAGAAGCTGCAGTATGGCAGCGTGGGGCCATCGCCTGCCCAGGGGCAGCTCAGGCTCCGTGGCCAAAACCATGGTGAAAAGCAGCAAAAAAACCCTGCAAATAAACTGCTGTGGTGTCCGAGGAAGCAGGGCAACCAGAGAAAGCACTGCAGCAGTTATTTTTCCCTCTAGGCGGTAGGCAAGCCAGAAGCAGGAGCAGCACAACGGCTGTCCAGGGGGATCCCTTTAAGCATGCGTCTCTGCAAAGGGCATGCAGCAGCACCTGGAAATAAAGGCTGCCCCCATTCCCTGCCAGAAGCACTTCCGGGTGCCTTGTTTTTTCAACAGAGTGTCTGGCAGTCTGGACGCTCTTTTTCAAAAAAGCGGATCGATCTTTCAATCTGCATAATGTAATCTAGACACTCTTTTTTGACAGAGACTTTGTTGACAGTATCTGTCGACAAAGCCTCTGTAGAAAAAGGCGTGCAGTCTAGATGTAGCCTATGAGAGAAAAATGTATTATTCTACATCTTGGGATTGATGCTCTTGGAGTGGCCATTAGGGTCTCTGCAGAGTAGCTGATGATGAAAGGCACTCTCCACATGTCAAAGGAGAATACACTAAAACAAATTCTGCTTTCAGTTACACCAGAATTTTTTCCCATTGCTTATGTAGTGCTCCCACATCCAGCTGATCTTCAATCAAATCAAGTAATAGTGATTTCAGTGCTTTGCTTTGCTTTCTTTCTTGTCCAAAACCCAAGATATACCCGAAACTGAAGTCTGCATATAAAGGGGTAGGACTGAACAGAGTCTCTGTAATGACAGAATTTCAAAAACCAATGATGATAGTACAGCAACTACAGAACATGTCATGATAAACAGATGAGAGTCTCTATTATTAATACTGGGGCATTGAAGGGAGAAGTATAGATAGAGCCCTGCATGGATATAAAATTTGTATCTGCATCTATATCCACAAAAATGAACCATAGATATTTGCATCCAGATACGCATGGATATAAAGTGGGTATCCACGGATTTGCAAGTCTCTAAGAATAGAGGTGGCACTTGACTGAGTTATGCTGGGCTCAGTCTACACAACTGACTACCTTCATAGAGAGAATGGAGCTTTATCTCATGGTTACCAATGATATGTAGTCTATAGTTCTTTCATATCAATTTAATTTTAACAATTTGAAATTATTAGAAAAACTCCCCTCTGCCCCTTAATCCTTTCAAGACTCTTCAATCTACTTGTATAACCATGGCTGGCCCTCAATCAAATGTTGCCCAAAGTTAAGAACATCTTTGGTGCGCCCCCTCCATTTGTTCAACTTTTGAATACCTTATTTTTATTGTATCTGCACCTCATTTCATAAATATGATATGTGATTTATCCCTGTTATATAAGATGATAAATTTGAATTGTAGGATCTGTACGGCTGTATTTATTCATGCCATAAATAAGCACATTTTTTAAAAAGTGCTTTATTAATTTCTACTTACTCCCTTGAAGTCTTAAAACACCAGTACACTTTCACAATTACACAATAAAATAAGGTTCATAATATCACATCTAGGTTCTTCACTTCATTTTTATATTTCACTGACTGCCTGGCCACATCCTGCCCCTAACAGTCCCACAAGGGTATGGCTGACAAGATTCTAGGAAGTTCAAGGAAAATGTAGTTCTTAGAAAGTCTGGGAGGTTCCATGAGACTCTACAATGGTCCAGAACATTTCTAGCTTAGTGAAAAATGATTCCACATATCTGAAACATACAACTTCAGACATTCTATTTTCCCTTTTAATACTAACAACCAAAACAGCACCCTGAGCCTGAGTTGTCAAACTGATTGTCAGAGATGCTCTTTATTCTGTGCTTCTCTGTTAAAATGTTTGCATACTTAGGATGAAAGAAACTAAGTGTATTATTAAGCAGATTATATTTCTGTTATTAGTAAAAATCAACATTGCATTTGTGAATTAATTGAGGATATTATCAAGCCTAAATAGCAGCAGTTCTGATTGTGGCATTTGACACATTTCCGTGGAAACTTATTGGAAAACCTATGTGCAAGTGGGTATATCTGATATTTCCAGTTTCATCATCTCTTTTCAAAATTACTTTTTTGGTCTGAAGGCTTCCCTTATACTCAAAAAGACAAGATAAGTATAAGCTTTCTCCCCAGTCTAGGGACTGATATTTAAAATGAACAGAGTGGGCCGGTAATGATTCTATGATTCTAATGTATACATAAGCATAGCATTTGTTGCTCTTTCAAAATGGAAACTTCAAATTTTATAACTTTTGTTGAAGACTATTTTGGTTCCTTGTTATCAGAATTGACAGGTACATATGTCTGTGTCTTCAAGAATATTGAATGGAAACCTACCTTTTACCAGTGATTAATTTTTGGAGATGAGGAAGCTGCTAATTCAATAGCAAGTAGCCAGCTACAACTGGGCCAAAGGTTGCACTTTGACTACTTCTGACCTTAAGTATCTCCAGCTCAATTTTCTTGGATTGTAGATGTGGTCAATAATTTAAATAATGTATTTTAAAGCCCAGAAATTTAGTGTGTATTTTTTAAAAAATCATGATTATTTCCTCTCTTCGGTTTATGTTTACAGTGCTCCAGAGAACACAATTTGACAATTTTATCCGCATATGGAGGATAAAGTGCTATTTCTTAAGCAAATGTCTAATGTGAGCTTTTAAACTTCATTTTGTTGTGGTGATAGAAGCTACAAATTTGGCTGCTATTATCTAGAGACTTTCTGCTCCAGACAGTGCAAGTCCTTGTTACTGAAACATCCCAATGGACCCACCTAACCTGACTCAGCCATTTTCTAGATGATCATAGACACAGAACTCTTGTGTCTTATTTAATCACAAGGGTATATTCCATACAACAGTGATGGAATTCAAAGAGACCTTGCAGTGCACATGGGGGTTAAAATACTGTATAGTTATTTAAATGGGCATCTGCTGTACGGTTCTGTGTGAGTGGATTTTATCTGAGCGTGCAGCCACTCTGGAATTTCTGTTGGAGGAAGCTCTGATCTAGCTCATTTCTCGAGTGTTTTGATCATGCCCCTTTCGACCAGTCCTTCTAGACTTGCCCTCCACCAGAGCAAGGAGGGTTGTAGCTTCTTTCTACTGCTGCAATACTTCCCACATGGGGCTTCAGCAATTATGATGGCATAATTTCTGTTAGTTAATCTGAACACTTATTTTTGCTTTATTTTGCAAACTATTGTATATTGAAACTGGTTATTCATATGCATTAATAAAAGAGGTAATAAGATATTCTCTGTCTTATTCTCTATTCCTTTTTAAAAATGATTCCTAACATTCTATTTGCTTTTTTGACTGCCGCTGCATGTTGAATGGATGTTTTCAGAGAACTATCCACAATGACTCCAACATCTCGAATGGTAACAGCTAATTTAGTCCCCATCATTTTATATGAATAGTTGGGATTATGTTTTCTAACATACATTACTTTGCCTTTAATCAAAATTAAAATTCATCTGCCATTTTGTTGCCCAGTCACCTAGTTTTTTGAGAAGCATTTGCAGCTCTTCACAGTCCGCTTTGGACTTAACTATCTTGAACAGTTTTGTATCATCTACAAATTTTGTCCCCTCACTGTTTACTCATGTCTCCAGATCATTCATGAATATATTGAATAGGCTTGGTCCCGGAACAGAACCATTCAGGGCACCCCTAGTTTCCTTTCTGAAAACTGACCATTTATTCCTAATCTTTGTTTCTTATCATTTAACCAGTTATCAATCCATGAAAGGACCTTCCCTCTTATTCCATGACAGCTTAATTTACTTAAGATCCTTTGGTGAAACACAAATTTATTTTTGGATTTTGACAGATAACTGTTTGAAGTTAATGCTACAAGGTAGCATTGTAAAACTTGTCACTTGTAACTTCAGATCTTTTCTGGGATGGCCTTCCTCCGTATTGTTTTATATTCATTTTATAGGCATTTAAATTTTTTATTATATTAGCTCCAGGTTAAGCCCACAAATACCTAAGTTCCATTAGTATTCATTATGCCTATGTGTCAAGACTCAAAAGTTTAATTCTATTAAAGGGGGGCTTTGAGCTAATTTGCACTAACTCCTTACTAGTAAATGAGAATATCATAAGGCCTGTTGACCCCTCCACAATACACAGGCAATTGGCCAGGTCCCAGCTCATAACATGAGATTGTTTGCTATGAGAATGCTACTTAGATAGTTCTCAATATGTGCACTGTTGACTCAGTAAACTCTATTGGCTCTTTTGTGGTATGATGATTAGCCGAGTTAACATTTCTGGTGGGAAAGAATATTATATCAGGAGCCAAAAATGCCTTAAGAATGTAAGAAGAATATGTATTGAACACCTGAGGTAACCATTTTCTAAACTAAGTAATTTGGCCCTAAATACTTCACTTCACTGGAAAACCTGAAGGGAAGCAAAAACGTCCCACAGTGTCACATAGAGCGCTTAATTGAATTCCTGACTCATGCTCTCCTCATGCAGCCTTACAAGAGGTAGAGAAGAAGAGGGAAGGAGTTTGTTCCTTAAATCCTGTGCAGGCTGGAAGATCTGTAGGCAAATCAAGCCAGCTCACAAATCCCTGTGTACTGAGGCATCCACAAAGAGGGCCTTCAGGTCCATGCTGTGCTGTGTCTCCCTTACGTTGGACACAATGAAGCATTCCTATCCCATTCAAAGGAGACAATGACAAGGTGAGGGAATTAGTGCTGGGTTAGATCAACATTGGTTCTGTAGCAATTTGTCAAAGAGTTTAGCCTCCCCTCACTCCCTCCCCCGCCATTACCCACCAGATTTGCATGAATTGTAAAGAAGCTCTTCCTTTGGCTCAACATATCTTCTCAGTAACAGTGAAGTTCCACGCCAATGGTGGTGGTGTGGAAGGGCTTCTGTGGCTTGGGGACAGAATGAATTGGATGAACTGACTCAGCCTCTGCTCACTTTGATGATCCTAGGCTCTCCAATGTCCCGTGGAAGGGAAGGAGAGCATCTGGCCCATGGCATCTTTTTAATTCCCCCTAATGAAGTACTAAAGGATGCTAATCTGCATGATAAACTCATAGCCTGAGGAAACTGAACTTACTGAATACATGTGGTTTTGGATCAGAGAAGTGCACATGCGCACACACACACACATACACAGATACTTTAAAATCACTATTACATTAGAGCCTTAGAGTTATGAACACCTTGGGAATGGAGGTTGTCTGTAACTCTGAAATGTTCATAAGTCTGAACAAAATGCTATGGGTATTTTGTTAAAAAAAATTACAACTGAACATTTCTCAATACAGCTCTGAAACTTTACTATGCACAAAAATGCTGCTTTCCCTTTATTTCTAATAGCTTACATTTAACACATATCTGTACTGTACTAGGGTGGTTTTGTTTTGTTGTTTCTTTGGTCTCTGCTGCTTTATATTTGTGTACTTCCGGTTCCAAATGAAGTGTGTGTGGTTGACCAGTTAGTTTGTAACTCTGCTGTTCACAGCTCTGAGATTCTACAGTATTTTGTTCACATCTCATTTGAAAATAGCTAAACTACCATTTTCGTTTTTAGAAATTCTTCTATGAACTTTTTTGGTTAAAAGTGTGTGTTATGGCTATTTTATATACCACTAAAAACAGGTAATGAACAGAAACTCAGCCATATGACACCTGAAGTACAGCACACATACTCAAATGCTACGTTAATGGGATTTAATTGGCTGCTAATATTTACTGACAGGAAGAACTGTCAGTAAACAAAACATACCAAGAGAAACAAAAATATGAACAGCTCTGTGCTTTTGTGTCACATTAACACTTCCACAGGCAAATAAATTATACAAAATTACTTAAAATAGTTAAATCCAAAACTGACACCAAAGAGTTACAAAGGGATTTTTCTAAACTCAGTAACTGAGCAGCAAAATGGCAGATTGATATCAACAAGGGCAAATTAATGCACATGGAACAAAAATATACCAATACAAAATGAAGAGGTCTAAATTAGCTGTCTCCACTTAAGAAAGAAAGGAAGCATTAAGAAAGGGATAGGCAATAAAATAGAAAATATCATAATGCCACCATATAAAACCATGGTTCACCTGCACTTTGAATACTATGTGCAGTTCTGGTCAGCCTATCTCAAAGAAGACATATTAGTATTGGAAAAGGTACACAGAAGGACAATAAAAATGGACACAGAAGAACTCTCCTATGAGGAGAGATTAAAAAGACTGGGACTGTTCAGTTTAGAAAAGAGAATGCTGGATATCTTAGAAGTTTGTAAAATCATGATTCATATGGAGAAAGGGAATAGAGAAGTATTATTTGCCCATACACGTAACAGACATACCGAGGGTAACTGACAAAATTAATAGACAGCCGAATTAAAACGAACAAAAAGGAGTACTTCTTCACATTCACAGTCACTTGTGAAACTTGTTGCTAGAGGATGTTGTTTTTTATGCAGAAATAAGAAGTTATATGTGTTATTAACCATATATAAACCATATATAAAAATATAACTCAGTTAAAAAAAGCATAAGATAAGTTAATGGGGGATAGGTACATCCATTACTATTAGCCAAGTCAGGAATGCTACTCTGCGTGTTCCTAAACCTCTGTCTGTCAAAAGCTGGGTGTTGGCAATACTTGAAATTGCCCTCTTTTGGTTATTCTCTCTGAAGCATCTGGCATTGAAAAAATGGGATACTGTGCTAGATGCGCCATTGGTCTGGCCTGGTCTGGCCGGTTTTATATTCTTAAGTGAGTCAGGATCTATTTCTACCGCTTAATAGAGATAAAAACAGTCATATCTTTTCAACCGTGATCACTATATTGTATCCTAGGCAAGCCCTTTATTTCTTCAGAAAAGTCAACAATATGACAAGAGTTATCACATGAGGGGATACTTTAGTGAAGTTTATAACCTGCCTCTCCAGGAAAATGTAACTTGACCTGCGGTTGACCTTGAAATTTATGAACAGAAGGAAAGAGTCATTAAACTGGTAACAGCTTGCATAATGTTTAGGTAGCAAATACTACCATGAAATGTAATGAAAGCATAAAGATCATGAACATAATCATAATATTTTAGTTTTGTCAATGATAAAATGTTCTTCTGGCTGCTAGATGGCAGCGTTACGAACAGCAGTCTGTCTAAGGGTCTATTGAAAGAGAAAAGCAGTCTCCCACGGACTGGGCATGAACTTGTGTGTGCACAAGTACCACATTTGGCCATGCAGGTTGGTTTTTATGCATAAACAAGAAGTGAGATGTTTTATTAACCATATATATTTGTTACAAATTTTCATGCACAAGCTGGGCATTTGCATAAAGACATATTTGATATACAGAATAATGAATACATTTAAAGTCAGTGTGGACTATAGCCAATCAGTAAGTAAAAAGAAAAATTAAATTGTATGGAAGAATAGCCAGGAAATTCAGATTACGGTACAATTCTTTTGTGGTCTCCTATGAACCCAATGACATTACAGCAATGTACAACTGGAGTAATGTAGTGGTGAATTAAGCCCTTTGAATTATATAAATCTTTTTACTTGATCAGTATTAGAAGATCTTTACGAGCAGATCAATGTCTATGCTAATAAATGGTTAGCCTATTTGCAAAGTTTACCAACACGGTAATCTAGTTGAGGTGGCAGAATTTTTTGGTAAGATGGACATTCAGACACTAGGGGCTCACACAAACTTCTTTTGTAAACTGGATACATTCACTTATTTATTTTGTGTCCTGATTGTCTATAAAAGGGAGATAATACTTACGTTGCACAGTTGAATTTGTGAGGATAAATTAAGTAATGACAGAAAGATGCTACAAAAGTGTAAAATTATTGTTATTATTATTATACTACATTTACCCAGCAAGTCCGTACCTTACTCCCATTTCCACCTCACCAATGTATTTTAAACTATATTAAACTAGAGAACAAAGAAGTTATGCTATCATAAAACTGGAGAAATGCTATCATAAATCAGGCCCAAATTGGGCTTCAATTTTTTCGCATTGCTTCAAATTGTGATCCTTGCCTACCTGTTGGAGAGAAACATAACTATTTCCTTTCACATCAATTCAGTATCATCTCAGATGAAAACTCCATGCCCTGATCTACAACAGGACGTTATTTTGAAATAACTCCCCTTAGGCTGAATTTGTAGGTGGAGTGTTCACACTACCAAGCCCATTATTTCAAAATAACAGTCTGCTGATTTAAAAATCTGCACTCCTGCTTTCCTCGGGGAAATAATGCTAATTTTGAAATAGTTATTTCAAAATAGCAGTAATGTGGATGCTTCGGTGTTGCTATTTCAAAATAATCGGCCTCCAGAGGTCTCTCATAGCTGAAGTTCTGACCAGTCTGGCCACACCTGGCATCTTCATTGCTCCCCTCCTCCTGCGGAGCTTAAAAGTCCTGGCAGCAGGAGAAAGGTTTCTTGCATGTGGCCAGCTCTGAAAGCCTGGTGTGAGATAGCACCATCCAAGGCAAGCATGAGCCACCCCAGTGCTCCCTCAGATCCTCCCACGGCTGCCAGTACTCCTGCTGTTCCCTCGGCTGCTACTGTCCAGGGATGCAGTAAAACTCTAGTCTGGAATGGTAAGGAGATCCTGAACCGCATTGAGGTTTGGGGAGGTAGAGATCAACCTCCAGGATCTCTGCACCAGGAAAAGGAATGCCAAAATCTACAGCTGGATCACAGCAGCCTTAGCTGAGAAAGGGCACACCCAGACCCTTGACCATTGCTGGATGAAGATCAAAGAGCTCTGGTAGGCCTACTGCAAGGCCAGGGAGCAGAGCGGACACTCCGGGGCAGCACCACATAGCTGCTGGTACTATGACCAGCTGAATGCCATCCTGGGAGTGGGGCTGGTTACATCTCCCGCCGTCATCGTCGAGTTTGGCCAGGACATGCCTGGAGTCAGCCTGCAGGAGGGTGGTGTGGAGGATGACGATGATGAGGAAGAGGCCAGCCAGGTGACCATGCCTGCCAGCCAGTAGTTGCTCCTCATTTTGTAGCCAGTCCCTCCCCTTCCCCCCACTCTCAGGATGTCTCCCAGGCTTCAGAGGAACCCAGGCAGGGCACGTCAGGTGAATTCTATAACTTTCCCTATCTACACATTTGGGGCAGGCGATGGGCTGCGAGGGGCTGTGCACTCCTCTCTTGGACTACTTGGCTTGGGGGATGCACAACAGCCTGTTCATGTGTGTGCACATGGAGCTCTGGTCCAGAGCATTCAGCCCCATGATGCTCTCACACAAGAACACCTTGGACCATCTCACAAGGTTGCTGGAGAGGCCTGCCATATTCTGACCTCCATGGTGGGACACCTTCCCATGACAAGCCACCACTAAGGAGGCTGGGGTCATGGAATCACACAGCAATGCTGCACGTGGCACAAGCTCACACCCGCACTCAGTCAGCATCCACTCCCGACCAAGTGCAGCAATGCAGAGGAGACCGGCTGGGGGGGGAGGGAGAGGAGGGAAATCCATTGGCACTATCCCTGGCAAGCGGTGTCTGCCACTCACACACGCCTTTCTTAACCCCTACCCCCTCCTTCAGCGGGCAGGGACAGAAGTTCTCTCTCTGCGGGAGGGATGCCACCAGTGCTAGATCTGGCATGTGTGGGACACAGAAGGAAGCTGAGACATCCTCTCCCCCCTCCCACCCACAGATTCCTCACCTGGTTGGTACCTTCCCATGCCTGCTTGTCTTCTGGTTGTGGGTGATGCGATTCTCCCCTGTGCCCCTGCTGGAAGGTCCCCACTGTCTATGCAACATATGGCCTTTCTCAAAGCACATTGCCATCATCTGAACTGAGACTTTTGGTGCTGCTGCAGAGATTAGGTCTATGTTCATACATACAGTATCTCCAGTGATGGGACAGCTGTGAGCATGGCACATCCCACCCTCCCACTCCATCTACCTGACTCCATGGGATCCTGGTGGAAATGCACCCAGGATGACCTCATGTGGGAGCAGATGGCCTGCCTGCAGTCCCTTGTCCAGAGGCTCAAAGAACGAGCACCAGGAGTGGGCAACTTACTGAGAAGAATGCCAGGCTAAGTGGGAGCAGAGAAAGGTTACCTGGGACCAGCTGGCATGCCAGCATGATTCCATGTTCTCTTCCCTCACCTCAGTGCTGGAATGCATAGCATTGTGCATGAAGTGGGCCACCAGCCACCGCCCCATGTCCCTCATGCATTCTGCTCCTAGCCTCTCCAGGGGATGCCAGGGTCCCAGAACATGGGATGATGGGACCTCTCAGGCAGCTGAAGCCTCCTGATCACCCAGAGGCAGGCCCCACTCCTAGCCCCATACCTGAGTCCCACTCTCCCCTCCCCCATTCCAGGTTCTTTCCCCAGTCCCTCTAATAAACAATCTTGTTTTTGCATCAAAGATGGCTTTATTGTTTGCTCTCCAGGGAAGAGGGGAAGGTGGGAAGAGAGGGCCAAGGAAGGTGGGGTGGAGGATGAAAGGCACACAGAGGGAATGCTGGGGCCCCTTGTGGAGAGGCACAACTGGCCTTGGACAAAACCCTTCCTCAAGGCCTGCCTGATGAGCACAGCCCCTTGATGTGCTCTCCTGATGGCACTGATGTCCGGCTGCTTAAATACCCTAGCCAGCCATTCAGCCTCTGGCAGAAAAGTCTCCCCCTTGTTCTCACAAAAGTGGCACACTCAGCAGGCTGCCACAACGAAGGGGAAGTTGCCCTCACTGAAGTCCAGGTGGGTGAGGAGATTCCTAAACCTCCCCTTTAAATGGCCGAATGTGCATTTGACAACCATGCAGCACCTACTCAGCCTGGCATTGAACTGCTCCTTGCTGAGGTCCAGGCTGCCTGTTTAAGGCTTCATGAGCCAGGGGAGCAAGGGGTAGGCCCAGGATGACGATGGGAATGTCCAACTCTGGTGGTATGGTCATGGAAAAAAGGACTGGTATGCATTTTTTGGAAGAGGCAGGAATTCTGGAAGATGCAGGCATCGTTCGCCTTTCCTGACCATCCCACTTTGATGTCAGTGAAGCGTCCCTTCTGATTCATGAGGGCCTGCAGCGCCATGAAGAAGTACCCCTTCCTGTTGATAAAATCCGAGGTTTGGTGGTCAGGGGCTAGGATGAGGATGTGTGTGCTGTCTATGCCCCCCACCACACACAGAGCTGAGGAAGCCTTTGTCAGGAAAGCTGTTCACAATGCTGTCCACATTCCCCAGAGTGACAACCCTCCGAAGCAGCATGTGGTTGATGGCCTTCTCTACTTGTATGAGCACAGTCCCGACTGTGGATTTCCCCATGCCGAATTGGTTCCCAATGGAGTAGTAGCTGTCCAGCGTGGTGAGCTTCTACAGGGTGACGGCCACACACTTCTGCACGGGGGTGGCGGGTTGCATGCAGGTGTCCTGTCACTTGTGGGCAGGAGTGAGCCATTCGCAGAACTCCAGTAAGGTGTCCTTCTGTATGCAGAAGTTCTGCAGCTACTGCTGGTCATCCCATCCCTGCATGACGATGTGGTCCCACTAATCTGAGCTCGTCTCCCTCTGCCAGAAGCAGCATTCAATGGTGTCCAGGGGACTGAGGGGCAGAAGCAGCAGCAGGAGCGCCAGGACCTGTGAGAGCAGGGCCTGCAGTCCACACTGGGGTACATCCTGCAGGTCCTGGTCCTCGTCCTGCTGGAGCAGCCTGGGGGCAGTATGGAAGTACAGTGCCATGAGGCGCAGCATGAGGCCTATGAGGCTGGCACTGCTTTGCAGCAACTTGGGCTCCATGCTGTGAGTGCAGTGGCAACTGCAAGGGAACCAGGGCAGAAGAAGGCACGTGCCCTTTGCATCCCTTGTGTGTCCCGCTAGGGGGGAGGCAGTGAAGGAGAGGTGTGTGAGATGCAGCCATAGAGAGGAGCCCCTGTAAGCATGTGTCGCAGCTTGCCTGACCAAGCAGCCACAGGAAAGTGTTTGCCCTCCTGATGCCCTCCCCAGAGTGCTTCCGGGGGCTCTAAGTCTGAGGCAGGATCCAATCAGTGTGTATGCACTATTTTGGACTAATTCTAACAAATTTCAATGCTTCCCTGTGGTGGTGATGTGCTATTTTGATTTTGTTAAATCGGGAGTTGTCAATTTTAGTAATTTTGAAATAACAATTATATATATATATGGTATCATGAGCTTTCGTGGGCAAAACTCACTTCTTCAGATGAGCTTGAGTAGAAGTGGGTTTTGTCCATGAAAGCCCATGATACTTGTATATATATTTGTTAGTCTCTAAGGTGCCACAGGACAACTCATTGTTTTTAAAGTTGAAGACTAAGAGAGTGTCTAGACTACAGGGTTTCTTCGACAGAAGTGGCCTTTTGTCGAAAAAACTATACCTGCATCTACACTACCTCTATGTTCTGTAGACAGTAAGTAGACAGAACATGGCAGTTTTGTTGATGGTGGTAAATCTCGTTTTATGAGGAAGAACCCCTTTGTCGACAGAGATCTGTCGACAAAAGGGTGTGTGTGGATGCAGGGAGCCAGTTCTGTCCACAAAAAAGGCCTCCAGGAAGAAGCCCTGGTGGACAGTATAGCCTTTACATGTACAGCACCTCTGTGGTTCCTGGCCGCAGCCTCTTAAAGGCACAGGCACCCAGAGAGGCATTGCTGTCTGGTAGCTAGCCAGAGCACCCGTGCCAGCCATGTCCCAGCCTCAAGGCCCCCCTGGCCCTTCTCGGGACAGAGACGAATACCCACCCAGAGGCACCAAAAGGCGGGCACCAGTCTGGTCAGGGCCAGAAATCAAAAACCTGCTGGAGCTCTGGTCCCAGGAAGAAGCCCTGCAGGCCCTGCAAACATGCCGCAGGAATGCGGACATTTATGAGCGCCTGGCCCAGGGACTGGCCACCAAAGGGCATCACCCCTGCACCATGGCACAAGTGAGGGCCAAGGTCAAAGAACTGCGGCAGGGATATGCCAAGGCCCAGGACCAGAGCTCCCGCTCCGGGGCAGCCCCTCAGAGCTGCCCTGACTATGAGGAGTTGGAGCAGATCCTGGGCGGTGGGGAAGCCCAGACTCCACTGTGTGTGGTGGAATCTGGGTTACCCCACCACATTGTGGACCGACCCCTGAGGGAGGAAGACCAGGTGGGGGAGATGCACCAGGAGGAGGAGGAGGAAGAGGAGGCAGTAGAGACCCTCTCCCAGGAGCCGGTCCTTCAGATCCCAGAGGCCTCCCAGGTGTCCGTGGACAGCGGGGAGGGAACATCAGGTGAGTGCTTTGAGGGGTCACCACTCACGGGTGGGTTGGCAAATCCCCATCTCTGATAGGGTAGCTTTAAATGTCCCTTGTCCCTACAAACTGTGGGGCCCCTGTGAGGCTTTTCAGGCCACTGCCCAACTCACACGTGGTGTCACGTGTAACACCCCTGAGTCTCCTGTCCAAAGGAGAGCCCCTGACAGCTACGGCATGCCCTTGGAGACAGCAGGGGTGCACACAGACATTGATTGTCTCCTCTTCTTTTACTCCACAGCTGGACCCTCTACACAATAGGGGAGCACCACACCCGCCCCACCATCCCGGACCTGTGGCACCCGCAGGCACTGGCGGGTCTACACAGACCTGCTGAGGGAGCACGTAGTGCCCCTGCAGGACCTGAACAGGACCCTCCAGCACGGGACGGAGGCAGAGGCCGAGTGGCGCACCAGGCTGCTGAACGAGCTGGTCCAGCAGCGCACTGACATGTGTGCCACAATGCGGGAGGTCTTTGCCTTGCCTGCCCGTCACAGGCACTGCTCCTCCAGCACGCCAGGCCCCTGCTCCCCCTGCTCCTCCAGCCCCTCCTGCTCCTCCAGCCCCTCTTGCTCCTCCAGCCCCCTCTTCCCACCCTAGCCCCTCCTGCTCCCGAGCCCTCACAGGCACAACAGCTGCCACCGCCCCGCTCTCCTCCCCCCCCGCCCAGACCAGGACTGGCTCTCGCTCCACCCGATCCCAAGGCTGTGGTGATGCCAGGCTGCAGGAAGGTGGCGGACCCTGCGATCAGGGAAGCAGCAGCCTACTTGAGCTCCCTCTCCTCTCCAGGTTTTCAGCCCCCCTTCCTCCTCCAGGTTTTCAGTCCCCTACCACCCCAGTTAAAGGCCATTTCAGTTGTTACAAAATCTTTATTTTTGACTGACAGATTTACTTTGTTTATAAACAGTAGAAGAGTAAAAAGAGAAAGTTTTGTTAAACAGTTCACACATTCTCTTTACTGCTAGTGTTTCTAATAAAACAAATTTCTGTTTACAAAGAAAACCGGCTCTTATATGTCTTCTTCATGGGAAGAGGGTGAGGGTTGTGGAGGGAAAGGTAGGGGTGGGCCAGGCCAACCCCCCTATGGGGGAGGCCCTGGGGAGAGTCAGTGGGCTCCTTCTGAGAATCTCTCCCTCAGGGCCTCTCGGATTTGGACACCAGCCTGGTGAGCCTGGCGGATGGCAGCCATCCGGGGCTGCTGAAATTGCCTCTCCTCGCCATCAGCACCTGTCTCCCACCCCGTCAGGAAGGCCTCCCCTTTCCTCTCCACCAGGTTATGGAGGGCGCAACATGCGGCCACCACCTCCGGGATGTTGCATTCGCCCATCTTCAGGTGTGTGAGGAGGCAACGGAACCTCCCTTCCAGACGGCCAAGGCGCATTCCATCTAGATGCAAGCCTTGTTTTGTCTCTGTCTCAAGTCAATCCATAGTCTCCTCGCTGAAGCTAAGAAATAGATCTAATTATGGTAGCATGTTTTGTGATTTGGACTTCTGGAACTAGGCTAAGAATGAAATTCATTTCACAAAGGACCCATAATATCCATCAGCAAATTTGGCCAGTCTGATTTGGGTTAGATTTGAACAGGTGTTAGACTTTTTATTCTAGTCCCCTGAGCTCTCTAGCCACCAACATCTGGTCTTTATGATTTTCAATAGCTCTGATTTTTCCTAAATTTTTGACACTATTGTTTATTGAGAGAAGAGTACAGCTAAACATTCACTCTTGGATTTAAAATTCAAAATGATTACTATGTGAGTGTATGCCTCTGGGAAAGCTAAAACAGGGCTGCTACTTGGAGAGATGAAGTGATTGAATTCAGTGCCTGAGGCCACAAACCTCATTTTTGTTACTGCTAATATGTAGAACTAACGGAAAGCCAACTTGTGAACTACTACATGTTTTTTTCCCTTTGTCTATAACAGCTAACATTACAGATACTAGTTGGGAGCTGTATTTCTTTTGTAGCAAAAAGAACCAGCAGCATGGATCACAATCAAGTGATGAATTGCTCACAAGAGGACACTGTAGTAATAATTCGAAATTGTATCTAAAGCCAATCCTCGGTAAAACAGATAATTGCTAATCACACATTGTTTTAACACTGTGTAATGTTAACTAATTTGAGTCCCAATACTGCAAGCTGTTGAGTGCTGCCGAAGAAAGCGGAGAGAGCTAAAGAGATGCTTCCAGATGGTGTGGAGAAATCTGTACTGAGTGAAGAAATGAGAACTTGTCTCTATGCTACCATTGAACTGAGAACTAGTTGGTAGGGTTAAAGTGGAGCATGCACAAGAGGGCTTGGAACAATAGCTTAAATCCAATCAATTGCAATTTTCATATTTCTAGATATAGAAATAGCATTTTCATTTATCTCTAGATATTTGTCACCCTGACGTACAGCTATACTTGTAGAGTTAACCTTAGGGATAGTGAGGGCCAGACATGTACTAAAATTTCCTTCTGATGGCTCCCGTGAAACTCTTAGCTGCTCAATCTCTCATAGCACATGTGGAACACATTGTGGCAGCTGGGCCATCAGCCTGAACTGCCAACTTTGCTGCACACACCTAACTTCTATGGAGCATTAACAGTGAATCAGCGTGTTCACCCTGCTTGCTACAGTCAGCATTACCTCAAGTCTTGCCTTACCCAATGGTAAGTAGTGCTTTCTCACAATACAGTACTTGTCTGTACCCTTTGGGCTTGTCTACACTGCACCCGGAGCTTGAAATAAGCTATACAATTTTAACTACGCAAATGGAGTAGTTTATTTCAAGTTAATTTAGAAATAAAGCACTATTCTGAAATGTCCCTTAATCCTTGTGGAATGAGGTTTACAGAGACGTTGAAATATCGCACCCATTATATTTTGAAATAACAGACTTGATCAAAAGATGTGGAGTAGTTATTTCGGGATATTTCCAGTATCCTGAAATAGCTCTGCAATGTAGACATAGCTATTAGGTCTGCTGTGTGGGGTACTGACAGCCCTGCCATAAGTAAGCCTTAATTTTTCCAGTATCTAAAATTCGCTAAATAAAATTACTGTATCTAGATTTCACAAGTGATAGTTTAGGCCTGGGGCCGAACTGAATTATGGTACCTTAAATAGAGAAGCTCATACAAAATTCAGAAATTTTCTTCCAATTTTTGTCCCTGTAAGGAAGAGACCGGGTGGGGGAGATGAAAAAGTTAACAAACTTTAATTTGCTGTACTCCCCTTGTTGAAAACTGGCACCCAGCATCAAACTTTAGTTGACTGTAGTTTAATTTAATTTTTGATTGTATAGCTATGAATCATCAATTCCAGTACGCATAATTTATCAGCTCAAATGACTTTTGGAGACATAAGGCCTCATTTAAAATAAGTAAGCCCTTTTTTATTTATGAAGATAGACCTTAAAATATAACCTGATCAACAAGAAGTTTTTGGTCAATGCCAAAGAGGGAGGCTGACAAGGTCTGGGGGAAGGACAAACTTGCTAAGGCTCCTGAAGGATCCTGAGAAGCCTCCTCACGCTCACTGGGGTCAGAACCAGATGATGATCTTAAATCTTGGAGAGGCACCCAAAGGCCTTCTCAATCTTGCCTCCTCAGTGGCTTGGAAAGCCCAGATAATAATGGAAGTGTAATGTCCATAGTAAGATTTATTTGCAAAGAAAGAAATTAGCTATGAGGAAGGGATATTTTGCATAGGAGCACTTTGTTGTGCTAGAGATTTTTACATGCAACATTCTAAATGTCTTCCCAGGAGCAGTTATGAGAGTAGTACCGACATTGTCTATACAAAAGTAACCCAATGAATGTGAAATCATATCAGATTGTGACCAAGGACTACTGCTGCTTTGCAACAATACATATGATAAAATGAGTCCCACCTCCCTTTTTTTTTTTTTTTTTTTTTAACTTCCCCAACATTTTAATATTAAAACTAAGCATTTTAAACTGTTTTATAAACACAAAAAATGAATAAAAGTTCCCAAGTTTTACAGAAAGCTAGGTCTTTTTTTTTTTTACATCTAGAGATATAATCATCTTCTACCATCCCTACAGTAATTTTACCACCTGTATGGAGCTGTTTTGTCCTGTGCATAGATTTGATCTTAATCTCCACATGATGCATGGGTTAATAAATGCATTATGAGCTCGAGTGATTGACATGGCAAGCTATAAAGTATCACAGAGATAAATTTGAAAGAATCATTAAATTATATAATAGGACTAAATGGGGACATTATGACTAACTGTACAATAGCACCAAAGAGGAAGGGAATTGTTTAGCAGAGTATAAAGAGGAAAACCAGGAGGCAGATTCTCAGCCGGTATAAAGTATCATAGTTCCATTGAAATCAGTAGCGTTAGAACAGTTTACTCCACCTGAAGATATCTTCCTCAGGGTTATAGACTGAAAATAAAGGAAAATAAATTTTATTTTGCTAAAGAGGGTTAAAGCACCCTGACCAGGAGAAACAGGGGAAATGATGGGATTCTCAAACCTGGGACAACTTAAAACAAAAATAGGTGATGCATTTGGAAATAACCGAAGGGACCAATTTTTACTGGTCCAGGGATGAAATTAGACATCCTAATAGGTTCTTTCCATCCCTGATTTCTATGACTGCTGAAGACTAATCATATAAAGAAAAGAGGAGGAAGAAGTTGGTAATGCATCTGCACATGATGTGTAGAAGTATATGGATATCCCCCAAAGGCTGAGGGGGTGTTATACTCTGGGGAGTGGTTTAGTTGCTGGGGAAATCCAGTGTATCATTTTTATACATTTCTATTGAGTGTGATGTGTGTTATGAAGATCTTTTATTCTTGACATATCCTGAGGTCGTGAAAATGGGGCCTGATTTAAAGCCCATTGAAAGAAATGGGAATTTTTGCCTTGGCTTCAGTGAGCTTTGGCTGAGGGGCCCATAAAGCAAAGCTCTTCTTCCTTGGATTGATAGGCTACATCTACACTGCAACGCTGTTTTGGGATAGCAGAGTATCCTGAAATAGCTATCCCATGTCTTATCAGCAAACCCGTTATTTCGGGCTCGCTATTCTGACATCCCTGTAAACTTCATTCCATGAGGAATAAGGGATGTTTTGGAATAGTGGGTTATTTTAAAATTTGGCACTGTGTAGACAGCGCCAAATTATGAAATAAGCTATTTTGAAATAAGATCGAAATAAGATACGCAATTCGTGTAGCTCAAATTGAGTATCTTATTTTGAGCTATGGTGCAGTGTAGATGCACCCATAGTGTAATGCAGTACTTGGCTAGAGCAAGAGCAACTGTTACATTATAGTGGAGACTCTACTTTCATCTTAAAACAGGAACCTGGACATTAAATGGGGAGAGTGCAACATCCATCCCAAAAGAGCTTCCTCAGTTTTCATGTACATGTGTGACTATCATTTGTTTTAACTCACATTCAGCTATCAAATTTTGTGGTGGTCTATAAACTTGTTGAGTCATTAGCCTGGCTGCTTAATGGAGGAAAACTAAGTTCCTGTTCCTGCATAATGACACTTATTCACTGCAGACATTTGCATCACTAGGAAACGATAAAACCACATCCTTCATAATGAAGTTCTGAGCTGACAAAGAGGAAAATATAGTGTTGTGGGACAGCTATGAATATAAAACAAGCTTAATAAAGAAATAGTGACAAATTATATTATGTGAAATGCAATGTAATAAAAAAGTTACTAACTCATTGGAAACGTCATAAATAATCTAAATAGTTTTTGACTGTCAAAAACCTTGAAAAATATATTCCTTTAAAAAATGATGTGCAGAATAGATGCCAGTTTAATTGCCATCATATTTTGACAAGCGTGGAGAACCTTATATTCAGCTTATTTGCTAAATTTAGCTCACTTGCTCATGATGAAATGATGGCAGGAACACTATTAGCCAGTTTTGTCATTTCAGTGTTGCTCCATCAAAACCAGCTGTCTCAGCAATTTCAAACTATTGCTATTTTAGTCTTGGATCAATATTTGTACATTCTCATTACAGATTTAGACAGATGAATCCATATAAAGTAAGGAATGTTTTCTGATTTGAATGGTAAGTAAAGTTATGTACCAAACACTTAAAATCAATGTTCTCTTTGGCCAGATAAATATTGTCTGCAGTATTTCTGCGGGGTACCAGGAGCATGAAATCCCATTAGGGTAGCTCCATATTTTACACAGGACTTTGTCTGATTTGTGTGTCCAAGTGACTTACTCTCTACTGTACCAAAAAGTGTGCATTATAAAGGAAAAATAGTTACTGGCATTTTAAGATTTGTTTTGCTGCTCAAATACCAGTGACTTGGTTCCTGTTTCTGTTGAAGTTTATGGAGAAAGAAGCAACAGAGGAAAGATAGTGCTAATATCAACAACACTAACAGTCAGGTAGCTGGTGCTGGCAGTGGAATGACTGAACCTAATCAGGAGAGAAATTTGGATGAAGCCAAGAAGAAACAACTAAGATGTCGGTACATCAATGGTTGGGGCTTCAGTTGCAAAATGAAGGAACTAGAGCTACTGGTACAGGAAGTGAAACCAAATTTTATAGGGATAACAGAATCATGGCAGAATACTAGTCATGACTAAAGGATATGATCTCTCCAGACCGAAGGAAAGATGGTGGAGTAACATTGGATATTAATTTTTGAGGCAGACCATAAAGAAATTAGATGTGAAGGAAAACATCAAATAGAATTTGTTCAGGTCAAAATCATTTTGGGGAAGAAAGCTACTAGAGGCTTCACTGGGATAATATTTGAGGTTTTGTACTGAGGTCCAGATTGGATTTAGGCATGGATAGAGACCTCTTTAATGTTTTTAATGAAATAAATAGTACTAGAAGTTGTGTGATTTTAGGGAGAATTTACTATTTTTAGGCTATAGATTAGAGGACAATAAACGGGGTGGGCTCAGATTTTTCTGAATGAGATAGCTGACATATTTCTTCACCAAGTAATCACCAAACCAAGATGTGATGCCATTCTAGACTTAGTATTGGTGAGTAATAAGAATCTCATAGAAGAACTGGTTGTTGAAGACAAACTTGGTTCAAGTGATCACGAGCTAATTCAGTTTAAACTAAATGGCAGGGTAAACAAAACTAGGTTTGCAACTAGTGTACTTGATTTCAAAAGGGAAAACTTTTAAAAGTTAAGGCAATTAGTAAGGGAAGTGGATTGGATTAAAGAACTCAGGGAGCTGAATGTGGAGGAGGCTTGGAGTTAAGGGATCAGCAAGGAAAGCTACCTCTTGGAAGCCAGAAAGAGTAGGGAAAAAGTGAGAACTGCCAAAAGCCAAGCAGAGTTGGACCTTCCAAGCACAATAAAACTAATGGTAAAATGTTCTATAGCCACACAAATAAAAAGAAAAAAAAGGAAAGAAATGGAACTGCCAAGTACTGAGGATGGTGTGGCATTGGTCAACACCTAAAATACTTGGCCTAAGTTTTAAAGAGACAAATGAAGAGCTTAGTGGTGATGGCAGGGTGGCTAATAGAAATGAGGATATGGAAGTAGAAATTATAACATCTAAGGTGGAAGTCAAATGTACATAGTTTATTGGGACTAAACTGGGGGCTCCTGATAATCTCCATCCATGAACGCTAGAGGAACTGGCACATGAAACTGCAAGCGCAATAGCAGCTATTGTTAGTGACTCCGTACACGTGGGGGTCATATCCTATGACTGGAAAACTGCTAATGTAGTTTCTATTTTTAAGAAAGGGTGGGGAGGGATTCAGAAAACTACAGTTTGCAGGGACAAGGGATATTTAAAGCTACCCTATCAGAGATGGGGATTTGTCAGTATAGTATGGAATTGTTGGTGCATCTCTCATTCTGAGGCAGTAGGACATGAGCGCAGGTGCTACACAATACATGAAATGCAAAATAATTTGTCTAATAAGATAGTGTGACCCTTTTAAAGGTTTAATGATAATTCAATCAAAATCTTTATTACTCATGTTGGCTGACTATGGTATCCCATGGTAACTGTTTGCAAAATAGTAAGAGACTCCTCTGATACTCCTGCCAAGATTCTTCTTCTTCTTTCCTTCTGTCTGTTGCATAGGGATCCCAAGGACTTTTTCACTATCATGACCATAGCTCCCACTGAAGTTCATGACAACTGCAGATGCACAGTTAAAAGACAATCGGGCCCCTAATGTCTCAGAGGTTGATTATACTCTTTGATACTCAAAACCAGGAAATAAAAAAGAGTGAAAGCTGCATCAAGGAAGGCAAATAGCTCTGCACAGAGTGCCTTCATATTTCTAACTCTGGACTCCCTGATGCACCAGCTCGCTGCATGGTTCCTTAAAAGGGTTGGCAGTATGCTAAATGGAGATCTGATCAGGAATTCCATGCACTCCTCCTAACTCTGAGCACTAGAAAATGAGTTACAGCAGATCGGGGTGCTGTAAAGTATGTGTTGTGGAATCAATACTACTGGAATCTGTGCATGTGATATCAGAGCTCCATACGGTGGGAGTAGCTTCCCTCAGCCATTGGGCACAGAGAGGTTTTTCACATTTGTCATGGAGTAGTAGTGTTTCCAATCAGAGCACACAGACCTCCACACCATGCCTGTGGGCGAGTGACTTGCCTATAATGCTGCGATGCCCTAAGCTGCACCAACCCACCCAATAATGCTACTTTTAAAACTGAATTTACCAGTAAAACTGAAACAACAAATCGGATTCTGAAGAAAACAACATGCCAGGTTCTGCCTGGCATGAACATCACAGTGCTGGTTGAGTCACCAATACTTTTTGCAAGCTGCCCAGGATATTATTACCAGAGTAGACTTGTGCTCAACACTCTGTGAAGAGGACCATCACTGTTCTTGCACTGATTTATACTGCCAAAGCACAAGAGCCTAATGGCCAGTAGGGAGATCTTCTGTGCCAGTGTAAAGTCCCATGCTGCCCTCAGCTCTGTTCCTTGTTGCCCTGGGAACTGCCATACAGAACTTAATAGCCACACCCCTGCAACCCCACAGATATCTGCTTTATATCTGCAGGGATGCAAATGCAGATATCTGCAGATCATTTTTGCAGATGTGGAAACAAATTTTGTATGTGTGCAGGGCTCTATTTATAGCACTTCAGACACCATCTTTGCTCCCTCTGTGGCTATGGGACATGCTGTACAACAGGCTGTCAGGGCTTCCTGGGTGTCCCAGGCCAGCAGTATTGCCTAATGGCGTAATGCCTGCTGGTAAAGTTCAAAGGGGCTGCTTCTCCTACCTGCACTATCAGAGTAAAGTCATCTAGTGGCGAAAGTCCAAGTGGTAGCGGGGAGGTAGGAAAGCTCGGGTGTACCCAACTCTGCTGGGTTCTGACTCAGGGTCCTTTGATACAAGGCATCCTGGCACAGGGCTTAGGTCCCAGTACCCCAAATACATCCCTGAGTTACTCCCTACCCTTGTCCTCATCACTCTAGCATTGTCTAAGGCAGGGGTGGTGGCATTTTTTTGGGTCAGGAGCCACTAACCCACAGAAAAATCAGTCGGGCGGGGAAGAAACAAATTCTCATTGATGTGGTCCCCAACTGAGAAGCAGAAAGACACTCCTCACATTCCCCTTGTACACCAGAGCCTTGGAGGGCCCAGGCTAGGCTAGTAGATTTTGTGTGCTCCAGCTCCACGGGGTGATTGCAGGGGGCTGGAGTGCCAGCGCAGGCTCCCCAGTGCTGGGGGTGAACCCTGAGGCTCAGGGACCGGATCCAGGCAAGCCGGGGGCTGCATCCGGCACCCAGGCCTTAGGTTCCCCATCCCTGGTCTATGGGGTTGAATATGGAGTGCTTCTCGCATCCTTTCTCTTTCGTCTCCAGCAGCTCTTCTACTGGTAAGAGCAAGGTGTCCCTCTCAGCTCCTGCAGCCAACTGGCTTCCTGTGGTGCATCTAGGAGGCTCAACCCCAGCAGCTTCCTGACACTAAACTTCAGTCAGCCCAGACTGAGCTGAGCTACTTCCTTTCAAATGCTCCATTCACTGGGAGCACAGGCAGCAAGAGTGAAGGGGCATGGCCTTTTGGGCCAAGAGCTGTTCTTTAACTCTGACTTCACCAGTGCAGGATCAGTATATCCTGTCACACAGTCCCTACTGTGGACACTGAAAAAGGCCTGAGGAGTATGTATCAGGAAGATGGTAAATGTTATTAGTGCTTCTTTTCTGGAGCACATTTGTATCTCTTGAATCTCGTTATTTGGCAAGAAAGGGAACAGTTGGGCCCTAAGGTGAAGTGAGAGATGGATGAGAAATATCCAGCAATCTGTTTGGTTCCTCTCTATAGTATTAAGAGACTAAAACAGCAGGTTTTAGAACTGTGTTCCCAATTTGCCAGTAGACACATTATGGCCAATTTGGATTCCCTTCTTCTATGACAGAATTCCTGCAGCCACATTTCAGTCTTAAAACCACATCATTTTAGTTTTTCCAATGTTTGAGTTTTGTTCATGCTCAAAGAAGCATTTTAAAACAAAAAGAAAGGTTTACAAGCCTTAAACATGACCGCAATGACTGGTGCCCCACAGGCTCTGCCCAGAAGTGTTAGCAATTTAAATGAGTCTGGCACATTGGTTATTGGACATTATCAAAAGACAGGATACCAGACTGAACGGCCCCAAGATCTGATTCATAATGGAAAACTCTGTACAGTACATTCCAAGCAGCAATGAATGACATAGACAAAGAAAAAAGTCTGACTAGACTTAGTCAAAACCATAGCACGCCAGCCTGCTCGCCACTGTTTTTGTGCTTCAAGGATAATAAACTGACTTGATGATTACAATGGTTAGGACAGTGTGAAATGATCAGTTGACTTTGGAAATGCTTGCCCGTGAAACTTGAGACTTTCTAACAAGCATTCAAACTAAGTGGCAGTTCACGCTAGTGAAGGCAGCCTTCCTTTTTTTCATTTTCATGAAAACCTAATTTTGCGCTGGTTTGCTATCAGTAAGAAAAAGGACTCACACAGCACTATTCAGTCTCATGTATAAGAAAAGGGCATAATGACCTACTGGGAGGTGCTTATGAAACTAAACATGTCCACATTATGATACTATGCAGCACACAGAGCTGTCCTGTTTATAGGACGAATCAAGGGCAGCCGCTTGGAGGCCCCGCGATGACCATCCCAAACTGGCCAATGGATGGGAGGAACCAGGGGATTATGAGGCACTGGCACGACAGAGACGCAAGGGTCGCCTTCCCCCTCCTCACACACACTTACTATGTGGACAGCGGTAGCAGCCCAGCAGCCTTCTCCGCTCTGCCCTGCCACTCTCAGCCCGCTGCTCATGGCTTCTCAGTGATGGCAGGAAGCAGAGTGCCTGCTCGAGAGCATTCCCCTTCCTGCCACCCATGGAGTAGCGAGGTGCAGCAGGCCGGGGAGGGTGGTGCAGCAGGGCTAAGTGGGTGGGAGAGGAGGGGAAGTGGTGAAGTGGAGGAGTGGGGCCTATGGCTGGGGAATTGCCCTAGGCCCCATGCCTGGAGCACTGAGGGGAAGGGGTTGCCCAAGGGCCTGCACCCCCTTTGGGATGGCCATGCAGGCACATTTCTGTTTATACAAAGACACGCTGCTGGTGTTAACAGAGGCAGTTCTACACAGGTCAGTGGAGTGGACTGTCATAATAGCAATTACTTAGCCGTTGTTTTATGACTGGAAATACTTTAGTAACTCAGAGCCTAGTGCTACTTCTATTGAAGTCACTGGGACTTCACGACTACAGAATAATTAGACACCTGTGATTGGCCCATGCCTGCCAACTCAGGCTCATGGGGGCTAGGGTTCTGTTTCACTGCTGTGTAGACTTCCAGACTCAGGCTGGAGCCCAGGCTCTGGGGCCTTGAAAAGTGGGAGGGTCCCAATATCCAGTCTTCATACAAAGCCCAGAAATCTACACAGCAATGAAACAGCTCCACACCCTAAGCCTCGTGAGCCTGGGACAGCTGGCACAGGCCAGCCACAGGTTTTTCTTTGCTGTGTTGACTCACCAATAGATATTATGGCTAGAAGGAATCATTGTGATTATCTAGTCTGATCTCCTGAACATTGCAGGCCACAGAACCTCACAAACTCATTCCTGTAATAGATCCATAACCTCTGGCTGAGTTACTGAAGTCTTCAAATCATGATTTAAAGACTTCAGGTTACAGATGTAACCCCCTTTTTCCTCCCCGGGTTACTCGGGAGCAGGTCACACTCTCAGGTGTGCCAGGGCGCCTGATGGTCTTAACATAAAAGGAGATCCTGAGTACCCCAGTGGTGATGTTGTTTGGTTGGGGAAAACCTATCCACCCCCTTGCTGCAGTCCCTTGCTTATGAAGAATGTACAATGGCGGTGCCTCCACCTGGCTGGCCTTGTACACACTTACTGGTGTGCCTTGAGAGCCTTCAGGAATATACTCATTCCAGCTATAACCTAGATCTAATTCCAGAACAACTACTACAAATCATAAACATCTAATAGATTACATTAAAATAAAAATCTTTACTTAACTTAAATAAACAGGATTTAACAAATTAACAGTGAATAACATCAATTAACAAAGTGCACAACAATATTTGGAACTTATATATCTAGCATTTGCACTGCCAATATTGATCCCACCCCAGAGTGTGCACACCCCTGGACTCAGAGTCCCAGACTCTTGCTTGCGTGGGCACGCTTGAAGAACTGCAGCTGTAGTGGAGATTCTCTGTAGAAAGTGTGTATGAGGATCCAAGCTAGGCAGCAGCTCTGTCCCAGGCAGCACTTTTCCCAAATAGGCCCAATTACTTACAGCCTCTTGCTGTGCCTATCAGAAGCAGCCTGCTAGATCCCAGTTCCAAAAGCCTCCAGTCCCAGTCTGTAGCTGCACTCTAACAGCCCCTGGACTGGATCAAACTCCTCCACAGCAGCCTGGCTCCCCTTCTCTTCCAAAATCCAAGGGCAAAGTCCCAGACTGCTAGGCCTCTCTCCTCATGCACATGGAGACACAGATCTCCCCACACAAGAGTAACTTCCTTCCTGTTTTTCCCAAGGGCTCATGGGAATTGTAGTCTGTGAGTCTGGATTGCAGCACACAGGGTCTTTCCAGAAAATAAGCAGAGGCACCTTTAGTAAGGGGACTACACAGAGATTCCCTTTTAAAAAAAAAGAGTGGTCCTGTATTTAGACACTAACAAAAATATATATATCGTATGATGAGCTTTCTTGGGCACAGCCCACAACCCCATTCTTTGTTGTAGGTCCTGTGATGGTGTCACTTGTATAGATGTGTGGACAGAGCTGGCAATGGAATTTATTGCAGACAACCCCCTAACCTGAAGCAAATTCTTTCCAGCAACCATGCATCATACCTCAGACACACTCACCTAGGAACCTACTCCTGTAATAAACTCCATTGCCAGCTCTGCCACACATCTATACAAGCGACACCATCACAAAACCTGACCACATAAGCCACCACATCAGCAGCTTATACAAATGCACATCCCCTAATGTGATATATGCCATCAAGTGCTAGCAGTGCCCCTCTGCCATGTATATTGGCCAAACTGGACAGTCTCTATGAGAAAAGATTAATGGACACAAATCAGATACTTGAAATGGTAGCACATAGAAACCTGTAGGGGAACATTTTAACCTGCCTGGGCACTCATTAATGAATTTAAAAGTAGCCATTCTATTGCAAAGTAATTTCAGGAACCAACTACAGAGACTGAGGAACTGGCCTTCATATACAAATTTGACCCTATCTCCCAGGGACTGAACAAAGACATGAACTAGATAGGCTGTAATATTCAACACCCAAATGACATCAAAAGCTAAGTATGGGACACTTACAGCCCACTCTTTTAGCCTCATTTATCATAGGCAATATAATTGACAGCTTCGCCCCACCCTTCTTTTTTCTGCCTTAAATTTGGGGGGATTCTCCCTTTTGCTCCACTCATCTGAAGAAGTGTGCTGTGCCCACGAAAGCTCATGATACGATATAAATATTTTTGTTAGTCTCTAAGAGTATGTCTACACTGCCACCCTAGTTCGAACTAGGGTGGCTAATGTAGGCATTCGAACTTGCAAATGAAGCCCGGGATTTAAATATCCCGGGCTTTATTTGCATGTTCCCGGGCGCCGCCATTTTTAAATGCCCCCGTAGTTCGAACTCCCTGCCCGGGGCTACACGCAGCATGGACTAGGTAGTTCGAATTAAAGCTTCTAATTTGAACTACTGTTACTCCTCCTGCAATGAGGAGTTATTATCCAACAAACACAAGGGTCTCTGCCAGTCTGATCTGATCTGATCTGGAGAATATTCCTCCCCAATCCCCAAAATATAGTGGTCAGTTGGCCTCTGAGCATGTTGGCAGACTTACTAGGCAGACAACTGGGAAAGAATTCTCAGTACTAGAATTCTCTCTCCCCATCTGGTGCTGGGGATATTTACTACTACGGTGAACAAATGTCCTGATTTTATAGAGACAGTGCCAATATTAGAGGCTTTTTCTCATGTAGGCGCCTCTTACTCCCCACTATCTGTCCCAATTTTTCACATTTGCTTTCTGGTTATCCATAGTCACTACTCACAGTAGCAGATGGGATATATGCCATCATAGGCAATCTCATCATGCCATCCCCTCTGTAAATTTATCAAGCTCAGTTTTGAAGCCAGTTAGATATTTTGCCCCTGCTACTCCATAGCTTCACTCCTCTAATGGCTTGAAATCTTCTAATTTCAAACCAGAGTGGGGTGATGGCCATTTTATATGTATTTCTTCTTGTGTCCACATTGACGCTTAAGTGAAATAACTCTTCTCCCACCCCTGGTATTTATCCGTCTGATGTATTTATAGAGAGCAATCATATCTCCCCTCTGCCTTCTTTGGATTAGACTAAACAAGCCAAGCTTCCTGAGTCATCTCTCTTCAGATAGCCTACTTTCTGATCATCCTCTGTATTGGTTCTAGTTTGATTTTATCTTTCTTAAACATTTCTCTTTTCAGAGTGGTTACTTTTAATTTAAAAGACACACTTGATCCCAATATATGCCATCTCCTGTCCCTTCTGTGTCACTTTTCATTCTCTTTTTTCTTTGTTTTAAATTTACCTACATCTGCGTTATCTCCACAGCTTATGACTACCTAACTGGAGAAAGAAAATGGCAAACAGACACCTGTGGAATAAGGGGGCATTATTTTGGGGCAACCCATTTATACATACAGTTGTGATTCTAAAAGCAATCAAATTGCACTGACCTCTGGTTCAAAGCTTCTTTTCTATACAATAGCCACTTAGGCACTTGTAGATCTCACAGTGCTGCCTATATGTGTATATCACAGTTACAGAACAAGTAGCACTTTAGACACCCTTTTAGTCCCTTCTGAGTGCATTCCTTTGGAGACAGGTTTTTCTACCCTCACTCTTTCCTAGATGGAACAATCCACTCCTGCATTTCTTAGACTGGATCTCTGGGTAGCAGCGCTGCTGTTTATCAGCAGTGTTTACCTGATAGGCCAAGGTGAGTGTGGCACCTCTAAGCTCTTTTCTTCCAGATGCCTGGGGCAAGTGAGCTGAATAAAGTGACTCAAAATCAGCTTCTTCCAACAAAGCATTATTTACTCATCCAGAAGGCTATAGCACACAGAACAAAGGTTAAAAAAATAAAAGTCTATGTTCTTAAATCTTACCCAACCTTTAACTTCTCCTTGCTTAGATAACCCAGCCCTGCTTGACCCAAGCAGCCATGAGTCTTGTACTGGGTAGGAGTAAAAGTCCTCTTTTTGCCTGTGTGCCAGCTCAGAAATCTTAGTTTCCAATTTCCCTCCAACTTTGTCCTCTCAAGATCCATTGATTTGCCCTGGGTGTGGGTGGAACTGGTTTATTCCTTATCCTAGAGGGGGTTTGTCCCTCTCCTTCCATTACAAAAAGTTCTTGCACAAGAAGCCTGCAGTGTAGATGTAGCCTTTGAGTCCAAGTATTGAGTTGGGGGAAAAAAGGAGCAAGTAAACTGAAATGTACCACAGATTTATAAAAAGATTATATCAATACTTCCCACATTTTCAACAGGTTATCTTTCACATCTCCCCTGTACCTCGCTAAATGATGTAATTTCTATTGCATGCTGGAGCATATGTGTTATTATTAAAGGGTGATTATGCAATGCATATGTCAGGCTTTACCACTTGCAATTTTTCTTCCACATTCATCTGTGAAACACAGAACAGCCAGGTTAGACTATATAGTTTAATTCAGGTGCTCTAGTATTTGTAAAGAATATGCAATCAAAGAATATCAACAAACTGTAATTGACATCACCTTAGCTTCTTATCACATCAAGAGTTATCTTTCCTGATTGATGCAGAGTGATGTGCAATCACTTGTAACTGATTGGAATTCATTCAATATAGAATGACACGATGATTAATTGCCACCAGGAAATAATGATTCTTTACAACTGATAGTGATAAAAGGACATACCTTTATTAGTCCACATTTTTTGGCTTCCTGCTCCAAGCATTTATAAAATTGAGACTATAGTGAACAAGTTGTAGACATTGGGTGAGGACATCAGCTACTGTGTATTGGCATAGCTTTATTGACTTCATGGATATGGCCCATGTCTCTTACATACTATGTAATAATAAATAAATGAGAAGGGTGGATGCAACTAGGCATAGCTAACATTTCCTAATTAATACTTATGCTTACCTCAAGTACCTTGAACAGCCCGAAGCCATGAAATATTTATTCATGCTCAGATGAAACACCTTTTGGAAGTACAATGGTCACATTTTCCAGCAGAACACATACAGCTGACACAATTATTTCCTGTTCATTTTTAGGAGAAGAAGATGGAGTCTTTGAAGTCCATGGAGGTATGCTGATTTACACTAGCTAAAGATCTGTGTCTGTCCTCAGAGGCAGTATGCTTATTAATAGCAAGATCAAATTGGCAGCACCCAGAATTTCAGAGGTTGTTCAGGTGGCAGAAATACACAGTCTGCTCACCATAGACACATTTCGGGTGCTTGATTTTTTTGTAAGTAAGGGTATGTCTACCCTTCTCTCGAAATAACTGGTAAACCTCATTGTATGAGGAATAAGGGTTATTTTGAGAGAAGGGTTTTCTCTTGAAATAACCGTGTCTTAACAGCGTCTGTTATTTTGAAATAGCGCCATTTCGAAATAGCGCCATAACGCAAATATGCAAATGAGGTACGGGATATTTAAATCCCAGCTTCATTTGCAATTTCGAATGTCTTCATTTGCATCCCTCTCTCAAAAGAGGGTGCAAGTGTAGACATACCCTACGGGTATAATCACTCACGCAGAGACAAAATGCTTTGCTGTCCCTCATCGAGGTAGGTAAGCAAGGAGGGAAAGCTGAGAACAGGCTGTCCGGGGGGGTCCCTTTAAGCACAGGCCTCAGATAGCCTCAGGCAGCAGCCACACAAAGTAACTCCTGACCTGATGCCCTGCCGGACCTGGTTCCGGCCAGCCTTAAATGCGATTCAGCGTCCACTCAGTGTGGATGCGCTATTTCGAAATAGCCAAATGCTATTTCGAAATGCATTTTGTGTGTAGACGCGTTATTTCGAAATAACTGATTTTGAAATAACTATTAGCTTTGCAGGAGGAATACCAGCTAATTTGAGTTAGGGCTTTAAATCAGAATCCCGTTTCACTGCCGCGTGTAGACGCGAGCAGTTACTTCGGGCTAGTCAATTTCTAAAATGGCGACCAGCCGGGAACATGCAAATCAAGTGCGGGATATTTAAATCCTGGGCTTGATTTGCAATTTCGGTCGCCCTCATTAGCCTCCCTAGATCGATCTAGGGGGCTAGTGTAGATGTACCCTTAGATATTTCAAAGTAACGCTGTAGTGTAGATGTACCCTGAGAATCCATCCTTCTCCATGATCACACTGGAATGAATGGAAAAACAGATGGGTTGGATTTTCTAAGAGCAGCTTTGCACTACATCTGTTATGTCTGGTCTTTAATTTACATAGGTAAGATTATTTTCATGTTCATTATCTATATTGTAGTAGTACATAGAGGTCTAAGTCCCATTGTGCTATGGACTGTACAAACATAGAACAAAGAGACACTGGAGCTGAGGCTGTGCTCCATGGAACAGGCATAGTCATACACACTTCATTGTGATTCTTGAGTCAATTCCTATGCTGTAAATTCATCTCTCTAACTGATGGAGCCATCCTGCTTTTAAATAAGCTATATGCCAACTCTGGACCCAAACAATATTGCGAAGTTCCTTACAAGGCAGTCCAGGGGATTAGGAGAAATGCCATAATAGACAAGAAAGATCTGCTATCTCTTGTGACCCATAGAATGCCCCCTCTCCCTATTACACCCACAGCTCTTTGCCTGCTGTCCTTCCAACATACCTCTGATTCCTTCCCTTTCTCCTCTCCAGATGAACATTAACCCTTGTGAACTCTTGAAAAGTAGGATAAGATAGGAGCATAAAGAAAATGAAGAAATTGAGGGGTTGGGCACAGTCTAGAGGCAGTAGAAAGGCAAGAAGAGAGAGACTTAGGGTTTATGCTGGAGGAATCATAGTGTGAGGAGAAGCATAGCTTAGAAGATCTGCATATTCATGAAACGATATGGTTAATCAGAAAGAAACTTCATTATTGATCTGTTGCTTTCCTTCTGAGGCCCTGGGAAAGAACTGGAGAAGGGCTCTGGAGAGAAGGGGGAATCTGCAGGGGCATACCAGAATTGTAGGTTGGTCTGAGTCTACCCACATTCCCTTTGATACTTGCCACATAATTTCAGCTCTGTTGTCATATACACTGATTGTCATACTAGTCTAATAGCCCTTTTCTTTGCTTTGGTACCTGCTGCAGTGACCAGTGGTGTAGATCATGTCACTGGTGCACTCCACAGAGAAGGCCAGTTCACACTGCACCACTCTTTGATTACTTAGGCAAGACTTCAAGTGGGGTAAACTGACAATAAAGTACTCAAGAATCTGTCCCTGTATCTATATCATGATACATTATTTTCTTCCCTGTTTTCTCTCATCTGTGAAATAGGTTTGAAATGAAACTACAGGAGAAAACTCTATATAAAACTCTTTTCTACCCGAAGAACCGTTGTCTGGAAAAATTCCATTCTCTCCAAAATCTTCTTTTTCCTCCAAAAAAATATCCAGTTTTGGAAACATTTTCAGGATTTGGGGTTTTCTTTCCATTTTTTTGTCCTTCCTTTCTTTATCTCCATTCTTTTCCCTTTCCCTGGCCATTTTGCATTTGCCATTGAAAAATAGCAAATATTCACATCAGTGTCTAGATCCCGAAAATTGCTAAGTTTGGAAGTGCTCGGATCTGGGGTTTTTGCTCAGGTCTAACTGAATAATACCACATGGAAGTGTTGCAATATTATGGAGGATATTGACTTCAATGTGAGCAGAAGCAGGCCTCAGTAAAAGAAACCCACTTGTCATATCTGTGGGTTGTTGAGCTGCCATTGCTTGCAGCTAACATGGCTTCTGCTTGAACACTCCACTCTGATCAGAGCAAATTAAGGGAGGGTTTGGGAAAGAACATCTTGTGAAATATAAATTCTAGTATTTCATCTTAAGAACATAAGAACAGCCATACTGGGCCAGACCTAAGTGTAAGTGGGGGGAATGGTCCCGCTATTGTGGGGAACTTTCCTGGCTTCTATACTACCCCAGTGAAATGGACCAGTGAAAGGATCTGAGTCCCCGCTCCCACTTCTTTTACCCAAAGGCCTCCCTGACCCTAAGGGCTCCCCTTCCACTCTCCTGAGTATCAGAGTCCTCGAAATCCCAACAAGGCTGGGCCCAGGTTTTCTGGGGCTTAATCCTCGACCTTGTAGTCACTTGGGGCAGGGGCTAGGGTGTTCCCACTCTGGGGTGCTCTCTTTCATACTGGATGCTTTCTTGACCCACTGATCATTACATACAGTTCAAAGTGAATACAATTTATTAAACAGCAACTGATTAAAAAGAAAAGAATAAGGAAAAATGAGAAACGTTAAAAGAGAACACATAGCCCTGCTCTGTAGCATGGGGACATCACAAACAGCAGTTTACAGAGTGAAAGGACAGTTCACAATCTGTTCCTTATAGGTCCCAGGGCTCTTTCTCGGGGGTTTGCAGGTTGGACATGCTTGCTCTGGCAGTGACCATAAGACTTCAGGCTCTAGGTGGCAGGACTCCTCTCCCAGTTGGAGTTACAATCCCTCTCCAATTCTGGCCTGCAGGGCCTCTTGGCTGGTGGTGTCTCCCTGCCCAGAGCCTCTTTTCCCCACTTTGCTGGTCCCAGATGCTCACCACACCCAGCTCCAGACTGTGCTGCTTTGCCAGCCTCCAGCTCCTTGTGTTGCTTCTCTGACCCCTTTGACTCTGGTCACTGCAGGTCTGCTTCTTAGCACAGAGTCTGCACTCTGTGGGCTATATGGGCATCTGGCTCTGTCACTGCAGGTCTGCTTCTCACCACAGCTTGCTCCATGCTGCTCTACTTAGCTCTCTCCCCAATTGAGTCAGAGACCCAGAAAATCCCAGCTCACACGGAGGACGGGACCTGGCCCCCTAATTCCCTTGTTGGTCTGTCCAACCTGTCAATCAGGCTGACTTGGAGTGTTGGCCTCTTCCCATTGTCCCTGGGGACTGTCAGTCTCAGGGCCCTGATTTCTCATGGACCCTTCCCCTTTTGGTACTGGGAGCTGGCCAACCAAAAAAAGTCTCACTGAGTTTTAGAAAGGGGCTAACAGTCCCCTTACATTAGGTCCATCTAACCCAGTATACTGTCTGCCAACAGTGGCCAATACCAGATGCCCCAGGGGGAGGCATTATAATCCTCACATGATCCCTCCCCTGTCACCCACTTCCAGACAAACAGAGGCTAAGGACACCATTCCTACCCATCATGGCTAATAGGCATTGATGGACCTAACCTCCATGAAACTATCCAGCTCTTTTTTGAACCCTGTTAAAGTCCTGGTCTTAACAACATTTTCTGGCAAGGAGTTCCACAGGTTGACTGTTCACTGAGTGAAAAACCAGTGAAAAACCAGTCATGATTTTATAGACTTCTATCATAACCCCCCTTAGTCTACTCTTTTCTAAGCTGAAAAGTCCAAGCCTTTTTAATCTCGCTTCATATGGGACCCGTTCCAAACCCCAAATCATTTTTGTTGTCCTTTTCTGAATCTTTTCCAAGACCAATATATCTTTTTTGAGATGTGGTGACCACATCTGTATGCAATATTCAAGATGTGGGCTTATTCTCTATCCCTTTTTGAATGATTCCTAACATTTTATTTGCTTTTTTGACTGCTGCTGCACACTGAGTGGATATTTTCAGAGAATTGTCCACAATGACTCCAAGATCTCTCTCTTGAGTAGCTAAATTAGTTCCCATCATATTGTATATATAGTTGGGATTATTTTTTCCAATGTGCATTACTTTACATTAATCAACATTAAATTTTATTTGCCATTGTATTGTCCAATCACTTAGTTTGGTGAGATCTTTTTGAAGCTCTTCACAGTCTGCTTTGGACTTAACTAGCTTGAGCAGTTTGATATCATCTACAAATTTCCCACCACACTGTTCACCCCTTTCTCTAGATCATTTATAAATAAATTGAATAGGATTGGTTCCAGGACAGACCGTTGGGGAATCCCACTAATTACCGCTGTCCATTCTGAAAACTTACCATTTATTCCTATCCTTTGTTTCCTATCTTTTAATCAGTTATGAATCTATGTGAGAACCTTTCCTCTTATCCCATGATAACTTACTTTACTTAAGAGCCTTTGGTGAGGGACCTTGTCAAAGGCTTTCTGGAAATCTAAATATACTATAATCACTGGATCCCCCTTCTCCACATGTTTGTTGACCACCTTGAAAAACTCTAGTAGATTAGTAAGGCATGATTTCCCTTTATAGAAACCATGTTGACTTTCCCTCAACAAATTATTTTCATCTATGGGTCTGACAATTTTATTCTTTACTATAATTTCAACTAATTTGCTCAGTACTGACATTAGACTTACTGATCTGTAATTGTCAGGATCATATCTAGAGCCCTTTTTAAATATTGGCAACACGTTCGCTATCTTCCAGTCATTAGGTACGGAAGCTGATTTAAAGGATAGGTTACAAACCACAGTTAATAGTTCCACAATTTCACATTTAAGTTATTTCAGAACTCTTGGGTAAATGCCATTTGGTTCCAGTGACTTGTTACTGTTAAGTTTATCAATTTGTTCCAAAACCTCTTCTAATAACAGCTCAATCTGGGACACTTCCTCAGATTTGTCACCTAAAAAGAAAGGCTCAGGTTTGGGGAACTCCCTAATATCCTCAGCTGTGAAGACTGAAGCAAAGAATTCATTTAGCTTCTCTGCAATGACTTTATTATCTTTGAGTGCTCTTTTATCATCTCAATCATCCAAGGGCCTCACTAGTTGTTTAGCAGGCTTCCTGCTTCTGATGTACTTAAAAGACATTTTGCTATTACTTTTTGAGGTTTTGGCTAGCTGTTCTTCAAACTCCTTTTTGGCTTTTCTTATTATATTTTTACACTTAATTTGACTATGTTTATGCTCCTTTCTATTTACCTCACAAGGATTTGACTTCTACTTTTTAAAAGATGTCTTTTTATCTCTCACTGCTTCTTTTACTTGGTTGTAAAGCCATTGTGGCACTTTTTTAGTTCACTTACTGTGTATTTTAATTTGGGGTATACATTTAAGTTTGACCTCTATTATGGTGTCTTTGAAAAGTTTCCACGCAGATTGCAGAGATTTTACTTTTGTCACTGTACCTTTTAATTACTGTTTAACTAACCTCCTCATTTTCATGTAGTTCCACTTTCTAAAATTAAATGCTACAGTGTTGGGCTGCTGAAGTGTTTTTCACACCACACGGATGTTAAATTTTATTATATTATGGTCACTATTTCCAAGCGGTCCAGTTATATTTACCTCTTGGACCAGATCCTGCACTGCACTTAGGACTAAATCAAGAATTGCCTCTCCCTGGTGGGTTCTAGAACCAGCTGTTCCAAGAAGCAGTCATTTAAGGTATCAAGAAATTTTATCTCTGCATCCTGTCCTGAGGTGACGTGTCCCCAGTCAATATGGGGATAGTTGAAATCCCCCACTATTATCAAGTTTTTAATTTTGATAGCCTCTCTAATCTCTCTCAGCATTTCATAGTCACTGTCACTGTCTTTCCTGTTCAGGTGGTCGATAATATATCCCTACTGCTATATTCTTATTATTACAGCATGAAATTACTATCCATAGAGATTCTATAGAACATTTTGGCTCATTTAAGATTTTTACTTCATTTGATCCTACATTTTCTTTCATGTGTAGCCACTCCCCCAGCAGCACAACCTGTTCTGTTCTTCTGATATATTTTGTACCCTGGTATGACTGTGTCCCAATGATTGTCCTCATTCCACAAAGTTTCCGTGATGCCTATTATATCAAAATCCTCCTTTAATACGAGGCACTCTAGTTCACCCATCTTATTATTTAGACTTCTAACATTTGTGTATAAGCACTTTAAATTTTTTACACTGTTTATATGTCTGCCATTTCCTGATATGTTAGACTCTTTTTCATTAGGTTGTGTCTCATCTGATCTGACCCATACTTCCATCCTCTCCTGACTAGAACATAGAAAATCTCTATTAATAGATCCTCCTGTAAGAGATGTTTCTGTCCAATCATTGTTCTCCTCTGCACCCGTCAGCTTTCCCCCCAGCCCTTAGTTTAAATCCTGTTCTACGACCTTTTTCATGTTAAGTGCCAGCAGTCGGGTTCCATTTTGGTTTAGGTGGAGTCCATCCTTCCTGTATAGGCTCCCCCCTTTCCCAAAAGTTTCTCCAGTTCCTAATAAATCTAAACCCCTCCTCTCTACACCATTGTCTCATTCACACATTGAAATTCTGAAGCTCTGCCTGCCTACCTGGCCCTATGCATTTTTTCTTCAGAAAAAAACATTCTGACATTGTTTTACATTTGTGTTTTCTACTAAACAACTGAATGATGATATAATATAAAACTTTTCTATTATCTGCTACACATCTGAGAGAGTTTGAACATCTGTCTGTGTATCCATCCCTCTGCCTGTGAGTCAAGAATTCCTTCTAAACAGTAGGCACTAGGACCACCTAAAGCATGGGTGGGCAAATACCAGTCCATAAGCTAACTCCTGGTGGGCACCTACTGCTATATTTACCTGTGCAGCTGCAGGTACCAATGATTGCAGATCCTGTTGGCCATGAATCACTGTTCCCAACCAATGGGAGCTGCAGGAAGCAGTGTCTCAGTCCATGCCATATCCCATTACTCCCATTGGCCAAGGACAGTAGTTCACAGCCAAAGGGAGCTGCAATCACTGGTACCTGCAGCACTGCAGGTAAATATAGTGGTGGTAGCCTGCCAGGGGCTAACTCTGGTGAACTACCACCATGTTATTGCTCACCCTTGACTTAAAGCAAAATCAGGGTTTGGTTGTTCCAGGACAATGGGATGTGCGTGGAATGCAATTGTTTCTCATGAAACCGAAAGGGAGGAGAGTGATAGCTGGGACAGTTATATTCATGAATGACCACAGGGGTACAGCAAGCATGGGGGACAGTTATACCCTAGAATGCCCACAGGGGTTGGCAAGCACTCCAGCCCTGGAGAGCAGCCAGCCTGAACCACCACCTGGCTGCCCCCACTCCCTTCCTGAGCCCCTTACTTCCCATGCCTTGTCCTGACTCCTGCACCCCCTACTCCTTTCCCTAAGCTCCTCTTTACCCTTCAACCGTGACTTTGCATCCCCCACACCACCAGCCTCCTGCCCTGAAGGACCTGACCAACAGTGGGTAAATCTTCTAATATTTTATTCAAAGAAAAATCCACCTAAAGCAAAAGCATAAAACAGTCTCTTTACCCAGAAACAACTTGTACATTTAAACATTTTTTGGATTTCATGTTCATTTCTTATCTCAAACACAATTACTACATTTTTCTTTAGCTCAGACCAAGGCTCAGAACAGACTTTCATCAAAGTGTTTTGAAGCTCCCCGGAACATTGACTCCACTGGCTTTTTCTGCTGAGATTTTTATAGTAATTATCATAACAAATCTGAAGTTATTTCCACTTATAACATTGGTTTACTGACAAAATTATATGGTTAGTATTTCAATTATTTTCCCTCATATTGTTTAGCTGTTAATATTTTCTATTCCTTGTTCCTCAACTTTGTAAATACTTTTTCTGAATAAAAAGCTTATTCCCCAAAAATATGCTTTCTTTTCTCAGGTAGAATAGCAGAAATGATCTCTGAAAATGAGTTGGCCCTACTTATAGGATTTCTGGAGTGCAGGAAGCACAGATTTAAAATATATTCATAATAAGCTTGTGTGTGGAGCCAGACAAGTTTTATAATCTTGAAAGCATAATATAGTGTGGATAAGGGAGGACCTTGTGCAAAAAGATGAATTTTAGGCAAAATCCATATCCCATTTGCTCAAGGCAATATTCTGAAAGTTCACCAAAAAAGGGAAGAGTGCTGCTTGTATGCAAAATAAATCAGTTTTCAACAAGTTTTTAGTCAGTTGGCATCTCTCAGATTCCAGTAGACAGTAGAATTATGAGCAAAAGTTTTTCCCTCAGTAGAAAAAGATGAGAATAGCAATGAAACATAGTTGTTCTAGAAGAAAGCCTATTAAACCAACTATAAAATAAATATTGTAACTGGAATTAATAACTTATTGGACACTTCTTCACACATGTGGTGACACATACGTATGCAATTCATAACTGTGAACCAAGTAACAAAATAATTTGGCACCTGGCACTTAAACCACTGCAAAACAAATTATTGTAATTATCATCTGTATATTGACCCAAATTTTGCATTCAGATGAACATGCAAAATTTTCTATAAAAGGCGCATACAACTATAAAAGGCGCAATCAAGGACGATAAAGCCATTGTGGAGAAACTAAATGATTTCTTTGCTTCAGTCTTCATGGCTGAGGACGTTGGGGGAGATTCCCAAATCTGCACCGTCCTTTGTGGGTGATGAATCTGAGGAACTGTCCCGGATTGAAGTGTCATTAGAGGAGGTTTTGGAACAAATAGAAAAACTTAATGTTAACAAATCTCCGGGACTGGATGGCATTCATCCAAGGGTTCTAAAGAACTCAAATGGGAAATTGTTGAACTATTATCTGTGGTTTGTAACCTATCCCTTAAATCGGCTTCCGTACCTAATGACTGGAAGGTAGCCAACGTACACCAATATTTAAAAAGGGCTCTAGAGGCGATCCGGGCAATTACAGACCGGTAAGTCTAACTTCAGTACCGGGCAAATTAGTCAAAACAATAGTAAAGAATAAAATTGTGAAGCATATAGAAGAACATAATTTGTTGGACAAAAGTCAACATGGTTTCTGTAAAGGGAAATCCTGTCTTACTAATCTATTAGAGTTCTTTGAAGGGGTTAACAAACATGCGGACAAGGGGATCCAGTAGATATAGTATACTTAGATTTTCATAAAGCCTTTGACAAGGTCCCTCACCAAAGGCTCTTGTGTAAATTACATGGCCATGGGATAAGAGGAAGGTCCTTTCTTGGATTGAGAACTGGTTAAAGACAGGAAACAAAGGGTAGGAATAAATGGTAAATTTTCAGAATGGAGAGGGTAACTAGTGGTGTCCCCCAAGGGTCAGTCCTGGGACCAATCCTGTTCAACTTATTCATAAATGATCTGGAGAAAGGGTAAGCAGTGCGGTGGTAAAGTTTGCAGATGATACCAAACTGTTTAGGATAGTCAAGACAGAAGCAGACTGTGAGGACTCCAAGAAGATCTCACCAAACTGAGTGATTGGGCAACAAAATGGCAAATGAAATTTAATGTGGATAAGTGTAAAGTAATGCACATCGGGAAAAATAACCCCAACTATATGTACAGTATGATGGGGGCCAATTTGGCTACGACAAATCAGGAAAGAGATCTTGGAGTTATCGTGGACAGTTCTCTGAAAACTTCCACACAGTGTGCAGCGGCGGTCAAAAAGGCAAATAGGATGCTAGGAATTATTAAGAAAGGGATAGAAAATAAGACCCAGAATATCTTACTGCCCCTGTATAAAACTATGGTACGCCCACATCTTGAATACTGTGTACAGATGTGGTCTCCTCACCTCAAAAAGATATTTTGGCCTTGGAAAGGGTTCAGAAAGGGCAACTAAAGTGATTAGGGATTTGGAACGGGTCCCATATGAGGAGAGATTAAAGCGACTGGGACTTTTCAGTTTAGAAAAGAGGAGACTGAGGGGGGATATGATAGAGGTATATAAAATCTTGAGTGGTGTGGAGAGGGCCGATAAAGAAAAGTTATTTATTAGTTCCCTAAATAGAAGAACTAGAGGACACCAAATGAAATTAATGGGTAGCAGGTTTAAAACTAATAAAAGAAAGTTCTTCTTCACACAGCGTGTAGTCAGCCTGTGGAACTCCTTGCCAGAGGAGGCTGTGAAGGCTAGGACTATAATAGAGTTTAAAGAGAAGCTAGATAATTTCGTGGAGGTTAGGTCCATAAAAGGCTATTAGCCAGGGGATAAAATGGTGTCCTTGGCCTCTGTTTGTCAGAGGCTGGAGAGGGATGGCAGGAGACAAATCGCTTGATCATTGTCTTCAGTCCACCCTCTCTGGGGCACCTGGTGCTGGCCACTGTCGGCAGACAGGATACTGGGCTAGATGGACCTTTGGTCTGACCCAGTACGGCCGTTCTTATGTTCTTATGTAACATGTGCACTGACATGAATGGGAGTTATATGAATTTATCTGCAGGCAGAATTTGGCTGTTAGTAGCAATAACACAACAAAGTGATCCCAAGTGAACAAACAAAGTTAACCTTCACTAACAAAGCAGAGTAACAGGCTGTTAGAATGCATACTTCATGGTGCATAATAGGAAAGATACATGACATGAATGATAATCACCAGGACATTCCTCATTATCATATGGATTTCTGTCTACTAAATAAATGAGAGTAAGTGAAATTAAAGTTAAAAACGAGTAAAGCCAAATATCAATGTGTCATTGATATAATGACTTGATAGGTATTTTTAGTTATTGGTTAAGCAAGATCTCCCTCCAGGCAATAGGTATTTAGGAGAATGGAATTGGAAAAAAAGTAATTCTGTTTAGAAGTTGTATCTGTTTGGCACATCTATTCCTGACTTTTATTTAATCAGTAAGGTTTCATGGAATACATAACGTTACTAAAGCTTTGGTTTTCACTTGTAGTTTTAATCTCTATTGAAATTCTTTCATGACTCTAGGACTTAATTCTCCCCTCACACACCTACGTCAAAATCAGAAGAAATTCCAGAGAAGTCAATCAAATTAATTGGTGTAATGGGATAACAAGGATTGTAATCTTATTCTGACCTCTGCAGAAAGATCTCCACCAGTACTGTGGATACTAAGAACCAATTTCCAGAACTACTGCTCCCATTTATTTTGGCTTTGTCTTTCTCTTAGTCCATAAGTAACATGGGGATTGTACACACTGTAGGGGGCAAGAGAAGACAGGCATGCCATGGGAATACCAATGGCCAGGGTAATTTATGTGCATTGTGGAAGGAAATACTACCAGATCTGCCATATCTGCATCTTTCCTATTTCGTCTGAAGCACTGGCAGTTTTGTTTATTGTGGGAGATGCAGTGATTTTTGGAACATGTACCCAGGTTCTTTCTTTGCTATATTTCATTGTGAGTGCATTGATTTAATTTTATTCACATGCTCTAATTTGTCTAAATCCCAGGTTATAAACTTACAAACTCATCCATTATCCTTGGGTTGTACAGTTCCTCTAACAATGGACTCTTGATCCCTGACTGGGGTACTTGTGCAATATTAATACATACAATTAATACAATTGTAATATATAATCTGCCTCTATAAAACACACAAAACTCAAAATTCTAATTAAGAATATAAACACTAAAGAAACCTTAAAGATGCAAATAAGTTTTTTGACTGATTCTGTTTCAGATGAGGAAAAATATATATGTGTATTTGGCTCAAAAGCCCATACTCCATCTTTACCTTCCAATGTCTTCCCCTAGAAAGAGTGAATAGTGCTGATTATATGGATATAATCCCAATGATGGCATGTGAACTTTGATCTTCTAAGCATCTCACTGTGATGATTAATTTCTAATTTTACTTTACTTCCAGCAACAAAGTCCTTTGTTTTTTGGCTGAAGTGAAAACCTGAAAGCAGCATTTGATATATAGGGGATTTCTTCCCTGTTTTTTATGAAGAGTGCAACAAAGCAAATTTTGGGATGATTCCATAAAGGGCCAGTCTTAGAGGATCTTGAAAGTAGTTTAGCCCATGGGTAGCCACATGGCATGGGAAACACAGAACCACAGACTTTCATCTTTGACTCCTCTATGGAAAATCTAAGCAGAGTGACTGTTTCACTTTATAAATGTCATGGCAGCCGAAACTACAAATCATTGTTTATTGCACCTTTTGAGGACCATTTATGAGGGAAAGAATGAAACAGTTATATATATAAAAAATCTCTTGATGTAAGGGCCAAGCATAACAGAAATGCTAATGAACAAATGAACTAAAAATGTTTAGTAAAAGTATCATTCAAAAGTGATTGGAACATAGTTATATTCCTTGCAATAAATACAAATGACTGTGGGATACAAATGACTGTGGGAAAAGGTGACTTTCTTGCTGAAGTTGTTTTTATATCTTACAAAATCAGAGAAGATGTCTCCTTGGGTGCGTCTAGACTACGTTCCTCTTTTGAAAGAGGAACGCAAAGGAGGGAATTCGAAAATGCAAATGAAGCACTGATTTACAAATCTCATGCTTCATTTGCATAATCTCTTCTGATTGCTTTTTTGGAAGAGATTTTTGTCGAAAAAAAAAAGGCAGTCTGGACAGGGTTCTTTTGAAAAAAAAAAAAAACCCTTTTTCGAAAGAATCCTGTAAACCTCATTGTTTCAGGAATAAGGGTTCTTTCAAAAAGGGGTTGTTTTTGTTTCCGAAAGGACCCCGTCTTCCGAAAATGTGACCGGAAGAGATTATGCAAATGAAGCATGAGATTTGTAAATCAGCACTTCATTTACATTTTCCATTTCCCTCCTTTGCATTCCTCTTTCAAAAGAGGAATGTAGTCCAGACGCACCCCCTAGGTCCTGATTTTCAAAAGAAGTCAAAGTTAAATAACTTTGAGGATCTGTGCCTTAGTTTCTCTGTACACCCATTAAATGGGCATATCAATACCTAAATTCTCCCATCTTTTGTATTTTTCTGTCTATTTAAATCACAATTCAGAAAAGTCTGTGGGAATAGTCACATACTTACAATTTAGGCATGTTCCCCCCTGAGTCAGGGCCTTAGAATGTAAGCTCTTTGGGGCAGGAACCATTTGTGTTTATACTGCACTTGGCTCAATGGGATCCCAGTTTTATTTGGGACATCCAGGCATTATTGTAATCATACTTAATTAATAATATGCAAACATATGTAAATGTACAAGAAAGACCTCAGAACGTCAATGGAGCAAGTCCTGTGCTTAATGTTAAGGATGTACCTAAGTGCCTGGCTAGATCAAGGCCTAAAGGAATTCGACAGAGGACTAGTTAATAGTCATGCTTTGCTTTCTGAGATTGCAAAAGTTGCCAGACTTCAGCCTTTGAATTACAGTTCTGTTTTCTAAGGGCACAAGTTTGGGATTTCCCGTCTCTGAAATACAATTTCATAAACTGGCGATAGTAGCATTATGTGTGATATTATTAATTATGCATCTTCAATCTAGGATAAAGGATTGCACATTGTTTAGAATTTCCAAAATATGTTGCCTTTTTTTCCTTTCTGCATACAGAAACAATTCATTGTTTATTGCTGCTTTGAAATGGTGTACTTTCAGAATTAACTCCAAAATTGTACTCTCCATTTCTTTTGTGTATTTTGTCATAAGGATAATAAACAGGATTTATTGTCTTTCACATGAAAGTCAAGCTCACTGTTTCCTAATTACATAAGGAAGATGACTTCTTATCCAAGTGTTTTATTTAAAAATGACATTATTTGTGTGGCTTCAGTGGACAAGTTAGATTGCTCCTGACATTGGGCAGCAGCAAATGAGCTTCCTGTTTGGTTTCATTCTAATTGACATGAGATTTACTTAGTCAACATCTCTGAAATGAGAGCAGAAATGAGTTTCCATGAGTTTGAGTAATTTAGTAACTGAAAGACAGGACAACACTCCTAGGGGGTTCAGTATCCTGAAGGTGTTTAGATGTTCAAGCAAGCATATGAGGTGACTAGAGAAGACAGTGAGATGGTTTGAGGCTGTGTTACGGTGATGGGCCCAGCTTTGTCTGCGTTTCATAAGACATGGGCACTGTTGCTGATGGATTTGCCCAGTGCCTGACTATGACTCGGGCTTGGGTGTAGATTAGTTCACAGAGATTTTCATGCATTTAGGACTGAGACCAAAACGTTGATAGGCAGAAGATGTTATATCTGTCCCTTTGATTGAGGGGACTTGCTCACCATCTGTTGGCTAGGTTTGCTTCCAGACAGTTTTACTGGAACCCCAGATGCTTCTAGATGTCCAATTAGCTGGTGTGTCTGTGAGTGTTTTAACTGAACTTGGCAAGAGATTTGTGAAATGTTCTTTTGGATATGGACTTGATCCCCTTGTCGCTTTGGGGACTGGTTAGCGTAATGCACTGTACGTGAAACTATTTCAGAAAAGTGTTTAGAAATGTCTGCTAGTTAACAGTGCACTGGCCTGCTTGCTTAATGGTGCTCATAAGGAGCACTTTACACAAGTTCTCCCTGATCTGCACTGACTTTGAGTTAATTTTCAGGAGCTGTTTAAGAAGTTGGTTTTGACCTTTAAACCCCTAACTGTTATGGGTCTTTGTTACATAAGAAATCAAATCACTCTGTTGGTGCAGTAAATGTGTTAAGATCAGCAGAGACCCTTAAGCCTATAGTTCATTTGTTAAGTGGTGAGGAGTCCTTGACTTTCTTTAATTTTCCAGAACCACATATACTACAGTGTGTATCTGATTCCTTAGCCTTTCCCTACAAAGGGCTAGCTTGAATTGGGGCATACAGTGGGTAAAAAGGAAGCTTTTACTTATGAATTCAGGTATTTGTTAGGAATTCTTTTTGGGATATTGATGCAACAGAATATTCAGTGTTTTTGATGGTGGTTCTGGTCCTTGAAATTTTAGGGATGTGCCATTTATTAAAAGGAAATAAACGAACAAACATTTAAATGCATTTCCTGTATTTCCCCCTCTTGTCTGAAAGACTATTTTCATCTCATTCAGGCAGATGCAGATAAATCACGTCTATTTATTGGGCCCTATTTTGTAAGGAAGAACTTCTAATGACTTACTGGAGAAACCTCAATTTTCCTGTAAAGATTGCATGTTGAGGAAAATCTATCCAACTTCTTCATGTTGAGTTTTCCTGGTATGACAGGTATGCTTCATTGTTTATTAGCTAAGGGTATATCTAGACTACATGGCTCTGCCAACAGAGGCATGTAAAATAGGCTACCCGACATAGTTAATGAAGCTGGGATTTAAATATCCCTGGCTTCATTAAAATAAAAATGGCTGCCACGCTGTGCCGGCTCAGCTAATTGTCGGCACAGCGTGGCAGTAAAGATGCGGATCGGTCGACAGGGGAAGCCTTTGTCGACCGCTCCTGTAAACCTCGTTCCACAAGGCATAAGGGAGAGGTCGACAAAGGCTTCCCCTGTCGACCGATCCGCGTCTTGACTGCCGCGCTGTGCCGACAATCAGCTGAGCCGGCACAGCGCGGCCTTTTTCATTTTAATGAAGCTGGGGATATTTAAATCCCGGCTTCATTGACTATGTCAGGTAGCCTATTTTACATGCCTCTGTCGGCAGAGGCATGTAGTCTAGACATACCCCAAGGGTAAAAATAAAAAACCTGAGGTGAAACACAAAGAATTAAACTCACACTTGAAATACAGTTGCTCAAATTAGTATGTAAATTAAATTTGACTGAGTGGATTACATGTTATTTTAAATTCTATTTTTACAAGAATTTTTTAATTAAATGTATAATATAATTTATAAAATGCTTGTGTATTAAAATACATTAAACAGTTGTTAAAATTCAATGGATACGTATAACTAAATCTGTTTTTTAGATTTAATAATGTAGTTACTTCATATTATTATTATGTGTGACAAGAGAAACAATTCAATTAATTACAGTCCAGAAAAAGATGGAAAACATATGACACTCTTATTAAAAACATAAGCATAGAATATACACACAGGATAACCTCCTAAACAATTATTCATGTTTTAAACTTAGTCTTGAATTGCTTGGCTAATATTTTCACCAGTGACTAGTGATTTGGGGTGATTCAAATTTTGGATGCACAATCTAAGACAACTAAAAGGGGACTGATTTTCAGCGGATTAGTGCCAAGTACGTTTCTTTTCAGAAGCTTCAGGGGGTAGCCGAGTTAGTCTGTACAGGATAAACTTAAGACCATTTGTTGTTTTTTTTAGTTTTTCCTTTTCAGGACCCTCAAGACTGGCACCCCAGAGTGATTTAAAAAATCCTGACTGCGATGTGTTCATACTGGCCACAATCTCAATTTAAGGCCACTAGAAAGTCTAAAATGAGAGACAGGCACAATATGTTCGAACTCTAGTGAGGAAAGAAAATGATGTCTGTTTACGCAAGTGAATTTGGTGATTTCAAGGTGCTGAACTGACAGCCCTAAAAATCAAAATGGGTAGCAATGAAAGAAGACAGAGCACAGGCAATGATGATACAGATTTTACCTCACTCTCCAATGCTGTACCTCAACCATGCACTGATGAAATCAGTTCTATGTGTAACTCTAAGTGCTTATTCAGTCCTTTGTCTTTCTGCTGAGATTACCAAGACAGGGGCCAATTTTGATGTGGACACCTACCAGTAGGCTTGTCTACACAAACACTGTTAGTTTGTGGCCAGTTGGACTATAAATCTACCTCACCCTAGCGTGATACGTAAAAAAATGTTTTAATGGATCCTGCTACTAAGTGCTGAAAGTCCCCTACCGTGACTGAATCTGCTCCTGTTTCAATGTGGGGATCTTTTAGTGCATAGCAGTACGGTCTACAGAGACACATTTTGCACAGTATACTGGAGTGGGTACATCTACACCCTAGTTTGTCATGAACAAAGTGTTTATGTAGACAAGCCTAGAGACCACAATCTTCTTCCACACAGACAGCCAACAAATGGCAAAAACAGTTTGAATATGAAACAGTAACCTAGCGGAGAAAGGCTTCATACTTTAGTATTAATTCCAGAGTAACCAACACTTTAATATTCTGTTTAGATTAAGTTTTCAGTGTGTAGTTTTTCTCATCTGAAATGCCTCCGCCTTGCTTAGGTATGTAACCAGTTTATAAAAGCTACATATTGCTTTGTAGTCTTTAGTGACATGCCTTAGACACACTATGCATGTACTAGACATACATTGCCTTAGGCCCAGCCCAGCATGGTCAAACATTCAAATGTTTAGTACTTTCATTTGGGGCCCTAATATTTCTTTTGGCAGCAGCATATGAAAAAAGATGAGCAGATCACACCAGCTTCACTCATCAACAACAGTCTGGAACTGTTATGTAGGCTATAGAACGCCTAGCAATGGCTGCTCAAGAGACTTCACAGGCCTTTCTGGAAAACATGGCATCTGTCTCAGTGCTCCCTGGGGGAAAAGGGAGCTACTGCAGATATTGCTGCAATATTCAGATGAAAAAAATGCACCCAGACAGTCATTCTTCACAGCATGGGAGAACTTAAAGGAAAAGTAGATGCAATGGATGCTAAATTGGATAAATTAAACAAACGTGTGCATGCAGCAGAGCAAGGAATAAGCAACATAGACAAAAGGAAAGCTGAAAAAGAGATCTATACAATGAGAAAGAATGTTGATTTTTGTATGTGTGTGTTGGACAAAACAGAGAAATTAGAAAACAGGACCCATTGTACTTGTGTTAGAATTATTGGAAAAAAGAAAGTAGAGAATTGGACATTGTGATTCTCTTTGTTCACAGCTGATCAATGAGATTTTAAAGTGTGACAAGGAAGAAGCAGATTTTGAATTAGGAAAAGCACATATAGTCCAAAGAGACAAATCTGGTCTGCTAACAGACCTGATGATAATGCTGCTGAGATTCCAAGGTAGATATTATGTACTAACAGAATTATGAGAGACTGACAAAGGCTTAAATTGAGATAAGCAAATGTTTCTTTATTGAAACCTGAGCATAGAAATGTTGGGCACTTGCAAAGAATGGAGCAGCTTCAGAGACTAATTGGTGAAAAGGGGAGTGGAGCTAGCAATGTGGTATTAAAAATTACTATATGATTGCTACAGAAAATTTTCCAACCCATTTCAAGACTTGTAAAATATTTTACTACTAATCTCTTTGGGTACATCTACACAGCAGGGCAAAAGTCAAATTCAGCTATGCAACTTGAGCTACGTCAATTGCGTAGCTTAAGTCGAAATAGCTTAATTCGGCTTTTGGAGCTGTCTACACAGCAGGAAGTCGAAGGAAGAACACTTTTCCTTTGACTTCCCCCCCTACTCCTCATAAAATGAGGGCTACAGGAGTCAGAGTAAGAAGTCCTCCAGCTCGCCATTATTTCAAAATAATGGCTTGCAGTGTAGACAAGCTCTTTGTTATTTAGGAATAATGTCAGTTATTCCAAAATAATGCTGCTGTGTAGACGTACCCTTTGAGATTAAATCAGTTTCCATTTCCCCACCACAATTCCTAAAATAGGAGATAGAAAAATTCTCTCCTGCTGAAATATGTGACTGTATCTCTTCCTTAAGAGTTGTCCACCTGTTAATTATGTATTGTTTTGGAAGTATCATCAGATGGCACTGTTACACGTAGTCTTACAAGCTCTTTTTCATTGTATGTTAGCAAGATAGAGTCACTAAAAAATTGCTGCATTGTTGAGACTTTTTTTTTATATGGAGATTTTTGGAAGAAGATGTTGCTCATAGTGAAAGGACTACGGGGCTTTCTCAGATAAAGCTATGCAAATTGTGCTCCACAATTTGCATAGCTTTTTCCGATTGCTTTTGCAGAAGAGGCTTTTCTGTCATTTGGCCCAGTCTAGATGTGTCCAAATGGCGGAGAAGCCTCCTCTTTCGGTGGAGCCCTTATGCCTCATGAAACGAGGTATACAGGGATCCTCGAAAGAGCGCATTTGCTCTTCTGTGAAAAAAAGCGGAAGAGCAAACGCGTTCCTTGGATGCAGCGGGGGTTTTGCGAGATCCCCTGTAGTCTAGACATAGCCAAAGTGTATTGTCTCTTTTAATCTCTCTAATGTGAATCAATTCTTGGGACAGAGCAGCTTCCTGTGAACTGGGCATTGGTTTTTGGGCTGAAATTTCTGAAAAATGGTACACCACTGGCAATCAAAGCCTAGGTATAAATAGAGTACATTGAACAAGATATATTTTTATTGTTGATCAGAGAGTTTGTTATCCCACATACAGTTTTTGTTTAAAGTGTGTGTTGCAAAATGGGTTATTGCCTTCTTTTTGGCTAAAGTGGTTGCTTTTGTCACATTTAAGATCACGCACAATCATTTTGTTGGTAATGTGCATAACAGTACCTATTCACTTTGGAAAATTTAGAATGGTCACTACAAATATACTGCATCATACCAAGAGAAGTGGTAAATGTTCAGATCAAGACTTCATGCCTTCCTGGGAAACATGCTTTAGTTAAACACAAGCTATTGGGCTCAGCAGAGGGGTAATTGGGTGAAATTTTATGGCCTGCATTTACACAGGAGGCCTGACTAAATGATCCCTTCTGGCCTTGGACTTTATTAATAATTTAGGCCCTGATTCAAAACACATAATTGATTTTAATCACATTAAGTCTCAATAAGAACCAGTGGGGAAAAAGGAAGGTGTTTGTGGGGAAAAAGGAAGGTGTTTTTTTTTTAATTAACAAAACAGCATGTTCTGTAATAAACCTCCTCTTTTAGTTGCTTACAACTTTTCAAACACTAAGGCTACGTCTACACTGTAGCATTTAGTCGGCAGAGGAAATGGAAATGAAGCGCTCATTAGCATTTCTCGCGCTCTCATTTGTATAGTCTTTTCCAATCCGTTTTGTAGAAGAGGTTTTTTGTGGAAAAAAATGCAATGTAGACGGGGCCATTTTGTGCAAAAAAAACCCCTTTTGCGCAAGATCCTGTATACCTCCTTTTTTGAGAGATAAGGAATATTGCACAAAAGGGGTTTTTTGCACAAAATGGCCCTTCTACACTGCATTTTTTTTCCGCAAAAACCTCTTCCGCAAAATGGATTGGAAGAGACTATGAAAATGAGAGCGCAAGAAATGCTAATAAGCACTTCATTTGTATTTCCGCTCCTGACAAAATGCTACAATGTAGACATAGCCTAACAGTTTAGGCCAAATGTTTTCAGTGTTGGGTGTCTGCTTAAGGTTGGCATTTTTGGAAAATTTCAGTCAAAACACTTCAGCCATTTCTGAGAATCAGGTCTGGACGAAAATACATTTTTGTACCCACGCGAAAACATTATTGAGACTTCTTTTAAAATGCTTCTAGAGTTTCCATGCCTTGGAGTAGGAACATAAAATTGTCAGAAGAGTGGTCTTTGTGTCAGGAATGTGCCATTTACCATCCCCATGAAAATCTACCTGAATTTAGACAATTTATAAGCCTTGGAAAAATCAGTTGGCACTGCTCAGTAGACACTGGATAAAATATAAAAGCTAAAATCTGTAAAGATTCCTTCCTTAGTAAACTCACACGCACCTAGTGCTGAACAGATCAGGTATGTACCATTACACAGAGCAACAGAGCATGCTCCAACCTAGGTCTATGGGGGCTCTGAAGGACTTTCTCTGTAATGGTGCTCCAAGTTTCTCTGGGCTGTGATGGGATTGGCTATTGGAACTGACAAGGAAGCTTGTCTCTCCAGGGCTCTCAGAGATTTTTTGCTGGCATGCCAGAGTGTGGCAGAGGAAGCCACCTTACTGGCGTGCAGAGGTGGCAAAAGGAATAGGTAGGGTCTCAAAAGAAAAGCTCAGTATAGCTAACCCTCACTCTTTTTTATATCTGCTCTTGATCTGTAAGAAGGGAGCCGTCCTCTACCAAGAAGCCAGTGATAGGGTATCTGGCCCCCCTCCTCCTCTGCAGGGCATAGGAGTGTGAGCCATGATCTCCCGAAGGAGCTGGATCTGTGACTGGACAAAATGCCTCTAGCCTGGTGGCTAACTCATCCCAGTTCTGCCAGGAAGTGACAACAAGAGTCCCCCTGAGGATCTGAGTGGTGGCTGAGTACCTCTGTTTTCTTTAACTGGGGGTGGGAGGTGTTAAAGTCTCTGCCCAGAGTCAAGCACTTATGAAGAGCCAATGGATGGAAGAAGGCAGACACCCTCTAATAGAACACCAGCTGCTTGCTTGATATTAAGGCATAAATAAGTCAGTCTTTATTATCATTAGCTTTAGAGGGGTAGCCGAGTTAGTCTGTAATAGGAAAAACATAAAAAACAACAAGTAGTCTATTAGCACTTTAAAGACTAACAAACCATGTAGATTGGGGTGGCCAACCCGTTACAGACGAAGAGCCAAAATAGTGGTGGATACAGCAAAAAGAGCCAAGGGAAAAAAGTTGTTGAGCAAAAAAAAAAAAGTGGCCCTGGCAACTGCGTTTGCCCTTTTAAGGTAGCCATTTTGAAGGCAGCCATTTTGAAGTCTGCACAGGACACCGTGACTCCGGCTCTGTCTCTTTCACACAGAAACACGCTGCTGCTTTAAGAGCTGCGGGTGCGAGTGAAGGAGCCGTAATTTTTTCTTTGAAGAGCCGCATGTGGCCATCCCTAGAATCATGAGCTTTCGTGGGCACAACCCACTTCTTCGGAAGATCATCTGAAGAAGTGGGTTGTGCCCAAGAAAACTCACGATACCATCTACATGGATTTTTAGTCTTTAAAGTGCTGCTAGACTATTTGTTGTTTTTTAAATTTTTATTATCAATGAATAGTGAACCCTCCATAGGGTCCCCTGGAACAGCTCCACAAATGACCCCTCACAAAATGTGAACCTGCTAACTGCTGTAGGTGAACAAAATTTCAAGAAATGAACTAGTCATTTTATTAGTTGGTTGTTCCGAATGGATTTCATTAGAATTCTTAACCTAGAATATAATCAGGAGCTTCAGGGGGTAGCCGAGTGAGTCTGTTACAGAAAAAAACAACAAATGGTCTGGTAGTACTTTATAGACTAACAAAACATGTAGATGGTATCATGAGCTTTCGTGGGCACAGCCCACTTCTTCAGAAGACCGGAGTTATGAGTTGGTGATATGAAAACTCGAAATAAATAGGAGAGGGGAAGGGTTTTCTTTCTTTCCCTCCTCCCTCCCCTTCCCCTCTCCTATTTATTTCGAGTTTTCATATCCCCAACTCATAACTCCGGTCATCTGAAGAAGTGGGCTGTGCCCACGAAAGCTCACGATACCATCTACATGTTTGTCAGTCTATAAAGTGCTACCAGACCATTTGTTGTTTTTTTCTAGACTATAATGTTATTTCTGCCACTGCCTATTAACTTCTTTAAATTAATTTAAAAAAATAATAATGGAATAAATTATTAATTATATAGAGGAAGGAAAACCCTTGCTTAGTCTGGTAATCCTTTTAAACTCTATAGAACTGGGCAATATTTCCTGTCCTAATTGCAAAATATGCTATCAGGTGTTTCCTTCAAGTTATTTTGTCAATGCTAGTGATCACACAAGCAAGAAATTAATCGGGAGGGATTAATCCCCTCACTATTTGCCGCTTTTTCGGCTGTTTGGGGCTTTGCCGCAAAGCGCCAGTCTAGACGGATCTTGCGGAAAATAAACCCTTTTCCGCAAGATCTCTTATGCCTATGAAAGTAGGCATAAGAGATCTTGCGAAAAGGGTTTATTTTCCGCAAGATCCTCGTAGACTGGCGCTTTTTGCCGGCAAAGCCTGAGCCGGAAAAAAGCGGCAGTTATGTAGAAATACCGGGGATATTTAAATCCTCGCGATTTGCAATTGCGCTGTGTCTCATTAGCATCCCTTTTCCGAAAAAGGGTGCCAATGTAGACACAGCCAGTATGCATAGCCTAAAACAAGTTACTGGTCTGAACTGGGAAATTCTATGCTGAGCTGTAAAGGTACACTACGTGTTCTAATAGATTATTCTAAATTTGCTGGTGATAAAATTATCTGAATGGGAATACTCCCATGACTAAATTTGGTCCATCATGGTAGCAGCTCAAGTGATGGGGAATTATGTAAATATTAATTTTGGAGGTAATAATGAATGTTTTCAGACCTATGATTATTAAGAATGGTAAGGAGATGTTTAGTAACAGAACTGTGCCCAATCGCTATTTAATATGAATTATACTGGTAATACTAAAATATTAGGATAGATTCCCAGTTAGATGCAAAATCCTCAGCTGGCACATAAAACTATGCAGCTCCATCAACTTTTGTCAGCTAATGATCTGACACAAAGAGTTTAGTTCTGTTCAGAAAACACAGGAATTAGAGTAAATATTCCTTTTCTATTTTTCACCACTTAAAATATGTTGCCATTAAACAGGCTATGTAATGAAAGCTCACATATATACTTAGAAAGTAAAAAAATAGAAGAAATAGCATCAGGGGAAAAACAGACAGGAAAGATTTATTATCACGGGTATATATATATATAGTGAAATTATGTACAAAACCCAGAAACCACTATATATACTTTTGGCAACAAGGCACACAATTTAAGTCTCAGAAGGGGAGAGCAAAAGTGTAACATCATATGCAGCAGAATGTTTAGTGTCATAATGACAAAAGAAATTCAAGCAAAATTGCAATGAGACTACACATACTGCTACACTAATTATGTAATATCAACAATGTAAACAGCTGGCAGTTATGAAAACTGTGGTGCAAAAAGAACTTGTATTTGTCTGGGATAGTTTTTGACCAGATAGTGTTACTATTTGGCCCAATTTAGGACATTAAAAACAAGTCTGGACTTGCCATTGAAAGTAGGTAATGTTTCTTTTTAGGTCATTGTTACCAGTTTACCATGAAACACAGTTAACAAGGCAGTTATCTTCTCCTTGCTGCCCAGCATAAGATAGCAAAGACCTGGTTACCAAAAACATTTCTAACTGGAAATGAGTAAATTAAGACCTCAGAAGGCAGAGCTGTTGCTGCACAGCTGTTACCACCTAGCTCTTGAGTGAGAGGCCTGCCCATTAGGACTCAGACCTTTCAGCTGCAGGTGTTGCCTGCAGCCATTACCAGGGGCGGCCTTAAAGCCAGGAGGCCGCTGCCAGCGGGCTGCTCTGAAGCGGCGAGCCAAAGGGGGCTGCCCTTTTGGGGGAGCCCTTCAGGGCAGACCAAGGGCAAGGGTGTGTGCTGTGATGGTAGATTATAATTGAGTGTGTGTTTGTGTGTGCTGGTGAGAGCAGCACACTTGGTTGTGTAGTGGCCTATTCAGTCCCTGGTGAGAGCAGGGAGGGCAGGTGAGGGTTCTTGGTGAGAGGAAGTTCCTTTAGCTACCCAAACTAAAGGTGTGTGTTTGTTTTGCCCTTCCCCCTCCCCCACAGCCAATATGTGGTTTGGCACAGATGGGGTGCCTAAGGAGGAGGGCTCAGATGGCATCGTGGCAGTTGTGACAGGTAGGGGAAAATATGGAAGTAAGATCCAGACTGGCCAGCCAAGGGGAATGAGGTTTAGACAGTTATGTGCTATTCCTTTTTCCGGTCCTATTTCCAAACTTAAAAATTTTGGGAACTTTAATACCTGGCCATCAGCCCTGAGGGTGCTGTTGTTGAATGCCAGGTCAGTATCCCAGAAGACAGCTGTCATCCATGATTTAATTCTGAATGAAGGGGCTGACCTGGCTTGTATCACTGAGACCTGGCTGAGAGTGGAGGGAGGCGTCGACCTTTCCCAATTGTGCCTGGCTGGGTTCTCAGTATAGCATCAGCCGCAGCTTAATGGTCGGGGAGGCGGGGTGGCAATTGTCTATCGCGATATTATCTCACTGGCTAGGGTTGTGGTCCAACAAAGTGTCAAATTCGAGTGTCTGTATTTGACGTTGGGTGGCCGGGATAGGTTGGGTATGCTGCTTGTGTACCGCCCACCTCGCTCTACGGCAGATGCTCTGCTCGAGCTGGCCGACGTGGTCTTGGACGTGGCATTGAGGACGCCAAGGCTTTTGGTCTTGGGGGACTTTAATATCCACGCCAAGGCTGTTCTGTCTGGTCTGGCCCAAGATTTTATGGATACCATGACCACCCTAGTATTATCCCAAGAAATAACTGACCCAACACATGTTGCAGGTCATACATTCGATTTGGTTTTTTGGACTAAGGGTGATAGAGTTCTTGGGATAAGGGATGTGGCTACACTCCCTTTGTCATGGACTGATCACTACCTGGTCAAGTTTAGACTATCTGCTGACCTTCCTCCACAGAGGCGGAGGACCAATTAAGATGATCCGCCGGAGGCTGATGGATCCGGAGGGTTTTCTGAGGTCCCGGAGGGATTGTTCAGCCATTATGGCAAATGGTCCTGTAGATACCCTAGTTGATACATGGAACACCGAGGTAGCCCGGGCAGTTGATATGATTGCTCCTAAGCACCCTTCTTCGGACCAGTAGAGCCAAGTTGCTCCCTGGTTTTCTGGGGAGCTGATGGCAGCAAAACAGTCTGTGCGACGGCTAGAACGCCGCTGGAGGAGAACTAGAGCTGAGTCTGATCGACTGTGGGTTAGAGCTGAACTGCGAGCTCACTCTGTGGCGGTGCTGACAGCGAAGAAAAGCTAATTCTCTACCTGTATCGCGTCTGCACAATGCAGTCCAGCGGAATTGTTTTGAGTAGTGTGGGGCCTGTTGCAGTCTGGCACTCATGACGAAATAGAGGAGCCTTTGGCTCCCCGCTGCAATCTGTTTGCAAAGCATTTTGCTAATAAGATCGCCCACATCCGGTTGGATTTAGACTCTGGTTGCTGTGTAAGCAGGGCACAGAATGTGTTGAGTGCACCACCCAGTCTTTTTTCTCTGGATCAGTTTCAGCTATTGCAGACTGAGGATGTGGACAAGGTGCTTGGAGGAGTGCGACCGACCACGTGCTCACTTGACCCCTGCCCTTCATGGCTTATTAAATCTAGCCGGGAAGGGATAACTGGCTGGGTCCAGGGGATTATTAATGCGTCTTTTAGATCTGGTATGATTCCTGCTGCCTTGAAAGAGGCAGTGATAAAACCATTACTCAAGAAGACCTCCCTGGACCCACATGACTTAAATAACTATCGTCCAATTGCTAATATTCCCTTCTTGGGCAAGGTACTCCAGCGAGCGGTGGCGCTGCAACTCCAAGCTTTCTTGGAAGAAACAGACTACTTAGATCCATTTCAGTCTGGCTTTAGGCCTGGTTTTGGAACTGAAACAGCCTTGGTCGCCTTGGTAGACGATTTACACCGGGAGATAGACAAGGGGAGTGCATCCCTGTTGATTCTCCTAGACCTCTCAGCGGCTTTTGATACCATTGACCATGATATCCTTCTGGAACACCTGGCGGAGTTGGGTATTGGAGGCACTGTTTTGCAATGGTTCCGGTCCTACCTGTCGGGACGCTTTCAGAAGGTGGAGCTAGGGGGCTGCTATTCGACCCCGTGGCGATTGTGCTATGGGGTCCCACAAGGTTCCATCTTGTCTCCTATGCTGTTTAATATCTACATGAAGCCGCTGGGAGAGGTCATAAGGAGTTTTGGAGGACGGTGCCATCAATATGCAGATGACACCCAACTCTATTTCCCTGTGACATTAGAACCAGGTGTGGCAGTGACTGATCTAAATTGGTGTCTAGAGGCAGTGATGGTTTGGATGAAGTCAAATAAGCTGAAGTTGAACCCAGATAAGACTGAGGTCCCGTGGATCAGGAGGCCATCTGTTCGTGAATGTGGCATGGCACCTGTTCTAGACGGGGTTACTCTCCCCCTGAAAGAACAGGTACGCAGTTTGGGGAGTCCTCCTGACCCTTTTTAACATTTGAAAATCAGATTTCTTCGGTGGCCAGGAGTGCCTTTGGGCAACTTCGTTTGATCCGCCAGCTGAGACCCTTACTGAACAAACATGACTTGGCCACAGTGGTCCATGCTCTTGTTACATCCCGACTGGATTACTGTAATGCACTCTATGTGGGGCTGCCGCTAAAGAGCCTTCAGAAACTTCAACTGGTCCAGAATGCGGCTGCTCGAGTTTTAACTAACATTAGTTATACGGAGCACATTATTCCAGTGCTCCGGCAGCTGCACTGGCTTCCGGTATGTTTCCGGGCACAATTTAAGGTTTTAGTTATGACCTATAAAGCCTTAAATGAGTTGGGTCCGGGGTATCTGAAGGACCATCTTCTCCCATATGAACCTGCCCGGGGATTGAGGTCAGCTGGGGAGGCTTTGCTTCGTGTTCCCCCACTTGTGGAGATAAGATTAACATCTACGCGGAACAGGGCATTCTCAGCTTTTGCTCCCAGGCTGTGGAATTCTCTTCCTCGGGATATTCGCATGGCACCAACGCTAGCATTGTTTCAGTGTCAGGCTAAAGCCACCGTTTTTACTCGTGCTTTTATTAATGTTTGAGTCTGTATGTGTGTTCCTCCTCTCTATATGTTTTTAGCTGGTTATGTCCCTCTGAGGTCTCATATTTTAAATTTGTATATATATATATATATATATTTTTTTTTGGTTTGTTCTTGTAAGCTGCCTTGAATATTTTAAATAGAAAGGCGGGGTAAAATTAATAAAATATGGTTTATCAAAAATATGGAAATTTTGTCTTTAGGAGAGATATAGATGTTAATGTATGTAGAAAGATTGGTTACTTGGAGTTCCTTAAATTAAGGGACAAGTACTGATTGACCAGGTACATAAGCGTAAGATGTATTGATCATGTCTGCACTGTATGAATATTCACACAGCATTCCCTAAACCCCCATGGCACAGTCCTCCATTGGTGTGAATATGCATAGCTTCATTTTCTTCATTACTTGTTCCAAATTCCTATTAGAAATCTCAGGTGGTACTATTTTTATATCATCTGCAGTGAAATTCATCCTGATGTGAACACACAGCCTGTGTCTACACTCACGGCTTCTTGCGTGATAAATATGCAAATGAGGCTAAGCGTGGAATATCAGAGCCTCATTTGCATACCTAATGAGCTGCCATTTTTGCAGAAGAGGCTCTTGCGCCAGAAGGAGCTGTCTACACTGCCCCTTCTTGCTCAACAAAACCCCTCTTGTGCAATGCCGCTACGCTGATTATCTGCCATTTAAGCTGTGCACAGGGGCATCAGGATGAAGTAGACAAACAAGTGCACATGGATACATGGAGAAAAAGGTCTCATCGGCTTTGAAAAACTGGGAGCAGAAAACCATGAAGGGGGAAACTAGGAGTGGGACAAGAGAGGAACTACATAGACACGTTTCTGTGGTCCCCCTTGGCTTCAGCCAGGCAGGGTCTGTAGATGGCTCTCCCTTGGAGGGATGGATTCCTCTACCCCATCCCTCAGCAATCCATAGAGTGGGTTTATGGAGATAGAGTATTTCTCTCAGGGGGAGAACCCATCACAATGCAGGCCATTTAAAATACTATATATTAGACTCCTATATGCAAGCTAAATATTGCTTATTAAATATTCATATCCAGGAAAAGGTGACTATACTCTGTCTCTTATGCTATAGTAAACTTAGTTGAGAACTCAAGAAGCACTTAGGATAAATAATACATAATTAATGTGTCATAAATTAGTCCATAGTGTTATTTTAATTTGTTTTATTTTTCTTTTCTATTTCTTAGTTTTCATCCTTATTCTTTTCACATGATATTATTTAACCTCAGTTCTCCTATGAGTTGGGAATAACCCTTGTTTTATTTATAGGCTGTGATAGAGTTCAGTCTCAAAGTTAATAAGAAAATTAAGTGCTGTGCTGCTGTATCATTGTGTTGCTGACATTTAAAGGAAAGGGATCCTGGGTTATATTTGCCTCTTTCTCTCACACGCACGTGTGCATGTTTGTATGAAGTATATTAATAAAAATGTGTTTGATAAATACATTAACTTAAATACAAATGGAGAATTAAGAGCATTTATAAATATTTAACTAATATTTAATAAAATGAGATCCTATTATGAATAGTATACATAGTAATAATAATAGAAGTAGTAGCAACAATAGCCACTAAATCAAAAGGGATTACATGGATATGACTGAGGACAGAATTATTAAGTTATTCTTGGTAATGATTGGGATGTATTTAAGACCTACCTTCAATTAATGTTCTCTTACATGGTAGATCACCCCCTTTTTCCTCTTGTATAAGGAAACAATTGTCCTGTCAACAGTTTTGTTTGTGGCACCTTTAACATAAACTGCGAGTTGGATTGTCCTCTGAGGGTATGTCTACACTACAAGGGTATTTCAAAATAAGTTATTTTGGAATAATAACTCCCAAAATAACTATTTCAGAATAGCACATCCACACTACAGGGAAGCCTTGAAATTAGTCTGAAGCAGGCTCCCCTAATGTGGATGTGCTACCTCGACTTAGGGTGCATCCACACTGCAGGGTTTAACTCGAAATAAGCTACACAAATTGAGCTACGTCAATTGCGTTTCTTATTTAGAAATAGCTTATTTCCAAATAGAGAGTGTCTACACAGCACTTATTTCAAAATAGAGCACTTTTCCTCTGACTTCCCTTATTCCTCATACAATGAGGCAGTGTCTACATTGGTGTGATCTTGCGCAAAAGCAGCCGCTTTTGCGCCAAAACTTACTGCCTGTCTACACTCGCCGTGAGTTCTTGCGCAAGAACACTGACGTTCTCATGTATGAAATCAGTGCTTCTTGTGCAAGAACTATGATGCTCCCGCTCAGGAAGACGCCCTCTTGCGCAACTGTTCTTGCGCAAGAGGCCAGTGTAGACAGGCAACATGAATTTCTTGCGCAAGAAAGCCCGATGGTTAAAATGGCCATCAGAGCTCAAGAAGAGAGCGCCTCTACACTGGCAAGGATGCTCTTGCGCAAAAGCACATGCCAGTGTAGACGCTCTCTTCTGGAAGAGTTTTTGCACAAGAACTCTTCCGCAAAAGAGTTCTTATGCAAAATCATGCCAGTGTAGACGTAGCCTGAGAGTTACAGGAGTCAGAGTAAGAAGTCCTCCAGCTTGACAGTATTTTGACACTATTTCAAAATAACTGCCTGCTGTGTAGACACGTACTAAGTTATTTCGGAATAGTGCTAGTTATTTTGAAATAGTGTTGCAGTATAGACGTACCTTTACATGGTAAAACCCGTGGCATGGGTCTCTAGGAGTTGCTACCATATCACACAACTCCATCCATGTGGAGGTCCTGTGCTTCCACACTATTCCATGCCAACACAATGATGCTCCTGAACAGCAAAGCTTCATAGTTACCAGAGCCTGCCCTGGTCACAGATGCCTGGAGGGGTCTTTGTTGTGCAGGAGAGTCAACAACACTGGGGATACAGCCACAAGCCATCTTAACTTCCTTAGCCAGTCTTTATGAGAGCTGCAAGGGGAACAATGTCTTCCCTCCAGTTCCTTCCCTATGCAATCTCTTCCATACCATCCAGTCCCTGACCCTACTTTCACAGAGATCTTAACACAACAAACCATCCTCTGTGAGGTATGGGCAAGGAGGAAATTCTGACACAGAGGTCGTTGACTCTTCTTTCCACGTGAGCGGTGGGAGATCCAGTATTCGTGTTATCCTATGATGATGAAACATTAGGCCTTAATACTAGCATGCAGCATGTGGTCAGTTGTTTAATTTAATAGCTTTTTCCTTCAGGTTTCCAGCCACTTCCATCCGTGCTTCAGTACATAATTAAAACAAACTCTAGACTTACTAAAGGAATATAGGCACAGTGAGTCAACAAAAACAGGTAAGCAAAGGTCTCAAACTGCAGTATCTGAGATACTGTCACATTTCCCTAACCACAAGACACCACAGTGACTCAGATACTATGGCAACTGATGACTTTTTAATAGAGTTTGCTGTATTATTTTTTAACTTTAGAAAGTGTCTCATGGGAAACAAACTCAAGCTGGGAGTATGGCTGTGAAAGAAGCCGGCTAGGAAACCCAGAGCCCAGAGGGGCCAACAGCCCCATCATCAGGCCCCTGGGCAAGCTGGGGTTGGGGCCCTGCTTCATGATCCCAGAAGGGGTGGTGCCTCAGGTGGAAGGGGCAGGCCTGGGGCTAGGCAGCCCTCAGTGCTACCAACAGAGCGCTGTGCCTCCTCTCGGCAGCTCTCAGTGCTGTGCAGGATGTGCCATGCGCTGCTCTGACAGTGATATAAAGGGCCCCTGTTTCTGGCTGCTGCAGTAGCAGTGATGGCAGCCAGGAGCCCCAGGCCCTTTTGTATTACTGAGGCCTGGGGCAGTTGCCCTCTTAGCCCCGCTCCCATCCCCCAACCACCGTCAGTGGGCCTACCTGAGCCAGATCTCACCCTTGCCAGCTCCAATCAGGAAAGGGGAATTGGAGCTGGCTGAGTAAGCCTAGGCCTCAGTGGGAAACAGGGAACAGCTGCAAGCTTGGTTAGCAGGGGAGCTACATAAAGGCTGGCAGGAAGGAAGCCAGGAGAGGGGAAGGGAGGAGATAGAGAGTTAGAAGCTGTGCTCCCTTGCTGGCTGTAGAAGGCTGAGGAACTGTAAGCCTGACAGTGTCTGTAGCTACAAGATGGTAGGAAGTGGAACTGTAAATAAAGAACATGGGTGATTGTGTAACCCACAGGTTTGTGGGCACTGCAGAAGATAAAAGGGGTCATGTATGCCCTATTATAGTGGCCCACATGAAAGTTTCTGGCCCAACATTTTCTGGTTTTGATTTTTTTTTTGGTCACAGTTGAAAGTTTTCAGAGGGAGGAGGAGTGCAAGAAATCCTCATTTCTGACCAGCTCTACTCAGTACCTATTCATTTATTATCAGGGATGCCATATCTCTGAAGAAAATGTATGCATCAAACTCAGATGACTGATGTTGGTTCAGGTTTGTAAAATTAAAAAGGACTTGCTTGTAACCCATTTCAATGGCCCTGCAGGATGACTGTTAGGTTCCATAACATTAATAGGAAATTAGTCAGTTCTTACCTTGTTTGGCCTGGCAATCAAATTTTAATATTATAAAAAATAAAACTTCTTTGAATAAGGAAATATGTTAGGTGAAATGTTAGTCACATTATAAAAAGCCCAGTGAAGTCAAACCTACATAGCAACACTGTAATTTACCAGCAAGAAGCCCATAAGACATCAAAACATTCAAATATATACAATACAAAAATATTGCTCTTTAATTGTTCATATTAATCTTTGCATACATTCATAAACTTTCTTATTTTTTTGTTTTTATATTTATTGATAATGGCTACACTTTTTTAACATTCTAAAAATAATATTTTCCCCAAAATACTCTATACTCCAGAATACACACAGACAGATTCTATTATCAGTTTTGCTGATATAAACTTGGAGTAACTCCATTGCATTAAAAGAAACTGAGCCAAAGAATCCATGCCAGAAAAAATTAGGAATAATTTGATTAAATTTAAAATCTGCAAATTAATTTAAGAAGCAGCTGATGGAAACTGTTACCTTAACAAATAAAAGAAAAACATGACATTAAAAATGAACAAATTTTAAATATTTGAAGTTAAGAGATGTTATTAATATGTGTAACCAACATTGCCCATGGACTACTGGAAATATCTTTAGCAGCAGCAGTGTATTGTCAGAACATTAACCTAGTGACACATTTTCATTGCCATGTGAGAAATTTGCTGGGATTTTTTTTATTCCAGTCTCTTAATCCTTGACCTTTCAATAGGAAATGTGTCTCTGACTCAGTAGAAACTTCCTTTTGAATACAGGTGAATTGCTGTTCTATATAGATGGCAGACCTAATTCTCATTTATACTAAGGTCCCTTTATACCATTCTGGCATTGCACAGGGGCTTTAAAATGGATATCAATTTAATTTACTCTCATTTTTAAGGCCTCTTTACACTGCTGGAATGGTGTAAAATGGCATTAAAATAAATGAGAAGCAGCCCTGGTTTTTCTTATATTCTTAAAACTTCTTGTGTTTTAATCGTGTTTTTATAACATATTTATTATTAACACTGGGGTGAGGAAGAGAGGAGATACATTCTGTATACACTGAATTATTATTTCTTCAGGGTTGCAATATGTCACAGAAGAGTCTTGTAAATCTCTATTGCCAAGAAATTAGAACACTACTTTCCAAATTCTTATTCTTGCACTTAATTATAAAAGGTTTTTGGCAGCTTATTCTTCCAGCATGTAAGTAATCATACTTAGTGCCTTTCCTCTTAAAAGCATTTTACAAGCATTAACGAACACTAATTAATTCCCATAATATCCCAAGGAGGAACAATAAGTAGGTATTATTATCCCCATTTTAAAGATGGGGAACTTGATTATGCTGGTGTAAATCTGGAGTAACTTCACTGAAGTGAATTGAACCAAAGTAAAATCAGTGTGAGGTCAGAATCTGGCCCAGGTAGAGTGAAACAGACAATTTGACCAAGGGAAAGAGTCGTTTTCAAAACTGACATTAAAATTAGGATTTGCACTTCCCAGACCTGTGGTCTGACATCTTACTGTACAAAGTCAGGGCTTTCTGAAATTGGTAGCTTCTGCTTTAATTGATAAACCAGAGGATTGGTTTTTTAAAATAATTTTACAGTCTTACTGGTTCTTGTGATGCAGATATTCCATGCTTATTTCTTAAAATGTGTAAAATACTTCGATCCTTAAGACAATTGTGCACAACGGTTTTCAGACAGCATGCAAAATATGGTATGTGTGACTATTATTATTCACTATACTCACAATGCTGGCTTCTTTGTAATTAAAAATCTAGGAAAGGTTCTGGGGAGGTAAACTACACATTTCTATATTCTTTAAACTTCATTGTAGGAGGTTGCTGTGTAATTATTGTCAAACCAGAGATGCAAAGAACAGCATGCTTTCTAAAGACTTTGCCTGTGGCCGAGACCAAAGCTTTTAGGAATGACACCCTCCTCCAGTGAGCTTTGATACTAATTCTCAAAAAAATTAATTGATTTTCAAATGAAAGAAATAACACTGCACAAAAAGCTTAAGCAAAGTCAGATAGAAATGGGTTAGTGAGCAGATACATAAAAAATATTATATGCAGAACATATCATCAGTAGAAATTATACAACCTATGAAGAGCTATATCTATCTCATAGAGCTGGAAGGGACCTTGAGAGGTCATCAAGTCAAGTCCCCTGCCCTCATGGCAGGACCAAGTATCATTCCTGACAGATTTGCCCCAGATCCCTAAATGGCCCCCCTCAATGGTTGAGCTCACAACCCTGGGTTTAGCAGGCCCATGTGCAAACCACTGAGCTATCCCTCCCCCCTACATACAAAGATGGCATATGTAAGAGAGGCAGCATAGTCTAGATCGGGGTGGGCAAAATAAAGTCTGCAAGTTGGTTCCAGACTGGCTAATATGTCTGTCCGGCTTATGGTGCATTATTAGGGGGCTGGAGCACATGACCAATGAGGAGAGGATGAGGGATTTGGGCTTATTTAATCTGCAGAATAGAAGAGTGAGGGGGGATTTGATAGCAGCCTTCAACTCCTGAAGGGAGGTTTCAAAGAGGATGGAGAGAGGCTGTTCTCAATAGTGAGGGATGGCAGAACAAGGAACAATGGTCTCAAGTTACAGGGGGGGAGGTCTAGGTTGGATATTAGGAAAAACTATTGCACTAGGAGGGTGGTGAAGCACTGGAATGGGTTACCTAGGGAGGTGGTGGAATCTCCATCCCTAGAGGTTTTTAAATCCTGGATTGACAAAACCCTGGCTGGGATGATTTTGTTGGGGTTGGAGTTGGTCTTGCTTTGGGCAGGGAGCTGGACTCGGTGACCTCCTGAGGTCTCTTCCAGCTCTATGATTCTATGATTCAGCTCTCACACCTAATCTGTACTCCAATCCCCTGCCCCAGCCAGGCACTCCCTCTTGCACCCAAACTCCCTCCCAGACCCCACACTTACTCCATTAATATAGTAGAAATTTGTAGCCCATGACGACTTACCAAAATTAATGGAATGGCCTCCCTGCAGAAATTATTGCCCATCTCTGGTCTACATGCTAAACTACAAGGCTGAGATCTACCTGCTTCTGAATTCTAATCCTGCCTCTGCTAATGACTCACTCTGTGACCTTGGACAAGTCATTCAAGCCAACAATTGGAAATTTATACCTAAAAGTAGGCATTTGAGTCTCTATTTAGTCTACTTTAATAAGTGCACTGTGTTTTCAGAAGTGCTGAGATATGTTTCTGGAACTAAAGCTGGTGCGGAACTGGAATGTCCATCTGCAGGACATTATGCATTTCTCTGAAAATATTTTCATTCCATACTGGAACAAAATATCAAAACTTCCCAGAGAACAAAATTTTTCATAAATCATGGAAAAACCTAAATGGATTTTAAAAAATTGCCAGTCCTACCTTCTCATGCACCCTGGCTCCACAACAGACTATGTAGCAAAAAACCAGAGTCTGGGAGCTGGAGATCCAAAACAATTCCTAGAGAATAGCTTGATTTGAAAATTCAATGATGGAGAATCTACCACAGCCTTTGGTAAATTGTCCCAATAGTTAATTGCCCTTACTGTGAAAAATATATGCCTTATTTCCAGTCTGAATTTGTCTAACTTCCCTTTCCAGCCATTGGATCATGTAATACCTTTCTCAACATGTTGTGTACTTACACCCACTTTTCAAAGTCTTTCAGATCACTCTAAATCAATGACCTATCCTCGCCATCATTTATGGCTTCCCCAATGTCTTTGTCATCTGCAAGCTTTACCAGTGGTGATTTTATATTTTCTTCCAAGTCATTAACAAAAATGTTAAATGAAGTAGGGCCTTACTGGAAACAAACCCACTTGATGAGGATTCCCCATTTACAATTATATTTCGAGACCTGAAAATGAGCCACTTTTAATCCATTTAATATCATTCTAGTTATTTAATCAAAATATTCTGTGGTACCAAGGAAAATGCCTTAAAGAAGACTATTATATCAGCACTACCACCTTTATCGGTCAGACATATAGTCTCATAAAAGCCTTGATATCAAGTTAGTTTGAAAGCAATTTGCTCAGTAAACCCATGTTGATTTGTATTAATTGCATTACCCTCCTTTAATTATTTATTAATCAAGTACTCTATAAACCACATCAATATCTCATTAGGAATCGATATTCAACTGACATCCCTGGTCATCCTAATTACTTTATTTAACATTGGCACAATTCTAGTCTTTTGGAACTTACTACTCTTAGACTTACTGAAAATCAACATTAACAGATCAGCATTCTTCTCAGCCTACTCTTTTAAAACTCTTGAATATAGGTAATCTGGACCTGCTGATTTAAAAATGTGTAACTGTAGTAGCTGCTGTTTAACATCCTCAGAGATTCTAGTGAAATGGCATTAGAGTTATCACCAAAATGTTGAGAGTACTTATCTTTTGTTCCCCAAATACAAAACAGAAATGTCTATTGAACATGTTTGCCTTTTCTGCATTATTATTGATAATTCTACCATTTCCCTATAGTAATGGACAATATATTTTTAAAAACTTTATTGTCCTTAACTCTGCTGCCCACAGATTTCTCCTTGTGCCCCTTTGCTTCCTGTATCAATTTTCTACAATTCCTATGAATGATTTATATTCATTATTACCAGCTCTCCTTTTTTCCATTTGCTATATATCTTTTAAATTTTTTTTTCTAGAGTTGCCTTCTACATTAGATCATTTTTTTTAGTGACCACAGCCCTCTTAGTCAGTTGTTAGGTTGTAGCTTTTTGGGCATCTAGTAAGGAGTCCTTAAAGGATTCCCAATTATCATTCACATTTTTCTGATTAAATTATTTCTCCCACTAGCTGATTTAGCTCATAATCAGTTTTAGCTTTCTAAATTGGACCTATTAGAATATATTCCCAATAGTTTTGGGGACATGGATTGTATTAGGTTAATCAAGAGTCTGGATAATCAAGAGGGTGGGACCCATTCAGCCATGCAACAGAGGGGTATTCTCCCTTGCTGTTGAGAGCTCCTCCTCCTTGCCTCCCTCCTGCCCACAATCCTGGCCAGGGGTCTCTACTCTGCCCTGGTCCCAACTCACTCACTTCCATGACAGTGGGGCTGCAGGGGACTGCCTGCTTTGCCGCAGGGCCAGTGATGCCCAGTCCCTGGAGGCACATGGTACTTGGGAGTAGCTGCAGTCCTGGTGGGAACACAGAGACCCATTGCTAGAACAATCTTCTATCCCACCAGGATTACAGACTCCCCTGCAGCTTGAGCCTGCAGGGAATGGATGCCATGGCCCTGTGGCAGGGCAGGGAGTGGTTTGCAGCTCTACTGTCACCAACAGTAGAGGCTGCAGAGAGTTCCTTGAGCAGCTGCAGGAGCCATTCAGTGGCAGAGTGGCCTCCCCCATAGCTGGAGGCTCCTCCTTCTTGCAGGGGGGCCTCTACTGTATTAACTGAACCTCCTCATTATTATAATCCCTTCCTTGTCCCTCAGCACAAGATACCTGGGACACAAGACGATCATGCAGATAATGCAGAGGATTAGATCATAGGGTTTGGGATTCATGGAAGTATACCATATATCCATATCACTGGTCTGGACTTTGTTCTGCTTGCACATTACAAATGCGATCAAGTAATGATCACTTGTAATTAAGCTACCATTTATTTTTAGTTCTATGATCAATTCCTCTTTATCTAATGAAGAGGTCTAATAAAGAATTTCCCCATGCTGGCTGCAACACTTTTTGAGTTAGGAAATTGTCAGTTACAATAGTAAGAGATTCCTAGAATGTTTTTAATAGAGGCCACCTGAGAGTTCCAGCATACATCACTCCAAATGAAGTCTCCCATGATCATTCATCATTTCCCCCTACACATTATAGGTAGCCATATAAGGAGCTAGTCATCCTAGTCTGATTTGGTGGTGGATAGCAGACATCAACTAATGTCCAATTTTTTACATCACCTGCTAGGAGCGTGGTCTGTAAGCATGCAAGATAATTCCTTTTGAGCTACCAGTGACTCAGAAACAGCTAATGACATATTTAACAGAGTGCCATTTCTTTCTCCCTGTGCCCACTTTATCCTGAGAAATCAGCGCCGCAGCATGGCACAGTGTGCTTCAGGCAGCTCTAAGAACTGGAGGAACCAGCGTGGCAAGCTCTCGGTGGAGCTGAGGGATGGCTGACCTAGACCTCATACTTCCAGGAGCACAAAGTCAGCCTCCTGCACCATGCCCAGGGGCCCAGCATGGCTGTTTACTCCCGCCTCCTTCCTAAATAGGTTATAACAATTGATTTTAACAATCCAAAAGTGTGACTTCTCTCACCAAGTTTAAAACCAACTAGATCTAATTCATGTTCATAAATGAAACAAAATGCATAGGAAAGTCATGGAAGCTCCTTTGGTGGAAGTTTAAAAAAAAAGGCTGGTTAGCCACCTGCTTTGAGGGTTTAGACACAACAAATCATTCATCTTGACTTAGGGTACATCTAGACTGCACTCGAAAATCAAAATAAGATATGCAATTTGCGCTACACAAATTGCGTATCTTATTTAGATTTTTTTCAAAATAGGCTATTTTGAAATTTGGCGCATCTACATGGTGCGAAATTTTGAAATAAAGCACTATTTTGAGACATTCCTTATTCCTCGTGGAACGAGGTTTACAGGGATGCTGAAATAGCGTACCCATTATTTTGAAAATTATTTTGAAATAGCGGACGTGTTCCCGGAACCTGAGGTATCCTGAAATAGCCTTGCAGTCTAGATGTACCCATAGGGTTAAACTAGATGAGCTTTGGTGCCCTGCTAACCCTAAGGTTCTATGATTCTGTAAATGAGCTGTTCCAAGGCATATGAGATTAGATGTGGCGATACACTAGTGCTGAGTGAAGTTAGGTATGGGCATGTGAGCATGACAACTGCTCCCACTGAAAAGTGAAACACATGTCAGCAGAAAAATTGGCAGGGCCATCACTATAAATGTCAGTACTGTTCAAAAAGTGCACTCTGTGTGAGCTGGGCTTGGGACTGGCAATCTTAAATGTTCAACAATCATTAGTTGGCTCCCCTAAAATATTGGAATTGATTTTAAAATAATGAGATTGCTTTTAGACAAGACATTCTGGGTTCCTTCTCTTTGCTCTTTGTCTTTGGACCTTTAAGGTTCGTGGTTTTGGACTTTTCTTTGCAATCGTACAAGTTAAAAATGTACTTTTTTTACTGAAAGCTGAGATTCATAATCACCTGAAGCCGGGGCAATTTAAGAAAACCCCAATACATAGTAAGATTTATGCTAAAATTATGAGAGTTGGCAATGCTTTGTGCTGGCCAGTGTGTGTTGTGAGGGGTGCCACAGCTCTGACCTTTCCCTGCCCCTTACACCTTAGACCACCGCATGCTGACATAGGGTCATAATCTGACTCTGCTCAAATTCTCTGTTTGTCTATCCCTGTTGCCTCCTGTGCCCTTATACATTCAATAATATAATTTGATTTTGTATGCATTTTCTCTTCTAAAACTTAGGGTTTGGGGTTTTTTAAAAATTATTCATAAGATTCTCTTCCCTCATTGCATGGTCTCAGTCTTATTTCAGAAAGAAGTATTGTTCAGTATTGTCCTGAGTAGGCCACAATGGTAAATATTTCTTCATGGTCATGTCCTGATTTTTCCTCTTCCCCCTTTTCAGTAATTATGAATACTGTTGGTTATTAGCATAAACTGAGCACTTCTGATTTACTGGTGGTTTGGCCTTCCTCTGGCACATTACTCACCTCTTACAAACTATGTCTAGACTCCATTGCTTTTCGGGATACCTCTAGTATCCCAAAATAGCAATGCCGCATCCAAGGAAGGCGTCCACTTTTTGGAAAAAAAAAATTGAAAGAACAGACATGCTCTTTCACCATTCCTGTAAACTTTGTTCTACAAGGAATAACGGATGACTCGAAAGAGCACTTTCTTTTGCAATTTGGTGCTGGGTAGATGCGCCAAATTTCAAAAGAACCTCTTCCAAAAGTAAATCGAAAAAAGATATCCAATTACTGCCACTTGCGTATCTTTTTCTGATTTAACAGTTCAGTCTAGACATAGCCACAGAGAGACACGAGGTCCTTCAGGAGATGTAAAAGTGTATTTGGGGAAAAAACAGTGAAAAAAACCATAATTTTATTTTCTTTAATACCTATGAAACATTCACTTTTAAAAACTCTACTACAGGTTGAATCTCTCTAGTCCGGCACCCTCTGGTCCTGACCAGTTCCAAACCAGAGAATTTTCCAGACCACAGGAGCTCAATATTGTCTAGCAGCATTACCAAACACTTCCACTGCTTACTGGGCCATTAGAGGACATTTTAGAGGTAAACTAGAAGTAAATGACAGGACAGAACACTGAAAGGCAGGACTGGTGGCTGTAAATAAACTTTATGGAACCGTGGGAAACTTAGCCACACCCATCAGAGGTGGACACCCGGCTAACTAAAATCATTCCAGACCATGGATGTTTCTGGGCTAGAGAGTTCTGGACTAGAGAGGTTCAACCTGTACATGTCTGCAGCCTCCTTTGGACACTTGAAAGACAAATGTCCTCACTAGCCAACTTAGCTGTGTGTGACTATTGGGGGACAGATTTTGCAAAGGCATGTTATTCCCACACCTTGAGTTAACAGCAGTTGAATAGTAGTAGGTCTGGCTTCTAAAGAAGTGGAATACATCACAGACCTTTGAAATCATCTGAAAATTATATTGCATGCTTATAGTGAAGCTTCTCTGAAAGCCTTTCATTTTTAACCTTTTCTTTCTTTATATTGTTTTTTTCTTTTTGAAGCTAGTTGCACATGCAGGCTTCTTCAGGAGTGCCCTCCCCCTCCATTATTTACTTGACTTCGGTATTTTTCCAAGTACCAAGGTACTTTCACTTTTTTAAAAATGAGAAAAAAGCCATGTTGTCAGTATCAATAAATCAGCAACCAGGCAGAGTCACTTCCTATCAAGGTTTCAAAAGTGCTTCATGGTTTTCCAATCTGCTGTCTGTACTAATCATCTCTGATGTTTCACATAAGCATGGTACATGATGCCAGCTTTTAAAACAGCTCTTCACTTCTTTCCTGGATGAAAGAAAATCTGGAGTATTTATTCACAATTCCATAATGTTCCATAGTATTTGTAGAGAATTTGTCAGAGATCTACTAGCAGCAGGCACAACACTCCTCGGTAGCAGTTTAGAAACAGATTGAGAAAATATATTGCTATATTTTCCATCTACATATGTGAGAAAATAAAATAGGCACACCTGGGCAATGATGCCAATAACATGATAACTCAGGATTAATCTGCTTAGATTCACTGGTGGTGTACGTTAAGAAGTAAGTTACATGTTAGGGACCCACTAACCCTTCTGGGAGTAAAAGAGTTAGAAGATGGAAATGATGTTCCCAAAATTAATCTGTGTTTCTTTATCTGCTATTTGTACAGTCACCAGGAGGTATGATTTGAGGATGGGTTTTACATGTTGCAATTAAACAGGTTCCATAACAGCCATTTTCTCCTTGTTGTAGTCAGCATTGCTGTCCTCAAACATTCACAATCTGATTGTTTCTTGTGCTGATTCACCAACGCTTTGTGCCTTCCATTTCTGTTACCATCTACTATTTCACTGATTCAGGGTAACTTATTTAACTAATGGTATTTACCAAAGCCGGATTTGCAATTAGACACGGTAGTCAGGTGCCATGGGGCACTAGCACTCTAAGGGCACTTAGCCACCCAGTGTGTGGGGCTAGAGCAGAATGAGTATCTGTCAGGCTGGCTGGTGGCACTATGAGCAGTGGCTGGACAGAGGACTACTGAAGGTGTGAGGAGCATCCCAGGGCTTCCCAGTATTGGCTGCCCCACTGCCTTTGCTTTGTGCCAGGGAGAGAAAGCGAACAGCATGGCAGGGGACCTCATTCTTTGCTGTCAGAGCCTGAGCACAGCTGCCCATGCTGGGCTGCAGGAGGAACAAAAGACACTTGGGGATTGCTCATCCTGAGGAGAGGTACAGTCTTCTCCTTGCACCTTGCCTGGGGTGGATGGGCTGCACCCTGGCGCGGGCTGGGAGTGCTGTGCATGGTGGAGGGTCCCGTGCATTCATGAGGAGGCTATGTCCTGGCCATCTCCACTTCTCTGGAGCTGCTCCAGCGGCAGGGAGAGGGGCTAGTGGCAGGCAGCACTGCTTTGAGGGGATGCTGTTGAAAGGAACAGGCCACTTCTGGGGCTGGGGACAGAAACAGTTTCATTTTTTATGGAAAATATGAAGGCCAACTGTAGGCTGAGTGGGTGCTGAACATGCTGAGCCTAGGGGGTGCATAAAGTGTAAAGTGTTTTTCTTGAAGCACAACTGCCAAAATCTGTGCCTCTGAGGCAGCTCTCTAGGCAGCTTGAGCCCATGGTAGGGATCCCAGGGCTTCTAGGGTCCGTAGTTCTGAGGAAACTCTCCCACAGACTGTCCCAGGGCCGGGGCTCCATTTGGTGGAGAATTTCAAAATTTGGGGGGTTCATACTGAATTAGAATAAAGTCATATTTCAAAACATTAACTCCTTCACAAAATGGAATTGCCATTCTCCTCACAGATCTAGTAAGTCATTTAAACTGAGTGCAAAGAAGGTACGACAGACTAACAAATTGGAAATAAAATGCCACTATTCTATTTTGCCCTTATGTAAAATACCTGTTAATGTGCAGGGTAATGGAGAATCAGGCCCCTTGTCTATGTACAAGGTGATCTTTATACGTCAATGGAGGCTCTGACAGCATAGTGGTCTACAAGATATGTGGCAACTTTGAACTTCCTGCCTAAGCTTAACCCTTCATTCCTAAAGTTATATTCATATTGCATACCCACTGAATGTAAACTACTGGTTGAAACTCTCTAATTTGGCACTCTCTGGTCCAGCAACATCCGTGGTCCAGCATGATTTAGTCAGCCAGATATCCACGTAACCATGGGTGTGGCCAAGTTTCCTGCATGTTTACAGCCAGCTGTCCTGGCTCTCAGTGTTCTGTGCTGTGATTTAGCTCTAATTTACCCCTAAATGTCTTCTAAAAGCCCAGTAAGCAGTGGAAGTGTTGGTAATACTAGTAGACAATATTGACCTCCCAAGATCCAGCATATTCTCCTTCCTGGGTTAATTTTATACATCATTATTAGGGAGAAAAAGAAATAAAAAGGTTAATTAAATATTCATTTTAAAAACACCTGATTCATTTTTAGCTTATTTTAGTTCATGTTCAGATATTTCAGTGATGAGTGCTGTAGACAGATGTGCAGATACAGTTTAGTGTAACAAATACAATGTCTTATATATATTGCTTTCCTGAAGAGTGTTGGGTCATTTATACTAATGAAAATCAAGAACTACTCCACTAAAGTCATAGAATCATAGAGCTGGAAGAGACCTCAGGAGGTCATCAAGTCCAGCCACCTGCCCAAAGCAAGACCAACCCCAACTAAATCAACCCAACCAGGGCTTTGTCAAGCCGAGACTTAAAAACTTCTAGGGATGGAGATTCCACCACCTCCCTAGGTAACCCATTCCAGTGCTTCACCAACCTTTTAGTGAAATAATTGTTCCTAATATCTAACCTAGACCTCTCCCACTGTAACTTGAGACCATTGCTCCTTGTTCTGCCATCTGTCACTACTGTGAACAACCTTTCTCCATCCTCTTTGGAACCTCCCTTCTGGAAGTTGAAGGCTGCTATCAATCCCCCCTCACTTCTCTTCTGCAGACTAAACAAACCCAATTCCCTCAGCCTCGCCTCACAGGTCATGCGCTCCAGCCCCCTTATCATTTTGGTCACCCTCCGCTAGACCCTCTCCAATGCATCCACATTCTTTCTATAATGGGGGGCCCAGAACTGGACACAGTACTCCAGATGTGGCCTCACCAGAGCCAAATAAAGGGGAATAATCACTTCTCTGGATCCTCTAGCAATGTTCCTCGTAATGCACCTTAATATGCCATTAGCCCTCTTGGCTACAATGGCACACTGGTTGACTCATATCCAGCTTCTCATCCGCTGTAATCCCCAGGTCCTTTTCTGTAGAACTGCTACTTAGCCAGTCGGTCCCCAGCCTGTAACAATGCTTGGAATTCTTCCGTCCCAAGTGCAGGACTCTACACTTGTCCTTGTTGAACCTCATCAGATTTGTTTTGGCCCAATCCTCTAATCTGTCCAGGTCACTCTGGACCCTATCCCTGCCCTCCAGTGTATCTACCTCTCCCCCCAGCTTAGTGTCTTCTGCGAATTTGCTGAGGGTGCAATCCATCCCCTCATCCAGGGCGTTAATAAAGATGTTGAACAAAACCAGTCCTAGAATAGATCCTTGGGGCACTCCACTAGAAAACTTGACACACACTAGGGCAAAAATGATCTGAGAAAAGAATCAGCTCATAGTGTGTCAACTTGAGAAATATAGTCTGCAAACATGTTAAATCAGTGCACTGTAACTTCCATGTAAGCAATGCTTACAGATTATAATGCGGTTGTATCCAGTCACAGCCTGATTCTAATTCCGTGGGGTTTTTGCCAATGACTTCAACTGGCAAAAGGATCAGGCTCTTAGACAGCCGCGTCTCTGTTCACTTCCACTTAGTAAGGTCAAGGTTTAACCTACTTGCTCACGTCTCTAACAACATGGCTGTCACTACATATGGAACATGTACTTGCATACGAAACAACAGCGTGCAGGAGATGTGGCAAGACGGTGTTTTCAATGAGGAGACAATGTGTGGTTACCCAAATGACTAGAATCAAATGCAGCCACCACACTGGAGGCACAAGATATGAATTAAATACGTCGCTATTCCAGCATGTCATCCTTTTTCACTTCGCGCAAAAGAAGTGCGGCACCTGATGAGGAACAGCTTGCCTTGTGTCCCACTGATTTAATTTGTACATTCTGTAATTTACTAGGCTGCAGTAAAAACAGTCATTTTGTGAGGCTATCATAAGCTCATTAGACGTACTGAGAAAGCTTAATGCCTCCATTTTTACCGAGATCCCTGCCCAACAAGCCTGCTGCATGGTGCACCATGCTGCTGCCAGTACAGTAGTTTTCACACACGCCCCAGAAAATTAGAGGTATTTGTGAATAACAAGATTAAAGAGAGTGCCAACATTTCAGGAGGACTTGGCGTGCTGCTGGGAGAGGAAAAATCTCATGTATTGTTAACCATGGTGAGAATGGTTAGTTGTTAAGTAATGTATGGTGCAGCTAATCAAAAGCTCAAATATCCCACACAAACGAATAAAACTAATCACTTTCCATACCTACTATTGTTTCCTGCCTCAGCCTTGTCTGGACTAAGAAAGGGTTTAATTTTAAATTGTGCAAAGAAAATGTCAGTATTACAAAGAAGTGCAGCATGCAATTGCTCGGAGCAGCAGACGGCAAACTACATCATGATTCTGAACGCAATGGGTCAGAAGAGGGGGAAGTGCAAACAAACTCCTGTTTCCTCTCTTTCCCCTTTCTTTCTCTATTATCCTGTAATTCTGTAGGGTGTGATTATAAAAATGAAGAGTAGGTTCTGCTTACGATTCATTGAGCTTTGAGGAAGGTAGTTTTTGAGTGTCAAGTGGGTTGACGTAATGAGCGGATCCTCAATTGGCACAGCTCCATTGACTCAGTGTAGCCATTCTGAATTGACACTGCTGCTGATTGGATCCCATGCCTCTCTCCATCATGCCCTGATAGGACTCAGGCATGCAAGGTGCTGAGAACTCTGGCTTTGAGAAGGAAAAGTCCTTGTATATTCTCACTGAAGTCAGTGGGGTTACTCACATGCTTAAAGTTATGCATGTACTTTGCTAGATTAAGGCCAGAGTTCTCAGTACCTTGCAGGATTGCTACCATGTCCATACCCTCTCAGTGGGTAAAATGAGGGATATCTGTTGAGAATAAGTGAATGGTTAATACAGTGCCAAATGTCTTGCCTCATCTCATTCACCCACTCCAGCTGATCATAAAAGAATGTATCACTGTGAGTATATAACTTTAGGAATATCCCGTTGGTGCGGATGATCATCATAAAATACATCATGCCACTCACCCTTGTGTATTCCCACAGAGGTATCTCTTAATACAGAGTATATCTTGTGTATAACATTTTATATTTATGTTATTGTTCCCTAACAGAATAGTTTCCTATCTGATTGTTGTGTGAATAGCTGACCACAGAAACTAGCAGAGTGGGCTACAAGAACGACACTTTTCACCTTGTTGGTTGTGGTGCATTGCATTGCATGGTAAAAGTGCATCTACACAGTACCCTTACCTCAAACTAAGCTACGCAACTTGCGTTACACAAATTGCATAGCTTATTTCGATTTTATTTTGAAATAGCTTATTTCAAAATATGGCACTGTCTACACTGCACCAAATTTCGAAATAAGGTGCTATTCCAAAACGTCCCTTATCCCTCATGCAATGAGGCTTACAGGGATGTTGGAATAGTCAGTCTGTTATATTTCAATATAACGGGCTCGCTCTTAAGATGCAAAATAGCTATTTTGGGATACCTTCGGTATCCCAAAATAGCTCCATTGTGTAGACATAGCCTAAGACATAGCTCCGTTGTGTAGACTGACAGCATGACCTTGAGCAAATCCCCAAAAATAAAAAATTTCAAACACAAGTGGCTAGATTAGGCACCTAAATGCATATTTACACACTGAAAAAATGTCCTGGTTTTCAGAGATGCTATGAGCCTGCTGTTCCCACTGAAATCAAGCTGGAGTTGTGGGTGATCAGCATCCATGAAGCTTGTTGCTCATGGCTTTATCAAAAGACACAGCATGTTTTAGAAATTATTCTCTGAAGAAGTTCCTTTGAAATATGGAGCTTCTAACAACTATGTTACCTTTGGAACTGCTGGCACTAGAATCATTTTTTTAGAATCTTCCAGATGTGATTAATATTACCATATTAGTGTTTTAGCTGGGAACATTGACTGCTGTTGAAAGAAATGGATACTTGCCCATTTTTAGTCATAATGGATCACATATCTGAATATGGCACTGATAGATATGTAATCCATACATTCTTTTATGAACTGCTGTGAAAATATTCTCATTGTGTAAGAACCATCTTTTAATGGCCCCATCCAACGAAGTGCTTAAACACAAAGGGGGGATTTTCAAAAGCACTTAATATCTTAAGGAACACAAGTCCCCATTGCAAGTTACACATGTGCTTAAGTGCTTTTCTGAGTTGGGCCTAGATGTGATTAAAATTTAAAGGGCTCTTTTGTCAAAGTCCTAGAATGTAATTGGCATTCTTTTAAAATCTTTCCTTGAAACTGTGGAATTATTTGCCTCAGATAATGTAGAGTAATGTTCATTTAAACGGTATCAAAGTTGTTGGCCCGACATAGCACTTTGACTAATAAACAGCATTGCTTGCCGCCCCTTTCCTCCCCACCCCCAAACAAGTAAAGACTAGATGTCTTCCTGAACAGTGTAGCATAGCTTTGGGTCTGATGCAGAAATTACTGAGTGAGGTACATTGGCCTGTGTTATGCAGAGGATCAGATTAGGTGATGTAATGGTCTCCTCTGGCCTTAAACTCCATGAATCTATTAAACATCTTTAAGCCTTCTCTAGCCACTCCATTTTATGTATCTCGGGGTGTTTAATGAAATAAACTGTGTGTGACTCTATGTCTTAGTTCTTATAAATAAGGTAAATGCAATTTTAAGGACTTACACACAGATTTTACCAGTGCCAGAAGGGGCATTTTGCCATTTACAACTAATCCTTCATGTTAAAGTGCATTTGACCATACTCTGACCCTGGAAAATCTTTGACTGGTCTTTATGCATGTGATTATCAGGCACACCATGTACAGCATATTCCAGAAACTATTTTACACAAAAAAGTGAATTGCAGACACATAAAATTTTTGTGAACTGGACTGTAAAATTTCTGAGGCAGTACTCTCTATCTAACTTGACAGCTGGTATCTGATCTGAAAGTAGTGTATTTTCCCTCAAATACTAGTTATCCTGTCACTTTGCATTGCATAAATATAAACAAATATGGATGAGAAAATATGGGGGAGGTGGAGACCCCCTCTAGAAATTCCAAAGTAAAGGAATTGTTGTGTCATATTGACATTATGGTGCCTAGAGTCAGGAGTCCATGACCTGTTGCATTTGATGGATTTCTATGCCGATGACCGCAAGAGGTTAAAAGAACATACTGGACCCAATTCTGAAGATTTTATTTATGCAAACTTTTCTTCAGTAAAGACTTTGCCTGAGTAAAGACTTAAGGATTAAATTCAGAGTCAACATTCTGAGAAGAAAAAATATATATATACTGTAGTATTCCAGCCGGGGGGGCTGACAGCTTCCGCAGGCCCTAAGGAAGGTGTGGGTGGGGGGCTGGCTCCACACTCCCAGAAGGAGCAGTCCTAAAATGGAAAGGGCAGGGCCAAGGGCAGCCAGCCCTCAGTGCCACCCAGATTGAGATGCTGGGTGTCTCCTCAGCACTTAGAGAAGCGCAAAGCATATGGAGAGGTGCTCTGATGGCAATTTAAAGGGCCCAGGACTCCGGTCACTGTCACTTCTGGCCACTGTCACAGACTCCAGCAACTGTAATAGTGACAGTGGCCAGAAGCCACAGACCCCTTAATTTGCCAGGTCCCTGGATAATTGCCCCCTTTGCTTTCCCTGTCAGCAATACAAAATATAAGGAGCTACAATAATAAACCTGAAAAACCAAGGCTCTTGAGGTTAAAAACCTTTTTCCGGAGCATTAAAAGTGTTTAGCCACTGATTTTCCCAGGCTATGACCACAAGTCTTATAATAGTTTTGAAATGTATTCCTAGGATGGTACAAGCTGCACTGACACTTTTATTTTAATTTTGTTTACTGAAGTCAGGAAGGATGCTTTTTTCCATGGCACCTGTCAATTACAGCAGTAGAGTTTCAAGGGGAGATTATATGGTAGATTTTAACTTCTACATGTAGAGGTGCTTTCCAAAGTAGTATTTTCTTGTAAGTGATCACAGGTAGTCCATCTTTTTGAATTACAGTGGTAAGATAGAGGGTGGATGACAGGCTGAATTAATACAGTGCTCACCAATAATTTGTGTAGAGTGGGAGGTTGTCAGAAAGATACCACTGGTTGGATAGAAAGTGCTTGGTGGAGTTGTTCTGATCTGACAAGTAATAGGTAGTTTTCTTAGATATCTCTCTTATACTTGGGTGCAGTGAGATGGAGACCAGCTTCAAAGGGAATTTGATTTGGATCATCATAATTAGTGCAGTGTTGTGCTGTCAAGATAGCCTTCATGTAAATCGCGGGCAGCAAACCGGTTATTACATTTTCTTCAATTTGTTTCCAGCAGCTTTTCTTCATAATTATAAAAAGGATGAATCCTGAATGCAAGGGTAAAGGCAATGCTATTTCTGGTATGTTTAGGATTACAAAATGTCTGTTTGAATTATAATGGAAGGATGTAGCTGTTTGTTTGCTGTAAAGAGGTGATTAAAGAATGTTTTGGGGGGATAGAAAAGTTATGGGATTTTATTGTTTAAGGAAAGCTGTTTTTTGAAAAAGAGATCCAGTCATAAACGCTGGAATTTAGATTGGGGAGGGGTGTTGCTGCCACTCCTTTCCCCCCCGCCCCCCCCCCTCCCCAAAGTGATTAGTTTATATACAGGGTTTACAGTTTGGTTCAATGGCTCTGAATACAATCAAGATAAATATTGTATTGGTGGGCAGTGAGGGGCTGAATGTGAAAACAGCCTCCTGGCTTCTGAATTTCACCCTCCCTTGCATTCCTTGGGCACTTTACTCCCCTGTCACTCAGTGATCAGTATCTCCCTCTGTAAATACTACCTCTTTTGTTTTCTTTTTCGCACTCTGAATGTAGGCTATTTTCTGTGAAACCCTCTAAACACTGAGCTCTCTTCCTCTCCTTCTGTACTATAACTGTCATTTAGATCCCTCTGAATAACATGCTCCTTCCAAGAAGCCTTGTCAATGATCATCCATAACCAAGAGAGGAGATGAGGATGATAATCAAAATACTCACACAACGAAACCTACCAAAATCTCCCCCTCAGTACTGCTTCAAGACCGGACTGTTAGCAGATGCTTTGTGTCTCTGATCTCTATCAGCATGTCTACACTGTTATTTTGAAATAACAAGGCGAGCATCCACACTACGGGTACCTCTACTCTGGGGCACTATTTTGGCATTCTTCCAGTATCCTGAAATAGCTATTCCATGTCTTTGAAACAAGCCTATTATTTTGAAATATAATGGGCTCACTATTCCAATGTCCCTATAAACCTCATTCCACGAGGATTAACGGACATTTTGGAAGAGCGGTTTATTTACAAAATAAACTATTTAGAAATTAGCTCGAAATAAGCTACGCAATTTGCATAGCTCAAATTGCGTAGCTTATTTTGAGCTAAGGGTGCAGTGTAGATACACCTAAGAAGCCTGTTATTTTGAAACAATAACTCCTGCTTGTGAAGAGGAACAAGTTTATTTCAAAATAGTTATTTTGGGAGTCATTATTTCGAAATAACTTATTTTGAAATAATCTGCTAATGTAGACATAGCCTCTGTGTGTGTTTCTCTATAATTTCCATACTCACTGGGACCAGAGTCCATATTTTCTTCATGTTGTTTATAAATTGCCATATATACTGAAAGTCCATATAGTTATTACTATTTCTGTGGCTTTGTTTCAACTAACCACCCTTACACGGAGAAACGGAACCATGTCTACTCTTACATTGAAATGCCTGCTTACTAGTCTTCCCATCCCTATCCTGCTTCTTTCTCAATCTTACTTGACATGCACAGAACTTATACTGCCAACTCTACTGATATTTGAGGCTAGATTCATGGGTTTCCATAGGACTGTTCTTGGAGCAAGGTTTCTTTTATACACGGGTAGAGGTAACAGAAGTGGGCCCAACACTGATAGCTTCTTGTTGGTGTCCTTGCTATTGATGCACACCTTTAAGCAGGTTTTGCAAAGCATGTCAGTCACATCTCCAGGGCATTTATTAACCATAGGACACTATTCCCATTGCTAAAGAGAACCATACCAGCAGGCAGCAAAGGACCCAAGAATCCTAAAGGTAACAAGGACTACAAGAGTCAAAGGAGCTCTCTAGATACAATGGGATATTGGTCTTCCCTATCTGAAATATCTTGGAATAGCAGAGAGAAAAAGCAAAGTTTAGCTATCCCATTTACAGGCAAGGATTCAAAACAATGTCTTATTTGTTAGTATTGGTCTTAAAAATACAGTTGGACAGGCCATATGCAGTTAACTTCAAAACATTTATCATAGACAAATATTTGGCACCTGAATTTTTAGATTACATTTACCATGCCCAGTTCATATTCTTCAAGATTGCAATGAGGCAGAATCTCAATTGAAATCTGAATTAGGCTGCCAAAAATCTATACAAGCTGACATGGTAGAATTTATTTTTTGTCCATTTATGTGCATTTTTATTTTTTGTATCCCCTCTTACAATGCATACCACCTCCAACAGATATCTTGTTGGGAAAAAAATGCATAGTTAAATTGTTCATTGAATTTGTCCTGCTTTTTAATTTGTTTTTAAATGGTGCATAGAAATTGTATTTTTAACAAAAGTAAAATGCATAAAAATATAGCAAAATATTCAGTAACAATTTATTTTAGAAACGATAAAAAGCATGTAACTACTTCCTAATTACCAGCCTTTGAAGCATTTATAACTAAATTAAAATAATTAATGAAGTGTGTTTGCTTTGATTAGGTCCCTGGTTTATAAGATTTTAGGCAGAAGTAAACTTTATAGTATTGATAATAGTGAATTTTATTTTAAATTGAGATCTTCTTTGATGTTTGATACGTAAATAGGGCTTCAAGTTTGTCTCATATTTAGTGACTTTAGGAAAATGAATAAGAAATCATATGATCTTTAAAGCAGTTCCAGACACAATGAGCTTACAATCTAAACAGACAAAATGAAGGAGAAAGAAAATTGAAAATACTATTGTTTCCATTCCATTGGCTGCAATTCAGCAAAGAATGGTAGAGCTGTCTGAACTGCAAATAGAGGTAATATAAAACTCCTCCTTTGCTTACTCTCCAAGCCACTCGGTCTTTCCATTGATTTCATGCAGCCAGGAATTCACCCATACAATGTTTGGGGGTTTTTTTCTTTAAAAAACCCCCATGTGAGTCAGAAAGCGAATGATTCCCATGACTTCTTTGAGGGTATATCCAAACTGCAATTCCAGTATCCCAAAATAGCTATTCTGCATCTTTTAAATAAGCCCATTATTTCAAAATAGATTTAGAAATATACCTTGTTCCATGAGGATTAAGGGACATTTCAGAATAGTGATTTATTTTTAAATTAAATTTCAAAATAAGCTATTTTAAAATACACTCAAAATAAGCTATGCAATTTGCATAGCTCAAATTGTGTATCTTATTTTGAGCTATGGATGCAGTGTAGACGCACCCTGAGAAATTTCATCTGTACTGATGATAAAGTGATCCTATGAATTAGAGAAAGATCCAGTACATGTCCCAAGATTCAGACAGCCCTAGATCCTTAATGACTTCAGGATCAGAGTATGTATTTTACACTGAAGCTCATCTTTACAATGAATGAGATGTTGCCTCTCAGTGGACCTTACCTTACCGGGTCATATAAAATAATAATGATTAAAAATTACGTGATAATGAATTACAATAGACACCACTTATATGTTAATTGCTTCATACCTCTGAGTAATTGCACTGGTTTATGTACTTTATTGTAACTTCAGCTCCAGGTGGAAATTACATTCCACTTTCTAGATGCATCTTTGTTTGCAGAAATGCACATGTACTGTATGTAGTCAGCTGACACTGCATTGATTCTAGTATTAGAATTTCCTTACTCCCCTTAGTCATATAAAAACCTGGCTATCATGCAAAATCTACTAGGTAATCTGCAGGTATTAGATTAATAAAGTCTTGGTCCAGGAACTTTTATTTCAAATTAGTGTCAGTATCAAGGATCCGTGATTCTTCTTTTAAATTAGAATTCCCTTATAGAATTTACTGCAACAAAACTACAGTAGCTTTTCGGCATATGTTTATTGGATAAAGTCATAAAGCAAAATCTTTTTTTCTGTGAGACAATAATCTAATTTCAACAGACCTCATCCTGACCAACCTTCTTACCTGTTCTCCACCCACCTCTTCTAGCAACATGCAGTATTCCTAGTTCATTTGTGACAATATATATATTTCCATTGATTAGTTACATGCTTGCTGATGTGAATTTACAAAAATTCAAAATGCTTAAGGGTGATATCAGAGGAGGTTAAACTAATTCCATTGACTGAGATCTTGACACTCAAAAGTAACAGAAAATATGATGGGAGAAACTTCTTCATCCATTGTTTTGTGTAAGAAACTCATTTAGCTACCTTATAATTCTGTTCTGAGTTCTACTGATTTTTGTTTTATGGGGCAGGGTGACACGTTTATGTGAGTCAGTGAAAGAGACAGTTTAATACTGGTGGCTGATCCATCTCTTGCACAGAATGGACTAGCTGATGTCATTCTGAGAACGTGAAAAACCATTCTGTAGGGATGTATCAGAACAAAACATTTCAATAGCTATCAATATAAATACATTCAATAACTATCCTTCACTAAATAACAGAGAAAAACAAGATATCAAATTTTAACACTTCCTAATTCACAAGGTTCCTTGGAACCTCGTCTCAGAGTTGAGGAAAAAAATGGTCCAGGGGCTAGGGTACTAGTCTACAATGCTAGCAGCCACGCTAAGGTCTCTATTTTATTCCAAATTTCCTGGGTGACTTTGGACAAGTCACTCAGGGCTGCATTTTCAAAGGTATTTGGGCACTTACAGATACAGCTAGGCAGCTAGTGGGGCTTACGGAAGTGTCGGAGCCGGTTAGGTGCTTTTGAAAATCCTACTGGGTGCTGAGCTGCATCTTCTGGCAGATGAATATATTTGAAAATGTAACTTGTAGAGAGTGTCTACATAGCCTGCAGCAATGACCCTCCTAGCCTGCGTCAAAAGACTAGGAGTTGTGAGGCTTAGGCTAGTCCTTTAAAAATAAGGGTGTAAACATCACTTCTAAGTTGTGACTTGGACTGCAGTTAGGGGGTTGGAGTCCATCCCTCTTTCTACCTCCACTGGCTGTCAGGAAGGTAAATGCATTAAAGATTATGAGGTGGTCTCAGGCACTATGGAAATGAGATGCATAAAACTATATAAAAGAGACCATGTTATGTATCATCTGTGGGAGATTCCTTAAAGCAGGGTTCCTGCCTGTACATCAGTCACAACAAAATTGACCAGTTAAATTGCTCTGGGGCTGGACCTGTCTCTGTCTACACAACAAATATAATTGTACTGCCTCCTTTCAGACTTCTTGTTTCTTGATAATCATGTTTCATCCTTTCCCTCTCAGCATGGCTCTGATCTGGTTGTGTTTCTTATCTCTTTGCAACTGCAGATTGGTTCTGCTTCTCTTAAGATCGATCTAGTTTAGTTTGACTTCTCTCAGGGCAACTTTCATCTGCTGTAATTCATCACAGAACTGCTCTAGCTCCATTACCATTGCTACTGTTCTGACATGCTGGACCAATGTTAACCTAGCTTATGACAGATGTCAGTGTTCTGAAGGACTCTATCATCTTACAGCTCATTACTTGTTGCAGTGACTTGTCTAAGTAACCACAAATTGTCCATAGAAACAAATTACAAAGCACATAAAAAGGAAACATTTCACATATATTTTAATGAGAATTAACAATATTGCCATCTAAGAAAACAGCAGCTGCTTCCTCTTTTTGTGAGGGATATGGAGGGCAGGAGCAAAACCAAGGAATCTGAACCCTCTCACTACTCCCTCATACATACTGGGGTTACAGTAGCTGTGGAAGATATTTCAGCCTGTGTTGCCTATGGAGCTCCTCACTATCCCATTGTGACCTGAAATGAGGATTTCATTCCTCCCATACCCTAGCACTCATCCCATTTGTTCAGACTTGATGCAGTGACCAAGGTTTGGCTCTCTGTTGGGCTAGTACATTAGCTAATTTTGGTGTGGAAATCTGCAAAGATACTAAAATGCAAAATTTAAGATTGAATAAGGGTGTCATTTTATCTGGATTGCCGTCTGGCTTTAACTATGTCTTAGAATTAGCACCATAAGTTTCCATAAATAAGTACATGTAAGTGGTTTATGCAATAATCAGGTGCTAAATCTCTGCGTTCACTTTTTAAATCGTTGTATTGTGATATCTAAGAGGAACTTTTCTTTCTCTTCTTCTGCATGAACAATATTACATCTTGCAACAGATCTTAACCTGCTTCTTTGTATTCTCTTGATTTATACAGATGGCAAGTTTCCATTTTTGCTGAGATCTTTAAGTTTTATTAATTGCTCTAGCTCTCTCTTTTGGGATCAGGTTTTCCATTAGTCTAAACCTATCAGGCTATTTAGTCTATTAAAGACATTTATACAAAATAGAATTTTCAGTGAGTGTTTGCTTGTCGTATTAACTTTTTGATAAAATGAACTGTATCTATACGAAAAATACACCTCAGTGAACAGTATAGGTCAAACAATATCAAAGTATTGGCTAGTTTTGATCTCACCACAAAAATAAAGGGAAGTACTTCTTCACACAATGCATAATTTATCTGTGGAACTCCTTGCCAGAGGATGTTAGTCCAAGTCTATAACAGGGTTAAAAAAAGAACTAGATAAATTCATAGAGGATAGGTCCATCAATGGCTATTAGCTAGGATGGGCAGAATGATGTCCCTAGCTTCTGTTTCTCAGAAGCTAGGAATACACGACAAGGGATGGATCACTTGATTACCTGTTCTATTCATTCCTTCTCGGGCATCTGGAATTGGCCACTATTGGAAGACAGGCTACTAGGGTAGATGGACCTGTGGTCTGACCCAGTATGGCTGTTCTTATGTTCACTTGCTGGATGACTCAGGGAGAATGAAAGACAATGAAACACAACTACATTAAAAACTGAAGGAGAGCCAAAACATCCAACCTCAAACTCTTTAAGCAAGCATACGCTCCTCCCTGGGAAGTCTGTGTAGTAGATGGTCTGATGGCTGTTGGGAGAGGTTATGACCTGAAGGGGCTTGGCTGGGTTACAACTGTCTGCACAGCAGAGAAATCCATCAGTGAAATCATGGTATTACTGCTGGCTTTGTCAGCACTCACCTCTGAAGATCCAGGTCCAGACCTACTTTCAGACTGATTGGTTGCAAGAATGTGGTATGAGGTTATAGCATTTGTTGTGGAGAACAAGAGAATTGCACAGTTATCCTAAAGTTCAAAGACTATCCCCACAGACCTTGACGCATCTTTATGGCTGGTGTTGCCATATGTCCGCACCATCCAAGTCTCATAAATCATGCTCCTTCGCCTGGTAAGATAATGCAATTTCCCACATAACTTTTCCCTCCCCATAGTTTATTTTACTTTTGAAAGTTAAATGGTTTCTAAATAGCATTTTTCTTTGAAAGAGAGTCTTATCTCCAGTATTTAAATAGCACAGTCATTTAGAGACTCTTTGTTACAGGTAGAACTCAGTGTCATTTCTTCCAAGTATACTGTGCTTGTCTACTTGTTCTTCCACACATTCTTAAATTTAAACATCCTATTGTAATGCATCTTCCCTGTCTCTTCTGTTTACCTGCTGCTCTATGAGGATCTCTTAGGGTACGTCTACACTAGCCCCCTAGTTCGAACTAGGGAGGCTAATGAGGGCGACCAAAATTGCTAATGAAGCGCGGGATTTAACTATCCGGCGCTTGATTAGCATATTCCCGGCCGGTCGCCATTTTGGAAACTGACTAGCCCAAAGTAACTGCCCACGTCTACACGCGGCAGAGAAGCGGGATTCGAGATAAACCCCTTAGTTTGAATTAACTGTTAAACCTCATTCCACGAGGAGTAATAGTTAATTCGAACTAAGGGCTTTATCTCGAATCCGCTCAGACGCGGGCAGTTACTCGCCTAGTCAGTTTCCAAAATGGCGACCGGCCGAATATGCTAATCAGCGCCGGATATTTAAATCCCGCACTTCATTAGCAATTTCGGTTGCCCTCATTGGCCTCCCTAGTTCAAACTAGGGGGCTAGTGTAGACGTACCCTCTGAAAGAGACCACAGAGTTGTGCGGTTTTATTTCCATAACGTATTTGGCAGAGAAAAAACTCTGGGTATGTCTACATTAGCCCCCTAGTTCGAACTAGGGAGGCTAATGTAGGCATTCGAAGTTGCAAATCAAGGCCAGGATTTAAATATCCCACGCTTGATTTGCATCTTCCCGGCCGGTCACCATTTTTGAAATTTACGGACTAACTGCCCGTGTCTACACGCGGCAGGGACCCGGTATTTCGAATTAAAGCCCTAAATCGAACTACCTGTTATTCCTTCTACAAGGAGGTTGCAGGAGGAATATGCTAATCAAGCCCTAAATCGAACTACCTGTTATTCCTCCTGCAAGGACGGGAAGATGCAAATCAAGCGCGGGATATTTAAATCCCGGGCTTGATTTGCAACTCCGAATGCCTACGTTTGCCTCCCTAGTTCGAACTAGGGGACTAGTGTAGACATGCCCTCTGAGGTTAGCAGAGATCGGTAACAAATAGAAACTTTAGAAGAAACAGAGGAAAAGCATACTTACATACAGTTTTTTCCTCTCTGGTGCTCTAATGAAGAGGCCATTTAGGTCCATTATTTTAGTTACTAAGATGAAATAGTTTAAGGGTTGAAGTCAGGTCATTCTTATTTCATGTGAAAAGCGTAAGTGTGTTTATGAAACCTTTAGCAGTTCTGAACACAGCTGATCTTTTACCAGGTCAAATAATTAAGGATCATTGTGAACAGGCTCCTCAACATCATTAAAGAGACAATTTACATTATAAAGTCTGTGTGCCAAGTGAAAGGGTTGCAAGAGGAGAAAGATGATGGCCATCATTCTGTTTCATACCCCTACTGAAATGGCTTGGAAAAAGCAGATCTGAATGTTAAACAAAATAATTGATTACAAAATTGCTTTGCAAAGTTTGTAAAGTAATATCTGCAAAAACTTCCCTCTTACTGGAAGAGCAATCCTTCCAGAAAAGTATCCCTGATTCATCCGATATCTTCTGCTAGTGCTAGTAGGGCTGCAGTTCAGTGTCTGCTGTACTATAATAGATGTCTAATGAATGCTTGGGAATCTCAGTCATTAAAAATACTAGGGTCAGGTAATACTTACCCACCTGCCCCCCAGTAATACATGGGCTATGATTTGGCCCATAGGTTGTAGGTGCTAAAAATTATACGTGTTGTCCCAGAAAGAGAGAGGACCCATTAATTCCCAGAATGATTTGTGGAAGGTTATTCTTCAGACATACCCTTCAGCCCTATCTTAGGCCCCCATTGCAGTGGTCCACTGCAGGAGTTCATAATTTATAGGGTGCAGGACTGACCAGCTATGCTTCCTCCTTCCCCCTGTCTCCTCTGCCCTACCCCTGTCCCTGAATGCCATTTGTGCTAAGTGCTGTTCTGGAAGTTGGGCAGGATTGGCTGCTCTTACCTGTTCCTAGTTGGCTACAATTCCAGGAGCAGTTCAGGCAGCCAGAAAATGCTGTAGTTTTCAGTTTTCCCAGTCCATACATCAGGAACTGTGAGGAATGGGTGGAATAAAGCCAGAGGAATTCCCTCATTGCTGGATATGCCAGCTTATGGCCCATTTTCACTAGTGCAGTGATGCAAAGACACTGTATGATCACAGCTAAAAATTGAGCTCTCTTTGCTTACCATTCTTGGAACATGTATAGTCATACTCTGCCAGCACACTGCATAAACAATCATGAAAAACACTTAAAACATTAACATACAATATAGCCACCAAAACAAATGTTTATTCAAGTCATGCAATGCTACCAAAGGGGTGGGTGAATTTACTCTGCCCCACTATCCAGCAACAAGTTCCATGACAGACATCTCTTTGTTCTTTCTTTGTTGCTACACGTAGTTTGAAATAAAAGTAATCTAGACTTAGCAATATAAGTTTTCTCCTTTATTACACAATGATGGTGCGATAATTAATCAAGTTACACTATAGTTGCTATGCTACATTATAGCCTTTTTTGGGGGGTGGCGGGGAGGATATGAATGTGTCACCTGAAAATTAAGAAATTAAAAGTTAGAATATACATAGAAAACAGAAAAAAAAATCAGTGGCTAGTTTTAGGGTTTGGGATTTTTGTTTTGTTTTGATTTGTTCTGTTTTTTACATTACAAGAATTTGTACATTATATAATGGAAAGATCTGATCAAACCCTCAGTTTTCAGAATCATAAGCAGAAACAGGATCATGTGTAATTCTAAACCAGAGAGCTTCCTGTGGGATGAATCATTATTTTTTCTTCTGGTGGGTAAGCAAAGGGGGAAAAAAATCCAGTGATATTAAAAACAAAAGACAGTGTCTGGAAAAAAAATGCCGGCCATTAGGGGAGGTATGCATGATTTTATAGAGGTTATTTGATGAGAAACAGAGAAAGTTTGTATAAAGTAGAGAGAGAAATTTGAGTTAGGAGCGCTCTAAACTAAATAAAGAAGCTATGTAAAATCTAAAGCAGAATGAGAGGCAGAAGGACCTGCAATGGTTTCCTGAAGCTCTTTCTCACTTTCACATGGCTTAATATCCTGCAGAATGTTATCCGAGTATATCCACATGAGAGCAAAAGAAATAATAATCAATGGGGGGAAATGGCAAGATAAAATGCATAAGACAGAAAATTGCTCTGAAAAGTCCACCAGAATGTAATGTGTTTAACATCAAATGATATTTTCTATCTATAGTTTAATTCATTTTTCTTCTATATCTCAGGCAGTTGGGATGAAAATTTAGAAGATCGCACATACATTTTAAAAATCAACCAAATATTTGTTTGATATTGGTAAAATTAACCCAAGTTCAGAGGGTCATCAACAAGGATCTTTGTATCATTTGTGTCCATATCTGCCATTAATTTGGAGATAGTATGGGGCTTCTACACTAGGATAAAATTTTGCCATCGATGGGCATATACCAGGGGAAAGGTCAGCAAAACCCCTGCCCAGATTTTGAACGTCCAAGCAACCTGATGGTTCCTGAGATCTGAATTACCTACAACTATATGTGGTCTCACACTTTCTATTACACATTGATTCTGGGTAATTGCAAGGTGTTACAGTAGTTGAACATGTGGCCTATAGCATTTAAAGTTCCTACACAACATTACTTTATGCTTTTTTCAACCATGTTCCTAATGTGGTTGCAACTGATAGCAGCATTTGGACATCTAATCAATTTTCAAATTAAGATACAAGTACTGCCTTGATGTATCAACACTGAGTGGCATCAGGTATGAATAAAAGAGAGGTGGTATCTTCAAATTAGGGACAAGCTGTAACTTTAATTAAATGAAGAAACAGTCTCTTGAAACATGTAAAATTCATTATAAGTTCTTCTGACCTGATTGCAGCTTCACAGGTTTTTGTCACATACCCACCCATAAGCAAATGTATTCTGCATTTAGATAGTTGAAGATGCTCATCTAGGCTCAACAGATCAAAGTATCCCCAAGTGTACTGGCTGCCATTCTGGAGTGGAATTCTGTGGCTCTCTTGCTATTTGCATAGCACATTATCCATTTGTCACAGTGGATCACCTTAGGTGAGCTGGAGTGATTGGATGAAATCACTCCAATGCTACATCAGCATTTCAGAAAGGCAGGACTCACTCTCTCACTGTATCAATAGTCTAGAGTGAAGAAGTCTCGTGCAAATTTATTTTATCATTTTGATGGAGGAAAATCTTCCCTTTTCACACTCTATATTTAGGCTTGGCAGAATTTGATTTTTTATATTTTTTGACTGATAATGTTTTTTATGTTTAAACATTTTTAAACTATCAATTTATATTTTCTCAGTTGTGGGAAATTATGGGATGGATAGATAGTAGGGGAAGTCATACTTACTGTAGACACTGCGGGTACGTCTACACTGCAACACTATTTCAAAATAACTAGCACTATTCCAAAATAACTTAGTCCGCGTCTACACAGCAGGCAGTTATTTCGAAGTAGTGTCAAAATACTGTCAAGCTGGAGGACTTCTTAGGGTACGTCTACACAGCAGGGCTTAACTCGAAATAAGTTACACAAATTGAGCTACGTCAATTGTGTAGCTCATTTCAAAATTGCTTATTTTGAAATTGGGAGCATCTACACAGCACTTATTTAGAAATAGAGCACGCTTCCTGTGATTTCCCTAACTTCTCGTACAATGAGGGTTACAGGAGTTGGAGTAAGAAGTCCTCCAGCTTGACAGTATTTCGACATTATTTCAAAATAACTGCCTGTTGTGTAGATACGGGCTACGTTATTTCAAAATAACGCTAGTTGTTTTGAAATAATGTTGCTGTGTAGATGTACCCTTCCTCCGTCAATAGCGTAGCTTATTTCAAGTTAAGCTCTGCAGGGTAGACGCACCCTGAGATGCAAAAAAAAATTGCTGCCATTAAAACACACATTGTCAAGATCACATGTCAAATGTGCAAAGTAAATATCCTTAAATCAGACTGTGAGTTCTCAAGCAGCACTGTTTCTTACTTTGCCTATTTCTAAATTTCTATTATCTAGGTAAATATTTTTCATTGATTTGTGTGTGTACAGTGAAACTAACATTTACCAATAAAAATGTAATTTTTCTCAGCCTACATATATTAAGTATATCTATAAAAACTTTTATACATTTCCAATTTGTACCTGCATTCTGAGAATGGGTCATCCTTTAAACACTGCTGGGGATTCTGGCTTATTCTGTATCTAAATTTGAGAGCTGTAGTCCTATACTCTTCTAATGCCATTTCATGAGACACATAGCACAATGAAAGAGCTGTTCCAACTGTATTCTTAAACTGACAACCAGTGTTGGAAAAGGGAGGTTGAAAGAGAGTTAACTCATTTCCTTAAAGCTAGATAATCCTTGGTATATCACCTATGCTTTATTCTATAGGCTCCAGATCCAATTTACAACACGTACACTCACAAATGTACAGAACTTGCAGAATTTCTCTGTATTTTCAATTAGCTCCTTGAAAGCAAGGTGCAAAGCTCTAATTTCTGACTCTGTGTTTAAACTTCCATTTATTCATATGTTAGTGAAGTGCTCCTTTGGTTTGCAAAACCAGCTAAAGGTCCTCTCCATTTAAAACCTGAAGGAGCACCCCTTCTGCAGCATCCTATACACCCTTACCCATCTGCGGAAGGAGTCTCACCCCAGGTGGAAGTGAGCCATGGATCTACATTTATATGTGTAATCAATTGGAATTAGATGCAATTAATGATAATTGAAATTAATGGGACTTTAGGGTCCAACTGAAACAGAGAACTCTGAAAATCTCATCCATAATATCAATGTATAAAAAACAGAAAGTAGAAAGATCCTATCAGGTGCCAACCCAAAAATGTAACTGCTAATCCTAGTAAAATAATGGAACAAATGTCAAGAGAAATAAAAATCATGAAAAATTGAAAGGACATTAGAAACTCAATCAATATGAAATACACACCTTGCTGGATGTATGATTTTATTTTTTGGACAGAATAACAAAATGAGTGGACCAGTGGAATGGGGAGATATAATGTATCTGTAGTTTAGCAAAGCATTTAATAGAGACTCAAAAATATTAAATGAAAATGTCATTTACATTGGTTGGGAGGAGAAAACTGTCATGAGGGCTGAAAAGTGGCTAATGGGCCATAAATAAAGAGCAATGTTAAATGGCAGTGTTTTGAGTTAGGGAAGGTCTATTGGGGAACCACAGGGAATGGTGTTAGCCTGAGGTTATTTAACATCTTTGTCAATGACTGAGAACAAGCCACTCATGAAATTCACATATGAAAATTTAATTGTGAATAGTGTGAATACCTGTGAGGACAGCAAAATAGTACAAAAGGACCTAGCAAAAATAGAAGCATTGGTAGAAGGAGGCGGGGTGGGGGGACCATGTGAAATTAAATTGGGCAAAATACATGCTGATATATTTGGAGAGAATAATTCAAAGCATGTGTAATGGATGAAGGAAATAAATCTGGGAAGAAATGATGTTGAAATAAACCTATAGGGGTGCCCTGTGGATAGTAGATTATTCATGAATTTGCAATGTGAGACCAAAAATTAAAAAGAACAAAAGACCAGTGTGAGTTTGTGCTGCATGCACATAGGTATCATGTAGTAAAGAAAGGAGGTATCTATCTCTTTACAGTTTTTGTGTCATTCAGCTTGGAATATTACACACCATTTTAGACAGATGTTGAGAAACTGGAGGAAACTTTACAGAACAGCAGCACAAATTATCAGTGGGTTGAGGATAGAATTACTTGGCAGGATTAATAAATTTAAAGGACCATTGATATTTTGAAATCTCATCAGTTTCAAAAAAAAAAAAAAAAAAAAAAGAATTAAAAGTAGCTTCAGGTAGTACAATGCCTGTTCATTAGTCCTCTTTGCCGAAGAGAATGTTTTTCTCTAACATCTTACAGTAATAGTAACCAGAATTTATTTGGAGCAGTAGTAACAATAGAAAAAAATCAGACCAAGGATTTTTTAACATTTGATGCTGTGTCTTTGTATATGTATAACTTGGCTAAGCCATACTTAAGACTGGAGATGAAGCTACAAAAATATGAACTGTAATCCTACCGGGGGGGAGGGGGGGAGGAATTTTTTAATGACAAGAAGGCATAATCAAAAATAATGGCACTATGATCTATTAAGGTATGTTTCAGTCAGACAAGGGAAATGGTGGAAGCCCTACTACCTGGGATTCTAAAACTATACTTAAGGAAATACTAAAATATATACTATAAGGAACAATCTTGTATTGGCAGGGAGGAGGACAGAATGATTTAGTCTTTTCTACTTATAACTGTTATGATTTTTTAATCTCTGGTACTGTATGTACAGCTGTAGTTTGAAACAGATCGTCACAGAACCCTAAAGCTCTCAGTTTCTCTGTCTGTGTCTCTGTCTCTGTCTCTCTCTCTCTCTGACACACACACACACTGTATATATGTACATATTTAGTATATATAACAAAGATAAGATTTTCTACTCCATCTAGAGACTTTAGATATGTCTCTCCCAATAACAGTAGTGAATGTTATGTTCTAAATCCTCTAGGTCACTTAGAAAATCTCACACCATATGTACAGTCTCATAACAAAATACGTTGCTAAATTTGAGTTAAGTTGCTAAACTGCATAAACTGTGAAGTGAGGAAATAACTTGTCATTATTCAGTATCTCAGTTCCCCTGCTCAATTTCAACAGACTCTTCATTCCCCACATACACACAGTGCACCCCCATCCTGAACCTAGAATGACCACCTTTGAATAGTGTTTGAAGATGTTCATCGCATGATAATGTGTTTTATTATTCATATGTCCAGAGTGGCATTCATAAATTACTTTTCACATAGGTCTGTATGTATTTTTTTTTTGTATTCATGTCTGTAAGGGAGACGTGCATTTATGTTTTGAACGCTGACTTTGGGATATGGTTTTCTGAAATGTTTAGGATGAAATTCTGGGAATGGGTGAATTGTTAATGGTTGTTTTAAATTTCGATTTGATTTTTATGTAGAATTCACTGAATTAAAATGTGCTGATATGTTTGCTTTCATGTGCTCTGGGATGATCAGAGTTAAGGGTGCTTAGCAAAGGGCCTCCATGGCACTGCTCTCTCACTACATTGAACGTCAAGGCAACACATTAAGTTATGTCTACAGTTCAAAAAGAAGGTGTGTTCTTAACTCAGATTAGCTAATGAGGTTACAATAACAGTGCAGACAGAGAAACTCAGCTTTTAATTTAGATTAGCAGCTAGAGTTCAAGCCTATGGAGGACCCTGAAGTATAACTTGAGCAATTATCCCAAGTCAAAAGACAAGTTGTTGTATCTTCATTGCTATTTGAACCTGGGTTAGTTAATCTGAATTAAGAATACACCTTTTTTGCAGCATAGATATACACTAAGGAAACCATTCAAGTCCCCAGTGCCTTGGTGGAGGCACTATTCTCCCACCATACTCTTTCTTCCCAGACCTCTTCTATCCCTGCTAAGCACTTAGAACTACTAACTCTCTTCCCCCCTCCCCTCCCTCGCAGCCTACTTATTCTCCCTGCCCCTTTATATACCTGCTTTCCTACACTCACCCTTGTTCATGGACTCCTAGGGTCCATCTCTTCCCTGGCCTTCCAGCTTGCCTTCTTGGCTCACCAGCATCTCTGCTGAGCAGAGATGATGAAACAGGCTGACACTGGGAAAAGTATTGTACAGTTCTGAACAGCTACATTGGCCAGTCTGATGAAATTGGTTAGGTTTTCCTTAAGAAGGGAAATCATTCTTTTTGTGTTCAATTGGTAGAGTTTAAAAGTGACCTATATCTCAGATGGTATGAGGGTATTTTTGTCAGATTTGCAGTTTGTGGGGACTGTGATTGGCTAGCTTAGAGAAACACAAAACAAAACATAATCAAACAAAAAGGTAGAGAGAAGTACAGGGGAAAAGCTAAAAAAGAGACAATTTCTAAATATTATCTCTTCAGACATTACTAAAAAGAATCAAAATTGTATTGTCCTCTGCCAAATTTGGAAACTAAATTATATTATTAAACTGTGAAATGGTGGGTTTTACTCTTGCTTTAGGAGCAAAACTCCATGAATCCTTCACTACAGAATCTCTGCTTATGCTTCTATAATATGTAGTATTCCAAGAACTTAAAAGAGAACATTATTTAGCATATTATTTAGTCTTGCTTATCATATAGATGCCACAAAGAATCATATTGCAAAAAACATTCACTTATGATGGAGAGTGTGTGTATATATGTGAGTATTGGATAAAGATATTCATATATTATTGCCCAGTTTGTGATATACTTTGTTGTGTCTATAGAGGACTTTCTATAAATAATGCCTTCTTTAACATTCATTGGCTACTTCTCTGATGTGACACCTTTACATGTTTTTACAAAATTTAAACCATAAATGTGGTTTCTCTAACTATTTATCTAGTAGTCTTACAAAATATTTCCTATGGGCAGCTTGCTTTACACATAGATCAGGTAAAAAGAGTTGGCTGTCCAGAGTCAAAGAACAAACTTTAAAGGGCTTTCTAAAAGTAATGCTACAAAGGTATTCATTTGACCTTCGGTGACAAAGCTTATGCCTTGCAAATTGATTAATACAGATACAATATCAAATCATTTTTCATACAATTTTTTAATGTTTGTTAAATGCTGGAGCAGTATGTAAACAGAGTATTTGGCATTTTTATTAGGCTGCGGAACTCAGTCATTTCCTTTGCAACAGCATCTCATAAACTATTTTGACAGTCTAATAAACTATAAAAAGCTGTGGTAAAAACTGGCTCTGAATGTTATAACCGTACAAAATGGAAAGAGCAAGAGAAAACATCTATCACTGAGATTATTATCACTGTTGCTATGGCAACCTAGTTGCAATGGCAATATCTCCATGGTTCTGCTGTTTGTTATCATCTTTCTTGATTTTACATCATTGAAATTGTAGTAATTACACTCTGCCTGATGAAAAATGCATGCTGTCATGGCAACTAAGTCAAATATTCTTAATCATTTCACCTCTTCAATCTAAAATGTAATTGTTTGTCAGTAAAATAGGTTATACAGAAGGCTTCTATGGACTTATGATTGCCTTAAGTGTTTTGCAAAAATTGTGCTTTTAGGCTCAAGCCCCTAAGCTAAACTGATAGTCCACAATGGTAAACAATGACTCATTAGAGTAAGTAATCAGTACTTATTAATTGCAGAATAACTATTCTAGTGTGATAGAATTATGAAATATAAAACATATTACTTGAAATCAAATGTACAATATTGCTATAATCTTGAGGTAAATTGTGATTCAAAATTGTGTTTTCATTTTATTCTAGCACATTCAATATGTTTTTTCAAGTGTATTCACCTAAAACTTCTAGTATTTTTGTAGTATTCATCAGCTGCCCCTCTTTCCTCACCACAAATATTTTTCTCTGTCAGACAGAAGAAAGATTTAAAAATTTGAAAAAAATCTAACAAAGAAGGGTAACAAATATGTTGCAATTGTGAGCATTATGCAACCATTAAAATATTTTCTTTCCCTTAGGTTAATGTTGTGTACCATACAATTTCTAAACAAACTCTGAACCATATTTTCAAAGGGGCCTCAATCCAGCCTGCCTTTTTAGTTTTACAGTCAATTGTGGGTGCATTTTCATTGGTGCAGGTGCAAATGATAGAATTCAGATGTCTATCTATGTGCTTTGTGAGCACAGATGACATTTCCTTCCACAAATCAGATAGTTTGATGTCTTTATTCTATTGTTTGCAGCTGCAGTTGGTTGCAACTTTCATATTCTATACATAATTGATTTCAGGGTCAAAATGAATTTTTGGCCCTATTTGTCTGTATACATAATAAATATGTTTCAGTAAAATTATTCTTTTCCATTTGAAACATAACCAGCAATATTGTTATTAATACACACACACATTATACACACACAGTCCACATTATATTATTTTAAACCCTTGCTACTGTCCGTGTATTAGCAAGTGATGCTAGTTAAAGTTTCTGCTGGAAGCACTGTTGCCTTTGCTATTGGTATTTCTTGTGTACTCAGATTTGCCACCATTTAGGGAACATAGGAGAACATTCCTTGACACTTTAAATCAATTAGTTGAATTTTGCACTGAGGATACTAACTTGTCTATAGGTGCCCAGTCTTGAATTCTTCTACCTACGTATCAATGTTTTCCATCATAGTAGTAACACATCACCTCTGTGAGACAGATTTGTGTACATGGGTAATTGAGGCAGACAGAAATTAAGATCAGGTCTACAATTCAGGTTTATATGAGTATAACTGTGTCACTAAGAGATGTGAAAAGCCACATCTCTGAGTGATGTAATTATACTGACCTCATGCCTGATGTAGACAGTGTTATGTTGGCAAAAGACTTCTCCTGTTGCCGGAGCTGCTACTTCTCAGGGAGGTGAACTAACTACCCCAATGGGAGAGGCTTTCCTGTCAGCTTAGGAGTGTCTTCTCTTAAGTGAAACAGCAGCATATTAAGTGTAAACCTGCCTTAAGCAATTTTCCCAGAGCCATTCAGGAACTCTGTGGAAGAGAATTAAACTCAGCTCTCTTGATTCTCAGGCCAGAGCCTTACATAAAGACCCTCCTTCTCCTCATCCTTTCCAAAGGCCAAATTATACAGCACTTATGCTAACAAAATTCTCATAGAAGTTACTGGGAGCTTTGTCTAAGTAGGGATTCAGCAAATATTTAAAATCTCATTCCCCATAGCACTTGGGAGTCACTAAAGTTCCAGCCTGCCACTCAGTGACATTAATAGTTGTCAGAGCTAAAAGCTCAACTTTGTCAGAGGACTCTAGTCCAGGAATCTGATTGGTGGAATCAAACAATCAAACAACTATCAGGAATCATCACCTTCTGCCCCTGAGTCCTGAGCTGATGGATCATGTGGGAACTGCCCATTTATTCACTGAATTATCTGTGTACATTTGTGTACATGTCTTGCAAGAGAATCTTACTTTGCCATCAAGTTCAGAGTGGCCATGTTGTACAGAGAGCAATAATTAATCAATCTTAGATGGTCAAGGATTTGTCACGGTCATTGAGAAAGAAAAATGTCTGTAAAGTCCATATACACTAGTAAAGAAGGTACTCAAGAATGGCATGTCCACATCTAGATGGTTCCATAGAAATCTGCTTACTAAATAAACTTGCTTATTATTATAAATATTCAGGCAGATGTATTATTTAGCATCTTTAGTGTAATTCTTTCAATTAATGATGCTGCCACTTGCTTTCTTAATTCCTCCCTCCTTTGTCATTTTCAGTGACTTCTAGTCTCCCAACAATAAGGCAAAAAGGAAGGTTTTGCAAGCACAATCAAATTTACTAAAACTAAGGAGCACCAGTTACTTCCTACAGGTGCAACTTTTCATCCTGCTGTAGAATGAATTTAAGAGTCAAGGTTGGTTGAGAAGTTCGAGATCATGGCAAATACCTTCATGGACTGAGAAAGTTCTACTAGAGTCTAAGCTATGGATCCCAGAGATACTTGTAGTCATTGGAACTAATCTTGTGCTTAAATTGCAGAATGTGGCTAAACAAAAAAAGAGCAAATTAAAAATAATTAAGGAGGCAATCAGTCCTTGACTTTTACTATGGTAAATGGAAATGAGGTATATGTTTGTGGTGTTCATATAACTAGATTGATTCTGTTAGTTAGTACGCTGGAATATATTCTTACAGGAAGGTGTGTTGCAGTGTTTTTCTCCAGCAATTTAATTATATTATTTCTGCTACTAGTTTTGGTGTTTTGTTATTGACTCATTGCTGCCAATTTTCTATTTATAATAGAAAAGTTAAACACAAAAAAATTACTAAAGTATACTTTAAAAATGTAAAAAGGGGTTAGACTCTGTTCCTTGGAATTACTTTATGGTGGACAATGAATTGCACAAGGTAATTTTCCCCTAAATTAACTGTTTCTTTTCAGAGGGAGTGACAGGGCATCTGCCCCGCACTGGCCCTTTAAGGGTTAAAACGCAGCCCTGGGAGAGGGCTGGAGCAGTGGAACTGTGGGGCCAGCAGCTGTGGCAGGAATTAGCCAGTTAGGGTCCAGCTGAGGGCAGTATAAATAAAGGCTTCTGGAGGTATAGAGACAGCTCACTCTTGCTGTGGAGCAGGGGGACCTAGCTGCCAGGGAAGCTAGAGACTCCCTGACTTAGAGCAGGGCTGGAGAAAGTCTAGCCAGTGAAGTTCCCAGGCTGCAAGGCCTGAGGTTACTAGGTCTGCAGAGGCAGCCAAGGTAGGCAAAGGCAGCAGGTCCACACCCCTTTGCCAATGATGAGTGGCCATTTCAGACTGCAGTTTGCTGTCTGATAAGGGGCTAGATTAAGGCTGGCAGTAGGGTCACAGAGGCCAGGTGGGCATAAGCGGTTGGGTGTTCTCAGAGGGGGAGGACCCCAAAGTGTTGGGGCAGTGTGATAGGGCAATACCCAGGAGGGAAGGGTGCCATAGTCTAGGAAGACTGTGGGTCCTAGCACAGAGTGGTTAGTCAATAAAAGCTAACAGTAGGTGTGACACCAGCCAAAAGGGGGCACTAAAGAGCTGAAAAGCTAATGCCCAGAGTATCTAGCAGGAGGTGCCCATGGCAGTGAGTCAGGCTGTTACACAGAGGTTCAGATACAGATTCTGAAAAGATCTATTCCATGTGATTTACTCAAGAAGTTGGTATCACATAGACAAGGAGGCAAGAGTGCTTTCTCTTTGTGCATTTAAAGTTCTATATTAAATATTTCCCAAACTCCCTGAGGGGGAAATATAGTAGTATGTGTAGAAACATGAGACAGCTCTTACATGCAGTGGTAGGCCTTTTTCTTTATAATGAGACTTTGCAACATGAATTTCTGTTCCTTGTTTTAAAACTTTCTCTCAGATGCCCTAAGGCTGGGACTAATGAGTCTTTTAATAAAGTATGTGCATTGGTGATATGGACCCAGAACAGAAATTTAGTCAAAGGTGCCTGAAGAGAAACACTATTACTTATTTCTTCAGACTACAATTAATATAATCTTATTTTAGTGACTGCCAAACCAGTCTAATGTGCTGGTTTCATTACTTGGGTTCCAGTTGTAGAAGCTGTGGGCTAATACTGGTGGAAAATGAGCCTCAGTAGTGTTGGTTCAGGAAGGGAGGGTCCAAACCATATAGGATATGTGTTGATCCTATGGCTCTCCACTGGAATATAAAACTTCCTTTCCCAGACAGAATTTCTTGTGGGAGCTAATGGCAAATGCTTCCTATGCTGCTCATGAATGAATACTACTCCAGCAAATTTGTCCCTTTGCAGGAATGAATGTGGACCAACATCATAATTTTCACTGTAGAATTAGGCAAGATTTGATTCTGTGTTCAGTGGGCCCTCTGAATGATTTCTTAAGGGCTCCAGTTTTACTGGAACTGGTCCTACGGAGTAATATTTTTAGCGGGGATGTAAACCCTCAAGGATTGGGGCATAAACTCATCTCTAAATAATGAGACATAAGAAGAAGCCTTCCTTGGGACAGATTACTCCATAAGTGCCAACTGCAGGGTACTTCCTCTGACAAACCTGGCACTGATCATTGTCAGAAATGGAATACTGGCCTAGAAAGAGAAAAGGTCTGATCTAGTGTGGAGATTCCTTTGTGTTGTCTCCAGCAGTTGAGCAGAAGTAAACTATTGTGGGCCCCACTGAATGGGAATGCTTTGGTTTACTCTGGCAAGGCAGTCTGGGGCAGATTTCAGTCATTACTTCCGGGAAAGTTGTTGTGGGGATAGAAAGTAGACTTCAGTCTCTTGTGCTGTCTGACTCTCCCTTTCACAAGAATTAGGTTGTGTTTTTTTCTAGAAATATAGGCCAAGATGTTCAAAAATTAGGAGCCCAAAGTAGGTTCTTCCATCTAAATAAGCAACCTGATTTTCAAAAGTACTTAATCTCACAGCAGCTTCCATTAAGGTGAGAGGGAGGGCTGAGTGTTTTGAGCTTTTTTTCAGATAAATTATCTATTTAGTTACTTAGAATCTTGGCCAGAATCTCTTGTCCTCATGCAAATTCCCTGCTTTATTTCCAGGGTTTGATTCACACCAGGGGAATGCAATTTTATCCCCTGGACCCACTGGGACAAAAACAACCAAAGAGAAATCCACTCCTGAGGGAGTTCAAATGGAAACACTTCTACCATTCTCCCACAGGAGTTGCTGCATTCATTTACAAATGGGGATCCAGAGACACTCCAGTCATGAAGAAGTGCACTGAATTAGCTTGTTTCCCAAGGGCCCTTGTCTTGGCCTCTCTTTAGCCATCCTCACCTACCTCCTGGACTGAAAAAACTGGATTTATGCCCATCTCCTTCCCATATTCATACACAGAATGGAAAAGGTGGCCAGTATAAGCTGCTGTGTTTCCACTGAGTAGACTCTACTGTCATGGTAAGCAGCATAAGTGAATTCCACAGGGAAAGTGAATTGGGATCTGTTTTTAATACTGTCTCCATTGGCTTTTTTGCAGCAATTAAGTAACATTTACAAGTTTTTAAGATATTGCTAATTGTCTGGAGTCAGGTTAGGAAAAACCTGTTATGGTTATATATTGTAGTCTCTATACGTATTAGAAGTATCTCATGTGGAGGGACTTCATGTATTTTAGTCCCTCAGTTTCCATCACCCGATTTGGTGTCTCTTCACTTCTAATATTGAAAATTATATATACATTGAAAATAAGGAATCATGACACTGAGCTGATAGACAAAATCTTCAGCATTTCAAGTTTCCTGCACATTTTATGTCTCTCTTAGTTTGGATCTTTTGGGCCTTGCATGGTGTTTCTGTGTCTGATATATGGTTCTTGTCTACATAGTATATCAGTGTGCACCAGAGAGGTGTAAATTGAAACTTCTACTAAGGTGTTGCACACTAACTGGCCTACATGGACCCTGTTGGTGTTCACGAAAGGTTTTCTAGTTCATGTTACTATAGTCCCATTTCACACTGAACCATGTTAATGCACAGTTCTCTGCGACTATGGGGCCTACTTCCATTCCTCCCTGGTCTCACGTATCCGAGCAGAGTTCCTCTGGGCGGTGTCCACTGGCTCCCTGGACAGCTTTGAGGAGCAGTGGGCGCTGTCCAGTGTTCTCTGCTCGGTGTCTGCTTGGTGTCCCTTGTTTTAAACCTTTGACCCACACACTTAGACCCTGTTATGTCATTATTTGTCCCCCGGAATTAGTTGGACCCTGGATCTAGTCGTCCCTCCCGCAGGGTTGGGAGAAGGCCTGTGTTCAAATAGTGCCCCATTACAGATACGCAATTAGCTTAGCTCAAATTGTGTATCTTATTTCGACCTACCGTGCAGTGCAGATGCACCTGAGATAGCATTGGTTAGAAACCTGTGGAACTGCCCCATCACCTTCAAACTTGGGAAGTAATGATATCTTCTGTTCAGTTACTAGTTAGGCTATTCAATGTATTAAATTACAGCTCTCTTCTGAAGAAAAAAGGAACTCTTAAGGAGAGTCAACAGGGTCCATAGAGGCTAGTTGGCATATAATGCACTGGTGCACACTAGAATTTATACACCAGCTGGTGTGCACATTGTGTAGACAAGCCCTTATTTTAACAAAACAGGACTTAGTAACAGACTTAGCATAATGGGACCAGAACATGGAGAGATACCATATTTAATGATCTCCTTCAACATGTAGGCTTTTCATAGGTAGTAATAATAACAGAATAACACAGGATAGTTTTTCAATAACTTTTTCTCTGTAATTGGCAATTAGGTGTAAGTAAATTTAGTTAATAGTCAATTATTTATTTTAACAAATGGAACCCCAATAAGTTCACTTCTGTTAAAGCCACTTGGTTTGCATCTTCCACATATTTCTATATCAGCATAATAAATATAGCTTCAGACTGAAGGAAAATCATGTATCAGCTGGAATGAAAGTATGCATTTATCTAAAGTGGTGGAATCTCCATCCCTAGAGGTTTTTAAGTCTCGGCTTGACAAAGCCCTGGCTGGGTTGATTTAGTTGGGATTGGTCCTGCTTTGGGCAGGGGGCTGGACTTGATGACCTCCTGAGGTCTCTTCCAGTTCTATAATTCTAAATTAATATGAGTATAGAAAACTGAACAGTACTATGAAAAATAACATCAGTTTATTCTCAAAGGTTCTGGAACAAAACTGGTGTAGAGGTCAAACTGGAAGCTACAGCATATTGGGCTGCTTTTGATGTTAGCTGAATTCTTTCAATGAAATCATTTATATTATTTAATTTTTTGACATGAACAGATTTAAAAGGCCAAACCCTCAACTGATGTTAAACCATGTAGCTGTGTTGATTTACAACTGCTGAAGGCCTGGGACTGGAAATATAAATTGTAAAATATATTTTCCACTTAAAGATCTTGGAACTTAATGGCAAAAAAAATTGGAGTATTCATAGGATCAGGAATTGGGCACAGCAGATTTGTCTATGCCTTCGAGACATACTTAGAAGAATACAAAGAAGCATACTTAAAGACAGGATCTTTCAAACACCTATTTCCGGTCATCTGAAGAAGTGGGTTGTACCCACAAAAGCTCATGATACCATCTACATGTTTTGTTAGTCTTTAAAGTGCTACCAGACTATTTGTTGTTTTTTAAGTTTTTCCTGTTACAGACTAACTAGGCTACCCTCTGAAGCTTTTTATCTTTACTCAGTCTAGCTGATAACAATGGAGCTACTTGCTTAGTAGGATCTAACTTGCATGAGTAAAGATTTGTAGGATCACATCATTGGGCACACATTGCTCTTTATCTTTCCATATACTGTCCTTTATCTAGCAGTGCTGTTGATTTCATTCAGACATTTTTTTGTTGCTTTTGTTGTTTTCCCCCTCTTTCTTTGCAGCCATATATGTCTGTCTGGGGCTTTTCTTTCTCTTTTTTCCTATCTAATTTTTGAGTGTTTATGTTTGTGCAATCTCTCAATAAATAGCATGAATGTGAGTGACCTGAGACTGTCCTATTTTAACACTGCTGATTAAGATAATTTTTCAAACTTGCTTTTGCACCTATGCAATATTAAATAAAACTGTGACCATTGTTCATCATATGCGGATTACGTGACATTAAGGCCTGCAGAATAATACCTCTGTGTTTGAGGAGAAGTCATAAAGTGTAAACCACAAAATGTACTTCTCACTATGACTAATTTTTTTATTTCAAGGTCAGATTCCACTTCCCTTACAAGAAACCAATTTCAAAGCTTTGGGTGAAAAGAAACAAAAAAAGCCCAGTGCCTAGTTTTAATAATGTTCACAGTGGTGATAAGTTTTAAGTAAACTGCAAAATGTTTAAAAAATTACACAGAGCAGCTGGATGAAAATGGTAATTACTTTTCATATAAATACTGTTCATTGTGATGGGGTGTGGTTTTGGGTTTTTGTTTTTTTGTTTGGGGAATTTTTTTTGTCTCAAAAATGGAATTTCTGAGATTCAAACTTTTTCCATTACAGTTTTGCAGACCAGACTATTTTTCACTCTCAGCCTGAACTCTGTTAGATTCTGTAAAAATGAGAAAGCTCTTCCCAATGAGCAAAGAAACCCCTGAAAAAACAAACACTGAATCTCGTTTCACTTTTATACACAGCACCTGGTTCTGTTCTCACTATAAATGTATAACATTGGTGTGAGTACACTGACTTCAGTGGAATTACTGTGCTTATGACTTACAACTGTGAGAGTGAGATGGGAAGGAAACCCAGTCAGTTTGCAGCTGTACCATTCTGTGATGTCATACTGTGATGTCAATTACACAAACTAAGCAAGGCTGGGTTGGGATAGATAGACCAGTCTAAAGAGAAAAACAGGTGCTATGAGAAGGGATACTAGTAATCCAGTATATGGCACTCCATCTGCTGAGTTACTATTAAAATAAAACCTAAAGCCTTAGCATTATATTTAAGTCGCTGTGTTACACCAAGTAGTCTTTCAGATAAGTCTTAAAATCAAGGTCCTACAATTTCTGGTCACTCAGAATATGACAACACTATGAAAGCAGAATTGTTAATTAGCCTGAGTGCCTGCTAAATTCCAGTTTTAGTAATTATAATCTGCAAACCTTAAATATTAATGTTTAGCATTTATATAGCATTTTACCATTTTTTAAAATTGCTGAGCAAACACTAATGATCTCTCAATGTACCCTGAGTACTTAAGTAACTATGTAATTTACTCATGAGTTTCAATTTGGTATATTAGTTTTTACTTCCTTTCACTGAACTGTTGTGCAGTGTTGCTTTACACTGCTAAATACAGTAGTTGCATCTCACCCCACAAGTGAAAGAAGTGATTAAGAGAGAAAATATGAAGAGAGTGGGTGGGAGTTTTAGTATAAATTGGAACCACCTGGGAGTTTTCTGATGAAATTATGTTTTAGTTGAAAAATGCCATTTTGTCAAAACTAAAACTGTTCGTGGAAAAGGGTTGACTTAGATTAATTTCCCGACTTGAAATATTTTTATTAAAAAAATTCTAAATTGTCAAAAGAATGTTGGGGGGAGGTGTCTTCAAATTGACTTTGCTCTGCAATTTTTGTGTGTCAAAGTCAGAAAATATAAAAGATCAAAATGGGATATTACAAAATTATCACAACAAAAGTTTTCAGTTGACTCTATCCTTAATTTTTTTCTGGTTGGTTGGTTGGTTTGCTAAAATTTCAAAGCTTATGACACATTAGCTAGGTTAATAAATTAAATGTATCCATAGTTCTCATAGAACCAGAAAGCCATTTCCCACCCAGCTTTTCAGTGTGGACTTCGATACACTTATCTATGCTTTTGTCACTTCAAGATTAGACTGCTGCCAGACACTTCATAAATGTTATGCAGTATCCTGAAACCACTCAGAAACTGAAGCTGGTGCAAAATGTGGCAGTCCATTTGCTGAATTGGCACATACTCTCTGGCCAGAGAATTTCTGTCTGCCATAACTGAGGCATATGCCATCAATGCTCTGGAAGCCTTATGGAATCTCTGTGACTTTCTGGGTGGATTGCAAAGTGTGAGTCTCAACCTTGAAAGTCTTAAATAGACTGAGACCTGGTTATCTGAAAGATCACACTTCTCCCTGAGCCACACGGTCTGCCATCATGGTAATCAATGAAAGCATTCAAGCTGGATCTTACTTACTAGCATATAAATATGAGGGAGGTGCTCTATGAAGGCTTCTCAACTCTGGACTTTGCTTCTCCCTTTCTTCTGCCAGAGTCAGTAATTATTAACATTGAGATTACACTGCAGGACCCATCTTTTCTCCTATAAATTTCTGCAGGGGAAAGTTTGAGAGGAGAATTGCCATATTTCCTGTTAGGAGCCAGGGTAAGAACATGGCTAGTTCTTTATTTAGCAAGGAAAAAATGAAACAACAGTCTAGGGTTTGTTATATTGGTTAAGGATATGAGTTTTTTAGCTTCAGTTGTTGTTAATTTGTCCAGAGCACTGCTTGCACACCAGGAAATAGAATGGTATTTTGGGTGCATTAAAAGAATATATAAAAGGAAGTCAAATTTTATAAAATGGATACCCCAAGTCAGGTTTCTGGACTGGGATTTTCAAAGTGACCAAAGGGAATTAGGTGCCCAGTTCCCACTGAATGGGCAGTAAGGGCACCTGCATAAAAGTTCTGGTTTTGCAAAGGTGTGAGCACTCAGCATCTCCCATGATTGTCAAGAGAGCTATTGAGAAATCAGCACTGTTTGCAATCAATCCACTTATTTAGGCCTTGAATAAAATTTGACCTTAAATGGGACTTGTGCTCCAGTGTCACTGAGGTATTTTGAAAATCCCACTCTAGAAAGCTAATGTTAGCTCCTATTTTGGGGATAATATAGTAATCAGGGCTACACCTTCTGAAGCAGAGCTATTTGCACTCTTATATGGATCAGGTTAAATATTAATCTTTTGGGTAATGGGATGAGAGAAGGTTAGGAGCTGTCTAGTGTGTTCCTCACTGTGGCATCTGCACAAAGACTATCTGCACCCTTACATAGCTAAGGCTATGTCTACACAGCAGCATTATTTCAGAATAACTGATGTTATTTAAAAATAACAGTGCGCATTTTCACGGCAAGCTGTTGTTTCAAAATAATTTTGAGATGGAGGACTTCTTACTCCAACTCCTGTAACCCTCATTTCATGAGGAGTAAGGGAAGTCCAAGGAAAAGTGCTCTTCCTTCAACTTCCTGCTGTGTAGACAGCGCCAAAAGCCAAATGAAGCTATTTCTACTTCAGCTACACAACTGATGTAGCTGAAGTTGCGCATCTTAATTCGACTTTTGTCCCACAGCGTAGATGTGCCCTTTGAGAAGTTAAGGGAAATAACTTTCAAAATCTTATGGTCTTACTGTCAGTGATGTTTCTGTGTATTTAGGGGAGTTCTTTCTACATTAGTTGTGATAATGTGTATGTGTGTGTGTATTTCTAGGCCTTGCCAAAGCACAGGTGCAAATGCAAACACAGATATTAAAATTCCCACCTCTCTACAGACATAGCATTATTACTCTTAGAATTCAATCTAGTGCTACCCAAACAATCTCTGTGTCACTGATGTTGTTATATATGTGTTAGAAATCCCATTTGAAAGGTACAGATTACTTCAGTGCCTTTCATGTAGTGCTAATGCTTTGGAAACCATGTGGGGTAGAATTTTTTTTTTTTAATCAGCATTGGCCTTAACTGTTTTCCCATTGAAATCAGTGAAGGTTTTACCATTTATTTCAGTGGGACCAAATGTAAGCCAGCATTGAATGCTTCTGAAAATTGCATCCTTTATGTTTAAGAGCTTCAGGCTTATCTATAAAAATGAGGGCAGGGGGGTGATCCTAGATTCTTTTATTTCAGTGCTTTTTGTGTGTGCAAGGAATTAAAGATCAGGACCTTACTGTGAAAGACCAGTGTGGTGACGGGCTTCCATTTGATCACTTGAACCCATACCTTTCCTCAGGATCTACTAAGCAAGGACCCTACCCCATGTGAAATGCTATTGGGAATCTGCATTGGCACAGAAGAATGCATTCACATATCTTGATGCAGGCTCAAAACCAGAGACATTAAATACATTTGTCATATTCTGATTTGAACCTGGTGACATTCAATTATTCTCAATGCCCAGGTCTCCTATTTGACTTTACATAGTAGATATGGTACTTCTTGACATCCAAAAGCACTAAGGCAGATCTCACAGGTCAGGTATAGGCATACGCTTTCAGGCAACTGCTTGGCAAAGTCTGACACAAATCATAGCAACCAAAGCCTTCCCTGAAGAGCCTCCAATTGACAATACAATGTTTGTAATATACAATGAAACCTTGTGAAGACCAAGTAGTCTTGAATCTCAGAAATACATTCTTGAGTTTGCAGAATTTGCAAAACTAAGTCAAATTCACAGATTAATCTAAACTCATAGCCCTGATGCTCCATTGTCCTGAACCTATCTTCTACCTTAGTGGAAAGGAAATAATAAATACTATAGGATAACTCTCAGTTATGCAAAAGTCCCTTTACTCCACTCTGGGGCTGTCTCTACACTGGTGCGATCTTGCGCAAAAGCTTGCTGCCTGTCTACACTGGCCGCGTGTTCTTGCGCAAGTAAACTGACGTTCTAATATATGAAATCAGGGCTTCTTGCGCCAGAACTCTGACGCTCCCGCTCAGGAATAAGCCCTTTTGCGCAACTGTTCTTGCACAAGAGGCTAGTGTAGACAGGCAACATGAATTTATTGCGCAAGAAAGCCCTATGGTTAAAATGGCCATCAGAGCTTTCTTGCGCAAGAGAGCATCTACACTGGCATGGATGCTCTTGTGCAAAAGCACATTTCTTGTGGAAAAACACATGCCAGTGTAGACGCTCTCTTATGGAAGAGTTTTTGCAGAAGAACTCTTCCACAAAAGAGTTTTTACGTGAGAACGCGCCAGTGTAGACATAGCCCGTCGAAGTGTAAAGGAATCCTAAAGCAGATTTAAACTACAATTACATTGACTTTCAGTCCCCAATTCATAGGCAAAGCTGCATGAAAAGGCCTTTGTGTAAATGAGACTAGGGCCCTAACATTCTGGCTTTGTAGCATTTTACACTTTGCAGTTGTAACTGGTTACACAAGAATGAGGGCAATGGAGAATTATATCCATGATTTTTGAGGCATATTAATTTTTAAATATATATGTTTAAGAACAAACAGCCTGTTAATACATCAGGACTAATACATTCAACAAAATTAGACTAATCCTACCGGCATCCTGTCTGCAGTATATATGCTGTATTTATTTTTACATAATTATTTTGTTCCCTCCCCATCACTGCATAATCTCTCTCTAGTCATTTTTCATGATGCTTCAGTTTTCATTCTACTTTTCCACTGGATTTCTCTCTCTTCTTTCTTCCTTCTTTGTTTTAGACCTTCCTGGAGTAAGTAGAATGTGAACCCAGTAACATTGGAGAGCAGGTGAAACATTCTAGAATACTCCACTTCAGCACCCTTTAAAAATTATAGGTGAATTCAGACTGCCAAATACTGAGGACACTGGTAAATGCCTTCATTTTATCCCTACCATGATATTTTGGGGGTAAGGCCTCCTGTATGTACTAGCATCTGGAATTAACCCACTGTTCACAAGAATAAAGAGCTCAATCAGTCCCGTCTTTCTATACTACGATTGGAACATTTCTTTTTAACAAGAATAACATATAATTTGTTGGGGGCAAAATGCTGTATAAAATCTTTTATCTTCTTTTCTGACCTAACACACATGAATTTAGCCCCCAGCTTAGCCTTGGGCCAAACCAACCTAAATGATCTAACACAGAAAAACCTAGAAGTCATTATAACTCCATGCAAGCTTTCTGTGAAATATGTGATGGCTGAATGTTTGTATGTGACCCTAAAACAGAAAGCAATGTTACGTTACTTGATTTACCTTGACAACAGAAAGCAAACAGCCTATCATTATTCCAGTATAGAATATTTTTATTTTTTAAATTATAAATATTATTTTTTCCTCTCCACCTTCAGTCTTAAAAATGTGGTTTCACATTTCATTTAATGCTAAATGGTTCATTACATAGAGTAGCAACTTAGTTCTCTTATTATGGTGTTATCTTTCACTTTGTCAAAATATGTCTACTTGATAAGAAATCTGACAGAAGTTGCTTATGATGGGATCACTAACAGCCATCAGTTTCTCTCTAGCAAATGAAACTGTAACCATGGAAACGGCCTTTTTTTGCCAGAATGAAAATGAGACAGCACTCTGCTGCAGCCATTAGTAGAATACACAAATGTCCCTCAAGGCAAACATCTAAAGCAAATGGACTGCAAAGTAAGGAGCACTAATTTCTATTTATTTAGGATTTGTAAACCTAGCAGAGCAAGATATTAACAAAGGAACAAACAAAGGAGGTTAAAAAAAGATGTTTGTGTTTTTCTTTGCTTTTACAAAACCTTCTTGTTTTAAATAAATACTTGATTCTGATTTTATATAAGTATAAGCTTGAATATCAACAACAACACTACACTCATGTAATACTGGGGTCTGAGAGTCCCTATTTACACACTGAGACTAAAAGGGTCTTTCAAATTATAAACAGTTTTTATAATCTGATTTTTGGAAAGGGCATTTTGCTACAAACTATCAAAAACATAGAATGTCCTTTTTCAGATACTTTAATTTGCAAAGAGTCCTTTTCATTCTGATAAGTAGAGTCTGATAAGTCTATTCTAAAAACTACCAACAACTGACCATAAGCTGTCAAAAACCTTTCAAGTGTCAGACTCTCGTTAATGTCCTCTTTATTCACTACTGCACCCATCTCAGTACAAACTACTCATTGAATGCATAGATTCTTCTGACAGATGAGGATTAGGTGAAGGGTCTTAAACCATCTATGATAGCTTAACAAGATATATCTAAACTCGTTTCCCTTTTCCCTACAAGCCAAAAATCTTAGTTACATTGGGAACCACAGTGTGACATCTCTTTTTTTTATTTTCACTTCACTGAATAAACTAAAGATACAATTTGCCAGTGAGGTAATTTGGTTGTTAACCAAAACTGCATAGATAATTAATTTGCAGCTAGAGAATGATTGGAATCATCATGCCAATTACTTGTAGATATCTTGGGGCGCTTCAAATACCTGTGTGCCTATAAATATGGCAAAACAACATACTGTGACAGCCACTTTCAGGGAGCAGTTTCTTACAATGTTACAAATACCCACTGTTGTTCTGATATGCTCCATATAGATTAGGGTAAGACACACTTGTGGTTCTGTATAGGAAAAATTGCCTACTCCCTGCTCCCTACTCATTAAAAAAAATTAAGGAATTAGTGAAGATCACCTTAAAATTTCTGCCCTTAGGTGGATTCTAAAGCAAAGTGCCCAGGCTTTTGTAAACCTGCAATATTTGGCACATTTTGCTATGTTAATGGTACTTAAGTATGAATTAGATATGTTGCAGGTGTGCCATAAAAGAAGAGAGTAATTCATGTAGCATAATGAAGACCATCACCTAACCATATGCAGATAAATTATTTGCATAACAGCCTTGCAGATTGTCCCAAAAATATTTGCACTCAATTCGGAGCACCCATTCAAATAAACATGGGTTTTCTTGATCTTTTTTTTTTTCCACTTGACATTGCCTTCTTTTAGAAGTGCTAATCATATGTGTGGAACTAGTTCAAAATTGTAGGTTAACTTTGAGGCTAGGCTACGAGTCAAATAGGTATCTTCCTGGTTAGAAATATGGTAAAAACAAACACACATACAGTACAAACAAACTCTCCCCCCACTTGAATTATTGGAGAAATTAGAAAAAAATAGTAATTTTATTTTTTCTTTTCTTGCTAATATAAAAGGCAAGCCTGCACTCAAGTACTCTCTACCTTGTCTCACTATAAAACTATGGCTATGTCTAGACTAGTCCAGGGAACGCGTCTGCTCTTCCGACATTTTTTGCTGAAGAACAGATGCGCTCTTCCGGAAGTCCCATCTTCCTCATGCCACAGGGAAGAAGGGCTCTTCTGAAAGGAGGTTTTTCTGAAATTTGGCCCAGTGTAGCCGGGCCAAATTTCGGAAAACCCTCTTCTGACAAAGCTATCGGAAAAATGTACACAAATTGCGGAGTGCAATTTACGTACCTTTTTCCAAAAAACCCCCCTGTAGTATAGACATAGCCAATGTGAATGAAATGCACACACACACACACACACAAAGTATTTTTAAAAATTTGGCAAGTGCTCCAGGAAACTCAGAATTCAGTGACTACTAAGAGTTAAGATACACTACAGTTAAAGCAGATTCCAATTTTGCAATGGGGATTCAACAGGGCATGTGTTAGCCCACCATAACATTTGTCCTAGGACTTGATAGTTAAAGAATACAGCCCTAGAAAGCTTGAGACTGCCTTGAGAATCTTAAGCAGCATATTATTTTCTGTTTTCTCTTATCTTGCATATCACACAGTTCATCAAATTGGTGCTGTTGGCACTAGAGATTTTTTAATCTAATTGATTGTCATTAATTTGAGGTAGTTACCACATTTGTACAAAACTAGTATAGACTAAACTTAAAAAACAACAAATAGTCTGGTAGCACTTTATAGACTAACAAAACATGTAGATGGTATCCTGAGCTTTCGTGGGCACAACCCACTTCTTCAGATGACTGGAATGTTGGATGTCCAGAACCTTTGTTGTTTACCCTAGGCTGATCTCAAGGGTAAACCACAAACATTCAGGCAGAGAACAAATGCATGAAGAATGTCAAAACTAACCTTTACAAATAAGTCCCTTAAATCAGGGGTTCTCAACCAAGGGTCCAGGCCTCCCCGGGGGAGGGTATGTGAGCAGGGCCCAAGGCAAAAAGCTGAAGCTGTACCATTCAGGACTGCAGCCTAGGGCTCCACATCCCAACACCCAAGGCTGAAGCTGAAGCTGGAGCAACTTAGATTCACAGTTCCCCTTGGAGCCCCCAGAAATTGCCCTGCTGCTCATCCAAACAATAATATTGTCACAGTTCTAGGCCACTGCCTCTATACCCACTCTCAGGCCTCCAGCTCCCTAGCAGACTTATTGTTTCCATCCATGTCTCCGTCCCTCCTGAGCAGAATATTCCCAGGCTGAACTACCTATTTACTCTGTGCTATTCCCACCAAAGGACAGCCAGGCTTACTTCCTCTTCTGAGAGTGGTAACAGGCATTGGTTTTTGACAGGAACAACCACTTGAAAAGGGAACTTTGTGGCTTGTGATCTGCACTACCGACCAATCCATTAAAAGTCCAGTCAGCAGCACTGTGAGGCTAAGGTAGGCTAGTCCCCACTTGTCCTGGCACTGTGTTGTAAGAAACCAACAAGTCCAGCTCTTAGTCATGAGGCCAGGGGGCTCTGTGAGATGCCTCTGTCCTGAGAACCACAGCCAGTGGGAACTGGAGGGGCAGCGTATGTGGGTGAGAACAGCACACGGAGCCTCTTGTTCCCCATATCTTGGAGTCAAACCCGCTGGCCACTTCTGGGGCACAGTATGGAACCAGGACAAGCAGGGAAACTCTTTTAAGACCATTCTGCTGCTGACTGGTGGATGTCTGAGGTAAGCCGAGGCCCCAATCCTGAGCCCCAGCCCTAAGATCCCCCAACCCAGAGACCATTCCCGTACCCCAACCACTCACCCCTGGCCCCACCTGAAAGCCTGCCCCACAACTCAGAGCTCATGCCCCTTCCCACACCCAAATTCCCACTTCAACCCACAGCCCCCTCCCATGCTCAAAATCCCTTGATCTCACCCTCCAGGCTGGAGTCTCCTCCTGCATCCCAAACCTCCATCCCCAGTTTCACCTGGCACTCAAAAACAGATCCCTCACCCCTTCCATACCCAACCCCCCTGCTCCAGCCCAGTGAAAGTGAGTGAGGGTGGAGGATAGTGAGCGTCCAAGGAAGAGGAAAATATGGTGATTGGGAATGGGGCTTTGGGGAAGGAGCAGGGAAGGGACATGGTATGGGGGAAAGGGGCGGGTGTAGGATGCTCAGTTTTGTATGATTAGAAAGTTGGCAACTCTAGTAACAGTAATTAAGCCACTACACAGCTCTCTGTATGCAAATTTGAACTACAGAGACCACATATTAAAACTAATAAAGCAATCTATACACATGCTAATAGGCTTACCAGAGATCACCCGAGCTCTAACAAGTTCATAACTGCCTTGGATCAGAACTATCCCCTTCATGAAAAGTTTAGTTCACCTTTTATACAGGTCAGGGAACTCTGATTGGAGCTTCCAGAAGTAATTTATTAGTAGACAATAGGTTTTTTTCCCCTAGGGCATATCTTCAAGAGGCCTCCCAAATACATCTTAGAAGACTCACTTTACACATCGTGTCCCAAAGAGTTCTCTTGAAGTTTGTGACATTTACGTAAGTCAGTTCCCTAAAAGAAGTACATACAATCTTACCACATGAACAATTGCATATTCAACACAATGAACATAAGAACAGCCATACTGGGTCAGACCAAAGGTCCGTCTAGCCCTGTATAGACTGTCTGCTGACAGTGGCCAATACAGATTCCCCAGAGGGAAGGAACACAACAGGTAATCATCACATGATCCTTCTCCTGTCATCCATTTCCTGACAAACAGAGGCTAGGGACAAGATTCCTATCCATCCTGGCTAATAGCCATTGATGGACCTAACCTCCATGAGTCTAACTAGTTCTTTTTTGGACCCTGTTAAAGTCCTAGCCTTCACCACATCCTCTGGCAAGGAGTACCAGAGCTTGACTGTGCGCTGAGTGAAGAAAAACTTCCTTTGGTTTGTTTTAAAACTGCTGCCTATTAATTTCATTTGGTGATCCCTAGTTCTTATATTATGGGAACAAGTAAATAACTTTTCCTTATTCACTTTTTCCACACCAGTCATGATTTTATAGACCTCTATCATATTCCCTCCCCCCCCACCTTAGTCTCCTCTTTTCTAAGCTGAAAAGTCCAAGTCTTTTTAATCTCTCTTTATATGGGACCCATTCCAAACCCCTAATCATTTTTGTTGCTCTTCTCTGAACCTTTTCCAATGTCAATAAATCTTTTTTAAGATGAGGTGACCATATCTGTATGCAGTATTCAAGATGTGGGTATATCATGGTTTTGTATAGAGGCAATAAGATATTATCTGTCTTATTCTCTATCCCTTTTTTTAATGATTCCTAAGATTCTGCTTGCTTTTTTGACTGCCACTGCACACTGAATGGATGTTTTCAGAGAACTATCCACAATGACGCCAAGATCTCTCTCTTAAGTAGTGTAGCTAAATTAGTCCCCCAATGGATGCATAACAGAGGGCCGGGTGCCTTAATGCATCCAGTTTGCAAGTCTCACACCTCTCTTTAGGAAGGAACTTTGTTTCTAGCACTTGTATGTGTCTTATTTTTGGCTTCGGGTTACTAGAAAAGGAGCTGGGACGGAAATGAGGGTAATACCCCTCTTGCAGTTGTCAGGGGAATCTGGGCCTTTCTGCTCCACAGGGCTGAAACCCAGGGGCCCTTGTATCTCTTGAGCTGCCTTCCTGGGTCACTTCCTACCATCTCTCTTCCACAATATCCCTACACCCAATATATAGCAAAAAAAAAAAAAAAAAAAAAAAGAAAAGACAAGACAACTAATCCTTCAGCCCCAACTGGGCTCGGCAAGTAGTCATCTTCCTCACAGGGGACCTTCTTCAGCGCCCTTTTTTGAGAGCCCTCAGCATTGCCTTTTTCCTTCTTCTGGACTGAGTTCTCTTTTTAAGCTTGATCTACAGACCTGGTGAGACAGAGCTACCTGGATGCAGTATAGTCCTTTAACTCCTGAAAGCCCAGTGTGGACCCAATCACAGAACTTTGAAGGTATTTAGATTAATTTAATAAGGTTTCACTTAAATCAATAAAGTTTATTCAGGATATTGTGGAAAATTGCCACCTGTTACAAATATTTAATTAGATTAGTCTCATAAGGGCTCTGATACTTTGATGTAATTCCGGTTGTTGTATTTGGTGTGGAGATGACTGAGTTTTGTTTAGTGCTTGGTGTTATGTAGGAGGCCAGGCAATTTTATCTTGTGGTCCCATCAGGCCTTATAATTTATGATTCTACTGGGCTGTATGGAGGACTGTGCTGGAATTGCAAGTCATCACTTTGAGAGTGGGGGTGTTTCCTGGTCTTGCTTGTAGACTAGGGGGCTCTCTGGGGAAGTGTGTGAACTGAATCTACCAGCAAGAGATTTGTCAGCCTACAGCAGTGGTGGGCAACCTGCAGCCCAAGGGCCACATGCGCCCCATCAGGGTTCTGTGTGTAGCATGCGAGACATTTAGTTTACTATTGGCTGTGTCCCGGGTTGCCAGATTCTGTGGGTTTCCATCCACATAGTTTTATTTTTCCCCCTATCGGTATTACTAAAGTGACACACACATGAAGTAAGGGCACGTGAAATGAGGTGCATCCTGATTGCATACAACATTGACTATGAGAGCCACATGCTATCTCTGCATCCAGTCAGAGTGCTGCTATGGTTCAATCAGCACACCTCAAAGTCTAGGTACACAAGCGCAGTTAACAAAACTACCTTGTCTTGGGAGACCATTTTGATTGTGACAATCCTGAAACCTGCTGAGTTGAAGGAGGGCCACCGATGAGGTCCACTCACTAGTCTACATTGCCCATTGCTGACCTAGAATAAGGTGAGAAGTTGTTCCTATGTGTTTTAGGGAGCAGCCTACTTTTGTCTATTTCTATTTACACAGTTTGAACGCTAAGAAATGAAGTTGTGTTACGCAACTTGTGTTATATCCTTCCAGCAAGACTATTAGATGGCTTCATCTAACTTCTCTATGTACAGACCATGCAACATAACATCTCTGACTATAACTTGCCTCAGAGGGGTTTTGTGAGGCAAAGATCTTATCTTCACATAAAAGCATAGAAGCATATTTAAACAGTACTACCTCCCTAATTTTGGCACCATTACAAAAACATTTATGCTGGTACAGCTACTCCTTCAGTACCAAAGAAGGGGAAAAAACAGAAGAAAAAAATTAGATAAAATCAAGTTAATGAGGGGAAGAAGAAAAAAAATAAGGTTCTTTTTAATTGTGTAGTGGAGTGACTATCTTCCAGTGAATCCAACTCTTAACCCACCTTGAATCAGTTAGAGTAGATTTTACTTTTCTCTATGACTTGAGTATCAATGGCATATACACAACACATCTGTGACTATCTGGCACAAATATGTCACCTTGTATGTTGTAGCTACACATCCAGTGGCCAATGTCTTACTGAGATGAGGTTACAAAGAAAACAGCTTAACTATTGAATTTAAATTCATCTGTCCTCATTGATGCTATGGTCAGTTCTTATTCTTCACAGGGTAAATTACAGGAGTAGAAATATAATTTGTATGGTTTCTGGATCCATCTTTTGGAAAGTGACTCCCTGGAGTGCACTGAGCAGAATGCTTTACAGAAAACAACTAAGTATCATGTGTATTGTGCACTCTTCATTGTTCTGTCAAGTAAGATATTTTATACATACCTAATAGCCAGTGCTGACTTCAGTTCTTTGTACAGTGAAGAGTTTGCTCTGTACGTATGTTAAAACATAAACATTCTTTGACTAATACTGAAATCCTACCTCCCATAGAAGACCTAAGAAAAAGAACAACTTACCCACTTATTTGTTAGCATTCAGAAATCATTTACATGTAAATGTTTTCATGTATCCTTCAGGTGATCCTTGTGATCTCAACAAGTCTGTCATTATTTAGTTTTTCAATCCCATATTTTTAAAAAAATGTTTTGTTTCATGAGATGTAGCTGATATGGAAACTCAAAGAAAGAAGGGATGTGAAACGTGGTTTCTAGAAATGCAAATAATGCCATGGTTTCACTTTGTGTAAGAGACTCAGAGAGGAAGCCATGTTAGTCTGTAACTTTAAAAAATGAGCACACCCGTGGCACTAAAATATATTACAACATGAAAGCTCACGATTTAATATATTTGTTTAAGAGAATATTCTTTTAGTGATCCTTGTCTGCATGATGTATACATTCAGTGCCCTGGATAAATGTATCAAACAGCTGAGAGATATATTGTAGACCCCTTTTGTCCATTCAAAATAGCTCTTTCTCTTTGGAGTGAAAGGGCACATTAGCAGCTAGATTTTGTATCACTCTGAGGTGTCTAGATGACTCCTTTCATTTCAATCTCACTTCAGTTTTTCCCAGTCAGAGTTACAGATACTAAACTGGGTAAATTGCAGTGCAGGGCAAATATCTACATCATATGGAACCTTGAAATAGGTGACATTTATTCATTAGACTAGCATAAAGAATTCCAGCTAATGAGAGTGAGGATAGCATCCTCTTCTCTAATCTTGCACTCAACAATATGGATTGGAAGATGCTGATGTTTTAGACACTTTAATGATCTCTTTAGCTACCCCAATGGCCTTCACTAACATAGGATCTGAGCATTATAGAGTGCTAATAATTTGGAACCCACTATTCTAGCTAAAGTTTCTTCTGAAATTGGCTTTGAATTTTCTGGAGTTTGCAAAATTGATAAATGTGTATCACTGTTAGGGTATGTCTACACTGCCACCCTAGTTCGAACTAGGGTGGCTAATGTAGGCATTCGAACTTGCAAATGAAGCCCGCGGGCACGGACTAGGTAGTTCAAATTAAAGCTCCTAATTCAAACTACCGTTATTCCTCCTGCAAGGAGGTTTAACAGTAGTTCGAATTAGGAGCTTTAATTCGAACTCCCTAGTCCGTGCCGCGTGTAACCACAGGCAGGTAGTTCAAACTACGGGCATTTAAAAATGGCGCCCGCCCGGGAACATGCAAATGAAGCCCGGGATATTTAAATCCCAGGCTTCATTTGCAGTTCGAATGCCTACATTAGTCACCCTAGTTCGAACTAGGGTGGCAGTGTAGACATACCCTTATAGGCCAGCCCTGACACGTTAATACCACAGTACTCATGCAAGAAGTCAATGATGAACAAGTATGCAGAGTCTGGTTATTCCAGAATTGGAAGACTGAAAGATAGCCTAGTGTGACAGAGTGCAGGAGATGAACAGGGGAGCCTGTTGGAAAAGCTGACTGGGGCAATTAAACAATTGAGCTAGCTGAACAAATGGTATAAGGAGTTATTTACCCTATCCGTGCAAGAGGTATAAAGGAAGCCCCAAAAGCAGCAAGAGGGGTTTAAGGCTAGATAAGCTTAGTTACAGGGAGGTTTCAATAGAGGGAGATCTCTGTTCAACGGGTCCTGGGGAGAGGGCCAAAAAGCAACGTGGTATTGTAAATACCATGTTGCATGGGGTTTATTGTGGAAATGGTAGAGAGAACTTAAAATAATGGGTATGGTGAAAGCACATAATTGGAATCCATGTAGTGTCTGGGATGAAGGCAGGAGAGGACTAGTCTCCAATGATCAACATGTAATTTAGTCTTTGATTCATAGTTCATCTTTGGTGTTTTAATCACAATGACCTTCAGTTTGCATCAAATAAAGATCTGATCTTCTATGTACAGCTTCATATGCAGCTTCAGATTATTTATGAACATGTTGAACAGCACTGGAATGACCAATACCTTGAACAGTGTGTGCAATTCTGATTGCCACACCTTAAAATTAGATGTATTAGAAATGGAAAAAGTCCAGAGAAATGCAACCAAAATTATTCGGACTATAGAACAGCTTCCATTTGAAGAGAGATTAAAAATATTGGGAACTTTACATCTTGGAAAAGAGACAACTAAGGGCAGATAAAGGTCTATAATATCATGAATGGTGTGGAGAAAGTGAATTGGGAAGTGTTATTTACTCCTTCACATAACACCCAAACTAGGGGTCACCCAATGAAATTAATAGGCTTAATGTTTAAAACTAATATAAGGAAGTTCTTCTTTACATAACACACAATCAGTCTGTGAAACTTGTTGGTCTGCATTTTTCCTAAATGTCTGAATGTGAGAGGCTGGGACTGTGTGATAGAGGATGGATCACTCAATAAATTGCCGTGTTCTGTTCACTCCTTCTGAAGCCTCTGGTACTGGCCTTTGTCAGAGTGAAGATACTAGGCTAGATGAATCATTGGTCTGGCTTAGTGTGGCCATTCTTAGGCATGGCTTACTCACATTGATTACTGAATTTTATAGTTACAATTTGATGGTTGTTTTGCCAATGTCTCCTAACAAAAAGTCTTTCTAAGAAGGTATTCTTCAACAATAAGATCTTTCTAGACCACTTCCTTCATTTAGGTTATTCAAAAAGACTAAGAGTATGTCTACACACCACAGTTATTGTGAAATAACTGACATTTTGAAATAGCAATACAAGAGTCTACACAGCAATGCCGTTATTTTGAAATAAATTTGAAATAACAGATGGCTTCTTCCGACTTCTGTAAACCTCATTCCATGAGGAATAATGCCTATTTCAAAATAGCCATAGTGTGGATGCACCACTGGGGTACATCTATACAGCAACATTATTTTAAAATAACTTAGTCTGTGTCTACACAGCAGGCAATTATTTTGAAATAAAGTCAAAATGCTGTCAAGCTGGAAGACTTCTTACTCCAACTCCTGTAACCCTCATTGTACAAAGAGTAAGAGAAGTCAGAGGAAGAGTGCTCTATTTTGAAATAAGTGCTGTTATAGCTGCTCCCAATTTCAAAATAAGCTATTGCTAAATAAGCTATGCAATTGACATAGCTCGATTTGTGTAGCTTATTTCGAGTTAAGCTCTGCTATGTAGATGCACCCTCCAAGTATTTCTTCCGGAATAGCTTATTTTGAAATAAGTGTGCAGTGTAGATATACCCTGAGTGACTGAGGATTCACATTCATGTTTTCCATGATCCATGTCCTTCTCCATAATTCAGAGGGAGAGTTGAGGTTTTAAGAACTGGATAGGCTAAAATATAGTGAGATATCCTTTCTTATCTAGAAAGAATCAAATGTATTCCTGCTTGTCACTGAAAATTGATACTTCTAGGACACTTTATTTGGAAATAATGGTGTCAGTGGCTTTGCATCATTATAACTGAGAGAAGAATATAGTTCATTAATGTGATAGCCAATTATGCCAGCTATGAATGTACCATATTTTCTTATCATGATACCATCTATATGTTTTGTTAGTCTTTAAAGTGCTACCAGACTATTTGTTGTTTTTTTAAGTATTTCCTGTTACAGACTAACTCGGCTACCCCTCTGAAACATATTTTCTTAGTCCACATTAATACACAATATCTTCCTATGTAAATCCAAGTAGGGTTTTTTTTTCATTCCTAAGTTTCTGTAGCTATTTCTCCATTTATTTTATTGTGTATATTTGTTGTAATATGTTTTCTTTTAAGAGCATATTTTTTTCTGTATATGCAGCTGTCAATATTGTAAATAAATGTTAAAAAGGAATTTGAATGAATTCAGAAGATAATGGAGAGGACTCAAAAAAGGCATAGTGCCATTCATTTTTAGGTTTTAAGTTGAAGTATGTTAGAGATCAGCAGTTATAAAGGACATTACTAAGCTTAAACTGGGTGATACCTCATCCATATTTCTTATTTTTTTAATTTAATGACATTTTCTTTTTGGATTTATTCCAAATTATCTAAGCTACTTAGCCCTTTAACATAATTTCGTTTATAGGATGTTTTAAATGATTATTTTCTTTTAATCATGCTTTTTCTGCTATTTTCAAACTTACACTTCATTTGGTTTCCATTTAGGACTAGTAACCAGCCAAGGTGTTTTTAAATTACACTGTAAATTTTCAACATTTATGGCTATATATTGCTTCAAAGTATACATCAAGTTGTTGTCAGTGTTCTCGGTAAGCTGAGCACTTGGGTGACCACCAAGGAGATTCCAATCCCACCCAGCTGGTTGGCAGAGCACCCACAGCCTCCCACAGCTGGCAGTATGTGTTTCTACTAGGGATGTCAACATACAATCATCTATATGATTAATCGATATGCCTAGGCTTATCAGTTAATCTTGTCAACTACACACATTTCCCTCTCCCCTTTGCTGCTTCTATATCAGAAGCAGTAAGGGTGTGGGGGGAGCAGGAGCCGGTGCTGGGGGGAGCTGGTTAAAAGCCAGTTCTCACCTCTCCCAGCATCAGCTCCTGGGTGCTGCCTCCCATGCCCTCCCATGCTGCTGCATGCCTCTATCAGAGGCATTAGCGGGGGGGGGGAGGAGAGGGAAGGCTGCAGTGAAGCAGCCTCTGCCTGCGGTGGGCCTGAGCGCCCCACAGACAGAGGCTGCTCCGCATCCCAGGGAGCAGGCCTCTGTCCGTGGCGAGTCTGGGCCCGCTGCAGGTAGAGGCTGCTTCACAGTAGCATCCTGAAGAGCAGCCTCTGCCCATGGGGAGCTCAGAGCCCCAACAGACAGGGGCTGCTGCCACCCTGTGCTGCCCTCTCTGTATGAGAGGCAGCAGCATGGGGTGGCAGACAGCTGGGCTGCACCGGGAGCTGGTTTTTAAATTGGCTCCCCTCGTGGACCGGCTCCCCCTGCCTTTCACCCTGTGCTGCTGCTTCTGATACAGAAACTGCAGCACAGGGAGGCAGGGGGCTCCCCAGAAGTGCTGGGAGCACACTGGCTGCTAGCCCCACTCCTATGGATTATTGAATAGTTGTGTAACCACTAAGATTTTATGTGGTTACATGATTATTCAATTACCCAATATCTAACATCCCTAGTTTCTACTAGTGGTACATATTCATATGTTACAGAGCAGGCCCCCACCATGCCTCAGTGCCCCCTGACTGTCCTCATCTAGCCCCTCTCAGGGCAAGTTACAGTCTGTAAGGGTTGCTCATCATTGGCAACGGGGTTGTCTCAACTACCCCGCTTACCTAGTCAGGCATCATGATCTGCCTCCAAACCACGGGTTTTGTCTCCAGCCCCTAGCCAGGGGGAGTCTTGGCTGGCCCTCTCCCAGCCCTTGCTGGCTATCCCCAGCTTGCCTCCCTCCTAGGAGCTCCTGCTTTGTCTGCAATCAGCCCTTCACTGGCTTCCCCCCTCTCCCAAGCACTGTGCTTCTCTATTTATAGCCGGCAGCTGGGCTCTCACTCCGCCCTAATGGCCTCAGCTGGCCCCTTCACGCCAACCGGGCTTCTCTGTATAGCTGCCAGCTGGGCTCTCACTAGCCTAACAGCTTCAGCTGGCCTCTCTGTTCCCAGCCCCGGCTCAAGGCCCGAGTCTTGGGCTTAAAGGGCCAGTGCAGGGCAGGTGCCCTGTCACAGGCTTAAAGGGCTAGTGCAGGGCAGGTGCCCTGTCACACCATATATGTTTTGGTGCATGTAAAAAAAATTATTCCACACATGGATGGAAAAAAACTAGAGGGAACATTGGTTGCTGGTGATATAAATGGGTTTTCTATGTTGGAACTGAGGGAAATATGAAGTTCTTAAGAGTTTAAGCATTTGTGGAAGGTATACGTGAAATAAGTGTAACTGAAAATTTTCTCACTAGAGGGTTTTATTTCAAACTTTCTTAAATATGGTCCCTTTCTAAATATATATGACATATAATATGTCATTCAAATAACCAATATTCCTCAGTAGGAATAGGATTGGATTCTTTATAGTGATACCCACCCCCCTGCATTGTTAGATATATATTAGTAACGTTGCAGAAAATGAGAATCTTCTAATATTAAGGCTTCAGACTACGTTCTCTGCTGTAATGAATTGCTACAGCACCATTGACTTCAACATAGTTTTATTCACTTACACCAGCAAACAATTTGGCCCTTCAAATATATTCTCATATAGAACCCAACAGAATTGTACCTTTCAGAAAGCTACCACAATAAACGCTGTTGCTGACAGCTTTTAAAATATTTTCTTATGACAGAATGAGTCAGCAAAAGTTAAGTTTTACATCTAGCATGTTGATGTGTTTGTATTAATTAACAATTTTCTGGCTTTCTTGAATAACTGTGAGACAATTAAAATATTCTTAATTTCACTTTCTTATATTAGTTCTGTATGTTAGACAGTCTAATGGGATGCAATTGTTGGGATGCAACAAGTAGCATAATACTGGATTTTCTCTTGGTATAAATACTAAAAATAGGCTGTAACTAACTAGTACTTTCAGCTTTCAGAGCAAAATTTTGTTTGTCAGGAAATGGCGTGGGAGTAGTTTACATATGTAGTAGAGGTGCAAAGTACAGAACAAAAATAATTCAACAGGAGAATAACAGCCTTTCTTTGTTTAAACTATTTACAGACATGACCATCTGGATCTACAGGCACAGCCTCTGGAGAATTGGGAAGCCCTTCCTGAGCCGTTTATGGAAAAGAGGACATGAATCAACACAGGCTAGCGGCTACGTCTATACTGCAAGGCTGGCTACGTCTACACTATAGCCTTCTTCCGCAAAAGTTTATGCAAATGAAGCGCAGAGTGGAATATCACCACGCTTCATTTGAATAATTAATCAGCAGCCACTTTTGTGCAAGAGGCTTTTGCACAAAAAGGAGCTGTGTAGACGGCTCCTTTTTGCGCAAAACCCCCCTCTTGTGCAAGAGCTGTTCTTCCTCATTTTTTCAGGCTCTTGTGCAAAAGGGGGGGGTTGCGCAAAAAGGAGCCATCTACTCAGCTCCTTTTTGTGCAAAAACCTCTTGCGCAAAAGGGATCCGAGGAGTAAATGCAAATGCTAGAACGACATATGCAAATGGACACTCCATTTGCATTTCCTCTTGCGGCGGAAAAGCCTTTCAGTAAAGACGTAGCCTTTAGTTTGGTATCTCAGAACCCTTCATCAGTTTTCATGAGTGTTTCAGTCATTCATACTGTTTTCAGGTTAGTCAAACTTTGAAGAACAGTTAGGTTAGATAATAGATAAGAAATTATGTAGAAGGCTTTTACCATGATGGATCGATTTAGGCACTTGAAATATCTAAATTTACTTCTCTCCAAGATATCTCTATTTTCTTATGTAACGTTGAAATTACTTCTGTTTGCCTTGATTGCATTTCCATTTGCTTTCACTTCAGGTTGTTTGGTTTTATTTTCCAGTAAATATTTCACAAACATGGAGACACTTCTGAATTATCCTCTGGTTCCATCAACAGAAATGCTAAATATAGTCTGCAACAACAGTTGTCTTCATTAATGTAATTTGAAAACAACAAACATGATGCTCAGTGCATACTTATTTCTGCTATAAGACATCACATTCCTAATTAAAATCAAATCCCAACTGAATAAAATACATGGCATTCAGCAGGATTATTTATACTATAGTTTTAATTGTTGTTATTTCTCTTTTATCAGGCAGGGGAAATAATCACGGTACATAGCATGACATTTGGGAAGATGTGTGTCTCTCCATGAGAGGTTGTGTTGCCACAAACACTGTATATCAAGAAAAGGTGCTTTAGAAGACCTCTTTGTTTATCACAAGTTGTAATATGCTTCTGGAATTAGTAGCCCCACTCCTGAAATATAGGGACCCCTCATTGAAGGGCTTGTGGTACGTTCCACTGAAAAATATCATTGTTTTTATACCATGGAAAACTTCTTGGTGCTTAAAAAACAAAGGAGGGAAAAGAGCTTCTTTTTTTCTTTTTTTTTTTTTAAGAGCAGTAAAGAAGATGATGGATTAAAGCAGTTGCAGACTGTTTGCAGTTATATAAGACTATTAGGGACCTTGCTTGTACTGGCTTTTGTAATTTGTCCATGCCCTACTTTATATAACTCAATCCGTTATGAACAAAAACATGAAAAAGAGAATAGCTCATATTTCACGTTGTCAGCAAATTAGAAAAAAAGTATAAAAACAAACAGTAGTCATCATATTTGCTGAATATAGAACTGATTATTTTTCATATCAAAGGAGTCTGAGGAACAGAAGGTTAAGAAGATTTTTTTTTTTACAATGAGCAGATGTGCTTGTTACTGTTGATGGACAAGCTTATCCATTTACATCAATTAATATCAACAGCAAGCACATCAATATAGAAGCTTGTCCTGACGCCTTGATTTTTTTCCCATCTGACAGGTAATAGTGGGGCTGGGAAAATGTCACAACAATTTAGTCATGCCTCACTGGCTTTAACTAGTTCAGTGACAATGGGAATGCATCATGCTAAGATTCCTTATGATTCATAATGGTACTGCATTAGTCGGCTATTGCAAAGGATTTAAACTAGTCTTTGTCAATTAAGGGTTTAAGGTCAAATCCTCTTTATGGTTTTTTCATTTGTGCATTAAGTAAAAGCAAGTTAAAATATTTATGAATGGCACTAAAATGTGGAAACTTTCCTTAGGAATCTGTCTTTTCATATTGAATCATAACTGAAACCAACTATGTTTGACAAAGAGAGGCTATTTCATCACATGGGCTGGCTTATCCCTCCCCCTTTTTTAACACTCTTAGCTATAGTCTACTAAATTTTGGCAGAGACGCTCCTGTGTGTAGGAACCTGTCATCGTAACTGTTTTAGAGTCAGTGAAGAAGTTATGCCTCAAGCACAGTGGACAATGAATATCAAAATTTGACCATAATACTACTAAATTGCTAGAGTGTTCAGTGACCAAAGTAATGTTTAAATCTAAAAAGTGGATGGGAAGAGCATGTACAGATCAGTCAAGGGGAAGTAGGAATGGGCTGGCCGTTACCCCATCTGCAGAAAAAAGCAAATGAGATATGCCAGCCCAGTAGTAGGGCAATGGCTCTCTAGTCTGCCATTTATGAGGAACTCCATCCCTGGGTTACTAGGGGCCAGGTGCATTGTGGACTCAAAATATTTTGTCCACAGAATATGAAGCAGAGAGAGGGAATAAAAGGCTGGCAGCATCACTCCTACAGCATCCCCTACTGTGCAGCCAATGGAATGTGCTTGATGATGAATTCTAGAAGACCCTTCCAACCTTCTTATCTTACTAGGAGGAAAACGGCTTTTTAGGCATGGAAATGTCAGATCTGCCCCTCTGCAAATGTAAACAATAAATTCAGTAATAAAATAGATCACCTTTTGCTGAATCCCTGCAGGGCAACCCCACTGACCTCAATAGGCCTGAGCTTGGATAACTGAGAATACATTGGAAAAACTTAAAAAACAGCAAATAGTCTTGCAGCACCTTAAAGACTAACAAAACGTGTAGATGGTATCATGAGCTTTCATGGGCACAACCCACTTCTTCAGATGAATGGAGTTATTAAAGGTCCAGTTTCCAAATAAATAGGGAAGGGGGGGGAGGAAAATGAAGGGAAGAAATAGTCAATGAAAGTGTTCATGCTACATGAATCTGATAGAGAAGGTGCTAATTGTTTTAAGTACCTATTTTTTATTTTTGTCATTAGAATGTGGAATGTAGCAGGCCATCCAGCCAATTTATTCATACCTCTGTGACAAGAATCAAACCTGTAAATGAAGTTAAGTACTAAGGCTTCCCTGTGGAGTTGGCTTGTGGAATTGGCCTGAAAAAATATGGTGATTTAAGATCCATTAATGACTACCTGGGCAAGTTAAAATATTCCCCAATAGGTTTCTGTATGTTGCCTTTTCAGATATCAGATTTGTGTCCATTAATTCTTTGTCGTAGAGACTGTCCAGTTTGGCCAATATACATAGCAGAGGGACATGGCTGGCATTTGATGACATAGATCACATTAGTGGATGTGCAGTTAAATGAGCCTCTGATGTGGTGATTTATGTGGTTAGGTCCTGTGATGATATCACTTGTAGAGATGCATGGACAAAGTTGACACTGGGGTTGATTGCAGGGATGAGTATGATGGAGCTGTGCTGTGTGGTTACTGGAAAGAATTTGTTTGAGATTAGGGGGTTGTCTGTAGGCGAGGACTGGCCTGTCCCCCAAGGCCTGTGAGAGTGAGGGGTCATGTTCCAGGATAGGCTGTAGATTGTTAATAATGTGTTGGAGGGGTTTAAGTTGTGGGATCTAGGTAATGACAAGTCACACCATCGACTTCCTGAGGAAACCACAGAACATCAGTAATCTTCCTGAAAACACCATCCTGGCCACCATGGACACAGAAGCTCTTTAGGTGAACATTCCACACAAAGATGGATTACAGGCTGTCTGGATTGTTTTAAATATAGACATGGTTTTTGTTAATTTTGCAAATGAACCTATGCACCAATTCCTGTGGTTCAAGAGTCTTTTTTTAGTCTTTATTCAGGCAAACTTTCGCTGATGTAAGAAGTTCAGGATTCAGCTGTATGTCATTGATTAAACCTTTCTATATGGAGAAAAGTATAATAATTGTGCTTTCAATATAGTCAAGTGTGAAAATTTTTAGTTATATGTGTAAATAGATCTTTGGATAGAAAGGAAAATTACATTTTCTATAATCAATCCTCTGTGAAGGCTAGTTTATTTAAAGTGTCTCCTTTTTTGATTACCTCCAGGAAAGATAAATAGAAAAAATTGGAAAAGTACCAAATGTATTGATAATATGACAGAAGAGGGGCTATACTCTTCAATACAGATAATAATTTTTCAATTTCTATTAATGCCTGCAATACTAGTGTTATTTAACTGTGATTACAATACTCACATGTACATTATCGGCCCCAAAGATATAAATGAAACTACAATAATTAAATTGTCTGGTTAGAGTATGCTAGAAAGATGAATAGGCATACAGCTAAAAGCTATAAATTAGGGAGATGTACAAACACAAATAACAATTCAGCTCTCTATAATATTTTAAATATGTCACTGTCTGAACTAGACATCATAGAGAGGGAGTGGGAAGGTTTGAGATGAAAGGAGTCCAGTTGATGGTACATATGTGGGCCAAAATTTTCAAAACAGGATACCTACAGTTGGACTGTAGCCCCTTTCATAGCCATCTTATTTACATATATAAAAACAGATTTAATAACCTGTTTTAGGAACCAAAGTCTGAAAATGTCTGCTTTACTTTCCAGTAGGTTCTTGGAACCAGAACCAGAACTTCTAGGTAAGCCAACTGAGCAACTGGTAGGTTTTATGAGTCAAGTTCTAGGATTGTAGAGAATGGAGAATCTAATGGTATGAATTTGAGGAAAGGATAATATACTATTATTGTTATTTTATTACTGGGGTAGCACTGAGGAACTCCAATTATGGTCTAGAAGCCCATTGTGCTAGGTACTGTATAAAACAGAACAAAAAGGGCACACAATCAAAGTAAGGGTAAAGGTGGGGATAAGTTTGAAGAAGGAATTGTCATTTTTTAACAAAATATAATTTTATTTTCTCCTGGTGGTGCATCTTTGAATGTGAATAGTGTATGGACAACCTGGACTGGATTTTTAAGGGGCTTTAGACAATATATTTGTCACTTGCTTCAAGAAATGAGAGTAGAGGCAGAGGAAAAAGAAATGTTCTTATATGTTTTTTGTTTGCTGTCTATTGTTGAATTTGCTGGTTGGAAATTTGTTCATTGTAGTACAGGTTGAACCTCTCTAATCCAGAACCCTCTAAATTTGAGCAGTGATGAACCAGAGAATTTGTTGAACCATGGGAAATCAATATTGTCTAGCAACATTGCCAACACTTCCACTGCTTATTGGATCTTAGAAGACATTTAGGGGTAAATTAGAGCTAAATATCAGGATAGAACACTGAGAGCCAAGACTGCTGGCTATAAACAAACTTTATGGGTCAGTGGGAAACTTGGCCACACCCATGATAAGTGGACATCTGATTAACTAAAATCATCCCAGACCACAAATGTTGCTGTATCAGAGAGTGCCAGACTAGAGATGTTCAACCTGTAGGTAAATGGAGGTGATATCTTCCTCCAGCATATTAATAGTAACTAGGTTCCTTAGATTTTTTTCTGTAGTATTACACTTTATTTCAGGTTATAATAACTTATAGAGTGGAAGTAGAAGAATACCTCATTAAGAGAAAATGAAATACCTTTTGGTAAACAGAAGGTAATTATCCAACCTGAGATTTGGTCAGGTTACACAGTCTTTTGAAAGTGCTGTGAGATCTTTACTTGTGAGGCTTTGGTTGTTGTGAAATCTGGAAGGGACCTTCACTGAACCAGTGACAGTTCATTTGGAAACAAAGTGCCAGTACAGCTAGTCAAAAACCAAAATTGGCATCCTACAGGAAATTCCTATATTTCAAAATGTGTTTATGTCCTAGGCTAGGACAAAAAGTTAAAATATCAAAAATTTTCATGAGACAAATATAAACATTGTTAGTTTTGATATTTTTGGTTTTTTACCACCTTTGATTGAAAGTAAACATTGTATTTCTGAATTAAAATGTTTCATTGTTGATGTTAATTATGGTGTTCCCGTGGTGTACCATGGCAATTCAGCCACAGAGAGACTGGTGCATCAGAGAAAATGTTGTCCAGCCAGCTATGAGATGCCCAAAATATTACTCCCATGAGGCACTTTGGTAGCTCAGGCAATGTCAAATAAAATGTTTTGATTCAGATCTAGAAACAGAAATATATAGATTTAAATTAAACTGATCCAAAACTAAATATATTTTAATTTGCCTCATTGAAAAACTGAAATTTTTTGGCAAGATCAAAATGATCATGATGAAAATTTCAATTTAATTTTTCATTAAAAAAAACACTTTTGTGGAAAACTTCTGACAAGTTCTAACTGCCATGTACATAAATAAAATAAGAATGGTGGGCTAAATTCAGCCCTGAAGTAAGCAGGAAGCAATTGTATTACTGTCAATGGAATTATACTTACAGGCAACAGGAATATATTTGGCCCATTTTCTCCCCAACTTCAATGGGGAAATAATAGTTTTTGAAAATCCTATTTATATGTCTAACTATAAGCATTTATTTTTGTCTATCCTGTTCATAATATATTTAACATTTCAACTATTTCTCTACCCCAAATAAATAATTTGACACACTTTCCTTGATAAGTGAGATAATAGAAAATGGAACAATAAATGCATTGTGTGTATGAAATATAAAGAATGGCTAATCAGAATTTTTAGAATGCTTTAAAATGTTTACTCTGATTCCTACCTGTCCTCTTGTTATTTATATGATACTTTGCTGGGTATTTTTTAGAGCACTGCACAGGAGCTAAACCAATATCAGTACCAGATAAAGGAGGTTTAGTGGACATTTCCTCTGCATTCCTGACTCTCCCAGGATCATCACTCATCTAGGTTCTCCTTGAGCTTTGTGGATAGTGTCACCAGTGTTTGTAATAGGTTACAGCTGAGAAAGCACCATCTCTGGTCAACCTGCCCCAACTGAGCAGACACTCCCATACTGGTGGTATATTCTATAATTAGATTTAATCAAGTCAACAAAAATATGAGCTACTAGTTGACCAAGAAGCTGCTGGCAGTCCACTTAAGCATGCAAACCTATATTCTCATCCAAACAAATTGGACATCTTTGATGAAAGGTTATTAAAACCAAAAATCACCACACACTGGCTTCCTCTAATCCAGGGGTGGGCAAGAGGCTGCCAAAGGGCTGGCAACAGGCTGGATTCGGCCTGCCACATCACTAGATCTAGCCCATGGCCGCCTCGCTGGAGCCCTTAAGTAGAGAGCAGCTCACACTTTTTAAAAAGCCAGCTGCTCTCCACTCTGGAGGGCTGGGAAGGGGGGATGGAGTGTTTGCACACTGGCCCCAGCCCCCAGCAAAATCTCTCATCTCCCATTGGTCAGTTTCTGGCCAATAGGAGCTGAGAAATATTGCTGGGGGCAGGGGTAGTGTGGGAAGCCTTCTCCTTCCCCCTCCATGCCCAGAATGGAACTATGTAGAGCAGCGAGCAGCCTGTAGCAGACAGTCTGCCTAAAGTTTCTGCAGGGCTGCTGCCTACGAGCTGCCTAGGTAAGCACCTCCCAGCCAGAGACTGCCTCTGGAACCCCACCCCCGCTCTTCCTCTGATTACCTGCCCCAGGCCACCACCCAAACCTTCTGTACCCCTTTTCCCCCTTCTCCCAGGTCACAGCTCCCTCCAAGATCCTGTACCCCCTCTTACACTGTTCCCACAGGCCAGAATCCTCTCCTGCAACCAGACCCCCTCTTGGATCCTGCACCCCAAGCCTCTGCCCCAGATCACAGCCCTTTCCTTCACCAAAACTCCCTCTCAGACCCCTCACCCTCCTCCTGCAGCTTAGTCCCCTACCCCAAGCTCCTTACTACAACCAACCTCTGTCCCAGACCACCCCCCCACACAGAAGTGCAGCCCTTGCCAAAATCTTGGAGTGCCCCCCCTTAAAAATTATTGCCCATCCTTACTCTAATCCCAAAGTAGCAATTGTTCACGCCAAGTCACCAGATGCTCACCAAAGGCAACACTGCCAGTCAATTACTTCAGTAACTAACTGAAGTTTATTAGCTAAGAAAAGAAATGAGAAGAATTCAAAGGTTTAAAGAAGATAAGTTACATTACAAGTAAATTAAAACTGGTAAATCCAAAATGCTAGTAGGAATGTTATATTTGCTAGTTTTTCATAAATTTATCTGGTTTCCCAGAATGGTTCTGGGGACCTCAGTCCTTTGTTTCAAATTTCCTTTGTCAGAATTCATCCAGAGACCAGTAGAAAAAAGAAAAGAGGTAAGGCGTGCCTTTTGTTCTTGTCTTTTATAACTTGAACCCTCTTTTGGAAAAATCCCATCTGTGTTATGGTTTTAAGCAGCTTCGTGCTTTGTCACCAGTTTTTCATATGATTTTGTTTGCACCTTTTGTGTGCTACATGCAGCTTAGGGTGTCTCTAGAAATGGGATGCAGAGACTCACATTCACTGAAGGCCTAACCAGGCATTTTCCAGAGTCACAACAAGTTTGAGTTACAAATACATGGCAAAGTTTCATAACTTCATATACAATGTTGATACATACATTATGACAAGATAATAATACACAGCAGATTATACCTTTTTCCAGCAGATAATAATACACAGCAAATTATACCTTTTCCAATGATGCCTTACAAGCAGCATTCCTGTAAGTGGGTCATGGGTCCACCTTGGGAACGCTGCTAGTAGGCCGCTCCATTTTGTTTATCCAAAGGTTCCGGAGTCATGGAGCCTCTTAGCTCCCATTGGCTCCAGTTTGTCGTTTCCATCGAAGGGGGGAGCTGCAGGAAGTGGTATGGCCAGGCAGACACTTGTTGGCTAGAAACAGCAAACTAGAGTCAATGGGAGCTACAGGGCTCTGTGACTATGGTGCCATTAGATAAACAAAGCAGAATGGCCTGTTAACAGTTTTCCCAAAGCAATCTCACAGCCCACTTTGAGAAACACTGCCTATAAGGCATACTTTGCACAAGATTTATCACAATTCTGTAAAAATGGTGAGCAAATTTGTGTAGCTAGTCACTTTCCCTTCTATACAGCATTTTGCAGATGGTGCCTAACAAATTTTGGGAAGAGGCCTGAGGAGATTAAGGCAGATAAGCCATTTTATCTGTGAGATTAGTCCAATTCTGAGGGAGAGAGGCCTGACAGATTTCAGAAAAGTCCACTAAGATTGAAAGATACTGGTATAGAAAATTGATTAGGAGTCCAAGGGCTATATATCCACCATGTCACTTTAGTTTGCATAGAATTAAACATACATTGTTAGGACATATCCCTATTTGTGTGTATTGGATGATATTGTACATGTTTTATTCTAAATAACATTCTCAGTCTGATACCAACAGATCTTCTATTTGAGAATAATAGAAATGTACACGTGGGAATCATCAAGCCCTTGTGCTGAGGCAAAATCCAGTAAGCCTAGCCCTAGACCATTCCTGACAGGAGTATATCCAAACTGTTTTTTTTTAAATGTTCAATTATGAGGATTTCAAATCTCCTTTGCAAGCATAGTCCAGAGCTTAATTACCCTTATAGTTAGAAAGTATTTCTTGCTCATTCATTGACAAATTAAATTGAGTTCTGGGCTTCATGTCCATTCCAGGAAGGGTAGCAATCACCTCTGAACCTAGGAGTAGGAACCAATACCCTTATATTAAAGAGAACAGGATCCCAGGAGTGGAAAGCAATGACTTCAAAAAGAAATCTTTTACATCAACTTCTGGGCCCAAATTCTTACCTCGGTTGCATAGATGTCACGTGACAACTTAATCCACTTACCATTGGAGCTCCACATCACAAACTGTTATCAATAGGTAACAGAACAGTGTGTTTGTGGAAAAGAGTTGTGAGAAGGAACTCTGGGAACTAACTTTCTTCCATTTCATAAAAAGAAAATTGAGGCATTTGCCCTTTTGATGAGATTGTAGAATCATTCTGAAATGATTATTTGATCTGCTCTTCAATGAGTCAAAGAAGGTGTTTCAAGTCCTTTCTTTCCCCTGGTTGCTTGCTCAAACCCTCCCACATACATATGAGCACATAATACAGGACTATTTCTTATTATGTAGCCTAACCCTCCCACATACAAATTATAAAGGAAAGCACAGAACAGCTGCACAACACTTTTTTGCATGACTAGACTCTTTAAAATGAGCACTGAAATGGAAGTAATTAGTACTATTTATTGAATTATACAGCACCTTAGCATGCTCAACAATACAGTTCTTTCAATTGACTAAACATCTTTGTCACTTCTTTTTTGAGACAGAAATGTCAAATTGCACAGTGGGACGTTCTGTTATGACTTTTGGTGAGAGCATTGCTCATAGATGCATAGATTATAAGGCCAGAAAGGACCATTGTGGTCATCTAGTTTGACTTTCTGTAGAACACAGGACATAGGAATTCCCTGTGTTAGGAATTCATCCAGTTTGAATGAAAGCATATCTTTTACAAAAACATTCAATCTTTACTTAATAATTGCCAGTGACACCGAGTTCACCACAAGCTTTGCCAAGTTCTTCCAAGGCTCATTTCAAAGGTTCTATATATTGAAAGTGCAGCGAGGACCATTGTGATCATTTAGTCTGGTCTCCTGTATAAGACAGGCCATAAAATTTCCACAAATTAATTTCTGGAGCAGATCTTTTAGAATTTTTAAAACATTGAATGTTGCTTTTAAAATTGTCAATAATGAAGACTCCACTGAGCACCTTGTTAGATTGTTCCAGTGGCTAATTACCCTCAGTGTATGCCCTATTCCCAGGCTGAATTTGTCTAGCTTCAACTTTCAGTCGTCCCCAGATTGTGTTATATTTTTCTCTGCTAGACTGAAGAGCCCATGATCAAATTTTTGTTCCCCCGTGTAGGTACAGGAGGCCCCCGACTTGCGACGCGATTGGTTCCAGACGAAGCATCGCAAGTCGGGGGTGTCGTAACTCGAACCCGCATTTACAGTAGGCGCCGTGTGCTGTCATAAATGTGGGCCAAGAATGTACGTCGGGAGTTTCCGGCCCCTTCCACACTTACAAAAATGGTTGTAAGTGCGGGGGGTCGGAACTCGGTCGGTCGCATCTCGGGGGGCCTCCTGTACTTATAAACTATGAACAAGTCACTCCTTCTCCTTCTCTTTCTTTAGCCAGATAGAATGATCTCCAGGAATTTATCACTATAAGGCAGTGGGTTTTCAAACTAGGGATCACAATTCAGTACTGGGTTGTGGAATGTCAGTCACTGGGTCTTGTTGCTGCAGAATGATCAATGGGGGTGCTCAGGCAGGCTACCTGCTAGCACCACAAGTAGGGGCACCATTTCAGATTTTGGTAGAGGGGGCCAACCTGTGCATTCCATGATGGAGGGAGGAAAAGAGAGTGAGAGCATGAGGGCAGCGGACTGAGGACAGAGGCTTCAGCAGTGTTTCTGGGCATGCTCAGTGCAAGACAAGCACCAAATGGAGGTGGGGAACCAACCCCATCTGCCTTCCCCTCCACACACATCATCTCTATCTGGGGGCTACTAAGGCACTAAAAAACTACTTTTTTTGGCAGACAATTTAGCAGATAGCTGACAGGAGCACTGTATCTAATTCCTATATAAACAAAATAAATAAATAAATATTAGACCTACTCAGCTCTAACACTAGCATATTCTGACATCTTGTGGCAAGTCACTTAAGGGACACTGGTTAGCCTTAAATTTTTAATATATATTCTTACTTTGTTACTAACTCTGTGGAGAGAGAGAACTCGTCAGGACTCCTGGTCTCTATCTCAGCTCTGGAAGGGGAATAGGGCTTACTGGATTACAGCAGGGGGCAGATACATTTCAGCTCTATATAACATTGGAATGAACACTAGAATAAGTTGCCTAGGGAGGTTGTGGAATCTCCATCTCTGGAGATATTTAAGAGCAGGTTAGATAGACATCTATCAGGGATGGTCGAGATGGTACTGGGTCCTGCCATGAGGGCAAGGGATTGGACTCAATGACCTCTCGAGGTCCCTTCCAATTCTAGTGTTCTGTGATTCAATGAAAAACATCAGAATGGCCATACTGGGTCAGACCAACGGTTCTTCAAACCCCATATCCTATCTTCCAACAGTGGCCAATGCCAGGTGTTTCAGTAGGAATAAACAGAAGAGGCTATCATCATGATCCATTCCGTCACCTATTTTGTTTGTTTTAAATCTGCTGCCTATACATTTGATTGGGTCAGCTTCTTGTGTTATGGTAGTGAAGGACTAAATAACATTTCCTCATTCTATTTTTCCACACCATTCATGATTTTCTAAATTTCTAACATATCCCCACACACATTAGTCATTTCTTTTCCAAGCTGAAAAGTCCCAGTCTTGTTAATCTCTCCTCATATGGAAGCTGTTCCTTACCTCCTAATCATTTCTGTTGCCCGCTCTGTACCTTTTCCAAATACCACTGATCTTATTTTTAGATGGGGTGACCAGATCGGCATACAATATTCAAGATGTAGGCATACAATGACTTTATATAAAGGCAATATGGTATTTTGTCGTCTTATCCATTCCTTTCTTAATGATTCCCAATATTCTGTTAGCTTTTTAGTTTTTAGACAGCCACTGCACGTTGGGCAGATGTTTTCAGGGAACTATCCACAAGGATTCCAAGATCTCTTTCTTGAGTGGTAACAGCTATTTTAGACCCCATCATTTTTGTATCTATAGTTAGGATTATATTTTCCCATGTGCATTACTTTGCACTTATCAACACTGAATTCCATCTGCCCTTGTATTGCCGAATCACCCAGTTTTGTGAGATCCCTTTGTAACTCTTTGCAGTCAGCTTTGGATTAGTCACTGTTTACCCCTTTTTCAGAAACGCTTATGAGAAGTTTAACAGCAGTGGTCCAAATGCAGGTCCCAGCAGCACAACACTCATCCTACTCTTTTTTTATCCCTATTATTCTTAATCACCTGTCTCCATCTTTTTATAACAAATTCCCTGCGCCAAAGGCAAAGCTGCAAGCAGGTCCAACTCTGTTGCATTTAAGAACTGCCTCTGGAGTCAAGATATAGGCTTTAAGCAGACCTCAAGTATGAAATCCAGGAGTTCACACTCAGGAGGGAGGCTACTGCCTCCCAGCTGCCCATAAATGGTGCCCTTGCACCACAGACTGTGCTGCACCGCAGCAGCAGCCCTGGCTCCTTGCAGGGAGGAGGGAAGAATGCATAGGGCTCCGCACACTGCCCCAGCCCTGAGCCCTAGCACTAGCTCCACACTCCCACTGGCTGGGAACCTGTTGCTGGCTGCTTCTGGGGTGCAGCATGGTCTGCAGTGCCAGACCAGCATGGTCTGCGGTGCCTGCCTTAGCACCCCCACTGCACAACTGCACAACCAGGAGCTGCTCAAGAGTCACAACCCTGATACCCCCAAAGCTGGAGCCCACTCCTACAGTCCAAAACTCTCATCCTCAGCTGGAGCCCACAGTCTAGTCAAATTATATTGGGTCACAGGCATCAACAATTTTCTTCAACCGGGTTATGAGAAAAAAAAGTTTGAAAATCACTGCTATAAGGAATGTTTTTAAATCTCTCAATCATTCTTGTGGCTCTTCTCTGAACCTGCTCCAGATTATCAACATCTTTCTCAAATGCAGGTGCCAGAACTAAACTAAACACAATATTTCTGTCATGTTCACACCAGGGGCAAATCCAGAGGTAATATAATATCTTTACTCCTATTTGAGATTTGCCAGTTTATACTGCCAAGGATCATATTAGCCCTTTTGGCAATAGCAGCACAATGGGAGACCTCTTCAGTTGATTATCCACCATGACCCCATGTCTTTTTCAGAGTCACTGCTTCCCAGAATAGAGTCCCTTATCCTATAAATGTGGCCTACATTTTTTATTCCTATATATATAACTTTACATTTAGCTGTATTAAAATACATATTATTTACTACTGTCCAATTTACCAACCAGTCCAGATCACTCTGCATCAGTGACCTGCCTATTATTTACCACTTCCTCAATCTTTATGTCATCTGCAAAATGTATCAGTGATGGCTTTGTTTTCTCCCAGGTTATTGATAAAAATACTAAATAGCATAGAGTCAAAAAACAATGCCTGCAGGACCCCACATCCACTTCATGATGATTCCACATTTACAGTTACATTTAGAGGCATATCTTTTAGCTGGTTTTAAATACATTTAATGCATGCCAAGTTGATTTTGTGTTCTGAGTTTCTTGATCTGAGGCTTTGTCTACACTACAAGGTTTTTTGTGGCAGAGAGTATGCTAATGACAGACTCATTAGCATGAGTGATGTCATTAGCATATTTTCTGCTGATGCTTTTTGCACAAAAAAAACCCTTTTGCGCAAGATTCTTATGCCTCTCCCGGAGGGGTTTATTGCGCAAAACGGAAGCAGCTACACTGCTTCTTTTTGCACAAAAACCCCTTTCGCAAAAAGCATTGGCAGAAAATATGCTAATGACATCATGACTCATGCTAATGAGTTGGTCATTAGCATACTCTGCCAGAAAAATTTGTAGTGTAGACATAGCCAAAATGTCTTGTGCTACCAAGTCAAATGCCTTTACAGAAGCCTGTTTGTATCACATAACATTATCAAAAAAATGCACCTCATCAAAAAATATATCAAGTTAGTTTGTTAAGCTCTGCTTTCCATAAATCCATGTTGATTGGCATTAATTATATCAGCCTTCTTTGATTCTTCATTGAGTCCCATATGAGCTGTTCCATTATTTTGCCCAGGATCGATGTCGGACTGACAGACATATAATTAAGCAGGTTGACCACTTTATCCTTTTCAAATATTGGCACAGTATTACTTTCTTCCAATCTTCTGGAATGTTGCCAATATTCTAAGAGTCTCTCAAAATCAACATCATTGGTCCGGTTGTTTGAAAACCCTTGGATGCAACTTATTCAGAACTGTGGATTTTAAAATGTCTCATTTTAGTGGATGCTGTTTAACATCCTCTGAGTTTCACTAATAATGGAAAGTGTTTCTTCATCCTCCTATGGTATGACTACATCCTCTGTTTTTCCATAGCTCCTGAATATAAATATTTATAGAATACCTATTCTTTTTCTGCATTTTATTTATAATTTTGCTATTTTGCTTTTAATACCATTGCTTGCGTTATCTTTGTTCTAAAATAGTTTTTAAAACCTTCTTCTGATTGTCCTTGACTCTGCTGGTCAAAAATTCTCTTATATACTTTGGCTTCCCTTATGTTGTTTCTTCCGATTTTTGTTCATTGCTATCAGCTCTCTCTCTCTTTCTCTCTCTCTCTCAATGTTTACATTTTATAGCTGACTGTACTGCCCCTTTAAGTCAGTTTTTTTTAACCAGCATGACCTTCTTTTTCAATTGTAAAACATCCTGAATCAATTCCCAAGCATGACAGGGTGTACCAGCCTCGCACTGGGGAAGATAGGCCTAACCAGGTTCACCTGGCTCAAAGCACCCTGCCACTGCAGCTCTGCTCAGCATACTCAGACTGCAGCGCAGGTATAAAAGTCTAGAGAGATGCTCAGTCTGGGCTGGCCTCCAAGGAGGAAGGAGGCACTACCAGAGCTCCTGCAGGGGAACTGCCAGAGGGTCCAGACCTGGAAACCAGCCAGTGAGACACCCACACTACATAAGGGTATCTGGAGAAAGGAGGCACTGCCAGAACTCCTGCAAGCGAACCACCAGAGGAACCAGTCCTGGACACCAGCCAGTGAGATATTTGCACCACAGATAAACTGGAGGGAGGACCCTGGAAGGAGTCCAGTGGAGGTTGGTAGGAAGTACCCCAGGGTGAGAGGAGCTCAATGTGTTGCAGTGGGCGTCCCCACTAAGCAAGCAGTGGAACGTGCCACTGCTAATAGGGCTTTGGGCTGAGACCTGGTGGAGTAAGGAGGTTCGGGTCCTTCACCACTTCCTCAACCCCCCAACCCGAGAGGCCTGCACCTGCTTATTACTGGCTTTGGATGCTAGGCCACACTGCCCCAGGAAGAGGGGTGTGTTAGAGTAGAACTGCATTTGAATTTTGGGACATGATTCCAAGAGCCCACAGGACGCAACACTTCCCCCTGCCTTAGGGAGAGGGATGAGTGCATCACCCCATGACACCAAGTATCATTTACAATTTTCTGTTTAAATTCTCTTGCCCCATTGATATAATAGTTAGGTTCAATCTAATGAAATTGACTCTGTCATGCAGCAGCTTGGGGCCAGGTGAGATGGGACAACTGCAGGAGGGGTGCATGACCCCAAGATGGGGGACACACAGACAAACTCTATGAAATATATAGCAGATAGCTGTCCCTTTCCCCACCCCTACCAGCCCAATGGGGTTATATCTGTCTCTGGCACCTTGGTACCCCCCTGTGGTCGTTCTACAGTATAACTCCCTCCTACCAGACTCCTCCCTTTCCATTTTATGAGAAATAATCAAATTCCAGGCACATTCCATTGTCCTGGCACAACCAAACCTTTATGTTGCTTTATGTTATGATAAGAGGAGGCTCATACCAAATTTGGTGGTCCTAGCTCTTTTTGTTTAGGAGGAGTTCTTGAACAAATGGATTCACTGATGGACAGACAGTAAGGGTGTGTCTAGACTACATGGCTCCGTTTCACGAGGCATACCGGAGCGGTCGACAAAGGCTTCCCTTGTCGACCGTGCCATATCTAGAGTGCCGCGCTGTGCCGGATCAGCTGATTGTTGGCACAGCGCGGTGGCCATTTTTATTTTAATGTAGCAGGGATTATTTAAATCCCCACTTCTTTGACTATGCCGAGTAAACTACTTTACATGGCTCCATCGATGGAGCTATGTAATCTAGACGCACGCTAAGATATATGTAAGATACTATATATAGCCAATAATATTATTTGTCCAATTTGAAAGATATAGAATAAACTATGTAATACTGTGTGCTAAAATACCATTTCAGAGTTTTTTACAATGTGCAGGAAAAGTCCATTGATACAAATAACAGTATTTGAATATGGGACTTATTTTCCAAATATGGTATGGAGTCTCCTCAGCATGCATGTACTGACAAAAGACTGCTTCTTTGCGCTCTTGGAGAAGGAGGCTGTTGCAACCTGCATAATGCACTACTATGTGGTTAAAGTCATTAAAACAATTATCCTCTAGAAAAACTGATATAATGTAAGTACTCAAATAACCCCTACATAACAGATTACAGAGGATGGAGTTGTTACCAGTATGCCCCAGTCATTATTTGTTCAATCAGAATTTCTTTTGAAGGTATAGAGCAGAATTAGGCATCTTGCATGACATTTTATGAACACAATCAAGCCAATGTGTGCATGATAGAGTGGAAGCAAAGACACTTAAAGGCAATATCTTTTTCAGATAGCAAATACTCTATATATCTGTCGAAACTGTACACTCCATGTCCAAGCACTCAGTGGGAGCCATTTATGCCTCACAATAATTGAAATTTACTGAAATATTTAGCATACTAAGCATGGGGGAGACTGTGATATAGCTTACAGGACTTATTGCTATGAACAGCTCATCTCAAAGAAGTGATGATAAATTCTATAGCTCTCACCACAAAATCATGTATCCAGTGTAAGTTACATATTGTTTTGAAAATACCACTAAAACTGTTCAAGAGGGTTTTTACATTTGCATGGATATTATATTTTCTAACCCAGCTGCAGTATTATTATTAATCATGTTTATTATGACAGTGTCTAAGGGACAACTAAGAATGGGGACCCAGTGTGCTAGGCACTGTACAAACACAGACTAATATAGTCCCTGGCTGAAAAAACTGACCATTTAAATAGAATCATAGAATACTAGGACTGGAAGGGACCTCGAGAGGTAATCGAGTCCAGTCCCCTGCCCTCATGGCAGGACCAAATACTGTCTAGACAATCCCTGATAGACATTTATCTAACCTACTCTTAAATATCTCCAGAGATGGGGATTCCATAATCCCTGGGCAATTTATTCCAGTGTTTGACTACCCTGACAGTTAGGAACTTTTCCCTAATGTCCAACCTAAACCTCCCTTGCTGCAGTTTAAGCCCATTGCTTCTTGTTCTATCCTCAGAGGCCAAGATGAACAAGTTTTCTCCCTCCTCCTTATGACACCCTTTTAGATACCTGAAAACTGCTATCATGTCCCCCCTCAATCTTCTCTTTTCTAAACTAAACAAACCCAATTCTTTCAGCCTTCCTTCATAGGTCATGTTCTCTAGACCTTTAATCATTCTTGTTGCTCTTCTCTGGACCCTTTCCAATTTCTCCACATCTTTCTTGAAATGCGGTGCCCAGAACTGGACACAATACTCCAACTGAGGCCTAACCAGCGCAGAGTAGAGCGGAAGAATGACTTCTTGTGTCTTGCTCACAACACATCTGTTAATGCAGCCTAGAATCATGTTTGCTTTTTTTGTAACAGCATCACACTGCTGACTCATATTCAGATTGTGGTCCACTATAACCCCTAGATCCCTTTCTGCCATACTCCTTCCTAGACAGTCGCTTCCCAGTCTGTATGTGTGAAACTGATTGTTCCTTCCTAAGTGGAGCACTTTGCATTTGTCTTTATTAAACTTCATCCTATTTACCTCAGACCATTTCTCCAATTTGTCCAGATCATTTTGAATTATGACCCTATCCTCCAAAGCAGTTGCAACCCCTCCCAGCTTGGTATCATCTGCAAACTTAATAAGCGTACTTTCTATGCCAATATCTAAATCATTGATAAAGATATTGAACAGAGCCGGATCCAAAACAGACCCCTGCGGTACCCCACTTGTTATAACTATCCAGCAGGATTTGAACCATTAATAATTATTCTCTGAGTACGGTTATCCAGCCAGTTATGCACCCACCTTATAGTAGCCCCATCTAAGTTGTATTTGCCTAGTTTATTGATAAGAATATCATGCGAGACCGTGTGACGGGGGGACCTACCCCTGCACTCCCAGCCTCGGGACCTGAGGCCCCGCGCTCCAAGCACGGCGCGGCATGGCGACGGGGCTAGCGGGGCCGCGGCGGACTGGGGCGATTTCCGCGCATGCACTGGCCGGCCCGGAAGGAGACCGGTGGGCGCTAGGACCCAGGAGGGGAGGCAGTCCCGGCCGGCATGGTGGGGAAGGGCGGCAAGACGCCGGGCGGGAAGCTCAAAAGGGCGGAGGGGAGGGCACGGAAAAGGGGGGGCTGTGGGAGAGCAGGGAAGATTCTGCTCTCAGCCTCCTGTGCAGAACCGGCAAGGAACCCCGACGGAGGCGGTGCCGGGCGAGGAGCCCCAGGAGGAGGACCAGCCGGTGCCAACGGGCGGCGACCGGGGAAGCGGGGCCGGGCAGAAGGCCCCGGGAGTGGAGGCTTCCGGTGCGCAGCAGGACACAGCCGGCGGCACAGAGGCGAGGACGCCGACCCAGGCAACGGACCGGGCAAGCAGACCCCCGGGGAAAAGGGCGCTGGAAAAGGACCACGGGAGCGGAGAGGGAGAGGCCGGACATTGGGGGCTGACCGGGGCGACCAGGGCAGTGGCCCTGAACTGAAGGGCGCACGGGAGTCCCTGAGAGGCGATCCGGTTACAGACCGTATCAAATGCCTTACTAAAGTCTAGGTATATCACATCCCCCGCTTCTCCCTTATCCACAAGACTCATTATCCTATCAAAGAAAGCTATCAGATTGGTTTGACATGATTTATTCTTTACAAATCCATGCTGGCTGTTCCCTATCACCTTGCCACCTTTCAAGTGTTTACAGATGATTTCCTTAATTACTTGCTCCATTATCTTCCCTGGCACAGAAGTTAAACTAACTGGTCTGTAGTTTCCTGGGTTGTTCTTATTTCCCTTTTTATAAATGAGCACTATATTTGCCCTTTTCCAGTCTTCTGGAATCTCTCCTGTCTCCCATGATTTTCCAAAGATGATAGCTAGAGGCTCAGATATCTCCTCTATCAGCTCCTTGTGTATTCTAGGATGCATTTCATCAGGCCCTGATGACTTGGAGGCATCTAACTTTTCTAGGTGATTTTTAATTTGTTCTTTTTTTATTTTATCTTCTAAACCTACCCCCTTCTCACTAGCATTCACTATGTCAGGCATTCCTTCATCAGACTTCTCGGTGAAGACCGAAACAAAGAAGTCATTAAGCATCTCTGCCATTTCCAAGTTTCCTGTTATTGTTTCTCCCTCCTCACTGAGCAGTGGGCCTACCCTGTCCTTGGTCTTCCTCTTGCTTCTAATGTATTTATAAAAAGTCTTCTTGTTTCCCTTTATTCCCGTAGATAAGACAGACACGGGGGGGGGGAGAGGGGAGAGATTATAACACACAGGGCATAGGGAACAATATGATAGTGGCAAATGACATATTAGTTCCTTGATTTGGGGGAAGGCAGTGGAGGGTGGTTGCTTAAGAGAGGTTAATCTACATGGAAAAGAAAGGAAGTTAAGGTGAGGGGAAAAGGAAAGAAAAGGATAAGAGGGGCAGTTGTGGAGGTGAAGGGGCAGTGAGTCAGGAAGAGGGAGTCAAGGAGGTAGAGGATTGAAGCAAACAGCCAGTCAACTCCAGGCAGCAAAAGTCTAGTCAAAATTGTAAGAAATTCTGGCAGTGCCAAGAGGTCCCTGCTTTGGCTGTTCCTGCTCCTACCAGCTGAAGTTTCTGGAAATTAGGTAATTGTATGATTTCTGGTTTGCTATGGCTCCTGACTACAACTTGTCTTCTGATCTCTAGTCACTGACTACAACCTGGTTCTTGCTTACTGAAGCAGCGTTAGTGATTCCTTCACCCCCTGCTCATGAACTTCTGTCTTGTGACTGTCCTTGATGTGTGGACACCAGCCTAGCAGTGACCACTAGGGAAGACTACCTATGCCCTACTCCCTTGCATTCAGAAGACTGTATTCTATTCCCAGCTCTACCTGTTGTATAACCTTGGATGAGCCACGTCAGCTGTGTTTCCTCAGCTGCATCACTTTGTTCTGACTTTGGCAAGTGTTTGTGAGGTTGGGCTCCTAAATCATTGTACTGATCATAGATATGCCATATCACTCCTGTGATTCCCCAACCAGCAAATTCCCATACACTGCACAAAAAGTGTCCCTGCTCTGAGATTTCTTTTCTGCCTATCAGGAAAAACAAGTATTGGAATTAGGCAGAATGCCCTGCTTAACTGACTTGTCTCAGTTGATGAGATGAGAGCTAGGATTGCCAACATTCTCGACCCTATGCCATTGCCACAACTTGTGTCCAGTCCATCCAGTTGAGAAAGTTGGCAATCCCTAGCAGGTGGTCACCACAATGCACGCTCATAATGTTTGCGTAGGCATGGCACTCTTATGATTATAGGAGTCTCAATTGCTGTCAGATTACTTAGTAGCTATTTACGACAGATCAGAATTTACAGTACTGATGAGAAATAGAGGGAAAATTGTTGCACTATTTATGCTGATATCACATTTCACTGACTGCCCTGTATTGTACCACAGGTACACTGGTTTTCACTTCCAGAAACTGGGAATATTTCCAGAGGAATGCATCTGGATAACATTTGCCTCTTACCCTCCCCGGAAAAGAGTTAGTCACCAAGGGCACTATTCATAAAAACTAATTCAGGCAGTTTCCACATGAATATCACATATTTATGTGGAAAAAGTGTGGAGCATGATTTTCTCTACATAAATAATAATGCTGTTCTGTGATTAATGGAACCATGTTCCCGTGCGTGTAAGTAGACACCTCCCTGTTACGTGCTGAAGGGAAGGAGACAGAAATTCAAAGTGGGGAGGGGGAAGGACAAATAAGGGGCTCCTTGCTCTGACTTGTGTATATGAACAGTGTTTGAAAATGGATGTATGAATGTTAGTTAGCTGCCAGGCCAAATGAATGTTTAAAAATTGCTGCATAAATGAGAACACCTTTTTGAACATATTTTTTTATGTACTGGGCTGAAGTTTTAAAAGTTTATAGTATCCTATTAACCTCTTGGAGTTGGCTGATCCAAAGCTATCACTTCTTGCTGTTACGCTTCACAAAGTCCTAATTCCCAGCACCAATGAGTTAATCTTAATGGTGTAATATAGTTTTAATCAGCCCATAAAGTTGATAAATTGGCTTGATTGGAATCACATCGTTAGCATGTGAATTTTGGTGGAATTTTAATAGCCACCAAGGGTGCACAAGATTTATGGCAGAGTCAGTTTATGATTTTCTTTTGGTTGAATGCTCATTTTAATGTCCTGTAACATACACTAGACCTTGCCTACTGTTCAATTTGTGCTGTAAAAAAGGTTCTTAACATACTGTAAGTTCAGATCATTACATTTCATGTGAGATACAATATATGACTAAAATGTTATGTTTTACTTCAGTCACTTCACAGAGAAGTAGGAGTTTTATTGAAGATGTTTAATGCAGTTACAACTACAGCTGCAGAACATGGCTTGAACTCAAACTCAGATGGCAGTGAATCCCACTGGTTTGGTGGATGCAGTCCCATTTGTGGTTTTATCAAAGAACTATTTAGAAGCGCTCTGAGTTCTCTGGATATTTATGATATGGGGACAATATATTATCAGTGAAATTCAATGTATTACATGCATTAATACAAAAGAGAAAATTACAACAAAAAATCAAATTCAGTTAAATGATTCACATTGTGTGAACTTATTGACAGAAATTCACATGTAAAGTTGACAGACCATAACTTGATCCATACGAAACAAAAGACAGGACTATGCAGCACTTTAAAGACTAACCAGATAGTTCATTAGGTGATGAGCTTTCGTGGGCCAGACCCACTTCCTCAGATCAAATTGCGGAAGAAAATTGGCATGACCATATATACCAAAGGGATAACCAAAAATCTCTTATTACACCAGATAGAAATTATTAAATAATGTACCCATCTGAAATCCGAGAAAGGGATCCTTTCATATAAGACATGTTGTTATCTAACATTGAAGGATGGTTACCTAGAAATTAGTAAATGTATCTTTCATCATTGTAGGGATCCAAAACCTCAAGATCTTCCATATGTTATAGTAAAGCCTTAATTAAAAAAATATATACAATAAAAAGAAATACTAGTATACAAATGGTAATATGTCTTCTTTAAAGTCAATTTACTGGAGAGTCTACAGTCATTTCCTTGGTTAAATAGACAAAGGTACCTAATATTAATACAGTCCAATCCAAAGTCAGTAATTCATCCTTATCTTATTACTCCCGAAACTAAAGATTATTTGGTAACAAAGCCAAGACTGAATCTAAATATTGTATGGTGTCTTTTAAGTCTAAATCTCTTATTGCCAGAACACAGAAGATAAAGGACTCTTCTGAAATGTTACCAAAGAACAATGAACATTTGATATAACATTATCTAGTTTACTGAAAAATAGTAGTAGTTTTTGCATATGGTGTGCATCAAAGACTCTCCTATTTACCATCAGATGACTATTGAGTATCTCTCTCTCACTCCCGATTGGGAGTTTCAGTGAAAGATTAATACTTTCAAAACTATATTCCTCTGCACTTGCATTTCTGAGAGCATGGACTCTTCTCACTGGAGGGCATGTTTAGTGATCATTTTCTAATGGTATAAAGACATCAGAAATCCAGAAATAAATGGAGCATTCTTGGTCCAATTAGATTAGCTTGAGCTCTTTCCACATATGATTGGAGATGATCTAATTGGCCTGTGGCAATAAGTAAGTTACACTGAATGTTTGAATATAATGCATGTATGTTTACAATAATAACTGCATTAGAAGCATTTTATTGGTTCATCTTTCCCTGAACATATTTCCTATGAGCATGAAGCTTGCACAGTACTAGCTGTGACAAAATGGAATATTGTCTCATGCGAACATAACCCTTTTTAATGATTTTTTTCTGAATGAAGCATCAGTTCTTATTGGGCTCTATCTCTGTTCAAATGGAAGTGGAGCTTTCTCAGTCTGTGTTATAGTAGCTGCACTGTTTTACGCCATTGTTATGAAGAGGTATGTTTGCTGTTAACAAATTCTGAACATAAAAATGTCTGCTAAATACCATTGTGATGAACAGCTTACTGCTGTTTTCTCTCTTATGACTGAATCGCTGTGTTTATGCTTTCCTGCAGATGAAAGCACTGATCCAGCAAACACTTACATTTGTCTGTGCCTATATACATGACCAGTCCTACTGAGTCACATGATGGCAGGATCAGGGCCTACCAGCAAGCAAACCACTCACTTTCCAAGAATATTCTTACTGCTCTGTGAATCGGGCAGCAAAGTGAGCCTCAAGGAGCTACAAATTTACAGGCCTGCTGACAGGGTGGGACAAAGGAGGCAGCTGGGGCCCAGGGCTCCTATTGTGGCATCAGCAGCAGTGGCCGGAGCCCCGGGTCCTTTAAATCACCACCAAAGTGCTGTGCTGCACGCTCCATGTGGCTTTGAGGGCTGGGAGGGTGGTGTGGCATGCTCCCAGCTGTGTGGAGAGCTGGCGGCCCTTGCACCACCCCTTTTACTGAGGCCCCGTCCTTTCCAGGAGCATAGGACTGCCCCCCCATTGCCAAGGGGCTTGTACAGGCAGGCCCGGCCCTAGGGCAAGGCGAGTTAGGCAAATGCCTTGTGTCCCATGCTTTCAGGGCCCTGCACAGCTGAGTATTCCCCATCCACTGGCCGGGCCCCTGTTCCCAGCGTCCTGCCTTGGGCCCCGCAAACCCTTTGGCCGGGCCTGTGCACAGGCTATCAGCTCTCATGCAAATATAGAATCATAGGGTACGTCTAGACTACATGCCTCCGTCGACGGAGGCATGTAGACTAGACAGATCAGCATAGGGAAATGAAGCCGCGATTTAAATAATCGCGGCTTCATTTAAATTTAAATGACTGCCCGCTCTGCCGATCAGCTGTTTGTCAGCAGATCGGGGCAGTCTGATCGCCGCAGTCGACAAGGAAGCCTTTGCCGACGCGCAGGTATGCCTCGTGAAATCAGGTTTACCTGCGCCGACGACAAAGGCTTCCTTGATCGCGTGCATCGACGGAGGCATGTAGTCTAGACGTACCCATAGTGTCTTAAAATAGACTACGGGGCTTTAATGTAGCAGCCATGGATTTTTACATTGTTTTCAATAGGGCCAGGATTTCACACCACATCTTTAGATGTGTTTATAGATTGCCAAGCATAATGAGCCATGGAGATATAAATATATATATAAAATCTTGATCACTTATATTCTCATGCATCTTCCTGTTAGGCCGTAGTACAATTTATTCACCACATTTCATCAGTGTTTACACAAATATGTAATAGTGACTGGACAGAAGGCTAGTAACAAACTTGGAAATAAACTGTTACAGAGGTTTCCAATGCTTTCCTTTTGGTCATTCATTTTAATTTAGAAGAAAATCTAAATAACATTAGACATTACATAACATAATTTTTCAGAACATAATATAATAATAATTCATTTTTCTTGATTCATAGGACCAGCTGTCATCCAGTAATAAGGGCTTCCCATATTCAACTTAACCAGCTGCTGTGTATGCCATTAAATTGCATTCAACGTCAGTGTCCACATACAAGCAATCACCTTTGGTTGACTGACACCAATATCCACCAAAGATTAATTTGGTTGTTCAATTACAGGGAGTGGATCAGGATTCCAATCTGCATATCAATTTTCATACAGTTTCAGAGTGCTCAGCTCTAGTATTCTGGTTTGGGCCATGATAGAAATCCGAATCACAATGTTTTGATCCACACAGATAGCAAATAACAGAGCTCACTAGTCCTGACAAATAGATTCTTAATCTAAACACTGGACAGCACTTCCTATTAATAAATCAATTAATTATTTTTGTATTTACTGAAATCAATAAATAAGTGCAAGCTAACCCTAACATAAGAAGAAAAAAATGCCTTTCAACTCTAAAAATTCTGCAGTAATATGAATATGTATATGAATACAGAATATGAGCCACATTCCATTCGGTTTACATAATTCTATTGAATTCACTGATTTTTTAAAAAAAGAAAATCCTATTCATTCTAATAACAAAGATCACTGTATTCTTCAGCAACATAAGAAGCTCTGTGCATGTATGACCTGAAGGAAATTGCTTACTCATTGTAAATAATTATACGTACAGAACCAGCTACCAAAGACAGGGTGCTGTTATCATTCACCTACTGCTGTACTTGCTATGTGTGTGAGACATAATTTGAATAGGAGATTAAACTGCAGCTGAAATGCCATCATGATTCAAATAGACACTGAACAATTTCACAGTTTGAAAATGGATAAATGTTACAGAAAACAAATGATATTACCACCAACAGTACATGAGATCCCAATAAAGTAAAATAAATTCTGTTACTATCATTATCTGCATTACTTTTATATTACTTTGTCAGTCAACTATCATAAAGGGCCTGATCCCACTCTCTTAAAATCAGTGGGCATATTACGTTGCAATTTTCTCCCTTCACACATTTACAAACCAGTTGTTTTCTTACAGTTATGTTTAATGAACCATGGGAGCATGAATACTGATACTGTGCTTGTCAGTGGGGATCAGAGCTAGGATGTTCACCTCCAAAATCACAAATTCTAGTCATTGATTTTAAAGAAATCTTCTTCAGGTATAAGGAACTAAAACAACATAATTGTCATTGGGGCCAGCCAGTAAAAAAAAATATGGTCTTCACTCCTGCCATGTGACACAGATGTCACATTTTGTAATCCTTGTCCATTTCAGGTCACAGGCCAGGAAATAAAGTTTAGTCTTTCACCAACACTAGTATACACTTGGCCCAAGTAGTTAGCCAATATTCAGAATCCTGTGGCTTTTTTCCATTAGGGGGAGAAACTGATGATAGAACCAGGCATTTCTTTGTTGTAATCTTGTTTATTTACAAAGAATGTACATAAAAAGTCCTGTTACTCTGACATAATAGGACTCAAATAGCAGGAAACAAGTTCTTTGCTCACAGTTCCAAGTCTCTTTCCAGGAAGCACTCTGCCCAAAGAACTTCTCTTTTTCCTCAAGGTTACACTTTAAGTGCCTCTTGGGTTGTGTCTGAGACTTCCTTCCTACCTTCTCCATGTGATTCTCTTGTATTTTTCCTACTTCTCTCCACACACATAGACCTCTCTCTCAAATAATAACTAGTCTTCTGTGTCTGCAGTTAGCCCTCAAGGGAAACTTCTCAGATTGCATGGCTCAACTTCTACACACAACCTGTGTTTTGGATGGTGACTCCTCCTGTTTCAATTATCTCTTCCTCCTTTAGGAGTTTAATTGCATTTTACATTTATTCTAAATGAAGGGAGGCTATTGTGCACACCATCAAGACTTCACCAAAACCCTAGTCATGAGGCAGATAAGGTATTAAAGATTTTTATTGTTGTTTTCAGAGCATCCCACTTCAATCTTCTCACTAGCTTATTTCATGTTTCCAACACTTGCATTCTGCCCAGAGTACAATCATCTGCCTTTATAAATTTGTTAGTCTTTAAAGTGCCACCAGACTTGCCATTTTTAACAGTTCCTTTAACATTACTATACTTCTCACAGAAACTAGTAGAAGTCCCAAAAGGAAGACTAGAAGCAGACAAAATGGTAATGGTTTGCTTCTCAGAATTTTGTAGGGGTACTAAACAATTCATTATAATGTATTTGAAGAACTTAATGCTTATTTTTCTACTTTATTGTTAAGCAAGAATGAGTTAAGTTTTTCAAAATTTTGTTACATTACACTAAAATTCAAATTCTCCTGACAGTAAACACTAAAGCCATGTCTACACTAGGAGATTATTTCAAATTTACTAAATTCAACTTCTGGACACCTGATTTTACAAATTTGAAGTTCTGTGTCCTCACTACGTGGAAGAATTGAATGTAATCCGAGGCAGGCTCCGTTAATGTGGATGTGATACTTCAGACTCAGAGCCTCAGGAAGCAGTCTGAGGAGATGTAGGAGGCCTCCCGGAGGCCAATTAGTTCAAATTAGTGGTACCAGAGCATCCATACTAAAGTTATTTTGGACTTACAAGTTCAGGAATAGCGTTATTCCTTGTGAAAAGCAGAATTACAGATTTTGAGTTCTGCAGCCCCTTAGTCTGAAATAATGGACTTGGTAGTGTGGATGCATCACTTACAAAATCGACCTTTGGGAGCTAATTTCAGACAAAGGTCCTAGTGTAGATCAGGCCTAAATATTTTGAATAGAATTTATTATATGTTTTTCACTCACAGCACTCACCACTTCACAAAATGTAGTAATTTACCATGTATCTCTCCATCATTCATTATAATTAGCAAAGTTCTACGTACTTAGCCTATACAATCAGAAGTCTGGAAAGCACTTTTGGATCTGGATGGATAAAAGGTACTTTAAAAATGTCAAGGGTTTATGTTACTCACACACCTATTGTATTCCCTGTGGCACTTAGATCACTTATAGACAGAAAGAAGGAGTGTGCCCTACAGCCTTAGCTGAGAGCCCACTGGCTTTTAGCTCAAGTTGTAGAGGTTCAGGCACTAAGCTTCAGAGGTCCCAGGTTCCATTCCACCTGTTGGTGTTACACTTCAACAAGTGACTGAGTATATTCTTTTTTCAGTGTATAAGTATGCATCAGAATGAGGCTACATCCCAGAGAGTGGAGAAAAAGAAAGTGGTAGAAGTGACTAGAGACTGGGCTTAAACCAAAACCCTGGATGCAACCACCTCTGAATTTTGGTGAAGTTGGAATGTGAATGGGGCCCTATATCTATAATGTGTTGAACCAAAATACTTGGATCCATATGCACCTAACTTGAGGGAAAGTTTGGGTCTATTGCTTGTTTACTGTTTTATGCACGTCTGCTTTTATTATAAGTGAAGAGAAATAAGGAAGGATCTCCTTTGGGCCTGTTCCAGCTGTGACCTATGATACTGTTCCAATTCTTTGTCAGCCACCTGCCTCTACATCCTCCATAATTAGCACACTCCTGGCAAAGACCACCACCACATCCCATAGTTTTACCTAATGTTGCTTCCCATAAGGCTTGGATTTGGCTCCACTATGTCAACTGGTAATCTCTGACTCCATTTTAAATTAAATTTAAATTAAATGCAGCTGCTTCTTTTAAAATTAAAGGCACATCTGTAAGCTGCCTCTGACATGGACTGTCAACACTTCAATAAGTAGCAGATAGCAGATTCATGTGGTTTTGGTCTTATCACTGACTGTTATCCATTCCTAAAGCTTTTGAAATCCCCTGTGGAGAAGGACGGGAATTCATTAAAATGTCTTTGAAAAAACAAAAGTATGATTTTTTTCCCCTTATGAAGGAGAAAGGGTGCTGATTTAGGGTAATCACATACTTACAGATCTCAACATGACTATAGTATGGGTTTGACTGTGGTATCCCACAAAAATTCAATTAGCTACAGAGGAAGTATTCAGATGGGAGCCAATCAGCAACAAACTCATGGCAGCTTCTTGGAAAGCATTTTTTTCTGGGGGGTTGGCAAATGGGTCTTGCAGTTGAGGAAGCTCATAGTGTGAGTAGGCATATGTGTTGGCTTCATTTCTGCTCCAGAAGGAATCATCCTTCAGGAATTTTATTGAAGGTGGTGATCAATTATTTTCTATGTCCACTCATGCCCAGTATTTGAAACCTTTCCTGAGAGGTTGGGTTTTTTTTAAACCTTTTATAATTTCTGAGTCTGTCTTCTGGCACTCTTCAATTTGTCCACATCTTTCTTAAAGTGTGGTGCTAAAAACAGGACATAATACCTCTGCTGAGACCTCAGCTGTGTTTTACATATGACACTCCTGTTAATACTACTGACACTACTGCTATCAGATGTGTTTCCCACTGCATCACAGTGTTAACTCCTCCTGAATTTGTAATCCACTATAAGGCCCAGATGCTTTTCTGCAGTAACACTGCCCAACCAGTTATTCCTCATTTGTTACTTTTGCACTGATTTTTCCTTCCTTTGCACTTGTCTTCACTGAATTTCATCTTGTTGATTTCAGATCCATTCTCCAATGTGTCAAAGTCATTTTGAATTCTAACTCTGTCCTCCAGCATCCCCTCCCAGCGTACTGTAATCTGCAGTTTTTATAAGCATACTCTTCACTTCAGTATCCAAGAATTAATGACAATATTGAATACTGAACTCTATATTGATCCCTGTGTGATCCCACTAGGTATCACTTTCCACTGATAATTACTCTTTGAGCATGGTTTTTCAATTAGTTATCTACCCATCTCATAGGTATTTCATCTAGACTACTTTTCGCTGGTTTCTTTATGAGAATGTCATGGGGGACTTGGTCTAAAGCCTTATAAAAATGAAGACATATTGGCTGTGTCTACATTGGCACCCTTTTTCGAAAAAGGGATGCTAATGAGACCAGTCGCAATTGCAAATCCGCGGGGGATTTAAATATCCCCGCGGTATTTCATTACATAACTGCGCTTTTTCGGCTCGGGGCTTTGCCGGAAAAAGCGCCAGTCTGACGGATCTTGCGGAAAATAAACCCTTTTCCGCAAGATCTCTTATGCCTACTTGCAAGTAGGAATAAGAGATCTTGCGGAAAAGGGTTTATTTTCCGCAAGATCCCGTCTAGACTGGCGCTTTCCGCAAAGCCCCGAGCAAGCGGCATATGTAACAAATACCGCTGGGGATATTTAAATCCCAATTTGCAATTGCGACTGGTCTCATTAGCATCCCTTTTCGAAAAAGCAATGTGTCTAATGCTTCCCTCGTCCACCAATTCAGTAATCCTGCCAAAGAAAGAAATTAGGTTGGTTTGGTATGATTTGGTCTTGACAAATCCATGTTGGCTATTATTTATCACCTTCTTATCCTCTAAAACAGACCAAATTGATTGTTTAATAATTTATTCCAATATCTTTCCAGATATCAAAGTTAGGCAGACTGGTCTATAATTTCCCTAAATTTGTTCCCTTTTTTTAGACCTTCCTGCTGAATACATCTAATTTGTCTATTTATTCTTTAGCCCGTTCTTTCCCTATTCAGTTTCGGTTCCTTTTTCCTTGTTAATATGAATTGTGCTAAGTGTCTGGTCACACTTAACCATTTAAGTGGAGATTGAAGCAAAAATGGGCATTAAAAACCTTACTCTTCTTGATGTTATCTATTATTAGCTTGCCTTTTCCAATAAATAGTGAACCTACATTTTATTTGTCTTTTCTTGCACAAAGAGTTTCTTAAAGAAACTCTTCTTATGGGCTTTTGTGTCTTTTACTAGGCATATCTCATTTTCTGCATTAGCCTCAATGGATGGAGGACCTGCGTGAGCAATGTGGAGAGCTATCTGCTGCCAAGATCACCATCAGCAATTATCTCCCTCATAGAGCAGCCAGATCTTCTTTCTCTAGTGCCATGAAGTCTTCTCCGGTTGTCTAGTATCCTCCATCCTGGACATCATTAAATGTATTCTAATCCCCCACGCTATGAGCACATCTACACAGCAGGGCTAAAGCTGAAATAAGCTATGCAACTTGAGCTACATCAATTGCATAGCTTAAGTCGAAATAGCTTATTTTGGTTTTTGGTGCTGTCTACACAGTAGGAAATCCATGTTAGAGCACTCTTCCTTCAACTTCCCTTACTCCTCATAAAGTGAGGGTTACAGAAGTCAGAGGAAGAAGTCCTCCAGCTCGACATTATTTTGACATTATGCTGAAATAACTGCTTGCTGTGTAGAGGTGGACTATGTTATTTCAGAATAATGTCAGTTATTCTGAAATAATGTTGCTGTAGACATAGCCTATGTGAGCATGGAGAAATGTGCATGAAGCTGCTGGGGGAATGATCATCCCAATGCCAGGTTTATTTTTCCTGATATTGAATCTATATTTTCCTTGTCTTAACTTGATCCCATTAGTTTGAGCTCCCTACTTTTAAGATTTTTTACTAGTACAAAATATTAGTATTAATTATATCTCTGGTGTCACCTTTATTTATTGCTTTTCCTCCTTGTAAATATCCATCTCATTGTTCTTTTGCTGCCATAAAATAAACAATCTTAATAATCAGTCTCTAAAATATTATGTCCAATTCATTTGTGAAGTAGATATGTAAAATAGCCAATGGGCATAAGGAGACAATGTTCAGAGATTTTCAAAGATGATGCAGAAAGAAGATTCACTCATAGATTTTATGAAAATATGTCATATAAAGTGTCATGAAAATAGAGCAAACTCCCCCTCCCCCTCCGCATAGAATTCTTAAATGAAGCCTAAGAAACAGGAAGATCTTGCACAGAAGATATCTCATATCTATGATAGGGCTGTGGAAGAATGAGTCATATTTTGGCATAGTTGCTTGTGCAGAATATAGAGATAGCAGGTTTAAAACAGTGTTCATCTGAGTATTTTGTTCACAGGTGAATATGGGAATTGCCTGGACTGGACCCAAGGTCCATCTAAACCATTATCCTGTCTTTGTCACTGGCCAGTTCCAGATGCATCGTCTATGTGCCGTGCATAGATGTGGAATAATCTGCCCCCATACTAGGTCTCCTTCTAATCTCTAATAGCTAGATATTGGCTTAAACCCCAAAGCATCCCTTATACATTTTTGTTACCATTCATTAAGACAACTCTGGATACTCTTAATATCTACATAAATGTCCCATAAAAATGTTCCATCTTTTTTTATCATGTTTCTAGATTCTTAGTCTTAATGACTTCCCATGGCAATGAGTTCCACGGTCTAATTAGATGTGTGAGAAAGTATCTCCATTTGCCAGTTTGAATTTAGCACGTTTTAATTAATGGAATGTACTCTTGTTTTGGGTTAGCAGAGAGGCAGAAAGAAGCTGATCAATCTTCTCAAAACCATTCTTTATTGTAGGCATTTTTATCATTTAATGTTATTTATTTCGTCTCTATGATAAACAATCTCAATCTCTTCAGTCTCTCATCAAATGAAATGACAAGAACTTAAATTGGGGCAGGAGGTAAAGTTAATCTTTGGGAGGAACTGTTCAGATCAGAGATACCACCAGGGGAAATAGGAGGGTGAATGGCGGAAGGAAAGATGACCACGAAAAGAAATAGAGGGAGTAAGACTGAGGGGTTATAGCCCCGCACTGGTCCCTACAGTCATTTATTAAGTAAACTATTGGACAGAAAGAGAATTCCATCCAAAATTGCTTTCAATGGAATTCAGGGTTCAGGTAAGCTCTGTAAATAATGGAGAAACCTTCTCAAGAAAGTTAAGGAGCTACCATGAAATCTGGAATGGACTATTTTAGTTTTATTGTAATGAAGTATTGTTCAACGAATGCTTTTTCTATTCTAAAGTCAAAAAAGTGGATATTTCATTGAGATAAGCTAAACAAACAAACATCATCAGATCTTTTTTACCTCTTATAGTTTCTTTTTACATGTTCATTTAAAAAAAATGTTAAAATATCAGAATTTTGCTGTAATTTTTTTATTGCTGAAATAGTGTCAAACCCCCTACATTTTTGGATGAAAATTTTTATTGAAAATGCTTTATGGAAATGTTGGGGGGGAAACTAATAAAAAGCTTCATATTCTGGTAATTTTGACCATCTCTAGAGTATTCATTTTATAGGAGATTTTGGAGGCATTATCAGGCAATATTCTGCATAAAATAATGAAAGAATAATAGCAGAGGATGATTGGAAATCTACTGGTACATTTCAAAAAATACCTTTATCTGCTTAAAACTGAAGTAGATAGATAGATAGAATTACGTTCTTCTGATGGATCCACTTCAAGCAAAGTGTCTGAAATTTGGTAGAGGTAAGTTATATACATTGAGTGCCTCAAGTTTCAGGATGGATATAAAACTATCACATATCAAGATGATTCTTCAGGCCTATAAGGCCATTCCTAAAACACAACATCAAAATACCTATTCAATATCTTTTACTGGAATAACACACATCACCTTTTTGTTTCCATTAGGTTTCATCACTAGTTTTTATAGCAAAAAAGATTTGGATATTCAGATTATGTATTAACTACTATTGGAATTAATACCATGAAACTGTAATGACAGAATCCTGCTACCCAGAATTCAAGAAATGTTCAGTGGCTTGGAGGAAAATACATATTTTAAGATTCTTCATCAATAATAAATTTATCACTAAGGATTCATGACTGAGGGTGCCTAGAAGCTGAGCACATTTGTAAAATCATAAGGAAGCTGTTAGTAGATCTGCTTTCTCTTTGGATAAACATGTGCACCAGCAGCTTCCTAACATTCAAGGGGGGTCACTAGGATGAGATATACATGCCATTTTTAGATTAGGGTGCATAGCAGGTATTTTGGCCAACATGTGGGAGATTTAAACAAAGAGTTAGGAACTATGAAACTGGAGTAAAACTAAAAATTAGTAAAACCACTTTTACAGATAAATCCAGTACCTGGGGAGATTAATAACAAGTGATTCTGACCTTTGACATGTGGGAACCATTCAAAGTTTAAGCAAAAAGACCAGAAAGAACTCAAAAGCTACAAACGCTACTTGCTTTCCTGGACTACTATCAGGGTTCAGTAGTATTCTTCACACATTGCGAAGAAATAAACAGAAGATAAGGAAAAGGAACTCTTACCACTTATCTTCTGCACAGAAATTCAATGGGGTGGTAAGCCACCATAAGGTTTTGGAAAGGCTGGGGGATAGCTTATCCCCATCCCAGAATGACACATTCCTACTTCAAACAAGCATTTATTTTGCAGTAATAACTCTCGCAGAATTCTGCCATAGTGGCTACTAAGAAATCACATGGATATTAAGCCAGAGTCCATTATAACAGCATAATGGGGCAGCTGTCCAGATTATCTAGATTTGGCCAGCTGAGCAAAGGCTCTAGCTTTGCTGGTTAGGAAGGCCTCATCCCTTATCCTTTTGTATTCCAACAAGCCTTTCCCACTACCGTGGATGATCGCCAGAAAAATCTCTAAGTTTTGCTGCACTTGTTGATAAAAGTGGTTACCTCTATATGTTCCTCTTGATATTTTTTTTCAGCTATCATCTCCTGTGTGTCTGGTCTAAAATGTAATGAACCACTAGACTCAAGCGTTAAGGCACATTCAGCTTTTCAGGCTGAGGTCTAAAAAGTAATCTAGCATTTCAAAGAAATACTGTTGATCTGGGTGACAGAGACACTCTAACCATGCAGTAGGTGATTTATTGTGTTCTCTCTGTGTGCATGTTCCTGAGAGCCAGGGATTTTGTGTGATATGGCAAGCTGTAACTTACATACAGGGCCGTACATCATGGACTATAATAGAGATAGAAGCCACAGTGCCTTCTGGGGATAGAGGATAGTCTTACCACACAGAGCTTTACAGAGAAAGTAAACTGCAGTTTTAATAGTGGAGTTTTCATGCCTGGCTGTATTGACTATATTTATTCCTTGGAGGAGATTAATGGAATGTTTAATCAGAGATTCTGCTACCATCATCCATGTTGGTAGATGCTTTTGTCTTTCTGACTTAGCTTGAAGCATCATGCGTCTTTCAACACAGCCACTTGACAGATGACATTTTCTGCTTTTACTTCTACTCCAGCTGCTAATTGCATATTTACAATCCTTCAATCAAGAGGAAAAGGGAAACAGATTAGAAGAATTTTCAGTCTGTCAACCAAACTATATAATGAAACATCCTCTCATTAAACATAGAGAACTTTTATAGCATTAATAATAAGTGTTATAAAGGACACAAAGGTATTATTAATTCTGAAGGAATGCAGGACTGGAAAAACAATAAGTCATCTTGATGGTTGCTATGAAGACTATTACCAAATGTTATGTTTACTTGACTAGGCTCAATTTATAAAACAAGTCCTATAAAAAATCCAGTCTAATCAATTGAAATGTTCTATTACAAGCAAGAGTTAATGGAGTGAAGCTCTGATACACTGATTAATGATGGAATTGCAACCACAGATTTTAAAAAATTAAGATAATAAGTCATGTGGGCAGTGTCTGTACATTACAAGAAACACTACATCAATGAAGTAAAACTGTAACATGAAGATTTAATGAGACTATAAATGTATCTTTTTAAGTGAAATTAAGGTAAAGAAGGAAGTCTATTTTAATGTGTAATTATCTTTCCAGAAGGCATTCACAAAGGTATTTGTTTATCATGACAATTAAGGCACAAATAGATGTTTTGGTCTCCATCTTGTAATCACTGATTAAGTTTCTCCATACAAATCTCACATGGAAATTAAATTTAGGAAGCACCAAAAATATTGTTCTGCTCTTGAGTGAGCTGCTTTCAGTCCTGAACATAATCAAGCAAGCTGACAGGACATATGATTGTATATGATACATCACTGTGGGAGATTGTTCCAATATTATATTTGCACCCTTTCATTCATTATTTGCAAACGTGCCTGGAACTCATTGCATTGTTACAAATGACATTTTGAAAAACTGTGATTTGTTTTTGTCATAACCAGAACCTGAATTCCCCAAAGGAGTTATACACACAGGGTTATATTATTCAACACATGTTCATAACTCTCACTAATGTTAGTGGAGTTATGTGTATATATTCAAAGGAGAATATATCTCATAGTATATTGGTGAAAATATAACATGCTGTTTCTGTAAAACATGTGGTTAACAAAATAGGAACTGAAATGCGGTCCTAGAAAGAAAGGAAGGGAAAACCATATGCCACATAGGCTTGATTCTATTCCAGTGCACACTGGTATAAATCATGCATTACTCTACTGAAGCCAGTATATACTCATGTAAAAGTAGATGAGATCAGAATTAGACTAATTATATCTGGAAAACTGATGTCTACTTAACTTTTTACAGTAGCCATGACTCTATACACCCTGAAAAAACAACAGATCCGTTAAAAAAATGATTACATAACATCAAAATATTTCACATGTATGCGTGTAATAATAAAAACACAGTAGTACCTAGTAGGCCATGTGGCCCAGTGGATAAAGCAATGGACAAAGACCTGTATTCTAGTCAAAGGTCTGCCATTGGTCTACTGGATGGCCTTGGTCAAATCAATTTACTGCTTTGTGTCAATGGTCACAGCTGTAAAATGAGGCTAATGATACTTCTCCTTTGTAAAGTGCTTGGAAATCAACAGATGGAACACACTATACAGGTTGAGTCTCTCTTGTCCGGCACTCTATGGTCTGGCAACATCCGTGGTCTGGCATGATTTTAGTTACCCAGATGTCCACTTATCATGGGTGTGGCCAAGTTTGTGGTCCTATAAAGTTCATTTACAACCACCAGTTCTGGCGCTCAGTGTTCTGTGCTGTTATTTAGCTCTAATTTACCCCTAAATGTCTTCTAAGAGCCCAGTAAGCAGTGTTGGTAATGCTGCTAGACAAAAGTGACCTCCCATGGTTCAGAAAATTCTATGGTTCAGTACCAGTCAGGTCCCGAAGGTGCTGGAATAGAGAGGTTCAACCTGTATAAAAGCTAGATATCATTCCATACTGGGCTAGGTTGTACAAGCTGCACATAGCCCCTAGTAAAGGGAGGAACAGAGCTGCTAGTTACCAGGGGAGCATAAGGATGCATACTGCTTTAGTAAGATAGAATACTGCCCCGAGCTCCATGGCATATAGGGGCTCTGCATCTACTACTTACACACCATTGTGAGGTCCATTTTACTGCACCTACGACTTGATGAGGGGTGTAGCGATAGACTTGCATCCTTTCCCTGTCCTCTCTCTCTTCCACAGAGACGCTGTGCACCAAAAGAAGAGCTGGGCCAGTGATGCCTCTACAGTCCCTAGAGATCAGGAGCTGGAATTTCACTTTTTCTTTCCTAGGCTGCATAGAGGGCAGGGTTTGAAAGGCTCTCTGAACATATTGGTTATTCCCACAGTGCTTTTTATTACAGTGCTCAATGTAAACGTTTATGAAATAATCATATTTTCTCTAAGCAGAATACTTAACCAGTAAACGTGTATAAAATAATAACCCAAAACTCCCCTATGCTGTATCCCTGGGTCTTTCTTCCTTAGTCATATTAAATATTGTCTCCTCTATAAATGACAAACTAATTTAGTTGGCAGTCTTTAGTATCTGACCCCTCATCATCCTCTCTCACTTGTGCACAGTAAATTTTCAGTGAGAAATTTTATATCCTTTGCATTAAAAAAGGTTACAAGCAAACTCTGCAGTGGTGACAAGTGATATTGTCATGCGAGGGGAGGAGAGAAAGGGAAAGATATTTAAAAAGGCAAAGGCAAAACCCTCCCCTGTCCGCTTTGTCTCCCCCCCCCCCCATTTGCTCTGTCTTCCTTCTTTCTCTTCCTCTCTTCCTCCTTGCTCTCCTCATTCGTCTTCTTTTCTTTCACTATACTCCCCCTCATTTTTTTCCTTTTTCCTGTTTCCCAATGTGCATTAATGAGTGCTAAGATCATTATGAACTTGGCATCCACTTAAATTTCCCACCTTATGTAGTGGGGATTTGGAGAAAGGTGAGGTGTCAAATTCCATTATATTTCACAAAATCATGGGAAAAATTAAAACTAGGAGCATAGATAGTGAAACATATACATTTTGTTGCACTTCAAGGCAAAAACTCGGTCAATTAATTCAAATATATTTTATATATATATATATATAGTTGTATTTGCATGTCTATGTCTAGATATAGATATAGATAGATATAGATATAGATGGGACAATTGCTTTTAAGGGCTGAGGTTCCCACAGAGAGCGTCTAGGTGGGACACAGTTGTGAAGCTCTTATGTTTAGCCATGTTTAGCCAGCAGAAACTAAACACAGAAAAAATAAGTTTTCTTGAAAGTTCGTAAAGCATAGAGGAATACATCACAGTCATATATGCACACTACATTTTCTACTTATGCATATTATAAATACTCATATACATCATAACCGTATGCCAACAGACAGTACATTCTACATGTCTGATATGCACCTTGCACAGAAAACTATATGCACACAAACTGTCTACCTATAGCATGTACCCCCAAAATACACAGAGATGATTTGTTTTCAAAATATACATTATAGTAAATCAACCCCATATACACTGAATTATCATTTTTAAAATCCACTTCTGGTAGGCTACAGAACACAGTGAATATAATAGTCAGATGTGTATTTTAACTCTGTTAATGATCTTGAGAAAAATCACTTCAGGTACCTGCAGGAAGTTAACAAATGGAGTTAGGGAACCTAAGAGAAAAGATTGTATAACAAATTCCTTAAGGAGTTTGACCTTTTAAGAAATTCTACAGCATTGCAACAGGAAAAGGAAAAAATAGGATTTCTTTCACTGTTTTCCCCCCCAAAAATAAAAGAAAAAATCAGTTTTAGTTTAGGACTTTGTCACTTGAATGTCTCCCACCTAATACATTCAATGGGAATTTTGCCATTAATTTAATTTTAACAAGTTCAGGCCTTGATAACCTGTTCCTCGTACACCACAGTCTAAAGAGTTCTGAAGGATCCATTTAACAAACAGTTCAGATGTTTCTATTCTGAATCTCTTTAGGTTGGAAATGGTGTTGGGAATCTCAATAAAACAGAACTTTAAAAGGAGATTTTTCCATTTTCCTGGTTTCAATAGACTCAAAACTACTCACAGTAAGAATGGTTTAAGAGGAGTTTGTTGGTGTCCAGGCTCTGCATATGTGGAGGGGGCACTTTTCTGTAATCTGTCAGGCTTAGGGTTTTTCGAAAAACTCCCCCACATCCAGGGAACACGTCTGCTCTTCCGCTTTTTTTTTTGCGGAAGAGCAGACGCCCTTTTTCAGAAGCCCTGTCTTCCTCCTACCACGGAGAAGAAGGGCTCTTCCAAAAGAAGAGGCATTTCTGAAATTTGGCCCAGTGTAAACTGGCCAAATTTCAGAAAAGCCTCTTCCGAAAAAACTATCAGAAAAAGGTACGCAAATTGTGGAGCACGATTTGCGTACCTTTTTCTGATAGATCACTGTAGTGTAGACATAGCCTCAGTGATCGTTTTGTGGCAAATGAAATATTTAAAAATTCACAGACAGCAGATTGCTGCCAGCCCACCACTTGCTGGGACTCGGGAAGGAGGAATTGTATGTTGAGTAACTCATAGAGATACACATGTGTGGGCGAGAGAGAGAATTATACACATATATATACTTTTGCTTCTTGAATGTCATAGTGAAATCTTAGAGTATTCTTGTCCCTCACAATTTTGAGACCACAACTACTCTATAGATTGCGCAAAGCCTGAGGATAGAATATGGCCCTTCAACATATTAGACACATAGTTGCACACCACAATTATTTGAAATTCTTGTCATTACAGTTTCATTATTAGTCTTAAAAGTTGCTTCAACTGCACTGAAATGAATCTGAACAGTTCACATGCCAGAGCTACTTTCTCAGGTAGTCTGAGACATCACTAAGGCAGGGCCAATCAGAACGGGAGCAAGGAGGGTCATTTGCCCTGGGCCACTACCTCAATTGGGGCCTCAAATGTAGACATTTATTAATTTTTCTTGCACAGAAAAAGTCTAGAAAAGCATTTGTTAAATTAAAAAATATTCAAATTATGTCTCACTCTTTTTGGGGGACCTTATTTTGTTTTCATACATTATTTTGTCATCATTCTTTTTATTTTTATTATGGCTAGGGGCCTCAAAAGCTGGAAGTGGCCTGGGCCTCTCAGAGGGCCTGCACTAAAGCAATTCACATGCAGGTAATCTCCATCTCATCTAAAACTTTTACTTTTTGTTGGTTTTTTGTTTGTTTTAAGTAAAGCTTAGATTCTTCAGAATCTGAATTTGTATGATGCCAGTTTTATCCAACAAATAAGCGTTGGCTGTTTGTCACCACTGATATAGATGGATTTAACCAAGATTCCCTGTGGGCTGATTGCAAAAGTCCCATCCATATCTTCTTTCTTGCAGTATTGAATAGAGTGTTATAGACAGTGCTGTTGTGTTCCCTGAACTCTTTGCAGAATGACATTTCTGGGTTTGCTTTTGTTTGTTTCTTTTCACGAACTTACAGAGTCAGACTTTTCTTTTCCCTGAAGTGTATTTGTCCTGCACATGAAAAAGGTTGTGGGAGAAGAGGAGCTAGATGGTATATTCTGAAATGCTATATATTTCAGAACATCCTTCCACTTGTCAGTGTCTGCACCCTCTAGAAGTATGGTTTCAATTTTACTTTTGAAATATGAGTCAAGCAATGTTGCCAGCACATATTTCTCCCTGTCAAAACATTTCACTTGTTTCTAAGTCTGTAGACAGCTTTTGGGTTACATCTTTTCCCCAGCCTTATTGAAACAGGATCTTCATTTCTTTTGAAATCATTTTTCATTAGTGTGGAAGCAAAAGTAGATATTATAACTGATAAGTGGCAGCACCTGGCTTAAAGATGTGCCTTCAGTTCTTATTTTCTATGTGATCACTTTTGATAATTGGAGGATAAAAATCAAAGCAGCAGTTACATTCAAATGAGAGTAGGTAAAGACACTATCTAGGAAGATAGTCAGCAACACTTCCTGTTGCTTTGTGAATTGACAGAGCACACAATAAGCAGACCTAATTATTTATATACTGTTTCAACAAATGACTTTCTGATGTAGCTTGATTAGGGTTAGAGCTGGTTAAATTATTAATTAGCAATAAATTATCCATAAATGTATCTTTTTCTGTTTGCAAGTCATTTGAAAACTGATCCTCGTTTCTATGGATATACTGATTATTTGCAAGCAAATTTCAGTGTATGGCTTGTTTGCAAACTGGCTTGCTTCAAGTATTTACTGTTTGCAGTTCTTTGGGGGTATGGCAGATGAACTGTGTCACATGCACAGTTCAGGCTCCCTAACAAAGCAACTGAAACTTTTTAAACTGAGATTGCAATGAATAGCTAAACCGGGCAACAGGGAAACTTCCAGTAACAATTTTCAGATGAAAAATTATTTGTGTTTGAATTATTTTTGGGAGGAACTTTATATTTCAGGTATTTGAACTCATGCTCATCAAACTACTTGTTAGCAATGAATATTAATAACAATTAATATAGAATTAATAACATTAATAACAATGAAGATAGATTTTACCTTATTTAATTGCAGAAATATTCATGAATCATTTTATATTATTCTTCCAGATGTATTAATAATTTCATCAAGCTTTAACATAACAGCTGTCCCCAGTTCAGATATTAAACCCTCTGCCAATCATATTTTAATGTTCTGATTTTCATCAGGCTCTTGATCAGAAAGGCATAAATTCATGCAGTCAATGAGACAAAATATATGTATACATTTAAAAATGTTATTTGATTAAATATAAAATTATTCCTAATAAAAAGGGTATACAGTCAAATGTGAAGAAAGAAAAGACAAAGAAACAGTTGAAGTATAATAAATGAACAAAACAGGACAATGTATATCCACTATTCCCTTGGTCCATTCAACCACATCTCCAACTGCTCAAACCAGAACAAATAGCCATTTAGATATGTAAGGGCAGAATGCTGGCAAAACCTGCAGTCCAGTATCAGAGTTTCCTTTGATGATGGTGGGCTTACCTGAAGTTTCAGAGGGAGTAGCTGTGTTTGTTGTTTTTTAGGTTTTTCCAGTGACAGACTAATAGTCTTGCAGCATCTTAGAGACTAACCAAACAAGTAGATGGTGTCATGAGCTTGGTTTTCTTTTCTTCACAATATTTGTTGAATTTACGCAAATCTAAACAAGTCATTGACTTTTTCTTTGATTGGGGGAAGGGGAATTTTCATTGACTGACTTATCGCCAAGAATATGTCTGTAGAGTTGACCATTGGTCTTTTTTATGAGTAACTTCTGACTTTTGAATTCAAAGGTGCCTAATCATCCAGGAGTAGACCACACCCTATGATATGGTGTTTTATTATGCTCATTCCATGTTTTTATATGTGTGTGTGCAGAGTGAATGGATAGGGTGTGTTTATTGTGTATAAAGTGAAAATACACTTCTATTACTAGATCCGGGTAGAAGGATCAAAGGGATATGCCTCACTCAGTATGAGAACATAGTTTATTGCCTGTAAACCATGCTGTGACTGTAATTTGGATTTTAACGTGAATATATAGTACCCACATATATAGTATATTTAAGAGAAAAACCTTGTTTTCTGAACAAATCCCAAAATAGTCAAACCACTTTCCTTTGCCCTTGGGCTGGATATATGCCAGAACAAAGCTTTTTATTGAAAAACAGCAATATAAAGTGTATCAGTTCTTTTACGGCAGATTGACATGTAGTATTTACCAAAATTTAAACCACATGTTTGCAAAAGTTTAAATCACAGAAGGTGACTGCACTAAAATTATGCTCACATCTGGAGGCAGCCAGTTCTCTTGGAAGTAGTTTGGTAAATCTATATTGAAGGCATAGTCCCAAAATCCAAGTTTCCTTGGGCTAAAATTAATTCAGTTGGATAAGAAATTACATAACTGGGCACTCAAAATCAAAAAAAATTTATTGTATCTTCTATATTATTCAGACAACATGCAGATTATTTGGAGTGACATCCCTTTGACTGGAGAAGTAATGGCATATTGGTAGGGGAACCAGAAGTTCTAGAAATGGTAGTTGGAATTTGGTAGCTGCTTCAGGTAGAGTATATCAGGAAAGTAGCATAAGAAACTGACCTAAACAAAGAAAAACCCAAAAGAAAATGATAAAGAAAGAAAAAGAAATTGCAGATTCCAACTCAAAATATTAATGTACTCTAGGCCAGTGTTCCCTCTAAGCCGCGTGGCAGCCTAGCTTCATGGGTGATTAATCAGCCCCTCCCAGTCAGAGGCTCTGGGCTCCATGCACTGAGCTGACTGACTGGGCAGGGCCTATTAATCACCAGTGAAATTGTGCTGCCCCCAGCAGCTGAGCGGTCCCACAGCTCTTGGCTTTCCTTCACTTCATTGACTGGATGAAAATTCTAATTGCTGCTGGATTTACCCTTTTGTGTGTGTGTGAAGTGATAAGGTAAAATTGCACCTTCTTTACTGGACAGCTGTAATCCCTGTGGGCATTTGAAGTCCCATCTCCTTTACTGACTGAAATAAATTTCTACTACTTTGGCCACCTGTGATCCCTAAAGAACTAGCAAAACTGTGAGAAGTGAACTAGGTTATGGTCTGTTTTATACATCAACAGTATTGTTAACGCAGGATTTATCTACATGGTACTACAGTCTGGACTATGGGGGTGAATTGTAGAGCACTCGGAACTGTTGTACTCTGCCCTGTGTAGATGCTGCTGATGTGAACCATGACAGGCTGCTGGCTAAGCCTGCCACTACAGCCTGGCTGAAAAGGGCAATTGAAGCCAGCTGAGCAAGCCCATGCCTGAGGGGCTAATGGGAACCAGTTGTGGGCCTCATTAACCAGAGGGCTAGATAAGACGGCTAGAGAGGCAGTTGTCGGGGAAATGGAAGGGGGAGGAGCTACAGAGTGGCTGAGTGTACTGCCCAGCCAACTAGGGAGAATAGCTGAGTTTGCTGCAAACAAAAAAACAACTCTGTAAATAGAAGGTGGTGGGAAATTGGCACAGACAATAAAAGGCATGGGTGATTACATCAGAAGAGGTCTGCAGTTGATTTTTGGATGAAGATGGGCTCCCCGGGCAAGAGGCCTGGGCAAGGACCTTGACACAGAACTCAAAGGCCCCAAGCTTATGCTGAGATAGTCCCCGTTATGCAGTCTTCATGGGGCAACTAATGTGCAACATTTTTGAGAGCGCTACACAATTCACCCCCTGTACTCTCTATTGTAGTATTGTGTAAAAAAGATCTATGTTCTGATTTCAGAATCTTTATTCCTCATGGCAAAAGTGCCAGAAGAGGCAGAAAAGCCAGAAACAGCTCAGCTTGACTTTCAGATTTCAGGGGGATAGGGATAAATGTTGGGTATAATATTACTAGAAGTGATGTATTTATGTAACATTGTGTGGAGATTTGTTACCATGACTACCAGAATAAGGAACATTTATGGTACATCCATGCTTTGTTACTTCTGCTGAATTTCCTGATCTTCACTAGAGTATTCTGTGGGTCTGTAATTTTATGATTATCAATCTCCCTTTGGGACTTCTGCTTGCTTTTTAGAAAACAAGGTTGAAGCACATGCAAACATCAAAAGAAAGAACATTATGTGCCTTTCTTTTTACATATTTGTAGCTTACTGAAGAGATTCCTAGCATGGAGAGCACAGTGGGGAACAAATACCATATGGATTTGAGCGCTGTACCAGCAAAAGAGGTATATCAAATTCTTAAATATGGAAGAGAGCCCATATTTTTATAAAGTGCTGACAAACTATAAAAACTAGGGAGCAGGTCAGGAGAAGGTTATCAATGCCCTCAGCTGAATGTCTCTCAGACATGTCATTCTTATTACACATGTGGGAAGCCTCAATATCATGGAAATTTTAGACTAAGATTAGAAGGTCTAAGAGAAGTGAGTTCTGGTATCTTCACACAAACTTTAAGGCTGCTTTCTAAGAAGTGAAAGAGCTTTAGCTTTTTAGCTTTCTCAGCTGTTGAAGACAGATTCCTGCCAACAGGGTTAGCAGTTGAGAAATCATTTTTAAAAAGAGAGAAAAATGTAATGTTTCTTTCAAACAGGTGCACAATGCCTGCAGCAAAAAAAAAAAAAAGAAACATTTGTCTATAAAGAATTAGAATAAAAAAAGATGTGAGCTGCAAAAACTGAAATAGCTTTTCAAAATGGCAGATTTCCAGTAATTTGCAGGGGCTGTTTTGTTTTTGCATTTTTAACGTTTTAAAAATAGAAGATATAAAAAACTTGATTCTGTTTCTAGATATTCAATTATGTGTTAATGTTTAAAATGTGAAATCAGCTGTTATTCAGTAGCTAATTTAACAAGATATGCTGGCACATATCCCTGCCTATCTGAGATCACTATCAGGCATAGATTGCCTGCCTGAAAATTAGGAGTTGAAAAGCCATAACAGCACACACGTGCATGAGCGCGTGCGCAAACACAAATCCAACGTATAATGGCTGTGAAGATAAGACAGCATTCAAGATTCACACACCTCTCAAAAAAAAACAGGCATATTCATAACAAGTTAAAGAATTATGTGAAGTTTTAGCAAATAAACTTGGTATTTAATGAGCACACAACTCCAATATTTGCTAATATTTATCCCTGCAGGTCATTGTGTTTGCAAAGTTGGATACAAAATTGAAGATAGATGGAGAAACAGATAGACAGAGTGTCCGTAAAAGATTTGGCTTTCATTATCACATCCAGAAGTTCACAGGCTCTGCATGGAGCTTTCAGAACTTCTCAGTGTGCTTATCTTTGTGATCCATAACACAATTAGGCCTATTCTTGGGTTACAGAGATATTATTTGGAAACACATAGGTAATTCTCATAGGTAATCTAGTGGTTAGCTATAAATAAAAGGTGTTATTCTTAGCTCACATCTCTCAAATGGAATTCAATATTTTAAAAAACATAACATTATGACCACAACTGAATTTAAGATTCCTTATACTAAATGTAGCTTCCATTTTTCTCAGCTCCCTGATAATTTTATTCTGTTTCTCCATTGACAAGCAGAAAAGAAAATTGCTCCACTTATTAGTTTCCAACGACATATGTAATTGGGAGAGTATGTCATAGGCTTCAAGCACTTCTGATAGCCAATTTTAAGGAAAATATTCACTGATTAAGCTTTGTGATCTAGAAAGAAGGCTTATAATTCAACATTTCTACCATATAATGTATGTTCCATTAGCTCTATTTTATTCTCCTAGGATTTATGTGGCACAAAACACAAAATAAATGATGTTGTGTTGCTGTAATTTTTCAGGTTAGAAACTTTATGTCTATTCTTATTCAATGTAGTTTTAAATTGTTCACATTCGCTGTCAAGGCATGTGAAACTTCCCTACATGGAATCAAATCATCTTGTCATAATCTCATTGCCATAATCTTACTACCTTTGGCAATCATGTCTGACAGTTCTTGAAAATGCAGATTGCCATCAAAACTCATGAGCAAAGAGGCCTCACAAGATGCTGGCACGTCCTTAGGGGGAAGAAGTCAAACTAAAAAGTTTATTGTTTTTAAAGTGATCATATCCCTTTTGGCATTTTCCCAATCTTCCCCTTCTCCTTTCACACTCATGTTTTAGAAATGAAAAGACAGATGACATGTAGCAAAATAAACATGGAAATACAGAAAATCTTTTAAATCCCCTGGATTCTAAGTTCATATGTTCAAGGGTTAGGTGACCAATTTGGATAAAATAAAACCTCGGCCTAATACTGAAATCAAACATTTGAGGTCTGAAAGAATTCTGAAACTTTTTTCTGCTATTGTTTTTCATACTTGTCAAAGAATCTTTGAGGAGTACAGAATGAACCAACCTTACAACATCCAGCCTTAGAAAGTAGCTCTGGATAGATGGATAAGGGAAAATATCCAGGTACTTCCAAGCATAAAAACAGATTGGAATTTAGACATGAAATTGCTGCATATGGCAACATTCTGCACAAAAAGACATTCTGTAACAATAGCAACAGCCTGAGGCCAGAAATACTAAGTATAATCCACAATGACCATTTAAGTATTGAGATGTGTAAGAATGGCCTGAGATGTGCTATTTTGTTATGAAAGATAAGATAGCCAAATACGAAATCTGTTATATATAGGAAACAAAAGGCAAAATACTAAAACCACATGAGATTCCAGGTATACCTTTCTACAAGGGCAGCATTGACCTGTTTGAATAAAATCAGAAAGAGAGTACCTCTAAGTAATTGTCTAGTTCTCTTTCTTCTCTCCACCCCCCTCCCCTCCTTTTGGGGGGGTTATTTTACCTCTGGAAAACACTTTGGTTAATATTAAAATAGCACTGCAAGTCACGATTTTCATGGGACTTTAGATGAATTAATAATGGTCTACAAGGTACCAAGGGCTCATTTTGGTAATGTCAGTGAACATATCACTTCAAGCACACTGTTATGTAGAGTTAACACCCATACATTTCATCAACAGATTAAAAGAAAAGTTAGAACAAATAGAAAAATGTGACATGTCCTGGTGGATTCAAGGGGCACATATTTAGCATTGCTGCAGTATGTCAGAACACCTTACAATGCTGTATGAGGATTACTAGTTCAGACTAATGGTGAAGAAGACAACCTTAGTGCTACTGTATATCAAGGTTCTTGAGTCAAAGTCAATGAACTCTGAAATGGTCAAAAAAGCAGGATATGCCAGGAAACCAGAATAGAAAACACATTATGACCAGAATGCAAAAAACAACCAAAAAACCCCTCCATTACATTTGGGAGAGAATGTTGGATTTCAAAACAGCAGATGACCAGCAACCTGTCCAGGTAACACCAATATTGTGCATGCTGAGGTCAAGTGTTATAGTCATCCTGAAGGTCGATCCTAGAGGAAGAGCAAAAGATATCACAAGACAGACACCTGATTTCTAGAGCCCTATATCTGCTCCTGCATTCCTATCTGCAAATATGAGCCTTGGATATCCACATCATGGATACCTGTGGATATAAAACAGATATCCACAAATTTGCACAATTCTAGATACAAAATTTGTATCCACAGCTGCATCCATGTCTGCAAAGAAAAGCCGCAGGAATCTGCATTTGCAGATTTGTAAGGCTCTATTGATTTCCATTTCTTAAGGACATCCTAAATGCTAGGTGCAGTAAGGGCACATCTACACAGCAGGGCTAAACTCGAAATAAGCTACACAACTTGAGCTACACTAACTGCATAGCTTAAATCGACTTTTGGCGCTGTCTATAGAGCAGTTATTTTGAAAGAGCACTCTTCCCCGAATTCCCTTACTCCTTATACAATGAGAGTGTGACGGGGCCATGGGGATGGCCGCCGCTGCCGCAGCAGTCCCCAAGCCCCACACTCCTAAAAGCCCCGCGGCGGCTTTTTGCAGGGAAGACATAGCCGCATGGCAGATGTGCACCGCCTGCTCCGGAGCCGCCCCGGGGGGTAATGCTGAGGCACGGGCTGACGTCAGGGGAGGCGCCGGATGCCAGAGGGGCCCGGCGTCGGCAAGTGTCGTGAAGCATAAAGGAGGCCCGGAGGGGCCCGAGAAGGGGAGGGAGGAGAAGGAGAGCGCGCAGGGGGAGGAGAAGGAGAGCGCGCAGGGGGAGGAGGTGGGCGGCAACCGGGGGAGTGGCGGGTGGCGCCCCAATGAGGGGGGGGTCCACAGGAAAAGCCGGAGAGCCACCGGGAACCGAGCCTGGGAACAAGACGTGACGGAGGAGAGGAAGTGACCCAGGACTGAGCGTTGGAGCCGGGAGGTCGCTCGAGGGTTGGTGAGTTAAGGCGGCTGTCCCACCAACCGGACAGGGAGTCATGTCCCTGTCCTTAGGGTCCTGGGTTGGGACCTGGAGTGAGGGAGGGCCCAGGTCCCCCTCTCTTCCGTTGGGCGGTGCCATTGGCGGAGGCCTGGTGTTAGCGGGCATCCGGTAGGGCTGGCCACCGGGAGCGCCACAAACGAATAGGAAAAAGGAAAAGGAAAGACACAGACCTCAAGAACTGGGATGCGGGAGAGGGGGAGCACTCGGGGGAGAGGGAGATTTATGCCTTGACCCCAATGATGACACAGCTGTAGATCTGAGGGGAGGCGCAGACCGTGACAGAGGGTTACACAGTAAGAAACCTGTTATTCTGAATTTATTTTGAAATAAGGAGCTTGCTGTGTAGACATGTACTATGTGATTTCAGAATAACTGACGTTATTCCGAAATAACGCTGCTGTGTAGACATAGCCTAAGTAAGGGATGACAGAAATAATGCATGCCTACTTAATCACTGACAAAGAAAAAATCAAGAGCAGTAAATATAGACTCTAGATCAGGGACTGGCAACCCTTAGCACATGTGCCACAAGCAGCCTGCTAGCCAATCTTTACTGGCACGCAGGGTGGGAGCTCAGCTCTGAAGTCCGCCCCCCTCGCATAGCAAGGAGCCCATGCTGCAGTTCCAGCCTCAGCTCTGCAGCTGCAGGCTGGAGCACCAGCTCCATCTTCCTGCTGGGAGAGGGGTTCGGACAGGCACATGCGTGCATCCCTGGGGCTGCCTCCTGCTCAGAAAGTGGTGGGGCTGGACCTGCTCTTCAGAGCCAGGGCTGGGCGGCCGGCACACATCCACTGAAAGGTTTTCATTGACCCAGGTGGTCCACTGAGCGCGCGGTGGAAGGATTCCCTACCTCCCACCAGGAAGGCAGCATGGTGCAGGGCAGGAAGGTTAAATCTTGGCATGCCACTTCAAAAGGTTGCTGATCCCTGCTCTAGTTAGATGTTCCAGCACAGCAGCCATCCTGCAAGGAGCTGTTAAGAGACTAAGAACAGTTTGGATGCGTCTAGACTGGCCGCTTGAATTTGCGCAAGAACACTGACGATCTGATGTAAGATTGTCAGTGTTCTTGCGCAAATACTATGCTGCTCCTGTTCGGGGAAAAGCCCTCTTGCGCAAATGTATTTGCGCAAGAGGGCCAGTGTAGACAGCTCAGGACTGTTTTGCGCCAAAAAGCCCCAATGGCGAAAATGGCAATCGGGGCTTTCTTGCGCAAAACCGCGTCTAGACTGGCACGGACGCTTTTCCGCAAAAAGTGCTTTTGTGCAAAAGTGTCCGTGCCAATCTAGATGCTCTTTTCCGCAAATGCTTTTAACGGAAAAACTTTTCCATTAAAAGCATTTGCGGAAAATCATGCCAGTCTAGACGTAGCCTTTGTGTAAATCAGCCAGCCATTTAGGTTCAGAAATAGAAGTTACTAACAGATGTTCAGTAAGAGGTGTAAGTCTCTCATATGTCAGAGGTTCATGTCATCTATCCTGACTTACATTCTGTTTTATTAATAAGCTGCTTTCGTTTGAGTTAGTGGTTTCTGGCTAATTGTAGGCATTTGACCTTTCCTTAAGGGATGATGTAACAGTAGCCACTGGAATCAGTGGACAGATGTCACACTGACTTTGTGACAAGCCCAAGAAGACCAGTGTTTTACCAACACTTCTGAGCATCACAGACTTATTACCTAGAGCAGGGGTGGGCAAGATATGGCCCATGGACCAGATTCAGCCTGCCAAGCTACTGGATCCAGCCCGCGAGCCGCCTGATCCAGTCCTCCGGCCACCCCACTGAGACCATCCGGGACAGAGCAGCCAGCTGCGTCATAGCAGCCCTCTGCCATTGTAAGCACCTGGCTACTCTCTGTGGCTCTCTGCTCTGGGCACCACCAGGGGGAAAGGAAGTCTTTTCAGAAACTGACAAATGAGAGCTGAGAAATTTTGCTGAGGGCAAATTTATCACCTAGTTTAAGGTCCTGGTTTCTGCTTCCCCACACCCAAAAAACCCCCCAGCCCTTATGCATGTGCTTTAATTTATGTGCTGTGAGCAGTTTCACTGAAGTGTATGCCTGTATTTTTGCAGGATCAAAGCCTAAATTAGACAGACATAAAACAGGAAGATAACAGTTGATCCAGTTTGCTTCAACATTTCTCAAACAGTTCAGCTGTTAATGCAATACAAGCAGTAAGCCTTTCTATTACTCTTAGTTATTTTATTCTTATTAACTTCATTCCAATAGTGATTATTCGTTGTTGCAGCCATAATTATTAAATATATTTACTGGCTGCAGTAGCAAAGAGTCTAGAAAAAAACCAAACATTTGTTTACTTTCATTATTTTAGGACTTTTCTTTTGTATCAACTTAATAAAGATTAGGAAGGACATAGTGAGGAAATAACTCTTACACCATTTTTTCAGACATTTGTCTAATATGTCAATTTTGGACAATCCAAGAAGAGAAGAAGATGTTTCCTTTCTTCCATCATACTGCTGAGAATTTCATGGCTATTTACACTCTTCAGGGCCGGTATCAAGCCTGCTGTTATATTTGTACAGCTTGTAGCATAGTGTGAATACTATCAGAAATAAAATACAGTTTGTTATGTAAGCCCAATATGAAAGGTATCTAATAATAAATTTATATAGGTATATTCTCCTCCTGACGGAGAATCTCTGTGATACAAAGAAGAAGGCTGGGAAGGTGCTTAGGGCATGTCTTCACTTGTGCACCGGAGATCAACCTTCTGGCATTTGATTTAGTGGGTCTAGTTAAGACTCATAAATTGGATGCTCAGGGCAAACACAGGGAATAAAGGAAGCGTTTGCTCCCATTAGCCTCCCACTGTGGAGATGCCACCAAGTTCTACGTAGCTGGAGTTGTGTACCTTAAGCTGACCTTCCACGTCTGGTGTAGACCTGGCTTCAGAGTGAGTGGGGATGAGAATAAAAGGTATCGGGAAGGGACTGAGGATGTCCAGGGTCTGTGGAAAGGAAGGAGGAGAAGGAATTAGACTTGACAGTTCTGAGGGCATCTTTGTAACATTTTTGATGAAATGTCTCATGTTGTAATGGACTTAAGAGAGTGGTTACAGGGCTTGTTTGGTTTTGTTTTTTTGAGGCACGGATGTGTGCATTAGCTGGCATGTGTATTACATGGCCAGATCCCGAACTGGTGTTAATCAGAATAGCACCACTGACATCAATGGAGCACTGCTGATTTATGCCAACTGATTATCTGTTCCAGTTTATTGAAGTTAATGATCTTGATATGTAAGAAACAGTGCAGGTTTGGAGAGGGTGATTGATCATAGCAATGTCCAGGCAGAGTTACAAAGTAGAGCTAACTAGTGGCAATGAAAAGGCCAGTGAGATTGAGTTTTATGCTGATAAACATAGCAAAAGGAGGTTTTTCAGGCAAATGCCATTTACAGTTCATGCTTCTGTAACCCCCAAGGAGATTACTTAGATTCCTGGGACTCTGTCTGCTGGCAGCTCAGGGACAGGCACACTGAGTTTGCCTTGGCTCCCCCTCCCTACCAGGGACAGAGTCTGCCCGGCAACCCATAGGGAATGAGATGCCCCTCCCAGAGAGTTCAGGAGGGGAAGGAGGAGCCATAGTTTGGAGAGTCTGGAGCCAGCCAGGGCAAGGGAAGGACTGTCTGTGTGGGAGCTAGTAAAGCCCAGGCCTGCATGCAGGGTTTCCCCCTGAGAACTAGCCTCTAGGGACCTGAAGGCAGGATCCCTCAGCCGGGTTTTATTTCTCCACTGTTGATTCCCAGTTTGTGGAGTTTGCTGGGAGGCTTCCCCAGCCAGGCTGAGTTGGCTCTCCGGCTCCCTGGGTGAGACCAGTCACCGCATGGTCAGCTCTGCTCTGTCTGCTGGTTCGGGGCTGCTGCCTGCTGTGTGTGTGTCTAAATGCTGGGGTAGGAGATTATAGTTTGAATTTTAGTGCAGTTGTGTGGCCTGCACCTTGAGCCCTGCATCCCTTTGTGGTGAGGGGAAATTCTGGGATTGAAGCAGCCTGATTCCTGCCCGAAGAGGATCCCTACCAGAAGAGACCAGCCCCTCTGCAGTGACTGAGTCATCTCTGAACCTGAGGCTCATTCTTGGAGTGTGAGTGCACCATCTTTTAGTTAGTAAGTCAGGGAATTTGTTTGGGGATTTTATAACCTGCTGCATATTAAACCTGTGGAGGGATTTACCGCCTTCTCCCACTTGTGAGTCCTTTGGGCTGGACTGGACCCAGTCAGCCCCACTGCTAAACCACTGCAGAGAAGAATTTTGTGGTCAAAAGTCATCAAGGGCCCCAACAAAGTACGCGTACCAACGGGACACTAACCTTACAGTTGCTGGGCACCGGTGAACCTAAATATAGTGTTTTACCCTGTTATGTTATATTTGTCTCCTGTTTAATATAATTGTGTTTATTATAGTGTATGTGTTTGTGTTATTTTCTGGGAGTCTCCAACTATCTTGCAAATACGTGAGGATTACCCTGGATTAGAATTTTCCTCCCAAGCTGCCCTGGTGATCCTGCCAGGAAGGAGTGAGGGGGGTGGAGGCACCGCCAAATAAATCCATCAGAAAAAATAAAGTTGAGTGGGTGGCGGAATCCAGAAGAACCCAGACCTATCCATCAAAACCTGTAAGCAGATTGGCCTTAAAGGAGGTAACCAGGTGGAGAGGGGGCGCAACACTTCCATGGACCCATACCACTCCAAGCCCTAAAACAGGTCAACTTATTTTAAGGATAGTGAAGCCATCAAAGCTAGATGGAAGGATAATTTTGAGTTACTGCTGAACCATTATCAACTGTCTCTCATGCCACTAACAAATCTATATCTCAGTTACATGAAAGAGAATCTCTTGCTAACCTCCCTCCCCACCCCCTTGAAAAAGTAACAGAAGTCATGCAAACCAAAAAAGACATAAGAAATGCTAAAATTGTTACAATCTTTAAGAAAGAAGACAAAGTCAGAGTGTGGAAACTATGAAGGCATTGTTTTGTCATTTACAGCAGAAAATATTTTTGTCCGTGTCCTCTTAAATGGATTACTTCCCCTGGCTGAAGAATCGTTGCCAGAATCTCAGTGCAGTTTTAGACCATCCTGCAGGACAAGCAACATGATCTTCATTACCCACCAAATCCTGAAAAGTTTCAGGAACAAAATCGGGACCTGCACATTGCCTTAATTGAGTTGACCAAGGCTTTTGACTCTGTCAATCACTAAGCCCTGAGGAAGGTACTGGCCAGATTTGGCTACTCTCCAAAATTTATTAAGGTCCTAAGGCTCCTCCATGATCAGATGACTGATGCAGTGCTTTGTAATGGCCTTGAGATGGAACCTTTCATCATCAAAACTGGGGTTAAGCAAGGGTGAGTTATTGCCCCAATCCTGGTCTCCATCTATTTAGCAGTCATGTTGGTCCTTATTAAACATCTCCTCCGCAATGGAGTTGACAGGTTCAAAACTGATGGGCAGCTCTTTAATCTTTGACATCTCTGCTCAAAGTCTTCAGGGTATCCATTACTGATCTTCAGTATGCTGATGACTGTGTCATACTCGCACACACTGAGATTGACCTTCCATGCATATTGGATTTCCTTGCACAAGCTTACCAAAGCCTTGGACTTCCACTCAATATTGAGAAGATTAAAGTGCTCTACCAACCTGCTTCAAGCCTTGTACATAATCCACAAGTCACCATTGAGGGTCAGACTTTGTAGACAGTTGAGTTCTTTTGCTACTTCAGTAGCCAACTTTCTCAAAACACAAAAATTGACCGTGAGATCCAGGATCCAATGCATAAGTGCTTCCTTTGGGAAAGTACTCCAATGCATTTGCACGGACTATGCTCCATGATAGGACACAAAGATCCAGGTCTACAAGACTGTTGTTTCTACTCTCCTTTCTGGATGCAAAATCTAAATGGCCTATCAACAGCACCTCAAGAGTCCAGAGAGGTGTCACCAATGATGCCTCGGGAAGATCCTTCACATCTCATGGCAAGATTGCTGCACTAATGCCAATATCCTCACTAAAGCCAATGTCATGAGCATGAAAGCAATGATTCTCATGCACCAACTTCATTGGGTTGGACATTGTGCAAGGATACCAGCCTCTTACCTCCTTAGTCCTCTACTCTCATCTCATCCATGGTCAGAGATCCTGTCATGGTCAGAGCAATCCAAAGAACCCCCAATGATACCATATCCTCCATTAGGCTTCAAGTAGTGTTTTGCCCTCAAAGAAGAAAAGAGAGAGAGAAGGAAGGAAAAAGAAAGAACTTTCTCCAAGAAGGCAGCTGGCCTGCCACAAAATGTCTGTATCACCTGTGGGCACATTTGTGGTTCCAGGATTGAACTCCTGAGTTATCTCAGCATTCATATGTAAGTCGATGGTAGAGATCATCTTTAAATTAAGGGATCACCAATGGAAGATGAATGAATGACTCTGTCAACTAGATAAGGAAATGAGCTAGCAATACAGAGAAGAGCTTTTCAGCAAAACATGATTAGAATTGTTTGTGTTCATTCTTCAGTGCTACAAGCATGGAGTTTCCTTTTTATTCATTTTATTTAGTGAATTTCTGTTCTGTCTCCTCAGCCCACATACATACTCACTCAACTGATTTCATTTACTTGCATGAATAAAATTTAACAACCCAAAATAGATCAAGTATAAAGCAGCACATTAAGAAATGTTTTCTTTACTTTGAGTATTTGATATATGGAAACCACAAATGAAGGAATCCACAAATATGCACTGTGACAAAGCTTCAAGCATAGCAGTGACTCAGTAAGTAGTATCCACTGTATCACCCTCTCAGGATACCCCATGACAATTGAAATGAACATCAATCATTCAAATGTAGAGGAAATTAGTGGTCTGAAATATCAAAAAGGAAATTAACCTGTCTGAAGGGATCTCACACTAAAGTACTGGGGACTTCAGTGTTCAATTTTTTGCAGGGACAATATATGTAAGGAAAACATTTTATAGAAAAAAATCCCTGCCACTCTTACCTTGCCTCGAGTAAATTTTACCTAAAGATAAATAGCCTGAAAACAATTCCCTTCTATTTTGTTTCAGTGCAATTTCTTTTTATGTTTTCCAAAAGAAGGAAAAATATAATTGGATATAGACACTGAATACCAAATAAACCCCACAAAACTTATCCAGGGAGACTGTTGTGGCTCAGGAATTGGCACTGGAATGTAAAGAGTGTCATCCCTAGGTCACTGATTTGAATGCTGCCCCAGATGGTAGTTGCCAAAATTATTATCACCTGTTGGAGGATCTGTGTGAAAGTGATTGAGCAGTCTCATCTCCATTTCTTCTAGGCAGCTCCTCACATAAGAAAAGCAGCAACCACAATTGGTCTTCTGAGGAGACTGGCCAAGGACTGAAGAATTCTGATTGTCTCTTTTCTGAAGAGAATGTGTCTGATATAATTTCACTTACAGCAGAAGTACCTCCACAGAAGTTGGTGGAGTCACACTTTCCTTTCAGTACATAGATCTGTATGGGTACGTCTAGACTACACGCCTCTGGCGACAGAGGCATGTAGATTAGGCTACCCGGCGTAGGAAAATGAAGCGGCGATTTAAATAATCGCTGCTTCATTTAAATTTAAATGGCTGCCGCGCTGAGCCGATCAGCTGTTTGTCGGCTCAGCGCAGTAGTCTGGACGCTCCACGGTCGACATCAAAGGCATTTGTCGACCTCCCAGGTATGCCTCCTGGGATGAGGTTTACCTGGGAGGTCGACAAATGCCTTTGATGTCGACCGCAGAGCATCCAGACTACCGCGCTGAGCCGACAAACAGCTGATCAGCTCAGCGCGGCAGCCATTTAAATTTAAATGAAGCGGCGATTATTTAAATCGCCGCTTCATTTTCCTATGCCGGGTAGCCTAATCTACATGCCTCTGTCACCAGAGGCATGTAGTCTAGACCTATCCTATATGAAGGGCTGAATCCTGAGGGCCTCCGTTTTTATTTAGTCCTCATGTAGGCATTGCAATGAATAATAGTTTTGGCTGAAGAAAAACTGACTAAGAATTTGACCTAGTTAGAAGGTTTTCATTCCACCTTTCATCAAATATTATTATCCATTCATTATTAGTTTTACAACAGTATTAGTTGTTTCACAGCTTTCATTGTTGCTGCCTCCTGCTTTCCAGTTTGCTCAGAATGTCCATTCAAATGACTGGAGTACAGAGCTGTTTCCGATATCACATTTTCAGTTGTATCAAGTAAGAATGATTCCTCTAAATCTCTCAGGACTTGTGCTTTATCAGGGTGGCCAAATATACCAGCTACATCCATTCTTTTGAAGGGCTATTTTGCTAAAAACCTTTGTCCAAATACACATAGGGTTTTGCTGCTCCTTAAGGGTTAAACTTGCTATTCAGCTGAGCAAATTTAGTTTCATATATTCTGCAGTGCAGTGAAACTTAATTCATTGGAAAGCACTGAGGTTTCAGCAACATTGTTAATATTATAATGTTTCTTTCCTGCTCTGTCCTAGCTAGTTTATTGAATGATGGTAAAAATACAGATATGCTGACAAACAGGGTTGTGCCTTCCTTTGTAGATTTTTTTTCAGAATTAATCTAGAGCATTTTTATTCACAATTAAAAGTCCCCTTTAAAATTCAGAATACATCTATTTTTATTTTAGTAATGCAGTTTATAACGTTTTGATATAGGCCAGCATTTAAAATAAAAAAGACATGCTCCTTTAACTGTCATGATTTTATGTGTCTTGTAGCTGTAATGGAAGCTCATTAATTATAAAGAAAATGTGCTAAATGGGTGTTATATTGAAACCTTCAGAAAAGCCCATATTCCAAAGCACTAACAAACAAGACAGACAATATACTGCTCTTCCTAGTTACAGAAAAATGAAACAAACCCATGATTCCAGAATGATTGCTGGGGGGAAACAGAAAGTGGTTCTTACCCCTTGCAACAGCTATAGTGAAGCAAAAATCATGAAATGTCTCTGCAGAATGAAGAGAAGGTTGACAGTACACTCAAAGTGCAATGCATTTGTTGGACAGTCTCATTTCTATCTCAGCTCTGGCAGCCAGATAAAGGCAGAATCAGTTTATTACAATATATAGAGGGTTCCTAGAAAGTCAGCTTGCAGAGTAAACCTTGGCAGAAGGCTAGCTGGGAATAATGCCTCCTGGAAACATCAATTTAACAACACTTCTTCCAAATTGTTCAGCATGACATTAAGTTATAGTGGGTTTAGCATCAATATATTTAAAGTGCATATTTTTCCCTTTCACATTATGGCTGTGTCTACATTGGCACCCTTTTTCGAAAAAGGGATGCTAACGAGACCAGTCGCAATTGCAAATCCGCGGGGGATTTAAATATCCCCAGCGGTATTTCTTACATAACTGCCGCTTTTTCGGCTCGGGGCTTTGCCGGAAAAAGCGCCAGTCTAAACGAGGATCTTGCGGAAAATAAACCCTTTTCCGCAAGATCTCTTATGCCTACTTGCAAGTAGGAATAAGAGATCTTGCGGAAAAGGGTTTATTTTCCGCAAGATCCTCGTCTAGACTGGCGCTTTCGGCAAAGCCCGAGCCGAGCGGCAGTTATGTAATGCAAATACCGCGGGGATATTTAAATCCCAGCAATTTATTGCGACTGGTCTGTTAACATCCTTTTTTTTACACAGCCTATATGTTTAAGTTGCCCCATGTAAGTATGGATTTGTTGATAATAGTTTCATTTCAAGGTCCAATCCAAAGCTCTAAATATGCTCATGACATTTGCAAAAATACAATAAAAAAAAAATGCACTGACATCTTGCGGCAACTGCCAAATTGTAACCTGCCCCAAAATAGTGATAATAATCATAGAAATACAGACATGAACTGGACTTCCATGATCATTTAGTCCACCTCACCCCATGCAGAGGCAGGACAAAATATACCTAATATACCACCTGTTGGATAGTTGTGTGATGTGTTTGTGGCCCGGTCTCCTGGGGAGTGGGGTGGTCTAGTGGCTAGATCCTGGTGTTAGCTGAAGCCCAGAATGTAGGACTTCCGTCCACTTACCAGAGTCAGTTCCTTCAGTTTGGGGCGTGGCCCCAGGAGTCCAATTTCGCCCTCCTCAGTGGGGGTTTCCTTCTGGTTCTCCCCTTTTGTGCCAGGGGGAGGGGTTGGAGGCTTGTGTCCTCCTGCAGCCGACCCAGCAGATAGCTCTGGCTCAGGTCCTGCAGATGGCAGAACCAGCTCCTGCCTCTTTGCTGGTCAGCCCCTAACTGAGCTAGGCTCCCCTCCTTTTATTCTCCCTCCAGGCCTGGCAGGCTTCAGGTAAAACAGGGTGGGGCTAATTAGGCAAAAGGCCTTGTTTAGCCCCTGACCTGCCAGGCCCTCCTCTCACTCCCTCACACACACCCCTCCCCATGCCCCCCATTGGGGTCTGCCCCTCCCCCAACTGCATTCCATCCCCCCTAGAAAAAAAATCTGCATTTGCATGGGCCTTCCCAGTCTGATGTTGGATCCGGAAAGAGAAGGGTTGGAGGGAGAGGTGCCACCTCATAATTCTGGGGTTTGTCTTTTTAATTTGCATGTAGCCAGTGAAGAGGGGCATGGTCTGTGATGAGGGTAAATTGTCTGCCCAGGAGGTAATATTGGAGTTAGTCCTCTGTCCATTCACTGCTAACACCTCCTTTTCGATTACAGAGTAGGCCTTCTCTCTAAGAAATAGCTTCCAACTGATGTAGAGGATCGGGTGCTCATCACCTCTCGTGATCTGGGAGAGAACAGCTCCTAAGCCCACATCAGAGGCATCTATCTGTAACAAGAACTCCCTTGAGAAGTCGGGGCTGTACAGGACGGGTTCTCGACAGAGCTGGGCCTTTAGGGCTTGGAAAGCTTCCTCACAAGCTTGGGTCCACTGGATTCGGTTTGGACTCTCCTTCTTGAGGAAGTTGGTAAGAGGAGCTGCGATGGAGGAGAAGCCTGAGATGAAGTGGTGATAGTATCCTGCTAACCCCAAGAACTGGCATACCTATCTTTCTGACGATGGAGGGGCATACCACTAGAGGGCTTGGACCTTTACCACTAGGAGGCGTACAGTGCCTTTCCCTAAGGTGTAGCCCAGGTAGGTGGTCTCATCCCTTCCGAGGCGGCATTTTGCAGGGTTTGCTGTCAGACCAGCTTCCCTGAGGGACTGCAATACAGCCGCTACATGTAAGTGGGCCTGCCAATCGCGGCTATAAATCAATATGTCTTCCAAATAAGACAGAGGAGAATTTGGTGACTAACTGCTGGGCCTGAAGCTTCTGTTCAGGGGTGAGGTTGGACCCAAACTAGACCTCTCCTGGTTTTGATGTATCCTCTGCCTGGGGCCCCAGTTCCAGGTCTGGTGGGTAGGGTGCTATTAGTAACCTTTCCTGGGCTTTCCAGGGTTTTAAGAAATTCACATGATAAATCTGATGCACTTTGCTCTTGTCAGGCTGGTGCACCTCATAGTTTACTGGGCCCACTTGCCGAACCACCTCATAAGGCCCCTGCCAGTGGGCAAGGAGTTTGGAATCTGCACTGGGCAGCAGCAGTAGTACCTGATCCTCTTGTTGGAACTTGCAGAGTCTTGCCCGTTTGTTATAAGTTGCTTCATGGGCCCTTTGGGCCTGGAGGAGGTTCTCCTGCACAAATGTACCTAGCGCTTCAAGCCTCTCTCAGAGGTTAAGCACATACTGCACTATGTTATTAGCTTGGGAGGGTTGTTCCTTCCAAATCTCCCGAACTAAGTCCAAAATCCCACGCGGCTGCCTTCCATACAAGAGTTCAAAAGGTGAAAACCCTGTGGAGACCTGGGGGACTTCCCGGACTGCGAACATGAGAGCCATGAGGAGCTGGTCCCAGTGGCGCACATCCATTAGAACAAATTTGCGGAGCATAACCTTCAGGGTCTGGTTGAAATGCTCTACTAGTCCATCCGTTTGGGGGAAGTAAATGGACATCCGGAGTGTCTTGATTTTTAATAGCTGGCAGAGTTGCTGGGACATAAAGTTTGTCCCCTGATCCGTTAGGATTTCCTGAGGGACTCCGACCCGAGCAAAGATGTTCATCAGCTCAGTCGTCACTCTCTTGTCACTCATGGAGCGTAATGGCATGGCTTCAGGGTACCGGGTTGCGTAGTCGACTATGATGAGAATGAATCGGTATCCAGCTGCACTCTTCCAGCAGGCCAACTATGTCCACTCCAATCTGCTCAAAGGGTACACTCACAAGTGGGAGGGGAATTAGTAGGGATTTCTCCACTGGCCAGGGTGCGGTGAGCTGACACTCTGGGCAGGAGGCACAAAAGTCTGCCACCTCTCGATGGATCCCGGGCCAAAAGAACCAGGCCAGGATCCGAGCCAGCATCTTTTCCCTCCTCAGATGTCCCACCATGGGGATGGCATGAGCAAGCCGCATGACCTCTCTCCGATACGGCTGGTGGTGTACTTCTTCCATTTGCAGGTCCTTATCTACCCAGTATAGTTGGTCCTCCTGCATTTCAAAATGGGGAAACTGTCCCACTTGATGGGCCCTGGTGGTCTCCCCATTTACTATGGCCACCTGATCATATACTCTGCTCAGGGTCCATCAGCTCGTTGCTCCCCCACAAAGTCCAAGAGGTGTGTTAGGACTGCCAATTCAGGTAATGGGGCTGGCTCCCTCTCGGGCTGGCTGGGGCCTGGGTCCACCAGGGTTTGTGCTGGGCTCTGGGAGGTCCCCTCCCCCGGATCCACCACTTCCCCCACTCCAGCAAGAGTCGTGGTTTCAACTCGACCAGCTCTCAAAGGCTGAGGTTGCCGTTCCATAGCAGAAGGTTTCACAACTTCTGACAACAGTTCCCCAAAATATCCCCAGCCCCTACTCAGTGTCACGGAGTAGGCGAGGATTGGGGCCAGGCCGACCATTAAAGGCTCTTCACACCTTCCTACTCGTAAGGTCACCTTGGTGCGGGGGTAGGTTTTCACGTCTCCACGAATGCAGGGCAGCCTGATGGTGCCCTGAGGAGCGCCAGGGTTAGGCACAAGCGCTCACCAGACCAGGGTCTGGGCACAACCGGAGTCAATCATCCCTCTGTCCCATTTATCCACAACGACAGGGTGTTGATGGTGTGCACATGTTTGTGGGGTCCAGAGCTTCCTGAAGTTACATCCCTGTACTGGCCGTCTCTGGACCAATGCCCAAAGCCCCCACATGTAAAACAGGTGTCCTGCTCCTGGGTGGATTTCGGGGGGGTCTCCTCGAGGCACCCGGCATGATGGGCATGGACAAGCTTCTCTGAGACTGGGGTTGAGTGGGGGCCCTGGCTCCATGTCTGGTGCGCATCTGGTCTCCTGAAGGGGGAGCTGGTGGGCTGGTCCAGTGCCCAGGAGTTGGGATATGTGGGTACCCCTGAATCCATGGGGAGGGGCAGCGGGCACTGAGGTTCCCCCCGGCCTTGTGACCCCTGGCTACTTTCAGCCGTTGGTGTCGGGGTGCCCTAGGCCACTCTGGGGCCCAAAGAGGGTGTCGTCCCTGGGGAATTGGCCGCTAGATAGTTGGACGGCTGTGGTTATGCTATCAGGGTGGTTCTGCATCACCCATTCCCTCCCCCCAGAAGATAGGATCTGCTCGGCAACCTGCACTCCCATCTTTGTCTCTGGCTTCAGCCACCTCCAGCAGGTGTCCCGCAGCTTCTGGGCAATGAGGCAGGGCTGGGCTCCTGGTGGGTACGGCTCCCCCCAGAAGCGTTGTCTAAACATTTCCTCCGAAATGTCCAGGGTATCCAGGATCGCTGCTTTGACCTGGGTGGCAATGGGGTCGAGGGCACGGTAGGCAGTCTGGGCAACCCCCGTCAGGTATAGGGCCAGGATTGCCACCCACTGTGGTTGAGCCCATTGGGCTACCACAGCTGGATAGGAGGGAGGGAGGTGAGGGAGCTTGGATAGGATTAAAGAGAGAGGAAAGAGCTCTCATCTTTTGGATCCTACCTGTCCCTGATCTCTCTCTGAAGCTTTAGCAACAGAAGTGGCGTGAAAGCAGAGGCAGCAGCAAAACAATGGGCAGAGCTAAGCTGGCTTTGAGGCAGCAGGTTGAACTGAGGTGGAGAATGGAGCGGAGCTGAGCTGGGGTGATGTCACAGCAGCACTGAGGTGACTTGGGCTGAAGCTACAGAGAGTAACTGCTTACTTAAGAGACTCTGATGTGGCCCTCTCTATCTAGCAATCAAAGCCAAAAATCATTTCACCTGGGTTAGACATTAGAGTCCCTGGAAAAAATGAGTAACATTAGTTCGAACCAAGGGGTTTGCTTCGAACTAACGCGTCCTGGCGTGCACTTTCACTTTTGAAAGCGCTGTTGAGCGGAGTAACACGCCGGCAAGATCATGCTAGTGAAGCGTGGGATATTTAAATACCCGCTTCATTAGCAATGTCGGTCACCTACATTTGCATCCCTAGTTCGAACTAGGGAGCAAGTATAGACATACCCTTTTAGAGCTGTGGAAGAATTCCTCAACCACTCACAACTGTAAGAGGAGGACTGAGGGCTGAGACTATGGTTAAGACATACTGGCAGGGGGTGGGGACTGGCTTTGAGGCCACAGAGACTATTAATTTATTAATTGCTGGGTTTCCCAATGTCATTATGTTGTCCCCCATCTTTTTTCCCTCTAATAAAGTCCCCTTTGTTTTATACCCTGGACACAGCTTATAAAGAGAGAAATACTGCCTGTGACGTTGTTCCCCAACATTTTTATGGAAATGTGTTTTTCAATATAAATATGCATAACTTGAGTATGCTTTATGCCAAATGGGGCATGTAGATTATCATTGGAGAGCCTATAACCCCCTGAATGTATATATTCTATTTGTGTGCATGTATAATTCTTCTATACAAAGCTAGAATTATGAAGCATAAGCCCATTTATATAACTAGAAGTACTGGTGTAGGACATTAGCAGTACTCAAGGAACTTAATGCCTCAGTGCTCAACACAATGATCTGTGAATAGTCTTGTTTTCCCCATAAGCCTGCATTACTGTTGGCCCTTGAAAGACATGTGACCATGCCACCTGGTGCTGGAATCTATCTTGAATTTTGTACTTTTCCACAGGGCTAGGGGAAAATTGGTAAAGGCTTCCTGCTTTGTGGAAACGCTATATAAGGAATGGGACACAATGATTGTCTTCAGCAGTCTTCACAGACTGCTTCCCACCCCAAGAGGACACAAAAAAACACCTGGAAACAAAAGAATTCTAAGGACAGGGTGGAGAGAAGCTGCTGGTCCCAGGTCAGAAAAAAGAACAGATGCTGCCTGAGGACTTTATCTGAAATAAGGATTAGGGTGAGAAATTATAATTTATAACAACTTTTGTTAGGCTATGTCTACACTATGAGATTATTTCAAAATAATAATTCCTGAAATAACTATTTCAAAATAATCTTATTCCTCAAGGAAAAATGAATTATTTTGAAATAACCAGTCCCTTATTTCGAAATAGCAGGCTTGGTAGTTAGATGCTCTCCTTGTTATTTTGAAATAACTCCCCATTGTAGACATGCTCTCAGTGTATTAGGCTTATTTTGGCATGTTTTGTTTTACTTTGCATAGTAAATTATTGTGATCTGTCTGCCACCACTTTCAACCCCTTAAATCTTACTTTTTATACTTACTAAAATCGCTTTTTATTTATTATTAAACCCAGTGTAAATAATTATTACCTGTGAGGGAACAACAGATGTGGATCTCTCTCTCTTTCATTGACAAAGGGAGCAAACTTTATGAGCTTACTCTGTGTAAAACTTTTATGCGGAGTAAGGCAGATTTATCTGGTGTTTTGACCCCTTTGAGGCTGTACAGCTGGCTGCTGTGCCAAGTCCCTGTGACTGAGCCTTCCCGGAGCTGAGCTGTTACCAGTGTCTATGTTACTCTGCTGTGGGCTTGACCCCAACTCGGTGCCTTCTGAGGAGAGACCAGAGATTCTGGCTCAGCAGGGCTGTGTGGTGGGGTGCCCTAGAGGGCAGATGGGCAGGCTCAGTGGTATGATCAGCCCATCAGGTGACAGTCTCAAGGGGATTTCTGTGACCCAACCCATCACACTGCCCATCAAGGATGCACAAGATGGTGCAAAAAAACTATGGGTCAGGACCCCAAAGTGGGTTGTGATCCCATTTTAATGGGGTTGCCAGGGCTGACTTAGACTTGCCGGGTCTCAGGACCAAAGCCCAAGCCCAAACCCCTCCCACTGGGGCATTGTGGCTCAGATTCCAGGCCCCCTGCCTGGAGCTGAAGTCCTTGGGCTTTGGCTTTGATCAACCGCAACCCTCGCATAGACTCACGCTTTGGCAACCTATGCCCAGGGTGGCCGGGCTCAGGTGGGCTCGGCTTCAGCCCGCCTCTCCTCGTGTTGTGTAGTAATTTTTGTTGTCAATAGCGGGTCATGGTGCAATGAAGTTTGAAAAACCCTGCCCTAGAAAAATGAAGCTATCCCTTTTTACTGCTGACCACACCTGGCAGAAGCACAGCATGATGATGATCAGATGGATGAAATCTATAACTGTCATAGGTTGGGGGGAACTATAGCTTTGACCCTCACCAGGGTTTGCTAAAGCAATGCCCTCTTACCATCACATCTCTCTGGGCAGGGGCCCATGTCCCTCTCCCTTCTTACCAGGAGTTTAGACTTGCAGCCCCCTTTGAACTTTGCTCTGTTGATCTCATCAGGACTGACTAAGAATCCAGCATCTTCACTTTGTTTTGTTTCTGTGACAGGGTGTATCAACCCCGCACTGGTTCCAAAGAGGTTAACCTGGCCCAGCTGGCTGAGAAGGCCCTGCCACAGGGGCCAACAGCCTCTGGAGCTGCTCAGTCAGGGCTGACTGCCATGGGGGAAGGAGGTGCAGCAGAAGCTCCACGGGAGGAAGCACAGCCAAAGCAGACAGAGGCAGCCAGGCTGAGAGACGCTGCAGTAGAAGCCACAGGACTTGAGCATGAAGATGGAGAGGACTTCTGACAAGATCTGGGTAGGAAGTAGCCCAGGCCAGGGAATTGCTCCCTGAGAGCTTGATGTGTTGCAGTAGGATTCCCTGCCAAGCTACCAGTAGGCTGCACCACTGCTAACAGGGCCCTGAGCTGGGACCTGGTGGAAAGGGTGGGCCTGGGTCCTCCTACCTACTCCCTCAGATGCTCCCCACATGCGGGAGCATTGTCAACTATGTATTGATTTTGTGGCCATTGGGCTGTACTACTCTGATCCAAGAGGGAGTGTGTACTGACTTTGTGGCTGTGGGGCCATACTACCCTGATCCCAGAGGGGATGTATATCAACTCTGTGGCCACTAGGCCATACTGCTGTGAGCGCAGGTCACAGTACATAGACTTTGTGGCTGATAGGTCACCCTCTCTGAAACAGAGGGGCTGCACCTGACGTTCCCTGCCCTCTCTGGCAGGTGGACAAGGCAGCTCTCAACCATCTACAAGAACTATGGGCATTATATAACAATGGTTACCAGTAACCAAACGGCTCGTTGAAGGCAAAGTGAATTTATTTAAGGACAAAAGAGTACATAGAAAATACATAAAATGATCTAAGTGCATATTTAAACTCAGAGACTCCTTATGAATCCTCCTGGGAGTCTTTGTAGTATTCCAAAGTCTTAAAGATCCTTCCCTCAGGATTTCCCCTCTTGATTATCAGGTCATGTAAATGTGTATCCCAAGATGCTCTTTCTCAGAGTATGTCTGTACTGGAGCTGGACCGTGCTAATTTCCAGTAGCAAAGCAGCAGGAAGAGAGAACCCTCTCCCTCCCGGCCCCCCCCAACCCAAGTATGTATCTATGGTCTCCAGTGAGATCATATTCAGGGTGGTTAGCTGTTCTGATTTCTTGTACCACCATGGCTACTACTTCCTTTTCTAGCATGCTAACTTAGAGCTATATTGGTTATGTGTTCTCAAGCTGCCAACTACTAGGGTTGCCAGGTGTCTGGTATTGACCCAGACAGTCTGGTATTTTTGCCTCCTGTCTGGTAAAAAAAATTCAGAAAATACCGGACACCTAAAATGTCCGGTATTTTCTGATTTTTTTCCCCCTGCCAGGAGCAAAAATACCGGACACCTGGCAACCCTACACACACTCAGCAACTGGGCCCAGCCCCCGAACCCCCTCCCCCGGGCCCCTCGCAGCCCCCCGCTTACCTGGTTCCTCAGGGAAGCTGTCTTCTGTCTCGATCAGGAAAACAAGATGGCCGCCAGCAAAAATCTTCAAAGGCTTTCTTAAAGGGGCCATGCTGGTTTTTTTTGTTTGTTTGTTTTTTTGCTTAATAACTCTTGGGGTCCTTTTTCCCTCCCCCCCCCCCCCCGGTGGTTTTTTGTGGCGGGGGGAGTGTTCGGTATTTTTAGTTAAACCATCTGGCAACCCTACCAACTACACTTCCAGCTCTAGTGTAAGCATCCACTAAGTCAGCTCAAACTCAGCCTTTATATCCCAAACTATGTGTTTATTCCCAAGCCTCCTGAAAAAAACATAGAAGCAGTCATTGCTCCTTTCCCCAGGACGTAAGGCTTGAAAAGGTTGGGCATCTGCACAGCCATCCTTGAGATGTTGTATTAATTACCCTGGTTTTCCTCTGACAGAATTCCTTTTGGGGGGATGAGTGGCCTAACCAGAAGAGGAAGCTATAATTTACACATCTCTGAGACAGCTTTGGTGATTCTAGCCTAAGATTCTGTGCAAAATGTACTGCAATATAGCAGAATTTCTTTAGTAAAGAACCAATAAAAAGACAACTAGAGCATTAAAAAATAATTCTGCCACAGACTGAGGTTGCAAATTTATATATAAGATTTTACCGCCACTATATATCTTGCCATAATGGTTTTACACTCACTAATATGGCCAGTCCCAATCCCCTAGAGTGTTTTTCATACCACAAAGCATCTTCCTTTGTTATTAGAGTAAATTAGTTAGGAAAAGGAGGGGATATTAATTCAGTAAAGGTCACATCATTTTGATTACAGACAGCCTATAAAACAGAATCCAGATCTTTAGCAGAAGTGAACAGCACAGAAGAAGGAACTGAAAACTTTTTAAAGCACCTTTGGTTAACAGGAAAGAGCTCCATTTCTTTGCTTTAAATTTGTAGAAGTCTGCATGCAATAATAACTAACCAGAATTCATATATCATTGTGCCACCCCCAGACCTTCTAAACTAATCATGTTTCATTTGTTTTCCTCTTTCATTTCATGAAATTGATTTTCTGAGTGCTAAATTTCCACAGCTGATCTGAAAATTCATTTCATTACATATTTCTGCATCTTAGAGTCAAGTGATTATGATTTATTATTTACTGAGAACTAGCTGTCCATTTCATACTTTGCAAGCCTAGAGGAAGACTTGTGTCCATCTTTGAGGGGCTCACCATCTAACTCAAACTCAGATAATGTAGTTTAGACATCTACGGCATGCATGTTAAATAGTGGGAGGTCCAGTTCTACAACCCTTGGTCACTTTTAGTAGCACTTAGATGAAGAGTCCCATTGATTTCAGTTATACAACTTGTATGAGTAAGTCCTGCAGAATAAAGCCCTTAACATGATGCTTTTCAAATATAACATACAATAAATGACTCTTCAGTTAATGTTGACACGCTTCATGGAAAAAGTATGTTTTGAAGTTATTTTAATTGGGGTGGGGCAGCAGAAGAGAGCAGAAGAGAGCATATCAAGGATAAAAGGTGGCATGTAGGAAGGTATGGAGATGAGAGTGGAAGGAGGAAACGAAGGGAAAACTTGGGAGAAATGTAATTAAAGGAAGATCTTTTGGTAATAATAGTAGCAGCAGGCTGTTGTATGAATTGGAATCCTGCAAGATAGGTGGTAGGAAGACAAACTGTAGAAGGTTGCTGTAATCAAGACACAGTATGACTATAGTAAGGGCAAAGGTTTTAGCAGCAGCAGTGGAGAGAAAAGTGAAGTTATTCAAAGTGTAGCAGCAATAAGAAACATCTAGAGCCTGGATATAGGGTATTAATGCAGTCAGTAATCCATTCCAATTTTCAGACTAGCATTAACAAACATTTTGTGTGGTGACACTTGGTATGTAGCCTGCCTTTTGGTCTGCAAGCTAACAAGCCAGGGAACTACAAGGGTCATGTCCAGCAGCCTGAATAAAAAAATCTCCTAAGTGTTTATTACAGCATTGTGTCCCTTCACTATCAAGTGTGACAAGACATAGATGAGAAGGAGGAAGAGGAGTCAGACATGACAGCAAAATTGCAAGCTTCTTCTGAAGGGAGGATGGTGAAGTTGTTCATGCTAGTGGAGAAGGAAGAAATAGAATAATGCAGGTTACTTACTACGTGCAATACAAATCTCCTGCACCTATAGTATGTATGTCAGTATAAATATTTATAAAATATTTAGATTAAAAACATTAATATTTGTGTGATAGCAGAGGTATGTACTGCATATTGTTCGGATGATGGTCTGTTTTTATACACTATAATTTTCACCGTGTGCCTAATGATTTAAGAACTCTTAAAAACCCTTTGGAGAAATAGCTTGTTCATGCCATAAATTTAGCTAATTAAAAAAAAATACAGATACCAAAGTCGCATTTACAAAATGTGCATGTTAAAGCCATATTTTTGTACACAGAATGGAGAAATGGGTGTGCAAAGATGTATTTATTCTGTAATTAAACATTTCATCCATGCAAATGTATGTTTTTTGCATGCAACAGGTGCATACACAAATGTAAACACCCATAATTGAACATTTGACACAAAATATCTACAGACTGCAGCCTTAGTAAACAATTTGCAAATGCAAGAATGTATGAGGATGATAATACTACATATGTCTCAAGTAAAATAAAAATTATATTTCCATGCCAAAATAAGATAGCTCACTGTCAAACAAACTTAGTAAGAAAGCAATGTTTGTGCTCGCTTCTTCTTTCTCTCTCTCTTTTTTTTCTGCTCCTAGCAAACCTACTACAATATATTTCATGAAAGGTCCATCCATTCACAATGAATATGCAAAGATTTATATATAGTACTCCACGGACCATTTAGCTGCAGTACAAACCACAGACCAGTTGCCTTTCTTAGTGCTGATTGGGCTACATTAAAGAGTGAAAAAAATTGCTTTCTTGTGATTTTGTGTATTTCATTGTTTGCTAAAGGTGATGGGCTGTCAGCACTGGAGATTGAAGTCTTCACTTTAACTATAGAATAAGTATAGAACATCACTAGGAATGGAATGCAATCTTTTTTCACCAATGTGCCTTAGCCTTCTTTTGGAGGGGCCACCGCAAAAGGTGAAAGAATAACTCTGTCTCCAGGGCTTTGCTCCCTGCCCCCAACCCAAACCCTGGTTAAGGCTGCTAGTTGTTTCCAGTTATGAAGCAAATGTGATGTAGAATGTTTGTCTGAAACATTTAAGAAATACGTATTCCTGGCTGTGGTGGGTTTTTTTAATCTGCTTATCTTTCCGGTTCTTCCCATTCATCTTGTGATAATGCAGCTGAATTCTCATGAAACAATACTTGATCCAACTCTAGACACTTATATTCAGTTTATGAATACCCAGGCAATAGTTTTTCTAGTAAATGATAGGTTGGTTAACTCAAAAAATTGAGATAATTTTTGGTACCTTTACGTAGTATGTATTTGAACTCTGTCTACCCCAGCTACAGTGTAATGAAATGGGCTGAATGGTATCTTGTTTTTCCCCGCCTATTCTTGTAACAATCATTCTCTCAAAAACTGATTTGTTTTGTGCTGTTTTCCATTCACATCACGCTCCAATCAAACTACAGAATATAGGAAAGATCAAAGTAGTACAGCATACTCATCTACAGTAATTCACAGAATATATGAGGCATTAAAATTTCCATTCTTCATTCCCATAAGAAAGACTATAAAGGTAACAGAAATGATGCAGAATATGAATCTATTCTTGAGACAATGATTGTGGCAAGAAAGGGAAATGGTATAAACCAACAGACCTTTTCTTGTTACAATCTTTCACTTTGAAAGCACTTCTTGCTTGTGCCATTCCCAGTTTTACTTTTTTCCCATATCTCCCACTATTTCTTTTGAATGGCAACCATAATTTGATGGGGGGAAAACAACAAACTCCCTGCACTGTCTAGCTCACCTTTTGCCCCATACAATTTTACTGACATTCCCTTAACAAAATTGACAGTAGTGCAATGATGGGACAGAGAAGGAAAAGAAGGTAAAAGTTTAAATTAAGATTGGTTTAAGTAACACAGTCTTGATCTGAATCTTACTCACAGACTTCACTCTCCAACAGAAGTGGTTGGAAATAACACAGAAATAGGAAATAATCACAAGAAAATACAAATCTGTTGTCATTATGTGAACACTTTCTACTTGAGATTTAAACTGTATTGGGGGGGAAGAGAGATTCTTGAATGTGCACATTATTAAATCATTATATAATGCCTTTGTAACATGCTGAATTTGAACCCCATGTGGAAAAGAAAGTCCAAGTTGGACTTTAGTAGCCTGTTTCAATGCCCAGATAAGTTAGGGGAAACTTTTCATTTGTTTCCGTGGGTCTTGGATTAAACTCTAGGAGGGAAAGTAGAAAGGACTGTGGGAAAGGGAATGTTTGGAAGTGTTTCCTAATCATGGGAATTGGTACATAATATTGTCACTGACTCTTGAGACTCCCCTACCCTGCTTTAAGGTTTGATCCTGTCAGATGCTGAACACTCTTACCATGATCTAGCGAATCACTGATTCACATGTTTGCCTTAAAGCAGATAAGCAGACCCACTGAAGTCAAGTTACAATATTTGAATTTTTTACATGAAATAATTTTTTTTTTACATGAAATAAAAATTAATCTTCACTACAAAACCTGATCATGATTTGCTGTAATCATCCTTCAGATCAATGCTGCCACCACCAAGTGTCCAACTCCTTCTTTTAAAACCCAGGAAGAATCACTTGAACGTCTTCCAGAGGAGTACCCCAAGCTCTTTTGCCACAAGAAAGCTTGAAAAAAAGAAACGACTTGTGTGTCTGATAGCTGACCTCTCAGGCGAGGCAGGCACACACAGAGACCTGTTACTTTCCAGGAGGCACAAATCAAATCATCACCTTAAAAATATGATTTTATTAACAAAAACAAAAAGATATACTTAATAAAGCGTGCTTGGTTGGTAGGTGTTACAAAGCAACTGAGAAAAACAAAAAAACACAGAGAACATAGTATTTCTGGGTACAGCTTAGATATAGTGAATAGAGGGAGGGGGGGAGCACATGGATTTTACACAGAGAAGCTTAGCCAAATAACAAAACAAAGAAAATAAGCTGATTGTAACTAACTATACATTTTTTCCTATTTACTCATGCTCCACTACAAGGTCCAGTCCATTTCCATGCCCAGTATTCCTTGGAGGCATGGTAGTCCTGCCTGGATTAATTCATCTTGTTTCCCCCAGCTTCTACCTTAAACTCACACAAAGAACAGCAGCTAGGTATCTATATTCAATTTAAATTTCAAAAGTATTCCTCAATGGCTTTTCTGGCTCTCTGCCAACACCCTCTAGCTACCTGAGTTTAACCCTTTAGTTACTGGGTGCTGGCCAGCACTCTTCCTATCCATCTCATAAATCTTTGTGGGACCACAGAATCATAGAACACTAGAGCTGAAAGGAACTTCTAGAGGTCATCAAGTCCAGTCCCCTATGGCAGGATCAAACATCATCTAGATCATCCCTGATAGACGTCTATCTGACCAGCTCTTAAATATCTCTAATGTTGGAGATTCCACAACCTCCTTAGGCAATTTATTCCAGTGTTTAACCATCCTGACAGTTAGACTATGTCTAGACTGCAGGCTTCTTTTGGAAGAAGCTTTTCCGGAAGAGATCTTCCAAAAAAACTTCTTCCGAAAGACAGTGTCTACACAGCAAAAGCGCATCAAAAAAGCGATCTGGTTTTTCGAAAGATAGCATTCATTCAGTGTGGATGCTATCTCGCATTTAAGCTGTGATTACTATGGACGAAGTAGCCACCAGGGCACCTGTGTTTTTTCCCTCTTTCCTCTTCTTTCAAAAGAACTCCCTCTTCACCGTCCACACACACCCTTTCCAAAAGAGTTCTTTCAGAAAAAGGCTTCTTCCTCATAGAAAGAGGTTTACCAATGTCAAAAAAAACCCCTTTGTTCTTTCAATTTTCTTTCGAAAGAACGCAATTGCAATGTGGATGTAATTCAAATTTTTTTTTTCACAAAAAACGGCTGTTTTTCTGAAAAAAACTCTGTAGTGTAGACATAGCCTTAGGAAGCTTTTCCTAATGTCCAGCCTAAACCTCCCTTCCCACAACTTAAGCCCATTTTTTTCTTGTCCTATCATCAGATGGTAAAAAGAATATTTTTCTCCCTCTACCATGTAGCAGCCTTTTAGGTACTTGAAAGTTGCTATCATGTTCCCTCTCAGTCTTCTCTTTTCCAAACTAAACAAACACAATTCTTTCAAAAGTTTCAGATGGGAAGCCATGTTAGTCTGTAACTGGAAAAAAATTAAGGTGTTGTAAGACTATTTGTTATTTTTTTAAGACTAACAAAAAATGTAGATATTATCATGAGCTTTCGTGGAGAAGTCTACACAAAGATATTAGCTGGATGGCCCGCTACATTCCACATCTTAATTACATTAAAAAAACCAAAGGTATTTAAAGCGGGTACTAAGTATTCTTATCAGCTTCATTTAGCATGGACATTATGACAAATTCTTTCCTCTTTTTTTTCTTCTTTTTCCTCCTCTTCCCCCACCCGGCCCCACGCACCCCTCTCTGTGCTATTTATTTGAAAACTGGACTGACCTCTTAAACTTCATTCATCTGAAGAAGTGGGGTGTGCCTGCGAAAGCTCATGATACCATCTATAGCACTGATTTAGTTTCTAGTTCGAACTAGGGAGGTTAATGTAGGCATTCGGTTGCAATGAAGCTCGGGATTTAAATATCCCAGGCTTCATTTGCATCTGGCGCCATTTTAAATCTTAGTTCCGTGCTCGCTGTTACACGTGGCACAGAGTAGGTAGTTAGATCTCTAATTCGAACTACCGCTACTCCTCGTGAACGAGGTGTACCGCAGTTCGAATTAGAGATCCTAATTCGAACTACCTACTCTGTGCCGCGTAGCCGCGGCACGGAGTTCGGACTAAGGGGATTTAAAAATGGCGGCGCTCGAAGATAAATGAAGCCCGGATATTTAAATCCCGGCTTCATTTGCAACTTCAATGCCTACATTAGCCTCCCTAGTTCGAACTAGGGGGCTAGTGTAGACATACCCTAAGGTGCTACAGGACTATTTGTTGTTGTTTAAATTTTTCTCATTCTTTCAGTTTTTCTTCATAGGCCATGTCTTCTAGACCTTTAATTGTTTTTGTTGCTCTTCTCTGGACCTTTTCCAATTTGTCCACATCTTTCCTGAAATGTAGTGCCCAGAGCTGGACACAATAGATGAGGCCCAGTCAGCGCAGAGTAGATATTACTTCTGATGTCAGAATGATGTTTGCTTTTTTTTGCAGTATCAGACTGTTGCCACATATTTAGCTTGTGGTCCACTGTGATCCCTAGATCCATTTCTGCAGTACTCCTTCCTAGACAGTCACTTCCCATTTTGTATGTGAGAAACTGATTGTTCCTTCCTAAGTGGAGTATTTTGTATTTGTCCTTATTAAATTTTATCCTATTTACCTCAGACCTTTTCGCCAGTTTGTCCAGATCATTTTGAATTATGACCCGATCCTCCAAAGCACTTGCAACCCCTCCCAGCTTTGTATCGTCTGCAAACTTTATAAGTGTACTCTCTATGCCATTATCTAAATCGTTGATGAAGATGTTGAACAGAACTGGTCCCAAAACTGATCCCTGCGTGACCCCACTTGTAATGCCCTACATCATGACTGTGTACCATAGATGATTACAAATATGTTTGAGGTATAGCAGCTATGAAACACAGAAATCTTAGTTCATTCTAAATGTGTTAAATTTTAGATTCAGTATACTTCTGATATTTAAATAAAATACATAGGCCATCTATTATATTAAAGGAGAAAAAGCTATTTGCAATAGCTATTTCATGTTTGCTATAAACTGGTTATTAAAAACATATTTACTAATGACTAACAACTCATAGATAATATATATCTCATTACCCATTTGTTAACAATCAATAACTGGGTTTAAATAATGTATTGGTATTTCGTTCACATAAAGCTGTGTTACTAAACTTAAATTATGTCCTTATGGGAGAGACTTAAAGTGTGACTGTTTTTGCTAATGAACTACCAATTTGTTTCCCTACATTGCACGTTCTAATTTGTGCATATGATGATTTCTAAAAAACATTTGTGCTCCAAATGTGGTTATGTACTTTGCAGATTACCTTCTGAGATACACATCTTGAAACCTTCTGCAATTTTCTTTCTAACTCCATTGTTTTAAACCACATATCTGCCAATATTTTATCAGATGAATTTACTGTGATGAGCATAGTGGATAGTGCTAGTTAATCTGTCCAGAGATTCTGTGATCTTTAGAAGAGATCAATCCTGTGCTCATAATTTACAAATTGTTCCCAGATATCAGACATCATCAGCCTTGTTATTTTCATACAGCAGTAAACACAAAAGGAGAAAGAGACATAAAAGGTAAAAGGCCTTTTGCAACATAAAAGAGAATGCAAGGTTGATGTATCCTTTGCTCATGGTATTTTTTTGGCAAAAGATACAATAATGCAAGTATCTTTCTGATTGATTAAAGTATTGAAGCGCATTCTTTGCTTCATAAATAATGCTCTATTACTTTTCTTCAAAGACAAGTAAACCTTGACAGACTGACCTTTTTTCAGGGCAGGGAGTTGTTTCAGTGCCATAAATTATACTGTAAAACGAGTGGAAATGCTACTGAGAAGTGTGTGACACAATAAGATTAAAGATTACTACACACAAAAGATTGTTGTTTTATTAATGGAGTCCTGTCAAAGGGATGAAAAATTTTCTGCTTTTTACTGGATGCTGGGATCACGTCAAACAGAAAATTATGAATGCATTTTCTAAAAGGCAACCGAATATGGCAAAATAACAACATACTTATTAGACACCCTCCTCCCCTGTGCCCTTTATGTGTTCACTTAAAACAGTTTCATTGCTCTTCAAATAAAGTTTAAGCAATGGGGTTTACTTTGCACCCCTGGAGGATCATGAAGCCTGATGGCCTGTTACGTTGTATGCAGGTGTAACAACATTATAGTGAAGACACTTTGCTAGAATTGAGACGTAGGCATTTCCTTTTTCAGTATGTGTAACTGCTGAGAAGAAAAAGCATATGGTATTTCTAGGTCTATTAATTTATCCAGTAGAAACTCAATATGAGAGCGATCTCTATGGTACATTTAAATAAGTTGTATTGGAGCTTTCTTTATTATTATCACGATAACTTGTTAAAATAATTTGCCTTTCGTGAACGTAGAAACTTGCTGAACCTAAAGAAACACAAGCAAGCCTATAGAAATAGAACAGTTTACAGTTTAAAGAACTCTTTGGGTTTCTTTATTTTTTAATGCATTGATGTGAAAAATCTTGATCAATGCCATAGTGTAGTGATAAATAATTATACGAACTGGAGAAAAATGTAATAGGAGCATTGAACCAAAGTGAAGACAGAGTGTAGAAATCAGAGTTTTTCTGATGCTTGAGTCAGTACATTTCATTCAAGTAATAAAAACTGTAATAGTTTCATGGAAAAATCCATGTTATGCAAAGCTGATATAAATCCCTTTCCAGTACAGATCATTATTTTGATGATTGGATAGGATGTCCATGCACTGGCATTCATTATAGTTAGCAGCAAAGGCCTTGAATCAGAATTACCCTTATTACAGAAAGCTCTCCTAACCTGTAAACACATTTCAAAAGACATGACAGTTCTTGAATACAAAAGCCAAAGGCTAAAATAATCATTAGATCAAACATGTACTCCTACAATTAGTCATCTAATGTTAATGCTAGTTCAAATGTGTGGCTGGCCTTAGGCAGTTCACTGCACTAGGCAATCTAGTATATTTCTTTGCACCCACTGACAAGAAGTCTATCCCATTTTAATAGCTTTATTTCACTGAAGATTCAGGGATTAAGATTTCTATTAAACAGATTTATATAAACTTGCTACTATATGTCTCCTTATGGTGGTTGTTCTTCCTCTTTATAGATTCTTGCACTTTTTCTTTCCGCTCGTGTATTCCCGTGTTCTGATTTACCTTTAGACTTCTTTTCCTGCATAATGTTTCCATCCTTCTAGTTCTCTCCAACAGTCTCATTTCTTCCCACTCCCACTCTGTTCAATGCCTCTCCACAAGCACCCAGCCAATCTCTGCCCCTAATTTACTCAAACTATGCCAACTCATACTCCTGCTTCCACAGACAAGCACAGTCAGAGGGTATGTCTATACTGCGGGCTAAAGTCGAATTAAAATGTGCCATTTTAGCTACGTTAATTGCGTAGCTGAAGCCGAAGTAGCTTAACTTGGCGTTAGGCGCTGTCTACACAGTAGGAAGTTGAAGGAAGAACGCTCTTCCTTTGACTTCCCTTACTCCTTGTGAAATGAGGATTACAGAAGTAAGAGTAAGAAGCCCATTATTTCAAAATTATTTTAAAATAATGGTCTTGCTGTGTAGAGGTGCACACTGTTATTTTTAAATAGCACATGTAATTCAATGTAGACATAGCCTCATTGACCCCCCACTTATACACATTCTTTGTCCCTTGCTCTCTGCCCCTACATATACACACTCACTGTCCCTTACAGGAAAGGACTATAGAATTTACTAAAAATTATATCCCTGCTTTAGAATGCTAGAGAGTGTTGCAGGGGGAACCCTATTAACAAGATCACATTTCCTGTTGTAGAATATGAGGGGAATTGTGCAGAGCTTCTTTAAATTTCTACAATGCTATTGGTTGGATCCCAGTTACACTCTGTAGGATTTTTCTTAAGTAAATCATCTGCCCAGCCACACAAACTCTCATGCCAATTTATTGCTTCTTCTCACAAACTTCTAGGTTTCCTCCTTATACAGGACTCACTCACTGCCCCCTTAGCTCACATTTCACAGAGTGGAGGCCTTCTGTGTAGAATTATTCTGCATCTTCCAAAGCATAGGGCCTAAATGTGTCCTAGCTGATTCACTGGATGACTCACACCAAGCAGAATGAGTTGGGTCTCACTCTGGGGCTGCGTCTAGACTGGCATGAGTTTGCGCAAAAGCGGCCGCTTTTGCACAAAATCTTGCCGCCTGTCTACACTGGTGAGTATTTAAGAAGAACACTGACTTTGTAATGTACAAAATCAGTGGTTCTTGCGCAAGAATACTCTGACGCTCCCTCAGGATAAGCCCTCTTGCACAAGTATTCTTGCACAAGAGGCCAGTGTAGACAGCCACGTTATTTCTTGCGCAAGAAAGCCCGATGGCTAAAATGGCCATCGGAGCTTTCTTAAGAAGAGAGCGTCTACACTGGCATGGATGCTTTGCGCAAAAGCAAATCTTTTGCGCAAAGGCACATGCCAATATAGACGCTCTCTTGCGCAAATACTTTTAACGGAAAAACTTTTCCATTAAAAGTATTTGCGCAAAATCATGCCAGTCTAGACGCAGCCAAGAGGTTTTCTGCTGAGGCTTCTGCTAGGTAGGCAAAGTATGGAAGGATTGAGGCGTGGGACTAGTCAGGGGGGCAACAGGAGAATGAGTGAGGAAAATCTGCCAGGGAGGCAGCTGTAACATGGATTGCTTGGTTATTGAGCTACTTGAACAATATTAATTAAACCATTTACTTGATAATTTTCACAGGCTCTTTGCCTGTGGAGAGTAGTTTGGGGTGGAGAGTAGTTTTGTAGTTAGTTTATAGAGCTGGGCAAATATGTGTAAATATGAATTGCGGGACACTTTGTAAGAACACACTGGAGACTATACATATATTTTTCAACATTCGCCCAGCTCTGGTTTCTTTATTTTTCTTTGCCTGGCTGGTTTATTTTTCTATTGCATTCTCAATTCTGCCACTCTAGAGACCAGCATGGTCTGTCTAGAGGGTGGAGACATGTCTTTGTATCCCAGATGTTTAGACCAAGTTAGAGACATAGTAAGAGAGAAAGATGTGCACATGGAAAGCAAACTTAATTACCATGCTGGAATGTAATATAAGATCTTCAGTTTTGCAACTTAAAAATTTCTTCCACTTCTGCACAATCAAGTTTAATTATGTTGAGACATAACAAAGCTTATCCAACGAGAGATCTATGTTTTCTTCTCAAATCGCCTAAATGCAACTCATCACCATTAATTCTGTGCTCTTTAAAATATCACTTTTTAAACTTGATTGTTATCATTTCGTCTATTATGACCCACTGTTTTCCGTGTTTATTACTCAGAGATTTAAAGTACATTTTAGGTGATAAGTGTTGATATATTGATACTTACAGAAATAACTCAAAATGAAGACAGAAAAAGAACATTATTCTTATTATTTATATTCACGCATGCACTGACATGAACAGGAAATATTGCTGTATTAATGCCAGACACTGAAAGTTTTGCTTTTGTACAAAACAAACCTCAAGTCACTCAAACTTCACATTTATAAAACAGTTTTCATTTATAGAGCAATTTACAGCAAACATATTGGTATCTTCTCATATTTTGTTTTTAAAAAAAACCTCCATCTTTAATATGAAAGTTATCATATTTTGAAATTTTTTATGCAAGTCAATCTTTTTATTAATTAGGGAAGATATTATGCATGAACTCTCTTATCTTTATAATGATTTAAAATCATGTTTACTTGTATTTGCCCTGATAAAAATCAGAAGCCAGACCCCTTAAATCAATAGAGCTGATATGCTATAAAACCCCTCTATGTGAGATCAGAATCAAGTTTGATATGCATTTGTTTAGGTAGCAATGTGGCCATCCTCTAACAACCCAACCTTTATATTCCTGTGGACTTTAAACAAAGCCTGTTTTATCCAGTGAAGTAATGGACTGATTCTTCCCTGCCTGCATGTTGTGGAACCTTAAAAACTTCATAAATGAAGTACAAAATGCTACCCAATGAGAACAGTAACCTTTTGCCCTCCCTCAGCACTGGTGAAATGACTACACAAGGAGCTGTGGTGGAGAAGGGAGAATGGTCTTGCATTGCAGAGGGTGAGGACAATTCTATTTGGGTTGTAATATATACACATTACAAAATCATCAGACCATTTTTTTTTCTGTTTGACAGCATTACTCTAGTGCACATTAATCAAATAAATGAGTGCCAGAGAGAGTGTATATGTATAGGAGTATACTTCAGCAACTACAGGGCTAAGTGTGTTTTCCATAAGAGTAGAGGTTCATAATCTAGAAATATGTTACTGAGGACTCTCTGCATTCATATTGCATATATGGACAGATCCTCAGCTGATTTAAATGAGCACAGCTCCATTAATGTCAAGAGAGTTATGCTGAGTTATAGACTAGGAACATGGTCCACAATATTTGTTTGAGCTTGGTAGCAAATATGAGTTTCTTTGCTACTAAAAAGTCAATGATTCCAACAGTTATAACATGTTAATCTGAAATAAAGCACTAAACTCCTATTCCAGGTATAGGAACATACTTCAGTACATTTGTTACAGAAGAGTGATAATAGTAGGCAATTACTGCTCTTTTAAATAGCAGACACTGTGAATATTTCCATCTATTGTCAGTCATAGATCTGTCTGGTGACTCATTTTAACAGAGCAATTTCCCCACAATTCTAACAGGTATTTCCTTGAATCAGTACAAAGCTTTATTCATCAATGCAACTGTAAACAATTTAACCAATTTTGGATGATAAGATGATCGTAAAAAATCCAACTGAAAGAATTTTATATATAAAAAAAAAACTTTCTAAGTTAGAAAGGGAGTAATTCAGCCATATAGAGTAAAGGGCCTAGCCTTCTCCTTCAAACTCAAATACAAATAGGGTCAAATTTTCTAATTTCAGTTTTAAAGTAAGAGCTCACAAGCACTACAGTTATACATGCAATGGTCATTTGTGCTCAGAAAATGGGTATCTTCATGTGACAGCAGGACTGTGCATATGCAAATCTGAATGTATTTTGTACCTGTGAGGTTAGCTTGTGCTTCTGAAATCTTGTTCCAAAATGGTCAACTTAAAGATGACACCATGCCTCTGGACACCACTGGTGTTTTGCCAAAAATCTGGGGCAGTGCTTGGTTGTGCTGCCTCAGCAGCAGACTAGAAACTAGATTGTGGTTCACACTCAGTGGCTCCCTTGTTCCTTCCTGGAGTTGGGATATGAGACCATCTGCCCTGGTCCTGTTTGTGGTGCAGAGTACCTCTCCCAGTCTGTGCTGGTTGGCCCACAGGCCCATGACTCTATCTCCATGTCTACCCACTCCTGGTCCACCTGCAGGTGAAAGGGAATAGTAGTGCCATACAGGCTGCTCCACCAGCTGCACTGCTGTTCATAACACGGATACACCACACAAGGGAAGCGGAGTTTCCATCCACTCACTCCACGCCTTAGACACGTAGCACATGTAACAATCTCTCCCTATACGAGTTAGGAATCAATGGAGGGCAACAGGGAGGAAAGCCCCATTTTATTTATAAAATCTACTAATGCAATCATATTTTAATCATAGCTCAGGCCATGACTCTGAGTGAAAATTCTGACCAGGCTTTGCACTGAGACCTGATGACAGGTTAAAGGTCCAAAAGGATTCATAACAGATATAAATCAACATCATAAAACCCAGCATCATGTATTACTCTATCAACTTAGCTTGACCTACAACAAACAGGCAAAAACATTTGGAGCAAAATATTACTAGCCATGTAAATAAATAACTAGACCAAAACGATTTTCTTAGTGGAGAGAAAACAATATCCTGCAGTATTGGCTAACAGTACTTCAACCATTTTTTCTATTTATAATTATTAATGTAAATATTTTACGTACATGAACGATGCCTAATTACTTGAAATGAAACTTTTTTTAAGATTACGCAGCCTTATTTGGACTTCACAGAAAATTAATGTAATTGAGGCCAGTTAAGCAGAGTTGACCCTTCACTACTAGATGTTCTGGGTAAATGATATTTTTGGCCCTTGTCTCTTCTATTAATATTTTGCTCTCCTTCCTACATCTAACGCCACGTCTTAGCAATAAACCCAGTGTTCCATCTTTGTCATTTCCTCTTTGAAAGGATGCATTTGTTTCTGCTCAGTCAGTTGCACCTTTAGTCCTCATGTTGACTTCATAGTTTTGTGCTGTGACTGCAGTGTCATATGCAAGGAGGTCCTGGAACAAGGGGAGAAAAGGATTTGGAGAGGTATATGGGTCTAAGAAAGAAGAGGAGAATTTCTTTTGGCAGGGCTGTAACGAACAAGGGACCAGTGGGCAGAAATTCTGCAGAGAATAGCAGTTCTATGCTGCTTTTACATTGTGTGACTTCATTGTTCCCAGTGCTATTCCAGCACCTCTGTAACATCCTATGAAGCTGCCAAAACAGAGTGTGCCTAAGGCTTCACCTGCAGCTAAAACACTAGGAGGAAGTATATGCCTCAGAAAGAATTATATTTCCTGAACAGACATTTTTATTCTTTACTCAGTGTGTTTCCACTTACTAAGTCAAAATATCCACTTCTTATTGAGCAGATCAAGCTTCCTGTATATTCCCAGCCTTATCTGCACAGGCAACACAGGTGAGATAAAAATGAGCTGGCTTCTATTCCTTTTTGTGCTGCAGTTCCAGGGCCTGTGGGCATAACTGGGCCTGCACAACCTTTTTTTCTGGTGATGAAGCACCAAAACGAAAGAACTCGGCTTGACTTTCAAATGCCTGACTGAATTTACAGGTATAAACTCAGACACTGAATAAAAGCATGTGTTTACTGCTCATGTGAGCATATGTTAACTGGAAGTCACTCCAGAGCCAGATTATTAATGGGATTTAGGAATCTAAAGATGCGGAGAGGTGCTTAGTGGGATTTTCAAAAGTACATAACTTGCAGTGATGAGCCCTGTTTTGATAGTCACTCCAGGCCAGATTTCTAAAGTGACTAACAACATAAGGTATAATCCTCCAGTTTCTCTTAATAGGACCCATGGCCTCTACAGCACCCCATATTACAAGCTGCCCCTCCATAACTGAACAGGTTAAGTGTTGTGCACATCCAGCACTAATGACTGCATACATAAAATTACATAAATATTCATTCTAACTCCTGACAGGTTGGGAACATTATCTGAAATAATGATTGCATTGTAAATCAAACCAAGGAAAATATTAAGTAATGCATAGATTAAAGAATTGTGTATTAGAATAGGCAATTATTATCCTTGATCTTCTGTGTAATAATACACAGTTTTCTTTTAATAATTATATATACATGTTGCGTATGTCACTATATAAGCATCTACTGGGGGCAATTGTTTACACAACATTTTTTCATAAAGACCATTCAAATAATGTTTGGAAATATCACAGTAGTTTCGTTAATGTTCTTAAAATATTAAAATTTCTTGAAAGTGCTTTGGATAATTAAAAATGGAACCATTAGAATGTGGTAGAGGGCTACATCTAATGAAGATACAGCTATTGGATTTAAGAAACAAGAATAATCACTAAAACTGGAATTTTTAGGGCCCTCTGAGATCACCCATTTTGTTTCACTATGGTAGATAAATAAAGACAAACTGTAAGAGAAAAAAGAAATAAATAGCATATTTTCCTCCTTGTGTCTAGCAATTACTTCTGTTGAAGAGGTGACTTCATCATTTTCTTGCACTGTTTGTAATTCTAGGACAATTGCCAACGACACATTTTCTCAACTATTGCAAGGCATCATTCAAGCCTTATTTACACAAAAATTGCCAGAAAAAAACATTCACCTGAAATACAGTCACCTTTTCTCAGTGGTCAATGCTACCCATCAGAAGTGTTTTTTCTTATGGCAATTAATAGGAAATTGCCACCATCCATCATTTTTAATACAACTGATATTCATATCCACTGGGGAAATATATGAAAGACAAACACCCGGATTACTTAAGGTTGATCTCAAGGTCAGTCAAAACGATCCACAGGAAACATTTACAGGCAGCTGAAATTGCTTATAATTTGTCAGTAATCTTTTGGAGCAGTCTATTGTAGATAAGTTGTGTCTTGATAATTTGGAGTGGCCAATATGAGTTTTGATTCAAAGAGACAGGCTTTGAGTAGGTTAAATGAAAGAGAATGTGTTTATGTAATCTTAAGCCTTGCAAGGCAGGGAGATCAGTGGTAGACATCTCCCAGTGGTGCTCTCTTACACTGTGTGGGTTGATGCTCCAGTTTGATTTAATACCAGATTACAGAGCCATAACCTTGTACTTCTGTTTTGTTTACTGAAAAAAGTACAGTGTTTTGAAAATATGTCACTTGAGTGTTTTATAGCAAATCTGTCAATTGAGCAGATTTAAGAAAAGTTGCATAGTTAAACCATAACAAATGTATAAATTGAAGGTTCATCTGTTTTTCAGTGTGTTTTCAAAATGTCATTATTTTTCCCATATGAGATGATGCCCCACTGCAGTAAATGCCTTCAATACTGGAAACAAGACTCTACATACAACAGAATCATCAAATCAGTAAGGCAGGAAAACACATTGAAAATTCAGGAGCATAAACTCCCAAGTACAAAAATAAATATGTAATTTTTGTTGGGCTCAAGAGAGGAGGGATTTATTGATGAAATCACCAAGGGAGTCAAAAGAACAGTCAGAACAAGTATTAATGTAGTGAAGCAGTCAACCAGGGTTAAGATTAAGAGAAAAGAACTAGAAGACATTTTCTTACCCCCCCCACCTTTCTTTTAGTAATGGTAGCGTTTGTCAGCCATAAAGAAGGATAGTATGAGATACAATAGAGATTCAAAGTTTTTAGACACTGCATCCTCAGCACGCAGAAATCAACCTTTCAGAACTTCAGTGCTTTTTGGAATTTTTCCCCACAAGTTTTCTTTTAGTTACATGAACAAATGAAGATACGGTGCCTAGATACCACAACAATGGGAAATTTAGAAATGTCAAAAACAGACTTAGGCCATATCTACACTGGGGAGTTATTTTGAAATAACTCCCCTTATTTCAAAATAACAAGGTGAGCATCCACACTACCAAGCCTGTTATTTCAAAATAATGGGCTTGTTATTTTGAAATAACTCCTCCTTATGAAGGGGAATAAGCTTCTTTCGAAATAGTTATTTCAGGAGTTATTTTTTCAAAATATCTTCTTTCAAAATAACCTAGTAGTGTAGACATAGCCATATATATATTAACTGATAGGCATTTTTTTAAAATCTGGAAATATTGAAATCTTTGAAGAAGTGTAGAATTAATTAATAATGTTCTATGTGAAAGAGACAAAACATACAGGGTGAAACCCACTCCAGGACATATACATCTATGAAGCCCTTCACAGGGATGAATTTCAATTGTAAATGCTTAACAAAAACAAACAAAGACCAAAATGTCCCCAGTCATTTTAGTGATTAGTTTTTTGTATTTGTTTATCTTACAGAAATAACATACAGATTTCCATCTTTCTCCATTTAAAATTCCAAGTAACACAGCATAAAATAGGCAAACCTCCTTTTGTTCAGGGAGCAAACCATTAAATAATACTGCTTTCACTGCATCCCAAGGACATCCAGACAGTGATATCCCTCAAAACTCACTTGGCTACTCTTTTGATTGAATTGAATAAGATTCCTCCTTTCTATGGGTTCTTGTTGAGTCACCAAGACTTCTGCAATTTTAATTTTTACCCTCTTTATGGAAAATAAGAGTGTATTAAGGGCATGTTCTCTCTCAACTGATACTGGTGGATTTTCTGTACATTGAATGAAGTAGGTTTCAGAGAGCTTGCATATACCATGTAACTAACCTGCCAGTATACTTACATATTTCAAGTACAGTGACATCATCTTTCATTGATTACTGCTGCAGCTGCTTTGTTTCCCTTTGGATGGCTGATATTTTTTAGATATAGGATTCTTTTCAATATTTATTCGTATTCCTATTAAATATTTCTACCTAAAACACATGTTGGTGAAAAGTTTCAATGTAAGGTGTCAAACCTTAATCCACTAAGAGTAAAATTCACTTCTATGCATAAGGTTAGCAGAGAACCTACACATCATTTAAGTACCAGTTAAACTCTGTTTTGAGTGGCAAAGTGGGAATTAAGTGCTGACCCTCTGCACTGAGGAGAATTTTCATACTTTACTTGTCAAACAACAGTGGTATTTGCTGTCACAAGCCTAAGTCTAGAGAGTAAAAACTCTTTCTCCTTGCAAAATATTCTCACTTGACTTAAGCAAGGATTTCACCATAGCTCTTTATATCAGCAGCATATATGATTGCTCCTGTGAAAGAGTGATTGACAAGACCAGTCAGAACTAGAATTTTTGCATAAAGTCATAAGATAGTTTGGAGATTATTACTGTTATGAGGGAAGAAGCCTGAGCCTTTGTCTCAAATAGGGCTGGCAACAGACTTCACCAAGCCCTGGGCAGTGTGAGGTGGACTTGGCTCTGGACCCCCAGGACAGGCAGGGCCTTGGGCTAGAGGGGTGGTGCTAGCGACTAGCGCCCCCTTCTCCCCTGGTTAGCCATCAGCACCACCCAGACCACACCATACAGGGCTCTGGCAGCAATTTTTGAAGAGGCCAGAGTTCCAGATGCTGCTGTTGTGGTAGCAATGATAAGATCCCAAAGCCTTGGGCCCTTTTAAATCACTGGGTCCTGGGGCAACTGCCCACTTTGCCCCCTCTGTTGGCAGCCCTGGTTTTGAAAGCCCTCTCTCTTAACAATCCTCAGTATCTTAAATCTGTCCATTAAACAGACAAATAAATGAATGTATGGTAATTAATAAAATGCAATCAACCCCCCCAACTCCATCTCCAACTTGGCTTTGCTCACCTATGCTTCTGTCTCCCTCCTCCTGCTAATCCTCCTTCCCCATTATCTCCACCTTTACTTTGTTAAAAAAGACCCACATTATCTCTACTTCTGGAGAGCCTTTGGGGGCACTTCTGTAACAAAAGAAACTGACACTGGGACCTGATGCTGTAACAAAAGAAGCAACCTCTTTGACAACTCCAGCAACACTGCAAGTGATATTTTGGTATCTAAACCAGAGTATTGCTGTGACATCTACTTTCTAATTAAGGCTTCTGGCCTGCAATGAGGCCTCAAGTTCTCAGGCCCATGCATCTGTGTAGAGTCCAATTTAGATAATCACTTAATTTCAGGATTAGTGTCAACAGATGAGACAAACTATGTGTTAGAATGAGAAGGGGATGAAGGAAGAGACAAAAGGAAATAAATCAGAAAGAGAAAGTGGAGAGGGATACATAAAATAACAAAAATCAGGAAGCCTGAAAGGAAGTGTGGGACTGGATCTAAGCATTAACAGTCTTTCATATTTTATTTCAATCCTTTTAAATTAGAAATTATATTTTTGGTAGAACAGCAGGGGAAATATGAGTTTCATTAAACTTCAGTGGTGTGGCACTCATAGCAGCTTTGAACCCCGGTACAGTTTGTTGTAAAGACTGGTGAAGAATTCAATAGATAATTTACCTCTGTTTCTTCCAAAAATTATAGTAATTGGGACATTTTATAACTGCAGTAATAAGGTACCTTAGGCTGTATGTCCTGCTGAAATGTGGCCATTTCTCTGGAGGATGCAGCTTTCAATCTTTAGTTTCATTCATGTATGTTAAAGCATAAAATCTCAGCATGTCTCACACCCTGTGGGGTCTAATCACCTGGGTAAACTACATTTTAAGCTTCAGGCACTACGTTATATAACACATTCAAAAAGGAAATTTGGAGCCAAGGCTGAAAAGCTGGTCTAACAATATAATGTAGACATTTTTTAAGGACTTATGGTTAGAGATGGAGTAGTTGAAACATTTATCTGTACCATGCACCTGATGTTAGATTGTGTGTGAACAGCTGTTTCTGAGCAAAGTGGGCTAATTTCTGACTCAATGTAAGTGGGTGCTGGCCTAAAGTACTTTACAGAATTGGGCACAATAACTCCCACACAGGTAGAAAAGGAAAGCAGCAAAGGGAAATGTGGAGTAATTTAATATAAGATTGAAATTTTAAAGCATTAAACAAGCCAATAAGCATCCACTCAGTCTAATTACAGTGAAAGAACTAAACATGCAGCAAAGAAGGAAAGAAATGATGAAAAGGGTTAACACTGTTGCAGTGTAAAGGCTTAGGAACACATTATTTGCTGTACAATGCATACAAGACTGCCTGGTCCCTATCCTAACAGGTAGGACCTGATGTCCCATATTATCTCCCAGGGTATTATATAGGGGCTCAGAATTATTTGCCCTAGCTGGAGGCTATTAGCATGAAGTTATTGAGCAAATGGTCCCATAGTAACCCAGAGAAGCACAAGAACACATTCTCCCAATGAAGCAGTGAAATTATTTCCTTCACCTCTTTGGGTTTTACCTTTTGTTATAGTTTGTGTAGGTGTGATTGAGTCTGAGGGGGAAAACCTGGGGAAAATACTTATGAAGCAGTACCAGGTGAGAAAGAAACTAGATGAGAGAAGGATGAGAAGAATAAAGTTGTAACTAGTAGAGGAGGTTGAGAGAAGAGTCAGAGTTTTTTAAAAGTTGGCTCTTTCCCAAATTTCTTTTCTTAAATAATAATAATAGGAGCAGCACAAAAGTTCATGGAAAAAAAAGTCTTCTTGGTAGCCTGCTAGGGCCAGCGAAGGTCTAGAACATGTCAGATTGTCCTTGTGTTTCACAACACTACTGTTTCCTTTATATTTCATAATGTGGGAACTGACACCTGGGGCTCCTTTTTTGGCCCACTGGTTTGGGAGTTGGCTTTCCTTGAAAATTGTTTTGAACTATGGTTATGGACATTTTTTGTACAGTGCCAAGAAGTAAATTAATTCTGGCATCTTTTTTATCCTCTGTGTGGGCTGAGACTGAGAACTTTCACAGCCACAGGTTGTCACATGTGTTGACTAATAGTCAATGGTAATCTAAAGCTCATAAGAAATCTCTGAAGTACTTGTAATGTATTAAAAATAGAAGTGGCTGGTTAGGTAGGCAGAAGTATTTCAGGAACATTTACTGACTCTCCTTAGATATTGAGATGTGAATCAGAGTACAGGCCTTGCCTTCACTGTAGGACAGACAGCTCAGAAGCATTTAACTTTTAAAAAGTTTGAGAGGATCACTTGTTTTGGGAAATTAAAAGTGTATTGCAGATTTTCTTAGTATACATTTCACTGTAAGGAAGCCACAATGCTGTGTATTCTGTGGCTACAGAATCCGTAATTTGATTCAAAACACCAGCTTTTATAGCCTTGTGAGTACAAAGAGAGCCTTAAAACATAGATTTGGAAGTAAACCAATGCCATGGTCTTCTTCCTGAGATATGAGCTGTACCATTAATCTCAAAATGGGGCAAATACTAACAACTAAATATGTCAGTTTAAATGTTATTAATTATTTCACTTATGATAATTTTAACTAATATACTCACTGTGTACCCAGTCCGTAATCCCAAACTCTCCATGATTTCTCAGGTATCAGAACTCCCCCGCAACTTCTATGATGCAGTCAGTACAAAAATCTGTAGTGCATGAAAATGAGGACAGAACATGATTTACTCTAATGTAAATAACACAGGACCAACCGTACTAATTGAGTTATTCACTTTCGTATTTATTTCAAGAAAACCTTCCTTATTTAAATGAATAAACCATAGAATTACAGCATGCTAAGAAACACAGCCCTATGCCTCAGACTGTATGGAGCCTTGATAATAGCCATGAGAAGCTGAACCTGGGAGGATCAGTGCAATCTTCTTAGGGATGTGGTAGAAATAAAAAATTTCAAATACTAAATCTAGTGTAACAAATACAGAACATAAGAAAAGCCAGACCAAAAGTCCTTCTAGACAAGTATCCTGTCTATTGACAGTGGCCAAAGCCAGGTGCCCCAGAGGGAATGAACAAAATAGGAAATCATCAAGTGATCCCTCCCCTGTCATCCATTCCCAGCTTTTGACAAGCAGAGACTGGGGACACAATTCCTGCCCATCCTGGCTAATAGCCATTGATGGACCTATCCTTCATGAATTTATCTAGTTCTTTTTGAACCCTGTTAAAATCCTGGTCTTCACAACATCCTCTGGCAAGGAATTCCACAGATTAACTGTGTGTTGTGTGAAGAAATACTTCTTTTTGTTTGTTTTAAATCTGCTACCTATTAATTTCATTTGGTGACCTCTAGTTCTTGTGTTATGGGAACAAGTAAATAACTTTTCCTTATTTACTTTCTCCACATTAGTCATGTTTTTATAGACCTTTATCGTGTTTTATAGACCCCCTTAGTCGTCTCTTTTCTAAACTGAAAAGTCCCAGTTTTATTAATCTTTCCTCATATGGCAGGCATACTGTACCCCTAATCTTTTCTGTTGCCCTTTTCTGAACTTTTTCCAATGCCAAGATATCTTTTTTGAGATGAGGTGACCACATCTGCAAACAGTATTTAAGATGTGGGCGTACCATGGATTTATATAGAGGCAATAAAATATTCTCTGTCTTCTTCTCTATCCCTTTTTTAATGATTCCTAGCATTCTGTTTGCTTTTTTTGATGGCTCCTGCACATTGAGTGGATGTTTTCAGAGAAGTATCCACAATGACCTTAAGATCTCCCTCTTGAATGGTAATAGCTAATTCAGTCCCTATTATTTTTTATATATAGTCGGGATTGTGTTTTTCAATATGCATTACTTTGCATTTATCAACAGGGTTTTATTGCACTGTGAGTAATTTTCCATTATAAAACCCATCCCTGTCTTCCAGCCCAGCTTGGTGAGACCTCTGGGTATGTGTAAAAGGTGTGAGATATGACCATTCTACCTCCATCTCTCTTCATATTTTGCAGAGGAGGAGGGAAGAAGAGAGGTGAATTATTTAGTGAGATGCAGTAACTACACATTGTGGAAATAAAGGAAGGGTCCAGCATCAGAGGTTGGGGCAAGGAATCCAACTGGGGGATCTAAGCCTGAGCAATAGCATTCTAAAGGTTGGAAGACCCATCATGTGAAACTGAACTAAGCACTAAAACTACAGCTAACCTAGGCAAGTCTGCAAAATAAATTTCAGGAAACAACTAAGATTACTATGAATTATCTGCCACCTCTCAGTTCCAGGCATACAGTATTGTAGAACTCCAACCTTGAAGAAAAAAAATGCAAGGATCACCGTGGTCACATATTCATCTATAAGGGGCGAGTACAGTCTACCCAGCTGAAAGAGGAAAGGGGCATTTCTCATGACTGATGCTACCTGAATGTCCATGTCTATTGCAGTATTAAGTCCAGCTCCAAGTTTTTGACCTGCCAAATGCTTAGGTTAGATCAGACAGAATCAATGGGCAGGTTTTCTTGATAGAGGGGACAGTCACAGATTATTCATAGTCTTTGAAGTGCTTTCCCCTGCCTGCTGTCTCCATCAGTCATTCCTCTGGCTATGCCTTAAGTCTCCCATCATCCAATCATCAAATCATGCCTTTTATTGTAATGATGGTAAATATAATTGGATCAGAATTACTGGAAAATAAGTTCAGTACAAAATAAGGAAGGTAATCTGGTGAAGGAGACCTTGTTTGAGCTATGTTTGGCCTCACTTCAGTTTTAGTTCCAGGCTCCAACCAATCAGCTGCAATGACTTCCAATAGAGAACACTCTTTTTAAAAATTTGCATCCAAATGTACAAGGTCTTAAAGGTGCAGAAACTACACTTGTTCATCACAGTTATTAAAATCTCTGCCACCATGGAAACAGTCAATAATCCTTATTTCATCAGGAGATTTAGATTTTTAGCTTGGCTCTGTTTAAAATAATAATATGCTTACATATCTTACTGAATTTGGAGTCTCTGAGTGTCACCTTAGGAAAGTCACTTAACCACTCTGATTCAGTTTTCCTAGTGTAAAATGAGGATAATGATAATTACCTGCTTCATAGGAGATTTGCCAAAATTAGTCACTTAATGTAAATTGTCATGCAATTGCTAAGTATTATTATTATTAGTAACCTAGCATTATAATACAGTACTGAAATGAAGGAAACTGATCTTAAGATTTCCCTTCATCTACCCAACATAATATATTGTATTGATCATACAGTACGCTACTTGAATCACAGAAAATACAGTGGGTTACAACCATACATTTGAGGAGCTGGTGGGAGGGAGGGGAAATGCACATTAATTGGGGAGATATTTCCCAAGGATATTTTGAACCATTTACTCTGTGCCCTCAAAATACTTGACGATATTTTTGAATAGACAAACTGATCCTAACTTGCATGAGATCAAAGAAAATGGGGTTATTCAAAGAAAACCTTTTTGCAGAGAGGAAAAAAGTTATATTTAATCAATAAAACTGTATTGGTTATGTTGTGACTAGTAATCTATAAAAGGTACACTGCTGTTTACAGATCCTGTCCATTTCATCTTCTCCAAGTCACTACTGTCAATTACTTTGTATATTTCCATTTGAGGAAACGGGGTTCAATAAATTATTTTATCTCAATTATTATTGCGCTATTATTATGATGAATTTCATTTTTTCTTGCACTTATAAGCCGTTCTCCACGTACACAGAGTTAATTCATTAACATTTAGAATTGTGAAATGACAGCACTCTGATACTGTCTTTTGTAATTGGTACAGTGTTATTTCCAAACAGTGCTTTTTGTATGAAACATTGTTTGATGCAAACTGACAGCTTGATCACTGTGATGCTGCAGTATTAACTTGGTTTTTGGCAGGATGACATTTCTTGTAACATGCATGCATTGTATTTATTTTGATTTTATTCCTAACCCAAGTAAAGTGTGTTACTATTCTCTTAGAGAGAGAGCAAATCAGGCATTTGATTGGAAATGTTCTTCCTAACAATGCCACCTAACCAGCAATACACTGAAACTGCTCTGTTGTTTATGTATATATTTTGTCTTTGTTTTGATTTGTTTTTTAATGGCACAAAGTTGGACTTACAGAGAAATAATACAGCACAGTTAAAGAGTATTTTTAAAAATTAATTTAAGAAATTAATGAGTACAGTTGTGGTATATCTAAGCAAATGATAATTGATATTAACAATAGACAAGGTGATTGTGTTCCACAATACTGATGTTACATTCATTGCTGCTATTTGGTGGGTTACTTAGCTGACATTTGTGTCAAATTCTGTCACGCTGCTAATGTTGCCAGTCACCCCAATTGAACTTGATTGTGGGTGCATTAACAAACTCCTCAGGGTGATTGTGATGGTCACAATCTACCTTGCTAAAATCGGTGTAGCTGTCCTGTTCTGTAGCCCTCTGTTGAGTGCTTTCTAAGCACCAAAGGAGGTGTGTGGAGGAGGAGGGGGCAAAATAGCAATAAAGCAAATAGAGACTGGTAACTTTCTACAGAAATTGCATCTGTCTGAAAAATAAAAGGTTTTATTACAAATGTTTGACATAAACCTACTCACAACAACTAATGGTTGTATTAGTACTCCCACAAATAGCTTGACCAGGGTAGTAAATGCATTTGCTGAGCAGGTTTCAAGGGCCAGGTTTTTTAAAGGTGTCAGCTCCTGTTGACCTCAGAGCTGTTGCATGCTGAGCATTTTTGAAACCTAGATGACTGTTTTGGTGCCTAGATGAGAGCATATTTAAAAAAAAAAAAAAGACAGTTCTGCCCCATGTAGCTTACAGCTGAGTTAAGTTAAATTCACAATATAATCCTGAAACTCTCTTTATCTTTCTGGTTTGTTTGATCAAACTAAACCCAAACCTCACAGCTTTCACCAGTGAGAGAGGTTTTAGTAAGCTGAAGGAATCTGCTTTTGCTTTGTGATACCTGACACATTTTAACAGGAATAGTTTCTTCCCTGATCTGAATGACTAAACAAAACATATATATCCCACCTCATCCTGAACATTATTTGCTATGAGCAATTATTTAAACCTTTCTTCCTTTATCGAATTCCACTGACCAATTAGCATTAATTTTGCTCTTTTAGCTTCAGTGGGAAAAATTTATTTTCTGACAAGGCTGTATTTCCCTTCCAAAAATGTTCAAAAACATCCTCAGCATCCATTCATTGTACAATGCAGTAACCTGTCTGCATCCACAAATAAGTAGCTCCAGTAGCTGAAACAAAGGTCTTTCTTCTAACATCCAGCTCTACCTTGAACAGAAAATTCCACAAACAGAGATGTAAACATAGTGCTATGTTCTCAAGTAATAAGTGTCAACAAAACAGATTCCACTTTAACACTGCAATGGATTACAATAGCTATCTCCTTACAAACAACTATTGGGAAAAAAGTATCCCAGACTTTAGTACTTGTTCATTAAGATGTCAGTCACTCCTCTTATACAGCCATTAATTTGGTCTTCTGAAGAAAAAAATATAAAGGTAAAAAGGAGCAATATTAAGGGTACCAACAATAGGAATGAATGAATCTTCTTATTACTCATCAGAAAATTTACAATAAATAATTTCTGACAAGTTTAACCTTGATTTCTATTCATAGTGTCCATAAGCAGTTTAATATAGTTATTTGAAATTAACTGTCTAATTTACTAGGTGATTTTTTTTTAATTGGGGCTTGAATATAGAAAGACTGTCTCTGTATTGAAGTCTCAGAGGGGTAGCCATGTTCATCTGTAACAGTCTGGGCAGTACTGGTTAGTCAACACTGGTTCATGAAATCACATGGTATTCTGTATCACTATTATGCACAAGTACTTATAGTACACATATAGTACACTTACCTCCATGAGGTGGACTTCCCAATGCCAAACTGGCTGCCCACTGACCGGTAGCTCTCAGGGGTGGTGAGCTTCCAGCGGGCGATTGCAACCCGCTTCTCCAGGGGGATGGCAGGCCACAGGTGAGTGTTGCATCATTGGAGGGCGGGGGCAAGCCAGGCACATAGCTCCAAAAAAGGTGGCCTTCCACATGCAGAAGTTTTGGAGCCACTGCTGGTCATTCCGCCGCTCCATGACCAGCCGGTCCCACCAGTCCAAACTGGTGTTGACCCTCCAGAAACGCCTTTCCACTGTGGGGGTGCGGTTGCCAGAGTGTAGCTCCCGCACACAGGGAAAGGGTCCCCAGAATGAGCTCAGGGTTGAGCTTGGTCAGGAGCAGGAAGGCAGCTGGCACAAAGTGCTGCAAAAACTGCAGCATGGCCGTGTGGGGCCATCACATGCTCAGGGGCAGCTCCGGCTCCATGGCACCAAGAGAAAAGCTGTGGTAACCAAAAAAGTAGGGCAACCACAGTCAGCTCTGCAAGAGCTTTACTGTTCCTCGAAGAGGTAGCAAGCACGCAGCAGAAGCAGAGAAGTGGCTGTCCAGGGGGTTCCCTTTAGGCGCATGTCTGTGCAAGGCTCCAGCACCAGTACTCAGAAGCAACTGGTGACCTAAAGCCCTGGCTGAAGTGGTTCCGGGTGGCCTTTTATGTGAGAGAGCGTCCGATCAGTGTGGATGCTCTCTTTCGCAAAAGCGCATCACTTTTTCAATGCACATTTGTTTGTGGACACTCTCTTTCAGAAGAAGTTTTTTCGGAAGATCTCTTCCGAAAAGCTTCTTCAGAAAGAAGCCTGCAGTCTAGACGTAGTCTGGGTTAGTACATCTCTGCTTAAAAGATTTAAGAAAACACATCAGCCAAATAAACACAGAATTCAGAACAACTCTGGGAGGTGCTGTACATCAGCCCAAGAACTGATTGTATCAGATAGTGGTGATTTAGAACTGGCTATTACTACATCAGTTCTTGGAATTCTATGTTGCTTGCATTGATCTTAACCTCATAGTAACCTGAACAGTTAAAATATCAGTAGAGCTAAACACTACAGTGATCCTGTTGATGCCACAAAAGAAGCAAACATGGGAATTTATATTACAAGCTCAAACGTGTGTGCACTTTCTTAGAAGATACCCACATGATTCTGTGACCTGTTGCCTTCTGTCTCCTCTAAACCACATTACAGCATCCAACACATTTTACTTGACTGTCTTGTACAGGGGAAAAATTGATCTAATTGCAGCAGGAGAGAAAAAGCTTGCTGAGCATCATCTGAAACAAGAGAGAGCGCAGCCCTTGGGAGCATGATGTATCACACACTTGGAAATGTCTGGAACAATTGTAAAGTGTACATTACATTGAAGAGCAAATAGAACATAGACAAGGTGGATACTGTCATCAATTGCTTCTGCTGAAATGTTACTGCCAGTATTTTTTCTCCTCCTTTACCTGTAGTGTGTGGAGTTTGTGCACTGACTAGTCAGCATTACCATGTTCTAATAGAAATAAAACCAATATACTTAGTAAATACAATAGTACTGCCACATGTGCTAGTGTAGCCTTTGCAGCTCGGTCTGTCCCTGAAATATAGCAAATAATTCCCTTTAGCTAGAAAAATGTGTGTATGGTTTGGTTTTGAAAATTGAATTTACCCTTTAATTCCAATTAGAGGGGAAAAAATTAGTCATTGTATTGATACCCACCTTATGCAGCCTTAAAAGGGGCCAAACCAAAGTTGGTTACATAACCAGAGGTAATAAAATTGTACATAATATATTTAGGGATGCTTTGGATCATCACATCAAGACCACTGGTTGCTTGGGACCTGATACGAAGACTTATGAAATTAACAGACTCCGATTGATTTCAATGAGCTTTGGATTAGACACTGTTTGAAGATGTATAAGTCTCCTGCAAATACAAAATAAAGTTTGAAAAACTTCAGTGTCCATAAATATTGACTATACCTAATGATAGCAGTAATACAATCAGCTAATTTGTGAGGATTGTTTATTATTTGCATTATAATGGAGCCTAAATGCCTCCATTGATCTGAGGGCCCCATTGTGTTAGAGCTGTATGTACACCTAGTGAGAGAATACTTGGAGATGACACTGTTGCATGCAAGACATATAAAAGGTGGAAGAGGAAACAGACACAAAAAGAGGTGAAGTGACCTTGCTGAAGTTCACACAATATATTAGGGAAATTAGGAACCAGGAGAAGCAGAATTAAAGCCTAGGCTTCTTGACTAACAACTTAGAGTTTCTCCATTACACCACACTGCCTCTCTGACTAGAGGACAATTTGTGGACAACAGATGGGAATTTATAAAATATATTCATATTCAGCATCTTTTTCTCTTCACAACCTGACCATTGGCAGAATGTGATTTTTCTCACATCTATTCAAACTGAAATTATTTGTCTTAAGGCTGTTTCTGAGCAGTTAATGGTGAATATTCGATATCCCATAGGTTACATGGTACATTTCTGTTCCCTGACCAATAGCTCTGGATTGATAAAAATAGTGATAAATAGAGCCCTGCATGGATGCAAAATTTGTATCCGCGTCTACATCTGTATCTGCAAAAATGAACTGTGGGTATCTGCATCCACATCTGCAGATGCAGATACCCCCGGATATAAAGCAGATATCCACAGGGCTCTAGCAATATATGGTTGTTTGGAAGTATCCATTTTGTTCTGTGTGGAACTAGAAGGGTAGATATAGTGAGAAAGGCTGTTCCTATACTAATTTCAGCTGGAAACAGAAGTAATGCAAATCTCATCATGTTCTTGTGTGATTTCCAGCTCAATTTTGCAGACTTGAGGATTGAATAAGCTTTGGGGGAAGCTTATCTGAATAAAACCAGAACTCTGAACCTTTCCAAGGGTGCCCATCACTAATTCAGAATGGATTTGTTTTTCAATGACTACAGTCTCAGTCAATGTCAGTTGCTTTGTGACCTGGCAAAGATAGTGACATTAGTCTATGTTCTCTTACACCTATTATACTGGGTAAAATCTCAATAATATGGCTTAGTTGTAAGCCCTTTTATATTTAAGGCACGCCAAATTTGACTCATACTCAGTAGTAGCTGTGTTGTTGTAGCTGTGTGGGTCCCAGGATATTAGAGATAAAAAGTGAGTGAGATAAAATCTTTTATTGGTCCAACTTCTGTTGGTGAGAGAGACACGTTTTCAGGCTTACACAAGCAGAGATCTGGGTGAGCTCAAAAGTCAATGTCTCTTGCCAATACAAATCACTCCAATAAAAGATATGAACTTACCCACCTTGTCTCTCTGACACAGTAGTGACAATAGTCAATGTAGCACAGTACTATAAAGCCAGGGTAGGGAACCTTTTTTGGGTTGGCCGCTGAAAAAATCAGTTGGGTTGGGAGCAGCAGGGGCTGGCGTGCCAGCATGGGCTCCCCTATGCTGGGGGGGAGGGGCCCTGAGTCCTGGGGACCAAATCCAGGCAAGACAGGGACTGCATTTGGCCCCTGGGCCTTAGATTCCACACCCCTGCTATAAGGTGTTAAACTTTACATTTTCTCCTTCAGTCCTTTGTGGCATGTCTCAAGTGGAAATTTAAAGATCCATAAAGATTTTTTAAAAGATTATGGTAACCATAACCATTGTATCTACTTGAAAATCCACGTGTGAATGTGTTTATTTATAACTCAGCAAGAAACGAATTCTGCCTCTCTAAATACAAGGATCTTAACATCCAAGGTTGTTTGTGAGCTATAGCTGACTACAAAATGTCTGATACATAAATATATAAAGTCTCTGATATCATCATCCCAATCATTACCTATTACACATACATTTGAACTTCCTGTAGTTTGAAAGGTGCTATGCAAAATCAAATTCATTTCTAATTCTATATCATTAGCAGTATCATTAAGGAGAGTTATCAAAATGACTTGCTGGGGGAAATGACATATATATATACACACTCTAATGGCACAAATTATTTTCTAATAGACAAAAATGACACAAGATCAGTATTCAGCCACATAAATACAGAGGTAAAATGTATAATGAGTCATGAGCACTGTAGTGATCAACTCCAAAGTATCTGCAAAGATTAAGGCTAGGTTTGTAGTGTTATCAATCCAAGCCATAGGAGTCAAATCAAAGACAGTAGATACGTTAGGAGAATTCATTGACTTTCTTAAATGCATTTTTTCCTCTTCTGGTTCATCTCTGCCCCACAGTGGCAGGGGTGGCAATGCCTTCTGAATGCAAACAACATTCAGCTGTTGGGTCTGACTGCCTTACATGTGATAAAAAACAACAAATGGTCTGATAGCACTTTATAGACTAACAAAACATATAGATGGTATCAAGAGCTTTCGTGGGCACAGCCCACTTCTTCAGATGACTGGAGTTATGAGTTTAGGATGTGCACACGCAAAATAAATAGGAGAGGGGAAGGCGAGGGGGGAGGGAAGAAAAAAGAAGAGGGGTGGGGGCCAGACAGCAGAGGGAATCAGTAAGTATCTGAAGACTGAGTAGTTAAAATGAAGCAGATAAGAATCAAAGTCAATAGATAGTATCCTTCTGAGCTGTTTGCACCTTTAAAGGCTGTTAAGTTGATAGTGTCCCAACCAACGTTCATCACCATTGAGTCCATTAGCACGTGAATTGAATTTGTGGATGAACTGTAATTCCAATGCTTCCCATGTGATAGTGAGACATACCAGTTAATATCAAGATTCAATAGCCTTCACCCTAAAACACATACAATGAGTTTTGAAGAGCTTAGTATTTGGACATGCATTTCTGTGAACAATTCTACCTGTATAGTGCCTGTCTAGTGACAAATCTTCAGCTCAGACTGAATAATCTAAGTTGAGTGTTGGGAAGATATGCAGTAAAATTGGTGGCAAAATTTTGGAGGGAACAGTTTAAAATGTAGTTTCATCAAAATGTAGCAAATATGTGTCAAATTTTACTAAATGTTTGAAAAGAAAAAGTAGAAATGATTTGCTTCAGTTTTCTTGTTTCATTTAAATTAATTGGTTTAGTTCTCTTTTCCAGTCACCAGAAGAAGGTGGAGGAAAGAATTCCCCTCCGTACGCACCTACTGCTCCTTAGTACCAGCCCCTCCCTCACATATACCTTTAAAAAGAAATGAGCACTGAAAGATCAACACTTTGGTGACTTCACAAGTCACTTGCCTGCCTTTCCCCCACCTCACATGCCTCACACACTTGCTCCAATGTCTAATATTCTTAGACTCTACAGGCTGCCCTCATGGCTCTGCAGGAACAGGAACAGGACCCCCAGCTTATTGCAGGACACCTCCTCACCTCTCTCCATGCACTGCTCATGGAGCATGACCCCTCCCGCCCTTCCCTACAGACTCTTCACTGTGGCTTCTGTTGACTGGACACCAGTTCCAGCTGGTGGGGCTGGATCGTCATGGAGCAGTGGGGCGACCAGCAGTGGCTCCAGAATTTCTGCATGCAGAGGGAAGGACACCTTCAAGGAGCTGCGTGAGTGTCCCTGCCCTCAGGCAATGGGACACCCACATGTGACCCGCTGTCCCCCTCCAGAAGTGGGTTGGCACAGCAGAATGGTGTTGATGGCCCTCGCCATCATTATCTGGAAGCTCACCAGACAGCTACCACTCCATCAGGAACCAGTTTGGCATGGGGAGATCAACCTTTGGGGTTATGCAAATTGTCACAGGAGGGTGGTGAACTGCTGGAATGGGGCATAGGGAAGGTGAAGAGGAGTGGTGAAGGTTCCTTCCCTGGAAGTGTTTTCAGTCCCACCTTGACAAAGCCCTGACAGGGGATAGGGTAAGTAGGAAGTTGGTCACGGTGCATCTGGAGGGGAAGGGGGAAGGAGTGTTGGGTTCAGGGATCTCTCAAGGGCCCTGGCAACCCTGTGAGTCTCTGTTTGTCTCCTTCTACAGGTGGCGAGGGCCATCAACACCATCCTGCTGTGCCAACTCATCATCTTGGACCCCATCATCACCAGCTTTGTTGCCATGGGCTTCCCCAACTGTGGGGGCACCACTGATGGCACCCATATCCCCATCTGGGGCCCTAACCACCGGGCCTCTGAATATATCAACTGGAAGGGGTACTTTTCAATCGTGGACCACTGAGGCCAGTTCACAAACATCAACGTTGGGTGGTCAGGGAAGGCACACAATGCCCACATCTTTCCCAACTTCAGCCTCTATGAGAAGATGCACACCAACACGTTTTTCCCCAACTACACCATGAGGGTTGGGAATGTGGACATGCCAATGTGTATCATGGGGATGCAGCCTACGCTCTGCTCCCCTGGCTTATGAAGCCCTACACTGGACACCTTGACCAAAGCAAGGAATGTTTCAATGCCAGGCTCAGCAGGGCCTGCATGGCTCTGGAGAGCATCTCTGGCTGTCTGAAAGGGAGGTTCCCATGCCTCCTCACCCGCTTCAACCTCAGTGAGCAGAACATCCCCCAAGTGGTGGTGGCCTGTTGTGTCCTGCACAATGTATGCAAGAACAAGGGGAAGATGTTCCTGCCAGAGTGGCGGGCAGAGGCTGAGCATTGTCCAGAGCCTTTGAACAGCTGTGCTCAGCTGCCATCTAGCAGGCCCATCAGGGGGTTGTGTGTATCTGAGAGGCCCTGAGGGAGAGTTTCATACAAGGACCCCAGTGACACTCTCCCTGGGCATTGCTCCTCTGTTCCTTTGCTCCCATACCCCTCCCTTTTCCTGCTCTCCTTTCCCTTTCTCCCTCCCCTTCCTCTCTTGATACAATAAAGCAGGCCTTTTGTGTATGAAACAATAAACTATTTTTGGTTTAATTGGTAAATGTAACTGGGAAAGAACATGGGAGAGGGAGAAGGAAGAGGGAGGCGAGGCTCAGGGTTTGGGCTGGGAGTGGTGCTTGCCTTGGATGGTCCCACCAACTCGTGTGTGGTGCCCTCAGCAGCCATGGAAGGGTTAGGGGGAGAAGCCAGAGGGGCAGGAGCTAGGGCAGGAGCTGGGGCAGGAGTGGCCAGCAGGTGGTTAACGGCAGCAATGTAAGCCATGCACATAGGTCCAGCCCTGCTGCAAGAGCACTTGCCAGGTGGTGCAGCACATTTCTATGTCCACCTCCAGAGACTGCTGCAGGGCACACAGGGCAGGGATGTGCTCCTGCTCCAGGTCCTCATGGGCTCATCAGTGGCAGTGGCTCCCATGGGGTCAGGAGACTGACATGGGAGGGGTTGCAGGTGCCTCACTCGCAGCTGGTCCAGCTGTGAAGAACAAAGAGAAGGGCAGTCATCCCAGGAGACAGGGTGCATGAAGCCTAGCCCTCATCTCTAAGGTGACACCGAAAGGTCTCGGGTCAGATAAAGGCAACATGCTTGGGGCTGCCGTGTGAGTGCGGCCCTGACCATGTGCTGTGTGCAGCACTGCTGTGTGTGTGCCCAGGACCCCAGCCTCAGTGGTGGCTTGTGGTGGGAGGGTGTCCCACCATGGGGTTGGGACTCAGGCAGGCCTGTGTAGGAGCCCTGTGAGCAGGAGCGCAAGGGTCTTTATGGCAGCCTCCTGGGGCTAAATGCTCCAGACTGGCATGTGCACAGGCTTCTACGCAATGCCCAAGCCAAGCGAAGAGTGCACTCCCCCTGTGTGAGTCTAGGGACAGTCATGGAGTTCACCTGATGGGACTTGCCCTGCATCGTCCAATCCCTGGATGACATCCTAGGAGGGTGGTAACAGCGTCAAGGACAGGAGGAGATCCTGGCTGGTGGGCATCATGGACTCTGTGGACAGCTCCTCCTCCTTCTCCTCTTTGGCTGCAGGCCTGCCCTCCAGGAGGGTGACAATGGGCGTCTCCCATCCAGAGTCCACAGCCGGGGAGAAACTCCCAGAATGCGGTGGAGCTGGTCATAATACTGGCATACAGCTCTGGGATGTGCCCCTGAGAAGGAGCTGCACTTCCTAGCCTGAATATAGGCCTGCCTGAGCTCTTTCACCTTTATCCACACCTGCTCCTGCGTGGGGATGTGTCCCCTCTGCCCCAAGCTGTTGGTCATCCTGCCATAGATATCAGCATTCCTGCATCTGGTGTGGAGATCCTGGAGGTTCACCTCCTCTCTCCAGATCTCAATGAGATCCAGGATCTCTGCACCAGACCAGAATGGAGCCTGCTTCCTCCACCCTTGGGCAGGGGCTTGGGAACTGCCTGCACCTGTGCTGGCACCCTGGGGGGACTCAGGTGCAGTGCTGTGGTCTGCCATGGCAGCAGGGTAGGCAGATCTGGTTGCTGCTGTGTGGCACGGTGCGAGCTGGGCCTGCTGTGTGCCACACTCTGTTTCCCCTGAGGCTGCACCTTTAAAGCCCACAGGGAAAGAGGAACTATAGAGTCCTGATGAGCATGGACAAACTGGCCAGCAGGGTCCCTGTGGGAAGCCCTGGAGGCCATTTATTTTGAAATAAGCACAACTGCACTGTCTACACACACCCATTATTCCTTGTAAAATGAGGGTTATGGATTTCGGAATAAGAAACCCGTTATTTTGAAATTATTTTGAAATAATGGGCTTGCTGTGTAGATGCTCACTTTCTTATTTTGAAATAATGTGAGTTATTTTGAAATATTGCTGCTGTGTGGACATGCCCTGTGTGTGTTTAATATGGGTAAATGTAAAAATATATATCTAGGAACAAAGATGGTAGAACATAGTCACAGATGGGGGACAAAACTTAGAGGTCATGATACATAAGCAGCTGATCATGAGCTTCCAATGAGACACCGTGATCAAAAGAGCCAATAGAATCCTGGGATGCAAAGACAGGAAAGTCCTGAGTAGGAGTGGAGAAGTTATTTTACCTTTGTTTTTGGCTCTGGCATGACCTTAGTTAGGATCTTGTGGCCAGCTCTGGTATCTTCTGGGAAGTAAAGTAAAAGCCATCCTCCTACCTTTGCACATAAGCTACCCAAACTTTGAGTCTAAGTACAAAAAAGTGGTGTTGCAGCCTCCTTATTCCATAAACTCTAGAAAATGAAGAGATGACTCAAAGGGCTCAATCTATTAAACTTATCAAAGATAGATAAGGAATTATTGGATTACATTTTCTAAACCCATTTAATAATGGACTCTTCAATCTAGCACAGAAAAGTTTAACATGATCCGATGGCTGGAAGTTGAAGTTGACAAATTAAGACTAGCAAGAAGACATGATTTTTTTTAACAGTGACATTAATTAATATTTGGAATAATGCACCAATGTTCAGGGTGGATTCTCCATCACTGACAATTTTTAAAAGAACACCAGATGGTTTTCTAGCAGCTATGGTAGGGGTGGGCAAAAGCTTCTCAGCGGGCCGGATCTGGCCCACCTAGGGCTTTGATCTGGCCCACGAGGCAGTGCCAGGTCCTGCCCCCTAACAGGGATGTGACGCAGGGTTGTGCCCCACCCCTCCTTCACTGTGAACTGCTGGAAAGGAGGCAGCACTGGGGCTGAGGCTCCTCAACAGTGCCTCAGCCATGCGGCCTGGGGCCGGCCCCAGAGGCGCCGCTACCGTGGCCATGCAGTCTGGGGCCAGCCCCAGGCTGCATGGCCGTGGTAGTGGCGCCTCTGGGGCCGGCCCCAGGCTGCCTGGCCGCAGTAGCGATGCCTTCAGGGCCGGCCCCATGCCACTTGGCCACGGCAGTGGCGCCTCTGGCCTCCAGGGCGGCCTGTGGCCACTGTGCTTCAGGGCCAGTCTGGACTGCATGGCTGCAACAGCATCTCCTGCCTCCGGGACTGGCCCATGGGCATGGCAGTGGCATCTCCTGCCTGCGGAGCCACATGCCTGCGGCAGTGGTGCCTCCGGCCTCTGGGCCTGGCCCCGGACTGCGTGGCCACCGTGACAGCGGGGCCTCCCTCCAGGGTGGCCAGGACAGCGTGGCTCTAGCCATTGCTGCAAGGGGGCATGAAGCCAGGTAAGGTTCCCCCTCATTCCCAGACTCCCTCACCCCAATCCCATCACTTCCCTTCCTCCCAAGACCTGGCACCCCCAGCTTGCTCCAACACCCTCCCTTGTTCTTGCACCCTCTCTCCTGGCCACACGCTGCACCCTCCCTTGTTCCTGCTCCCTCCACCTGGCCAGAAACCCTGCTCCCAGCCTGCTTTGCACCCCAGCTCCCTCCCAGATCCTGCACCCCATCCCTATCCTACTTGCTGGCAGCCCTGTATCACACACTGTACCCCTCATTTTTGTCCCTATCCTAGAGACTAAGGAGGTCCATAAAATCCTCTAAATCCAGAACCCCAGAAAAGTAAATCTAGTCTATGGGAAGCCCTGAACCTCACTTTCCCCCTTCCCCTCACCCCGTGAGGTTGGGGCACCAGAGGAGTGAGGTGTCTCATTTGGGGCCACATCAGTGAGCATTGGGGGGGTTTGGAGGAGTTTTTTTGCTTCTCACTTGTGTGGTCCCCAACTGATTTTTTTGTGGGTCAGTGACCCCAGACCCAAAAAGGCTTCCCTATCCCTGCCATAAATAAAGAAAACATTGAAACCTTTTGTGTTGGACGTAATATTTTACTTTATTTAAAATGAAGTTTGAGAAACTAATATGAGAAAGTTAAAACATTTAATCTGTTTCGTAATTTAAATTAAACCATTCTTACTAGCTGCAGCCTGTTCAGAAAACAAGGTCACCATACCCAGAAGGGTAGTTCTCAACCCCGCCCCCTTCCGGGTCTGCCCGCAACCACTTCCAAAATTTGTGAAGTGGCCCCCCCTTCCAATATTGCCCACCCCAGAGCTATGATCTAGGAATTATTTGGGGGAAGCTCTATGGAAGCCTGTGTCATAGAACAGATCCAATTATCACAGTGGTCTCTTCTGTCCTTGGGTTCTATGAATCTAAGTGACATCCAAATTTTGCATTCCCTCATTCAGTGAGAAATACAACAGTTTCGTGGCTAGGGTTCCCAAGTGGCTGTGGAGCAGGGAGGAAAATTTTCTTCATACTATATTAGTAAATCTTGTGTGTGAAATGATGTTTTCAGTTTTCCATAATACAGTTTTATTTATAATTGTCATCCTATTAGTGTAGTATGTTAATCTTTCATTTTCTCAAATATTTGTATGTTGCTTGACTGGAAATCATTAGCATATTAAAAACTCCCTTTCTATAGTGTTTGGCAGAGTAGGCTTATTGTGCTGAGCTAATTGGTAAACTAAATAATCCTAGATATAAAAAAGAAATCAGTATATGTATAGGAAAGTAATATACTGTAAACATTTTGTGCATAGTTTAAAATGAGATATCTGCTGTGTGTCTACTTGAATCTAGCTATTAAAAATATTTACTTTATTAGGTAATTGATTGTTGGAATCCTGTTCACCCATCCAAAGAATACTATTTAAATTGCATGCTATTTGTCAGGAATTAAATGACTTCCATATTGTGACATAAATTATTGCTTTGGCAGCTGAAGAAGATACTTAACAAGTCAATGTTTGCCAATAGTTAACTCAGCTACTACAGCTATCTCCTATTTTAAATAGACTGGGAATTGTGGTATTATACTACTATATGCTAGATATATGCTGCTACTATATGCTATATACTACTATATGCTGATTATGGAAGAAGGGTTTAGTTGATTCCTTTTAGAATTGATGGGATTATAACGTTTTATGAAATAACTGATGATTTGGTATGGCAGCTATGATTAGTTTTCCTTAAAATAGTAACTCAAAGTTAATGTTATATTGAAAAAGCTTGCTACTTACAAGCTACTTGACTTGTCAGGACTGTGGTCTTGGTCTAAAGAGGCAATTGTTCTGATTCAAAACTCCAGCTGTATCACAGGCTTGGTCTATGGTGTTAGCCAAGTCATATGATCTCACTGTGATGCAGTTTATGGATCTGCAAAATGGGCATAATAATATTATCCTACTTTACAAAGATGTTTTAAAGTTAATTAATTGATATTTGTACTGAAGTGCATTGAGATCCCTCAATAAAGCGTGCTCTGCAATTGCAGAATATTAACTATTATTACAAGCAAATTGTGGCTTCTATGTGTCTGACTTTCAAATATTCCCATAGGTCACATTTTCCTTTGAGAACACCTTTATCAACAAAACATATTCTTAGGCTTCGAATGATCAGATTTTTATCACAAAATGTTGATAAACATCACATACACACACACACACACACACACACACAAAATCATTTCTAACCATAATAAGTAAGAAAAATGCTGTTTGAGAACTTAGAGTTGAGTAAAATATATTTACTCTTGTGTATTTTGACATGTGATAGACAATTTATGTTTTAATAGCTATGCAGCTTTAAGTTTTTGAATCTGTCATGTCATTAAATTGTTATTGTCTGAGCCACTACACTTCCTGCAACAGAGTGTGATGATGCATCGGGGAGCCCCCAACCCTGCACCCCCGTCTGCAGCCAGATGTGACTCTCAGTCAGCCATTAGCGTAGGAGGCTTTATTGGTTCTCAGGGACACAGGCGATGGTAGCAGGATACATTGAGAGCAGACAGCCTTATCCTTCCTGGGGCGAAGGGGTTCAAGGGCCCCTGAACCCCCCTGTCCTGGCTTTAGTCTGCCTTGCTCATCTTCCTCACCCAGACTTTCCCTTCTCATAGCCACTCGTCACTCACTCCCCCCAGGCAGCTACACCCCTTCCTTTGTTCAAACTCCTTCCTCTGGCCAGGTATGAAGTTGCTGGGCCATTGTCTACATGTCTTGGCTCAGGAGACCCCCATCCGCCGCTGGGCCCTGCTCAGACACAGACACTCCCAGAGTCCCTGCAGAGCAGTATAGGATCACAAAAGCAGACGGCACCCCCACTACGTCACAGAGAAAATTTAAATGGATACAAATAAAAATCTTAAAACTTACAATATTACACAAGTTTAAACATTTAATTGATCTAAAATCTTTAAGTACATAAAACTAAACATTAATATCTATGTAAATTATACAGAAAATTGAATTCTGCCAACCTACCTCTCTCCTGTGAGATAGAAAGATAGATCTCTTCTGTAACTATGCATTAATTTGCCCTAGTGAAAAATGTTGCCTTCTATTCATCCAGATGCCCCTCGAGACCTCCTTAGCTGTTAACATCAAAGATTTAAAGGCATTTCTTCTGCAATACATATACTTTTATGAAAGCTAACTGTTTGTCAAGATTTTTAGACCACAGTTTTCTTTATTAAAACTGTGGTTGTGTGATTGTAATTCTAGCTCCACCCAATCTCCACATACATTTTGAGATGTGCAAACCAAGCAATTATATATTTCTAGCCATCTGCCATGCATATTTGAAAACGTATTTGTTTAATGGATTAAATATTTTTCATGATATACTGTTGGTGGAATTCCCAGGTGGTAAGGTTTGTAGAATAGGTGATGTTTCAAAAGTCTAACCCATAAGGCCCCTTACAATATATTTCATTAACCTTTAAAGTTTTTCCCTAAGTCTTTTGTCCATTGTTCATCAGATGTACAGCCCAGCTGTTTGTCAGATCAAGTCAAACTAAAATGTTGAACAATCCTTTCACATAGATTCAAAGAGAAAGCAAGGTGGGTTTAAAAAATCACTTCCAGTTATACTATTAATCTTCCTCTTTATCAGATTATAAAATCCACTGATATGGATAACTAACTAGAGTCTTTCACTTCCAAAATCATCTTGCAGGGGCAAAAGGACCATTCTAGTGGATAAGTCTATCATAACTGGAATAGAAAAGTATCATAGTCAGATATTTGTAGAAATGTCTATTGTATCCAGCCTATATATTAACCAACAGGGTTTTAAGGCTTGGAAAGTGTGAAAAACAGAGTAAATAGCATTCTGGTCTGATTAATCCTGTGAAAGGAAACAAATCAGTAACACAGTCACTAGCAATATCTTCCTCCAAATCAATGAGCTGCTTCTTGAATTTTATCCTCTTTGACTTGTGCTCTTTCTTTCTATCCTTTACTTGCCATGATTTAGGGCCAGGTTTTTTCACAAGATTCTTCTCTGTTTCTATTTCCTAGAGACTTTCCCCCTGGACTTCCCTTCTTTTCTCTCTCCATGCTGTCCTTGTGTAACCTCATCCACTCACATGATATTAGCTACCATCTCTATATCTGTATGCTGATGCCTATTTGATCTATTTTTCCATGCTTGCTCATGTGTCCTGCAGCCACCTCATGCATTTCTGGTTGTCTCTCCCATCTCATTTGCTCTATTACCAACTCAAATTGAACAAGTTAAAACAGGGCTATTCAACATGTGGCCCGTAGGCCGCCTGTGGCCCATTTGCTTGCAGCCCGTGATGCAGTTTGGGTTTACACGGGGCTCAACACGGGGCCTGCGGGTGGGAGCCAAAACAAAAAAGTAGTCAATATAATGGTCTTCTCTTGATATGCATTTTAGTAGTTCAATTCCTGGATTGCTCATTAAAAGTGCTGTCATATGGGTGGAAATCGGGTAAATATTGCATTTATTAATATCAGCAGAACTGACTTAAATGGGGCTTGTGTGTTGTGTAGTCTAGTCTTAATCTTTGTATTCATGCCCGTCAGTGTGAAAAAAGCTATTTGGATATATTTGCATATATATTTGTATGTATATGCAATCACACTTAAGTTCCAGCCCTCAGCATGTGCTGTAGGTATCATTATGGCCCCTGGGGCTTCCAAAGTTGAGTAGCCCTGGGTTAAAACAAAACTCCTTGACTTCTGTGCAAAATTCTACCTGCCCTTTTCCTATCCTGTCACGTAGGGCAGCAGTTCCCAACAACCAGTATAAGGACTGCAAACCCCTGCCTGCCACAGCCACAGCACTCAGCCAGGCCACACCCCAGCTGCTAATGAGTCCTGCCTACTGGGGAGCTCCATTCCCTATGAGGTGTGTGCCTGTGCATGCACTAAAAATTCTCCTTGCACCCTCCCATTGTGAGTGGCACTGAGGGCTGCCCCATGAGCCGCGGCTGGAGGCTGGTGGGTGCTGTGAGCCCGAGACATAGACATGCATGGGCTGAGTGACCTTGTGCCTCTAGGCCCCAACTGTTAATGGCCTGGGGAGGAACTCTCAAGCCACCAGAAATGTGTGCCCACCCATGTCACTTGTGCCACTGACACTGCAGATCCCATGTGTGTATCGGTGGCTGGGCTGTTGCAAGGCCTGGCAGGGCAGGGGTGGGGGGTCTCTTCCCAGCCATGAAAGAGCAGTTTGCTGCATGGCGGGACGGCCGCATGGAGCTTGGCACAGCAGCCTTAGAGCAGCTGCAACCCAGGCAGCCATGCTCAGCTGGTGGCTGGGTGGCAGCGCAGGGCTAGTGAGGGGGAAGGACAAGCAATGGGGGCTCTGGGTTCAGGGCTACTGCTGGGGGGGGCTCTAGGAGTGGGGAGCTCTAAGAGGCAGAGCTAGTAGTGGGGGGGGGCTATTGAGGCAGGGCTAGCACAGGGGGTTCTGAGGATGGGCTAATATTGGGGACTTGGGGCTGGGACTGCGTGCGAGGCTCTGGGATGCGGGGGGTTGGATGTAGTGGGGCTCTGGAAACAGGAGGCTGGCCCTGGGGACAGGACCGACTTATCCAGTAGGCACAGTAGGCACAGTGCCTAGGGCCCACGATAATTTTAGGGACCCACGAAAATGTTTTAATTTCTTTTAAAATCAGAAGAAAAAAATGAACTTTTAGGGTCGAAGAAAATGTTTTAATTTTTTTCTCACATCAGAAAAAAATGAAACTTTTAGGGCCCACGAAAATCTATTAAATTTTGCCTAAAACAGAAAAAAAATAAAATGTTGAAGTATTTAAAGTTATATCAAAAATCATTTTTAATATTGACATTATTATGCTGGGAGGGGCCCACGAAGGCAAAAGTGTCTAGGGCCCATGCCTGGAGATCTGATAGTGGGATGCTCTAAGGGGTGGAAGACTGGCACTGGCTGGCACTGCGGGGGTTAGGTGCAGGGGACTCTGCGGTAAGTGCCTGGCACTAGGGGGTAGTGGAGGGCTCTAGGAGTTAGGGATAGCACTGGGGGACTCTGGAGGCCAGGGCTTTTGGCAGACTGGTAACATTTTATATGTATATTTGCATATTCATTTTTGCAGAATGAATATGCAAATAAAATGTTACCAGTCTGCCAAAAGTTTTTGAATGGGTTTGCCGGTCCCTGGTATCAAAAAAATTGGGAACCACTGACTTAGGGCATGTCTACACTAGGAATTCGAAATAATAACTCCCGAAATAACTATTTTGAAATAAGTTTATTCCCAAAGGAAAGCAGGAGTTATTATTTTGAAATAAACAACCCCTTATTTCAAAATAGTGGGCTTCGTAGTGTGCATGTTCTGATTGTTATTTTGAAATAAGAGGAGTTATTTCAAAATAACTCCCTAGTGTAGACCAGGGCTTGGACACTTACACAGCCCTCCTGGTCATCCTAGTTCACAAAAATGGTGTTATTCTTGACTCTTCTCTAATTACATCCAAGCTGTTACCATCTACTATCACTTATTCAGCACCTACATAGCAGTTAGTGGGGCTATAATCCTTGTCCGGCCTTTGCAGTAGTCAAGAAGGGATCTCTGCTGCTATGAAGATCCCCTTTTTTGACCACTATATGGATCATGTTACTTATGACTGCTGATCTTCCAGGCTCTGTATAGCTCCCCTCCAGTTTACCCCCTGCTTTTGTGTTCTCCCATAGTACCCTTCTCCCTCCATCCCACTCCACCACTCCTTTTGACTTCTCTTCCTTCCATTTTCATTTCTGCCTTATCCACTCAGAATGCCATTCCTATCTCAGCATGGTAAGTCTCCTCTACCATCTCTTAACTCCCCTATTAAAATTTATTTCTTACTAGAACCCCACAGACACTAATCCAGTTCACCAAGAATCTAATCACTCATCTGGTTTTTAAACAAAGCTCTAAAGTAGATGCAAACATTCCCATCTTGGATTCCAAGGAGGTCTGATTCTTGTTTTTGCCAATTTAAACTGTTAACTCTTTGGGGGCAGGGACTGTACATATATCTTCTGCTTTGTGTAGAATATCACTGCTTGACACACAGTAATAATCTATTTTTGATTTTTGAAGCATAGAAGTTGTGTACAATATTTTAAATGCATAGTAGAGAAACTCTTGATAGAACAATATGTTGGGCTCTAAAAGGTTAGCAAAAGTACGTTGAAGGCATTCATTGTGCTCTAGATAGGCTATGAACTAGAAATCATGCTACCCTGTATGAGCACGGTATGCAAGTAAGGAAGGCTAGTACAATTACATGTCATCATCTTTAGCTTTTGCTCTAACAATGAACCTTATTGCACATTTAAATCAATGAAATCAGCCTGCATACTTTTTAATGGGTATTTCCTTTTTCAAAATTCTGAATAGAGTAGCATTCTGAACATTATTTTTTTGATTCAATACCAGCATTTTACTTGATCTTTACAAAAGTTTGACCTCAGTCAAAATAGAGAGATTGAGCAATTGTTAAAGCAGTGTGTTGTTTGAACAGTTAATATTATATTCATTCTATGAAAATCCTAGATCTCTCACACAAGTAAGGTTGCATAAGCCAAGAAATACATATCCCACCACTTTTATGATTTTGAAAACCATTAAATAGCAAAAAAGAAAAAATGTATGTTTGAAATGCAGCCAACTAGTCAAAAAAGGGGACTCTGTTTCTTTAAGCTAGGGAGAAAAATAAAACCCAATCATTCCAAATGTATTGCTTTAGTCATCTGGTTTCATTCTATTAATGACCTTTAACATCTGCAAAAATATTGTGAGAAGCTAATTTTGTTTGTACTGAGGTGGTGCAGAACAGTTTCTGGCTGTCATTCTAGGATGTGCTATAAAATAAAATTGTCTTTCTGGGAGTCTGACAAAAACCTACTGTACAGGTCCAGTTTATTTACAACAGCCTAAAATGAAAAGAAAACAGAATTTTACAACATGCCAGCATTCGAAAAATGAGTAGTATTTACACATTTATAGACTTTTTAGTAATAGGGTTTCAAGATAGCCAGGAAGATTATTAGGTCAGTTTTTTATTTGTGGTGTTCCAGAAAAATCTTAAGAAGCAAAAACTATTTCTCAGCAAATGTTCTTCTCTTAGACTGTGAAAAAGCATCTCCGCTATACTGCTTTTCAACAACAACCTCTTTAAAACAGAGCTGTGGTCCCATCCCAGTGTGAAGCCACACCACTACAAGGGGAACTGTTGCCTCTGAGGCACATACTTCCCCATGTTCTTGACACAACCCAGAGAAAAGGTAAAGGCTGCACCGTCCTTTACAACGATAGACACCCTAGCTCCTGTATGCATACCCATTAATGCTAGGGCTGCCAGATGGTTTCAACAAAAATACCGGACACACTTGACATTACATCACAATCTACATTACATCTTATTTAGAAAATACCGGACATTTATATTTTCTCATTTATAATTTCTCAATTTGTTTCCCGAACAGAAAGCTCAAATACTGGACAGTCCGGTTCAAAACCGGACACCTAGCAACCCTAATTAATACCATGGCTCCTCTTCCTTTGGAGCACACCAAGTAGCAGAACTCATCCTCTTCTGAGACTAGGAAACTGCATTGTGACTAGTACTTAAGTGAGCTCCACACACACAGGATGGGAACAACTTTTAGTCACTTGGGTTGGTGATCATGAGAAATCTCATGGGCTATCCAGCCTCCCGTATTGGACATTTGGACATTGTTGAAAGCAAGGAGCCTTCTGAATATGATAGAGCCACTCTCATTATATGATGAGGGAAGAGATGGATCTTCTAGTCGGGCTAGAAATGTTTTAGCTTCACTAAAAAAGCAATTGTAAGACTCCCCCAAAATTACACACACTGTGGATTGTGAATATAATTGGATAATATTTCTGAACATTACATCTTGCTTCATTCTAAGCCTGATGCTATTCAGCATGTTCATCAGTGATCTTGGAGTAAACAAAACGTCGCTGCTGACACAATTTTCAGGTGACATAAAAATTGGCAAATAATGATGAGGCTAGGGCAGACATACAGAGCAATCTGGATTACTTGGTAAACTGGGCCCTTTCAAATAAAATGTGTCTTATCAAAGCCAAATAGATTCATACATCTAAAAACAAGGGATGCAGGCCATTCCTTCAGAATGGAAGCCTGTCTCCTGGAAAGCAGTGACACTGAAAAGTGATTAGAGGACAGTGGGGACTAGCAAACGTACACGAGCTTCCCATGGAATGATGTGCTAAAAGGGCTACTGTGATCCTTGGAACTAGATGAGGAATAGGAGGGAAGTGCACTCTTTCCATATATGGCATTTGAGGCTCTTATTGGAATTCTGTGCACAGCTCTGGTGTCCACATTTTAAGAAGGAATTTGAAAAATTGGAGAAGATGCAGAAAAGAGTCATAAACATGAGTGGAGAGCTGGAAAAGAAGAGCAGAACAGAGAAGGCTTGATTACAAACTATAGGTATCTCAGCATGAGGAGAAAATCCTGGGACTAAAGCACTTTTTAATCTAGTAGGGAAAGGCCTAACAATAACCAATGGCTGGAAGTAGAAGCCAGAAAAATTTAAAGTAGAAATAAGGCACAATGTTTAAAGAAAATAATTAACCAATGGAACAAATTACCAATCTAAGGGGTGAATTTTCTACCTCTTGATGTCTTCATATCAAGACTGGATGCCGTTCTAGAAGGTATTCTGTAGTCAAGCACAAGCTATGCTTTTGTCAGACACAAATTATGGAGCTCAATACAGGGGTAAATGGGTGAAATTTAATGGCCTGTGACATATAGGAGGTCAAGCTAGATGATCTAATGGTCCCTTCTGGCCTTAAACTCTATGAATCTATGAAGTATGAGCTACAGTCTAATGTTCTGAGGGTGCCAAAAGAGCAGTCTTCCGGTATATCAAAGGGCTAATTGATTTACTTTAATTCTTTTCTTTAGAGAATATATCATGCTTGTCTGTATTTCTTTTAGTAACCAAAAGCTGTTCATTATCCCATGTATCTGAAGATATCTTTTTTTCATTCTGTTCCAGTTCACTAACAGCTTAATCAAAAACATATTTATATAGGAATTATCTGCACATCCTCATGGTATGTGACTTCATGTATTATCTGCATGAGATTCCACAGAAAGAAATGGAAATATTATAGTATCTGTTACAGGAAGCTTTGGTGAATACCAGTGATGGGTAAAACCTCAGAATTTGGAGGCTTGATTGACAAGTATTCAGACCATTGTGTTACTATTTCAAGTTAGTCTGAAGCGATGGCTATTCAGACCTCTGAAAATGTAAAGCATTGTATACATTAGAAGTTCTATTACATATTATAAGTATCAAAATGTATTGGGCCTGCAAACTTGGGAGGAAAGTCTCCTGAGAACAGACTTTACTGTTATGTCATCCCTTATGTTTCATATTTTAGGCAGTTCTTAACATGATACAGGATCCTTTCCTGGGGCACATTTTTCCTTAATACACTAGTAACCAGAGTGACGTAAGTGCTCCAACACTAGTTTTATACGCTTAGGGCACATCTACACAGCAGGGCAAAAGTCGAATTAAGATATGCAACTTCAGCTACATCAATTGTGTAGCTGAAGTCAAAATAGCTTAATTCAGCTTTTAGCACTGTCTACACAGCAGGAAGTCTAAGGACAAACTCTCTTCCTTTGACTTCACTTACTGCTCATGAAATTAGGGTTACAGGAGTCGGAGTAAGAAATCCTCCATCTATAGCCAGACAGGAACCCCCCCTGTAACATCCATCTTTGCTTGCCTGGATATGGCAGGCTGCTGTGACCCTGAATGGCTGTAAACAGAGATATGCCAATTGCTGACCAAGAGGCTGCAGAGGAGTGTCCTGACTGAAACCCATATTGATACGAACACACGGCCGTCCGCGGGGGGAGGAATCTCTCGCCCAGTAAAAAATGTCTAGTACTCACAATTTAGTTATCTCTCTTGCAAGTGTAAATTAACTTGAAACTTGCTTGTAAGAACTGGCGTCACAAAGACGAACCAACACAATCTGGCATCTTAGATAAGAAAGAGGATACGGGCCCCTATGGGTATAAAGATGGGTCCAGCAGCACATTTACTCTGAGTGTCAATCTACCATCTATCTGCTGGTCGGGTTAGGTGTTTGACCTCCCGAGGTTCCACGGGACGCCCACCTCGTATTCGTCTTTCCTAGAAATTGAGGGTCCGGCTCTGGCTTGACCCGCTGGAGTCGAGAGGCACAGAGGGGGTAAAAATTGTACCTGGATGTGGTCCTTTGTCTTAAGTGTACACATAGATTTAGAGCTCTTTAAAGATTAAGCTGTCACTTGGTACCATTATTTCTATTTTCTATCTTTATTTTCTTTGTAACCATTTTTAAAATCTATATTTGCTAGCAGTTAAGAAATAGAGCAATAGCCATTGTAACCATATGATTTATAAGCTTGTTTAATAAACCTGTAACTGTTTAAGTTTTTAACCTGACTCCTTCAGTTGCTGTAATAGAACCAAGCACAATTTAAAAGAACTTCAGCCGGTCATAAGGGACAGATACAGGCAGAGCTGAGTGTTTGGATCGTGTCCCTCCCAGAGGACAGATCCATTGGGGCGCCCTTCAGTCTCTCCTAGACTGCCCACTGCGATGGGGCTTTGTGCCTCAGCAGTTAAAGACTTGAGTGACACACACACACACACTGCCCTGACCGTCGGCTGACACCATCTCAATATTATTTCAAAATAATGGCTTGCTGTATAGTTGCGCATTTCGTTATTTCAGAATAATGTCAGTTATTCCAAAATAATGCTGCTGTGGACGTACCATTAAATGGGCTAGTTATGAAGGTTTTAGGGCTAGATCAGTGATACATAATGAAGTAGCTGCACTTCTTTGGAAACTATACCCCACTGGTTTTAGCTGTAATTTAAGGGTTTAGAAATCTACCAACATCAGATGTGGCACAATTGAATGCATCATCTGGAATATATTTCCTTCGCTGATACCCACAACTGTCATTCCCATAATACTGATATGCTTTCTAAGAACAACCTGCCTATAATCATCCTCTATTTCCTCCCTCACTTAAAAGGTTCAGACTTGATTCAGATATACAAGGCCAGTATTTTATTCAGTTATTTTTCAATACTATATTACTCCTCTCCGTTACTTGATGATGTACATTTCATGCATCCTATTAAAAGTATTCTGTTCTAAAAATGTCCTCTCATGTATGTAATTCTCAAATTACAAAATAAGCTATTGTTTCTTCAGATTTCTGGTTCATTATTGTTCCCGAACTTGAGTATTTAAACCATAGTCTACCAAATCTATTCTTGCTTTGCAAATTATTTCCTGTAGTTTCTCCTTTTAAGATTCTCTTCCAGGCTTCTCCTTGGAGTTCATGGAGTCTTCCATGACTAAATATGGGATACCTTCAAACAATCGTGTAAACAAGTCAGTGAGTAAGTAGGCTGAAGAAGACAGTGGACAGGATTACCTATGCATTGTACAAACTCTGTCAGTAGTTTAGGCAGTTCAGACTCAGCAAAACTGAAGCACTCGAGTACTTATGGTGGTAAAATATAGATAGATGGGTAGAATTGGCCTCAAATGAGATCCTAATGGGGAGTCTTTCTGCTGATGTAGTAATTTCCCTAGCCACACCCACAGCCACATGGTTAATGAGTTGCTATTCATATGGAAAGGCAGAGCACAGTGATGATTGCACAGACTGTAGATTCTTTGTGCACTAGGAGGAAATTTTTCCTTTTCATACGTCATCAATAACCTGCTGCAGTAACTCCTTGTGCCAAGCCACAAACGGAAACCAGGAAAGAAGACATTATGAAGGAGAAAGCCATGGCTTGGATAAAATTGCATTCTCTGAATCTTTAAAGCAATAAATAATTCAAGCAGAGTATAAAAAAAAATCTTGTGTTTCCCTCAACCCCCTACACTAAGTCCCATATTTATATCAACACATATAATTTCATTATCTTAGGCAATTATTTATTGCAACATCAGTATTTGGGCCACTAATATTTAATACTACAGTATTTATAATAAGGAGGTGGGAAGAACCATGAGAGAGGAGGAGGTAACATTGTGCCTTTGGAGAGACATCTTCTCCTACTAAGCATATGCCCAGATATGCAACACTGTTCATTAATAAACTATGCTTACCATCTGTTACGTGATGGTCTTATCCCAAGTAGTATACATTATTATCAAAAACAACTAATAGTCTTGGAGCACCTTAAAGACTAACAAAACATGTAGATGGTACCATGAGCTTTCATAGTCTTTAAGGTGCTGCAAGACTATTTGTTGTTTTTTAAGTTTTTCCAGTTACAGACTAAATCGGCTACCCCTCTGAAGCATTATTATCAAGTCACTAGTAGGTCAGTGGGTAATGAGGCTGGTCTTCAGACTACAATGTGGTGCCAGACAAATAGGTCCAGGAGAAAAGACTCCTATTAACTATTCCCAACCTTGCAAAGCAACATTTATGCATGTGCAGGGGAGGGAGTGAGGTTTTACTGTAGAAGGAGAGACAGAACCAGGAGCGAGAAAATGGAGGACAGTGGAAGAGAACAAAATGTAGATTGAGAGAAGTATCAGAAAGAAGCAACAATGAAAGAACGATTAGAATGAGTGAAAACATATTGAAATATAAAGGAACATAAATAGAGAAGGAATCAGAGGGAAGTAATTTGAAGGAAAAAGGAAGAGAAAAACAAAATCATAAAAATTCTATATACCAAAGGTTAAAAATTGAGAAATATCTTTAGAGAAGCCCTCAAAATTGTACCACAACACTGCTTAGTTTTCCAGATGAGATCAGATAAATTAAATTTTGAGGATGGATTTGGATGCTAAAGCCATAAGCAGGTTAATGAATTCTTTACAGAAATAACTAATAGCCAGCATCCAACTGGACTTAACTAATAGCCAGCATCCAACAGCATCCAACTGGCCTGGACTTACAGGCCTATATTTCCAGGGCATACACCAAACAAAATACCTTCTGTACACTCAGGCTATGTCTACACTGAATGATTATTTCGGAATAAGCTATTCTGGAAGAAATACTCTGAAATAGCTTACTTCTAAAAAGTGGTTTACACTACAGGGAAACCTGGAAATTAGTCCAAGGCAGGCTTCCCTCATGTGGACATGCTATCTCGAGTTAAAGCCCCAGGAAGTACTGGGGTGTAATTACTTTGAATCTCCCATGGGGACAAGCTATTTCGAAATAGCAGCAATGGATCATCCACACTACTGCTGTTTCGAAATTTGTTCCGCAATTTTAGAAGAGGCATTATTCCTCATGTAATGGGGTTTACAAATGCCAAAATAAGCCACCCGTTATTTCAAAATTATTTCAAAATAATGGGCTAGCTGTGTAGACTCTCACATAGTTATTTCAGACTAAGGGTATGTCTACACTTGCACCCTAGTTCGAACTAGGGATGCAAATTTAGGCATTAGAAATAGTCAATGAAGTGAGGATTTAAATATCCCGCACTTCATTAGCATGATCTCGCCGGCGCATTACTCCGATCAACAGCTGTTTCAAAAGTGAAAGTGCACGCTGGGACGCGTTAGTTCGAACCAACCCCCTTGGTTCGAACTAACGTTACTCCTCAAAAAATGAGGAGTAACGTTAGTTCAAAAAATGAGGAGTAACATTAGTTCGAACCAAGGGGTTTGGTTCGAACTAATGCATCCCGGCGCGCACTTTCATTTTCGAAACAGCTGTTGATCGGAGTAACGCGTCAGCGAAATCCCCGCTTCATTGACTATTTCGAATGCCTACATTTGCATCCCTAGTTCTAACTTGGGTGCAAGTGTAGACATACCCTCTGAGATGTTATTCTGAAATAATGCTGCTGTGTGGACGTACCCTTAGGGATCTCAAGAATTAACTCTGAATTCTCTAGGCAGCAGGCAGATGATAAGTATGAAAAGATTTTTAATAGAAGGAAAAAGGGGCAAGACAGAGAGCCAGCAGTAATGATTTAGATATTTACTGACTGTTTCATAAATAAGTCCCTTCTTTTAGTCATGTAAGGAGCTAACTTTTCCAGTAAGATCCAGTAGGTAAAGAGTCTTTTAAGAGTAAAGGGTTTCTCCTGTTTCCTTCTGAGCATTAACCCAGTTACTCAGGCCAAATAAATGAGCCAAAATTAAAAATGATCCCCTATGAGAATATTATTGCTTGGTGTTTTTCACCATCTGGAACATCTGCTATTGGACTGTGGCAATGCAGATGTTCCAGGTGAGTGGAAAAATAAAAAAGATCAGTTCTACTCAGGTGATTTATTTATCCCAAAGCACAGCAGTTAAAATGATAAAAACATTTGTGAAAATGTACAACAAAAAATACAGATTTGTGTGAGAATCCTTATCTGTTACCAGAGACAAAAACCTTCTCCAAGCTCCCAGCACCTTTGCAAGCTCCCATGACTTAGCATGGCCTTTCATAGATGAACCCTTTCCACCAGCTCTACCTTTTACCAAACCTGTATGGGGATGAAATACAGTCTTCCTGGACTTACAGACTCAGTCACAGCTGTGCTCACTGTCAGCTACAACTCAGCCTTTCTCCAAAGAAAACTTTCATACAGGTTCCTGGAAATCTTTTACAAGTGTATATGTGTAAGTAACTGAAAGTGACTTTCTGCACTGAGTCCAGTGATAGAGACGGATTGCTAAAGTAAACATGGCATAGATCTAATCCAGTTTGGCAATTCTATCTATCTAATCTAACATTTGTGTAGGGCACATATCAATATGGCTTCTCAGGATCGAAAGCCCATCAACACTGATGGAAGGACTTCAGTCAGAGCCGGCCCAAGATACGGGCCAACCGGGCTACCGCCCGGGGCGCCCCATTGTAGGGGGCACCACGCGGGGCTGCCGGGCTGGGTGGGGGCAGCACCGCGCATGCTCCGCGTGCCCAGGGCAGCGTCACGCATGCGCCGCGCACCTGGGGTGGGGCCACGCATGCACCGGGCACCCGGGGGTGGGAGAGCGCTGCGCACCCAGGAGCAGAGCCGTGCATGCGTCGCACTCCCGGGGGCGGTGCTGCGCTCCCGGGGCCCGAGGCGCACGAATGGCTTGGGCCAGCCCTGACTTCAGTTGAATTGGATCAGGCCCTCAACTCCTGAAGGCAATTTAAGGCAGCACTTCTTTGAAAAAAAAGCAATGAGATCTTTTAAGAGACCAGTAACCTATTAGTAATTGATGAAAATCTGAGCAGAGAAAATCTGAGCTAGAGCAGAAAGATACTTTGGTGATCACATGGCCTTAAGGACCATATTCCTGTGAATTTGGCTGCCGTTGTTTCCGAGGTGTTGAGATCCCTCTTGTTTAAATCACAGGAATATTGTTAATATTCTCCATGTTTCTTTTAGCAATATGGGATTTTTCAAAGAATGTTGCTTTCTCTATCCTGCTCCAGACTGAAAGTAAAAAAATGCATATATTATAGATGTTCCTTTCTGATGTGTGTGTTTTGTGTAGCAGATAATTAATTGAACACTATTACAGCATTGACTAAGTTTTGATTTGTTAATTCTTTACAATATTGATTGAAATGCTTTGACATCATGTTCTTCCATCTTTCAGCAGCTGACATCTCTTTCTCACTTAACTGCTATCAAGTCACCTGTGAATTCTTCTTACTAAATTCACCTGGAAGTTCTTGCATAACTCTTGGCTTTTATTGATGCATTGCACTTCCTTCCCAAACAAAGCACTAAATAAGAACATTTAAAATAAACTTTTGAATCTGATTGGAGGGCCTCTGTGTTTGAAGTGCTGATTTATTTAATTTATTTATCTATTTCTATTAAAGACCACTGTTACTTTTTTCAAGAAAATGTATTGGGTTCTTTGAATACTTCTTACATTTTGTGCACAATAGCTCCAGCCCTGCACTGTGGTGTCAGGAATAACTTGTACTAGCACAGATGTGTCTGTGTTAGTGAATCTTATTACAGGTATAATGGGAGTAAGACTGCATTTCTCAGAAGGCAGACTGTTTTCTGTAAAGCAGGGGTGCGGGACCTCAGGCCTGGGGGCTGGATGTGGCCCCTGGCTTGCCTGAATCCAGCCTCTGAGGCTCAAGGCCCCTCCCCAGCATTGGGGAGGCCATGCAAGCATTCCAGCCCCTCCCCCAGTGCTGCTCTACTGCAGGGCTGGAGCACACAAATCGATTAGCCTGGGCCCTTCTAGGTTTTGGTGTGGGAGGGGAATGTGGGGAGTGTCTTTCTCCTTGTCAGTTGGGGACCACGTGAGTAAGGGTTATTTTTTTTTCTTTGCTTCTCACTTGTGTGCAGCCCCCAACTGCACACCGATCCAAAAAAGATTCCCTACCCCTGTTGTAAAACCAGGTGTCAATGTTACCATGAGACTGTACACACATCAGAAGGAGCCATAAACCCTCCCAGTGAATGGTTTGAAGCTGTTTTTCTGGACCTATAAATGTGTAATGTCTCTGGACCTGTGAGACTGGGAGTAAGTCCTACTAGAATGTAAGGCAGAAAGAGATCCATCTTCTAAGCCACAGCATTCATAGGTACAGAAAAGCTATTACTGGTCCACCTTGGGCAGATGAAATGTGAAAAGCTCTACATTTGGGGAGAGCAGAAAATGTTTTTGTGTAAGGTCATGTTTTTATAAAAACAAAAAACAGCAGCTCTTTGCTGGTAGGTGGGAAGATTGGAATAAGACACAGAAGATGGATAGTGGGCAGCATGTGGCCAAAGTACCAAAAGGTGTATGGATAGCAAATCCACACTTCTGTGTGTGGGTGGCTGGGTGGGTAGGTACAAATTTCAATTCACCATTAACTATGCAGTCATGACCTCTGTGTGTATAGATCAATAGATATAGATATATAAATGCATGTAAATATGTGATCATGGATCATTACAAATTAGTGCCTGGCTAATGGAAATAATTGGAAAAAATTTCTGCAGTGAGCTCAAGGACAATCTTTGCCTTACCCAGGGGATAGTATATGATTTGGGGAGGGGTTGTGTTACATTCCTCTACTGGGTGGGATGTATTCAAGCCTTCTTATGTGTTTTCAAAAAACAGCTCAGCCATTGCGAATTCACCCCATAGAGGTATGTGTTTTCGGAACTGCAGGTTATTTCTAGTATAGGTACCGTTAGAACCTGTATCCAGTTAATGATTAGTGTTGTGTGCATTTTCCGCCATTGATTGCTGCAGATCGATGCACAGCTGTAAGATTAATATCATATGGATCCTACATATGAAGTTTTTCCTGTGCCTATAATTTTTTTTATTTTCCTAAGATTACTTTAATGGGTATATGATATGAAATTAATACTCTGCACTGCTGGGGTGCCTTCTCTTTGAGGATCTTAGAGAACTTTAGAATCACTATAGAAAATACCCCCATACGGTAGCCAAACATTATCCTTATTTTACAATGATATTTACAAAGTTAAGTAATTTGGCCAAGATCTCATAGAAAATCAGTAGCAGAGCAAGGGACTACTATCAGATCCTTTGACTCCTAGGCCTTTTGAATATTTTGAAGATCATAGCTAGAATCTGATCTGGATCTGGATTTCACTTAAATTCAATTAAGACCTTGGGGTTCAGAGCCAGTGTTCCATTTTCCAATGGTAGCCATAACAATGGCTGTGAAGGCACCTGTGTGAAATGAATGTATGGTAAGTTCCCAATGGACAAATGCTTATTTCACATTAACCACCATTTAAAAAGGCATCACCTGACAGCTGTATCAGCATCCTCGGAAGAAAGGTCAAAGATTTAAGAGCAGGGAGGTTATACTACCCTCAGATCTCTGGGGAAGGTCATGTTGGTGGTACAGTCTGGAAAATCAATGTGCTGACATTACATCTTCCGTGAATGTGACTTCAGGTCAATATAAAAGAGACTTCATTTTCTGAATATGCAGAGCACTTACCTTCTTGACCCCTAGATTTATAAGGTGTCTCAAGCTGAGCACCCAAAATTTAAGGGTCAAAATTATTAGTTGCTTTTTAAAATCGTGGCCTCAGTCTTGAAGGCCATTTAATTTCAAGGACATTAACCTTCTTATTTTTTAAATATGTGAAAAATACTGTAGTAAATATTAAACAAATTAGATGGTTTAATGATCAACTTAGCAGGAAGACACATGTGTCAAGCAAAACTTAATTGTTCAGTGACTGGCTCATGAAAATTTTGCGATGTGTCACAGGATAACAGGTCTCTGAAGGGGTTAGAGGCTCAGCCAACTTCTGACATGCTCCACCAAAGGAAATAAGGCAACTCAGATTCACTTGGGACTTATTAACTCTAAATATCTGAGAGGCATTTAATTAGGCAGGGAAGCACCTGGGCATGATAAAAGGAAGTTACTCCAGGGGTGCTAGCTAGGAGAACAGCGGGTCATGGGTAGAGAAACAGTTCTCAAACTGGAGAAAGCGCCTAGAGGGAAGGCTTCTGGGGGAAAGTTGGTGAAGGGGACTCACCAGCAAAGGAAATAAAATAAGAATACTTCTGTGTGGGAGAGTTTCTGAAAGGAAGGGACTACGAATTCTAAGTCTCAGAGAAACATGGCTCCCATAAAAGACTTTATATCAAGCAACCCCAGAAGCCCTAGATTAGAGGAATTGTATGATCTCCTGAGGAAAGGTCATCACAGTTCAGCCTCTGCAGGGAACTTTATCCAAAAGAAAAGACCTTCCCCCAGCTAATGACAAGAAGCTCCTGATTCTACAGAACAGTTCTGGATCATGAAGGTCTCACTTGTAAGGGTCCTTAGACACTCAGGCTTGGCCCTTTGCTCACCTGGAGGCCATGGAGCAGCTGCAAAGTCACAGGCTGAAAACTGTCTTTATGGGTTATTTTAGGCAGGGAAGAGAAGATCTGCAGAATATGGTGCAGAACGAATGTGCAGAGCTGAATCAGATACAGCTTCCTCCCACCCCTCCATGCCTGGCAGGACTTCATGAGTTGTGCTAAACAAGGACTTTCTGTGGCCACAGAGAAAAGGGCTAGATTTGACCCTCATGAAGAAAAAGATCTGCACATGTTTTACAAGGGAGAATAAGTACAGCAGACTATAGCCTTCCCTCAGTCTTTGTGCATAACTGCCACTGATGTTAATGAGAATGTTGTTCACTAATGAGGGCCACATCATGACCCAATCTTATCCCCATTTCATAAGTGAGAATACTGAGGTACAGAAAAGTAATGATGTCCAAGGTGGATACTGTCACTGAGGGCATGTCATGACTACATGCCTCTGCCAACAGAGGCATGTAAATTAGACTACCCGACATAGTCAATGAAGTGGGGATTTAAATATCCCCCCCCACTTCATTAAAATAAAAATGGCCGCTGCAGTGTGCCGGCTCAGCTGATCGTCGGCACAGCACGGCAGTCAAGACATGGATCGGTCAACTGGGAACACCTTTGTTGACCGCTCCCTTATGCCTTGTGAAACGAGGTTTACAGGAGCGGTCGACAAAGGCGTTCCCTGTCGACCGATCCACGTCTTGACTGCCGCGCTGTGCCGACAATCAGCTGAGCTGGCACAGCGCAGTGGCCATTTTTATTTTAATGAAGCGGGGGATATTTAAATCCCCGCTTCATTGACTATGTTGGGTAGTCTAATTTACATGCTTCTATCGGCAGAGGCATGTAGTAGTCTAGACATACCCTGAGAGATGGGCAAAACCAGCAATAGAAATTTGGTCTTCTGAGGCTCAGTTCCAAACTGTTAAACTACTTTGCTTGAAACTATCTGTAAACCGGTGGCGTTTTAAGTCTGCTCTCATCAAAATAGATGAACATTCCGCATAGACCAATTTTAATCCCTTCTTGGACTTTATCCTTATTAGTAATACAGGTAGTGACACAAAAACAAGCTTCTGCCTAAGACTTTTTCCACAAACTTGGTTGTTCCTCAGTTTCCCTGCAGAACTTCCTTTGTCCAGGCCTATAGTTCCCTCTAAAACAGGTAGGAGATTCCAAACCCTCCACATTCTGGTTGGAGTTAACAAAATGCACCAGTCATTATGGTCAATAGTAAGTACTTGCACCTCCATACATGCGGCAAGCACTGGGCATACAGATTACTCAGCAGAAGAACCCTGCTTCCATGTACTAGGCCTTGTTTAGGTCCTTCTTTTCTTTATTTCACTTTTATTCTACACAAATGTTTTTATATGAGTGTGAGGGGTTCGGGGTGCAATCACCCCCTCCCCGGCCGGGAGCGGGGTTCAGCGGACCCCTTTTCCCCCTTTTGGGCCGTATCCTTCCGGCCCCCTGGTCGGCGGTCCGGGCAATCGGGTGCGATCACCCCCTCCCTGGACGGAAGGGGGGGTCGGCGAACCCTGTGCCTGTCACCCGTCCCTGCGGGATGGGGCTGGAGCCCCTTGATCCAGTACCTACCCGGGGCGGCCCCTGGCTCTGAGGCGCGCCCCCTCCGGCGGCGCTCAAGGCTGGAGGCTCCTCCGGCGGGAGGAAGGGGTACCCGGTCCCGCCCTCTCTCCGGGTCCCAGCCCGGGGCCCTAAGCGTCGGGGCTTGCTCGCGCCCCAACGCGTATGAGCGGGGTCACTCCGCCCGTAACCCGTCTACCCACGGTCGCCAAAAGCGCCCTGCCCCAGGCTCCTTCCTCCCTTCCCGGGTTCCCTCGGGTCGTTGCCGCCACCTCTGAGACCTACCCCGGTTCAGACGGTCCGGTCTGTGGTTGTCCCGGCGATACCTCGGGCGTCCGTTCCCGCCGCCGAGTCCGTTCCCGCCCTGGCTGCCCTCTCCAGGGCTGTCAGAGTGGGGTCCACCCGCCGTCCGAGCTGGGGCTGGCTGACCGCCAGCTGCGGTGACCTTCCCGGGAGGCTCGGGGCCGCGGCCGGGCTGGCTGCCGATCGCGGCGTCCCTCGGGGTCCGTCCTGGGACCGGGGTTTCTCCTCCCTCCCTGCGAGGAGGCTGCCCCCTTCCCCGCTGGCGGCGGGCCCTTTTGAACTGGCCCGCCGCGTCGGACGCCACCCCGGGCCCCTCCCCTTCCGGCGGCGCACCAGCGTGGCCAGCTGTGACCCGGTTGGCTAGCCCGGCCCCCTCCCCCTGCGGCACGGCCGCCGAGGAGGGGCTAGCATTTCCCTGCCGGCGGAGGCGTGGAGGCAGCGCGGGGCCCCGCCGGCTTCCCTTGCCTGCGCCGCGGCTGCGGGAAGGGGCTTGGGTCTGCCCTCCGCTTCCCGCGGCGCGGCGGCCCCCACCCTCTCCCGTGCGGGTCGTGGGCGACCCGTCTCAATGAGCTACAAAAATGTAAAACAGAAGTAATACAGTGGTGAGTCAGGCTCTTGGATTCTACCACCACTCTAGTTCCATTACCTAGTAACTATGCTATTTTCTAATCTTGTTATAAAAGATAATCGACTGTCACCAGACCAAGACATGAGAGTTTTAATGCCTCCAAAATCCTGTGGGAAAAGGAGTGGTATAAAGCTCAGAGGCACTCCTTTAACCTTTGAAAATATGGTATTTTTATTGATGGGAATTCCTCTTTGGTCTCATAAGCACTACAAAAAATAAAGCAGGTAGCCAGTTAAAATAAAGCCAGATCATCACAGAGTGGAAATCAATGTATGCTGATTTACATGAACTGAGGATTCAGCCCACTAGAATGTTGAAAAGATGGAAGGTGTGAAGTTTGATGCTGTTGTTACATGTATAAGGAGGAATGAAATTCTGATACCTCATTCTCGTGAAAGATTATAACAATCACAGCACTGGTATGTGTATGTTAGAGCCTCCAAGGAAGTTCAAAAAGTGAGAATCCTCCTCTCTGGAGTGAATTAAGGATCACAGCTAAGGAAATTACTGCAAGTTCTTCAGTGTTGGTTGCATAATAATAACATCTTGACACACATTCTCTGGGAAGACAGGCTGATATATAAATGCAGAGAGACAAACAGAAGAAATGCACACATCCCCAGCCTAACCTCTTATAATAGTGGATCAGTTTGAATAAGTTTGCAGTCTATCCATCAGTCAAACACTCAATTGTGAATTTTAATTAAACAAAATTCTATTGCCAAAATTTCATTCAAATGCCAAAACTAGCACTTAGCTGAAACACATATGCAGAATATTTAGTTTTTCTGGTTACATTCCAGTCCAGCTGTTCTTAAGTACAACAACTTAATCACTACAGAGGAGTAGTTATAAGGTTGGGAGAGCAGAAGAATGGTACCTCTATTAATTTAAGATACAGCATTTTTAGCTGGTCTGTAAATGACAAGAAATGGAAATACTTTCATTAATCAGCCTTAAATGCATGTTAAAATTATTTATGATGTGCCTACTAATAGATAAATTACACTTTGATGAAATGCAGAATTTGTTTAAGAGGTAAGCCTTTCTTTAGCATCAGAGTGGAAATATATTTTGTACTGCACCTGGTCTTTGAATTGACACAGTTATCAGAAAACAACTTTGAAAAAGCAATCAATTATTTGCTCTGCAACAGAACAAATATTGTCACAATATTTAATATGATCTTCCATTAAGAAATTTGTAATTATAAAATAATCAGTGAAACAATTGCCGTTGTGTCCCTATCTAAGCAATAACCTATAAAACACATGCAGTTTGGCAAACACAGAGTCAAAAAACCCTGTCTGCCTGAGTTCTTATTCCAGCCCATTGCTCCCCCTTACTCATATAAGCTTTTCATAATGTAAAACATTTCTTCATTTCCAACAGATAATACTTTCAGTTGAAAGGTAATTTTTAAAGTCTATTACTTGCATTCTTAGTGAAGAGTACGATGTAGCATTTTGTTCTAATATGCCATTGAAATTGTTTGAGTAGATACACCATGGAATCAAATACAAAATGTCAAAATGGTTTCTATTAACTATGCACATTTGCACTGCTTCAGTTAATGGGCATGTTTTTGTTCTTCTCCTTCATCTTTGCATCTATAAGATGAAATGATTCAGTTAATGTAACTGAAAAGTACATTGAAAAGGTAGAACAAATTACAAAAACATCAAACCACTATTCCACCCACGTACTTTATTTTATAATGAAGTTTAATAATGACAAAATTGTCTTTAGATTTAAACATCAGTCATTTCTGCAATTGTGGTTAATGTGAAAATCTCACCCACAGTAATGTTTTATGAAAACACAGTAGAAATTGTACATCACATTTTAGACTGAAATGTCATAATGAAACCTTAACTAGATATTATTGAAATATATAGTACGTTAAAAGTAATTTGCCATAACTTGAGGGATTGAAACAGGGACTTTGTCCCCATCAGCATTACAGGTGTGAAAAGGTTCTTTCTTTTTTTATAAACTCTATATTGTGCTTTACCTCCATTATGGTGAGAGAGTCTTTGATACCATGTATCATATAAAATACTGTTGTAATAGCTAAATGACTTGTTTTGTGCTGATGGTGCCATAAAATGGAGAGAGCGAACAGCACCGCAAATATTATTTTCTCCAAAGGACACAAAATAGATTTGTCTTCCCTTCATTTTAAAGTAAGAAGTCTCCTACCTCTCTAAGTTCTTTATTTGCTACTCTAGCCATATAAGCCATGATGCGTACCAAAAATGTTAGCCCCTGAGTGGACTGTATTCAGAAGACAACATCTCTGCTGCTTGAAGGTCACAGCTCAGGCTTCTGCACCCAAAGTGATTCAGCAGCACAAACTTTCTTCGTTATTACATACGTTCTGCTGCAAGGCGCAAAGCAGGGATACAAGCTTAATTGAAATGGTTCAGGGGAGGTTAAACATTGTCCTTCTCTGGCTGAATGAATTTTTAGATATTGAAATTTAATTTGGGTCAAAGTTGGATTAGCTGCCATGGAAACTGAACTGAAGTGGCTCTTAAAAAATAAATTTAAAAATACCTAGTGTCCTGCATGTTCAGGTTCTGTTAGCTGTCAAGTGAGAGCACCGCTCCTTTCAGTAAATACATTTAAAGCTAGTTTTCTGAGAAACCTGTAACTATGAACCTGCATAGTGAGATGCGGCAGGCCAGCATAGAGCCTTCCAAAAAGAAACAGGTCAGTCAACCCTACTGTGTCTGTCAACAATCAGTGCTGTTCCAATAACCTGTCTATTCAAGTGTGCCCCATTACAGAGATTTTGTCTATATTTGTTGCTTCTTTATACTTTGCTAATGGACTGTTGTTTTCATCAGTGCTGACCAATGGAATTCTAGATGTCTTTTGCTAAATTCTCTGGAAAATGTTATCATTGGTCACCAGATGGCAGTATAATATCACAATCCTACATTTTCCCCTATATACGTGAAGATTTAAGAAGCAAAAATGGGTTCAAGTGACTTAGGACTTGTACTACTGATCACAGTGACACTGGAGAGATGACACTGAGCCCCAAGAACAGGGCACATTCTGATGTTTTTGCTGAAGAAAAAAACTTGTGTTATTATTGAGAAGTTGTGAAAACTAATAAAATGTAGACATATTCTTGTAATACGGCCTGTCCTGTGAATTGCTAGTGTCATGACTTCTGAGCAATCAGAGTGCTCTGCACTGAAGTAATGGGCAAATTTATTTTTGAGGGGAAAATATATAATATTATTATTAGAGTGCAACTAGACCCAGAGAGATATTTATGGGCAATAAGGGTGCTTGGCATTTTTTAATATCAGGCCAAGAATAAATAAACTATCCTAGTGTACTTTACTGTATTAGTCATTCTCTCAGGACATATCTTTCCATAGCCCATGTACTCCTAAACTCTAGTTTAATCTGAGAAATCCTTTACTCAATTATTTTAGCCAGCTAGTTAGACTAGGATGTTTTTGTTTCCAACCTATTAATTATGGACTTTTTCATTTCTAAAAGGCTGTATGCTTAAACTCCACACTAAATTTTAAAATATTCGGTCCATCATAACCATAAACTCAAAGTTCCTGGGCTGATACTTGGGAAATCTTTAGGACCGATTTTGCAACACAAAACACACTCTCTCTCCCTCTTTCAGACACAAGTGGCCAACCAGATCTTGACTTTAACTCCACTCACTTCAGTGGAGTTGCAGAAGGCTGTGAGCAGAAATAGGCCTAAAAATCACAGGTGTGCTGTTAACGTCCCTTCAGATTTAAAGTCCCCCCATTGTTTTGCTTTTCTAGTCAAAAGGTTTATTTTTAATGGTAGAAGCATGTAATAGAAAAAGGAAATGGATGCTGCTAACTGCCCAGCTGTGAGGGTGGGACCACAGATGTGAGAACCAGAGGTGAAAGTAAACAAAAGTTCTTACTGGTTCAGGAGGGGAAGGCACACCAGCCAAGGGAGGTCCATGTGACCTCCTTATGTGACCGTCTACATGACTCTTCCCTGCCCCCAGCTCAGGACCTGCCTGCTCTTCCGCCCCCCTATGTTATCTGGGGGGAGGAGGGTCTGCGGATGCTATGGCACCCAGAGGAGCTGCTGGCAGATCTGCTCCTTTCCCTATTGCCCCTCCCACCAGGAAAAGGAGCAGAACTCCCAGCCCCATCCCTGCCCCTCCACAGAGCTGTTGCTTCTTTGTGTACAGGGCTGAGGGGGTGGGGCTGCCAGTGCCACTTCTTTCCCCATAGGGAAGGACAGTGGGGAAAGGAGCAGAACACTGGCAGCTCCTCCAGCTGCCGTTGTGCTCCCCAGCCTGCCCTGTACACAGAGATGCAGCAGTTAATGGAGGGGCTGAGGATGGCTGGCAGGGAGTTTTGCCAATATGCTACTCCAGCTAAAAATAACTTGCTAGTATGGCTCCATGGGCCCCTAGGCAACCTGAGGAGGGAGGGGGACTCATTTCTGTGCTCTTGGAAGGGGTAGGGCTGAGGGTAGAAGGGGTGGGGCCAAGGACAACTAGTCCTCAGCACTTCCTGGAGCATGGAATTAATCCTCCCGCCCCCCCACCCCCACCCCAGGCTTGAGTACTGCTCAAAGTGCATGGTGGGGTGTTCTTGACTGGAAAATCAGCACATATTTTGGCCAGTGCGTCATGTACTCACAGACTTTCTAACACTGAAATATTTCATAGATTTGTGTTAGTTTTGCTGAACAGGTCATGTTGGGGAGAAAAGATTCACAAATGTCTATTTTTCATTTTGATATTTTCCAAACAAAATGTTTTAACATTTTGAAATTTCTATTCAATTTTTGTAGAAAATATTTTAAAACCCTCACATTCAAAATGAAATATTTCATTTTGTATTGGACAAAACATTCACCTCAAAATGAATTTTTGTGCTCTTTGATTTGATGAAAAAGTCGACAAATTTCATTCTTTAGTTTAACCCAAAACAATTGTCCCAATTTTTAAATTGCCAGCAAACTGCAAAATCTGCTATTCATGCCATTTTACTTACAGAAAGCCTGTTAAAGCTTTATCTTCCATTCCACCAAATGAAGCAGGAGGGGATGTAATTCCTCATGTCACCTGATGGATTCGCTCTATGAGCAGCAGAGTCCTCCTAGCTTTCTACCAGCTTGGTTCCAGCTGAGACCAAGAAACTTGCACTGTGCACACTGCACTAGCAGAATGATTGCTACTGCAAATTTGTAGTCCTGTCTACTCCAGTGTTTTGAGGAAATTTCTTACCATTGCAACTTAGTCAGGAGCAGCTGGTGTAACCAGGCCACTGATGATTCTAGTAGCCTGATTATCTAAATCTATTCCAAGCAGGCTTAGATCACACATCAGCCAAAACTAGTGTTCTGCTGCTTCCACTGGTAGCGAAAGGGGGAAGATTTACCCCAAAATGTTAGATACAGCTTAAAAGGCGATAAGCTAAGTCCCTTTGACAATGCCATGAGGTCCCTCACTCAGAGCAGTGTTAGTATTACTCATGTTGTTCTATTGACCTGTCTGTGTGGGGCAAGGAGGCAGCAACCTCTTTGGCTGCAAAGTGTAAATAACAGAAAAAAATTCTGCAGGAAAGCTAATGAAGTGGCTCCTGGGGTTTATTCCCCAGCATATTCATGAAGACTTTGATGCTGTATTCATACAGCTCAACTTCAGTGTAACACATTATCTCCCCTCATTACATGCAAGGTGGATTTGCTTGCCATAAATGCACATAGGATGAGCCATTAGCAAGGATTAGATAAAATCCACACCCAAATAAGATCACTATATGTTGTGTTGAAAAGGAGATGTCAGATCCAGCAAGGAAAAAGAAGTTAATGGAACCAGAGTTCCCTGCAAGCTAGGTGCTTGTGTAGCCACTCAGGAGAGAATCAAATGCTGCCCAGCTGATTAGCAGAAGCCCACAGCTATGTTCATGTTTCTATTGGTGGTACACATTAAAAAAATTATTGCACACGTGGATGGAAAAAAATCCACACATGGATGGAAATGATTAGAGGGAACATTGACTGGAACCCTTATTCACTCTTACATCACTACAGAATTAAGCGTGGTCCATGGTTTTAAGTCAAATTATAGCTGGCTTACTTCCATTATAGCAGTCACCACTGAACATCTTTTTAATCTTTTGTGAAAAATGCAAAAAAAGAGGAAACAGTAAAAACATTTGAAATGTAAAGCATTAAGGAAGGCTTTTACTTTAATTACATCCCGTATCTCCTTTGCCTTTACTGTAGAGGTTATTTAATAGAGAGAAAGACCTATCTGACCTATTTAAAGACAGAATTATCTGTTCTTTTTGGAGGGGTAGAGAGACAAAGTTCATTTAGACAGGCTGTAGCTGTCATAGTTAGAGGAGACTGATCCCTCTCCATTAAGACAAAACTAGGTAAATATATAAAAGGGAAGAGAAAAGAATAACAAAAATAACAAATGTGTCTGCTGTCTTTGATGCTGACTCTCAAACTCACTGCTGGAGAAATTGGCCCAACACAGTCTTATCAATCACTGTAAGACCTGACAAACTTAAGGCATTGCTTTTAGCTGCCCCGCAGGTAACAGATTCACAACAGGGCTGCAAAACATGTTGTTGTCTTGTCTGGCTAAGCCACACTCTTATTAGAAGCCAAAAAAGAAAGGGAGAGAGGAAATAAGAGAAATAAGGTGGAGAAGGAAAATGACACGTGGGGGAGGATGATAGCAGGAATCCAAGTCTCACATGCAGGCTTTAGCTGAAACTAGCGAAGGCTGTAGTCTCATCAGGATGCTCTTTGGCATGGTTTGGTCAGAATATTTTTCAGGATGAGGATGAAAAAGCCCAGTGGTCTCATGTTGTAAGCTGAGATATAAGAAGGCAGTGGGGGTGGCAGCCATGATGGCAAAACTGGCTTTTTACTGTCAGGTTTCAGAGGGGTAGCCATGTTAGCAAAAACAACAAGGAGTCCAGTGGCACTTTAAAGACTAACAAATGTATTCAAGCATTAGGGCATAAGCTTTCATGAGCTTCCTCAGAAGCAGAAGAGAAAATAAAAGAAAAATGGACACAGAGATGAGAATGTGACATCAGTGCTAATTAAATCAGAGTGGATGTCACTTTACAGTCAATGAGTCTTACTCAGTCCCATCGAGTGACCCCTGACAAACAACAGTCAAGAAGAGGGTACAGTCTCATCCCATTTACATTAACCATTCAAAACACATTTTGGTAATTTCCACTGTAAACGCTTCCTCCCATGTCTAGGATTTTTCAGCTCATTGTCTTGTCAGCCCATGATTTGACCATGAGCCTTGCCAACCCTTTATTGAGTTCCGATTAAACTATCCAGTTTGTACCACTCTATTTATCCCAACTTTTACTGAATTTTATAACACATTTTATGGAACAGGCTAATTTGGACTTTTGTTAACCTGGACTTTAGTTGCCCTGGACATCATAGTTAAGCAGGCAAATGAACAATGTACTAGACATCAAGTGACCAGAATTCATGGCACAGCCATGCAGCAATATTGCTTATTAAGACTAACAGGCTGCATGGAAGGATGGATGCTTTTGATAAGCGATTTGAATGAGGAATAGTGGCGATTGTTGTGCACAGGACTCAGGCTGGAGCTCCAGGTTTATTGGCAAGCATGACAAAATGCCCAGGATGAGAAGACCAGAAAGAAAAGAGGTGTGAATGTGGAGCAGAGAGTGGTAGGGGGAAAAGGAGTGGACCAATGATTTGTAAGTGAGGCCAAAGATCTTCAAACATGATGCAGAAATCATGACAGAGCAGGGCAGACACTGAAGAGGAGGAGAATTTTTGTGTCTCAGACTGTTTGAACTCCTTATTTGGAATTTCCTTGGTATCTTTGATTAAGCCTATTGTGTGGCCTATTAAGTCTATTGGATGGCCTAGAGGAATAGACAATGGATTGGGATTTAGGAGGTGGGGTTTCTATTCCTGGCATTGCCAGTGGCTTGCTGGGGGTAAGTGGGAGCAAGTCCAGTCTCTGCCCTGTGTCTCAGTTTTCCCATCTGTAATAGGGCTAATTATGTTGACCTTTTTAAAGCTTTGATCTGTACTGTTAAAAACAAGTTACTATTGTTTTTAAACATGATTTTCATATCCGTCAAAATATCAGTCTGTGAAGCTTGCCTCTCCCATGAGCTGACAACAGAGCCACTGCACCCACTCTGGTGAGTCCACTCAATGTCATAAAAATTTGCATTTGTTTGTAAATATGCCCTGGCTGAAAGTTCTGTTCAGTCCATATGTAGGTGTGTGCTGGTCATAGGAATTACATTCCTTCAGTTTACGCATTGCAAACAGAATCACAATAATTATCATCTTTTTGGATCCTGGACAAGGTTTTTATTCATAGATGCTTCACAACTGGATCCACGGAAATCCATTATTTTACACAGCAGAATACATTGTAAGCTTCTATGTTAATATTATGTCAATCACTCCTGCTTCCTTTTTGTAACAACTACACATTGATTTCCAGTGATTGTATATTCAAATGAAATTCAGAATAATCCTCAGCCTTATTGTAATATGTTCACTATTCTTGGTAGCTAAAGTTGGTTTGAGAATGTTTGCATTTGTTTCTCTAATGGTCTATCTGGCTAAAGTTAAGTTTCCAAAGTAGGACAATGCTCCTGTAGTTAGAATTGGATTTTTTCATGACTGTGAATGTTTTCATGACTGCGAATGTATTCAAGGACTGCATATATCAACTGTTGCAAGTTACCATGTTACTCCCTTTACATCAAATGAAAATCAAATATTGAGAACTGAAACCCCTCAGGACATCCCATTAAACTATTTTGTATGGAAATTAGATAAAGTGTGCAATGGCAACTGATGCATTCTCGTCTTCCTCCTGGCCCTTTGAACTTGAAGCAAAATAAAGAAAAACACATGTCTAAAATATGACTGTTGGCTTTTGATTAAACAGTAAACTGACGGGGACGCAGTTCCTGAGACCAAGCAAAAGACAATCACTAGGATAGTCACAACCCAACATTTATGTGGTGGAATGCTGTACCCAGAACTGTCAAAATCAGATTTGCATAGCAAGAAATGTAGGGGTTTTTTTCTTAAAAGAGCCCTTCCTAATGTCATTACATGTAACTGCTTCAACTTCAGCATAACTTCAGAACCAGCTAAACAAATGAGTCAATGGGGCCTCCAATCGCACAAGATAATTTTATAAGGTTGCAATAGTGTCCCACTGGATGTCACTCTGTAACCCCTAGTCTTTTCCTTTCTCTCCTTCTCTTTGTGAACTATCTAAGGTATTTCCAAGGCACCTATTCCCTGGGTATCTAAGTTGGCACTGTGTGAAGTGGTGATACAAAAGACCATCCCTGGAGTGGCCAATTTGCCAGCTTGTTCTACCAAAGATCATTCAAAGAGAGCTCTTCGCATTAGGTCACACACAACACTGACCTTGCTAAAACCACCTGAGATCATGAGCAACATAGTCCCTATCAAGGTGGCTATAGCTGCAGAAAATCCTCCATGGTGCAATTTCTGTGGGTATCCCACGTAGGGTTCTAAAGTCCACCGAGGCAATACATTGAGAAGAGTGATTAACTCACAGCTTGCAAATTCTGTTCACTAGATTCTTTTGTTGTTGTTGTTGTTATAAATGAATATTGAAACAGCCATTATATTCCTCTATCTGTTGCCAGAGCCATTAATCCTCTAATTCATCATGCTGACTGACTCTTTATCAAAGTCTCAGAGGGGCAGCTGTGTTAGTCTGTATCTGCAAAAACAACGAGGAATCCTGTGGCACCTTAAAGACTAACAGATTTATTTGGGCATAAACTTTCATGGGTAAAAACCACTTTGACAGATGACTCTTCATTGTCCTTAATCAGAGATTAAATCTGAAAACATACAGCGCAGGGGTGAGGAACCTCAGGTGCAAGGGCTGGATCTGATCCCCAGCTTGCCTGGATCCGATGACCGAGGCTCAAGGCCCCCACTCCCACTCCACTCCTTCATCCCCTCCTGCCTAGACCCCCAGCCTCCAGTCTTCTCCTGCACCCCTCTCCCACTCAGACCCCTCACCGCCAGCCTGCTTCCTGGCAGCCCCCTCTCTAGCCTGGGCTCCCCTAGGTTCTGGTGTGCAAAAAAGAACTAGGGTTCAAAAAAGAACTAGATAAATTCAGGGAGGTTAGGTCCATCAATGGCTATTAGCGAGAATGGGCACGAATGGTGTCCCTAGCTTCTGTTTGTCAGGGGCTGAAAATGGATGACAGGAGAGGGATCACGTGATGATTATCTGTTCTGCTCACTCCCTCTCGAGCATGTGGTTTTAGCCACTGTCAGAAGACAGGATACTGGGCTAGATGGATCTTTGGTCTGACCCAGTATGGCCCCGATATAGCAAATTCAGAAATTACGTGTAAAAAACAAATTATACTCATTGAGCCATAGGGGAAAAAATTAACAAAAAGTGTACACTTTTTGTTATACAGATTTGGGAAATAATGAAGATTCTACTCGCTTTATGATTTCCTTCAAAATGGACACTTATTTATAAATAAATGGCTTTGTAATGACCCAGTGGCACTTTCATAAATCTTACCCATGTACAGCGGTCTGTAATACATCTGATGAGAAATGTGTTCACTCTTTCTGGATTAAAAATAGAGAAACACAATAAAACAAGTTCATTGGCAGGTTCAGGTGGTCACTTAGTATATAATAAAATCAGGAAATGAAAGTGCCCTGTGGCATAGGAAAAAGACCATAAGAACCCTTTTTTAGAGGACACAAGAAAGCATTTCTAGTGTTTCCTATGTTTTCAGCATTAAAAAAAATTAACTGTACCTCTTTTCAATAAACTAAATATTTATTCAAATCTTCAGCTTGTTATTTCTTCATTAGGAAGGTTTCCCCTGCTGCTCAGTGGAATATGTGAGTAACTTTGCAAATGTCAGAAGCACTCAAGTTGAATCAACTGGGGGAAGTGATAACAAGGCTCATAATCAAGTGGAAGTACAATAGTGGCACATTTCAAGCTGAGAAATAATAGATCAATACAGAAGGCTCTTTCCCATGGGATAATAGTGCCATTTGTTCTTATTTTGAAATCTGTTTCTACTCATTACATCACAAGAAAAATGAATTTTTGCTTTAACCTCCAATTTGTAGATGATAATTTGAATTATAATCTTAGACCACTGGATATTATTTTGGAAGAGAAATTTTGAATTTTAAACATAGAGAAACTGAGTTTGAAGAAAAGAAGTATTTAAAAATCACTTGATTTAATTCTGAGAATCTTGCACTTAATACATGCACGAGTTCAAATGGCATAGAATTTCAACAATGCATTGAAACTATAAAATGTCTTGTTAGGGAAATAAGAAGGCACAGCAATGCAGAAATTTATTTTGGCATAAGGGAAAAGACCGTGCAATCAAACTAAACATGCCTATGAGCTTTTTATTAAAATTGCTCTTTAAATCTTGAAACCGTATTTAATTTGGGGGATCTATAAAGATGTTACCATTGTGTGATTTAGGAAGAGACTGATATGAAGGCTTCAATTGGGCTTGTGTACCTTTATATTGTCTACAGTATCTATAAAATCAAAGAGTATTAACCTTGTTAATATTATTTACCACTAATATTATCTCAGGATCCTTCTTCAGTGTAATTATTGGCCAGTGTTAAAGTAAGCTCATTGCTTCAGAATTACAACTCCCATTCCTCTCTCCACTCCTTGTTTGTTAATAATAGAGTACATTCTGAATCATTGTAGTACTTTGTCATTTTTAAACTGGACTGAATTGCATGTGCAGAGTACTAGTCTTTCTCTATGGCAGCTGCTCAGGAGAGAGTCCAGTGCTGCCCAGATGATTAGCAGAGCACCCATACTGAAACAATATGGCTTTTCTGTAGCCATGTTGGAAGGCCTGTGCTAGGCCTGAACCAAAGCCGCCTTCTGCAGCCAGACTGAAGAGTAGCAGCCATTACTGTAAGGCCTGGAGTCACATACTCACAGTTCCATCTAAATTGTATTAAAAAGTGTCACACCAGGCTGTGAGGAGGGGACTTTGCCATGATAGCTCCCCCACTGTCATCAGATAAAGAAACAGATCTCAAGATGGGTAAAGAAAACTTAAGAAACGCCATTCTGTCTGGCAAGAAACTGCTTATCAATAGAGAATGTTGTGGAATCCTCATTCTATGACACTTTCCTATTGTTTGACTGTGTGATCTCTGTCTGGTTTGTAACTGTTTCTGTCTGTTGTATAATTAATTTTGCTAGGTGTAAATCAATTAAGGTGGTGGGGTATGATTGGTTAGGTAATTTTGTTATGATTGGTTAGTAAAATTATACTAAAATAATTGATTAAGGGATAGCTAAGCAAGACTCAGGTTTCATTATATAAACTGGGGTCCAAGATGGAGATCAGGAAGAAGACGATCAGAAGTAACAGAAGGAAGAAAAGGCTGGAAGAAGACCAGGAGGAGGGGGAAGAGCTGGAAAGAAGAACTCACCTCCAAGACACAGCCTAAGACCAGAGAGACTGATATTGCCTGGCCAACAGGGGAAGTCTGCCTTCCTTTATCAGGATTGGTGAGCATGACACTGTGTGCTTAGCATGTGGATCCTGCTTGTTTGGGAATTGTCAATAAATTAGAGGATAAGGAATTACTGTGTGAGGCTCTTTCAGTGGCTAAAGATCCTGCCAACCCGCGGGAAGTTACATCCTGAGCCCTAGGAATTGGGTAAGGGTGGGTGTGTAAATTCACAGGATTGCACCTTGAGCCCTAGGAACTGGGTAAAGGTGTGTGTCCCTACAGTGTGGAAGGGATAGAGAAATTTGTGCGGGTAACAATACCTAGGTTTTGTTTTAACTGGTGATGTACATTTGCACATGCCTTGGTGCACATAGAAAAAAATTATTCTGCACATGGATGGAAATAAATACAAGGAATATTGCTGCCCACTACACACACATGATGAGAAAGGCGGCAAGGTGTTCTCCATAGCTCCTTTTCTTTTGCCCCTCCACAATTGCCTGGATCCCACACAGTTATCTTTGCATCGTCAGGAATCTACAGCCTAGTGTCACGGCAACTCCTCCTTGATCAACTTCATGTCATAGAAAAATTTTGAGGGCAATGGCTGAGAAGGATATAGAAGTTATAAAATATAGTATCCATCTACATAAAGGGAAATAAGGACAATGCAAGGAATTACAGACCAGTCAGTTTAATCTCCGTACCAGGAAAGATAATGAAGCAAATAATTAAGAAATCCATTTGCAAACATCTAGATGATAATAAGATAAGTAACAGTCACATTTGGATTTAGAACAAATCATGTCAAATCAACCTGATAGCTTTCTTTGACAAGATAACAAGCCTTCGGATGAGGAGGAAAGTGGTAGATGTGATATATCTAGACTTTAGTAAAGCATTTGCTACAGTCTCTCATGAACTTCTCATTAAAAAAACTAGGGAAATACAAGCTAGATGGAGCTACTATAATGTGGGTGCATAACTAATTGGATACCCATTCCCAGAAAGTAGTTTTCAATGGTACACAGACATGCTGGAAGGATATAATGAATGGGGTTCACAGGGATCAGTTTGGGGACTGATTCTGTTCAATATTTTCATCAATGATTTCTATAATGACACAGAAAGTATACTTGTAAAATTTGTGGTCAACACCAAGCTGGGAGGGGTTGCAAGTGCTTTGGAATATAGAATTATAATTCAAAATTATCTGAACAAACTGGAGAAATGATCTGAGGCAAATAGGATGAAATTCAATAAGGACAAATTCAAATTACTCCACTTAGGAAGGAGCAATTAGTTTCATGCATATAAAATGGGAAATGACTGCCTAGGAAGGAGTACTATGGAAAGAGATCTAAGGGTCATAGTGGACCACAAGCATGAGTCAACAGTGTGATGCTGTTACCAAAAAAAAGCCAACATAATTTGGGGATGTATTAACAGGAGTGTTGTAAGCAAGACAAAAGAAGTAATTCTTCTGCTCTACTCTGTGCTGATAAGGCCTCAACTGGAGTATTGTGTCCAGTTCTGGAAAGATGTGGACAAATTGGAAAAAGCCCGGAGAAGAGCAACATACATTATTAAAGTTCTAGAAAACATTTATTATTTGGGAAGATTGAAAGAATTGGGTTTTTTTGGTCAGGAAAAGAGGAGACTGAGAGGGGGTGATAACTCTTTTCAAGTATCTAAACCATTGTTACAAGGAGAATGGAGAAAAATTACTCTCCTTAATCTCTAATGATAGGACAAGACGCAATGGGCTTAAATTGCAGTAATGGAGGTTTAGGTTAAACATTAGGAAAAACTTCCTAACTGTCTGGATGGTTAAGCACTAGACTAAATTACCTAGGAAATTTGTGGAATCTCCTTCATGGGAGATTTTTAAGGGCAAATTAGCCAAGCATATGTCAAGGATGGTTTAGATGGTGCTTGGTCCTGCCAGAAGTGCAAAGGACTGAACTTGATGACCTCTTGAAGTTCCTTCTTCTTGTATAATTCTGTGATTCATTTTCATAAGAAGTGCATCCAGAGCTAAGTTATATAGGATTTGTTTAAGGCTAGCAATGTTTTTGGACATAAACCAGGGAGCCAACAGATTTTCTGGGCCCCTGGTGAATGTAGGGAGCACTGACTCTACATACAGAAGGGTAGGAGCCTCAGGCAGAAGGGGCCATGCTGGGGCTTTCCTCACTCAGTGCCACCCAGACCACACTGCACGGTGTCCCGCCTCCCACCAGCCCTCAGAGCTGCCCAGAGCATGCCATGTGGAGCACCAGCCACAATATAAAGGGCACAGTGCTCTAGACGACACTGCTGCTGCAGTAGTGGTGGCAGCAGTCAGGAGCCCTCAGCCCCTTTTAAATGACCAGGCCCAGGGGCAGTTGCCCCCTTTGTCCCCTCCTCCCCTGCCCAATCAGTGGGCCTGGACATAAACTAACCTCTAGCTAATCAATTTAGGAAGACAATTCCCCCATAGACAGGAGCATTCATTACCTCTAGTTTCAGGGTTTCTGCACTTTCCCACTTGTACAGGCCATTCCTGGAGATAGGATACTGAGCAAGATGCAGTTATATGCTATGACAAGTGTGACATTGTGTCTTAAAGTTGGGGAAGGTGTTGGCACAGTCGCTTGGCTTGAGGGATGGCTCATTAGACCTGCATAGCCAGACACAGAGATACAAGAGATCATGAGGCTGGGGTCAGAAGCTCTCTACCCATTTATAGAGTCAAAACATCCCATCCAAATGATTTAGGAAAACTGCACAAGACACTCCACTCAGCAGTTCCTAACCTCTGCACTCCTCCCTGGAGGTGTCTCTCCAGGATGTCACACTCTTCATACAGAGTATTTTATTTTATTAACAGCTATGCATGATATGTGTGCATGTATGTGAGGAGGAGGGTGACATTTCATGCTACTAACACTTCTGCACACTCAAGATTCATGCAGTCTGTAGCAAGCACATAACAAAACTGTAGGCTGGAGAAAGTGTGGATAAGGTGCCTTTAATAATTTAGAAAAAAAATCCTGCCAGTAGTCACCAAGTAAAAATGCATATGAACTGCTCCTTTCACTAAGTGCATTCACAATACCCCACGGGGATAATGGAAAGACACATTGGATGAGATAATATATTTTATTGGACCAGCTTCTCTGGGTGAAAGAGACAAGCTTTCTAGCTTACACAGAGCTTTCTGTAAGTACATTTTGGGAATCACTATAACCAATGAGAAGTTCTCTTACTGTCTGACTTAATGCTGTGTTGTTATGTCTCAGGGTATGTCTACACTTGCACCCTCTTTCGAGAAAGGGATGCAAATGAAGACATTCGAAATTGCAAATGAAGCCGGGATTTAAATATCCCGTGCTTCATTTGCATATTCGCGTTATGGTGTTATTTCAAAATAACAGACGTTGTTAAGACGCGGTTATTTCGAGAGAAAACCCTTCTCTCAAAATAACCCTTATTCCTCATACAATAAGGTTTACCAGTTATTTCGAGACAAGGGTTTTCTCTCAAAATAACCATGTCTTAACAGCGTCTGTTATTTCAAGATAGCGCTATTTCAAAATAGCACCATAACACGAATATGCAAATGAAGTGCAGGACATTTAAATCCCGGCTTCATTTGCAATTTCAAATGTCTTCATTTGCATCCCTCTCTCGAAAGAGGGTGCAACTGTACACATACCCTCAGAGCTTGAACACTAGTAACCAGCCTACCAAAGGTCTCACCCTGACTTCCACCAGTCTAGATACTTTTTGCAGGGTGACCTCAACAGCCATTCTGGTCCTGTCTCTCCAACTACATCTGTGCCAAGTTCATAACTGCCAGACACTCCAACTTTTCCCTGCTGGTCCATCACCTCTGAACGTGTGAAACCTGCTTCCCAATTATCAGTTCAGTTATCAGTTAGTTCAGTTCACCTTGGGTATGTCTACACTGCAGAGTTTTTCTGGAAAAATGGCCGTTTTCCCAGAAAAACTACACTTCCGTCCACACTGCTCTTGAGTTCTTTCAACAGAAAGTTGAAAGAACTGAGGGTTTTTTCCGACAGCAGTAAACCTCTTTCTACAAGGAAGAAGATTTTTTCTGAAAATAGCTTTTTCAGAAAACAGCATGTGGAAGAGAGTGTTTTTGCGAAAGAGGAGGCCTCCAAGAAAAAGCACAGGTACCCTGGTAGCCACTCTGTCCACAGTAATCACAACTGAAATGCAAGATAGTGTCCAATCAATGTGGACACTATCTTTCAAAAAAGCACATCGCTTTTTCGGTGCACTTTTGCTATGTAGACGCTGTCTTTCGAAAAATGTTTTTCCAGAAGATCTCTTCTGGAAAAGCTTCTTCCGAAAGAAGCTTGAAGTCTAAACATAGCCTTTGGGAAACACACTCCACACAGTTTACACAACAGAGACCAGCGTGGGATGAAAATAAACAAATCACAGAGTCAGTGATGAAATAGTAAGGACAATTAGACATACGAGCTACACAGAAAATAAACATAAAGATGCAGCCTCCTACACTTATACGATTTGAAAATTCCTTTTCTAATGCACGTTGCCTTTGCTCCATTTCCCAGCATGCCCTCTGTCAGAGAAATGATTCCATGTTTCATGGAAAGCACCCACCTACATACTAGCCCTCTGTTTCTTGCCCCACAAAGATAAGCCCTTTCCTTCAAGACTCTAGGATGAGGTAGAGAAGAATAAGGATTTCTGCTATGATCCCTGAGGCACTTTAGAAGTGTCAAGCTGCTTGAGAAGGATGAGATGTGAAAGTGGTAAATTCAGTTAATGACAACTCTTCTTATGGCAGTGGTGCCTATGAGCTGTAAAACTCTCTTTACTCAATGCGTTTAGAGGTGTACGTCTTATTCCCAGTTTGATGCCCCTGGCACAGGGTACTTACAGATTATCAATGGCTCTGCTTGTTAGGTGATGACCTAGAAGTTACTTATGATGTCTTGGAGAGTGAGAAGCATATTGCTTAGGGGCAAAGGTAAATTGGGAGCAGACTCTGTTGTTGCTACTGTGGACTATGGTGATTGTTTTAGTACCAAGGAGATCCCGTATTAAATAATATTAATCAGAAGTGTATGCTATGCCACCCAAAGGACTGGAAATGAAGCCACATAAGCAGCAACGCCTACAAATATTACAACTTTATCTTCCCTTCTTTATTCTCATGAAAATTGTATTACTTTGTAGGTAAGTGTAACCCACATACATCCTGGATGTAGTGGGGCCGGGGAGAGAGCAAGAGAAAATATGAGAACATGCTCTACAACCTCAGCTAAGAGTTATGTGATTTTTAGCTCATGCAGTAGAGGCTCATGCACCAACGTCCAAAGACCCTATATTAAATCCCGCCCAAAGCTGACCAGGCGCTGTTGGCATTACACAAGTTCACCTGGATGCAGAATTTTGTACTATTTGATGCCATGATCATACTTGACTAAATATGGGCCTAATGTGCTGGGGAAAACCAGACTGTTTATTTTCAATGATGTGCAGTAGTCCAGCCAACTCCCACTTTCTGCAGAATTTGATGGTGTTGTTATGCAAAACTCTACCATTGCTCTGGGACTGGTCTTACGATAAAATGAGAATGCTTCCAAAGATGGAATAGGTTTATTTTCAACATATATGAAAATTTTATAGAAGCCTTATGGTACAGAAAGGCTGCCCAGTGTTATTTCTAAAAACCAGTTATGATAACATGGTTCATGTTGTATTATACCCAAATAAACTATATTAAAAAGGATTATTAAGGTTGCAAAGTCAAGCACTCAAAAATCAGCTTGACTGATACAGTTTTTTGGCTGTAATTTCCTAGATTTTTTTAAAAAGAAAACTGAAAAATTAGAAATGTCATGATACGGCATCATCTTAACACCTACAAGGATCATCAAGGTTGGAATCTTTAGCTCCACTGCACAGACCTCTGCCAGTTGAGTTAGCAGAGTGACTAACAGGAATAGGAGCTGTCATCCTGTTTACAGAGCAGCATTGAAGAACTGGAAGTGCTAATAAATAAGTACAATTATGACATTGTTGGCATCACAGAAACTTGGTGGGATAATACACATGATTGGAATGTTTGTATGGAAGGGTACAGCTTGCTCAGGAAGGATAGACAGGGAAAAAAGGGAGGAGGTGTTGCCTTATATATTAAAAATGAACACGCTTGGAGTGAGGTGGAGATAGACATAGGAGACAGAAGTGTTGAGAGTCTCTGGGTTAGGCTAAAAGGGGTTAAAAACAAGGGTGATGTCATGCTAGGAGTCTACTACAGGCCACCTACCCAGGTAGAAGAAGTGGATGAGGCTTTTTTTAAACAACTAACAATATCATCCAAAGCCCAAGATTTGGTGTTGATGGGGGACTTCAACTAACAGTAAAAAGTTAGATATATGTTGGGAAAATAACACAGCGGGGCACAGACTATCCAATAAGTTCTTGGACTGCATTGGAAACAACTTTTTATTTCAGAAGGTTGAAAAAGCTACCGGGGGGAAGCTGTTCTAGACTTGATCCTAACAAATAGGAAGGAACTGGTTGAGCATTTGAAAGTGGAAGGCAGCTTGGGTGAAAGTGATCATGAAATCATAGAGTTCACAATTCTAAGGAAGGGTAGAAGGGAGAACAGCAAAATAGAGACAATGGATTTCGGGAAGCCGGATTTTGGAAAGCTCAGAGAGCTGTTAGGTAAGGTCCCATGGGAATCAAGACTGAGGGGAAAAACAACTGAGGAGAGTTGGCAGTTTTTCAAAGGGACATTGTTAAAGGCCCAAAAGCAAGCTATTCCGCTGCGTCGGAAAGATAGAAAATATGGCAAAAGACCGCGTTGGCTTAACCACGAGATCTTGCATGATCTAAAAATAAAAAAGGAGTCATATAAAAAATGGAAAGTAGGACAAATTACCAAGGATGAATATAGGCACACAACACAGGAATGCAGGGCAAGATTAGAAAGGCAAAGGCACAAAATGAGCTCAAACTAGCTACGGGAATAAAGTAAAACAAGAAGACTTTTTATAAATATATTAGAAGCAAGAGGAAGACCAAGGACAGGGTAGGCCCACTGGTCAGTGAGGAGGAAGAAACAGTAACAGGAAACTTGGAAATGGAAGAGATGCTTAATGACTTCTTTGTTTTGGTCTTCACCGAGAAGTCTGAAGGAATGCCTAACATAGCGAATGCTAGTGGGAAGGGGGTAGGTTTAGAAGATAAAATTAAAAAAGAACAAGTTAAAAATCACCTAGAAAAGTTAGATGCCTGCAAGTCATCAGGGCCTGATGAAATGCATCCTAGAATACTCAAGGAGCTGATAGAGGAGGTATCTGAGCCTGTAGCTATCATCTTTGGAAAATCATGGGAGACAGGAGAGATTCCAGAAGACTGGAAAAGGGCAAATATAGTGCCCATTTATAAAAAGGAAATAAGAACAACCCAGGAAACTACAGACCAGTTAGTTTAACTTCTGTGCCAGGGAAGATAATGGAGCAAGTAATTAAGGAAATCATCTGTAAACACTTGAAAGGTGGCAAGGTGATAGGGAACAGCCAGCATGGATTTGTAAAGAACAATCATGTCAAACCAATCTGATAGCTTTCTTTGATAGGATAACGAGTATTGTAGATAAGGGAGAAGGGGTGGATGTGGTATACCTAGACTTTAGTAAGGCGTTCGATACGGTCTCGCATGATATTCTTATCAATAAACTAGGCAAATACAACTTAGATGGGGCTACTATAAGGTGGGTGCATAACTGGCTGGATAACCGTACTCCGAGAGTAGTTATTAATGGCTCACAATCCTGCTGGAAAGGTATAAATAGTGGGGTTCCTCAGGGGTCTGTTTTGGGACCAGCTCTGTTCAATATCTTCATCAACTATTTAGATATTGGCATAGAGACTACGCTTAATAAGTTTGCAGATGATACCAAGCTGGGAGGGGTTGTGACTGCTCTGGAGGATAGGGTCATAATTCAAAATGATCTGGACAAATTGGAGAAATGGTCTGAGGTAAACAGGATGAAGTTTAATAAAGACAAATGCAAAGTGTTCCACTTAGGAAGGAACAATCAGTTTCACACATAAAGAATGGGAAGGGACTGTCTAGGAAGGAGTATGGCAGAAAGGGATCTAGGGGTTATAGTGGACCACAATCTGAATATGAGTCAGCAGTGTGATGCTGTGGCAAAAAAAGTAAACATGATTCTGGGATGCATTAACAGGTGTTTTGTGAGCAAGACACGAGAAGTCATTCTTCCGCTCTACTCTGCGCTGGTTAGGCCTCAGTTGGAGTATTGTGTCCAGTTCTGGGCACCGCATTTCAAGAAAGATGTGGAGAAATTGGAGAGGGTCCAGAAAAGAGGAACAAGTATGATTAAAGGTCTAGAGAACATGACCTATGAAGGAAGGCTGAAAGTATTGGGTTTGTTTAGTTTGGAAAGGAGAAGATTGAGGGGGGACATGATAGCAGTTTTCAGGTATCTAAAAGGGTGTCATAAGGAGGAGGGAGAAAACTTGTTCATCTTGGCCTCTGAGGATAGAACAAGAAGCAATGGGCTTAAAGTGCAGCAAGGGAGGTTTAGGTTGAACATTGGGAAAAAGTTCCTAACTGTCAGGGTAATCAAACACTGGAATAAATTGCCCAGGAAGGTTGTGGAATCTCCATCTCTGGAGATATTTAAGAGTAGGTTAGATAAATGTCTATCAGGGATGGTCTAGACAGTATTTGGTCCTGTCATGAGGGCAGGGGACTGGACTCGATGACCTCTCTAGGTCCTTCCAGTCCTAGTATTCTATGATTCTATGATTGGGGCGGGAGTTCGCAGATATCTGCTGACAACAGAAGAATGGTGAGACTCAGGAACTTGGGGGTTCCATTCCAGACTCTGGACTTTCCAGTGGGCACAGACTGTTCTGTCCTCTCTCCTCCCCTCCTCTTCTCCCCCCATCCTTGGTCATTCTGCCCAGAGGCACCGACTTTCTAATGTGCCAAGGGGTGCTTGACCTTCGGTTCTGCCCTAGGGCCTGCCCAGGGGCAGATGAGGATTTTGCGGGGCCCAGGGCAGCACAATTTCACAGGGCCCCCCCTTTGACATGGCACATGCGCGGGGCTTCTTGAAGCGCGGGGCCCGGGGCGGCCGCCCCGCTCGCCCTGCCCTATATCCACCCCTGGGCCTGCCCCTACTATACTGCTTCCTCCAAACCCCTACGCCCACCTCTCCTCTTTCTATCCCAACCACCCCACCCCCTCTCCTCCTCTGCCACCTCCTGCAGGCCACTGAACAGCTGATTGTGATGGGCAGGAGACACTGGGAGGGAGAGGGAGGTGCTGATCAGCGGGACAGCGGGAAGTGCTAGGGGGAAAGGGAGGAACTGATGAGGGGGTGTAAAGGGGTGCTGAGTACCCACCATTTTATACTCTGCAGCATCAATCCACTGTATAGTGAAGCCCCAGATCCTTGTCTTCACTCTCACCACTTTCTTCATCTGATCTCAGTTTATTCCACACAGCCCATCAACTCTACGCCCCATCCCACATTTTCCTCGTGAGCTCCCAGTCTCAGCCTCCCCTCCTTTCTGTCTCCCTGTCCCAGGCACTCTGCCTCTCCCCCCACCACCACTCCCTCTCAATCCCAGACACCTATTTCTTCCATCCACACGTTCCTAGTCTCTTTGCCCAGCCAGTCCAAACCCCAGGTTCTTTCCTATCAGCACCCAGGCTTACTTTCACCACACTCCTTGTCCCAATCCACTCCTTACTTTCCTCCCTACTCCAGATTTTGTCTCCTCTACATTTAAGTCGGAAGGCTTCCTCCTCCACACTGCTTGGGCCTAGCAGTAGGATCATTGAGAACAGAGGAGAGGCAAGCTTCTTGCTTTAAGTTCCAGTGCCCAGCCCCAGCCTACCCTGGAGTAGCTATTACAGGGAAAGTCTGACTCCATCCTTGTAGCCCTGGGATGGAGTAAGTTCAGACACTCTGTGGGGATGACACATGAGCAGTCCAGTCACATACAGGGTCTACGAGGGAACGTCATGTAGCATGCACAACAGAGCTGGCCTGGAGCACACACACTAGTTGCTGTGAGATGCCTGAGTATGTGCAAATTTTGATATTTAAGAGATTTATCATTTGAACAAATTGGGCAGATTTTTACAGGGATTCCAAAATCCCATTCCTGTCAAAAAAAGGCTTTCTCAGACCAAATTTCAAGGCCATGCACCTAATCATACGGTATTCAAAAACATGGTTGCCATTTCTTTTAATATGGGTAAAACAATGTATTTTCCTCTTAGCCTCATTCTCAGAAATGGCTAAATCAACTTGGCTTAAAATTTCCAAACCTTTCAGCATGAGACAGACAGTTGTCATGTAAAATTTTACCCCACATGGTTAAATTTTGCCAAAGTTATAAGTAACCAAAAACATGTTTTTTTCAATGGGAAATGTTGGATATGCTTAATAAGAGGTGACACTACCATGTCTGCCTTTAATACCTTCTTTTAAAGGAGTCCTTTCTAAATATGTGTTTTGAGAGCTGATGGAATATAAAGAGGAGCTATTAAGAGGAACCATAGAGTGTGAATGATGTTAAGGGGGTAAATAACCTTGACAGCTTTCAGTTTTTAATTCATGCTAATATAAACCATTTCATGCAACCCAACACCCATAAAAATGTGCATCTTTCTACCACCAATCCCCAAACACCTTCTGAAAGGGTGTCCCTATTACAAGGGGCTCACAGAACTTCCCTTGGGTCACTTAGAGAAACAGGATATTAGCCATATCCACAACTTTTTTTTCTTCTTTGTCCTTGGCTTTACAGAAGCTTCACATTGGAAATCACTCCCTAAGTATCAATTCATAATAATGCTATGCCCAGTGTTATGAATAATTAAATACATCTTTGTCAGGGAACTCTGGGAAAGGATCTATGCTTTCAGAACCTAACATTCAGGGAGGTCCTGAGCAAAATCCTGAAACTAATTTGAACCTTACATTTAGTTCAGGTTTCATTCTCTGACCTTGCACCGCTGAGCCCATGAATAGAACATTGTCCTCACCATGCAGAGTCTCAATAACTGGACATTTTCTGGGTCCCTGGATTTGTACAATGAGATATCTACTCCAATCTGTGTGCATAATGCTCCAGTGCCTGCCAGGAATGACTGCAATATTGATGCCTTTCAATGTAGATCACATCATTCACAGAGCAGAGTTCAATAAAATGATACTGTAGTTAACAAGTTTTATAACACAAAGTTACTTTAAAACATGGAACTAATCAGAGGGAAGCCTGTTTATGCATGTCACCGTTACATTGAATTGTCAATAGATAAACAAAGATTTGCTTCAACCATTATCATGTATATCAAGTAAGTCATTAATCTAAACTAATGAACCTTAAGATATATGGCAGACAGTTTTATGGAGCTCCTTCTTAATGATATGTTTGCTTTTCATTGCGATTCCAAGAGAGCCTATTATCAAGAAAGCAGCACATTATAGCCAAAAAGCCTTGAAACCCACTGCTTCTGCTCTTTGTTGAGGGCTCACAATAAGCAGCACTTACACTTACATATTCATAGAGCTCTCGAGAATGAAAAGCATTAGTGAGAAACGAATAAAGAATTCAAATAAGAACCGAAACAAGAAAATAATGCATCCTTTGCCTGATCTTTGTTTAGTGAATTAGTTATTGATTTTTGATCGTGCCCAAAAAACCAAAAATGGAGTCTAACTTCAAACAGATCCATACCCACGTCTATTATGAATTCATGTGCATGTCCTTTTGGAAAGGTTTAAGTGACTGCATACTGTTGGCACAAAGCTGTCATTATTATGGGGTAGTGTAGGATATTATAAAATGCCCAAGTGACAACAAACAAAAATCATATGTATTTTTGCAGCTGTCTCAAAATAAGATTGTTTAAATGGCCACTGTGTATGACTTGAAATCAGAGGGCAGAGGAAGAAATTGATGGTCTGCTTCTTGTTCCATTCTGTTAGTGGTAAAAAGGTTCTGCAAACTTTGGAACTTAGATGCATAGATTTTTAAGGAATAAAAGGACCATTTGATCATCTAGTCTGACCTCCCGTATAACACAAATCACTGAAAAAATGCATTTACCCTTGAATCGAGCGAAATAACTTGTGTTTGACTAAAGCATGTCTTTTAGAAAGGCATCCAGTCATAATATGAGGACATTAAGAAATGGAGATTCTATCACTTTTCTTGGTTTGTATTTTATTTCTAATTTGAATTGAATGACCAGCCATTGGTTGTTTTTGTGCCTTTCTCCAGTATATTATAGAGCCTTTTAGTACTTGATGGTTTCTCCCCTGGATGGTACATATACATAATCAAATTAGTATTAGTGTGAACAAAACTGTATTGAAAGAAAAGGAAAATAATAATATATATCGGTTACCCCACCTCGTTAGCTGTCTCCAGGCTACACCCAGACATTGTCCTTTCATATCCTGTAAGTTGGAGGAGAACACTATCTTTTCACACAACATAAGATTGAATTTAAACAGCTTCCATCAATCTGTGACATATTGAAAACTATTTTCAAATTTTGAAATACCAATTTAAATATTCAAGGATTTCCTTGTCTTGTTTTGAGGCTATGGAGCATTTTAGGAAGTATGTGATCTGGGTTTCTCAGTAGTCAGTCAGAAAAGAGCCAGCCTGCAGCAAGAGGCTCGAGTTGTGACCCTGTTCCTTAGGAGCATCCTGTTTTGTTTCTCTCTGCTTTCAATTCCTGTGCGGGTAAGTTTCTGGATTTTAAAGAAATAAAGTAGTCTTCATTTGCTACTTTCCATAAAGACTATTTCATGTTTTTATCCAACATCTGTTTGTATGCCACGAACATTACACAATCCAGATTATATGAAGATGTTGTGACAGTTGGGGCAATATGTGCATCAACTTATGAATTCCATTTTGTGAACACCATTTATGACCATAATATTTCATTGTGGCTTTGTGCCTTTATGTCTGTAGCAGGAACTGATTGCAGAGATTACATCTGGGAAGCTTTGACAGAGGAATTAATGGCCTTCAGCATTGAATGGTTTCACTCTGATAGACAGTGGCTTCACTAAGAGCACGGACATTGACTTTTGAAGGACTCTGCATAGATGCTGACGGGGTGTTGGAGTCCGTGACCTTCCTGGCAGAAGCTTGGGGTAAAAAGATCTTTTAAAAGAGGAATACTCTCAAAACAAAGAGAAACCATTCTTCCAACACAAACAAGACAGTCAGGTCAAGAAGTGAAAGAGATGACTGGCTTGAAAGAACTGGACCAAAAATCAGATTTCAAAAGGGTGATGAGATCACTGAGGTATGTCTAGACAGTGGGCGCTATTTTGGGATACAACCAGTATCCTGAAATAGCATTTTCTGTGTCTTCACAGCATGGCCGTTATTTCAAAATGCAATTGAAATAATGGGTTTTCTATTCCGACATCCCGATAAACCTTGTTCCACAAGGATTAAGGGATTTGTTGGAATAGCGGTCTATTTAAAAATTTGGCACTGTGTAGACAGCACCAAATTTTGAAATAGACTATCTCAAAATAAGAGAGCTCAAATTGCGTCACTTATTTCAAGCTAGCGCCGCTGTGTAGACACATCCCGAGGAAGATTACATACAGATAGAGCCCTGCAAACCCATGGATATCCGCTTTATATCCATGAGTATCTGCACCCGGCTCTTTTTTTGCGGATATGGATGCAGATTCAGTACAAATTTTGTATCTAGAACCCTACACATTTGCCGATTATCTGCTTTATATCCACAGCTCATTTTTGCAGATGCAGATGCCATAGATCTGTAACTCTCTTGTGCTTGTTTATGAGTCAAGTATGCATGTATAACAAATTTGTTTGCTAAGCGTGCGACTCCTTGATTTACTGCCATGTCTAGAAAACTAGAGCCATCACAGCTGGTGGACTCTGGGGGAAATGTATCTAAGTAACTGGAGGCCCAGGAGAGCTAAGATACTGGTTCCAACATTTAGGAGGCCAGACTGTATGACTCCACTCTTCAAGAAGGGTCTCAGGAATGGGGTCATGTGTCTGACAGACATAGAGCTTGGAATAGTGATCAGTCATCACCCAGAACCCTAGGGCTTAGAGGGTTGTGAGTTTCAGCAGTTCTATCCCATCACAAGGGCCATATCTGTCCAGAGAGAAAGGTTGGCCAAGTGTGATAGGTGGCAGTGTTCCCTCTAAGCTGCACAGCAGCACAACTTCACAGGTGAGTAATCAGCCCCGCCCAGTCCGAGGCTCAGGGCTCCATGCACAGAGCTGACTGACTGGGCGGGGCTGATTAATCACCTGTGAAGCTGTGCTGTCATGCATCTTAGAGGGAACACTGATAGGTGGTATAAAACCAAGATGGGAGATTTTCAGAGTTTCCAATTATATTGTTTCCCATGTTGTGTTTCATGAGTCAGGCTCCTAGGCTGGACCATATTTCCCATGATGTACCAAGAGTCAGGCAGCTTCTCTAATATATCTTGCAGCTCAATTTGCATTGCTTTGAGGGAGAGCCAAGTAGTCCAGCCCAGAAGACAAAATGGGGGTCCAAACTATAGCTGCTGTAAAGCAAGGGAACATAGGTTAATGTTGATCTGACCTGAAAGGAAGTATTTCAGCTCAATTCAACAAAACAAGGTGAAACATTTCAGATTCAGGAATGTAAAACATTTAATTTTGATCAAAATATTTCTGAGTTAAAATTGTTGAGAATTTCCATTCTGGGAAAAATGTCAGCTTTTTGTCCAATTATATTGGATAAAAAACAAACATTGAAATGTCAGAACTTCCAATGGGATGTAAATTTTTAATTTGGCTTTGTTCTACTTTAGAATTTCAATAATCTCCTAGCTAAAATTTTGCCTTAAAAGAAACAGGACAAAGATAACTTAACATGAGATAAGCTAACTTTTTCAGCTGTGGGGCTTTTCAAAGAGTCAATTGCACTTTAGAGAATAAAATATCACATAAATCAAAGAGCATATCATTATATTCCACCAAGCAAGAAGTGTGTAATATACCACAAAATGTATTTAAATTTGACCTTCGTTTGGTTATCTGGACTAGTTGCTCTGCAAGACTTAAGTATATATTTAATTCTTAGTAAGTGAATAGTTCCATTGAGTTCAGTTATACACATGTTTAGGTGTTTCTTGGCTCAGGACCGCAGACTCGTAAGAGTCCAGGGTCAAGTAAAGTGACCTCTTTTATTTTATGTGTCATTATGATGGCACTTAGTTAGCAATAGCACTGTGAGCTTCCATTAATAAAGCAAAAATGTATAATGAGGTATGCTGTATGTTGAAAATACATTTTGTAAGAATTAGGTCACATAATTAGCCATTCAGCTTTGTTCAACTCCGTAACTTTTCAAAAAATACCATTTTAGCACCTCCATTTTTTTCCTGGCGATACAGTGAATATTGTACAAGAGGTCATCCTCATTAAAAGCCTCCTGTCTTGACACAATCTGAAAGTATCCTCAAAAGTATTTAGCACTTTTCTACTGCACCTTTATTAGATTATAATGATCCTCAGCTGGTGTAAATTGGCATTGCTCCAATGAAGTCAGACACTATTTACTGACACTACTCCATTAAGTTGAGAACCAACCTTTCAGAGATGCTATAAACTAACTTCCAGAGTACCTGAGATTTTTTATTTAGTATTAGCCATCAGAATACCATGTCTGGGAATCACTATAATGAGTCTGATTGAAATTCTTCCCCCATTTGTAAATAGTTCACCATGCTGTAATGTATGTGGATATTTAACCCTGCCTATATAAACTATAAATATTGATACTTGCCTGTGCAGTCCATACACATGTCTAGTACATATTTAGAAATGAAATCTACGGAGAAAAACAATTTTCTTTCAATAAACTGGAATAGACCTGCAGTGGGACTTTTTCTTCCTTTCCATGAGAATAAACATTATGTTTCCAACATACCAATTTATATTCTTGCTTTGGATTTACAAGAAGACAAAAAAGTCTGTTTCCATTAGCACTAAAATCAAAGTGAGGCTTTCACCCTAGAAATGTCAGGCACCGTTACTTTCTATACAGTATGATAGTGCTGCATCTGTTGATGTTAAATATGGCATTAGGTCTATCTGTATATGAACAATGAGGCCCATGAACAGACTTTGTGGCAAGCCATAGAAGATTGCTTTCATACATGGGGCTATGTCTAGACTACGAGGGAACACGTCTGGTCTTCTGCTTTTTTTTGCAGATGAGCAGACGCGCTCTTTTGGAAGCCCTGTCTTCCTCCTCCCACAAGGAAGAAGGGCTCTTCCAAAAGAGGAGGTTTTTCCAAAATTTGGCCCAGTGTAGACAGGCCAAATTTCAGAAAAGCCTCTTCTGAAAAAACTATTGGAAAAAGGTACGCAAATTTTCCAATAAAGCCCCATAGTGTAGCCATAGCCTAGCAAATATAAATATAAGGGCAAATATTTGAAAAAATACAAGAATTTCATGCTGTAAAGAAACTATACACAACACACTAAAGAGACTACTTACATTGCATTCTTTGGAGAAAAAGGAAACAGTTCCCATTATAGAGTGAAGTGAATTCTGAAGTTTTGTAACACAAATCAGATGTGTATCTCTGAATGCAACACAGGCATAAAATTATCTGCTTCCATCAGTCTTCTAAACAACTGGTATCAGTTGTAGTGCCAGGAAGGATTGCGTAAATTCCAAAGCTAGAATATAGGTAATTTTTTAAAATCCCTGTTATTTTTGAGATTCAGTAAAATAAATATAATTTCAGTAAAATAAATATAATTTATTTTAACAAAACATTCAGAGAAGTGCCTATGCTTTATAAATAAAAGACCGGAATCACTATCAATTAGGATTTAACCATGCAAACCTTTTCTCATGCTACTAATCCTTACTCACATAGTAGTCCCATTATGGGATCAGTACTTCAGTTAATAACATACATATGGTATGTCTACACTACAGAGTTTTGTCAGAAAAACAGCTGTTTTTCTGACAAAACTTGAGGAACATCCACACTGCAATTGCGTTCTTCTGCAAGAAAATTGAAAGAACAGAGGGGTTTTTCCGGCATTGGTAATCCTCATTCTATGAGGAAGAAGCCTTTTTGTGAAAGAGCTCTTTCACAAAAAGGCATGTGTGGGACGGGGAAGAGGGAGTTCGTTCGGAAGAAGAGGAAAGAGGAAAAAGCACAGGTGCCCTGATGGCCATTCCATCCATAGCAATCACAGCTTACAAGCGAGAGATCATCCATTCAGTCTGGGCGCTCTCTTCTGAAAAAGCAGATCGCTTTTTCAATGTGCTTTTGCAGGGTGGACGCTCTCTTTTGGAAGAAGTTTCTTCAGAAGATCTCTTCTGAAAAAAGCTTCTTCCAAAAGAAGCCTGTAGTCTAGACATAGCCATAGTCAATTACTGATCTATGTCTATTTTCCTATACTAAATTGTATTGAATCAATTACAATATATGTATTCCTCGATCTGTTTTAGCTGAGTATTCATGCAATTAGTGTGTCACACATTTCACTCTTTCACTGAGGCATTTAAACTCCCTGAGTAGTGAGACTAGCATTGTAAGCACATATTTTTATAGATCCTATGTTTTTTAAATATTCCAATTTGGACTGAGACAGATTAAAATTACGTGGTCTAACAAAATATGAATCTCAGAGCTACCCTGCCATTGAAATGTATTTACTTCAAATTTCTTCTCTATCAACCCATTTTAACAAAGTATCATCAAGGGATTTTTTTTTTTAAAGCTGTGAAATCCATTCTCTTCAACTGAATCATATCTACTTTATTTTAAAGCTACTCCATGCTCAGAAATTCTTGCAATCTCACTTTTGACCTATCATTCAATAGATTTGATTGTTTTTCAGGTTAAAATAAGCATTGTGAAGTAAACTAAAACTGTAATAATAAAATAAAGGAATGGTGCTAATGGACAAGACGCCATGTGGAGTTTAAAATGAATGGAGCTTAAAATAAACCCCAAGTTTGTAGCATTCAAGATAAAAATCCAAGATCCTTCTGTGGAAGATACAGACATGGTATACTTCAGTTCCTGCTGTTCTGTACTTCAATTGTGTATCAAAATTGCCCATTTTCTCATTTTTCCAGCTTTTGTTTCTGAGATTTGGCAAAGATTCATGGACATGGCTCAGGAAAAATTCTGAGTACGGGAGGGGGTTATTATGTCTGAGGATTTCATTACTTTCAGAAAACATTCTAAGTCCAAAGTAATGTAATTTGCTGGAATTATATTACATCTAACAAACAAAAATCGTTTTCAAGTGGAAGGCTTGGTTATGCCATCGGCTTCTAATTTCTTTTTTTATGGTCTTCTGAAGACAAGTAACCACAATGGGGTGAAATTGTGGACCCACTGAAGTCTACATCAAAAGTCACATTGACTTCAGGAGGGGAAGGATTTTGCTCAATATGTCTAAAATTCTAGTGAAAGCTATTTAGGAACTCGTCAATGTAGGTAAATATCTAAAATTATTAAACCTTTAGGTAGGGTCATTCTCAGAAGTGTATCACCAATGTCTATGGGCACCCTTGGAGTGTATTATGGTAATTGAATAGTCACTGCAATACTATCAGTCTGCATTCTTAGCTAATTGAAACTACATTTCCCTGCAGTTTCAACCATAAATACTATGCTACTAGCTTTTCTTGAGCTATAGAGGGGAGTTGGTTTTTGGTTCTGATGTTGTTCAAACTGAAGCCAGAAATATCAGAGATGTAAACATTTAAAATAAGCAAATAAAATTAGCCAAATATTTGTGAGCCTCCATGAACGTCTGGCTCTAGCTGATTCTTTAACTCAATTTCCTGTCCCTAAAACTATTGATCTAGGCAGGAAGTATTTACTAACAATTTTTCATTGAACATCATTCTGAAAGAGTGGTACACTTTAGGCTTGAGTATCACATGCAGTAACTCACATCAGAGCAATTTATATTCTATTCATCTCTGTTAATCTGTCAGCTAGCTGTTAATCTGTTAGCTAGAAAGAACAATGTTAAACCAGAAATGTAAAAGACTAGATTTATCATGACAATAGATTTTGGGATCCTTTTTTAGTTTTTTCCATCTAACCAAGACCTGGACACATTAGATAAAGGGTGGGCAATAATTTTGGATGGAGGTCACCCCAAGAATTTGATAAGTGGTCATGCACTGCACTCTTCCATGATGTTAATGGAGGAGGTGTAGGGTTTGGAATGGAGGCTGGGTACAAAAGGGAGCTCAGGCTAAGGGACTGGGGTGCAGGAGGAGGTCTGGGATCTGGGTGGGGGAGTTTGGGTGAAAGAGGGACTTGTAACCTGAGGCAGGGACTGGGGTACATGATGGGGTGCAGGCTCCAGAAGGAAGTATGAGTGCAGGTGAGGATTCTGAATTAGAGAAGGGGTGCAGGAGGGAGTGCAGGGTCTGGGAGGGAGTGTTTGAGGGGATTTGTGTTGTGACCAGGGGTAGGGGATTGAGGTGCAAGATCTGAGAGGAGTTGTGACCTAGAGGAGGGGTGGTGGGGTATAGGGTCTGGGAAGAGTATGGGTGCAGGAGCAGGGGTGCAGAGGGTTTGGGGTCACATGGGAGGGAGTGGTGATCTGGGGGGGAGGGCAGAGGATTGGGGGAAGGGACGGGCTAGGGTGCCAGAGGCAGGGTCTGATTGGGAAGTGCTTACCTAGGTGGCTCCCAGCTAGCAAGCCAGCTGGTTTCTCAGTCAGGCTCCCTGCCTTCCATACCCCCCCCGCATGTGCTCAGAGTAGCTGGCTGAAGGGGCCATGTGTGCTGCTCTGAACTCTGCAAGCCTGGGAGGAGGGGCAAAGGGGTACTTTGCATACTGCCTGCCCTGCAAACAGGAAGCCCCTATTGGCCAGTTTCCGGACAATGGGAGCTGTGAGATTGTGCTGGGATGGTGGGGGCAATGTGAGAAGCCTCTCTCCCTTCCTCCAGATTTGCTGCATTCACAGAAGCACATGGCTTTTCTGAGCACCAGGTGGGGGCAGGGCAGACAGCCTGGCTGAGGCTCCTGCTGGGCTAGGGCCAGCTCTGGTGGCTTAGTGGGAGGATTTTGTCCAACATAATTTGTTGGACAAAAGTCAACATGGGTTCTGTAAAGGGAAATCCTGTCTTACTAATCTATTAGAGTTCTTTGAAGGGGTTAACAAACATGCGGACAAGGGGGATCCAGTAGATATAGTATACTTAGATTTCCAGAAAGCCTTTGACAAGGTCCCTCACCAAAGGCTCTTGTGTAAATTACATGGCCATGGGATAAGAGGAAGGTCCTTTCTTGGATTGAGAACTGGTTAAAAGACAGGAAACAAAGGGTAGGAATAAATGGTAAATTTTCAGAATGGAGAGGGGTAACTAGTGGTGTCCCCCAAGGGTCAGTCCTAGGACCAATCCTGTTCAACTTATTCATAAATGATCTGGAGAAAGGGGTAAGCAGTGAGGTGGTAAAGTTTGGATGATACCAAACTGTTTAGGATAGTCAAGACAGAAGCAGACTGTAAGGGACTCCAAGAAGATCTCACCAAACTGAGTGATTGGGCAACAAAATGGCAAATGAAATTTAATGTGGATAAGTGTAAAGTAATGCACCCTCTGATAACTTAGAAATAGACATTTGGGCCAGACATTTTGGGCGTGTGTCCTGCTGTCGTCTGCAGTATGCAGGAAAGAGATCTTGGAGTTATCGTGGACAGTTCTCTGAAAACTTCCACACAGTGTCCAGCGCGGTCAAAAGGCAAATAGGATGCTAGGTATTATTAAGAAAGGGATAGAAAATAAGACCGGAATATCTTACTGCCCCTGTATAAAACTATGGTACGCCCACATCTTGAATACTGTGTACAGATGTGGTCTCCTCACCTCAAAAAGATATTTTGGCCTTGGAAAGGGTTCAGAAAAGGGCAACTAAAATGATTACGGGTTTGGAACGGGTCCCGTATGAGGAGAGGTTAAAGCGACTGGGACTTTTCAGTTTAGAAAAGAGGAGACTGAGGGGGGATATGATAGAGGTGTATAAAATCATGAGTGGTGTGGAGAGGGCCGATAAAGAAAAGTTATTTATTAGTTCCCTAAATAGAAGAACTAGAGGACACCAAATGAAGTTAATGGGTAGCAGGTTTAAAACTAATAAAAGAAAGTTCTTCTTCACACAGCGTGTAGTCAGCATGCGGAACTCCTTGCCGGAGGAGGCTGTGAAGGCTAGGACTATAACAGAGTTTAAAGAGAAGCTAGATAATTTCATGGAGGTTAGGTCCATAAAAGGCTATTAGCCAGGGGATAAAATGGTGTCCTTGGCCTCTGTTTGACAGAGGCTGGAGGGGGATGGCAGGAGACAAAGCGCTTGATCATTGTCTTCGGTCCACCCCCTCTGGGGCACCTGGTGCTGGCCACTGTCGGCAGACAGGATACTGGGCTAGATGGACCTTTGGTCTGACCCAGTACGGCCGTTCTTATGTTCTTATGTTCTTATGATTCAGCCTGTGGGCCAAATTTGCCCAGACACGCATTAGATATTATATTCCTGACAATACTTATGACTTAGCCGCCTCTAATATCAGAGTTCAGTTTCTCTTACCAAGGCCCCAATTAATGATTTTCCCAATTACCAGTTCAGAGACTCAGTACAGGCCATTTTAAGTAATATATAGCTCACTTTTGGTTATATACTTTCAACAATGAATTCTAACATTACAAGTAACTAACATGACATCAGCTCATTCCAGACTAAATGAAGAAAATAGTTTTATTTGTGACTACCAGCTTCAATGACTCAAATTCCATCTGCCCTAAAAGATATTTGAATATTGGAGTTTTTTTAAATGTCACTGCCTCTAGCACTGTCTTTACTGAACAGCAAATAACAGTTTGTGACTGGACCTTTCTTATGTAGTTGGGTAGTTTGTTTCAACAGAGTTTCATATTTCAAGAGAAAGAACAATGTTTTGGGTTTTTTTCAGTATCAAATATATTTTACCATCACATGAATTCACTGTTCTAACACAAAGCCTACCACCCTTATAAAATTAACATATCACAAATTAGGCATGTGTCCTGCTGTCGTCTCAAAAGTCATCTCTGGCCTCACAGAAAGCTTAGAGAAATAACTCAGCCAGACATTTGGGGCCTGTTAGAGAAGTGGGTAGGTGAGATTCCGTGGCATGCAGTATGCAGGAACTCAGACTAGATGATTGTGAGGGTTCCTTCTGAACTTAAAGTAGATGCTTCAGTGTTGAAGCCCAAGTTTCCTGCCATCTTTCTAAGTGATGATTGAGATCTCGCAGGGTAATTGCCTCTGATAGCATCCTATATAAAGTCTGCAGATGATAACAAGCTGGGAGAGGTTGCATGGGCTTTGGAGGATAGGGTCATAATTCAAAATGACCTGGACAAACTGGGGAAATGGTCTGAGGTAAATAGGATGAAGTTTAATAAAGACAAATGCAACATGTACTGCACAAAGGAAGGACACAATCCATTTCACACATACAGAATGGGAAGTGATAACTAACTAGACTGCAGTACTGAGGAAAGTGATGTAGGGGTCATAGAGAATGGTAAATATAAGTAGATGATAAATATAAGTCAACAATGTGACACTTTTGAAAAAAAAAAAAAAGCAAACATGGTTCTGCCATTCCTTAACAGGAGTGTGGTGAGCAAGACACGAGAAGCGATTCTTCAGCTCTACTCTGCACTGATTAGGCCTCAGGTGGAGTATTGTGTCCAGGGAAGATGTGGAGAAATTGGAGAGTCCAGAGAAGAGCAACAAAAATGATTAAAGGTCTAGAAAACATGATCTACAAGGGAAGATTGAAAGAGAAGACTGAGAGGGGACATGAAAGTAGCTTTTAAATACCTGAAAGGGTGTCACAAGGAGGAGGGAGAAAAAATGTTTTCCTTAACCTCTGATGATAGGACAAGAAGCAATGGGCTTAAATTGCAGCAAGGAAAGTTTAGGTTGGACATCAGGAAAAACTTCCTAACTGTCAGGGTAGTTACACACTGGAATAAATTGCCTAGGAAGGTTGTGGAATCTCCATCACTGGAGATATTTAAGAACAGGTTAGACAAATATCTATGAGGGATGATCTAGATGGTGCTTGTTCCTGTGAAAGCAGGGGACTGGACTTGATGACCTCTCGAGGTCCTTCCAGTTCTAGTATTCTATGATTCTATCAGTTATGATTATTTTTCTTACATTTCTTATATTTATTAATGTGTAACTTCTCTGTCAATTTCCTGGTTGGTCTCTCTTTCGTTCTCCCTGAACAAAACATTTTACAGGGTTAATGCATTGATATTGCTGAGCAGACTGATTCAGTTCTTCAGCCTTTTACCAAGTAAACTGTGAAGAGGTCAGTTTTCAAGTGCTAGAATGTCTATTTAAATCTAATTGCATACTGACATGCCGTCACTTTTTGCTCCAGCCTGCTATCAAAGAAAAATATTCACTAAAATTCAATTATCACAAATAAGTTCTCTATCTATCTATCTATCTATCTAATCATGCTAGCTACCAAATCTTTCCCAGGAGGAGATGGAGTTATTCGTGTCTGGGGGAATGCAAGATGAAGATACACTATCTGGGAAAGTCAAAGTGAGCTTTTACAAGAGATGTGATATATTTTAAATGTACTATGGCTTTTGACATGACATTCTCATAGGCAAACTAGGGAAATGTAGACTAGATGAACTCATTATAAAGTGGGTGCACAACTGGTTGAAAAACCCATGCTTTTATCAATGTAATTATCAATGGTTTGCTGTCAAACTGCAAGCATGTATGTAGTGGGGTCCCACAAGTGTCTATTTTGTATTTTCATTAATGACCTGGGTAATTGAGTGGAGAGTAGGCTTATGTAACTTGCAAGTTACACCAGGCTGAGAGGGTTTGCATGCACTTTGGAGGACATGATTAGAATTCAGAATAACCTTGACAAATTGGAAAATTAGCCTGAAGTTAACAGGATAAAATTCAGTAAAGACAAGTCCAACATGCTGCACAAAGGAAGGACAAATCTAATGTACGAATATAAAATGGGGGATAACTAACTAGACTGCAGTACTGCTGAAAAGGACCTAGGATTATAGTGGATCACACATTAAAATATAAATCAACAATGTGATGCAGCTATATAAAAAAAGACTAACATCATTCTAACATATTAACTGGAGTGTCATATGTAAGACACAAGAGGTAATTGTCCAGCTGTACTTGACATTGATGAGGCCTCATCTGGAGTACTCTGTCCAGTTCTGGGCACCATGCTTTAGAAAAAATGTGGACAAATTGGAGGGAATCCAGAGGAGAGCTACAAAAATGATAAAACGTTAAGAAACCCTGACTTATGAGGAAAAGTTAAAAACTCTGGACACGCTTAGTCTTGAGACAAGGAGACTGAGGGGGGATCTGATAACAGTTTTCATATGTTAAGGCTTGTTATAAACAGGATGGTGATAAAATGTCCTGCATTCACTTAATATGCAGCAAGGGAGATTTAGGTTAGACTTAAGGGAAAACTTTCAAACTATACGAATTGTTAACATTTCCATGAAAGATTGTGGAATACCCATCTTTAAGAACTGGTTGCAGCAACACATTTTAGCCATGGTGTAATTATGTTTGGTCCTGCCTCAGCACAGGTGGCTGGATAAGATGAACTCTTGGGGTCCTTTCCTGCCATATATTTGAGGCTTCCAATTATGATATTCAGTTTTCCAGATCAAAACCTGAGGTAGCAATGCTGTGTCTTCTCTGTACAGAGTAGGGTGTGTGCTTTACAAGGGCTGAAAAACAGTGTGTATCCTCAATAGAGAGAATATGAGCCCTGGCGGAATATATGAATACAAAAATACAAATCATAACCAACCTACAACTCTCTAACTTCTCTTTAATAGATATTTCACTCAATGTTAGCTACAGATGATATATTTTTAAAAAACTAACTTCCTCACAATAAAGTAACTCTTATTCCAGTCTTGCAAATAGCACAACTGGTAAATGTTCAAGGAATACTGGCAGCAAGCCCCCACCTTCGATATTTTGATTAGTTCTGCTTGGCTTGTGGCACCAGTTGACTGAATTTAAGAGTGTGCACATTAAATAGAGTAATGTCTTTATGCTGACTGGGCAATTATTTAGCCACTGCATTGTACCCCAGACTTCATCTTTCCCAAATAAATGAAATAAATTCCTCAGCCTTCATCCAAAGTGAGAGAGAATTATTATGACACACATCATTCATAGGAAAATGTAATATACTTTTAATGTCCTTCAAGTTGTATTTGAAAAGTATATACCATGCTGAAGAAAAATTGCAAATATACAGCATTCTGACTTTTTTAGCAAGCTATGCAAAGCTGAAGGTGAAGTCAGTGGGAGTTGTAGATGCTCAGCAGCACCTCTGAAAATCGGGACCTATTTACTGCACAAGTGGAAACACAGCAAAAGATGGAACCTGTATGTAGCTCTTAAGGTCTATTATACACTGTCAACATGTTAACAAAAGGGTCCCTCACATTTCTGCCAGAGTCAATGATAGGTGTGACATTCCCTGGGTAAAACTCTCTCCCTTCACAAACACCATCAGTTCCACACCCGCTCCAGCCATCAACACTTCCGTTCTCACTTCTCATTCCCCAACCCAGCAACTGTTCCCCACAAATGTGACAGATACTCTGCAGTCTCTTGTGGTGGTAACAATGTGTTGTGATAGGAAGCAGGCAGCAGGCTGGATGGTCGCTGGGAAATGGGTGCCCTTTTGTTCTGTTGGTGGGCAGTTCTTCAACTGTAGGTGGTCTCTCTTAGCAGGTGTAGAGCTAAAATTAATGAGTCTCTTCAGGTTCAGGTTGAGTGGACAGGTGCTGACAGAGATTCCCATTTAGTGTAACAGCTGCTTCATGCTGCCTTTTCTTTTGTGTGCTGTGGCGCCAGGAACTATGTTGAATGTCCCTTCTAAGTGTGGATGGTGGGCACATAAGCAAACTTCTCCTAACAGATGCAACAGTAGTAATGGGTGCATGGCAGTTGCCTGACTTATCCCCTACAATTCTAAACATCACTACTAGGAACCTTCTTTCCTTTGGTGCATTGTTAGTCTGGAAGTCAAGTATTTCGAACACCTGAGAAGTGAGTGTGTATCCATCCAGACACAAGTTGAAGAGTCTTCATGTGACTTTCTTGGGTAGTTTTACATTCCAATTAGATTCTATATTGAGTGACTCTAAACAAAAATTCTTTGTTTTGTATCAAAGCATATTCATTTTGAATTGCTTGCCAAAAACCACCAAATTTTTATTTGAATGAAACGGGGTGGGGGCTCATTTTGTTCAAAATATTTTGTGGAAACTAAGTTCTGTTTTTAGGTCAGCCCTAGGGCTTTAGAAATGTCACATGAAGCCACTTTAATTTGTGCTGAAAGTGTTTCTGATCAGTATGAGATGAATAATTTTGGTTTAGTGTTGGAGTCACACAATATGGAATCTAAAGAAAAAATATTTTTTCTGGTTTTCCTCCCATTTTTGTTTTCCTTTTCCTTTCTTCCTTCTATTCTTAAATGGAACATAAAAGCTGAAAAGAGCAGGGAGGGAAAAACTGCCCACAAAGAAGTGATTATTATTCTATTCAATTTTAATAGAAATGGTTCTTTTTAATTCTTTCTAATTAGTTTGCATTTTTCATTTTGAATCATTCAAAAAATAGAAAAATTTCAAACAATATAAAAAGGTATCACAGAAATGTTCATATCATTTGGTAAAGCTTTTTTTTTTTCTTATCACAAAGTATTTGTTGAAAATTTTTCAAACAGCACTACCTGAAACTGTAAATTACTTTGTCTAGTTGTACCTCAGCTGCATATAATCCTCGTGGAAACACTGTGGCTGTGTCTACACTGCACCCCTTTTCCGGAAAAGGGATGCAGATGAGGCAAGTCGAAATTGCAAATGAAGCGGGGATTTAAATTTTCCCCGCTTCATTTGTATAAACATGTCTGCCGCTTTTTTCCGGCTCGGGGCTTTGCGGAAAAAGCGCCAGTCTAGATGGGGATCTTTCAGAAAATAAAGCCTTTTCCAAAAGGTCCCTTATTCCTCTTAAAATCAGGAATAAGGGACCTTTCGGAAAAGGCTTTATTTTCAAAAGATCCCGTCTAGACTGGCCCTTTTTCCGGCAAAGCCCGAGCCGGAAAAAAGCGGCAGCCATGTTTATACAAATGAAGCGGGGAAAATTTAAATCCCCGCTTCATTTGCAATTCCGACTTGTCTCATCTGCATCCCTTTTCCGGAAAAGGGGTGCAGTGTAGACATAGCCTGTGTGCCTGGACTTAAGGATTCTGCCCCAAAAGGCCTAGACCTTGGAGAGAAGTTGTTGGGGAGGAGGATGACCATTTGCAACAAGGAGCATTTTAGTTATGGGATTTTTTTTATGGTGTTTTAAAATTTTAGAATCTGGCACCAATGTGAAGATAGCAATACTTGGCTGTCTTGTTTCCTTTCAGTGCTTATCTGGAGATATGGCAACTTGTATTCAGTCAGCTCAGTGCAACTGGAAAACTCAGTTTCCAGAAGGTAGAAGTTTTGGGGTCCTTTGTGAATCTAATATGTAGGACCCAACTTTTTTCACCTTTAAAACTCCCATTGACTTCACACAGAGCAGGATTAGTACAGATTCAAAGAAGAAATATGATTACACTTTAAACCCACCACACATAAGGAAGTAGATTTAACAATACCATGATGACAGGGCATTTTTATTTTCAAATACATTTCACAATTTATTCACTCCAGTAAATTCTTATCTTTTACACTTCCACATTTCTGAGCTGGACAAAATGGTTGTTGCTCTCAATTAAATAATGTCATTAAAGTATTGAAACAAAATTGCATTTGTCAGAAGAAAATTCTGTGTGTATCTCTTATTGTAGTCCCTTCATAGGTTTATGGCTTCAAAGTCCTCAAACAAGTATCATAAAGTCACATGATGTCCCTCCATGTTACAGAAGATTTTGCATTTGGGCCTCTGAGTTAGCTGAGAGATATGTTAAAACTCATGTACCCAGGCATCTCCCTGTCAGCAACCCATCTGAGATACTTCAGAAGGGCAAGTGCTAGTGATTTCATCAAGGTTGTGAATTAAATTACACTGCAGAAATTGGCTCCAGATACATCTGTTGCATTGGATTGAATACCACATGAATAATAACTGAAAGCTCCCACATACAGCCAAACCAAAACTGAGTTGTGGAAAAAAATCCGTTCTGGGAATATACAGATGCCTGAAGACTTACAGGGGTGGAACTCTGTTTCAGATAGATTTATTTGTAATAATCATGATGCTCTAATTGTTTAAATGATAATAGATTGTTATTTCAATTGTACTTATGAAAGGGCAAAAAGACTTGTGCCCAATATACCCTGGCATAAGACAGACACTCTGGAAATGTCTACACTAGCCCCCTAGTTCGAACTAGGGAGGCTAATGTAGGCATTCGAACTTGCAAATGAAGCCCGGGATTTAAATATCCCGGGCTTTATTTGCATGTTCCGTCGATCGCCATTTTTAAATGCCACTAGTCGGACTAACTGCCCTGCGGCAGTTAAGCGGTAATTTGAACTAAGTCCTTAGTTCTAATTACCTGTTACTCCTCCTGGAATGAGGTGTAACAGGTAATTCGAACTAAGGACTTAGTTCGAATTACCGCTTAACTGCCGTGGGTAGCTATGAGCAGTTAGTCCGACTAGTGGCATTTAAAAATGGCGACGATTAGGAACATGCAAATAAAGCCCGGGATATTTAAATCCCGGGCTTCATTTGCAAGTTCGAATGCCTACATTAGCCTCCCTAGTTCGAACTAGGGGCTAGTGTAGACTTACCCCCTGAGAGTATAGGCAGTGGACTATATTTTGGGACTGGGATCTTCTTTGCCCTACACATTTACTCTATTGCAGAGACTCTTCCCAAGGGTTGTATTTTGCTCTACGTGCCTCACGCCTCTGGAAATTCTGAACCCTGTGTGGAAGGATTCTGTGGGATTAAACAAGGCTGGACCAGACCAGGCCAGTGGGAGTAGTGTAGAGTTGTTTTCATAACAAGACCTGATGGAACCTAAGGTGACAGTGCAGATCTGTTTTCACGAAGGCCTGAGAGATGGGGTGGTACAGGACTTTGCAGCAAGGACCAACTAGACCACCAGCAGCACAGCTGAAGTTACAGAGTTGGATCAGGAGAGTCACATTGTCCTGCTGGTGTGGACTTCTCTGGACTGGAGCACAGAGTAGACTCAGCCAGCCTCTGATTCTCCCGTGACAACTAAGTCTAACTGGACCCATGAATGAAGTTTTAGGAGGTTAGGGATTGTTTTGTGACTGATCAGCCCAGAAATCATTGGTATTTACAAGTATTAATTTCAATTCAATAGAAGTTAGGAGTGTACATATCTTGGAATCTGGGCCTAAGTTCTGGACCACAACAATCCAGATAACTAATACTTCAAACTTGGCTACATCCATGCTTTTGATATTGTCTGACTTTTGCTCATTTAATTGAGTATGGACCCTAAATAGAGATTTCCCATAATGGACGACAGAAACAACTTCACACATAGCAAAAGGAAGGTCCTAAACTACCAGAGGATTTACTGGACTATAGATTGCTTCTGTTATCTAGTCCTGATGCAAGGAGACACTGGATGGTGAGTTACCTTCCATTTTCAGAGGGAAACATTGGGCCACCTGATGTTTTATAAATCTGCATGGGGTCCCAGCAGTCTTATAACCGCTTTTTGGCTGACAATCCTGTATTCATAGTTGGATTAAGTGACTAGTTATATTGTTTAAAAAAAATCTAATGGATTTAAAAATGAATCCTAGTGGGAAATAATAAGCTGTTAGCAGTATTCATTGTATTGATTATATGACTTTATTCCTAATATATGCTCTATGTCAAATTAAGATGTTAATCCACTATTTTTACTACAGCAAATGAAGCTGCATGTAGCACTATAATTAGACCAACATTATTCTACTATTTTTATACTGACAAACCCATAAAAAATTATAATTGTACCTTCTAGTACATCCAGTATGCCTTTTTCCCCCCATAGACTTTCAATATTCCATTTATTTGATATACTACATTAAGGTCAAATCTGAAGTAAGGAAATAGGTTGTGTTCAAACTGTTTGCTAAGGTGTTTTAACTAAGATAGTTTTAAACATGACAAGATTTTGTCAAGATTTAGTGTAAGAGGGGCAGATCACATTTTAAAACATTAGCTAGTCATGGTCAAGGTATAATACAACCAGCTAATGTTTTTAAACAGCATTTGTCCTGTCTATGCTAGATGCAGAGTCCTGTTAAAAATCATCTTGTTGCAATGTGTCAGGATGTAGCCATTAAGTAGTCTTTGACATTTCTTTTTGAGAAGAGAACAGACCTTGCTCTAAGACACCTATTGTAAAAGCTATCTTGTTATCTATAGCTGATTCTCTTGCTATTCTTTTTTATAGTAACCATTTTTCAAATTATTGGAGTCACTCTTTCAGTCTAATAAACATTGTACTGGACTATTATTTCAAACACTCCTTGTTCTTTGCTGTTCCTAAATAGCTGACTGTCCCAGATCCACCACATGAACTGGTGCAATGAAAAACAAAAAAAAACAACCACTAAAATGGCTGCTGTCTTTTGAGGAAGCTGCAATGGAGATTGGACTTTGGTATTGAATAGATATTCCCTCTATGAACAGTGTTTTTTCACTGTCAAGTAATGAATCGGATATTTTTGCCATTTAGTATCACACTAATGACTCAAGAACTATTGCAAACCAGACGTCAGAAAATCTAATACATAACAACCTTCTTTGGTTTTCACTATGCTCTGTCTTTTTTATGACCTGTTGTTTGCAATGAAATTTTTGATGTCTTGAGAGAAGTTATACTACCTCTGGTGGAAAGTCTGGTTATCTGGTTATATGCTGATCCAACAAAAAGTGTGCTTGGTACATCCTCTGGTGGCGGCATTTGGAAACATCAGTTTGATCTGTGGAGACCCAATTCTTTAGCTCATGGTCTTGTTGCATTTGAGCTGTCTTTTACTATTTATACAGGTCTAACATTGAGCAACCGGTATTTCACAATGAAAGCATACAAGCCCCAGAAAAGCCACAGTCCCTCAACATAAAGAAGTGGCTCGAGATAAGCATTTCACTGCTGATTGCCTATATAAATTCAGAACAGTTGATGGCACTGTCACACCACAGGTTTGAATTTGTATGTTGCTATTATTCCATAATCTAAAATTTAGGAGTGCAACTGCAACTTTAAAGTGGAAAAGAGACACAGCTATGCAGGTCCTGATTGCATGACCCTTGCATTAATTAAGACTTATACAGATAGGCCCAGTAAACACAGTGCCCATAGGAAAAAATACTGCCCATCGAGAGTAAGGGTGGCAAAATCAGGTGCCAGGAAGTTAGCTAATTTTTAAAAGCAGTTGTGGTCTCAACTTTGCTTCTCTGTGTATGTCAATAAAAAGGGCAACATTATTGTTGAACCACTTTTCTACGAGGCCACCTAGTCTAATTTGATCATTTACAAGTTATGTGTCCTCACCTTTTATTGTATTTTTGTGGCTTAATATGACAGATGCCAAACCAGCACAGAAAGCCAGTTGTAATTTAATGAACAACATTAACAGCAGCACTTGGAATGGGATAAATAAGGTGCCTTTTATTAATTGTTTGTGGAATGAGAAAACCATGAAATAGGTGTTAAGTGATATTAATTTTAAATCACCAAATAAAAGACTATCTAAAAGAGAGTCTATGGAAATATCATGCTTCTTGATCAGGAAAGTATCCCCCACCACACACACACACAAAGAAAATAGGACATTTTTTCGCATTTAGAGAGAAATGTTTATATATAAACTTTTTGGATATGTATTTATGTTTGTATATACAACTATGTATTTGTGCACACACAGGGTATGTCTACACTGCAGAGTTTTTTCAGAAAAACAGCCATTTTTCCAAAAAAAACTTCACTTATGTCCACGCTGCAATCACGTTCTTTCAAACAAAAAAAATTGCAGAAATACAGGGGGGTTTCTGACTTTGGTAAACCTCTTTCTAGGAGGAAGAAGCCTTTTTCCAAAAGAGCTCTTTCAGAAAAAGGTGTGTGTGGATGGGGAAGAGGGAGTTCTTTTGAAAGAAGATGAAAGAGGAAAAAGCACAGGTGTCCTGGTGGATGCTCTGCCCATAGTAATCACAACTTAAATACGAGATAGTGTCCATTTGGTGTTGATGCTATCTTTCGAAAAAGCAGATCGCTTTTTTGGTGCACTTTTGCTGTGTAGACACTCTCTTTCAGAAGAAGTTTTTTCAGAAGATCTCTTCCGGAAAAGTTTCTTCTGAAAGAAGCCTGCAGTCTAGACATATCCACATACTGTCAATCTCTACTAAGAAGACCTTTGGTAATAATAATCAGTTTCTTCCATTAGAGTGTAAGGTAATATAATATTTAATATGTAGGAAGTATATAAAGGGAGTTGCATTGCATTACACTACAATGGAAAGGAGGTGGGGAGAATAGTTTTTCTTGTGAGAGAAGCCTGTGAATGAGTAGTTTAATGCGGGAGAGCTATTGCTTATCATCAGCCACACAGATCTTGGTGGAAGAGGCACCTTTATCCAATGGTCCCAGACATAGACACTGAGATTCAGCACAGAATCTGCTGTCCCAGCTTTGCCTTTGGTGGGCTGTCTCACCGAGTTTTAACAATCACGCTACTAGACTTTTAGTTTATAAAGTGGTGATAATCCCAACCCTCCTCTGTGGCTGTGAGACGCGGGTAACCCATAGAAAACATCGAAAAACCTGGAATGCCAACACTAGAAATTTCTTTGGAAGATCCTTAGTATAAAATGGGAGAATCGCCACACTAAAGCCAGTGTCCTCACAGAAGCCAACATATTCAGTGTTGAGGCCCTGCTTATCCAGCACTAGCTGACATAGAGCAGGCACTGTGTGTGCATGCCCGATATATACTTACCATAACAACAGTTTGTCCAACTCACCAAAGGAGAAAGAAAATGGGGAGGCCAAAAAAATGCTTTTAAAACATCCTCAGGATAAACATGAAGAGATGTGACATTGACACCACTCAGTGTGGGGACAGCAGCCCAAGACAGGGTAAGTGGCAAAGAATTGTCAGGGAGGGAACATCCGTTTTTGAGGAAAACTGTCTTGCCCTGGTTGCAGAAAACCACCAGACAAGAGACAATTGTCATGCAGCAATCACAGCCCAACCCTGGCTTCCAACACCCCCTGCAATGTCTGCCAACTAGCCTGTGGCTCAAGGATTGGACTTCTTATTCAAAGGCCCCGGTCATCTGAAGAAGTGGGTTTTACCCATGAAAGCTCATGATACCTTCTACATGTTTTGTTAGTCTTTAAGATGCTACTAGACTATTTGTTGTTTTTTAAGTTTTTCCTGTTACAGACTAACTCGGCTACCCCTCTGAAGCCATAAAATATAAACACCTGTGGAAAAGATCATCCTCAACCTCAAGGGACTGCCAAAATGACGAAAGGAAAGGTGTGATTAATGATTTAACTAATGATTTAACTAAAAGTCTTCTTAGGAGACACTGACAATGTCTTTTGAAATAAAATAGGACAAATTTATCTTCTCAGATAAGCACAATAGATTCTGAATTGACAGACTTCTATCTTCATGGATGGAATATACAGCAGGGAGACAAACAAAGCAAAGCCAGATATTAGAGTCTTGAGTTCAGCCATGCAACTCTAAAAAGATATTATTTGCTCATAAACTCCAAGCTAACCTGTGGATTCTACTAACATTATCTGGTGTTATTATTCAGTTGAATTATTGTTCCACCCAGTGGCTCAGGCCCTTATTATTCTTGGTGTTATACATACATAAAATAAACTACAGTCTCTATCCCAAGGAACTTACAATGTAAACAAAGATGAGACACAACAATAGCAGGCTGTTGGAAATAACTGAATCATGGAAGGGGCAGGAAGCGATGAAAGCAACAGAAACACAAGATTGTGAATAGTGGCTTGCTATAAAGTGGAAGTAGCACAGTTTTGGTGGTGGTTTTTCTCAAAAAATAAGATGAGTGAATGCTAGGTTTTACAAAGCCTCGTCTCTCACACCACATACATCTCTGGAGAACAAAACTGGACTGGCTTTGTGGCCCCAGGGACATTGACATCCTTGCACAAAGGGGGGAGGCTATATGTTCACTCCTGCTGCCTATGATTTATTTTCTCTCTCTATATATAAAAACATTTTCCTGCAGGATGACAGAGTGACATCATCACGTCATCTGCATCCTCATGCCACTGCTTCTCACTTCCATCCTCAGCTGCTTGCTGTGGCCAGCCTTGGTGCCATCCCCTCTGGACATGGGCTGCTCCAGCTCCGGCTCCTGCTTCATGCTGCAGTGGGCTGTGCCTCTGGGGGAGGAGCTGCTGGGGCTAGGTCCCCTCTGCCATCTGAGCCTGACCCCCCCCCCCAAACCCCTTCACCCCTTCCACTGAGACCCCGCACCCACAGCCTGCTCCTGCAACCTCCCCTGCTCTTGCACCCTCCCCCCTGGCCAGATACCTACTCCCAGCCCGCTCTTGTCCCCTCTCCCCAGCCAGACACCTACCCCCAGCGAGAGGGGGGTTGATGAGCATAGTGAGCAGGGGGCACAGACCCCCCCTAATTGCTATAATATCATTAGGAAGAAAAATTCTTGGATATTTGTGTGGTGAGCCTATTGTTAGGCTAGGATATAAAAGGCATTTGATTAAGAATAGGTTGTCTGCACACTTTTCTTTCTTGGTTTGCCATTGTGAAGGGTGAAATTATGTTAAAGGAGACAAACATTGAAGAACAGATTTTTTTAGAACTACTTAAGTGTTTGGAACTTTTGGGGGTCCATCCATTTATTACTAACTGCCATCCACCCTCCTGAGAGTCCCAGGCAGAGAACCATCTTGCATTCTTGATTTAGGGGAAGTCCAAAGCAGACTAAGCTTCAGCCTTTGAAGGTGTCTAACCAGACCCCAATCTTCTGCTGAAATGTGGATTTGCTCTCAGAAAGCAAATGCTTACATAATTCCCCAGATATAGAGAGAATTAGGGCTGCACAGTGCAAGAGACACCATTTCCTTCACTCAGAGGCTTCCAGCAGAATATCTCATCCAATCCCTCAGCTGCCCATCCAATCTCACATGCATTTATACATGAAGGTAATGACAACTGTAGCCTAATCAAGTTTAGACTTCAGCATTGATTAAGTCTGGATACAAATTTGGTTATGGTTTTCTACGAGGTAAGGGCTGGGAGGAGTGGTTTCTCCCTCCCGGTACTTTCTTAGGTTATGTATGTCAGTTTTCAGCATTAGTTGTACAGCATTAATGGTACAACATCACAGCTCCATTGATCACTCTTGGTACTACTGTATATGTTTAAAATATGTTTTATCATAGAACTTGGGTGCAAAGGCAATAATACTGCAAGTTGTTGGACTTTCTATGGGAATTACTGGCTAAAAATCTGTATGTGTCGTGTTATGCAGGAGATCAGGTTAAATGATTATGATGTTCATTTCTGGCTTTAAAATCTGTGAATCTATTAATTCAGTAGAGCTCTGGATTTACATGGGTGTAACTGAGATCAGAATCTGGTCTATTGTGTGAGATTTTAGGCATTATATAACTGAAAGAACAAACAAATGAGAGAAGGGATCCAAAAGAAGGCAAAAAGAATTATAAAAGCTCTAGGAAAAATCGGAACAGGTTTGATAAGAAGAGAAACAATATGAATCACATTTTCTGGATGCTGGTCAAGATAGAATATGTAAGTCTTTGCAGTCATGTTAAACTTAAATAGTTGGAAGTATTGGAGTATGTTTAGGACAAAGCAGGTGAAATCTCCACCAGACGTTCTGGGCGTGAGATAGCAATCAATAGGTGTCTTTCTATAGCCGATGTTATAGAGAAGGTCAGACTAAATGATCATATTGGGCTCTTCTGGATTTAACATTTGTAGAGTGGTAAATAACAGGCTACATCTACAACATGATCCAAATCTGCTGGTAAGTGGGTCTCACATGAAGGTCATGCGTTGAAGTGCAGCAAAATGGAAGGTCATACATCGAAGACCAAAACACACTGGTGATCATCATTTTAAGATGGGAGACTACATTTTGGAAAACAATGACTTGGAAAGGGACATAGCTAAAGGCCAGACAGGACCTCCAGATCATCTAGTCTGACTTCCTATGCATCTCAGGCCTCCTTCACCACTCCACACCTACACACTAAACCCAGCAACTGAAATTAGACCCAATTATTACAGCCTGCAGGAGACTGAATTATTGTGTACTACAGGTAGAGTTCATGAAGGTGCACCAGTGCCCGAGGTTCCCACAGTGTCAGGGAAATAAATGAGATATACCCAACTACGGCTGGCAAATGACCTGCAGCCACACACTGCTGCCCCGAGGTCACTGCCAACCTGACCTGAGGGAAAATTCCTTCTCACCCCTCAACAAGCACTAGCCAGCTAAGCGCCAGAGATTGAGAATGTTTGGTGCTACCTCCTAGCCCTGACAGTGCCCACCCAAGGTCCAGTTTCTAACTGTGGCCTTCCCTGATGCTGCAGAAGGAGGAAGTAAAATAATTACCCACAGCGTAACTGAGAGCATAGGGAAATCCCTTCTTGATCCCTGCCAGTGGCCAAATGAAACCCTGAAGCATACACTTTAGAAACATAAGACATATATTTTAATATACAATAAAACAAAAAAGTGGAGCCCTGCTCACAGCCATCATAAGTAAGTTGTCATAAAATTGCACTCAGAGTTTTCCAGCTCTCCCTTAAAGCCAATTACATTGTTTGCCCCTACTCCCACCACAATTCCTACTGGGAAGGTGTTCCAGAATCTCACCTTTTGATAGAAATGCTATTCTGATTTTTCAGCCTGAATTTTAAGGCCAGTTTATACCCATTTGTTGTACCCACATTTATTGTTCCTCCTGCATAGGAGGGCAAAACAAACCCCAGGTCACTGCCAGCTGACATGGGGGAAAAGTCCTTTTTGATCCCACATATGACCATCAGATAGACCTTGAGCATGTGAGGTAGAACAAAGCAAACACCTACCACATAATGCTCCATGCCATCTGAACTATCTGTCCTACCCTTCCCAATGTCTCATCTCCAACTGTGGCCATCTTTGATGCTTCAGGGTAAGGAGATAAAAAAAAAATCTTGCATTCTAAGATGTCTAGTACATTTCCAATTCCTGTGTACACACAGGATGTTCTTCTGTTATTTGCTCATATACTCTGCATACCCCTCCACCTCAACCAGAAAAAGGGAGGAAAGTTTCCTTCTATGGCCTGAATGTGATGGGAGATTTGATCTCCAATAGACTTCCCTTAATAACACTAGGAGTTCTACACAGATTAATACCACACTCTTTGTATTTTTTTATGTCTGAATGTTGACTTACACAAGGGCAAAAAGGAGGTGTGGTGGGATGGGGGCAGCTTTCCATTTCTACCTGCCCTGTGACTTTACTGCCTTATATGCCTACTGTTGTAACACTTCTGTTAGGAAACATTGTAGGTTCTTCTTGTTCATCCACCCACAATAAATTCAGGATTTTTGTGAGTAAGAAAATATATCCCAGTAACAGAACACAATGAACTTAGCCTGGTTTATTTCACACACACACACACACACACACACAAAGAAAAGAAAAAAAGAAATAAATAAAAAAGAAATGCATGTGACTGGTCTAGTTTAAAAAAAAGTGGTTGTTAATAGGACTATGGTGCTTTCTGCCTCTGAGAGAAGGATGCCACTTAAAAGTGAAGACAAAACTAATTGGAAAACCGTTCCCTACTCAATTGCTCTTCTAGCTTAATTTAAGCGACATGGTCATACTTTGATGCTCACTATTACCAATGACTAAAAAAAACCTCTGGAACTATTGGCCGCAAAGAAAAAGAGTATTCTCTTCTTTCGCTGTGTTTAGCAAATGGAATGGCTCTGAAATGAACATTTATAATGCTCATTAGCCATTAACTAACCCTAGTGTAACTCTTGATGATGGTTTGTTAAGCATAGCTATAGAAATAAATCCTAAAATGAGAATGAATGTTCTAGGATTAGATTAGATTTTGTAAATTGTAAACAACTGGTGTATGTCTAATTGTTCAACACCTGTAAGGAAATGGGTAAAGACTGAGACAGGGCTGGTCTGAGCCATTCGTGAGCCCTGGCCCCGGGAGCGTGGCGCCGCCCCTGGGAGTGCGACGCATGCGTGGCCCCGCCCCCAGGTGCACGGCGCATGTGTGGCCCCGACCCCGGGCACCAGGCGCATGCGCGGTGCCACCCCCGCCCGGCCCGGCAGCCCCGCGCAGCGCCCCCTACAATGGGGCGCCTCGGGCGGTAGCCCGGTTGGCACATACCTTGGGTTGGCTCTGGACTGAGAATGACTCATCAGCCAAATCTATATAGAATTGAGCAACTGTACAGTACTGCTAAAATATAGAAAATCAGGCATATTATAAACCAGGGGGTGGGCAAGAAAGCCATTGAGAGCAGGAGTGGCTGTGACTCCAGGATTAGAGGATGTTGAAGATGATCTGTGAATTTCCATCTTCTTCAGAGAAGACCTAAGCCTCCTTTTGGAGGAAGATTAGGAAATTATGTTGTTTGCAACTGGAATGCCTTGGTATCTGCCACCGTGGCTGCCACCAGTGGCCGTTCTTGTAGCCGGAGCCTCCTGGGTGGTGATGGAGTGAGGGAGCAGTGACCTCTCCCATAGTGCTGTCAGCAAGGTCCCTGTCCCCCTCTGGAGCTACAAACAGGAGCAGGAGGCCAGCAGGCGGCCAGCATGATTTCCTCGCTCTCCTAGGGATGATGGGGATCAGGTTTCAGCCTTGGGGTGGTATGTGGCAGGCTGTGGCTGTGTACCAGCAGGTTCCATTCCCCAACCACAGGGCTCCAAGCTCTGGCTTCGGCTCTGAGCTAACCCTCCCCCCCACATACACACACATCGTCCCTGTCTCCCACTGACTCCTCCAGGTACATCCATTGAGGCAGACCCCAGGATCCTACCCTGGTCTCACCCCCTAAGACCTCTGGGCCCCATTCTCCCCTCCCCATCCAGGGCTTAATTTGTCCAGGGCTTAGTTTGCCAGGGCTGAGGAAGTCTGTTGTGAAAATCACTTTTCACAGACTCCCAACTAGCCTGCTGTGAAAAGTGATTATTAGCAAATAGAGAAATGTCACTTTTCACAGCAGTAGTCTTACTAACTAGCCAGTTTGGGGCAGCAAGGGGGGAGAGAGGAGCAACCAAAAACAAACACGCACAGCCTCTTATTTGAGTTTCTATTCTGTTGAAGTCCAGTAAAGGCAGCTGTACATTATTTTTAATTGTTAAATCTTCAAAATACCCTACATAAATAAGTGACATGATCTGGATATATTTGTGTGCATATGTATTCCTTTTTCCTCAAGTTAAATAAGTATGTTAGGAAACATTGTCTGAGTGGCCACCAGCAAGACAGTGGCTGCACTTTTGAGGCCACCCAAACATTTGTTGGGAAGAACCCCTTTGCTAGTGTTTATCATAGAGGTCACTTCCATCCTCAGTATGTGAAGCATAAATGGAAAAGACTCCTGTATTTGTCTCTCAACCCTAGAGCAAAATTTGAGGCCCACGCAGTTGAAAAACTCTTTGCCAATCTGTTCGCTCTTCTAGATTAAATTCTTGGAACTCAGACATAGTGGGCATCATTTGTCTCTTGGGTAATTCAGTAAGAAAATGTCATTGAAACAGGAATCTCAGATCTTTCCATATACACAATTTCTACTTTTTGGTTAAATATCTTGCTTGGGCTGGGATGTTCTGTCACACAGGCAAAGTAGTATGAACAACAAGCTGTGTTAACTGCATTCAAGTTAAGGCCTAGTAAAAATAAGAATAATTACAAAGCAGTCTTATTTGACCTCTAGATGTCTCAGTTTGTTCTGTCTTCCCAGAGGGCCTGTTCTGTGAAGCACTGGGCACCCCCAAGTCTCATTCAACTACTTCTGTGACTCTTGACTGCCTTTGTTTCTTGCACAGTGCTGAGCACATTGTTTGCACTGGAGAAATAAATAATAATAATAGTTAAATTGCACAAATAACAGCATAAAAATCCAGTGAGAATGCCTTGAGATGTGCCACAAAGACAGCTCCTGAAAGCATGGCAGGAGCTCAAAGTAACTGGAAGTTCAGCGACAGGCCCCAACAATAAATAGCTCTCCATTTCAGTATAAATGCTGCCAAGGAAACGGATGCAAGAAGCAGCAAATATGTGGAACACCCACAGAGGGAGCAGAATTGCACAGCTGCAGTTGCTACAGTACCTGTGGCTACTTGCTAGGGTATGTCTCAGTGAGTCTGTGTCATGGCTGGGGTTCTCAGATCCTAGGTCCCGGTTCTGCCAGGGAGGTGCTGACCCTGCCCATTTCCCATGCTGAGTTTCTTACTTTCCTCTTGAGGATCCTCTTGTTAACATTGACATTGCATCCACCCTTGCCCACATGTACACTTGCTGCAGCTGCCTCACAGCAATCTTTGTTGTGTTTACTGCCTCTTCTTTTGAGTCAAATAGCCTGCTTAATGGGAATTCGTGCCGATTTAGGCAGCAGTAATTTCTATTTGATCACTTTCTAAATTGTCTGTGGGACATGCTCAATGTTCTCGCTAATCTTTTCAATCCATGTGCGGAATAAATTGTATGTACACCAAGGCACGTGTGAATGTGCACCACCAATAGAAACTGCTAATCAGCTGGACAGCATTTGAATTTCTCCTGAGCATCCACAGGAGAACACCAGGAGAAAGGATCCTATCCATATACTACTCTTAAGTTTCATGGCTCTGTTTTTCCATAAAGATGACTTCCCTGAGAGCCAGTCCAGACCTATGGCATCAAAATCTTTCTTAAGCAAGAGGCACTTGTAAGAAAACACAGCTACCAACTTCAGACACACAGATACCTAGGGTGCATCTACACAGCATAGTTATTTTAAATAACTGACGTTACTTTAAAAAAAACAATGTGAGCGTCTACACAGCAATTCCATTATTTTGAAATAATTTCAAAATAACGGATGGCTTATTTTGAAATCTGTAAACCTCATTCCAGAAGGAATAACGGTTATTCCAAAATAGCTATTTTGGAATAGCAGTAGTGTGGACGCTCCACTGCTGCTATTTCAAAATAGCTCCTCCCCAGGGCTATTCAGAGTAATTACTCCCCAGTGCCTCCTGGGGCTCTAATTTGAGGTAGCACATCTACATTAGGGAAGCCTGCCGCGGGCTAATTTTGAGGCTTCCCTGTAGTGTAGACGTGCTATTTCAAAATAAGCTATTTTGAAGTATTTCTAGCGGAATAGCTTATTTTGAAATAAGCATTCAGTGTAGACGTACCCCTAGTGGCTGAATAATATTTTGCAAGTAAATATCAGATCCATGCAAACTTTTCTCAACCTCCTTGTGGTCTGAAGCAGTGATTCTCAGCCCTTAGCCTGCGAACCACAAACGGCCTGATTAGCAAACAGCTGCAGCCCAGCTGTGTGCTTTAAAAAAGTCCAAATTTGCCACTCGGATCTGACAGGGGGTGGGGCTGATTGAGGGGGAGAGTGTAAGACATCTTGCAGGAGCACTCCTGCAAGCAGGGAGCTAGTGAGTGCTGCAGGATGGCAAGACAGTGGGTCTCTGGGCAAGTTAGGGGCAGAGGGTTCTGGGCAGTGATAGGGTGGGCCACTGGGAGCTTGGGGTTTGCAAAGGTGCTGCAGCACCCCATGGTCCTTGCTGCCAGCCCATGTCCAATGCTGTGCTCCTGGCCTGACACTGGGGGTCCTAGCTGTCTGACATGGTGGGTTTTGGGTCCCAGTTGCCTGGCCCCATTCAGCAGGATCCATTATCCCAGGGTATGGGTCCATGGATGGCTGCCTGGCCCCACGCCAATAGGTCCTGGGTCTGGCTGGCTTGTCTGATGTGGAAGGTCTGGGTCTAGGCTGCCCAGCCCCACACCCAAGGCTTTGCTCCTGGCCCCATTTTGTGAAGGGGTCTCTGGGCATAGGTGAGTGTATGGAGTCTTGAGGGGATGCTGTGGTTTGGCCCGCAATGATGAACAGGTAGAGAACCACTGATTTGAAGGCATCATGCCTGGGATTAACATAGACTTCTGCCGCTTTTGAGTTTCTGTGTGAAATAAATCCCTTCACTTTGGCCCTTGCTATGCTGTGGATCCTTTGGCGTACCCTTGCCTCTTGTGTTTCTAGGGCTGATTTTTTTATAATTCAGTGATGGTGAGTTGTCTTAAACATACAATGACGTGAAATCAAGTACTTCAAAATGCTGAAGCACGTTTTCTAAATCACTCGCTCTATAATTTCATTCTGAACCTCATGCACTAGGTCATTGTTACTGTCTTCCTTCCCAATACTAGATTGCTTTCAGGATTTTTTGTGTTTGTTTTGAGTTGTCTCTTAAGTAAACAGTTTCTTATCTGTGTGGGTTACTGAAATTTTCTAAGTAATAACTAAACCTTTCCCTACTTCTGGCTTGCTTTTTTGCTCAGCCCATATTAGATTGTTCTGCTAATGAGATTAAGCCTTTCTCTGATTATGATCCACAACCACAGGATTCACTTTCCTCTAATATTCTTCACTCCATTAAAAATAAAAATCGGCTTGCACACACATTTTTCAAAGCTGTTTGTAAATGTCATATAAAATATTGTTGACATGACGTACTGCATGCAGTTGTATGTTTTTCACTCTGTTACTATCCCTTTCATCTGTTTTATGAACAGCACTGTCAGATGTTTACATGGAAGGCACTTTAGAAAGCTCTGTTTATAGTGTATATTTATATTAAAGCCTATGGAAAACAGAGAGTTTTATCTCTGTGTGAGATTAAGATGTTTTTTATCTCTGCCACACAGATACCATCTGCAATAATGAAGACATGCAATTCTTTTTGTGCTTCCAAAGCTCCATGCTTAGAAAAATCTTTGCTTTATAAATGCTGGAGTGTATTGAAACAAAAGGTGCCTATTGCATGTGAGATGAAATGCAGTTTCTCAAGTAAAGCGTTTTTTACTGTCTCCTTCAAAGAAACAAAGCAGGGAGTAATGATGGGCAATGGACATGGGAACTGCCAAGATGTTAGTCTTGTATTTGTGAAACAAATAAACTATTATTATTATTAATAATAATATTCCAAGAGCTCCCACCCACAGACTTGATGCAAAGATGAAGACTTAATAAGCAAATTCCTTTTCCTCCTGCGATACTCAGAGGCTTGAACAGCTGGTTATATATTATAGGAGAGGTACCACTGCATTTATTTAGGCTACCTGATACTTCCCATTATAAGGCCCAGTTTCCAGTTCTTTGTAACATAGCCAAACTTAAACCATTTGAATTGAAATTTTCCATACTGGGTGTCTGCCTAAGGCTAAACATATTGGAAAATTCTAGCCAGTTCTGTTGTTTCTGTGTATAAGACTAGGGGAGAAAATAATTATTTTGCCCAAGTTAAAAAATGCTGGTGACCATTTATTTGAAAAGTGTCGGGAGAGGCTTTTCCGCCATTTGGCCCTGTCTAGATGGGGCCAAATGGCAGAAAAGCCTCCTCTTTTGGTAGAGCTCTTATCCCTCGTAGAACAAGGCATACAGGGTTCCCCAAAAGAGTGTGTTTGCTCTTCCGCAAAAAAAAGCAGAAGAGCAAACGCGTTCCTTGGACGCGGCAGAGTATTTCCGGGATACCTCCAGTATCCCGAACACCCCCAGTATAGACGTACCCTGAGAAAGAGACAAATGGGATGAAGATAAGAACCCATGAAAAAATTAATAATTCTCTTTTTGGAGCAGGGTTTGAATAGTGTGTAGTAAATGAGGTCTGGAGCCATAATCTGAACAACAACAAAAAACGAACTATTGAATCAGCACAATCCATCTTGTGCATTGAGTGAGAGGGCATTCCTGAGGGAAAAAATAGTATCTGATAATGTAATTAAACACTGTATCATAATGTCTATGCATTGGAGAAGGCAATTAAAGTTGCACAAGCAACCTTAATTCTGGTATTTCCTAACTACACAGTGGTTTATTGTAATTTTAATAAAGTTTTAAAATATATTTTTATACGCAATATATATAAAATCTATATACTGTAGACGTGTACACGTTGTGTACTGTCAACCATTCCAACATCATGAGATGTGTTATGAATTCTTCCCCAGATGCCAGGTATTCAATCAACAGGGCAGGATTGTAGAGGTCTGACCCATCCCAAAGGCCAATGCCTGGCTGACAGTTCCATTGTGACACTCAGCCAGGAGGAAAAAGCCATCCCTCAGGTCAAAGATTTAACTCTTGCCACACTCCAAAACCAAACAGTAATCTCTCTCCTCCTTCCCCTCCCCCATCTGACAGTGAGGTTGTCCCTCATTTTTACAAGCCGGGAAGTCTTTCCTCTCTCTCGCTGTGGTGTATTTGACAACCATGAAAGGATTAATTTGTACAAGGCTGCTGCCTCCACAATAACCTAGCAACAGCATCATTCTCTCCAGGTACAATCAACCAAGGAGATTTGGTCTTATGATGTAATGCTCACAACTTGATAGGGTGTGGTAGAGTTTTGGTGGGTGGGGTTTCCATGAGAGGAGAAAGATTTGGAACTCCCCCCTCCAACCTGCTTATGTAGCATTAGTTAAGTTCAGTTTAAGAAATGTTTCAGTAAAATTTGTTTTTGTAAGACGTCCTCATTTTTAAGCATTTTTACACTAATCTCAACAGATCTACAGCAATGATGGGCCTTCAGTTACTCTCTGGAGGTTAGGCAGAAACACAAACACATACCAGATAGTCCTTTCTGAGACAAACTTGTATGCCACCTGGAGCTTATTCCTCTTCTCCTGTTGGGTTACAGCTGCAGAGCTGTAAGAATTTCTGTAGGCTATTAAATAGTTCAAAGAAGAAATTTGAGCCTCAAAGCAGTGGGAAGATCAGTTAAATAAAAAGTACACACACACACACACACACACACACACACTCCATTAAGAGCTGGGTTTCTTTTGGCTTTGATGCAAGACTAACTTTCTCTTGGAGGAAACAACGAGTAGTCCTATAGCATGTTAGCGACTAACAAAAGTGGGTTTGTGTCTGTGTGTGTGTGTGTAGGTTCCCCCCTTTTTTTCTCTACTGTGCTCATTTGTAGAAGTGGGTTTTGCCCACAAAAACTCATGATACTATATATATGTTTGTTAGTCTCTAAGGGTATGTCTACACTAGAAAATTATTTCAAAATAACTAAATTTGAAATACTAACTCCCAAAATAACTATTTTGAAATAAGCTTATTCTCCAAGAAAAGCGGGAGTACAGATTTCAAAATAATCAGCTGTTATTTTGAAATAATGGGCTTAGTAGTGTGGATACTCTGCTTATTATTTTGAAATAAGGGGGTTATTTTGAAATAACTCCCTAGTGTACACCAGGGTTAAGGTGCTACAGGACTACTCGTTGTTTCTTTAAAGTTACAGACTAACATGGCTATCCCTCTGAGACTTTCTCTTGGAAGCTAGACAAGGTTGATTTGGATCATACCAGGAATCTTTTGTCCTGCGCTGCAGAAAATTTGTCTGTGAAATTATTTTATGTCCAGCACCCTTAACTCAGTTTCAAAAAAAGTATTTAAAATTACATTGAGCACCATAAAGTATATTGAGGATATTTGTTTAATATTAAGTGCTATATGGAACAGAAACATATGTAGTTTTAAAAAGGAAATTATTAATCTGTGGCCACAGTGATCTCCAACCTTTTTAACCACCAGATCACTTTTTCAAATTAAATGCAATGTAAGATCTACCTCAAACCCAAATACCCTTCAGCCTTCCTGCCTCTTCTGAGGCCCTGCCCCACCCTGCTCACTCCACCCCCCTTTTCTCCCCCATCCTCACTCACTGTCACCAGGCTGGGCTAGGGAGTTGGGGTGCAGGCTCTGGTCTTGGGCTAAGGGGTTCAGAGTGTGGAAGGGCTCCAGGCTTAGCCCAGGGTGGGGGATTGGGATCCAGGAGGGGTTTCAGGGTGCAAGCTCTGGGAAGGAGTTTGGGTGCAGAGGAGGTTCAGTGATGGGACAGGGGTTTAGGAAGCAGGCTCTGGCTGGGCACCATTTAACTGAGATGGCTTCCGAGTGGTGGAGCAGTGGGGTTAAGGCAGCCTTACTCCTACCTTGGCCCAGCACCACTCCTGAAAGTAGCTGGCATGTACAGTAATGGCTCCAGGGCACCGTGTGCTGCCTTCATATACAGGCACTGAGCCCACAGCTTCTACTGGCCACGGTTCCCCATTACTGATCAATGGGAACTGCAGAAGGATGTTGCAGGCAAGGACAGCATGCGGAGACCCCTTGCTCTGCCTTTCTCAGGCGCTGCAGGGATATACCAGTCACGTCCAAGAGCAGCAATTATCATAGGGATAGTTACTCCAGCCACGACAGGTTAGGCATTTTAGAACTCACTACTCAAAGAATTAAATTTGAGAGAGAAATGAAAATTATGAAATGCACAAACCATTCAAAAACCAAAAACTACACACTTTGCAAGCAGTAAAAGTAACAACAACCCCCCATGTATGTGTTGGGTCGGGAGAGGAGAGTGAAGGACGGTGTGTGTTTGTGAGAATGGCAGACACACACAGTGCATGAGAGTGACAGAGAGTTGCATTGCCAAGCTCCCGCCATCCTCTTCTCTCTGTGTGGCAGTTGGGAGAGGAGGGACACTCCAACATCAGTGCCATCCCTTTTCTTCCTCCCAGACCCTGCACAGCAAGCAGGCGGCTCCCAGGGGGGCAGCTCCAAGGCAGAGGGCAAGAGCAGCATGACGGTGGGTGGAGGGGCAACTGAAGTGCCAGTGCTTGAAAACCTCCTGGACAAACCAGTCAGGATCACCTGACAGATGCTCCTAGATCTACTGGTATATCCCAATCTACTGGTTGGTGATGGTGACCACTGCCATATTCTGTCCTCAGTACACATTTATTATGTACTGTTGTTTCTTATAATTTTTCAAATATATTCATAGGCACCCAGACATGTAGAATTCTCAAATTCTTCTGTCATTGATAGAAGCTGTGTGTGCAGAATGAAGGTAGCATAAGACAGAGGACAGGATATGCAGACCTCACACCTGCAGAAATCATATTGAAGCCAGAGTTTTAGCCAATATTATTTGCCAAAAGGAAAGCTTTCTGAAGACAGAGAAATTGGTTTGACAATTAACAAGCTTCTATAATTGGGACAGATATGATATATAACTATGTTTGCTATTAGGATGTGGTCTCACTGTAAATACAAAGTACAGTTTTAGACAATTGCTTTTTTGTTTTTCTTTTCTTCAAAAGTCTAACTTCTAAAATAAAAAAAAATGAAGAGCCAGATCTGCCGAGCTCCCCTCTTTTACCATTATGAGCATCACTGCACAAAACAGTGCAACGAAGTACCATTAACACAGGAAGGGAGAACGGGAAAGGGAAATAATGGGTTTTTAAGGGAGACATTACATCATTTGCTTGGCAATGTATTCCCTATTTCACAGGCAAGCTAGTATAGTACAGCCCAAGATAAGGACCATGTTTTATTTGGAGAATATATATAGCTCAGATTCCTCAATATATGCCACATTAAAATTATAGATCTGTCAGCTTATACTCAGCTGTTAAGATGTTATGTGTAAATGGGAAAAGATCTACCACGAGTTTTCTTCTGAATGAGCTAAAGCTGAACCCAGAAAATCAATGGGTTCAGAGCTTGGTTAGTTTTCATTTTGGAGGTTTCCCAAAGGCAAGAGGCCTAGGTCCAGATCCCCAGTGGTCAAAAATTGGCCTACGTGCATCAATTTCTAGCACCTAATTTTTTTTAAATGAAGGCTGAGATACTAGAGCACACCGTGGCAGCTAGGAAACAGAAGGGGTATGTCTACACTACAGCGTTAATTGAGTTATCTTAATTCTAAATAGTTAATTCGAATTAAGCTAATTCGAATTAATGCGTCTACACAAAAATGCAGTTCGAATTAGCATTTTGCTAATTCGAAATACTGCATCCACACTGACCGGACACAGAATCAGATTTAAGGCCAGCCAGAACGAGGTCAGGCAGGGCATCAGGTCAGGAATGTCTGTGTGTGGCTGCTGCCTGAGGCTATCTGATGCCTGTGCTTAAAGGGACACCCCCTCCCGGCCCCCCGGGCAGCCCGTTCTCAGGTGTCCCTGCTTGCTTGCCTGCCTCAGTGAGGGACAGCAAAGCATTTGTGTCTCTGCGTGCTCTGGTTGCCCTCACTCGGGACACCACAGCATTCTGCGACATGGAGCCGGAGCTGCCCTGGGCACTTTGGTGCTTCTCATGGACGTGTTGCTGCGAGCCTGGCTGCACTTTCTGCAGGCTGCCATCCCGGAGCTCCATCAGGGGGCTGTCAGTATCCCAGAGACCCTGCAGGAGAGCTTCCATCCTGAGGAGCACTAAGAGCTTCCCTGGTCTGCCCCACTGGGGGCTTGTGCCTCATTCCTCCCTCCTTCCACTTACCCCTCCCTAACCCCCTTCCTGATGTCAAATAAAAACACATTTCTTGTCAAAAACAAACTCTCTTTATTGACCGAAACTGGGGTGGGAATGAGGGTGGGAGAGGAGGAAACCTGGGAGGAGGGAGCTGGAAGGGGGAGGCAAGGGGAGGAAAGGGGAGGAGAAGCTCAGGGTTGGGGGTCTTGCCGGACCAACTTGATTTTCATGCAAACCTGCTCCTGGGTTCACATGTGGCCTTTGGTGGCCAGGCTGGCAGCTTTCCTGCCATAGACAGCTGCGTTCCTCTGTCTAGCGCGGAGATCACGGACTTTGGGGGGCATCCCCCCCAAACCTGAGTATGATCCACCCTGATCTCTGTCCTGGACCAGGAAGGCGCCCGCCTTCTCCGGGCCCTGGCAGGCTCCTGGGAGCTGGCAGACTGCTCCTGGGGCACAGTGGAGGGCTGGCTACCAGTGGCTTGCTGGCTCATGTTTTGGGGCCACTGGGTCGGGGCAGTGACTGCTGGCTCTGGGCCAGCAGGCTTGGAGCTGGCACAGGCACTGTGGCCAGAGTCTGCCCCTTTAAGGGCTCCGGGGCTGGGGAGAGGGAGAAGAGTTTTCCTGGTTTGGCCCAGAGTGGCCACCAGGGGAAACTGGGAAGGCTGGAGGCCCCCTATTTCAGAATAAGCATCTACACAGTGCTTATTCCGAATTAGCTAATTCAAGTTAGGCATTATTCCTCGTAGAATGAGGTTTAACTAACTCGAATTTGCTTGTGTAGATGCTATGGAAGTTAATGTGGAATAATGGCTGATATTCCCGAATTAACTTTGATGTGTAGACATACACAAGCATTTCACTGACAAAAGTCTAGCGGACAGATTTGTGTCTGTCTATGAGTCCGCTTGTTCAAGAACTCCTCCTAAACTATAAGAGCTAGGACACCAAATATGGTGTGCAGTGTCCTCTTCTCCTAACTTAAAGTAAGGTCAGGGTTTGAATGTGCCAGAACAACCAGAAGTGCTGGGAAAGGGACTGTTTTCCATAATATGGAAAGGGAGGGGCTGTTTGGAGGGATACGATACTGAGAGTGGCCTTTTGGGGCAGCGAGCCCACAGGGGAGAGCTATCCTGCAAAGCATCCACTGGCGGACAGCCGTACCACCAAGAGAGTGGCCAGCAGGGCTAGGGCTCCACCGTCTTGCTTGCCAGCACACCAAGTAAGTAGCCTCACTGTCCCAAACCCTTCCCCCCCTCCCAGCCCTTGGCTAGTGCTGGGGGGCAGGGGAGAAAAGGCCCCTGGTTGCTAGGGAACCTGGGGGGTTGGGGAGAAAAGACCCCTGATGGCTGGGGGGTGGGTGAGGGGAGAGAAAGGGCCCATGTCAGATGGGACCTCCTGCCCTGAGCCCCTTCTCACCCTCCACCCCTCACTCTTGCACTCCCCCATCCCAGCCTCCTGTATTGCACCCCTCACATGTCCAAGGCCCTGCCCTGACTCCTGCACCCACACCACACACACGAACAGCTCCGTGCCCTGAAGGACCCAGGCAATGCCAGGTAAGTCTTTTAGTATGCACATAATGATTGTGAGATTCCCTAACTGTTTATGCAGCAAAATTGGATCAACTGTGCATTGTGACACTGGGCCTAGCATAGCCCGGTGATGCCTTCATGACTGATGAATCACCAGTCTGCTCCTCTATATTAACCCTCCTTTTGTGAGCCCTGTTACTGCATCTCCATTATGCCCCTGCATGGGGCTCCCCATCTGTGACTGAGAGTTTTTATGCTCATTCAGAACCATGCTCGAATCTGCCCTCTCAGTCCCTGGAAGTGTTTACTGTTACCTAGGTAGATCCAAGCCACCTTTGACAGCTTTACTTTACATGATATTTGTGTCTTCTATATCCATATGCTGTTGGGGGGGGGCATAGGCTGCAGATGTTATCAATCTGGCTATGTTTCCTTTTCCAAAAGCTATACCCTTTTCCCCTGTGTTGTGTGTGGACAGGGCTCAGACACCAAGGCTATGTCTACACTCGCGGCTTCTTGCGCAAGAACATCTTGCGCAAGTGTTCTTGTGCAAGAAGTCTTGCGCAAGAAAACGTCCACTCTGCCATGTGCGAGCTGTGCTTTTGCACAACAGCGCCCATGGCAGTGTGGACGCTCTCTTACGCAAGAAAGCTCTGATGGCAATTTTAGACATAGGGCTTTCTTGCACAAGAAATCCCTGCTGAGCGTCCACACTGCCCTCTTGCGCAAGAGCCCCTGCGCAAGAGAGCTTACACCTGTTAAAAAAGAGCGTAGCTCTTGCGCAAAGAGCCCTCTCTTACCACACCGTACTGTAAATTTACTTGCGCAAGAGCGGGCGGGCAGTGTGGATGCTCTGCAGATTCTTGCGCAAGAACGGCCGTACTTGCAGAAGAAGCCACGAGTGTAGACATAGCCCAAATGGTGCTGCCTCCACTACAGTACACAGTGCTAACAGGCAGCACAGTAGAGCAGTGCACCGGTTTTAATCTAACTTGCTCGTTTGTGCAGCACCATGTATAACCTCTCCCTTCCTTGTGAATGACACAACGCATATGTGGATGAAGCCCTGTACATTTCTGCATGAAGATAGAATGTTTCTCTGCAAAACTCTACTATTCAATGTGTAGAAATTAATCAACACAATTCAGTTTATTTCAACATCAGTTCATTTTCCATACTTTGAAAAGAATCCTAAAAATGCAAATTTTGTACTGCTGCATTTCAAATAAACTCTGCATTGAGTTTTAAGGGCGCAATTTTAGCAAGGATGGTGAAGGGGGATTCAGATTGAGTTCCTTCCATCTCTGCAATTATTTCTGAATTCTAAAAACTTCTTTGTGAGCAAGCAATTATTTTATTAACCTAGTCGGATGTATCTTTGATCCCTCGTCTACAAGAGAAATGTTGTCTAGTGCTAACACATGAAGAGATGCTACTAAATAAAATAATCAAATGTCCTAAACATGTATATTGGATGTCTGTGTGTCAGTATTCAACCGTCAAACTTATTTGCATTGTAGGCAGCTACAAAGTGCTACAATACAGACAGTGTAGTATATAAGTAATAGTAATTAAAATGTAAAAAGATAACAAGCAGTGACTTGGAGGTTTTAATGTGTTTTCTTTTTTTAACATACAGCCCATTTCCAGAATTTCACTAGACCATGTGGACAGGCCAACTGTCATAGCTGTCTGTCAAGCCTGAATTAGACAAAGGCAGACAATACAGGCTTTGTGGTTAAACTGAAGCAACAGTCTCAAAAGTTTCCATTTCTCATCCAAGGGCACTGTGGGAGCATTGTCTGCCCCCTCTCTGAAAAGAGAGTGGAACAATTATGTTACTGAAATTCCTTCACAGTGGGTCTGAAGGACTGTTTATGTCCTGCTAGGGGAAACAGCAGCAGGAGTTTAATGACAGCAGGTGGGGAGAGTTGCAGGATACATCCTTCAGTGAGATGATGGGCTGATACACACTTACACCAATGTAAACTGGAAGGAAGTTCCCTGAAGGCAATGGAGAAAAACTGGTGTGAGCAAGATCAGAGCCATGCCTGCTATTTCTGTGTAAGCATTCCACAAAACTCACTGAAAAAATTAAGCATTTGTTGAGGTGAATTTTATAGCAGTTACTTCTCTTCTGTTTCCTAGAGATGCTGAAACATTTAGTAGAGAAGGAAAGAAGTCTATAAGAACATTTCAAGATGTTAAACATACTAATAAAACAGTACCATCACTATAACTTCAAACCAATCCTAATGCTGTACCAAGCAGTGAGTTGCCCAGCCAGAACAACCAGAAAACTGCTGTGAATGTGGATGATATGAACGGTAACTAAAGAAATAGCATGGATTCAGGGGCCAACTGTGTGAAGTCAGTCATGGTAGTCATTGTATGTGTGTTGAGCATACTGTGTACTTTGCAGAAAATGATAAGCATGTTGCAGGCTGAAGTCCAATTTTCAGGTCTATCTAATAGGCCCTGGTCCACACTAACCCCCCTTATTTTGAAATAAGAAGTGGAACATCCACACTACCTAGGCCATTATTTTGAAATAATGGGATGGTTATTTCAAAATAATAACTCCTGCTTACTTTGGGGAATAAGTTTATTTTGAAATAGTTATTTTGGGAGTTATTATTTTGAAATAAGTTATTTAAAAATAATTTCCTCGTGTAGACATACCCTAGGAAAATAATATTATTAATTATTATTTCTATCTCAGTCATGGATCAGAATCCTATCATTCTAGGTTCTGTACAAACATAATCATTTCAATGAATTGACCTGTATGGCTCTTCAATTCACCTGTCCAGAAATGGCTGGTGTGAATGTAATGAACTATTTCATTGTCTCTCACAAATAACCTTACTTTACTGTTAAGAATACCATAGCTAACTACATAAAGTGTGACTGTTCCTCTGAGAATGTATTGGCTTTTAGGCAGAGCTCCCCCCTCTCTGGAGAGCCTCCATGGCAGCTACACCCTGGCAGCATAATTATGATGTGGCTGTCCTGCCAAGATGCTAATGGCACAAAGGCATCCATATAGGCTGTGTCTACACTGCACCCCTTTTCCGGAAAAGGGATGCAGATGAGACAAGTTGGAATTGCAAATGAAGCGGGGATTTAAATTTTCCCCGCTTCATTTGCATAAACATGGCTGCCGCTTTTTTCCGGCTCGGGGCTTTGCTGGAAAAAAGCGCCAGTCTAGACGGGGATCTTGCGGAAAATAAAGCCTTTTCTGAAAGGTCCCTTATTCCTGATTTTAAGAGGGATAAGGGACCTTTCGGAAAAGGCTTTATTTTCCGAAAGATCCCGTCCTAGACTGGCGCTTTTTCCGGCAAAGCCTGAGCCGAAAAAGCAGCCATGTTCATGCAAATGAAGCGGGAAAATTTAAATCCTTCATTACAATTGTCTCATCTGCATCCTTTCTGGAAAAGATGCAATGTGTTCTATAATGTCTTCGTGCTTCCAGGCCATTCCCCAATATCCTCACAACTCTCAAGGGATTCATACAGCTTGGGGACAAACCCAATGGAAGGATGTGAAGTGACGGCCTTGATGGCAGTCTCACAGAGCTTTCCCTCCCCTGGCTCGCACCACTGAATGGCTGTGTCTACACTGCACCCCTTTTCCGGAAAAGGGATGCAGATGAGACAAGTTGGAATTGCAAATGAAGCGGGGATTTAAATTTTCCCTGCTCCATTTGCATGAACATCAGGAATAAGGGATCTTTCGGAAAAGGCTTTATTTTCCGCAAGAGCCGCATCTAGACTGGCGCTTTTTTCCGTCAAAGCCCCGAGCCGGAAAAAAGCGGCAGCCATGTTTATACAAATGAAGCGGGGAAAATTTAAATCCCCGCTTCATTTGCAATTCCGACTTGTCTCATCTGCATCCCTTTTCCGGAAAAGGAGTGCAGTGTAGACACAGCCTACGTGTCTTAGATTTTAAGCTTAAGTGTTTATTCAGTGCCCAGAACAATAGTGGCACCCACATGGTACATTCCATTGGTGGGGGCAGGGTTGCCTAGTGGGAAGGAGGAGGGGAAGGAAAAAGCAGTTTGCCCAGGTCCCCCATTTGAACATGTCCCCAACAGCAAGTGATGTTGTGCCCTGGTGCATCAGGCCCCAATACTACTCTGTAAAATTCAGCCTGGTAGCCCCTCCATCATGACAGAGGGAGAGTTAGGCCAAACCTGAATGGTGCCATGCTAAATTAGTGAGAGTGATTCAGTTGTGCGTACTGTGTGAAAAATGTCAGTGGGGGGATGCTGCAATGAATCCCCTCTCCTCACTGCTATTGTTGGCATAGTTTTTGAGAGGTCATTGGGCAGTTAGAGCATAATCTATAAATCAATGAAGTGAAAAAATCAATAAGCCTTAGTTTACAAGTTCTGGACCACAGTTCTCAAAAACATCTGGAAACTCAGATTTCTAAGGCTCTATATAGGCAAACCCACGTTATGACACACTGACATGTTCTCAATCTCAATTAGCACTAAACTAATTAACAAAACTGTTCTATACACTAGAGTGAGTAGAATCTCTCTTCTTTCTTGGCTAATCCCTCATGTGATGTAAGGGTGATTGAGAATCTAATTACTCTTTAATTGAATGCACACATGATACATTTTTCACTATTTCAAGCTTAATGCTTTTGGTCCAGAAATCAAAGTCAGTGAAATTAAGTTGAATTGGGATTTAGGCAGCTACTGTATTAAAGGAGGATTGTGGTAAGGAGCCTAGTTATGCATAAATGTGAGGATTTTGTATTGTGTTTATTATGCAAATATATGTAAAGTATAATGTGACAAAATGTTAATTTTGTTGATTAATATTGTTACAAGTTTACCTTTTATTCTTGATTAAGAATAATGTTACCACCATAGTATTTAAAAAATAGTAATATTCTATTAGATAAATCTTGCACTGCAGATAAATATTGTACAAAGATTTTTTTATCAGCCAAAACAACAGCTTTTTTATGTGGGGGGGGAAAAATGGGTGGCTGTAAAAGTGAGAAAATTTCCCAAATGAAATGTTTGTTTTCAGTTTATGCCCCTGATCCTGGAGGATGGTTTCTATCGGTAGGACCTCTACCCATATGGAGTCCCATTGGAGGTACTATGCAGGTAGGTTCATGGATAGCATCTTGCAAGACTATAAACATTTCACTAGGGAAATTTTGGGGGCCTATTATTAGAATACCATGGTTTAAAACAATTTTAAAAGATATAAATGTTAACCTATTTAAAGAACCATAAAGATTCACTGACAATTCATTCCAAATTCTGGAAAGCATTCTGTTTCCAAGACAATTCTGCTGATCTCTTATTGTAAAGATAATATTTTCCATTAAAGAATTTATTGCTTTGGATATTACAGAATGTTGTTCTTCAAAACTTTTTGAAATCACAATGCTCCACCTTGTGGGTGGGGTTCTTGGGGTTGGTTGGTTTTTGTTTTTGTTGCCTTTGAGTTTTAAATGGAGGAATGACAAGTCAAGTAGAGTCAAGAGCATGCTCATGCTAATCCAGATGGGAGTAAGAAAAAAAAATCCCATGGAAACAGGCCCAGGCTAGGACCACAGCAGGGTATCAAAATGTCCTCTTTTTTTTTTTTTGTACGGAGGAAGGCTCTATAGAAGATGTCAGTATCCCATCCTGTCAGGATCCCTAGCTCCCTAATTATTTTTTCAGTGTCTCTCTCCCTTTACTACACTACACCTCATTCCTCCAAATTCTGCTCGCTGTCTCAAGTTTCTCCCCAAACAAGGAGAATGTTAGTAACACTGCCGTGATTGTATATGTCTGTCCAGTGGCAAAGTATATCTATCTAGATGTTTAACTACAAATGCTCATTATTCTAGATTTTGGGCCTCTTTGAAGAGAGGACAACTCCAGTGCCATCCCTGGAATGTAGATTTAGCAATGAGTTAAAGAGAAGAGTTCACTGAATCATCAACATATTTTTCTGAAATATCTTGGATGTTTCTTCCTTGCAAATATTATGTTCAGCTTTCTCAGGGCCAGATTCTGATACTAGTTCTTCTTTGAACAGAATACTGGCGTCAATGGAACCATTCGTGAGATTAGATGCTCCCCAACATAACAAGACTCTGGTGTCTCTATCTGGCCCTGTAGGTCTTTGACAACATCTTATTGAATAAATGTATCTCTGATTCTCTTGTGTGTGAAATACATGCAGATGTATTAAATAAACTGCAAATAAGTCCTGCATTTTATCCCCTATTTCCTATCTAAAAACAACATTTATGAAATATTAGCAATAGTAAATATGGATGGTATTTTATTACTCTGAGATAAAGACAGAACAATACATTTACATATATTCAAACATGCCAACAATTGGTTTTTAATGAATAGCTCTTTGCTTGTTGTGGGTTTATTTTTCTAGATACAAATTATGAACTAAAGTTATATAAGTATGTGAACGTGCAGGGTTTGGTTCAAGTTCCAAAGAGGTAATTATATTCAGCCTACCTAAAATTCCTCCCTCTAGTTTCAGCTAGCTAAAGCAGAGTATACTTCACTTCTCTACTGTGGTGTTAAAAAATTGCTGAGTACCATCTGAGAGGTGACTGCACTTTGAAGGATTTCTTTTGGTTTTCTTTCGGATTTCTACATATGTGTGTAGATGCTTATGTAATTCTATGTCCATTGTTTCTAAAAAATGCTGGATCCTTGAGAACTAAGGTGCTTCATATATATAATGCATTGTTATGGTTACTATTTAATAACCTGAAGTCTTCTGCTTATTTTACAGAACAGACAGTTTTGTCAGTAGCAATTTAAGCTTCCTGCTACTCTGCCCCAATCCTATTCTGCCAAGACTTTATCTAGATGTGAAAGATTACTGCAGCACAGTCTCAATGTCCATTTAGATCTTGGCTTCTCTGCTGAAATTGGCAATATATGTGCCGATTACTGCTCTCTGCAATGATGCTTTTTTTTAATGTGGATTCTTGTCTATATGGAACTAAGTGGAATATGAGCAGGAATAAATAATATGTACTAGTGACCTAATAGTAACCAATTCCTTAAGCCATCTCCTGATTTTATTTAGCTTTAAAAAGCAAAATATTTTGTTGTTGTTAATAGCCTAAAAGATTTTGACATGCTATGTATCTCCCTATCTATCTCTATTTAGGTATTTATGAAGCAGTTCAAAAACAGGTTAAACAAAGATAATTCCAATAACGTTCATTCTAAAGCTATGTCTAGACTTACAGGGATTGTCTTAACTTTCAGGGATTTTACAACTACTTAGGTTACTGCCAGTGCTTAACTACCCATATTGTTAGAAAGATATTCCTAATATTTAACCTAAACCTTTGTTGCAGACTAAGCCGATTGCTTTTTTCATACTCCCAGGAGAGATCTTGGAGAACAACCAATCAGGTCATCTTTCTAACAACCTTTTGCATGCTTAAAGGCTAACCAGCCCCAGTTCTCTTAATCTTCCTTAAAGTGTGGCAAACAAAACTGGGCACAGTTATCCAGCTGAGGCCTCATCAGAGCCAAGCAGAGCAGAAGAACAATTACCCATGCTGTTCATAGGACATTCCTGTTAATACATCCCAGAATGCTATTTGCCTTTTTCACAATAGCATCACATTGTTGACTCATGTTCAATTTGTGATCCATTGTCACTGCCAGATCCTTTTCTGTGGTTGTTCTGCCCAGCTACTTATTTCCCATTCTGTACTTGTACATTTGATTTTTCCTTTGTAAGCTTAGAACTTTGTATTTGTCTTAATTAAATTTCATCTTATTGATTTCAGACCAATCCTTCAGTATACAATGATCATTTTGTCATAATCCTGTCCACCAAAGTGCATGCAACCCCCTCCATTTTGTTGGAATCTACAAATTTTATATATTCTCTCTGCTTATCTAAGGCATTGATGAAAATATTAAGTAGTATTGTATTCAAGACATACTTACGTACACATTGTAAGCAAGTAGATATCCTATTGACTTCAATGAGACTAGTGCTATGCTCAAAGGTAAACATATGTTCAAGAATTTGCTGAACTAGGGCCAGATGCAGTAGCCTTGACAAAAGGAGGAAATACAAAACTAGATTTTGGCAACATGCAGTACATGCAGCCTTTTTTAAAACCTGAAATGTAACAGTAAAAATTAACCTTTTTTTTTTAAACATGTTGAACCTTAAACAGTTGATACACATAAGAGGAACTGAGATTTCTGTGATGAAAAGACATTAGTGGAAAAACAGAACAAGGTTTAAATGTACAAATGTTCCTATTTCTTTTCTTCTAAGAAATCAATCTGTACATTTCGAACAAACCCATGTTGATAGTGTTTCTTAAAACCAGGGAGAAGATCAGAATGATAATAACACCAGAATGATAAGTGGCTGATGAAAGCTTGTTCTAGCTACTGTATCAACATAACAGGGAAGGATAAAAATCACAGAGTGTTGGCATTTCCCCAGGGCAGCTTCTTGTGTGAGCCTCAAGAACCACAAAAGTTTCTGGTAACTAGGAAATAAGAGACTTATTGATTGGCAATGTCAACATCCATGAAATGTCAAGTTTGCAAAAATCTGCCTCAGCTGTTTGCTGAGAAACAACAAACTAACAAAACCATAGTTTCCTTAATTCAGTCTAATAATGGCAATGCATTGCTATGTCTGGCTTTGCCTGGCTTTCCATTCATGCTCTGTAGCATGGCATACTTTGCAAACATTATGTGAACTGTACAGCTGCACATCTTTTTAGACAATGCACACCTCTATGACCTACACTAATCCTTTCCACAGTATGGGGAGGTGCCTAGTTGCACCTTTCTGGCTCAAGGGTATCATTTGTACCACTTGTTTACTGGGTACAGACTATTAGGGTATGTCTACACAGCAGGGCTAACGTCTAATTAACCTACACAACTTCAGCTACTTCAGTCAACTGTGTAGCTTATGTCAAAATAGCTTAACTCGACTTTAGGTGCTGTCTACACAACAGGAGGTCGAAGTAAGAACACTCTTCCTTCGACTTCCCTTACTCCACATGAAATGAGAGCTGCCATGAGTCAGAGTAAGAAGTCCTCTAGCTTGACATTATTTCAAAATAAAGGCTTGTAGTGTAGACATGCACTATGTTGTTTCAGAATAACGTCAGTTATTCCAAAATATCGCTGCTGCATGGACATCCCCTTAGTGTCTATTCCCCTCATCCTGCTAATTCTAATATGCTAGGCGGTGGCCACAAGGTTCCACAACTCTCTGCCCCTCTTCGGTGGGGGAAATACCAGGCATGCAGCTCCTGCTCCTCCCCACACCAACTTACTCCACCCACCTCCCCTGCTCTCCTGTGCAGCAATCACTAGGCCAGGCAAAATTTCACCCAATTATATTTTAACACCTATTTTTTATTTTTTCTATTACTTCCATTCCAGAGTTTGGAGCACTAGTGATTTTATTGAAAAAATTATTTATCATCAGAGTTATTTTCTATTACTACAACAAAGTCTGGTATATATTGGACAAACATTCAGTTATTAACACATTTAGTATTAGTTAAGGCTGAGTACTTCAGCAGTTTATTGTGAATCACATGTTTTCAGAACTTTTCAATCAGCCATCAAAAACAGCATAGGCTGTGATTTACAGAGAAAAGTGTCATTATAGCTGAAAATTTTTATTTGGGGCTACAATATGAAAAGAAAATATGTTTCACTGCAAAAATATTTTCATCTGCATATGTTTTTCCCCCCAACAATTTTTTAGCAAATGAACTTAGGGCCTGATCGCATTGCAGTCAATAAAGAGATTCTCCTTGATTTCAGTGGCCTTTAGATCAGGCACTGCTAGCCCCATCCTACATCATCCAGGTCTATGGATGATTAACTACAATGTGCACAGGATCATAGGCCCCAGTTCTGCAAGATACTTAAAATGTGTCTCACTTTTCACTGAATTCAAAAGTTTAAAGTTGGAAACATGTTTAAAGACCTTGCGGATTCTTGTCTGGAAGGTTCAGCACCTTCAGAATGAAGAACAAAGGGTACGTCTACCCTGTAGCCCGTGGTGGCATAGCTGGCAGCTCAGCCTAGCTGCCCAAATATGTACTCAGAAGTCCATATGGGTTTATACTCAGGCAACTAGCCTGAGCTGTGGCTAATGTGAACCTCAGTTACTCTGCTATTTTGAGCATACTAGCTTAAATAGAGCTAGCACATGTCTATCAACCCAAGTTGGAAAGCATGCTCTCAGCTGTAGTATGGACGTAACCTTAGTATTCAAAGAGAATCCATTGATGTTACAGAGCAAAAGGCATGTCTAGCAAGTCATTTGCTGACAAGCTATCAAAGATTATAATGAAAATAGAGGGTAATAGATCCATAGGAAATTATACATGCTGCAACTTCCAGTCAAAAATACACTATTGAAAAAAGTACCTATCTACACTTCAGATAAATGTTAGCCTGTTTCTGTGTTAGATCATTTGTGTGTGAGACTTACACTTTCAAAAATCTTGAGTCAGGCCCCAAATGATTTTACAAAATCATGAGTATTGAAAAATAATACATTTGAGGGGTTTTTTATTTGCCTTGTAGTATTGCAGCATTTAAGGTTCATGATTTGTAGCTTTCTCAGCACTTATGGAGGCTGGTATTTTTTTCTAAAGACAGCTGAGATCATCAGGTAACAATTGCATTCCAGCAGATGAGACGCTAGGGAAAATATCAGGTATTCCAAGATTTGCTATATAGGTCATAAAGGTTCACAACCATGCTCCTGTTTTTAATTGCTCAGAACTTCCTGAAATTAATTGTTATGGAACCAAAAACTGCTTGTGTAGTATTTGCTCCAATGTGATTTTTTTTTAATAAAAATTTTAACAGAATCAGTGGAATTTCTGCATGCCTAAGGACAAGTATATTACAATGAGCTTTTCCTGTACTAGCTCTGTTGCAGTTGTTGGGGGTGGTTTGAGCATGACTGAAAATGGAAACAAGTCTTCTGGGAGATGTGTGTAGTGGGGAAGGGGCTACCTTTAATCACCAGCTCTAGGAGAGAGAGATATTGTTGTGTGAGGGGATCTGGCTGTATTATGATTGTGTTGACAATATGGTTTCACCTCCATTATTTGAAAACCCCACGAGGTAAAATAGTTTCTCCTAGAAAATGGCAGTTCAGAGGCGGGGACCCAGTTTCAGCAACATCAGGTTAAACCCCTATCTCAGATATTAACACTGTCAGGTACTGGTGTTAGCTCTGCTAGAACTGAAAGATAACACTATCTGGATAATTTTCACTTCGTAGAACTGCTAGTGGATTGTTGCAGACAGAAGGCAACTGCAAAAGAAATGACTCATTTGTTTAAAATTTAATGAAAAAACCTACCCAGAAATATGTTCTCTGTGTCATCTCTTCCTTCAATTTTTGTAGTTCATTAAATCCACTACCATATATTGCCACCAATATATAACATGTCATTTGATGATAATTGCATAAAGCTTTCCTTGGCTCTGTAAAAATTTCAGTCAATGTTGAGGAGCAGATGTTCTGTAAAATTTATGAATGTGGCATACACGGAGCCCAAATCTTGATTCTCTAGCAAACAATGAAACCTTTCAAACACCCTCTTCTCTTCCTTTCTGCACAATACATTTGCTCGAATTGGTTCCTCTTCCCCTGATAGACTGGTGAAGTCATGAGGAACTCTGATGTTACTGGAGGGGACCTCAGTACTCGATGGCAGCAAGACTGCCGCCAAACCATATTAACTTGAATAAGGGGAGAAAATAGGTCACTTCACCTACTCACAGGAACACTGATGACCCGGAGTGAACGGGATCTGCTAGACTTTATAAAGATAATAGATAAGGCATAGTAAAACCAGAAATATATATATATATATATGAGTGAAAGTGCCTCTCCAAAAAGTATCAGAGGGGTAGCCATGTTAGTCTAAATCTGCAAAAGCATCTGATGAAGTGGGTCTTTGCCCACGAAAGCTTATGCTCCAATGAATCTGCTAGTCTATAAGGTGCCACAGGACTCCTCATCGCTTCTCCAAAAAGTATCCTTCCCAGTGAATCGTGCCTCTCCATTATGTGGATGTCACTCTGTGAACTGTGGGTAGAGCTGAGTCTAAGACATGGTGCAGTGCAAGAGATGGTGCTATCACTGTACACATGCACTAGTGGGAATTCTGTGTCCACCGCATCTACTATTTGAGTAGGTCTTGTCCAAAGATTTTGGCAAAACATTCTTTGGTTTGGAAAAGCTTTTTTCTGCAAAACTATTTTGCCAAACTATTTTGCCATCCTATTCTGACATTTTCAGAATGAATATTTTCATTTTTTTTATTTCAAAATGTCTTTTTGTTTAGAAATGTATTTTATTTTGCATAAAAAGAAATAGGGTAGAAATAAAAAAGAAACATTTTGATTGCTCTGAAAAGAAAAAAAAACAGAATTTTGAAATTTTGTCTTTTCATCCATTGGGTGTTTTTTCCCCAAATCTCCAATTTTTTTTCATGAGACAGAAAATCCATTTTCTGACAGGGTTTAATAAAATTCACTGGGGGAACCCAGCCAGTGTCCATACAATTCCTATTGACACTACGCTGTCACTGGGGAGAAGATGGCTCCTGGCTCTACACAGAGTTGGGTAGGTGACTTCCCCATGAATCCCTGAGGCTGCAATCCCTCAACTCCTCCCACTAGTAAGGACATGCAAAGAGCACTCTACAAAATGAGCACTCTTCCTTCTCCCCTCTTCTCACTGTTTTCTCTAGACAGGGGTGATTACTGCTGGACTGTGAAGAAACAGTTTTTAGCCTTCATAAATCACACTCTGAGTTCCTCAGAGACAAACTTGACAGTGAGGATATACTCGTCCCTCTTGATTAGCTAGATGCTATCTGGATTAATGCATCCAAAACTAAAAAGAAGATTGCCCTTAGCAAAGTGAGTTTCTGATAAATAACTCAATTGGGTAGCCAAGAGCCATGTCTTCTGTAGATACATAAAATGCCTGGAGCCACACATCTTTCTTAGTACTGTAGGGTCTTAAGTAGCATAGCTCGATAGCAAATACTAACATTTTACATATTAAAATCCATCATTTGGAAATGGAAACTGCAAGTTATTTTGTGAAGCAAGGCCAAGACAAATCTGATTATTTAAAACCATTTTTTGTAGGTGTTGACTAATACAATAAAATTTCACACAGAAAAGCAAAGGGGGACATTTTCACATTTCAGTTCCAACAGTTATAAAAGAAAGACTTTCATGCTTAAAATTCAAAGGCAGCATGTAAAGTAATTTCACTGTTTCGGAAACCTGAATTACCTGCAATAGCCTTAGGGCATTATTCACTCACAAAAGAAAAAAATGTAGTTAAATATTGCTGTGATTTTCCTAAGTAATTTTTCTGAAGGAGACAAGTTGATTTGAATCATCCATTTCAAGATTAAAGTGATGACATTTTGTGACTGCAGCCACACAGGTAATTGAGGTTTGAGTGGGCTTAGGAATGTGTCCAAAAATTAAATATGGGAGTGGGGAGCATTGCTGACAGAGGGACCAGCATTGCATTTTCACTGTTAAAATCTGTGTAATTGATGCTTGGCACGGGTATGAAATCCATAGTAAGTATTTACATAAAAAATGTTTTAAAGCTTAATTAAAGACCTCCAATAGAATGCTAGACCACTGCACTAGTCTATTGGACAGTCTGTCATCCATGTTATCTCTATATAAATATATCTATATCTCTATATAAAAGATTACTACAATAAGAATATTTATAACCCATTGATTTTTAATGGCTCCATTTTCTAATAGTTTCAAGTAACCAAACTACCTAAGAGACCATCTTCTACCTGATCACTTGCTTTGCCCCTCAGGATTAGAAGCTGGAACCAAAAGCATAATCTCATAAAGATGAGTGACAAAATCTGGGTCCCACTGAAGTCTAGTGGAAGTTTTGCCATTGACTTAATCAGGCTATGGTTTCACACTCAGGCAGGATTTCGAATTACTCTCCCCTCAACATACACCAAACCAAATGGTGGCATTCTTCCAAGTGAGGTACAAGATGTGCTTCTTTTTAACCAATTGGGCTAAGGAAATTGTTGCTTTTATGTATTTGGATTCTTCCTGCAGGTCTGAGTATTGTATTGGATAACTGTAGTCTAATTGCTCTTTTGGTACTTAATTGCTCTTTTTAGTACAACAGCCAGACACTTCAGGCTAGAGAAGTTTTATAGATGCTCTACTCACACATTTGCCCAGGGTGATAACTTTTCTTAGTGGTTGAGCAGAATATAATTATTTTTTAAATTTTGCTTGCAGTGTTGTTGTAGCCCTGTTGGGCCCAGAATATTAGAAAGGTAAGATGGGTGAGGTAATATCTTTTAGGGAACCAACTTCTGTTGGTGAAAGAACCAACTTCTGTTGAGTTTACACAGTGCTCTGCTTCAGGTATTGAAAAAGCTACTCACGCCAGGTCTACAGCAGACATAGGAGGTTAGGTTAAGGTACGCAACTCCCGCTACGTAAAATATGTAGCTTGAGTCGGCTTACTTTAAGCCGAGGTTGGTGCCATCTTCACAGAAGGAAGGTGACAGGAGCAAATATTTCCATTGGCTTCCCTTACTCTTCATGAGTGCCAGGAGAACCAATGTTGGCCAGAACTGCCTTCAGCGTTCGACTTAGGGGTCTTAATTAGACTCACTAAATCGAATGCCAGAAGAGCGATCTCCAGCAGGTCAAGTGAAGACGTGGCCTAGAATATCACAGCTAAATACAATGTGAAACAGACTGTTAAGCATATGGAATTAACACATGTTTTAAGAGACCATTCAAGGTGAAGGGGGCAGTTAACACCTCTCCCATCAAAGGACAAAAGAAGGTTAGAGGATTACAGATTGGTATAATAAACCATAAATCTGTCTTTACTGAGGGCTTGTCTACACCACATTTTAGTGTGCTGTAACTTTCTTGTTCGAGGGTGTAAAAAAACAAGACTCCCCCTTCTCTGAGCTATAGCAGTGTAAGTAAGTTATAGCAGTGTAAAGTGCCTGTGTAAACAGACTTCCAGGGCTGTCAGTTACTCCCCGCACAGAGGTGGTTTCCCTACTGGGCTGGGAGAGCTCTCTCCCAGCGCTGGTGCCATCACCACACTGCTGCAGCAACACTTTAAACTTAGCAGTGTAGACAGAGTCTGACTCCATGATTTTTAGTGTTTGTAGAGTTACAAATTAAAGTATCCAGACTCATCTTTTGAAGGTGCTGTGGCGGTTTCCTATATTGAGGAGGACTCAGAGGTCAAAGCTAGAGTGATCACTTTGTAAAAAGCATTTGGCCACGGGTGAATTGGTGGTTTGGGCTTTTATCATTGTTCTGTGTGAGTTCATTCAAGAAACATAGTGATTGTCTCATTTCACCCACGTACTTGGACATTTGATGTATTGAATGGGGTACACCATACATTGTGACAGGCCTGTGTATGACCCATGAATCCTGGAATGTATGCTTTAGGTGGTGTCAACTGTAGCAGTTGAGCTATGTCTGCCTGTTTTGTATCATTAGTCATTACAGAGAGCAACTGCATCTGGAATGATCTATTTTCTTGATAATGTTGGAGGGCTATTAAATATTGTTGGTTACCAAGTTTGGGCCATTTCCATTCCAGATTCAATAATAAAAATGCTGTTGTGGCTGATCCTTTCCTACCAAGGCAACTATTTGTCTGGACAGCAAGTCCTCTTTTATTCAGTGTTAGTATATCCAATCCCCAGGTTCCCAACACTGTCAGCTATTCTCCTCATGGAAATGGCGAGTGTATTCATTATCTAGGAATGATGTTGAGGGATTTTTAAATGTAAGGTCCAGGGAACTAGACTGGGAGTTTTGATTAACTGGCATGTGAGTAGTGAAGATTCAGATGTGAATTTGTGCTGATGCACTGGACCCCAAATAATCTTTTATGTCTTGGTCCTCAAGCCAGAGGATGCTGAAAATATCACAAACAATCACAGCTACTCTGATTAATGGAACAACAGATTAACAAGAGCAATGAGAGAAGCCAATTATTTAGCATCCTCTTCTCCATACATTGGCTGTGCCCAAATGTGCAGCATTTGGAGTAAAATAATGCAATTTTAATAGAGGAAATCCAAATGAAACAACCCTCCTTTGAGATGAAGTCATTTGCTTCCATCTTTATCAGTCTCAAGGAGCAGAGCTCTGTAATACTAAAACGACTCATTGGTGACTGGAGTCCTAAAAATACAAAATGGGAAAATCAACTAATGCATCTATATCACTAGGCAAATCTATCACTCATCCTCAAATTTAGCACACTTCTTGTCACAGAAAACCAAATTGCTTTGACAGAGCACAAGCCAATGTTCACTGAAATCAATGAAAAGACCCCATTGACTTTGCAGATATGGGTGTGGATATAAATTTTGTATCTAGAATCCTGCAAATTTGTGTATATTTCTGGATATACACAAATTTGCAGGATTCTAGATATGGGTGTGGATATAAATTTTGTATCTAGAATCCTGCAAATTTGTGTATATTTCTGGATATACACAAATTTGCAGGATTCTAGATACAAAATTTATATCCACACCCATATCTGCAAAAATGAGCTGCGGATATCCATGTCCACACCCGCAGATATAAAGCTAATATCTGTGGATTTGCAGTCTCTACCTATAGAGAATCTAGTTATTATAAGGTGTTTGGAAGAGCAGATAAAGGCAAAACATATTGTGGTGTCAGATGAAAAATTAAAATAATGCAAGTTTCAAAGTACAGCATTTGTCTAAAAGCATTGCTTCCTGAAACACGTCTTCCATGAAAATTATTTCAATATGCTTACTTTCCATTGTTTGTTTTTCTGCTGAATTTTCACTTGCCTGAATAAAGATTTTTTTCACTGTTGTTTTTTCTTCTGCTACTGGAATGCAGCCCTGATGATTCTATCACTAAGTGGCTGAGTTGGTCTAAAGTTATCTCCTAATATTCCATCACAGCCTTCTAAAAGTTCTGCACCCTTTACGTGTGTCCTCAGTCTTCGAAACTCTTCTATCTGAAAAGGCAAAGAAATGACACACAATATTTTAGATTGTTCACTGTGGGGCTAATGATCAGAAGCAGCCTGAACTCTAGTTGAATGTGTGGTTTTCAGTGTCTAAGCATATAAGTTCTCATCATCAAGTAACTGTGCGTGTAAATGAATTTGTATACAAGCTGCATTTGCACAGGCAAGATTAGTAATAGTTACAATAGATGACAACCCATCTGCTTGTGTGCATAATATCCCAGAGAGTTTTAGCTCAAACTACAACTTGCTCCTAGAAAAGCACTCGCCAAATATTTGAATATTCATATCTCCCCATGCAATTTTAAAGACTTCTTTTGAAAAAGTAAGTCAATAGAACTGAACATAACTGGGGAGAATGCAGATTAGTCAATTTCTGTATTTTTAAATTGCTGCGTAACAAGAACATGGTATTTTGAGCCAATTGTTTTTAAAATAAGTGTCTACATTGTAACTACAAAAGATAATTGCACATGCAGAATACGTAGCAGTGTGTGCATATGGTTTTGAAAAATAATCTCTGCATATCTGATCACCACTTCTTTTGGCGTATGGATTCAGGGCCAGTCTTAGGGATGGGGGATTGGGGCAACTGCCAACATTCAGGGGTACCAAATCCCTGGTGTGTTAATTTTTGCAGTTGTTGTGCATTTTGGATTCATGAGGGGGCATAGAAAATGTTTTCTGCCAATGGTGACAAATCACCTAATGCCTGCCCGCAGATATTTCCCTATCTTGCATTTCATTCTAGATCACCTCCTATGTATGCAATAACACCACAGTCAGGGGGCTTCATTCTGGTCTCACTTAGATGAGGGTAAACCAGGAATAACTCCTTTGATAGCAGCATAAGGACTCTGTGAGATTAGGAACAGTGCCAGAGTGTGAGTTCATAATGACATATCTTTATTTGGTAGCCATGAGACAAAAGGTAAGCGGCATCAGCGTTGCTGAAATCTGTGCCCCTTGCTTCAATAGCACACTCTTTTTGACAGCTTGTTTTTAAAATAGGATTTTAAGAGAATGAAAATCACATGTATTCTAAATAGAAAAGAACATAATAGTAGAAGGAAAGTAACATCAGAGTTATCTGTTATATAATTAAACGTTATAGAAGAACTATAAAGTGTGGGGTGTATGGGCGTATATGGGGTTGCATGGTAGTACCTCTAATGGAGTAGTACCTCTAAAGGAGGGCTTGTCGCACTTCTTCAGGAGTGGCCCATCCTCTATTGATCTTTACCAGCACCCAGCTCTCACCTGTGGCTCCACGTAGTTGCTTTGCATGCGGCAACGGCCACACCCCGGGCAACAGCTTTGACAGGCCAGCTAAACCAGATGAGGGTAGCCGATGGGTCTGAAACCCTTGGTGAGTTAGGAACTTGCTCATCCCAGCATGCAAAGACTGCTTCAATGGATCAGGTGGAGGAAATCCTTATGATTCAACAGCTGAGAAGGTGTTACAGCAGCACACTATGGAGTGCGTGGGGCATGTCAGAGCATTTAAGGTGATATGGCCATCCAATGCAGCCGAGGTAGTCTCCAGAAGTAACGATTTTTCGTGCCACTGGATTCCGACTTCTGAAGCCGAGAGAGTGGGATCGTCTCTGTGCAAAGGCTTTCCCACTAAAATATTCTTCACGCACAGGTTATGTTGTGCAAAAAAAAAAAGAAGTTGGTAATGGGAGCATGGAACGTCCATACGCTCATGGACAGTGAGGACACAATAAGACCTCATCGGAGAACAGCCCTAGTCGCTAAAGAGCTTTCACGCTATGGTATTGATATCGCTGCCTTGAGTGACACCAGGCTTGCTGAAGAAGGATTTCTCACTGAACTAGCTAGTGGTACGCCTTCTTCTGGAAAGGGAAAGCGCAGAATGAGGATAGGATCCATGGAGTCGGCCTGGCCGTCAAGACTACTCTGATGAAACAACTTTCGGACCTGCCTGTCAGTATTAACGAGAGGCTCATGAAGCTACGCCTACCCCTCAGTTACAAGCGGTATGCAATAGTCATCAGTGCATACGCTCCCACCATGAACAGCACAGAGGAGACAATTGAGCAGTTCTACATCAACCTCAGTTCCGTTCTGTGCTCAGTGCTGGCCAACGACAAGTTGATCTTGTTGGGAGACTTCAACGCCCGAGTTGGCTGCGACCACAGTTGATGGGAGGGAGTGTTAGGGAAACATGGCATTGGCAAGATGAATAGCAACGACCTATTGCTTCTGAGCAAATGTGCAGAACATGACCTCCTCATCACGAACACAGTGTTCAGGATGGCAAACAAATACAAGACTACCAGGATGCACACTAGATCAAAACAATGGCACATGATAGATTATATCATTGTTCGTCAGCGTGATATTCAGGATGTCCTTATCACCAGAGCCATGCGAGGAGCAGAGTGCTGGATTGACCATAGGCTTGTCTGCACCATTTTCAAAATACACATCGCTCAGCATCACCCAAAGCTCATCTGAACAGCCTTTAACATTACCAGACTCCAGCAGCCTTCTCATCTGCGCAAGTTCCAGTCAAGCCTTGATGAAAAGCTGACTGCCAACGGACCATTGATTGGAGGTCCAACTCAGAAGTGGAGCCAGTTTAGAGAAATGGTGATGGAGACAGCGAAGTCAGTGCTTGGTCCCAAGAAACACAATCATCAAGGCTGGCTTGATGAGAACGTGCTATTGAGGACCTGCTTGCCAAGAAGAACAAGGCATTTATGGAGCAGCAGAATGATCCAGGCTCCATCTCTAAGAAAGACAGGTTTAAGTTCCTCCAGGCCCAGGCTCAGCGAGAAATCTGCAAAATGCACGACCAGTGGTGGGAGAAGAAAGCTGAAGAGGTGCAATACTGTGCTGACTTAAACAATCCAAGGGAGTTTTTCAGCTCCATCAAGTCAGTCTTTGGTCCTTCCAAGTCTGGCTCTGCCCCCTTGCTGTCTGCAGACGGAGCCACGTTGATCAGGGATAAGGCTGGCATCAATAACTGATGGAAAGAGTATTTCAGTCAGCTCCTGAATCGTCCATCATCAGTCGATCAGTCAGCACTGGAACAGATCCTTCAGAAGCCAACCCTTGAAGACCTGGAAGATCCTCCATTTATTGACGAAGTTAGAAAGGCCATCAGGCAGATGAGTTGTGGCAAGGCATCCGGCAAGGATGGAATTCCCGCAGAACTGTACAAGGCATTTAATGAGGAGTCACTTCAGGTTTTTAATAATGTCTTGACCAGTATTTGGGAAGAGGAAGAAATGCCATCTGACCTCCTGATGCCATGATAGTTGCTCTGTATGGGTATGTCTACACAGCAAAGTTATTTCAAAATAACAGCCCTTATTTCGAAATAACTTTCCTAGCATCTACACAGCCAAACCGCTATTTTGAAATAAATTCGAAATAGCAGACCACTTATTTTGAATTTGGTAAACCTCATTCTATGAGGAATAATGGCAAATTCGAAATAGCTATTTCAAAATAAGTGCTGTGTAGACACTTATTTCGAAATAGGGGGCCTCCAGCCTTCCCAGGGTGCCCTGGTGGCCATTCCGACCTCAACCAAGAACACTCCTCTCCCTCCCCGCTCCCCGGAGCCCTTAAAGGGGTAGACTCTGGCCACAGTGCTTGTGCCAGCTCCAAGTCTGCCAGCCCAGAGCCAGTAGTCACTGCCCCTGACCCAGTGGCCCCAAAACATGAGCCAGCAAGCCACTGGCAGCCAGCCCTCCACCACTCCCCAGGACTAGTCTGCCAGCTCACAGGAGCACTGCCAGGGCCCGGAGAAGGCGGGCACCTTCCTGGTCCAGGGTGGAGATCATGGACCTTATTCAGGTTTGGGGGGGATGCCCCCAACGTCCATGATCTCCACACTAGACGAAGGAATGCGGCCATCAATGGCAGGATAGCTGCCATTCTGGCCACCAAAGGCCACATGCGAACCCAGGAGCAGCTTCGCATGAAAATCAAGTTGGTGCAGGGAGACCCCCACCCATGAGTCCTGAGCTTCCCTTCCCCCTTCTTCCCCTTGCTTCCCCCTTCCAGCTCCCTCCTCCCAGGTTTCCCCTCCTCTCCCACCCTCTCGCTCCTCTCCCGCCTCCTTTCCCCAGTCTCACCAGAGTTTCTTCCCCAGTTTTGTTAAATAAAGACAGTTTGTGTTTATGAAAAAACGTGTATTTTATTTTACATCAGGAAGGGGATCTGGGGGGTGGTAAGTGGAAGGACGTGAGGGAGGAATGAGGCACAAGCCTCCAGTGGGGCAGACCAGGGAGGCTCTCGGTGCTCCTCAGGGTGGAAGCTCTCCCACAGGGCCTCCTGGATAGTGACAGCCCCCCAATGGACCTCCTGGATGGCAGCCTGCAGAAAGTGCAGCCAGGCTCGCAGCAACACGTCCAAGAGCAGCACCAGAGTGCTTAGGGGCAGCTCCGGCTCCATGTTGCAGAGTGCTGTGGTGTCCTGAGTGAGGGCAAGCAGAGCACGCAAAGACAAAATGCTTTGCTGTCCCTCATCGAGGGAAAGCAGGGAAAGCTGAGAACCGGCTGTCCAGGGGGTGTCCCTTTAAGCACAGGCCTCAGATAGCCTCAGGCAGCAGCCACACAAAGTAGCTCCTGAGCTGATGCCCAGCCGGACCTGGTTCCGGCTGGCCTTAAATGCGATTCAGCGCACACTCAGTGTGAAAATGCTATTTCAAAATAGCAAAACGCTATTTCGAAATGCATATTGTGTGTAGACGAGTTATTTCGAAATAAGCTATTTCGAATTAACTATTTTGAAATAGCTTATTTCGAAATAACGCTGTAGTGTAGACATACCCTCTAAGAATAAGGGTGCAAGAGCCAACTGCAGGAACTACAGAGGTATTTTGCTGCTTTCCGTTGCCAGGAAAATCTTCGCCCGCATCATCCTGAACAGGCTGATTTTGACAGTTTCAGAAGTGAGTCTCCCCGAGTCACATTGTGGCTTCCACCCTAATCACAGTACTGTCAATATGATCTTCATAATGAGACAGGTGCAAGAGAAGTGCCTTGAGCAGAATATGATCCTCTACTCTGTCTTCATTGATCTGATGAAAGCATTCGGCACGTTCAACAGAGATGCATTGTGGATCATCCTCAGGAAGCTGGGTTGTCCACCGAAGTTCATCTCATTCATCAAGCTGTTTCACAACCACATGACAGGAGAGGTACTTTTGGATGGTGTGCCATCTGAGAAATTTAACATCTCCAGGGCTGTGTACTCGCCCCAGTGCTTTTTAACCCGTTCCTCACTCATGTCCTCATGCATGCTGTCAGAGACCTAGATCTTGGTATTTACATCAGATACCGTTTGGATGGTTCACTGTTTGATTTGAGAAGCCTTACTGCAAAGACCAAGACACTGGAGAAGCTTATCACTGAAGCACTGTTTGCCGATGACTGCGCCCTTATGGCACACCAAGAGAACCACCTGCAGACCATCATTGACAGGTTCTCTGAAGTATCCAAACTGTTCAGTCTCGCAATTAGCCTTGGAAAGACAGAAGTCCTCTTCCAGCCCACACCAAATAGTGCTCCTCCACAGCCATGCATCACTATCGATGGCATACAACTGAAGGTAGTGGACAGCTTTAAGTACCTGGGCAACACAATATCAAGTGACAGATCCCTTGACAAAGAGATTACAGTGAGGATCCAGAAAGCCAGTCAGGCACTTGGGAGATTGTATATTAAAGTTCTCCAGCACAAAGATATTCGCCTTTCAACTAAACTCAAGATATATAATGCTGTGGTCCTCACCTCTCTCCTGTATGGCCGTGAAACATGGACGCAGTACTGTAGGCACATCAAACAGATGGAACAGTTTCACATGCCCTCCCTACGATCAATCATGCGAGTATGCTGGCAGGACCAAATTACTAACCAAGAAGTGCTTGATAGAGCTAGTTCCACAAGCATCGAAGCCAAGATCCTCCAGACCCAGCTTCGATGGTCTGGCCATGTTCTCCGCATGGACGAAAGCAGGATCCCCAGGCAGCTGTTCTATGGGGAGCTGGTACGTGGTAGTCACAAACAGGGACACCCGAGGAAGCGGTATAAGGACAACCTGAAGACCAACTTGCAGTGGACAGGCCTTCAACCTCGACAACTTGAACTAGGTGCTGCAGACAGGACTAATTGGCATTCCCTTACGAGGAAAACAGTGACAAAGTTTGAGGACGACTGCCGCCAACACCTCGCAGCTGCATGTGAAAGACGACATAGAGCTGCATTCCCTCCTGTCCTGACAACCGGCGTCCCATGCCCTATCTGTAACGTGTGCTTTGACCTTTGGGCTCCGGAGCCACATGTGTTTCCACAAATGAAATGCACAACATGTCTTCCTCGGCTCCCGAGAGACAACCAACAACAACAATAGAAGAACTACATTTTTGGCATAGTAACAAAATATAGAGGGCAGATTCTCCCCACTCAGAGTACTACACACTCAAAGGGGATTTTTTGCTTGGAAATCTCTTAAAAAGAGTCTCTGTTGTGTGTAGTCTTTGCCATTTTACATTGCCCGGGCACCCAACTCACCACCACCCCAACTTCACTGCCTCCTAAGACTGGTGCTCCACAGAAATAGTGATGGAGCCTGTGACTATACCATCATTTCCATGTAACTTCTGAGAGATCAGCGGGTGGAGGGGGGGGGGGAGGAGGAAGAACTGGATGATGCATATCCCCTACCAGGTCCATCCATTCATCTTCCTGCATGACTGGTTCCATTTTTTCCTACAGTAAAGATCTCACACTATACAGAAAGGGCTCTTCCAGCCCTGAGGGGCAAAGGGTATCACAGAGGCCCCCCTGTATGCATAAATAATATAAAGTGAGGGGTATGAAAATCTAACCCCAGATATTTAGGAGAGTGGAGTTCTTCAAGGTAGCCAGGGGTATTTTCTATTGTCTTAGTAGCTGCTCTATTGGCTGGGAACACCGTTTCCTCCTGTAATTCAGAAGATAACCTCGATCTCAGTTATTTACTATAAAGCACTACAGAGTCACTTCTTTCCAGATGTATGTGTTTGATTTAGCAGCTAGCTCTTCCCTGTAGCTGAGATTCTCTTTCCTCAGAGAGCAGCAGGTTCTGAAATCACTTGTGTGGTGCCTCTCACAGATGAGATGTAAGGAGACAGCTGGGACTGAAAAGATGAAAGGAGGGCAGAGCAGTGAGGCTTAAGAATGCTTTTAAAGGCAGAGCTGTTGTATTAATTGAGCTGGAGTACAGGTGCCTGTTCTTGAAGATGTTTTCCTTTTTATTTTATGATTAGTTAACTCAAACTGAAAAGAAACACAGTACAGGCCTGGGGGACTGCAGAAGCCAAGTGCTGGTAGAAGCAGTGAGTGGCTTTTCTGAAGGTGGCCTCTCCCACCAGAGTTGAACGGAATCAATACTGGAACAGTCTGAAACCAGTGTGGTTTGGGAAAAAGTATTTCACAAGAGTTCAGCCTTCGATTGATCTCTGGAGGCTTGGAGACTTCAAATAAAAACCAATCAAGCAGGAAAAAGTCTTTATGTAAAGCCCAGATTTTGGAAATATCCACTGCTGCAACTTCTAATGTTCTGCAGTGTACTCTGGGCTGAATCGCTCGCTTCCTGGCAGCTTTCCTTACAGAGCAGCTCCCACACTATTCAGTCAGGAAACCAGGTTTCACTCTAGTCCCACAGACTGAGTTCTGCAACCCTATCACAAATCTTTGATCTGTAGAGGGTCAGGGCCATCACGCTCCAGCGCACTGCTTCTGTATCAGCTTTGGAGCCCTGCTCTCTGCCTGTCTAGTTCCTGGCAGCATGGTTCGAGGCCACATACACTGCATGAACTCTGCAAGCCTTGGCTATGGTCATGAGGATAGTTCCCACTAAGGTGCGTACCTGCGCAGCCACACACAAAAAAATTCTTCCCCCACCCACCTCTTCTAGAAAGCCGCGCTGCAGCACTTGCACAGCAGGTGGCTGCTCAGTGGGGCTGGCTGAGACGGCGTGGTGAAGGAGCCACTGAAGCGGGGGACCGGGGGGGCGGAACGTACCGCACCCATGTGGTGGGAGGCCTGCTCCAGTGGTCGGAGCTACCACGTGGCAGGGGAGACCAGGACCTGTTCTGGCAGGTTGGGCCGGGAATGGGACCTGCTACATGGCCGGAGTGGGGGGCAGGGTCTGCTCCAGCAGCCGGATATGTGTATGTTCATAAATTGGGTACCATGGTGGCACACATCCAAACCAGCACACATGACCTCAATATTGGTACACAAGCCAAAATTCACTCCACTCATAGCTGGAAAATCTTAGAGGGAATGCTGCTCGTGACAACTGAGGAAATGGTTCTGTGGGAAAGATAATACAGGCCCAGCCTATATTACCTTTCCCAGATAACTTCCACAAAGGAGAAAAGGAAAACTGTTACTCTCTTGCCCTACCCCACCCAGTGAGAAGTATTTTGCCATCCTGTCCCCCTTTCCATGCCTCCCTCCCCTCACAGACACCAACATTGCCAAACACCCCCTGCAAGGCACTGGGTGTGGGAGCAGAAGGATGTTTCAATAGAGGTGGATCCCTCTCCTAGCACACACCTGTTCCACCTGGGAGTCCATTCATATTCAGATCCAGAGTGCACGAGATGACCTTTGGAGTGGAATAAGAAGGACGAAACCTCTTCTCTTTAAAATCCATCCTAAAATTCCCTTGGAATTCTATTGAGAATCAGTTCAAGCCCACAAAGTGAACTAAGTAGAATACACCTAAGCCTGTGTAGAAACAGCTATTCTAAACACTGTGTAGAAACAGCTTGTCATTTATATCATAGCTGGTGACAAAAACACTGTGGCTGTGTCTACACTGGCATGATTTTCCGGAAATGCTTAAAACGGAACAGTTTTCCGTTATAAGTATTTCCGGAAAAAGAGCGTCTACATTGGCAGGATGCTTTTCCGGAAAAGCCCTTTTTCCGGAAAAGCGTCTGTAACCAATGTAGACGCTTTCGAAAAAGCCCGATCGTCATTTTCGCGATCGGGGCTTTTTTGAAAAGACTGCTGGGCTGTCTACACTGGCCCTTTTCCGGAACAGTTTTCCGGAAAAAGACTTTTGCCCAAGCGGGAGCAGCATAGTTTTTCCGGAAAAGCTGCTGCTTTTCCGGAATAAGTGGCCCAGTGTAGACACAGCCTGTTAGTTTCTGTTTTTCGGAATTTTGTATAAACATTTCAGTCATTTTTCCTGATTTCAGCATAAAAATTTTGCTTTATTCATGTTTCAATTAAATAGCTATTTTCTTCATAGCACAACACACCTGAGAATATTCACATTTCCTCTGTGAAAATCAGCTTTGCTTGGAAAATGGACCCATTATCATGTAAGTGGTTTTTTGTTTCCAATTTTGCTTGAAATTTTCATGTACCTGAGATCCACTTGCTAGGAAATCAGGCACTGTTTTGGATGAACAAAATGCTATGAATTGCCCATTATTTTTTTTATTTTGCTGAAAATATTTCCAAATTACTCCAGCCACAGCCAGTGAAAATATATTTTTACATTTTCTTTAAAAATCATTTTGTACAAATGAACTAGACAAAGGGGCTAAAGATCTAGCCACTCAATTCAGAACCAGCTAAGTCTCACAGTGAGTATAGTGGAATGACAGCTGCTCACAGTATCACTGTTAGAAAGATACATTCTGACTGACTCAGAGGATGCAATTGTTCTGTGCTTCAGTGAACCACAAAGTAAATTCTTCATAAGTGTCCAGTTAGAAAAACAAATTGTCCAGGGAAGTCTGAAAAAGCTTTTCCCTATTTTTTCTTTCCGGTTGGGAGCATAATATGAGGGAAAATACTATTACAACATATTTCTCTAGTGCATAGGAATATGCTCAGTGTCTCCCAAAGCAAATTAAGACATTCTCTTGAAATAAAGGTAACATGAGACAACGGAGGGTCATAAAGGAGACAAGGGAAGTGAGGAAGAAGAAGGAGGCTGACAATAGGAAGGAGCAGTTATCCAATAAAGATTTGATCCTCTTCCTACTGTTATTAGTGACAAATCTCCATTGGACAGACTGTGAACCCTTTGTTCCCCCTGATAAACAGTGACTAGCGCAAGACATCCAGACATCAATAGGATTGCTTGTGAAAGCAATTGCACAATAGGGCACCAACTGACTGTCATGGGAGTAGGATCAGGCACTAACACCCTGATGGTTCTGTCCCTTGTTTGTTCTTTGTTACTGAGGTAGTTAATAAATTCTGATCTCAGCTAACAACCTGACAATTATGTTCGGGACCCGATTTTCCTATTACAATAATGCAATCAGGAGTAACTCCACAATAGTCAGTGGAATACAGCAGTATAAAATTATTGTCAGTAAGAGAATCAGGTCAATTGGTTGGATCCTTAGCAGCCAATCATAATGAAGTCTAGATCAAATCAGTTTATACAATAACTTCTCTACTACCTTTATGCTCATATTAAGCAAAAATAAAATGTGTTGGAATGTATAGGAATGAGAGTTCTAAATCTGTTACATAAACTTTATAATCTTTTCCCATTTTTCCTTCAGCATCATATTATGTTAAAATTATCTGTATGGTCAGGTTAATCATAGAACATAGGAACTGTTAAATCAACACAAATCAATGGTCTATCCAGTCCAGTATTCTGTCCATTGCCAGTCACCAAAAGCATCAGAGGAAAGTAAAAAGACCTACCTGATTTTGTAATATTGTACTACTGAGGGATATTTCTTTTCAATCCCATCCAAATGATCTTCTTAATCCTGAAGCATGAAGATAGATAACCCTATATTTTGTCTCTACCCTGGCATAATTGCAGGTGCTATTATTACTATGCATATAAATACCTGAACTTGTTATGAAAATGTAGAAAGCGATGTTCTTCAATAACATCCTTCAGAAAAACGGTTCTAGAGATTAATGATTTTTTTTTAAAAAAAGTGGTTTCTTTCAATCCATTTAAAATTTTCCACTTCTGGTTTTCATTGAATGCCTGAAAGTGGACTTGGTAATCAAGGTGAGACGATGAAGCTGAACCATTGATTAATATAATAGCAGCACAATATGTTCCTCATTAAGCTCTATCCCCTTTACAATGCAGCCTAGCACCTAGTTTGTTTTTTTCAGCCATTGCTGTGAATTTGTGCAGCTTCACTGTTGTAGCCCCCTGACCTCTTGATCTTTTTTTCTGTGTGTTATGTAATTTGGAATCATCAATATGTAGGTAGCTTAAACTGTGCCAGACACTGCACTAATCGCCTATCATACACTGAATTACTGTATGGCTAGCTAACAGGACTCAGATGAACTAGTGACATCATGCAAAACTGTCTACCTATCGAGTGGAATAAGGGACTCCCTAGACTTTTTTATTGCATGATGTGCATAGCCTCCCTTATATGGCTAGCAATATTTTTCCTACAAAATACCAGAATCTCCAGGAATTTCTGTGATGAAAGAAAGAGATTTAATAAACGTCTCTCCACAATAGCCCACAAAATATTTTGTGCTTTGTGTTAATGGCTTTATGTTTACATACTACATTATTTTATTTCACTATATCAGAAAATACAGGATATAGGCTAAAAATACCTAAGTAGTGTAAAGCAGAATGTCATTCAAGAACTCAATCTGAGAGCCTTAGTATTATTTAGTTTACATTCCTATTTATGATCTTTTAACAATATCATAATTGGATGGTTCTATTAGTTGACACAGAAATAGTACAAGTATATTTTAACAGTTATTCTGAATCTACTGATACCAAGAGATGTGTTTTCTTTCAGACCCTGCTAAACTGTCATGAGACCTGTCCTTTCAGCTAGAAAATAAGTGTCAGATTCATGATTAGATGAGGACACTTAATTTAAAAATAAGTTTGCTGGGAGCTAGTCCTTTTATCTTATGATCAATTAATTATATTTTTGAATTTGTCATATTAAAACAAATACTATCAACTTAAAATAAGTTGTGAATGAAAGCTTTTCTTTACTTGTGTTACAAATAACACCTTAGATTATTGAAAATGAAAGAATTTTTATAGCTCCAGTTTGTCACTGTTTATGCTCTTTTGTCTCTATTGTTTTGCCTTCTCTCAGCATGGACAATGAAAAATCAATGCATTCACTTTCTATGTCATAGTTAGGTTCACCTTGCTTATTGCTGGTGTTCCTATGATTGGGTTTAAGACACTGCAGGGGAATATTTATTTGTTCAGCACCAACAGTTTCCTTTGGGATTTTTTATTTCTGTTGTTCAGAAAGGCTCATAAGTGCTATAAAAGCATACTTTTAAAAATGGACTAAATTGAGTGTTCATTTGCTATCTCTTATTATGTAAGATCAAGAAAAAGGAGTAAGATAAGTTAAATATAGTCCAAAGCAATAGAATTAGCCTGCACTGTTAACAATTTTCATTCTCCAGGACACAGTGTCTCCTTGAGTGTCTTTGTTCCTTTAACATCAAAAAGAAGTGATATTTGAAAGCTTTTGCTTACGAAGGACTGAATTTCTTTTATTCATTGATTTCTTCCTTTCACTTTAGTAAAGAACTATTTTAAATGCAGATGATAAATGATAACAAGATTTGTTTTCCATCTTTGACCTTTCTATGCATTCACTGACTTAAAAGGTTTAACCTTTACTTGAAAAGCCATGTACAGATCTAATGGGATCTTCAAGGAAAACCAGGTATAGCGTCCTGCTATATAGTTGCACACTGTAACCTTTAGTTCAGAGCCATATTCTAAGGTCACTTTAAGCACAGTTATTACCTGCATTTGGGATACAGTCAATGGATATCGAAATAATATCCAGGTAACACTTTCACTGCAAGGTGGAATGGTAAGGGAGCCCTCATATACCCAATAATCACGTAGAAGAGGATCTGAAATTAAAAGGATTATTTAATGTTAAAGTAGTATTTAGGAGTTTCTATGCACATATGCACAGCTTTTATTATAATAATTTAAACCCTACTCTACTCTGCTCAAGAATCTAACCCTGCTAAAATCTATAAAAATGGTTATAGTTATCCCTGTATTACTGATGCAAAAAACAAAGTTCAGAGAGCATACCTCTTTAGTCACACAGCAAATGTATAACATAGTGGAAAATCAATCAGGGCCAACTGGTGAGGGAGGGCCAAGGGGGTCACCAGCCACTGGCCCGGGAAGAGCCAGGACAGCCTCCCTCCACTCTAGGCCCTGCCTCTCCCTGTTTCACCCCCTCCTTATTCTTTCTCTGCTCCTGCCCGGCATTTCCCCCCAACAGATATGGCCCAGGGGGACTATTAGGAGCAGGGGTCTGGTGCTGGGAACAATGATCCAGCCCCCCCAGCATTCGCCGGCAGCAGCGGGGAAGCAGAGCAAGGAAACCCCAGCTCACTCTGCTCCCCCAACCACATCACAGAGTGTGGTGAGTATGGGGACAGTTCAGGCCCCTTCCCTGAGCGCCGCACCAGGAGAGTAGAGTGGGCTGGGCCCATATTGCTTCACTTTTGCTGCCAGTGAGTACACAGTGGGCACCAGATGCTTCCCCCCCCCCTTCCGCTAGCACCCCCAGATGTCCAGGGACTCTTACCCCACCAGCTGCTAGCTGGCCTCTTGCCCCTCCCACTCTCAGTGTTTGAGAGTCATGTGTCCCTTTTACGCCCTCTTGTCACCCCGAAACAGTTTCCTAATCTTTTGATTCCCTGGTCCTCTGCTCTAAGCCTTAATAAGTTCTGAGGACTCCCTTAACTAGACTGTGCATAACCCTGATGTTTAAAAGGGGAAATGGGAGAATTAGTTCCTTTCTTGTAGCCTGCTCAAAGGAGATCAGACACAGTTTCAGGCCCTGGTGCAGCAAGGAGCTCAGAACTCTTTGCTGGATTGGGGTTTAAATTATTGAGCTCCTGCACTGACAGGGCTAAGAGCAGGCCTACCGACTGAGGGAAGAGGACAACTGTCCCAGGACCTAGCAATTTTAGGGCCCAGGGCTCCTGACCACCACCACCACTTGTGCAGCAGCTGCGGCACCCAGAGCCCCGGACTCTTTAAATCACCACCAGAGTGCTATGCTGTGCACTCTGTTAGGCTCTAAGGGTTGGGGGCCCCTTTCACCTGAGGCCCCACTCCGTTCAGGAGCATTGAGCCCGGCTCACCCTCCCCCACACCTGGCTGTCAGCTCCCCTGGCCAAAAGATGCAACAGAAACCATGAGGAGGAGCAGGCGTGGTGAGGGCTGTACTATTCCCTCCATATCCACACGTGCATCTTGGCCATCATGAGGGAGAACACTTGCTGCACTCCGTGATGGTGCCAATGTTTGCATTCTCCGAGTTCCCTTTGGGCATTGATCCACTGCAAACATCCTCACCTTCACCCCACCTGGGCATTGGCTGAAAGCCACAATCCGTCCTTAATTTTAGGCAGAGCTGGTAGGCAAGGGTCTTGCGGAAAAAACCAGTATGTGAGCATGTAGTTAAAATCTGTATAAAAATTCACATGCATCAAGGGGCTGAATTAAGGTTGCATTTGCAGCCTTAATTCTGGCATTTCCTATTTTCTGAGTGTTTTACTTTCCAACCTTAGTGATGTTCCTTTAATGTAGTTTTCTGTCTGTGGTGTGGAAAGAGACTGTCACGATGGTATGGAACTTGGCACGGAGGCAGCCCTTATAATGGAAGCTTTGTTCAGGAGGAAGTGGTAGAACTGGTCAAAAAAGAGGTCAAATTTTCATGACACCCTGTAGTGAGGTTGATTACACTTAATTTGCTGTGTGACTTTGGGCAAATCACTTAATTTCTCTGTTACCCATGTGTGGTACAGATAGAGCATGCTTTCCATTGACATCAAGTCCCAGGTATCTGTGGGGATTCTTTATCCTGCTTCGTACAATAGTTGCTTAGAAAAACAGCCATATATAAGGAATTACAAATGTCAACCTTCTGCAGTGTGGAAGAGTAGAGCGCACTGCACAAAGATAACACATAATTTTCCTTCCAAACTCCCCAAAGCCAGCAGGAATGGAAGATATTATGAAGCCAGTTGGCCAGAGAGTAGAGGATGCTGCACAGTCTTAAAAGATGTACTGGCATCCACACTCCCCAAGCACAGTGGAATGCTCAGGTAAATACTCTACCTGTACATTATCCCAGGCTGGATGTGTGCCACTATGGCACTATAGAAGCCACGGGTGTATGCTGTGACTTCCTGTGAGAATCACTAGTTGGCTATGTCTACGCTATGGAGTTTTTCCGGGATACTGGGACACATCAGCTTTTTCGGAGCAGTTTCTGAAAAAGCGGGCACGTTCTTTTAGATGTCCCGTGTAGCTGGGACAAATGTCGGAAAAGCCTCTTCCAAAAAAAACCAGAAAAAGTTACTCAAATTGCAGTTTGCAATTTGCATATCTTTTTCAAGAAAAAGAACGCAGTGTAGACATAGCTGTTGTCTGCTGCATGGCAGAGGCAGTAATTCTGAAAACAATGATTCAACACTAGGAAAAATATAATGGATAATCGATGGGTAAATTGCTGAAAGCCAGGTCCATGGAGCACTTATGCCAAATCTACAGAGTTTTGCTGGTAATTCAGTTGCCTTAATGCTGTTCTCCAGGAAAGAATAAGATGCAACAAGATTTTATAAAGTGGCACAAGGTGTTCAAATGTTCGGAATGCAACTTATGTAACAGCACATCTATGCAAGTAAGTAAAGGTTTGCTGTATATGAAACAACACCTACCTGGTAATAAAGAGTTGGGATTAAAACAGGGTATTGTTTTGGACTTCCCCTGAAAAATCAATACAAATCCATCTCATCTCCAGTTCTCATTACAAAGATGTTGAATAGAAAAAAGTAGCCTTTGAATGTTGTTGTCACAGTAAATCTTGAATTTTTGGCCCTAACAACCGCTGTCGACAGCCTCCACTGAATTATTGTTACATTAGTCCTTGCAGCTATACAACCCTTTTCTTTCTTTATTTTGTATTTTCTTCCAAGTCTACGTAGCCCATTTCTGTGAAGCTCTGCTAGCTTAGTATCTCTCCTTTTGGCAAGGTGCTCTCTTTAAGGCTTTGACTGAAGTTCACTGCATAAGCTTCAGTGGGGCTCCCCGTAAGTGAAGCAGCCTACCTGCAGTGAATTGAAGGAATGGTCCCTAAGCCCTGGTCTACTCTAGGGAGTTATTTCAGAATAACTACCCTTATTTCGAAATAACAAGCAGAGCATCCTCACTACCAAGCCCGTTATTTTGAAATAAGGAGCTGGTTATTTCAAAACAGTTATTTCAAAATAGTGGTAGTGTGGACACTCCACCACTGCTATTTGGAAATAGCTACTCTCCAGAGTCATTCAGAGTAATTACTTCCCAGTGCTTCCTGGGGCTCTAAGTTGAGGTAGTGTGTCCACATTAAGGGAGCTTGCCTCGGACTAATTTTGAGGCTTCCCCTGCAGTGTGGACACGCTATTTTGAATTAGTTATTTTGGGAGTTATTGAGTTATTAAGTTATTTCGAAATAATTTCCTAGTGTAGACACGCCCACAGTGAGCTAAATCGCACGCAGCTTTTTTACTCCAGAAGTTCTGGGGGGCACATTCTGCCCACAGATGCCTAATTGCAGGTGCCCTTTGAGATCACAGATGGCAGTGTGCACATCCAAGACAGAGTTAACTGCACACTTGAAAATATCTTTGATTTTCAAAATTGAATTTAAAAAACATTTTTAAAAGATGTTTTTCACCAACATTAATGCTTTATAGATTTAAAAATCACCAGACAGGGGTGTTACCCCATGCAGGGATATTTTCTTAGATGGTGCGTGTAGGTTCGTAGACTCAGATAACAGGATCTCTGCAGTTGGTTATTTTGCTCTGGGAATGGGGAAGCATTTTAAGGAAGATCCTTTAAATTGTTCCAGGTTTATATTTTATTTCATTTTTATTTTAAATTGGAAGCACCTAGAGATTATGAACAGGTGCAGTAAAATGAATTACATAAAATGCTTTTTTAAAACAGAGCATTTGAAAATTAGCTCCCTCTTACACGTACATTCCAAGTCCTGAGCTTCTGGATTTGAATTTCCCACATCAAAATGCCTAACACAAATCCAATCCAAAGCCCATTAGCTTCCACTGACTTCAGTGGGTTTGGATCAGGCCTACAGAACGGGAAGTATGCTGCACTCCATGACTTGTTAAGCTTGTTAGAAAAAGAGTGTAACATATCAATTCTACAAATTAACAAATATATTATCATAAACTTCTCACTAACCTCTTTTGACTATGGCAAAGTTGAGTTGAAATTGAAGATTTTTAGCATGACACTTTATAATAAGACTATGTTGATGTGCTTAATGCAAATAAAATATAAATATATACAAAGAATGTTTCATGCTGACCTTCTGAAGTTATGATTGGGCATTCATGATCTTCCTATTTTTATCTGTGCTACCAATAGAGCATAAAGAGTTCCGTACAATCTCTCTCTCTCTCTCTCTCTCACACACACACACACACACACACACACACACACAAACAATAATAGTTTGTCAAAATGAATACTACATCTGGAGTACATGCAATTTTGCTTAACTAAAAATTTAAAATTCAGATTAATAATACATAGCTCCTACAGCTCCTATGCTTTAGTCTTTTGGGAGTTATATAACAATCCCAAAGCCCTTTATAATCATTATCCCCATTTTAAAAATAGGGACAGTGAGGAAGGGATCATAAGTGTCTTGATCATGTTCACAGAATAAATCAGTGTCAGAGATGGGAAGAAAACTCACATCCCTGACTCTCATTTCTATGCCATATCCATTCATTGCCTCCCTTAACAAAATCCATTTAATGGGGTTCAACTATGCCAGATTGCAGTTGTGATTTTGGCCAGGTGTTCAATCTGCATATTGTGCTCTTGTATAACTTGAAATTGGACAGGTTGGGGAATATAGAGATTGGGGTTCTCTGATCATTCAATACAGATCTTTCCTGGTGTTTATGTTCTTACCGACAAGTACAGGTATCATTTTAAAAAATCAATATTTTCAAACAGTTACTGATATCTGACATTAAAATTTTCCCTGCAATCAGAATAGGAAATAACTGTACAAATTGCATAGTATTTATTGATAAATGTTGATTTTAAATGGTGATCACTGTATTCTACCTCCCACATGATATCTGAGCACAAACATTTCTGACACTGTGCTCTCTGCTTCATTTTTTCTTCTTAGCCCTTCCAGCATTCAGTCTGTCTCTGCCAAGTATTTCTGTTTCCCTCAGACAATTTCTCACCTTGTACTGGATGTCCTGGAGAATTTCTGTTACGGCCTTTAGGCCTAAATGTTCCTTTCCTATCTGAAACATAACAAACAAACAAGCAAACCCAAAAATGAACTTCACTGCTGTGTTGTTTCTGAAAACTAAGAAAAAGGTCAACAAGTCTGGCCAGTTCAGTGCTGGTTTGTAGCTAAGTTAAACAACCTTGGATTCACCAACTATTCTGTTACATGGCAACTTCAGACAAGAGGTATTAATTCACATAGAATAAAGACATTGGCCAGAATGAAACTAGAATTAAGTATCTTTAAATCATTAACAGAAATTGACAGAATAACAAAAAATAGAAGTCAGAGTTAAGCCTGAACTCACCTTGTTTTGCCTCACTAGTGCCACACATGCTTCATGTAAGGGTCAAAGTCATTGTGAGATAGAAATGCCAAGGCTACAATTTGTCCTTACATGTTTTCATTAGAAAAGTACATAGAAAAGAACTGAGTACACAGGCATGACAGAAACCTTGGAGTTTGTTTGGAGAGTACTGCATGGCTGAGGCTGTGTGTTCCACTCCTTACTGAGATTAACCTCTCGTTGATGCTAATGAGTGTTTGCTTGGAGGAAAAGTGCAGAATCACAGTTCACCCCTTTCTTCCCCATCCCACACACATACACACACACACACCTTTTACAGTCCATGGGGTGAAATACTGGCTTCATTCAAATCAATGGCAAAACATTCCCATTGACTTGAACAGTGCCAGGGTTTCACCCCACATCTTTATTAAATATCTTTGAGAAGAGGACAAAAGGCATCTATAGAAAGAAACATTTAAAATGAGAGATCCTGATTATTTAATGCATGTAATGCAGGTAGCCAGATTACTTTGTAGAATCAGGGCCTGATTCTAACCTGAGATATATACGTATGCTCATATATACATGCACACCTGCCACTGATGTCAGTAAGAGCTGAGTGCACATGTATGGGGGCACAAATGCATTCAGATAGTTTACAAAATGTCATTTAAATGCAGTATGTTTCTGAGCTAGGTATATAAGCACTAGTGGAGCAGCATGAGCATACTTAAAAGAAAACCTACAGAAGCAAAAAACTTTACTGCACATACAATTCTCCCCCCAGGAGAGGATGAGAGAAAGAATAAATCAAATGTAAGAGGTTACTCACATTGCTTAATGCATTATTGCAAGGTGCTCAGAGACTAAGTTTGTGAGAGGGTATGAGAGACTTTATAGCACAGAATCATAGATTCACAGTTTTCTAGGAGCGAAAGAGACCATTGTGACCATCTAGTCTTACCTACTGTATAACAAGAGCAATAGAATAAAATATGGGGAGCATTTTCAAAAGCACGTAAGTGACCTAGGAGTACAGGACCAATTGACTTTGATTTAGTGGGATTCGTGTTCTTAAGTAGGTAATGTTGAAAATCCCTCCCTAAAAATCAGGAACTCTTACAACTTCTTTGGCTTGTTTTTGATGTCACCTGATTTCAACCGAGCTGTTCCTAACTTACATCATGCATTGTAGAGCAGAACAAGACCCCCATATTTTTACATTCCTAAAAAAGCTGTCAAGATTAAAAGAGCTAAAATTTGACTTTTTTCTAATCTGCCATATATTTATAAATGCCTGTCGGGGGGAACTGGAGTGCAGGGGGGAATTTGCATCAAGGCAGAAATGTGTTGTTTTTTTTAACACCCAACACTTCAACTGATTAGTGGTATTGAAGGTGTTAGGGCATGTGTTTGTGCATATAGGTATTAAGAAAGGAAAAATTTTCAGTAGGAGACGGAGGTTTCAAAATGAAATCTAAGAAGCAATTATGAATGGCATAAAAAAATCATTCTTTTGGCCTTTATTAGAAGTGAAAAGAAATGTGACAATTTGTTTTCTCGCTGGATCATTGATAAATAGCATAAAGCAAACTTGGATGTTTCTTTAGTCATTTTTTAATTATGTGGAGCTTTTTTGGCTACTAAGAAAATTCCATGGACTATTTAAAGTGAGAGACAGAAGTAGAAAAAATACATAAGTTTCAAAGATTTATTTAAGCATTGTACATAATTTTCTAAGTGACTACAAGGTTACCTCTAATGGAATTAGAGGGTAAGTTACATGATCAAGTTGGACTTGAACTTCTAGGATACAAAACTGAGAGAACTGAGAAATTCTAGCATTACTGTTCAACAATTCTGTCTCAGTGATGAGATAGTAACCAATGCACCTTTACATCCAAATAGAGGTTAAATTCAGAGGTGCTCAGAAGCTCATTATGGAATATGACAAATTTACAGTACAACAGTGAAAGAAAATGCATTTGAGCTAAATGTGAATTATAACTCTCTTCCTTGAACCTCCTTAAACAGAACAGCTTGCTGCTTTCATGGACTAGGGCTGTGTGAAATTGATGGTTTGGGTTCATGAGGGAAGTGGGGGTTGGGAATCAAAACTGGTAGGTTTTGTTCCTAGGGTTCAGAGCCATTGAAACCCCGTCAGTGTCTCTTAGAATCTGGGAATCACAAGAACACACAATTAACTCCCGGGGACACCAACAGGCCTGGCCCCTTTATTTTTTACTTTTCAGGAAGGTCTGCCTTGTGACCCCCACCACCCAGCATCTCCCAGTCCAATGTTTCTAAAAAGGGAAAGTGTCTCCCCACCTTATCTTCCTGTACAGAGGCCACACTACACTGGTGTCCTCGTGACTAACACAAATGTTCTACATGGTTACCCCTGTTGGCAGCCCTGGCCTGTACTAGAGAGCCAGGGAGTAAGTGGAGACTTATCCATACAACGCTCCTCCCTCTCATCCCTGAATCTCTCAGGACCTGAACAACAGGACTGGCCAAGAGTGAAAGGGAGCACACTTTAAGTAGACACAGTCTCTCAGAGCTTGAGGAGCTATTGTATCCCAGAAGCATACCACCTCCTTCTGGTCCCGCAGGTGCACTATGATTCCACACCTGTTCCATTTACAGGTAGCTCCATGCCTCAGTACACAACAGTTGCGGGCAAGAACGTAAGAGTTTCCTTTTCCAATTGAAATTCCAGGGTGAATTGAAGTAGACAGGATGTAACTAGCCAAGAAGTTTGGCTGGAACATCAGCATTAACAACCTATTTTGTAAAGGCTGCTCTCAGACTTTGAAGTCAGCACTTCAGTTCTTTTACACCTGCAGCAGCACAGTGCCAGCTAGCATGTTGGTCCTCAGCCCTGACTGAATGAGAAGGCAGCATGGCACCCAATCTGGATTGCCAGTACCACTTCCTGCCGCCACCTAAGTATTCTTTAAAGGTGAGTCCTCCAAGTAACCCTGGAGAAGGTCCAGAGAAGAGCAACGAGAATGATTAAAGGTCTAGAGAACATGACCTATGAGGGAAGACTGAAGGAACTGGGTTTGTTTAGTTTAGAAAAGAGAAGATTGAGGGGGACATGATAGCAGTTTTTAGATATCTAAAAGGGTGTCATAAGGAGGAGGAGAAAACTTGTTCATCTTGGCCTCTGAGGATAGAACAAGAAGCAATGGGCTTAAACTGCAGCAAGGGAGGTTTAGGTTGGACATTAGGAAAAAGTTCCTAACTGTCAGGGTAGTCAGACCCTGGAATAAATTGCCCAGGGAGGTTGTGGAATCTCCATCTCTGGAGACATTTAAGAATAGGTTAGATAAATGTCTATCAGGGATGGTCTAGACAGTATTTGATCCTGCCATGAGGACAGGGGACTGGACTCGATGACCTCTAGAGGTCCCTTCCAGTCCTAGTATTCTATGATTCTATGATTCTAAGTACTGACCATGCCCATTGCTGTTTACCTTATATGGCATGAGAAGGTTGTAGGACAAGAGAATTTGATGGTACATTTTCCATTCTTTAGTTACAATATTTTATATAGGTTGCTTTTAATCAACTATCATTTTAGTTACCGTATGCACTGAAGATATGTGTAAACAGGTAGCTATCGTAATAAAATACAAACAAGTTAGAGATTTCTCTTGTCTCCTCAAATCACTAACAGAGGTAGACAGTAGAAGGGCACTCTTTTATGGCAGCCAAATGATAATGCGCGATCACAATGGCAAAATATTTACCTGCACAAACAGAGCAATAATAGCTATCCCGTGCTTCTTCCCCACTGCCTCATCAATACTGCTGTACAGGGTAGAGTTCCAGTGGATTAGATGGAGCTAAAACAAAATGACACAAACAATGTCATCAACAGGTAAACGTTGGACCTGATAGGCAGGAAGGTAATTTAGCTAACAAAGACAGTAGATATAAAACATGGACTCCCATGATGGTCATTATAAGTCCAGTGAGAAAGAAGATACTGTTCCTAACCTCCCCTCTTATTTTAACCACAGAAAGGATGCTTTGAATTCAGCTGTGAACAAGTATCTATGACAAAGGCATGGATCACTGTGTTATAAATTGTGTACTTACTCCCTCATTTTAAGGCACTGAAATAAACTCTGCAAACTCAGTTGCTTGAGGCATTACCAGCTCACTCTTTTCCAAGCTTCAAATTCATACATGCCATGTTGGAGCCTGGCTGTGGGCATGGATTTTCCTAAGATTCATTTTGATTGGCTGGCAGTGCCTTTTTGATAGCACATATCTCATGAACTACCACTGCAATGGTGAACAGCTGAGACCTCATCACTGAAAAACAACCCCCCTCCATGCTCATTCAATGTAATGGGTGGAGGAAAGGTTAAATGAGGAAAAGGTAAACACAGGCAGAAAGACTGGGGAGAATGGAGACAGGCAGCATGCAGATGCAAGGGATGAAGGTACTAGGGGATAATAAGTATGTATTAAACTGCCTTTTTCTCCCCAAAATGCAAATAAATCCTGTGGATGTGCAGCCACTTTTCAGCTTCTCTAAATTGGGGCTTGAATTAGTCAATGAACATGTGATTGGGAAGCAGTAGTCACTTCTTATTCTGGCAAACTGGTACTGCTGCCTAGCAAGATTTGAGAATCCCATTCATAGAAGCAACCTGTTAATGAAAATAAAGAAAGGGAAAGGCTGACTGCTTTATATAGAGAATGGCAATATGCATTTCAAACAGCCGTTTCCAGCACTAATGATAACAAGTTATCTCCATGGCTGTAGCGGATAGCATTGCAGAGATTTCCCCCACTCAAGCATATCTGCTTTTAAGTTTATCTAGGAGCAGTTCTGGTGCATTCCAGGCAGATAAAACAGCTACAGAAAACGAAATTTAACTCCCTGTTGTAAAATCGAGTGATCAATGTTTTGCACTGTTATGTGTCTGAGGGGTAAAAATGTCACTTGCATTTTTCCCAGTTTCACAAAAATTAGTGGGTTTTTTAAATAGAATTTTTCTCTGTCTGGCATCCCCAAGCAGTGATGACTGCTCTCCACTCCCAGAGAATTCCTTTAGATTGATCGGCTTCTCACATGATTAGGCCCTGAGGCTGCTTCCTCATTCCTGATTCTAGCTCAGATAGGAACCAGACATACAAATCTGATTATCATTCTTTCACAAACATTCAATAAAGGATTTGAAATGTACTGTTGCAAATCAAATTAGCGTATTAGATCAGTCTGTTCATTCTGAACGCAAATACTTGACATGATAAAGAAAACTCCAAGATCAGTTTCAGTTAGAAAGTCCACTTGCATCAACAGCAGTGAAAGTAACTTAAAATTTCTTACAGATACTATCCTATTGCAACCAGGAGTCCCTGCCAGTTCTTTAAATAGCTCCCTGCTGGCTTTTGCTGCAGCTCAGCCAGCTCTTGTCGGAGCTGCACACTAGGGTGCACTTGTTTACTTTCACCTCTAGTAGTGCTAATATAAAAGGCACTTACCCACAGCTGTAGAAGTTATAGGTAAATTACCAGTTAAAACAAGGCACAGAATTAAGTCACTAGTCTTGCTGGCTGTGTTCATCTTTTCCCCATTTAGCCTTCCCCAATCCCAGTATTCCCTGTAAACTGAGTGCTTGGGCAGCCACGGAGGAGAGATTCACATGCCACCCAGCTGATTAGCAGAGCACCCACATGCCCACACCCAACAGCATAGCATGTGTTTCTACTGGTGGTGCATACCTGTATATGCTTCAGAGCACATAACAAAATTTATTCCACACATGAATGGAAAAAATTAGAGAAAACATTGCCCAATCCATACATTCAATGAGCGGGGAAGGGGAGGTGTTTTTCAGTGATGAGTTCCCAGCTGTTCACTATTGCAGTGGTAGTTCATGAGATATGTGCTATCAAAAAACATTCCTAAAGCCTTAAAGCCATAAGCTATCAAAAGTTGTGCAGTCATAAAGCCTTAATTAGGAGCAAAACAGTCTATTTCACATCTTTTGTAACTTTGCTTTTTTCAATACATTTGAAACTTTCACAAAATGACCTTTATTTCCATTTTCATTTTTAATATTAAATGATACTTTAAAAAGTAAAACAAGATCAAATAAGGACAATTTAGTGACTAACACTGTGTCTTGGAAAATATTGAACTAATGCAATCCAATTAGTTTAGAAGGCAAAGTTATACTTCAAGTCAAACTATTTGTCCAAAAATCTATATTATTTGCTTAGGCTGGAATTTGCAGATATTACATTAGCCACTAGAGGGGGCTCATGTCATCCCGTGAACATAACCCTGAAATTAATAAGGAAAAATCTGCTTCCTCCAAAGAGGTCTATTCAGACACCCAAAAGAGAATAACATTCTGGTGATGTAATTGTCATGGCAATGTCCTTGGTACTGCACAAAACAATGCCCCGTACCACTGCTATTAATTTTGTTTTAAATGTCAGTGTAAACTTTTCCTTCTGTGACCGTAACAATGGTCTTGAACATTAGAGAGCCCATTACTTTGACTAAGTCAACAGGCAGATCTGAGCTAAAGCCACCATGACACTAAGTGCGTTGTTATGTTCAAAGAGGTAACATTTGTAACCTGACATTTTTCTGCATCTGACAGCAATGTTACAGCAAGTTGTTTTCTGAAGTTCTAAAAGGAAAACACCTGACTTGATATTTTCCTCAATGAGAAGGGAGAATGTACAAGGCTCATATAGCACATTATCAGCACCCTTTGCCTGTTAGGAGGCAGAGTGGCCTAATACCAGGGCCCTAAATGAGGGAATAGTAGAAATGGGTCTTGTCTCTAAAGCTGACCCGCTGGAGGTCAAATTGCTTCACTTCTCTGTGCTTTTCCCAGTTTGTCTCTCTCTCTATTTAGATTTGAAGACTGTGATTGAGACTGTGTACTTAATACTGTGAGTTCCTATGTTGTCTAATACAGTGGGAATCCAACTCTGTGTAATGCTGCTGATAATTGTGGCTCCCTTATTAAGAAAATCATTAGTAGTCAAATTTTGCTGGGGACAGTCTAGAAAGAGAAGCAGAAATAGTGTGAGGTGTGTTGTGTGCTACAAAAACTCTAGTGGGGATTTGTGCTGTAAATTGCAACTTACTGCTGCTCTGAACTGGAGCAAAGTTCATGACTACCTGTTTCGAGCTAGCACATGCTGCTAACCACAGGATGTATCAGCTAGTTAAAGAGCTTTCACATCCCCATGGCCCACTAACATGTGGAGATGTGGTGCTGTGATCTGGCATGCTAACTGCCCTAAAGTTTTCCAGAAGGGAAGACGCTCCATATGCCTTTTCCTCACCTTGTCGATGTACCTTACACGGAGTTTGGCACTATCTCCACAGTAGGAGGTCGAAGGGAGAATTGTTCCCATCAACTTCCCATCAACTGCCAGTGAGATGTACTGGCACCGACAGAGGTGCCCTCAGTGTTCAATTTAGTGGGTCTTTACTTGACCTGCTAAATAAAATGCTCAGATTGACCACTGCAGCATTGATCTTCCCACAGGTGGAGACAGGGCCTGAGGTAGCAGTTACTACGAGGGAATAAAAATAGCTGCAGCAGGGAAATAAGAGAGTGGTAAAATAGGATTGGATGAATTAAAAGACTCCTCTCTTTAACAGTGATGAGAAATGGAAGCATATGAGCATTAGTTAGGAACAGACTGGACCTGTTTTTTTGCATGCCCAAAGAGCCTTCCCTCCCTTATGCTCCCTCAGACAGGGGCCAGCTACAGTGAAAGGCTCTGCATTCTCCTGGGTGCATGTGCTGCTCTCTACTAGTAGCTCAGAGTGGCTAGAAAACTATAAGGGGGTAGACAGAATACAAGTTGAAAAAGTTGAAAAACAATTCTGCTCTTATTAAATAATTACTTTCAAACTCTTATTTATTTTTAACTCTTTGTGGGAGGGTATTCTTTTGTTTGTTAGCTGCTTGATTTGTAATATGGTTAGGCATATAGAAGTCAGGTGACAACATGAGATACAAAAAATTAAAACATCTACTGGGGACAAAAAAAGAAAACCCCTCTATCAACAAAGATTACACAGTCTGAACTCTAAGGACTATATCCCCAAATTGGTAGAATATGTGACTCCTGTCAATATTCATGGGAGTTATATATCTACTTTGGGAGAAACGACCCCAATACTTATGCATTTTTTTATTACAAATATATGATGGATTTGTAAACTTTCCCACCCTACATGAAGCAACTGATATGCTCTATTCTGAGAGTGATGTTAACCTTTTTTCTCCTTATCAAACTAATGCACAATAGTCTGTGAACCTTAATTTTCACTGATGTGAGGTAGCCATATAAAGGGCACATAAAGGTGATACCAGACTGATAGAAATATAACCACAGATCTAGTAGAATAATAGACGAAAACCACTAGACTGTACTGGCAGCTTGCCATTATGTGGTTTTAAAGCATTCCAAGCAGAAACAAGCTGAGCGTGTCAGTACAACAAGAAAGGTTCTGTTCAAGTTGCTCAGCTAAACTTTTGATTTTCAGTGGTTATGATGTTTTTATTGAGCCAAAATGAGTCAGCTACTCTGCTACTGATTAACCTGGCAGGTTTATAGTGCCAGTCGGGTGCACCGTAGGAAGCATTTTCACAAACTATTTATAAAACTAGGAAAAGCTCGTTGTCTGTCAAAGAATAACATCTTTGCCTTGTAGGAGAAAATAATAATTCAGATGATTTTATTGTAGCTGGATGAAAGGCAAGTTAGGAGCGAGCTCCTTTCAAGGAGAACTGAGGTCTTTAAAAAGGTAAATAAATGACACAGCATTGATTAAATTGACTTTGTCTGCCATCAGAGAGAAGTTTCTTTTTAAGTATCACTAAGAAATTATTTCAGATATTAGAATGAGCCTAGAAGAAACACTTCTTTCTGTAGGGGCCATATCCCGAGGACCTTAAGTAAGGACAGAGTAAAAACTAAGTAAGTTAAACAGGCATTGCTTTCAGTCCTTATGGCTTTACTCAGACAAAGGCCAAACAAAGGTCTACACTGGCAGAGAAAATCGAGACACAATTCCAGCTATGACAATTGTATATCTGGAGTCGACGTATCTTACATTGATTTTTTGGGGGTGGCCCCACACCGGGAGGTCAACGGGCGAAACTCTTTCATCAACTTCCTCATAACTGTGAGGAGTACCATAGTCAATGGGGGTGCTCTCTAGTAAAGACCCACAAAATTGAATGCTGGAAGATCTGAATGCCGAAGCATTGCTCCTCCAGGAAGCATAGACAAGCCCAAAATCCCCGCTGACAATAACTGGAGGTTTGCATCAGAAAGGACTGCATATGAACTAATTAAGGACCTGAACTTTAGGCCTTATGTTAATAATGCACCTGTGGCTTTAGAATGAATGACTCGATCTGATTTAGGAACCCATGCCTTTCTGTGTCCAGGACTCCAAAGCAAGACCTTTCATGTCTGAATGAAAAGATGGGGTCCTGCAATGCTGGAGTCTGACATGGACTCAGAGGCATTCTCTGTACTGCTCATACGTTTATTAGTTCTGGCAGCCAGCTTCTCTCCATAACAAACAAGAGTCACAGAATCTTGTACAAGTTTACTCCTGACTAGGGCAATGGCTGTTCTATGCAGCAAAAGGGGGCATTGAGTTCACAGAGAACAAAAATGATAAGCTAAGCTCTGATATCAGCCAGTCTTATTCTTACACATCAAGAAACCCAGTCAGGGAGTACGATATCTGTTACCTGGCTGCAGACACACTGATTGGTGTAGCATTTTTGAGATCTGGATCCAGTAGTTATGGCAGGCAAATGGGAACCAATTATCTACTATGGTGAGTTGGCCTGTTTCCCTTCTGAGGAAGAGAAACAGCTCAGGCTTGGGGAAAAGAGTCTGTTTGGGAAGGGGAGGCTGAACAAGCCATTTATCTAGGGAGATAGGCACACAAAGGTTTGGTGGATCTAAACCCCATTTAGCCTTAATCCAACCCTGACTATAGGTATGTAAATACATTTACACAACAAGGACTAATTTGTCCAGTTTTTTCTACATTGAAAACCTTGTATATTCTTTTTTACTTCCTTAAACAGTTGTTAGAAGAATCATGAAACTCTCATTTGGTATTTGGACAAACATAAAGAACTATTCCCCCTCAACAGTCAAATGGTGGTTTTAATAGTAATCTAATCAGCTGGGACTGGAAAGGTAATTACGGGCCAGATCATGCTCCCTCAATGGCAAATTCCTCTTGACCTCAGTGGCAGCAGGACTGGGCCCTGGCAAAGAAAGTCAGCACATGCCAACAACGTATTGGCTTGAAAGAACAGGAAGCATCTGCACAACCTGGCTGCAGGCACTTCCCCAATCCATCTCGCAGCTATGGCTCAGGGCCCCCCTTCGACATGGTGATATGGGCCTGAGGATTCCCTCTAGTCATGAGCCTACCAGTTGTGCTCTTGCCACATGGAGCTCCTCTCCACACTCCTATGAAGAATATGGCTGAAGATGTAATATAAACTTCACTGTATGCTGTGGATTCCCCCTGTATACCTTCTCCACTACTTGTTCCCAGTGGGAAGGCAGAAATTTGACATTATTGGGTTTGGAGTGGTGGGGGTAAAGGGTCTCTGACAATGTGGGACCAGAATGAGGATCATAGCAAGCAGATATGTACAATGACGTGGTGCCATTTTGGAAGAATCATTTTTCAAACCCATAGCTTGAACTGTATCAATTAGAAGAATGTTTAGTTGCTACTGTAACTTTACTATGATTACTTGAGCATGTGCTACTTCTGTAATCAGCTATTCAATTTCTTCCATTGCCTGAATTCTTACCCTCATTGAGGGGCTAGTTATTACAAAGACTCCCTTCTTTTATGCAAGTAATGTCAAATGCAAATTAATCTTTGGGAGCCTGTTTGTTTCTCTGTCAGAACTAGGTTACACAGAAATTTCCCATTAGCTGTGCAACTAGGTACTGTAATCTCTGGAACAGTTTGTTTAGGCCAGTATTGTTGTCAGCTAAGCTTGTTTCTAAAGGTTCAAGACAAAGGCTGTCCCTGTTAGTTCTGTGTGTATCTCAATCTGAAAAGATTCCAAGGTTCTGTTTGGGTAAGCAAAGAATCACAGATCCTATCCAGAATGGTATCCACATGTTGTTAGCCTGGAAACAGGGATGCAATATCCTGGTGGTTTCACTCTGGTTTTAAATATTGTAAGAATATTGTGGAATGGCCCTCTCAGACAATGACAAAGTACAATACAAGCATCCAGTAGAAGTTACAACTGCTAAGATCAACATTAACTTCCAGAAAGATATCTGCACGAATAGTTTGGGAGGCGTACAGGGTTATGGGGCTGGCTTTCAGCACACCCCACCTTTACAAATGTTCCAGCACAACTGTAAAAACTACACACGACTATATGCCAGTGCAGACATTTTGAAAACACAAATAGGTGACCTGGAAAGCCTGAGATTTGGTGAAGACCTCATAATAATTGGCTTTCATGTATTGGTTAAATAAGAATGATTTGCATCATACCATAATTTCTGCAATTTATACTAGAAAGATGGTTTGGGTAAAAAAAGACAGAGAAGTTGCGCTGTGTATTAAAAGAATCTATGGGATATAGAGAGAACTTATTAGGAAGAATAAGTTTTCTGTGTAGAGAAGAGTACATATGAAGAAGATTCAGTATGAATACAAATCTGAGTTTATTAAAATGAGGATGCCCCTTGGGCTCTCAATCAGAACAAAGATGAAGAAGTCAAAGGCCACAACTGAGGGGGAAAGCAAAAGCAGTGGTAAACCTCTATCACCCTTGTCCTTGACTTTGGGGCTGAACATGTCCTTGACATAAATTAGTGCCTCCAAAAGACTGCTCTAAGTTATACCTACCAGTAGAGTGCTCTACAGCAGTGTTTCTCAACAATCAGTATACGGGAACCAGTCCCTGAGATTTCTCTGACACAATGTAGGGAGGCAGTAAGCCAGTCCCTGGTATCAAAAAGATTGACGAATACTGCCCTAAAGAATAAGAACATAAGAACGGCCATACTGGGTCACACCAAAGGTCCATCTAGCCCAGTATCCTGTCTTCCAACAGTGGCCAATGCTAGACCTATGCCAGAGGAAATGAACAGAACAGGTAAACATTAAGTGTTCTGCCTCCTGTCGCCGATTCCCAGCTTCTGACAAACACCATTCCTACCCATTCTGGCTAATACCTATTGATGGACCTATCCTTCATGAATTTATGTAGTTATTTTTTGAATCCTGTTAAAGTCCTGGTCTTCACAACATGCTCTGGCAAGAAGTTCCACAGGTTGACTGCATTGTGTGAAGAAAAACTTCTTTTTGTTTGTTTTAAACCTGCTATCTATTAATTTCATTTGGTGAAACCTTTTCCATATTTACTTTCTCCACAACAGTCATGATTTTATAGACCTCTATCATATCTCCCATTAGTCTTTTATTTTCTAAGATGAAAAGTCCCAGTTTTATTAATCTCTCCTCATATGGCAGCCATTCCAAACTCCTTGTAATTTTTGTTGCCCTTTTCTGAATTCTCTCTCATACCAAGATATCTTTTTTCAGAAGAGGTGATCACATCTGCATGCAGTATTCCAGATGTGGGCATATGTACCATGGATTTATATAGAGGCAATAAAATATTTTCTGTCTTATTGTCTATTCCTTTTTTAATTATTCCTAATATTGTTTGCTTTTTTGACTGCTGCTGAGCATTGAGTGGATGTTTTCAGAGAACTGTTCACAATGACTCCAAGATCTCTCTCTTGAGTAGTAATAGCTAATTTAGTCCCCATCATTTTGTACGTATAGTTGGGATTATGTTTTCCAACATGCATTACTTTGCATTTATCATAATTAAAATTCATCTGTCATTTTGTTGCCCAGTCACATTAGCTATCTTCCATTCATTTGGTTGGTACAGAAGATGATTTAAAGAATTGGTTACAAACCACAGTTAGTAGTTCTTCAATTTCACATTTGAGTCCTTTCAGAACTCTTGGGTGAATGTCATCTGGTCCTTGTGACTTGTTACTGTTTAGTGTATCAATTTGTTCCAAAACCTCCTCTATAACTCAATCTGGGACAGTTCCTCAGATTTGTCACCTAAGAAGAATGGCTCAGGTTTGGGAATCTCCCTCACATCCCATCCATGAAGACCGATGTTCCATGGGTTCAGGTTTGCCAGAGTGAGCCATGTTGTGGTTCCACATGCAACGTGACACAAAAGTGGGGAAGAGTGTGTGAAGTAAAGGGAATCTTCACCTGCCTATTTGGAACTAGTATCATGTTCCTTTTATAGTTTCTACAATGAAAAGAAAGCTTAGTGAAAGCTAAAGATATGGTCCAAAATGCATGTGACATTCAGAATGCACCAAAAGCTAGTAGCATGCTAATGTCTCATTTCAGCTACCCAAACACAGAGTAAAACAATGTCACATAAGGTCATGACTTGGCAAAACAATTTCTTACTACAATGACCAATAGTTCGTGTGTTTGTCAGAAGAGAAACTTGACTTACTGCTGAATTGTTTCAGAAAGCATTTGAGCACTTAAGACTGACCATCATATACAGTAATTAAGTTTCACATCTTCACTGGGAGATCATACCAAGGAATACTCTCATGGCACTCAGTTTCATAAAGGTGATTTTAAAAAACGGGAAGTTAGTTATTAACAGCCTGAAGGAGAAAGTGAGGAAATTAAAATTCATAGAAGCAGCATGGAGGCTACATGAGAATATCTTAGTGGGGAGGCAGAAGATCTGCATGTTCCACAATACCAAATGGAAGCAAAAAAGTGAACTAGCAAAGCCTATGTGGTTAAATGACAAAATGTAAATGTTCGGTCAGGCTAAAAATATACGATTTACCTATGCAGATTCAGTCTGAGTGAAGCTAACTGATAACTGAGCAGAACATAAACACTGACCAAAACTTGCCTTCCCTCCCCTGTTCCTTCCATGGGTGCAGAAGACTTGTTCTTTGTACAGCGCAATAGGGTCATAGTCTAGGACAGGGGAGTTAGGTGCTATCACAACATATATAGTTAAGTGCTATATATATGTATGCGAGAGAGAGTATGTGTTTGTGTGTCTGTATGTCCACCTGTGAGTCTGTTTGTTCAAGAACTCAGAAACAGTAAGAGCTAGGACCACCAAATTTGGTATGCAGCTTCCTCTTCTCCTAACTTAAAGCAAGGTCAGGGTTTAGTTATGCAAGGAAAATGGGATATGCCTGAAATTTGATTGTTTTCCATAACATGGAAAGGGAGGGGTCTCATAGAAGGGACAGTTATGCTCTGCAAAGACCATAGGGGGCAGTGAGCACAGGGACAGTTATATTGCAAAGTGACCACAGTGGGATGCCTTGGGCTCTCCATATTGCTTACTGCTGTCCAAGGTAAGTAGTTCCCAGTACCTACAAACCCCTTGCCCCTGGCCCTCAGCCACAGCACTGGATGATGGGGCTCCCCACCGGCCAACAGCCTCACACTCCCCCTGAGGAGCTTCCAGCTGCTCCTTCCCCCTATCACCTGTGCTCATTGGCTCCACCACCACTCCCCAGCGAGGAGACACAGGGGCAGGCATCCCAGCTCCAAACCTCCCCCCCCACAAGTTGCTGTGGAGCCAGGCAGCCCATCACCAGCCTCCCCACCTCCCTCTTCACCTGCACGAAGACACCAGCTGGCCGGCTGGGCAACTCGGCCCAGGCTCTGGTCCCAGTCATAACCACAGCCCTGGCCCTAGCCCTGCCCTCTCCTGTGAGCAGCCCCAACCCCTGGGAGGAGCTGCTGGCCAGGGTGCGGGGGAAATCCCCTGGGAGGAATTGCCAGAGCAGCGCAACCCCGGTTCTCCAGGAGCCACCATCTGAGGAGCGCCACTCTTGCCACCACTACAGGCAGCCCCAATAATCTCCCCCAACCTCCCAGCCCCCTACCCTGAGCCCCCTGAATCCTGCACCCTGCCCTGAATCCTGCACCCCCTGCCTTGAACCACCCACCCACTGCCCTCACTCCTGTACCCTCACCTCCTGCCCACATCCCCTCCTCACCTCCCAGCTCCCTGCCCTGACTCCTGGAACTCCCACACTCCTAGCCCCCTGCCCTGAGCCCCCCCACATCCCCAAGTCCCTGCCCTGACTTCTGCACTCCAAACACCCACAGTCCCCTGCCCTGAAGGACCCAAACAACACCAGATAAATATTCAAGTAAATACATAATAGTGAAATCAATGTGGCTCTAATCCCAGTGTGGCTCTGTGGAACAGAATACAAAGATCTTGATCTGAGCTTCCACATCCCCTGTACTGTTTTGTCCCACGTAGGCAACTTGCAGGTTGCTGGGGAGCACTCAGGGTGAATGGAGTTGCATCTGGGATGCTAACAACTGGGCTTTTCAAACAAGCCCCACTGAAATGTTGAAATCCTACTGAATTTCAACAGGAGTTGAGCACTTAATTGCCTTAGTCTCCTTTAAAATCCAGCCACAAATGACTGCTATATGGAGAAGTGACCATGTGACAGAGGGCTAGCAGCAGCACTGTGGAGTAGGATGCAGTCCCAGGTGAGGACTTTCTGGTGGGGGGATTTTGAGCATCAGCATGATGGTTACTGGGTGAGCAAGGGAAGAACATAAGGGAAGGAACCAGGAAACAAAGGGCAGCTCAGAAGCAAGTAAACAGAGTTTGCATGGACTGAGGTGTGAAGGTACAGCCCACTGCATTGTGTGGCATTACTATGTCAGAGAGGAATAAAAACACATCTATAAGATAAGCAATCAAATGGTGTTTGTGACTGTGAAACTATCTGAGCTAGCCAGGCAGTGGGGTCCATTGGACAGCAACAGAGGCACCTGTGATAACCTATATTTGAAAACAGTGCTGAGGTGATCTTGAGATGTATGGATCAGAGAACAGCATATGCAGTGTGGGGATTAGCCAGCAACCGCTGACGAGTTCCATGAGTTGCTACTCATTTTCTTCTATTAAATATTCCCTAAATATATCATTTCTTATCCAAAAGGGTAGCCTGATTTCTGATTTGCTGTAGTGGGGATCTTCCTTTTTTTTAAAATACATATCAGAATCCTTTGCATGGGCACTTCACTGGAAGTCTTTCATAAGCCACCAAAAAAGAGACTGAAGTGTGTGTGAGACTCAAAAGCATCTGCTGCATAATTAGCAAAATCTTTGGAAAGGGGAGCAGATTGGCAATGAGCAGTTTGAGTAACTGCTGGTAACTTTTCTCTTAAAGGGGATGGATGTTTAGTATCTTGCATGTCTTCCCATCATCACCCCTGGATTAAATTACAGCTTTAGCTCACAAAGAATGCCCCAAACACGTTCGGCATAGGAACATGAATACCCTTCTTTCAAAGAGCTGGAAGAAGCATTTCTCCTACATCAAGCTATAGCAAAGCCAGTCCCACCTCCTAGCATATCAGCCATTAATGCACCTGGCATGCCTTATGAACCAACACTTCAATACCAAGTTCTTAGAAGTATTCTTTACAAAGTATAACCTATTAAGGACTGTGAGTGATCACTTGGATCAATTATCTGTCAACAACGAATCTATTACTGAAAGAGCTTAGCAACTAGTAACAAAACTATTTCAGGAATCATGTGCTGCTCATATTACTTTTAAAATGCTGCTGATGTTTGTATTTCATTTTATCAGTTTCTCTTTGGTCTACTAAGAGGTGGAAGAGGGTTTCCAGTTTTGCACAACAGCCAAAAACAAACACAATGCAGTAAATAAGGGGGAAATCTGAAGTTTATACTAAGTGAAAAACCACTCAAAAATACTTTTTACAGAGCACCAGTTAGAATCAACCACCAGTGTAACTCCAGTGAGGACTGCAGTCTGATCCACAGTATGATATATAAGGGCTACATAGAGCGATATATAATTATACCTGCAGTCTATATAAGAGGAAAAGCAGTATATATCTCTTTAACCAGTGATGGTTTGAAACTGGACCTAGTTATGAATAAAAGAATAGTACAAACTAGTGTTTGTACTTAAAAACACTAGTTAAGCACTACTAACATTACTAGTCAACAATAATACTAGACTGAATAGTTTTTAGTTATTTGAATATTAAGTTAATAGTCTATTGTAAAACTTTCTTTATTAAAAATACAAGAAGACTTACCTGGGGTTGCCCAGGTCCTTCAGGGCAAGAGGCTCGTGCTGTGGGAGTGCAGGAGTCAGGGCAGAGCCTTGAGGATGTGGAGGGCTCAGGGAAGGAGGCTCAGGGAAGGAGGTCAGGGTGGGAGCGGTTGAGGAGGGACTCACGGCAGGGATGCAAGAATGAGGGCAGGAGGGTGGAAGGTGGAGGAACTCAGGGGAAAGGGAAGAAGCTCAGCCAAGCAAGATGGCTGCTGGCTTCTCCCTGGGGGTGGCCTGGGGTAGCAGAGACCAAGCACCGCACCTGCCAATTTGTCCCTGGGGTGGGAGGGGCCACACACCCTACCTGCTGGCTTGTCCCTAGGGTGGAGAGGAGGGCGCACACCCTGCCTGTCACTTGTCCCTGGGGGATCAGGTTCTCCCAGGCCTGGGCTGAGCTGGGGGCCCAGGGCAACGAAGGGCTCCCCACATGGCACTGTGGCCAAAGGCCAGAGGGGAGAGGTATGGGGTAGGAGGGCCACTTATCTGGTCCAGTGGTCAACAAAATTGTGAGCCCCAGTGCCAGCTGGCTACTCTCCTTGTGGTGTGGCTACTACCAATGATCACTCTGCCCTCAGTGGTCACCCCACAGTATCTCTGTCTCTCCGATCAGCCCAACCCTTTCCATGTTATGGGAAACAATCCCATTCCAGGCAGATCCTGTTTTCCTAGCACAACCAAACACTGACCTTGCTTTAAGTTAAGAGAAAAGGAAGCTGAATACCGAATTTGGTGGTCCTAACTCTTACTATTTAGGTAGAGTTCTTGAACAAATGGACTCATGGACAGAACACAGATACACATATCTCTATAGATAGATTACTTAAAAATTCTGAGCAGCAAAACTTAAAATTTACATTTAAAATGGAAGAATTAAGTTTTATTAAAGCATTTGAACTCAGTTCCTGCTTTTAAAGAGTGAAACTTATTTTGAGATCCTATGTGAATCTTAAGCAATTCATAAGCTTTGTGTTGAACCTCTGCTAAGAGTGAAAGCCACTTTTTACAAGCAGAAAATCAATGAGATCATTGAAGGGAATGAGATCTTAGGCCTGTATTTAAAACATTCCCATTCGAGTTCATGACCCAGATCATAGTCAAATTAAAGTTAATAGCATAACTCCCACTGATTTCAGTGGTGCAGGATTTGTACTTAATCTTGGAAACAAGTATTGTTAATAGGAACCTGCTTGCCTTACTCCTCTCACCAGCCTCACTGAAATCAGTGGGAGTACTTGTGTGAGGTAAAGGAAGTAGGATTTGCCTGCGAATGGAGGCAAATAGAGATTGCCAATCTTGTGTTACAATTACATGTTTTATGTTTGCTTTGTTTTATCAAGCAAATTTACAAATAAGGCAATAAATAATTGAATAAAATAAACAGCACAAAGGCTACTTTCATAAATGCAAAATAAAGGGTGAATTTCACTCAAGGGCACATCTATATTGAAATAAAACACCCACAGATAGCCCATAACAACTGACTTAGGCTCACTGGGTATCAGACATGGCTCAACAAAAACTACAGTATAGACATTTGGTGCTCAAGCTGGAGATCAGGCTCTGAGATCCTCCTCTCTCAGAATCTCAGACCCCAGGTTCCTGCCTGAGCACAAACATCTGTAGTGCAATTTTATAGTTCTGCAGCCCAAGCCTAAGTCAACTGACATGAGCCATACACAGGTGTTTTAATGCAGTGTGGACACACTCAGAGTGAGCAGAATTTGGTTCAAAATTCTTTAACAAAACCTAATTCAGACACTTCAAGGTTAATGTATAGTTTGATATAAACTTGTGTGTTAGAGGCATGAAATTTCCCCTGTCCCCTGAAAGGAAAAAGGGCAGATTGGTACCTTCTACACATCTGATGTGAAAAGGCTGTGTTCATTAAATAAATTCAAAGAACTAAATACATGGATTGTTAAACAGATGGTGAAGATGCTTAAAGGTATAGAAATGTAATGTTATAATTTAAGTCTGAAGCCATAAAATGGTACTTTGTCTCAATTAAATACTTAAGATGCCATCATTTCAGATGAGGAAAGGGAAATCTAAATGTTTCATTTAGACAGGGTGAGTTTTATGTATTTATTACAGCATTTTTAGTGATAGTTATGGTGATGAAAAATACTACGGAACAAATGAATTTGTTTTTGCAAGAGACTTTTTTATTTTGTTGGCTTTGCTGTTCAAAACTCATTCCAACTGCACAGGCAAATGAGAGTTTTAATTTTATTTATTTTTTTATTTGAATATTTATATGGCAGCAAAAGGCAAGGGTTTTCTCTTCCTCTACATCTTGGAAAGGCTTGAAAATGATTTGCAGGGGAAGCTTATTCCCTTCCACTGACAGTTTGCACAAGGTTTGGAAAAAAGCAAGCTGCAGCTGGCTACTGATGTGCATGCAAACAAGCTAACATCAGCCAATATTTTAAAGGGATAGCTTCTACAGAATTCTCCACTCTCCTCCCAGTCAAGTTGCTAGCATTGCGAGAAACCATTTTTGAGCAGTGTTGGTTTTACTTAACAGCAGCTTCCTGAGTTTGACTCTAAAAATTAATGGTTCTTTTAGGGTTAAATTGTGCTGTTTGGCCCCATCCTGAATAAACTTACTATGACTTTTAGAAGCTTCAGAGTGTAGCCAAGTTAGTCTGTAACAGGAAAAACTTAAAAAACAACAAATAGTCCAGAAGTACTTTAAAGACTAACAAAACATGTAGATGGTATCATGAGCTTTTGTGGGCACAACCATGAAAGAAGAAGAAGTGGGTTGTCTCCATGAAAGCTCATGATACCATCTACATTTTTTTTAGTCTTTAAAGTGCTACTGGACTATTTGTTGTTTTTTAAGTTTTTCCTATGACTTTTAGAGACACCTCTCTGAGGCACAATTCCCTTGCTCCAATAGGGTGGTCACTTGCTATTGGCCTATATTAGCAGTAAATTGCTAAGTCCCACCTCCGAACTGGGCAGCAAGTAGGAAGCGGAGAATCAAGGTTCCACACATTTGCCACCCCTTCCTTTCCATTCCAAACCCACCTTCTGGTAGGGGAGTGAAGAGCAGGAGGCTGCAGCATCCACTTATTCATTCACCTCCAGACTTAAGGCTTGGGTAGTTCATGCACAGGTAGAAGAGTAAGTCTTACATTCCTTTCTCCCATGTATAGCTGTATGCTCCAAGTCACAATCTAACTTTTGTATCTTTCAGGGAAATGGAACTAGATACTAATCTTCTACTGTTGAATTCTTTATCAAACATGTAACAGCAGCAGCAGCTAGAGAATATAGCATCCCTGAGTATGCTCAGCAGAATACTGCATATGATTTCTGAGGAAGGCTGCATGAAATATCTCCTCCCAGTGTTTGGCTGCAAGGCAAGTTTGGGCATTGTATTTCTTTTCAGGAACAACGGGAGGAGGACTGTGAACAACATGTACAGTACATGCTAAAAAAGGCGTTACAATGTTTGTAGCAGACTGAAGTTTGCCACTTTGTCTGGCTTTTCTCAGTTATTGTGACTACAAGTGTTTCAATTAAAATGACGACATATATATTAAAGTCAACATTTTGATTTCTTCCAGTATAGGAAAGCTGAAAAAACAAGATTTGAATGAATTTCTGATAATAATAAAAACAACAGTGAACTTAAGTCTCTGAATCACATGAGCAGAAGTTTTATTAAAACAAGATGGTAAATATCTCATATGTTTGTCCCAGAGGTCACAGTACAAGCCTAATTTGCTAATCTATTTAGCCATGAATCTGAATGTCCTAATCCTGTGCAAGATTCCAAGACATCTAGTTAGAAAATAATAGATGGTTACACTGTGAGATACAGGATGTTGTTTAATTCCTATCTAATACTTATGGTATCAAGGCTAAAGAACTACAGAAGGAACTAAGTAGTAATCCCCTTCCAAATGCTGAGCAGTAACATTCCTTTCTAAAGGCATACTTTACAAGTTTTGTTACACTGATATTCCATAATTGTTCTGTAATAGCTGGCCCAGTGAGGATGTGAAGGATGGTTCATGTATCTTAGAGTCAGAATTCAAAATCAGACTGCTGCTCTGATCAATAAATACACAGAGCCAGATACTCACGGCAGATATGCCAGTTGAAATCCAAAGTAATTTCATTGGCTCCAGTGGAATTTCTTGGGTTTTTAATTAAATAATAGAGATTACAATCTGGTCTCAGTTTGGTGTGTTGCTAATAGATTTAGTAAAAACCAGGCAGTCCTGTTTATCATCTCAATGTTCATCCACTTAGTTTGTGTCCTTCTCAAAATCTTATCATCCAACATTTCTCTTATCAGTGACAGAAATGTATTACAGGTTTCTAAAGCAAAAATCAGTAGTTAGGGCAGACATCCCCTTTTAGTGGAAAAGCCAGGCACGGTTATCAAGGGCCTGATTCTCAAGGCTTGCTTTTGTGTGTGCACATTTATACATACACAATACAGGAAGAGAACACACACTCCACGGATGAGTACGCAGCTGGATAGGCACCTATCCACTAGTGTACACATTAAGTTCCTGTTACCCACGAGCGTACTGGCAATCAAAATAGGCCTGGGAAATGGATTGAGAATGGCCCTCCCCCGTGACGTCACCCCTGCATGCCCCTCAAGCCCCGCCCCCTGTGTCATGTCCGGCACGCGGTGCAGGCAGCGGGTAGGGCTCTGCGTGCCACATACAGCGTGGACGTGGAGCCGCTCGGAGTGAGGGGCAATGGCATGTGGACACGATGGCCCACCCGGACCGACGGCCCACCGGGAAATTCCCGGTATCCCGACAAGCCAGTCCGCCCCTGCTGTTACCTACCTATCTACCTGCTGAAAATGAGTCCCTAAAATACATACTATCATCGCCAGCACCTGCACAAAAAGATCCCAGTAAAATAGGCAAGAAAACAGTTTTACTGATCACATTGACTGTTTTTGATAAAAGTAATGTGTGGAAATCCCCGGAATGAAGACAGCGGTTAGAATCCAATGTTCTGAAAGCTGTGACATAGATTGTACTATTGAAAGCACATATATATTTGTCATGAGCACCTACTTTCAGCCAACTCAAGTTTTATAGTATTGAATTTGGATCAAAACTTAGCCACCCTGTACGCATAAGAGTAGACAAAGGTAGAGGTGGAATATGAGGCAGAAGTTTTCTTTTAAGCATGGTTCCTCCACCATTTTAATCTCCCCAAAACACATGCAAAGAGGTCAATCTCCAGGCTGTCCAAGCAGGATAATGTGTGAATAAGGAACATCAGGTTATAGTCTGCATATCTATCTGTATATGACTTCTAACCCAGGAGTAGTAACATCCTCCAAGAGAAGAATAATTTACTTGGGGACATGTATGTAAAACTTCACATTTATGTTGCTTTTGCAATCCATTTTAAATAAATAAATACATTTTAACTTCCAACCATTAGACCTATCCCACTGTCACCAGTTGCCAAGATTCTAGGATCAGAACTTAGCCAAAAATGGCTCTGATTCATAGAGATGAGATGGATGCCAACTTGCTCTTCTGTAGTTCTACGTACACATAGTAATGACATTTGGGTTTGGCATCCCTCACTTTGTCAGGAATTTTTAGCACACATGTCATGCAGCCCTTAAAGGAGGCTCAGCAGTGATCTGTTGGCTAATCTCTGGACTTTTTTTCATGGCTTACCTCCATGCTGACCCCTTTTACATACTGACTTCTTTAATGGATGTTAACTTACTGGGGGCAGATGTGCATCAGATGCCCATTGTCATAAAAGGAACTGAAACAGCTTTGGCATGCAGATACATCTATAGAGAGCCCAGTAAAAGGTGGAGTAGAAGCTGTTGCTCCAGTCCTATGTTACCTGGTGAGTCTCCCAGGTAGAAGTACTTTTTTTAAGCCAATTCTTCTGGTTTAGGTGTTCTTTGTCCAAGTGGACTGCTGCAAAGCAGTCTTAGCAGAGGCCAAGATGAGACTAGTGTTCCTAACCCAGTTATTTAAATCTGTATGGACTTTTATATTTATTTTTAAAATAAATGCTGATTTTTATTCTTTTTCTATTTAAAAATAACTCTGCTCCAGCAGACTGAGATCCCTGGGTAATCAGCCAGTAACAAATGGCCAAACACTTGAAGAGGAGAGCATAAATGGAGAGGAAATTCTGTTTCGAAAGTCTAGGAATTATAAGAAAAAGGCAAAAATAATTTTAAATCCTCTGTAAAAAGCATGAAAGCCTCCTTATAATGCAAAAGATGAAGTGTACAGTAAAAGAAAATAATGGAATGATCTTCTGCAGCACTGTTGCAATTGCAGAACATCAAATGAGTATCTGTGGAACAGCTCAAATTTTAAGACTGCAGTACTCTTTTACCCTTCTTTCAAAAGTGGAGCTTCACTCCATGCTATGACTATATATAAGAATTTCATATATTCTCCAGTTTTCAGATGTCTAAAGCTTTGTATGAACAATTTATTTATGCTTTTTTACAACTAGTTTACCCCCAAAGTGTTACTTACAATAGAAAGACTTCCAGTAGCTATTTCCCTCCAACTATAGCTATAAGTCAAGGTGACATAGGAAGTGTTGAAATAGCAGATCTTGTTAGAATGCTAATATTATTAAGACAGAAGTTAATAGTTCTGCAAGTTAGCTTTATGGCCAATTAATCATGCAATATGATGTATGCTAGAGGCACATTACTAAAGACGCAAATCTCAATTTATTGGCACTAAACCACACTTTGGCAGATGGGGGGTTTTTGTATGAAAAATGCTGAGCTACAATAAAAGCCGTTTTGAACTACCAAGTTATCATGCAATGATTTAACATCTTGTGCATAGCACAGGGGTTTTGCAATGCAATGTCAATCTTACCTCCATGGGAAAAGCTTTAAAATTAACAGTGTGTTCAGAGCCACGCTGGTTTTCTCTCCCCCAGTGAAACTGAACATCATGCAGTTCAAATTCATGGCCCCGAGGTAATGGCCCACCTACTAACACTGGAAAAGAACACAAATAAAGACACATTTAGTTTTCCAAGCAAACAAGGTGCTGAGTACATTGTCCACAAACAACTGGGAGATAGTTGCAAACTTCTTTATTATAATCTATCTAACAGAGAATGGGAGCAAAACTAATATATCTACTTCCTTTTCTCCTGTATTATTACCCATCTGCAGAATCCCAGTTCATTCTCAGCTATGAAAATGGTATTATCCTGCATTCTGAGTTCTACAAGGCAGAACAGCTAGTCATATAGCAAGATAAAAGCATTGTATGCTTATCACTCCAAAGAGGGAATAAATGAGTTTATAGACTGATAGCCAAACAGTAGCTCTGTGTTCTAACCAGATGATACAGTTTCCTTCTGGTGTCAAACTGTATAATTGCCTTGTAGCTGTACAAATGCCTCACCTGTATCACCTATGTTTGTTGTGCGGAAATTGGTCATGAAAAGCTGGGGAGAAACTCTGGCATTCTTGGCTGCCAATGTTTTGTTAGATAATAATATTTTGATAGACACCACTTGCCAGCCTTGTGAGATACAAGTTGCCCTTGTGTTCATTGAGCTTGTAATAAATAATCTTAAAATTCAGTATCAACAATATGCTATATTTACTTAAAGTACTTAAAGTAAACCACTAGGAACCTAGACCTCCAGAATATTCTTACTAATGTTTTCAAAACCTACAGTGGTGAATGTGGACTAGTGCCTTAAAATAAAACAATAAAAAGACCCATCCCCCAGTCAAAGGAGATGGAAAGCAGTATAAATTATAAGTTGAACAGTTGATATTAACCTATCTTTTCTCAAGTACAAATGGTATATAAGCATAGGTGTACATATGTGAACCCAAACTTTGGCCCTCACTTCCATCCATGCCAGAGTTTAGTCCAAAGAGTCCTGAAACTGCTTAGGACCAAATATTGCCCTCGTGTATACACTTGAAACTCTTCACTGAAGTCAATAGAAGTCATATGCTCCTATACGAGGGCAGATTTTGAGCTTAGAGTGCTTACAGGTCTGCCCCAAAGCCCATCAAACTCTAGTCTCTCGCTATCTACAGAAGACTTTGCATCAGACCCTCTGTGACAAATAAAGTAATGAAAATTAAATTGTTTTCTGTTACATTATGTTGGGCTTTATGCAGTAAAGGATCCACAATCTTCAGTCACTTTATCTGTGTAACTGGATATAATCTCTATGGTGAAATACTACAAACACAAAATTCAGTCATATTGTATTGTTTGCCAAAAGAGAGCAAAAAATATTACAAGTAGGGTGGAGAATTGTAACGTCCCAGAGATAAAACTCATCAATTAAGATTTCTATTATAAGTTACAACAACGGACAAAGTGACCCATACCAATTAGAATGTCTTCCACCCTGACAGAACATAAAACTGTAATGGTCTTTGATAAGCATCATCACAATTATAAAGTATTTCATTTGTAAGATAGCAGGACTATAGTACACTGCATAAATTTGCATCTTATATTCCTCTTAAATATGTCACTATAGACAAAGTGCTACAATGGTAAAGTAATAAACATTGTGTAAACCATGGTGTCCAGAATATTTCAAAATAACAATGCGAGCATCTGCACATCCATTCCGTTATTTAGAAATAATTTCAAAATAACAGACGGCTTATTCTGAAATCCGTAAACCTCATTCTATGAGGAATAATGCCCATTCCAAAATAGCTATTTTGAAATAAGGTGCGTGTAGACGCTCTGCTGCTGCTATTTTGAAATAACCCCTCACCGGGGCCATTTTAAGTTATTCCTCCCCAGCGTCTCCTGGGGCTGTAAATTGAGATAGCACTTCTACATTAGGGAAGCCTGCCTCAGACTAATTTTGAGGCTTCCCTGCAGTGTAGACATTCTATTTTGAAATAAGCTATTTCGGAATAACTATTCCAGAATAGCTTATTTTGAAATAAGCGCGCAGAGCAGACGTACCCTGAAATTGAAACTGTCAGTTCTTGTAGAATACATTTGGCCTGCATTATTGTCAGTAGAAAACCCTCTAAAATATCTCTGAAATATTAAAATCCATCATAACTATTCTACTTCTCTCTCCAGTTATTCATGCTTTCTCCAATTTATATATCATAGATGCACAGTGTCCAAACTGCATGCAGCTTGTAAAATATTTACAAATTTAAACGAAGAGCCTGAATGTCTGTTCTGAATTGAGGATCAAAAGGACCATCGTTAATGATAGCTCTATAGAGGACAACAATATGTACACTGTGCAATGATATAACTGAAGAAGATATAGTTTGCAGTGGAATAGCCATTGATTTAAATATATATTTTAGTCATTCTTCTTTATATATTTGTAGGTTTTTCTACAGCTGCTATGGCATGTTTATGGGAACCGCTCATATATTGATTGGGCACATTTTCAAAAAGTGCTCAGTGCTCAGTAGCTCCCATTTAGAAAATCTGGCTAAATGGATTTGTCTTCATGGCACTCCATGAGGTGACAACCTGTGAGAGTCCCAGCAGGATCCTGGGTTCAGCCAACTTAAGGAACTGGACATAGAGAAATTCTGTTGTTGTTGGTCGTTAAGCGTAAGGAAATGTATTAACTCCTTACTTCCCATCAGGGAAGTCATATCCCTGAAATGAAAGATCTAGCCTGCTTTTACAGTTGGAGAATGGGGGCACAGAGAGATTAAGCAATAGGAAATCTGTGGCAGAGCTAGGAACAGAATCAAGAGCTCCTAAAAATGTGCCATGAACAATACCAACAAGGAAGCTGAAGGAGACTGCCTGCTTATTTCCCAAGTGTTCCCAAAAAGTCATCAGACAGTAACAGTCAGGCACTATCATGCTGAAGTCACATTGCTGACCTACAGGTGACTATACTGCTTTTCAAGAACTTCACTTCCAGACACATATTACTTTTTAACTACGTAAAATTCCCCCAAACAACGCTGCTTTACTCAAGTGCCCGAACTATGGCCCATGTACCACTGGCGGTCTTCAGAACTCTTGCTGTAGTGAATTGAGCAGTCACATGGTGCTAGTTTTCATCCTTGTTTTCAGCAGCTAAGCTGCATTAAAAGACAGCTAAAATATGTTAACTATACTTTCTGAACATTAATATTAGTTCCTAGTGCTTGACACACGAAAGCTCATCTCAGAGATATACATTGCATGCCTGTTTCTCCTTTCACTATACAAATTTGCCATCTGTATTATTGGATTGGTGAAAATAAACATCAGAGGCCAGATCCTGGGCCCCTGCTCTGACCTTTTTGCATCCACAGAGCAGATGGGGATTTCCCCAGCAGAGGTGAATAAGAGCTGGCTCTGCAGAATCCTGCCCAGCCTGCTTTGAAGCACATCTGGAATGCCTTGAGTTTTAGCAGTCTTCTCCTGCATAATACCCTCTACAACAAGGCTGTTACCAGACAGCACAGTTCTGAGATTCCTCTAATTGTATACAGGGTCTGAACTGGCCTGTGGCTACTACAGAACTGAATGGTCACAAAGGATTGCCTCTCCTCACTTTTCCTCCCTGACATTTAAGTCCTGCACTGAGCATAGGTCATCCAGACCTTCTACATCCAAGATTTCACCTGTCAGTTAATCTGGAAATGGTGTTTATTGCGTTCTAGTTATTATGTGGTAAATATTGAGGCAATACTCTTTAAAATTGAAAGCCTGTCAACATCTTAAGTATAATTCAAGAATCTTATTCTAAATGAACTATCAATGCCTAAAGTTTATCTATATAAAGCATCAGAAGAAGAAATGGAAATCAATGGAAAACTATTAATTTCCATAGACTTGGTATCAGGTCCACAGTTTCTGTCAGCCATAAATTAAAAGATAAAATGAAATATTTTGACTTGAGCAGAATCTGAATGAAATGCCAATCATTAATTACTTCATAGTCATGGCAAACATCTTAGTTATATTCTGGACAATTTTTGAACTGCAGACTCTGTTGGCTCAAGTGATTTAGGTTACACTATCATAAGAGGCAATTTTGAACCATACTGCATCCTGGAAAGCAGGCTGGCATCTGTAAACTTTCTCAACATAGGGATTAATTACAGTATTAGATTTCTAACAGCTTCACAAAAATGAATGCCCAGTTTTGGATCATAATTCAGTTATTCACAAAGATCACCCCTGCTTCCACTAACAGCCGTGGCAAAACTCTTATTGATTAAAATTATGCAGGATCTGGCTATAGTTCCATTATAGACCTGGATGCTTTTTCTTAGTTCAGTTACTGAGTAACGGATATTCTTCAAGACAATCTACCTTACTGTCCATTTATGTGTATGGGGGAAAATGTAAACAATGATTCAACATACCTGATTTTGACTTGAGGATGATCTGAATGGAATGCCCATCATTAATTACTTCACAGTCACGGCAAACAACATAGTTTGGTGATAAACGTATTTCCAGTAGTGAGGGGTCATATTTGGCTTCTCTTGAATTTAAATTAATAGGAGACTGGTATTCTCCGTTAGCATCAGGAAATATCAACCCCCACTCGACTCCTAAAAATAAAACAAAAAGCTATTCTATGAAAACAAAATGATAGTTTTTCATGAAAAGCATGCAGCTTGAACCCATGCAGGCAATAGTAAATCACTGAGTAGAACCCTTCACTTAAAGGGATACTATTTAAAATGTTGTAAACAAACTTTCCTTTACCCCGTTACTGACAACAATGTAGTTAAATATGAACACATTTTTGAAATCCCACTGGCTACTCATAATTTACTATCAGTTTTCCTTTTTTGTGCATTTCTCTGAACGTGGACAACGAAATCAGCTAAATCAGTTCCACTTTGTTTTAAGTCGGTTTCACTGTCAGGTTCTTAGTGCTGCCCTGCCTGACATTTAAAAGCAGCAAAGGAATATTTATTTATTTTAAAATACCTGATTTCGCATGTTAGGGTTTTGTTTGTTTGCTTGTGGGCGGGGGGGGGGGAACATTTCTATTGGTCTTAGTTTGCATCCAAGGGTGTTTGTAGCCCATCTGGATCTGGGGACAAGGTGAGGTTGGAGGTGCCCCTTTGACACCACGATCTCGACGTCAATCTGCCCCCGACAGTTCAGCTGCTGAAGAGGACCCCGACAAGGCAGCGTTGCCGCGCTGCAATGCCTGGTGACCTGCCTGTCCCCGCACTTTGCCTTTACAGAGGTGAATCGTCCCTTTCTCCCCCGCACAATGAAACTTCTCCCTCCTTCCGAGCCCGCCGCTTTCCCGCCGCCTCCTTCCTTACCTTCCTCGTAGCCCCACTCCAAAGCCGCCTCCTTCTGCGGGGAGGACTCAGGCTCCTCGATGAAGCTCTTGTCAGCCATTGGCAGCGTCTCCCGCCCTCCAGTGTCCTTCGGAGCGTGCCGGGGTCCCCCTCTGTGAGCCTTGCGGAAGCCTGGTCCCTTCTGACGGGAGAGGGGGGTTAGTTTGCAGCGCTCTGAGCATGTGTCTCCAATCCCTCTCTCTCTCGCTCTCTCTCGCTCGGGTCAAGCAGCGGCTGGAGGCTTGGTTTGCAGAGCAGCCGGTGTGTATCTTTCCGTGGCATACACGGGGGGAGGGAGGGTTGAGGGACATTAATTCTCTGTGTAACTCTCAGAGGTGATTAGCCAGATTAGATCTCTGGATGCTCTGCGCAGAGGCGTCCCCAGACACAGCTGTGAGGAGATCAGTGGAAAGTCAAGGGGATGAGAAAGACTAATAGGCTGAGTACCCCGACAGGTAGATACCCTGGTGTCCAACAAGTTCTGAAGCAATAGCCACTGTGTCTACACTGCACCGTAACTCAAAATAAGATATGCTATGCAATATGCAAATTGCGTGTCTTATTTCCATGCTATTTCAAAATCGTTTGTTTTGTCACAGCGCCAACTTTCGAAATAGCCTGCTATTCTGAAATGTCCCTTACTTCTCATAGAATGAGATTTACGGGGACATCAGAATAGCCGGCCCAAAATAATGGGCTTGATGTGAAGATACAGGATAGCTATTTCGGGATACTCTGGTATCCCAAAGTAGCATTGCCGTGTAGACATACCCTAAAGTGGCTAGTGCTATAGTGAACTAGACACACTCAACTGGCCAAATAGCCACATTATTCAAGCTAACTAGCCACACTTAACCAGCCAAATAGACACATGTGGCTAGTGGCTAGTGTGTTGGACACCATGGGACTACACAGACATGCAGCTGTGGTACATGGAGTGGGATGATACTGTTGATACTATCTGTCTGTCTGCGGATGCTGAAAGAAGGATGACAGTGTAGGCGGATTTAGTTAATGCAGAGACTCCAGGGTGTGTGTACTGGGAGCAGTACTGAAGCCATCCCATTGACAGCAGCGCATAGGCAGTGAAGGAAGTGAACTATTGCAACAAGAAGTGGGCTTACATTGTAGCAAGAGCAGGTTAGGTTGGACATCAGGTTAGTTAAGGACTGAAATAAATTGCATTGGGAAACTATGGAATCTCTGTGCCTTGCATGATGACAGGTTTCAGAGCATGTTAGTCTGTTTTAGAAAAAACAACCAGGAGTCTGGTGGCACTTTAAAAACTAACAAATGTATTAGGGCATAAACTTTCATGAGATACAACTATTTGAAGAAGTGACCTTATACCCTAATACATTTGTTAGTCTTTAAAGTGCCATCGGACGCCTTGGGTTTTTTTGTGGAATCTCCGCCTTGAGGGTTTTTAAGAAAACACTAGATAAACACCTGTCAGGAATGGTCTAGTTATTTGTAGGCCTTCCTTGAGTGCAGTGGGCTGGACTAGATAACTTCTGGAGGTCCTCTCCAGTCCTACACTGCCTATTCTTATCTTACTCTTATTAGGGGTCTGGTCTTCTCCCTGTAGCTCCCCTTCTCTGTCCCCTCTTATCATCTGTTTCCTCCTAACTTTTTCTCCCTCCTCCTACCTGTAAATATCCTGACAATCCCAACTGTCCCTAACCAGAACTGGGTGAAGGAGTAAAAGATCCTAGACACCCCCACTGAGAGAAACCCAGAGATGACCCCACTCCATTCCACGTGACCCAGCCCCTACTTAGATTGTAAAGTCCTTGGGTGTGTCTAGACTACATGGCTCTGTCGACTGAGCCATGTAGATGAGTTTACTAGACATAGCAAAATGAAGTGGTGATTTAAATAATCGCCGCTTCATTTACATCAAAATGGCCGTCGTGCTGTGCTGATCAGCTGATTGGATGATCAGCCGATTCAGAACCCTTTGTCGCCAGATCCTTTATGCCTCGTGAAACAAGGCTTACAGGATCTGACGACAAAGGGTTCTGGGGTCGGCTGATCCCCATCTAGACTACCACTGTGCCGACAATCAGCTGATCAGCACAACGTGGTGGTCATTTTGATGTAAATGAAGCGGCGATTATTTAAATCACCGCTTCATTTTGCTATGTCTAGTAAACTCATCTACATGGCTCCGTCGACGGAGCCATGTAGTCTAGATACACCCCTTGGGATGATGTCTTTTTGTTCTGTGTCCAGCACCTAGCACAATAGGGTTCTGCTCCCTGACTGGGTCCTGCTCCTAGCTGCTACAATAATACAAACAATAAGTAATCATAATACTTGTGTTGATAATTAAAGGGGCTTTCAAAGTACCCTGCACCAGAGCAGCTCGCAGCTCTGTGGGGGAAAAGGGGTGAGTGAACCAGTCTCATTACAGGGCTCCCTGCTTCACAGGATGTAAAGATGAAAAGTAATCCAGGCAGCTGCCAAAGCTGCACCAGTTGTGTGGGAGGGAGCACAACAGTGGCAGTCAGGATGCCCAGCTCCACCCAGAATTGACAAGACCAATTAGGAAGTTCCCCCAGACACCTCAAGAAGTAGATTTGACAGCTGAGATCTCCCACTCCCGTACATATACTCCATTTTTGGCCACTCAAAGGAGACCGTAGCTCCTGACCACACGGTAATGTTACTGATGTCATCATACGGCTCCTGGAGTCAGTTGTGTCTCTTGGTGAACCTGGCCCTTCCCCAAATCACATATAATGCTTGTGAATACTGGGCAGGATGGTAACAAGAATAAAAGTTAATGTCAGTCTTAGATTGCTATTGCAGGAGAGGAAGGAGTGGGTTGGAAAAGGGATCCAGAAATACAACAATAAACCAAGAGCTAATGAGTATCTCATTTATGAAATATATACAGTTACACAAGCTAGAAAAAGGATGTGGCAAATTGGGAAGAGCGTACTCAGGTCTTCTATCCGTTCTTGGAAAGAAACACAAATACTGGTTTCTTCTTTATTTTACTGATTTCATCAAGAGAATGAAACTGCACTAATGAGCTATGTCCAAGGGCAGCAGTTGGATCCTTTCTAAACCAACATGTTATTTTCCTTCCTAAGTTTATTTCAGGGTCACTTGCCTTGTACAGCTGCAGTTTTGCTTGACTATGATGGTAGCACCACAAACCTAAATTCCATACTTCATCATCTAGTGAATCCTTGACATTTGTACAAATGAAACACTCACATTATGTAAAAGGAACTTTTGGCACTCAAGGAAATTGTGTTGCCCATCCACATCTGTCTCTTATGACTATATCTTGTAATATGTTTTTCTCTGTAAACATTTCTTAAATATACATTAGTTGCTGCTGTTGCTATTTAAACCAATTGATTCTACACACGAATCATCCATATGAGAAAAATTAAGTTCTTCCTAAAACTCCTTGGATCCTGGCCTACCGGGCTACCTCTATACTGTGGAGCTATTTTGGGAAACCAGAAGTATACCGAAATAGCTGTTCTGCATCTTTTGAGCAAGCCTGTTATTTCGAAATATGGCTTGCTAGTCTGTCATCCCTGTAAACCTCATTCCATGAGGAGCGAAGGACATTTTGGAATAGCACTCTATTTCAAAATCTGGCACTGTGTAGACAGCACCAAATTTCAAAATAAGCTATTTCGAAATTAACTCCAAATAAGCTACGTGATTTGTGTAGCTCAAATTGCATAGCTTATTTCGAGCTCTGGGTGCAGTATAGATGCACCCCCCAGACTGTAAATTCATTTCCCTTTCCTTCCAGAATCTCATACACCTCAAAACATTCTGGGTTGTTGATAGACTTCCCATGATAACTTTTAGATAGAACATTTCATTCATGTCCTATACTAAGTCAGTTCCTGTAATAGTTTTCCTTGCGGGGGGAGGGTCAATGTTTGAGTTTTATACATGGACAATTGCATGACTGGATCTGCTATCTCCTGATTTATAATAAATACCCTAGGCTAGTTTTTTCTATAATTAAGCTGCAATTAAGAAGCTACTTATATTTGTTCCCCTTCATTTTTACCTTCCTGTCTTTTCACCTAGGGTATGTCTACACTACAGTGTTATTTTGAAATATCTTATTTCAAAATAGTTAATTCAAAATAAGTTATTTCGAAATAACGCATCTACACACAAAATGCATTTCGAAATAGCGTTTTGCTATTTCGAAATAGTGCATCTACACTGTGTGGATGCTGAATCGCATTTAAGGATGGACAGAACCAGCCTGGCTGCACTTTCTGCAGGCTGCCATCCGGGAGGTTCATTGCGGGGCTGTCAGTATCCAGAAGGCCCTGCAGGAGAGCTTCCACCCTGAGGAGCACTAACAGTCTCCCTGGTCTGCCCCACTGGGAGCTTGTGCCTCATTCCTCCCTCACGTCCTTCCACTTACTCTCCCCCCCACCCCCACCCCCTTCCTGATGTAAAATAAAATACACATTTTTTCATAAACACAAACTGTCTTTATTTAACAAAAGTGGGGGGGGGGAATGAAACTCTGGTGAGACTGGGGAAAGGAGGCGGGAGAGGGGCGGAGAGAGGGTGGGAGAGGGGAGAGGGAAACCTGGGAGGAGGGAGCTGGAAGGGGGAAGCAAGGGGAAGAAGCGGGAGGGAAAGCTCAGGGCTCAAGGTTGGGGATCTCGCCGGACCAACTTGATTTTCATGCAAACCTGCTCCTGGGTTCGCATGTGGCCTTTGGTGGCTAGGCTGGCAGCTATCCTGCCATAGACGGCCACGTTCCTCCATCTAGTGCGGAGATCATGGACATTGGGGGCATCCCCCCCCAAACCTGAATAAGGTCCATGATCTCCGTCCTGGACCAGGAAGGCGCCTGCCTTCTCTGAGCCCTGGCAGGCTCCTGGGAACTGGCAGACTGCTCCTGGGGAGCGGTGGCAGGCTGGCTGCCAGTGGCTTGCTGGCTCATGTTTTGGGGCCACTGGGTCAGGGGCAGTGACTACTGGCTGTGGTCTGGCAGGCTTGGAGCTGGCACAGGCACTGTGGCCAGAGTCTACCCCTTTAAGGGCTCCAGGGAGAGGGGAAGGGAGAGGTGTGTTCTTGGTTGAGGTTGGAGTGGCCATCAGGGCACCCTGGGAAGGCTGGAGGCCCCCTATTTCGAAATAAGTGTCTACACAACACTTATTTCAAAATAGATATTTCGAATTTGGTGTTATTCCTCGTAGAGTGAGATTTACCAAATTCGAAATAAGAGCTCCGCTATTTCGAATTTATTTCGAAATAGCGGTTTGGCTGTGTAGACTCTAGGAAAGTTATTTCGAAATAAGGGCTGTTATTTTGAAATAACTTTGCTGTGTAGACATACCCTAATTTTCTGTAAAGCTAGGCACAGTAGGCAAGACCCTATTGAATACTTAGCATTGCATTTTTCCCTAGCATATGCTTAATTTCTCCATGCATCCTAGTATCTTATTACTTCCTTGGTTGTAACTAAGCACTCTGTCTTCGGAGTTCAGATTTCTGTGAATCAGCCAGCACCTCTGCAATCCTTTTGTGATGCAGGTAAAATTTTCAAAAGGGCCTATGTGAAGCACTATGTAAAAATGCTAAGTCTTCTTAAAAGTCAAAGGGATTTGGAGTCCTAAGTTAGAGCCAACCAAAACTTTTTCTTTGTGAAATATGCAGATTCAGCAACATCAACACATTTTCTGAATTCATTTCCATTTTGATAAATTGTTCATTTTGGAAACAAATACATAAAAACATTCTGGAAAAAATAAAATGTTTCACTTCAACATTTTTAAAATGAAAAGTTATGATTTAGAGTGTTTGAAATGACTATGTATAAAAATATCCTTTGTATTTTAAAAATGCAAATAATTTTTTAAAAGCTCAAAATGTAAATGAAACATTTTGATTCTGGTCAAACAAAACATTTTGTTATACCCAAAATATTTTTTCTTTTACTTTTCATTTTTCCATGTTTATTTTGGTTTTTTATATTATTTTCAAATTTTCCCGCTTTTCTGGAACTGTTAATAAACCAAAAAGTATTAGTAGTTGCACAATTCTCTGTGAAGTGAACTAGACATTTTTGAAAATGGGACATGAGCTTCTAAGTCACTTAGTCACTTCTGAAAACATTTTTGTGTAACCCCCTTCTTGTTCTCTGGCATAGGTGTGATATACTGAATGTGCATATATTCTGCATGTTGCTATATATTCCTATCATATACAGTCCTATACATTCTAAAAATGTACCTATTCCACACTATTCATTAATGGTATGCTAATGTACAAGATGCTCCCTGCCCACACAGCATATACTTTCTATATAGAGAGGGGAAGTATAGGCACAGTGGCTTGCAGAAAGCCACACAGCAAGTCATTGGTATAATTGGTAATAGAACTGAAGTTTGATGAGTTCCAGGCCAATGCGCTGCTCTTTGGACCATATTGCCTCTCAGGTAGCTAATACTGATACTTTCCCTCAGGTTAGAGTCCTTAAAGAACCATTTCTGGAAAGCAGCAATAAAAGTTCTACAAGGAACTCCATGATCCAGTGGTTCTCAATCTGCAGCCCATGACATCCTCAGAGCAATATGAGTAATAGTGGATGTGCCCCACAGTGGTAAATGTGTGGTGAACCAAAGCCATGATCTAATACTACTTAATTTTTTGGTTGCATAATCCAGTCTCTTGAAAATGAGAGGACAATTTAGCCCAAAGACAGAAGAATCTCAATTCCAGTGGTCTCACAACTGCTGTTGCCAGCAGATTTGTATTTTACAACATTTTCAGTGTCTGAGAAAGTAATATTTAATTGTCATTAGATTGCAATTGGCCATTCTTATGTTACCCGTTATCCAGGTTGTAATTGTTATTGATTGCTTATTATTTTCTTTACAGATTCTTATTTGTATAGCATCAACACTGTGCTAGGTTGCAAATACGAGTCCTGAGGCACCTTAAAGACTAGCAGATTTATTTGGACATAAGCTTTCATGGGCAAAGACTCACTGTGCTAAGCTGGGAACTTTACAGATAGGTGCTTTATGAAGTATCAGAGGGGTAGCCGTGTTAGTCTGAATCTGCAAAAGCGGCGAGGAGTCCTGTGGCACCTTATAGACTAACCGAAGTGTTGGAGCATAAGCTTTTGTGGGCAAAGACCCACTTCACAGATGCATGTAGTGGAAATTTCCAGAGGCAGGTATAAATATGCAGGCCAGAATCAGGCTGGAGATGACGAGGTGGATCCAATCAGGAGGATGAGGCCCACTTCTAGTAGCTGATCTGGAGGTGTGAATTCCAAGAGAGGAGAAGCTGCTTTTGTAGTTAGCTAGCCATTCACAGTCTTTGTTTAATCCTGAGTTGATTGTGTCAAACTTGAAGATGAACTGTAGCTCAGCAGTTTCTCTTTGAAGTCTGGTCCTGAAGTTTTTTGCTGCAGGATGGCTACCTTTAGATCTGCAATTGTGTGTCCAGGGAGATTGAAGTGTTCCTCACAGGTTTTTAATGTTGCCATTCCTAATATCTGATTTGTGTCCATTGATTCTTTTACGTAGGGACTGTCCAGTTTGGCCGATGTATATAGCAGTGGGGCATTGTTGGCACATGATGGCATATATTACGTTAGTAGATGTGCAGGAGAATGAACCAGTGACAGTATGGCTGATCTGGTTAGGTCCTGTGATGGTGTTGCTGGTGTATATATGTGGGCAGAGTTGGCACCGAGGTTTGTTGCATGGATTGGTTCCTGAGTTAGAGTTATTATGGTGCGGTGTGTAGTTGCTGGTGAGAATATGCTTCAGGTTGGCGGGTTGTCTGTGGGCAAGGACTGGCCTGCCTCCCAAGGCCTGTGAAAGCGAGGATCATTGTCCAGGATGGGTTGCAGATCACTAATGATGTGTTGGAGAGGTTTTAGCTGAGGACTGTAGGTGATGGCCAGTGGTGTTCTGTTGGTTTCTTTCTTGGGCTTGTCCCATAGCAGGAGGCTTCTGGGTACACGTCTGGCTTTGTCAATCTGTCTCCTCACTTCCTCGTGTGGGTATCGTAGTTTACAGAATGCTTGTTGAAGATCTTGTAGGTGTAGGTCTCTGTCTGAGGGGTTGGAGTATATGCGATTGTACCTCAGTGCTTGGCTGTAAACAATGGATCATGTGGTGTGTCCGGGATGGAAGCTGGAGGCATGCAGGTAAGCATAGCGGTCGGTAGGCTTTCGGTATAGGGTGGTGTTTATGTGACCGTCACTTATTTGCACCGTGGTGTCCAGGAAATGGACCTCCCGTGTAGACTGGTCCATGCTGAGGTTGATGGTGGAGTGGAAGCTGTTGAAATTGTGGTGAAATTCTTCCAGAGTCTCCTTCCCATGGGTCCAGATGATGAAGATGTCATCAATGTAGCGTAGGTAGAGAAGGGGCGTAAGTGGATGAGAGCTGAGGAAGCGTTGTTCCAGGTCAGCCATAAAAATGTTGGTGTATTGTGGGGCCATGCGGGTGCCCATAGCAGTGCCACTGGTCTGGAGGTATATATTGTCACCAAATCTGAAATAGTTGTGTGTGAGGATAAATTTGCAGAGTTCAGCCACCAGTTGTGCTGTGGCATCATCAGGGATACTGTTCCTGACAGCTTGTATTCCATCTGCATGTGGGATGTTTGTGTAGAGAGCCTCCACATCCATGGTGGCTAGGATGGTGTTTTCTGGAAGATCACCAATGCATTGTAGTTGTCTCAGGAAATCAGTAGTGTCACAGAGGTAACTGGGAGTGCTGGTGGTGTAGGGTCTGAGTAGAGAGTCCACATAGCCAGACAGTCCTTCAGTGAGAGTGCCAATGCCCGAGATGATGGGGCGTCCGGGATTTCCAGGTTTGTGGATCTTGGGTAATAGATAGAACAACCCTGGTCGAGGCTCTAAGGGTGTGTCGATTTGTTCCTGTGCTTGTGTAGGGAGTGTCCTGAGCAGATGGTGCAGTTTCTTAGTGTATTCCTTAGTGGGATCTGAGGAAAGAGGCCTGTAGAATTTGGTATTGGAGAGTTGTCTGGCAGCCTCCTTTAGGTAGTCAGGCCGGTTCATGATGACAACAGCACCTCCTTTGTCAGCCTCTTTGATTATAATGTCAGAGTTGTTCTGGAGGCTGCAGATGGCATTGCGTTCTGCATGACTGAGGTTACCAGGCAAGCGATGCTGTTTTTCCACAATTTCTGCCTGTGCACGTCGGCGGAAGCATTCTATGTAGAGGTCCAGACTGTCATTTCGACCCTCAGGAGGAGGGACCCTCATCTGGACCCATGGGAAGAAGACTCTGGAAGAATTTCACCTCCTGCTACGGGACAAGCCCAGGAAAGAAACCAACAGAACACCACTGGCCATCACCTACAGTCCTCAGCTAAAACCTCTCCAACACATCATTAGTGATCTGCAACCCATCCTGGACAATGATCCCTCGCTTTCACAGGCCTTGGGAGGCAGGCCAGTCCTTGCCCACAGACAACCCGCCAACCTGAAGCATATTCTCACCAGCAACTACACACCGCACCATAATAACTCTAAGGGTATGTCTACACTACAAAGTTAATTTGAACTAACAGCCGTTAGTTCGAATTAACTTTCTTAGGTGCAATGCATGCAAACCGCTAGTTCGAACTTAATTCGAACTAGCGGAGCGCTTAATTCGAACTAGGTAAACCTCATTTTACGAGGACTAACGCCTAGTTCGAATTAAGTAGTTCGAATTAAGGGCTGTGTAGCCACTTAATTCAAACTAGTTGGAGGCTAGTTCTTCCCAGCTTGCCCTGGTGGCCACTCTGGGCCAAGCCAGGGAAACTCTTCTGCCCCCCCCCTCCCGGCCCTGGAGCCCTTAAAGGGCCACGGTCTGGCTACGGTGCCCGTGCCAGGTGCAAGCCTGCCAGCACCCAGCCAGCAGACCCTGCACCTGGCACGGCATGAGCCAGCCACCCGCTGACACCCAGCCCTCCGCCTATTCCCAGGACCAGGCTGGTGGCTCCCAGGAGCCTGCCCGGGGCCGCAAGAGGCGGGCTCCCGCCTAGTCTAGTGCGGAGATCGTGGACCTCATCGAGGTTTGGGGGGAGGCCTCCAACGTCCACACTCTCCGCACTAGGCACAGGAAAGCAGCCGTCTAGGGCAGGATAGCTGCCAGCCTGGCCACCAAAGGCCACAAGCGAACCCAGGAGCAGGTTTGCATGAAAATCAAGTTGGTCCAGTGAGACCCCCGACCCTGAGCCCTGAGCTTAGAACATAAGAACATAAGAATGGCCATACTGGGTCAGACCAAAGGTCCATCTAGCCCAGTAGCCTGTCTGCCAACAGCAGCCAGCACCAGGTACCCCGGAGGGGATGGAACGAAGACAATGACCAAGCCATTTGTCTCGTGCCATCCATCTCCAGCCTTCCACAAACAGAGGCCAGGGACACCATTCCTACCCCCTGGCTAATAGCACTCCATGGACCCAACCTCCATGACTTTATCTAACTTCTCTTTAAACTCTGTTATAGTTCTAGCCTTCACAGCCTCCTGTGGCAAGGAGTTCCACAGGTTGACTATTTGCTTTGTGAAGAAGAACTTTCTTTTATTAGTTTGAAGCCTGCTACCCATTAATTTCATTTGGTGTCCTCTAGTCCTTATATTATGGGAACTAATGAAGAACTTTTCTTTATTCACCCTCTCCACACCACTCATGATTTTATATACCTCTATCATATCCCCCCTTAGTCTCCTCTTTTCTAAGCTGATAAGTCCTAGTCTCTTTAGCCTCTTCATATGGGACCTGTTCCAAACCCCTAATCATTTTAGTTGCCCTTTTCTGAACCCTTTCCAAGGTCAAAACATCTTTTTTGAGGTGAGGAGACCACATCTGTACACAGTACTGAAGATATGGCATCCCATAGTTTGATACTTCCCCTCCTCCTTCTTCCCCTGGCTTCCCCCTTCCAGCTCCCTTCTCCCTTCTCCCAGGTTTCCACCTCCCCTTTCCCACCCTCTCTCTTCCCCTCTCCCACCTCCTTTTCCCAGTCTCCCCAGAGGTTAATCCTCCCCACCCTCAGTTTTGTTAAATAAAGAGAGTTTCTATTTTTGAACACACGTGTCCTTTATTTTTTACATCAGGAAGGGGGGCTAGGGAGGGGTAAGTGGAAGGAGGTGAGGGAGGAATGGGGTACGAGCCCCCGATGGGGAGGACTGGGGTGGCTCTGCGGGCTCCTTGGGATGGAAGCTCTCCTGCAGGGCCTCCTGGATCCTGACAGCCCCCTGATTGACCCCCAGATGGCAGCCTGCGCCAAGTGCAGCCATGCTGATGGTCAAATGCTGTGATGTGCCGAGTGAGGGCACTCAGGGCACTGCACGACAGGACTGCTTTGCTGTCCCTCAGGGAGGTAGACCAGCAAGCAGGGAACCCTGAGAACTGTCTGTCCGGGTTGGGGGTCGGGTCCCTTTAAGCATAGCCCTCGGCTAGCCTGAGGCAGCAGCTCCACGCTCTAAGTCCTGGTTCCGGCCAGCCTTAACTTCGGTTCAGGGTCCACTCAATGTGGACATGCTAGTTCGAATTAGCAAAACGCTAATTCGAATTAGTTTTTAGGTCTAGATGCACTAATTCGAATTAGCTTAGTTCGAATTAGTTCGAATTAGTGCTGTAGTGTAGACATACCCTAACTCAGGAACCAATCCATGCAACAAACCTCGGTGCCAACTCTGCCCACATATATACACCAGCAACACCATCACAGGACCTAACCAGATCAGCCATACTGTCACTGGTTCATTCTCCTGCACATCTACTAACGTAATATATGCCATCATGTGCCAACAATGCCCCACTGCTATATACATCGGCCAAACTGGACAGTCCCTACGTAAAAAGAATCAATGGACACAAATCAGATATTAGGAATGGCAACATTAAAAACCTGTAGGGAACACTTCAATCTCCCTGGACACACAATTGCAGATCTAAAGGTAGCCATCCTGCAGCAAAAAAAACTTCAGGACCAGACTTCAAAGAGAAACTGCTGAGCTACAGTTCATCTTCAAGTTTGACACAATCAACTCAGGATTAAACAAAGACTGTGAATGGCTCCCTAACTACAAAAGCAGCTTCTCCTCTCTTGGAATTCACACCTCCAGATCAGCTACTAGAAGTGGGACTCATCCTCCCTGATTGGATCTACCACGTCATCTCCAGCCTGATTCTGGCCTGCATATTTATACCTGCCTCTGGAAATTTCCACTACATGCATCTGACGAAGTGGGTCTTTGCCCACGAAAGCTTATGCTCCAACACTTCGGTTAGTCTATAAGGTGCTTTATGAAGACGCTGTCTCAGCTTCAAAGACCTTACAATTTAGTTACTTCTCGATCAGCCTCAACCAAATCTCTGGATCCAAACATTTCCACTGATGACAATCCCCAGTTTTCCAGATCTGAATAACAAGTTTTTTTAAACATTTTAGTTCCAGCCCTCATGATCCACAAGAGGATGAGCCGGTGAAGAGATCAACAGAGAGTGTTTTTTTAAAAAAAAGCCCTCGACAGCAAAAAAAAAACCCCAAAACCTCATATTCATTTTGCTGAGCTATAGGGCAATCCTCATGTCAGTCACTGGAGTAAACCTCTGGGTTGACAGGCCAAAACAACTCCACCAACCTTAAAGGATGTGAAGCCGAGAGCTACCAAATCCTAAGAGGCCTCAAACTTTCTTCTTACAGAGTTGGCACAAAGCCCACAGTTAAAACAGGGGGTCTCAGTTTGGATCAATATTAATTTTTAAGAACAATTTTGCTGATGCAGAAAACAGAGGTGAAAATCTGATAATTATGTGAACTGTTTCTTTAAATCTGACTCTGAAAGCCAGATAGGATGGGGTTGGGAAAGTGAATCAGACAGTAACTTTAGTGATCATGTTTTCCTTATTTCGGTGAAGGTCCTTGTGCAGTGTTAAATGAAAGCAACTCTTAACGCTTCCTGCCATCTCTGCTGCTCCAGCCCCACCCGCTCTGCTGCAGGCCACTGAAAGCAGAGAGGAGGAAAAGGATACCTTGCAAGTCAAGTATGGCTCCTCTTCCTCAAAAATTACTTCCTGATGCCCCCCTGCTCCTGAATCCAGTGAGTTAATGCTTGGTGGTGGCTGCAGAAGTCACAACTGTTTCTCTGATTCTCAGGGAAAAATAGCATTGGTTCATGATAGGAATGGGATTCCTCCATGATTTACTTTTTCTTTTTTTTTAAGGCATTCCTGAAAATGGGGCCCTGAATGAAGGGCAGAAGGAGGACATTAGGGATTATATCTGCCTTTGTAGAGAAAAGAAATGCCTCAAAGGAGTAATAGGGGATGTGAGTTTGGCCCAGCTGTGTTGAAATGTCTGCCTAAAGAAAGGGCTAATTAAGAGTCTTAGAGGGTGAAGAACACCTGACTTTCTGAATGAATAGCTTTTCTATTTTTGCTTTGGCTATCTCTGTCTGAGGCTGCCTAGCCACCATCCCTCTCTCACACGCTGTCTGGCTGTTTCTCTCTTGATTTCTTGCCAAGGTGCTTCCTCATCTAAGCTTTTTAGCGGGACAGAAGGTTGTTTTGTTTTAATTTGTTTCAGATGCTAGATTTGTCTGTTAGACTGTGGGGTTAATTATGATACGGTAGAAAATTTAACTGCACATTTTAAAGGGCAAGAGATTAACAGAAATGGCTGATTTCTAAGGACGACTCTACAGAGCAGTACCACTTCTGGGGTGACAATAGTTGCTTATAATTTTTCTGTGACCAGGAGCAACAGAGTATGGGAGAAACAGGTTGAGGTCAGTTGATATAAAAACCTGATCTATGATGGAGAAAGGGAGACAGTCAGATTATGGTTAGCTAAAGAGGCATGCATCTCAGTGAGAGGTTCTATAGGTTTTTATATTTCATGCTTGATCTGGCAAATGCTGCCTTAATATGTTGACCAGAGCTCTGCAAGAACTATACCCACAGAATTATCATCTCCATCAGGATAAGATACAGAGAGTTTTCAAAATTGGGCCATCTGTTTTTCTTTTGGTTAGTTTGTGTTCATTTAATAAACCATCCATTTTAGACATCAAGATTAGCGTCTGTGAACATTTCCCAATGGTTTAACTCAGCTCCTGACTGTGTTTCATGGGTTTGTATGAAACCTGTTAGTTTAAGTTCCACTGTGAAATTTTACAAAGGTCTACACAAAGAATCCTTAAAAATGGTTACAGTATGTGATAACTTGGAATATTTCTGGTTTCTCAGGTTTGATTCTCCTATGTTGAAATCAATACGTGTTGTTTGGATCCTGTGGGAGGATAAATTGGCTTCCTATTTTTACCAAGCAATTGAACCAAAGGCTCTGATCCCCACTGGAAAACACCTCCATTCAGTGATGATTTCCCTTAGACTACTTTTTGAGATCTGTCATTGAGCTGGTTCTCAATTCATTTAATGAATGCACTACTGATATTGTATAATGTCCATATTTTAATAAGAATGCCATGCAGTACAAAGTCAAATGGTTTAAAAAGCCTAAATCTATTACCCATATTTATAATCTCATCAAAGAATGAAATCATATTTGTTTGGCAAGACCTATTCTCCATAAACCCAAGTTTAATGGAATTAATTATACCACTATCCTTTATATTTTAGAGAGTTTGGCTGGCTGTGAGTGTGTGTGTGTGTTTATTCATCTATCTGTTTGTTTAAGAACTCCTCCTAAACGGTAAGAGCTAGCACTACCAAACTCAATATAATATTCCTCTTACCATAACTTAAATATTCCTCTTACCATAACTTAAAGCAAGATAAGGGTTTAGTTGTGCTAGGAAAATGGGATGTGCCCAAAATGGGATTGCTTCCCATAAAACAATACAGAAAAGAGACAGAATCAGGGGCTGGAAGGGGAACAGTACCCAACCCCCCCCAGGACTGCCCCAGCCCTTAGCCTCCCATCCCCCAATGCTCTTTAGGAACACCTGGGGGAGCTGAAGTCCCCTCCCCCCCCTCCCCCCCATTCATGCAGAGATGCATAAAACCATACAGAAAAGAGACAGAATCAACAGGCAGGTGAAAGGGGCAAGCTATGGGCCTGTCCTCCCCATCTGAGATTGCCCCTGACCTGAGCCTCCCACCCCACAAGTGCCCTTTAGGGAGGGTGGGGGGCTGAAGTTCCCCTCCGATTCATACTGGCTGTTCTCCTTTGTCAGGGAGAAAGGGGGAAATGCACAGTTTGCTACATCCCTCACTCTGGCTGGGGGAGTGCAGGAGCAGAGAAGTCTGGACCTACCCCAGCCAGGGGACATACACAACTCATCTAGCTAACACGGCTACCACTCTGAAACTTATCTCCTATCGTCAGAGTTGATATGATTTGTTTTTTGAGTCAGCATGATGTTTATATGCCATCTTGGAGGCTTAGAGGTATTTGGTAAGCTCTTGTTGGACCTGGTGATGATGGGCCACTAGATCTGCTGCAATAGGGACTTGGGAGTCTGTAGGTACCGCAAAGTGAAGAAGGTGAAAACCCAGAGTTTGCACAAGGTGGGCTGTGTTGGGTGGATGCACGGGTGGAGTTGTAAACAGCCTTTGTTTACATCAGAAGGATGTCCCAGTCATCTTGACGAGCACGGAGAAAGCAACAGAGGTATTGTTTGAGGACTTGATTCTCATATTCTTTCTGCCTGTTAGTCTATGGGTGCTAGGCCAAGGAGGTAAGCCATTCCACTTCTGAAAGTTTTCACCTGAAATAGAAAGTGAATTGCAGAACTCAAGCTGAGACTATTCCTGTTGACAGCACATGGAGCAAAAAAACATGATTTAGAAAACGCGGGCTATTGCCTGCATGGTTGTGGGAGAGCGAATGCAACTAAAATGTGCTATCGTAGTGACCGCTCTGAGGCTGGCAGTGCAACCCTGGGAGCAAATTATTCAATAATGAAATCCAGAGACAGCAAGAACCAGGGCCAAGATGAGATAGGCAAAGGCTGGAGAAAACAATGGTTTGGCATTGGCACAGTGGTGGGCAATGTGTGGCCCATGGGGCTCCACCTGTGGCCCACAGACCCCGTGGCTGCACCCCTCCCCCATGTAACTCGCACACTAGGGCACCAGAACCCTGCACTTCCTTTGTCTCCCCCTTCCCTCCCAGGACTTTTGGAGGAGCTGCGACTGACCTGATTCATGCTCCATCTGCACTCTTTCCCCTCCTTCTCAGAGCTGGAATGCTGTAAATCAGCTGTTTGTGGTGTTTCAACTCTGGGAGGGAGGGGGAAGAAAGGGGACAGAGTGCAAATCAGGCAATTCACACACTCCAAAAGTTCTGGGAGAGAGGGGGAGTAGCAGGTAAGTGCAGGGCTCCAGTGCCCAAGTGTGTGAGAGGTGCATGGGGTGGAGGGGCAAACAGGGGGTCTCCAGGACCACAGGCTACTGCAGCCCACTGAGATGGAGGCCCACTCATGCAGCCCACCCACTATCTGTGGTTGCCCATCCCTGGTTTGGCAGCACAGACCACAGGAACTAAATTTACCTCTAAACATCATTATTCAACACTGACCATCAGAAATTCCATTGTATTTGGGTTCTTGGGTGTCTGAAGTGACTGGCAGCCAGTATATTGTGGCACAATGTGGTCCTCAAGTCTAAGATGGCCCTCTGGGTTATAAAGGTGCCTTCCATGATGAAGTAGAACAGTGGCTCCCAGCCTGTGGTCTGCGGACCCCTGGTGGTCCCGCAATAGTACTATAGGGGGGTCCATGGAAAGTTTAGGAAAGGAAAGGAAAAGAAAAGTAAGGATCAGGCCCACCGTGGGACTGGGTCTTTCCGCCAGGCAATTCTCGCCATTCATGACCGACCGCAAGCATGCTGCCTCCTGCCCTCAGGATGGGATCTTGATACCCCAGGAGGCACCTTCCATCTTCCCACTACCAGCTGCGCTGCCATTTATGCTCCAGCCTTTTCCCCTCAGCCAGTCCCATGGTGGGCCTGATCCTTACATTTCTTTTTCCTTTTCTTTTTTTTTTCTCCCCCAGGGCTCTGTGCCTGGCCAAAGGCATAGTGTCGGGGCGGGAGCTGCCTTTGGCCACAAAAGCCCCCTCGCTGTATCCTCAGTGGATGGGCAGGGGACAGAGGTGGCAGGAGCCGAGTAAGCAGCACAGGCCAAGGGATGTGCTGGCTGCCACTTCCCACCGCTTCCCTTGGGGGGGGGGAGGGGTCCATAAAATTTTAACAGATTGAAAAAGGATCTGTGTGCTTGAAAGGGTTGGGAACCACTGAAGTAAAGCATCCTTCAAATGAAACCCTTGTTCAGGCAGAACATTCAGGTTGAAGCTCTTTAGTTGAACCACTCTCTGATCCAGCAACATCTGTGGTATGGCATCATATTAGCCAGATGTCCACTTATCATGGGTGTGGTCAAGTTTCCCACAGTCCCATAATGTTTGTTTACAGCCACAAGTCCTGGCTCTCAGTGCTCTGTGCTGTTATTTAGCTCTAATTTGCCCCTAAATGTCTTTTAAGACTCAGTAAGCAGTGGAAGTGTCAGTAATGCTGCCAGACAATATTGACCTCCTGGGATTTGGCAAAATCTCTGGTTCAGCACCAGTTAGGTCCTGAGGGTGCTGGTCTAAAGAAGTTCAACCTGTAGGAGAATTTAGGGTTTGACAGATCTTAGTAGTTTGCAGGTCTTGGGGAAGCAAAGACTAGAGGGGGGGAAATGGATCTTTATTTGTTGTCCTTTGGATAAAATCTGATGGTATAAAATGGTAGTCAAAAGATCTGCATCTGATTCACCCTATATATCAAGGATGAATACTCTATCTGCCTTCCCATTCTGTGATCCAGCACAGTAGGTGAGAAGGAAGTTGAATCCAGCAAAGAAAAGCAACTAACATATCTGTTGCTGGTTAATTTTATGTGCAGTTCAGAGAGATTTCAGATTCATGTAGTTGATAAGACTGGACTGGGAACCAAGCTCCCTGCATAAAATGTCTCCATTCTTCAAATGCTGCTTTTCCTGCAAATAATTCTTTGTCACAGATATCATAATTCTTCTTAGTGAGGGTTAGTTTTTGCATAGAGAAGACACAGGGCTGGAATGGGTTATGAGAGCCGGAGTGTTGTGACAGAATAGCTCAGATAGCAAAGTTGAAAGCCTCTAAAGTGAAGAACTTGGCAGGACCTGGGTGCACAAGAAGAGGTAAAAAATGTCTTTAGCTAGTGGTATGCAAATTGTCCCTGGTGACCAGGTAAAGTATACTCTCGTTCTGAGAAGTACAACTACTAGGTCAGAGATTCCTTCTAAAAGGCATCCCATCTAAAAAAAGAAACATTATGACTGGAAAATATGTAGAGGGCAAAATTATTAGGGATATGAATTAGCTTCCATATAAGGAGAGATTAAAAAGACTGGGACTGTTCAGCTTAGAAAAGACGACTAAGGAGGGCTATGATAAAGAGCTATAAACTCATGAATGGTGAGGGAAAAGTAAATAGGAAAATGTTATTTACCTCCTTCACCTAAGAAGCAGAGGTCTCCCAGGGAAACTAACAGACAGCAGGTATAAAGCACACAAAAAAGTACTTCTCCACATGAGAAGTCAGCCTGAAAAGCTCATTCCCATGGGTCGTTCTGAAAGCCAAAAGTATAAGTATGTTCAGAAAAGAATTAGATAAGTTCATAAAGGTCTATCAATGGCTAGTAGCCAAGATGGTCAGGGATGCAACTCCATGCTCCAGGTGCCTCTAATCATTGAACTACCAAAAGCATCTGGCACTGGCAACAGTGAGAGACAAGATACTGGGCTAGATGGACCATTGTTCTAATTCAGTATGGCCATTCTTACGTCAAACTCATATTTCTACAGTTAGTGTAAAGTTGGCTTTGTCAGAGTCTGCTGAGAATGTGGCATGCATATTAATTGTGCTAAGCCTGGTTTCCAGGAAAAAATAAGAATAACATCCAAATAAATAAATAATCACAAACTGCTCCAATATGTTCCAGAAAAGAACAATGATGAAATTCTGGAACATGGCTGGCATTTTATACATAAAAGGCATAACAAAACATTGAAAATGTGTGTATCTTGTGTGGAACACAGGCTTCCATTTGTCCCTTCCCTAGTTCAGACCAGATTGTAGGCCCCACAAAGATCCAATTTAGGGTATATCTACACTGCATGCTTATTTCAAAATAAGCTATTCCAGAATAGTTATTACGAAATAGCTTATTTCAATATAGCACGTCTACACTGCAGGGAAGCCTCAAAATTAGTCCAAGGCAGGCTTCCCTAATGTAGACATGCTATCTCGATTTACAGCCCCAGGAGGCACTGGGGAAGAATAACTTAGAATGGCCTTGGTGAGGGGCTATTTCAAAATAGCAGCAGTGGAGCATCTATACACTACTTATTTTGAAATAGCTATTTTGGAATAGGCGTTATTCCTCATAGAATGAGGTTTACAAATTTTGGAATAAGCCATCCATTATTTCAAAATTATTTCGAAATAACGGAATTGCCGTGTAGATGCTCGCATTGTAATTTTGAAATAACGCTAGTTATCTTGAAATAATGGTGTAGTGTAAACAATCATAATCATAATTAGTTACAATCATGGTTGAACAGTGCCTCTCAAAGAGTTACTTTATAAGTGGCAAGGGCAGTGGTGTCAGACCATCACTTTGTTCAAAGCTCAAAAATCAACACAGGGACATAAAGAGACATCCTGTTATGCCACAGAGATTATTAGAACCACTGTCAGGGTATGTCTACACTTGCAGCCTAATTCGAACTAGGGCTGCAAATGTAGGCATTCGGAATTGCAAATCAAGCCTGGGATTTAAATATCCCGCGCTTGATTTGCATCTTCCCGGCCAGGCACCATTTTTTTTTTTTTTTTTTTTTTTTGAAATTTACAAGCCCGAAGAAACTGCCCGCATCTACACACGGCAGTGAAACGGGCATTCAAAATAAAGTCTTAGTCCGAACTACCTGTTAAACCTCATTGCAGGAGGAATAACAGGTAGTTCAAACTAGGCTTTATTTTGAATGCCTGTTCACTGCGTGCGCAGACGGGCAGTTACTCGGCTTGTAAATTTCAAAAATGGCGCTGGTTGAAGATGCAAATCAAGCACGGGATATTTAAATCCCGGGCTTGATTTGCAATTCCGAATGCCTACATTTGCAGCCCTAGTTCGAATTAGGCTGCAAGTGTAGACATACCCTCAGAGAAGTAGAGGGGCAATGAACATCTTGGGTCCAGACTGCAAGTCAATTAAACAATTGTAACTGTGACACAATGATAATGTCTCAGCCCTCTTTTTTTTAATCAAAAACATCAGTGTAATCTCAATATTTCACCAGAATTTCTGAAGCTATTAATGAGATCATAGGGATGACTCCTAAGGTCTCATAATTCACCGGTAAGTGGCAGAGATCATGCAGGGCTTCTTGTCTGGGACTTGATTCTAAGAGGCAAAACTGACAGCAGAGTCTCAATGCAAATAGGACAATGCCTGGTCCCCAATGAATGCATGGATTGTAGGTGATGATCCAGGAAATAATAAGGATAATGGGGGAGTCCTGTATATGGATCAGATCAAACGATCAAACTGTAGGACATTCCTACGACCCTGAAGCATGTTAACAATCAAAGGTGCCATTTGATAAGTCATCCTGTCAAAGTGTAAGGGGTATCCATTGATAAATTCCACCAAAATAGGGATGCTCTTGTGCTGAGCTGGAATGTTGTGAACCACGGCAAAATCTAAGTCCATGCAATCTTTCTGGTTGAGACAAGGGCTATGTCTAGACTACGAGGTTTTTCCCCACGTCCAGGGAGCTTTTTTTTTGTGGAAGGGCAGACACACTTTTTCAGAAGCCAGTCTTCCTCCTCCCACGAGGAAAAAGGGCTCTTCCAAAAGAGGCGGTTTTTCCAAAATTTAGCCTAGTGTAGACGGGCCTCTTCCAAAAAAACTATCGGAAAACGGCATGCAAATTGCGCAGCGCAATTTCCATACCTTTTTCTGATAAAGCCCCATAATGTAGACATAGCCAAGGCCTGGTTCTTAGTGGAGCAATCCACAGTATAGTGTTGTTGCCCAATCTTACTAATGTTGGAATGTCCTTCTCCTACAAGTTCATATACAAATGATCTCAACCTATTATCACACAAGTCAAATCATTACCATGGCCGCTTGTGATTAGGTATCACATGTTTTTTCTGTCCTAACCAGTTCTTTCCATTCTTTCCAAGTCATGTTGTGCCAAGTTCCAAGTTATGTTGTGCCTATTAAATTAAAAATGAGAATGTGTTAGGCAAGGCTCTATGCCAGCCTGCCTTAATACATACTCTATGTTAAAGGTCACAGCTTTATATGGACCTTATTCCTTAGCTCATCATCATCTATCTAGATGAAATGTCCCACACATATGTATGCTAACTTTGCCTTAGCTCAACATATAGGATGTAACCTGCAGGTCCCTTGTGTTACAGCCATAATATACTCTAATCTAATGTAAACCTATAATAAACCTAGTGTAATAAAACAAATAATCAAACACATCATATATATAGTAGCCCAATGTCTGTGACTCTGTAACGCTGAAATGCTGGCTGTTCCCCTCTGGGCGGCGCTGTTGCCTCCCGCTGTGGCGCTCGGCTGACTTCTGTGCTGCTCAGCCGGGCTGCCGCGCGGGAGCAAGCGGCACAAGCAGCTGTTTGGGGTCCGCGCTCCCCATGCAGCACGGGTAGCGCAGGGCCCAAACGGCCACTTGAGCCGCTTGCTTCCGTGCGGCGGCCCGGCTGAGCGGCGTAGAAGTCAGCCGAGCGCCACGGCGGGAGGCAACAGCACTGCCCAGAGGGAACAGCCAGGGGGGCAGGGCCTGGACGAGCGTGTGTCTCTGACATCAGGAAAGGGTACCGGATTCAAAAGGAGGAAAGCAGAGCAGACACAGAGGACGCGGAGGAGACAGAGAGGAGAACGGAGGAGGTGGAGAGGAGGCGGAGGACAGCGAGAGAGAGAGAGAGAGAGAGACGCAGCAGGAGGAGGAGAAAAGAAACACAGAGTGAGAGGCGGGAGGGGGAGAAGAGAAAGAGAGCGAGAAGGAGAGAGAGGCAGGAGGCTGATGAGAGCTGAGAGAGAGAGGGCGAGGCAGTAGGAGAAGCGAGAGAGAGGCCATTTGCGCTGCTTGCTCCCACGCGGTGGCCCAGCTGAGTGGCACAGAAGTCAGCCGAGCGCCACGGCGGGAGGCGAAGGGGGGCGGGGCGGTGACGTACACGCCCAGGGGGCGGGGCCTGGACGAGCGTGCATCCCCGATGGAGACAGAGGAGAGCGGAGAGAGAGTGAGAGGCAGGAGGGGGAGAAGAGAAAGAGAGAGACGGAGAGGGAGGCAGAAGGCGGAGGAGAGCTGAGAGAGAGAGATGGAGCGAGAGACCGGAGGCTCAGGAGAGAAGACTGACGTGGAGGAGAGACCTGAAAATCCCGTCTTATGACGGGCTAATTGGCTAGTAGGAAAATAAGAAACATACGTATAGGCAAGCAAGCAGGCTAGCCTTTAATGTATCTCACATACCTACTATGTACGTCAGTTTGTTGCCAGGACACTTCTGTGGTTGACTCATGTATCTGTGGTCAGAACTTCCCTTTAAACTATTTTCAGCTCCCCATATAGTTGGGGTTTTCTGTTGGTTTATTTATATGCGAAGTTTATCTGTTCAAACTGCATAGGCCTCAATCTGAAGTTAATGTCTTACAGGATACAGGCCTATAGGTTTCTTGCTCTACTGCTCAATATAATGCAAAGCAGAATATAATGGAAAGCCGTGAACATAACAAAGGCAAACAAGCCCACTGGGCTACAGTGTCCAGATTTCTCAAAATACAGGCATAAAACTGAAGCATAAGGCCAGCTATTCTCTATGGCAGAGAGGTGAGGCCAAAGCCAGCTGAGCTACCTGGACCCCTGTGAGGACAGTGTGGAAGGAATTTGACTCCTTTTCCAGGCAGCACTTAGTCAGGTGGTCGTCAGTATGGATACAAAGCTTGATTAAGATGTTCAAGTTGAGCAGTGGCTGCACCCATGCCATCTCACCCTTGAGTTCCTCATTTAGGGCATGCCAGAAGTGGTAGTGCCGGGCTGCCTCGTTCCCTTGGATATCTGCTGCCAGGGAGCGGAACACCACAGCAAAGTAGATGGCCGAGCTGTTCCCTGACATAGCCCCCGAAGCACATTGTTAGGGGACCACGTGCACTTCAGATAATCACACACAATTGCCATGTCTCAAATTAACTCTTTGAACTGCTCCAGCAGGAGGCAGGGGCTAGAAGTCTCCTGACAGGGAAGAAGCCCAGGCCAGGGCTCTCCAGTTCACCTCTGGAGAATGGAAGGGGATTTAGCATGAACAGTCGCTGGTGCTGGGTTGTGAAACTGCAGAGCGTATTATAGTTCCTGTCACATGCTTACCTGACATGGGGATCTCTGGCTCCCTAGAAGCCAGAGAGACAGATATGGGTTGGATCGTGTGAGCCTGTAAGGCTGCAGTTCATATCACCACAGCCAGAATCAGGGCCCGTAGATTCTGCAGGATTCCCACATCTGAAGGGCAGTCCAGCCCCCGAGCTACACACATTTAATTTCTTGGGCAATTCAGACTGCCAGCAAGTAGATCCTAGGCAGTCTTGCCTAACAGTTGGAGCAAGAGTCTGGTCTACCAGTTACAGCTAGGTCCATACTGGAAGGTAGGGGGTGGGGTGGAGCAGAAGCAAAGCCAAGGAGCCAGTAGTCAGAGCCAGGAGTCAGAAGCCAAAGCCTAAGCATAAGGGTTAACTGGAGTCATAGTCAGAAGGCAAAGCCAAGCATTTGAGCCAGAAGTCAGAAAGAAGCTGGGGGTGGAGCAAGTAGGGGGTACAGGCTGGGGATGAAGTAAGGCTAGAAACAGGAGAAAGCACAGCTGTGAGGTAGGAAAGTGTTGAGCAACCAGTTGATTTTCTTGTTCTTTTTTTTTCCTGACATTTTATGGTGCAGCAATCCCAGCCTGTGAGGATATGACTACCACTTTACTGCAGCTTTAACAGATTCAAAAATCTACATCTTCTTACCCGGCCCTGTATTCTTAAGAAAACCCCAGTAGTTCCTTTTTTCATGGTACCCACATTTTCCTCAGTACTCACACCAATCCCATCAGACAATATTCACATAGAGGTATCTCCATTCTTCATAAAGAATCTTTCTTTCTGTATAATTCCCCCGGCATTGCCATAGCAGATGTCCAACAGTTTCTTTAACTTTGCATGTCTTGCTCAACTCATTTTTGTAAACCACTAGTCTGCTGCTGCTGCTGCTGCTATTGAGTTTAGACATCAGCCCCCTGACTCCTGCAGTCGGTCTGGTGGTGCAGTTAATCAGACAACTTCTTGGATAGGCAGCCCGCATCAGGTTGCACAGAGATTGGCTGTGCTGCAGGTTGGTTTAAATTTTATTTGTGGTCGATCATACTTCGAGAAGGAGCTGGTTTCATTCTGATCTGTCTGATTAGGGGTTTAGTCCATATGAAAAGCACTTAGCACTTTGCATCAACATTTTTGTTGTCATGTATATATCTTAGAAGAAATAAATTAATAAATAACCCAACTCTTCTAATGTGCAAAACCTGACTAGAAGGAGCTGCACTGCCAGCCATTGGCTGTGGAATTCCCATAAGGGGGTTTTCACAGTCAGGTGGCAAGAGGGAGATGAAAATGATAATGCTGATGAACTTACAGAAATTTCGTTTTGCAGACAGGGAAACTGAGATGGGTGACAAGTTGTGAAAGAGTAGAGAGGGGTAGAATGCATGTTTATCAAATCCTGATCCAGTGCCCTTTTCAGTGGACTACTGTGCCTCCCTTTATCATGACTAATCAGAGCTATTTTTAAAGCATATGAAAATGTATGACAACTGTGACAGCTTTTTTACCAAACAGGAGTACAATACCAGTCAGGCAACAAGAAAATGCTAATATCTATTTTAAAATCAAATCTGTTGTAAAAAGTTTTGTCCTGTGATGCCAAAGCTTTGAAACCTCAGATCTTCCACACATATCCACATGTGCACATTCAGAATTGCACAGGGACTACTCCTAGCATTCCAGAACTCCGAGCAGCTGCAAACAGCTGCCATTTATAAATAGATAAATAGATAAATAAAATATTCCACCCACACACCAAATGCAGAATTTTCACAGCCAGCCAATGACACATTTCAGCACCCATATCTTATGACCTATCTGAAAACAGCAGTGTCAAATCACCAAAAAGGAAAATTGTTGCTGAATGTCTCTCTTCCTTTTGGTTTTAGAGAGGGTGGTTGGTAGCTTTTGGGAGCAGGTCTTGGAAGTTTCAGGGAGAGGAAAAAATGCACAAATATGTTTCCAGGTGTGCAACCATCCTTTAGGTTTTCATTTGATGTAATATACTTCAATATATTGCAGTAAGTAGAGTACAAATAACAATAAAACTACTGGTACCAAATCTCTAATTTGGGCAGGGTTAGTGAACCATAAGAATCTGCAAAGCCCCTGAGATGGACTAGATGGACCTTTGGTCTGACCCGCTACGGCCGTTCTTATGTTCTTATGTTCTTATGAGAATAACATGTCTCAGTAGTTACGACCAACTTTCTCTCCTCTGAGTTTCCCCTTGTTTATTAGTGGTTGGCTTTGATGCTGAGCTTTGTCACAGACTATTAGCCTGTGGCAATGGGAGCTGCTGTGCAACTTCACTAAGTCACAGATTACTAAATAAATGTGTGTGTAAATATATATAAATTTACATGCTTTCATATGTTGGTTGTTGGTGTCAAAATATCTGAAGCATCTTGTTGCATAACTATGTTGTTACTTTTTTCAATATAATGAGGAAAATGAGATCTGTATCAGACAATGCCCAATGTATTAAGCCTGTGACAATGGAAATATTAAAAAAATGCACCTTAATTATTTAAAACCTGCAAAATCAGTGGCATCACTTTTCAAATGATATACTGCACAAAATGGCAAATTCCTACTTTAAAAAGCACTTTGCTACTGATGAGATTAGGTGTCGGCCTTTGCCAGGGATAGCATGCTATGCCCCACTCATCTGCAGGTAGAAATAGCAGGAGCCAGGACTTTGCCTACCATGTGCCTCTACCCATCAACTTGCTACTAGGCCAGCAGGGACTGCTCTTTCTTCATGGGGTGACACCTGAGATGTGGTAGTGCTCACACAGCCACATAAGGAGTAGAGGAAGGGCTCTCTACTTTCTCCCCTGTATAGACTCATAAGAACCATCTGGCCACAAATGATGTTAAAACAGATTTAAGTTTTTTCCACTGTTGAATAAAATTGAATGTGATGGCTTTGATGTCAGCGTCTTTTTCCAGACCACTCCTCACAACTGAAATGACTTCTCCAAGGGTTGGTGATAGCACTAGCCCACACCCACCACTCTCTCAGAGCATTGCTATTAAATTAATGAGTAATGAAATAGTTAATATGTGGAGATTGTTGATGTCACTTTTAGCTTCCAGAGGTAACATTCCATTAAAATGAGTGGGAATGTTAGTGCCTTTTAGAACTATTGCTTCAAGCTGTCTACCAAAGTTAGAGTTGTCTGTGCAATGCAGTATTGTCACAGTATGCAGGTATTTTCTAACCTCTGAGTATTGATTTTGCTTAATAACATTCTATCAGTGTAGTGTTCTTTTGTATGTAGTATAGAGATATATATGGAAAATATGCGTTTATTTTATTAGTTTCGGAGGAGTAGCCGTGTTAGTCTGCTTCAGCAAAAAAATGAGGAGTCCTGTGGCACCTTAAAGACTAACAAATAATTAGAGCATAAGCTTTGTGGGCTGAAGCCCACTTTGTCAGATGCATGAAGTGGAAACTTCAGTTTGCAGGGATATACACACATGCGAAGATGAAAGTGTTCCATTGCTATGCAGAGGACCAGTGCTAGCGAGGCCAATTCAATCAAGGTGGATGTGGCTCTCTCCCAACAGTTGATGAGAATATCAAAAGGGAAGAAATTACATTTTGTAGTGAGCTAACCATTTCCCATCTCTATTCAGACCCAGTCTGATAGTGGCAAATTTATTTTATAAATGTTCCTTCTTATTATTCATCAAGTTGTTTTATCTTCTGTCAGAATGTATCTCTTATAAATAATTCTCAGAAATCAGTCTGTAGCTTTTGTAAATATCTTTATTTTTTCCTCGTAAAAATACACATAACACTTGGCATATTCCCCAGGACCCTCTACTAACTTTGCTTTCTATTGGTTCTCAAGGCAGTTTAAACACAAATCCCACACATCCGATTATTCCTTATATTTGCAGCTGTTTCTAAATAAGAAAAAAATCAATAGATGTTAGACTGAGGGAGGGTCTTTCTATTCACACTCACACAGATTCTCAGCATGCAAAATCAGTTCCACTCCAGCGTCTTTCAATTTTCACTCTAACAGTGGAAACAAAGGAAGCATTCACAGCCAGCACACATGTGACGTGGGCCAGTCTAATGGCTCTAGAGCAGTTCAGTGAAGCATTAATGAATTTAGAGAGATGTCAGCACTATGCTGCTAGAAACTAATCTACCCTGGAGTAAGTGCTTTTTACAAGTAACCTTCCTCTCAAATAACCACCCAAGAAACTAACTGAAATCTTTTCTTTTCACATTTGTTTTCCATCAAAATGCTATCAACATTTCCTTTTGAAAGCCATAGTTGACTTGTCACTTGATACATTTCAGTAGGAAGTTACATAAGTCCAGGTCACACCTCAAATCATTCTCCCTAAGTGTACCCTGAGGTGTCCAAATGAAATTTCAGATGCTCCAGATATCAGACATTTGAAAATTATTCTTTCCTATGGTCTCCATCTCCTCTAGTTTCCTCATACCACTGGTCTGAGCTAGTGATTGAAACTGATAGCCTAGTCAAAATCTCTCATAGAAAAATATGAAACCCACATCATAAGTATAAAACTTCTCATAGCATGTTAATCCTATCCATGCGTCACACCCATGCATCCCAATGCTTGCCTCTTCTGAACTCAGCTACAAATACACGTTCTGTCTATCCTGTATGTTACAGGCAGGGACATAGCTACGGGTGGGCCTGAGTGGGTCACGGCCCACCCACTTGGCATCCAGGCTCACCGAAATAAGGACCGGAACATCCCGAATCCACAGGCTAGGACTTCTGACACCAGCTGGGTGTCCATCAGCTTGCTTCCCCCTCTCCACACACACACTCACACATGCTCCCTCGTACTGCTCAGCAGGCAGCTCCACCACATTGTTCTCCTGCTGGTGCCATTGTTCTCTTGCTGCTGCCCTAGTCTCCGACCCCAATGCTAGCCCTGTGGAGAGGGTGTCTCATGGGGGAAAATCTGAGCAGTGCTAGCCTCCGCGGGCAGGAGAGTGATGCAGCAGGGCTGCCTGCTGAGCAGTAAGAGGGCGTGGGGGAAGGTAGGTTCTTCCTGTCCCCTTTTGCCAGAGCCCCATGTCCCTTCTGTGTCCCCTCTCCTTCCTGTTTCTCTCCCCCACTTCTCCTGCCCCATCTTGCCATGGAGTGGTGTGCCTCACGGGGGAAGGTCTGGGTGGGCCTAGCATTGGATCTGGAAACTAGGACAGCAGTGCACTGCATGCAAGCAGGAGAAGGGACACCAAGCTTGTGTTGAAAGGGGTGGTGCAGGGGTGGCAGGTATAAGAGGCAGGGGAAGGTAATGCCTTCCCCAACTGCCAGCCCAGCACTACTCCCCTTCAATGCAACTCCCCAAGCCTCCCAGGGTTGTCTGGGCTTCAGCCCCGCTGAGGCTCGGGCCATGCTGCCAGCACTTCTGGAGCTGGGGAAGTTGGGACTGGTTCTGCCCATGCTTTGGGGTGGGGGGCTGCCCACTACACACCTTCCAGAGCTGGGGGGACATGCATCCTTCCAGGCCAGGGTCCACCCTCTCAATGCTCTGAGGAAGGCATGGGCTGAATGCTGACCACCCTCCCTTTCCTTTATGCTTCGGAGAAGGCTGGGGCCATGTGCTGCCTGCCCTTCCCTCCATGCTATGGCTAGGGAAGGCTGGGACCATGCGCCACCTGCTAGGAGAGGAGTGGCCTGCCCCTACAGTGTGGAGGGGCACTTAGTGCCCACGTGGACCTGGGTGGCAGGGGCAGGGCCTCAGGTGGAGGGAGCAGGGCTGAGGGCAGGCCTAGGTTCACCCACTGCCCATCGGTGGATGGAATTCAAATTCTGACAGAGTCCCCCTCTGCTCCATGAGTGCACCCTGCCACCTGCTGGTTACTAAGAAGGGAATGGGGAGAGGCAGGTTCCCCATTCCTCTTGTCCCTTCTCCCCAGGCCCCCAGATCCCTTTTGGCCCCTTCCCCTTCATGCTCCTCTCCCCATGGCACTGGATCCCTCCTGCACACCTGATCCTTCCTGCCCCCACCCGAGCCCTCCAATCCTCTCCCCTGACCTGCCCACCTGAAAGCTGGGCCCACCTACTTTTTCTGTCCTAGCTATGCCACTGGTTACAGGGTAAGCTGGGATCATTAGGGGATAAGGTTTAGGATCTGGCCTGCAGCTCCATGAGGGGACTTATGTTGGCAGCCCACAGGTAGCACCAAGAGTCTGACAATTCACACAGGTGACCCTGCACCATTTAAGTGAGAGGGGCTTTTCCATTGGCTTAAGTGGGCACAGAATCAAGCGCACAGTGAAGGAAGTAGGGAGCAGGAAGTGATGGAAGGCTGTTCAGGTATAGTATCCTGGAAAGAACTATATTGGGCTTATGAAGAAAAGGAGGCCTGGGAGTATAGTTCACAAATTGGTCAGCCTGATGATGACTGGAGACCTAAGGAAAGGAGGGCACCCTTATACCTTTGATGGAGCCTCTTGGATGAGACAAGTGAACAATCCTGCACCAAAGTCAGGCCCACTGACAGGGAGGCAAAGGGGGCAACTGTCCCATGGTCTGGTGATTCAAAGAGTCCTAGGGCTCCAGGCCCTGGTCCCTGCTACTGCGGTAGCTGTGACAGCCAAAACCCCAGTCCCTTTAAATCACTGCCGGAGCCTCCCACAGCATGCTTCAGTGACTTGGGCAGCATGTTCTGGACAGCGTTGAAGTGGGGGTTGCAGCCCAGGCAGCGCCAAGGGTCGGCTGCCCCGGCCCTGCCCCTTCTGCCCAAGGCTCCTTTTAGGAGACCAGACCCTCCACATACACCTTGCCTAGGAGCCCGGCAAGGCTATCGCCTCACCTGACGAAGGGGACTGAGCCCTGGGCTGTGTCATAGAATTTAAGGCCAGATGTGACTACCAGATCTGTAGTCTGACCTCTTCACCAATCCTACAAACACACTCATCAATTTGTCCAGCTCTCTTGTAAAGATAATTGTGTTGTTTGCCTCCACAACTCCTAGTGGGAGGCTGTTGCAGAACCTCACTCCTCTGAAGGTTAGGAACCGTCTTCTAAGTTCCAGCCTGAATTTTATTAATGGACAGTTTATACCCATTTGTTCTAGTGCCTACACAGTGCATTAGCACTCAACCCTCTCTGGGATTTATGGAAAGCAGTCATATCTCCCCTGAGTCTTCCTTTTGCTAGACTAAACAATGCAAACTCTTCCAGTCTCCTCTCATAAAATAAGCCCTCCATTCCCCTGATCATTCTCTTAGCTCTTCTTTGCACTTTTTCCAGTTTGTATTCATCTTTCTTAAACAAGAGTGACCAGAACTATACACAGTATTTCAAATGAGGTCTTACCAATGCTTGTACTATGGCATCAACACTTCTCCATCTCTACTAGAAATGCCTCACCTGGCACATCCTCAGATCATATTTGCCTTTTCTTTACAGCCACACTGCTTTATGTGGTGCTTGTTGGCATAAAAGGATTAAGCCCAAAGGACTGAAAGGAATTGTGAAATCCTGCTGTCTAAGGAATAACTGTTTCAGGGAGGGTCAAAGTATTTGCTTATGATTTGTTATGACTTTATAAATCAAATGCCAAGAGGCAGAACATGGACATTGAAATCCTGGAAGCATAGAAGTGTAGGACTGGAAGGGACCTCAATATGTCATCCAGTCCAGTCCCCTACGCCAAAAGCAGTACTAAGTAATAATTGGACCATTCCTGACAAATGTAAGCTATTCTAAAAAACCTCTAATGATGGAGATTCCACAACCTCCCTAGGAAAGTTGTTCCAGTATTTAACTAACCCAACAGGAAGTTTTTCCTAACGTCTAACGTAAACCTCCCTTGCTGCAATTTAAACCTATTGTTTCTTGTGCTATCCTCAGAGATTAAGTGGGGGGGGGGGAGAGGAAATCACTCTCCTCCTGCTAAAAACCTTTTATGTACTGTGACAGGGTCAGGCCAGGGAGCTGCTGCAGAGAGGGGAAAAGGCAGCCCAAAAGGGAAAAACCCCTGTGAGAGAAGCAGAGAACTGCAGCCCAATTAGATGCAGCTGGGAGGAGCTGGCTCAGGCTAATTGGGGCCAGCTGACTTCTCTGCTGTCTGTCTGAGGGCCTTTAAAAGCCTCAGCAGTTGGAGGCTGGAGTGGAGAGGGAGAGGACAAAAGGAAGGTGGTGGAGGAGAGGCAGAGAGGAAGAAACCAGAGAACAATTTTGACCAGCATTAGGTAAAGGCAGCTAAGGAGGAGCCTGTGGGCACGTGGCCGGGCTCCCTACCATTGAGACCACTGCAAAACCCTAACTGGGGGCTAAGGGAGGAGGCCTCCCCAGTAGTGGCTTGGGAAGAGGGGCCCTTGCCACACGTGGTGCCAGGAGTGGGATCGTGGCTGTGAGGCCTCACAGCAACCCAAATCTAGCCAAGTTGACCCCTCGCAAAGCAAAAGTACCCATGGAGGACCTGGTAAAGCACTGGTGCAGGCCACGGCTGCCCAACAAGAGGCTACTCGGGTGCAAGCAGCTGCCCAGCGGGAGTCGGTGCGGATCAACAAGAAACCAACCAGTTGTTGATGAGCCAGGTAGCCCAGGACAGGGCCACCCTGCAGGAGGTGGTGAACCAGCTGAAAGCCCTGACAGTCCAGGCGTGATCAAGATGCGGCCCGACCCTTACGGGCCAATTTCTACTTACAGAAAATGACAAAAGACGATGAGGTTGAGGCCTATCTCTTGGCCTTGAAAGGACAGCTTTGCGGGAGGCCTGGCCTCAAGCTCAGTGGGCCAGCATTTTGGCCCCTTTTCTGGCGGGGAAGCCCAGAAGGCATACCTTGACATGGCAGAGGAAGCTGCATCCGACTACCCCAGCTGAAAGCTGAGATCCTGGCACGGGCTGGGGTCACGGTCACAGTGAGAGCCCAGAGATTTCCACGACTGGAGATATCGAGATGACCAGGGCCCCAGAACTCAGTTGTTTGATCTGGTCCATCTGGCCCGGAAGTGGCTGCGGCCCGACATCCACAGCCCGAAAAGATTATCGAGGTGATCGTTCTTGACCGGTACATGAGGGTTTACCCCAGACCTTCGGGAATGGGTGGGCCAGAATGACCCCGACGTTTGATGAGCTTGTGGCTCGTTGAGAGACGATTGACAGCTAAGGGACTTTCCCGCAGCCCCAGAGTCGGCGCAGCAGAGCAGAAGGTCCGCCTTCACCCCAAGGACCCGTGCCCCTGAAGTTTCTGGCCGAGTCCAGACAGGAAGAAAGGAGGCGGAAGAGCGACCGGGACGGGCAAAAGACCTTGGGGTCTGGACAGGAGAGGGCCAGGGATCAAGACCCAACAGCCCAAAAGAAAGGGGCTGTCCCGCCCGGGTTATAGGTGTTATGCCTGCGGGAGATAGGGCATATTGCGGTTCAGTGCCCTAACATAGACGAGCCTATGCAATGTGACCTGGGAACCTACAAAGTGTCCTAGTCAACCTCGTTGGGGTAGCAGTGGGCCCCCATCAGTATACCCAGCCCGTGAAAATGAATGGGGTAGAAACCACTGCCTTAGTAGATTCCGGGAGTGCAGTTACGTTGGTCTCAGGGAAGCTAGTGGGGCAAGATCAGCTGACTCAAGCCAAGTACACTGGGGTATCTTGTGTACACGGGGATACTAATTATTACCCCACCATCCCTGTGGAGATAGAAGTACAAGGGCGGGTTACAGAGGTAACTGGGGTGGTCCCAAGGCTCCCCTACCCGGTGGTCATTGGGAGACTTCCCGGGTTTAGTGACCTGCTACCACGGGACTGGGGGAGGAGGATAGCTCCTCCCGGCCTTCCATGAGTTTTCCCAGGACCTGTTCTCGATGCCTGGGAACCCGGAAAACCCGACGGGAGAGGAGGGCCGCAAAAAAATTGGGGACCAGGATCTTGACCCAAGGTCGGAAGCAGGCACTGGTAGAGGGGAGGCCTACCCAACTACTAGAGCAGAAGCCCGGGACAGGATGAGCCTGAAGCAGGACCCAGCTCATCAGGGGAGGAAAGGGGCTAGGTTCCCTGGAGCCTGAGCAGGTGAGATCCCCAAGTGAGACCTTTGGGCAGGATCAAGCCAATGATCCAATATATCAGAATATCCGTAAGGAGGTGGTTGAAGTTAATGGGGTCCCAGTGGAGGAGGAACAAGGGCACGGGGCCCTACTATATAATCAAGGGGAGCTTCTATAGGGTAGCTCATATACAGGGCCAAGAGGTGGAACAACTCTTGGTACCCCAAAAAGCACCGGAGGGCAGTACTGGAATTGGCACACAGTCATCTATTTGGAGGACATCTAGGGGTGGATAAGACCCTGGACCGCATTCTTCTTGGAGGTTCTTTTGGCCTGGGATCTATGTAGAAGTCCAGAGGTATTGTGCTTCCTGCCCGGAGTGCCAACTACATGGGCCCCGACCACACCTGAGGGCCCCATTAGTACCCCTACCAATCATTGAAATCCCCTTTGAGCAGTTGCTATGGACATAGTTGGCCCACTAGAGAAGTCTGCCGGGGCCACCAGAGCATACTAGTTGTAGTGGACTATGCTACTCGATACCCAGAGGCAGTGCCCCTCGCAACACCCTATCCAAGACCATCGCTAAGGAACTAATTCAAATCTTTTCTAGGGTAGGGATTCCTAAAGAAATCCTAACGGACCAAGGGACCCCTTTGTGTCCAAGCTTATGAAAGACTTGTGTACCTTGCTCGCATCACGGGCCCTGCGGACCTCGGTATACCATCCTCAAACCGGGGTCTAGTTGAGCGGTTTAACAAGACCCTAAAAGTATGCTTAAGAAAGTAGTAAGCCGGGATGGCAAAGATTGGGATATGCTACTGCCCTACCTCATGTTAGCGGTAAGGGAAGTTCCCCAAGCTTCGACTGGCTTCTCCCCATTTGAACTTTTGTATGGGCGTAACCCACGGGGCATACTAGACCTTGCTAAAGAGGCCTGGGAGGAACAACCCAACCTGGGGAGAAATGTAGTTGATCATGTGCTCCAAATGAGGACAGGATTGCCAGAGTCATCCCCATAGTGCGGGAGCACCTAGAAAAGGCACAGGAAGCCCAACAGGTCTATTACAACCGGCGAGCAACCTCCCGGAAGTTCCAGGTGGGAGATCGGGTGATGGTGCTAGTGCCGGCGGAGAGTAAGCTCCTAGCCCAATGGCAGGGGCCATGTGAAATAATAGAAGCAGTGGGAGAGGTAAACTATAAGGTTCGCCAGCCTGGCGGCGAAAGCCTGAGCAAGTATATCACGTCAACCTGCTGAAACCCTGGCGAGACAGAGAAGTGGCCTTGGTTGTGCTGGGGCCACCACCCCAGGAAAACCCACCAAGGCAGGTGGGAATATCTCCTGAGCTGACTCGGACCAACAGGCGAAGCAGCCGACATGATTGAGCGGAATCGGGATGTGTTTTCGACAGAACCGGGTAGAACTACGGAGGTTTACCATGACATCATCACAGACCCCAGGGTGAAGGTGCACGTTAAGCCATACCGGATACCTGAGGCAAAGCGAAAAAGGTCCAAGCTGAAGTTGAAAAAATGCTGAAGCTCGAGTCATTGAAGAGTCCCATAGCCAGTGGTCTAGCCCTATTGTTATGGTGCCCAAGCCAGATGGAAGCCTACGCTTTTGCAATGACTTTCGAAAGTTAAGCAAGTATCCAAATTCGATGCCTATCCCATGCCAAGGGTGGATGAACTCATTGACCAACTGGGCAAGGCCCGATTTCTATCCACCCTTGATTTGACCAAGGGTACTGGCAGATCCCCTAGCACCAGGGGCCAAAGAAAAGACAGCCTTTTCGACTCCAGAGGGTCTCTTTCAATACACGGTCCTCCCTTTTGGTTTGCATGGGGCTCCTGCAACGTTTCAGAGGCTCATGGACAAGCTGTTGCGGCCCCATGCCAAATGCGCAGCTGCCTATTTGGATGATGTTGTTGTCCACAGTCCTGACTGGGACACACACATTGAAAAAGTAGAGGCAGTATTGGAGACATTAAGGAGAGCGGGACTTACGGCGAACCCTGCAAAGTGTACGATTGGGCTGGCCGAGGCCAAATATCTCGGGTATATCGTGGGAAGGGGATAGTGAGGCCCCAGCTCAACAAAGTGGATGCAATACAGAATTGGACCAACCCGGAAAAAGCAGGTCAGGGCATTCTTAGGGTTGGTTGGATATTACCGCAGATTCATCCCCAACTTTGCCTCCAGGGCCTGCCCTCTGACCAACCTGACTAGAGCACGTGGTCCCGACATTGTAAAGTGGACCATGGAGACGGAAGAAGCTTTTAAAGATCTCAAGAATGCCATCTGCGGTGATCCAGTTCTCATAGCCCCTGATTTTAAGAAGGAGTTTATCTTGCAGACCGATGCCTCCGAGGTAGGACTGGGGGCGGTATTATCTCAAATGGTTGGAGAAGAGGAGCACCCAATCCTGTACCTCAGCAGGAAGCTTCTGCCGAGGAGCGAAACTACGCCGTGGTAGAAAGGGAATGTCTCGCGGTAAAGTGGGCCATGGAAAGCCTTCGCTACTACCTTCTTGGCGGAAGTTTACCCTGGTCACTGATCATGCACCTCTGCAGTGGATGCACGAAACAAGGACAGAAATTCGAGGTTACCCGGTGGTTCCTGTCCCTGCAGCCCTTCCACTTCCATGTGCAACACAGATCAGGAACCCAGCATGGGAATGCAGACGGGTTGTCAAGGGTGCATTGTTGTCCGACCAAGTAACCCAACCCCATGGGGTTGAGCAGAGGAGGATGTGTGACAGGGTCAGGCCAGGAGCTGCTGCAGAGAGGAAAAGGCAGCCCAAAGGAAAAACCCCTGTGAGAGAAGCAGAGAACTGCAGCCCAATTAGATGCAGCTGGGAGGAGCTGGCTCAGGCTAATTGGGGCCAGCTGACTTCTCTGCTGTCTGTCTGAGGGCCTTTAAAAGCCTCAGCAGTTGGAGGCTGGAGTGGAGAGGAGAGGACAAAGGAAGGTGGTGGAGGAGGCAGAGAGGAAGAAACCAGAGAGAACAATTTTGACCAGCATTAGGTAAAGGCAGCTAAGGAGGGAGCCTGTGGGCACGTGGCCCGGGCTCCCTACCATTGAGACCCGCTGCAAAACCCCTAACTGGGGGGGGCTAAGGAGGAGGCCTCCCCAGTAGTGGCTTGGGGAAGAGGGGCCCTTGCCACAGTACTTGAAAACTGTTATCATGTACCCCCTCGGTCTTTTTTTCTTCAGACTAAACATGCCCAATTTTTTTCAATCTTCTCTCATGCTTCTAGGCCTTTAATCATTTTTGTTCTTTCTCTAATTTGTCCACATCTCTCCTGAAACATGGCATCTAGAACTGGACCCCGTACACTCTCTGTCTCTCTCTCTCTCACTGATGCATGAAGCCATATCAGCATAGAATAGAATGGAAACATTACTTCTTGTGTCTTGCTTACAGCTCCCATGTTAATACAGAATGTTCTTTGCTTTTTTTTGCAACAGTGTTACATTGTTGACTCATATTCAGCTTGTGATCCATTATGAATCCCAGATCTCTTTCTGCAGTACTCCTTCCTAGGCAGTCATTTCCCATTTTGTATGTAATACAACTGATTGTTCCTTCCTAAGTGGAGTACTTTGCATTTTTCCTTCTTGAATTTCATCCCATTTTCCAGTTTGTCTAGATCAATTTGAATTATAACCCTATCCTCCAAAGCACTTGCAACTCCTCCCAGCTTGATATCATCTGCACGCATTATAAGTATACACTCTGTACCATTATCTAAATCACTGATAAAGATACTAAATAGAACCAAATGCAGGAACAATCTCTGTAGGATCCCACTCAATATGCCCTTCCAGCTTGACTGATAACTACTCTCTGGGAATGGTTTTCCATCTAGTTATGCAGCTACTTTATAATAGTTCCATATAGGCTACTATATGTTGGGTGCCTAACTGGCTGAAAATACCTGGGGGCACAAGGATATGTCTGTGGTTCAGAGGCAGAAATTAAAGTTATGGTGACTGGATGTTGGTTGAATGCTCAGACACCATGAAACGTGGGAATGCTACAAGGTCAGGACACACGAGGTTATCACCATTATTATTATCTGAAGAAGTGGGCTGTGCCCACGAAAGCTCATGATACCATCTACATGTTTTGTTAGTCTTTAAAGTGCTGCCAGACTATTTGTTGTTTTTTAATTTTTTCCTGTTACAGACTAACTCGGCTACCCCCTGAACCATTATTGCTATCTTCCAATATTAATGGTATGATTATACTTCGCCGAGCCCTACACTAAACATAAAGAAAGTGCTTCCATTATTGCTTCTATGTCCATGTTCCCTAATACTTTCAACAAAGCTGTTATGAAGAAATGCATGCTTTTCAATATATTAACAAGAGAAAAATCAGAAATCTACATCTCCCTTTCCTTGAAATGGATGAAGCAAACTGGCATGGATACAAGGCAAGAAACAGAAGAGGCAATAGAATAGTTCCATGATATGGGCTCCTGGACCTGCAAAATCCCTTCCGTGTCAACTCCATGCAGGTAGGTCTCTGCTACTCAAGTGATGGCAAGCTGGGATGGTATGAGGGGTACTACACAGCCACAGGGATACCAAGTAAGTCAGGGATAGTGGGGCTTCTAAGGAATTTACACTGCTATGAGAAGGGGGGACTAAGAAGCAATGCAGAGCAGAAGGCCATCTCTGAGGCTGCTTTCTCTTCCCCACAGATCCTGTGTCAATTGATTTCAATTGGATTTCTCAGGAGGGCAAGGATTGCTCAGACTGAGTAAGGGGTGATGAAGACTCTTGTTGTCAGAAATGCATGATGGAAACAGCTCTGCGGAAGCAAACTCACAAAGTTAGGATCTCATAGAATCAATTGCCTACATTAACCTCATGTCTTCACTTAAGTAATTTCAATATTAGTTAATAAATCAAGGAAATAAGGCTGTATACAAAGTTTCATATTTACCAATATCATAACAGCGCACTTAAAATATTGTCCTCCATCGCCAGACCAGATGTTATATTACCTCATTCATCACACTATAGGGTCCTGAGCAAAACAGAAGCACTGGAAAATAACATTTCATAAATGTTTCTTACTGTATGTGCCTTTCCCCCCTCTTCCACATCTTCTCTTAGGCTATGTGTACACTGCAGGGAAAAGTTGGAAAAAAGGTACACAAATTGCAAACCGCAATTTGCGTATCTTTTTCCACTTTTCTTCTGAAAGAGACTTTTCCGACATTTGGCCCATCTACATGGGGCTAAATGTCAGAAAAAACCCTCTTTCAGAACATCCCTTCTTCCTCGTAGAACGAGGTTTACAGGGATGCCAAAAAAACATGTCTGCTTTTCCAAAAAAAAATTTGGAAAAGCAGACGCATTCCTTGGATATTCTGGTATCCCGGAAAATCTCTGCAGTGTAGACATAGCTTTAACCTGTTTTCTTTCCTTCTTTTTTTCAGAGTTATAGTAGTCAGATGAATATAAATACTGGAAAATATTGGAAAACAGAAATATTTATTTCAGGCCATAATTTATTATATGATAACTTAAAATACATTAAGGAAAATATCCACCATCTCTATAAGTTTTTTTTTTTCTAATTTTTGTTTTTGCTTACTGCAGGATGTCATTTTCTTATGGCCATTTCTGTCTCCTTTCTTCCTCCCATTCAGGTATCCTGAGCAGAGGATCAGGCCCATTTAAATGAATATGCCTCATACAGGTTTGTATAGGAATTCCTTCTAATAGAATGTTAAGACAAATACCAGCAGGAACATACAATTAAATGCATACCTGTAATTTGAGGGTACATATTTACACAGAATATATGCAATATTTTGTCTCATGTACCCATATTGTTTTCTAACTTCAGCCTCCCTGTACTGATATACTCAAAAGTGATTTTTCTCTTTTTGTCTTTACCCATCCAAACTGAATTGGCAACAAACAAAAAATCTATTTCTCAGTACTACCATGGAGTACATGTACAGCCATCAAATACATCCTACATTGCTGTTAGATTTGCAATAAAGGAATGCTTCCATCAGATGGTTCTTATCAACAAAATTAAACAGGAATGATAAATGGCTTGCTAATATTCTCCTGTGAGGGAGTTTTTAAATGGGTCACGTTGTTCTTCTCTTTACTGATAACCTAAAATAGAAGTTATTATATCAACAGTGGTTTGAGGATAATGAAACATTATCTGGTATGGTCTGTATGTTTCATTGAAAATAAAGGCTACACAGATGCAAAGATTGAAAATTATTATAATTTCATTTTTAATTTTTCTACATCCCCAACAATAAAAATGTAGCCAGAACCTTGATTAAAGAAACCTACTCCCTATACTTTGAAAATGAAAAAAATAAGTGTCCATTGTGAGAGCATAGTATTGCTAAGCTTTCTTATCCCTCTTTGTAGTCCTGTGTGCCAAAATCTATGCCAGTGTAAATTGGTGCAACTCCACAGATTTCAATGATGAAGCACCAATTTGCACCAGCAAAGAACTTGGCTCCATTAGTTTGCAGCCAAAGTCTCCTCAAGAACTAAGAAAGGGAGTTTAATATAAGTAAAAATACTAATAGTGTATTTCTCAAACACTTAAATCAAATACACAAATCTTAAAGGAGCTAAGAGATAAGTAATACAAATTGAACACAATCTCATTTGACACTGAACTATCTAGCAAATGCACAGCTGCATCTTAACAGCAACAAACACCAACTGTTCACAAACTCCAAAAAATTATCATGACCATCTAGCACCCACAAGACAAACATGTAGGCCATTCGGTACTTGCCAGCACCTCAAGGAGAGTTATTGACATTTATCTGCTCATGTTTAAGAAAAAGGGAAATGAAAGCCCTCTTACACAAGAAATTCACTCCTGAGAGAAAAGTCCTGCTTAAGACAGTGCTCAGGCAGTGCCAAGTGTTAAGATTCTAGCCATAAGTGGCCAGCAGAGAATTCCTCTGGCACAGAAATGGCTCCTGCTCCAGATGTGTTCCCACCCTCAGCAGACACGCCAGTGGAGGGAAAGTGGTGGGAGAAGCCTAGTGACCTTACCCCATTCTGCCCTACGCTGTTCGGAATCACACAGCAGCCAGCCAGTGAGAATAAGGGAGCAATAACCATCTCCTTGATGGCCCAATGCCACCACCATCTTCTATACTAAGCAAAGCTTGGACGCAGGAGAGAACAGAATGATGCCCACAGCCTTAAAAGAAGGCTTATGTGGGACTTAAGTAGCACACTAGCCTTATTTGGGATCTCTGCACAGTGGGGAATTTCTCCCAGAGAAAGAAACTAATAAAATCTGCACATTAAATCCACTTCTTATGGGGGAACAGTGCTTGTTAATGTCACCACTGTGCAACTGATATGTGTTTGAAAGTCATAGGGAAATGGAAGTGTTGAAAGACTAAATATTTAAGGCTTCTTTTTTCTATTTATATGCACTTTATTCCCACAGATCCCAGCAGTCTGCAGCGCAGGGACAGTCAGAGAGATTTTGGGTTCTACTAAATTAGTAGTTAGTGTAAGTCTCAAGGTAGGTTAGAAGAGCTAAATTAAATCCTCAGGTGAGACCTAGAGAATTTGAATAGCGGAGATATTTAGAGATGATCTAATTGTGGCTGGAAATAAGGGATTACATGGCCACTGGTAAGGTGCAGGAGTTACAGGAGATTGTGCTGGTGTGAGAGCAAAACAGGGCTCTGTGTGAAGAGAAGCCAGCCCAGAGGACAAGTCCCAGTGACACAACCAGTAGCCTAGTAATCAAAAAGGTCAAGACAGCTTTAGTAATAGAGATGTAGCCATGTTAGTCTGGTCTTGCTGAAGTGGGTCTGGCCCACGAAAGCTCATCACCTAATAAACCATCTTGTTAGTCTTTAAAGTGCTGCATAGTCCTGTCTTTTGTTAGACAGCTCTAGGAATTAGTTATGGGAATGATGGGATTTGGAGGGGGGCGAGGATGCCTGGTGCTGGGGGTGACATTTAAAGAAAAATAGGGAATTTGGAGGGTGTGAGAGAGAAGGGCTGTCACAGATTACTCTGAATTCTGTATATGAGGGGTTGCTGTTCCTCACTATGATTTCTTATATCTCTAAGTATGAGTCAGAAGTGCCTCTTGTTATTGTTGTTTTCTAAAGCTAAAGGATGAATCATTAAATATAACGCTTATCACCACAGTAAGTGCAAGAATGGGTATTGTTTCTTTAAAATTGTATTCAGAAGCTAGACAGAAGGGGCCTGGACAAGGTTTTGAGCAGATGCTCTGCAGTGAAGCTGAGAATAAGAAAGGGAGTGAATAGTTGTATGGATAATATTGTTTTCTATATTCTAATAGAGTTTCTTGTTCAGTGTTAAAAGAAAGCAACTCTTTATGATTCTTTACTGTGATAAATCATTCCAGTATATAAGCACTATCTCCATTCTCATTCCTAGTTCTGAAACTACCAAAAGTAGGTGCTAATTGTCATGGTTGCTTGTGCATTATGGCTTTACACTAGGAGCTGGTCTCAGACTTGAAACAATTAAATTCTATTTTCACTCTCACACAAGGTTCTGAAAAGGTTGAGAGAGCAGTAATGATAAAGCTGGCCAGAAAATAAATAACACAAAAAATCACAGCTATATTACTTGATGACTGATGGAAAAATGTGACATCAATATTACTTGCTGCATACTATTTGATCATTTATAACAGCCAGTCAATAATGAAAAATGTAATTTGCGATTAATTTACTTGTGGAAAAAATACCCAAAAATCCGCATATAAATTTTCCCCAGTGAATAATTCAAACAGGTCTGCTTTATAAACAAACAAGACTAGCAGCTGAAAAAGCTAACTTAAATATGTTGTTGGCAAAGGTCAAATTTATTTTGTGTGAGCATTGTTTTAGTTTAGCTAATTCTATTTTTGCATTAAAATAGATTTGATAATAAATCTCCTGGGGTTATAGTTGTGTTTTGAAATCTTCTCATGAAAGGAAGACAAAAGTTTAAAAATACCATGTTTGAGACCAAGACTGAAATTAATAATCCTTTCACATTTTGTGACTCCTTCCTGATGTAAGTGTTAATCATCCTACTGCAGTAGGTCAATCTCCACTATAGAAATGCTTCAGATAATCTTCAGTGGCATTTCCTAAGCCATCCATAACAATGTCTAAATCAAGATTTAGAAGGAACGGACAAGGCTTAGACAACAATATACCATTTATTTTCCAAAAGCAGCTGACAGAAGGAAATTGATATAAAATTAATTAACTCATTAGAATAGTAGATCACATTAAGAAATTAAAAAACAGACTGCTTGGAATGGTGTAGGGCTAGCATGAGGTTAACATCAGTTTCTCGGTTAGGTGTGTCAGTGTTCTAATCTATTGCTCCAATTATAGAAAGGTTCATGAGTACAATATACTGGCATGATCATGCTCAGATGACCTTATACGTTACTATCTACATTGGTAAAATACAATGGGGCAGTTCACGCTCTCTCATTGAGATTTGGTTTGATATATGTGAAGGCTGGTGTAATTTGTTTCATTAAGAGACTGTTTGGCAGAAGACAGTGCTATAAACATATTCTGTTTAGGAAGTTGTGCTAGTAACTAGTCCGGAAACTTAGCAAGCACATTAATGAATCAAGGATTCTTCCCATGTCTCAACAGGGGATTTCTTAAAAATTGGGCATCTGTATGCTCACCATCTAGTTGCCGAACTAGGCTCCTTAGTATACAGTACTTGTAAAACTGATCTGTTTCTCCAAATTTACAGTATCTGTAGCCTTATAAAGTTGTGATTTTTTTTAACTCAACATGCTAGAATCAGTTACTGTGCCTCCCATTTTAATACAATTTCCATTCAGTCATGTATTAAGGCATAGCTTTAATACCCTATGTTCCCCCATAGGCTAATCAGCCATACTAAAAGGAGCTGGAGGCATTTTGGCAGATGCATTTTTTTTCCTCTACACCAAGTGTAGCACAAAATGTGCTCTTTTTATTTTGAGAAATAACAGGTGTCAAATGACTTGATGGATTTTCCTAGTCTATGATAAAGGAACTGTGGTATAATTTTTCAGAATTAATGAACTTTTAGTGATATAAAACCTCACTGCAGCCCTGCCTCATTTGTTGACAAGTGCCTTTGTGTGCAAATAATAGAGGGACAGGTTGTACCTTCTGACACTTGCCCAAATTGACCTATCCCTTAAGAGGGTGTTGCCTACACTCCACTCTGTGTCTGGCTGGTAGAAGAGAGTGAGAACAGACTCACTGCTATCCCCTTGCGGGTGGCAGTAGTCCTTGCATCTCATAATAGTCTTCATGTTGCATTTTGCCTCTTCTCCGCATCAGGAGAGCAAGGAAGTCTCCTTACATCCTCGTCTCACCACCATGTGTATTTAGCCAATGGCCAGACATGGTTCATCCCAAATCATGTTGTTTCCTAAGGATTATGGTGACGTTTGTATACGTTATGTTTCTGCAGTGAGGCTATGTTCTAATTGTGAGGACATATAAAGTGGCATGCAGTTAAAAATCATTCTGGGGAAATCCCCTTTTTGATTGCGAAATGATACAATCAGTACAAATTGTGAGCGATAAAATCAGATTCCATTTAATGGGGGATCTGAAGGGCTGTAATGTATCTGAAAAGGATGTGAAATACCTGTAGTGTTTGTCTTCTAGATACAGTATATTAAAAGTTCTGAAAACTTTTTTTTTTATATCTTAAAGGCGTCCCCCTTCTGGAATCTGTTGCAATATGCCCTAAAGAGTTTTGGGGGAGAGCTCCATTACCGGATTGCCTAAACTAAATGTTTGTATTTGTCTTTCAAAAAGATTCTGAGTATATTCTAGTTCTTGCCCAATAGGTGCATCGTTTCAGCTTGAGGCAAGCTTCTTGCAAACTGCCATACCAGTCAGTCCTCCTCATAAAGGGATAACCAGGATCAGACATTGTAATTTTTGTAAAAGAATTGTTGACTTAAAGCAGCAACCTGGGATCAAATTCAATCCCATACAACCTCTCTAAAGACAGTGAAGGCTCGCTTTGGCATCTGGATCTCAGATTTCACATGGATGTCATTACTGAATTCCCTAGTGACTACTAAGCAGCAGCTGCTGAAGCAGGCAAATTTGCAGCTGAATCTGGCATTCATTTGTGTTCTAAATCACACATCCCCCTTCCCCTCCCAGCAATCTCTTTCTGTTGTTTGCCGCTTTCACCCACTTTAGGGAAAAATTTCAAAACTGGGAGGCAGACCATGGCTATTGGAGAATACATGTGCAAATATGTGTCTGCATTTCCTGTGTAAATATCCAATGAAGTCAACTAATATCTTATATCTGAGTGCATACATGAGTACAAACCAGCTGCCAGGGTTGAAATAGTGATGTTTTAATCCATTTCCCTCTTTAAGGCATTTTCAGCAAGTTCTTTGAGGCAGAAACTATCTTTTTATTCTGAGTTTGTACAACACCTAGCTCAGTGGGGTCCAGGTCCATGGATGGGGCTAATAGGTGCCACAGTAATACAAATAACAAATAATAATGAATACAAAAGACATGTAATCATGGAGAACTCTAGGGCCACAATTCCTCAATTAACTGTAGGTGCTATTGTCAGCCATTCAACAGGCTCCTTGTGGTTGGCAGGTTAGGCTTTGAAATGTGATTTTTAACTCACATGGTAAATTTTTGCCTACCCATAAGCAGAGGTCATCAGCTCCATGGCCTCTTAGGCCAAGTCTACACTGGTACTTTATGGTGCTCTAACTTTCTGGCTCAGGCATGTGAAAACACACACACAGACTCACCTGAGTGCAGCAAGTTACAGCACTGTAAAGCGCCAGCATGAACCAGGCTACAGCAATGGGAGCTGCACTCCCCTCGTTTAGGTGGTTACCTAGAGCCCTGGGAGAACAGTTGAAAGCACTTCTGTGGCTCCGCTTTAAACTATAAAAGTGTAGACAAAGCCTTAGACACAATGGGCACCATTAAAAACTCTACATTTACTCTCTGAATTTACTGAGGTATTTGGAATATTTTCCATTCTAAATATGGTTGGAACTGTCTGGTCCAGCACCCTCTGAACCTGACTGGTCTTGGATGAGGGATTTTTTCTGGACCAGAAGAGGACATTTCAGGACCTCTGCTGAGGGCCCCTCTTTGCCCCCACAGGGGCTTCCTGGCTCCCCCTGCAGCCCAGCTGAGCTGCGTCCCACCTTCTGTCTCCCTTCCCCCTCTTCCGCCCCCTCCCACCACAGCCCAGATGCGCTGCGTGTTACTACCCCACGTAGCACTGGGCACTCTCCCCCCTCCCCACAGTACACCCGAAACATTCTAATCCTGGAACATCCATGGTTCTTCCAGACCACAGATGTAGCCAGACTAGAGAGTACTAGTTTATATAGGTGCAACCTGTATAAGGAATGTTTCACATAGCAAGTAAAAGCAAGTGCCACAGTGAGCGTCTATTTTAATAGCACTCAATGTAAATGAAGCCAGATTTCTGACACCTACCTGTTGTGGGCCTAAATATGGAAATTAAACTCTTTCTCATTCTAATAAAATTCATGTATGTATTCATCTCATCTTCCCCTATATAAACTATAATCTTAATCTTGAATTCACTGAGTTCTCAGACTTGTAGTAATAATCATAATCCCCTAGAGACCTGAACAAACAACCCTGATTTTCATCCATGGCTTTGATTTGTACATCAACATTTTTTGTTCATCCTAGGTTTGGTTCCAAGTCTACCCTTCCGTACAAGTAATTTTCATTAGGACAGCAGGAGCTTGCAGGCATTTCAGTCATGGGTCCTAGCCCTGAATGGAGGCTCATTTCTCTGCCTTTTCATAGTTATGATATCATGGACCGTTCCACAAGAAAGAAGGAACTGGCAACCTGCTCCTCCAGCAGTGGACTGGTGACTTTCAGGCATTGTAAAAATGACAATCAATAATATGTCAGTTTAAATAGGTGGTGATTTACGGTAAAATATACATGGCAGGTTTTTATAGTATAACAACTAGAAAGGACACTCCAACCAACTAGAAAGGAAGGAAAACATTTTAAACACTTTGTGAGGAATAATGCGACCTGACACAAATACACTCAGTGACATTTTAAGATCAAATAGCCCGAGCAACAAGTACATGTACTTTACGGCCACATACCTGAGTCAAAACTGACAAGTTCTACTTGATCTGTAAACAAACTGGCCAACCTGATATGTGCTAGACATTTAGTTACAGGTTCCAGAAATGAGTATCTGGAAACTTTATGTATAGTCAAGGGCTGTTTGTACGTGTAAATCTGACTCCAAATCAGCTGATTGTCCTAGTGATATTTCTTAATACAGTACATAGAACTGCTTTTATAAAGTTCTTTTTTCCTCATTCAATCCCTACTTAGCCAGTGTCAGGGTAAGTGAATTATTTGTCAAGAAAAAAATAAAATGTTTCTGCTTTTGAATATAAAGCAAGACATGTCCAGAGATAGAAAAGACTATTTGGAGACAACATTTAAGAGAGAGATTCCAAAGAACAAGAAGATAAATGTAAGACATTCAGGACAGACTAATAAAAAAGGAAGCACTGAGAATGGTAGGGCAGATAGGGAGATTTTTAAATGCTCAAAACTGACAAGAAATATACCAAATCTCAGGCATAGTGTGTAGGACCAGGATACTGATGCTGGGGTAATAAGGGATCAACTGAAGAACAAAGCCAGAACTGTGAACTGAAAATAAAACAAAAGAGATGCATGAAGAGGGAATTGCAAAAAGTGTACATGGGCAGAAAGTCATGCAAGACAGATAAGAGGACCTTGGAAGGGTCTCAGTAGTGGCCAGCATACCACAAAAGAATCTTAATGATTTTTCTGGAAAAAAGTGGTGTCTTCTGAACAAATCACTGAAAAAGTATCTTAAAAGTTCCTGCTCTTCAGAAAGCATCAATTCACCTGAAAGTTTAAGCATATTAATTCAGTCTGTCCCTCACTAGTCTTGTAAAACACCATTTCTTCTGAAAAGGAAATTAGGAATTTTCAAACAACATTAACTGTTGGTATGTGAACACATGACCAAATACTGTTACCTATTGGGTCATTTTGAACTCAGCTATTCCCTGGTTCAGAAATAAGTTTTAAGCATATGTTCAATGTTAACAAAGCATTTGTTTAAGTGCTTTGGTGAACTGGGGCCACAATGATCTCATGCTGCTAGATCAATATTCATTATATAAAATATTCCAAAGAACAAGACGAGAAATGTGAGAAATTCAGGACAGACTAATGAAAGAGGAAGCACTAAGAATGGCAGGGTAGTTCAGAGTTCCATACATATACAGTTACACTGTATACCAACAATAAATTCATTATGATAATATTTTATTCTGGGAATGATGCTCCTGCTTGGAGAATAGATGTTTTTACTTTACTGGAAAAGAAAATGGTCACAAAACACATAAGAGATAATGTAACTGGAACAGAATGTTTTCACGGAATAATTGACTCCTGTGGATATTAGATGTTGAAGTAAACAGATGATAGTCACTAGGTGTAAAGTAGGCAACAAAATACATCATTTCTTATATGCTTTGGATCTGAATTTTTCATTTCAACTTTGTATAAATTTTACTATGCTGACATGATAAAGATACCAACAATTTTGTACATGCATATTGTATTGTAAAATGCCAGGTCAGGCCATTGTTCAATCTGAATATTAAAGTTTTTGGTGACAGGATACAGGAAACACATCTTTTAGAATGCCTTGTCTCCAAGATTTGGCCTTCTTAATTCTTCTAAAGCCATTTAAAATTACTTTTCATCCCTCAAACAGAAGCTGTTATGATTCAGCATATTGCCTCTGCCTGTAATTCCATATTTCAGCTAGTTTAAAATCACATGCTATTTTTAACTTACCTGTATTGAGTGTGCTTAGTCAGCAAGTATAAACATTGAACTGCTGGCAAAAAGTACTGCTCATCATTAGTAAGTTGATCAGAATCTATTCCTCATCTCAGGATCTGAAAGTCAAACTGGACTGTCTTGAGTGTACTTGGTAAAGCGAAGTTACTCAACCTGTGCAGTAACTGTCGTTCTTCGAGGTGGTCCCCGTGGGTGCTCCACTGAAGGTGCTGGGCTTGCCCCGGTGCTGCAGAAATTGAGACTTTTCTTGCTGTAGCAGTACCTGGCTGGACCGCACATGCGCGGTGGCGTCTCACAGCATTCGCACCACTCTGAGTGCGTGCGTGGTCCAGCTCCTGCCAGTTCTTCGAGGCCGCCTCGGACTCTGGAAGACATAATGAGACAAAATGGACTCTGAAGCGGGGAGGAGGGCGGGTAGTGGAGCACCCACGGGGACCATCTCGAAGAATGACAGTTACTGCACAGGGTGAGTAACTTCGCTTTCTTCTTTGAGGAGTCCCTGTGGGTGCTACACTGAAGGTGACTGAGCAGCAGTACCCTATCAGCAGGAAGGAGGGAAAAATTTAACAGAGTCCCTATTTGTCTGCTAAAGATAGCACCGCTGACGCCACCGCGGCATCTGAGAGCCTACCCTGGTGTGTAGCGTAGTGTTTAATGAAAGTGTCATGGGAGGACCAGGTTGTGGCTCTGCATATGTCTTTCAAGGGGACACCCTTAAGAAAGGCTGTTGAGGTTACAACCACCCTCGTATAATGGGCTCAAGGCTGTATCGGAAGTGGAATACGTCTCGAAGTGGGCCTCAGTTATACAGGTGATGATGAGTTTACAAATTCGCTGAGATGATAACTGCAACCCTTTTAATCTGTCGGCCATGGACACAATCAGCCTGTCTGTTTTCCTGAAAGGTTTAGTCCAATCTATGTAGAACACTAGGGCTCTCCTAACATCAAGAGTATGCAAGGCCACCTCTCGTGGGGAGGTGTGTGGTTTTGGATGAAAGGAAGGAAGGACGATTGGTTCGTTCACATGGAAGCTCAATGATACTTTAGGGATGAACACTGGGTGAAGTCGTAATACTACACTGTCCTTACTAAATATCGTATAGGGAGGTGTCGCCATGAAAGTCGAGAGTTCACCCACTCTGCGTGCTGAAGTAATTGCAGGGAGGAAGACCATCTTCATGGTTAATATTCGGAGTGGCACCATAGCCAGTGGCTCAAATGGCGGAGTAATTAAAGCTTCGAGCATGATGTCTAGGCTGCAGAGTGGGGGAGTGGGTTTTTGAGGAGGGCTTAGATTAATAAGGCCTTTGATTAATCTCTTTATGGTTGGGTGTGCGAATAGGGAGATGCCCTCAATAGGTTGTCTGAAGGTGGAGATAGCCGCTAGGTGGACATTAAGGGATGCCAGTGCTAACCCTGTTTGTTTTAGGTGGAGTAAGTAATCGAGGACGACATGGAGAGGGGTTGATTCCAGGTGTTTATCGTGTACTGTGCACCAGGAGATGAACCGACGCCACTTCGACAGGTAAGTGTTTCTGGTCATTTGTCATCTATTATGAATGAGAATCTCTTTGACTTGCGAGGAACAAAGGGCTTCCGAGGGATTCAGCCAAATAGGAGACATGCAGTCAGGTTCAACGTGTGAATCTGGGGGTGTTGTAGTGACCCTTTGTTCTGGGTGAGAAGGTTTGGAAAGGTTGGAAGCGGGAACGGTGGCATTGGTGACATACGTCGGAGGAAGGGAAACCAATGTTGACGTGCCCACGCTGGGGCTATGAAGATGACCTTGGCCCTGTCCGATTTCACCTTCTGTAGAACTCTGGGGATTAGGGGGTTGTGGAAAGGTGTATAGGAGAGGCCCGTTCCAGCTGATGAGGAATGCATCGCCTAGAGAGCCCGGACCGAGTCCTGCCCTGGAGCAATACTTTCTGCATTTCTTGTTGCAGTGAGTGGCAAAAAGATCTATTATGGGAGTGCCCCATCGACGGAACAGAAGATGGAAGACTCCGTCATTCAGTTCTCACTTGTGATCCTGGGCGAAATGTCTGCTGAGAAAATCCGCTGTGGCATTTGTAGTTCCAGGTAAGTAGGATGCCACAGGTATTACTGTGTAGCGAATGCACCAATTCCAAAACTGGATTGCCTCCGAGCAAAGGGAGCGAGATCGAGTTCCCCCCTGGCGGTTCACGCAGTACATGGTGGCAACGTTGTCTGTGAGAATCCTCACTAGTGCCGCGGATATGCTTGTGCAAATGTTTGCAGGCATTGTATATTGCTTGAAGCTCAAGGAGATTTATATGGAGGCGTGATTCTGCTGGCATCCATTGGCCTTGTACAGACATAGCCCCCATGTGTGCACCCCATCCGAGGAGGGAGGCGTCGGTAGTGATGTGGTGCAAAGGTTACTGTTGGTGAAAGGGCACGCCGGTGAAGAGATTTTTGGGGGTCTCCACCATGTGAGCGATCTGAGGACGGGTTGTGGAGGAGTTACTGACCTGTGTAAATTGTGCTTGGTATGGTTGTATACTTGTGCCAGCCAGTGTTGAAGGCTGCGGAAATGTAGCCTGGTGTGGCGTACCACGTAAGTGGTGACGGCCATATGGCCCATAAGCTGTAGGCCTGTGATAATCTGAACGGTTGGGCTTTCCTGGACAATTCCTATAAGATCCTGAATGGCGTGGAACCTTTGGAGGGGGTAAGAATGCCCTCGCTGAATTCACGTTCAGACTAACACCGATGAATTCCAAGTCCTGAGTTGGAAGAAAAGTGGACTTTTGGTCGTTGATGAGAAGCCTCCGGGTGTGGAAGGTGCATCTGACCACATCGACCATTCTGATCACCTTGGTACGAGTCCAGCCTTTGATCAGGCAATTGTCCAAATATGGGAATATGATTACTTCTTGGCGGCGTAAATGCGCCGCGACCACCGC